>CM019823.1:62939394-65794744 GCA_009763385.1 Coix lacryma-jobi var. lacryma-jobi | reverse complement strand
CGTATGCCCCCTTCTACTGGCGCAGCCACTGCTTGTTGGCTTGGGTCGGCTCCTTGTCCCAGTTGAGCTCTGCGGCGGCCACCTCATCATCTTCCGCGTCGGAATAGTTATCGGCTTCGTCCAGGAAAGCCTGATACATCTGTGCCACGACATTGTCATTCTGGAAACGCCCTTCCCTCCGGAAGCCTTGCGCTTGGATAGTCATCTCATTCAGCCGGCGGGAGAGATGACCCAAGTCTTCAAACTCCTGACCGAACAGCTTGTCCCTGATGCTCGGGAGCATGCCTGCCACGGCCAATGGTGGAAGCTGATCGTCCGGCAGGTGCATGCCGAAGCACTGGCTTTTGACCTCCCTGAACCTGCGCAGGTAGTCCTGCGGTGTCTCATTCGGCTTCTGGCGTACGTACATGATGTCCACCAGTTTCTTCTCCTTGGTGCCCGTGTAGAAGTGTGTATGGAACTTTTGTTCCAAGTCCACCCAAGAGAGAATAGAGCCTGGTGGTAGTGACGTGAACCACGCGAATGCCGGTCCAGTGAGTGACGACGGGAAGTACCGAACCCTGAAGGCGTCTTCGGTATTGGCCTCCCCAAGCTGGAGCAGATAACGACTGACGTGCTCCACCGTACTGGTGTCGTCTAAGCTGGAGAACTTGGACAGGTCCGTCGGCACTTTGACTCTGGGAGGTAGAGCCACACGGTGGAACCATTCGGGGAACGGAGACCTGTAAGCATACGTGCCCTTAGGCTTTAGGCCGAAAGTGCGCTGCATCATATCCGCCATCTTCTCTAGCATGACATCGACATTAGAGTCGGCGGTTTTCTCGGCCGTCGGCTTCCCATATCCTGGATGCGGGGCACCCTCTATATTGTGAGGCTCAAGCATCTCATGGTACCCGTTTCCGTAGTAGTCCTTTATGAGCCTATAGGTTTGCGGGGAGATCTTGCGTGTTGACTCTGGCGGCTGACCCTTAGTGCCGAACGTGAGCTGCCCCATGGTCGGCAACTGGCCTTCTGGCGTGTGCTTCTCCTGAATGGTCATCCCGCTTGATTGAGCCTTAGGCGGGGTCTCCTCACCGGCAGCTCCTGCCCCCTTGAGGTGATTCGGCAGATTGAAAAGATGCGGTCCTGCTATAGGGCCAAACTCGGCCTCCATAAGTTCATCGGCCTTGGGGCCGAATTGGGCGATCATGATGGTGCGGAAAGTGTTGAGAAACGCCCCATGCATGCGACCGATGGCACCAGAGACAGCTTCGTTGATCATATGAGACATTTTCAACACTGCCTCTGCTTCCCCGGGATCATTCGGGTTGGGCTGGACGGGCTTCGGCAGATCGTGCAAACGGCGAAACTTTCCGCTTTTGTTCTTGGAAAAAGCTTCTAGGCACTTGGCCTGGAATTCGGCACAAGCATCATCCACCTGTTCTCTGTACTCGTCGGGTAGTTCAGTGAGCTGCACCTGCACGAGCCCCGCCTTGTTGCTGGCCTCGGCTTCAGTGACTTCGACCATCGCTGCAGGAAAAAAGGGTGTCCCACCGGGCGTGCCAAAAAGTGTGTTGGCACCAAAAGTGGCGCACTGTGCCAATCACACAGCAAGCCGGAGAAGCTGGCTTCAATCGTGGCCCGGGTGCTCAAAAGTCCGGTGCGTGCCAGTCAGTTTGTCCTGCAACTAACAAGGGAGATAAATTGTTAAATACAAAGCTGGAACATGCCGGGCATGACCAGACAGTTCCAAGATGTACGGCCCTGAAGCCACTTACGACGACACATAGCTATGAAAGCTATCTGCCAACAGGTTTAAAGATCATTCGGCAGTATGAATAGAGTTACGTGAATAACAGGTTGCCGAACACGTTTGCATGAGAATCGTACTTGCATGATGTATTAGATATAAGTTAAAACTTAACCAATCTCGATTGTACAACCGAGTTGGGGTCCATGGGGATTGAACATACAAACTAAGCATGACTAAGCTAATCTAAAGCCTGCGCCTGCCGCACGACACCTAGCCTTGTCGTAGATCAAACATACTTAACATGCATGGACCCTCTCCACGTGACAACCCAGATACGATCCAATCGGCTATTACGAACAATAGATCTACTGCATAACAGACCTTTCAATAATGAACGCGGAAGAACAGAGCAGATCTATAAAGATGAAGCCGAACTGAACGGTATCTAGATTGGGCAAAAGTGTTATGATGAGATAAATATAACAAAACATATAACACAAGGTAACTTAATGAATCTATCAGATTGCCAAATCTAACAGAGCTGATAACTATTTTTACTCATGACTCAATCCGCCGCACGATACAAGGCATAAGCAAAAACCTCCCGTCATAAGCTTAAATCCGCCGCACGATACTAAGCTTAACGTACGAGACTACTTGCACCATATCTAAATCCGCCGCACGATACTAGACATGATAACAAGGTTGCCGGAACTTACGGAGGTCGACGGATCGATGACCCCTCTCGAAGAACACGACGACACGACTTGGACTCGAAGACGGCACGGGGCCGGGTTGGTTGTATTGATTGTGAACGTCTTTACAATAGTATCAGGGTTTATATTTATACCCTGGTGTTCTCTGAGTCCTAAAAGGATACGATTACAATGTTGAAATTAGGAAACTATCAAAATCATGATGCCTTTTGCTCCAAGCTTCCTTTAATAACCGGCATGCACTAAAATGACGAGATCCCCATCGCTAAGTCTTCTTGACATGCCGTATTTGTCGTCTTCTAACGCAAACCGATTTGGCTTGAGGTAGCCGACCGCAGCGTCACGTTGCCAAATCTGCTCGCCGTTAACTAGTTGTTTTCACAGCCTTGCCGAACACATTGAATTAGCCGACCGCGTTCGCTGTCTGTCGAATCCTTCAAGCGGCGGCGTTCGCCGAATCTTCATAGTGACGGTCCACTTGTCATAGTGCGAAAACTTAGTGTTAACAGAAGGGTTTGAAGGCAAACCTCATTCAAGTGCCCAAAATCCAATAAAAAGCAAACACAAGGCCACTTGAGATGAGGAAGGATCACGAAAACTCCAAATAAAAGCTCTCGGTCCCGAAAGAAACGGGAAAAGCGGGCAAAGCCTCCACACAACCGAAGAGACAAGAGAAGGTAAGAGTTCATGAATCCCAAAAGGCACTCAAAAACCAATCCCAAATAAAATTGTCAAACAATCATCACAAAAGAAACCAAGGTACTTATCCACTTGGATCACAAAAGAAACCAAGGTACTTATCCACTTGGGTTTCGAAATTTAAGGTTACTTCTTGGGTTTCGAAATTTCTCCCCCTTGATGATTGAATTGACAAAAACTTGGCACAAGAGATGGTTTGAGATACCAAAACTGAAAACTTGGTCCCCAGAGACATGGGCAACGACTCAACGCAACCAAGCAAAGGATCGGAGCAACAACTCAACAAAGAGCAAAACTCGATCACACAAAGCAAAAGACTTGGTTTCCAAAGACATGGGCAACGGCTCGATGCAACCAAGTCAAAAATGAGCTAGCCCTCAAGAAAAGGCAGAAAAGGGCTCAACACCACTAGCTCAAGGCTCGATACCAATTGAGGCTGAATCAACGCGTAAGAATGCAAAACTGCTAGTCCCTCAAGATAGAGGCACAAATGCTCAACACGACTAGCAGAAGACTCGATACCAATCACAAGCAGCCAAAAATTGGTGAAAACAGCTAGTTCCTCAAGACAGAGGCACATAGGCTCGACACAACTAGCTGAAGGCTCCATACCAATCGGAAATACCAAGCAAAAACTGCTAGTCTCTCAAGAGAGAGGCAACAACGGTCCAACACGACTAGCAGGCTTGATACCGATTGAGAAAAACACAAAGAGAAGCTCAACACTAAATGGAGCACAAACACTCGGAGCACGCGGAGAAGCAGCAAGACAAAAGCGGTTCCCCCCTGAAAGCAAGCCTATATACAAAAGCTATGCAACAAAACAACTAAGCTCACTATGAATGATACCAATTGAAGAAGGAAATAAAAGGATACCAATCGAAACACATAAAAGAGCTAATCTCCCCCTAGCTCAAAGCTCTTCCCAAAATGGATGACTCTCCCATTTGTGCCAACACACAAGCTCCCCCTTGCAAACAACTTCTCCCCCTTGACAAAAGGGAACATGCTGAGGGGTTTTAACATTTTTCACAAAGTTGACACAAACACAAGACAAGTCATCAACCAAAAGCATATGGGGGTAATGAAAAGCATTGAAAATGACCACAAAGTGTATCGAAGCTGGGGGTATGTACACTAAGCTAAAAATGCATGATATGCCCAATGCAACACAATCAGAATGAAAAGATGCTCAAAAGGGTGCTGCCCTAAAAGTGTAGCAATCAATACAAATGCTAGCAAAGGCTCAAACTGATCAAATGAATACGAAATATGAACAATTAAGCATATGAGCAGTTTTAAGCCATTTGAAAAGGAGTCCATCACTAAAATAGCGTTAGCATGAAAGGACAGGAAATCAAGCAAGTGCTAACTCAAGTATAAAAGGTGAACTACCCCTAGCAAAGTTCAATCATCATGCCATAGAATGAAGCATAAACTTGTGTTATTTTCAAATTTTATCAGAATTTGAGCATGTGATTGCGAGAGGTTGAAAGCATAGTCATTGCCTAACTTTTCAACCGGGCTAAGCCTATGCAAGAAAAGCAATCCGAAGCTTAAAGCACCGATTTCGGTCTTACACTACATGGCTCAAGTTTAACTCAATTGTGCAATGAGAAACAGTCTCGATACCGTGAGGTGCTGACACATGCAATCCCATCTCGATCTTTTCATTTAACTTAGACTTGGATCAATTTTTAAGCACATAGTAAATATGAACAATCCAAGCAAGTGAATGACTCAGTACAAGAGACATAGCAACCTAGCATACAAAAGATAGCTAAAGTGATCTCAACACATCCGACCCATGCTAGTTGCCAATCTCAATGGTGAACAAATTAAATATTTCTTAGTTGATTAGTCAAGTTCACCATTTGCAAAATAGCTTAGCTCATAACATGTAGAGATGAAAACGGTCGAAAATGGTCGGAAAACTCCTCAACCGTTTTCTACTTTTACATTTGAATACGAAAATGAAAACGAAAACGATAAAGCTGAACACGAAAACGAACACGAACTTACGGAATATTGAAAACGAACTAATTCGAGCGAAATATGTCGAACGCGGTCGGTATACGAAAATTTAATACAAAATACCGACCTGTAGGACCAAATCCATAAGCCCATAAAAATTAACTACTACGTAACAATTACTAAGTGTATAATCAAGTTCAACTACATATAATAAGTGTATATAATAAGTCTAGAACAGACGATTAACACTAACATATCTAGCATAACATCTATAGTTCATCATTAGATCCAAGTAAAGACGATGTGAACAATAATTATAGACAGACATAAAAATCAATAATATCAAAAAAAATATTATAAAACAATTGCAATAATAATTTATTAGTTTTTTAGCAAACAATAATGTATTAGTTTTTTTAGCACACAAAAACAAAATATTTTGAATAAATATGAGAGGGTAGATGACTGCTGTAAATGCACGCAGAAGTAGTTGTCAGTTGTCCGAATTCGGATTACCGAATTTCAAATTCGGGATATTCCGAATTAAAAGTAGAAAAGTATAAATCGGTCGAAAAAAACTCAAACCGTTTTCGTTCCGATTTCGAATTTAGTGCTCCGAATTTCGAACCGAATTCGAATTTGTCCGAAAATACGAATTCGATCGGATCAAATATAGAAAACGATGCGGTTCGGTGCGGGATATTTCCGTACCGTTTTCATCCCTAATAACATGTATCAAGTGATCAAAAAGAGCCTAAGCCACAAGCATCATCATGAATAAACAGGGCATACAAATAAGAGCATAACCTCATTCTCATTGCTCTAAGCATGAAGCTCTAAAATGTAAGATGTACATGATGAAATACATGCAAAGCTAGCTTATAAGGAAAACCCAAAACAAAAGGGTATCAGAGAAGTCCAACTAAGATACAACGAGCAAAATGCTTCCCCAGCTAAAAGGGAAACACACACCAAAGTCACAAATAAAGAGCCAAGAAACGCTCAAGCGACAGCCAGCAAAATCCACATCGAAAAGACCACACAGCAGAAAGAGGTGGAAGAAGAGGAGTACCAAAATCCGAACTCAGAAGTGTGTCAGAAGTACCTCATGATGCGCTTGACCGCCTGCTTATGTGATACCCGAGGGGATGCCTGAAACTGCTGAACTCCGAGGCGCCTGCCTCGCCGGAGTCGTCTCCCCCTCGCCTGACGCTGTCGCGCGCACAGGTGCTGCTAGTGCTCGCTGGAGAGCTGCTCGAACGGAAGCCAAGACGTAGAAGGAGTGGGACCAGGTCCGTGAGCCGAAATGCTCTCTCCAGGCTCCTGTTCTTCTGCACACTCAAAAGCAGAAGAAAACACAAGGCATTGTCTCGTCCAGTGTGACCTCAAGGTCTCCACAGAGCGGTTAGTCGCATAAAAGCATAAGGTAAGCTCTCAACCAAAAGAGGTCTACCTATGAATGATACCGCAAGGAGATCTGAACTCAAACTAGTCAAAACTACCATGCAACAGGATAAAACACTGTATAGCAAAATGCAGCCTAAAGACATGATCAACCCAAACACAGCCTAAACATCAACACATGCTACAATGCAAGATAATGATAGCAATAGATCCAAAAGCATGTAACATGATAAAATTGTGGAAAGGCTAGTGCTCAAACTAAACATGTCAACAGGACACATGTAGCTAACCAAAACTAGCACCTGAAAAGTGATACCTAATGAACATCATACCTCTACAAGTAAAGCTCATGGAGAAGTATGGTAAAGCATGGCATAATGTTCATGAGAATCACAGACTAGCATGAAAAGTGGAATAACCACCAAAGCTCTACACAAGGCTAGCATGACATGATATACAAGATAGCACATGCTAGACTAAAGCAAAACATGATACAAAAGAAAATGTACATGCAAGAGCTATACAAGTGAGCACATGATAGACCATCTCATACCTCAAGAAATAGATCATGGATGTACAAGGTATGAGTGTATAAGAAGGCTCACCGAGCTACAAAAGCCTCTTTGGAGGCAAATCTAAACGGGTGTAAAGAACCATCAAATCTTGATCACATGTAAAAGATCAAGCTCTATCAGGCGCATGTTCTCCACCCCGCGTCCTTATATCTACACACAAGAGGACAAAGTAACCCGAGTCTTGGATCCCGAAGGGTTAGCAAGCATGCACTTGGGAACCCAAGACTTGGTCACAAAATTCAACTTATCTTGTGGGTTAGCATGATGCAAATGTTGGTTCAGATGCAATTGTGAAACACCCTTGGAAGAATTCCTCAAAAGGACAACTCGAGGAGAAGAACGAGTCGTACCATGGGAAAAGAGGCAAACATCTTCCAAGGTTTTTGTAGAAGAACCAAAAGAAGCACCATGAAAAGCATGACGTGGACCGAGAGAAGAAGCACTAGAAGCATGTCCATGACCATGACCTATCCCACTAGAAAAAGAGTCATAAAACCCATCAACAAAGAGGGGCTTCTTACTAGGAGCACAAGCATTCATGCCATGAGAAGGGCTATGAACCACCATCTTCCTAGAAGAGCGAGCTTGGCGCAAGCGTTTGGCACGCCGATAGCAAAAGCTTTCTTGATGCCCATCTTTCTCACAAAAAGAGCAATGGTGCAAAGGCCTATTGGAAGGCACACCATTCTCCGACAAGTGAGAAGTCCCTTGGGACTTAGAACAAGAAGCATCAACAACCAACTTGGTGCCAACAGTCGGAGCACACGTGCCATGAGAAAGGCTGCGCGGCTTCCTAAAAGCCTTAGCTCGAATACGTCGCTCGTGTTTGACACGGCGGAATCAAAAATCGAATGAATATCCATCCTTCTTGCAAAAGGTGCAATGGAAAATCGGATTGGGAACACGAGTCCCAAAAATGTGAGAAGCCCCTTTGTCAAGAGAAGTCCCTTGGACATTACTCGAAGAACCAACAAGGTTAGGACTAGCTATGGAAGAGCTATCCAAAACCTTGGCACTAATGCTATCGTCAAAAGACTCACGCGCAGCACAAGAACTCAACTCCGGTTGCAAAGATGCAGACTTAGAAATATCAACATCGGAGTTGCAAGAAATGCGTGACTCAAAAGACTTAGCACAAAGACTCTTGCATCTTTTAGCTAAAACCTCATTTTCAAACATGAGGCGATCACAAGTACCACAAGGAGTGTTTTTCAAATTTTCCATCTCCTCCCTAATGCACTCGACATATGTGGTACGCAAGAGTTCATTTTCTTTTTCAAGGTTGGCACTCATATCATTGTGCTCAACCAACTTGGCGCTCATATCATCGCGCAAAACCTTGAAAGCCAAAACTTCTTTTTCCAAATCAATGCATGATGTGCAAATGAAATTGGTGGAAGAAACATCACCATTCACATCAAACAAAGAATCATGATTAGCACAAGAAGTATGACAAACATCTTTATTCAAAGAGCACAAGCTACAAGGCCTAGCATTTATTTCAACAATTTCAGCCCTAACATGCTCAAGTTCATCTACACATGTGGTGTGAGTCATTTTAGTTTATCAATTTCAGCAAGCAAAGACTCACAAAAAACACATGGTAAAGAAGCTTTTGACCTAATCAAGGCTATTTCAGATTTAGCATAAACAAGGTCCTTGCGCAAGTCAAAGCAAACAAGACATGGTATGGAAGCATTTGATTTCAACATGTCATTTTCAGATTTTAAGCTAGCAAGAGAAAAGCATAGCTCATCATTCTTCCTAACCATGTCACTGTAAGAGGTGCAAGGTAAAGATGCACTAGACTTCCAATGAAAAAGACCATTTTTAACCTAGAGATGGAGCAATTCAATTTATTGATCTTTCTACGCAAGGTGCGGATACATGGGTGTATGCCGAGTCTCTGAGTGATGAGTGATTGTCAACTGGGATAATGCGCATGTTCTTTGGCTTGTGTTGTGCAGGTGTCGAGCACAGATACAGTGATCAGAGGCAAGGTGAAGGTTAAGTAGAGACGTGCCGTGCCGATGGACCGAGAGTGGCGAAGGGCGGACGTGAGGCTTGGACTGAGGGACCGGTGGCCCGAGGATCAGCTGTGGTGGCTGGCAGCCTGGGACAGCGACGAGCGAAGACTTGCGGGCACGATGTTGCTCGGGTCGAGGACCTTGGGACACGTGTCAGTGGACGGGGTGCACGGGCGGTGCATCCCCTCTACGGCTCGGTTTGGTGGTTGAGCCACAGAAAAACCACCGAGTAGACAGTTTCCAGGTTTGGGCCTCAAAACCTGGGCGCTGATGGTTTCCGAGTTTGGGCCACAAAACTCGGGTTGAGGACGGTTTCCAGGTTTGGGCCTCAAAACCTGGGTGCTGCGGGTTTGCTGAGTTTGGGCCACAAAACTCAGGCTACGGTCGACTGGTTTCCCGGTTTGGGCCTCAAAACCGGGGGTTGGTCGTGAAGGCTGGTTTCCTGGTTTGGGCCTCAAAACCGGGGGTGAAGTCCGGGAAAAGGACAAGCGGAGCGGTGGCTGCACGTGGCAGCGATCGGTGAGGTTGCGTCGAGGCAACGCTACCAGTTGTGTGGGCGTGGCCGTCGGATCACCACCTACCACGAGTTGGTCCAGAATAACCCTAGGGTTTAGCTGGTTCGCTCTGTAATTAGAGAGGGGTAGAGTAGGAATTAGAATTAGGATAAGTAGAGGGAGACACCCTCCTCCCCTTCTATCTCAGTCATTTGCTCTTTGCTTCTAGGGTTTCCTGCTCTCCCAATCCCCTGCTGTAGCTAGCTGAGATCCGCAGAGAACCAAACCTCTGTGTACTGGAGATTTTGAGGAAGTGAGGTCGTAACCTCACTGTTGTAGCGTGTGGTAGCCACACGGTTGCACATCGATGACTTAATTCGCGTTTTGTTCATGTTCTTCGCGTTCTTCGTTTCTCCACGATTTTCCCGTCACTCGATCTCCATCTCTATTGCGTCTTTGCGAAATCCGTTTTAATCAACTTGTTCTTTATAGTGAGGAGATCATTTCCACTGAAGGAATTTATCTAACTCCTCACGAACAAGTAGATTGGGTCGATTTCTTTTTCATGGCGCTTTTTGGTTCATACACCTTCCCCTTCGATTTCCCGTTGATTGAGTTGATTTGAGCGGATGATTTCTTGGGGATAGTCTCCTAACTACCTCGTGATCATTCTCTCCAAGTTTGGGATCAAGGGATTTTGGTTTGAATCGATTTACAGAAGATTTGGGTGAAGGGCGACCGAAATCGCCCTCACTGGGAATTAGCGGACAGTCCGCCATCCCAACCGCGGACAGTCCGCGCGTCGGGGGTAGGCCAGATCAGTGGCTGTGTCCTTTGGCTGTTTTACTGTTCCTTGACCGGCGGGCAGTCCGCCGTTGGTTTTCGCGGACAGTCCGGGAACTGTCCAGGGAACTTCAGCACCACTGTTGTTTTTCTCTTTTGACCGGCGGACAGTCCGCCATCCCCTCGCGGACAGTCCGCAGTAGGGGCGAACAGTCCGGGACCCCAGGGCCGGACAGTCCGCGAATCGGCTGTGTACTCCGGTTTTGTGCGTTTGCTCTCCCATCTTCTTCGCTTGGTTTCCGGACTTCTCGTTTGGTCCTAGAGTTGACCAAGGAACCTCTCAAGGTATCTTTGCTACTTGTTAGCATAGGTATTTGGAGACTTCTCGACGTAGTCGTCTATCTACGTTCGGGACTTGGTTTTTGAGGGTCGAACTTGTTCCGGTACTTTTGCCGTTTGGTTCGCCATTGCTTTGTGGTGCCTCGCTATGATCCTAGAGATCATCCACCCTCTTCCAAGGGTCGTGGGCATCACGGTTTCGATCGAAGCTCTTGGGGTTGATTTGTGGGACAAAGGCCAAAGTTTCGAGAGAAAATTTTGAGCTCCCATTCACCCCCCTCTGGTCGCCTTGCTAGTGCATTCTCGGTCCTTCAATTGGTATCGGAGCGGGTTAAGGATCTTCCACCTTAGCCGGTTCCAGATCCACAGAAGGCGACATGGATCGCGGCGTGGGCAAACCGCCATTTTTCGATGGGACAAACTATGCGAATTGGAAGATACGCATGTCAGCCTATCTGCAGAGTTTGGGTGCTTCCATCTGGGATATTTACAACTCTGCCGATTACGTGATTTTGGCTTCTCGTGTCTCTCAACTTCAGATCGATGAGCACGATGCCAATAGCCGAGCCCGTAATGCTCTTTTCTCATGCTTGAGCATGTGTGAGTTTGATCGCGTTTCTCACCTCGCTACGGCTCGGGAGATTTGGGCTACCCTCATGCGTTTCCATGAGGGAACCTCTCAAGTCAAAACCCGTCTCTACGAGTCGTTCAAGCGAGAGTATGAGAACTTTCGACATATGCCTGGCGAGAGCATCGAGAGTTTATTCGCTCGCTTTCAGGGTGATTGTCAACAGGATGAGGGCTAACAAGGAGCTGTTGCCTTTCAACGATGATGAGAGAGCTTTGAAGCTTTTGCACACTCTTGATCGGTCGGTGTGGGACTCCAAAGTTCAGGCGATCATCGAATCACCAAACTATGAGACCCTCACATGCGACGAGCTCTTTAGTAAGCTCAAGTCCAGTGAGATTGACGCCATGGCGAGGGCTTCTTATGAAAATCCTTCTGGCCCGTCGATGGCTTTGGTTTCTGGCTCTTCTGCTAACACCTCTGGAGGCTTTGCACTTTCCTCTCTTCTTTCTGTCATAGAGGAGCAGCTGGAGTTCATGGGGGATGACGAGCTGGCGTTGCTCGCCAACCGGTTCTCGCGGTTCCACAACAACCGCATGAACCGTCGCCACGGAGGAGGACGCTCGGGATGCTACGAGTGCGGCGACCCCAACCACTTCATCGCTAATTGCCCGAAGAAGAACAAGCAGACCTTCGGCAAGGCGGAACATGGGCGCAAGTACGACTCCAGCAAGCGCAAGGAGAAGTACGTCCCCGCGAAGCACAAGCGGAAGGGCGGCTTCAACAAGGAGTACATCAAGACCAAGTACTTGGAGAAGGCCCAGGCTGAGCAGCGTGCGTTCTTCGCCACGCTCAGCGACGTCGATGACTCGGATGACGAATCCGCTTCTTCAAGCGATGATGAGTCTTAGAAGAAGAAGAGGATCGAGGACAAGCTCAACGGCCTCTACTTCTTCGCTGACGATGAGGGCTTCTGCACCATGGCCCTCGGCAAGGAGGTCAACGGCGAGCTGGAGGACACTCCTCGGAACGACGACGGCGACGACACCTCCCAGGTATCTCAGACCCCCGACGAGCTTTCTGCTGAGGTCGAGAAGCTTACTGCCGCGCTCCTTAGTCAGGATAAGTTGCTTAGGTGTGCTGCTAGAGAGCGCAAGGAGTTTAGGCAGAAGTGGGAGGATACGGTGAAGGAACTTGAATCTGTCAAGTCCACCGTAGTTGTTACCGATGAGGAGGAGTGTGAGATGTGCACCACACACATGACTGACCTTCTCACTTTGAGGGGTAAGTATGTGGCATTGGTAGGAGAGGTGGATGAGCTGAAGGCTAGATCCTCGCTGTTGGGTGCATGCAAGTCCTGTGCAGGCTTGCAAACCGAGTTGGCAGAGAAGAATGCCAAGATTGTGTCTCTTGAGAAGGCCAGCTCGGTTAGCACTTGTGTGTCCAGGTGTGTTCTTTGTGAGGGCCTGGAGATGGAGATAGCCAACGTGAAGCATGACAAGATGCAAACCGAGGAGGAAAACACATACCTTCGGACCATCTTGTCATGGGTGTCTAGTGGTGAGCAACAGCTCGGGATGATGATCTCCCCATTCAAGCGAGCTGCTGGAGGTCCTGGTGTAGGTTTTGCTCCGGGTGTTGATGTTTCGTCTTTTGGGAAGATTGGAGAGTCGAGTGGCCTTAACCCATGTGAGAAGCCCAACTCCACCACTACTCCCAAGCTTACCAAGATTCCACCCAAAGAGCCTTTCAAGCCTAACACCAAGGATGGGGTCTTAGTTGAACCTCCAAGAGCTCCACCCAAGAAACAATCATGGGCTCCAAAACCAAACCACCTCAAGAACAAGCTTGACACCATGCCACCTATCCAAGAGGAGCTTGTGCCACAGAAGGGCAAAGTGATCCACACCCACTACCGTGAGTACCAACAACCCCCTTTGAGAGCGGTGAGGTACCATTGTGAGCACTGTGGGAGAGATGGACACTTGAGTGAGTTTTGCTTTCAGCGCAAGAGGGAGGCGCGCCGTGCAAAGGAGATGAACAACATGGACATGTACCATCCTTTCCATGATGTACATGTTCCTAATGTTCAGAGGCGTGCTGCTAGGCCTAGAGGTTCAAAACCTCAAGTTCCTAGGCCTAGGCCGCAAGGAGGTCGTGCCCGGCGGGAGCCTGCAGTTGTAGGCTATGGACCCCGTGGCGGTGGCTTTGTAGTTGAGCGTTTTCCACCACCGCGTTTTGAGTATCGCGATGGACGCTCCTCCCTTAGCGGACCACATTTTCCTCTACGTGGTGACCGCTCTTCCCGTAGGCGTGCTAGGAATGGTTTTTCTGCTAACCATTCTTTTGAGTAGCCGGCCCAACACTGGTATAATTCCTATTTCACTCACCCTAGTGTTGGACCGTATGCTCACCCTATGTCTTTTTATTGATGTAGGTAAAGCGATTGGAGAACGTTTGGTTGGTGGATTCCGGTTGCTCAAGGCACATGACCGGAAACGCCAAGTGGTTCTCCAGTCTTAGTCCGGTCGCCGGAAAGGAGTTTATCACCTTCGGCGACAATAGCAAAGGTAAGGTGTTGTCTCGTGGGTCGGTGCGAGTTAATGAGCACTTTGTGTTGCGCGATATTGCTCTTGTTTCTAACTTGCATTTTAACCTTCTTTCTGTTTCGCAACTCTTTGATGATGACTATGAGATTCGTTTTAAACCAAATCTCAGTCGTATTTTGGATCCTCAGGGCAATCTTGTGTGTTTGATTTCGCCCTTTGGAAAAGTCTTTCATGCGAATTTCTTGGAGTCTTTTGGCATCTCTCGTTGTCTTGTGGCTGGACCTTCCTCCTCTGATCTTTGGAAGTGGCATAGGAGACTTGGACATTTGAGCTTCGACTTGCTTGCAAGGCTTAGTTCACTTGGCCTAATCCGAGGATTGCCCAAGTTGTCTATGGAGAAGGATCTTGTTTGCCACTCTTGTAGACATGGGAAGATGGTTGCCGCTCCCCACCATCCAGTGACTCAGGTCATGACCAAGCGCCCTGGAGAGCTTTTGCACATGGACCTTGTTGGTCCGGCTGGGGTGAGCTCGGTTGGGGGGAAGTGGTATGTGCTTGTTGTTGTTGACGACTTTTCGAGATATTTGTGGGTCTTCTTTTTAGCTGAGAAGACCGAGACTTTCTCCTTTGCTCGCAATCTAATTTTGCGTCTTCAGAACGAGTTCCCTTTGAACTCGATGCGAGCTATTAGGAGTGATAATGGTTCTGAATTCAAGAATTCGGATTTTGAGAAGTTTTGTAACTCTTTGGGTTTAGAGCATCAATTTTCTTCCCCCTACACACCCCCTCAGAATGGTGTTGTAGAGAGGAAGAATCGGACCCTTGTAGAGATGGCCAGGACGATGCTCGATGAGCATAGGACTCCTAGGCGATATTGGGCCGAAGCAATGGGCACTGCATGCTACATTTCCAATCGCATTTTTCTCCGAGCCTTCTTGAAAAAGACGTCTTATGAGTTGCGTTTTGGAAAACTGCCCAATGTGAGTTATTTTCGAGTTTTTGGTTGCCATTGTTTTATACTCAAAAAGGGCAACCTGGACAAGTTTGAGTCTCGTTCTTCTGACGGTGTGTTTTTGGGTTATGGCACTCACACTCGCGCTTATCGTGTACTTAACCTTGATACTAACCGAGTCATGGAGACATCAGATATCACCTTCGACGAGACCATGGTTTGTCCTTCTTCTCGTTTTGAGCGTGCAGGTGATCATGAGGTTGGTGAGCCTCTTTTTGATGATGAGGATGAGGGTGCTGAAGGTATGGATGATCCATCACCCCCTCCACCTGCTATGCTGCAAGGAGCGGCTTCTACTACGACTCACGGCCCCGATACTTCTTCTTCCTGGGGGCCGTGGGATCCGCCACCCCGAGCAGTACCTTTTGTACCCGGGGAAGCACCAACTGCTGTTGAGGGGGAGATTACTTCTGCTCGGGAGGCGCCACGACACATTCAGCGCCAACACCCGCCTCAACAGATGATCGGCAGCATCGGCGAATGTGTCACTCGGTCAAGGTCACAACAAATCTCTCACTTTGCTCATTCTGCATTTGTTGCTGATTTTGAACCCCGAGATGTTGGACACGCTTTATCTGATCAAGATTGGGTCAATGCCATGCATGAGGAGTTAGAAAATTTTGAAAGAAATCGGGTTTGGGTTCTTGTTCCTCCTCCTCCTGAGTGTCAGCCAATTGGGACAAAATGGGTTTTCAAAAACAAACAAGGAGAGGATGGCCATGTTGTGAGAAACAAGGCCAGACTAGTAGCCCAGGGGTATAGTCAGAAGGAGGGGATAGACTATGAGGAGACTTTTGCTCCTGTAGCTCGTTTGGAGGCAATTAGGATACTCTTGGCTTTTGCTGCATCCAAAGGGTTTAAACTTTTTCAAATGGATGTCAAGAGTGCCTTCTTAAATGGCTACATAGAAGGGGAGGTGTATGTGAGACAACCCCCCAGTTTCGAAAATCCCAAGTTTCCAAACCATGTTTTTAAACTTCACAAAGCTTTGTATGGTTTGAAACAAGCCCCTAGAGCCTGGTATGATAGGTTGAAAACCTTTTTGCTCGCTAAGGGTTTTAAAATGGGATGTGTGGATAAAACGCTTTTTCTCCTCAAGTAAGGCACTGATACTCAATTGGTCCAGATTTACGTGGATGATATCATTTTCGGTGGTTCTTCTCACGCTTTGGTTGCCAAATTTGCAGACACTATGAGCAGGGAGTTTGAGATGAGCATGATGGGCGAGTTGACGTTTTTCCTCGGGTTGCAAATCAAGCAATCCCGGGAAGGGACGTTTGTGCACCAGGGTAAGTATACCAAGGACATATTGAAGAAGTTCGATATGGGTGAGGCCAAGCCTCTTCCAACACCCATGTCAACCACGATGGCCCGGGATGCGGATGTGGATGGAGAAGCGGTGGACCAGAAGGAGTACCGGAGTATGATTGGGTCGCTGCTGTACCTGACGGCGACACGCCCGGACATTCAGTTCGCGGTGTGTCTTTGCGCACAATTTCAGTCGTCGCCGCGCACCTCGCACCGTCAGGCGGTCAAGCGCATTATGAGGTACTTATCCTTCACTCCAGAATTTGGGATTTGGTATTCTGCTTCCTCCACCCTCTCCCTTTGCGGTTATTCTGATGCCGATTTTGCTGGTTGCCGTATTGATCGCAAGTCCACTTCTGGGACTTGCCAGTTTATTGGTTCTTCTCTTGTATCGTGGTCTTCTCGCAAGCAGTCTAGTGTCGCCCAGTCTACCATGGAGGCTGAGTATGTTGCTGCGACTAGCTGCTGTTCCCAGTTACTCTGGATGATGGCCACTTTGCGTGATTTTGGTCTGAGCTTTTCTCGCGTTCCTTCGCTTTGTGACAGCACGAGTGCTATTAGCGTTGCTAAGAACCCCGTGCTGCACTCTAAGACCAAACACATTGATGTGCGCTTTCATTTTCTGCGAGACCACTATGAGAAGGGTGATATCGACCTTCGCCATGTCGATACTCATCATCAGTTGGCTGATATTTTCACCAAGCCTTTGGACCAATCAACTTTTGCTAGGTTGAGAGGTGAGCTTGGTGTGTGTTTCCCCTTTTAGATGGGGAAGCATTTTGGCTCTTGTACCATAAACTGACTTTCTGTCTTACAATTGGTTTCTTCTTTCATCTTCTGTACATTTCATCTTGCATACGCTTTTACATTCTGAGCTTCATGTATATAATCTTTAGAGTGTAATTATGCTCTGTTCAGTATGCTCTGATGCTATATGTTGATGCTTGTAGCTTATGCTCTTTCTGATCACTAATACATGTTGTGAGCTGAGTTTTTGTTGAAATGGTGAATTTGCTTAAAGAACATAAAATTTGAAAATGTTCACCATTGAGATATGCAACTAGCATGTGTAGGATGTGTTGAATTCACTCGTGCTTTTCATATATGCTAGGTTGCTATGTCTCTAGTTCTGAGTCACTCATCTGCTTGGTATGTTCATATTCTGTCTAAAATTTGAACCAAGTTTTAAGTGAATTGAAAAGATCGAGACGGGATGGCTTGTCAACACATCATGGTATCGAGACTGTTTCTCATTGCACATTGAGTTAAACTTGAGCCGTGCAGTGTATGACTGAAACCGATGCTTTAAGCTTCTAATTGCGTTTGCATAGGCTTCGCTCGGTTGAAAAGTTAGGCAATGACAAGCTTTCAACCTCTCGCAATCACATGCTAAATTCTGAACATGTGTTATTTCACCGCTGCAACTCCGATTTATAATTGAAATCACAAGTTTATGCTTCATTCTATAGCATGATGTTTGAACTTTGCTAGGGGTAGTTCACCTTGTATACATGATTAGCACTTGTTGTTTTCCTGTCTATACATGTGTAGTGCTATTTTGATGGTGAATACCTTTTTGGCTAAAACTGCTCACTTTGCTCATATGTTCATATTTCGTACATAGTGATCAGTTTGAGCCTTTGCTAGCAGTTTATTGATGTTGGTTGAGTCATTGGAGTAATACTGTGTAGAGCATCCTTGCACTCTTTTGACTATATTCCTGAAGCTGCTAACTTGCATTTTGACTCATATGCATTTTGGAAGGGGAGAAATTGACTTGCTAGCACTTTTGATGGTGCATTCTCTAAGGGAGAGAGATTTTACACGATGGTGCATTTGCTTGATGGTGCATTTTCAACTAAGGGGGAGAAATTTGACAAATCATGAGTGCCTTCCTGTGTTCAACTAAGGGGGAGAAAATTTTTCATTTCTGAGTTGAATCAAGGGGGAGTTTTCCTGGTTGTGTGCACTATTCGAGGGCTAGCTTTGCTTCTAATTGGCCGTAAGGTTTTGGTATCGAGCTTTCTTGCTAGTTGTGTTGAGCCTCTGTGCCTCTATCTTGAGGAACTAGCATTTTGCTTTGATTTATCAATTGGTACTTGCTAGCGGTGTTGAGCCTGTTCTACCTCTTCTTGAGGGCTAGCTTTGCTTTGCTTGGTTGCGTCGAGCCGTTGCCCATGTCTTTGGGAACCAAGTTGTTTTGCTCTTTCCACTTGACCTTCTTCGGCTTTGTTATGCTTTTGGGTCATTTGGTCGAGTTTTCTCTCCTTCCTTCTTCCTTCCTCTATTCTATTATGATTTGTGTTGGTAGTTGACAATGCACTCATCAAGGGGGAGATTGCGGATACATGGGTGTATGCCGAGTCTCTGAGTGATGAGTGATTGTCAACTGGGATAATGTGCATGTTCTTTGGCTTGTGTTGTGCAAGTGTCGAGCACGGATACAGTGATCAGAGGCAAGGTGAAAGTCAAGTAGAGACGTGCCGTGCCGATGGACCGAGAGTGGCGAAGTGCGGACGTGAGGCTTGGACTGAGGGACCGGTGGCCCGAGGATCAGCTGTGGTGGCTGGCAACCTGGGACATCGACGAGCGAAGACTTGCGGGCACGATGTTGCTCGGGTCGAGGACCTGGGGACACGTGTCGGTGGACGGGGTGCACGGGCGGTGCATCCCCTCTACGACTCGGTTTGGTGGTTCAGCCACAGAAAAACCACCGAGTGGACGGTTTCCAGGTTTGGGCCTCAAAACCTGGGCGCTGATGGTTTCCGAGTTTGGGCCACAAAACTCGGGCTGAGGACGGTTTCCAGGTTTGGGCCTCAATGTAACACCTCTGGTGTTAAGCTAGCATGACATCATTTCTCATCATGCATAATCATCTCATGATCATGAAGCATTCATATGTTATTCTTTTTCTCACATAAAATGTCATTTCATGTGCTTGCTTGCTTATAAGTTTGCTTTGATGAAGTGTTGCTTGTCTTGCTTTGGAGTGGTTAAGTCTTCCTAACCATCTAACTTTGTTGAGGAGTCAAAATGAAGGCATGTTTATGCTGGTCATTTTGCCTAATCAAGTAGTTAAACCCTAGTCAACCCTATAGAGCCTCTAAAGTCCTTTTGTTTGACTAACTAAGACCTCCTTGATAGAAGCTTTGCATGGCTGTGGGCCCTTAATCAAAAGTGTGTAGAATTTAGTATAGAACAAAAGTTGTTTAAAGACCAACTCATGAAAATGGGTTTAGCATGGTGTTTTAGGGTCCACAAGGTAGAATTGGAAGGGTTTTAGACTTGGAAATTTTCCTAAGTCCTAAAGCTGGTTTTCAGTTCGGCCAGGCTATGTTTAGCACCTTCTCAAGCCTAATCCAAGCCGAACCAGTGGTCGATCTTGTAACCAAAGTTGCAGTCGGTGTATAGCTCTAACCAGTGGTGCAGTTGGTTTAGCTTTTGATGGAATGGTTAGTGAGTTAATCGCGTTTGAAAATGGGCCGTCAGTCGGCCATTAGCCAACTGAATCGCCCGATTCAGTTTGAATCAGTCGGCTTCAGTGGCCGACCGCGCGCAGGGGAAGAACGCCGCGTGGCGTTCGATTCCCGGCCGAAGCCAGCCAGCGCGCGCGGCGTGGCGAGCCTTAACCGCCCGCGCACGCTCTCCTCCTCCCAGACGCGCTCTCTCCCTCTGCCTTCGTCTCCGTTCGCTCTCGCCGGCGCCCGAGCGAAGAGAAGGGGAAAGCCGAGTGTCCGCCGCCGTTAGCCGCGCAACCGCCGAGCAAACCGCACCGCTAGCCTCGCCTCAACCTCCTCCATCGTTTGCCTCAGCAGCGCCTCGTGTTAAGCCCTTGGTAAGCCGCGAGACGAGTTCCGCCATGGTCGCCGGCGCCGCCAAGCTCGGTCCGCCGTGGCCGATTCCTTTCCCGTGCAAATCCATCCTTTCTAACTCGCGTTCATGAGTCAGTAAGCATCCAGGAAGAAGGTAGTGAAGTCGGTTTAACCGATTAGGGTTTGGTTGCCCCGGTCCGCTGTCATCCGCCGCCCGCCATGTGCGCCGGCGTTGGCATGCCCGTGTTCCCGCCGTGTCAACGGCGAATCCTTCGTTCTTTGCTTCGCATTAGGGTTGTGTAGATCTGAGGAGTGCGAATAGTGGGTTAGTTTAGCTCGTCGTGGTCGGAGATGGCCGGCGTAGGAAGTCCGCGCCGCCGTAGCCGCCATTTGCGACGGCGAGCTCGATCCGTGCCAATGCTGGGCCAGTGAGTGGTACCAATCGGCGCGGAAGGAAGAGAGGAGTCCGTCGGTGGAGTTGGTTTCGCCGGAGGAGCCGCCGTCGGCGAGCTCCGGCGAGGTCAACACCTCCTCTGTTTCGGTGTGTGTGACAGGTGGGGTCATGTTGACCACGGGCCCCGGTTGTCAGCCGCTTGGGTGCAGTTGTGTCGGGTGCATGTAGCAGTTAGGGTTTAGTGTTTTTGAATATATGTTTTTCAGAAATGCTGATAATGCTTGTTTAAATCATAACTTATGTTCTGTTAATCTAATAAATGTGAAACCAATTTTGTTAAGTTTGTTTTGATGAGTTCTATGCATAAAAAATATGATATGCTCTGTTATGATAGTTTTTATATGCAGTAATAATTAATTTGTGTTTAGGCTGATATCTTGTTTAATGCATAGTAAATCATGTTTTGCTCAGAAAAATATGGGATTTGTTTTGATGAACTATGTAGGTGATGTAGAGTCACAGAAAAATGATAACTACTGTTTGGTTGTGAAATAATTTGAAGTTAACCTTTAAATTAATTAAATGCTGTTTTCTTGTATAATTTGTAGTAATTAAAATATATGGAATTTGAGTCTCCTAATTTTTATAGACTGCTCTTATGCTAAAAAGTTCTAAACAAAAATATGAAATTTGTTGTTTGACACTTTTTGAGATAGGGTGTAGTTCAAAGTATCTTTTCACCTTGATATTTGTCTTTTTCATACAGAATTATGTGTAAATGCAAATGCCATAAAAATTGGACAGTATGCTTTACTTTCTGTTAGGAACCTACAGTAATTTTTGTAGATTTTTCTAAAGCTGTTAGCTATAAGGTGCAGTTATAAGCTTGTTTTTAGTGGAATAATTAGTTTATTTAAATTAAGCTTTTGTGTCTCTTTATGTGGTACCAACAGGGGTAAAATAGTCTTTTCAGTGTATGCATGTTGACTGTGCTTTGCATGAGTGGTGTAGCTACTCTTTCGATAGAGTGTTACACTCTACCGGAGAGGAAATATGCACCTATTCGGTCAATTCAATTGCAATGCATTTTCTATGCCCAGGTATCATCCATTCATTCTCGCATATGCATCATAACAGGTTCGGTAGAAGAGACAGTGATAGCAGAGGAAATCGAGGAGCAGCCCCAGGAGCAGGAACCAGGAGCTATCGGGGAAGAGTTTGAAGAAGAACTTCCGGAGTGCCCGAATCACCAACCGAGCACCGAGAAAGGCAAGCCCCGGAGCATTTCTAACTACCTACAGTTTTAATTAACTTAATCTGTTATGTTTGTTGCATTAAGTATAGGAGTTGTTTGATACCGTTGATGCATCACTATTCATACCTTGTTATCTTGAAATATTATCCTTGATACCTATATAGAATCAGGTCTGAGTTATGCTTAGAATTGCTTAGACCGGTAGAAGTCGGGCAACCTTCATGTTACCCGCGAGCAATAGGTGGTTACTTGACCGATTAACCGGATATTTCCATTAAGTGGGATAACTGAGTGTTGTGGAAAATGGAGATCGGCAGATTCCTGTAGTGTATGCTACAGTATTTCTAGCCGTGTTTTATGAGAATCAGTATCTTGTAAGATAGACTTCTTGTCATGTTGAACGCATGTCCC
Organism: Coix lacryma-jobi var. lacryma-jobi; assembly: GCA_009763385.1. Classification (NCBI taxonomy): domain Eukaryota; kingdom Viridiplantae; phylum Streptophyta; class Magnoliopsida; order Poales; family Poaceae; genus Coix; species Coix lacryma-jobi. Next base: position 65,772,692 of record CM019823.1, on the reverse strand, counting down.
ACATTTAGCTGGAAGGATAACTCGTTCCGACCGCGAAGCCGCTCATTGTTCCAGGCCGGCTCTCAGGTCCTACGCATCAGCCGAAGCCACGGTGGAGAGTTAGTGGGACGCGGGGGCGCGAATAGTAAGACCCGGGTGATGGTGGTTAAGTCCAACTCCTTGGCAGTCGGGCTTGCCTCCGGGTGTGATGGTGGCGGTTGAAACCGCGACTCCTGGAACAATGTTGTGGTCATCTGTAGCTCACCGACGGGTGGGTGTGGTTTGTGTGGGAAATAAATCACCAGCTGGTTAGGAATCGATTATAATCGCCATCGCTCCTGGATAGTGAGCACTTGACTTGAACGCTGATCGATCTTGACACTGAAAAATGTGGAACATGAGACAGCTATCATAATACTTTTGGAAATGGTCACTCGGTCTGTTTGTTACATTTTTGGTGATCGTTGGATCACTACCATGTTTGTTATAGTGCAGTTTGCTAATCTAGTAAATAGGATAATTACTATTTAAATGGACAGCTAAAGGGCAGGGGAACTACTTAATTAACAAATGGCTTTTATGCAAAAATGTCGTCTATTACCAGCCTCCACTATATACTAGCCTTGCATACTCCTTGAGGTCAACTTATTTCTGGTTTAAGGCGGGTAAGTCTAGCTTAGTACCTTCTCGTACTCAAGGTTCTACCCTTTGTTGTTGCAGATGGCTAGGTCTTCCATGGTTATTGCATCAATTGTCTCTTTCCAGCCTCGGGTGATATCTAGGTCACGGGCAATGACCTCGTCTGTTCGTATCTTTTGCTATGTTAAGGATGACTACTAAATGACACTGTAATCACTAAGTGTGTGTGTGTGAATTTCGGAACAACGTTTCAAGTTAAGCTTCCGCTACTGTTTTCAAACTTGGTTTGTAATAACTAAGTTGCTACTCCGAAACTATTTGTGTAATCTCTGTCGTGTGACGGTCGATGCTGAATATTACGATCCTATGTTGTTGATGTTGGAAAGTTTGAAATCCTTCGTGATTTCACGGACTACCGGGTTTATAGGGGCTCAAGTGCCACAAATTTACTGCCTCGGCGGAGAATTTCATACTTGTGCTCTTATAAATTGGTCGGTTCTGTTACACTCAAAACCTGGGTGTTGCGGGTTTGCTGAGTTTGGGCCACAAAACTCAGGCTACGGTCGGCTGGTTTCCCGGTTTGGGCCTCAAAACTGGGGGTTGGTCGTGAAGGCTGGTTTCCCAGTTTGGGCCTCAAAACCGGGGGGGGGGGGCGAAGTCCGGGAAAAGGACAAGCGGAGCGGTGGCGGAACGTGGCGGCAATCGGTGAGGTTGCGTCGAGGCAACGCTACCAGTTGTGCGGGTGTGGCCGTCGGATCACCACCTACCACGATTGGTCCCGAACAACCCTAGGGTTTAGCTGGTTCACTCTGTAATTAGAGAGGGGTAGAGTAGGAATTAGAATTAGGATAAGTAGAGGGAGACACCCTCTTCCCCTTCTATCTCAGTCATTTGCTCTTTGCTTCTAGGGTTTCCTGCTCTCCCAATCCCCTGTTGTAGCTAGCTGAGATCCGCAGAGAACCATACCTCTGTACTGGAGATTTTGAGGAAGTGAGGCCGTAACCTCACTGTTGTAGCGTGTGGTAGCCACACGGTTGCAGATCGATGACTTGATTCGCGTTTTGTTCGTGTTCTTCGTGTTCTTCGTTTCTCCACGATTTTCCCGTCACTCGATCTCCCTCTCTACTGCGTCTTTGCAAAATCCGTTTGAATCAACTTGTTCTTTATAGTAAGGAGATCATTTCCACCGAAGGAATTTATCTAACTCCTCACGAACAAGTAGATCGGGTCGATTTCGTTTTCGTGGCGCTTTTTGGTTCATACACCTTCCCCTTCGATTTCCCGTTGATTGAGTTGATTTGAGCGGATGATTTCTTGGGGATAGTCTCTTAACTACCTCGTGATCATTCTCTCCAAGTTTGGGATCAAGGGATTTTGGTTTGAATCGATTTAGTGAAGATTTGGGTGAAGGGCGACCGAAATCGCCCTCACTGGGAGTTGGCGGACAGTCCGCCATCCCAGCCGCGGACATTCCGCGCGTCGGGGGCAGGCCAGATCAGTGGGTGTGTCCTTTGGTTGCTTTAGTGTTCCTTGACCGGCGAACAGTCCGCCGTTGGTTTTCGCGGACAGTCCGGGAACTGTCCAGGGAACTTCTGCACCACTGTTGTTTTGCTCTTTTGACCGGCGGACAGTCCGCCATCCCCTCGCGGACAGTCCGCAGTAGGGGCGGACAGTCCGGGACCCCAGGGCCGGACAGTCCGCGAATCGGCTGTGTACTCCGGTTTTGTGCGTTTGCTCTCCCAGCTTCTTCGCTTGGTTTCCGGACTTCTCATTTGGTCCTAGAGTTGACCAAGGAACCTCTCTAGGTATCTTTGCTACTTGTTAGCATAGGTATTTGGAGACTTCTCGACATAGCCGTCTATCTACGTTCGGGACTTGGTTTTTGAGGGTCGAACTTGTTCCGGTACTTTTGCCGTTTGGTTCGCCATTGCTTTGTGGTGCCTCGCTGTGATCCTAGAGATCATCCACCCTCTTCCAAGGGTCATGGGCATCACAGTTTCGATCGAAGCTCTTGGGGTTGATTTGTGGGACAAAGGCCAAAGTTTCGAGAGAAATTTTTGAGCTCCCATTCACCCCCCTCTGGTCGCCTTGCTATTGCATTCTCGGTCCTTCACAAGGTATCACAAAGCTCATCATATCTAATGTTATCATCACAACAAGCTTCAAATAGTTGGGACAAAATCCCAAGACTAGCAACAAGTGTACCTTTCTTGGCCTTGCCAAGTTCACGTATACGATCCTCAGTCGAATGCTCATCATCTCCCAGGAAGTCCAGCAAAGCATCCATCTCACGTTCCGCCTCAAGAGCCGCACTCCTCCTTCTTGCCAAAATGTCATCCTCGATCACACGTCCAAGACTCAAACCTGAGGACAAAGACACACTGGAAGAAGAACTTGGTGCCATTTTCAAAAGCACCGTTAGTGTTAGCCAAAACACAAGCTCAACACCTCGACAAGCAAAGTCGGAAACACAACCGCTCTCAAAAAGGTCGCCTTCGCGGATCCGGAACCGGTTAAGGTACAGAGATCCTTAACTGGCTCCGATACCAATTGAAGGACCAAAAATGCTAAAGCGAGGCGACCAAAGGGGGGGGGGTGAACAGGAGCCTAAAAATTTCTTCCGAAATTCTGGCCTCTGTCCCAACAAAATCAACCCCAAGAGCAAAGCCGACACATGTGATGTCCACGACCCAAGAGAATGGGTGGATGTTCCCTAGGAACACATCGGGACACCACAAAAGCTCCCTCACCCAAATCCACGCAAGTCAACTAGTGACAAGATGGACTTTGGGTAACCTCAACCTCCCCCGAGCAACGCGATGGGGATTCAGGCTTTTTCGCAAAGCGTGAAGCCCAATTTCTGTACAACACGAAGTCGGGAATCCAACGCAAAAGCGGATCTCAAATCGGAGCTTGAACGCAAAAGACACGGACAAGAACGCGCGCTGTCTGCACTGACCGGACTCTGGGCAGCGTCCGATCAACAAGGACCGGACGCGTCCGGTCAGTCAAAATCCTCCCTGGACCTTCTCTGTTTGTGACTGGACTCAACACAGGGAGCGTTCGGTCAGATCAAACAAGCGTCTGGTCACAGTGCACAAAACCTGATGAACAGTAACTACTACGCGTCCGGTCAAGCAATCGCAGTGAGTCCGGTCAAGCTCGCGCACAGTATTTCGTTCGGCCTTCAGTGACCGGACGCACGCAGACAGCGTCCAGTCAGCTTGGAGCCAGCGTCCGGTCACCACGCGTGAACTGCACAGTGCTGGTGTTCAAAGACCGGACTCTAAGTCGGTGCGTCCGGTCTCTATTAGGCAGCGTTCGGTCACCCCGACCAGCTCCCTGTTCGTCCACCGAATTGACCCGATCTCCCTCAAATCGAAAGCACTAAGGCTCAAATTTCATGTGAGGGGTCACAAGGATGTTAGTGAGCTACTCCTAAGAGATCATGGCTCGAACCTAACTCCAAATCGGGAATCGAAGAAAACGGTGACGAACGGGCTAGAACTCAATCTCAAAACGATTTCTGCCCGATCTATGTGCTCGTGAGGTTTCCAAATAAATCCTTCAGTGGAAAGATGCCTCTCATGACAAAGCACAAGATGGTTCAAATGGAATCGCAAAACATCCCTCGAATTGAAAGAACTCGTGAAATCACCGAGGGGGAAAAGGAAGAAACGCGAAGAACAAAATGCGAATTCAATTCAAATTGCAGCCAACAAAGAAGAGCACAAATTGGATCCTTCGATTTGGGAAGATGATAGATTGTATTATCAATCGGTGTCGGGCTACAAGCCACTCATAGCAACACAAAGCTTGGATGGCGAAAAGCTCAAGAACAAGAGCCGGTCTCTCCTCTAGCCCTAGCCTCCTCTCACCTAAACAAAATGGGAGTGACACCTCCAAGGATGGGCTGCCCTAACCAGCCCCCTTCATATATATAGGCGCACGTCCGAAGACCAAAACGCCCTCACATGAAGCACTCAACCCAAATACCCACTAGGGGTAAAACCGTCCAGACTTGATAGTTTCCATCTGACGGCCACGCGCCTTCTCATCCTTCGCTTCGACTCGACGCAACCTCCAGGATGCCGCCACGTGCTGCCACCGTCGACCACCGCGCCTTCTCGTGGATAGCTTCGCCGCCGCGCCAGCCTCTCCACGCCGCCACGCGTCGACCGTCCTTTTGGACTTTCCCCCGGTTTGGAGGCCCAAACCGGGAAACCTGCCAGCCCAGGTTTTGAGGCCCAAACCTGGAAACCGTCCACCCCGAGTTTTGATGCCCAAACTCAGAAACCCGCGAGCCCAGGTTTTGCGGCTCAAACCTGGAAACCGTCCATCCCGAGTTTTGAGGCCCAAACTCGGAAACCGGCCACCCGAGTTTTGAGGCCCAAACTCGGAAACCGTCGATGGTAGCTTTTTGAGGCTTAGCTACCGAACCCGCACCGTAGACGGGATGTGGTTCGCACACCCCGACCAACAGCACCGATGCCGATGCATGTCCAGCCTCCACGCCGGGCACAACGCCTTCGCCCTCCTTCTTGACTCGGTCGGCGGCACTTGCGCCGCACGCAAGCCCGTGTCCGACCTCCCACCAAGTGCCACGACGCCATCGTCTTCCTCCCGACTCGGCCGATGCATCGCACATCCCCATGTGCTCTCGCTCGCAGATGCCACGTGCCAGCTACCACAGCTGGTCCTCTGGCCCTCTGGTCCTTCAGTCCAAGCCTCACGTCCGCCCTTCACCGCTCTGGGTACATCGGCATGGCACGTCCGTCGCACGACACACCCATCCTTCACCGCTCCCGGTCCGTCAGCACGGCACGTCTCTACTTGACCTTCACCTCGCCATTGACCACTGTATCCGAGCTCCACACCTGCACATCAACACAGCCAAGAGACACATGTTGCACATCCACACCAACCCGGTAGACACACACAACTCAACACCACCGGTTAGTCATAAACATTAAGCGCATAGCGAATAATGACTCAACCGGGAAAAGCCTCAAACCTTCCTCATCAAAGTCAATCATTCATCATATATGTCCTCAATCGATACGTTGTCCAATTCGTTGGTCGTGGACCTTTTCCCTGACTTGTTTCCGACTAGGGAGAGTTCTCTTTTCTCCCCCTGGTATGTGAGTGCCGGCCGTGAACCTGGTGTGAGGTTGCGGGCCATTGAGACAAGGCTGGGAGGGAGCTGGCCTTTGTCGACTAAGTGAGTGAGATGAGATGAGGTGATGGTGTGGTGCTGATTGGGATGAATATGGATATGGATATGGTGGATGGATGTGGATGTGTGTGTATGGGAATGTGTTAAAACTTGATAAACATTATTATATTGATTACTGCTCATGCGCTAGGATGCAAATCCACAGCCAAATCTTAGGATCGCCAGATCCCTTGTTTTATCTTTTCCACTAAAGCTCATCGGTGCTGACCATGGCCTGCACACATCTGGCGGTGTGCAGATTTCCTGCTTCAGAGGTACTGACTCTAGAAGGATTAGAAGGTTTCGTGCCTACGCTCAAGTTTGGTTCGGAGGATCTAGTCGATGCTGCGCTACAACAACCCTGATGATACCTGTGAAGGAGGAGCCTTCACTCGATAGACTTCCGCTAGAATAAACTCTGTAATAGGTGATACCCAGTGATGTAATGTTTATAACCATGTAATATTTCGATGTATGACTGTGGTATCGACTGATATATGATAATATTATGAGATCAGTTCCTGGTTTTGTCATATTATAACTCATTCTGTGCATTTTCCCTTCGCGGAAAATTGAGGATGTTTCATAAAGAGCCTGTACGAGTCACAGAAATTGCTTCGTGCACTGAAGATGTCGTATGAGCAGATACATGCTTGTCCAAATGGGTGCGTTCTCTTCAGGAAAGATCTCACGGATGCAGGTTACTGTCCGAAGTGTAATGCGTCGAGATACATGGAGGTAGACGATGGTGAAGGCCGGAAGAGGCAGCTTTCTATCCCCATGAAAGTCATGCGTTACCTGCCATTCACATCGAGGATCCAATGTCTCTACATGACCGAGGAATTCGCGAAACATATGATATGGCACAAACAGGGTACACGATACAATCCTGAGAAGTTGGTACATCCCGCCGATGGTGAAGTATGGGCCCACTTTGATCGCATCCATCATGACAAAGCTAGACAGGCTCGTAATGTTCGTGTTGCATTTGCATCGGCTTGTTTCAATCCCTATGGACTCATGGTTGTCCCGTACACCTGTTGGCCTATCTTCGTTATCCCCCTCAATCTCCCTCCTGACGTCCTATTTCAACGTCATACTGTCTTCTTGTCATTAATAATTCCTGGACACCCGGGGAATAACATGGGTGTGTACATGGAGCCTCTGATTGATGAATTGGAAACTGCTTGGAATGAAGGGGTATTGACATACGACCAAGCTTCAAGGTCGAACTTCACAATGCACATCTGGTACCAGTACTCACTGCATGACTACCTGGCATATGGGATATTCTATGCCTGGTGTGTCCATGGCAAGTTCTCATGCCTGGTTTGTAAGACAGCTACGAGATTTATCTAGTTGAAGAAGGGTGGCAAGTATTTGGCGTTCGACCAACATTGATAATTCCTGCCTCTTGACCATCCTTTCAGACGGGATCCCAAGAACTTCACCAAAGGTGTCGTGGTGAGAGATCCTCCACGCCGGATGTTGACCGGTGCCGAGGTTCATGCTCAGATAGATGCTCTCCAGTTCAACGAAACATACGGTCGTTTTGCGGGGTATGGTCAGGAACATAAGTGGACTCATAAGTCAGGCTTGGAAAGACTCTCCTATTATGACGACCTTCTTCTGCCACATAACATTGATGTAATGCACACTGAAAAGAACATCGCCGAGTCGCTTTGGGGAACACTCATGGACACTGAAAAGTCCAAGGACAGCCCTAAGGCTAGACTCGACCTGGCACTGTTATGCGATAGACCAAAGCAAGAGATGCTGCCTCCTCAGCCCGGAAGGAGATGGACACAGCCCAAGGCCGATTTCGTCTTGGGCAGGCCACAAAGGAAAGAAATACTTCAGTGGATCCAGACATTGACATTCCCTGATGGATATGCAGCAAATCTAATGAGAGGAGTCAACTTATCTACTCTGCGAGTCCTAGGGATGAAGAGTCATGACTTCCACATATGGATCGGGCGACTTCTTCTGGTGATGGTTCGAGGCTATGTTCCTGAGCCTATGTGGGTTGTCCTGGCAGAGTTGAGCTATTTCTTCTGCTAGCTATGTGCCAAGGAGATATCTCGGTCCATCATTGATGACTTAGAGAAAGCTGCACCTGTGTTGCTCTGTAAGCTGGAGAAAATCTTTCCACCAGGCTTCTTCACTCCGATGCTTCATTTGATCGTACACCTCCCAAATGAGGTTCAAATGGGAGGGCCTGTGCAATGGCATTGGTGCTTTCTAGTCAAGAGAAATATGAAGACTCTTCGCAAGAAATGTAGAAACAAAGCCAAAATTGAGGCTTCCATTGCAGAGGCATTCATTCTGGAGGAGGTGTCCAACTTCACTGAAGAATACTACTCCGAGAACCTTCCTAGCGTGCATAATCCACCCCCTCATTACAATGTTGGAGAAAATGAATCGAGTCTTAGCCTTTTTCGAGGCCAACTCGACACGGCAAGTGGATCCACAGTTAAGCAGTTGAACTATGAAGAGTGGTGAAAGATCATGCTATACGTGCTTACCAACCTTGATGAGCTGGACCCGTACATGAGGTAAGTTGTTATCTATCTTCATCCAATTCGCCATCACTTCCCGACACCATTCTTTTTGTTTCGTACAGTGAATTTCTTCTCGAATGGACCAGGGCCTCTTTCTGATGCGACAGCTGAAACCCTAATTGCAAATGGTGCGGGGCAAGGGAGTCCTGATTTCATTTCTTGGTTCCGACAGAAGGTACCGTGCAACCAAGGTCGTACTTAGTCTGACGTTCCAACTTGCTCTTACGTTCTGACCGTATAACGATATATCTTGCTTCACCTTGCAGGCTCAAACCAATGCGTCTATGAGTAAAGAGCTAAGACAGGTTGCAAAAGGCTTTGACCGTAGGGTCAAGTCATTTAACGGTTACGACGTGAATGGATTTCGCTTCCACACATCAAGCTACGAGCAGAGTCGGCCCAATCAAAAAACACAAATAGCGGAGTTTGTACTCCAGGCAATGACAACCGTGACTACTATGGAAGAATTGAAGAAATATACGAACTTTCATTTCACAGTGAAAAGCCTTTGAATCCTGTCATGTTCAAATGCCATTGGTTCGACCCTGGAGTAACGAGGTTGACACCTAATCTTGGGCTAGCCGAAATTCGACAGGATTCTGTCTATCCAGAAGCCGATGTGTATATTGTGGCTCAACAGGCCACGCAGGTTTATTACACGCCATACGCGTGCAAAAGCAAAGAGCATCCCTTGGGTTGGTATATTGTGCACAAGATATCGCCACATGCTAAACTACTTCTCCCCAACGATGAGGATTATAACTTCAACACAAACACGTATGACGGTGAGTTCTTTCAAGAAGCTGGGCTGCAAGGGACGTTGACGATAGACTTAACCGAAGCGATGGAAATGGAAGTAGAGAATGACGACGAGGACGCTGGGGATGAGGTGGTAAATGAGAAGGACATAGAAATGCTAGAACGATTCCGTTTAGGCGAAGCAAATGAAGTTGACGGCCTGTCTTCGGATACTGAGGAGTACTTAGACATGGTTGACAGTGATGAGAGACTCATGCTCCGGTTAATCCGGATGATCCAGATTATTTCTAATACATGTAATATCATGTTATATTTTTAGGATCTAGGGTTCTATTTATATTGCATATATTTGATTATGTTATTTCTAATACAACATTGTTTGTTCTTTTTAAATGCAGGAGGTCGAGGCAAGATGCTAGGAGGACGTCAGAGGCGGTTGAGTTGGGTGTACTGGAGCTCACAGGCGAGGGGCCCTCGACGAGAAGTGGCCGCCGCCGAAGGGAGTCATCTCCACAGGAGGAGAGGAGGAGGTCGAGGAGGAGGTGTCGGCCACGCCCGAGGCCCAGGGGTAGGAGGAGGCGGAAGAGGCCGAGGAGGCAGAGGAGGAGGACGAGCAGGAGGAGGACGAGGCAGACGAGGGTTCGGGTGCCTCAGGGGTGTCCACGCCCTACTTGAGAGGTCCCGCCAGCCTCCCGGCGTTGCCGACACGTGCCCGATGCCTAGTGATCACGCTCATCAGACAAAAGTACATGTTCTAACTACCTGTTCATATGATGAGACTCAAAATTGAAATAGAAGCTAATAATCTTTTTTAATCACTTGTGCAGGTCATGGGACTTTGTGGGGCCTAAAGGCTGCAAACCCAATGACATCCTAGGTCTCCTGTGCCGCGAGCACTACACCGACATAGTACAGTATGCCGGGAGGCACGAGCCGGCCTACACCTTTGACCACTACACCATCGCCCCAGACCCGGACTTCCCCAACAAGGCGGCGAGGGTCGGAGCGGAGCTGTGGGTAAGTCTTCGTCAAACAACATCACATTCATCATATTTTTTCTTTAATTACTGTCTCACCTCGTATTGTGTCTGTATGCAGAACTACTTCAAGTGCGAGCCGGGGAAGGAGGCAGTGGCGGAGGTGACGGCTACCTGGGCCTGTCGGAAGCTCGTCACCGACATGATCTACGAGGCGAGACTGCAGGCCATCATGACCTACAACGCCACGGTCTTGGGCAAGAGGGTGATGAAGGCCCAGGCGAGAGGCATGACGCTGGGCTAGGCGCAGTACTTGCAGGTAAGTGATTTCTTTTGATATTAAGCTTTTGGTACTTTTCATCTGACACTTAGACGTGAAATACTTGATGATGTGCAGATGATCCCCCAATGGTGCCAGTCGTTTCCCGAGTGCTGGGAGATGATCGTGGACCGGTGGCTATCCAAAGAGTGGGCGGCCCACCACGCCGAGGCCCGGGAGGCGCATCTGTAGATGCCAGGTGTACCACACCACCAGGGCAACTGTAGCCTCGCCGAGTACGCACAAGCTTGGGTACATGAAAGATTTTCTGAATTCCTCGCTCAAATGTTGCCTGATTGCTAATCATCTTGTTATCTTCCTTGCAGTCGGCGACACACGGTGGCCAGCGTTGCGGGACGTTGCAGGCATACGCCATGTCCCACAAGGGCAAGGCCACGGCACCAGAGACCTCCTACAACCCCGACGACCCCGCCGACGCGTACACCAACTCCAGCGTCCACACCCGCCTCACTGACTACTCAGAGGCGGCAAGGGCGGTCCATGGGGGCGCCTTTGATCCCACCACCGAGGACCTAGACGGGAGCATCGTCATGAGGATCGGAGGAGGGAAGAAGCACAGTCGGTTCTGCCTTGGCGACGACGTCATGGACTCGGCCTCCACTCCTACTATGTGTTTGTATTATCGCAGGACCGCCTGGAAAGAGAAAGGCAGGAGCATCAGCTGTCCGAGACCCAGATGCGGTCCCAGATGTCATCCCAGATGGAGGCCCAAGCTAAGCAAATGGCGGAGCTCATCGCCTTCATGGTCTCCCAGGGCATGGTCGTGCCCCAAACGCTCATGGATCCTCCACCGTCGTCTCAGGACGCCGGAGCTACTACTGTGAGTATTGATACCTTAGTGTTTCATTTTTGCATTTGTTTGTCTGACATAGATGTGGCAAAACCTCCCAAATTACACTGATTCATGTGCACTTATCATTGTCTTAATAACTTCTGATCGCTATACACATGAACAGATAATTTAAGAAGTCCGTCGGGTGTCCTCGGGAGACCCAAATCATCCACATTTTACAACTCATACAGGATCAACAACGGAGTAGTTACAACATTACAACACTTTACAACATTTGGTACAAAAGTTACATCAGAGAGCGGAAGAAAGATAATATTGATGATTTACAAAGTATAAGTGAACTACTTTTAACTACACTTAGCTTGGATTTCAGAAGTTGAGTAGCATAGAAAAGGTCAACTCAGGTAGATCACCTAAGTCGAAGAGGGCAACCAGATCATATCGAGCCCACTGATATGACCTTGATTGATATCACGAGTCAGCACCTGCAACAGGGGTCAACAAACCCTGAGTACTCAATTGTACTCTGCAAGACTTACCCGACAAGAGATAAATAAAAAGACTCCAAGAATGTGCCAGGTTATATTTGAGTGGGGTAAATTGGCTAGCAATGACTGCAGAAAAGCTTTTTGATGTTGTGCTTGTTATTCCAAATTTTAGTTGTTATCCTAATTATAGCTAACCTATCTACATTGTACTAACCTACACCACACACTTTGTACCCAAGAGGGTGTTATGGCATCTCATCAATTTCACCTGTTTACAACATATTCAAGTTGTCTTACTATGAGAGCTGGACAAAGGTTGAGTTTCTCACTAACCGGGAGAGATGACGACTCGAATCGAATTTCCCCAGCTGGGTAAAGCCCGTATCACACACCCTCACGAGTTTGCAAGACCCGTAAGAATAACCGCTCACTGCATTCGGCGGTGATTTTGATCCATGTCGCAAAACCAATGGTCCCGCATCCTCACAGTGACATGCCCGGTGCCCGTAGCCCGTGGTCAAGCCTGGTCTTGGATAGGTCCCATTCCGTCAAGCTCTCCTCCTAGAAATTCTAGTGGTTCAAGCACATCTCGTATGAGCTAACCGGCTTCTCGGTCGGAAAGAATTATCCGGCCGTTATGTGAAGGTACGTTCAATCTCCACCAAGGTCCAACCGCGATACGGTTCGTATACGACACAGACGGGATCAATACAAGCCAAGCTTGTTCCAGTAATCCACCATCACCACTAGATCCCGCCCAGAATCTCGATTTCATTAGCCTTCATGAGTGATAAGGGGGATCAGCGCAATGATCGCCCTTCCCTAGAGGTGACAGGAAATCACCTACTACAATCCTAAGCAAGGCTAAGCATAAACCACCTATTCTAGTTGGGAGAAGTATATAAATATCTGGATCAAGGAAGGGTTATGCAACAACGGTTGCAATCAACACCTATAAACTTAAATGCACAATCGACTCAAATAATATTTTAGTAAGAGGGAAATAGAATAGATGTGTGATGATATGTCCGGGGCTTGCCTGTGTTGCAGAGGATGTTAGTTCCACGGAGTGATATCCTAAAGTTGATCTTGACGTCAACACCATGAAGGATGGATCTTCTTTAGAGGTTGATCAACATGAGTCTTCTCTATTCTTGATCAACATGGTCTTCTTCTCTCTCGTATACACTACACGTAAATGAATGATGTATGCTTAGCAGGATGCGATGCATGACATGATGTATATGAAAAGCATATAAGTGCATGGATGAATCTTAACAAGCTTAGGAAAGTCGAGTACAACTTTCCTTCATGGTATGACTATAAGTAATCATCATACAACACTTTTAGTTGTTCACTCAACAACTTCATCATGTGTTAAATAGTGAGTAAAGCATGCATAGAAGAATACAAGAGTCAAGTAAGTTAACATACATTACTAGAGTCAAGCTAGACAAAGATAAGAACACATTAATTTCATTAAAGTATTAGTGATAAGTTAATTCACCCAAGTATTACACTTTAACATCCCACTTATTACTTCCTTACAAGTGTCCATTTACCAAAGAACATGACACTCAATATATTACTTCAGTAAGGTTTGGGCTTAAGGGTTTATAAAGATAGCATACAATGCAAAACAAGTCACACAATAAAGTTAATCAAAGAAAAGTATGCATAAGCATTAGATGGGCAAAACAATGTAAAGGAGAAGTCTTGTTGCGTCCTTATATTTTAGAGACAGCAAACTTGACTAATCAAGTTGATCACAACATGACTTAACTCCTACACCTATTGTTCACCCTGAGTTATATCACCCAAACTTGGCTTATTCATTCCTTTGGGACAGCAGCCTAGTAGTACTAGTTCAAATCATAACTAGAGTTTTACGGATTCAGTAGAGGTATTACTAGACTTGTTGGAAAGCTATAGAAATTATCTGCAACTTCATTATTATAGCTAAGAGATGATTGCTAGAGCATCAACACCAAACAGCAGAAAGAAACACTTTGTCCAAACTTGGACAGATTGGGATATCCAGCTTTGAACCTCTGTAACTGGATATCTAGGCATGAAGGACCGAAAGTGCTACCAGAAAGCGACCAGAGGGGGGGTAAATGGGAGCTTCAAATTTTCCTTTCGGAAACTTGTCGCCACTGTCCCAAGAATCAACCCACAAGGCAAACCCTAGAGTTTGTAAGTGTCCACGACCCTAAAGATAGGGTGGATGCTTCCAAGAAGCACAACGAGACACTACACAACTCTAGAAACCCAAGGCAAAAGCCGGAAAACAAAACCGACAACGAACGACCGAACCGCGGATGAAACTGTGCAAAAACAACACTGACCGGACTCACCCTGCGTCCGGTCAACACCCACCGGACGCGTCCGGTCGAGCAAAAACGGATTTGGGACCTTACTGTTTCTGACCGGACTCTGAGAGAACAAGCGTCCGGTCAGGTCTGCAGCATCCGGTCAATCAGCAATCACGCAGTGAATAGTGGAATGGATGAGTCCGGTCACTGAGGAGAAAGTGCGTCCGGTCACTTACCAAGAAAATCCACACGTGACGTTCATCGACCGGACTCAGGAGCGAGCGTCCGGTCGACACGATCACAGCGTCCGGTCACCCCGATCTTGTGCAGTTCATCCACCGATTCAACTATATCTCAGTCCTCTAGGGATCACACTTGGTGAGAAGAGTCACAAAGAGGATAGTGAGCTATCTCTAAGAGATCATGGCTCGATCCTATCTCCAAATCGATGAATCGAAGAAACTCGGAGGAAAGGAGAAAAACTTGACCCGAAACAAGAATCGACCGATCTACTAGCTCGTGAGGTTAGAGGTGAATTCCTTCGGTGGAAAGAAGTGCCTCACGATCTAGAACATCTCTGTTCAAACGGAATCGCAAAAGATGCAACGAACAAAGAGATCGATCGACGGGAAAATCGTGGAGAAAAGTAATCCGCAAAGAACAGGAACAAAACGCAAATCACAACCACAAATTTGCAACCGTGTGGCTACCACACGCTACAACAGTGAGATTACGGTCTCACTTCCTCAAAATCTCACGGGCACAGAGGTATTGTTCTCTTCTCTGTGGATCTCAGTTTGCTACAGCAGGGGAGAGGGAGAGCAGGAAAACCTAGAAGGCAAAAAAGCAAATGGCTGAGATAGAATGGGAGGAGGGTGTCTCCCTCTACTTATCCTAATTCTAATTCCTACTCTACCCCTATCTAATTACAGAGCGAACCAGCTAAACCCTAGCGTTATTCTGGACCAACTCGAAGATGCTGGTGATCCGACGGCCACGCCCGCACAACTGGTAGCGTTGCCTCGACGCAACCTCACCGATTGCCGCCACGTGCCGCCACCGCTCCGCTCGTCCTTTTCCCGGACTTCGCCCCCGGTTTTGAGGCCCAAACCGGGAAACCAGCCTTCGCGACCAACCCCCAATTTTGAGGCCCAAACCGGGAAACCAGCCGACCGTAGCCTGAGTTTTGTGGCCCAAACTTAGCAAACCCGCAGCACCCAGGTTTTGAGGCCCAAACCTGGAAACCGTCCTCAGCCCGAGTTTTGTGGCCCAAACTCGGAAACCATCCTCAGACCGAGTTTTGTGGCCCAAACTCAGAAACCATCAGCGCCCAGGTTTTGTGGCCCAAACCTGGAAACCGTCCACTTAGTGGTTTTTCTGTGGCTCAACCACCAAACCGAGCCGTAGAGGGGATGCACTGCACGTGCACCCCGTCCACCGACACGTGTCCCCAGGTCCTCGACCCAAGCAACACCGTGCCCGTAAGTCTTCGCTCGTCGCTGTCCCAGGCTGCCAGCCACCACAGCTGATCCTCGGGCCACCGGTCCCTCAGTCCATGCCTCACGTCCGCCCTTCGCCACTCTTGGTCCATCGGCACGGCACATCTCTACTTGACCTTCACCTTGCCTTTGATCAGTGTATCCGTGCTCGACACCTGCACAACACAAGCCAAAGAACATGCGCATTATCCCGGTTGACAATCACTCATCACTCAGAGACTCGGCATACACCCATATATCCGCAATCTCCCCCTTGATGAGTGCATTGTCAACTACCAACACAAATCATAATGGAAGCCGAAGAAGGAAGAAAGGAAGAGAGAGAACTCAACCAAATGACCCAAAAGCATGTCAAAGCCGAAGAAGGTCAAGTGGAAAAGAGCAACACAACTTTGTTCCCAAAGACATGGTCAACGGCTCAACACAACCAAGCAAAGCAAAGCTAGCCCTCAAGAAGAGGTAGAACAGGCTCAACACCGCTAGCGAGAAAGCTCGATACCAATTTGAAAATCAACTGAAAATCAAGCAAAACAGAGCTAGCCCTCAAGAAGAGGCAGAACGGGCTCAACACCGCTAGCTAAACAGCTCAATACCAACTGTTACCAAACTCAAAACCAAAAGAGTTTGATACCAATTGAAGAGCTGAAAATGTTTGCTAGTTCCTCAAGGAGGCAAAGGCTCAACACAACTAGCAAACTCCCCCTCAACTAGTGCACACAACCCAGGGAACTCATGATTTGTCAATATTTTCTCCCCCTTAGTTGAAAATGCACCATCAAGCAAATGGGCACACGCACTCAAATGTCTCCCCCTTGACAGAATATCTCCCTCCAGAAATGCATATGAGTTAAAAATGCAAGTTAGTAGCTTCAGAGATATAATCAAAAGAGTGCAAGGATGCTCTACACAGTTCTGATCTGATGACTCAACAACATCCATAAGAAGCTAGCAAAGGCTCAAACTGATCACCAGATACGAAAATTGAATATGAGAGCAAAAGAGCAGTTTTTAGCCAAAAAGGGTTCACCATCAAAATAGCACAAAACATGTATAGACAGGATATCCAACAAGTGCTAAACATGTATACAAGGTGAACTACCCCTAGCACAGTTCAATCATCATGCTATAGAATGAAACATAGACTTGTGTTTGCAAAATTTTATCAGAGTTTGCAGCGGTTAAGTTACACAATTTAAAATTTCAGCATGTGATTGCGAGAGGTTGAAAGCTTGTCATTGCCTAACTTTTCAACTGTGCGAAGCCTATGCAGAAGCAATCAGAAGCTTAAAGCAACAGTTTCGGTCATACACTACACAGCTCAAGTTTAACTCAAGGTGCAATGAGAAACAGTCTGGAAACTATGATGTGTTGACAAGCAATCCCATCTCGATCTTTTCCAATTCACTTAACTTGGTTCAGATTTTTAGAATAGAAAATGAACATACCAAGCAAGTGAAAGACTCAACACTAGAGACATAGCAACCTAGCATATATGAAAAGCACGAGTGAATTCTACACATCCTACACATGCTAGTTGCATATCTCAATGGTGAACATTTTTAGATTATAGGTTCATTACACAAGTTCACCGTTCATAAAATAGCTCAGCTCATAACATGTATCAGTGATCAGAAAGAGCATACGCTACAAGTAAAGCATCAGAGCATATACTAAACAGAGCATAGTCACATTCTAAAGATTATATACATGAAGCTGTGAATGTAAATATGCAAAATGAAATGCAGAAAGGATGCAAGAAGAAACCAATTAAAAACAAAAGGTCAGTTTATGATACAAGAACCAAAATGTTTCCCCCATCTAAAAGGGGAAACACACACCAAGCTCACCTCTCAACCTAGCAAAAGTTGATTGGTCCCAAGGCTTGGTGAAAATATCAGCCAGCTGATGATGAGTATTGACATGGCGAAGGTCGATATCACCCTTCTCATAGTGGTTTCGCAGAAAATGAAAGCGCACATCAATATGTTTGGTCTTGGAGTGCAGCACGGGGTTCTTAGCCACGCTAATAGCACTCGTGTTGTCACAAAGCAAAGGATCACGAGAAAAGCTCAGACCAAAATCACGCAAAGTGGCCATCATCCAGAGTAACTGGGAACAACAGCTAGCCGCAGCAACATACTCAGCCTCCGTGGTAGACTGGGCGACACTAGACTGCTTGCGAGAAGACCACGATACAAGAGAAGATCCAATAAACTGGCAAGTCCCAGAAGTGGACTTGCGATCAATACGGCAACCAGCAAAATCAGCATCGGAATAACCGTAAAAGGAGAGGGTGGAGGAAGCAGAATACCAAATCCCGAATTCTGGAGTGAAGGATAAGTACCTCATAATGCGCTTGACCGTCTAACGGTGCGAGGTGCACGGTGACGACTGAAATCGCGCGCAAAGACACACCGCGAACTGAATGTCCGAGCGTTTCGTCGTCAGGTACAGCAGCGACCCGATCATTCTCCGGTACTCCTTCTGTTCCACCGCTTCTCCATCCATATCCGCATCCAGGGCCGTCGTGGTCGACATGGGTGTTGGAAGAGGCTTGGCCTCACCCATATCGAACTTCTTCAATATGTCCTTGGTATACTTACCCTGGTGCACGAACGTCCCTTCCCAGGATTGCTTGATTTGCAACCCGAGGAAAAACGTCAACTCGCCCATCATGCTCATCTCAAACTCCCTGCTCATAGTGTCTGCAAACTTGGCAACCAAAGCGTGAGAAGAACCACCGAAAATGATATCATCCACGTAAATCTGGACCAAGAGAGTATCAGTGCCTTGCTTGAGGAGAAAAAGCGTTTTATCCACACATCCCATTTTAAAACCCTTAGCAAGCAAAAAGGTTTTCAACCTATCATACCAGGCTCTAGGGGCTTCTTTCAAACCATACAAAGCTTTGTGAAGTTTAAAAACATGGTTTGGAAACTTGGGATTTTCGAAACCGGGGGGTTGTCTCACATACACCTCCTCTTCTATGTAGCCGTTTAAGAAGGCACTCTTGACATCCATTTGAAAAAGTTTAAACCCTTTGGATGCAGCAAAAGCCAAGAGTATCCTAATTGCCTCCAAATGAGCTACAGGAGCAAAAGTCTCCTCATAGTCTATCCCCTCCTTCTGACTATACCCCTGGGCT
The DNA here is from genome assembly GCA_009763385.1 of Coix lacryma-jobi var. lacryma-jobi. NCBI lineage: Eukaryota > Viridiplantae > Streptophyta > Magnoliopsida > Poales > Poaceae > Coix > Coix lacryma-jobi. The sequence goes on along the minus strand of CM019823.1, from coordinate 65,753,982 downwards.
ACAAGTCTGGCCTTGTTTCTCAAAACATGGCCATCCTCTCCTTGTTTGTTTTTGAAAACCCATTTTGTCCCAATTGGGTGACACTCAGCGGGAGGAGAAACTAGAACCCAAACCCGATTTCTTTCAAAATTTTCCAACTCCTCATGCATGGCATTGACCCAATCTGGATCAGATAAAGCGTGTCCAACATCTCGGGGTTCAAAATCAGCAACAAATGCAGAATGAGCGAAGTGAGAGATTTGTTGTGACCTTGATCGAGTGACACGTTCGCCGATGCTGCCGATCATCTATTGAGGCGGGTGTTGGCGCTGGATATGTCGTGGCGCCTCCCGAGCAGAAGTGATCTCCCCCTCAACAGCAGCTGGCGCCTCCTCGGGTACAAAGGGTACCGCTCGAGGTGGCGGATGCCATGGCCCCCAAGATGAAGCAGTATCGAGGCCGTGAGTCGTAGTAGAAGCCGCTCCTTGCGGCACAGCAGGTGGAGGGGGTGCTGGATCATCCATACCTTCAGCACCCTCATCCTCGTCATCAAAAAGAGGCTCGCCAACCTCATGATCACCTGCACGCTCAAAACGAGAAGAAGGACAAACCATGGTCTCGTCGAAGGTGACATCTGATGTCTCCATGACTCGGTTAGTATCAAGGTTAAGTACACGATAAGCGCGAGTGTGAGTGCCATAACCCAAAAATACCCCGCCAGAAGAACGAGACTCAAACTTGTCCGAGTTGCCCATTTTGAGTATAAAACAATGGCAACCAAAAACTCGAAAATAACTCACCTTGGGCAGTTTTCCAAAACGCAACTCATAAGAAGTCTTTTTCAAGAAAGCTCGGAGAAAAATGCGATTGGAGATATAGCATGCAGTGCTCATAGCTTCGGCCCAATATCGCCTAGGAGTCCTATGCTCATCGAGCATCGTCCTAGCCATCTCTACAAGGGTTCGATTCTTCCTTTCTACAACACCATTCTGAGGCAGTGTGTAGGGGGAAGAAAACTGATGCTCTAAACCCAAAGAGTTACAAAACTTCTCAAAATCTGAATTCTTGAATTCGGAACCATTATCACTCCTAATAGCTCGCATCGAGTTCAAAGGGAACTTGTTCTGAAGACGCAAAATCAGATTGCGAGCAAAGGAGAAAGTCTCGTTCTTCTCAGCTAAAAAGAAGACCCACGAATATCTCGAAAAGTCATCAACAACAACAAGCACATACCATTCCCCCCCCAACCGAGCTCACCCGAGCCGGACCTACAAGGTCCATGTGCAAAAGCTCTCCAGGGCGCTTGGTCATGACCTGAGTCACTGGATGGTGGGGAGCGGCAACCATCTTCCCATGTCTACAAGAGTGGCAAACAAGATCCTTCTCCATAGACAACTTGGGCAATCCTCGGATTAGGCCAAGTGAACTAAGCCTTGCAAGCAAGTCGAAGCTCAAATGTCCAAGTCTCCTATGCCACTTCCAAAGATCAGAGGAGGAAGGTCTAGCCACAAGACAACGAGAAATGCCAAAAGACTCCGAGAAATTCGCAAGAAAGACTTTTCCAAAGGGCGAAATCAAACACACAAGATTGCCCTGAGGATCCAAAATACGACTCAGATTCGGTTTAAAACGAATCTCATAGTCATCATCAAAGAGTTGCGAAACAGAAAGAAGGTTAAAATGCAAGTTAGAAACAAGAGCAACATCGCGTAACACAAAGTGCTCATTAACTTGCACCGACCCACGAGACAACACCTTACCTTTGCTATTGTCGCCGAAGGTGATAAACTCCTTTCCGGCGACCGGACTAAGACTGGAGAACCACTTGGCGTTTCCGGTCATGTGCCTCGAACACCCGGAATCCACCAACCAAACGTTCTCCAATCATTTTACCTACATCAATAAAAAGACATAGGGTGAGCATACGGTCCAACACTGGGGTTAGTGAAGTAGGGAGAATACCAGTGTTGGGTCGGCTGCTCAAAAGAATGGTTAGCAGAAAAACCATTCCTAGCATGCCTACGGGAAGAGCGATCACCACGTAGAGGAAAACGTGGTCCGCTAAGGGAGGAGCGTCCATCGCGATACTCAAAACGCGGTGGGGGAAAACGCTCAACTACAAAGCCACCGCCACGGGGTCCATAGCCTACAACTGCAGGCTCCCGCCGGGCACGACCTCCTTGCGGCCTAGGCCTAGGAACTTGAGGTTTTGGACCTCTAGGCCTAGCAGCACGCCTCTGAACATTCGGCACATGTACATCATGGAAAGGATGGTACATATCTGTGTTGTTCATCTCCTTTGCACGGCGCGCCTCTTTCTTGCGCCGAAAGCAAAACTCACTCAAGCATCCATCTCTCCCACAATGCTCACAATGGTACCTCACCGCTCTCAAAGGGGGTTGTTGGTACTCACGGTAGTGGGTGTGGATCACTTTGCCCTTCTGTGGCATAAGCTCCTCTTGGATGGGTGGAATGGTGTCCAACTTGTTCTTGAGGTGGTTTGGTTTTGGAGCCCATGATTGTTTGTTTGGTGGAGCTCTCGGAGGTTCAACAAAGACCCCATCCTTGGTGTTAGGCTTGAGAGGCTCTTTGGGTGGAATCTTGGTAAGCTTGGGAGTAGTGGTGGAGTTGGGCTTCTCACATGGGTTAAGACCACTCGACTCTCCAATCTTCCCAAAAGACGAAACATCAACACCCGGAGCAAAACCTACATCAGGACCTCCAGCAGCTCGCTTGAATTGAGAGATCATCATCCCGAGCTGTGGCTCACCACTCGACACCCATGACAAGATCGTCCGAAGGTATGTGTTTTCTTCCTCGATTTGCATCTTGTCATGCTTTACGTTGGCTATCTCCATCTCCAAACCCTCACAAAGAACACACCTGGACACACAAGTGCTACCCGAGCTGGCCTTCTCAAGAGACGCAATCTTGGCATTCTTCTCTGCCAACTCGGTTTGCAAGCCAGCACAGGATTTGCATGCACCCAATAGCGAGGATCTAGACTTCAGCTCATCCACCTCTCCTACCAACACAGCATACTTGCTTCTCAAAGTGAGAAGGTCAGTCATGTGTGTGGTGCACATCTCACACTCCTCCTCATCGGTAACAACTATGGTGGACTTGACAGATTCAAGTTCCTTCACCGTATCCTCCCACTTCTGCCTAAACTCCTTGCGCTCTCTAGCAGCATGCCTAAGCAACTTATCCTGACTAAGGAGCGCGGCAGTAAGCTTCTCGACCTCAGCAGAAAGCTCATCGGGGGTCTGAGATACCTAGGAGGTGTCATCGTCGTCGTTCCGAGGAGTGTCCTCCAGCTCGCCGTCCACCTCTTTGCCGAGGGCCATGGTGCAGAAGCCCTCGTCGTCAGCGAAGAAGCAGAGGCCGTTGAGCTTGTCCTCGATCCTCTTCTTCTTTTTGGACTCATCGTCGCTTGAGGAAGCGGAGTCATCATCCGAGTCGTCGACGTCGCTGAGCGTGGCAAAGAATGCACGCTGCTCGGCCTGGGCCTTCTCCAAGTACTTCGTCTTGATGTACTCCTTGTTGAAGCCGCCCTTCCGCTTGTGCTTTGCGGGGACGTACTTCTCCTTGCGCTTGCCGGAGTCGTACTTGTGCCCATGTTCCGCCTTGCCAAAGGTCTGCTTGTTCTTCTTCGGGCAAGTGGCGATGAAGTGGTTGGGGTCGCCACACTCGTAGCATCCCGAGCGTCCTCCTCCGCGGCGACGGTTCATGCAGTTGTTGTGAAACTGCGAGAACCGGTTGGCGAGCAAAGCCAGCTCGTCATCCCCCAAAGACTCCAGCTGCTCCTCTGTGACAGAAAGAAGAGAGGAAAGTGCAAAGCCTCCAGAGGGGTTAGCAGAAGAGCCAGAAACCAAAGCCATCGACGGGCCAGATGGATTTTCATAAGAAGCCCTCGCCATGGCATCAATCTCACTGGACTTGAGCTTACTAAAGAGCTCGTCACACGTGAGGGTCTCATAGTTAGGCGATTCGATGATCGCCTGAACCTTGGAATCCCACACCGACCGATCGAGAGTATGCAAAAGCTTCAAAGCTCTCTCATGATCATCGAAAGGCAACAACTCCTAGTTAGCCCTCATCATGTTGACAATCACCTGAAAGCTAGCGAATAAACTTTCTATGCTCTCGCCAGGCATGTGTCGAAAGTTCTCATACTCTCGCTTGAACGACTCATAGAGACGGGTTTTGACTTGAGAGGTTCCCTCATGGAAACGCATGAGGGTAGCCCAAATCTCCCGAGCCGTAGCGAGGTGAGAAACGCGATCAAACTCACTCATGCTCAAGCATGAGAAAAGAGCATTACGGGCTCGGCTATTGGCATCGTGCTCATCGATCTGAAGCTGAGAGACACGAGCAACCAAGACAACGTAATCGGCAGAGTTGCAAATATCCCAAATGGAAGCACCCAAACTCTGCAGATAGGCCGACATGCGTATCTTCCAATACGCATAGTTCGTCCCAACGAAAAACGGCGGTTTGCCCACGCCGTGATCCATGTCGCCTTCTGTGGATCTGGAACCGGTTAAGGTGGAAGATCCTTAACCCGCTCCGATACCAATTGAAGGACCGAAAGTGCTACCAGAAAGCGACCAGAGGGGGGGGGGGTGAATGAGAGCTTCAAATTTTCCTTTCGGAAACTTGTCGCCACTGTCCCAAGAATCAACCCACAAGGCAAACCCTAGAGTTTGTAAGTGTCCACGACCCTAAAGATAGGGTGGATGCTTCCAAGAAGCACAGCGAGACACTACACAACTCTAGAAACCCAACGCAAAAGCTGGAAAACAAAACCGACAACGAACGACCGAACCGCGGATGAAACTGTGCAAAAACAACACTGACCGGACTCACCCTGCATCCGGTCAACACCCCCTGGACGCGTCCGATCGAGCAAAAATGGATTTGGGACCTTACTGTTTCTGACCGGACTCTGAGAGAACAAGCGTCCGGTGAGGTCTGCAGCGTCCGGTCAATCAGCAATCACGCAGTGAACAGTGGAATGGATGAGTCCGGTCACTAATGAGAAAGTGTGTCTGGTCACTTACCAAGAAAATCCACACGTGACGTTCATCGACCGGACTCAGGAGCGAGCGTCCGGTCGACACGATCACAGCGTCCGGTCACCCCGATCCTGTGAAGTTCGTCCACCGATTCAACTCTATCTCACCCAAAACAAGTCCTCTAGGGATCACACTTGGTGAGAAGAGTCACAAGGAGGATAGTCAGCTATCTCTAAGAGATCATGGCTCGAACCTATCTCCAAATCGATGAATCGAAGAAACTCGGAGGAAAGGAGAAAAACTTGACCCGAAACAAGAATCGACCGATCTACTAGCTCGTGAGGTTAGAGGTGAATTCCTTCGATGGAAAGAAGTGCCTCACGATCAAGAACATCTCTGTTCAAACGGAATCGCAAAAGATGCAACGAACAAAGAGATCGATCGACGGGAAAATCGTGGAGAAAAGTAATCCGCGAAGAACAGGAACAAAACGCAAATCACAACCATGAATTTGCAACCGTGTGGCTACCACACGCTACAACAGTGAGATTACGGTCTCATTTCCTCAAAATCTCACGGGCACAGAGGTATTGTTCTCTTCTCTGTGGATCTCAGTTTGCTACAGTAGGGGAGAGGGAGAGCAGGAAAACCAAGAAGGCAAAAAAGCAAATGGCTGAGATAGAATGGGAGGAGGGTGTCTCCCTCTACTTATCCTAATTCTAATTCCTACTCTATCCCTCTCTAATTACAGAGCGAACCAGCTAAACCTAGGGTTATTCTGGACCAACTCGAAGATGCTGGTGATCCGACGACCACACCCGCACAACTGGTAGCGTTGCCTCGACGCAACCTCACCGATTGCCGCCACGTGCCGCCACCGCTCCGTTCGTCCTTTTCCCGGACCTCGCCCCCGGTTTTGAGGCCCAAACCGGGAAACCAGCCTTCACGACCAACCCCCGGTTTTGAGGCCCAAACCGGGAAACCAGCCGACCGTAGCCTGAGTTTTGTGGCCCAAACTCAGCAAACCCGCAGCACCCAGGTTTTGAGGCCCAAACCTGGAAACCGTCCTCAGCCCGAGTTTTGTGGCCCAAACTCGGAAACCATCCTCAGCCCAAGTTTTGTGGCCCAAACTCGGAAACCATCAGCGCCCAGGTTTTGAGGCCCAAACCTGGAAACCGTCCACTCGGTGGTTTTTCTGTGGCTCAACCACCAAACCGAGCCGTAGAGGGGATGCACCGCCCGTGCACCCCGTCCACCGACACGTGTCCCCAGGTCCTCGACCCAAGCAACACCATGCCCGCAAGTCTTCGCTCGTCGCTGTCCCAGGCTGCCAGCCACCACAGCTGATCCTCGGGCCACCGGTCCCTCAGTCCAAGCCTCACGTCCGCCCTTCGCCACTCTTGGTCTATCGGCACAGCACGTCTCTACTTGACCTTCACCTTGCCTTTGATCACTGTATCCGTGCTCGACACCTGCACAACACAAGCCAAAGAACATGCGCATTATCCCAGTTGACAATCACTCATCACTCAGAGACTCGGCATACACCCATGTATCTGCAAGGCATCCAACATGGGTGGTACTAGGCTTTTTGGAAAGCTTAAGAACTTGTCTAAAACTTTATTACTATTTTCAAGAGATGACTGAACAGTTGTCAAGGTTGTATAACCTAGAGAAGCAATTCTGTCCAGGATTAGGCAGAATTGGACATTCAATTTCAAACATCTATATCTAGACTTTTACTTATCCACAAACTATGAGATTTGGTTTTTCAGAAAGCTTATAAAGTTCTCTATAACTTTATTATTATCATCATAAGATGATTTAGTGGCTAACCAAGCCAAACAACATGATCAAGCATGTATATCCAGATTTTTTGACAGATTCACTCATTCAACTTAAAACATATATAACTGGTGTTCCTAATCTCCAAAAGGGGTAAGCCTAGACAATTTGGAAAGCTTAGATAATTATCCACAATTTTGTTATTAACACCCAGAATTGATTATAAACTCATCGAGGTGAAACAGTACAAGCAAACAACTCTGTTCGGGTTTTGGGCAGATTCAAATAGTTTACTTGAAACAACTATAGCTGGAGTTCCAGGTTACCAAAAACTATTATCCTAGACATTCTAGAAAGCTTATGAAAAGTACTTTAACTTCCTAGTTAGCTCAAAGAGCAGCATCTCCCTACTCTAGACAGGAAGTAAACAGAATCTGATTGGTACTTTGGAAAATCTATAACTCTTAAACTAGTTGACCTAAAATCATGAAATTTAATGGCAAGATAGATATTAAGGTTTGGTATAACTTTGGTATTCAACTTAATTACAGAAAACATGATTTACCTCATGGGATTAGCTACTTAACTTAACTGCTCATGCAATCAAATCAGCACACATGTGAGATCAAATGCATCATTTGATCCATTAACAAGACTACACATAACAAACTAGTTTCATGGGTTGTAAACCATTTTCTCCTATCTACTCATCATTATTGATCAAGTAGGTAGGGAAGGCACAAGGCATACTTTTAAATATGGACAACACCTATAGTTACTTAGTTCCCTTTTGTTTGAAAGGTAAGGTACTTAACCATCAAAATAGGACTAAGTTCTTAAGAAACATTCATCTAATTCAATCATGAACTAAAGAAAATTATTCATGTTTAGATCACATGCATTCATTAGTAATGTTTAGCACTCATACCTTTAGTCAGATTACATGTGTTATTAACTAACTAGATAATTAGTTGCAACCTAATGGACTATGTTAACATGGATCAACTCAAAACCTTGAAATGGGTTTAGGGGAAACATACGTATGAAACCCTTTTTACCCAAGAGGTTGCATCGAAAGGGTCATATACATACATTTACTAGCAAATTGCTTATTTACATCAAAAGGGCATTTTAGTTTTCTATTATCACAACTTGATCATGTCCATGTTTCAAAATACAAGGCCCATGCTATGAACAGCAAGGATAAAATGTGTTATGGTCCACCATCAACCCTAAGATATACTTAAGTTATATTACAACCTATACTAACAACTTTGACATTTATTAATTAATAATTAAGCACATAATTAGTGATATGACCAAACAACATCAAATGCACTCCAAACTTTTTTGTGAAGATTGATATTAGCACATAACAGTTATACAAAAAGTTTCAAGATTTTTGGATTAATTATTTGGTCTACGAAAATCATTTAACATGCTTTTTGAAATTAAAAGAATGAATTTTTTTAGCATAAAAACATTACTGAACATGTCAAATTTATATTTTCTTTGGATAGAACATTACTCAAAGAAGCTAGCAAAATTTGTTTCATCTTTTTATCACACTCCTAAAATTAGTTATGCATTTTACAAGATTCAACAATTCTAGGCATTTTCTCAAAAGATTAAAGAGCCAAAAACCATTTCTTACTCACCCTTACTTACCCTCTCTCTCTGGCTCGCGGGCCCGGTCAAAACAGGACCCTGGGCGGCCTTGACCGCGGGTTCGCCGGCGGGTACGTCGGCGTTCTCATCGACGACGAGGTTTCCGGCGATGGCGAGCACATCTACGCGATCTCCTCGACCACGCGCACATGCCCATGGTGTTGGTTGGGCTAGCTAGGGCTTGGCGAAGGCTTGGCTGCAACTATGGCGGCGCGACGGCGGACGGCCGGGCGGCACGTTGGCGGAAGGGAGCGGTGCACGGAGATGGCAGACGCGGCGGCGCGGACTGGCGGCACGGCGGCGTTCTGACGAGACGGTGGCGGTAGCAACCAAAATGGCAGGCGGACCGCAACCCCCGCATCATAACGCAGCTGACGCACTCCACGGGAAGGAGAGAGGGGCACTGGAGGTGTCTGGCCATAGCGAGGCGGAGCTCACGGCCATGGCGGACTGCGGCGGCGGCATCAGCGCGCACGGCGTACTCCGGCGACTAAGGTGAACGTGAGAGGTCATGAGAGGAGCGCAAGATCAAGTCGAAGCTGAGGGCACGGGTACTAGAGCAAAGACGCAGCGGCGACAGCGAACTCCATCGGCGGATGGAGCTCTGCTCTTGGCGGCACAGAACAGGGGAGGAGGAAGATAAGGACGGTGGCGAGGCTTTGACGGCAAGGAAGACGCGGGGGGGCTTCACCAGCGCCTTCGCGTGCCACGCGCGCTGCCACGCGCTCACGCGCGGGGAATCGGCAAGCCAAGACGGCTATGCCGGCGGCGAGCAACCGGCCAGCGTGCCGTGCTCTGTTTCCCCCCCCCCCCCCCTCTGAAACACTGTAGCACAGTGCATATTCCGGTTTTCTTTCCAAATTTTCTCCCAATTTTATTACATAACATGAAAATCTCATAAAAGGAATGTTGATCCAAAAATTAGGATCTACAACTTTTATTTAAGGACCATCTTCAAATTCCTGCTAGTTTTCAAAATCACCTTTTGAGTTTGAATTTGATTCAAACTTGTTTTTAAAATTACTTTTGAATTTTCTTAATAACTTTAAAAACTCCCAAAATAAAAGCTGTTCATCTCTAAAGGATCTACAACTTTGCTTTTGGGCACCACATCAGATTTTGCATAATTTTTGAGCTATGAAAAAGGGGTAAAAGTTAGGTTTGAAAATAATTTACAAATTGAAAACTTTTTAACATTTCTAATGATTTAATTAAAGATTCATTTTTGATCAGCTTTAGCAACCAACACCACCATTGAATAGAACAAGTAGTGATCCAATCAATAGTGCTATAGTTGCTCCAATTTTGATTAAAGCAATCCATTTTAAAATTCCTCCAAAATTGAATTTCATAATTCACATTCAACACACAACCAAAATTTAACCAAGGGCTGAAATGATTATTAAGTTCAATCTTATAACAATTTATTAGTGATTAGTTAGTTGACAAACCACTCAACTAACATTACATCAGCAAAACATAAACTTTATGCTAATCTATGAAACAAGAGTTACACCTATTTTATTTATAAAACTTCATTTATTAATTCCCCAAAAGTTGAATCCTAGCTAAAACTCATGGAATATCCAAACTAGGATAACATATTGAATTCAAAGTTGGAGGCTCCAGTTAAACATGTTTGACTTAAAAACACTTACCAACCTTGAGCACATACTTAAGCACTCACTTAACACAACAAGGTTTGCACTCACAAAACTTTAATTATTTAGGCACTTTTCAATTTATAAACCCACAAGGATTATCAATCACTATTAACACTAGCAATTTCAGGGAACACATGAAGCATGACAAGTGCAACATATACATGCCATAAAAGAAACATGCCATACATTTATGCCACAATGCATGATGATTATGCTTAATAATATGTTCAGGGTTTTTAACTGGCGCTTAACACCTAGGTGTTACAACAGATGTCTTCCTTTTGCAGCCTCCGTCAGAAGGTTCGAACAACCGCCACGCTCCTGGATGGAACCCGGCCGGGGGTCAAGCAGACGGCAGTTCTCAGGGGTGGCCCGATTGGCCGGGGCTGTAGTACATTGAACTTTGGACTATCCTCGTGTGTTATTGAACTCTCATGTTGTATTGTGGTGAACTTGGTATTGAACTATTTGATGACATATATATGTTATTGAACTATGTGATGTGATATATATATATGTTCCGTGACGTGAAATGTGATATATGATGAATGTGATATATATATATATATATATGTGTGTGTGTGAGAGAGAGATAGTGTCGGAGAAATGAAAAAACAGAACTGAAAAAACAAAAATTGGCCTCTTTGCCGAGGGTGGCTCTCGGCAAAGGGGCCCTTTGCCGAGGGTTTTGACCATAACCCTTGGCAAAGCTGAGAACCAGAACGCCAATTTCCCCAGCTTTGCCGAGGGCTTTGGTCATAGCCCTCGGCAAAGGCCGAGTTTTGCTGAGAGACAGGCGTCGAACTCTCGGCGAAGAGGTTCCAATTTTTTTTTTGAAATGTCTTTGCTGAGAGCCAGCCCGGTTAACTCTCGACACAGAAAAAATAAATATCTCTTTGCCGAGAGCCGGGTAATTAAGCTCTCGGCAAATATTTTCCAAAAAAAAAATATAAAGCCTTTGCCGAGAGCCAGGTTAGCCGGCTCTCGGCAAAGAAACCGTCAACAGGAACATGCCGTTAACGGCCACTTTCCTTTGCCGAGAGCCGCTCGGGACCCTCAGTAAAGGGTTTGCCGAGAGCCCGACAAATGGCCCTCGACAAAGGCTCCTTTGCCGAGAGGATTTTTGCCGAGAGCTCTTTGCCAAGAGCAACTCTCGACAAAGCCTTTGCCAAGCGTCAAAGAGCATTTGCGGAGCGCTGGAGGCACTCGGTAAAAGCGGCCATTTCCAGTAGTGACTTCTTCGTTGGTGTAGCCAAAGTGTTCACCGTTGTTGGTTTCATTGAGTTTGCCTAGTCGCCTGACGCCATGAGAAGCCTGTGTCAGGCATGCTCGATCTCTCATCATGACCACCACCCTTGGAAGCTGTTAAAGGAATAGGCAATTTTCAGATTAAAACCAGAATATAAATCATGATAAAATGATGATCTAAATATCTCAGATTGTATTGTTTACTAGCATAGCAAAACATGCATAACATGATCTCATACATGACAACCGGTGTAAACATAGCTCGTACACTAGATAGATTAAAAAGCAAGAACAAAGGCATAAGACCTGATATAAGCATAGAAATTAGATCACGAACGGCGTACCTTTCTGATGCTGGAGAAGACGGTGGCGGAGTCGGCGCTGGACGATTGTCGATGAGCGCTGGAGGAAGAGCTCGGAGCAGTTGACGACGAGTACGTCTTGACGCAGCGCCTCCCGACTTGGACGGTAGACGACCCGTTGTTGAAGACGAGAGCAGTCGCGCGACGAGCGCTTCCCAAAAACTTTATTCGCCTTCTCCCGGTGCAGGATCGCAAAGACGAGGGTTCCGGAGACCTGCTCGCCCGGTCGCTGGTGCACGCAAGCGAACGGACTAGATACGACTAGACGGCAACGCAAAAGCGATATGAGGCAAACCCTAGCTCGAGAGGTGTTGAGATACGTTTTGGCGTGGCCGATAGGTTGCTTATATAACCCTGTTGAACCGACCTCGTGTCGCGATCACGATCTAAATCGGTTTAGGACTCTTGAGTCGTAACTGTTTAGGACTCTGCAACTTGAAGGCCAAGAAACCAAAAACTAAAACTGCAAAAGGAGACCGCGCTCCCGCAAGGCGAGGAGCCGGATTTCGGCGGACCATTCACGCAGGTGCCGCGCACCCGCGCAAGTCGCCACGCCACGCCCGGCGAGGCGAGGCGAGTGAGCGAGCGCGTGTGAGTTTCTCTTTCTCCTTCTCACACTAGACTTGAGGAAGTGGAGAGGACTTCCATATTTAAGCAAGTCCTCCTCCCCTTCCACTAGCAAGGTGGGACTAAAGAGTTCCACTTCCCCTCTTTGCTCACACATGAATGGGCCTTTGAGATTTATTATGAATTTCAGAATTTGTTAATGGGCCAAGCCCATATAATTCTAACAGAAGCTACCTTGTCTGTGTGACGTTGAAGTTCATGGATTCAGTAAGAGTGGGAAGAGGGCGACGTGGATGGATCCCTGATAATCTCAACAAAGGTCGTCTTGATCGTTTGTGAGTTTGTCCAATGGCTCACTTGGCTATGTGAGTAAACGTGGCAAACAACACACCCAACCCCCAAGGTTCGAATCCTATCGAGAGCGAATTTGGGTGCCCATTTTCTGCTTAATAAGAAGCGGTCTAGTTTTTTTAGATTGCAGCTTCTCAACCTTCGTACTTTTGCATGTTGTGCCACGAGGTACAAGCGCAAACTAGCTACTACTTGACTTTGTTCTCGTTCGTGCTCAGGAGTGCTTATCGATGTTCTGTAGAGATACACATACTATGATCTGTCCTCAAAGTTATTACATAATTTGTAATTTTTGAAGGAGGACCAGAAGGTTTTGGATACTAGTACTAGTACCACTTCAAAGATACAACAATCTAGTTATAGTGTATTTTTTTTAAGAAATGAAACTCATAATATCATGCTCCACTTGCAACTTTTGAGAATCAAACTCACAATATCATGCTTGACACTATTGTGTCTTTACCACTACACCTCACAGTAGCTCATTCATGTCTATATATAATACGTTATTGTTTTATATCAATATAATCTTTATATTGAATATTTGGGCTACCAAATAAACTCAAATGAAAAAACTTATAACTATAATGTTTTAAATCTTATTAAGTACTATAACTTTAGTATAGAATGTATCTACATTAGAGATAGTTTGAAAAATTTAAAAAGTTAAGTCTCAAAACACGTGAATTTTAAACACATATTTGAGACTCTAGATGATTTTAAAATAAAAACTTGTCAATATCAAAGATGTAGCTTAGGTCAGCTCCTACAACTTTGGTATTAACTATGTGAATAATTGAGATGCTTACGAATTTTAAATTTTAAATTTCAAAATCTATAACCTTCGAACACATATTTGAGACTCTAAATAACTTCAAATTAAAAAATTAAACTAAAAATTTATAAATTCTATTGAGAACTATAACTTTTGTATAAACTAAGTCAACATATTAAGAAACGGTCTATTTTTTTTAGATTGCAGCTTCTCAACCTTCGTACTTTTGCATGTTGTGCCACGAGGTACAAGCGCACACTAGCTACTACTTGACTTTGTTCTCGTTCGTGCTCAGGAGTGCTTATCGATGTTCTGTAGAGATGCACATACTATGATCTGTCCTCAAAGTTATTACATAATTTGTAATTTTTGAAGGACCAGAAGGTTTTGGATACTAGTACTAGTACCACTTCAAAGATACAACAATCTAGTTATAGTGTATTTTTTTTTTAAGAAATGAAACTCATAATATCATGCTCCACTTGCAACTTTTGAGAATCAAACTCACAATATCATGCTTGACACTACTGTGTTTACCAATACACCTCACACTAGCTCATTCATGTCTATATATAATACGTTATTGTTTTATATCAATATAATCTTATATTGAATATTTGGGCTACCAAATAAATTCAAATGAAAAAACTTATAACTTGTCACACCCCAATTTTAAGGATAAAATTGTGGCGGAATACTCATGTGTGCCCAGGAAACAATCACACACATAAGTTAGACAAATTACAAGAAGGTGGCATCATCACATTGTTTATTACATAACGATAGTATTAACACAAGTCTTACATCAAGCGAAACAAAAGATAACTGAACTGCTAACAAGATCTACTCCACAGGGAACGCTGACTGGGGGAAACAGCTAGCCTAGAAGTCCTCTGGGAAGTCGCCAACTGCACCTTCATCTGTTACCCAACCGGGATTTTGCCCAAAAAGAAGATAAACAACAAGCGTAAGTACATCGCGTACTTAGCAAGCTAACACAGGGTTCATGAGGCTCAAAAGGCTGACACTGTCTGACTGCAGTTAGCTTTTATGTTGGTCAAGTTTTAGCATTAAGGTAAACGAATATTGCGCTTAGCCCTTAACCCATGATCCATTTGTCCAACAAAGATAGTTAAGACATCATAAGGTGCCATCAACATAAAGTAACAGTTATTCATGTATCAAAGTTCTGCTAGTTTTCCGGGCCGCTCGTGACCGTGAGCACGGCTGTTATAACAGTTTTACACTCTGCAGAGGTTGTGCATCTTTACCCACAAGCCGTGTTACCCTTGTGCCCGAGGCGGCCAACCTCTTGATCCACTTCCGAGGTAGATCGGCAGGGCACACTATGAAGCCTTTCGCTGGTTCGTCTAACAGGTTAGGGCCGCGAGGTTTCCTTGGCAATCAGACATAGCAAACCCCCCTTTCCTACGGCACAAGGCCATCGCAGCTATACTCATAGGAACAGGAGCAGCCCTACATCCGTAGAGGCAAGCCCCTCTTGCGCCCCTCCGGGTTACCGCTAACAATTTAGAAAAGGTCCAGTGTACTGAGCTAAAACCAGAGCCATATAGCACTCATGGTAGCACTGTCAATCCCAGCTTTTGCTAACAGCAAGTTTTATTAATCGTATAACAACATATCATCATGAGAACAAATTTATCATTGGACTGGATCAGTTATAAGTCAGTTAGCACTAGCATTCTACCCACATGCATATATCCCACGGAAACAAGAACATCACAGATAACAAAGCTAAGTGGGTTTTCTAGGGTTGCTCAATTGGACACATGCATAAATGAGTGATTAAAGTAAAGTGTATAGGTAAACAAGGAGGTCCCATGCTAACTTGCCTTGGTTGTCGAAAGACTGATCTTCCTGCTGGTCGCTGAACGAGGGGTCCTGATCGCACCACACCGACTCACCGTCTACTCGATCACAAAACATCACCACGCATTCCAGGTGCAAACATACACGATGCAAACAAGGCTATTATTAGAACAATACACCAACCAGTAATAAACTGAAATAAAACTTTGGTAAAACTGAAGTACGCATTTCTATGATCACAACAAGTTTTGGTTCACCGAAAACGGAGTTACTATGCGAAAGATACGGCCAAAACGGTGTTTCTAAAACCCTAAACAAGATTAACTTGGACCCTACATCTAACCTGTCCAAAACAGACTAACGGGGACATAAACGGATAGAGCACTAAATTACGAAGCTAACGCAATTTGAACGGATCAAAACGGAGCTAAAACGTGGATTTTATAAGCGAAACAGTGTAGTGGCATTTCTGTAAATAGACTGAAATACATTTGAAATTAAAACGGAATTTAAACTGAATTTTAAATTAAATCCCGCAGCCGGCTGGACTGCGCCTCAATTCCGAAGAAACGCAGGGGCCAGGCTGCAAGATTAACAAGGCACAGCGAATAGTGCCAGGTGGAGTGCGGGTTGATTCCCGCTTTCCACGGGGTCTCTTTAGCAAAAACGATCGGCGAAGGGGTACCGGGCGTTGTCGGCCGTCGAATCGAGGACGGACGGCCCAAATTAGACCAAGGGGCTGTGCGCGCGGGGGCAAGCCGACGGCGCGCCGCGCGCGGCTCTGGCCGCGACGTCGCGGGATGGCGCGACGGCGTGCGCGCACCCGCCATGGATGGCGCGCGGGCGCTTGCGGACCCGGCCGAAGGAGGCGCCCCGAGACAAACCAAGAGAAGGGAGAGAGAGCGGAGCTCAAGGGGAACCCTCACCACGGCGGAGGAGGCGGCGGTGAGGCTCGGACGGCGGGGAACGACGGCGGGCGACGGAGCTCCAGGCGACGGCAGCGAGCTGCAAGAGCGGAGGGGCGGTTAGGGCGGAGCCAAACGAAGGAGAAGGAGGGAGAAGGCTTGGCGGCTTCACCACGACGCGGCGGAGCTTGGAGAGGCCTCGGACGGGAACGAGGAGACGGGCACGGCCGGATGGCGGCGGCGGGTGCTCGGACTCGACGGAGCTAGGCTCGGGAGCGGTGGCGGTTGCTCTGGAGCACTGCGAAGAGAGGGCGAACGAGGGAAAAAGGAGCGGGGAAGGAGACCGCGTCCACTTAAAGGACGAGGGAGAGACGGGGTCATGGGAGAAGCGCGCGGAAGAAGCGGGGGCGTGCGGCCGCGGCGGTTGCGGCTCGGCGCAGACGCGCGGAGAAGGAGGAGGGAGGCCCAGCCGGGGAAAGGAGGGAAGGGAGGGAGGCGCCGGCGGGCTTGGGCCGCCAGGCCGCTTGGGCCGGAAGCAAGGAGAAGGGGAAGAAAAGAATAAAAGCTCTTTGCCTTTTTATTTTCAGCACATTTCAAAACCTTTTCAAATGAAGTTTGAATTCATTTTGAATTTTGGCAAAAACCAGTCACTTCAATAAATATAATGCACCAGCATGAATGCATAAACATGTTGCCACTATTATTTTAATTCAACAAAAATTATTTAACCCCTAGGTTAAATGCTTCACAAAAAAACATAATTAAAGCATTTTCATCTATTTGGCTTTGGAGAAATTTTAGGGTGTTACATAACTATAAAGTTTTAAATCTTATTAAGTACTATAACTTTAGTATAGAATGTATCTGCATTAGAGATAGTTTGAAAAATTCAAAAAGTTAAGTCTCAGAACACGTGAATTTTAAACACATATTTGGGAATCTAGATGATTTTAAAATAAAAACTTGTCAATATCAAAGATGTAGCTTAGGTCAGCTCCTACAACTTTGGTATTAACTATGTGAATAATTGAGATGCTTAGGAATTTTAAATTTTAAATTTCAAAATCTATAACCTTCCAACACATATTTGAGACTCTAAATAACTTCAAATTAAAAAATTGAACTAAAAATTTATAGATTCTATTGAGAACTATAACTTTTGTATAAACTATGTCAACATATGAGATCGTTTGATAAGTTTAAATTTCAAATTTCAAAATCTATGCATTTATAACCATATTTTGGGACCCTAAATAGTTTAATTTAAAAAACATTTCAACTACAAAGTTATAGATCTCCTCGAGGGCTACAATTTTGATATAAAGTTTGTCTTCATCCGAGTTCATATGAAAGAATTATGAATTATTTCTTTTTGCAGCCATTAACCGGGATATCCGCCTCAGTTAATTGATTTGCCAAGGTGGACGCTTAAAACGTCCGCCTCAGAAAATAATTGATTAACCGAGGTGATTGCTTTAAGGTGATCGCCTCGGTTAATCGATTAACGGAGGCGAGCATTGGACGCTTGCTTCGGTTAATTTAAGATAGTGTATTGGAAAATCATTTGTGTAGTAGTGATAGAGTTATGAAATAATTAGAGAGCCAACAAGAAATGAGATCCGAGGGTTAGCCTTGAGGTGCAACCATTTATCTAGCTTGGGTTTCTTGAATTGAGCCCTTGATAACTTGTTACTTTTGGTGCTTGCCAACACCTGTACGACCCAGAGTAGGACTTGGTAACCTTCCTAGGCCTTATTTGGATGTACCTATTAGCTACCTAAAATTTCAATGTGAAACTTTAGCTAGCCAAAAGTTTGTTAGGTAAACTTTAGTTGGGTGTTTGGATGCTTCAGCTAATAGACTCAGCTAGCTCAACTTAGCTGAGTTGGAATAGCTAAATGTAGTGAGGTGTTTGGATATCTAGCAGCTAAATTTAGCCAATTAAAATTTAGTTGGTGCATCCAAACAAGACCCTAGTGGAACACCAAGAGAAGACTCCATGACACCGTACATGACACATGCGGATACATGGGTGTATGCCGGATCTTGAGTGACGAGTGATTGTCAACTGGTTTGATGCACATGTTCTTTGGCTTGTGTTGTACAGGTGTTGAGCATGGATACGGTGATCAAAGGCAAGGTGAAGGTCAAGTAGAAACGTGCCGTGCCGATAGACCCGGAGCGGTGAAGGCCGGACGTGAGGCTTGGACTGACGGATCGGTGGCCTGAGGATCGGCCGTGGTGGCTGACAGCCTGGGACAACGACAAGTGAAGACTTGCGTGTGGACGGGGTGCACGGGCGGTGCATCCCCTCTACGGCTCGGTTTGGTGGTTGAGGCACAGAAAAAACCACCGAGTGGACAGTTTTCTGGTTTGAGCCACAAAACTCGGGCTGAGGACGGTTTCCAGGTTTGGGCCTCAAAACCTGGGTGCTGGCGGGTTTCTGAGTTTGGGCCACAAAACTCAGGCGACAGACGTCAGATTTCCCGGTTTCGGCCTCAAAACCGGGGTATGGCCCAGGTTTCCCGGTTTCGGCCTCAAAACCGGGGGGAAGGTCCGTGAAAAGGACGAGCAGAGCGGTGGCGGCACGTGGCGGCAATCGGTGAGGTCGCGTCGAGGCGAAGCTACCTGTTGTGGGGGCGTGGCCGTCGGATCACCATCTACTTCGAGTTGGTCCAGAATAACCTTAGGGTTTAGCTGGTTCGCTCTGTGTATAATTAGGGGTACAGTGGGAATAGGAATTAGCATAAGTAGAGGGAGAACCCACCTCCCAACGTATCTCAGCCATTTGCTATTTTCATTCCTGGGTTTCCTCTCTCCCAATCCCTGCTGTAGCTAACTGAGATCTGCAGAGACGGTAATCATACCTCTGTGTTCATGAGATTTTGAGGAAGTGAGACCGTAATCTCACTGTTGTCTTGTGTGGTAGCCACACGGTTGCAATTCGTGGTTCGATTCGCGTTTTGAACTTGTTCTTCGCGTTCTTCTTTTTCTCCACGATTTTCCCGTCACTCGATCACCCACCTCGCTGCGTCTTTTTCGAATCCACTTGAACCAACTTGTTCTTTGATGTGAGGAGATCATTTCCACCGAAGGAATTCATCTAACTCCTCACGAACAAGTAGATCGGGTCGATTCAAGTTTCGTGGCGCTTTTTCGGTTCATACACCTCCCCTTTTGATTTCCCGTTGATGAGTCGATTTGAGCGAATGATTTCTTGGGGATAGTCTCCTAACTATCTTGTGATCATCTTCTCCAAGTTTGGGATTGAAAGATTTTGATTTGAATCGGATTTGAGAAGATTTGGGAGAAGGACGATTGAAATCGCTCTCCCTGAGTGACCGCGAACAGTCTGCCACTCAGGGCGCGGACAGTCCGCGCGTCGGGCTCAAGCTGGACCAGTGGCTGCGCAGCTCGACTGTCCCTGTCCAGGTTGACCGGCGGACAGTCCGCCGTTGTCATCCGCGGACAGTCCGGGACTGTCCAGGGACTATTCAGCAGCGGTGCTATTTTGCTCTTTTGGCCGGTGGACAGTCTGCTAGTGAACCGCGGACAGTCCGCAGTAAGCCCGGACAGTCCGGCATCTGGTGCCCGGACAGTCCGCCAACCTGCTGTAGGTTGTGATTTAGTGCGTTTGCTCTCCCGACTTTTCCGCTTGATTTCCGGACCTCTCGTTTGGCCCTAGAGTTCATCAAGGAACCTCTCTAGGTATCTTTGCTACTTGTTAGCATAGGTATTTGGAGACTTCCCGACGTAGCCTTCCATCTACGTTCGGGAGTCGGTTTTTGGGGTTGAACTTGAGCCGAAGCTTTTGGATTTTGACTCGCTCTCGTTCGGTGGTGCCTCGCTGTGATCCTAGGGATCATCCACCCTCTTCCAAGGGTCGTGGGCAGCACGTTTCGATTGAAGCTTTTGGGGCTTGATTTTTGGGATAGAGGCTAAAATTTGGACACAAATTTTTAGGCTCTCATTCACCCCCTCTGGTCGCTTTCTGGTAGAGTTCTCGGTCCTTCAATCCCAAAAAGCATCAAGGAACCTATTAGCTACCTAAAATTTCAATGTGAAACTTTAGCTAGCCAAAAGTTTGTTAGCTAAATTTTAGTTGGGTGTTTGGATGCTACAACTAATAGACTCAGCTAAATTTTAGCTGAATTTAGCTGAGTTGGAATAGCTAAATGTAGTGAGGTGTTTGGATGTCTAGCAGCTAAATTTACTGAGTTAAAATTTAGTTGGTGCATCCAAACAAGACCCTAGTGGAACACCATGGGAAGACTCCATGACACCGTACATGACACACATGGTATTAGAGTCTAATACATCTGAGTGGGGAACCGGTATTTACTGGTGGAGTGCAGCGTAACCAATTAAGTCTTGGTGACTTTGGTGCTCCAACGCGGATTGGACGGGGTGGCAACAACCTTTAGATCATAGAAAAAAAATTTGTTGTCTCTTTGCCTTGCTCTTACATTCCTACATTATTTTCGTTGTTTATGCAAGTCTTGTTGAGTGACCACAGCTCCCTCTCTCAGATGTTGCCAGATCTCCCTCACCGTTTCATCGACTGCTGCTGGCATCTAGATTCCAGCATTACCTAAGAATCTATAACACTACGTTAGATTGGGACTGTAGTCCCGGTCGGCAAGGGCCTTTAGCCCCGGTTACTGAGTCGGGACTACAAATTCGGGGCTAAAGGTCCCCCTTTAGAACCGGTTCAGGATGCTGCCAGTGGTGCCACACAGCATAACCCTTTAGTCCCGGTTGTATTACTAACCAGGACTAAAGAACCCTTTCTTTTTTTCATTTGTATTTTAATTTCAGCTCTGTTTTCTTTTTTGTTTATATATAATAGTGATTCCAATACATATTAAACTTTGCTTTACCCAATGCATAAATGAAATATCAAACTACATATATATATGTACATAAAATTACATGTTTGCTAACGAATGAGAAGTGTTGTTCTCCAAATCGATATATATACTAAAGTCTATACATGTGATCATTATAGTTTGGGACGATTGCTTCATTGCTGTCATAGTAGAACAGGTCGCTTGGATTTATAACTTTGTCACGAACGAATCCTGCCATCGACTCTTGAATTGCTTTGAATTGGTCTTGAAGCACGACCTGTTCCTTCAACCATTGCATCTTCAAGTTGAGTTAAAAGAAAAAGGTATTGGTGTTATATATCTATATTATCAATATTAATTCATCAAGAGACAATGAAAGAGGCATTTGTTACGTACTCGGAGGTAATCTTTAGGAATTTTATATGTTTCTACCGTCATGAACTCACAAACGTAGTATCCACAAAAGTTGTTGCCTTGTTGTTGTCCCAGACACCACTGTAGGATAAAAAGATCCATCTCAATATACCACATATGTTATATATATATATGGTAATTATTCTATACTCCTGGGAGTAGTTACTTCAATAAACCATGTTGTGTATGGGTGCATACTCATTTATCACTTTGAGTATGTTTACATACTTATTTTAATATACTCATTACTATGCGAAAAAATTTAAAAGAGCATATATTTTTTAATATATTACTATAATGCCATTACAGTAGTATATAAAGTAAGTATAATCGTATACTTCATGTATATATGTATACTTGACAAATATACTACTGTAGATGTTCTAGTATGAGCATATACTCCGCGTACATATACTTTGTCAGGCTATATATACTACAAATATTGAGATATACACATGAGAGTAACTACTCCCTAAGAGTACAGAATAATTACCATATATATAATATAATATAATATAATATAATATATATATATAATATAGATACCGTGAGAGCTCGAGGTAGCTCTAGTATACAAACTTGTAGACGGTTTATAGAAAATGACGCTTTTGAAGGACCGAGAATGCACTAGCAAGGCGACCAGAGGGGGGGTGAATGAGAGCTCAAAAATTTCTTTCGAAACTTTGGCCGATTGTCCCAAAATCAACCCCCAAAAGCTACGACCGAGAACGTGATGCCCACGACCCTTGGAAGAGGGTGGATGATCCCTTGGATCACAGCGAGGCACCACAAAGCGATAGCGAACCAAACGCCAAAAGCACCGGAACAAGTTCGACCCTCAAAAACCAAGTCCCGAACGTAGATAGACGGCTACGACGAGAAACTCCCAAATACTTGTGCTAACAAGTAGCAAAGATACCTAGAGAGGTTTCTTCATCAACTCTAGGGCCAAACGAGAGGTCCGGAAACCAAGCGAGTAAGCCGGGAGAGCAAACGCACCAAAACGCAACCTTCAGGCAAATCCCGGACTGTCCGGCCCTGGGGTCCCGGACTGTCCGCGGTACTGCCGGACTGTCCGTGAGCGAGTGGCGGACTGTCCGCCGGCAGAACTCCCAAAAACGCAAAGGTTCTGAAACCTCCTTGAGTGATCCCGGACTGTCCGCGGATCACTACGGCGGACTGTCCGCCGGTCAAACAAAGACAAGACAGCCGAAGAACACAGCCACTGAACTGGCTCGTCCCCGACGCGCGGACTGTCCGCGCCTGGGGTGGCGGACTGTCCGCCAACACCCAGTGAGGGCGATTTCGGTCGCCCTTCACCCAAATCGATCCAAATCAAAATCCCTTGATCCCAAACTTGGAGAAGATGATCACGGGGTAGTTAGGAGACTATCCCCAAGAAATCATCCGCTCAAATCGATTCAATCACCGGGAAATCGAAAGGGGAAGATCAAGAACGAAAAAGCGCCACGAAAACGAAATCAATCCGATCTACTTGTTCGTGAGGAGCTAGATGAATTGCTTCGGTGGAAATGATCTCCTCACTATAAAGAACAAGTTGATTCAAACGGATTTCGCAAAGACGCACGAGAGAGGGAGATCGAGTGACGGGAAAATCGCGGAGAAACGAAGAACGCGAAGAACACGAACCAAAACGCGAATCAACACATGGATCTGCAACCGTGTGGCTACCACACGCTACAATAGTGAGGTTACGGCCTCACTTCCTCAAAATCTCCAGTACACAGTGGTATGGTTCTCTGCGGATCTCAGCTAGCTACAACAGGGGATTGAGAGAGCAGGAAACCCTAGGTGCAAATAGCTAATGACTGAGATAGATGGGGAGGTGGGTGTCTCCCCCTACTTATCCTAATTCTAACTATTCCTAATTCCCACTCTACCCCTAACTACTTACAGAGCGAACCAGCT
The DNA here is from genome assembly GCA_009763385.1 of Coix lacryma-jobi var. lacryma-jobi. NCBI lineage: Eukaryota > Viridiplantae > Streptophyta > Magnoliopsida > Poales > Poaceae > Coix > Coix lacryma-jobi. Next base: position 65,730,637 of record CM019823.1, on the reverse strand, counting down.
AAACCCTAAGGTTATTCTGGACCAACTCGATGGTTGGTGGATCCGACGGCCACGCCCGCACAACTCGTAGCGTTGCCTCGACGCAACCTCCCGATTGCTGCCACGTGCCGCCGCCGCTCTACGTCCTCTTCACGGACTCCGCCCCTGGTTTTGTGGCCCAAACCGGGAAACCAGCCTTCACATCTAACCCCCGGTTTTGAGGCCCAAACCGAGAAACCAGCCTTCTGTTGCCTGAGTTTTGTGGCCCAAACTCAGCAAACCCGCAACACCCAGGTTTTGAGGCCCAATCCTGGAAACCGTCCTCAGCCCGAGTTTGTTGGCCAAACTCGGAAACCATGAGCACCCAGGTTTTGTGGCCCAAACCTGGAAACCGTCCACCCGATGGTTTTTCTCTAGCTCTACCACCAAACCAACGCTGTAGAGGGGATGCACCGCTCGTGCACCCCGTCCACCGACACGTGTCCCCAAGTCCACGACCAGGCAACATCGTGCCTGCAAGTCTTCGCTCGTCGCTGTCCCAGGCTGCCAGCCACCACAGCTGATCCTTAGGCCATCGGTCCCTCAGTCCAAGCCTCACGTCCGCCCTTCACCGCTCCCGGTTCGTCGGCACGGCACGTCTCTACTTTACCTTCACCTTGCCCTCGATCACTGTCTCCGTGCTTGATACCTACACAACACAAGCCAAAGAACCTGCGATCAAACCCGTTGACAATCACTCATCACTCGAGACTCGGCATACACCCATGTATCCGCAATCTCCCCCTTGATGAGTGCATTGTCAACTACACACACAAATCATAACGGAAATAGAAGGCGGAAGAAGGAGAAGAGAGAACTCGACCAAATGACCCAAAAGCATAGCAAAGCCGAAGAAGGTCAAGTGGAAAGAGCAAGACAACTTGGTTCCCAAAGACATGGGCAACAGCTCGACGCAACCAAGCAAAGCAAAGCTAGCCCTCAAGAAGAGGTAGAACAGGCTCAACACCGCTAGCAAATGCCAAATGAAAAATTGAAGCAAAATGCTAGTCCCTCAAGATAGAGGCACAGAGGCTCAACACAACTAGCAAGAAAGCTCGACATCGACTGAAAAGCTCGATACCAACTGAACCCAACTGAAACAAAGATGCGACTGCTAGTCCCTCAAGAAAGAGGCAAAGGCTCAACACAACTAGCAAAGCGCTCCGAACCAATTGGAAATTTCAAAAATTCAGCACGAGCAAACTCCCCCTTGCATGGTGCACACAACCGATTCCTCTCCCCTTAGTGAAACATGGGAGGCATGATTTGTCCAAATTTTCTCCCCCTTAGTTGAAAATGCACCATCAAGCAAAAGGAACTGAAAGCGATTTTCTCCCCCTTAGAAAATGCACCATCAAAAGTGCCAACAAGAGAAGTTCTCCTACCAATAAGAGAAGTTCTCCCCCTTTCAAAATGCATATGTTTCAAAATGCAAGTTAGCAGCTTCAGAAATATAGTCAAGAGAATGCAAAGATGCTCTACACAGGATAAGTCCAAGGACGCAACTGAAGCACACATGCTAGCAAAGGCTCAAACTGATCACCAAATATGAAATACGAACATATGAGCAAGGTGAGCAATTTTAGCCAAAAAGGAGTCACCATCAAAATAGCACTAGACAAGTATAGACAAGAAGTCAAACAAGTGCTAAACATGTATACAAGGTGAACTACCCCTAGCAAAGTTCAATCATCATGCTATAGAATGAAACATAGACTTGTGTATCCAAAATTTTATCGGAGTTGCAGCGGTTAAATTACATAAGTTTAAATTTCAGCATGTGAGTGCGAGAGGTTGAAAGCTTGTCATGCCTAACTTTTCAACTGTGCGAAGCCTATGCAGAAGCAATCAGAAGCTTAAAGCAACAGTTTCAGTCATACACTACATAGCTCAAGTTTAACTCAAAGTGCAATGAGAAACAGTCTCAAAACTGTGATGTGTTGACAAGCAATCCCATCTCGATCTTTTTGATTCACTTAACTTGGTTCAAATTAGAGACAGTATATGAACAGACCAAGCAAGTGATAGACTCAGAACTAGAGACATAGCAACCTAGCATATATGAAAAGCACGAGTGTGATTTCAACATATTCTACACAGGCTAGTTGCACATCTCGATGGTGAACATTTTCAAGTTTTATTTTTGTTAAGTAGGTCCACCATTCAAAATTAGCTCAGCTCATAACATGTATTATTGATCAGAAGGAGCATAAGCTACAAGCATCAACATAAAGCATCGGAGCATACACTACACAGAGCATAATTACATTCTAACGATTATATCCATGAAGCTCAGAATGTAAAAGCGTATGTAAAATGAAATGCAGAAAAGATGCAAGAAGATACCAATTGAAGAAACAAAGATAAACGAAGAGTCAGTTTATAATACAAAGAACCAAAATGTTTCCCCCATCTAAAAGGGGAACCACACACCAAGCTCACCCCTCAATCGATTAAAGGTTGATTCGTCCAAAGGCTTGGTGAAAATATCAGCCAATTGATGATGAGTATCGACATGGCGAAGGTCGATATTACCCTTCTCATAGTGGTCTCGCAAAAAGTGAAAGCGCACATCAATGTGTTTGGTCTTCGAGTGAAGCACGGGGTTCTTAGCAACGCTAATCGCACTCGTGCTGTCACAAAGCAAAGGAACACGAGAAAAGCTCAGACCAAAATCACGCAAAGTGGTCATCATCCAAAGCAACTGGGAACAGCAGCTAGCCGCAGCAACATACTCAGCCTCCATGGTAGACTGGGCGACACTAGACTGCTTGCGAGAAGACCACGATACAAGAGAAGAACCAATAAATTGGCAAGTCCCAGAAGTGGACTTGCGCTCAATGCGACAACCAGCAAAATCGGCATCAGAATAACCGCAAAGGGAGAGGGTGGAGGAAGCTGAATACCAAATCCCGAACTCAGGTGTGAAACGAAGGTACCTGAAAATGTGCTTGACCGCCTGACGGTGAGAAGTGCGCGGCGACGCCTGAAAGCGCGCACACAGACACACCGCGAACTGGATGTCCGGGCGTGTCGCCGTCAGGTAGAGCAGCGACCCGATCATGCTTCAGTACTCCTTCTGGTTCACAACATCTCCATCCTTGTCCGCATCCAGGGCCGTCATGGTCGACATGGGTGTTGGAAGAGGCTTGGCCTCACCCATATCGAACCTCTTCAGCAAGTCCTTGTTATACTTGCCCTGGTGCACAAACGTCCCTTCTCGGGATTGCTTAATTTGCAATCCGAGAAAGAAAGTCAGCTCGCCCATCATACTCATCTCGAACTCCCTGCTCATAGTATCTGCAAACTTGGCAACCAAAGCGTGAGAAGAACCACCGAAAATGATATCATCCACGTAAATCTGGACCAAGAGAGTGTCTTTGCCTTGCTTGAGGAGAAAGAGCGTTTTATCCACACATCCCATTTTAAAACCCTTAGCAAGCAAAAAGGTTTTCAACCTATCATACCAGGCTCTAGGGGCTTGTTTCAAACCATATAAAGCTTTGTGGAGTTTGAAGACATGGTTTGGAAACTTGGGATTTTCAAAACCGGGGGGTTGTTCAACATAAACCTCTTCTTCTATGTAGTCGTTTAAGAAGGCACTCTTGACATCCATTTGAAAAAGTTTGAAACCTTTGGATGTTGCAAAAGCCAAGAGTATCCTAATAGCCTCCAAACGAGCTACAGGAGCAAAAGTCTCCTCATAGTCTATCCCCTCCTTCTGACTATAGCCCTTCGCCACAAGCCTGGCCTTGTTTCTAACAACGTGGCCATCCTCTCCTTGCTTATTTTTGAAAACCCATTTTGTCCCAATAGGCTTACAGTCTGAAGGAGGTGGAACTAAAACCCAAACCAGATTTCGCTCAAAGTTCTCTAACTCCTCATGCATGGCATTGACCCAATCCGGATCCGTTAAAGCGTCTCCAACATCTCGAGGCTCAAAATCAGCAACAAAAGCAGAATGAGCAAAGTGAGAGATTTGAGACCTGGACCGAGTGACACGTTCGTCAATGTTGTCGATCATCTGCTGAGGGGGGTGTTGGCGCTAGATGTGTCGTGGTGCCTCCCGTGCAGATGTGATCTCCCCCTCAACAGCAGCTGGTGCCTCCCCGGGTACAAAAGGTACCGCTCGGGCTGGCGGATCCCACGGCCCCTAGGAAGAAGATGTGTCGGGGCCGTGAGTCGTCGTAGAAGCTGCTCCTTGCGGTACAGCAAGTGGAGGGGGTGCTGGATCATCCATACCTTCAGCACCCTCGTCCTCGTCATCAAAAAGAGGCTCACCAACCTCATGATCACCTGCACGCTCAAAACGAGAAGAAGGGCAAACCATGGCCTCGTCGAAGGTGACATCGGATGTCTCCATGACTCGGTAAGTGTCAAGGTTAAGTACATGATAAGCTCGAGTGTGAGTGCCATAACCCAAAAACACACCGTCAGAAGAACGAGACTCAAACTTGTCCAAGTTGCCCTTTTTGAGTATAAAACAATGGCAACCAAAAACTCAAAAAAAACTCACCTTGGGCAGTTTTCCAAAACGCAACTCATAAGAAGTCTTTTTCAAGAAAGCTCGGAGAAAAATGCGATTTGAAATGTAGCATGAAGTGCTCATAGCTTCGGCCCAATATCGCCTAGGAGTCCTATGCTCATCGAGCATCGTCCTGGCCATCTCTACAAGGGTCCGATTCTTCCTCTCTACAACACCATTTTGGGGCGGTGTGTAGGGGGAAGAAAACTGATGCTCCAAACCCAAAGAGTTACAAAACTTCTGAAAATCCGAATTCTTGAATTCGGAACCATTATCACTCCTAATAGCTCGCATCGAGTTCAAAGGGAACTCGTTCTGAAGACGTAAAATCAGATTGCGAGCAAAGGAGAAAGTCTCGGTCTTCTCAGCTAAAAAGAAGACCCACGAATATCTCAAAAAGTCGTCAACAACAACAAGCACATACCACTTCCCCCCAACCGAGCTCACCCGAGCCGGACCAACAAGGTCCATGTGCAAAAGCTCTCCAGGGCGCTTGGTCATGACCTGAGTCACTGGATGGTGGGGAGCGGCAACCATCTTCCCATGTCTACAAGAATGGCAAACAAGATCCTTCTCCATGGATAACTTGGGCAATCCTCGGATTAGGCCAAGTGAACTAAGTCTTGCAAGCAAGTCGAAGCTCAGATGACCAAGTCTCCTATGCCACTTCCAAAGATCAGAGGAGGAAGGTCCAGCCAAAAGACAACGAGAAATTCCAAACGACTCCGAGAAATCCGCACGAAAGACTTTCCCAAAGGGCGAAATCACACAAACAAGATTGCCCTGAGGGTCCAAAATACGACTGAGATTCATTTTAAAACGAATCTCATAGTCATCGTCAAAGAGTTGCGAAACAGAAAGAAAGTTAAAATGCAAGTTAGAAACAAGAGCAACATCGCGCAACACAAAGTGCTCATTAACTCGCACCGACCCACGAGACAAATCCTTACCTTTGCTATTGTCGCCAAAGGTGATAAACTCCTTTCCGGCGACTGGACTAAGACTGGAGAACCACTTGGCGTTTCCGGTCATGTGCCTTGAACATCCGGAATCCACCAACCAAACGTTCTCTAATCGTTTTACCTACATCAGTAAAAAGACATAGTGTGAGCATACGCTCCAACACTGGGGTTAGTGAAGTAGGGAGAATACCAGTGTTGGGCCGGCTGCTCAAAAGAATGGTTAGTAGAAAAACCATTCCTAGCACGTCTAAGGGAAAGCGATCACCACGCTGAGGAAAACGTGAGGAAAGAGTGCTCATCGCGATACTCAAAATGTGGTGGGGGAAAACGCTCAACTACAAAGCCACCGCCACGGGGTCCATAGCCTACAACTGCAGGCTCCCGCCGGGCACGACCTCCTTGCGGCCTAGGCCTAGGAACTTGAGGTTTTGGACCTCTAGGCCTAGCAGCACGCCTCTGAACATTCGGCACATGTACATCATGGAAAGGATGGTACATATCCGTGTTGTTCATCTCCCTAGCACGGCACGCCTCTCTCTTGCGCCGAAAGCAAAACTCACTCAAGTGTCCATCTCTCCCACAATGCTCACAATGGTACCTCACCGCTCTCAAAGAGGGTTGTTGGTACTCACGGTAGTGGGTGTGGATCACTTTGCCCTTCTGTGGCATAAGCTCCTCCTGGATGGGTGGCATGGTGTCAAGCTTGTTCTTGAGGTGGTTTGGTTTTGGAGCCCATGATTGTTTCTTTGGTGGAGCTCTCGGAGGTTCAACAAAGACCCCATCCTTGGTGTTAGGCTTGAGAGGCTCTTTGGGTGGAATCTTGGTAAGCTTGGGAGTAGTGGTGGAGTTGGGCTTCTCACATGGGTTAAGACCACTCGACTCTCCAATCTTCCCAAAAGATGAAACATCAACACCCGGAGCAAAGCCTATACTAGGACCTCCAGCAGCTCGCTTGAATTGGGAGATCATCATCCCGAGCTGTGGCTCTCCACTAGACACCCATGACAAGATGGTCCGAAGGTATGTGTTTTCCTCCTCGGTTTGCATCTTGTCATGCTTCACGTTCGCAATCTCCATCTCCAAACCCTCACAAAGAACACACCTAGCCACACATGTGCTACCTGAGTTGGCCTCTTCAAGAGACACAATCTTGGCATTCTTCTCTGCCAACTCAGATTGCAAGACAGGACAAGTCTTGCATGCACCCAACAGCGAGGGTATAGCCTTCAGCTCATCCACCTCTCCTACCAACGCAACATACTTACCTCTCAAAGTGAGAAGGTCAGTCATGTGCGTGGTGCACCTCTCACACTCCTCCTCCTCAGTGACAACAACGATGGACTTGACAGACTCAAGTTCCTTCACCGTATCCTCCCACTTCTGCCTAAACTCCTTGCGCTCTCTAGCGGCACGCCTAAGCAACTTGTCTTGACTAAGGAGAGCCGCAGTAAGTTTCTCGACCTCAGCAGAAAGCTCGTCAGGGGTCAGAGATACCTGGGAGGTGTCATCGTCGTCGTCGTCGTTCCGAGGGGTCTCCTCCAGCTCGCCGTCGACCTCCATGCCGAGGGCCATGGTGCAGAAGCCGTCGTCGTCGGCGAAGAAGCAGAGACCGTTCAGCTTGTCCTCGATCTTCTTCTTCTTCTCAGACTCGTCGTCGCTTGATGAAGCGGAGTCGTCGTCCCAGTCGTCGATGTTGCTGAGCGTGGCGAAGAAAGCACGCTGCTCAGCCTGGGCCTTCTCCAAGTACTTCGTCTTGATGTACTCCTTGTTGAAGCCGCCCATCCGCTTGTACCTAGCGGGGACGTACTTCTCCTTGCGCTTGCCAGAGTCGTACTTGTGCCCATGATCGCCCTTCCCAGATGAGTGCTTCTTCTTGGGACAGTTGGCGATGAAGTGGTTGGGGTCGCCGCACTCATAGCATCCCGAGCGTACTCCTCCGCGGCGACGGTTCATGCGGTTGTTGTGGAACCACGAGAACCGGTTGGCGAGCATAGCCAGCTCGTCATCGCCCAAAGACTCCAGCTGCTCCTCTGTGACAAAAAAGAGAGAAGAGAGTGCAAAACCTCCAGAGGAGTTAGCAGAATAGCTAGAAAGCAAAGCCATCGACGGGCCAGAAGGATTTTCATAAGAAGCCCTTGCCATGGCATCGATCTCACTGGACTTGAGCTTACTGAAGAGCTCGTCGCACGTGAGGGTCTCATAGTTAGGCGATTCGATGATCGCCTGAACCTTGGAATCCCACACCGACCGATCGAGAGTATGCAAAAGCTTGAGAGCCCTCTCATGATCGTCGAAAAGCAACAGCTCCTTGTTAGCCCTCATCCTGTTGACAATCACCTGAAAGCGAGCGAATAAACTTTCTATGCTCTCGCCAGGCATATGTCGAAAGTTCTCATACTCTCGCTTGAACGACTCGTAGAGACGGGTTTTGACTTGAGAGGTTCCCTCATGGAAACGCATGAGGGTAGCCCAAATCTCCCGAGCCTTAGCGAGGTGAGAAACGCTATCAAACTCACTCATGCTCAGGCATGAGAAAAGAGCATTACGGGCTCGGCTATTGGCATCGTGCTCATCGATCTGAAGCTGAGAGACATGAGCAGCCAAGACTACGTAATCGGCAGAGTTGCAAATATCCCAGATGGAAGCACCCAAACTCTGCAGATAGGACGACATGCGTATCTTCCAATACGCATAGTTCGTCCCATCGAAAAACGGAGGTTTGCCCACGCCGCGATCCATGTCGCCTTCTGTGGATCTGGAACCGGCTAAGGTGGAAGATACTTAACCCGCTCCGATACCAATTGAAGGACCGAGAATGCACTAGCAAGGCGACCAGAGGGGGGTGAATGGGAGCTCAAAAATTTCTTTCGAAACTTTGGCCGATTGTCCCAAAATCAACCCCCAAAAGCTACGACCGAGAACGTGATGCCCACGACCCTTGGAAGAGGGTGGATGATCCCTTGGATCACAGCGAGGCACCACAAAGCGATAGCGAACCAAACGCCAAAAGCACCGGAACAAGTTTGACCCTCAAAAACCAAGTCCCGAACGTAGATAGACGGCTACGTCGAGAAACTCCCAAATACATGTGCTAACAAGTAGCAAAGATACCTATAGAGGTTTCTTGATCAACTCTCGGGCCAAACGAGAGGTCCGGAAACCAAGCGAGGAAGCCGGGAGAGCAAACGCACCAAAACGCAACCTTCAGGTAAATCCCGTACTGTCCGGCCCTGGGGTCTCGGACTGTCCGCGGTAATGCCGAATTGTCCGCGAGCGAGTGGCAGACTGTCCGCCGGCAGAACTCCCAAAAACGCAAAGGTTCTGAAACCTCCCTGAGTGGTCCCGGACTGTCCGCGGATCACTACGGCGGACTGTCCGCCGGTCAAAAAAAAGACAAGACAGCCGAAGAACACGGCCACTGAACTGGCTCATCCCCGACGCGCGGACTGTCCGCGCCTGGGGTGGCGGACTGTCCGCCAACACCCATTGAGGGCGATTTCGGTCGCCCTTCACCCAAATCTCTTCCAAATCGATCCAAATCAAAATCCCTTGACCCCAAACTTGGAGAAGATGATCATGGGGTAGTTAGGAGACTATCCCCAAGAAATCATCCGCTCAAATCGATTCAATCACCGGGAAATCGAAAGGGGAAGATCAAGAACGAAAAAGCGCCACGAAAACGAAATCAATCCGATCTACTTGTTCATGAGGAGCTAGATGAATTCCTTTGGTGGAAATGATCTCCTCACTATAAAGAACAAGTTGATTCAAACGGATTTCGCAAAGACGCACGAGAGAGGGAGATCGAGTGACGGGAAAATCACGGAGAAACGAAGAACGCGAAGAACACGAACCAAAACGCGAATCAACACATCGATCTGCAACCGTGTGGCTACCACATGCTACAAAAGTGAGGTTACGGCCTCACTTCCTCAAAATCTCCAGTACACAAAGGTATGGTTCTCTGCGGATCTCAGCTAGCTACAGCAGGGGATTGGGAGAGCAGGAAACCCTAGGCGCAAAGAGCAAATGACTGAGATAGATGGGGAGGTGGGTGTCTCCCCCTACTTATCCTAATTCTAACTATTCCTAATTCCCAGTCTACCCCTAACTACTTACAGAGCAAACCAGCTAAACCCTAAGGTTATTCTGGACCAACTCAATGGTAGGTGGATCCGACGGCCACGCCCGCACAACTCGTAGCGTTGCCTCGACGCAACCTCCCGATTGCCGCCACGTGCTGCCACCGCTCTGCGTCCTCTTCACGGACTCCGCCCCCGGTTCTGTGGCCCAAACCGGGAAACCAGCTTTCACAGCCAACCCCGGTTTTGAGGCCCAAACCGGGAAACCAGCCTTCCCTAGCCAGAGTTTTGTGGCCCAAACTCAGCAAACCCGCAGCACCCAGGTTTTGAGGCCCAAACGTGGAAACCGTCCTCAGCCCGAGTTTTGTGGCCAAACTCGGAAACCATCAGCACTCAGGTTTTGTGGCCCAAACCTGGAAACCGTCCACCCGATGGTTTTTCTCTGGCTCTACCACCAAACCGACGCTGTAGAGGGGATGCACCACTCGTGCACCCCGTCCACCGACACGTGTCCCCAAGTCCACGACCTAGGCAACATCGTGCCCGCAAGTCTTCGCTCGTCGCTGTCCCAGGCTGCCAGCCACCACAGCTGATCCTCAGGCCAGCGGTCCCTCAGTCCAAGCCTCACGTCCGCCCTTCACCGCTCCCATTCCGTCGGCGCGGCACGTCTCTACTTGACCTTCACCTTGCCCTCGATCACTGTCTCCGTGCTCGACACCTGCACAACACAAGCCAAAGAACCTGCGATCAAACCCGTTGACAATCACTCATCACTCGAGACTCGGCATACACCCATGTATCCGCAGCTTTGCATTGGATCATGTTTTCTCGAACAATGAATCTTTCCCAGACCCTATATCTCATCAATGGATCAAAATAAAATTTGGATCGATAAGTAATTATGCACACGTCTAGTTGTATATGCAAAAGATCGAACGCTTAAATATTTACCTTTGGATAATGTCTATCATGTCTTGGTAATCTTGTTGGTCTTTCCGTAATGAGTCATAGATTACCAATTGACTTGTGTTAAGTTCGATGACGATGAGACATAGATATATAGCAGCTAATGAGAAACGCGATCAAACTCACTCATGCTCAAGCATGAGAAAAGAGCATTACGGGCTCGGCTATTGGCATCGTGCTCATCGATCTGAAGCTGAGAGACACGAGCAGCCAAAACCACGTAATCGGCAGAGTTGCAAATATCCCAGATGGAAGCACCCAAACTCTGCAGATAGGCCGACATGCGTATCTTCCAATACACATAGTTCATCCCATCGAAAAACGACGGTTTGCCCACGCCGCGATCCATATCGCCTTCTGTGGATCTGGAACCGGCTAAGGTGGAAGATCCTTAACCTGCTCTGATACCAATTGAAGGACCAAAAGTGCTACCAGAAAGTGACCAGGGGGGGTGAATGGGAGCTTTAAAATTCTTTTCAGAAACTTTAAGCCACTGTCCCGAAAATCAACCCCAAGAGCAAAACCGATGCGCGTGATGTCCACGACCCAAGAGAGTGGGTGGATGTTCCCTAGGAACACAGCGGGACACCACAAAAATTCCATCGCCCAAGTTCACGCAGGTCAACTAGTGACAGGATGAACTTTGAGTAACCTCAACCTCCCCCGAGCAATGCGAGGGGGATTCAGGCTATTTTGCAAGACGGGAAGCACGATCTCTGTAGAGCACGAAGTCAGGAATCCGACGCAACAAGCGAATCTCAAATCGAAAGTCGGACGAACAAACTGCGGATGAAATTGCGCAGAAACCACTTGACCGGACTCTGCCTGCGTCTGATCACGAGCCACCAGACGCGTCCGGTCTAAGAAAATAGGTTCTGGACCCTTACTGTTTGTGACCGGACTCACAAGGGTGATGCGTCCGGTCGTGTGATCAGCGTCCGGTCACAAGAACCAAATCCGATGAACAGTGAGATGTGTGAGTCCGATCAGTGATGAACAGAGCGCCCGGTCAAATCGAAGAAAACACAGAGTGTGTTCAACGACCGGACTCTCAGCCCTAGCGTTTGGTCTGCCCGACGCCAGAGTTCGGTCACCCCGAAAAACAGCTGTTCGTCCACCGATTCGATCCAAACTCACCCAAAACGAATCCTCTAGGAATCAAACTTGGTGAGAGGAGTCACAAGGAGGATAGTCAGCTATCTCTAAGAGATCATGGCTCGAACCTATCTCCAAATCGATGAATCGAAGAAATTCAGGGAAAGAGAGAAAAACATGACCCAAAATGAAAATCGATCGATCTACTAGCTCGTGAGGTTTGAGGAGAATTCCTTTGATGGAAAGAAGTGCCTCACGATCTAGAACATCTTGGTTCAAATGGATTTGCAAAAGTTGCACAAAGAAGAGAGATCAATCAACGGGAAAATCGTGGAGAAAAGCAACCCGCAAAGAACACGAACAAAACGCGAATCACAACCACAAATTTGCAACCGTGTGGCTACCACACGCTACAACAGCGAGATTACGGTCTCACTTCCTCAAAATCTGCAGTACACAGAGGTATGGTTCTCTGCGGATCTCAGTTGCTACAGCAGGGGATTGGGGAAGCAGGAAAACCTAGAAGGCAAAGAGCAAATGACTGAGATGGATTGGGAGGAGGGTGTCTCCCTCTACTTATCCTAATTCTAATTCCTACTCTACCCCTCTCTAATTACAGAGCGAACCAGCTAAACCCTAGGGTTATTCTGGACCAACTCGAAGATGCTGGTGATCCGACGGCCACGCCCGCACAACTGGTAGCGTTGCCTCGACGCAACCTCACCGATTGCCGCCACGTGCAGCCACCGCTCCACTTGTCCTTTTCCCGGACTTCACCCCCGGTTTTGAGGCCCAAACCGGGAAACCAGCCTTCATGACCAACCCCCGGTTTTGAGGCCCAAACCGGGAAACCAACCGTCCATCGCCTGAGTTTTGTGGCCCAAACTCAGAAACCCGCAGCACCCAGGTTTTGAGGCCCAATCCTGGAAACCGTCCTCAGTCCGAGTTTTGTGGCCCAAACTCGGAAACCATCAGCGCCTAGGTTTTGAGGCCCAAACCTGGAAACCGTCCACTCGGTGGTTTTTCTGTGGCTCAACCACCAAACCGAACCGTAAAGGGGATGCACCGCCCGTGCACCCCGTCCATCAACACGTGTCCTCAGGTCCTCGACCCAAGCAACACCATGCCCACAAGTCTTCGCTCGTCGCTGTCCCAGGCTGTCAGCCACCATAGCTGATCCTCGGGCCATCGGTCCCTCAGTCCAAGCCTCACGTCCGCCCTTCGCCACTCTTGGTCCATCGGCACGACACGTCTCTACTTGACCTTCACCTTGCCTCTGATCACTGTATCCGTGCTCGACACCTGCACAACACAAGCCAAAGAACATGCGCATTATCCCAGTTGACAATCACTCTTCACTCAGAGACTCGGCATACACCCATGTATCCGCAATCTCCCCCTTGATGAGTGCATTGTCAACTACCAACACAAATCATAATGAATAGAGGAAGGAAGGAAGAAAGAGGGAGAACTCGACCAAATGACCCAAAAGCATAGCAAAGGCGAAGAAGGTCAAGTGGAAAGAGTTAGACAACTTGGTTCCCAAAGACATGGGCAACGGCTCGACGCAACCAAGCAGAGCAAAGCTAGCCCTCAAGAAGAGGTAGAACAGGCTCAACACCGCTAGCGAGAAAACTTGATGCCAATTGGAAAACCAACTGAGACTCAAGCAAAACAGAGCTAGCCCTCAAGAAGAGGCAGAACGGGCTCAACACCACTAGCGAGGAAGCTCGATACCAACTGTTACCAATCTCAAAACCAAAAGAGTTCGATACCAATTGAAGAGCTCAAAATGAGCTGAAAATGTTTGCAAGTTTCTCAAGAAAGAGGCAAAGGCTCAACACAACTAGCAAACTCCCCCTCAACTAGTGCACACAACCTAGGGAACTCATGATTTGTCAATATTTTCTCCCCCTTAGTTGAAAATGCACCATCAAGCAAATGTGCACACACACTCAAATGTCTCCCCCTTGACAGAATATCTCCCTCCAAATATGCATCTGAGTTAAAATGCAAGTTAGCAGCTTCAGGAATATAAACAAAAGAGTGCAAAGATGCTCTACACAATTATGTTCCGATGACTTCAACAACATCCATAAGAAGCTAGCAAAGGCTCAAACTGATCACCAGATACGAAATATGAATATGAGAGCAAAAAGAGCAGTTTTCAGCCAAAAAGGGTTCACCATCAAAATAGCACAAAACATGTATAAACAGGATATCCGACAAGTGCTAAACATGTATACAAGGTGAACTACCCCTAGCACAGTTCAATCATCATGCTATAGAATGAAACATAGACTTGTGTATCCAAATTTTATCGGAGTTGCAGCGGTTAAAGTACACAAGTTCAAATTTCAGCATGTGATTGCGAGATGTTGAAAGCTTGTCATTGCCTAACTTTTCAAATGTGCGAAGCCTATGCAGAAGCAATCAGAAGCTTAAAGCAACAGTTTTGGTCATACACTACACAGCTCAAGTTTAACTCAAAGTGCAATGAGAAACAGTCTCGAAACTGTGATGTGTTGACAAGCAATCCCATCTCGATCTTTTCCAATTCACTTAACTTGGTTCAGATTTTTAGAACAGAAAATGAACATACCAAGCAAGTGAAAGACTCAACACTAGAGACATAGCAACCTAGCATATATGAAAAGCACAAGTGACTTCAACACATTCTACACATGCTAGTTGCATATCTCAATGGTGAACATTTCCAAGTTTTATGTTCATTAATCAGATTCACCATTCATGAAATAGCTTTGCTCACAACATGTATCAGTGATCAGAAAGAGCATAAGCTACAACATCGTCATAAAGTATCAGAGCAAATACTATACAGAGCATAGTTACATTCTTCAGATTATATACATGAAGCTCTGAATGGAAAAATGCAAGATGAAATGCAAAGATGCATGAAGAAACCAAAAGAAAAACACAAAGTCAGTTTATAAGACAAGAGCCAAAATGTTTCCCCCATCTAAAAGGGGAAACACACACCAAGCTCACCTCTCAAGCTAGCAAAAGTTGATTGGTCCAAAGGCTTGGTGAAAATATCAGCCAACTGATGATGAGTATCGACATGGCGAAGGTCGATATCACCCTTCTCATAGTGATCTCGCAGAAAATGAAAGTGCACATCAATGTGTTTGGTCTTAGAGTGCAGCACGGGGTTCTTAGCAACGCTAATCGCACTCGTACTGTCACAAAGCAAAGGAACACGAGAAAAGCTCAGACCAAAATCACACAAAGTGGCCATCATCCAGAGTAACTAGGAACAACAGCTAGCCGCAGCAACATACTCAGCCTCCGTGGTAGACTGGGCGACACTAGACTGCTTGCGAGAAGACCACGATACAAGAGAAGAACAAATAAACTGGCAAGTCCCAGAAGTGGACTTGCGATCAATACGACAACCAGCAAAATCGGCATCAGAATAACCACAAAGAGAGAGGGTGGAGGAAGCAGAATACCAAATCCCAAACTCAGGGGTGAAGCATAAGTACCTCATAATGCGCTTGACCGCCTAACGGTGAGAAGTGCGCGGCGACGACTGAAATCGCGCGCACAAACACACCGCGAACTGGATGTCCGGACGTGTCGCCGTCAGGTACAGCAGCGACCCAATCATACTCTGGTACTCCTTCTGGTCCACTGCTTCTCCATCCACATCCACATCCAGGGCCGCCGTAGTCGGCATGGGTGTTGGAAGAGGCTTGGCCTCACCCATGTCGAACTTCTTTAGAATGTCCTTGGTGTACTTGCCCTTGAAGGACTGAGAAAGCACTAGCAAGGCGACCAGAGGGGGGGGGGGTGAATGGGAGCTCAAAAATTTCTCTCGAAACTTTGGCCAAATGTCCCAAAATCAACCCCGAGAAAACACGACCGTAACCGTGATGCCCACGACCCTTGGAAGAGGGTGGATGATCCCTAGGATCACAGCGAGGCACCACAAGAAGATAGCAAACCAAATGCCAAAAGCTCCGGCTCGAACACAAACCCCAAAAACCAAGTCCCGAACGTAGATAGACGGCTACGTCGAGAAACTCCTAAATACCTATGCTAACAAGTAGCAAAGATACTTAGAGAGGTTCCTTGGTCAACTAAAGGGTCAAACGAGAAGTCCGAAAACCAGGCGAACAAGCCGGGAGAGCAAACGCACTAAACCGGAAGACACAGCCGATTTGCGGACTGTCCGCTAGTACGGTCGCGGACTGTCTGCCCAGTGGCGGACTGTCCGGGCTCAGGTCACGGACTGTACGCCGGCCAAATGAGCAAAACCGAAGTGCTGCTGCAAGTCCCCTGGACAGTCCCGGACTGTCCGCGGCTTTGAACTGCGGACTGTCCGCCGTTCAACCAAAAGCCAAATCAGCCGAAGGATAGTGCCACTGCTCTGGCTCGTCCCCGACTCGCGGACTATCCGCGCCCTGAGTGGCGGACTGTCCGCGGTCACTCAGGGAGGGCGACTTTGATCGCCCTTCACCCAAATCTTCCCCAAGTCGATTCAAATCAAAATCCCACGTTCCCAAACTTGGAGAGGATGATCACGGAGTAGTTAGAAGACTATCCCCAAGAAATCATCCGCTCAAATCGAGTCAATCACCGGGAAATCGAAAAGGGAAAAGAATGAACCGAAAAGCGCCACGAAAACGAAATCAACCCGATCTACTTGTTCGTGGGGAGATAGATAAATTCCTTCGGTGGAAATGATCTCCTTTCAAATACGAACAAGTTGATTCAAACGGATTTCGCAAAGACGCACGGGAGAGGGAGATTGAGTGACGTGAAAATCGTGGAGAAACAAAGAACGCGAAGAACACGAACCAAAACGCGAATCAACACATCGATCTGCAACCGTGTGACTACCACACGCTACAATAGTGAGGTTACGGCCTCACTTCCTCAAAATCTCCAGTACACAGAGGTATGGTTCTCTACGGATCTCAGCTAGCTACAACAGGGAATTGGGTGAGCAGGAAACCCTAGAAGCAAAGAGCAAATGACTGAGATAGGAAGGGAGGAGGGTGTCTCCCTCTACTTATCCTAATTTCTAATTCCTACTCTACCCCTCTCTAATTACAGAGCGAACCAGCTAAACCCTAAGGTTATTCTGGACCAACTCGGTGGTAGGTGTATCCGACGGCCACGCCCGCACAACTCGTAGCGTTGCCTCGACGCAACCTCCCGATTGCCGCCACGTGCCGCCCTCGCTCTGCACCCCCAGTTTTGTGGCCCAAACCGGGAAACCAGCCTTTTCCAGCCAACCCCCGGTTTTGAGGCCTAAACCGGGAAACCAGCCCACCAGCTTCTGAGTTTTGAGGCCAAACTCAGCAAACCCTCAGCGCCCAGGTTTTGAGGCCCAAACCTGGAAACCGTCCTCAGCCCGAGTTTTGTGGCCAAACTCGGAAACCATCCGTACCCAGGTTTTGAGGCCCAAACCTGGAAACCGTCCACCCGATGGTTTTTCCCTGGCTCAAACAGGAAACCGACGTCGTAGAGGGGATGCACCTCCCGTGCACCCCATCCACCGACACGTGTCCCCAAGTCCACGACTCCGGCAACACATGACCGCAAGTCTTCGCTCGTCGCTGTCCCAGGCTGCCAGCCACCACAGCTGATCCTCGGGCCTCTGGTCCCTCAGTCCAAGCCCCACATCCGCCCTTCGCCACTCTCGGTCCATCGGCACGGCACGTCTCTACTTGACCTTCACCTCGCCTTTGATCACTGTATCCGTGCTCGACACCTGCACAACACAAGCCAAAGAACATGCGCATCATCCCAGTTGACAATCACTCATCACTCAGAGACCCGGCATACACCCATGTATCCGCAATCTCCTCCTTGATGAGTGCATTGTCAACTACCAAAACAAATCATAATAGAAAGAGAAGAAGGAAGAAGGAGAAGAGAAAACTCGACCAAATGATCCAAAAGCATAGCAAAGCCGAAGAAGGTCAAGTGGAAAGAGCGAAAGAACTTGGTCCCCAAAGACATGGGCAACGGCTCGATGCAACCAAGCAAAACAAAGCTAGCCCTCAAGAAGAGGTAGAACAGGCTCAACACCTCTAGCAAAAACCAATCGAAAATATCGAAGCAAAATGCTAGTCCCTCAAGATAGAGGCACAGAGGCTCAACACAACTAGCAAAGAAAGCTCGATACCGACTGTTACCAAAAAGAGTTCGACACCAATTGAAAAACTGAAAAGCAAATGCTAGTCCCTCAAGAAAGAGGCTAAGGCTCAACGCAACTAGCAAACCGCTCCAAACCAATTGAAAATGTCAAAGACTCAACCGGAAACAAACTCCCCCTCGAATAGTGCAAACAACCAGGAAATATGATTTGCAATTTCTCCCCCTTAGTTGAAAATGCACTTGTCAAGAGTCAAAGCTCCCCCTCAGAAAATGCAGCACAAAGTGCTAACACGCAGATTTCTCCCCTTCCAAGATGCATATGAGTCAGAATGCAAGTTAGGAGCTTCAGGAGTATACTCAAAAGAGTGCAAAGATGCTCGACAGAGTTCTGATCCGATGACTCAGAAAATGCGCAAAATGCTAGCAAAGGCTCAAGCTGATCACTAAGAATGAAATATGAACATGTGAGCAGTTTTAAGCCGAAAAAGGTATTCACCATCAAAATAGCACAAGACATGTATGGACAGGAAGTCAAATGTGCTAAGCATGTATACCAAGTGAACTACTTCTAGCACAGTTCAATCATCATGCTGATACCAATTTAGGCATTTACTTGTGATTTCAAATTTTAATCGGAGTTGCAGCGGTGAAATTACACAAGTTCAGAAAATAGCATGTGACTGCGAGAGGTTGAATGCTTGTTATTGCCTAACTTTCCAACTGTGCGAAGCCTATGCATAAGCAATCAGAAGCTTAAAGCAACAGTTTCGGTCATACACTACACAGCTCAAGTTTAACTCAAAGTGCAATGAGAAACAGTCTCGAAACTGTGAGGTGCTAACAAGCAATCCCATCTCGATCTTTCCAATTCACTTAACTTGGTTCAGATTTTAAACAGAATATGACATACCAAGCAAGTGAATGACTCAACACTAGAGACATAGCAACCTAGCATATATGAAAAGCACATGTGACTTCAACACATCCTACACATGCTAGTTGCATATCTCAATGGTGAATATTTTCAAGTTTTTAAGTTCATTATCAAATTCACCATTCAAAAATAGCTCAGCTCATAGTATGTACTAGTGATCAGAAAGAGCATAAGCTACAGCATCAACATAAAGCATCGGAGCAAAAACTACACAGAGCATAGTTACATTCTTCAGATTATACATATGAAGCTCAGAATATAAAAGCGTATGCTAAAATGCAAAAGATGCACGAAGAAATCAAAAAGAAGCAAAAACAACTGAAAACAAAAAGTCAGTGTATCATACAAAATCCAAAGTGTTTCCCCCATCTAAAAGGGGGAACACACACCAAGCTCACCTCTCAACCGATTAAAGGTTGATTGGTCCAAAGGCTTGGTAAAAATATCAGCAAGCTGATCATGAGTATCGACATGGCGAAGGTCGATATCACCCTTCTCATAGTGGTCTCGCAGAAAATGAAAGCGCACATCAATGTGTTTGGTCTTCGAGTGAAGCACGGGGTTCTTAGCAACGCTAATAGCACTCATGCTGTCACAAAGCAAAGGAACGCGAGAAAAGCTCAGACCAAAATCACGCAAAGTGGCCATCATCCAGAGTAACTGGGAACAGCAGCTAGCCGCAGCAACATACTCAACCTCCGTGGTAGCCTGGGCGACGCTAGACTGCTTGCGAGATGACCACGAAACAAGAGAAGAACCAATAAACTGGCAAGTCCCAGAAGTGGACTTGCGATCAATACGGCAACCAGCAAAATCGACATCGGAATAACCGCAAAGGGAAAGGGTGGAGGAAGCAGAATACCAAATCCTGAATTCTGGAGAGAAGGATAAGTACCTCATAATGTGTTTGACTGCCTGACGGTGAGAGGTGCACGGCGAAGACTGGAATCGCGCGCAAAGACACACCGCGAACTGGATGTCCGGGCGTGTCGCCGTCAGGTACAGCAGCGACTCGATCATACTGCGGTACTCCTTCTGATCCACTGCTTCTCCCTCCTTGTCCGCATCCAGGGTCATCGTGGTTGCCATGGGTGCTGGAAGAGGCTTGGCCTCACCCATGTCGAACTTCTTCAGGATATCTCTGGTGTACTTGCCCTGGTGCACAAACGTTCCTTCCCGGGTTTGCTTGATTTGCAACCCGAGGAAAAACGTCAATTCGCCCATCATGCTCATCTCGAACTCCCTGCTCATAGTATCTGCAAACTTGGCAACCAAAGCGTGAGAAGAACCACCGAAAATGATATCATCCACGTAAATTTGGACCAAGAGAGTATCAGTGCCTTGCTTGAGGAGAAAGAGCGTTTTATCTACACATCCCATTTTAAAACCCTTAGCAAGCAAAAAGGTTTTCAACCTATCATACCAGGCTCTAGGGGCTTGTTTCAAACCATATAAAGCTTTGTGAAGTTTAAAGACATGGTTTGGAAACTTGGGATTTTCGAAACCGGGAGGTTGTCTAACATACACCTCCTCTTCTATGTAGCCGTTTAAGAAGGCACTCTTGACATCCATTTGAAAAAGTTTGAAACCTTTGGAAGCAGCAAAAGCCAAGAGTATCCTAATTGCCTCCAAACGAGCTACAGGAGCAAACGTCTCCTCATAGTCTATCCCCTCCTTCTGACTATATCCCTGGGCTACGAGTCTGGCCTTGTTTCTCACAACATGGCCATCTTCTCCCTGTTTGTTTTTGAAAACCCATTTTGTCCCAATTGGATGACATTCAGAAGGTGGAGACACTAGAACCCAAACCCGATTTCTCTCAAAGTTTTCTAACTCCTCATGCATGGCATTGACCCAATCTGGATCCGTCAAAGCGTGTCCAACATCCCGGGGTTCAAAATCAGCAACAAATGCAGAATGAGCAAAGTGAGAGATTTGCCTTGACCGGGTGACGCATTCGTCGATGCTGCCGATCATCTGCTGAGGCGGGTGCTGGCGCTGAATGTGTCGTGGCGCCTCCCTTGCCGAAGTGGCCTCCCCCTCAACAGCAGCTGGTGCCTCCCCGGGTACAAAGGGTACCGCTCGGGGTGGCGGATCCCACGGCCCCCAGGAAGAAGAAGTGTCGGGGCCATGAGTCGTCGTAGAAGCCGCTCTTTGCGGCACAGCAGGTGGAGGGGGTGCTGGATCATCCATACCTTCAGCACCCTCGTCCTCGTCATCCAAAAGAGGCTCACCGACCTCATGATCACCTGCACGCTCAAAACGAGAAGAGGGACAAACCATGGTCTCGTCGAAGGTGACATCAGATGTCTCCATGACTCGGTTAGTGTCAAGGTTAAGTACACGATAAGCTCGAGTGTGAGTGCCATAACCCAAAAACACAACGTCAGAAGAACGAGACTCAAATTTGTCGAGGTTGCCCTTTTTGAGTATAAAACAATGGCAACCAAAAACCCGAAAATAACTCACCTTGGGCAGTTTTCCAAAACGCAACTCATAAGAAGTCTTTTTCAAGAAAGCTCTCAGAAAAATGCGATTGGAAATATAGCATGCATAGCTTCGGCCCAATAACGCCTAAGAGTCCTATGCTCATCGAGCATCATCCTAGCCATCTCTACAAGGGTCCGATTCTTCCTCTCTACAACACCATTCTGAGGGGGTGTGTAGGGGGAAGAAAACTGATGCTCTAACCCAAAAGAGTTACAAAACTTCTCAAAATCCGAATTCTTGAATTCGGAACCATTATCACTCCGAATTGCTCGCATAGAGTTCAAAGGGAACTCATTCTGAAGACGCAAAATCAGATTGCGAGCAAAGGAGAAAGTCTCGGTCTTCTCAGCTAAAAAGAAGACCCACGAATATCTCGAAAAATCGTCGACAACAACAAGCACATACCAATTCCCCCCAACCGAGCTCACCCGAGCCGGACCAACAAGGTCCATGTGTAAAAGCTCTCCAGGGCGCTTAGTCATGACCTGAGTCACTAGATGGTGGGGAGCGGCTACCATCTTCCCATGTCTACAAG
Organism: Coix lacryma-jobi var. lacryma-jobi; assembly: GCA_009763385.1. Classification (NCBI taxonomy): domain Eukaryota; kingdom Viridiplantae; phylum Streptophyta; class Magnoliopsida; order Poales; family Poaceae; genus Coix; species Coix lacryma-jobi. Next base: position 65,708,898 of record CM019823.1, on the reverse strand, counting down.
AATGGCAAACAAGATCCTTCTCCATGGATAACTTGGGCAATCCTCGAATTAAGCCAAGTGAACTAAGTCTTGCAAGCAACTCGAAGCTCAGGTGACCTAGTCTCCTATGCCACTTCCAAAGATCAGAGCAGGAAGGTCCAGCCAAAAGACAACGAGAAATTCTGAAAGACTCCGAGAAATCCGCACGAAAGACTTTTCCAAAGGGCAAAATCACACATACAAGATTGCCCTGAGGATCCAAAATGCGACTGAGATTCGGTTTAAAACGAATCTCATAGTCATCATCACAGAGTTGCGAAACAGAAGGAAGGTTAAAATGCAAGTTAGAAACAAGAGCAACATCGCGCAACACAAAGTGCTCATTAACTCGCACAGACCCACGAGACAGCACCTTACCTTTGCTGTTGTCGCCGAAGGTGATATACTCCTTTCCGGCGACCGGACTAAGACTAGAGAACCACTTGGCGTTTCCGGTCATGTGCCTCGAACACCCAGAATCCACCAACCAAACGTTCTCCAATCGTTTTACCTACATCAATAAAAAGACATAGGGTGAGCATACGGTCCAACACTGGGGTTAGTGAAGTAAGGGGAATACCAGTGTTGGGCCGGCTGCTCAAAAGAACGGTTAGCAGAAAAACCATTCCTAGCACGCCTACGGGAGGAGCGATCACCACGTTCAGGAAAACATGGTCCGCTAAGGGAGGAGCGTCCATCGCGATACTCAAAACGCGGTGAGGGAAAACGCTCAACTACAAAGCCACCGCCACGGGGTCCATAGCCTACAACTGCAGGCACCCGCCGGGCACGCTCTCTACGAGGCCTACACCTAGGGACTTGAGGCTCAACACCTCTAGGCCTAGCGTCTCTCCTCGGAGCTCTCTGCTGCCCAGGCCTGGGAACTTGAGGTTCTGGACCTCTGGGCCTAGCAGTACATCTCGGTGCTCTCCTCTAAACATTCGGCGCATGTACATCATGGAAAGGATGGTACATGTCCGGGTTGTTCATCTCCCTAGCACTGCGCGCCTCTCTCTTGCGCCTAAAACAGAACTCACTTAAGTGTCCATCTCTCCCACAATGCTCACAATGGTACCTCACCGCTCTCAAAGGGGGTTGTTGGTACACATGGTTGTGGGTGTGGATCACCTTGCCCTTCTGTGGCAACTCCTCCTGGATAGGTGGCATAGTGTCCAGCTTGTTCTTTAGGTGGTTGGGTTTGGGAGCCCATTGCTGGTTCTTGGGTGGAGCTCTTGGAGGCTCAACAAAGACCCGATCCTTGGTGTTAGGTTTGAGAGGCTCTTTGGGTGGAAGCTTGGTAAGTTTGGGAGTAGTGGTGGAGTTGGGCTTCTCACTCGGATTCAGACCACTCGACTCTCCAATCTTCCCAAAAGCAGAAAGATCAACACCCTGAGCAAAACCTACACCGGGACCTCCAGCAGCTCGCTTGAATTGGGAAATCATCATCCCAAGCTGTGGCTCACCACAAGACACCCATGACAAGATGGTCCGAAGGTATGTGTTTTCCTCCACGGTTTGCATCTTGTCATGCTTCACATTGGCAATCTCCATCTCCAAACCCTCGCACAAAGCGCACCTAGTCACACAAGTGCTACCCGAGCTGGCCTCCTCAAGAGACACAATCTTGGCATTCTTCTCTGCCAACTCGGATTGCAAGACAAGACAAGTCTTGCACGCACCCAACAGCATGGGCCTAGCCCGGAGCTCATCCACCTCACCTACCAACGCAACATACTTACTTCTCAAAGTGAGAAGATCAGTCATGTGCGTGGTGCACGCCTCGCACTCCTCCTCATCTATGACAACTACGGTGGACTTGACAGAATCAAGTTCCTTCACCGTATCCTCCCACTTCTGCCTAAACTCCTTGCGCTCTCTAGCGGCTCGCCTAAGCAACTTATCTTGACTAAGGAGCGCATCAGTAAGTTTCTCCACCTCAGCGGAAAGCTCATCGTGGGTCAGAGATACCTGGGAGGTGTCATCGTCGTCGTCGTTGTTTCGAGGGGAGTTCACCAGCTCGCCGTCGATCTCCTTGCCGAGGGCCATGGTGCAGAGGCCGTCGTCGTCGGCGAAGAAGCAGAGACCGTTCAGCTTGTCCTCGATCCTCTTCTTCTTCTCGGACTCGTCGTCGCTTGAGCAAGCGGAGTCGTCATCCGAGCCGTCGACGTCGCTGAGCGTGGCGAAGAACGCACGCTGCTCAGCCTGGGCCTTCTCCAAGTACTTCTTCTTGATGTACTCCTTGTCGAAGCCGCCCCTCCGCTTGTGCCTCGCGAAGACGTACTTTTCCTTGCGCTTGCCGGAGTCGTACTTGTGCCCATGATCGCCCTTCCCAGATGAATGCTTCTTCTTGGGGCAGTTGGCGATGAAGTGATCAGGGTCGCCGCACTCGTAGCATCCTGAGCGTCCTCCTCCGCGGCGACGGTTCATGCGGTTGTTGTGAAACCGCGAGAACCGGTTGGCGAGCATTGCCAACTCGTCATCCCCCAAAGACTCCAGCTGGTCCTCTGTGACAGAACAGAGAGACGAAAGAGCAAAACCTCCAGAAGGGTTAGAAGAGCCAGAAACCAATGCCATAGTCGGGCCAGAAGGATTCTCATGAGAAGCCCTTGCCATGGCATCGATCTCACTGGACTTGAGCTTACTAAAGAGCTCGTCGCACGTGAGGGTCTCATAGTTAGGTGATTCGATGATCGCCTGAACTTTGGAATCCCACACCGATCGATCAAGAGTATGTAAAAGCTTCAAAGCTCTCTCATGATCGTCGAAAGGCAATAGCTCCTTGTTAGCCCTCATCTTGTTGACAATCACCTGAAAGCGAGCGAATAAACTCTCTATGCTCTCGCCAGGCATATGTCGAAAGTTCTCATACTCTCGCTTGAACGACTCGTAGAGTCGGGTTTTGACTTGAGAGGTTCCTCATGAAAGCGCATAAGGGTAGCCCAAATCTCCCGAGCCGTAGCGAGGTGAGAAACACGATCAAACTCACTCATGCTCAGACATGAGAAAAGAGCATTACGTGCTCGGCTATTGGCATCGTGCTCATCGATCTGAAGCTGAGAGACACGAGCAGCCAAGACCACGTAATCGGCAGAGTTGCAAATATCCCAAATGGAAGCGCCCAAACTCTGCAGATAGGCCGACATGCGAATCTTCCAATACGCATAGTTCGTCCCATCAAAAAACGGCGGTTTGCCCACGCTGCGATCCATGTCGCCTTCTGTGGATCTGGAACCGGCTAAGGTGAAAGATCCTTAACCCACTCCGATACCAATGGAAGGACCGAGAAAGCACTAGCAAGGCGACCAGAGGGGGGGTGAATGGGAGCTCAAAAATTTCTCTCAAAACTTTGGCCAAATGTCCCAAAATCAACCCCGAGAAAACACGACCGTAACCGTGATGCCCACGACCCTTGGAAGAGGGTGGATGATCCCTAGGATCACAGCGAGGCACCACAAGAAGATAGCAAACCAAATGCCAAAAGCTCCGGCTCGAACACAAACCCCAAAAACCAAGTCCCGAATGTAGATAGACGGCTACGTCGAGAAACTCCTAAATACCTATGCTAACAAGTAGCAAAGATACCTAGAGAGGTTCCTTGGTCAACTAAAGGGTCAAACGAGAAGTCCGGAAACCAAGCGAACAAACCGGGAGAGCAAGCGCACTAAACCGGAAGACACAGCCGATTTGCGGACTGTCCGCCAGTACGGTCGCGGACTGTCTGCCCAGTGGCGGACTGTCCGGGCTCAGGTCGCGGACTGTCCGCCGGCCAAATGAGAAAAACCGAAGTGCTGCTGCAAGTCCCCTGGACAGTCCCGGACTGTCCGCGGCTTTGAACAGCGGACTGTCCGTCGTTCAACCAAAAGCCAAATCAGCCGAAGGACAGTGCCACTGCTCTGGCTCGTCCCCGACTCGTGGACTGTCTGCGCCCTGAGTGGCGGACTGTCCGCAGTCACTCAGGGAGGGCGACTTTGATCGCCCTTCACCCAAATCTTCCCCAGGTCGATTCAAATCAAAATCCCACGTTCCCAAACTTGGAGAGGATGATCACGGAGTAGTTAGAAGACTATCCCCAAGAAATCATTCGCTCAAATTGAGTCAATCACCGAGAAATCGAAAAGGGAAAAGAATGAACCGAAAAGCGCCACGAAAATGAAACCAACCCGATCTACTTGTTCGTGGGGAGATAGATAAATTCCTTCGGTGGAAATGATCTCCTTTCAAATACGAACAAGTTGATTCAAACGGATTTCGCAAAGACGCACGGGAGAGGGAGATCTAGTGACGGGAAAATCATGGAGAAACAAAGAACGTGAAGAACACGAACCAAAACACGAATCAACACATCGATCTGCAACCGTGTGACTACCACACGCTACAATAGTGAGGTTACGGCCTCACTTCCTCAAAATCTCCAGTACACAGAGGTATGGTTCTCTGCGGATCTCAGCTACCTACAGCAGGGGATTGGGAGAGCAGGAAACCCTAGAAGCAAAGAGCAAATGACTGAGATAGGAAGGGAGGAGGGTGTCTCCCTCTACTTATCCTAATTTCTAATTCCTACTCTACCCCTCTCTAATTACAGAGCGAACCAGCTAAACCCTAAGGTTATTCTGGACCAACTTGGTGGTAGGTGTATCCGACGGCCACGCCCGCACAACTCGTAGCGTTGCCTCGACGCAACCTCCCGATTGCCGCCACGTGCCGCCCTCGCTCGGCACCCCCAGTTTTGTGGCCCAAACCGGGAAACCAGCCTTTTCCAGCCAACCCCCGGTTTTGAGGCCCAAACTGGGAAACCAGCCCACCAGCTTCTGAGTTTTGAGGCCAAACTCAGCAAACCCTCAGCGCCCAGGTTTTGAGGCCCAAACCTGGAAACCGTCCTCAGCCTGAGTTTTGTGGCCAAACTCGGAAACCATCCGTACCCAGGTTTTGAGGCCCAAACCTGGAAACCGTCCACCCGATGGTTTTTCCCTAGCTCAACCACCAAACCGACGTCGTAGAGGGGATGCACCTCCCGTGCACCCCATCCACCGACACGTGTCCCCAAGTCCACGACTCAGGCAACACATGAGCGCAAGTCTTCGCTCGTCGCTATCCCAGGCTGCCAGCCACCACAGCTGATCCTCGGGCCTCTGGTCCCTCAGTCCAAGCCTCACGTCCGCCCTTCGCCACTCTCGGTCCATCGGCACGGCACGTCTCTACTTGACCTTCACCTCGCCTTTGATCACTGTATTCGTGCTCGACACTTGCACAACACAAGCCAAAGAACATGCGCATCATCCCAGTTGACAATCACTCATCACTCAGAGACCCGGCATACACCCATGTATCCGCAGCCCTGGTGCACGAACGTCCCTTCTCGGGATTGCTTGATTTGCAACCCGAGGAAAAACATCAACTTGCCCATCATGCTCATCTCAAACTCCCTGCTCATAGTGTCTGCAAACTTGGCAACCAAAGCGTGAGAAGAACCACCGAAAATGATATCATCCACGTAAATCTGGACCAAGAGAGTATCATTGCCTTGCTTGAGGAGAAAGAGCGTTTTATCCACACATCCCATTTTAAAACCCTTAGCAAACAAAAAGGTTTTCAACCTATCATACCAGGCTCTAGGGGGTTGTTTCAAACCATACAAAGCTTTGTGAAGTTTAAAGACATGGTTTGGAAACTTGGAATTTTCGAAACCGGGGGGTTGTCTCACATACACCTCCTCTTCTATGTAGCCGTTTAAGAAGGCACTCTTGACATCCATTTGAAAAGCGTAAACCCTTTGGATGCAGCAAAAGCCAAGAGTATCCTAATTGCCTCCAAACGAGCTACAGGAGCAAAAGTCTCCTCATAGTTTATTCCCTCCTTCTGACTATACCCCTGGGCTACAAGTCTGGCCTTATTTCTCACAACATGGCCATCCTCTCCTTGTTTGTTTTTGAAAACCCATTTTGTCCCAATAGGATGACACTCAGAAGGAGGAGGAACAAGAACCCAAACCCGATTTCTTTCAAAGTTTTCTAACTCCTCATGCATGGCATTGACCCAATCTGGATCAGATAAAGCATGTCCAACATCTCGGGGTTCAAAATCAGCAACAAATGCAGAATGAGCAAAGTGAGAGATTTGTTGTGACCTTGACCGAGTTACACGTTCGCCGATGCTGCCGATCATCTGTTGAGGAGGGTGTTGGCGCTGGATGTGTCGTGGCGCCTCCCGAACTGAGGTAGCCTCCCCTTCAACAGCAGCTGGCGCCTCCTCGGGTACAAAGGGTAACGCTCGAGGTGGCGGATCCCACGGCCCCCAAGATGAAGAAGTGTCAGGGTTGTGAGTCATAGTAGAAGCCGCTCCTTGCGGCACAACAGGTGGTGGGGGTGCTGGATCATCCATACCTTCAGCACCCTCATCCTCGTCATCAAAAAGAGGCTCGCCAACCTCATGATCACCTGCACGCTCAAATCGAGAAGAAGGACAAACCATGGTCTCGTCGAAGGTGACATCTGATGTCTCCATGACTTGGTTAGTGTCAAGGTTAAGTACACGATATGCGCAAGTATGAGTGCCATAACCCAAAAACACACCGTCAGAAGAACGAGACTCAAATTTGTCCAGGTTGCCTTTCTTAAGTATAAAACAGTGGCAACCAAAGACTCTAAAATAACTCACCTTGGGCAGTTTTCCAAAACGCAACTCATAAGAAGTCTTTTTCAAGAAAGCTCGAAGAAAAATGCGATTGGAAATGTAGCATGCAGTGCTCATAGCTTCGGCCCAATATCACCTAGGAGTCCTATGCTCATCGAGCATCGTCCTGGCCATCTCTACAAGGGTCCGATTCTTCCTCTCTACAACACCATTCTGAGGGGGTGTGTAGGGGGAACAAAACTGATGCTCTAAACCCAAAGAGTTACAAAACTTCTCAAAATCCGAATTTTTGAATTTGGAACCATTATCACTCCTAATAGCTCGCATCGAGTTCAAAGGGAACTCGTTCTGAAGACGCAAAATTAGATTGCGAGCAAAGGAGAAAGGCTCGGTCTTCTTAGCTAAAAAGAAGACCCACGAATATCTCGAAAAGTCATCAACAACAACAAGCACATACCACTTCCCCCCAACCGAGCTCACCCAAGCCGGACCAACAAGGTCCATGTGCAAAAGCTCTCCAGGGCGCTTGGTCATGACCTGAGTCACTGGATGGTGGGGAGCGGCAACCATCTTCCCATGTCTACAAGAATGGCAAACAAGATCCTTCTCCATGGATAACTTGGGCAATCCTCGGATTAGGCCAAGTGAACTAAGTCTTGCAAGCAAGTCGAAGCTCAGATGACCAAGTCTCCTATGCCACTTCCAAAGATCAGAGGAGGAAGGTCCAGCCAAAAGACAACGAGAAATTCCAAACGACTCCGAGAAATCCGCACGAAAGACTTTCCCAAAGGGCGAAATCACACAAACAAGATTGCCCTGAGGGTCCAAAATACGACTGAGATTCGGCTTAAAACGAATCTCATAGTCATCATCAAAGAGTTGTGAAACAGAGAGAAGGTTAAAATGCAAGTTAGAAACAAGAGCAACATCGCGCAACACAAAGTGCTCATTAACTCGCATCGACCCACGAGACAACACTTTACCTTTACTATTGTCGCCGAAGGTGATAAACTCCTTTCCGGCGGCCGGACTAAGACTGGAGAACTACTTGGCGTTTCCGGTCATGTGCCTCGAACACCCGGAATCCACCAACCAAACGTTCTCCAATCGTTTTACCTACATCAATAAAAAGACATAGGGTGAGCATACGGTCCAACACTGGGGTGAGTGAAATAAGGGGAATACCAGTGTTGGGCCGACTGCTCAAAAGAACGGTTAGCAGAAAAACCATTCCTAGCACATCTACGGGAAGAGCGATCACCACGTAGAGGAAAACGTGGTCCGCTAAGGGAGGAGCGTCCATCGCGATACTCAAAACGCGGTGGAGGGAAACGCTCAACTACAAAGCCACCGCCACGGGGTCCATAGCCTACAACTGCAGGCTCCCGCCAGGCACGACCTCTCCACTGCCTAGGCCTAGGAACTTGAGGTTCTAGACCTCTAGGCCTAACAGCACGCCTCTGAACATTCGGCACATGTACATCATGGAAAGGATGGTACATATCCGTGTTGTTCATCTCCTTTGTGCGGCGCGCCTCTCTCTTGCGCCTTAAGCAAAACTCACTCAAGTGTCCATCTCTCCCACAGTGCTCACAGTGGTACCTCACCGCTCTCATAGGGCGTTGTTGGTACTCACGGTAGTGGGTGTGGATCACTTTGCCCTTCTGTGGCATAAGCTCCTCCTGGATAGGTGGCATCGTGTCAAGCTTGTTTTTCAGGTGGTTGGGCTTGGGATGCCATATCTGTTTCTTGGGTGGAGCTCTCAGAGATTCAACGAACACACCATCCTTGGTGTTGGGCTTGAGAGGCTCTTTGGGTGGAATCTTTGTAAGCTTGGGAGTAGTGGTGGAGTTGGGCTTGTCACATGGGTTCAGACCACTCGACTCTCCAATCTTGCCAAAAGATGACACATCAACACCCTGAGTGAAACCTACACCAAGACCTCCGACAGCACGCTTGAACTGGGAGATCATCATCCCAAGCTGTGGCTCACCACTAGACACCCATGACAAGATGGTCCGAAGGTATGTGTTTTCCTCCTCAGTTTGCATCTTGTCATGCTTCACAATAGCGATCTCCATCTCCAAACCCTCAAAAAGAACACACCTAGCCACACATGTGCTACCCGAGTTGGCCTCTTCAAGAGACACAATCTTGGCATTCTTCTCTGCCAACACAGATTGTAAGCCCGCACAGGGCTTGCATGCAACCAACAACGAGGATCTAGCCTTCAGCTCATCCACGTCTCCTACCAACACTGCATACTTGCTTCTCAAAGTGAGAAGGTCCGTCATGTGTGTGGTGCACATCTCACACTCCTCCTCATCGGTAACAACTACGGTGGACTTGACAGATTCAAGTTCCTTCACCGTATCCTCCCACTTCTGCCTAAACTCCTTGCGCTCTCTAGCAGCACACCTAAGCAACTTATCCTGACTAAGGAGCGCGGCAGTAAGTTTCTCGACCTCAGCAGAAAGCTCGTCGGTGGTCTGAGATACCTGGGAGGTGTCATCGTCGTCGTCGTTCCGAGGGGTGTCCTCCAGCTCACCGTCGACCTCCTTGCCGAGGGCCATGGTGCAGAAGCCTTCGTCGTCGGTGAAGAAGCAGAGGCCGTTGAGCTTGTCCTCGATCCTCTTCTTCTTCTCGGACTTGTCGTCGCTTGAGGAAGCAGAGTCGTCATCCGAGTCATCGACGTCGCTGAGCGTGGCGAAGAACGCACGCTGCTCAGTCTGGGCCTTCTCCAAGTACTTGGTCTTGTTGTACTCCTTGTTGAAGCCACCCTTCCGCTTGTGCTTCGCGGGGACGTACTTCTCCTTGCGCTTGCCGGAGTCGTACTTGTGCCCATGATCCGCCTTGCCGAAGACTTGCTTGTTCTTCTTCGGGCAATTGGCGATGAAGTGGTTGGGGTCGCCGCACTCGAAACATCCCGAGCGTCCTCCTCCGCGGCGACGGTTCATGCGGTTGTTGCGGAACCGCGAGAACCGGTTGGCGAGCAAAGCCAGCTCATCATCCCCCATAAACTCTAGCTGCTCCTCTGTGACAGAAAGAAGAGAGGAAAGTGCAAAGCCTCCAGAGGTGTTAGCAGAAGAGCCAGAAACCAAAGCCATCGACGGGCCAGAAGGATTTTCATAAGAAGCCCTCGCCATGGCGTCAATCTCACTGGACTTGAGCTTACTAAAGAGCTCGTCGCATGTGAGGGTCTCATAGTTTGGTGATTCGATGATCGCTTGAACTTTGAAGTCCCACACCGACCGATCAAGAGTGTGCAAAAGCTTCAAAGCTCTCTCATGATCGTCGAAAGGCAACAGCTCCTTGTTAGCCCTCATCCTGTTGACAATCACCTGAAAGCGAGCGAATAAACTCTCTATGCTCTCGCCAGGCATATGTCGAAAGTTCTCATACTCTCGCTTGAACGACTCGTAGAGACGGGTTTTGACTTGAGAGGTTCCCTCATGGAAACGCATGAGGGTAGCCCAAATCTCCCGAGCCGTAGCGAGGTGAGAAACGTGATCAAACTCACTCATGCTCAAGCATGAGAAAAGAGCATTACGGGCTCGGCTATTGGTATCGTGCTCATCGATCTGAAGCTGAGAGACACGAGCAGCCAAAACCACGTAATCGGCAGAGTTGCAAATATCCCAGATGGAAGCACCCAAACTCTGCAGATAGGCCGACATGCGTATCTTCCCATACACATAGTTCATCCCATCGAAAAACGACGGTTTGCCCACGCCGCGATCCATATCGCCTTCTGTGGATCTGGAACCGGCTAAGGTGGAAGATCCTTAACCTGCTCTGATACCAATTGAAGGACCGAAAGTGCTACCAGAAAGTGACCAGGGGGGGTGAACGAGAGCTTTAAAATTCTTTTCAGAAACTTTAAGCCACTGTCCCGAAAATCAACCCCAAGAGCAAAACCGATGCGCGTGATGTCCACGACCCAAGAGAGTGGGTGGATGTTCCCTAGGAACACAGCGGGACACCACAAAAAATCCCTCGCCCAAGTTCACGCAGGTCAACTAGTGACAGGATGAACTTTGGGTAACCTCAACCTCCCCCGAGCAACGCGAGGGGGATTCAGGCTATTTTGCAAGACGGGAAGCACGATCTCTGTAGAGCACGAAGTCAGGAATCCGACGCAACAAGCGAATCTCAAATCGAAAGTCGGACGAACAAACTGCGGACAAAACTGCGCAGAAACCACTTGACCGGACTCTGCCTGCGTCCGATCACGAGCCACCGGACGCATCCGGTCTGAGAAAATAGGTTCTGGACCCTTACTGTTTGTGACCGGACTCACAAGAGTGATGCGTCCGGTCGTGTGATCAGCGTCCGGTCACAAGAACCAAATCCGATGAACAGTGAGATGTGTGAGTCCGGTCAGTGATGAACAGAGCGTCCGGTCAAATCGAAGAAAACACAGAGTGTGTTCAACGACCGGACTCTCAGCCCTAGCGTCCGGTCTGCCCGACGCCAGAGTCCGGTCACCCTGAAAAACAGCTGTTCGTCCACCGATTCGATCGAAACTCACCCAAAACGAATCCTCTAGGAATCAAACTTGGTGAGAGGAGTCACAATGAGGATAGTAAGCTATCTCTAAGAGATCATGGCTCGAACCTATCTCCAAATCGATGAATCGAAGAAATTCGGGGGAAGAGAGAAAAACTTGACCCGAAACAAAAATCGATCGATCTACTAGCTCGTGAGGTTTGAGGAGAATTTCTTCAGTGGAAAGAAGTGTCTCACGATCTAGAACATCTTGGTTCAAATGGATTTGCAAAAGTTGCACCAAGAAGAGAGATCAATCAACAAGAAAATCGTGGAGAAAAGCAACCCGCGAAGAACACAAACAAAACGTGAATCACAACCACGAATTTGCAACCGTGTGGCTACCACACGCTACAACAGCGAGATTACGGTCTCACTTCCTCAAAATCTCCAGTACACAGAGGTATGGTTATTTGCGGATCTCAGTTGCTACAGCAGGGCATTGAGGAAGCAGGAAAACCTAGAAGGCAAAGAGCAAATGACTGAGATGGATTGGGAGGAGGGTGTCTCCCTCTACTTATCCTAATTCTAATTCCTACTCTACCCCTCTCTAATTACAGAGCGAACCAGCTAAACCCTAGGGTTATTCTGGACCAACTCGAAGATGCTGGTGATCCGACGGCCACGCCCGCACAACTGGTAGCGTTGCCTCGACACAACCTCACCGATTGCCGCCACGTGCCGCCACCGCTCCGCTTGTCCTTTTCCCGGACTTCGCCCACGGTTTTGAGGCCCAAACCGGGAAACCAGCCTTCATGACCAACCCCCGGTTTTGAGGCCCAAACCGGGAAACCAACCGTCCATCGCCTGAGTTTTGTGGCCCAAACTCAGAAACCCGCAGCACCCAGGTTTTGAGGCCCAAACCTGGAAACCGTCCTCAGTACGAGTTTTGTGGCCCAAACTCAAAAACCATCAGCGCCCAGGTTTTGAGGCCCAAACCTGGAAACCGTCCACTCGGTGGTTTTTCTGTGGCTCAACCACCAAACCGAGCCGTAGAGGGGATGCACCACCCGTGCACCCCGTCCACCGAGACATGTCCCCAGGTCCTCGACCCAAGCAACACCATGCCCGCAAGTCTCCGCTTGTCGCTGTCCCAGGCTGCCAGCCACCACAGCTGATCCTCGGGCCACCGGTCCCTCAAACCAAGCCTCACGTCCGCCCTTCGCCACTCTCAGTCCATCGGCACGGCACGTCTCTACTTGACCTTCACCTTGCCTCTGATCACTGTATCCGTGCTCGACACCTGCACAACACAAGCCAAAGAACATGCGCATCCCAGTTGACAATCACTCATCACTCAGAGACTTGACATACACCCATGTATCAATTGTTCATAAAATACATTTGCGTTCCGAGCTGATGTCAGTGCTTGGGGTTCACTAGACTCCTCCCCAGTTCATATTTTGATCTCCATTTAGCAACGACCTTAGCTTTTGGGACGCTAACATCATTGAGAATGTCTTCAATTGCAAGGTCCGTGAAACCACTATTACTGAAGAATTGTTCAAGTTGTTCTGCGGTTGCCAAACCATCATCTGATCCAACACTCATTTTCATCAAGCCCACGTTGGCAAACCATCATATGATCCAACACTCATTTTCATCAAGCCCACGTTTGAACCATATTGATTTGGAATAACTAACTGAGACAAAGGTTTTGATGTTTCCCCGAGCTATGGAACACCCTTTCCCACTTTCTTCATGCTTGATTGTTCTTTTGTTGACTTGATTAGAGAGCGTTCGTAGTCTGATTTTGGCGGAGCCTTTCGGGCTTGACGCATCTTGTTACCATACTCTAGCACCCTTTTCATGAACTCTTGTGGGTTTAACAAGAGGTACGACTTCTCAGGGTTTTTCTTCGCTTGAGCCTTGGCTTTTGATTTCTCCAAAAGACTTTGCACATCTGCTTTCACCGAAATATCTAACTCCTCACCAGTCTTTTCATAAGCTAACTTCTTGGTAGCTTCTTTTCTTGATACAAGAGCCTTCTTTTTTGGAGGTGGGGCCTTTGGTTCTGTGGTGGCGGACCGCTTCTTAGGGCCTCGTTGTGGAGGCGTTGGGGCATTCTTTGCTGGCGGTGTTGGAGAGCGCGGTGGAGGGGGGCGGTGTCGGTGTTGGAGCCCGCGGTGGATCAGGTTGTGGCGTTGGAGCCCGCGGTGGAGGTTGTGGCGTTGAAGCCCGTTGTGGAGATCTTCGTGCAGAAGATGGGGTTGAAGCTGTGTCCTTTGATGTTTGGTCACCGCCTGCACCACTACGGTGCGCTGGGGAATGACGAACTGGACTATAGTTGGAGGAGTTCCTGCTACGAAAAACAACGAATGATGTGAGCATCCAATTAATATATATACATATAGGAAGTTAGTGTAAAAATTGTTTCTCGTTCACGCGCACTACCTATGGTGAGGATCTTGATCAGTAGGAGGAGGTTGTAGCAGTGACACTCCAGGAATAATGATGAAGCGCTTGTGCCAGCAAATAAATGCTTTCTCCACTTCACCTAAAGTCTTCTCCCCATCTTTCCCTTCGATTTCTAGTGCCACGCCGCCACAACCTGTCTCAACCCTATCCACCGAGACACTTGTGTATCCGGCTGGCACTGGTTGACCATGGATTCTTGGTGTTCTCGTGGTCGAGAGGGTGTACAACACCGACAACCACCTTTTTCGCGACATTTCTATCTAGAATGTGCAGCTCACAAGTAGTAAAAGGTTCTTTGATGTCATCCACGAGGAAGCGTAGCTTGGATTCATCTTGAATGGTTGGTAATTCCGTGGAGGCGCAACTGCTTTTCAACTGACCTAGGGGCCTACTGTTCACTTGAGGTTGTTGTGATGATGTACCTTGCCCACTCGTCATTTGACGAAGTGTCGTTTGTACTTGCCTTTTGATTTCCTCCTGCATCCATTCTTCACGAGATTTCTCACACTCTCGTGTTTCAAGAACATACTCCTCCAACTTCTTGATCCACTCTGCCTCCTCGTCCTTCTTTCTCTGGCGGCTTCTGTAACTTTCTCGATCCGCTTCCAATGCATGCAGCCACAAAACCGCCCCAAAGCCTCTCATATGCCCACTGTGCTTAGGATTTTCCAGCGCATATGTGAGTTCATCCTTCTCTTTGTTGGGCTTGAACTCGCTAGCCAACACTGAATTTCATGCTTGAATTAGCTTATATGTTGCTCTTGAAATTTCTAGGACCCAATCAAGCTCCCCGTCATTGGGGTTTATGGTTCCCCCATGAGCGTAGAACCAATTCCTGGAGCGTTCACTGCAATTCCTTCTTAGGGCCTGTTTGGAACGCGGGATTTTTTCCCCGTTCCTGCGTTTTTCCTGTGAAATTGAACTGATTCCTGTGAAATTCCTGCGTTCCAAACAAGCCCTTATTGTCTCCAGGACTACCCCATGGCAAGCATCTCCTGTTCCTGTCTCTCCTACTTTGGAAGGGTAGTCCTATAGCCACCTGATCCCAAATGATGGTGGTATTTCTTCTGAGTTGCATTCTGTTTTTTTACTCTGATACGAGCCTCGCCCTCTTGTGATCTTTTGTACTGTACAAATTCATTCCAATCGGGCCTTAACTTCACATACGCCTTAGAGTTGAAATCTGGCATCTCGTTCTTCATCACAAAGTTGTGGTAGAATTTCTTCTTCCAGTCCTAAAAAAGTGTGGCCATCTTCTTCATTGTCCACTCCCGAATTTGCTCCTTCAACTCCTTATCATTCGTGTCAAACGAGAAATGCCCTATGATGTCTTGCCAGACTTGCTCCTTGTCACGATCGGAGAAAAAAATGATCTCGGGAGCACTTCGCTTCTTTTTCCATTCACAAGCACTTATTGGAATCCGATCTCTCACAAGGAACCCACAGTCATAGACATATTTATGTGCATGGGGTCCTAGTGGTTGGCCTATGGGTGTATCAAATTCAGTGGCGTGTATTGCCCCCTCCCACAATTTCCTAGGTCCTGCATGAGTCATTAAGAATAATTGTTAGTCTGAAGTTCAGTTTCCAACATGTCATGTGAACAAGTAGTGAAAATATCAATGGTTACTTACCTATCGCCGCTAAGTCGAATCACCATGCGGCCGCTAGGTGGGATCCGCTGTTGCGGGAACTGCGAGGGACCACACAAGTAGACTCTGCATGAAGCAGAGGAAGTGAAATCCCCTCCCGAGGCACCTACGATTTGGCCACCCTCGTGCTCCGAGTCCAAAGAGGATGTAGTGTCGTCGTCCTGGGTCCCCTAGGTCGTCCCTCCCGCGTCCCGCTGGTCGTCGTCTGAGGAGGTCCATGTCGGGTCCACCTCGGGCGTTTGGTCGGGCGTCAGGTCAGGAGTCGGCTCCATCCTAGGATGTCCGTGGGGGCGGTCGTTCCTCGCCCTCCTCATCAACGGCTTCTCGGCTGCGGTGGGTGGTGAGGTGGACCTCTGGTAGAGCGAGTTGACCCGCCATTGTTGTCGCCTTCCGCCCGACATTTTGTCGAGTGTCTGCCATTACAAAGATAAAAATCAATTAGCATAAATAAATAATAAGTACTTATAAAGAGATACAAAATGAACGAAACATAATTGCAAAATAATAATAACAATATAGTATTACATGAAATAGTAATTATCTCCACAATTGTCAGTGGCTAGTGGCCCTCGTGTGTTGGCTCGTGGCACACATGTGTCGTCATCACTATCAATATTGTCGAAAAATGGCCTTGTCTCCATCGTCCTCATCAATGTCACAACCAAACTGTAATCGCTCAAGCATTCTTAAGTCCTTGGTATTGTGCACCTCATCACCCTCGTCCTCATCAATATCATTGTCATTGTCTTCTTCCATCAGCGAAAAAATGTCAATGTCAAACCTCCCTTCTAGCCCCTTAGGTTAAAAGAACTCTCCGCTATATGTGTTTGATTCAAAGTTGTAATCATCATCGTTTGAGAGAGGCGCTTTACCGCGCGGTGATACCAACTGCACAAGGTACCAACCCATAAGATTCTCATCTTCTTGACACACGCCCATGGGAGATAATAAACTTGTGTGGCCTGTTGAGCCACAACATAGACATTGTCTCCTTTGTAGACGAAATCCTGTCGAATTTCGACTAGCCCAATCTCAGGGGCTCTTCTCGTGACATCAAGATCGAACCAATGGCATTTGAATACCACTGGATTAAAAGCTTTAGGACCCTCAAAGTTGAGCTCGTATATTTCTTCGACTATGCTGTAATAGCCATGCTCATCGGTGTCGGGCGTATGAACTCCGGTATTCGTGGTCTTTTGATTGGGCCGACTCTGCTCGTAGCTTCTTGTGTGAAAGCGATAGCCATTCACATCATAAACGGTGAATGATTTGACCCTATAGTCGAAGCCATTGGCAACCTGTTTCAACTAATCACTGATTTCCGCATCCGTGCAGGCCTGCAAGTTGAGGCAGGGTAGATCGTTTCATGAAATGAAACAAGAAATGAAATGAAATGAAATACGAGGTTAGTTGGGCGGTACCTTCATACTAAACCATGAAATGAAATCAAGCACACCATTTTTGAGAAGTTGGTCTTGTTCTTCATGGGAAGGTCCCCTATCCTCTCTGCAGTATTCATCAATAAATTTCCTTAAAACCAAGAGCCAAGGGGATGGACGATAGTGATGGCGTATGTAACAAGCTCATTGAGAACTTACTGCACATAAGGAGTCACTTCGTCAAGGTTCAACAACACATACAACATGATAGTGCGCCACTCATCATGCCACAACATCTTGGTCCTCGATGTGCTTGCTCTTCCGAGTTGGCCTTTGAAAAGGCTGAGGTTCGATAAACTCTCGTCGACATTGTAACGAGAGAGTGGATTGTGCACGCTAGGAAGGTTATCCTTATAGTATGTTGTTGTGAAGTTCGACACCTCCTCCAGAATAAATGCTTCTACCACAGAAGCCTCTATTTTGGCTTTATTTTTACACTTTTTCTGAAGAACCTTTAAATAGGCAAGTCAATTAGAATCCTAATTCAAATTTAATAAACAAAAGAATTTAAACACTTTAATGCAACATGTGATGATGCAATGCAATGCTTATGTTCATTTGTGGCTAATGTTGTCCCTAATGCAGTGCTTAACACCAGGGTGTCACAGCCCCTCCCACTACTACAAAAAAGAACTTGCGCAGCGTTGCCTAAAAGACCTCCATGGCGGGCACTCTTTTTGCCCGCCACGGTTATTTGGTGGCCGGCCTACAGCGGCCGGCCGCCGAAGCGCCCGCTGCGGTTAATAATTAACCGCAGCAGGCAACGTAAGTAGCCCGCTGCGGTTAATCATCTTTAACCGCAGCGGGCTTCCTTACCTGCCCGCTTCGGTTAATGATTAACCGCAGCGGGCAGGTAAAGAAGCCCGCTGCGGTTAAAGATGATTAACCGCAGCGGGCCCGTTACATTGACCGCTTCGGTTATTCGTGGCTATTTAAGCCGCCACCGCCAGCAGAAAAGAACCCGATCATCTTCTTCCTCTAGACCAAAAACAGGGGAAGAAGTTTTGCCGAATTTTTGTCCCAAATAACTTGTTTTTGAGGTTTATTTGTTTGATTTGGAGAAGTACTCCACAAGAGGTACCTAGATGATCTCCAACCTCTTTCCCCTCTCTTTTTATCTCTTTTTAGCCCCCTTTTAGATCTAGTTTCAGCATGTAGGAGAGAGAAAACTGGTATTTGTTTCTCTAAGTTCATCATGGATGCATTAATTTTATTTATCATCGTTATTTCTATCCCTAAATTTAACATAAATATAATAACATATTATTTTTTCTAATTCATCTTTTTTTTGTGATTCATGATGTGTGTAATTAATTAAGGATCACAGGTACTACGATGGACTAGTCGGAATGGATGTATAAGATCAATAGAGTACTTGATGTGTGGTATCTCGTTGAAGTGAGAAAGTTTATTGCCGCTGCGAAAGCTGACCGTGAGAGATCGAACCAGATGACAATCATATGTCCATGTCATCGCTGCAAGAATCTGACCGCCTTCAAAGACGAAGGCACAGTGCAATCTCATTTGATTCGTTTTGGTTTCATGGAGGATTACACGGTGTGGACTCATCACGGTGAGAGATTCGATCCGAGTGTCAGGGCGGCATCTGGAGTAAGCTCAGCATCGATGACGATGGTGAACCAAGATCCTGGAGCGCACGTCTCACCAGCAACAGTAGCGCCTGCCTTCAGTGACAGTAGTGCTCGTGACCACATCGCTGTGGAGGATGTACTCCAGGATATGACAGATGATGGTGGTGGAGATGTTGAGGACGCTACGGTGTAGGACCCTGCGGATGTGCAGCTGTTTCAGGATTTACTCAACCACATCGACGAAGATGACGTCGTGTATGGCTCCCCAAAGTGGCTGGAAAATTTCAGAGAGATGAAGCAGGCGTCACTTGATCCTTTATATAAGGACGGCGGGGAATGTCCGAAGGATTGCACGGTGCTTCGTTTCAACCTCCACATGTTGATGATGAAGGCTCGGCATGGGTGGTCAGACAGTAGCTTTGATGAGCTGTTAGGTTACCTTGCTAAAACATTCCCGACGAGTAACAAGATTCCAGCAAATACGTATCGGGCGAAGAAGCTTATCCGGCCAGTGGCGATGAAGCTTAGAAAGTTCGATGCCTACCCTAACCACTGCATCCTCTATCGGGGCACAAAGTATGAGAATTTGATGAGCAGTCCGCACTATGGCGCTAGTCGCTACAAAAGAAATGCTGGTTGTCGCATGGATGCAGACGACGATGAGGCCTTGCGAGGTGGTCAAAGGAAGAAGAAGAAGGGTGTCAAGAAGAGTAGTGTTGCAGCCAATCGCATCTTGGCTCATCAGCAGTACAAGGAAGAAGAGGGTTACACATTGAGGAGAAGTCTGACACTGTCGGTGTGGTACATGCTAGTGATCGACCGCCTGCGTGCGCTATTTGGGAACCCAGAGGACGCGAAGCTCATGTCCTGGCATGCATCAGCTGACCGCTTGAAGGATGATGGCATGCTGCGGCACCCCTCCGATGCCCAGCAGTGGAAAGATTTCGACAAGGCCTACCCATAATTTGGCAAAGATCCCAGAAACGTTCGGTTCGCGCTGAGCACTTATGGGATGAATCCGTTCAGCGAGCTGAGCAGCTCCTAGAGCACCTGGCCGGTCATACTGACCATCTACAACCTACCTCCCCATTTGTGTCAGAGGCGCAAGTATCTTCTGTTGACCATGCTTATCTCGGGACCGAAGCAGCCCGACAACGATATTGATGTTTTCCTCGAGCCGGTAATAGAGGAAATGAAGGAGCTATTTGATGTTGGGGTCGAGATGGTGGATGCGTCCCTCAAGGAGAAGTTCACCCTAAAAGCCATCATCTTTGCCATCATCACCGACTACCCCGGCCTCTTCTCACTATCGGGGCAGATCAAAGGGAAGACCGGCTGCGTAATGTGCATCGACGAGACATGCTACACTTACCTCAAGGGATCGAACAAGATGGTCTACATGAGGCACATGCGGTTCCTTCCAAAAAGGCACAGATATAGAAGAAGTGTCATGAATCAATTGTTCGAAGATCAGGGCGAGCCATAGGGTGAACCACCGGCGCAGACTAGTTGGGGGCCAAAGGTGTATGAGATGGTGAAGGATATTGATCAGATCGAGTTTGGGAAGAAGAAGAAGCCACCAGAGGAGGGGACAAAACAAATGAGGAAGCGAAAGCGAGACACGACGGAGGAAGCGTCGCAGGTCCCCTCTGTTCCTTCCAAGAAGAGGTCAATTTTCTATGAGTACCTGTCATATTGGAAGACACTGAAAACACCCCATGCCATCGACTATATGCATCTCGAGAAGAACGTCTTTGATAGCACGATCGGTGTCTTGCTGGACATCCCGGGAAAGTCGAAGTATGGTCTGAAGTCACGGACGGATCTTCTCAACCAGGGCATCAGGCAGCAGCTTCACCCTGGGTCACCTCATAATGGTAAAGTCGATCTTCTAGGTGCGGCCTACAACCTAAGGCATGGCGAGAAGACTGCTATGCTCAAGCTTCTTAGGGGTATCAAGGTGCCGACTGGTTTCTCTTCCAACATCAAGAGCCTCGTCTCCTTGAAAGACCTCACATTGACTGGCTACAATGCACATGACTGCCACATCATGCTGACGGTGTTCCTTCCAATTGTGATAAGGGTTATCAGTCCAGAGTACGTGAAGATAGTGGTCACTTGGATATCATACTTCTTCAACCACATCACGCAGAAGGTCATCGGTAAGGCTGACCTCCCTGCCCTGAAGGAATTCATCGCAGAGACCCTTTGCCAGCTTGAGATGTGCTTTCCCCATCATATTTTGATATTATGGTACACCTGATGATGCACATGGTGGATCAGATCGAGCAACTAGGCCCCGTGTACCTGCACGAGATGTGGACGTACGAGCGGTTCATGTCCACCCTCAACAGATATGTTCATAACCGTGCTCACCCGGAGGGCTCAATGATCGAGGCATACACAACCGAAGAGGCAGTGAACTGGTGTATGAGGTACATAAAAGATGGGAGGGCGATTGGGTTGACTGTCCATCAGCATGAGGGCAGAATCGCGGGCATGGGGTGCACAGGCCGAAAAGTTCGCATGGATATACCATACAAGGAGATTGAACAAGCTCATTACAACACCCTTCATCAGTTGGTGAGCATGGAGAAATATGTCGAGAGGCACATAGAAGATATCCGCGCCGCTAATGACGGTCAACGCACAGAGGCATGGGTCCAGAATGAGCACATGAACAGTTTCATAGATTGGCTCAAAGAGCAACACGTACCCCTAGAAAGATGCCCTGATGATGAAGATACGGAGACCGTGCAGAAGCTTCTGCAAGGCCCGTCAAGCCAAATCACGACATGGCAAGGGTACGATGTGAAGGGGTACAGGTTCCACACAAAAGAGAAGGACAAGAAGAGCGCGGCACAAAACTGCGGTGTTCGATATGAGGGCATCGACGAGGCCACAAACACGAGGACGCAATACTATGGCCAGATCGAAGAAATATGGGAACTTGACTATGGCAAGGACATATACGTAACCGTCGTCCGGTGCCACTGGGTAAACCCCAAAGTGGTTGCGGTCGACAGTTTCGGGCTAACCACCGTGAACCTCAAAAGTATCGGGTACAAAGATGACCAATGGGTACTTGCAACCAATGCCGCGCAAGTGGCCTACTATATCTATCCGGAGGACCCAAAGAGGCATGTGGTCGTGTTAGGAACGCAGCGGATTATTGGAGCTGATGGGGTCCAAAGCCCAGAACAATACAACAACTATGCAGAGCTCCAACTTTTTACCGATTTTGCAAAGAAGATCAAGGCCATCGAGGACCGTTGCAACAAGAGCGGTATGAAGCCCTGGGCCCGTCCCGATGGTGAGAAGCGGTCCGTGAAAGCGCCAAAACCAAAATGAGATGTATATATATGCCACATGTCTATGTAATAAAGTAGTGGAAGTTAACTTAATATCATTCTGTAATAATATGAAAAAGTGAACTTATGAAAAGTTATTAATAAAAGTTATTATTAATAATAAAAAGTTAGTATTATTAAGTTAGTACTAATAAGTTATTATTAAGTTAGTATTATTATGAAGTTAATAACTTATTATTAAGTTAGTATTATTATGAAGTTAATGTACCCTGGTGAATAACCGCAGCGGGCATCGTAAGGGCCCGCTGCGGTAATGCCTATTAACCGCAACAGGCATCGTAAGGGCCCGCTTCGGTTAATTATTAACCGCAACGGGCACTTAAGATGCTCGTTGCGGTTAATATTTACCGCAGGGGGCCCTAATAATGCCCGCTGCGGTTAATTGGACCCTATAAAAGCTCAACCTAGCGGCCAAAGTGGCCATGTGCTTCACTTGGTTTGCTCTGACCCCGAAGGGCTGCCCAAATTCTCCCGGCCCGCCGCCGACCGTCCTCCTCTCCTCCACGCCCGTCCTCCTCCGTTGTATGCCCGTCCTCCTCCAGACTACGCTGTCAGAGCCCTCCTCCACTCTCTGCACCCATCCTCCTGCGCGCCCGGCCGTGCCCTAGCTGTCGGAGCCAGAGCTGGAGCCCTTCCCCACCGGTGCCGCGACCACCGACCACGCAGCCGCTTCCCCGTCGCTGCTTCCGACCACGAGGCAGAGGCCCTACCCCACCGCCGCCGTAGCCTCTAACCGTGAGGCAGAGGTCCTTCCCCACGGCCGTCGTAGCCTCCGACCGCGATGCGGAGGACCTTCCCCACCGCCGCCGTAGCCTCCGACCGCGAGGCGGAGGCCCTCCCCACCACCGTCGTAGCCTCCGACCGCGAGGTAAGTCCACCTCCATCTACATCTCCTTCCCCATGAAGCTTCTCGATCTGCTAGGGTTGCTGATTAGTTAATGACAAAGATTAATAACAGAATGATATTCTCGATCTGTTGTTCTATGATCATGGTGGGAACTGGGAAGTATCCTTGATTGTTCTATGATCTGTTGTCTATCCAAAATGTTTGTTTGCCACATGCCATATCTAGGATGAATGCATACACATGGTTCTTTAGTGGGTTTACTGAAAAAATTTAACTCTAGGGTGATGTAGCCCTTGGTTCCCACCAGAGTGACATGTATCCATCAACTTCATGTAATGGTGAGGGTGGGTGATCCTGAAGGACTGAGAATGCAATAGCAAGGCGACCAGAGGGGGGGGGGTGAATGGGAGCTCAAATATTTCTTTCAAACTTTGGCCTTTGTCCCACAAATCAACCCCTAAAAGCTTCGATCAAAACCGTGATGCCCACGACCCTTGGAAGAGGGTGGATGATCCCTAGGATCACAGCGAGGCACCACAAAGCGATAGCAAACCAAACACCAAAAAACACTGACACAAGTTCAACCTCTAAAAACCAAGTCCCGAACGTAGATGGAAGGCTACGTTTGTTGGGGGAAGGGACCCTCGGCAGTGGCGCCACGCAAGCTGGCTCAACAAGACGACCCTCGCGCTTCCCGTGTACCTTCGCCAAAAGTCGCCTCTTTATCTACTAAGTCCCTCAAGTCACCGTTCGGACCCCTGAATGCTAAACTAACCTTCGGAAAGCTTGGCATGTTTTTACAGGCAAAGGGCGTAAGGAGAGCTGGAAGCAACCCTCGCACGTCCCGCGTACCTTCGCCAAGAGACCCAGGCTTTAGCGGGAGGCGAAGGGACTCGGCCTTCGCGACTGGACGGATTTCCTCGCGAGACGAAGGTCAGCCCTCGTATTTCCGCAAGGGTGAGCACGAGCCAAGCGGCGGCGGGCGCATGGAGAGCAGGCTAGGGTTTCGGCCCCATTTGTGTTTGTACGATTCTGCCCTTCTATGTGTATAGCGCAGAAGAATCTTTCTTGTACCCTATTGTAATCTGGTCGGCACCCCTTGGTATCCCCTATAAATACTGGGGGGACAGTGTAATGGGTACGTTTTTGGGAATAGTGCCGCTGTAATACTGTTCTCGCTTCCTTAAACCTTTGCGTTGGTTTTATTCCCGCTGCATCTTAGTTTAGTTCTGACGATTGGCCACCTTCGCCACACCCCTGCACGTGTGCGGAGGTTGGGCAAGTGTGTTACCAACAGTTTGGCGCCGTCCGTGGGGATCGGAGTTTGAAATGGCGGGAAACAGAAGAGCGACCACTACCAGAGACCTTCGCGTGGCTAGAGAAGCTGCGGCGGTGGTTCCACCTGCCGAGGAAATCGCGGAACCCTCGAGAGCAGAAGATGTAACTCCAGATTCAGAAGTCCCGGGCCCTTAAACCCGGATGCCAGCGCAGCTGCACCCCCACTCTCCCGGAGGAAGAGAAGGAGGAGACGAGGAGGAATTGGGCCTCGAGGCCCTGGAAAGGCTTCAAGCTGAATTGCAAGAGAACAAAAGGCGCCTGGACCAGCTTGAGAGGCACAACCGGTTGCGCGCCATCAGACAAAAGGTAGACGAGGCTAGGGAACAGCTTCGCCAGATGGAGGAGTCCCTCGCGGCAGCTGAAGCCGAAGCCGAGGGATGGAACGATGGGGAAATGCCACCACTACAGGGGGGAAATGAGGAGCAGGATCATGGCAACCTCCGCCGCCATCCACCACCCGCACCACCACCAAATCACCCAGAACCATACCCTATGAGACAACCAAACTTTCGCCAACTCTACCCAAATGAGATAGAGCTTAACCTTCGCAACCAGCGCAGAGCCCAACAACACCAAATGCCCTATGACCCAAAGTCACCACTCTCCCAAATACTGCAAACCCAACCCTGGCCGCCTTGCTACAATCCACAAAACCTCCCGCGTTACGATGGACTCACTGACCCTCGCCAGTTCATAATGAGCTACGAAGCGGCAGTCGCCGCAGCAGGAGGGGATGAGTCAACAATGGCGAAGTCTTTTGTAATCATCCTTCGTGACATAGCGCAGACTTGGTACAACAACCTTCGCCCCGGAACAGTGGATTCCTGGGCCAACCTCAGAGACAGACTCTGCACAAACTTCAAGGGCATCACAGCAGCCCCATCAAACCCCATCGAGCTGTTCAACTGCAAACAAGAAGAGCGCGAAGCGTTACAGGACTACTGGCGAAGGTTCATCCAGATTAGAGCAAGAACTTCGGGAATATCCGACGAGGCCGTGATCCTCGCTGCAGTCAGCGGCTTACGCCGAGGCCCATGTTCCTCAAAGTTTGCCAGAAAACCAGCAAACACAATCGAAGAGCTTCATGACACAATGGAAAGGTACTGCAGAGCGGACATGGATTTCTGGGCAAAGTCCGATGCCCGAAGGTCGCAGCAGAAACCACAGCCGAGGCCCCAAGCGAGAGAAAACAACCCTCGCCAAGATCAGAGCAATGTCGGAGCGATCAACAAGGCAAATCCTATCGAAGACCAGAGAAGAAGCACTCAGCCTTCGGGCAACCAAAACCCACATGGTTTTCCACCACCGCCTGACCAAAGAAACCAACAGAGGGACCCGGCCAAAATGTACTGTCATTTCTGTGGCCTAGGAAAGGGCACACAACAAAGCAATGTGAGTGCTTCGCCAGAGGGAAAGAGTACCAGGAGTCCAAAAGAGCCTCTTCAACAGAAAACAGAACCGTCAATCACACCAGAAAGCCAAATTTCAACCCAATCCAACCTCCCTATCAGTACACCCCCGTAAACTACGGCTTACCCTCGCACCAACGTTTCTACTCTCAGCACCCACACTACAACCACACCTCATATCAATCAACCTCTTTCCCTCAACGCCAAAATGTGTCATACACTGTCACATTCCCAACAACCCCTCAAACCCAAACCAACC
This sequence comes from Coix lacryma-jobi var. lacryma-jobi, assembly GCA_009763385.1. Taxonomy (NCBI): domain Eukaryota; kingdom Viridiplantae; phylum Streptophyta; class Magnoliopsida; order Poales; family Poaceae; genus Coix; species Coix lacryma-jobi. The sequence continues at coordinate 65,683,377 of CM019823.1, read as the reverse complement.
AACAAGCAAGCAACACCCTACCACCACCACCACCAATACCGGCTCTGCCAGCACCCCAACTAGTCAAATCTGAAGCCCAAACCCAGACAACCATCAACAACCCAACATCAACTTTCGGTGTGATACTAGCTATCACCGGAGGCTCCAACGAAGATCACGGCAACAAGAGGCAAAAGAAAGAACATGCTCGAAGAGTGCACCATGTAGCCGTCGAAGGACCGCACAAGTTTGGCCGATGGTCTCACATCCCGATAACCTTCGATTCCAGTGACATGAAGTTAAGGGATTACCCTCACACTGATGCAATGGTGATCGAAACCAACTTAGCAGGGTGGACAGTCACCAAAATTCTCGTCGATACAGGAAGCTCCGCTGACATCTTGTTCGCCACAACCTTCGACAGCATGAAGCTTGACAGAAACCTCTTACAACTCTCCGATAACCCACTATACGGTTTCGACGGGCAACAAGTAAGAGCTATCGGAAAAATATCTCTGCCCGTTACCTTCAGAGATCAGCTGAACTGCAGAGCTGAGCATATAACCTTCGATGTGGTCGACATGTTCTATCCTTACAATGCAATTTTTGGCCGAGGGGTCACCAACGCATTCAACACTATAATACACCCTGCATACCTTTGCATGAAGCTTCCTGCTCTGAAGGGGGTCGTCGCAGTGTACGGAGATCAAGACATTGCAAGAGCAGCCGAAGGAACAGTAGCACCGGGGCAACGCAATGTCCACAATTTGTCAAAGCCTCGAGCCGCAAACCTTAGCGACGAGGGTGAAGAATGCATTGATAGAGTAAAAGCATCACCCAAAGAGGAGACTAAACAAGTCCAACTCTTCGAGGGCAATTCAGAAAGGAAAGTGTTCATCTCAGCCAACCTAGACCCCCACTCAGAAGACAATCTTATTCACTTCCTCAAGGAAAGCTCCGATACCTTCGCTTGGTCTGCGGAGGACCTCAAGGGCGTAAATAGAACATTGATCGAGCACAGCCTAAACAGCAAACCAGGCTATCGCCCAGTTAAGCAAAAGCTTCGCAAAATGTCAGAAGAGAGAAAAGAGGCAGCGAAGGCAGAGGTAAAAAGACTTCTGGACGCAGGCGTCATCCGTCCAGTCAAATATCCAACATGGCTCTCAAACGTCGTGCTAGTTCAGAAAAAGAACAAGAAATGGAGAATGTGTGTTGATTTCACAAGCCTGAACAAAGCCTATCCGAAGGATGATTTCCCTCTGCCTAACATAAGCACCTTGGTTGACAGAGCAGCTGGCTGCCAAATGCTATCTCTCCTCGACTGTTTCTCAGGGTACCACCAGATTTGGATGAATGAGGAAGATGAGGAAAAAACAAGCTTCATCACACGTTCGGGCACCTTTTGTTTTCGATGAATGGCTGAGGGCCTCAGAAACGCAGGATCAACCTTCGCTCGCATGACAACTGAAGTCTTCAAAGACGAGCACGCTATCTCTGCATACGTTGATGATTTGATCGTACAGAGTGAGCTAAAAGAAAATCACATAACAGACTTGGAAAGAGTGTTCAAAAACCTTCGGTCCGCCGGACTCAAACTAAACCCCGAAAAATGTGTTTTCGGGGTAAGCAAAGGAAAACTGCTGGGCTGCATTGTCTCAGCAAGGGGAATTGAAGCCAACCCCGAAAAAATTGATGCCATCATCAATATGGAACCACCAACGACCAGAAAAGCAACTCAGCGCTTGTCAGGACGATTAGCAGCACTCAGCAGATTCATCTCCAGGTCCGCTGAGCGAGGGTTACCTTTCTTTGAAACATTGAGAAGCACTGCACCATTCAATTGGGGACCTCGGCAGCAGAAAGCTTTCGAGGATTTGAAAAAGTATCTCACCAACTTAACTGTTTTAACTAGCCCAAGCAAAGGGGACCTTTTAGTGCCGTACGTCGCTGCTTCGCCTCACGCAGCAAGCGCAGTCCTAATCAAAGAGTTACACGAGAACAACAAAATGAGGCAAGCCCCAATCTACTATGTATCAGAAACCCTCGAAGGTCCCAAACGAAACTACTCAGAGCTTGAGAAGATAGCATACGCCGTGGTCATGGCATCAAGAAAGCTAAAGCATTACTTCCAGGCACATGAGATCCATGTACCCTTGGCATACCCCCTCGAGAATATTTTCAAGAATAGCGAGGCAGTTGGCAGAATAGCGAAATGGGCAGTCGAGCTCAACAGCTATGCTATAACCTTCGTCGGGAGGACAACAATCAAATCACAGACATTAGTAGATTTCATAGCTGAGTGGACCCCTGACCCCCGCAGAGATGGAACTCAACAAGACCCATTCTGGACAGTATATGTCGACGGAGCCTGGGGAGCAACTGGAGCAGGGGTCTCGGCCATTCTAGTTTCGCCATCCGGGTCTAAGCTAAGATATGCAAGAAGGCTCAACTTCAAATGCACAAACAACTCCGCAGAGTACGAAGCAGTGGTACTAGCACTCTCAAGACTTTGATCGTTGACAGTCCGAAGGGCAGTCATCAGTACAGACTCTCAAGTCATCGCGGGGCACATCGAGAAAAATTATAAAGCGAAAGATCCACAGCTACAAAAATACCTACAATATGTCCGAAGGTTAGAATCTTTCTTCCTCGGCATAACAGTGAAAGCAATACCGAGGTCAGATAACAGCGAGGCAGACAATCTGGCCAAAGCGGCAGCACAACAACTTCAGTTACCCCAGACGTATTCTATGAAGCCGCGACACAATCAGCCTTTGAAGTGTCCGAGAAAACAGTGAAGCTGATCAATGCAATCCAGAGAGAAGATTGGAGAGCACCAATCATGGCCTATATCAAGGGGCTGCATGAACCCGACAACAAAGAAGAAGAAAACAGACTTAAACAAAGGGTTCGAGGGTACAAAATTGTGGACAACATTCTGCTCAAAGCTTCGGTAACTTCGCCTTGGCTCAAATGTGTCTCACAGACTGAAGGGAATGACATTCTCAAACTCGTTCATGAAGGTATCTGCGGTTCACACAACGGCCCAAGGGCGTTAGTTGGAAAAGCTTTTCGACAAGGTTTCTACTGGCTGACAGCGTTAAGAGACGCAGAAAACATCGTCAAACGTTGCGAGGGTTGCCAACTAATGGCAAAAACACAAAATGCCCCAGGGGCTCCAACAACACTGATATGCCCAACATGGCCGTTGCAAAGATGGGCAATGGACCTCGTCGGTCCGCTCCCAACAGCTCCAGGAAACCTTCGCTACGCAGTCGTAGCTGTGGAATACTTCATGAAATGGATTGAAACTAGACCACTGGTTTCCATCACCGCCTTGGCCGTGAAGAAGTTTTTTTGGCAGCAAATAATTTGCCGGTTCGGAGTCCCCAAATACCTAACTGTTGACAATGGCACTCAATTCGACAGCGAGGTTTTCAAAGAATTTTGCGCACAAATCAGAACAATCCTATGCTTCGCCTCTGTCCGGCACCCTCAATCCAACGGTTTAGTCGAAAGAGCCAATGCAACAATGTTTCAAGCCGTATCAAAGAAATTGCAAGGCAGGCCCAAAGGAAAATGGGCGGAAGAGCTAACCTCAGTCACCTGGTCCCATAACACCTCGGAATGCAGAGCCACCAAATTTACACCCTTCAGGCTCCTGTTTGGAGAAGAAGTTGTGTTACCAGAAGTGTTGAAGCATGTATCACTCAGAACCACCTTCGAAATAGACGAACAAAACCAATTACTTGACAAAGACTTGCTCGAAGAAACAAGATGCAACGCAGTGCACAACCTTCGCAAGTATCAGGAAGAAACAAAAAAATGGAGAGACAAAAAGGTAAGAATCAAAGAGCTAAAAAAAGGTGACCACCTTCTCATTCGAAAGCAAAACGCCAGCATGGTGGGGAAGTTTCAACCAAAGTGGACAGGTCCATACCTAATAGCAGAATGCAACCGTCCTGGCTCTTTTCACCTCTCCGACAGCGAGGGAAACATCTTGCCTCACACCTGGAACGTCGACGACCTTCGCAAATACTACCCGTAGCGGAGCCTTAGCGAGCCCTCGCAATATGTAATTTGTTATTTTTCATTTATGTTTTCTTCCATTTCTATGCATGTAACAAAAACAAAGGAGCTGCACTCTTTTTCCTTACGATGGGGCGTAAGGTTTTTTAACGAGGCAGCATCCAAACTCTCAATACATGCTAAAACCCCCGGAAAAAACTAAAACTCCAAATTATCACTTTCACAAACAAACATCGATAAAAGCAGCTCCTCTTCAAGAGCGCCATAATCGATGAGAACCCCCCAAGATTGCTTCGAAAAAACAAACTTTTCTCAAAGCAAACTTCACCTCCACCTAAGAAAAGGGGAGGCGCGAAGTCCAAAAAAGTCGAGCACCCTGGCAAAAACGCCAGGGGCTCGCAATGCAAACTTCACCTCCACCTAAGATAAGGGGAGGCGCGAAGTCCAAAAAAGTCGAGCACCCTCGCAAAAAAACGCTAGGGGCTTGCAATGCAAACTTCACCTCCACCAAAGATAAGGGGAGGCGCGAAGTCCAAAAAACGTCGAGCACCCTCGCAAAAAACGTTAGGGGCTTGCAAAGCAAACTTCACCTCCACCTAAGAAAAGGTGAGGAGCGAAGTCCAAAAAAGTCGAGCACCCTGGCAAAAACGCCAGGGGCTCGCAATACAAACTTCACCTCCACCTAAGATAAGGGGAGGCGCGAAGTCCAAAAAAGTCGAGCACCCTCGCAAAAAACGCTAGGGGCTCGCAATGCAAACTTCACCTCCACCTAAGATAAGGGGAGGCGCGAAGTCCAAAAAACGTCGAGCACCCTCGCAAAAAACGCTAGGGGCTTGCAAAGCAAACTTCACCTCCTCCCAAGACAAGGGGAAGCGTAAAGTCCAAAAGTCGAACACCCTCGCAAAAACGCTAGGGGCTTGCAAAACAAACTTCACCTCCTCCCAAGACAAGGGGAAGCGCGAAGTCCAAAAGTCGAGTACCCCCGCAAAACCAGAAGCGCTACGCGAGCCTCGCTAAAAAGAAAAAGGGGGGTGTCACTGTTTTTTCAAATCAGCTTACGAAAGCGTTACGCGAGCCTCGCTAAAAAGAAAAAGGGGGGCGTCGCTGTTTTTTCAAATCAGCTTACGAAAGCGTTACGCGAGCCTCGCTAAAAAGAAAAAGGGGGGCGTCACTGTTTTTTCAAATCAGCTTACGAAAGTGTTACGCGAGCCTCGCTAAAAAGAAAAAGGGGGGCGTCGCTGTTTTTTCAAAACAGCTTATGAAAGCGTTACGCGAGCCTCGCTAAAAAGAAAAAGGGGGGCGTCGCTGTTTTTTCAAATCAGCTTACGAAAGTGTTACGCGAGCCTCGCTAAAAAGAAAAAGGGGGCGTCGCTGTTTTTTCAAAATAGCTTATGAAAGCGTTACGTGAGCCTCGCTAAAAAGAAAAAGGTGGGCGTCGCTGTTTTTTCAAATCAGCTTACGAAAGTGTTACGCGAGCCTCGTTAAAAACAAAAAGGGGGGCGTCGCTGTTTTTTCAAATCAACTTACGAAAGCGTTACGCAGGCCTCGCTAAACAGAAAAAGGGGGGGCGTCGCTGTTTTTTCAAATCAGCTTACGAAAGTGTTACACGAGCCTCGCTAAAAAGAAAAAGGGGGGGTCGCTGTTTTTTCAAATCAGCTTACGAAAGCGTTACGCGAGCCTCGCTAAAAAGAAAAAGGGGGCGTCGTTGTTTCTTCAAATCAGCCTATGAAAGCGCTACGCGAGCCTCGCTAAAAAGAAAAAGGAGGCGTCACTGTTTTTTCAAATCAGCTTACGAAAGCGTTACGCGAGCCTCGCTAAAAAGAAAAAGAGGGCGTCGCTGTTTCTTCAAATCAGCCTATGAAAGCGCTACGCGAGCCTCGCTAAAAAGAAAAAGGAGGCGTCGCTGTTTTTTCAAATCAAGAATCAAGTATCATGTAAACCAAATTGCAAAAAGTCGAATAGAGCAACTTCATAAGTTGTTAGCTTCAGACGACAGTGTCATATACAATCAATAGAAAAAATAAAATTACAAGGATTCATCACCATCCTCAATCAACAACAAATTATCCAAACCTTCGACACCCTCCTCAAATCCTATACCCACTGGAACTATGGGTCCCCACAACAAAGGAGCCACAGGAACAATCGGCAATTCCCCGGGCAAAACCCTCGCCCTATACATATATCTCCGGTCCGTATCACCAACTTCCGAAGGCTCCTCCTTCGGAATTACAAGTGAACCATCGAAACCAACCTCTAGATTACTTCGTCCAAACAAAAAATCCAAAGTCGTTCTATCATCGATATCATCATCAACAGCAGCTGGCGCGGACGAAGAAGAACCAAACAAAAAGCGCCTTGCTCATCCGCCCTAACTTCGCTGGCCGCAGCATCCAAACCATCGCCGGCCACAGCATCCAAACTCTCAGCAGGCGCCTCGACCGTCGCAGTCTCTTCAACGTTAGTTTCTTCTTCCATCGAAGCGTCCCCAGCCGAAGGCGCAACTTCGATGGGTGGAACCTCTACAGAGTCGGGCACGGGAGCAGAACCAGAGCAACCAGCAGCAGCATCAGTCGCAGGCGGCGAGAGCATCGCGTCCTTCCGAGCCTGCAAAGAAAAATAAAGGACGAGCCCTCCAAATTCAATACCAAACCCCTCATTACACAAACAAACCCAACGACAATTTTTACCCTAAAAAAAAACAAACCTGACGAGTAGCCTTGGCAGCTTCTTCAAAAGCAAGAGCTCGGCCGCCACCACCGATCCAGAACTTGCGAAGCAATCGCATCGCACAATTTCGGACCTCGGCGTCATCAACTTTCATCCGGCGCACCTCGTCAACTATCGGAAAGGCATGTTTGGCCTTTTAACCTTGCGTAGGTGCTCGCAATCCGCTTGATGAAGCGTACTGGCCATCGCCAAAGCTCCGGCATAGCCACCAAAATCGGCCGCATTACCAACCAATGAGCTGAAGACGTCAAGCTCATTAGTCAGCCAACCTTCGAAAGCCTCGGCGTCTTCAGCACATAATGGCTCCCCGGCAGAGCCGCCGGCCTCAGTCAAACAGAAGTCAACTTTTTCTTTAATCTTCACCATACTCCTTCGCCATGCCTTCGACCGGGAAGTCAGCTCCAAGGACAGCTCATCTATACGACCCTTCACAGTGACCAAGTCCTTGTCCTTCTCACGACAAGATTCCAACAGTTCAGCATTGCGGTTTGCGACACCCTGTGCCTCCTCCCGGGTTTTCTTGACTTTCTCAAGAGCTCCTTTAAGCTCGATATCTTTGTTCTCCAAGCCGCGCCGAAGGTCCTTGTTTTCTTTCTCAACCTCGAACAACCGTCCCCTCAAAAAATCTTCGTTCATACCCGCCCTTCGGCGCGCGGAGCGACCAAGAAGCATCAACTCAGCCAACTTAACGTCAATATCATCATGAAGCTCATCTAAAGGTTGGTTGACTAGTCGAAGCTCGGCTTTCGGCACGCAAACCCGTCCAAACACTCATCCAAGAAAACGCCTGTCCTCCGGAGAACATTGCAAATGACACTCACGAAGGTCAGGGCTCGTGAAAAGCTCCGTAGCTGGATCCGAAACTCCAACTTTCTTGGCAAAGTAAGGAAGGCTAGACCGGCTAGCTTCGCCATATGGCCTCTTACCGGGGTTCCTATCCGACTCAAGCTCGCCCTTCAACTCAAAACCGTCGACCCAAATGTGTGACCCCGCGAACTCGGGAATTGACCCTCGCTCGGGGCTTTCAGGCTCGAGGTCCCGCATAACATCATCAATGCACAGGGCAACTTCACCGCCAGCGCTCGACGTAACAAGCGCTTTCCCACGGTCATCACCGATGGATACTTCTTCGTCCGTGTCACCCTCATTGCCGGAGGTCTCAATATCATCATCAGACGAATCGTCTTCAGAATCGGACACCTTCGCGACTTCGTCCCTCTCTTTATCTTCGTCATCGGAGGCCCCCTCGTCGTCTAAGACCTGGATCAAAGCACTAATCCCGCCAATGCGGGGCACCCATCCTCCAACCCCACCAACACCTCGGCCGCTTGAAACAATGGCCGAGGAGGAGGAGGCACCGGCAGCACTCGAACCTACCGCGGCCTTCATCGCAAGCACCTTCACCCGGCCGGCGGCGCCGCCGCGGCCCGACCGCGACCCCTCTTCGGCTGTGAAACAATCTCTCTCTCCTCCGCAGAAGCACGCTTCCTTTTCTTTGGAGCATCCTTGCTCGAGGGAGCAGGCCAGTCAGCATACTCAATCCCAAGGATGTCAAACAGCCTGTTGACTCGACCCCCGCTACCCACCGAGCTGTGGATAGCTTTAACCTCCAAGGTGGATAGCTTTCCAACAAGTTCCTCCGCCCACTGCTGTACATGCTTATAGACAGCTTCGATTACATACTCTCGCCTAGGAAACTTCTTGAGGACATTTTCCCAAACCTTGTTAAGATCCACCTTCGGCTTCTTCAAACCCCTACCCTCATACTTGGGGTCATCCTCAACCTTAAACCATACTTGCCTCCGGCCAAGGGGCCAAACCTTCGCACAACAGTACTCCTCCACCAAGTCGCGAGCACACTGGGAGCGCGCCACTACCCTCAGACAGTCAACAGCAGCATGAGCCTCGGGGCTCATCACAGCTTCGGCGCTGACGTCACCGAGCGGCGGAAGGTCGCTACAAAGCTCGGCACTACCACTGAGCTTGTAGTAGAACCAAAACTCCTGCCACCCGCTGGTCCACTTGTTCTTTTGGGCCTGCACCGGCAGCTCCGACCCAGCACGATGACAAAATGTGTACACCGCAAATTGACCAAGACTGGTGTTGCCTTCGCCATTGACAACCTTACGAGGCTGCATATGCACACGATGAGTGCGAATAAAACCCTCGACATGTGGGACAATGCCCTGAGAGCGGCATGCCCACACATACACCGACAACTTCGTAAAGCACGAAGGCGTCAGTTGATGAAACCTCAGGTTGAACCTCTGAAGAACCGAGGTTACAAATGAAGCAACCGGGAACCGAAGTCCAGCCGAAAAGAATTCTTCAAAAACAACGATCTCATCCGCATCCGGCTTCGGAACGGTCTCCCCACTGCTGGTCCTCGCCTTTCCCTCCTCGATCCACCCTCGCTTAACATAAGTCGCTAAATCAGAGCTGCAAACTCGGCTGAGCCCAAACTCGAAGGTCACCTCGAGCAGTCTGCTTCAACCTAGCCATCTTTCAGCTGACTCCAACCTCGAACAATGACCGCCTATCTAAACCCTCGCAAACGAGCTAAAACTAACCTTCGCTACGAGAAAATAGCAGCAGCAGGAGGGCTAGAGCAAATGAGGGCACAACTTCAGGCATCCCACCAACCCCTTCTATTTATAGGCCGAGGGGCGAGTCTCCCCACCCTACGAAAGCGGCACGACAACCGAAATCCTCGGCGCAAAAAACGAGACGGACCTAAACAGTACAAAGAACAGTGTAACGGCCCGGCCCAAAGCAGCCTGCGGGCGTCGCTGCCAAGGGTCTCGTTAAGTTTCCCGTAAAAAAGCGCTGCTTGGGCCTAAATACTGTTCTTTAGATCCAAGGCAACGAGGGGCTACTATTGGGGGAAGGGACCCTCGGCATTGGCGCCACGCAGGCTGGCTCAACAAGACGACCCTTGCGCTTCCCGCGTACCTTCGCCAAAAGCCGCCTCTTTATCTACTAAGTCCCTCAAGTCACCGTTCGGACCCCCGAATGCTAAACTAACCTTCGGAAAGCTTGGCAAGTTTTTACAGGCAAAGGGCGTAAGGAGAGCTTGAAGCAACCCCCGCACGTCCCGCGTACCTTCGCCAAGAGACCCAGGCTTTAGCGGGAGGTGAAGGGACTCGGCCTTCGCGACTAGACGGATTTCCTCGCGAGACGAAGGTCAGCCCTCGTATTTCCGCAAGGGTGAGCACGAGCCAAGCGGCGGCGGGCGCATGGAGAGCAGGCTAGGGTTTTGGCCCCATTTGTGTTTGTACGATTCTGCCCTTCTATGTGTATAGCGCAGAAGAATCTTTCTTGTACCCTATTGTAATCTGGTCGGCACCCCTTGGTACACCCTATAAATACTGGGGGGTGAACAGTGTAATGGGTACATTTTTGGGAATAGCGCCGCTGTAATACTGTTCTCGCTTCCTTAAACCTTCGCGCTGGTTTTATTCCCGCTGCATCTTAGTTTAGTTCTGACGATTGGCCACCTTCGCCACACCCCTGCACGTGTGCGGAGGTTGGGCAAGTGTGTTACCAACAACGTTGAGAAATCCCCAAATACCAATGGTAACCAGTAGCAAAGATACCTAGAGAGGTTCCTTGGTCAACTCTAGGGCCAAACAAGAAGTCTGAAAACTAAGAGGAAAAGTCGGGAGAGCAAACGCACTAAACTGGAGGCTTCAGCCGATTCCTGGACTGTCCAGGGTCCAGTCCGCGGACTGTCTTCCCAACGGCGGACTGTCCAGGTTCTGATGGCGGACTGTCCGCCGGTCAAAAGTGCAGAAACGCACTGCTACTGAAGTCTCCCTACTCGGGCCCGGACTGTCCGCGCTTGTCAATGGCGGACTGTCCGCCGGTCATCCGAGGCAAAGCACAGCCGAGCTGCGCGACCACTGCTCGGTCGGAGCCCGACGCACGGACTGTCCGCCGGTCAAACCGCGGACTGTCCGCGACCACCCAGTGAGGGCGATTTCGGTCGCCCTTCACACACAACCTCCCAAATCTGAATCAAATCACAATCCCACGTTCCCAAACTTGGAGAGAATGATCACGAGGTAGTTAGGAGACTATCCCCAAGAAATCATCCACTCAAATCAACTCAATCACCGGGAAATCGAAAGGGAAGGAGTATGAACGAAAAAGCTCCACGAAAATGAAATCGACCCGATCAACTTGTTCGTGAGGAGTTAGATGATTTCCTTCGGTGGAAATGATCTCCTCACTATAAAGAACAAGTTGATTCAAACGGATTTCACAAAGACGCAGTAGAGAGGGAGATCGAGTGACGGGAAAATCACGGAGAAACGAAGAACGCGAAGAACACGAACAAAAACGCGAATCATCGATCTGCAACCATGTGGCTACCACACGCTACAACAGTGAGATTACAGTCTCACTTCCTCAAAATCTCCAGTACACCGAGGTATGGTTTTCTGTGGATCTCAGTTGCTACAGCAGGGGATTGGGAGAGCAGGAAAACCAAGAAGGCAAAGAGCAAATGACTGAGATAGAATGGGAGGTGGGAGTCTCCCTCTACTTATCCTAATTCTAATTCCCACTCTACCTTGTGAGCATCTAGGCCCCCAGTGGGTTTCAGTGATTGGATGACAATGGTAAATTACTATGACTAACGTGTGTTTTGCAAAAACAGTTGAGTTAGGTCATGGTAATGATGATCGTGAGGACACTATGGTATTCATGCCCCCTTATTGATGGAATTTGTTCGGTTTTCAAAGGATGAACGACAAAGACGGTGATAGGCTAGTTCTAAGTGTCATTTGGTGTTGAAGGATACTTAGAGTAGCATAGGTCTTTATTTTATCTTTGGTCGTACTATTAAGAGGGGTTTGAATGGGTAGCTTGACCTAGGTGAGACTTTTGAGTTAGGTGTGGTGCACACTTGTTAATCAAAGCCCTAGGTAGCTTAGAAAGGTCCCTAAGATCATAAGGAAGAAAGTTCGAGAAGGGAGCGTCGCAAACCGAAGTCGTTTTGGACTTCTATCTGCGACCGGACGCTCAAACCGTAGTGACCGGACGCTGGGGCATGCGTCCGGTCAATGTGCTGGCTGGAGGGCAAGTCTGGTTGCGACCGGACTCACCCTCAGCAATCGATCGGATGCACCAGGGGGTGAGTCCGGTCGCGTCCAGAGAGGTTCCAGAGAGCAAAATTGATGACCGGACGCGTCTGGTCAGCAGTTCGTACAAGTGTCAGGCCTAACATCACGTAGCCGTTAGGCACTGACCGAACGCGTCCGGTCACCCCGACAGGTGCGTCCGGTCAGTGCATAACTGGCTGGATTTACCCCTTCATGCATGTTTCGAGTTGGGGGGGTATAAATATGCCTCCCCCTCATTCATCCTGTAACTCTTGCTCATTTGAAAGGTTGCCGAACACATTGTGAGTGCAAGAGACCTAGTGAGGTTGAGAGATTTGATAATTGAGTGATCAAACACCTCATTAGTGAATTGAGAGTAGCAAGTGTGCATCCACCCATCTCATTAGCCTTGCGTTGGTCAAGTGAGAGTTCTTGCTTGTTACTCTTGGTGATCGGCATCACCTAGACGGCTTGGTGGCGATCGGAGAGCTTGGTGATCATCCGGAGGCATTGTGGATGACCCAAGCCAAGTTGTGACCGGTAGCGAGTGATTCACCGGGCCGGAGTGGCGAAGGATCAGCTCGTAGTGAGCACTTGATCCTTGCGCGGATAAAGGGGGAGCGATACCCTTGCGCGGGTGCTCCAACGAGGACTAGGGGGTGTGCCGACACCTCGATACCTCGGCAAAAAGATCGTCGTGTCATCTCTACTCTCTTTACTATGCATTTACCTTTGAGCAATTCAATTTCGCATTTACTTGTTGTTCTTTCATAAGTTGAATTGCCATGCTAGAGTAGAAATGGTTTAGCGATAGTCTTTTGTGCGATTGATTCTTGTCAAACACTTCTAGGCACTAGGGGGTTAATTGGGGCTTGATAGGTCTTAATTCTTGCAAGAAGTTTTAGAAAAGCCCAATTCACCCCCCTCTTGGGCATCTTGATCCTTTCAATTGGTATAAGAGCCTCGTGCTCTCGATTTAGGCTTAACCGCCTAGAGTTAAGATGTCCGGAGGTGATGGACCACCTCCCATGTTTGAGGGAGACGACTTTCCATATTGGAAAATCTGTATGGAGTCGTACCTAGAAGCGGTTGATGTTAAATGCCGCGATGCCGCAATCACCGGCTTTGCCAAGCCCAAGGAAGGCACAAGCCTCACTCCTAATGAGGAGGAAAATGAAAAATGGAATGCAAAATCTAAAAACATCCTTTTTAGAGGCATTTGCAAAGATGTGTTCAACCGTGTTCGGAACCACAAAAATGCCCATGATCTATGGGAAAACATTTGTGCGCTCCATGAGGGAACCAAGAGTGAGCGTGAGGAACGCTATCATTTAGTTATGCAAAAGCTTCACTCTTTTGATATGCATGCTAATGAAAGTGCAAATGAAATGTACTCACGGTTGAATGTTCTTGTAGAGGAACTCAATGGACTTGGCCTCACACAAATGCAACCATCCGATGTTGTGAGGAAGATCCTTTGTGTCCTTCCAATTGAGAAGTATGGACACATAGTGACGGTGCTACATCAAGGCGATCTTTCCACCGCTACACTAACCCAAATCTTGGGAAAGATCAATGTGCATGAAATGTACATGCACATCACACCAAGTGGTGGCTCCTCCACCGACAAGAAGAAGGACTTGGCCTTCAAAGCTTGTCATGACAAGAAGGGCAAGTCCAAGGCTATTGAGGTGCATCATGAGAGCTCAAGTGATGAAGAGGATGATTCCAACATCGCTCTCATGGTGAGAAGGACCACCAAGATGTTGAAGAAGCTTCACAAGAATGGAGTCAACTTTGACTCAAGAAAGAAGAAGTTCTTCACTAGTAGCAAGAGGAGGCCAATCTCCGAAATGGATTGCTACAATTGCGGTGAGCTTGGCCATCTTGCTCATCAATGCACCAAGCCCAAGAAAGAGAGCTACAAGAACAAGAACAAGGGCAAGAAGTATGACTCATCAAGTGAAGATGAGAAGAAGAATGAGAAGCCCTACTACAAGAAGGATGGCAAGAAGAAGAAATACCACAAAAAAGGTGGCAAGGCTTACATTGTTGGTGATTGGCTCACTGACATTGACTCCTCCGGTGGCTCATCAAATGAAGATAGTGATGATGAGAAGGAGAAGGTGGCCGCTCTAGTCATTGGCTCCTCTACACCACCACCACCACCGTCGCCATCATCATCTACACACCTATGCTTTATGGCCAAGGGTGACCGGAAGGTACAAAGCGATGATGACTCTAGTGATAGTGATAGTGATGGTGAATTTGAGGCACCTACTTATGATGAGCTTGTCAAATTGCTAAACGACTACTCTAAAATCATAAGAAAGACTAGAGCTAAAAATGAAAAGCTTGTTGATGAAAATAAATCTCTTGTTGAGAAATATGATCATGCTATTCATGCTAGTGATGAGTTAAAAGATGAACTTGCTACTATGTCATCTTCCATCAAGGAGCTCAAGTCCTCTAACAAGGAGCTAAAAGCTAAAAATGAAAAACTTGCTAAGATGCATAGTGACTTTACCACTAGTTATGCTTTGCTCAAAGAACAATACACTCAAGTGAAAGTTGACTATGATGCTCTCACCATTACTTATGATATGCTTTCACATGAGACACATGATGCTACTAACCTTGTTGTTAAGTGTGACATAGCAACATCTTGTGAGGACTTGGTTAGTGAGCATGATGGGCAAAGAGCTAGTGGCAAGGGCAAGAGTGTGGTTGTGGCCGATCATTATGATGATTATGTCAAGATCAAGAATGAGAATGCAAAACTCAAGGTTGATCTAGAGAAGCTTACAACCACCAAGCAAGTTGTCATAGAAACTCATGATGATGATTATAGCATGTCACTTGAGCTAGACATGCTAAAAGAAGAAAACAAGAGATTGAAGATGGAAAGAGATTACAAGATGACACCATCTCAATTAGAGCTCCAACAAGAGAATGACAAGCTCAAGAGAGAGAAGGTGCACCTTACCACCGGGTTGAAGAAATTCACCAAGGGGCAATGTCTTCAAAGTGAGCTACTCATGAACACCGTAATGAAGACAAATAGAAATGGTATTGGCTTCCTTGAAGAGAAGATGAAGCAACGCAAAAGCATCACTAAGCCAAAGAAGAAGAAGATTGGAAGATGCTATGAGTGTGGAAAGGAAGGACACTTTGCTCATGATTGTGAAGAGCCTAAACCTACACCCTTGCCCAAGCATGCTAGGCCCTTTGCTTTCAATGCTCACTACATGCTTAGACAAGACTCTAGTGGCAAGATGAAAGTCATGATCATGGGGCCTCCTAAAAAGAATAGGACAAAGCAAATTTGGGTTGCAAAGTCACTAGTAGAGAAGATTAAGGGACAGCAACAAGTTTGGGTCCCAAAAGCTCAAACTTGATTTCTTGTGTGTGTAGGTGAACTACAAGACCGGTGGATCTCATTGGGTGATTGATAGTGGTTGCACACAACATATGACCGGTGATCCTCGAATGTTCACCTCACTAGAAGAGAATGTCAATGACCAAGAAAAGATTACATTTGGTGACAACTCAAAGGGCAATGTCAAGGGATTGGGCAAAGTGGCTATATCAAATGATCATACCATCTCCAATGTACTTCTAGTTGCATCTTTGAGCTTCAACTTGCTATCCGTTGGGCAACTATGTGATCTTGGCTTTCAATATTTGTTCACTGACAAGGAAGTGGTTGTGACCAAGAAAGATGATACACAAGTGATATTCAAGGGATTTAGATACAACAATCTTTATCTAGTGGATTTCACCTCCGAAGATGCCAACTTGAAGACATGTTTGTTCACTAAGCAATCACTTAGTTGGCTATGGCATAGAAGATTGGCACATGTTGGAATGAACACTCTCAACAAGCTATTGAAGAAGGATTTGGTTAGGGGCTTGAACGATGTAAAATTTGAGAAGGATAAATTGTGTAGTGCATGTCAAGCCGGCAAGCAAGTTGCAAACACTCATCCAACCAAAGCCTTCGTATCAACATCAAGAGAGTTAGAGCTACTTCACATGGATCTATTTGGGCCAACAACATATGCTAGCTTGGGTGGAAATCTCTATTGCCTAGTGATTGTTGATGACTATTCAAGATACACTTGGGTATTCTTTCTTCATGATAAATCCGAAGCAACACCTTCATTCAAGAAGTTTGCCAAGAGAGCCCAAAATGAGTTTGACTTGAAAATCAAGAAGATAATAAGTGACAATGGAAGAGAGTTCGACAACACCCATATTGAGGAATATTGTGATGAAGTTGGGATCAAGCATGAAGTCTCCACAACCTACACACCACAACAAAATGGGGTAGTTGAGAGGAAGAATTGGACACTAATCACCCTAGCAAGGACAATGTTAGATGAGTACACTACACCAGAAAGATTTTGGGCGGAAGCAATCAACACCGCTTGCTATGCATCAAACCGATTGTTCCCCGATCGTCTCCTTGGCAAGACCCCCTATGAGCTACTCAACAACAAGAAGCCGGATATATCTTTCTTTAGAGTGTTTGGGTGCAAATGCTACATCTACAAGAAGCGCCAACACCTAGGGAAGTTTCAACGCCGATGTGATATTGATTTTCTTGTTGGTTACTCATTGAAGTCCAAAGCATATTGAGTATTCAACCATGCCACCGGGATGGTAGAAGAAACATATGATGTGGAATTCAATGAATCTAATGGCTCTCAAGGAGAGCATGAAAATCTTGATGATGTAGGAGATGAACCATTGAGGGAAGCAATGAAGAACATGCCGGTTAGAGCCATCAAGCCTAAAGATGATGATGATGATGTGCAAGTCATTGACAAGCCATCCTCATCCAATGTACCACTTGTTGATGACAAAGATGGGAAGGATCCATTTGAAGATACTCATGTCTCCCATGATCAAATGGTGGTACAAGCTCAAGATGTTGATTCTCCACAAGCGGCCCCTCAAGTGGTTGATCAAAGGACTACTCCTCTACTACAAGCTCATCCTCAAGATCTCATCATAGGGAGTCCAACAAGGGGTGTAATGACTCAATCTCAAAAACTTGCTTTATTTATTGAACATCACTCCTTTGTGTCTCTTGTTGAACCTACCATTGTAGATGAAGCTCTAGGTGATCTGGATTGGGTGAATGCTATGCATGAAGAATTAAACAACTTCACCCGCAACCAAGTTTGGATACTTGAAGAGCGACCCAAGGGCGCAAGAGTCATTGGAACAAAATGGGTGTTTAGAAACAAACAAGATGATCAAGGCAAAGTTGTTAGAAACAAGGCAAGGCTAGTTGCAAAGGGGTTCTCTCAAGTTGAAGGTTTGGATTTTGGAGAGACCTTTGCACCGGTTGCAAGACTCGAAGCCATTCGTATCCTCCTTGCATATGCATCACATCATGACATTAAATTATATCAAATGGATGTGAAAAGTGCATTTTTAAATGGCTTCATAAATGAACTAGTCTATGTTGATCAACCTCCCGGTTTGAAGACCCTAGATATCCTAATCATGTTTATAGGTTGTCCAAGGCGCTATATGGGCTCAAGCAAGCCCCAAGAGCATGGTATGAGCGCCTCCGGGACTTCCTCATTGAGAAGGGCTTCACCACAGGGAAGGTCGACACCACACTATTCACCAAGAAGCTTGATGGAGAGATCTTCATTTGTAAAGTCTACGTTGATGATATCATATTCGGGTCAACAAATGAAGACTATTGCAAGGAATTTGGTGACTTGATGTCGAAGGAGTTTGAAATGTCCATGATTGGAGAGCTCACATTCTTCCTAGGCTTCCAAGTTAAGCAATTGAAGGAGGGGACATTCATATCTCAAGAGAAGTATACAAAAGACCTCGTCAAGCGCTTCAACATGGATGATTGTAAGCCTATCAAGACTCCAATGCCAACAAACGGACATCTCGACCTAGATGTGGGAGGTAACCCGGTTGATCAAACTCTCTACCGTTCTATGATTGGTAGCTTGTTATATTTGACCGCATCTAGGCCCGACATCATGTTTAGTGTGTGCATGTGTGCTCGCTTTCAAGCCGATCCTAGGGAATCACATCTCATAGCGGTGAAGAGAATCCTTAGGTACCTAAAGCACACCCCAAGCATTAGCCTTTGGTATCCCAAAGGAGCTAACTTCCAACTCGTTGGGTATTCCGATTCGGATTACGCGGGTTGCAAAGTAGATAGAAAAAGCACATCCGGAGGGTGCCATTTGCTTGGGAGATCACTAGTTTCATGGAGTTCAAAGAAGCAAAATAGTGTGGCCTTGTCTACCGCCGAGGCGGAATGCATAGCCGCGGGTGCTTGTTGTGCACAAATCCTTTACATGAAACAAACCCTTTTAGACTATGGTGTAGTTCTAGAAAGGGTACCTTTGTTGTGTGACAATGAGAGCGCGGTTAAGCTTGCTAACAACCCGGTTCAACACTCTCGCACAAAGCACATAGATATTCGCCATCACTTTCTTAGAGATCATGTTTCCAAGAAAGATATATCCTTAGAGGGAGTTAGAACCAAAGATCAATTGGCGGATATCTTCACAAAACCCCTAGATGAGAACACCCTTTGTAGATTGCGAAGTGAGCTTAATGTGCTTGATCTAAGTAACTTTGTCAAAAGGTGAAAGGGGGTTGTCTTTGCATTGCATTGTATAATATGCCATGTTTAGATTACGCTATGCACATAGGCTTGTCAGACATGGTTAAGATAACCGCCCTAAAAAGCGTGTGAACAAGTTTACCCATGAGCAAACTTGACAAGCATCCTAGATTCAAATTTCATAAAGCATTGCATATGCATGTTTGTTGCTGTGTCGTTCCTTTTTGGTTATGCTTTGAGCAACCGCTGTGTTCGTCCACCGCTAGGGGGAGCATTTGAGGCTCCTAATGGTTGAGTCTCCTAGTTTTGGTGGCCACATGTTGTCTCCTCGAGGTTTTATTGCCTATTTTATCTAGAAAAGTAAATTAGCCTATGGCAAAATATTTGAAAAATTTGAGGGTTTGAGAGAGGTCACTCCTCTAGGTTCCAACTGGTGTTTATTTGCGTCTTATTTGAGTTGGAACTTGGTTGGGAGAAGTCGGCGCGAAAAATCGAGTCAAAAAAGGGTTTTCCCTGTGACCGGACGCTCCCGTGCGTCCGGTCAGTTCACCCCACGCGCAGGTGAACAGTGTCTTCGGCGGGTCCGGTCAGCAGTTCGCGCATGCGTCCGGTCGTTTGCAGCCATTTGATCGGACGCTCGGTGCGTCCGGTCGCGTGCGACAGGACGCGTCCGGTCGCGGAAATCAGGTTTTGGGAGCTCTCTGTGTTCGATCGGACGCTGGCGCCCTGTGCGTCCGGTCATACCTCGGTGCGTCCGGTCGCCATTTAACGAGCGCAAAAGCCTTATCTAACCGACACGTGGGGCCACCCTTGTCCTCATCCCCGCCCGCGCTGGAGCCCGTCTCCGCCGTGCCCTAGCTCGCCGCTAACCCGCCGCACCTCCGCGCCCGCGCCGCCGCTCCACCGCACCGCACCGCCGCGCCCGCGCCCGCGCCGCTCCACCGCACCGCACCGCTGCGCCCGCGCCCGCACCTGGACCGCCGCGCCCGCGCCTCCTCGCCGTGTCAGTGCTGCCGCTCCACCGCCAGCGCTCCACCACCGCGCCCGCTCGCCCCGCCGGCCTCCACCTCGCTGGGGTGACCCTCGCAGCTCGCCGGCACATCTTCCTGGCATTCTCGAGCTCGCAACTTCTCCGCGGTTGGCCTCCCTCCAGTGAGCACCTTCCTCTTCTTCCACAACACCTGCTCACCAAGTGTTCGATGAAATGCCTACATGCATGATCCACTCTGTTTTCATCCCGTTTCCGCCCAACTTTCGTGCAGTTCCCCTTGGCGTGATTCGTGGGTGCCACATCGTCCACACTTCCCTGTGCTTGGTCGGTTCGTTGCGTCTCGTCAGGTAGCAAAGCCATGCCTCTCTTCTCGTCTCCTGTGCTTTGCTTCCAATAGGAACTTCTTCTTTCTAGACTATATGCTTATATCTATCCCTATCTATCTATTGCAGCGAGTCGGGACCGTGTCAGTGAGCTCAGTCATAGTGTCAGCTTAATCCGGGGCCAAGCTCGCGAATACGGAATGAGGCCAAGCCTCTGAGGTTCAGTCCAGCTTCTCTTGTGGCAGTGGCAGTGGCACTCAGTGGAAGTGGGTCTCGTCAGTGACAGTGGTTCTCAGACGTAGTTGGTCGCAGTGGTTCTGTTCTTGTAGCAATGGCTCGCTGCAAGAACGTCGGCGGAGGTCCCGGGGCCGATCCTCCTCCCCCGCGCCCTCCCTCTGGTGACAAGGGGATGCGGCCTCAGAAGCTCATCTCCAAGAAGCGCAAGCGTCTAGACCATGACTCCGAGATAGAACTAGCAGCAGCTCGAGCAGCAGAGAGGGCCGAGCAGGGTGGTCAGGCAGGAGGTCTTCGTATTCGAGACCCGGCTTCAGCTCAGGGCAGTCAGGGCAGTGGACAGCAGAGTGGTCGCCTGGTTCGTGACCTCCTCATAGAGCAGCAGGTGCAGGCCCTGCTTCAGACAGAGGGCGGAGTTGTCTGGGTTCACGATGTGCAGTATTCTCTTGATGACCCCGCTGAGGTCCTCCCGCCAGACTTTCAGTTTCCGTCAGAGGCAGCCTCAGCCCTAGCAGCAGCTACAGCAGGTGGGTCCGCTCCAGAGCCCAGCACTACTACAGAGACCCAGGTAGAGGGTCAGACAGAGGAGCAGCCAGCTCAGCAGCCTGTCCGCCGGTCCACCCGTACTCGCACTCAGGTGTCTCCCAGACCTGAGGGGCAGAGGCGGGGTGGTCGACCCCCTCCGAGGCCACAGGGACCCCCACCTGTGGAGCACCTGGACCTGCGGGCTGCGACAGCACGTCAGGTGCAGGCCTTGCGTCTGATCCCGTACGAGGAGTGGTTCCCAGCTGCCAGGCACCCTCAGGCCTCCGAGGGCTTCTACACAGTGATTCAGGAGGACTTCTACCGGGCTTATGTCAACAGCGGCGTCCACATTCGTCCTCACCGAGTTTGTCCGCTGGAGACTATAGTCGCGGTTGCTGGAGAGGCCATTCGGCCCATGCTGTCTTACCTGCCGGGGTTAGCAAATCTACTTGGACGCAGTGGCCAGTACGTGGAGGATTGGGTTCGACAGTTCTATGCGTCTCTCTGGATCTCCCCGGACCACAGGTTCCTTCACCTTGCCTTCAGGGGGAAGTCCTACATGCTCTACAATGCTCGTGCCAGAGAGTACCTTGGTCTGACCGCCTATGCGACCAAGGTACACACAGTTTGCTATGGAGAGACCGAGCCACCCCGTCGACCCCACGCAGGAGAGATTCCCCCCGCAGACTTGGTTCGTGCCTGCTTCCGAGAGCCGTTCGAAGAGGGGTCCAGTCGGCGTCCTCGTGACTTGATGCCGACGGCCCGTCTCGTGAACGAGGTCATGAGGCGTACTCTTCTACCCCGGACAGGCTACAGAGAGGGGTTGACCAGGATTCAGATCTTGTTAGTTCACCACTTGGTCTCCCAGCTTGAGTTCGATATTTGGGACGTCATCATTTCTGAGATGGAGGACACACTCGCAGAGGGCTTCAAGGGTCACCGGCAGCTCCCTTATGCCCACCTGATCTGTTTTATTCTGAGGCGGATGATTCCGGCCCTGCTTCCAGAGCTTCTCCAGTCCCCGACGGAGTTCCCCGTATACGACACTCGCCAGATTGACGGGGATCGTCCAGACACTCGTCCCAAGGGTCAGCGCCAAAGGCCGGTTGTCACAGAGACAGAGGCACAGCAGGACGAGACTGTCAGTCAGTTGGCAGAGGCCGAGCTCGCACAGCTTGAGGCAGAGGGCGAGGACCCTGACCTGGAGGTTCCGTCTGACAGCACCGACGACGACTACGCTCCTCTTCCGAGGATGCGTCCACAGGGAGCTCACGACTCCGAGGCCTCCTCCTCGCGTATGGCCGGCTCTGATCCAGCTCTCTTGGCTATTCTCTCTCGGATGGAGCAGCAGCAGCAGTCACGACTGTCTGAGGAGGTTCAGCGTCAGGCTGAGGAGCAGCGACGACAGGCACAGGAGCAGGCCAGACTTGCAGAGGCACAGGTAGTGGCAGCAGCTCAGGCACAGGAGCGCCAGGACGCTCTCCAGAGGCAGATGATTCAGCTCCAGACACAGACACTTGCTTTAATGGAGAGGATGGCGGCTCTTCCATAGTTACCTCAGCCGTCTCAGTTCCAGCTGCAGCAGCCCGGACTGTCGACCTCGTTTTACATGTCAGTTCCTTCGTCGACGGTCTCGCCCTTTCCGCAGTACCCGCAGTGGTTCTCCTCACCTCTGCCAGGGCAGCAGCCAGGGTTCACGCCGATTCACTCAGGCTTCACTCCCACTCAGACGGAGTCGGTTCTAGTGACCCCGAGGAGTTTGGAGGCTTCCTTCAGTGAGCTCACCGGCCTGCCTACCCCGCCAGCGTTTCAGTTGCCGGTGACCTCTGCTCCAGCTCCTGCTCCAGCTACTGGTACCACAGAGACACTCCCCTCCTCAGTAGCGTCGTCCGAGCCTCCGGTTTCTGAGAGTTAGACTCTGCCTGTCAGTTCAGCACCTGAGACTCTCTTGACCGTGTCAGTGGCAGCGACAGAGCCCGTGGACCCTCCTCCAGAGTCAGAGCCTCCACAGCCAGAGCTTCCAGCGCCAGAGGCCGCTCCTGAGTCAGCTGAGCAGACCCAGACTGCTTCACCTCCACGTCCAGTGTCCGAGGGTCAGCCAGCTCACAGTTCGTCGTCCGACGAGGAGGCCTACCTTGCTCAGTTCGAGACTCTTCCGCGCACCTCGTCGCCCGACTCGTCTGCTCCCGTCCTGCCTTCCGACCCTTAGGTTTTGGTCCTTGATGCCAAAGGGGGAGAGAGCGTATGTTAGACATAGGGGGAGCCTGTGAGAAGTTTTCGGTTCTTTTGTGTGATCTTGCACTCATATGCATACATGTCTATCTTTTGGCTCTTGTACGATTTGTGTATGTCCTTTGGATGTGACATGTATGCTTTACTTGTTATATACTTCATGTCACTCGTTTATGCTCAGTTGTGACATGTTATGCTTCACTCGTTACTTTCTACATGTCAATTGATTATGCTCATTTACTTTGCTTCCGCACTTATACTCCAATAAATGAGCTTGTTCATAAGTACTTGTGTTAATTCTTATTATGTTGAGTACTTATGTGGACTTGGTTTGTATAAGCATGCCCAACCTCTTTTGATCTTATTGTCACATGCTTATATGAACCAAGCTATTGAAAACCTCACCTCTCTTTCAAACATACTTGAGGTTGTCATCAATCACCAAAAAGGGGGAGATTGTGAGCATCTAGGCCCCCAGTGGGTTTCGGTGATTGGATGACAACGGTAAATTACTATGACTAACGTGTCTTTTGCAGAAACAGTTGAGTTAGGTCATGGTAATGATGATCGTGAGGACACTATGGTATTCATGCCCCCTTATTGATGGAATTCGTTTGGTTTTCAAACGATAGACGACGAAGACGGTGATAGGCTAGTTCTAAGTGTCATTTGGTGTTGAAGGACACTTAGAGTAGCATAGGTCTTTGTTTTATCTTTGGCCGTACTATTAAGAGGGGTTTGAATGGGTAGCTTGACCTAGGTGAGACTTTTGAGTTAGGTGTGGTGCACACTTGTTAACCAAAGCCCTAGGTAGCTTAGAAAGGTCCCTAAGATCATAAGGAAGAAAGTTCGAGAAGGGAGCGTTGCAAACCGAAGTCGTTTTGGACTTCTATCTGCGACCGGACGCTCAAACCGTAGTGACCGGACGTTGGGGCATGCGTCCGGTCAGTGTGCTGGCTGGAGGGCAAGTCTGGTTGCGACCGGACTCACCCTCAGCAATCGATCGGACGCACTAGGGGGTGAGTCCGGTCACGTCCAGAGAGGTTCCAGAGAGCAAAATTGATGACCGGACGCGTCCGGTCAATGGTGATCGGACGCTTGGAAGCGTCCGGTCAGCACTTCGTACAGGTGTCAGGCCTAACGTCATGTAGCCGTTAGGCACTCACCGGAAGCGTCCGGTCACCCCGACAGGTGCGTCCGGTCAGTGCATAACTGGCTGGATTTACCCCTTCGTGCATGTTTCGAGTTGGGGGGTATAAATATGCCTCCCCCTCATTCATGTTGTAACTCTTGCTCATTTGAAAGGTTGCCAAACACATTGTGAGTGCAAGTGAGTGCAAGAGACCTAGTGAGGTTGAGAGATTTGATAATTGAGTGATCAAACACCTCATTAGTGAATTGAGAGTAGCAAGTGTGCATCCACCCATCTCATTAGCCTTGCGTTGGTCAAGTGAGAGTTCTTGCTTGTTACTCTTGGTGATCGGCATCACCTAGACGGCTTGGTGGCGATCGGAGAGCTTGGTGATCATCCGGAGCCATTGTGGATGACCCAAGCCAAGTTGTGACCGGTAGCGAGCGATTCACCGGGCCGGAGTGGCAAAGAATCAGCTCGTAGTGAGCACTTGATCCTTGCGTGGATCAAGGGGGAGCGATACCCTTGCACGGGTGCTCCAACGAGGACTAGGGGGGTGTGCCGACACCTCGATACCTCGGCAAAAAGATCGTCGTGTCATCTCTACTCTCTTTACTACGCATTTACCTTTGAGCAATTCAATTCCGCATTTACTTGTTGTTCTTTCATAAGTTGAATTGCCATGCTAGAGTAGAAATGGTTTAGCGATAGTCTTTTGTGCGATTGATTCTTGTCAAACACTTCTAGGCACTAGGGGGTTAATTGGGGCTTGACAAGTCTTAATTCTTGCAAGAAGTTTTAGAAAAGCCCAATTCACCCCCCCTCTTGGGCATCTTGATCCTTTCATACCCCTAACTAATTATAGAGCGAACCAGCTAAACGCTAGGGTTATTCTGGACCAACTCGAAGTTGCTGGTGATCCGACGGCCACGCCCGCACAACTGGTAGCGCTGCCTCAACGCAACCTCATCGATTGCCGCCACGTGCCGCCACCGCTCCGCTCGTCCTTTTCCCGGACTTCGCCCCCGGTTTTGAGGCCCAAACCGGAAAACCAGCCTTCACGACCAACCCCCGGTTTCGTGGCCCAAACCGGGAAACCAGCCGTCCATCGCCTGAGTTTTGTGGCCCAAACTCAAAAACCCGCAGCGCCCAGGTTTTGAGTCCCAAACCTGGAAACCGTCCTCAGCCCGAGTTTTGTGGCCCAAACTCAGAAACCATCAGCGCCCAGGTTTTGAGGCCCAAACCTGGAAACCGTGCACTCGATGGTTTTTCTGTGGCTCAACCACCAAACCGAGCCGTAGAGGGGATGCACCGCCCGTGCACCCCGTCCACCGACACGTGTCCTCAGGTCCTCGACCCCAGCAACACCGTGCCCACAAGTCTTCGCTCGTCGCTGTCCCAGGCTGCCAGCCACCACAGCTGATCCTCGGGCCACCGGTCCCTCAGTCCAAGCCTCACGTCCGCCCTTCGCCACTCCCGGTCCATCGGCACGGCACGTCTCTACTTGACTTTCACCTTGCCTTTGATCACTGTATCCGTGCTTGACACCTGCACAACACAAGCCAAAGAACATGCGCATTATCCCAGTTGACAATCACTCATCACTCGGAGACTCGACATACACCCATTTATCCGCAATCTCCCCCTTGATGAGTGCATTGTCAACTACCAACACAAATCATACATGGAATAGAGGTAGGAAGGAGGAAGGAGAGACAACTCGACCAAGTGACCCAAAAGCATATCAAAGCCGAAGAAGGTCAAGTGGAAAGAGCAAAACAACTTGGTTCCCACAGACATGGGCAACGGCTCGACGCAACCAAGCAAACAAAGCTAGCCCTCAAGAAGAGGTAGAACAGGCTCAACACCGCTAGCGTGAAAGCTTGATACCAATTGAAAAATCAACTGAAATTCAAGCAAAACAGAGGTAGCCCTCAAGAAGAGGTAGAACGGGCTCAACAACGCTAGCGAGGAAGCTCGATACCAACTGAAGAAAACTTGATACCAGCTGAAGAGCATAACAGCAAAGGTGCTAGTCCCTCAAGAAAGAGGCAAAGGCTCAACACAACTAGCTGCCAAAAATGCTCCGAACCAACTGTTACCAGCTAGCAAACTCCCCCTCCAATAGTGCACACAACCAGGAAACTCCCCTTAGTTCAACTCGGAAAGTGAAAGTACATGATTTGCAATATTTTCTCCCCCTTAGTTGAAAATGCACCATCAAGCAAGTTTCTCCCCCTTCCAAAATGCATATGAGTCAGAAATGCAAGTTAGCAGCTTCAGGAATATAGTCAATAGAATATGAAGATGCTCGACAAAATGCTGATCCGATGACTCAACATTATGCACATAATGCTAGCAAAGGCTCAAACTGATCACCAAATATGAAATATGAACATGTGAGCAACGTGAGCAGTTTTTAGCCAAAGAGGTATTCACCATCAAAATAGCACCAAACATGTATAGACAGGAAGTCAAACAAGTGCTAAACATGTATACAAGGTGAACTACCCCTAGCACAGTTCAACCATCATGCTATAGAATGAAACGTAGACTTGTGTATCCAAATTTTATCGGAGTTGCAGTGGTTAAAAATTACACAGGTTCAAATGTCAGCATGTGATTGCGAGAGGTTGAAAGCTTGTCATTGCCTAACTTTTCAACTGTGTGAAGCCTATGCAGAAGCAATCAGAAGCTTAAAGCAACAATTTCGGTCATACACTACACAGCTCA
Organism: Coix lacryma-jobi var. lacryma-jobi; assembly: GCA_009763385.1. Lineage (NCBI taxonomy): Eukaryota > Viridiplantae > Streptophyta > Magnoliopsida > Poales > Poaceae > Coix > Coix lacryma-jobi. Next base: position 65,656,748 of record CM019823.1, on the reverse strand, counting down.
AGTTTAACTCAAAGTGCAATGAGAAACAATCTTGAAACTGTGATGTGCTGACAAGCAGTCCCGTCTCGATCTTTCCAATTCACTTAACTTGGTTCAAATTTTATCTCAGAATATGAACATACCAGGCAAGTGAATGACTCAGAACTAGAGACATAGCAACCTAGCATATATGAAAAGCACGAGTGAATTCTACACATCCTACACATGCTAGTTGCATATCTCAATGGTGAACAGTTTCAAGTTTTATGTGCATTAAGCAGATTCACCATTCAAAAATAGCTCAGCTCACAACATGCATTAGTGATCATAAAGAGCATAAGCTACAAGCATCATCATAAAGCATCAGAGCAAATACTAGACAGAGCATAGCCACATTCTAAAGATTATATTCATGAAGCTCTAAGTGTAAATATGCAAGATGAAACGCAAAGATGCATGAAGAAACCAAATGAAAAACACAAAGTCAGTTTATAATACAAGAGTCAAAATGTTTCCCCCATATAAAAGGGGAAACACACACCAAGCTCACCTCTCAAACTAGCAAAAGTTGATTGGTCCAAAGGCTATTGGCATCGTGCTCATCGATCTGAAGCTGAGAGACACGAGCAGCCAAGACCACATAATCGGCAGAGTTGCAAATATCCCAAATGGAAGCACCCAAACTCTGCAGATAGGCCGACATGCGTATCTTCCAATACGCATAGTTCGTCCCATCGAAAAACGGTGGTTTGCCCATGCCGCGATCCATGTTGCCTTCTGTGGATCTGGAACCGGCTAAGGTGGAAGATCCTTAACCCGCTTCGATACCAATTGATGGATCGTAGATGCTACCATAAAGCGACCAGAGGGGGGTGAATGGGAGCTTCAAATTTTCCTTTCGGAAACTTTCAGCCACTGTCCCGAGAACCACCCCAAGAGCAAACCTAGAGCTCGTATGTGTCCACGACCCTAGAGATAGGGTGGATGCTTCCAAGAAGCACAGCGAGACACTATACGACTCTAGAAACCCAACGCAAAAGCCGGAAATCAAAACCGACAACGAACGAACGAACCGCGGACGAAACTGCGCAGACTCAGCAGCATCGGACGCTGGCAACGTCCGATGTCAGAGCAACGGACGCGTCCGATGCAAACAAGGCGATTCTGGAACCTTACTGGACACCCATCAGACGCTGTGAACAGTGCAACCCTAGCGTCCGATGTCTGACCCCCGGCGCGTTCGATGGCAACGGACGCTCCGATGGTCAGCGTCCGATGCTCCTTAAAGAGCACTGTCGGACGACACGTGGCATCGGACGCTCCGATGGTTTGAGCTCAGTGTCCAATGCTCACGAACTCAGTGTTCGATGGTCCCGAAACAGTACAGTTTTTCCGCGAAATCCACTCGATCTCCTCCAAATCAAAAGCACTAAGGCTTGGACTTGGTATGATGAGTTCCAAGGAGATTAGTGAGCTATCCCATGGGAATCATGGCTCGCATCTAACTCCGAATCGATGGATTGGAAGAAATCGGGACTAAGGGAGCAAAACCGATCCAAAATGAAAATCAACCGATCTACTAGGTCGTGAGGTTAGAGCTGAATTCCTTCGGTGGAAAGAAGTGCCTCACGATCTAGAACAACTTGGTTCAAATGGATTTCCAAAAGACGCACCAAGCAAAAAGATCGATCGAAGGGAAAATCGTGGCAAAAAGGATTCCGCGAAGAACACTAACAAAACGCAAATCACAACCATGAATTTGCAACCGTGTGGCTACCACACGCTACAACAGTGAGATTACGGTCTCACTTCCTCAAAAATCTCACGGGCACAGAGGTATTGTTCTCTTCTCTGTGGATCTCAGTTTGCTACAGCAGGGATGTGGGAGAGCAGGAAACCCTAGAAGCAAAGAGCAAATGACTGAGATCGATGGGGAGGTGGGTGTCTCCCCGTACTTATCCTAATTCTAACTATTCCTAATTCCCACTCTACCCCTAACTACTTACAGAGCGAACTAGCTAAACCCTAAGGTTATTCTGGACCAACTCGATGGTAGGTGGATCCGACGGCCATGCCCGCACAACTGGTAGCGTTGCCTCGACACAACCTCACCGATTGCCGCCTCGTGCCGCCACCGCTCTGCGTCCTCTTCACGGACTCCGCCCCCGGTTTTGTGGCCCAAACTGGGAAACCAGCCTTCATAGCCAACCCCCGGTTTTGAGGCCCAAACCGGGAAACCAGCCTCCAAGTCCATCCCGTGGTTTTGAGGCCGAAACCAGGAAACCCGCCAGCGCCCAGGTTTTGAGTCCCAAACCTGGAAACCGTCCCCAGCCCGAGTTTTGTCGCCCAAACTCGGAATCCATCAGCGCCCAGGTTTTGAGGCCCAAACCTGGAAACCGTCCAACCGATGGTTTTTCTCTGGCTCTACCACCAAACTGAGCCGTAGAGGGGATGCACCGCCCGTGCACCCCGTCCACCGACACGTGTCCCCAGGTCCTCGACCCGAGCAACACCATGTCCCGCAAGTCTTCGCTCGTCGCTGTCCCAGGCCGCCTGTAACACCCTAGGTGTTAAGCATTCCTTAAACTGCATAATTTGTCATGGCATAAGCATGGCATCTCATCATTTCATGTGCATATGTTTGTTGAAGTGCTTAAGTCCTTGTTTGGTCTCTAGTGTAACCTTGTTATACTTTTTGTTTCTGACCAAGTGCCTTATAACAAAGTTGTAGATCTTGATGAAATTAACAACTTTGCTTTAAAGCACTTTCTCAGAAAAAGCTTTAAAATGTGATTTCTTGCATTAGAAAATTTGATCAGAGGTAAATTTCTTTTAAACAACAGAATTTGGACTTGAGCCTTAAAGATGATTTGTTCCTTACAAAATTCTAAGCAACTTTGCTTTTAGGACCTTTTCCTAATTCGGCTTAGTTTGTAAGTTATGGAGCATCAAAGTTTGTAACCAAACTTCATTAGTTTATACCCTAGTGGGCCCGGCTGTCAGTCTCTCCTTCTTCTCCTTCGCGGACGCCGCTCCCTCCGCGCCGGCAGAAACCGCCGCCGCCGTGAGACCGCCTCTCCGGCTGGCCAAACCACCGTCATCGCCGCCCGTGGTTTGCGCCCGAACTCACCACGTCGCTCCGGCGCTCGGCGCATGCTCGCCGCGTGGCACGCGACGCCTGACGCCGCCGCGTCCGGTCGGGAGTTCCCTCGACGGGAACCGGCCAGGTGCAATGCACCTAGCACTTCGTTCCTTTTGCCTTCGCTCCGCCCCGTGCTCGCAACCAGAAAGCATTCCATTGCTCGCTCTCCACTCCACTCTACTCCACTCCACTCCATCTTCATTAGAGCAGAGCCTCGCCGCCGCCCGCCGAACTTCGGCGAGCAATTTCTCGCTCCACCGTGCGCCGCTGTCCAATTCCTCTCGCCAGTTTCTCCGCCCTGATCTCCTCTTTCTCCAGCAAGGGTTGGTTTCCTCACTCTCCCTCTCTAGCCGCCGGAACAGCGGACGCCATCCTCAAGCTTCCGCCATGTCCGCCACCGTGACCTTCACGTGAACCGGTCATCTCCGGCCAAGCTATCCCAAGCCGAGCCATGTTCTATTCTTCTCTACCGCTGTAGTTGCCTAGGTTTCGATGGAGACCTCTCTTCGCCATGTTTCAGCCGGAACCGAGCCGTGTCGCCGCCATGTCCGCCGTGGATCGCCGCCGTGCATCGCTCTGGGCAATGCCGGGGATGCCGAAGCCTGAGGGTTGCTCCAATAGGTCGCTTATGACTTGCTTAGGCTAGTGTTAGTCTCGCCGAGTCGCAAGCCTACCGGGAAGAGTTCCGCCGCCGAGTCGCAGAGCCGCCGCTGCGCCATGGCCGCCGTCGAGCTTGCTCCGGTATCCCCCTGGCTTAGCGAGTCGGTTAGTCGTGTTCACCTCGCAAACCCGCACCCAGTGATGGTCTCGGTGTCGCCGGAAGCGTCGCCGTCGACGAGCTAGAGCCGGTCAACGACCACGGCGCAAAACTCCGCCGTTGACCGCCGAGCCTAGTCTCGCCTAGTCGCTTGGTCGTCTGACCAGTGAGCCTCGCCGACCGAGTCGAAGAGAGAATGTGAGAGAGGAAAAGGGGAAATCTGGGTGCCGTAGGCCTCGGAAAGCCGGGTGCGCCGAGCCTTCGCCTCGAGCCTCGGCTGAGTCAGTTAGCCTCGGCTGAGTCAGTTAGCCTCGGCCGAGTCGGTTAGGTGTGCAGAGCGTTGTGTCGAGCCTCGGCCGAGTCGGTTGAGTGTGTCGGAGCCTCGGCTGAGTTAAGCCGGGTGTGCCGAGCGTCTGTCTTGTGCCTCGGCCGAATCAAGTTGGGTGTCCGTAGCGTTTTAGGTTAAGTTTTCTTTTAAAATAAGTTTTTGCACAATTCATGTAAAGGCTTCAAAAATTCCTACAAGGCTCATTTTAAGTCCAAATCCTGTGAAACAAATTTTGTTGTGTTCTGCATGATTAGATCCATCTGTGAAAAATGTTAATTGCATTTTTGGTGATATTTTTATGTGTAGATTTATTTGAATTAGAAAAGTGCTGATAACTTGGAAAATGCATAACTAATTATGTATAAGTCAGAAAAATATGATTCTAGTTTTGTTAGGTTTGTATGGATATATAGTTTCAGGGAAAAATATAATATAAGGTTGTTCTGTGAATTATTTTAGCAGTAGCTTTTAAAATGGTTAAATGTTGTTTCCTTGTTTATTTTATAGTAATTAGAATATGAGGGATATGAACCTGAGAATTTATGCACACTGCTCTTGTGCTAGGAAGTTCAGTAGAAAAATGAGAAATCTGTTGTTTGACACTTTTTACTATGATGTGTAGTTCAAAGCACCTTTCCATGATAGAATTTGTCTTTTTCATAGAGACTGGAGTTTAAGTCCAAATGGGATGAAATTTGGACCAGGGACTAGATTACATATTGTTAACTTCCAGTAATTTCTGTAGATTTTTCTGAAGCTATCGAGGATGGGTTGTTGTTATAGGCTAGTTTAATTAGATTTATTTCAGCAAGTAATTAGAGGGTAATAAACTCATTAAGTATACTTTGATGTGGTGACAACATAGCTTAACAAGTTGAATATGGGAAGTTAAGCAGTTGAGTAGCAGTAGATGACATGTGCTTATCTCCTGGAATGCCTTGTTCCATGTTGCATTTCCATGCATCTTGCATGCATTCGCGTTATTTATTCATGTTATGCATCATGCAGGATCGGTAGTGGAAGTTCAGGATCTGTCACCCGAGGAGCCCAGTCGGGAGGAGAGCAGCAAGCTCAGCGTGGTCAACGACCATACAAGGTGGCAGCAAGTCAGGCTCGAGCAGGACAAGGCAGCTCAACTGGGACCAAGCCAATAGTTCGGGGACCGTGCTTCAATTGCAATCAAGATGGGCACTTTGCAAGGTATTGCCCACATCCCAAGAAGCAACAGACTAATTACCCAGCGCGTCTGCATAACATGACTGCTGAAGAAGCTCGTGCAGGAGAGCCCGTGACTGCTGGTATGTGTCTCGTGAACCATCATCCTGCAATTGTTTTATTTGATACTGGATCATCGCATTCTTTCATGAGCAAGGCATTTGCACAAAAGCATAACCAAGAAATGTCCGAAATGGATTATGGGTTTCGCGTGAGCTCCGTGGGGAGTAGCGTGTTATCTAGACAGATGGTGTGTAATGTGACCATCGTTATTGGAGGGCATAAATTTGGAGCCAACTTAGTGGTTTTGCCAGGACTAACTATGGATGTAGTCTTAGGAATGAGTTGGATGACTATGTGGAATGCGGTGTTAGACACTGCAAACAGAACTCTTACCTTATCTGATTATCGGGCAGGTAACAAGCTTCGCGTATCTCTTCCTCGAGGTGTCGATCTTGTTGACTTATCTTGTACTCTTGCTATAGAAGACCTCTCCAAAATTCCAGTTGTTAGGGATTTTCCGGACGTTTTTCCAGATGAGTTACCAGGGTTACCACCAAAGAGAGCAGTGGAGTTTGTGATAGAGTTGTTACCAGGAACTGCACCAATCTCTAGGAGACCGTATCGAATGCCGCCCAATGAGCTGGCAGAACTCAAGACCCAGATCAAGGAACTCTTGGACAAGGGATTCATTCAACCTAGTGTATCAGAATGGGGTTGCCCAGCTTTGTTTGTCAAAAAGAAGGATAAGTCCCTGCGTATGTGTGTGGATTATCATCCACTCAATGTCGTGACTGTTAAGAACAAGTATCCGTTACCTAGGATAGACATCCTTTTTGATCAGTTATCAAGGGCCAAGGTGTTTTCCAAGATTGATCTAAGGTCAGGGTATCATCAGATTCGAATCATACCACAGGATATCCCAAAGACCGCTTTCTCAACCAGATACGGGTTATATGAGTATCTTGTCATGTCCTTTGGATTAACAAATGCTCCAGCATACTTCATGAGTTTGATGAACTCCGTGTTCATGCCAGAATTGGACAAGTTTGTGGTAGTGTTCATTGACGATATTCTGGTTTACTCGGAAAATGCAGAAGATCATGCAGAACATTTGAGGGTTGTCTTATCTAGACTCAGGGAACATAAGCTCTATGCTAAATTCAGCAAGTGCGAGTTTTGGATGAGGAAAGTACAATTTCTTGGTCATATTCTATCAGAAGAAGGAATTTCAGTTGACCCTAGTAAAGTACAAGAAGTCATGGACTGGAAAGCTCCTATTTCAGTTGGTGAGATTCGTAGTTTCTTGGGCTTAGCAGGATATTACCGCCGTTTTATTCCAGATTTCTCCAAGATTGCAAAGCCAATGACCAGTTTGTTGCAAAAGAATCAGAAATTTGACTGGACAGAGAAGTGCGAAACTGCTTTCCGTACCTTGCGGAAGCTGTTGACCACTTCTCCTGTTTTAGCTCAACCGGATGTTGAGAAACCCTTTGATGTCTTTTGTGATGCGTCAAAGGTAGGCCTAGGTTGTGTTCTCATGCAAGACGGCAGAGTGATTGCTTATGCTTCGCAGCAATTGCGGAAGCATGAAGTGAATTACCCAACCCACGATCTGGAATTAGCTGCCGTTGTACATGCTTTGAAGATTTGGAGACACTATCTGCTTGGGAATGTCTGCAATATGTACACAGATCACAAGAGTCTCAAATATATCTTCACCCAGGCAGAATTAAACATGAGGCAAAGAAGATGGCTTGAATTGATAAAAGATTACAATCTTCAGATTCACTATCATCCTGGCAAGGCAAATGTGGTGGCCGATGCTCTGAGCTGGAAATCACACTGTAATGCTATGAAGCTTCTACCAGAGGATGAGTTCAGCTTAACACATGCTGCAGTGCTACATGATTTAGAGTTGCGCAATGTGTTAGTTGACCAAATTATAGAAGGCCAGAAAACCGATAAAGGGATCTATCATATTAAGGAAAGGCTCAAGGATGAAAAAGAGGCCGATAAGCATTTTCGAGTTGACGAAAATGGAGTTCTATGGTTTAACCAGCGATTAGTGGTGCCTAAGGATAGAGAACTCAGGAATCGGATCATGGATGAAGCACATTTGTCCAAATTATCTATTCATCCTAGAAGTACAAAAATGTACCAAGATTTGCGTCCGAGATTTTGGTGGACCAAAATGAAGAAAGAAATTGTTGCTTATGTGGCCAGATGCGACACGTGCTGTCGAGTAAAAGCTATTCATTTGAAACCAGCTGGAATGCTTCAGCCATTAACTATACCTGAATGGAAGTGGGAAGAGGTAAGCATGGATTTTATCGTTGGTTTACCCACTACTCAGAAGGGTAATGATTCAATTTGGGTAAATGTGGATCGTCTCACAAAGACCGCACATTTCATTCCAGTCAAGACCAACTATAAGGCCCTAGATTATGCAGAGATCTACATAAGTCAGATTGTGCGACTGCACGGTGTACCAAAGGTTATAGTCTTTGATCGCGGACCACAGTTTACTGCACCGTTTTGGGAAAAGTTGCAGAAGGAGTTAGGCACGGATTTAGTTCGAAGCTCAGCCTATCATCCGCAAACATCAGGGCAGACAGAGAGAGTGAATCAAGTTCTAGAGGATATGTTAAGAGCCTGTGTTTTATCAGCAAAAGGTTCTTGGGAAAAATGGTTACCATTAGCAGAGTTTGCCTACAACAATAGTTATCAAGAAAGTATACAGATGGCTCCTTTTGAAGCTCTGTATGGTAGAAGATGCAGAACACCGATAAACTGGGTAGAACCAGGGGAACGTTGGTACTATGGTATTGACTTTGTGAAAGAAGCAGAAGAACAAGTTAGAACGATTCAGCAACATATCGCGTCTGCACAATCTCGCCAGAAAAGCTATGCTGATAAACGAAGGAAACCACTTGAGTTCAATGTTGGTGACTATGTCTATTTGAAGGTTTCACCAATGAAGGGTGTAAAACGTTTTGGAGTTAAGAGGAAGTTAGCACCAAGATTTGTGGGACCCTATAAGATTGTGCAAAGGAGGGGAGAAGTGGCTTATCGATTGCAATTACCAGAACATTTAAAGGCTATTTTCCCAGTGTTCCATGTCTCTCAATTGAAGAAATGTTTACGAGTACCAGAAGAAGAGGTACAACCGGCCAATGTCAGGTTATAGTCTTATCTCACTTACTCAATTACACCATATCGAGTGCTCGATGAGAAAGAAAGGGTAACTCGCGGAAGAGTCGTGAAGCAATATAAGGTATCTTGGAGTGAGCAAGATGATCGGGATGCTACCTGGGAGACGGATGACTATCTAAAGGAGGCGTACCCACACTTTTATAAGAAATGGTTCGTAATCCAAATCTCGGGACGAGATTTCTTTTAAGGAGGGGAGGGCTGTAACACCCTAGGTGTTAAGCATTCCTTAAACTGCATAATTTGTCATGGCATAAGCATGGCATCTCATCATTTCATGTGCATATGTTTGTTGAAGTGCTTAAGTCCTTGTTTGGTCTCTAGTGTAACCTTGTTATACTTTCTGTTTCTGACCAAGTGCCTTATAACAAAGTTGTAGATCTTGATGAAAGTAACAACTTTGCTTTAAAGCACTTTCTCAGAAAAAGCTTTTAAAATGTGATTTCTTGCATTAGAAAATTTGATTAGAGGTAAATTTCTTTTAAACAACAGAATTTGGACTTGAGCCTTAAAAATGATTTGTTCCTTACAAAATTCTAAGCAACTTTACTTTTAGGACCTTTTCCTAATTCGGCTTAGTTTGGAAGTTATGGAGCATCAAAGTTTGTAACCAAACTTCATTAGTTTATACCCTAGTGGGCCCGGCTGTCAGTCTCTCCTTCTTCTCCTTCGCGGACGCCGCTCCCTCCGCGCCGGCAGAAACCGCCACCGCCGCGAGACCGCATCTCCGGCCGGCCAAACCACCGTCATCGCCGCCCGTGGTTTGCGCCCGAACTCGCCACGTCGCTCCGGCGCTCGGCGCATGCTCGCCGCGTGGCACGCGACGCCTGACGCCGCCGCGTCCGGTCGGGAGTTCCCTCGACGGGAACCGGCCAGGTGCAATGCACCTAGCACTTCGTTCCTTTTGCCTTCGCTCCGCCCCGTGCTCGCAACCAGAAAGCATTCCATTGCTCGCTCTCCACTCCACTCTACTCCACTCCACTCCATCTTCATCAGAGCAGAGCCTCGCCGCCGCCCGCCGAACTTCGGCGAGCAATTTCTCGCTCCACCGTGCGCCGCTGTCCAATTCCTCTCGCCAGTTTCTCCGCCCTGATCTCCTCTTTCTCCAGCAAGGGTTGGTTTCCTCACTCTCCCTCTCTAGCCGCCGGAACAGCGGACGCCATCCTCAAGCTTCCGCCATGTCCGCCACCGTGACCTTCACGTGAACCGGTCATCTCCGGCCAAGCTATCCCAAGCCGAGCCATGTTCTAGTCTTCTCTACCGCTGTAGTTGCCTAGGTTTCGATGGAGACCTCTCTTCGCCATGTTTCAGCCGGAACCGAGCCGTGTCGCCGCCATGTCCGCCGTGGATCGCCGCCGTGCATCGCTCTGGGCAATGCCGGGGATGCCGAAGCCTGAGGGTTGCTCCAATAGGTCGCTTATGACTTGCTTAGGCTAGTGTTAGTCTCGCCGAGTCGCAAGCCTGCCGGGAAGAGTTCCGCCGCCGAGTCGCAGAGCCGCCGCTGCGCCATGGCCGCCGTCGAGCTTGCTCCGGTATCCCTCTGGCTTAGCGAGTCGGTTAGTCGTGTTCACCTCGCAAACCCGCACCCAGTGATGGTCTCGGTGTCGCCGGAAGCGTCGCCGTCGACGAGCTAGAGCCGGTCAACGACCACGGCGCAAAACTCCGCCGTTGACCGCCGAGCCTAGTCTCGCCTAGTCGCTTGGTCGTCTGACCAGTGAGCCTCGCCGACCGAGTCGAAGAGAGAATGTGAGAGAGGAAAAGGGGAAATCTGGGTGCCGTAGGCCTCGGAAAGCCGGGTGCGCCGAGCCTTCGCCTCGAGCCTCGGCTGAGTCAGTTAGCCTCGGCTGAGTCAGTTAGCCTCGGCCGAGTCGGTTAGGTGTGCAGAGCGTTGTGTCGAGCCTCGGCCGAGTCGGTTGAGTGTGTCGGAGCCTCGGCTGAGTTAAGCCGGGTGTGCCGAGCGTCTGTCTTGTGCCTCGGCCGAATCAAGTTGGGTGTCCGTAGCGTTTTAGGTTAAGTTTTCTTTTAAAATAAGTTTTTGCAGAATTCATGTAAAGGCTTCAAAAATTCGTACAAGGCTCATTTTAGGTCCAAATCCTGTGAAACAAATTTTGTTGTGTTCAGCATGATTAGATCCATCTGTGAAAAATGTTAATTGCATTTTTGGTGATATTTTTATGTGTAGATTTATTTGAATTAGAAAAGTGCTGATAACTTGGAAAATGCATAACTAATTATGTATAAGTCAGAAAAATATGATTCCAGTTTTGTTAGGTTTGTATGAATATATAGTTTCAGGGAAAAATATAATATAAGGTTGTTCTGTGAATTATTTTAGCAGTAGCTTTTAAAATGGTTAAATGTTGTTTCCTTGTTTATTTTGTAGTAATTAGAATATGAGGGATATGAACCTGAGAATTTATGCACACTGCTCTTGTGCTAGGAAGTTTAGTAGAAAAATGAGAAATCTGTTGTTTGACACTTTTTACTATGATGTGTAGTTCAAAGCACCTTTCCATGATAGAATTTGTCTTTTTCATAGAGACTGGAGTTTAAGTCCAAATGGGATAAAATTTGGACCAGGGACTAGATTACATATTGTTAACTTCCAGTAATTTCTGTAGATTTTTCTGAAGCTATCGAGAATGGGTTGCTGTTATAGGCTAGTTTAATTAGATTTATTTCAGCAAGTAATTAGTGGGTAATAAACTCATTAAGTATACTTTGATGTGGTGACAACATAGCTTAACAAGTTGAATATAGAAAGTTAAGCAGTTGAGTAGCAGTAGATGACATGTGCTTATCTCCTGGAATGCCTTGTTCCATGTTGCATTTCCATGCATCTTGCATGCATTCGCGTTATTTATTCATGTTATGCATCATGCAGGATCGGTAGTGGAAGTTCAGGATCTGTCACCCGAGGAGCCCAGTCCGGAGGAGAGTCTGAACGCGGAAGCTGGAGGGACCGACGCCGACGAGTTGCCCGAGTGCCGCGATCACCGTCCGTCGGACTTTGAGAAAGGCAAGCCCCGAAGCATTCTAACTCCTACGGTTTGCAAATGCTTTACAATTAACCTGACGATCGATGTTGCATTAGGTTATAGGAATTGATTGCTACCGTTGATGCATTATTACTTATCCTTGACCACCTGCAATATATCTTGATATTCCTGTTTAGGTCTAGGCTCGTTATATGCTTAGCCCTGCTTAGACCGGTAAAGGTCGGGTGATTTCCTGTCTCCCGCAATAGGTGGATACCGATCATGTTTAGCCTGTGCTATCATGAGATAACCATGTGATAATTAATCTGAGACGGAGGCGGGATGTAAGAGCAGCAGGACATGGGTTCTGTGTGCTAGTAGTCTCCCGTCTGTGTCGCCTAGGACCCGTTCGGGAATGTAACTTCAGTCAAATTGAACGCGTCAATCACTTAACGGAGTAGGTCTGAGTACCTCCCGCGAAGCCGAGTAAGGTTATTCGAGCCGGTGATGGAGATGTTGACGCCTAACACCCAGGGCCTCAGCTGTACCGTGGGCAACTATTCTGATCGACCTGGCATAGTCCGAGGGCAGGCAGGGCCTGATCGACCTGGCATGACCGTGGGCAGTTATAGATTGAGCGACCTGGCACTGAGATAACCCCCGGTGTAGAAGGGCCCATGACCGTCCCGCGCATTGTGTTCTCGAATCTCCGACTGGTAGCTTACGACTGCCGTAGCCGGAATGTGCCGGGCGAGTGTGAGACATTTTATCCCCAGCTGGGTAGGAATCGATTATAATCGCCATCGCTCCTGGACAGTGAGCAGTTGACTTTAGATCATCTCTCGTAGAACTTATGGAACTAAAATGGTTATGGAATCTGAAAGGCTATTGATGAAATAGTCACTCTTGATTGATTAATTAGTAAAGTGCTTGTTTAGTACAGGTGCAAATCTAGTAAGGTAGAGTTAATGACTAAAAGCAATTGCCAACATCTGAAACTGAGTTTTATTACTAAAGCTTTCATGCAAAGGAGTATGTACAGCCAACCCCACTTATATAGCCTACATGATCCTTGGTGTCTCATTATTTTTGGTTTGTCGGGTAAGTCTAGCTGAGTACCTTCTCGTACTCAGGGTTTATTTCCCTTGTTGTTGCAGATGGCCAGTGCTTTTATGGCTACTGCGAGAATTGCTTGTACCCGGTAACGGGTGATGACTAGACCAAGGGCATGGTCAACACTTATCTCATCTGTTGCTTTTGTGGACCCGGTCGACTGATGGCACCGTATTTATGAACAATCCAAACTTATGTTTTAAAGACTATGTTGCTTCCGCTACTACTATCAAATTATGGTTTGTAATATTATTTCGTACTCCGATGTAATTTGAACTTTATGCAACTGTGATGTAACCCGTGAGCATGTTCGTGGAACAAGTACGATCTTGGCTGGATGTCGTTGAATGATTTGAAATCCTTCGAGATTTCCGGACTACCGGGTTTGTACGAGCTTAAGTACTCGATGATTTCTGCGAGAGCGGAGGTTTTCAGTGCTTAATCTGGTGCAAATTGGTCGGTTCTGTTACACTGCCAGCCACCACAGCTGATCCTCAGGCCACCGGTCCCTCAGTCCAAGCCTCACGTCCTCCCTTCATCGCTCCCGATCCGTCGGCACGGCACGTCTCTACTTGACCTTCACCTTGCCCTCGATCACTGTCTCTGTGCTCGACACCTGCACAACACAAGCCAAAGAACATGCGCATTATCCCAGTTGACAATCACTCATCACTCAGAGACTCGGCATACACCCATGTATCCGCAATCTCCCCCTTGATGAGTGCATTGTCAACTACCAACACAAATCATAAGGAAATAGAGGGCGGAAGAAGGAGAAGAGAGAACTCGACCAAATGACCCAAAAGAATAGCAAAGCCGAAGAAGGTCAAGTGGAAAGAGCAAGACAACTTGGTTCCCAAAGACATGGGCAACGGCTCGACGCAACCAAGCAAAGCAAAGCTAGCCCTCAAGAAGAGGTAGAACAGGCTCAACACCGCTAGCAAATGCCAAATGAAAAATCGAAGCAAAATGCTAGTCCCTCAAGATAGAGGCACAGAGGCTCAACACAACTAGCAAGAAAGCTCGACATCGACTGAAAAGCTCGATACCAACTGAACCCAACTGAAACAAAGATGCGACTGCTAGTCCCTCAAGATAGAGGCAAAGGCTCAACACAACTAGCAAAGCGCTCCGAACCAATTGGAAATTTCAAAAATTTAGCACGAGCAAACTCCCCCTTGCATGGTGCACACAACCGATTCCTCTCCCCTTAGTGAAACATGGGAGGCAACTCCCCCTTGCATGGTGCACACAACCGATTCCTCTCCCCTTAGTGAAACATGGGAGGCATGATTTGTCTAAATTTTCTCCCCCTTAGTTGAAAATGCACCATCAAGCAAAAGGAACTAGTTGCACATCTAGCATATATGAAAAGCACGAGTGTGATTTCAACATATTCTACACAGGCTAGTTGCACATCTCGATGGTGAACATTTTCAAGTTTTATGTTTGTTAAGCAGGTCCACCATTCAAAAATAGCTCAGCTCATAACATGTATTAGTGATCAGAAGGAGCATAAGCTACAAGCATCAACATAAAGCATCAGATCATACACTACACAGAGCATAATTACATTCTAACGATTATATCCATGAAGCTCAGAATGTAAAAGCGTATGTAAAATAAAATGCAGAAAAGATGCAAGAAGATACCAATTGAAGAAACAAAGATAAACGAAAAGTCAGTTTATGATACAAAGAACCAAAATGTTTCCCCATCTAAAAGGGGAAACACACACCAAGCTCACCCCTCAACCGATTAAAGGTTGATTCGTCCAAAGGCTTGGTGAAAATATCAGCCAACTGATGATGAGTATCGACATGGCGAAGGTCGATATCACCCTTCTCATAGTGGTCTCGCAAAAAGTGAAAGCGCACATCAATGTGTTTGGTCTTCGAGTGAAGCACGGGGTTCTTAGCAACGCTAATCACACTCGTGCTGTCACAAAGCAAAGGAACACGAGAAAAGCTCAGACCAAAATCATGCAAAGTGGTCATCATCCAAAGCAATTGGGAACAGCAGCTAGCCGCAGCAACATACTCAGCCTCCGTGGTAGACTGGGCGACACTAGACTGCTTGCGAGAGGACCATGATACAAGAGAAGAACCAATAAATTGGCAAGTCCCAGAAGTGGACTTGCGCTCAATGCGACAACCAGCAAAATCGGCATCGGAATAACCGCAAAGGGAGAGGGTGGAGGAAGCTGAATACCAAATCCCGAACTCATGTGTGAAACGAAGGTACCTGAAAATGCGCTTGACCGCCTGACGGTGAGAAGTGTGCGGCGACGCCTGAAAGCGCGCACACAGACACACCGCGAATTGGATGTCCGGGCGTGTCGCCGTCAGGTAGAGCAGCGACCCGATCATGCTTCGGTACTCCTTCTGGTTCACAGCATCTCCATCCATGTCCGCATCCAGGGCCGTCGTGGTCGACATGGGTGTTGGAAGAGGCTTGGCCTCACCCATATCGAACCTCTTCAGCAAGTCCTTGGTATACTTGCCCTGGTGCACAAACGTCCCTTCTCGGGATTGCTTAATTTGCAATCCGAGAAAGAAAGTCAGCTCGCCCATCATACTCATCTCGAACTCCCTGCTCATAGTATCTGGACTGAGTGACCCGTTCGTCAATGTTGCCGATCATCTGCTGAGGGGGGTGTTGGCGCTGGATGTGTCGTGGCGCCTCCCGTGCAGACGTGATCTCCCCCTCAACAGCAGCTTGTGCCTCCCCGGGTACAAAAGGTACCGCTCAGGGTGGCGGATCCCACGGCCCCCAGGAAGAAGACGTGTCGGGGCCATGAGTCGTCGTAGAAGCCGCTCCTTGCGGCACAGCAGGTGGAGGGGGTGCTGGATCATCGATACCTTCAGCACCCTCGTCCTCGTCATCAAAAAGAGGCTCACCAACCTCATGATAACGTGCACGCTCAAAACGAGAAGAAGGACAAACCATGGTCTCGTCAAAAGTGACATCTGATGTCTCCATGACTTGGTTAGTGTCAAGGTTAAGTACACGATAAGCTCGAGTGTGAGTGCCATAACCCAAAAACACACCGTTAGAAGAACGAGACTCAAACTTGTCCAAGTTGCCCTTTTTGAGTATAAAACAATGGCAACCAAAAACTCGAAAATAACTCACCTTGGGCAGTTTTCCAAAACGCAACTCATAAGAAGTCTTTTTCAAGAAAGCTCGGAGAAAAATGCGATTTGAAATGTAGCATGCAGTGCTCATAGCTTCGGCCCAATATCGCCTAGGAGTCCTATGCTCATCGAGCATCGTCCTGGCCATCTCTACAAGGGTCCGATTCTTCCTCTCTACAACACCATTTTGGGGCGGTGTGTAGGGGGAAGAAAACTGATGCTCCAAACCCAAAGAGTTACAAAACTTCTCAAAATCCAAATTCTTGAATTGAGAACCAATATCACTCCTTATGGCTCGCATCGAGTTCAAAGGGAACTCGTTCTGAAAACGTAAAATCAGATGGCGAGCAAAGGAGAAAGTCTCGGTCTTCTCAGCTAAAAAGAAGACCCACAAATATCTTGAAAAGTCATCAACAACAACAAGCACATACCACTTCCCACCAACCGAGCTCACCCGAGCCGGACCAACAAGGTCCATGTGCAAAAGCTCTCCAGGGCGCTTGGTCATGACCTATGTCACTGGATGGTGGGGAGCGGCAACCATCTTCCCATGTCTACAAGAATGGCAAACAAGATCCTTCTCCATCGACAACTTGGGCAATCCTCGGATTAGGCCAAGTGAACTAAGCCTTGCAAGCAAGTCAAAGCTCAAATGTCCAAACCTCCTATGCCACATCCAAAGATCAGAGGAGGAAGGTCCAGCCAAAAGACAACGAGAAACTCCAAACGACTCCGAGAAATCCGCACGAAAGACTTTCACAAAGGGCGAAATCACACAAACAAGATTGCCCTGAGGATCGAAAATACGACTGAGATTCGGCTTAAAACGAATCTCATAGTCGTCGTCAAATAGTTGCGAAACATAAAGAAGGTTAAAATGCAAGTTAGAGACAAGAGCAACATCGCGCAACACAAAGTGCTCATTAACTCGCACCGATCCACGAGACAAAACCTTACCTTTGCTATTGTCGCCGAAGGTGATAAACTCCTTTCCGGCGACTGGATTAAGACTGGAGAACCACTTGGCGTTTCCGGTCATGTGCCTTGAACACCCGGAATCCACCAACCAAACGTTCTCCAATCGTTTTACCTACATCAATAAAAAGACATAGGGTGAGCATACGGTCCAACACTGGGGTTAGTGAAGTAGGGAGAATACCAGTGTTGGGCCGGCTGCTCAAAAGAACGGTTAGTAGAAAAACCATTCCTAGCACGTCTACGGGGAAAGCGATCACCACGCTGAGGAAAACGTGGTCCGCTGGGGAAAGAGCGCTCACCGCGATACTCAAAACGCGGTGGAGGAAAACGCTCTACAACGAAGCCACCGCCACGGGGTCCAAAGCCTACAGCTGCAGGCTCCCGCCGGGCACGACCCCTCCGCTGCCTAGGCCTGGGAACTTGAGGTTCTGGACCTCTGGGCCTAGCAGCACGCCTCTGAACATTCGGCGCATGTACATCATGGAAAGGATGGTACATGTCCGCATTGTTCATCTCCCTAGCACGGCGCGCCTCTCTCTTGCGCCGAAAGCAAAACTCACTCAAGTGTCCATCTCTCCCACAGTGTTCACAATGGTACCTCACCGCTCTCAAAGGGGGTTGTTGGTACTCACGGTAGTGGGTGTGGATCACTTTGCCCTTCTGTGGCATAAGCTCCTCCTAGATGGGTGGCATGGTGTCAAGCTTGTTCTTGAGGTGGTTTGGTTTTGGAGCCCATGATTGTTTCTTTGGTGGAGCTCTCAGAGGCTCAACAAAGACCCCATCCTTGGTGTTAGGCTTGAGTGGCTCTTTGGGTGGAATCTTGGTAAGCTTGAGAGTAGTGGTGGAGTTGGGCTTCTCACATGGGTTCAGACCACTCGACTCTCCAATCTTGCCAAAAGATGACACATCAACTCCCGGAGCAAAACCTACACCAGGACCTCCAGCAGCTCGCTTGAATTAGGAGATCATCATCCCGAGCTGTGGTTCACCGCTAGACACCCATGACAAGATGGTCCGAAGGTATGTGTTTTCCTCCTCGGTTTGCATCTTGTCATGCTTCACATTAGCGATCTCCATCTCCAAACCCTCACAAAGAGCACACCTAGCCACAGACGTGCTACCTGAGTTGGCCTCTTCAAGAGACACAATCTTGGCATTCTTCTCTGCCAACTCAGATTGAAAGACAGGACAAGTCTTGCACGCACCCAACAGCGAGGGTCTAGCCTTCAGCTCATCCACCTCTCCTACCAACGCCACATACTTACCTCTCAAAGTGAGAAGGTCAGTCATGTGTGTGGTGCACATCTCACACTCCTCCTCCTCAGTGACAACAATGGTCGACTTGACAGACTCAAGTTCCTTTACCGTATCCTCCCACTTCTACTTAAACTCCTTACGCTCTCTAGCGGCACGCCTAAGCAACTTGTCTTGACTAAGGAGAGCGGCAGTAAGTTTCTCGACCTCGGCAGAAAGTTCATCGGGGGTCAGAGATACCTAGGAGGTGTCATCGTCGTCGTCGTCGTTCTGAGGAGTGTCCACCAGCTCGCCGTCGACCTCCTTGCCGAGGGCCATGGTGCAGAAGCCCTCGTCGTCGGCGAAGAAGCAGAGACCGTTCAACTTGTCCTCGATCTTGTTCTTCTTCTCGGACTCATCGTCGCTTGAGGAAGCGGAGTCGTCGTTCGAGTCATCGACGTCGCTGAGCGTGGTGAAGAAAGCACGCTGCTCATCCTGGGCCTTCGCCAAGTACTTTGTCTTGATGTACTCCTTGTTGAAGCCGCCCTTCCGCTTGTGCCTTGCGGGGACGTACTTCTCCTTGCGCTTGCCGGAGTCGTACTTGTGCCCATGATCGCCCTTCCCAGATGAGTGCTTCTTCTTGGGACAGTTGGCGATGAAGTGGTTGGGGTCGCCGCACTCGTAGCATCCCGAGCGTCCTCCTCCGCGACGATGGTTCATGCGGTTGTTGTGGAACCGCGAGAACCGGTTGGCGAGCATAGCCAGCTCGTCATCCCCCAAAGACTCCAGCTGCTCCTCTGTGACAGAAAAGAGAGAAGAGAGTGCAAAACCTCCAGAGGAGTTAGCAGAAGAGCCAGAAAGCAAAGCCATCGACGGGCCAGAAGGATTTTCATAAGAAGCCCTCGCCATGGCATCGATTTCACTGGACTTGTGCTTACTGAAGAGCTCGTCGCACGTGAGGGTCTCATAGTTAGGCGATTCGATGATTGCCTGAACCTTGGAATCCCACACCGATCGATCGAGAGTATGCAAAAGCTTCAAAGCTCTCTCATGATCGTCGAAAGGCAACAGCTCCTTGTTAGCCCTTATCCTGTTGACAATCACCTGAAAGCGAGCGAATAAACTTTCTATGCTCTCGCCAGGCATATGTCGAAAGTTCTCATACTCTCGCTTGAACGACTCGTAGAGACGGGTTTTGACTTGAGAGGTTCCCTCATGGAAACGCATGAGGGTAGCCCAAATCTCCCGAGCCGTAGCGAGGTGAGAAACCCGATCAAACTCACTCATGCTCAGGCATGAGAAAAGAGGATTACGAGCTCGGCTATTGGCATCGTGCTCATCGATCTGAAGCTGAGAGACACGAGCAGCCAAGACCACGTAATCGGCAGAGTTGCAAATATCCCAAATGGAAGCACCCAAACTCTGCAGATAGGCTGACATGCGTATCTTCCAATACGCATAGTTCGTCCCATCGAAAAATGGCGGTTTGCCCATGCCGCGATCCATGTCGCCTTCTGTGGATCTGGAACTGGCTAAGGTGGAAGATCCTTAACCTGCTCTGATACCAATTGAAGGACCGAAGATGCTACCAGAAAGCGACCAGAGGGGGGGTGAATGGGAGCTTCAAATTTTCCTTTCGGAAACTTTCAGCCACTGTCCCGAGAACCACCCCAAGAGCAAACCTAGAGCTCGTATGTGTCCATGACCCTAGAGATAGGGTGGATGCTTCCAGGAAGCACAGCGAGACACTATACGACTCTAGAAACCCAACGCAAAAACCGGAAATCAAAACCGACAACGAACAAACGAACCGCGGATGAAACTGCGCAGACTCAGCAGCATCGGACGCTGGCAGCGTCCGATGTCAGAGCAACGGACGCGTTCGATGAAAACAGGGCGATTCTGGAACCTTACAGGACACCCATCGGACGCTGTGAACAGTGCAACCCTAGCGTCCGATGTCTGACCCCCGGCGCGTCCGATGGCAACAGACGCTCCGATGGTCAGCGTCTGATGCTCCTTAAAGAGCACTGCCAGACGACACGTGGCATCGGACGCTCCGATGGTTTGAGCTCAGCGTCCGATGCTCACGAACTCAGCGTCCGATGGTCCCGAAACAGTACAGTTTTTCCGCGAAATCCACTCGATCTCCTCCAAATCAAAAGCACTAAGGCTTAGACTTGGTATGAGGAGTTCCAAGGAGATTAGTGAGCTATCCCATGGGAATCATGGCTCGCATCTAACTCCGAATCGATGGATTGGAAGAAATCGGGACTAAGGGAGCAAAACCGATCCAAAATGAAAATCAACCGATCTACTAGGTCGTGAGGTTAGAGCTGAATTCCTTCGGTGGAAAGAAGTGCCTCACGATCTAGAACAACTTGGTTCAAACGGATTTCCAAAAGACGCACCAAGCAAAAAGATCGATCGACGGGAAAATCGTGGCAAAAAGGATTCCGCGAAGAACACTAACAAAACGCAAATCACAACCACGAATTTGCAACCATGTGGCTACCACACGCTACAACAGTGAGATTACGGTCTCACTTCCTCAAAAATCTCATGGGCACAGAGGTATTGTTCTCTTCTCCGTGGATCTCAGTTTGCTACAGCAGGGATGTGGGAGAGCAGGAAACCCTAGAAGCAAAGAGCAAATGACTGAGATCGATGGGGAGGTGGGTGTCTCCCCCTACTTATCCTAATTCTAACTATAACTAATTCCCACTCTACCCCTAACTACTTACAGAGCGAACCAGCTAAACCCTAAGGTTATTCTGGACCAACTCGATGGTAGGTGGATCCGACGGCCACGCCCGCACAACTGGTAGCATTGCCTCGACGCAACCTCACCGATTGCCGCCGCGTGCCGCCACCGCTCTGCGTCCTCTTCACGGACTCCGCCCCCGGTTTTGTGGCCCAAACCGGGAAACCAGCCTTCATAGCCAACCCACGGTTTTGAGGCCCAAACCGGGAAACCAGCCTCCAAGTCCATCCCCTGGTTTTGAGGTCGAAACCAGGAAACCCGCCAGCGCCCAGGTTTTGAGGCCCAAACCTGGAAACCGTCCTCAGCCCGAGTTTTGTGGCCCAAACTCGGAAACCCGCAACACGCCCAGGTTTTGTGGCCCAAACCTGGAAACCGTCCACCTGATGGTTTTTCTCTAGCTCTACCACCAAACCGAAGCTGTAGAGGGGATGCACCGCCCGTGCACCCGGTCCAACGACACGTGCCCCCAGGTCCTTGACCCGAGAAACACCATGTCCCACAAGTCTTCGCTCGTCGCTGTCCTCGGCTGCCAGCCACCACAGCTGATCCTCAGGCCACCGGTCCCTCAGTCCAAGCCTCACGGCTGCCCTTCACCGCTCCCGGTCCATCGTCACGGCACGTCTCTACTTGACCTTCACCTTGCCCCTGATCACTATCTCTGTGCTCGACACCTGCACAACACAAGCCAAAGAACATGCGCATTATCCCAGTTGACAATCACTCATCACTCAAAGACTCGGCATACACCCATGTATCCGCACCCCTCAACAGCAGTTGGCGCCTCCTCGGGTATAAAAGGTACTGCTCGAGGTGGCGGATCCCACGGCCCCCAAGTCGAAGAAGAGGGATCGGGACCGTGAGTCGTAGTAGAAGCCGCTCTTTGCGGCACAGCAGGTGGAGGAGGTGTTGGGTCATCCATCCCTTCAGCACCCTCTTCCTCATCATCAAAAAGAGGCTGGCCAACATCATGATCACCTGCACGCTCAAAACGAGAAGAAGGACAAACCATGGTCTCGACAAAGGTGACATCAGATGTCTCTATGACTTGGTTAGTATCAAGGTTAAGTACACGATATGCACGAGTATGAGTGCCATAACCCAAAAATACACCGTCAGAAGAACGAGACTCAAACTTGTCCAAATTGCGCTTTTTGAGTATAAAACAATGGCAACCGAAGACTCTAAAATAACTCACCTTGGGCTGTCTTCCAAAACGCAACTCATAAGAAGTCTTTTTCAAGAAAGCTCGGAGAAAAATGCGATTGGAAATATAGCATGCAATGCTCATAGCTTCGGCCCAATATCGCCTAGGAGTCCTATGCTCATCGAGCATTGTCCTGGCCATCGCTACAAGGGTCCAATTCTTCCTTTCTACAACACCATTCTGAGGCGGTGTGCAGGGAGAAGAAAACTGATGCTCTAAACCCAAAGAGTTACAAAACTTCTCAAAATCTGAATTTTTGAACTCGGAACCATTATCACTTCTAATAGCTCTCATTGAGTTCATAGGGAACTCATTCTGAAGACGCAAAATCAGATTGCGAGCAAAAGAGAAAGTCTCAGTTTTCTCAGCTAAAAAGAAAACCCACGAATATCTCAAAAAGTCGTCAACAACAACAAGCACATACCACTTCCCCCCAACTGAACTCACCCGAGCCGGACCAACAAGGTCCATGTGCAAAAGCTCTCAAGGGCGCTTGGTCATGACCTGAGTCACTGGATGGTGGGGAGCGGCAACCATCTTCCCATGTCTATAAGAATGACAAACGAGATCCTTCTCCATGCATAACTTGGGCAATCCTCGGGTTAGGCCAAGTAAACTAAGCCTTGCAAGCAAGTCGAAACTCAGGTGACCTAGTCTCCTATGCCACTTACAAAGATCAGAGGAGGAAGGTCCAGCCAAAAGACAACGAGAAATTCCAAATGACTCCGAGAAATTCGCACGAAAGACATTCCCAAAGGGCGAAATCACACAAACAAGATTGCCCTGAGGATCCAAAATGCGACTGAGATTCGGTTTAAAACGAATCTCGTAGTTATCATCAAAAAGTTGTGAAACAGAAAGAAGGTTAAAATGCAAGTTAGAAACAAGAGCAACATCACGCAACACAAAGTGCTCATTAACTCGCACCGACCCACGAGACAACACTTTACCTTTACTATTGTCGCCGAAGGTAATAAACTCCTTTCCAGCGACCGGACTAAGACTGGAGAACCACTTGATGTTTCCGGTCATGTGTCTCGAACAACCGGAATCCACCAACCAAACATTCTCCAATCGTTTTACCTACATCAATAAAAAGACATAGGGTGAGCATACGGTCCAACACTGGGGTTAGTGAAGTAGGAAGAATACCAGTGTTGGGCCGGCTGCTCAAAAGAACGGTTAGCAGAAAAACCATTCCTAGCACGCCTTTGGGAAGAGCGATCACCACGTAGAGGAAAACGTGGTCCGCTAAGAGAGGAGCGTCCATCGTGATACTCAAAATGTGGAGGTGGAAAACGCTCAAACTACAAAGCCACCCCCACGGGGTCCATAGCCTACAACTGCAGGCTCCCGCCGGGCACGACCTCCTCACGGTCTAGGCCTGGGAACTTGAGGTTTTGGACCTCTAGGCCTAGTAGCAGGCCTCTGAACATTTGGCACATGTAAATCATGGAAAGGATGGTACATGTCCGTGTTGTTCATCTCCTTTGCACGGCGCGCCTCTCTCTTGCGCCGAAAGCAAAACTCACTCAAGTGTCTATCTCTCCCACAATGCTCACAATGGTACATCACCGCTCTCATAGGGGATTGTTGGTACTCACGGTAGTGGGTGTGGATCACTTTGCCCTTCTGTGGCATAAGCTCCTCTTGGATGGGTGGCATGATGTCTAGTTTGTTCTTGAGGTAGTTTGGTTTTGGAGCCCATGATTGTTTCTTGGGTGGAGCTCTCGGAGGTTCCACAAAAACACCATCCTTGGTGTTAGGATTTAGAGGCTCTTTGGGTGGAATCTTGGTAAGCTTGGGAGTAGTGGTGGAGTTGGGCTTCTCACACGGGTTTAGACCACTCGACTCTCCAATCTTCCCAAAAGATGAAGCGCACTCAACACCCTGAGTAAAGCCTACACCTGGACCTCCAGCGGCACGCTTGAACTGGGAGATCATCATCCCAAGCCGCGGCTCACCACTCGACACCCATGACAAGATGGTCCGAAGGTATGTGTTTTCCTCCTCGGTTTGCATCTTGTCATGCTTCACGTTTGCGATCTCCATCTCCAAACCCTCACACAGAACGCACCTAGTCACACAAGTGCTACCCGAGCTGGCCTTCTCAAGAGACACAATCTTGGTATTCTTCTCTGCCAACTCGGTTTGCAAGCCTGCACATGACTTGCATGCACCCAACAGCGAGGATCTAGCCTTAAGCTCATCCACCTCTCCTACCAACGCCACATACTTACCTCTCAAAGTGAGGTCAGTCATGTGCGTGGTGCACATCTCGCACTCGCCCTCCTCAGAAACGACCACAGTGGACTTGGCAAACTCAAGCTCCTTCACCGTATCCTCCCACTTTTGCCTAAACTCCTTACACTCTCTAGTAGCACGCCTAAGCAGCTTATCTTGACTAAGGAGAGCGGCAGTAAGTTTCTCGACCTCAGCAGAAAGCTCATCGGGGGTCTGAGATACCTAGGAGGTGTCGTCGTCATCGTCGTTCCGAGGGATCTCCTCCAGCTCGCCGTCGACCTCCTTGCTGAGGGCCATGGTGCAGAAGCCCTCGTCGTCGGTGAAGAAGCACAGGCCGTTCAGCTTGTCCTCGATCCTCCTCTTCTTCTCGGACTCATCGTCGCTTGAGGAAGCGAAGTCGTTATCCGAGTCGTCGACGTCGCTGAGCGTGGCGAAGAACGCACGCTGCTCAGCTTGGGCCTTCTCCAAGTACTTCGTATTGATGTACTCCTTGTTGAAGCCACCCTTTCGCTTGTGCTTCGCGGGGACGTACTTCTCCTTGCGCTTGCCGGAGTCGTACTTGTGCCCATGATCCGCCTTGCCGAAGACTTGCTTGTTCTTCTTCGGGCAATTGGCGATGAAGTGGTTGGGGTCGCCGCACTCAAAGCATCCTGAGCGTCCTCCTCCGCGGCGACGGTTCATGCAGTTGTTGTGGAACCGCGAGAACCGGTTGGCGAGCAAAGCCAACTCATCATCCTCCATGAACTCCAGCTGCTCCTCCGTGACAGAAAGAAGAGAGGAAAGTGCAAAGCCTCCAGAGGGGTTAGCAGAAGAGCCAGAAAGCAAAGCCATCGACGGGCCAGAAGGATTCTCAAAAGAAGCCCTCGCCATGGCATCGATCTCACTGGACTTGAGCTTACTAAAGAGCTCGTCGCAAGTGAGGGTCTCATAGTTAGGCGATTCGATGATCGCCTGAACCTTGGAATCCCACACCGACCGATCAAGAGTATGGAGTAGTTTGAGAGCTCTCTCATGATCGTCGAAAGGCAACAACTCCTTGTTAGCCCTCATCCTGTTGACAATCACCAGAAAGCAAGCAAATAAACTTTATATGCGCTCGCCAGGCATATGTCGAAAGTTCTCATACTCTCACTTGAACGACTCGTAGAGACGGGTTTTGACTTGAGTAGTTCCCTCATGGAAACGCATGAGGGTAGCCCAAATCTCCCGAGCCGTAGCGAGGTGAGAAACGCGATCAAACTCACTGAAGGACCGAGAAGCTACCCGAAAGCGACCAGAGGGGGGGTGAATGGGAGCTTCAAAATTTCCTTTCGGAAACTAGATGCCACTGTCCCAAGATCAACCCAAGAGCGAACCCCCCTAGAGCTTGCTAATGTCCACGACCCTAGATATAGGGTGGATGCTTCCTAGAAGCACAGCGGGACACTAGACAACCCTAGAAAGCCAACGCAAAAGACGGAACTCGAATCCGATAAAGAACGAACGAACCGCGAACGAAAACGCGCGAAACTGCAACGACCGGACTCTGCCTGCGTCCGGTCAGCTGGACCGGACGCGTCCGGTCGTCAGAAATCTGCTCTGGGAGCTCTCTGTTCGCGACGGACGCACCGTGCTCAAGCGTCCGGTCGTTCACTGAGCGTCCGGTCAGATCAAACACACACACGATGAACAGGAACCTAGGCGCGTCCGGTCGATTGATAACACAGGTCCCGTCACGAGCGTCCAGTCAAAACAGAAACCCTGTACGCAGCGCTCAACGACCGGACGCACTGATCAGCGTCGATCACTTCGCGACCAGCGTCCGGTCACCCCGCAGCCCCTCTGTTCTTCCACCCACCGATCCGACTCAACTCACCCAAACGCATCCTCTAAGGGATCAAACTTGGTGTATGAAGTCACAAAGAGTTAGTGAGCGCTATCTCTAAGTAGATCATGGCTCGAACCTAACTCAAATCGGTGAATCGAAGAATTCGGGGAAGGACGAACAGTCCTCAAACTAAACTCGATCGATCTCCTAGACCGTGAGGTTAAAGAATGATTCCTTTCGGTGAAAGAAGTGCCTCTCACGATCTAGAACAACTTGGTTC
Source organism: Coix lacryma-jobi var. lacryma-jobi (assembly GCA_009763385.1). Lineage (NCBI taxonomy): Eukaryota > Viridiplantae > Streptophyta > Magnoliopsida > Poales > Poaceae > Coix > Coix lacryma-jobi. The sequence goes on along the minus strand of CM019823.1, from coordinate 65,630,376 downwards.
AATAGAATGCAAAAGAATAACCGAGCACAAAGATCAAGCGACGGGAAAACTCAAGGCACAAAGCAATCCGCGAAGAACATGATGAACATGAAATCAAAACGCGAATTGACACCAAAGAGATGGGATCCAAGTGTGAGGATACGGCCTCACTTCCTCGAATCAACAGTACACAGAGTGGAGTCTCTCTGCGGATCTCACTAGCTAAAGCAAGGGATGGGAGAGTGGGAAACCCTAGCAAATGAAGGCACTACTGAAATAGCTAAATCTGAGATAGGGAGGAGGGTGTCTCCCTGGACTACTTATACTAACCTAGCCTAAGTCTATTTCCTACTCTACCCCTCTCTACTCTAATTACAGAGCGGCCAGAAACCCTAAGGCTAATCTGGTCCACCCGCTGTGGTAGGTAGATCCGACGGCCACGCCCGCACGGTCTTCCGCGTCGCCTCCACGCAACCTTCAGATCGCCGCCACGTGCCGCCACCACTCTGCACCCCCGGTTTTGTGGCCAAACCGGGAAACCAGCCTTTTCCATCAGCCCCCGTTTTTGAGGCCCAACCGGGAACCAGCCTCCAGCCCGAGTTTTGTGGCCCAAACTCGGAAACCCCCCAGCGCCCGAGTTTTGAGGCCCAACTCGAAACCGCCCACGCCCAGGTTTTGAGGCTCAACCTGGAAACCGTCACGCCCAGGTTTTGTGGCTCAACCTGGAAACCCACCCAGCACCCAGGTTTTGAGGCCCAAACCTGGAAACCGTCCACCGTTGGTTTTTCCCGGGCTCTACAACAAACCGGCGTCGTAGAGGGGATGCACCGCCTGTGCAACCCTTCCACCGACATGATCGCACTTCTCCGCTTGTCGCTGTCGCAGGCTGCCAGCCACCACAGCTGATCCTCCGGCCTCCAGTCCATCAGTCTAAGTCCACGTCCGCCCTTCACCGTCCGATACATCGGCATGGCACGTCCCGCCACGGCACGCCCATCCTTCATCGCGCCCGGTCCGGTCCGTCGGCATGGCACGTCGCAACTTGACCTTCACCCGCCATCGATCACTGTCTCCGTGCTCGACACCTGCACAACACAAGCCAAAGAACATGCGCATCATCTCCGTTGACAATCACTCATCACACAGAGACTCGGCATACACCCATGTATCCGCAATCTCCCCCTTGATGAGTGCATTGTCAACTCCACAACAAATCATGAATAAGAAGAAGGAGGTAGGAAGGAGTGGGAAGAGAAAACCCAACCAAATGACCCAAAAGCCTAACAAAAGCCAAAGAAGGTCAAGTGGATGAAGCGAAAACTTGGTCCCCAAACATGGGCAACGGCTCGACGCAACCAAGCAAAGCAAAGCTAGCCTCAAGAAGAGGTAGAACAGGCTCAACACACCGCTAGCAGATACCAATTGAAGATCGGAGGACAACAGAAGCAAAATGCTAGTCCCTCAAGATAGAGGCACAGAGGCTCAACACAACTAGCAAGAAAATCACTCCGACCCAATTGGAAATCAACCCAACCAAATGGGAAAGCACACCAGACGATACCAATTGAAGCCAAATGAAAAAGCTTATGAAGCTCATGAAAAGCTAGGAACGTTTGCTAGTCCCTCAAGACAGAGGCAACGGCTCAACACAACTAGCAAACTCCCCCTCGACAAATGCAAGCAACTAGGACAAATGATTCTCCCCTTAGTTGATCAACACAGGAGCATATGATTTGCATAAATTTCTCCCCCTAGTTGAAAATGCACTTATCAAGGCCAAAGGTATCGGAGAAGCAACTCCCTTCACATAAACTCCCCCTGACACAAGATCTCCTTCCAAAATGCATATGAAGTCAAAATGCAAGTTAGGAGCTTCAAGTATATAGTCAAAAGAGTGCAAAGATGCTCTAATCAGTATAGCTCCACATCTCAATTAAGCACTCAAATAGCAAAGGCTCAAACTGATCACTTATACGAAATATGAAGCATATGAGCATGTGAGCAGTTTTTAAGCCAAAAGGATAGTCACCATCAAAATAGCACTAGACATGTATAGAAGGAATCCAAACAAGTGCTAAGCATATATACAAGGTGAACTACCCCTAGCAAAGTTCAATCATCATGCATAGGAATGAAGCATATACTTGTGATTTCAAATTTATATCGGAGTTGCAGCGGTAAAAGAATTCACAAGTTCATTTTTGGCATGTGATTGCGAGAGGTTGAAAGCTTGTCATTGCCTAACTTTTCAACCGTGCGAAGCCTATGCCGAAGCAATCAGAAGCTTAAAGCAACGGTTTCGGTCATACACTACATGGCTCAAGTTTAACTCAAAGTGCAATGAGAAACAGTCTCAATACCATGAGGTGTTGACAAGCAATCCCATCTCGATCTTTTCAATTCAACAATACTTGGTTCAGATTTTAAGCAAGTTATGAACAACCAAGCAAGTGAATGACTCAGAACTAGAGACATAGCAACCTAGCATATATGAAAAGCAGGAATGGACTCAACACACCCTACACATGCTAGTTGCATATCTCAATGGTGAACATTTTCAGATTTATATACATTAGGCATAATTCACCATTCCAAAAATAGCTCGCTCATAACATGTAACAGTGATCAGAAAGAGCATAAGCTACAAGCATCATCATAAGTATCGGAGCAATACTAACAAGAGCATAATTACATTCTAGTGAATATAGACATGAAGCTCAGAATGTAAATGCGTATGCCCGACACAAACTGAAAGAAAGAAGATACCAATTGGAAAGACTCAAGAAACTCAAAAGAAAAGAACCTCAAAATAAAAGAGTCAGTCTGTACATCTCAAAATGCTTCCCCCATCTAAAAGGGAAACACACACCAAGCTCACCCCTCAACCTATTAAAGGTTGATTCGTCTAAAGGCTTGGTGAAAATATCAGCCATTTGTGATGAGTATCGACATGGCGAAGGTCGATATCACCCTTCTCCTGGTGGTCTCGCAAGAAATGAAAGCGCACATCAATGTGTTTGGTTTTCGAGTGAAGCACGGGGTTCTTAGCAACGCTAATGGCACTCGTGCTGTCACAAAGCAAGGAACTCGAGTAAAGCTCAAACCAAAATCACGCAAAGTGGCCATCATCCAGAGTAACTGGGAACAGCAGCTAGCCGCAGCAACATATTCAGCCTCCGTGGTAGACTGAGCGACACTAGACTGCTTGCGAGAAGACCACGACACCAGAGAAGATCCAATAAACTGGCAAGTCCCAGAAGTGGACTTGCGCTCAATGCGACAACCAGCAAAATCAGCATCAGAAAAGCCACAAAGCGAGAGGGTGGAAGAAGCAGAATACCAAATCCCGAACTCAGGCGTGAAACGAAGGTACCTGAAGATGCGCTTCACCCGGCCTGACGGTGAGAAGTGCGTGGCGAAGCCTGAAAGCGCGCGCACAGCACAAACGGCGAACTGAATGTCCGGCCGTGTCGCCGTCAGGTAGAGCAGCGATCCAATCATGCTGCGGTACTCCTTCTGGTCCACTGCTTCTCCATCCGTGTCGGCATCCAGGGCAGTCGTCGTCGACATGGGCGTCGGAAGAGGCTTGCCTCACCCATGTCGAACCGCTTCAGCAAGTCCCTCGTGTACTTGCCCTGGTGCACAAACGTCCCCTCTCGGGATTGCTTAATTTGCAACCCGAGAAAGAAAGTCAGCTCGCCCATCATGCTCATCTTGAACTCCCTTGCTCATAGTATCTGCAAACTTGGCAACCAAAGCGTGAGAAGAACCACCGAAAATGATATCATCCACGTAAATTTGGACCAAGAGAGTATCTTTGCCTTGCTTGAGGAGAAAGAGCGTTTTATCAACACATCCCATTTTAAAACCCTTAGCTAGCAAAAGGTTTTTTAATCTCTCATACCAGGCTCTAGGGGCTTGTTTTCAAACCATACAAAGCTTTGTGGAGTTTAAAGACATGGTTTGGAAACTTGGGATTTTCAAAACCGGGGGGTTGCTGGACATAGACCTCCTCCTCAATGTAGCCGTTTAAGAAGGCACTCTTGACATCCATTTGAAAAAGTTTGAAACCCATGGATGCAGCATAAGCCAAGAGTATCCTAATAGCCTCCAAACGAGCTACAGGAGCGAAGGTCTCCTCATAATCTATCCCCTCCTTCTGACTATAACCCTTCGCTACAAGCCGGGCCTTGTTTCTCACAATGTGGCCCTCCTCTCCTTGCTTGTTTTTAAATACCCATTTTGTCCCAATAGGTTTACAGTCAGGAGGTGGAGGCACTAGAACCCAAACCCGATTTCGCTCAAAGTTCTCTAGCTCCTCATGCATGGCATTGACCCAATCCGGATCCGTCAATGCGTGTCCAACATCTCGGGGCTCAAAAGACGCAACAAAAGCAGATGAGCAAAGTGCGAGATGTGCTGTGACCTGGAGCGAGTAACTCGCTCGTCGATGTCGCCGATCATCTGCTGAGGAGGGTGCTGGCGCTGGATGTGTCGTGGCGCCTCCCGGAAGAAGTGACCTCCCCCTCAACAGCAGCTGGTTCCATCCCGGGTCAACAGGTCCCGGCGGCGAGCCCGGGGGTCCCCCCCCCCAGGAAGAAGATGTCCGGCCGTGAGTCGTCGTCGCGCTCCCTTGCGGCACGCTGTGGGCGCTGGATCGCTCTCTCGTCCATCACTACCTCGTTCCGCACCCTCATCCTCGTCAAAAGAGGCTCTCCAACCTCATGATCACCTGCACGCTCTCAAACGAGAAGAGGGACAAACAAGAGTCTCGTCGAAGGTGACATCTGATGTCTCCATGACTCGGTTAGTGTCAAGGTTAAGTACACGATAAGCTCTCGAGTGTGAGTGCCATAACCCAAAACAAACACCCGTCAGAAGAACGAGACTCAAACTTGTCCAGGTTTGCCTTTTTTCAATATAAAACAGTGGCAACCAAAGACTCTAAAATAACTCACCTTGGGCTGGCGACCAAAACGCAACTCATAAGAGGTCTTCTTCAAAAACGCTCTCAGAAAAATGCGATTCGAAATGTAGCATGCAGTGTTCATAGCTTCGGCCCAAAAGCGCCTAGGAGTCCTATGCTCATCAAGCATCGTCCTGGCCATCTCAACAAGGGTCCGATTCTTCCTCTCTACAACACCATTTTGGGGTGGTGTATAGGGGGAAGAAAACTGATGCTCCAAACCAAGGCGGTTACAAAACTTCTCAAAATCCGAATTTTTAAACTCGGAACCATTATCACTCCGAATAGCTCGCATCGAGTTCAAAGGGAACTCGTTCTGAAGACGCAAAATCAGATTGCGAGCAAATGAGAAAGTCTCGGTCTTCTCAGCTAAAAAGAAGACCCACGAATATCTCGAAAAGTCGTCAACAACAACCAAACATACCACTTGCCACCAACCGAGCTCACCCGAGCCGGACCAACAAGGTCCATTGTAAAAGCTCTCGGGGTGCGAGGTCATGCCTTAGTCACCGGATGGTGGGGAGCAGCAACCATCTTCCCGTGTCTGCAAGAATGGCAAACTAGATCCTTCTCCATCGAAAGCTTGGGCAATCCTCGGATTAGGCCAAGTGAGCTAAGTCTTGCAAGCAAGTCGAAGCTTAAGTGACCGAGCCTCCTATGCCACTTCCAAAGATCGGAAGAAGGACTAGCCAAAAGACAGCGAGAAGATCCAAACGACTCCGAAAAATTCGCAGGAAAAACTTTCCCAAAGGGCGAAATCAGACATACAAGATCGCCCTGAGGATCTAAGATGCGACTAAGGTTCGGTTTGAAAAGAATCTCATAGTCATCATCAAAAAGTTGCGAAACAGAAAGCAAGTTAAAATGCAGGTTAGAACAAGAGCAACATCGCGCAACACAAAGTGCTCATTAACCCGCACAGTCCCACGGGACAATACTTTACCTTTACTATGTCGCCGAAGGTGATGTACTCCTTTCCGGCACCGGGCTAAGGCTGGAGAACCACTTGGTGTTTCCGGTCATGTGCCTCGAACAACCGGAATCCACCAACCAAACGTCCTCCAAACCGTCTTACCTACATCAATAGAAAGACATAGGGTGAGCATACGGTCCAACACTGGGGTTAGTGAAATAAGGTAATACCAGTGTTGGGCCGGCTGCTCAAAAGAACGGTTAGCAGAAAAACCATTCCTAGCACGTCTACGAGGGTAGCGATCACCACGCACAGGAAAACATGGTCCGCTAGGGAAGAAGCGCTCACCGCGATACTCAAACTGCGGTGGGGGAAAGCGCTCAACTAAGCCTCCGCCACGGGGTCCGTTACCTGCAAAAGCAGGACCCCGTCGGGCACGCTCTCTACGAGGTTTACGCCTAGGAGCCTGGGGCTCAACTGCTCTAGCGTCTCTCCTCGGAGCTCTCTCTTGCCTAGGCCTAACAAACTGAGGTGCTGGACCTCTAGGCCTAGTCTCCCTCCTCGGGGCTCTCATCTCCTGCCTGCTCCTAGGCCTGGGACCCTGACGTCCGGACCTAGCAGCTCTCCTCCTGGGCCTTCGGTACATGTCCACCATGAGCTGGATGGTACATGTCCGGGTTCTCCATCTCCCGAGCCTGCGCGCCTCTCTCTTGCGCCTAAAGCAGAACTCGCTCAAGTGACCATCCCTCCCACAGAAATCACACTGGTACCTCACCGCACGCAAAGGGGTTTGTTGGTGACCAGGGCTGTGGGTGTGGTTCACTTTGCCCTTCTGAGACAACACTCCTCTCTATGGGTGGTATAGCATCAAGCTTGTTCTTAGGTGGTTTGGCTTGGGTGCCCAAACTGGGTTCTTGGAGGAACTTTAGGGGGTTCCTCACCACACCATCTTGGGTGATAGGCTTGGCTGGCTCTTTGAGTGGAAGCTTGGCAAGTTTGGGAGTAGTGGTGGAATTGGGCTTCTCACATGGGTTCAGACCACTAGACTCTCCAATCTTCCCAAAGGCTGAGAGATCAACACTCTGAGCAAAACCTACACCAGGGGCAACCAACAGCTCGCTTGAATTGGGAGATCATCATCCCGAGCTGCGGCTCACTACTGGAGACCCATGACAAGATGGACCGAAGGTATGTGTTTTCTTCCTCGGTTTGCATCTTGCCATGCTTCACATTGGCAATCTCCATCTCCAGGCCCTCACACAAAGCACACCTCGTGACACAAGTGCTATCTGAGCTGGCCTTGACTAAAGACTCAATCTTGGCATTCTTCTCTGCCAACTCAGTTTGCAAGACAGGACAAGTCTTGCACGCACCCAACAGCTGCGGCCTAGCACGGAGCTCATCCACCTCTCCAACCAATGCAGCATACTTACCTCTCAGAGTGAGAAGGTCAGTCATGTGCGCGGTGCAACGACTCGCACTCCGCCTCCTCCGACACTACCACGGTGGACCGAGCGAACTCAAGCTCCTTCACCGTGTCCTCCCACTTCTGCCTAAACTCCTTGCGCTCTCTAGCGGCACGCCTAAGCAACTTATCTTGGCTAAGGAGGGCAGCAGTCAACTTCTCAACCTCAGAGGAAAGCTCGTCGTAGGTGAGAGATACCTGGGAGGTGTCGTCGTCGTCGTCGTTCCGAGGGGTACGCTCTGGCTCGCCGTCGACCTCATCGCCCAGCGCCATGGTGCAGAAGCCGTCGTCGGCGGCGAAGAAGCAGAGGCCGTTCAGCTTGTCCTCGATCCTCTTCTTCTTCTTCTCGGACTCGTCTCGCTCGAGCTGGCGGAGTCGTCATCCGAGCCGTCGACGTCGCTGAGCGTGGCGAAGAATGCGCGCTGCTCAGCTTGCTGCTTCTCCCAAGTACTTCTTCTTGATGTACTCTTTGTCGAAGCCGCCCTCGTTTCTTGTGCCTTGGGGGACGTGCTTCTCCTTGTACTTGGAGTCGCGCTTGCGCCCATGTTCGCCCTTGCCCAAGTGCTTGTTCTTCTTGGGCAGTTGGCGATGAAGTGGTCGGGGTCGCCGCACTCGTAGCATCCCGTGCGTCCTCCTCCTCGACGACGGTTCATGCGGTTTTTGTGGAACCGCGAGAACCGGTTGGCGAGCAAAGCCAACTCGTCATCTCCCAAAGACTCCAGCTGGTCCTCTGTCACAGAAAGAGAGAAGAAAGCGCAAAGCCAGCTGAGGGGTTAGAGGAAGAGCCGGAAACCAAAGCCATGGACGGGCGAGAAGGATTTTCAAAAGAAGCCCTCGCCATAGCATCAATCTCACTGGACTTGAGCTTACTGAAGAGCTCGTCGCAGGTGAGGGTCTCATAGTTCGGTGATTCGATGATTGCCTGAACCTTGGAGTCCCACACCGAACGGTCAAGAGTGTGCAAAAGCTTCAAAGCACGCTCATGATCGTCAAATGGCAACTGCTCTCTGTTAGCCCTCATCCTGTTGACAATCACCTGAAAGCGAGCGAATAAACTTTCTATGCTCTCGCCAGGTTGATGTCTAAAGTTCTCATACTCTCGCTTGAACGACTCGTAGAGTCGGGTTTTGACTTGAGAGGTGCCCTCATGAAAACGCATGAGAGTGTCCCAGATCTCCCGAGCCGTAGCGAGGTGAGAAACACGATCAAACTCACCCATGCTCAAACAAGAGAAAAGAGCATTACGGGCTCGGCTATTGGCATCGTGCTCATCGATCTGCTGTTGAGTCACACGAGCAGCCAAGACCACGTAATCAGGGGAGTTGCAAATATCCCAGATCGAAGTGCCCAAGCTCTGCAAATAGGCCGACATACGTATCTTCCAATACGCATAGTTCGTCCCATCGAAAAACGGCGGTTTGCCCACGCCGCGATCCATGTCGCCTTCGGTGGATCTGGAACCGGCTAAGGTGGAAGATCCTTAACCCGCTCCGATACCAATTGAAGGACCGAGAAGCTACCCGTAAGCGACCAGAGGGGGGGTGAATGGGAGCTTCAAAATTTCCTTTCGGAAACTAGATGCCACTGTCCCAAGATCAACCCCAAGAGCGAAACCTAGAGCTTGCTAATGTCCACGACCCTAGATATAGGGTGGATGCTTCCTAGAAGCACAGCGGGACACTAGACAACCTAGAAAGCCAACGCAAAAGACGAACTCGAATCCGATCAAGAACGAACGAACCGCGAACGAAACGCGCGAAAACACGCAAACTACTGCAACGACCGACTCTGCCTGCGTCCGGTCAGCTGGGACCGGACGCGTCCGGTCGTCAGAAATCTGCTCTGGGAGCTCTCTGTTCGCGACCACCGGACGCACCGTGCTCAAGCGTCCGGTCGTTCACTGAGCGTCCGGACAGATCAAACACACACGATGAACAGGAACCTAGGCGCGTCCGGTCGATTGATAAACACAGAGTCCGGTCACGAGCGTCCAGTCAAAACAGAAACCCTGTACGCAGCGCTCAACGACCGGACGCACTGGTCAGCGTCCGATCACTTCGCGACCAGCGTCCGGTCACCCCGCAGCCCCTGTCTGTTCTTCCACCGATCCGACTCAAACTCACCAAAAAGCATCCTCTAGGGATCAAACTTGGTGAGTGAAGTCACACAGAGGTTAGTGAGCTATCTCTAAGAGATCATGGCTCGAACCTAACTCAAATCGGTGAATCGAAGAATTTCGGGGGAAGGGACGAAAAGTGACCCGAAACGAAAAATCGATCGATCTCCTAGACCGTGAGGTTAAAGAATGATTCCTTCGGTGGAAAGAAGTGCCTCACGATCTAGAACAACATGGTTCAAATGGATTTGCAAAAGATGAACCGAGCAGAGAGATCAAGCGACGGGAAAACTCAAGGCACAAAGCAATCCGCGAAGAACATGATGAACATGAAATCAAAACGCGAATTGACACCAAGAGATGGGATCCAAGGTGAGGATACGGCCTCACTTCCTCGAATCAACAGTACACAGAGTGGAGTCTCTCTGCGGATCTCAACTAGCTAAAGCAGGGATGGGAGAGTGGGAAACCCTAGCAAATGAAGGCACTAACTGAAATAGCTAAATCTGAGATAGGGAGGAGGGTGACTCCCCTGGACTACTTATACTAACCTAGCCTAAGTCTATTTCCTACTCTACCCCTCTCTACTCTAATTACAGAGCGGCCAGGAAAACCTAAGGCTAATCTGGTCCACCCGCTGGTGGTAGGTAGATCCGACGGCCACGCCCGCACGGTCTTCCGCGTCGCCTCCACGCAACCTTCAGATCGCCGCCACGTGCTGCCACCACTCTGCACCCCCGGTTTTGTGGCCCAAACCGGGAAACCAGCCTTTTCCATCAGCCCCCCGGTTTTGAGGCCCAAACCGGGAAACCAGCCTCCAGCCCGAGTTTTGTGGCCCAAACTCGGAAACCCGCAGCGCCCGAGTTTTGAGGCCCAAACTCGGAAACCGGCCCACGCCCAGGTTTTGAGGCTCAACCTGGAAACCGTCACGCCCAGGTTTTGTGGCTCAACCTGGAAACCCAGCACCCAGGTTTTGAGGCCCAAACCTGGAAACCGTCCACCGTTGGTTTTTCCCGGGCTCTACCAATAAACCGGCGTCGTAGAGGGGATGCACCGCCTGTGCACCCCTTCCACCGACATGATCGCACTTCTCCCGCTTGTCGCTGTCGCAGGCTGCCAGCCACCACAGCTGATCCTCCGGCCTCCAGTCCATCAGTCTAAGTCCACGTCCGCCCTTCACCGTCCAATACATCGGCATGGCACGTCCGCCGCACGGCACGCCCATCCTTCATCGCGCCCGGTCCGTCGGCACGGCACGTCGCAACTTGACCTTCACCCCCCCATCGATCACTGTCTCCGTGCTCGACACCTGCACAACACAAGCCAAAGAACATGCGCATCATCTCCGTTGACAATCACTCATCACACAGAGACTCGGCATACACCCATGTATCTGCACTCACTCATGCTCAAGCATGAGAAAAGAGCATTACGGGCTCGGCTATTGGCATCGTGCTCATCGATCTGAAGCTGGTTGTCGCATTGAGCGCAAGTCCACTTCTGGGACTTGCCAATTTATTGGTTCTTCTCTTGTATCGTGGTCTTCTCGCAAGCAGTCTAGTGTCACCCAGTCTACACGGAGGCTGAGTATGTTGCTTCCGGCTAGCTGCTGTTCCCAGTTGCTTTGGATGATGGCCACTTTGCGTGATTTTGGTCTAAGCTTTTCTCGTGTTCCTTTGCTTTGTGACAGCACGAGTGCGATTAGCGTTGCTAAGAACCCCGTGCATCACTCGAAGACCAAACACATTGATGTGCACTTTCACTTTTTGCGAGACCACTATGAGAAGGGTGATATTGACCTTCGCCATGTCGATACTCATCATCAGTTAGCTGATATTTTCACCAAGCCTTTGGACGAATAAACCTTTAATCGGTTGAGGGGTGAGCTTGGTGTGTGTTTCCCCTTTTAGATAGGGGAAACATTTTGGATCTTGTATCATAGATTGACTATTTTCTCGTTTGCTTTGTTTTTCTTTTGCATTTCAGCATACGCTTTTACATTCTGAGAGCTTCATGTATATAATCTTTAAAATGTAATTATGCTCTGTTTAGTGTGCTCCGATGCTATATGCTGATGCTAGTAGCTTATGCTCCTTCTGTTCACTAATACATGTTGTGAGCTGAGCTATTTTTGAATGGTGAATTTGCTTAACAAACATAAAACTTGAAAATGTTCACCATTGAGATATGAAACTAGCATGTGTAGGATGTGTTGAATTCACTCGTGCTTTTCATATATGCTAGGTTGCTATGTCTCTAGTTCTGAGTCTGTCACTTGCTTGGTCTGTTCATATTCTGTCAATAAAATCTGAACCAAGTTTTAAGTGAATTGAAAAGATCGAGATGGGATTGCTTGTCAACATCACAGTTTTGAGACTGTTTCGCATTGCACTTTGAGTTAAACTTGAGCTGTGTATTGTATGACCGAAACTATTGCTTTAAGCTTCTGATTGCTTCTGCATAGGCTTCGCACAGTTGAAAAGTTAGGCAATGACAAGCTTTCAACCTCTCGCAATCACATGCTGAAATTTTAACTTGTGTAATCTTAACCGCCGCAACTCTCCGATAAAATTTGGATACACAAGACTATGTTTCACTCTATAGCATGATGATTGAACTGTGCTGGGGTAGTTCACCTTGTATACATGTTTAGCACTTGTCTGATTTCCTGTCTATACATGTTTTTGTGCTATTTTGATGGTGAATACCTTTTTGGCTAAAAACTGCTCACTTTGCTCATATGTTCATAGTTCATATTTGGTGATCAGTTTAAGCCTTTGCTAGCTTGTATGCTTTCCAGTGAGTCGTTGGAGCCATACTGTTTAGAGCATTTTTGCATTTTCTTGACTATATTCCTGAAGCTGCTAACTTGCACTATGACTCATATGCATTTTGGAAGGGGGAGAACTTCTCTTGTTGGCACATTTGATGTGCATTTTCCCAGGGGGAGACCTTGCTTGAGACTTATTGTTGCATTTTTCACTTGATGGTGTATTTTCAACTAAGGGGGAGAATTTGGACAAATCATGCCTCCCATGTTCAACTAAGGGGAGAGGAATCGGTTGTGTGCACCGTGCAAGGGGGAGTTTGCTCGTGATAAATTTTTGAAATTTCCAATTGGTTTGGAGCGCTTTGCTAGTTGTGTTGAGCCTTTGCCTCTATCTTGAGGGACTAGCAGTCGCATCTTTGCTTCAGTTGGTTTCGGGCTTTTCAGTTGATATCAAGCTTTCTGCTAGTTATGTTGAGCCTCTGTGCCTCTGTCTTGAGGGACTAGCATTTTGGTTTGATTTTTCAATTGGTATCTGCTAGCGGTGTTGAGCCTATTCCACCTCTTCTTGAGGGCTAGCTTTGCTTTGCTTGGTTGCGTCGAGTGGTTGCCCATGTCTTTGGGGACCAAGTTGTCTTGCTCTTTCCACTTGACCTTCTTCGGCTTTGCTATGCTTTTGGGTCATTGTGTCGAGTTCTCTCCTCTCCTTTCTTCCTTCATTCTATTTCCATCATGATTTGTGTGTGTAGTTGACAATGCACTCATCAAGGGGGAGATTGCGGATACATGGGTGTATGCCGAGTCTCGAAGTGATGAATGATTGTCAACGGGTTTGATCGCAGGTTCTTTGGCTTGTGTTGTGCAGTTGTCGAGCACAGAGATAGTGATCGAGGGCAAGGTGAAGGTCAAGTAGAGACGTGCCGTGCCGACAGACCGGGAGCGGTGAAGGGAGGACGTGAGGCTTGGACTGAGGGACCGGTGGCCTGAGGATCAGCTGTGGTGGCTAGCAGCCTGGGACAGCGACGAGCGAAGACTTGCGGGACATGGTGTTGCTCGGGACGAGGCCCTGGGGACATGTGTCGGTGGACGGGTTGCACGGGCGGTGCATCCCCTCTACGGCTCGGTTTGGTGGTAGAGCCAGAGAAAAACCATCGGGTGGATGGTTTCCAGGTTTGGGCCACAAAACCTGGGCGTGCTGCGGGTTTCCGAGTTTGGGCCATAAAACTCGGGCTGAGGACGGTTTCCAGGTTTGGGCCTCAAAACCTGGGCGCTGGCGGGTTTCCTGGTTTCGGCCTCAAAACCAGGGGATGGACTTGGAGGCTGGTTTCCCGGTTTGGGCCTCAAAACCGGGGGTTGGCCACGAAGGCTGGTTTTCTGGTTTGGGACACAAAACTGGGGGTGGAGTCCGTGAAAAGGACGCAGAGCGGTGGCGGCACGTGGCGGCAATCGGTGAGGTTGCGTCGAGGCAACGCTACCTATTGTGCGGGCGTGGCCATCAGATCACCACCTACCACGAGTTGGTCCAGAATAACCTTAGGGTTTAGCTGGTTCGCTCTGTAAGTAGTTAGGGGTAGAGTGGGAATTAGGAATAGTTAGAATTAGGATAAGTAGGGGGAGACACCCACCTCCCCATATATCTCAGTCATTTGCTCTTTGCACTTAGGGTTTCCTGCTCTCCCAGTCCCCTGCTGTAGCTAGCTGAGATCCGCAGAGAACCATACCTCTGTGTACTGGAGATTTTGAGGAAGTGAGGCCGTAACCTCACTGTTGTAGCGTGTGGTAGCCACACGGTTGCAGATCGATGTGTTGATTCGCGTTTTGGTTCGTGTTCTTCGCGTTCTTCGTTTCTTCACGATTTTCCCGTCACTCGATCTCCTTCTCTACTGCGTCTTTACGAAATCCATTTGAATCAACTTGTTCTTTATAGTGAGGAGATCATTTCCACTGAAGGAATTTATCTAACTCCTCACGAACAAGTAGATTGGGTTGATTTCGTGTTCGTGGCGCTTTTTCGTTCATACTCCTCCCCTTTCGATTTCCCGGTGATTGAATCAATTTGAGCGGATGATTTCTTGGGGATAGTCTCCTAACTACCTCGTGATCATCCTCTCCAAGTTTGGGAACGTGGGATTGTGAGTTGATTGGATTTGGAGAAGTTTTGGGAGAAGGGCGACCAAAATCGCCCTCTCTGCAAGATCGCGGACAGTCCGTGCCTGGTACCGCGGACAGTCCGGGCATCGGGGGTGAGCCAGATCAGTGGTTGCGTTCCTCGGCTGCCTTGGCGATTTTTGACCTGCGGACAGTCCGCAGTTGAATTTCGCGGACAGTCTAGGAGTCGACCAGGGACGTTCAGCAACCTTGCTGTTTTGTCCATTTGGCCGGCGGACAGTCCGAGCTTCTGTGGCGGACAGTCCGCAGTAAGCCCGGACAGTCCGGGACTGTACCGGCGGACAGTCCGCGAATCGGCTGAAGCTTCCGGTTTAGTGCGTTTGCTCTCCCGACTTCTCCGCTTGTTTTCCGGACCTCTCGTTTGACCCTAGAGTTGATCAAGGAACCTCTCTAGGTATCTTTGCTACTTGTTAGCATTGGTATTTGAGGATTTCTCGACGTAGTCTTCCATCTACGTTTGAGACTTGGTTTTTGAGGGTCGAACTTGTGTCGGTGTCTTCGGCGTTTTGGTTTGCTATCGCTTTGTGGTGCCTCGCTGTGATCCTAGGGATCATCCACCCTCTTCCAAGGGTCGTGGGCATCACGGTTTTGATCGAAGCTTTCGGGGGTTGATTTTGGGAACATAAGGCCAAAGTTTCGAGAGAAATTTTTGAGCTCCGATTCACCCCCCATCTGGTCGCCTTGCTAGTGCTTTCTCAGTCCTTCAACGTCTGCCCTTCGCCACTCTCGGTCCATTGGCACGACACGTCTCTACTTGACCTTCACCTTGCCTTTGATCACTGTATCCGTATCCGTGCTCGACACCTGCACAACACAAGCCAAGAACATGCGCATTATCCCAGTTGACAATCACTCATCACTCAGAGACTCGGCATACACCCATGTATCCGCAGAGCCATGGATAGTTTTTAGGCTAGGAATTTCTCAAAAAAGATAGAGTTGTGATTATCAGGCTAGGTGGGTTAGTTGGTTCAGTACACACACTATATGATGCATCATCCTACATATGAGATATGAGATACCACTAATCCATCCATCAGGCAAAGATGGTCTTTGCTTTAATTAATTATTATTGGTGTTGTCACCTGTACTATTTTATTTATGTGGCCTTGGCACTGTACGTTCTGTGCTAACTGGAATAAGGAGATTACAAGCTGATTTTTTGTGGAATAAGTTAAGAACCATGTTTATATTGAAAACATTATTTGGTAAGTTTTATAATAGGACAAATGAAAGGTCATGGGACAATGCATGCATCACTATCACAGTGCTCCTGCTCAATGTCACAACCATTTTGTAATGGAAAACATAAAGCCACAGCCATTTTGCATGTTACTGTCTAGCTTCTATTGTTTCACCAGAGCCAAGAGACCGTGCAAAATTCAGTTCTAAAAACTCTGAATATGAAATACAGAACTTCTGAACCTCTGGTATCGTTTTAGAAAGTTCCTAGCATTGACTCATTAGTCTGTTGAGTCCTCTGCTGAGAAATCAACTTGGTAGAGATGATGACTTGCTTCAACTCGTTTCTGCTCTCCCTAACTCCTCTCTCCCTGTACTACTACTCTCTGCTATGTTTCAGTTATGCTTTGGGTTTTGCAGCATTTATTCTGAACACTACTCCTCTCCCTAGTACTCCTCTCTGTTACTACTACTCCCCCTACTCCTCTCTATACTCTCTCCCTACTACTCCTCTCTGTTACTACTCTATGCTACTGTACTACTCCTCTCCCTCCTCCCTTTATACTCCTCTCCCTAGTACTCCTCTCTGTTACTACTCCCCCTACTCCTCTCTATACTCCTCTCCCTACTACTCCTCTCTGTTACTACTCTATACTACTGTACTACTCTCCCTCCTCTCTATACTATTGTACTACTCCTCTCCCTACTCTCTACCTAGTCTCTGTACTAGTCCTCTCTATACTACTCTCTATACAACTCTCCCTACTAGTCCTCTCTATTACTACTCTCCCTACTCCCTACTATGGCATTTGCATGGATGCTTTTTTTCGAACTTGTAAGCTGAGGTAGTGGCAAATGCGATGATGTGACCCCTTCTATCTATGCTGAGGCAGCGGCGATGATGATCAATTGCCCCCTGCTTTCTATGTTGAGTCAGCTGCTAGACTAGGATGGCTTGTATTTTACAAGTAACCAGTTTAGTAGTGACGTGTTGACCTAGGGGCAAATCTGAGCCAAAAACTTATACGTGTCATTTTTTATTCAAAAGCTTTTAACTGATCACATTTATATACCTATGTGTATATGTAGAACTGAAATGGCGAAAGACAAAACAAATGAGTGGAGGGACCCTACCCCTAGCTCCTCGTCAACTAGCTTGATGAGTGTTGCGTCCGTGACTCCACCGCCGAAGAAGCAGCGTACAGAGGTGGACAACGATCCGACGTACGAACCGGGGGCGAACGAAGCAGATAGTTATGACTTCGAGGGTTTCTCCAGACGTTGGCTTTCTAACATGTACAATGATGCGTGCGAAAAACTAAAGGCAAGAGACTCTTGTCAACAGCTGCCGATTGTGTCTCGTCAGCTTGAGTTTAGGGACAAAGATGCGGTCAGGGAGGAAGAAGCCCCCGCTCCCTCTACGGCAACCTCTTTGTCCAAATCTAAGGGCCAGAAGAGGGTGAGGGGACAACACGGGAGGCACAAGTTGGACAAAGCAAATGAGGTGCATGTCATCGATGAGGTGGGGCCAGAGGGAAACCCAATAGCTCCAGATACAGTCATTGGCAAGTTCAGCAATCAAGTGGCATGTATAGCCAAGGAGAAGGTGGAGATCACTTGGCCCAACTGGCACGACGTACCGGTTGACATAAAAAACAATGTATGGGGTGAGGTGACAAGGAGATTCAGATATCCGCCCTCAGCTGACATGGAGAAGTGCCGGGAGTGGGCTTTGCACGTGGCGTCGACTGCGCTTCGCAACTTCAGGTCCATGCTGACCAGAAATTACTTGAAGAAGGGGAAGTCGCCACTGCTGAAGTACACTATGGTCAAGGCACACATGTGGGACGCTTTCTGCGAAATGAGGAAGACGCAAGAAGCAGAGGAAAAGAGCGCTAAGTTCAGTGAGTTCGCGAAGAGGAACAAGAGTCCTCACCACTTGGGCATGACTGGCTTTGCCGGTCATAGGACCAAGTGGCAGCAAGAAGAACAAGCAAGACAGGCTGTCAGGGTTCTAGATCCGTATGAGGGCATCGACCCAAGGGCAAAGGACTACATGAGGGCCCGCATTCCAAAGAGGCTGAAGCTCGGGGCGACCAAGTTTAACGAGCCCCACCTCAAGGACGTCGATAAGACTTTGATGGAGAAAGCAAAGCTTAAGGACAGCATCGTGGTCCGCCGGGGCCACGACTTGCTCACCGAGGTCCTAGGAACCCCCGAGCACCGCGGCCGCATTCGTGGTGTCGGGTCAAAGATGCGCTGGAAGTTGGTTGAGTCGTGGCAATCCGACGCGGCCACATACAAGTCCAGGCAGAGGTATAAAGATGAGCTATATAAGAAGGGCTTCAATGAAGGAGTTGCTGAAATGATCAAAAGCTCAATAAAGGAAGCCTTCACGAGCAATGACCCGGAGATGGTTGCGATGAGGTCGAAAATGTTTGATCACCATGGCCTGCCCAATCCTCAAGCAAAGGAAAAGAAAGCCTTACTGCCGATGAATGAGGATCGCCCAAGGGTCTCGAACGAGGACTTCCAGGAAAACCAGCATGTCCAACTCCTCATCCCATTCGGAAGGTCCAAGAAGATGTGCGTGGCCAAGGGATGCATACTTGCACCCCACGATATCCATGACTTCAACAAAGAACACATCCCTAAAGACTATGTGATCGTGAGCCCGTTATGGCACGTTCTCAACTAGGAACATTTTGAATTGGACCATCCCAACCTACAACCGGCCAGACACCTAGGGCAGGCACTTGGATTGGAAGTTCTATGAAACCGCGAGGACATCGAGATCATTGCCCGGACGCCAACTCCAACGCCGACACTAGCATCACAACCATCAGCCGCCGGATCTTATCCTCCGGAAGATCCAAATCACGACAACGATGATGACGAAGAAAAGGGCGGGAACAAGGGCAAGGGAAAGGACAAAGGAGAAGGCGGTAGCGAATGCGGGGACAAGGAAAAGGTAGAAGGTGATTGTGACACCCCAATTTTAAGAACAAAATTGGAGCACAATATATGTATGCCAGGATCAATTTTCATACATATATCCACATCATAGTAAATATCAAAACAATGCTTTATTAATATATCGAACATTATTACAAAAATGACCCTCGGGTCTGAAAGAAAAGTACAGACTCTCAGTCTAACTCTAATGTAGACTCACGCAAACTAGACGCCATCTCCACAGGAAGGTCGACCAGGGGCTGTGCCATCCTAGTGCAGGTCGTCGGGGTCGAATCCACCGTCTTCTGGGAACTCCTGCTCCGCGTCGTAGACTCCAACGTCTGGGTGGGGTAGCAGGGGGTTCAAAGAGGAAGGGTGAGTACATCGAAATGTACTCCGCAAGTGTAGGAAATATATGCTTATGAGGCTATTAACAAAGGTAAGCTGACTCTGTTTGACTCAAGCGCCTAAAGCAACACATCCTATTAAATCCTATTTCCTATGCACCTATTTACTAGGTTATAACCACAGTCTCCATCTGTAACAGTAACCACACTCGGAGTCGCACTGAGCAAACCACACTCGGAGTCACACCGAGCAACCAACACTTGGAGTCACACCAAGCAACCGTACTTGGAGTCGCACCAACCAAACCCACACCTGAAGTCCATCAGGCAAACCACACCTGAAGTCCATCAGATGACCCGAACCAGTAACCAGTAACCAACTAATCTCGAAGAAGTCCAAGCCCGATCTTGACCGTGGTCACGGCTGATATATCAGTATATTTACTCTACAGAGTTCGCACATCTTTACCCATGATTCGTGTTGCCCTTGTGCCCGAGGTAGCTAGCCTCTTGACCCACTTCCAAGGTGAGTCAACAGGGTTCACTACAAGGCCGTTACAAAGAGTCCTCTTATGCGTATTAGTTTTATATGTCACGACGTAGAGCTACCTTCCGTAATAACACCAGGTCTGGCGCCCGAGCCTAGGAATCATTCTCGTACCAAGCAGTAACCTGCGTAGGAGAAGCCCTGTCCCATGTCCATATGTAACTAATAACGACATAAGGCTTCTCTAATTAATTAGCTAGTCCCAGAGCCATATAGGCCTCATGGGTTGCGCTGTTTTGCCAGGTTACTTGTCCAAGAACCGGGTCCTCTCGAAGTGATGAATGATTGTCAACGGGTTTGATCGCAGGTTCTTTGGCTTGTGTTGTGCAGTTGTCGAGCACAGAGATAGTGATCGAGGGCAAGGTGAAGGTCAAGTAGAGACGTGCCGTGCCGACAGACCGGGAGCGGTGAAGGGAGGACGTGAGGCTTGGACTGAGGGACCGGTGGCCTGAGGATCAGCTGTGGTGGCTAGCAGCCTGGGACAGCGACGAGCGAAGACTTGCGGGACATGGTGTTGCTCGGGACGAGGCCCTGGGGACATGTGTCGGTGGACGGGGTGCACGGGCGGTGCATCCCCTCTACGGCTCGGTTTGGTGGTAGAGCCAGAGAAAAACCATCGGGTGGATGGTTTCCCAGGTTTGGGCCACAAAACCTGGGCGTGCTGCGGGTTTCCGAGTTTGGGCCATAAAACTCGGGCTGAGGACGGTTTTCCAGGTTTGGGCCTCAAAACCTGGGCGCTGGCGGGTTTCCTGGTTTTCGCGGCCTCAAAACCAGGGGATGGACTTGGAGGCTGGTTTCCCCTTGGTTGGGCCTCAAAACGGGGGTTGGCCACGAAGGCTGGTTTTCTGGTTTGGGACAACAAACTGGGGGTGGAGTCCGTGAAAGGACGCAGAGCGGTGGCGGCACGTGGCGGCAATCGGTGAGGTTGCGTCGAGGCAACGCTACCTATTGTGCGGGCGTGGCCGTCAGATCACCACCTACCACGAGTTGGTCCAGAATAACCTTAGGGTTTAGCTGGTTCGCTCTGTAAGTAGTTAGGGGTAGAGTGGGAATTAGGAATAGTTAGAATTAGGATAAGTAGGGGGAGACACCCACCTCCCCATATATCTCAGTCATTTGCTCTTTGCACTTAGGGTTTCCTGCTCTCCCAGTCCCCTGCTGTAGCTAGCTGAGATCCGCAGAGAACCATACCTCTGTGTACTGGAGATTTTGAGGAAGTGAGGCCGTAACCTCACTGTTGTAGCGTGTGGTAGCCACACGGTTGCAGATCGATGTGTTGATTTCGCGTTTTGGTTCGTGTTCTTCGCGTTCTTCGTTTCTTCACGATTTTCCCGTCACTCGATCTCCTTCTCTACTGCGTCTTTACGAATCCATTTGAATCAACTTGTTCTTTATAGTGAGGAGATCATTTCCACTGAAGGAATTTATCTAACTCCTCACGAACAAGTAGATTGGGTTGATTTCGTGTTCGTGGCGCTTTTTTTTGTTCATACTCCTCCCCTTTCGATTTCCCGGTGATTGAATCAATTTGAGCGGATGATTTCTTGGGGATAGTCTCCTAACTACCTCGTGATCATCCTCTCCAAGTTTGGGAACGTGGGATTGTGAGTTGATTGGATTTGGAGAAGTTTTGGGAGAAGGGCGACCAAAATCGCCCTCTCTGCAAGATCGCGGACAGTCCGTGCCTGGTACCCGCGGACAGTCCGGGCATCGGGGGTGAGCCAGATCAGTGGTTGCGTTCCTCGGCTGCCTTGGCGATTTTTGACCTGCGGACAGTCCGCAGTTGAATTTCGCGGACAGTCTAGAGTCGACCAGGGACGTTCAGCAACCTTGCTGTTTTGTCCATTTGGCCGGCGGACAGTCCGAGCTTCTGTGGCGGACAGTCCGCAGTAAGCCCGGACAGTCCGGGACTGTACCGGCGGACAGTCCGCGAATCGGCTGAAGCTTCCGGTTTAGTGCGTTTGCTCTCCCGACTTCTCCGCTTGTTTTTCCGGACCTCTCGTTGACCCTAGAGTTGATCAAGGAACCTCTCTAGGTATCTTTGCTACTTGTTAGCATTGGTATTTGAGGATTTCTCGACGTAGTCTTCCATCTACGTTTGAGACTTGGTTTTTGAGGGTCGAACTTGTGTCGGTGTCTTCGGCGTTTTGGTTTGCTATCGCTTTGTGGTGCCCTCGCTGTGATCCTAGGGATCATCCACCCTCTTCCAAGGTCGTGGGCATCACGGTTTTGATCGAAGCTTTCGGGGGTTGATTTTGGGAACATAAGGCCAAGTTTCGAGAGAAAATTTTTGAGCTCCGATTCACCCCCCATCTGGTCGCCTTGCTAGTGCTTTCTCAGTCCTTCAACGTCTGCCCTTCGCCACTCTCGGTCCATTGGCACGACACGTCTCTACTTGACCTTCACCTTGCCTTTGATCACTGTATCCGTGCTCGCACCCTGCACAACACAAGCCAAAGAACATGCGCATTATCCCAGTTGACAATCACTCATCACTCAGAGACTCGGCATACACCCATGTATCCGCAGAGCCATGGATAGTTTTTTAGGCTAGGAATTTCTCAAAAAAGATAGAGTTGTGATTATCAGGCTAGGTGGGTTAGTTGGTTCAGTACACACACTATATGATGCATCATCCTACATATGAGATATGAGATACCACTAATCCATCCATCAGGCAAAGATGGTCTTTGCTTTAATTAATTATTATTGGTGTTGTCACCTGTACTATTTTATTTATGTGGCCTTGGCACTGTACTTCTGTGCTAACTGGAATAAGGAGATTACAAGCTGATTTTTTGTGAATAAGTTAAGAACCATGTTTATATTGAAAACATTATTTGGTAAGTTTTATAATAGGACAATGAAAGGTCCATGGGACAATGCATGCAGTCACTATCACAGTGCTCCTGCTCAATGTCACAACCATTTTGTAATGGAAAACATAAGCCACAGCCATTTTGCATGTTACTACTGTCTAGCTTCTATTGTTTCACCAGAGCCAAGAGACCGTGCAAATTCAGTTCTAAAAACTCTGAATATGAAATACAGAACTTCTGAACCTCTGGTATCGTTTTAGAAGTTCCTAGCATTGACTCATTAAGTCTGTTGAGTCCTCTGCTGAGAAATCAACTTGGTAGAGATGATGACTTGCTTCAACTCGTTTCTTCTCTCTCCTAACTCTCTCTCCCAACCCCTCTCTCCCTGTACTACACTCTCTGCTATGTTCAGTTATGCTTTGGGTTTTGCAGCATTTATTCTGAACACTACTCCTCTCCCTAGTACTCCTCTCTGTTACTACTCCCCCCTACTCCTCTCTATACTCCTCTCCCTACTACTCTACTCCTCTCTGTTACTACTCTATGCTACTGTACTACTCCTCTCCCTCCCCTCCCTTTATACTCCTCTCCCTAGTACTCCTCTCTGTTACTTTACTCCCCCCTACTCCTCTCTATACTCCTCTCCCTACTACTCCTCTCTGTTTACTACTCTATACTACTGTACTACTCTCCCTCCTCTCTATACTATTGTACTACTCCTCTCCCTACTCTCTACCTAGTCTCTGTACTAGTCCTCTCTATACTACTCTCTATACAACTCTCCCTACTAGTCCTCTCTATTACTACTCTCTCCTACTCCCTACTATGGCATTTGCATGGATGCTTTTTTTCGAACTTGTAAGCTGAGGTAGTGGCAAATGCGATGATGTGACCCCTTCTATCTATGCTGAGGCAGCGGCGATGATGATCAATTGCCCCTGCTTTCTATTTTGAGTCAGCTGCTAGACTAGGATGGCTTGTATTTTACAAGTAACCAGTTTAGTAGTGACGTGTTGACCTAGGGGCAAATCTGAGCCAAAAACTTATACGTGTCATTTTTTATTCAAAAGCTTTTAACTGATCACATTTATATACCTATGTGTATATGTAGAACTGAAATGGCGAAAGACAAAACAAATGAGTGGAGGGACCCTACCCTAGCTCCTCGTCAACTAGCTGATGAGTGTTGCGTCCGTGACTCCACCGCCGAAGAAGCAGCGTAAGAGGTGGACAACGATCCGACGTACGAACCGGGGGCGAACGAAGCAGATAGTTATGACTTCGAGGGTTTCTCCAGACGTTGGCTTTCTAACATGTACAATGATGCGTGCGAAAAACTAAAGGAAAGGCAAGAGACTCTGTCAACAGCTGCCGATTGTGTCTCGTCAGCTTGAGTTTTAGGGACAAGATGCGGTCAGGGAGGAAGAAGCCCCCGCTCCCTCTAACGGCAACCTCTTTTGTCCAAATCTAAGGCCAGGAGGGTGAGGGGACACACGGGAGGCACAAGTTGGACAAAGCAAATGAGGTGCATGTCATCGATGAGGTGGGGCCAGAGGGAACCCAATAGCTCCAGATACAGTCATTGGCAAGTTCAGCAATCAAGTGGCATGTATAGCCAAGGAGAAGGTGGAGATCACTTGGCCCAACTGGCACACGACGTACCGGTTGACATAAAAAACAATGTATGGGGTGAGGTGACAAGGAGATTCAGATATCCGCCCTCAGCTGACATGGAGAAGTTGCGGAGTGGGCTTTGCCACGTGGCGTCGACTGCGCTTCGCACTTCAGGTCCATCTGACCAGAAATTACTTGAAGAAGGGGAAGTCGCCACTGCTGAAGTACACTAGGAAACAAGGCAAGGCACACTGTTGGGACCTTTCCTGCGAAATGAGGAAGACGCAAGAAGCAGAGGAAAAGAGCGCTAAGTTCAGTGAGTTCGCGAAGAGGAACAAGAGTCCTCACCACTTGGGCATGACTGGCTTTGCCGTCATAGGACCAAGTGGCAGCAAGAAGAACAAGCAAGACAGGCTGTCAGGGTTCTAGATCCGTATGAGGGCTCGACCCAAGGGCAAAGGACTACATGAGGGCCCGCATTCCAAAGAGGCTGAAGCTCGGGGCGACCAATTTTAACGAGCCCCACCTCAAGACGTCGATAAGACTTTGATGGAGAAAGCAAAGCTTAAGGACAGCATCGTGGTCCGCCGGGGCCACGACTTGCTCACCGAGGTCCTAGGAACCCCCAGACCGCGGCCGCGGCATTCGTGGTGTCGGGTCAAAGATGCGCTGGAAGTTGGTTGAGTCGTGGCAATCCGACGCGGCCACATACAAGTCCAGGCAGAGTATAAAATGAGCTATATAAGAAGGGCTTCAATGAAGGAGTGGCTGAAATGATCAAAAGCTCAATAAGGGAAGCCTTCACGAGCAATGACCCGGAGATGTTTGCGATGAGGTCGAAAATGTTTGATCACCATGGCCTGCCCAATCCTCAAGCAAAGGAAAAGAAAGCCTTACTGCCGATGAATGAGGATCGCCCAAGGTCTCGAACGAGGACTTCCAGGAAAACCAGCATGTCCCACTCCTCATCCCATTCGGAAGGTCCAAGAAGATGTGCGTGGCCAAGGGATGCATACTTGCACCCCACGATATCCATGACTTCACAAAGAACACATCCCTAAAGACTATGTGATCGTGAGCCCGTTATGGCACGTTCTCAACTAGGAACATTTGAATTGGACCATCCCACCTACAACCGTCCAGACACCTAGGGCAGGCACTTGGATTGGAAGTTCTTCTGAAACCGCGAGGACATCGAGATCATTGCCCGGACGCCAACTCCAACGCCGACACTAGCATCACAACCATCAGCCGCCGATCTTATCCTCCGGAAGATCCAAATCACGACAACGATGATGACGAAGAAAAGGGCGGGAACAAGGGCAAGGGAAAGGACAAAGGAGAAGGCGGTAGCGAATGCGGGGACAAGGAAAAGGTAGAAGGTGATTGTGACACCCCCATTTTAAGACAAAATTGGAGCACAATATATGTATGCCAGATCAATTTTCATACATATATCCACATCATAGTAAATATCAAACAATGCTTTATTAATATATCGAACATTATTACAAAAATGACCCTCGGGTCTGAAAGAAAGTACAGACTCTCAGTCTAACTCTAATGTAGACTCACGCAAACTGGACGCCATCTCCACAGGAAGGTCGACCAGGGGCCTGTGCCATCCTAGTGCAGCAGGTCGTCGGGGTCGAATCCCACCGTCTTCTGGGAACTCCTGCTCCGCGTCGTAGACTCCAATGTCTGGGTGGGGTAGCAGGGGGTTCAAGAGGAAGGGTGAGTACAATCGAAATGTACTCCGCAAGTGTAGGAAATATATGCTTATGAGGCTATTACAGGTAAGCTGACTCTGTTTGACTCAAGCGCCTAAAGCAACACATCCTATTAAATCCTATTTCCTATGCACCTATTTACTAGGTTATAACCACAGTCTCCATCTGTAACGTAACCACACTCGGAGTCGCACTGAGCAAACCACACTCGGAGTCACACCGAGCAACCAACACTTGGAGTCACACCAAGCAACCGTACTTGGAGTCGCACCAACCAACCCACACCTGAAGTCCATCAGGCAAACACACCTGAAGTCCATCAGATGACCCGAACCAGTAACCAGTAACCACTAATCTCGAAGAAGTCCAAGCCCGATCTTGACCGTGGTCACGGCTGATATATCAGTATATTTACTCTACAGAGTTCGCACATCTTTACCCATGATTCGTGTTGCCCTTGTGCCCGAGGTAGCTAGCCTCTTGACCCACTTCCAAGGTGAGTCAACAGGGTTCACTACAAGGCCGTTACAAAGAGTCCTCTTATATGCGTATTAGTTTTATATGTCACGACGTAGAGCTACCCTTCCGTAATAACACCAGGTCTGGCGCCCGAGCCAGAGGATCACTCTCGTACCAAGCAGTACCTGCGTAGAGAAGCCCTGTCCCATGTCCATATGTAACTAATACGACATAAGGCTTCTCTAATTAATTAGCTAGTCCCAGAGCCATATAGGCCTCATGGGTTGCGCTGTTTTGCCAGGTTACTTGTCCAAGAACCGGGTTCCTAGGGATCCAGGCAGGATAACAAACCATAAACCCAAACCAACGCCAAGTCCCATGGCAAACGTAACGCCGAGTCACATGGCAACCGTACCCAAGTCACATGCAACCACACCACGCACCAACGGTCCATCCTGCCGGATTTTACCTACTCACCATACTACAACATTACCAGTCCACAATGTTTTCATAGATCATTAATCAGAATTAATTATTAACCAGCCCATCCCAAGACTGCAAGGCTAAGCATGACTTCAACCCATATGATCCCAACCAGGTGACAAGGAAAATATAATCAAGTCCTAGTAAACCATATCATGGGATTCAGTATTAGACTCTGCATGCAACTACTGGATCTAACTACTCTAATACCAAAAGTAAAATAAATCATAGGTGCAAGATGTTCAAGAACACTTGCCTGCGGGCTGGGTCGAAACTGCAGGATCACAAGAAGGGTCTGGAGCGACGAAAGCACAAGGTTGATCCAGGGGTTCCGCGTAGCTCGCACTCGCTGGATCAAGCATCATCACATGGCCGAAACAAGGCAATATAAGAAACAGTACACCAACATTATGAAAACAGAACATAAGCAGATCTATCGCGTAGAGCTCGACGAGACGAATCTAACGTAAGTTGAATGGATCAAATCGGAGTTAAAACGTGAAAGTTATGGGCATTTGAAGTTGGATGGCAAAACTGTAAATAATTTAAACTCATTTTCGCATTTAAAATAAATCAAATCTGAAAAAGAAAGTAGCGCGTACCGGGCCTCATTTTCCCGAAAGCTCAGGGGCTAGGGCGCTATGTTTTCATGACTCAGCACACAGTTGCGATGGACGGCGGGTTAGTTAACAAGAGCGCGAGGGCCTTCTGCAAAGTGGCCGATGCCGACCAGCTCACGCCGATGCAGTGCCATGTGGCACCATGTGTGCGCGCGGGTGTGGCTGCGCGTGCCAGCAGGGCAGTGGCGTGTGCAACGGCGGCGAGGACTGAGCCTTAATTACGGAAAAGCACAGGGGTCCGTTCGTAAGAAATCGGCAGACTCAGTGCACTGTGTATGTGGACGGCGGGTTGATTTCCAGATGAAGGAGGGGCTCTTTAGCAAAAGTGTCCGGCGGGTTAGCGCAGTCAGCACGGCTGCTGACGTGTGTGCCGCGTGGCGCTGACATGTGCCACATGGCTGCGCGGGATTGGGTGCGGTGCACCACGCGGCTGTGAACCGATGACGTGGTGCGTGCGGAGCGAGTTCACGGGGCCGGTAGACTCGGTCTATACCGATTCGGTAATTGATCTAATCGTGGCCACTTAATCTAGATCGGGCGGCCAGGAATGAGATGGAAAGGGGAGGCGGCCACCGGCGAGGACGCACACGGCGGCGCCACGACCTCCACGGCGGCGCCATAGCTCCGCCTGGGGGATCTCGCCGGAGCTCATGAAGATGGGTCTACGGGCCACTATTGGCTAAACCAAGGGTACAAGGAGACAGAGGAAGGAGAGGCGAGCTCACCGAGGGTCTCAACGCGGTCGGCCGAGGGCTGGAGAGGGGAGAGCCGCAGCGGAGTCGATCGGCTTCGTCCGTGAGGTCGGAAAGGTAGCTTCCCAGCGCCGAAACTCACCGAGGATGGGACTCCTGGCCGCGGCGTGACCCTGCGAGTTCAGCGGTGGGTGAAGGGAAGGCGGTGACCGTCTCTCCGGAGGGGAACTCGAGCACGAGCCGTACTTCGGCGATGGCGGCGTGCGGTGGTGGAGAGCGAGCGGTCTGGTGGCGGTGCGAGGGAGGAAGAGGAGTCGCGCGCAGAGGGTTGGGGTGGCGGCGGTGTGGGCGAAGGGACCCCTGTGGCTGCTAAAAAGGAGAGGGGAAGAGGGAAACTCGGGCGAGTTCGGTGCCCAGCTGAGACGGATCGGGGAGGGAGGAGAGAGCCAGAGAGATCGGAGGGAGGTTGGGGAAGAGCCCGATAGGTGGGGCCCACTTGTCGGTGGCACTGGCTGCGGGGCAGTGATGTCAGTGGGATAGTGCGTGGAGGCTGTGGCAGAACCGCCCAATAATGTGGCCCACCTGCACACGTCATCGTCATACGGAGCCCAATGACTGTGCAAATGAAACACGTTACTGGAATGATCCGTCGGGTGTCCCTGCGGAGACCCCGAATTATCCACGAGCCACAGGACCATCATCATGAAGGTTGGATTAATCACAACATTACAACAGTTGATACAAAATACCATCGGAGTGCGAAAGCAAGATAGATAGACTTTACAAATTATGAAGATGTTACTTTTACATAAAAATAACTGGTGTTGCGGAAGTAGAGTAGTATTACAGAACCACACTTAGGCGGAGTACCTAAGTTGGAGATGAGGAACAACCAGATCACGTCAAGCCCACTGACATGATTAGGATCAACGCCACCTATTAGAAACCTGCAACAGGGGTTAACAAACCCTGAGTACTGGGGTACTCAACAAGACTTACCCGACAAAGAAAAAGGGGAGGAGACTCAGGAATGAAAGGCTTAGGTAAGGCTTGAACAAGATCGAGAAATTTGCAGAAAAAGCATTTTGTAAAACTTGTTGTTATTTTGGAAAGGCTCAAGTATTCCTCAGTTCTTCATCATTCATGATTCATTTTACATTTCAAAACATTCCTAGTTGAGAACCACTCTCCGTTGACAGTCAGTGGACCAAGTCTCCATAACCGAGGAGCAACGTTAATCCGGATAAAGAATACTCAGCTGAGGATCCCTATTCACACTGCATATGTAGCACCCAAGCTTGCATATGCCAACTCGTCTTCCACGATTCCTCCAAGATTGGGCCCGGTCCTACGCCACCCGGAAGTACAGTACACCACTCCAATCCGGGACTCTAACCCACGTGGGTACATGCTACTTCCGCCATCTCTCCACTCCCAGTGCGCGGTTGTCGGTCCAATAATGGATTTCTCGGAGCCAGAGCTTTCCGTAGTATGTGAATAGTTACAAGTCTTGACCAGCAGGCCCCCATACGGATGGTCCCTACATTTTCCAGCCAGCGACAAGCACCTCGGGACTCTAACCCAAGAGTAC
This sequence comes from Coix lacryma-jobi var. lacryma-jobi, assembly GCA_009763385.1. Lineage (NCBI taxonomy): Eukaryota > Viridiplantae > Streptophyta > Magnoliopsida > Poales > Poaceae > Coix > Coix lacryma-jobi. Next base: position 65,600,962 of record CM019823.1, on the reverse strand, counting down.
AGGTCCTGTCAGTTTTTCAACCCTGTCCCGGTCGGTGTCAACTGCTGAGTCCCGGACTACAACATGACGGCACCGTACGCAAGGACAACCTCTTCTCGACAATGACCACATGCTAGCTAGGCAAGCAGCCATCGAACGGGAAGTAAAACCAAATCCCCATAAAGTTTCTTTCAGTGATCACACTTTTGAAATTGGCATTTTTGCAAATCTATTATATAGCATCACTAAGCATTTTGCAAATAGTTTTTTAAAACAAGGCGGGTGGATCCTTTGGTGGAGGTAAATAATGCAGGAGGCAATAGGTCATCACACAACTCCTATAACCTAATGCAGTAATTTAACTCAAAAGCATTTAAGGAAAACATTTTATAAATGGAAGGGTTAAATGCACCGGGGCTTGCCTTGAATGGCAAAAAGGACGGACTCGGGGTTGGTGGTGTAGGTGTCGGAGCTCGGGGTTGCCTCGGGGACAGATCCTTCGGTGGCTACCTCGACTTCAGGGCCTTCTTCCTCGGTCACTATACGTATGCAATGATGCATGCACATGAGTATGCTAGTATGAACAAAGTGCAGGATAAAACTAGAGTACAGTTTTGCAAAGAATAAGTGGTTGTTAAAGTGGACAAAAGATTACTTAACCCTTTCTAGCAATATTAGCTAACTTTATTAAGCAACTTTTATATGACTTAAGCATAATCATCACAAACATCATAGACCAGAGGGGTATGGGTCTATGAACATCAAACAATCCAAAGATCACATCATCAAACACTTATTACCAACACTAATCACTTTTTCTATTTTCCTAAATTAATTAAAAAGGTCATTTTATGAAGTTGCTCCAAAAATTACCAAATTAATCACATAAGTTAATTATGGCATAAACAGATGGTAAAACAAATTTCATAATTTTTGGAGGTCATTAAGGTGCTCAAATAAAATCAGACATTAATTAGCAAAAGGCACTATTTAACAATTAAAATAAAAGCTCAAAAATCAACTTGCTCCAAAAGACTTCAAAATTTTACCAGAGGTTCAGCATGTCATAAAAAGGTCACAAAAATTTGTCTCATGATTTTTGGAGTTATAGAACATACTCCAAAAATACCAAAACCTTCATTTTTCAATTAAAAGGGGAATTTTACATTTTTAAAACTTTGCACAAAACTCAAGTTTCATATTTTTATAAAATACTTCAGAGCATAAAGAGTCTACCACAAAAATTTCAGAATTTTTGGATGCACACAGAAAATCATACAAAAAAGAGAAAACAGAACACTATTCACAACTCTCAGAAAAAGAAAAGAGCACTGTGCTCCTTCTAGGCCGGGCTCGGCGAATCGCGGGGCTCGGGCGAAACGCGCGGGGCTCGGTCGAGACGGGAGCGATAGCTTCGTCCGAGGCCTGGCCCGAAGGCTCGGGCGAGACGGAGAAGTAAGCCTCCGTCCGAGGCTTGGGCTCGGGCGAAGCGGAGGGCATGCGCTCGCCGAGGCTTGGGCTCGGGCGAGACGGAAAAACAAGCCTCCGTCCGAGACCTGACTGGGAGGGCTCGGGCGAAACGGAGGGTCACGCGCTCGCCGAGGCTTGGGCTCGGGCGAAGCGGAGAGGAATCAGAGACCGAAGGCTCGGATGCTTACCACGTGTCGGAGGCAGGGCTCGAGGGTGAGGCTCGACTCGTTCTCGAGGGTGAGGCTCGGCTTTTGCTCGAGGGGTGAGACTCGGCTTGTGCTCGAGGGTGAGGCTCGGCACGCTCGAGGGAGAAGACGACAGCGGCGGCGCTCCGGCGATCCGGCGGTCCTGCGCAGCATACGCGACCGCAAGGGCCGGGTTAGAGTCGCGCGAAACCGAGGAACACGACACGGGGGTCGGGAGAAGGTATCTGTGGCCGGAGGGGAAGTATTTGACGAACCCGAGTTCGCCGGGGTACCGTCGGAGATTGGGAAGATGGAGTTACGCCGGGCAAACGGAGGCGGGGAAGGTGAAATTGAAGGGTGGGAAAGCTTCACGAGCTCACGGCGGAGCTTTCGGGCTAGCTGGTGGAGAGGCGGAGTGTCTGGAGTAGTCTGGCCACGGTGGCGGAGGTGGATGCGGAGGTCGAAGCTCCGGCGGCTTATATAGCCGCGGCTATGGGACGGTAGAGAGCGCGGGGGTGGGTGGATAAGCTCGGCGAGATCGTGCGCACTCGATTGCGCTCTGGCGGGAAGGACGGCGTGCAGCCGGGGCTCGGGCGTGCGTTCGCCGGCGACGGCCACGCGGCGGCGACGCGCGGGAAACAGTGGGGGACGGGGCGGAGGTCAACTGTGCGCGTGCGGGTGCGAAAGAGATGTCGCGGGCGCGGGCGACAAGTCGGGGGCGGCGTGCGGCTGCCAGGCGCGCGTGGCGCAGGCGGCGCTGTCGCGCGGCCATGGCCGGGGCCCCCTAGCTGTAGGTGGAAGATGAACAGGCTAGGTCTTAGGGTTTGACTTTTTGGCTGAACTCTGGATTTTGCAAAAATCTCCCAAAATTTGAACTGTACGACAAAAACTCAAAACACCAAAGTTGTTCAGAAAAAAGAGATCTACAACTTTGTCAATATGAATATTTTCAAATTCCAAAAAGTTTTTGAACTACATTCAAAAACAGAAAAGGGAACACTTTTCAAATTTGATTCAAATCAAAATCACTTTGGATTTCAAACTGAAACTTGAAAATCTTGATATATGAAAGTTGTTCCATTTGACAAAACCTATAACTTTGCTAATATACACTTTCTCTGAAACTCAATAGTTTTTGAATAAATTTTTAAAACTGAAAAGAGGACAAAAACTGGAATTTGAATAAATTTGAAATTACTTCAAATTTTATATAGAAACATGGAAATCTGTAAATACCAAAGTTGTTCCTCTAGGTCAGATTCACAACTTTGCTTTTTGAACCAATTCAAAATTTTGAATTTTGAAAAAGTTATCAAAAAGGGAATAAATCCAGGATTTGGGAATTTAGGGTTTTGCAAAAGGAATATTCAAATCAAATCTGATTTTTTTGAACTTTGATCAAAGCAGCAAACATCAAGGCACTAAATTTGAACAAGAATTACATAGAACTAGGCACAGAGGTGAAATTACCATTTTGCCCCTATAGGAAGAAGTGGGCTAATAAGGGTTTTTGCAATAGAGGTACATCACATAAAATGATACACTAAGCAAATGCATACACATGAAATCATGATCAAGATGATTAATGATGCTAATGATGATATGTCAAGTTAATTACATGCTTAAACACCAGAGGTGTTACAGAGGCGGCAGGCGTTTGCGGCCTTGCGGGAGCTGGCGCCGCGGGCCGCAGGGGAGGGGGTGTGGCGCGGCGGGCCGGGTGCGGGAGCTGGGCTCCGGCCTGGCTGGGCCGGAGGAGAGGAGGGTTGGGCCGCGCGCTGAGACGGAAAAGGAGGCCGAGGCCACGGCGCTGCAGGCCGAAAGCGGGATCGCAGGTGGGCCAAGGTGAGGGCGCAGGGAGAAAGGAAAGGGGGAGGAAAGGCGGCGGGCCGGTTGGGCCGGACTGAAAAAAAATGGGAGGAGGGAGAGAGGCTGGCCCATGCCCATCCTTTTCCTTTTCCTTTTCCTTTTCTTTTTCAAGGTTTTGCAAACTCTTTTAAATTCAGATTACAAATTCTTTTGAAATCAAAACCAGCTATCAAAATTTTGGAAATGTTTTCCCTATGTTTTGAAAATAAAACTTTGGGTCTAAAACTTTTATAAATCTTTTTATTTAATTTCTAAATAGAATAAATTCGATTCTCCCTAAACGGGTTTAACAAAAATTCTTTTCACCCAATAAAATATGCAACGACATGAATGCAACAACCATCTGGTTAGAAATTTTCCTCCGTCTAGGGTTTTGGCCATTTTCTCATTAAATTCTAATGTATTTTATTTATTTAAAAACCCGGGGTGTTACAGTGATGGCAGGGAAAAGGAAAAGGGCACTGACATGGGAACCGTGTCTTCCCCGCCTCCAAATAGTCCACCGATCGGCCCGGTCAATGAGGCAAGAAGCTCAGAGGCCGGTAAGGGCGACAACACGACAATGGCAAGCCAGCGAAGCACGAATGAGCAATAGGGAGGCACGACGAGGGAGGCAACAGGGACGAAGACACCTCCCTCGTCAACCACAAGCCAATGTCCTCCCCCGCCCACCAAGAATCCAAGAACGTCCACCGACAAGCTCCCGTACATGCTCACATTCGAAAGGTATGGTAACATTGAGCATAATACCACATCCATAGTATATATGCTACTAACATTCCTATCCATTGTTTGCTAGGCCTGAAACTACCCGTCAACTATTTGATGAGGCCGAAGACTGCCCTGGCCACTATGTGTGCGGGAAGTTCATGATTCCCAAGGCCCAGCTCATCGATGTGGAAAAGTGGGATACAAGGAGGTTCCATCTATGGTACATGGAAGCTGCAAAAGTCGGGATGTCAAGTTTTAACGTCAAGATTCCCACGGAGTACTTCCACTTGCCCGCTGGTAACGAAATGCACCTACCCGTCGACTTTAGCGACATGTACAACCTGATGCGGGAAGAAGACCTGGACATCGTTCAAATCACCCTATTCACACTGTAAGCGATGAATGCAACTTCCACAGATCACTACATTCGTATTTTCCATAGTTCTATACTTATTATGTCATGATGACTTGTCCGTGCAGCCTGACAGTCATTGTAAGTAAATAAAAAGACACGTCCTATACTCTACCTCTCTCCTGCACATATTGTTGAAAGAGTCATCAAGGGTTTCGAGATCATTGATCCGGAGATGACAGTTCGACAGTGAGAGAAGAAATATGAAGAAAATATGAAAGCCGAGAAGATTAAGTTGAAAAATTACATACTAGAATGCATGAAGAAGATCAAGCCGGATGAGCCAGAGTGTATAATGGCTGCCTATCACTTTGGGTAAGTCAAATACATGTACGTACACCTAAGTCGCTAGCATGTCATGCCTTCTCATCGTCATAAACTCTATTTTGTTGCAATGGTGCAGCCAGGGCCTCGTGGGTGGCCACTGGGTCGCTTTTATCATATACCCTCAAGATGGCAGGGCCTGTGTGTTTGACTCCTTGAGCCTACCAAACAAGCAAGGGTACAAGGCATTCGAAGATTGTCTAAAAAAGTAAGTCATCCAACTTTTTCATCAGTATCAGTTACGGTTACCATACGTTTTAAAATGGTGGCTAAAACTATTATATTTCGTACAACGCTTATAAGGAATACCAAAAGGTGCCCGGATTCTGGGACCGAAGAACTCAAAAGTTCAAGGACAAGCATAGGTACCACCTCAAAATCTGATGAGATTTCCTGGTACGTATTTCTAAGGTTCAATTCATGTTTCATACATATATATGGGTTCTAATGCTTGTGTATCAATCGTGCAGTGCGCCAAACAGCCACTAGGATCGAAGACATGTGGCTTGTGCACATGCGAGTTTCTAAGGGAAAGCAAGGAGTACACCAATAGCTGGAAGAAGCTCAAGGAAGGTGTACAGTATTGGGGAGAGCAGCAGAGCCTCAGGATGTGCTTTAAATAAGTCAAGGCGGACATATGCAAGTTTGTAATGGAGAAATGCATTCTCGAAGGAGAAACATTCTTCGATAATGAATCCGAGCTGGCGTTGCTACCCCAATACGAGAAGCTCCGCAAATGGAACACAATGCTTCGTCTGACAGATTACACTCATCAAGTTGAACTATGAATTGTAATTTGAATTTAAAATCAACTAAGTCAATGTGTATATGATGAAAACAAACAACTAAGTGACTTTGTATGTTATGTCCAGATGGTTTATATGTGTATATATATATCTCTGTTACAAATCTGGAATTCTTTGAAAACTGCAATTGATTTGAATTCATATCCTACTGTTTCTGCTAGCTACATTATTTATTTTTTTAATCTAAAATTAATAACCGTGGTGGGCAACATAAGTAGCCCGCTACGGTTAAACGAAACTACTGCAGCGGGCAACCTAAATCGACCGCTGCGATAAATAATTTACCGCAGCGGGCGCTTTAGGTTGCCCGCTGCAGTAAATTCTATTAACCGCAGCGGGCTCTTTATGTTGCCCGCTGCGGTTAAGTCTTTTACCGCAGCGGACAAGAACGCCCGTTGCGGTAATGGCCACGATTAACCGTGGCCTTAGAACCGCAGGGGACGCTATTGCCCGCTGCGGTAAAGCCAAAAGGCCCGCTGTGGTTAAGCTTTGTGCAGTAGTGTCCCCTCTTAAAGAAATCTCGTCCTGAGATTTGGGTTACGTACCAATCTTTATAAAAAGCAAGGTAATTTACGCATAGGTACTCCTCCGTTTCCTAAGTGGCATCATTGGGTCCATGGTTGCTCCAGAAAATTGTAGGTCTTGACTTCTCGGTTGCGAGTTACTCTAGTCTTTGTATCAGGTATCTCTTCCAGTTGTTTGTAATATTCCAGATCTGATCGGATTGTGATGTCCGGAACTCGAACTTCTTCTTTTTCTAGAACTCGAAGACACTTCTTGAGTTGCGATACATGGAACACTGGAAAGATCGTATTCATTTCTGGGGGTAACTGTACTTGGTAGGCCACTTCTCCTTTCTTAGCGGTGATCTGGTATGGTCCGACATATCGTGGTGCTAACTTCTTTTTGTTTCCAAATCATTGTACCTTCCTCATGGGTGAGACTTTGAGGTAGACATAATCTCCAACTTGGAATTCGAATGGTCTCCTTCTTCTGTCAGCATAACTTTTCTGTCAAGACTGCGCTGCTTTGATTTGTTGTTGAACCGTCTGCACAATCTCTTCTGCATCTTTTACATAGTCTCACCCGCAAAATCCTCGATCTCCAGATTTGACCCAGTTCACCGGTGTTCTACATCTTCGTCCATATAAGACTTCAAATGGTGCCATTTTATACTCTCTTGGTAACAATTGTGGTATGAAATCTCTGCCAATGGTAACCACATTTCCCATGATTTTCTTAAAGAAAGCACACATGCTCTGAGAATATCTTCCAGAATTTGATTCACTCTTTCTGTTTGTCCTGCAGTTTGGGGGTGGTAAGCGGAACTTCGTACCAACTTTGTTCCCAATTCCTTATGCAACTGTTCCAAAAAACGAGCTATAAACTAAGGTCCTCTGTCAGAAACAATTCTCTTAGGAATTCCGTGCAACCTTAAGATGTTCTGAATGTACAAATCTGCATATTGATGAGGTCGATATGTAGTCTTGACTGGTATGAAATGAGCCACTTTTGATAATTGATCCACAACAACCCAAATGGAATCATGTCATTTTTGAGTAACAGGTAATCCTGTGATGAAATCCATACTGATATCTTCTCATTTCCAATCTGGGATTGACAAGGGTTGTAACAGTCCGACTGGTTTCAAATGTATAGCACTTAGCAACACAGGCTGCAACTTCCTTCTTCATCCTAGGCCACAAATATCTTGTTCTTAGATCCTGATACATTTTACTACTTCCCAGATGAATAGACAAGTTTGAATTGTGAGCTTCATTCAAAATCCTGTCTCTTAACTTTGTATCCTTAGGTACTACCAACCTTTGATTATACCATAAAATTCCTTGCTCATCCACTCATAAATTCAATGTTTCCAACCTCTTTTTGATTTGACAAACTTCTTTATCTGACTTCTGTCCTTCGATAATATCACTTTCTAGGGTGCACTGAATAGTGATATTATTTAGCATGATAGGGTGCATTATTAGATTGAATCCATCTTCCAATAATGGTTGCATGGAGTTGCAATGAATCTTGCGACTCAAAGCATCTGCCACGACATTAGCTTTTCCAGGGTGGTAATGCACTTCTAGGTTATAATATTTGATTAACTCTAACCATCTCCTCTGCCTCATATTCAATTCCGGTTGGGTGAAGATATATTTCAAACTTTTATGATCTGTATACACATGGCAAAGGTTTCCCATAAGGTAGTGCCTCCAAATCTTTAAAGCATGAACTACTGTTGCCAATTCGAAATCATGAGTTGGGTAATTCTCTTCATGTGGTCATAACTGACGCGACGCATAAGCTATGACTCTTCCATTCTGCATAAGCACACACCCAAGTCCAACCTTGAATGCATCACAAAACACATCAAAAGGTTCTTCCAGATTTGGCTGAGCCAAAACTGGTGCGGTGGCCAACAAAGTTCGTAGAGTGCAGAATGCTACTTCACAGTCCGGAGTCCATTCAAATTTCTTGTTCTTCTGAGTCAAACAGGTCATAGGCTTTGCTATCTTAGAAAAGTCCAGGATAAACCTACAATAATATTCGGCCAATCCTAAAAAGCTGCGTACCTCGTGTACATTGGTGGGTGCTTGCCAATCCATAATTTGTTGTACTTTGGTGGGATCCAAGAAATTCCTTCCTCATAAAGGATATGTCCAAGAAAAGGCACTTCGTCCAACAAAAATTCGCACTTACTGAACTTTGCATATAACTTATGCTCTCTAAGTAGAGTCAAAACAACTCTTAAGTGCTTTGCATGGTCTTGTTCATTTTTCCGAGTATATATACCAAGATATCATCGATGAACACTACTACGAACTTATCCAACTTAGGCATAAAGACTGAATTCATCAGGTACATGAAATGTGCAGGTGCATCTGTCAATCCAAATGACATAACTAGATACTCATAGAGTGCATATCTAGTGGAGAAAGCTGTTTTTGGCACGTCCTATTTTCCGATCTTGATCTGATGGCAACCTGAGCTAAGTCGATTTTGGAGAACACTTTTGCTTTAGCCAACTGATGAAACAAGATGTCAATTCGGGGTAAGGGGTATTTATTATTTATGGTCACCGCATTCAGAGGTCTATAATCCACACACATCCTTAGTGTTTTATCCTTCTTATTCACAAAGATTGCGGGACATCCCCAGGGCGACGAACTAGGACGTATCAAACCATTATCCAATGCTCCTGTAACTAGGTTTTGAGCCCTGCTAACTCATTAGCTGGCATCCTATACAGCCTCCGAGAAATATGTGCAGTTCCGGGGACCAATTATATAGGAAACTCCACATCTCTGTCTGGTGGTAGTCCTGGCAACTCATCAGGAAAGACATTCGGAAACTCACACACTACTGGAATCTAAATCAACTGCTTTGTCGTAGTGGTGAATAAAACACCTATCTGGTGTGGATTTTGAAGTAACTTAAACTTGAAGGAAGACCCATTCCAGGGACTTATCATAGAAACTACTCGTTCTGCTATGTCAAGATTGACTTTCCAAAGTTTCATCCATCCCATTCCTAGGATCACATCCGAACCCAAACCAGGTATTACTATGGGATCAACAGTAGCCTCCTTATCCCCAAGATCATTTCTACTCCTTTAACCATTTTACGAGTAGAGAGAACAACCCCTACTGAACTTATCTGATAACCCCGATCCAACTCTACCAACTCAAGATTGCTTCTTAAAACAAAATTCTCACTAATAAATGAATGTGATGCTCCAGAATCAAACAACACAACTGCGGGGCATTGGTTAACAAGAAACGTACCAGCGATGACAGGTTCTCCTTCTGGCACTTCATCAAAAGTGGTGAAGTGCACATTGCCAGTGCGGGGTCGAGGATGAGTGTACTGCTTCTTAGGTTGGGGGCACTGACGAGAGAGATGTCCAGTTTGACCACAATTGTAGCATGTCCCAATCACATATGGGGTCTTCTGACCTCCTGAACCTCCTGCCTTGGCCTTATTCTGCATCATGGGGGCGGTGTACGACTTCTGGAAGTTCGGACGGGGACGGTTGTTGGTCATCTTCTTCTGAGGTGGGCGGAATCTTGCTCCTAAAGCTGGTGGATGAAACTAAGTCTGTGCCCCAAAAGGGGTCCTCTGTTGAGACGAACCGCCTTCGTTGGCACGATGACGATTTTCCATGGTCAGCCTGCTATCATTTGCCTCCTGGTTCAGACAATCACTGAGAAAGTCAATGAAAGTGGTGCGGTGGTTGTTTCCCATCTTGGAGAGAATTGTGGCATTAATGCCACTCTTGAAACTGGCAATCTTCTTGTCCTCTATGTTCATGAAGTCCGGGGCATAATGAGAAAGGTTGTTCAAGCTGTGCAGATACTCTGACATTGATCTGGTTCCCTGAGGCAGCCTCATGAATTATGTATCTTTCATTTCCATCAGGCCACTAGGAATGTAGTGCCTGCTCCATCATTCCCATGTAACTAGTGCGTTCTCTGGCAAGGATGCACGATACTGGGACCACCACAGACCTACGGGTCTTTCCAACATATGTGCCGCATATTCTGCCTTTAACTCCTCGGTTAAGCGAAGAAGACGAAACTTCTGAGTGACAGAATTGAGCCATTCATCTGCCTCGAGCGGTTCGGTGGCCTCCTTGAATATAGGTGGACGAGTGTCCAAGAAGTCACGGTACGAGCTATGCTGGCTAGGCTTAGGTCCTTGGCTGTGACGGAACGGCCCTAATCTCATGGCCCACGTGTCCCTGTCAACCTCTGACAGCCGAACCCATGTTCCATGTGATTAAGACCTGTTCGCCACCGGGCTACATCGGTGCCCAATGTCCGCAGGATCATCTCACAATTCGGTTACAACATTGCATACTTTTACAAATAACATCGGAATAAAGAGCGGAAGACTTAAATAACAATAGTTTTACAAAGCAGGGTTCCAAATAGAAATTAAGGTGCAGTTATTACAAACCAAGTTCTGATAATAGAGATAGACATAGGCAACATAGTGGAGAACAACAAAGATACTTATAATCACCCAGCCCGAGGGTGTACAACTATTCTTCGGCCTCATCGGCCTCTTCCTGGATGATGGTCACGCAGCAGGGTGCAAGACACATCGGGGACTCTGTCATACCTGTAGCATGGGTAACAAACCCTGAGTACTGGGGTACTCAACAAGACTTACCCGACTAAGAAAAAGGGAGAAGACTCAGGAATGAGAGGCTTAGGGTAGTCAAGGTAAGGTTTAAGCAAGATCAAGTATTTTGCAGAAAAGCATTTTTGTAAACCTTATTTTATTTTGGAAAGATTCAGCATTCCTCAATTCTTCATCGTTCATGATTCATTTTACATTTCAAAACATTCCTAGTTGAGAACCACTCTCCGTTGACAGTCAGTGGACCAAGTCTCCATAACCCAGGAGCAACGTTAATCCGGATAAATAATACTCAGCTAAGGATCCCTATCCACACTGCATATGTCGCACCCAAGCTTGCATATGCCAACTCGTCTACCACGATTCCTCCAAGATTGGACCCGGTCCTACGCCACCCGGAAGTACAGTACACCACTCCTATCCAGGTACGACGACCACGTGGGTACATGCTACTTCCGCCATCTCTCCACTCCCAGTGCGCGGTTGTCGGTCCAATAAAGGATTCCTCGGAGCCAGAGCTTTCCGAAGTATGTGAATAGTTACAAGTCTTGACCAGCAGCCCCCATACGGATGGTCCCTAAAGTTTTTCCGTCAGCAACAAGCACCTCGGGACTCTAACCCAAGAGTACAGGTCCTGTCGGTTTTTCAACCTTGTCCCGGTCGGTGTCAACTGTTGAGTCCCGGACTACAACATGACGGCACCGTACGCTCGGACAACCTCTCCTCGCTGTTGACTAGGTATGGATCAGATACTTAGCCAACAGGCAGGGAGTAAAGCCAAATGCCCATAAATGTTCTTTAAGTGATCACACTTTTGAAAATGGCATTTTATTGCAAAGTCTAATTCAATAAGCATTGCTAAGCATTTTTCAAATACTTTTGAAAAGCAGGTATCGGGTGTATCAGTGGTCAAGGTGGATAGTGCATCAATTAGGATAGCACACAACTCCTATAAACCTAATGCAATAATTTAACTCAAAAGCATTTAAGGAAAACATTTTATAAATCCAAGGAAAGGGGTTAAATACACCGGGGCTTGCCTTGAAGAGCAAAGAGGGCAGGCTCGAGGGCGGCAGGGCAGTTGTCGGAGCTCGGGGTAGCCTCAGGGACAGGTTCGTCGGCGGCTGCCTCGATCTTGACGCCTTCTTCGGTGACTATACGAATGCAATGATGCATGCTCATGAGTATGCTAGTATGAACAATGCAACACAGGGCATACAACATGAACCTTAATCACCTTTTCTGTTTTTCTTAATTATTTAAAAAGGTCATTTTATGTAGTTGCTCCAAAAATTACCAAATTAATCACATAAGTTCATTATGGTGTAGATAGATGGCAAAACAAATTTCATAATTTTTGGAGGTCATTAAGATGCTCAAATAAAATCAGACATTAATTAACAAAAAGCACTATTTAACAATTAAAGATAAATGCTCAAAAATCAACTTGTTCCAAAAGACTTCAAAATTTCACCAGAGACTAAACATGGCATAGGAAGCTCACAAAAATTTATCTCATGATTTTTGGAGTTATAAAAGATTTTCTAAAAATCCAAAACCATCCATTTATTAATTAAAAGAGAGATTTTTCATTTTCAAATTTTTGCACAAAGTCCAAGTTTTATATTTTTCTAAAATACTACATGGTATAAAGAGTTAACTGTAAAATTTTCAGAATTTTTAGAGCAATTCAGAAAATCATACAAAAAGATGAAAAAGGAACACTATTCACAACTTCCTAAAATGGAAAAAAAGCACTGTGCTCTTTCCTCGCAAGGCTCGGGCGAAACGGGCTCGGGCGAGACGGAGACGTCTGCTTCGTCCGAGGCCTGGCTTGGAGGCTCGGGCGAGACGGAAACGACTGTTTCGTCCGAGGCCTGGCTTGGAGGCTCGGGCGAGACGGAAACGACTGTTTCGTCCGAGGCCTGGCTTGGAGGCTCGGGCGAATCGCAGGCGAGGCGGACGGCGGACCGGCCGCTCGGGGCTCGCGCTGGGAAAGCCGAGGGTGGGGAAAGATTCGCGGGCTCACCGTGAGTCGGGAGGGAGGCTCGGCGAGGCGGTGCAGGGTCGGAGGAGGGAGCTCGACGTTGGCGGTGCTTCGGCGGAGCTCTCTTGGCGGCGAGCGGCGTGCCGGCGGCTCTGTTCACCAAACACGGTCACCAGGAGCGGGTTAGGAGCGCAAGGAGGCAAGGAAGATGAAGCAGGGGTTGGGGAGGAAAGATCACGGCCGGGGAGAGAGTATTTCTCAATCCCGTGCTCACCGGTGTTTCGCCGGAGTTTGGGAAGATGTGGTTTCGCTGGGCGATTGGAGGCGGCGGAGGTAAAATTGAGGGGCCGGGAAGCTTCGCGAGCTCAAGGCGGAGCTTTCGGGCTAGGTGGTTGAGCGGCGGAGGCTCTAGAGTGAGCTGGCGACGGTGGCGGAGGAACGGCGGCCGGCGGGTGGCTTTTATAGCCAAGCGTGCTGCCGCTCGGGGCGTGCTGTGGCAGGGATAAGGTCGGGTGTGCACGCGTGCTGTCGGTTGATGGGAAAAGGGAGCGAGAATATCGCTCAGGACCCGGGCGCAAGAGCTCGCCGGCGATGGCCACGCGGCGGCGACGCGCAGGGAGCAGTAGGGGACGGGGCACGGGTCAACTTTGGCGCGTGCGGGTGCGGCATGATGGCGCGGACAGCGGCGGCAGGTTGGAGGCAGGCGAGCAGCTGCCAGGCGCGTGGCGCACGCGGCGCCGGCGAGCTGCCATGGCCGAGGCCCCCCCTGGCCCTAGGTAGAAGATGAACAAGGCTAGGGTGTAGGGTTTGACTTTCTGTATTTTTCAAATTTCTCCCAAAAATTAAACTGAGCAGCAAAAACTCAAAATACCAATTTGTGCAAAAAAAGGAGATCTACAACTTTGTCAAAAAAAATATTTTCAAATTCCAAACAGTTTTTTGAATTATATTCGAAAACAGAAAAGGGAACACTTTTTGGGATTTGGATAAATTCAAAATTACTTTTGATTTTATATAGAAACTTGAAAATCTGCAAATATGAAAGTTATTCCTTTTGTCAAAACCTATAACTTTGCTAATATACACTTTTTTTGAAACTCATTAGTTTTTGAATTAATTTTGAAAACTGAAAAGGGGACAAAAACTGGAATTTGAATGAATTTGAATTTACTTCAAACTTTGTATAAAAACTTGAAAATTTGTAAACACCAAAGTTGTTCCTCTAGACAAGATCTACAACTTAGCTTTTTGGACCAAGTCCAAATTTTGAATAGTTTTTAAATTATTAAAAGAGGGGTAAAAGCCAGGGTTTGGAAATTAGGGTTTTTCAAAAGGACTTTGAAATCTGATTAGGGATTTTGGGTTTTTGAACAACACAACAAAGCTTCAAGACACTAAACTGAACAAGAAATACACAAGACTAGGCACAGAGGTGAAATTACCATTTTTGCCCTTATAGGAAGATTTGGGCTTTAGGGTTTTTGAAAAGAGATTGCTACACAAGTACTAAGCAAACATAAATGCAAGGCAAGAATGATTAATGACTAATGATGATGACATGTCAGGTTAATTACAGATTAAACACCAGAGGTGTTACAACCTTCCCCCCTAAAAGAAATCTCGCCCCGAGATTCTGCGTCTTAAGAAGGACAAGGGTAAAACCTTATATCTACAGAGTATCGAGAAAGTCGGGATAGCTCTTTGCTAAGAAGTCTTCGGATTCCCAAGTGGCTTCTTCTTCAGAGTGTTGGTTCCATTGGATCTTGTACCATCTTGTGGTGGTCCTCCGGGTAACACGATCTTTGTAATCCAACACACGAACTGGATATTCAGAATATGACAGATCGGGTTCTAACTCAACACCTTCAACATCTACCACATATTCGGGCACTCGGAGACACTTCTTGAGTTGGGAGACGTGAAACACATCATGAACTGCTGAAAGATGATCGGGCAACCTTAGCTTATAAGCTACCTTGCCACAACATTCCAGAATCTCAAAGGGACCAATATAGCGAGGCGCTAACTTCCCTTTAACTCCAAAACGAGTGACTCCTTTGGTGGGTGAGACTTTCAGGTACACATAATCTCCGATTTGAAACTTCAGAGGTCGACGTCTTTTGTCGGCATAGCTCTTCTGTCGAGATTGCGCAATTTTCATATTCTCTTGTATTTGCTTGACTTTTTCTTCCATATCTTTCACTAGGTCAACTCCAAAGAATTCTCTTTCTCCAGGTTCAGACCAACTGAGAGGTGTACGACAACGGCGACCGTACAGTGCTTCAAAGGGTGCCATTTTGATGCTCACTTGGTAACTGTTATTATATGAGAATTCTGCCAAGGGCAAACAGTTATCCCAAGTATCTGCGAGGGTGAGCACGCAGGCTCTCAACATATCCTCTAGCACTTGGTTCACTCGCTCAGTTTTTCCATCTGTTTGCGGATGATATGCCGTACTATGCAAGAGCTTGGTTCCAAGTGAGGTATGGAACGCTTTCCAGAACTTTGCGACAAACTGAGTACCACGATCAGAGACAATGGTCTTGGGTATGCCATGGAGTTTCACTATGTGGTTCTTGTACAAAGTGGCATATGTGGGGACGGTGTAGCTGGTTTTGACTGGCAGGAAATGAGCTTGCTTAGTGAGGCGATCCACGATCACCCAGATGGAATCAAAACCTTTTGGTGTCTTTGGTAGTCCATTGATAAAATCCATACTGATATCGTCCCATTTCCAAGCAGGTACAGGTAAAGGTTGCAATTCTCCTCCGAGCCTCATGTGCACGGCTTTGACTTTCTGGCAAGTATCACACTGAGCGACATACCGAGCGATCTCAATCTTCATCTTTGTCCACCAGAACCTTTGCTTCAAGTCCTGGTACATCTTGTTGCTGTCGGGGTGGATGGAGAATCTAGTCAAGTGTGCTTCATCAAGGATTAACTTTCTTAACTCAGGCACTTTAGGAACTACTAACCGATTCTTAAACCATACTACTCCTGTATCATCAATCCTGAAACAATCAGCCTTTCTGGATTGGACCTTTTCGATGATGTGCTTGATTCCAGGATTATCTTTCTGTGCAGCGATGATCTGCTCTTTGATAGGGGTTTCTATTCTGATATTATTCAGTGTTCCTTGTGGAATCATTTCAATATTTAACCTTTCCAGCTCATAACACAAAGAAGAATCATAGGGTTTCATCATCAGACAGTTGCAATATGACTTGCGACTGAGCGCATCGGCAACCACATTCGCCTTACCCGGATGGTAATGCACTTCAAGATCATAGTCCTTAATTAACTCAAGCCATCTTCTCTGTCTCATATTCAGCTCTTCTTGAGTGAAGATATACTTCAGGCTTTTGTGATCAGTGTACACATTACAGGTACTGCCCAACAGATAATGACGCCAGATCTTTAAGGCATGCACCACTGCTGCTAACTCAAGATCATGGGTTGGATAATTTTCTTCATGTCGCTTAAGCTGTCGGGAGGCATATGCGATCACTCGACCTTCCTGCATCAAAACACAGCCCAAACCAGTACCAGATGCATCACAGTAGACATCAAAGGGCTTCTCGATGTCCGGCTGGGCTAGCACTGGTGATGTAGTTAACAGTTTCTTCAGAGTTTGAAAGGCTTGCTCACAGGCTGGTGACCAGACAAACTTCACAGAATTCTTTACTAACTCAGTGATAGGCTTGGCGATTCTGGAGAAATCCGGAATGAATCGACGATAATATCCAGCCATTCCCATAAAGCTGCGGACTTGGTGAACAGTGGTAGGTGGCTTCCAATCCAGAATGTCTGCCACTTTACCAGGGTCAACTGACACACCTTCAGCGGATAGGACATGACCAAGAAACTGTATCTGATCTAACCAGAACTCCCATTTACTGAACTTGGCATACAGCTGATGTTCTCTGAGACAGGATAGAACGATACGAAGATGTTCGGCATGATCTTCAGGGGTTTTTGAGTAGACAAGGATGTCGTCAATGAACACGACCACGAATTTATCAAGCTCTGGCATGAACACAGAGTTCATGAGGTACATGAAATGAGCAGGGGCATTGGTCAAACCGAAGGACATGACCAAGTACTCATATAGGCCGTATCTGGTGGTGAAAGCTGTTTTAGGAATATCTTTAGGACGAATCTTTATTTGGTGGTAGCCAGATCTGAGATCGATCTTGGAGAATACTTTGGCTCCAGCTAACTGGTCAAAGAGAAGATCAATACGAGGCAAGGGATATTTATTTTTGATGGTGACCTCATTGAGTGGGTGATAATCAATGCACATTCTGAGAGTCTTGTCTTTCTTCTTTACAAAGATTGCAGGACAGCCCCAAGGAGACGAGCTTGGGCGAATGAAACCCTTGTCCAACAAATCTTGTAATTGGATTTTTAGCTCTGCCAACTCTCTGGGAGGCATTCGATAAGCTCTGCGGGATATAGGAGCAGTCCCAGGCTTTAGCTCTATGGCAAACTCAACATCACGGTCAGGAGGTAGACCAGGTAAGTCCTCTGGAAAAACATCAGGGAATTCACAGACCACGGGGATGTCTCTGGTTTCCAGAACATAGGCGGTGTTCAAAAGTGTGGCTGCTGGTTTTTGAGGCATTGGGAGTTGGAGAAGGAGTTTGGAGGTACTGTTGGGAATGTCCACTCTCACAACTCTATTCAGGATGTCGATCATGGCTTTATACTGACACATCCAATTCATGCCTAAAATGACATCTATCTCCTGATCACGTAGCACTATCATGGTGGTAGGAAATACATGTTCCCCCAACATTACTGGTATACTGCGAACCACTTCCTTAGTACTTATACGCCCTCCAGGCGAAAATATGCAGAAACTTTCTTTCAAATCCTCAATTGATATCTCATGCTTGATGACAAAAGTACGACTGATGAAGGAATGCGATGCACCAGAATCAAACAACACAACTGCAGGATGATTGGCAACAGGAAACCTACCGATCATGACGGGCTCTCCTTCTGGGATGTCGCCGACAGTGGTGTAGTAGACTTGCCCGTGCTTCTTGACAATCTTGCCTTTCTGAACATGCTGCTGCTGTGCACGGTGCTGCTGCTGCTGAGATCCTCCAGGATTCTTCTGAGTATTCTGGGCATACCTCTTGGGCTTTGGGCACTCACGAGACCAGTGACCAAGCTGGCCGCAGTTGTAGCAGGGATGGTTGTAGGCTGTTTGTGGAGTGGTGATACGAACACCTGGGGCGTTCGGCTGTGTGGCACTCTGCTGGTTGGCATTATGGGTGGTGGCCGCGGTACGGACGACCACTTGCTGGTTGGGGTAAGGTAGGCGATTTTGGTGGTGACTGGGGTGGTATATGATCCTCTGGCGCTTGTGACCGCCAGAGAAACTGCTGGATCCTGCTTTCTTCTTCTTCTTTTCCTCTTGATACTGACGGTTGCTCTCTTCAAAAGCGACAGCCCAGTCAACAGCATCATGATACGAACCGGTCAGGTTATTGGACAGACTTCTGCGGATCTTAGGATGCAGACCTCTAAGGAAACAATCCCTCTTCTTTTCATCTGTGTTGACTACTCTGAGGCATACTGGCTAAGATGGTTGAACTGACCCACGTACTGCATTACTGTGGAGTCCTTCTGCTGCAGTGCCAGAAACTGATCAAGCTTCATCTTCATTAATCCCGAAGGGATGTGATGTGCACGGAAAGCGGTGCGGAACTCTTCCCAGGTCAACTGATGACCTTCTAGCTGGGCAGCCAACAGGTTGGCATACCAAGCGCTTGCTGGACCACGAAGCTGCTGGGAAGCGAACCGGGGCTTCTGGATGTCGGTACAGCGGAGAAGACTGAACTTTTGCTCCATAGTGCGGAGCCAGTCATCAGCTTCCAGGGGTTCATCTGCTTTGGTGAAAACTGGTGGACGGGTCTCGGTGAAATCCACATATATAGTCTCACGATTGATGTCGTGACGACCACGGTGACCATTGTTCTACTGCCCCTGATTTTGAGCCATCAGGTTAGCAGCGGCTGCCAAGGCTGCAATGGCATCTGCTAGGGTAGCAGGAACAGGTGGAGGGTTTGGAAGGTTGGCATCATCAGAACCTCCAGCTCCAGTGCGAGTGTTCACAGGCATCTGTTAAGCAACTTGGAACTTAGCATTCATAGATAGGGTTCTGAAATCAACAGACTGATAGCTTCTTCTGATACAAAGACTGATAGATTGATAAAGATTTCTGACAGACACAACTGACCGATAAGGGAAAAAAGGTACGAAAAGAAAGATATAGACTGACTTAACAAAAGACAGACTAACGCTCCCAAACCTAGACTAAGGTTTTAGGTAAGCAGGTGGTACAGACACACGGGATCTCCATCTCCTAAAGACGGGTCTAGTCCTCATCGATGATGATCATTTCTTCGTCGTCGTCTTCTTCGAGGATGAGCTCAGGCTCTTCCTCCTCGTCCTCGTTTTCAGCGTGGACGTCCTCAGCAGGTTCAATTTCTTCGTCCACGTCTGGCTCTTGTTCCACATCGGGTTCTTCCACTACTCCGTCCTCAGGGTCTTCCATAACCGGGGGTACCAAGGGGTGGAGTTGATCATACAGCTGATGCACTTCCTCATGAAGCATATCATTGAACTGTTCAATCTGAGCTGTGTACTGCTGCAGTCCGTGGAGCTCGGCTCTGGTGACGTCCTCGCGGATCCAAGCATCATTGCGCTGCTCGATAGCGCGAACCGTGTTCCGGTTGGCCTGCTCCAGGGAAGCTCGTGCCTCATAAAACTCCAGGCGTGAGTGGTAGAAGTCATGCTCCAAGTTCTTCAGCTCAGCCTTCAGATCCTTGATCTCCTCCTTCAGGTTCTTACGGGTGCGGCGAGGAAAGCGACGACCATTGGAAGATTCGGCAGTCTCTTCTCCAACGCGAGGTGCCAGCTGGTGGCGTGGCACACCATGCGGTCCAGTCGACTTGCGGGAAGTCAGCTTGATACGGGCCATGTCTGGACAAGATTAGATGGATGAGAAAGGCTAGCAAGAACAGGTAAAGGCATACTACCCCAACGAACTTAGAGAGGATGTTAACTTAAGTGATTATGACATGATGCATGAATCGTTCCTACGGAACAAAGCAATGCAATAAATAAATAAGGTACATAGGGCTTAAAATATGTTGTTCCACTAGCTGGTGTTGCCATATGAGAGACAAGATGAGAGAAGCAATTTGGACTCAAAAGAGTCAAGTTTAGTTTGTTTGGACTCAAAAGGTCTTTTGAAGTTTTCGCAAAAACGAACACTGCAACATTAAAGTGAGATGCTCCGATACCACTCTGTGACGGAACGACCCTAATCTCATGGCCCACGTGTCCCTGTCAACCTCTGACAGCCGAACCCATGTTCCATGTGATTAAGACCTGTTCACCACCGGGCTACATCGGTGCCCAATGTCCGCAGGATCATCTCACAATTCGGTTACAGCATTGCATACTTTTACAAATAACATCGGAATAAAGAGCGGAAGACTTAAATAACAATAGTTTTACAAAGCAGGGTCCCAAATAGAAATTAAGGTGCAGTTATTACAAACCAAGTTCTGATAATAGAGATAGACATAGGCAATATAGTGGAGAACAACAAAGATACTTATAATCACCCAGCCCGAGGGTGTACAACTATTCTTCGGCCTCATCGGCCTCTTCCTGGACGATGGTCACGCAGCAGGGTGCAAGACACATCGGGGACTCTGTCATACCTGCAGCATGGGTAACAAACCCTGAGTACTGGGGAACTCAACAAGACTTACGCGACTAAGAAAAAGGGAGAAGACTCAGGAATGAGAGGCTTAGGGTAGTCAAGGTAAGGTTTAAGCAAGATCAAGTATTTTGCAGAAAAGCATTTTTGTAAACCTTATTTTATTTTGGAAAGATTCAGCATTCCTCAATTCTTCATCGTTCATGATTCATTTTACATTTCAAAACATTCCTAGTTGAGAACCACTCTCCGTTGACAGTTAGTGGACCAAGTCTCCATAACCCAGGAGCAACGTTAATCCGGATAAATAATACTCAGCTGAGGATCCCTATCCACACTGCATATGTCGCACCCAAGCTTGCATATGCCAACTCGTCTACCACGATTCCTCCAAGATTGGACCCGGTCCTACGCCACCCGGAAGTACAGTACACCACTCCTATCCAGGTACGACGACCACGTGGGTACATGCTACTTCCGCCATCTCTCCACTCCCAGTGCGCGGTTGTCGGTCCAATAAAGGATTCCTCGGAGCCAGAGCTTTCCGAAGTATGTGAATAGTTACAAGTCTTGACCAGCAGGCCCCCATACGGATGGTCCCTAAAGTTTTTCCGTCAGCAACAAGCACCTCGGGACTCTAACCCAAGAGTACAGGTCCTGTCGGTTTTTCAACCTTGTCCCGGTCGGTGTCAACTTTTGAGTCCCGGACTACAACATGACGGCACCGTACGCTCGGACAACCTCTCCTCGCTGTTGACTAGGTATGGATCAGATACTTAGCCAACAGGCAGGGAGTAAAGCCAAATGCCCATAAATGTTCTTTAAGTGATCACACTTTTGAAAATGGCATTTTATTGCAAAGTCTAATTCAATAAGCATTGCTAAGCATTTTTCAAATACTTTTGAAAAGCAGGTATCGGGTGTATCAGTGGTCAAGGTGGATAGTGCATCAATTAGGATAGCACACAACTCCTATAAACCTAATGCAATAATTTAACTCAAAAGCATTTAAGGAAAACATTTTATAAATCCAAGGAAAGGGGTTAAATACACCGGGGCTTGCCTTGAAGAGCAAAGAGGGCAGGCTCGAGGGCGGCAGGGCAGTTGTCGGAGCTCGGGGTAGCCTCAGGGACAGGTTCGTCGGCGGCTGCCTCGATCTTGACGCCTTCTTTGGTGACTATACGAATGCAATGATGCATGCTCATGAGTATGCTAGTATGAACAATGCAACACAGGGCATACAACATGAACATTAATCACCTTTTCTGTTTTTCTTAATTATTTAAAAAGGTCATTTTATGCAGTTGCTCCAAAAATTACCAAATTAATCACATAAGTTCATTATGGTGTAGATAGATGGCAAAACAAATTTCATAATTTTTGGAGGTCATTAAGGTGCTCAAATAAAATCAGACATTAATTAACAAAAAGCACTATTTAACAATTAAAGATAAATGCTCAAAAATCAACTTGTTCCAAAAGACTTCAAAATTTCGCCAGAGACTAAACATGGCATAGGAAGCTCACAAAAATTTATCTCATGATTTTTGGAGTTATAAAAGATTTTCTAAAAATCCAAAACCATCCATTTATTAATTAAAAGAGAGATTTTTCATTTTCAAATTTTTGCACAAAGTCCAAGTTTCATATTTTTCTAAAATACTACATGGTATAAAGAGTTAACTGTAAAATTTTCAGAATTTTTAGAGGAATTCAGAAAATCATACAAAAAGATGAAAAAGGAATACTATTCACAACTTCCTAAAAAGGAAAAAAAAGCACTGTGCTCTTTCCTCGCAAGGCTCGGGCGAAACGGGCTCGGGCGAGACGGAGACGTTTGCTTCGTCCGAGGCCTGGCTTGGAGGCTCGGGCGAGACGGAAACGACTGTTTCGTCCGAGGCCTGGCTTTGAGGCTCGGGCGAGACGGAAACGACTGTTTCGTCCGAGGCCTGGCTTGGAGGCTCGGGCGAGACGGAAACGACTGTTTCGTCCGAGGCCTGGCTTGGAGGCTCGGGCGAATCGCAGGCGAGGCGGACGGCGGACCGGCCGCTCGGGGCTCGCGCTGGGAAAGCCGAGGGTGGGGAAAGATTCGCGGGCTCACCGTGAGTCGGGAGGGAGGCTCGGCGAGGCGGTGCAGGGTCGGAGGAGGGAGCTCGACGTTGGCGGTGCTTCGGCGGAGCTCTCTTGGCGGCGAGCGGCGTGCCGGCGGCTCTGTTCACCAAACACGGTCACCAGGAGCGGGTTAGGAGCGCAAGGAGGCGAGGAAGATGAAGCAGGGGTCGGGGAGGAAAGATCACGGCCGGGGAGAGAGTATTTCTCAATCCCGTGCTCACCGGTGTTTCGCCGGAGTTTGGGAAGATGGGGTTTCGCCGGGCGATTGGAGGCGGCGGAGGAAAAATTGAGGGGCTGGGAAGCTTCGCGAGCTCAAGGCGGAGCTTTCGGGCTAGGTGGTTGAGCGGCGGAGGCTCTGGAGTGAGCTGGCGACGGTGGCGGAGGAACGGCGGCCGGCGGGTGGCTTTTATAGCCAAGCGTGCTGCCGCTCGGGACGTGCTGTGGCAGGGATAAGGTCGGGCGTGCGCGCGTGCTGTCGGTTGATGGGAAAAGGGAGCGAGAATATCGCTCAGGACCCGGGCGCAAGAGCTCGCCGGCGATGGCCACGCGGCGGCGACGCGCAGGGAGCAGTACGGGACGGGGCACGGGTCAACTTTGGCGCGTGCGGGTGCGGCATGATGGCGCGGACAGCGGCGGCAGGTTGGAGGCAGGCG
This sequence comes from Coix lacryma-jobi var. lacryma-jobi, assembly GCA_009763385.1. Classification (NCBI taxonomy): domain Eukaryota; kingdom Viridiplantae; phylum Streptophyta; class Magnoliopsida; order Poales; family Poaceae; genus Coix; species Coix lacryma-jobi. The sequence goes on along the minus strand of CM019823.1, from coordinate 65,577,556 downwards.
AGCAGCTGCCAGGCGCGTGGCGCACGCGGCGCCGGCGAGCTGCCGTGGCCGGGGCCCCCCCCTGGCCCTAGGTAGAAGATGAACATGGCTAGGGTGTAGGGTTTGACTTTCTGTATTTTTCAAATTTCTCCCAAAAATTAAACTGAGCAGCAAAAACTCAAAATACCAAAGTTGTGCAGAAAAAGGAGATCTACAACTTTGTCAAAAGAATATTTTTAAATTCCAAACAGTTGTTTTAATTATATTCGAAAACAGAAAAGGGAACACTTTTTGGGATTTGGATAAATTCAAAATTACTTTTGATTTTATATAAAAACTTGAAAATCTGCAAATATGAAAGTTATTCCTTTTGTCAAAACCTATAACTTTGCTAATATACACTTTTTCTGAAACTCAGTAGTTTTTGAATTAATTTTGAAAACTGAAAAGGGGACAAAAACTGGAATTTGAATGAATTTGAAATTACTTCAAACTTTGTATAGAAACTTGAAAATTTGTAAACACCAAAGTTGTTCCTCTAGACAAGATCTACAACTTAGCTTTTTGGACCAAGTCCAAATTTTGAATAGTTTTTAAATTATTAAAAGAGGGGTAAAAGCCAGGGTTTGGAAATTAGGGTTTTTCAAAAGGACTTTGAAATCTGATTAGGGATTTTGGGTTTTTGAACAACACAACAAAGCTTCAAGACACTAAACTGAACAAGAAATACACAAGACTTGGCACAAAGGTGAAATTACCATTTTTGCCCTTATAGGAAGATTTGGGCTTTAGGGTTTTTGAAAAGAGATTGCTACACAAGTACTAAGCAAACATAAATGCAAGGCAAGAATGATTAATGACTAATGATGATGACATGTCAGGTTAATTACAGATTAAACACCAGAGGTGTTACATTGGCGCTGCTGGCACTGATGCGCAGTGTTACCCACTATGTCACGGAGCGTAGAATCCATCTGTCTCTGCATCTCCTCCATGTTCCTTTTGCTACCCAAGAATTGACCAAAGAAAGCATCTACCGTCATTAGCGGGGATGGAGGTGGTGGCAGATTCTCTTCCTGTCTGCCTCCATCCTGGCCACGCTGGCTACGAATGTGGGTCGGCTTCTGCATATCCCATTAATGAGCAACAATTAGGTGATGTCATATTGATCATGAATAAATATCGTGTTGTACATAATTTGAAAATTTAGCACACAAACAGATATGATTACTCACTTCCATACATCATCACAGAATAATTGCTCGTAAATAAGTACGCAAATGATGGTTTTCCATAAAAGTGCCAGATCAAAGTCTGGACTTCATCCAAATGTCATACATGCCATCATACGAACTGAGTCACGAAAAAACATATGTCTGGGTTACATGAAACAGAACATAAACATGACTAAGAAAAAGAACGACTCCTAACGAATCTAACGCTCAAGCGTCTCCTACATCGGGCGCGACTCCTGCTCCATCGATATCGATCATGGGCTCGTCAACGTAGGCCTCATCCTCATGTGCGGGGTCTGGACCTAGCACCACTCCGTCAGGTGGCTCGGGGACCTCTGCGGCTGTTGCTGCTGCTCCCTGTGCCTCATGGTGAAACTGGTGGATCGCCTCATGGAGATTGTCGATGTAAGCTTGTTGGTTGTCGACTTGCTGCACAAGGTGAAGAGCACCCTCTCTGTGCTCGTCGAAAGTGGACCAGGAATCATCTCGTTGCATTGCCATCGTCAGGTACATCTACTCGGCGATGGTCCGAGCAGTGTTCTTAGCTCCTGCCTTGGCACGAGCCTCGTCACGCTCAAAAGTGACCTAGTGCAGCTCCTCCTATAGCCGGGCTACCTCGCTGTCAAACTCCTCCTGCAGCCTCCTCTTGCCCTGGTAAGTGGCCGTGAGGGTAAAGGACACACTCTCCAGGCTGCGCTCCAAACTCCCACAGACTCCAACCAAAGCTCTGGTGGCACTCATCGCTGACGTCTCACAAAAGAACCTCTCCTTGGCATCTTCTGTCAGAACTGACTCCAAAGTCTGCCTCCAGTGCAATGGAAAAGTGATGAGGGACGACCCGATCTTCCGTGAGGTAGCTGGTAAATTCGATTGGCGGAGATCTTGACGTTGGCGACCCGGCTTCAAATCATACACGATTCGAACCCTGCAACCGTTACACCACTGCTCCATTGGTTATCAACCAAGCACAACTTGATTGACCTCGCCAAGAAGGCTATTCCTGCAAGCGAATCAAAGAACACAAGCAAGAAGGTAAAAACACACAATCTAAAATTGCAAATATGAATCTCGCGAATATCAATAAAGGGGTTCAAGAACTCGGTTCCAAAGGACTAATCGACATAGTGGAGGAGATCAAGAACGAGGGCCCTGGATCACTGTAAAAGGATTCGACACCACAGTTACAACGAACGATTCAGTTCCTCGATGGAAAACTAAACTCTAAACAAACCCCAATCCCTAACGACGACGATAGAGGCTAATTATAGGGTTTAGGACATCACCCCTGCTGGACGCGCCCCCTAATGGGCTCTAAGATGATACATGGCCCAACAGACCAAAAGACGGTGTCGCAGCGCCCTGGCAGATTCTGGACGCTGACATGACTCAAGATGTATTTTGACGTGAAACCAAAGCCATTGCTTAGCTTATCAAATTATCTTTCCAAGCATATCTGGTTCGTCGAAAATGGAGTCCATATGCGTTCGGGGCGTTGATTTTACCTGGGACTGCTCTTGGAATTCCGAGGGTGATGTGGTAGCTGAGTCGGGGACGAATTGCAACTTGGGGAAAACCATGGCGTCGGTGTGTCCAACGTGGTGATGTCCTCATCATCCTCCCCTTCTTGAATTGGAGTCATCCTCGACTCCATCTTGGCGATGTCCTCATCATCCCCTCCTTCTAGAATTGGAGTCGTCCGCGACTCCATCTCATCACCAAGCTCCTGTAAAAGGTTAGTAACCGCACAATGCGAAGCACAACGTATAGGATCATGTGCAGCAACACTAACATGTCGACAAAGCATAGTATAACAAGGAGCATCATTATTATCACATAACTCAACAATAGTAGAAGTTGTAGCAAGAAAAGCACCTCATTTTAACTTAATCTCATTATTTTTAGCAATGTCCGTTGAGGGTTTATTTTTATTTTTAATCTCTTTAGCATGTTTAATAATATCCGTAGGAGACAATGGTAGCAATGTAATTTTCTTGTCCTTATGTATAATAGTGTATGTATTAGTTCTACCATGGTGTAAAGCATCATTATCAAATTTCCATGGGCGACCTAACAAAATGGAACAAGCTTGCATATGAACAACATCAAAATCAGCAGTATCATGATAAGAGCCAGTGAAAAAGCTAATGCGCTGATTTAGTTACCTTAGTCATACCATTATTATTGAACCATTGAAGTTTGTATGGATATGAATGTTGTCGTGTGGTCAAGCCAAGCTTCTCAACCAAATCTGAACTCACCAAGTTGTTGCAACTCCCGCTATCAATGATGGTGAGAACACGACAACCCTGCACAATGAGATACATGTGGAACAAATTGTGGCATTGGATCTTCATCTCTTCTTCATGTCCCACACGTGTACTCAACACTCGCTGCACAAGAAGGCTAGGGTAGTCCGCGGCAACAGCCACAGAGTCAATGGTGATGGTCTCCTTATCTTGATCATCCTCAGTGGAATCTGCATCAATGTTAGCAATAAGGGCTAAATCATCGTCAACATCACTAGCACTTACATATCCATCCTCGGTAGCAATGAAAGCGCGATGACTGGGGCAATCCTTCATGACATGTCTCATGCCTTTGCATCGGTGGCAGATGATTTTAGAGCTGGATGAGGAAGAGCTAGTAGAAGAACCCGGAGTGGCACCTTTCTGCAGCTGTGGAAACTGCACATTAGACAATTTACTTACCCCGGAAGAAATGGAAGGTGTAGATGGCTGTGGAGCAACATGAAGCTTGGGCATCTCTGGCTCGGAACGTTGCTGAAAAGTCCTCCCATTGTTATACCGGAAAGGCTGGTGGTGTTGTTGGCGTCCTTGTACTTCTCTTTCAGCTTTAAGAGCAAGATGGTATAATTGGCTGAACCTGTTCCAATCTTTATAATCAAGAATATCCTGGATATCACGAGTCAATCCACCAAATAATCTAGCACTAGCATCATTATCATCTTCATGTATACCACAACGTGCTAAACCAATAAGCAATTTTTGATATTATGCCTCTACACCTTTATCACCTTGTTTTAAAGTTTGTAGTTTCAAACGTAAATCACATTGGTAATAAGGAGGAACAAAATGAGACTTTATACGTTGCTTTAAAGAATTCCAAGTTTGAGGCACAACAGCAACATTATTCGTATTGCAAAGATCACTCTACCAGAACAAGACAAAATCAGTAAACTCACTAGTAGCAAGTCTAACTCTATGCTTAGTAGGAACATTGTGAGAATCAAAATTTTGTTGAACAACAAGTTCCCAATCTAAATATACATCTCGATCCATATTACCAGCAAAAGGAGGTAAGCTAAATTTAATTTTAGCAAAAGGATCATTATTACCATGATTGTTACCTCCCATACCGCGACGATTGAAGTTGAGGCGGCGACGGGGACCAGCATCAGGATCCTCATCTGCATCACCAAAAGCATTCGCATCTTCATCATCATCATGATGAGGTTGCAGGCCTTGCTCAAGCTGTTCAATGCGGGTGACCATATTGTTCATGTTGCATGTCAGCTCGGTCATAAGATTGCGTTGTTCAGTCATGAACGTTGTAAGCTCGACCTTGGACACACACTCGTTGAAGTCCGTAGGAATTCCTGCCATTGTTAGAAGATAGAAAAAGACAACACCAAAGTATTATCCCTATCAACTAAAAGGAACCAAGTGGTGGTGGTGGTGGTGAAAGTGTAATGCAAAATCACAAGTGGCTCACCACCGTCTTGCCTGTATTCTTACCAACGTCAAACAAGAGCAAACCAAAATGACGAAGCAATCTGTTGTTGAGCGTGGGTAACAGTTGCAAGATGAACCTGTGCTGACAGAAGTATATGTGTAGCTATGGGTAAGCACAAAATGACAGCAAGGCTAAGCAATTAACGAATGCAGATTAGCAAAGTTCAATTAGTATCCAAAGCACAAGTCACAATTGTTGGCTAAGATGTGTGTAGACGTAGCGCAACAAGGTGAAAATAAAGGACGATGGAAAGAACTCACAGAAACAAGCCAAAAGCACAGATTTTCCTTTTTCCTAAATTTTTCCATGATTTTCCCAAAAGTTACTAGTAGGAATGAAACTTTTTTATTTTGTCACTATTTTTTTATATTTTCCTCTGAACAACGATCATAAAAGATGTAACCACGAAAATTGGCACCTGCAACTGAGGTGGGATGTGGTCTATAGAAAAACAGCAAGTTCTCTGAAAAGATGTAACCAAATGGTGTCAAGAAGCTCCACAAAAAAATTCAGATTTTTCTGATAAACGAGCGAAAAGTTATGCATGTTTTACTGAAGGTATCTCAAGTTATGTTTTTTGGAGGCACAACACGAAAATGGCAGTTAAGGCAACTCGGAGGGCTGTGATGCAGGCAAAAAATAGAGCGGTTGGCAACCAATCTAGGGTTTGCGCGGCGGCGAGAACTTACACAAGGCGGCTAGCGGGGCAAGTCGAGTAATGTGGTGGCAGTCGACTTGTTGTTTAGAAACGGTGGATGGGATAGCGGCGGAAACAAACAAACAGTGAGGGCACGTTGAACTACAACGACGAACACAACCTAAACCAGCAACAAGATTCGACCATGGACACAAACTCAACAAAGCGAATCTGAAACAAAATGGCAAAGGCACAAAGGGCGATGGGACAACGGAAATTGAATTTTTTTAGGATTTTTGTGGACTCTAGGTAAAGAACAAATATGAATCTAGGGCAAACTAGATTATACCTTGCGAGAAAACTGAAATAGCCGATACCAATTGATGAGGGATGGCCCGATCTTCCATGAGGTAGCTGGTAAATTCGATTGGTGGAGATATCGACGTTGGCGATCGGGCTTCAAATCAGACACAATTCGAACCCTGCAACCGTTAGACCACTACTCCATTGGTTATCAACCAAGCACAACTTGATTGACCTCGCCAAGAAGGCTATTCCTGCAAGCGAATCGAAGAGCACAAGCAAGAAGGTAAAAACACGCAATCTGAAATTGCAAATATGAATCTTGCGAATATTAATAAAGGGGTTCAAGAAATCGGTTCCAAAGAACTAATCGACACAGTGGAGGAGATCAAGAACGGGGGCCCTAGATCACTGTAAAAGGATTCGACACCACAGTTACAATGAACGATTCAGTTGCTCGATGGAAAACTAAAGTCTAAACAAAACCCAAGCCCTAACGACGATGATGGAGGCTAATTATAGGGTTTAGGACATCACTCATGCTGGACGCCCCCCTAATGGGCTCTAAGACGATACACGGCCCAACGGACCAAAAGACGATGTCACAGCACCCTGACAGATTCTGGATGCTGACTTGTTTCGACGATTCCCGTTGACTCAAGATGTATTTTGATATGAAATCAAAGCCATTGGTTTTCTTATTAAATTATCTTTCCACGCATATCTGGTTCGTCAAAAACGTATTTTTGTATGCGTTCGGGGCGTTGATTTTACCTGGGACTGCTCCTGGAATTTCGAGGGTACGTGGTAGCTGAGTTGGGGACGAATTCCAACTTGGGGAAGACCATGGCGTCGGAGTGTCCAGCGTGGCGATGTCCTCATCATCCTCCCCTTCTTGAATTGGAGTCGTCCTTGAATCCATCTCGACGATGTCCTCATCAAAAAGGTGATCCACGAGGGAACACTCCTGCCATGGCACAAGCAAGGTCGGGGGAAACGAGCTGTGATGTCCTTCAGCACCAAGTAAGCTACCATGTTGGCTCCATCCTTCGCACAACTGCCCTTTGTGGTCTCAGTGCATCCTGACCAGTGCGGCTTGCTAGCCAAGGCCTTAACCTTGACCTGAACCATGACCTGTGAATCCTGCCCATACTCCTGTAGAATCCTCCAGAGGATTGTGGGCAACCCAAAGTATGACAAGAACATGTTCTTGGTCAACTTTGTGGTCAAACGACAACGTGGAACTCCTCTGCCTCCGGTGGCCTTGCGAGCGGTCAACTTGGTCTGAGCCATCTGTAGAAACAAAGGAGTTTCGAACTCTCGTGAGACGCATAATTAAGTTGGCAAATTTTATAAATAAAGAGGAACAATTTTTAATTAAGGGGAGGAATGCAATGTAACAGTAACATAAACATGATGCATGATCGTACTTACATTCTCACTCACTAATAATGACTCGTAAGTCCTAACGTTCTAGTCGGTGGCAAGAACGATCTCTCATGCGTTATCTAGTCGTTCTACTCGATCGCGTAGTTAGTGTACCTGTAGAAGATGCATTTGAACCCAAGAAAAATCCCAATGATAAAAGCAACTAAGCATCTGCTCGTACTCAAAGCTACATAAAAGTCGATACTAAACCTCATGCACCGGTCTTAGAAAAATTTCCCAACAATTAATACCATCGTATATATTTGCGTACAGCTCACATATAACCTGGTATAACAACACTCTCTCTAGACCGACAGTTGGACGGTCATGCTCTCATATCTCACCAAATCATTTTACGCATGTTTTCGCAATCGACGTATTCTTTCCGAGAATGGACTAGGCAAATAAAAGATCCAGCATGAAGCAAATCCCAGAACCCTATTAGCAGTTAAGCCACCTGAATCCTAGTATAGGGCTTAAGGACAAGATTTGGCACACTTAGAATTTCGAAAATAGTTTTGAAATACCCATTTTGTTCGAAAATAGCTCCTCGCGGATGCACTAACTTGAACTATTCTTTGATACCAGCTGTGGCGGAACCGTCCAAATTATAAGAGCTCAAGTACAATCTTAGCCAAATTAACTGGCTCTGTACCATAGTTGAACCCATATAACTCTGGTAGTCTGGAAATCTCGATGGATTTCAAACAACTTTACAACTTACCAGGATCGCATTGTTCAAGTACCACATTCAAAAGGATAGAACAGTTCGATATTGAAATAAAAATCAGAGTGCGAAGACTCAAAGTTATTACAATACTGATTTCAAATTTGCGGAAGCTTAAATACGTCTTGAAATACGTCCACTACACATGTCGTCCAAATAAAACAATATTTTTGATAACTCACTCCTCCTTTTTGAGATACTGTGCCACAAGTAGTCTTAATCCAGCAAAAGCAAAGGAGAAGCTTTCAGACGACCCTGCCCTGGGCCTACTCCACATCACCCTCCACGGGGTAGAGACAATGCTTACAATAGCCGTAGTATACCTGGCCATCTGCAACAACAGTAGAAACCATGAGTACGGGAATATACTCAACTAGACTTACCCGTCTAACTAAAAATAAATGGGAAATTTAGTTGCAGAAGGAGCTCAGGTTAAGATGAGTTTAAATATTTAGTTAATGGAATGAGCAGTCATCTTTTAGCCTAACCTTTAATCTAGGTTTGCACCTGAACTATAGCACTCACTTGATGCTAACAAGCAATAATATAATACCATATGAGGTCTGTTTTATCCACATTTTAGTTGAACCTTTAAGATCACATGGAGTTGTATCGAAGTGAAGCTCGACATAGTTTCCCACTAACCGGGGGAGACGGCGACTCGAATCGGATTATAAACCAGCTGGCGAGAAACCTTTAATACAAACCCAAACTTTCCCCATCGGGTCCATGCATTGGGTCACCACTCGATACTATTTGTGGTGGTAATCATCCCGGATCAAGCATGGACCACCCAATTGGAACTAAACGATGGCCATTTCGAGGCAGATCGTGTTTCCATACTAGAGGGTGCGACACGGATTGAGACCGGCCCGAACAACGTCTAACCGGCTTCAAGGTCTTTGATTACGGCACCGACACCCTATGTAAAATGGCGTTTTCAAAAATGAACAAGGGCCAAAATCGATACAAACCTACACGATCCAACGGACGAGCTGCCCCCAAGTTTCTGACTTGGTGCCTTGCCTCCCAGTTGACCGTATTTCATTACTACTCAGGTTCTTTTCTACAATAGCAAATATAGCCAACCGTGATCCGGTAAATACCCACCAGCGGTATTACAGTAACATCCTCAATTAGTACTTTTATTAAGCAGACTAAGAAAATATATATTGTAATAACTATCAGGTTAACAAGGCTGGTATAAAACAATAATCAAGGAATGGTAATGCAACAATTAAGATTCAATCAACTCCTATACCTCATGCATCATAATATAAAAGTACTCAAGTAATTAATTATAAAACCGGGAGACTTAGAATGCTCCGGGGCTTGCCTCGGGAGAAGACTGAGGTCTCGTGAGCGGGGCACTCGGGCAGGTTAGTGTCGTGGTCGGCTGGTTCCGCTTCTTCTCACTGCTGGACCTCCTGAATCTCTAGCTCCTCGCTTGATTCCGGCTCTGGATTGATCTCTTGAGCTACCGATCCTAGGTGCAATGCAAGCGATAATAAATAAGTAATGCATTGGTGCATTATGATGATATGTAATTAAAATTAACTTGTGCAAACCAACAAAACCAACTTGTTGAACAACTTTTGACATTGCAGAATATTTAAATTTTCTACAATTATAAAACTATTTTTTAATTACTTTTATTAAATAAATTCGGAATAACTCAGGTTTCTACAGCAAGTGTTGTTTTATGCCCTCAGAAAAATCTACAAAAATTACAGCAGCTAACCTGTACAAATTTTAGCAAGGAATAAAATATTGAACAATAGTTATGAAAAGATTAAATAAACAACCAAAAAGGTGCTTTGAACTAGCTTTTCTTTTGAAAAGTGTCAAACAAGAGATTTCACATTTCTGCTACTTTCTTTTACACAAGAAAGAACTACTCCGGAAAAATAACTGCTAGAGCATGCATACATTATTCTACACAAATTTCCAAAGTTTTATCCAGATTTAAACCATTGACCTGCAACCCTGCTGGAAAAGGGTGCAACATCCATTTTCATATTTTTTCCAGATTGTAAACAACATTTCATATTTATCAAGAAATTTCCATAAACAGTGCTGTTATATTATTTTCTACATGAAATTTCTAAGAAAAACACAGTTGTACTACAAGTTTACTTTCTTTCATACAACTGACCACATATAATATTTTTCTCAGCTTCATTAAGATACACAAAGACAACACAAATTTTCTCACGGTTTATTTCTGCATATATTTCTCACAAGAAATATTCTAAGAAAACAATTAAAAAAACATTTAAACATAAATAAGCATTTTTTCTATAGAAACAGACCCTCATGTAATTTTTCCTAGCTTCTACATATGACAAAGAGAATGCACAAATTTTTACCATATTTTTATCTGAGTAGAAAACATAACAACACATTTATTTGTTATATTACTCATAAACTGAATAAATTAAAATACTGAAATAAACTTTATGCAAAAATTACTTCCTTATTTTTCCCAGATAGCTCCACTCAAGAACAGATTAACAAAATTTATAGCACCTCATTTGGATCATTAAAACATGCTCTACAAATTAAACAAGCATTTCTAGAAAATAAAGAAAAGGAAAAACATTTGAATTCTCCCGGGATGGGCTTCGTGGATTCGGCCTATAGGTCAGTGGGTGACTGACGCGCGGGACCCGTGGGTCAACAAGGTCCATTTGTCAGCGACAGAGAAAGCAGGGGATGGCGCTGACCAGCGTTTTCTCACCGACGGTGAGGTCGCCGGCGGTGAGGGTTGGCTCAAAGTGTTCGTCTCGACGAGGCGAACTCGATGGTGATGATTGTAAGGAAAAAGGACCTCGGACCATTTAACTTCGGATTTTGGTGTTTGATGAACAACATAACAAAATTGGACTAATGTGTTTGCAAGTGTTTGTTTTGTAGTCCAATAGGGTGCAAATGTGACTTGGACTATGGCGACGTGATGATCCGATGATCAACACCTCAAGCAAGACATTTGAAGCTCAATAGAAGACTCTCAAGATCAAGCAAAGTCCAAGACACAAAAATGGAACCAAGTCGGGCGCAAAGAACAAGTGAAAGGCGGGAAACAGAAGTGACCGGACGCTGCTTCGCAGTGACCGGACGCTGGCGTGGATGCGTCCGGTCAGTACCTCAAGCCAGCAGCGCCACGTCAAAACGACCGAACGTTGTGCCAGTTGTGATAGGACGCACCGATACAACTGTTCATCAGCGTGGCAGTGTGACCGGACGCTATGACGACGATCGGACGTTGGAGCTCAGCTGAGTCCGATCTAACACAGAGAGTTCCAGAGGCACAAAATCGTGATCGGGCGCGTCCGGTCGTCTGTGACCGGACTCATGCCAGAGTCTGATCAGTGTCTGTGCAGGCTGGCAACTAGCCGATGTGAGAGACCGGACGCGTCCGGTCAAGACGTGAAGTGCATTCGGTCGATGGCAGAATCGCCCATCTTCTTGCCCAATGGCTCTATTTGGTTGGGGCTCTATATATACCCCCACGGCCGGCCAAAAACATAAGGTGGGAGCTCAAGAAAGTGTACCAAGTGTATAGACACATATTTAGTTGCTCTAGCCACCAAAGTGCTCAAGTGATATACTAGGTGATTATTGTATGTGCTTTGCGAAGTGCTTAAGCTAGTTAGACCACCGCTTTGCGCTTGCTCTAGGTGTTAGGCCTAGTGTTTAGTGAGGTTGAAAACCTCTCATCTACCGGTGCTTGCGCGCACCGTTGTTGTACATCGGCGGGGCTTGTAGTCTTGCGAGACCACACCAACTGAGCTTGTGGTGTGGCCGCCTCCGTGTACCGAAGGGAACAAGGCCCGCGACGCTTCGGCCGGAAACTTGATAGTGAAGACGGAGGGGAGCATCCGGGAGAGGCTTTGCCACGAGTGGCTTAACCGGAGACCCACTTGCGTGTGGGGAAGGCCCGGAGCTATCCACGGAGTTACCCATCCGGGAGCTTGGCCCTTGCGAGGGATTCCTTGCGAGGGGCTCCAACGAGGACTAGGGGGAAGCTTGCGCGCTTCTCGATACCTCGGTAAAAATAACGGAGTTGTCGACGAGAGTTTGTATCTCTATCACACTATTTAGCTTCTGCATTTACATTGCTACCTTGTTCATATTCTTTACCTTTCCTAGCTTGATATGCTAGTTGATAGGTTTGGAAACTAGGTAGCATAACTCCTTTTGCGGTAGAGATAGCAAACACACATAGCAAAACCTTAGTTGCACATTAGATAGTTTACTTTCTTGCATAGGTTTTGACTAGGTGGAAATTAGAGGCCACAGTTTAGAGTAGAATATTTAAGTTGCCTAATTCACCCCCCTCTTAGGCGTCACGGTCCTTTCAATTGGTATCGGAGCCAGGTTGGCTCTCTTGTGGACTCTTGGCTTAATCGCCTTCAAGCCGACGCCCCTAAGAGAGGTTGGGATGGATATCTCTAGGCCTCCACACTTTGACGGCACTAACTTCCCATACTATAGTGCTAGGATGGCTTGCTTTTTAGAAGCCGTTGATCTAGGTGTTTGGAGAGTCACCCGCAATGGGATGAAACCCATCAAGAATCCTGAAAAGCCTACCGTGGGTGATGAAAAAGAAATTCATCTTAATGCTAGAGCTAAAAATTGCTTGTTTGAATCTATTAGCATGGATGTTTTTAACCAAGTTTTTACTTTGCAAACATCTCATGAAATTTGGTTAAAACTTCATGAGCTCCATGATGGTACAAGTAATGTACGTGAGCAAAAACATCACCTAACTAAAACAAGCTATGATTCCTTTAAAATGAATGATAATGAGCTTGTCCGTGATATGTATTCTCGTTTGAATCTAATTATCAATGAGCTCCATTCTATAGGAATTACAAAGCTAGGTGATGCGGATATTGTGAGGAAGATCATCTCCATACTTCCAAAGAACAAATATGCAACCATCGTCACCATCCTCCACAACATGGAGGACTTGAGCACCATGACCTCGGCCATTGTCATTGGCAAATTGGTGGCATTTGAGATGTCACGCAAGATGGGTGAAGAAGAAGCCACTTCATCAAGCAAAGACATTGCTCTCACATGTGAGCACAAAAAGATGAAGCGCAAAAGCAAGTTGAAACAAGCTCAAGCTCCTCAAGTGAAGAAGAAGAGGATGATGAAGATGAAGAATCAAGTGATGATCAAGCCTCCACCTCATCCGACTCCTCCTTAGATGAAGAAGAAACAATCAAGCTTATGAAAGGAGTGAAGAGGATGATCCGCAAGCTCAATGTCAAGGGTGTGCCCATCACCATAGAAGATTGCCTCTTCACCAATCAAAGAAGAGAGCAAAGAAAAAAGGGATGCTATAGATGTGGCAAGAAAGGGCACTTTGTGGAAGATTGTCCAAAACAAAAGCCCACACCCAACGACAAGAAAAAGAAGGGATGCAAGGCCAAAGCTCTCACCACCGTCAAGACGTGGGATGATTCATCAAGTGATGATGAACCCCAACACAAGAGGCATGGCCGCAAGCACTCATCATCAAGCTCCTCACGTATGTGCCTTGTGGCACGAGGTAACACAAGCCCTATCTCCAGTGATAGTGATAGTGATAGTGATGATGAGCTTCCTTCTTATAATGAACTTGTGCAAGATAACATTAAATATGCTAAAGCTTGTACTAGCCAACAAAAGAAGATTAATGACTTAAAAGAAAAATTAGATAGCTCTCGACAAGCCTACAATGCTATGCTTGAACAATATGAGACCTTTTCAAATTTGAATGTTGAACTATCTAATAAAATTGAAAAACTTGAGGCTAGTATAAGTACATATGAGAGCACAAGTAATGATGAGCAACTTGCTAAGAAAAATGAAAAACTAAAAGCAAAGTTAGCTAGCACACAAGATGCTTACAAAAGTTTGCTTGCTAAAATGGAAATTATGTGCAAACATTGTGATGAGCTAACTAACAAGGTTGCTAATCTTGAAACCATCGGAGCAAACCCCACCGAGGCACCTAAAATTGAAAAATCAATCTTTAATATGCCTAAAAAGGATGCCTCTACTTCTTGCATTGATTTACTTGATTTAGACTCACCCATATGCAAACAAGCTTGTGTTGAGAATGTCATTGTAGAAACATGTACACAAGAAGTTGCAATGGAGAATGAGCTACTGAAGGACTGAGAGTGCAACCAAAAAGCGACCAGAGGGGGGTGAATGGGAGCTTCAAAATTCCTTTTCAGAAACTTGTCGCCACTGTCCCGAGAGTCGACCCCAAGAGCAACCCTAGAGCTTGCGAGTGTCCACGACCCTAGATGTAGGGTGGATGCTTCCAAGAAGCACAGCGAGACACTACACAACTCTAGAAACCCAACGCAAAAGACGAAAACCAAAACCGTCAACGGATGAACGAACCGCGGACGAAACAGCGCAGATCAGCACTGACCGGACTCTGCCTGCGTCTGGTCTAGGTCCACCGGACGCGTCCAGTCGTGCAAAAAACGATTTTGGACCTTACTGTTTCTGACCGTACTCTCGATGGGGGTGCGTCCGGTCAGGTGTCCAGCGTCTGGTCAGATGGAATCCAAGCAATGAACAGTAACACGAGCGAGTCCGGTCAGGAGCAAGTGGTGCGTCCGGTCAATGTCGTGAAAAACACAGTACGAGCATTCAATGACCGGACTCACGATGCCAGCGTCCGGTCGCCCCGATGCATGCGTCCGGTCACCCCGAAATAGCTTCGTTCGTTCACCGATTCGACTCAATCTCACCCAAAATGAATCCTCTAGGGATCAAACTTGGTGAGAGGAGTCACAAGGAGGATAGTGAGCTATCTCTAAGAGATCATGGCTCGAACCTATCTCCAAATCGATGAATCGAAGAAATTCAGGGAAGAGAGAAAAACTTGACCCGAAACGAAAATCGACCGATCTACTAACTCGTGAGGTTAGAGGAGAATTCCTTCGGTGGAAAGAAGTGCCTCACAATCTAGAACATCTCTGTTCAAATGGAATCGCAAAAGACGCAACGAACAAAGAGATCGATTGACGGGAAAATCGTGGAGAAAAGCAACCCGCGAAGAACAAGAACAAAACGCGAATCACAACCACGAATTTGCAACCGTGTGGCTACCACAGGCTACAATAGTGAGATTACGGTCTCACTTCCTCAAAATCTCACGAACACAGAGGTATGGTTCTCTTCTCTGTGGATCTCAGTTTGCTACAGCAGGGGATTGGGAGAGCAGGAAAACCTCGAAGGCAAAGAGCAAAATGACTGACATACATTGGGAGGTGGGTGTCTCCCCCTACTTATCCTTATTCTAATTCCCACTCTACCCCTAACTAATTAGAGAGCGAACCAGCTAAACCCTAAGATTATTCTGGACCAACTCGTGGTAGGTGGTGATCCGACGGCCACGCCCGCACAACTGGTAGCGTTGCCTCGACGCAACCTCACCGATTGCCGCCACGTGCCGCCACCGCTCAGCTCGTCCTTTTCCCGGACTTCGCCCCCAGTTTTGAGGCCCAAACCGAGAAACCACCCTACATGACCAACCCCCGGTTTTGAGGCCCAAACCGGGAAACCAGCCGTCCATCGCCTGAGTTTTGAGGCCCAAACTCAGAAACCCGCAGCACCCAGGTTTTGAGGCCCAAACCTGGAAACCGTCCTCAGCCCGAGTTTTATGGCCCAAACTCGGAAACCATTAGCGCCCAGGTTTTGAGGCCCAAACCTAGAAACCGTCCACTCGGTGGTTTTTCTGTGGCTCAACCACCAAACCGAAGCTGTAGAGGGGATGCACCACCCGTGCACCCCATCCACCCGCAAGTCTTCGCTCGTCGTTGTCCCAGGCTGTCAGCCACCATAGCTGATCCTCAGGCCACCGGTCCCTCAGTCCAAGCCTCACGTCCGCCCTTTACCGCTCCCGGTCCGTCGGCACGGCATGTCTCTACTTGACCTTCACCTTGCCCTCGATCACTGTCTCCATGCTCGACACCTGCACAACACAAGCCAAAGAACATGCGCATTATCCTAGTTGACAATCACTCATCACTCGGAGACTCGGCATACACCCATGTATCCGCAATCTCCCCCTTGATGAGTGCATTGTCAACTACCAACACAAATCATACATGGAATAGAGGTAAGAAGGAGGAAGGAGAGGTAACTCGACCAAGTGACCCAAAAGCATATCAAAGCCGAAGAAGGTCAAATGGAAAGAGCAAAACAACTTGGTTCCCACAGACATGGGCAACGGCTCGACGCAACCAAGCAAAGCAAAGCTAGCCCTCAAGAAGAGGTAGAACAGGCTCAACACCGCTAGCGTGAAAGCTTGATACCAATTGAAGAATCAACTGAAATTCAAGCAAAACAGAGCTAGCCCTCAAGAAGAGGCAGAACGGGCTCAACACCGCTAGCGAGGAAGCTCGGTACCAACTGAAGAAAACTTGATACCGGCTGAAGAGCATAACAGCAAAGGTGCTAGTCCCTCAAGAAAGAGGCAAAGGCTCAACACAACTAGCTACCAAAAATGCTCTGAACCAACTGTTGCCAGCTAGCAAACTCCCCCTCCAATAGTGCACACAACCAGGAAAACTCCCCTTAGTTCAACTCGGAAAGCACATGATTTGTCAATATTTTCTCCCCCTTAGTTGAAAATGCACCATCAAGCAAGTTTCTCCCCTTGACAGAATAACTCCCCCTTCCAAAATGCATATGAGTCAGAAATGCAAGTTAGCAGCTTTAGGAATATAGTCAATAGAACGAAGAGAAGCTCTACATAGTTCTAATCCGATGACTCAACAACATCCATAAAATGCTAGCAAGGGCTCAAACTGATCACCAAATACGAAATATGAACATATGAGAAAAGTGAGCAGATTTTAGCCAAAAAGGTATTCACCATCAAAATAGCACTTAACATGTATAGACAGGAAGTCAAACAAGTGCTATCCATGTATACAAGGTGAGCTATCCCTAGCACAGTTCAATCATCATGCTATAGAATGAAACATAGACTTGTGTATCCAGATTTTATCGGAGTTGCAGCGGTTAAATTACACAAGTTCAAATTGCAGCATGTGATTGCGAGAGGTTGAAAGCTTGTCATTACCTAACTTTTCAACTGTGTGAAGCCTATGCAGAAGCAATTAGAAGCGTAAAGAAACAGTTTCGGTCATACACTACACAGCTCAAGTTTAACTCAAAGTACAATGAGAAACAGTCTCGAAACTGTGATGTGCTGACAAGCAATCCCATCTCGATCTTTCCAATTTACTTAACTTGGTTTAAAATTAAAGCATAATATGAACATACCAAGCAAGTGAATGACTCAACACTAGAGACATAGCAACCTAGCATATATGTGAAGCACAAGTGATTTCAACACATTCTACACATGCTAGTTGCATATCTCAATGGTGAACATTTTTCAAGTTTTATGTTCATTAATCAAATTCACCATTCATAAAATAGCTCAGCTCACAACATGTATCAGTGATTAGAAAGAGCACAAGCTACAAGCATCATCATAAAGCATCGGAGCATATACTAAACAGAGCATAGTCACATTCTAAAGATAATATACATGAAGCTCTGAATGTAAATATGCAAGATGAAATGCAGAAAAGATACCAATTGAAAGAAAAAGAGTCAGCCTATAATACAAGAACCAAAATGTTTCCCCCATCTAAAAGGGGAAACACACACCAATCTCGCCTCTCAACCTAGCAAAAGTTGATTGGTCCAAAGGCTTGGTGAAAATATCAGCCAACTGATGATGAGTATCGACATGGCGAAGGTCAATATCACCCTTGTCATAGTGGTCTCGCAGAAAATGAAAGCGCACATCAATGTGTTTGGTCTTAGAATGGAGCACGGGGTTCTTAGCAACGCTAATAGCACTCGTGCTATCACAAAGCAAAGGAACGCGAGAAAACCTCAGACCAAAATCACGCAAAGTGGCCATCATCCAAAGCAATTGAGAACAGCAGCTAGCCGCAGCAACATACACAGCCTCCGTGGTAGACTAGGCGACACTAGACTGCTTGCGAGAAGACCACGATACAAGAGAAGAACCAATAAACTGACAAGTCCCAGAAGTGGACTTGCGCTCAATGCGGCAACCAGCAAAATCGGCATCAGAATAACCGCAAAGGGAGAGGGTGGAGGAAGCAGAATACCAAATCCCAAACTCTGGAGTGGAGCATAAGTACCCCATAATGCCCTTGACTGCCTGACGGTGAGAGGTGTGCGGCGATGACTGAAATTGCGCGCAAAGACACACCGCGAACTGGATGTCCGGGCGTGTCGCCGTCAGGTATAGCAGCAACCCGATCATACTCCGGTACTCCTTCTGGTCCACCGCTTTTCCTTCCTTGTCCGCATCCAGGGCCGTCATGGTCGACATGGGTGTTGGAAGAGGCTTGGCCTCACCCATATCGAACTTCTTCAGCAAGTCTTTGGTGTACTTGCCCTGGTGCACGAACGTTCCTTCTCGGGATTGCTTAATTTGCAATCCGAGAAAGATTGTCAGCTCGCCCATCATACTCATCTCGAACTCTCTGCTCATTAAATCTGCAAACTTGGCAACCAAAGCGTGAGAAGAACCACCGAAAATGATATCATCCACGTAAATTTGGACCAAGAGAGTGTCTTTGCCTTGCTTGAGGAGAAAAAGAGTTTTATCCACACATCCCATTTTAAAACCCTTAGCAAGCAAAAAGGTTTTCAACCTATCATACCAGGCTCTAGGGGCTTGTTTCAGACCATATAACGCTTTGTGAAGTTTAAAAACATGGTTCGGAAACTTGGGATTTTCAAAACCGGGGGGCTGCTCAACATATACTTCCTCTTCTATGTAGCCGTTTAAGAAGGCACTCTTGACATCCATTTGAAACAATTTAAAACCTTTGGATGCAGCAAAAGCCAAGAGTATCCTAATAGCCTCCAAACGAGCTACAGGAGCAAAAGTCTCCTCATAGTCTATCCCCTCCTTCTGACTTATAACTCTTGGCTACAAGTCTGGCCTTGTTCCTCACAATGTGGCCATCCTCTCCTTGTTTGTTTTTGAAAACCCATTTTGTTCCAATAGGATTACACTCAGGAGGAGGTGGAACCAGAACCCAAACCCGATTTCGCTCAAAATTCTCTAACTCCTCATGCATGGCATTGACCCAATCCGGATCCGTCAAAGCGTGTCCAACATCCCGGGGTTCAAAATCAGCAACAAATGCAGAATGAGCAAAGTGAGAGATTTGTTGTGACCTAGACCGAGTGACACATTCTCCGATGCTGCCGATCATCTGTTGAGGCAGGTGTTGGCGCTGAATGTGTCGTGGCGCCTCCCGAGCTGAAGATACCTCTCCCTCAACAGCAGCTGGTGCCTCCCCGTGTACAAAAGGTACCGCTCGGGGTGGCGGATCCCACGGCCCCCAAGTCGAAGAAGAGGGATCGGGGCCGTGAGTCGTAGTAGAAGCCGCTCCTTGCGGCACAGCAGGTGGAGGAGGTGCTGGATCATCCATCCCTTCAGCACATTCGTCCTCGTCATCAAAAAGAGGCTCACCAACCTCATGATCTCCTGCACGCTCAAAACGAGAAGAAGGACAAACCATGGTCTCGTCGAAGGTGACATCGGATGTCTCCATGACTCGGTTAGTATCAAGGTTAAGTACACGATATGCTCGAGTGTGAGTGCCATAACCCAAAAATACACCATCAGAAGAACGAGACTCAAACTTGTCCAAGTTGCCCTTTTTGAGTATAAAACAGTGGCAACCGAAAACTCTAAAATAACTCACTTTGGGCTATTTTGCAAAACGCAACTCATAAGAAGTCTTTTTCAAGAAGGCTCGAAGAAAAATGCAATTGGAAATGTAGCATGCAGTGCTCATAGCTTCGGCCCAAAATCGCCTAGGAGTCCTATGCTCATCGAGCATCGTCCTGGCCATCTCTACAAGGGTCCGATTCTTCCTTTTTACAACACCATTCTGAGGCGGTGTGTAGGGAGAAGAAAACTGATGCTCTAAACCCAAAGAGTTACAAAACTTCTCAAAATCTGAGTTTTTAAACTCAGAACCATTATCACTACGAATAGCTCGCATGGAGTTCAAAGGGAACTCATTCTGAAGACGCAAAATTAGATTGCGAGCAAAAGAGAAAGTCTCAGTTTTCTCAGCTAAAAAGAAAACCCTCGAATATCTCGAAAAATCGTCAACAACAACAAGCACATACCACTTTCCCCCAACCGAGCTCACCCGAGCCGGACCAACAAGGTCCATGTGCAAAAGCTCTCCAGGGCGCTTAGTCATGACCTGAGTCACTGGATGGTGGGGAGCGGCAACCATCTTCCCATGTCTACAAGAATGGAAAACAAGATCCTTCTCCATGCATAACTTGGGCAATCCTCGGATTAGGCCAAGTGAACTAAGCCTTGCAAGCAAGTCGAAGCTCAAATGTCCTAGTCTCCTATGCCACTTCCAAAGAACAGAGGAGGAAAGTCCAGCCACAAGACAACGAGAAACTCCAAACGATTCCGAGAAATTTGCACGAAAGACTTTCCCAAAGGGTGAAATCACACAAACAAAATTGCCCTGAGGATCCAAAATATGACTGAGATTCGGCTTAAAACGAATCTCATAGTCGTCATCAAAGAGTTGCGAAACAGAAAGAAGGTTAAAATGCAAGTTAGAAACAAGAGCAACATCGCGCAACACAAAGTGCTCATTAACTCGCACCGACCCACGAGACAACACTTTACCTTTGCTATTGTCGCCAAAGGTAATAAACTCCTTTCCGGCGACAGGACTAAGACTGGAGAACCACTTGGCGTTTCCGGTCATGTGTCTCGAGCAACCGGAATCCACCAACCAAATGTCCTCCAATCATTTCACCTACATCAATAAAAAGACATAGGGTGAGCATACGGTCCAACACTGGGGTTAGTGAAGTAGGAAGAATACCAGTATTGGTCCGGCTGCTCAAAAGAACGGTCAGCAGAAAAACCATTCCTAGCACGCCTACGGGGAAAGCGATCACCACGCACAGGAAAACGTGGTCCGCTAAGGAAAGAACGTCCATCGCGATACTCAAAACGCGGTGGAGGGTAACGCTCAACAAAGCCACCGCCACGGGATCCATATCCTACAAAGTCAGGACCCCACTGGGCAACACCTCCCTGACGTTTGGGACCTTAAGACACTGCACCTCTAGGCCTAGCAGCTCTCCTCTGAACATTCGGCACATGCACATCATGGAAAGGATGGTACATGTCTGCATTGTTCATCTCCTTGGCACGACGCTCCTCTCTCTTGCGCCGAAAACAGAACTCACTCAAGTGTCCATCTCTCCCACAGTGCTCACAATGATACCTCACCGCTCTCATAGGGGGTTGTTGGTACTCACGGTAGTGGGTGTGGATCACCTTGCCCTTCTGTGGCATAAGCTCCTCTTGGGTAGGTGGCATTGTGTCAAGTTTGTTTTTTAGGTGGTTGGGTTTGGGATGCCATATCTGTTTCTTGGGTGGAGCTCTTGGCGGTTCCTCATATACTCCATCTTTGGTGTTAGGCTTGAGTGGCTCTTTGGGTGGAATCTTGGTAAGCTTGGGAGTAGTGGTGGAGTTGGGCTTCTCACTCGGGTTAAGACCACTCGACTCTCTAATCTTGCCAAAAGAAGAAGCATCAACGCCCTGAGCAAAACCTACACCAGGACCTCCAGCAGCACGCTTGAACTGGGAGATCATCATCCCAAGCTTCGGCTCACCACTAGACGCCCATGACAAGATGGTCTGAAGGTATGTGTTTTCTTCCTCGGTTTGCATCTTGTCATGCTTCACATTGGCTATCTCCATCTCCAAACCCTCACACAAAGCGCATCTAGACACACAATTGCTATCCGAGCTGGTCTTCTCAAGAGACACAATCTTGGCATTCTTCTCTACCAACTCGGATTGCAAGCCTGCACAAGACTTGCACGCACCAAGCACCGAAGATCTAGCTCTAAGCTCATCCACCTCTCCTACCAATACAACATACTTACTTCTCAAGGTGAGAAGATCAGTCATGTGTGTGGAGCACATCTCACACTCCTCCTCATCTGTGACAACAACGGTGGACTTGACAGATTCAAGTTCCTTCACCGTATCCTCCCACTTCTGCCTAAACTCCTTCCTCTCTCTAGCAGCGCGCCTAAGCAACTTGTCTTGACTAAGGAGAGCGGCAGTAAGTTTCTCGACCTCAGCAGAAAGCTCATCGGGGGTCTGAGAAACCTAGGAGGTGTCGTCGTCGTCATTGTCGTTCCGAGGGATGTCCTCCAGCTCGCCGTCGACCTCATTGCCGAGGGCCATGGTGCAGAAACCCTCGTCGTCGGTGAAGAAGTAGAGGCTGTTAAGCTTGTCCTCGATCCTCCTCTTCTTCTCGGACTGCGGATACATGGGTGTATGCCGAGTCTCTGAGTGATGAGTGATTGTCAACTGGGATAATGCGCATGTTCTTTGGCTTGTGTTGTGCAGGTGTCGAGCACGGATACAGTGATCAGAGGCAAGGTGAAGGTCAAGTAGAGACATACTGTGCCGATGGACCGGGAGCGGTGAAGGGCGGACGTGAGGCTTGGACTGAGGGACCGATGGCCCGAGGATCAGCTGTGGTGGCTGACAGCCTGGGACAGCGACGAGCGAAGACTTGCGGGCACGGTGTTGCTTGGGTCGTGGACCTGGGGACACGTGTCGGTGGACGGGGTGCACGGGCGGTGCATCCCCTCTACAGCTTCGGTTTGGTGGTAGAGCCAGAGAAAAACCATCGGGTGGACGGTTTCCAGGTTTGGGCCTCAAAACCTGGGCGCGGATGGTTTCCGAGCTTGGCCACAAAACTCAAGCTGAGGACGGTTTCCAGGTTTGGGCCTCAAAACCTGGGTGCTGCGGGTTTGCTGAGTTTGGGCCACAAAACTCAGGCTACGTGGGCTGGTTTCCCGATTTGGGCCTCAAAACCGGGGGTTGGTCGTGAAGGCTGGTTTCCCGGTTTGGGCCTCAAAACCGGGGGTGCGACGTCCAGGAAAAGGACGTAGAGCGATGGCGGCACGTGGCGGCAATCGGGAGGTTGCGTCGAGGCAACGCTACGAGTTGTGCGGGCGTGGCCGTCGGATCCACCTGCCATCGAGTTGGTCCAGAATAACCTTAGGGTTCAGCTGGTTCGCTCTGTAAGTAGTTAGGGGTAGAGTGGGATTAGGAATAGTTAGAATTAGGATAAGTAGGGGGAGACACCCACCTCCCCATTATCTCAGTCATTTGCTATTTTGCCTTCTAGGTTTCCTGCTCTCCCACTCCCCTGCAGTAGCGAACTGAGATCCACAGAGAAGAGAACAATACCTCTGTGCCCGTGAGATTTTGAGGAAGTGAGACCGTAATCTCACTGTTGTAGCGTGTGGTAGCCACACGGTTGCAAATTCGTGGCTGTGATTCGCGTTTTGTTCGTGTTCTTCACGGGTTACTTTTCTCCACGTTTTTCCCGTTGATCGATCTCTCTGCTCGGTGTGTTACTTGCAAATTCGTTTGAACCAAGTTGTTCTAGATCGTGAGGCGACTCTTTCCACCGAAGGATTCACCTCTAACCTCACAAGCTAGTAGATCGATTGATTTTAGTTTCGGGTCAAGTTTTTCTCTCTTCCCCCAAGTTTCTCTGATTCATCGATTTGGAGATAGGTTCAAGCCATGATCTCTTAGAGCTAGCTCACTATCCTCCTTGTAACTCCTCTCACCAAGTTTTGATCCCTATAGGATTTGTTTTGGGTGAGATCGAGCCAAATCGGTGGAGGAACGAGGCTGACACGGGGTGACCGGACGCTTGCATCGCGGCGACCGGACGCTGACACAGTGAGTCCGGTCGTTGAATGTCACGTACAGTTTTTTCCGAAGTTGACCGGACGCTCCCTCTGCTGTGTGACCGGACTCAACACCTGCACTGTTCATCGTTTTGTCACTCTCTGACCGGACGCTCTGCTTGTGACCGGACGCATCATTCATCGTGAGTCCGGCCGTTTACAGAGAGCTCCCAAAACTGTTTCGGCGTGACCGGACGCGTCCGGTGGTGCTTGACCGGACACAGCCAGAGTCCGGTCAGTGCTGTTTCGCGCAGTTTCGTCCACGGTTCGCTCGGTCGTTGACGTTTTTGGTTTCCGTCTTTTACGTTGGGTTCCTGTAACGTCCCGCCTCCTCGAGGTCGGGCCCGCTTACATCAGGCAGCTTTCATAGGACCTAGACTATCCCCACAGACCAACACCGTATGCCCAATGCCAGCGCATATGCCATGCTGTGTGACCACTCCGGATCCACACCAGCCATGCGCACTATGCCTGCGCAACTGCGACACACGCACCCGTGAAACCGCGAGAGTCGGCTCTGATACCATTCTGTAACGTCCCGCCTCCTCGAGGCCGGGCCCGCTTACATCAGGCAGCTTTCATAGGACCTAGACTATCCCCACAGACCAACACCAGTCTTTTCTGCGCACTTTGTCCTCACTCATGCGTACCCGGGAAAGACTTCCCGGTCGGTCACCCATCGCTCCAAGCCAAGCACGCTTAACTTTGGAGTTTTTAGGAGATGGGCTTCCGGAAAAGAAGTTGCAACTTATTGGTATGAGTATTCTATTAATCCTATTAAGCCCTGAGCCGAGATGTTACAGTTCCTAGGGTTATGTAGTGTCCTGCTGTGCTTCTTGGAAGCATCCACCCTACATCTAGGGTCGTGAACACTTACGAACTCTAGGGTTTGCTCTCGGGGTGGTTTTACGGGATAGTGGCTACTAGTTTTCGAAAGGAAAATTTGAAGCTCCCATTCAGCCCCCCCCCTCTGGTCGCTTTCTGGTAGCACTTTCGGTCCTTCACGGACTCGTCATCGCTTGAGGAAGCGGAGTCGTCATCTGAGTCATCGGCGTCGCTGAGCATGGCGAAGAACGCACGCTGCTCAGCCTGGGCCTTCTCCAAGTACTTCTTCTTGATGTACTCCTTGTTGAAGCTGCCCTTCCGTTTCTGCTTTGCGGGGACATACTTTTCCTTGCGCTTCCCGGAGTCGTACTTGTGCCCATGATCGCCCTTCCCAGATTGCTTGTTCTTCTTGGGACAGTTGGCGATGAAGTGGTTGGGGTCGCCGCACTCAAAGCATCCTGAGCGTCCTCCTCCGCGACGACGGTTCATGCGGTTGTTGTGGAACTGCGAGAACCGGTTGGCAAGCAAAGCCAACTTGTCATCCCCCATGAACTCCAGCTGTTCCTCTGTGATAGAAAGAAGTGAAGAAAGTGCAAATCCTCCAGAGGGGTTAGCAGAAGAGCCAGAAAGCAAAGCCATTGATGGGCCAGAAGGATTTTCATAAGAAGCCCTCGACATGGCGTCAATCTCACTAGACTTGAGCTTACTAAAGAGCTTGTCGCATGTGAGGGTCTCATAGTTAGACGATTCAATGATTGCCTGGACCTTTGAGTCCCACACCGACCGATCGAGAGTATGCAAAAGCTTCAAAGCTCTCTCATGATCGTCGAAAGGCAACAGCTCCTTGTTAGCCCTCATCTTGTTGACAATGACCTGAAAGCGAGCGAATAAACTTTCTATGCTCTTGCCAGGCATGTGTCAAAAGTTCTCATACTCCAGCTTGTGCGACTCATAGAAATGGGATTTGACTTGAGTGGTTCCCTCATGGAAACGCATGAGGGTCACCCAAATCTCACGAGCCGTGGGGAGGTGAGAAACGCGATCAAACTCGGACATGCTCAAATAGGAGAAAAGAGCATTACGCGCTCGGCTATTGGCATCGTGCTCATCCATCTGAAGCTGAGTAACACGAGCAGCCAAGACAACGTAATCGGCCTTGTTGCAAATCTCCCAAACAGAAGAGCCCATGCTCTGGAGATAGGCCGACATGCGTATCTTCCAATACGCATAGTTCGTCCCATCGAAAAATGGCTGTTTGCCCACGCCACGATCCATGTCGCCTTCTGTGGATCTGGAACCGGCTAAGGTGGAAGATCCTTAACCTGCTCTGATACCAATTGAAGGACCGAGAGTGCAACCAGAAAGCTCCCTCTGCTGTGTGGCCGGACTCAACACTTGCACTGTTCATCGTTTTGTCACTCTCTGACCGGACGCTCTGCTTGTGACCGGACGCATCATTCATCGTGAGTCCGGGCGTTTACAGAGAGCTCCCAAAATTATTTCGGCGTGACCGGACGCGTCCGGTGGTGCTTGACTGGACGCAGGCAGAGTCCGGTCAGTGCTGTTTCGCGCAGTTTCGTCCGTGGTTCGCTCGGTCGTTGACGCTTTTGGTTTCCGTCTTTTATGTTGGGTTCCTTGGGTTGTGTAGTGTCCTGCTGTGCTTCTTGGAAGCATCCACCCTACATCTAGGGTCCTGAACACTTACGAACTCTAGGGTTTGCTCTCGGGGTGGTTTTACGGGACAGTGGCTACTAGTTTCCGAAAGGAAAATTTGAAGCTCCCATTCACCCCCCCCCCCCCCTCTGGTCGCTTTCTGGTAGCACTTTCGATCCTTCAATTGGTATCGGAGCGGGTTAAGGATCTTCCAGCTTAGCCGGTTCCAGATCCACAGAAGGCGACATGGATCGCGGCATGGGCAAACCACCGTTTTTCGATGGGACGAACTATGCGTATTGGAAGATACGCATGTCGGCCTATCTGCAGAGTTTGGGTGCTTCCATCTAGGATATTTGCAACTCTACCGATTACGTGGTCTTGGCTGCTCGTGTCTCTCAGCTTCAGATCGATGAGCACGATGCCAATAGCCGAGCTCGTAATGCTCTTTTCTCATGCTTGAGCATGAGTGAGTTTGATCGTGTTTCTCACCTTGCTACAGCTCGGGAGATTTGGGCTACCCTCATGCGTTTCCATGAGGGAACCTCTCAAGTCAAAACCCGTCTCTACGAGTCGTTCAAGCGAGAGTATGAGAACTTTCGACATATGCCTGGCGAGAGCATAGAAAGTTTATTCGCTCGCTTTCAGGTGATTGTCAACAGGATGAGGGCTAACAAGGAGCTGTTGCCTTTCGACGATCATGAGAGGGCTTTGAAGCTTTTGCATACTCTTGATCGGTCGGTGTGGGATTCCAAGGTTCAGGCGATCATCGAATCGCCTAACTATGAGACCCTCACGTGCGACGAGCTCTTTAGTAAGCTCAAGTCCAGTGAGATTGATGCCATGGCCAGGGCTTCTTATGAAAATCCTTCTGGCCCGACTATGGCTTTGGTTTCTGGCTCTTCTGCTAACCCCTGTGGAGGATTTGCACTTTCTTCACTCTTCTCTGTCACAGAGGACCAGCTGGAGTCTTTGGGGGATGACGAGTTGGCGATGCTCGCCAACCGGTTCTCGCGGTTCCACAACAACCGCATGAACCGTCGCCGTGGAGGAGGACGCTCAGGATGCTTTGAGTGCGGCGACCCCGACCACTTCATCGCCAACTGTCCCAAGAAGAAGCACACATCTGGGAAGGGCGATCATGGGCACAAGTACCACTCCGGCAAGCGCAAGGAGAAGTACGTCCCCGCGAGGCACAAGCGGAGGGGCGGCTTCGACAAGGAGTACATCAAGAAGAAGTACTTGGAGAAGGCCCAGGCTGAGCAGCGTGCGTTCTTTGCCACGCTCAGCGACGTCGACGGCTCGGATGACGACTCCGCTTGCTCAAGCGATGACGAGTCCGAGAAGAAGAAGAGGATCGAGGACAAGCTAAACGGTCTCTGCTTCTTCGCCGACGACGACGGCTTCTGCACCATGGCCCTTGGTGATGAGGTCGACGGCAAGCTGGAGGACACCCCTCGGAACGACGACGACACCTCTCAGGTATCTCTCACCCACGATGAGCTTTCTGCTGAGGTAGAGAAGCTTACTGCCGCCTTGCTTAGTCAAGACAAGTTGCTCAGGCGTGCTGCTAGAGAGCGCAAGGAGTTTAGGCAGAAGTGGGAGGACACGGTGAGGGAGCTTGAGTTCGCTAAGTCCACCATGGTCGTTGCTGAGGAGGTTGAGTGTGAGATGTGCACCAAGCACATGACTGACCTTCTCACCTTGAGAGGTAAGTATGCTGCTTTAGTTGGAGAGGTGGGTGAGCTCCGGGCTAGACCCATGCTGTTGGGTGCGTGCAAGACTTGTCCTGTCTTGCAATCTGAGTTGGCAGATAAGAATGCCAAGATTGTGTCTCTTGAAGAGGCCAACTCAGGTAGCACATGTGTGGCTAGGTGTGTTCTTTGTGAGGGTTTGGAGATGGAGATCGCTAATGTGAAGCATGACAAGATGCAAACCGAGGAGGAAAGCACATACCTTCGGACTATCTTGTCATGGGTGTCTAGCGGTGAACCACAGCTCGGGATGATGATCTCCCAATTCAAGCGAGCTGCTGGAGGTCCTGGTGTATGTTTTGCTCCTGGTGTTGATGTGTCGTCTTTTGGGAAGATTGGAGAGTCGAGTGGTCTTAACCCATGTGAGAAGCCCAACTCCACCACTACTCCCAAGCTTACCAAGATTCCACCCAAAGAGCCTCTCAAGCCTAACACCAAGGATGGGGTCTTTGTTGAACCTCCGAGAGCTCCACCAAATAAACAATCATGGGCTCCAAAACCAAACCACCTCAAGAACAAGCTTGACACCATGCCACCCATCTAGGAGGAGCTTATGCCACAGAAGGGCAAAGTGATCCACACCCACTACCGTGAGTACCAACAACCCCCTTTAAGAGCGGTGAGGTACCATTGTGAGCATTGTGGGAGAGATGGACACTTGAGTGAGTTTTGCTTTCGGCGCAAGAGAGAGGCGCGCCGTGCTAGGGAGATGAACAATGCGGACATGTACCATCCTTTCCATGATGTACATGCGCCGAATGTTCAGAGGAGAGCTCCAAGGAGAGCGGCTAGGCCTAGAGGTCCAGAACCTCAAGTTCCTAGGCCTAGGCAGCGGAGAGGTCGTGCCCGGCGGGAGCCTGCAGTTGTTGGCTATGGACCCCGTGGCGGTGGCTTTGTTGTAGAGCGTTTTCCTCCACCGCGTTTTGAGTATCGCGATGGACGCTCTTCCCTTAGCGGACCACGTTTTCCTCAACGTGGTGATCGCTTCCCCCGTAGGCGTGCTAGGAATGGTTTTTCTGCTAACCGTTCTTTTGAGCCGCCGGGCCAACACTGGTATTCTTCCTACTTCACTAACCCCAGTGTTGGACCGTATGCTCACCCTATGTCTTTTTATTGATGTAGGTAAAATGATTGGAGAACGTTTGGTTGGTGGATTCCGGTTGCTCGAGGCACATGACCGGAAACGCCAAGTGGTTCTCCAGTCTTAGTCCGGTCGCCGGAAAGGAGTTTATCACCTTCGGCGACAATAGCAAAGGTAAAGTGTTGTCTCGTGGGTCGGTGCGAGTTAATGAGCACTTTGTGTTGCGCGATGTTGCTCTTGTTTCTAACTTGCATTTTAACCTTCTCTCTGTTTCGCAACTCTTTGACGACGACTATGAGATTCGTTTTAAACCGAATCTCAGTCGTATTTTGGATCCTCAAGGCAATCTTGTTTGTGTGATTTCGCCCTTTGGGAAAGTCTTTCGTGCGGATTTCTCCGAGTCTTTTGGCATTTCTCGTTGTCTTGTGGCTGGACCTTCCTCCTCTGATCTTTGGAAGTGGCATAGGAGACTTGGACATTTGAGCTTTGACTTGCTTGCAAGGCTTAGTTCACTTGGCCTAATCCGAGGATTGCCCAAGTTATCAATGGAGAAGGATCTTGTTTGCCACTCTTGTAGACATGGGAAGATGGTTGCCGCTCCCCACCATCCAGTGACTCAGGTCATGACCAAGCGCCCTGGAGAGCTTTTGCACATGGACCTTGTTGGTCCGGCTCGGGTGAGCTCGGTTGGGGGGAAGTGGTATGTGCTTGTTGTTGTTGACGACTTCTCGAGATATTCGTGGGTCTTCTTTTTAGCTGAGAAGACCGAGACTTTCTCCTTTGCTCGCAATCTGATTTTGCATCTTCAGAACGAGTTCCCTTTGAACTCGATGCGAGCTATTAGGAGTGATAATGGTTCCGAATTCAAGAATTTGGATTTTGAGAAGTTTTGTAACTCTTTGGGTTTAGAGCATCAGTTCTCTTCCCCCTACACACCGCCACAGAATGGTGTTGTAGAGAGGAAGAATCGGACCCTTGTAGAGATGGCCAGGACGATGCTCGACGAGCATAGGACTCCTAGGCGATATTGGGCCGAAGCTATGAGCACTGCATGCTACATTTCAAATTGCATTTTTCTCCAAGCTTTCTTGAAAAAGACTTCTTATGAGTTGCGTTTTGGAAAACTGCCCAAGGTGAGTTATTTTTGAGTTTTTGGTTGCCATTGTTTTATACTCAAAAAGGGCAACTTGGACAAGTTTGAGTCTCGTTCTTCTGATGGTGTGTTTTTGGGTTATGGCACTCACACTCGAGCTTATCATGTACTTAACCTTGACACTTACCGAGTCATGGAGACATCAGATGTCACCTTCGACGAGACCATGGTTTGTCCTTCTTCTCGTTTTGAGCGTGTAGGTGATCATGAGGTTGGTGAACCTCTTTTTGATGACGAGGACGAGGGTGTTGAAGGTATGGATGATCCAGCACCCCCTCCACCTGCTTTGCCGCAAGGAGCGGCTTCTACGACGACTCACGGCCCCGACACTTCTTCTTCCTGGGGGTCGTGGGATCCGCCACCCCACGCGGTACCTTTTGTACCCGGGGAGGCACCAGCTGCTGTTGAGGGGGAGATCACCTCTGCACGGGAGGCGCCATGACACATCCAGCGCCAGCACCCCCCTCAGCAGATGATCGGCAACATTGACGAACGGGTCACTCGGTCCAGGTCTCAAATCTCTCACTTTGCTCATTTTGCTTTTGTTGCTGATTTCGAGCCCCGAGATGTTGGACACGCTTTGACGGATCCAGATTGGGTCAATGCCATGCATGAGGAGTTAGAGAATTTTGAGCGAAATCGGGTTTGGGTTTTAGTTCCACCTCCTCCAGACTGTAAGCCTATTGGGACAAAATGGGTTTTCAAAAACAAGCAAGGAGAGGATGGCCATGTTGTTAGAAACAAGGCCAGGCTTGTAGCGAAAGGCTATAATCAGAAGGAGGGGATAGACTATGAGGAGACTTTTGCTCCTGTAGCCCGTTTGGAGGCTATTAGGATACTCTTGGCTTTTGCTACATCCAAAGGTTTCAAACTTTTTCAAATGGATGTCAAGAGTGCCTTTTTAAACGGCTACATAGAAGAAGAGGTTTATGTTGAACAAACCCCCGGTTTTGAAAATCCCAAGTTTCCAAACCATGTTTTCAAACTCCACAAAGCTTTATATGGTTTGAAACAAGGCCCTAGAGCCTGGTATGATAGGTTGAAAACCTTTTTGCTTGCTAAGGGTTTTAAAATGGGATGTGTAGATAAAACGCTCTTTCTCCTCAAGCAAGGCAAAGACACTCTCTTGGTCCAGATTTACGTGGATGATATCATTTTCGGTGGTTCTTCTCAAGCTTTGGTTGCCAAGTTTGCAGATACTATGAGCAGGGAGTTCGAGATGAGTATGATGAGCGAGCTGACTTTCTTTCTCGGATTGCAAATTAAGCAATCCCGAGAAGGGACGTTTGTGCACCAGGGCAAGTATACCAAGGAC
The DNA here is from genome assembly GCA_009763385.1 of Coix lacryma-jobi var. lacryma-jobi. Lineage (NCBI taxonomy): Eukaryota > Viridiplantae > Streptophyta > Magnoliopsida > Poales > Poaceae > Coix > Coix lacryma-jobi. Next base: position 65,545,849 of record CM019823.1, on the reverse strand, counting down.
TTGCTGAAGAGGTTCGATATGGGTGAGGCCAAGCCTCTTCCAACACCCATGTCGACCACGACGGCTCTGGATGCGGACAAGGATGGAGAAGCTGTGAGCCAGAAGGAGTACCGAAGCATGATCGGGTCGCTGCTCTACCTGACGGCGACACGCCCGGACATCCAGTTCGCGGTGTGTCTGTGCGCGCGCTTTCAGGCGTTGTCATGTACTTCTCACCGTCAGGCGGTGAAGCGTATTCTCAGGTACCTTCGTTTCACACCTGAGTTCGGGATTTGGTATTCAGCTTCCTCCACCCTCTCCCTTTGCGGTTATTCCGATGCCGATTTTGCTGGTTGTCGCATTGAGCGCAAGTCCACTTCTGGGACTTGCCAATTTATTGGTTCTTCTCTTGTATCGTGGTCTTCTCGCAAGCAGTCTAGTGGTGCCCAGTCTACCACGGAGGCTGAGTATGTCACCGCGGCTAGCTGCTGTTCCCAGTTGCTTTGGATGATGGCCACTTTGCGTGATTTTGGTCTGAGCTTTTCTCGTGTTCCATTGCTTTGTGACAGCACGAGTGCAATTAGCGTTGCTAAGAACCCCGTGCTTCACTCGAAGACCAAACACATTGATGTGCGCTTTCATTTTCTGCGAGACCACTATGAGAAGGGTGATATCGATATTCGCCATGTCGATACTCATCATCAGTTGGCTGATATTTTCACCAAGCCTTTGGACGAATCAACCTTTAATCGGTTGAGGGGTGAGCTTGGTGTGTGTTTCCCCTTTTAGATGGGGGAAACATTTTGAATCTTGTATCATAAACTGACTATTTTTCGTTTGTCTTGTTTTCTTGTCTCTTTTGTCTTTTGCATTTTTCAGCATACGCTTTTACATTCTGAGCTTCAAGCATATAATCTTTGAAATGTAACTATGCCCTGTTTAGTATGCTCCGATGCTATTTGTTGATGCTAGTAGCTTATGCTCATTCTGATCACTAATACATGTTGTGAGCCGAGCTATTTTTGAATGGCGAACCTGGTTAATGAACTTAAACATGAAAATGTTCACCATTGAGATATGCAACTAGCATGTGTAGGATGTGTTGAATACACTCGTGCTTTTCATATATGCTAGGTTGCTATGTCTCTAGTTCTGAGTCTGTCACTTGCTTGGTCTGTTCATATTCTGTCACTAAAATCTAAACCAAGTTTTAAGTGAATTGAAAAGATCGAGATGGGATTGCTTGTCAACACATCACAGTTTCGAGACTGTTTCTCATTGCACTTTGAGTTAAACTTGAGCTGTGTAGTGTATGACCGAAACTGTTGCTTTAAGCTTCTGATTGCTTCTGCATAGGCTTCGCACAGTTGAAAAGTTAGGCAATGACAAGCTTTCAACCTCTCGCAATCATATGCTGAAATTTAAACTTGTGTATTTTAAACCGCGACAACTCCGATAAAATTTGGATACACAAGACTATATTTCACTCTATAGCATGATGGTTGAACTGTGCTAGGGGTAGTTCACCTTGTATACATGTTTAGCACTTGACTGATTTCCTGTCTATACATGTTTTGTGCTATTTTGATGGTGAATACCTTTTTGGCTAAAAACTGCTCACTTTGCTCATATTTTCATATTTCATATTTGGTGATCAGTTTGAGCCTTCGCTAGCTTGTATGCTTTCCAGTGCGTCGTTGGAGCTATACAGTTAAGAGCATCTTTGCATTTTCTTGACTATATTCCTGAAGCTGCTAACTTGCATTATGACTCATATGCATTTTTGGAAGGGGGAGTCCTTCTCTTGTTGGCACTTTTGATGGTGCATTTTCTGAGAGGGAGAAAATTGCTTTCGTTTCCTTTTGCTTGATGGTGCATTTTCAACTAAGGGAGAGAAAATTTGGACAAATCATGCCTCCCATGTTTCACTAAGGGGAGAGAAATCAGTTGTGTGCACCATACAAGGGGGAGTTTGCTCGTGCTGAATTTTTGAAATTTCCAATTGGTTCGGAGAGCCTTGCTAGTTGTGTTGAGCCTTTGCCTCTTTCTTGAGGGACTAGCAGTCGCATCTTTATTTCAGTTGGGTTCAGTTGGTATCGAGCTTTTCAGTCGATGTCGAGCTTTCTTGCTAGTTGTGTTGAGCCTCTGTGCCTCTATCTTGAGGGACTAGCATTTTGCTTCGATTTTTCATTTGGCATTTGCTAGCGGTGTTGAGCCTGTTCTACCTCTTCTTGAGGGCTAGCTTTGCTTTGCTTGGTTACGTCGAGCCGTTGCCCATGTCTTTGGGAACCAAGTTGTTTTGCTCTTTCTACTTGACCTTCTTCGGCTTTGCTATGCTTTTGGGTCATTTGGTCGAGTTCTCTCTTCTCCTTCTTCCTCCTTCTATTTCCCTTACGATTTGTGTTGGTAGTTGACAATGCACTCATCAAGGGGGAGATTGCGGATACATGGGTGTATGCCGAGTCTCTGAGTGATGAGTGATTGTCAACTGGGATAATGCGCATGTTCTTTGGCTTGTGTTGTGCAGGTGTCGAGCACGGATACAGTGATCAGAGGCAAGGTGAAGGTCAAGTAGAGACGTGTCGTGCCGATGGACCGGGAGCGGTGAAGGGCGGACGTGAGGCTTGGACTGAGGGACCGATGGCCCGAAGATCAACTGTGGTCGCTGACAGCCTGGGACAGCGACGAGCGAAGACTTGCGGGCACGGTGTTGCTTGGGTCGTGGACCTGGGGACACGTGTCGGTGGACGGGGTGCACGGGCGGTGCATCCCCTCTACAGCTTCGGTTTGGTGGTAGAGCCAGAGAAAAACCATCGGATGGACGGTTTCCAGGTTTGGGCCTCAAAACCTGGGCGCGGATGGTTTTCGAGCTTGGCCACAAAACTCGGGCTGAGGACGGTTTCCAGGTTTGGGCCTCAAAACCTGGGTGCTGCGGGTTTGCTGAGTTTGGGACACAAAACTCAGGCTACGTGGGCTGGTTTCCCGGTTTGGGCCTCAAAACCGGGGGTTGGTCGTGAAGGCTGGTTTCCCGGTTTGGGCCTCAAAACCGGGGGTGCGACGTCCAGGAAAAGGACGCAGAGCGGTGGCGGCACGTGGCAGCAATCGGGAGGTTGCGTCAAGACAACGCTACGAGTTGTGCGGGCGTGGCCGTCGGATCCACCTACCGTCGAGTTGGTCCAGAATAACCTTAGGGTTTAGCTGGTTCGCTCTGTAAGTAGTTAGGGGTAGAGTGGGAATTAGGAATAGTTAGAATTAGGATAAGTAGGGGGAGACACCCACCTCCCCATTATCTCAGTCATTTGCTATTTTGCCTTCTAGGTTTCCTGCTCTCCCACTCCCCTGCTGTAGCGAACTGAGATCCACAGAGAAGAGAACAATACCTCTGTGCTCGTGAGATTTTGAGGAAGTGAGACCGTAATCTCACTGTTGTAGCGTGTGGTAGCCACACGGTTGCAAATTCGTGGCTGTGATTCGCGTTTTGCTCGTGTTCTTCGCGGGTTACTTTTCTCCACGTTTTTCTCGTTGATTGATCTCTCTGCTCAGTGTGTTACTTGCAAATTCGTTTGAACCAAGTTGTTCTAGATCGTGAGGCGACTCTTTCCACCGAAGGATTCACCTCTAACCTCACGAGCTAGTAGATCGATTGATTTTAGTTTTGGGTCAAGTTTTTCTCTCTTCCCCCAAGTTTCTCTGATTCATCGATTTGGAGATAGGTTCGAGCCATGATCTCTTAGAGCTAGCTCACTATCCTCCTTGTAACTCCTCTCACCAAGTTTTGATCCCTAGAGGATTTGTTTTGGGTGAGATCGAGCCGAATCGATGGAGGAACGAGGCTGACACAGGGTGACGGGACGCTTGCATCGTGGCGACCGGACGCTGACACAGTGAGTCCGGTCGTTGAATGTCACGTACAGTTTTTTTCGAAGTTGACCGGACGCTCCCTCTACTGTGTGACCGGACTCAACACCTGCACTGTTCATCGTTTTGTCACTCTCTGACCGGACGCTCTGCTTGTGACCGGACGCATCATTCATCGTGAGTCCGGCCGTTTACAGAGAGCTCCCAAAACTGTTTCGGCGTGACCGGACGCGTCCGGTGGTGCTTGACCGGACACAGGCAGAGTCCGGTCAGTGCTGTTTCGCGCAGTTTCGTCCGCGGTTCGCTCGGTCGTTGACGTTTTTGGTTTCCGTCTTTTACGATGGGTTCCTAGGGTTATGTAGTGTCCTGCTGTGCTTCTTGGAAGCATCCACCCTACATCTAGGGTCGTGAACACTTACGAACTCTAGGGTTTGCTCTCGGGATGGTTTTACGGGACAGTGGCTACTAGTTTCTGAAAGGAAAATTTGAAGCTCCCATTCACCCCCCCCCCCCTCTGGTCGCTTTCTGGTAGCACTTTCGGTCCTTCACGGATTCGTCGTCGCTTGAGGAAGCGGAGTCGTCATCTGAGTCATCGACGTCGCTGAGCGTGGCGAAGAACGCACGCTGCTCAGCCTGGGCCTTCTCCAAGTACTTCTTCTTGATGTACTCCTTGTTGAAGCTGCCCTTCCGTTTCTGCTTCGCAGGGACATACTTTTCCTTGCGCTTCCCGGAGTCGTACTTGTGCCCATGATCGCCCTTCCCAGATTGCTTGTTCTTCTTGGGACAGTTGGCGATGAAGTGGTCGGGGTCGCCGCACTCAAAGCATCCTGAGCGTCCTCCTCCGCGACGACGGTTCATGCGGTTGTTGTGGAACTGCGAGAACCGGTTGGCAAGCAAAGCCAACTCGTCATCCCCCATGAACTCCAGCTGTTCCTCTGTGATAGAAAGAAGTGAAGAAAGTGCAAATCCTCCAGAGGGGTTAGCAGAAGAGCTAGAAAGCAAAGCCATTGATGGGCCAGAAGGATTTTCATAAGAAGCCCTCGACATGGCGTCAATCTCACTAGACTTGAGCTTACTAAAGAGATTGTCGCATGTGAGGGTCTCATAGTTAGACGATTCGATGATCGCCTGGACCTTTGAGTCCCACACCGACCGATCGAGAGTATGCAAAAGCTTCAAAGCTCTCTCATGATCGTCGAAAGGCAACAGCTCCTTGTTAGCCCTCATCTTGTTGACAATGACCTGAAAGCGAGCGAATAAACTTTCTATGCTCTTGCCAGGCATGTGTCAAAAGTTCTCATACTCCAGCTTGTGCGACTCATAGAAACGGGATTTGACTTGAGTGGTTCCCTCATGGAAACGCATGAGGGTCACCCAAATCTCACGAGCCGTGGGGAGGTGAGAAACGCGATCAAACTCGGACATGCTCAAATAGGAGAAAAGAGCATTACGCGCTCGGCTATTGGCATCGTGCTCATCCATCTGAAGCTGAGTAACACGAGCAGCCAAGACAACGTAATCGGCCTTGTTGCAAATCTCCCAAACAGAAGAGCCCATGCTCTAGAGATAGGCCGACATGCGTATCTTCCAATACGCATAGTTCGTCCCATCGAAAAATGGCGGTTTGCCCACGCCACGATCCATGTCGCCTTCTGTGGATCTGGAACCGGCTAAGGTGGAAGATCCTTAACCTGCTCTGATACCAATTGAAGGACCGAGAGTGCAACCAGAAAGCGACCAGAGGGGGGTGAATGGGAGCTTCAAAATTTCTTTTCAGAAACTTGTCGCCACTGTCCCGAGAGTCGACCCCAAGAGCAACCCTAGAGCTTGCGAGTGTCCACGACCCTAGATGTAGGGTGGATGCTTCCAAGAAGCACAGCGAGACACTACACAACTCTAGAAACCCAACGCAAAAGACGAAAACCAAAACCGTCAACGGACGAACGAACCGCAGACGAAACAGCGCAGATCAACACTGACCGGACTCTGCCTGCGTCCGGTCGTGCGAAAAATGACTTTGGACCTTACTGTTTCTGACCAGACTCTCGATGGGGGTGCGTCCGGTCAGGTGTCCAGCGTCCGGTCAGATGGAATCCAAGCAATGAGCAGTAACACGAGCGAGTCTGGTCAGGAGCAAGTGGTGCGTCCGGTCAATGTCGTGAAAAACACAGTACGAGCATTCAACGACCGGACTCACGATGCCAGCGTCCGATCGCCCCGATGCATGCGTCCGGTCACCCCGAAATAGCTCCGTTCGTTCACCGATTTGACTCAATCTCACCCAAAACAAATCCTCTAGGGATCAAACTTGGTGAGAGGAGTCACAAGGAGGATAGTGAGCTATCTCTAAGAGATCATGGCTCGAACCTATCTCCAAATCGATGAATCAAAGAAATTTGGGGAAGAGAGAAAAACTTGACCCGAAACGAAAATCGACCGATCTACTAGCTCGTGAGGTTAGAGGAGAATTCCTTCGGTGGAAAGAAGTGCCTCACAATCTAGAACATCTCTGTTCAAACGAAATCACAAAAGACGCAACGAACAAAGAGATCGATTGACGGGAAAATCGTGGAGAAAAGCAACCCGCGAAGAACAAGAACAAAACACGAATCACAACCACGAATTTGCAACCGTGTGGCTACCACTCTCTACAACAGTGAGATTACGGTCTCACTTCCTCAAAATCTCACGAACATAGAGGTATGGTTCTCTTCTTTGTGGATCTCAGTTCGCTACAACATGGGATTGGGAGAGCAGGAAAACCTCGAAGGCAAAGAGCAAAATGACTGAGATACATTTGGAGGTGGGTGTCTCCCCCTACTTATCCTTATTCTAATTCCCACTCTACCCCTAACTAATTACAGAGCGAACCAGCTAAACCCTAAGGTTATTCTGGACCAACTCGTGGTAGGTGGTGATCCGACGGCCACGCCCGCACAACTAGTAGCGTTGCCTCGATGCAAACTCACCGATTGCAGCCACGTGCCACCACCGCTCTGCTCGTCCTTTTCCTGGACTTCGCCCCCGGTTTTGAGGCCCAAACCGGGAAACCAGCCTTCACGACCAATCCCCGGTTTTGAGGCTCAAACCGGGAAACCAACCGTCCATCGCCTAAGTTTTGAGGTCCAAACTCAGAAACCCGCAACACCCAGGTTTTGAGGCCCAAACCTGGAAACCGTCCTCAGCCCGAGTTTTGTGGCCCAAACTCGGAAACCATCAGCGCCCAAGTTTTGAGGCCCAAACCTGGAAACCGTCCACTCGGTGGTTTTTCTGTGGCTTAACCACCAAACCGAAGCTGTAGAGGGGATGCACCACCCGTGCACCCCATCCACCCGCAAGTCTTCGCTCGTCGTTGTCCTAGGCTGTCAGCCACCACAGCTGATCCTCAGGCCACCGGTCCCTCAGTTCAAGCCTCACGTCCGCCCTTCACCGCTCCCGGTCCGTCGGCACGGCACGTCACTACTTGACCTTCACCTCTCCCTCGATCACCATCTCTGTGCTCGACACCTGCACAACACAAGCCAAAGAACATGCGCATTATCCCAGTTGACAATCACTCATCACTCAGAGACTCGGCATACACCCATGTATCCGCAGCTAATAAAGCAAGAAGTGGCTCGCCTCACCAAGGATTTGACTCAAGCAAAAGGCAAGGGGAAGCAAACCCGAACTCATCAAGATAACACCAACAAGGGAGTGAAGAAGCTTGATGAGGAGCAAACTGTGGTGTGTTACCATTGCCACAAGGAAGGCCACAAGTCCTATGAGTGCAAGGTGAAGCATGGGGGAGAAAAGAAGAAAGAGAAAAAACAAAAAACAAACAAGCAAGCTCTCCAACACCTACACCAACAAAGTGAAGAAGAAAGCCACCACACCCTATCTTTTGAAGAAGAAGAAGAATGACAAGGTGGTGGCCATCAAGGTGAACAAGCAAGCCAACAATGGGGCCAAATACATTTCAGTGCCCAAGGATATTATCTCAACCATGAAAAGCACCAAAAAGGTTTGGATCCCGAAAGGGATGTAAGTAGCCAAATTGGCTACAAGGAATTTGGAGACTTGGCAAAGTTTTGGGTGGATATCATGGGGTGCAACACATTGGATCATGTCATTGCCAAGTATATTAGTAGGTACTATGGACCCAAGTTCCCCTCCCATGTTAGGTAACTAGATTTAAATTCTTGCAATTACTTTTAGCATCTAGTTCCTTCATTGCCTAGGTTTGCATTGATATTTTCATATCTTTTGTCATGCACACATTAGGCTTATCATATGGTAGTTTTGCTCAATATCTCTCACATCCTCAGAGCAATACTACATGGTTTTAATTGGTTAGAAGCACGACACATAGCTTCTTTTACTTTGTATTTACCTTATATGTGCCAAAGTCCAAATTATAGATAAACTACCCCAATTATCATCTTCAATTGGTGTCACACTTCTTGTGACGTTAATATGGAAAATGGTAGTTTGACCTTACAAGTCAATGTGCATGTCTCCTACAAGCATTTCAAACTTGTATGCACACTTTTAGGGGGAGTTTACTCTACAATTTGGAATCTTTGAGACTAGCACTACTTTCAAAATTATCATGTGTGTAGTAGTCTCATTGCAAGGAAAATGGAGTTCTCGGAGACAAGCATCAAGTCTGGTGATAATCCAAGTGATATCTACATGTGGTATTTCTAACTGATATCATTATGTTGATTTCGATTTGATACTCTTATATGCCTTCTCCATGCAATTATATAGATTAAACTCCTTTGTACATTAATTTTCCCATTATGCATATGCTTTGCCATACACCATATGTATGCATATACTTAGGGGGAGTTTTAGCTTATATAATGTTTCCTCTCTTGAGCTTTAAAGTCTTCCTTTTCGGTGTTTGATTCCAAAGGGGGAGAATGTGTAGGGACCAAAACCAAGCCCAAACTAAAACAAACAAAATAACCAAAATCAAATTTTCAAAAACCTTTATGGTTATTTTCATGGGAATGGTTCAAAAAGGGAGGAAGTGGGTTATGGACTTAGAGGGAGAACTAATCCATCAAGCCACTAAAAGGAACTCAATGGCAAGGGCAAGATATGCTAGAATAAGTGTGTTGACGCAAAATGTGGTCCGCGCCTCACACACAGCAAGCCGGAAAAAGCGTGGCTTCACTCGGGTGCCCGGACGGTTTGGAATCCGAAGACGTGCCAGTCGGTTTGACCTGAAAACCAACAAGGGATAAAATTGTGAGAATAACCTGGAACATGCTGGGTAGGACCAGATAGTTCCATATGTACGGCTTTAAAGCCAATCACAACGGCATACAGCTACAAAAGTTGTCTGTCGATAAATTCAAAGATCACTCGGCTAACATTAAGATTGAGCATATATCAACAGCTGGTTGCCGAATGTACATGTAAGAGGATGCCATCAAGATATAACAAGTAACTTGTAAATATAAATCTATCCAAACAACACATGCATAGGTTAATCCAATTAGTCTGCCGCACGTCTAATCTTCATAAACCCGTCAAACATAAACTAAGTCTACACCACTCCTTCTAATTAGATTAATCCACCGCATGATACAATCTAATGATAAGGAGCTAAAAGCATGCATGTATCTGAACAAATCTACAGAGACTCATTACTCATGTAAGCTTAACTAAGCTTAGCAAACTAGCCGAGTTGGGATCCATGAAGAAGGAACAAACAAACAAGCACAATTAAACTAATCTAAAACCTGCATCTACCGCACGATACCTAGTTTTATCAAAAGCCTAACCATGATTGACATGCATGAACCCACAACATGTAACAATCTAGATTCGAAAGTTAATTCGGCCATCATGATCTTGCAATTATTAAAACACAAGCAAACTTGTGGAACAAGACCGAACAAAGATCAATCTAGATTGGGCAAAAGAGTGTTACAAAATTAAATAAACAATGCAACACATGATAGCTTAATGAATCTATTAGATCTTGCCAAATCTAACAGAGCCGATAACTATCTCGCTTCTGCTAAACACATGAATAAACGCCTGCCGCACGGTATTTACCCATAAGCAAAACATAAGCGAAGACTTCTTGATCGCTAACAAAGGTCCGCCGCACGACCATTGAGAACAAACAAGACTACTTGCATCATATCTAAATCCACCGCATGATACTAGACATGATAACAAGGTTGTCGGGACTTACGGAGGTCAACGGATCGATGATTCCTCTCGAAGAACTCGACGACACGACTAAGGACTCAAAAGTGGCACGTGGCCGGTTTGTATTGATATGGTTGTGAACACTTTTTACAATAGCCAAGGGTTTATATTTATACCCTGGACGCGATACAAGTCCTAAGAGGACACGACTATGAAACGTTAAAGGAAAATACTACATTTTTGGCCTTTAATTCCCTTCGGAAACTTTATTGCCTTAATTGTCGCAATTTTGTTGCCCGATCGGCTCTTGCTTCCGTCGTTTCAACGGAAACTCCCTTTTTCTCAGAATAGCCGACCGCATAAGCACTTGTCGAATCCTTGGAAACTAGCCGACCGCATGGATACTTGCCGAATGCCTCATACGCCTATCTCCGCACACTGGACATGCACGTCGTCTTCTAGCCTCTCCTTCATCGTGAAGCCATTTATGCTAAATATAGAACTGGACGTCGAAACGTGCATGCTTTATATATATTTATATTTAAATTGCCTTCTTTGCTTGCTTGCCACATCACAACGCCACCAAATCCAACTCCTGGCCAATGAGATCAGACCCCTATGATTCTTGAATACTCGTTTAATCTGTCACAACCATGGTTGATTATCCTCGTGATTGACTTCTCTTGCCATATCTATTTCCCGAATGGAGTCACACCCTTGGCCGTCTACCGAATGCTCTTCTCACTGCTTGTTGGGTCCACCTATCATCTTCTCAATGTTGACCAAAATCCTTCTCAATGTTGACCAAAATCCAGTGTAAACAAAATGTGTTTCAATTTGGCATCTTTCAAAACATCATGTGATCTTGCCTTTGCATTGCTTCCTAGCAAGTAGATTGCATTTTAAATTATGTATATATTATTTGGTTGTTTTGGTCGTGTTGTCATCAATCTCTCACAACTAAAAAGACTAAAAAAAACTAAAAAGACTAAAGAGGAGACGTCATTTTGGTGCGACAAAATTTTCGCTTCACCTTCGTTCCCTCCTTCGTGCGATCCGCGAGCGAAGGAAACCCGCACCATCCGCAAACCAACCAGGGATCGAAACCTGTTGGCTCCGTATTCAATTTCATTTTTTTTTTCAACTAAAAAATTCGTAAAGCAATCGTCCACAGCGTGCGAAACCCTACGCTCTAGCCTTCGCCCTTCGCTCGCCCCGCGTGCGACAACCCGGCCCTACCACAATGATTTTTCTGTGAGAACTAAAGCCTCTCGCGCCTAGACCCCCGCGTGCGACAACCCGGCCCCACCATAATGATTTTTCTGTGAGAACAAAAGCCTCTCGCACCCAGATCGTCCTGCATGCGAAAATCCACGATTCCAACCCTCGCAACTATGTGCGCCGCCTGGTGGGGCCACGTTGATACGGTGCTCACCCAGTAGGAAAGATTGCCGCAAAACACGTGATCACGCATCCTGCTTCCTTCCTCACGGTCTTCTCCATCTTGGCCGTGTTGCACGCCGCTGACCACCATGAGGGATCACCACCAGGGTTTTTCTTACCGATCGGTAACCGGTCGGTTTGGTCGGTAACCGATGAAACCGTTCCGGTCCGGTTACCAAACGGACCGGTTACCAAAATTTGAATTTGAAATTTGAAAATTTGAAAAAAAAAATGCCCAAAAAATTCCTAGAAATAGATTATAATTTATGGAGACCAATGGTTTGAAATTGGACGTTTGGAATTGGAATTTTGAAAAAAAAAGTTCGGCCCGTTAAGGCCCATGAGGCCCATTAGGCGCTCACGGGCACAAAACGCGGCGTTCACGGGCGGGGGGGGGGGGGGGGCAGAAGGGTCCCTTCCCTTGCCCTATCCGCGCCCCGCCCCCTGCTCTCCGCCCCCAGCGCCGCCGTCCGCTCCCCGCCGCCGGCTAGCCGACCGGTTAGGCTCGGTAACCGGGCGGGGGCGAGCGGTTACCTCTCCGCACTCGGGCGCTCGGCCAGCCGCGCGGTCGGCTCGGTAACCGAGCGGTTTCGCTCGGTTACCGAGCGGTTCGTCCGGGATTTGAGGTAAGTTTTTCCCCCCTTTTCTTGCTATTTTAGTTAAGTATCTATATGTTTTGGGTGTAGTTTTGTGTTAGGATTGTTGTATTTAGGCAGGATCTGTGTTAGATATTAGGATGGATGGATTTAGGTGGTTAGGGTTAGGGTTAGCTTTATGTTTAGAGTACGATTTAATTTAGGATTTGAGGTATGATTTCTGTTAGGATGTATATTTTTTTGTATATATTGTATAGATAACATTTACGTGGGTTTGATTTTGTGTTGTCTGTTTATGCAGGTAGACAATGTCGGGCAGGCACAAAGACGTTGTTTGGGAGCATGGTGAAAATCTCGCTCCCGGGTGGCGGTGCAATTATTGTCACCTAACAAAAGCGGACGGTGGTGCAACAAGATTGAAGCAGCATTTGGCAGGGCGCGGGACGGAGGTTATGCATTGTAGCCGTGTGCCACCAGAGGTGCGCGAGTATTTCCAGAGAGACCTTGACCGCGCCAAGAAGGCGACGGCTGACCGAGCTCGACAAAGGCTCTCACAACAAAGAGTTGCACAGGAGGGGAACAATCCCATTAATGATGATGAGTATGAGGCTCAGATGGAGGCTGCCCTACAACAGTCGAGAGCTGAATATGAGTATCAACAGAGTGTGCAGGATAGAGGCGGTCATTACGAGCGTGGAGGGGGTAGTTCTCGTGCAGGTGGTAGTGGTGGTGGAGGTGGGGGTGGTGGCAGTGGAGGTCCCCGTGGTGGGAATCCTTTTTCGAGGATGTTCAGAAGATCGGGATCACAGAGGGAGACACCTGTGGTTGTGGAAGACTACAATGTGGCATCCGGTGGCAGGACAAGAATGGTACAACAAAGGATTGATACAGGGCGCTGGACCCAGAAGGGAAAAAATGCAAAGGAAGCCATCGGTAAAGCTTGGGCAAAATTTTACCATCATGCAGGAATACCGGGACGGAATGCGGACAGCCCGTACTTTGTTGGTGCTGTCCGAGAGACGCAGAAGTGGGGTAAGTACCTATAACTACAAACAGGTTTGAACTTATGTATCGTTCCATGTTCTTATTAATTGCTTATGGTTACAGGTGAAGGCATCTTGTCCCCCACTGGAAAGGAAATTGATGGGAAGTACCTTGATCAAAATGTGAAAGACTTGAAGGAGAGGTACGCAAAGTTTCAGAAAGAGTGGCCCACGTTTGGCGTCTCGCTGATGTGTGATTCTTGGACTGGCCCCACAAAAATGAATGTTGTGAACTTTCTTATTTATTGCAACGGGGTCACATGGTTTCACAGCTCTGTCGATGCAACTGGGAAAAGTCAAGATGCGAACTATTTATTGAGGGTAAGTCATTACAGTTGTCATGTTATTATTTTTAGTTATATTCATGCATATATAATATACGTTATGACTGTTTTCAGGAGATTCGGAAGGTGGTGATGGACATTGGCGCGGAGAATGTTGTCCATGTGATCACTGACAATGGCGCCAACTATAAGAAAGCGTGCAGCTTGTTGAAGCTTGAGTTCAAGCATATTTGTTGGATGCCTTGTCTGGCACACACCATTAATTTAATGCTAAAGGATATCGGTCAAAGGAGTGATCATTCAGGTATGATATCCGCATGCAAGCGCATATCTAATTGGTTGTACAACCATACTCAGTTGCATAATATGATGAAGAGAGCAATTGGTGGTGAGTTGGTCAAATGGAATGCCACTAGATTTGGGACCAACTACATGTTCATGGAGTCATTTAACCGAAGACGTGACAAGTTCATGAAGTGGATGGCATCTACAGAATTTTTGGAGAGCAACTGGGCAAAAACCGAAGAAGGTAGATTTGCTCATGCCAGGATGTCGAATCTACAGTGGTGGGAGGGATTGGAGTATATCATCAACACTGTACAACCGATTTACAGGTTCCTTCGGTTCGCTGATGAAGCCAAGCACCCCAACATTTGTGAAGTTGTGTATCAATTCCAGAATTGCAAGTCGGAGATGGAGTCTTTTTTTGGAAGAAATACGCACACATGGAATGAGTACAAAGAGATTTTGGATAAAAGGATATCTGACGTGTACATAGGGACGTACGTGGGGCCAGGTATGAGTTCCTCCATGTTCAATTGAATTCCATATTTACCATATTGAACATTTTCTGGATGCTCAATTCAATTCCATGTTGCAGCTGCCGTCCTGAATCCTAAGCTCTCGTACACACTGGATCCAACTGCAACAATGTTCGCTGGCCTGAAGGACGCATTTCAGGAGATGACAGATGTGCAGAGCGCCGTGCAGGCATTGCAGGAGGCTGAGGTTTTTCGCCAGAAGGTTGGTGAGTTTGGCTCAGAGCTAGCTCACAAAATGGCCATGGATCCAAGAACATCCCCATGTAAGAGTACTTTGTCATTCCATTTAGTTATGCATATTGGAACATGTAGCTAACATAATGTGTTCCACTTGCAGCGGCCTGGTGGATGATCTTTGGTAAAGACACTCCAAATTTGCAGCGCCTAGCTTTGCGGCTTGTTTCACAATGTATGTCCTCCAGTGGATGCGAGCGGAACTGGAGTACTTTTGCCTTGCTGCATACGAAGGTCCGCAATCGACTATCGCACAAGAAACTGAACAAGCTTGTTTATGTCAATTACAACCTTCGGCTGCGACTTGCGGATGCCAACCCACCAAGGCTTGATGACGACGATTTTATTGACCGGTTCGCCGAAGTCTCATTCTATGATCGGACCAATCCGCTTAGGGAGTGGATGGAGTATGGAAGATCAAACCAGCCTCCACTTCTTGATGAGGATTCAGACGAAGACGACGTCCCTTTGCCATCACGTCTTGTCAGGTACGTTATATGTATATTTATAAATGTGAGTGCGTGTCTAATAATGTACGGTGGGATTGATTTTATTTATGTGATTTGTTTGTTTCTGTTGGCAGTGAGCATATAGACCCCGATGATCTACGTCAGGCTACGGGGTCTGATTGCATCAGTGATTGGGCTCGTAGACATGTGGGTCAAAGTCACCTAGGGAAGAGGAAGACGCAAGCGCCGCCTAGGAAGGAGCAGACCAAGCGAGGAAAACAAGTCAGCAGCGATGCGGACACTGAGGAGGAGGGATCTTACCATTCTGACGATGATGATGATGATGATGATGACAGCAGCGATGGTGGTGACGATGACGATCATGATGACAGTGGCGATGGTGGTGGTGGTGCTGGTGGTGGTGGTGGGACTAGTTATGGAATTCGTTTCACATGTATCCATTGCACTTGCACGTACATACACACATTTATTTTTGTCCATGATTACTAATTATGGTTCATTGCAGGCGAGACCCAATACACACATGCTACGCAAGATCGTGACCATGGACAACCACAGTCCCAGAGGAAATCAGTTTCATTTGGACGCACACACGACGACAATCCAGAGGACTCGCAGGGGAGATCAATTTCTTTTGCACCCACGTACTATGACACTCCAGACTACTCTACTTCGTCCTACAGCGATGCCTCACAACCTTCTTATAGCTATCCCATTGCTATCCCATTCCTGACGTGAGCACGCAGCCTCAGACTAGGTGGGTGTACGAATGGGAAGATCCCAGCTTTTACAGTATGTTGGTTCAAGAATAGGAGACAACCGCAGCTTGGACGGGCCAGACATGGCAAGATTACAAGGCAACTCTGCTTCAAACCAAAGGTATCGCTCTTATGTCCATCGCCGAGTATGAAATGTCATGCCAACAAGGGGTCTTTCCATACATCTTGCGTAGATGATCATGTATTCCTGTGACTGTGAGGATGTGTTGTTGATGCATTCGTTGATGTTTTCGAGACAATATTTATTTGTATGCGACTATTTGTTCATGTTTTCGAGACAATGAATTTATTGCCGCAGTGTGCGGTCTTTTTTATATCTATATGTCCAAAGAAAGTACCAAAAAAATCATTTTTATCAAAAAAAAAAAGACAGCCCACCGGTTTGGACCGGTTACCGATCTAACCGGTCCGGTAAACCGCTACCGGTGGCCGGCGGTTTTGGCCAACCGGTCGGTAAGAAAAACCCTGATCACCACACCTCCCCTCACGATGCCTCACAACAGGAAGGAGCCAGGCTGCTGCTCGTTGCCTTTCCCTTCTCCCACCTCCCAGAGTCATAGCCGGTCGCATCCGGCCTCTGCTGTCTGCTCCCTTCAGCCATGCCCCTGCCACCGAGCCACCACGCCCGGCTGGCCGGCCGCCGACGCTCCACGTTGATCGTGAGGCCAGATATCATCATCAGCAGCAATTTGGCATGGGGCACTGCTGCCAAACGCGGTCGCCTAGGGCACCGTCGCCGTCACCAGCAACAACGCAAACGTGTCGCCGTCGTCCTTCTCGGCAGCCACGTTGTCCGCGTCCTCCTTGCCACCTCCTACCGTGACGGAATCTTCAACTCACGTCAACTCGTATGTCGGTAAACCTCCCAAACCCCGCCTCCTTTTCACTTGGCGACGGTGTCTTCAACCCATGCTGATCAACTCTGAAAATGTTTGAATCATAGATGCATTGTTAGTGAATCATAGATGCTCATACACTGGAGGCGACAACTCTTATTTTGGCTCTGAATTTGTTCAATGTTCAAACACATGCTTTCAGTGAATCAATAAAATGGAGCAAATTTTAATCACATAGACAACAACTGAACAACAACAAAACTTAACCTCTACAACAAAAGATAGCTGAATTAATCGAAAATATGAATTCATATCTGTTTTATTTAGAGCCACATTAATTTTCAGGACAGCGAACATAATAGAAGATTGATAATCACATCTATTGTTACAGTACATACTCCATTACATTAATTCGACAAATTCACAAAGTAGAAATGTAGTTAAAATAACATTAAATAGGCCATTTCAGAAATACGATGTTCACCACATCGGGAGATGCCGAACTCCCTGCCCCACAACAAATATAGGTAAATAAGATCTTGCTGTTATATGAATTTTCTTGACTGAAACACAGGGATTGAAACTTTAGCTACCATGAATTCCAAACAAGCCTGGCAAAAGTACAGTGATTCAAAGTACAAAGGTTCAGTTTGGTCAGAAAGCAAGTTGTTAGCTTCAGGCAAATTTATATAGCAAAGGTGTTGCTGCTTCCTTTTTTCAGTCATTGCACTACTTTTGTTCGCAAGATGACTCAACTGACCCACTAAAAGAGATCAATTATGCTTTACTGCTCTAATGCCTTATGACGAAGCAAATAATATTGCAAAGGATAATTAAACACAGCATATTCCTATAGCTATTGTCCTACCATCTACTGGCCAAAGCTCTAGCAATGACACTAAGTTGTACTGTACCAATCAAAAATAGAGCAGTATGCTATTGCTTGACCCTTGAGCTGATGAAAACCACTATCTACGAGGTGCCAAACTGCAACTGTTACTTTTTTTAACTGAACCGGCAGGTGCTCCCTCCTTTTTATTCAGTAGAAAGTATAGTCTGAATATTTAAAGGGAAACGAAAAGAACAAAGAAAGAAAACAATCTAAAAATAACTATTGTGGAACTACGGATTATCCTCAAAAGATGGGCGTTTTTACTGCAATTGTTATTGACTTTAAAAGAACACATATATGCTCGACTCATGAAGCAGACGAAAATTGAGGCCAGATGACAGAAATAAACAGCCTAAGAAGCACATGCTATTGCAAAATTACAGATTTAACTCAAACTACTGAAGTATTCATGAAAAGGTTTTCAGTGGCAAATGAGTAATCACCATAGAACATGTGAGCACGGCCGTACATGTTTCCGAGGATAACATGGAGGTTGGCGATGATCTTCTAATGTTGAAGAAGGCGTCACTCTTGAGGTTAGGTCGGAGGTAGCTCATACACCGGAGGCAGCAACTCTTAGTTTGGCTCTGCAAGAAAAGATAACCGAGTTAATAGAAAATGAGAATTTTTTGTTCAAACACATGCTTTCAGTTCATCAATAAAATGGAACAAATTTTAATCACATAGAAATCAGCTGAACAACAACAAAATTTCACCTCTGTGAGAAAAGATAACCAAATTAATAGAAATTGGAAATTCAAGCTGAACAACAACAAAATCTCACCTCTGTAAGAAAAGATAACCAAATTAATAGAAATTGGAAATTCATATCTCTATTATTCACAGCCACATTGACTTTCAGGACAGTAACACAATAAGAAATTGATTAATCACATCTACTGGTACAACAAAAAGTAGTTACGACTAACATGAAACAGACTATTTAATTTTTATTATTCAGAAATACATTGTTCATCACATCAGGAGATGCCGAGCCCCCAGCCCCACAACAAAGACGTGTAAAATTGCAGGCATGTCACACTGCAAGTACTGGAAGAATCACATATCCAATGCGCTGACATTATTGGTTCATTCGTGGGTTCAAGGAACCGATTAATGGCACACATGGTACTGCATTTATGAATCCTGATAGAGTATTGGTTCATTAGTGAGTTCGTGGATTAGGGGGGAGGGAAAACCTGGGTTTCCAGCGACGTGGAGGTGGTGGCGCGTCTGATGGCGTTGAGGCGGCGGCGTTTTCCGGCTGTGGGAGGACGACACGGATCAGCAGATCGGGGCGGAAGGGAAAAGAGTCGTCAGCATTAGCAGATCAGGACCGCGCGAGGACGACACAGATCAGGGCGAGGACGACGGCGGACAGCGTGGGTCCTTCTTCTTTGATACGAGACAGCTCGGGGATTGACGAGCGCAGGGCGATGGCGCGGCTCCTTGGCGATACGGAAAAATAGCCAAATCAAGATGCATATATTAACAAAACTCCGGAAAAATAAAATAGCATGGATCCGTACCACCTGAATGAAAATAGTCATGTGAAACACTGAAAAGAGAAGAAAAATCTAGAGATGTAAGTTTATTCTAACGGTAAAGCACTACTTTCTCAAAACCATGCTGGTAACATGAAGGTGTTTTTAGACTTCCAAAAAAATTAATGTGTTGTTATGACTAAAATATCAAAGTAGTGGTACTACGATGGCCACTACTTGCCAAACATCTTCATTCAGAACTAATCTAGAAAGTTTATAAGCAGCAAGACAGTCTAGAAAATTATATTTTGTGCAAAATTAACATGTACACTAAAAATTTCAGATCAACTTTATGCACCTTGGAGTACACGGGTATATTATATACATTTTGTTCTGAAAGCACGCGTACTTCAATCGTGGCATAATACTTCTATACACTTGAATTAGATCAGATCCGAATACCAACAGAAAAGGGGAAAGAGAAGGGGGTGGGCCGTGGGCATACCTGTTGTGTCGTTGTGTGCTCGTCACCGGAGAGCCAGCTTGAGCGCGGACGGTTGTGTTGTGGTGCAGGCCCCTCGGTGGCAATCTTGTAGAAGTCGTAGAGGCGTAGCTGCTACTCCTCGGGGACGCTGGTACCGGAGGTGGCCCAGGCCGCATGAAATTGGAGGTTGTGCTGAACTCCTCGTCAAGCTCGGAGCTCTCCATGCCCTCCAGTCCATGTCACTGTCGCCGTTGGTGGAGGCCTCGGGGAGGGAGCGGAGGCGTTGCGAATCTTGAAGTCGGGTCACCGACTCATCGCCCTTGACGCAGCTGTGGCGGCAAGCATAGACCCCAGCCCCCTTCCGCCATTCGCACCACCCTCCCGTTCCTTCGTCGCAGATCTCGACGACATGGAGGATGGCGAGGAGCAGAGAGCGAGGAGGCCATCGGGTCCTCCATGGCCACCAGATCCAGTGGTGGAGGTGCTCGCCTCACCGGACCACCATGCCCCACCACCGTCCGCCAAAAGAGAGCCTTGGATGGAGAGGGAGAGAGCCGACTAGCCGAGAGGATAAGCTCGTCCTTGTGGTCGAGTGTCAGAGTGAGTGAGGCCGGCTCATGCGGTTGTCGGTTCAGACAGCCCTGGCTGCATGCCAAACCCCAGTCCATTGTTCAGCCCATGAAGGCCACAACACACACGAGCGCGCACGTTTACTGTGGCCATCTCTATCTTTCTTTTAGGAGTACTACTAAGCTTATTCTAATTCTAAAATGAAGCTTACTATAAAATTGCAAAATGTTAAACAAAAACTTGAAGGTATCATGGAGAAAATAAGTCTTCAAATAACTTTGATCTCTCTAGAATCCAGGATCCAAACGGGAGGAGTTTTTCTATTATCTAAAGTCTGATTCTAAAACAATAGTGAAAATCCCAATTTTTAGAATCCTGCGTATATTCAAACGGCATCGGAGTATGTCAGGATTTTTTATTTACGAGGACTCAAGGGTTTCTAGACATTTTCGGGCTCTGTTAATTCAAACTGATGATATATTAATTCACAAGTACAAGCTACGTCCTTACAAAATTCGATGCTCACTGTACATTTTAGAGGATTCTATTTTTTCGGCTCACAAACTGTTCAGTTTAGAGGGGCAGGTTGTATTGCACAGCACAAGATCAAGTTATATATTATGAAAAACTAAAACTAACCATGTCAATAACTCGGTTCAGATTCTAGAGATATTTTACTGTGTATAATACATGTACAGATCTATTTCTTTGGTTTGTTGTTAATAAATAGCTAATGTACATCGTCGAGCTCATATAATATTGATATTCCGGATATCATGCTCAAAATATTTTTTTGAGTAAAGGTACACAATACACGTTTACACATATATTGTCACATTCTATATGAACTTTGTTTTTTGAATATTACTTTAATATTGATATTTAATTTTATATTATTATTATCCTATCATGTGATCCATATGTTTTTAATACAAAAATTTAACTATTCCGTAGCAACGCACGGGCACGAACCTAGTCACCAAAAAGGGGGAGATTATAAGGAAAAAGGACATCGGACCATTTAACTTCGGATTTTGGTGTTTGATGAACAACATAACCAAATTGGACTAATGTGTTTGCAAGTGTTTGTTTTGTAGTCCAATAGGGTGCAAATGTGACTTGGACTATGGCGACGTGATGATCCGATGATCAACACCTCAAGCAAGACATTTGAAGCTCAATAGAAGACTCTCAAGATCAAGCAACGTCCAAGACACAAAAATAGAACCAAGTCGGGCGCAAAGAACAAGTGAAAGGCGGGAAACAGAAGTGACCGGACGCTGCTTTGCAGTGACCGGACGCTGGCCTGGATGCGTCCGGTCAGTACCTCAAGCCAGCAGCGCCACGTCAAAACGACCGAACGCTGCGCTAGTTGTGATCGGACGCACCAATACAACTGTTCATCAGCGTGGCAGTGTGACCGGACGCTACGACGACGATCGGACGCTGGAGCTCAGCTGAGTCCGATCGAACACAGAGAGGTTCCAGAGGCACAAAATCATGATCGGAAGCGTCCGGTCGTCTGTGACCGGACTCATGCCAGAGTCCGATCAGTGCCTGTGCAGGTTGGCAACTAGCCGTTGTGAGAGACCAGACGCGTCCGGTCGATGGCAGAATCGCCCATCTTCTTGCCCAACGGCTCTATTTGGTTGGGGCTCTATATATACCCTCATGGCCGACCGAAAACATAAGGTGGGAGCTCAAAAAAGTGTACCAAGTGTATAGACACATATTTAGTTGCTCTAGCCACCAAAGTGCTCAAGTGATATACTAGGTAATTAGTGTATGTCCTTTGCGAAGTGCTTAAGCTAGTTAGACCACCGCTTTGCGCTTGCTCTAGGTGTTAGGTCTAGTGTTTAGTGAGGTTGAAAACCTCTCATCTACCGGTGCTTGCGCGCACCGTTGTTGTACATCGGCGGGGCTTGTAGTCTTGCGAGACCACACCAACCGAGCTTGTGGTGTGGCCGCCTCCGTGTACCGAAGGGAACAAGGCCCGCGGCGCTTCGGCCGGAAACTTGATAGTGAAGACGGAGGGGAGCATCCGGGAGAGGCTTTGCCACGAGTGGCTTAACCGGAGACCCACTTGCGTGTGGGGCAGGCCCGGAGCTATCCACGGAGTTACCCGTCCGGGAGCTTGGCCCTTGCGAGGGATTCCTTGCGAGGGGCTCCAACGAGGACTAGGGTGCAGCTTGCGCGCTTCTCGATACCTCGGTAAAAATACCGAAGTCGTCGACGGGAGTTTGTATCTTTACCACACTATTTAGCTTCCGCATTTACATTGCTACCTTGTTCATGTCCATTACCTTTCCTAGCTTGATATGCTAGTTGATAGGTTTGGAAACTAGGTAGCATAACTCCTTGTGCGGTAGAGATAGCAAACACACATAGCAAAACCTTAGTTGCACATTAGATAGTTTACTTTCTTGCATAGGTTTTGACTAGGTGGAAATTAGAGGCCACAGTTTACAGTAGAATATTTAAGTTGCCTAATTCACCCCCCCCCCTCTTAGGCGTCACGGTCCTTTCGGTGATGGTTAGGCTAGCGCATGGCCAGAGCTCGCCGACGACAAGCAATGGCGAAGGCCGGCGGTGGTGGAGCTCGGTTAGGGCGTTTCTGGCGGTCGCCGGCTAAATTAGTGAGCGCGTCGTGACCAGGGAACCCTAAGGAAGAAACTAGGTGGGTTGGTTTGGCCGGAGGGGCTCCGGTGAGGTGTGACCTCGTGCAGGTGCCGCGACGGCGCTAATGGCGCTTGTGTAGGGAGGAAGCTACGCTAGCTGAAAACAAAATTTTCGACCCCATAAACCAGGAACTACTGCTAGTTATAGATCACGGGATTACCACTAGACGCGCACATGTAGCGGAAGACGTCTCGGTGTAGACGTGCGCGTCGCAGCGATGCCGTGTAGTTGTTCGTGTCCGTCCTTCACGTCTCCACGTGTGGTTCGTCCTTGTGCTCCAGATGCAGCACCTCCGAGGTATCCCACACGTACAGGGAGGAAGCGTCACGCCTCCAGACTGCTAGGTCTGCGAGGAGCAGCAGGCGTGGGTGAAGGGAGACGACGACAGTTGTCTAATGACATGGGTGGAACCCTGGCTGCCCCACCCCTCTATTTATAGGCGTCCCTAATGAGCCCGCCGACTTGAAGGCCCACTAGCAAACCCTAATCCCGGTCTGATTCGAGTCAATCAGGCTTCCAGCCCCTTAAGCGTGCGACCCTATGGGTTCACGCACACATAGACACGGCCCGAGTACTCCTACTCGCCAGATAGTTGATAGTGGCTTCTAGCAAGACGTGTCAACTCCTATGTACGCGCAAAGATCATTTCAGACGAACCACCACGATCACATACACGTAATTCCCTTGTCACACAATATTTGGTCCAACTCATAGGTTTACACTTAACCTAAGCATGACCATGCATTTTATGATCCAATCATTTGAGTGGTCCAATGATATCTCTCTCTCATGGAGAGGGGCAAATCTCATCTTGATAGTTTATGTCTCACAGAATACTTCCTGACAAACCCGAAGACTATCTTTATAACTACCCTGTTACGAAGTAGTGTTTGATAGTCCCTAAGTGAGTCGATTCATATCTTGAGTGCATACCACAATCTCAGGTCGAAGGAAATAACGTACATGACGTGTAAAGAGATAATAATAAGGGCATCTCATGTGTTGGGTCAGTCCGGCCCCATGTCATACATACATCTCCATGTCTATGACATGTGAAACATAGTCATCAACTAATACATGTGCTGATCTAATATTCTTGTGTGTCCTCACATGAACTTTGATCAGGGACCACTATCGAATAACCATACAAGTAAAAGAGTTTCACAGACAATTCACATAATCGTCAATCAATACAAGTTGTCTTTAATGGATATTCAATGAACATATAATAAATTATGGATACAATAGAAATATCATCATCTCTATGATTACCTCTAGGGCATATTTCCAACAGTCTCCCACTTGCACTAGAGTTAATCTTTTAGATATCTAATACCAATAGACCTCTCCTGCGTCTCATGCTTAGGCTGTGGAAGAGCCTTTGTCAAAGGATCTGCTATATTCAAATATGTATGTACCTTGCACATCTTAATTTCATCTCTTTTAATGAAGTCTCGAATGAGGTGAAATTTCCGCAGTACATGTTTGTTCTTCTGGTGATTCCTTGGCTCCTTAGCCTGCGCGATCGCCCCATTGCTATCACAATATAGAGACAATGGGCTGGACGCATTTGGAAACACACCAAGATCAATGAGGAACCTCCTCATCCAAACACCTTCCTTTGCAGCTCCACTAGCTGCAATGTACTCGGCTTCTGCTGTAGAATTGGACACGGTCTCCTGTTTGGAACTTTTCCAACTGACTGCACCACCATTTATTGTGAACACAAAACCTGATTGAGATTGTGAACAATGAGCTCCTCCTCACCTCCATAGATTAGGAACACATCTTTAGTCCTTCTCAAGTACTAAAGGATGTTTTTAACAAGTGTCCAGTGACTCTCACCTGGATTAGCTTGATATCTCAGTGACTCTCACCTGGATTAGCTTGATATCTGCTCGCAACACTTAGAGCATATGAGACATCCGGGCGTGTACATATCATGGCATACATGATGGAACCAATAGCCGAAGCATATGGAACCTTACTCATGCGCTCTCGCTCATCAGATGTCGAAGGTCACTATTTCTCGCTAAAGCACAAGCCATGTGACATAGGCAAGAACCCTTTCTTGGACTATTCCATGTTGAACCGCTTCAACACCTTGTCAATGTACGTTTCTTGGCTTAATACTATTAGCCTCTTTGACCTATCTCTATAGAACTTAATGCCCAAAATATATGTTGCTTCTCCTAAATCCTTCATAGAAAAACTATTATTCAGTGAAGTCTTTATGGTTTGCAACATTGGAATATCATTCCCAATCAATAGTATGTCATCTACATACAAGATTAGAAACACAACAGTGCTCCCACTTTCCTTCTTGTAAACACAAGGTTCTTCTTCACTTTGACGGAAGCCAAACCCTTTGACCACCTCATCAAATCGATTATTCCAACTCTGAGATGCTTGCTTTAACCCATAAATAGATTTCTTAAGCTTGCATATTTTTTCAGCATTGCTAGGATCAACAAAACCTTCGGGCTGTATCATATACACGTCCTCTTCCAAATTTCCATTTAGAAAGGGTGTTTTGTCATCCATCTGCCATATCTCATAGTCATAATAGGCAGCAATTGCTAGAATAATCCGGATAGATTTAAGCATCGCTACCGGCGAGAAAATCTCATCGTAGTCAACTCCTTGAACTTGCCGAAAACCTTTTGCGACAAGTCGAGCTTTATAAACTTGGACGTTTCCATCCATATCCTTTTCTTTTTATAGATCCATTTGCACTCTATGGGTCTTACCCCATCAGGCGGGTCAACCAAGTTCCAAACTTGATTGGCTCCGATGGAATCTATCTCGGATCTCATGGCACTATGCCATTTTTCAGAATCTGGGTCCATCATTGCCTCGACATAGGTTGTAGGTTCGTCATCGTCCACAGATCACTTTAATCATTTATTCATATCCCCACGCAACTCACGGATTCTTACCGACCTTCGTGGTTGGGGCGGGGTGTCTATTGCCATAGGTAGCTCAACTTGTTCTGCTACATTAGCATCACTCGTAGAGTCAATCCCTGTTGGCTCATCCTGAACTTCTTCAAGATACACCTTCTGCCCTCTCTTGTCTCTTTTGAGAAACTCTTTCTCTAAGAAAACACCGTTTCGAGCAACAAACACTTTGTCCTCTGAGCGGTTGTAGAAGTAATACACTAAGGTTTCCTTTGGGTATCCCATGAAAAAGCACTTGTCCGACTTGGGTGTTAGTTTATCTGATATAAGTCATTTGACATAAACTTCACAACCCTAAATCTTTAGAACAGACAAACTGGGACTCTTACCAATCCACATCTCATATGGTGTCTTAACTACGGACTTAGACGGTACCCTATTTAATGTGAAAGTGGTTGTTTCTAGAGCGTTTCCCCAAAATGATAAAGGAAGGTCTGATTGGCACATCATAGACCGAATCATGTCTAACAGAGTTCGGTTACTGTTGACACTGGTTATCTATCATAATTAAGGGATAAATAAATATGAAAAGGGGAAGAATTTGATCACCAACAAAGGTTTAGGGTTTCAACTGACAATATTCCACGAGTTTTGGTGAGTTACGATTCTGCAGGGACTAAACCAGGAAATCAGCACCGATAGCTTCCCATAGAAGGAAACCGACGGGAGATAACGCAACCACCACGTAAGGATTATTCTAGAAGACTCCAGAGGACGCAAGAAGACACCAGGAGGTCGACCACCGCGAGAGGTGCGGATACATGGGTGTATGCCGAGTCTCTGAGTGATGAGTGATTGTCAACTCGGATAATGCGCATGTTCTTTGGCTTGTGTTGTGCAGGTGTCGAGCACGGATACAGTGATCAAAGGCAAGGTGAAGGTCAAGTAGAGACGTGCCGTGCCGATGGACCAAGAGTGGCGAAGCGCGGACGTGAGGCTGGGACTGAGGGACCGGTGGCCCGAGGATCAGCTGTGGTGGCTGGCAGCCTGGGACAGCGACGAGCGAAGACTTGCGGGCTCGGTGTTGCTTGGGTCGAGGACCTGGGGACACGTGTCGGTGGATGGGGTGCAGGGGCGGTGCATCCCCTCTACGGCTCGGTTTGGTGGTTGAGCCACAGAAAAACCACCGAGTGGACGGTTTCCAGATTTGGGCCTCAAAACCTAGGCGCTGATGGTTTCCGAGTTTGGGCCACAAAACTCGGGCTGAGGACGGTTTCCAGGTTTGGGCCTCAAAACCTGGGTGCTGCGGGTTTGCTGAGTTTGGGCCACAAAACTCAGGCTACGGTCGGCTTGTTTCCCGGTTTGGGCCTCAAAACCGAGGGTTGGTCGTGAAGGCTGGTTTCCCGGTTTGGGCCTCAAAACCGGGGGCGAAGTCCGCGAAAAGGACGAGCAGAGCGGTGGCGGCACGTGGCGGCAATCGGTGAGGTTGCGTCGAGGCAACGCTACCAGTTGTGCGGGCATGGCCGTCGGATCACCAGCATCTTCGAGTTGGTCCAGAATAACCCTAGGGTTTAGCTGGTTCGCTCTGTAATTAGAGAGGGGTAGAGTAGGAATTAGAATTAGGATAAGTAGAGGCAGACACCCTCCTCCCATTCTATCTCAGCCATTTGCTTTTTTGCCTTCTAGGTTTTCCTGCTCTCCCTCTCCCTTGCTGTAGCAAACTGAGATCCACAGAGAAGAGAACAATACCTCTATGCCCGTGAGATTTTGAGGTAGTGAGACCGTAATCTCACTGTTGTAGCGTGTGGTAGCCACACGGTTGCAAATTCGTGGTTGTGATTTGCGTTTTGTTCGTGTTCTTCGCGGATTACTTTTCTCCACGATTTTCCCGTCGATCGATCTCTTTGTTCGTTGCATCTTTTGCGATTCCGTTTGAACAGAGATGTTCTAGATCGTGAGGCACTTCTTTCCACCGAAGGAATTCACCTCTAACCTCATGAGCTAGTAGATCGGTCGATTCTAGTTTTAGGTCAAGTTTTTCTCTTTTCCTCCGACTTTCTTCGATTCATCGATTTGGAGATAGGTTCGAGCCATGATCTCTTAGAGATAGCTCACTATCCTCCTTGTGACTCTTCTCACCAAGTGTGATCCCTAGAGGACTTGTTTTGGGTGAGATAGAGTTGAATCGGTGGACGAACTTCATAGGATCGGGGTGACCGGACGCTGTGATCGTGTCGACCGGACGCTCGCTCCTGAGTCCGGTCAATGAACGTCACGTGTGGATTTTCTTGGTGAGTGACCGGACGCACTTTCTCCTCAGTGACCGGACTCATCCATTCCACTGTTCACTGCGTGATTGCTGATTGACCAGACGCTGCAGACCTGACCGGACGCTTGTTCTCTCAGAGTCCGGTCAGAAACAGTAAGGTCCCAAATCCGTTTTTGCTCGACCGGACGCGTCCGGTGGGTGTTGACCGGACGCAGGGTGAGTCCGGTCAGTGTTGTTTTTGCATAGTTTCGTCCGCGGTTCGGTCGTTCGTTGTCGGTTTTGTTTTCCAGCTTTTGCGTTGGGTTTCTAGAGTTGTGTAGTGTCTCGCTGTGCTTCTTGGAAGCATCCACCCTATCTTTAGGGTCGTCGACACTTACAAACTCTAGGGTTTGCCTTGTGGGTTGATTCTTGGGACAGTGGCGACAAGTTTCCGAAAGGAAAATTTGAAGCTCCCATTCACCCCCCCCTCTGGTCGCTTTCTGGTAGCACTTTCGGTCCTTCAAGAGGCCGACCGGTCGCCCTCTGGGCCCGCTGGGTTCCGTCCTCTGCAAGCTATCTCCACCGACCTTTAGGATGCATCTCGGCCATACCTTGAGTCGGTTTGATCCAAGGGCCACGGTTCATCGCCCAAGGCTACATAAACAGCCCCTGACCCCCCTCTTCAGCAATCAATCAGGGTTTGATCATTAGACATCATCAATCAGAGCTTCAGAAGGAGATCAATCGGAAACCCTAGAACTTAATCTACCTAGATTAGTAGATAGAATAGGATTAGAGGAGGCAAGCTTCGCTTGGATTCCTGATCTAGTCACGAGAAGGCTCGGTAAACCCAAGATCTTCTCTCTTGTATTAACATTACGGATCTATTTCATAATTGCTCTTCTAGTTCATCATTGTTCTTCATAGTTCATCGTCTAGTTCATGTTCATCGTCTAGTTCATAATCTTGTTCTAGTTCATGTTCTAGTTCGTACTTTTGTTCTTCTCGATGATCTAATTCACCTTATTGTTCATCATTGTGTTCTAGATACCAATACAATTGATATGATTAAGACATCAATGATTATATTCTTAGTTATAATGCTTATAGTCTGCTTTGATTATATATTTGGCATAGATAGTTCATCTTTATGTTTATACTCATGTTCGTATAGCGCTCATCTTAAAGTACAACGGGTGGGTGATAGATGCTGTGTAGGCGTGGTGCCTATACATTATTTATCTACAAATGCGTCCTATGTTCCGGATAGAGTGGTAGATCGCGGGTGTGACAGACCTGTTGAGTCCTCTGTATTCCACCTCCCGAATATAGTGTTCAGTATGGCTCAGTTAACTCATGGTTTAAGGGTTACTTTGTTTGACACTTTTACTATGGAGTTGCCTCTTGATTATAAATATGATGTGACCTAGCCAATGATTGCCAAATATAATTGCACTAATCAATGTATGCTACGACTTGTAATTAGAATAACTTAGGAATGTTTCTTATTAATACCTGTTCTAATCATCACTTGCTAGGTTGTATTGTTCTAAGTTTATCCTTGATTGATCTGATCTCTGTTATCCTTTATCAATTATTTATCATATCATTTACTCTGTAACCTGATTCCTATTTGAAGTAATTAGTGTGTTATCAGTCTTATTATAAGTGTGCCATATTAAATGTTGTTAAGTCCTACAATGCCATCATATCTTGAATTGATTAGTCTCTAGGCTAAATATAAATAACGATACCTGAGACTAGCTTGGGTGAAATGCTTCTACAATGGGTACGTTTATCTGTGCGCTTGCGGGTAAATATCTATCTTTAAATCCAGTGCCCTGATATATTTACATTGCTAGCTTCATGTTGGGGATGACAACTTGACGTTAAGTGGAGTTAGTAGTGTCCCGTACACTCTTTAGTGCTTTCTTAGTGATTCCATTAAGGAGTGTCAACAAGTATTTCTGGCGTCGTTGCCGGAGAACACATCAATTCAATTAGGGATGGTACCTAGGGTTTTTTATTAAAATCATTATGAACACTGATAGGACATTGCATTAGCAACATTTAGAACGGTAGCTAGAACATATCATTTTACTTACACACATGTGATAATGCACTGATTATTTACTTTTACTCAAACAGACTTACCCTGGCTTTGTTTATCTTTTATATCTTATGCAGGGTGATGTATGACTGGTTTCCAACTTCCGAAAAACTACATTGAGGATCCCGAAGCTTTACTAAGGAAAACTAGACGCAAACTTAAGAGACCCTCAGCACCACTACCAGAAGTTAGCTAGATAAGAAGAAGCTTAACACCAGTGTTGGACACCATGACCGACAAGACACTCCGCGAGTTCTCTGCACCAACCACTGCCAACATTAGGACTGGACCAACAGTCAATGTGGGAGACAACGGATTTGAACTCAAGCTAGCTTTGATCAACATGGTGCAAGCTAATTAGTTTTGCAGAAAGGCACATGAAGACGCAAGCGCTCATCTCCAACACTTTCTGGAGATTTGTAGCACTTTCACCATCAAAGGAGTTGAAAGGGACGCCATTCTACTTTGCTTGTTCCCATTCTCACTCTTGGGAAAAGCAAAACAATGGTTCTACGCCAACAAAGATAAAAACACCTCGTGGGCGATCTGTTCAACTGCTTTCCTAGCAAAGTTCTTTCCAGTGGGCAAGACGAATGCCCTCCGTGCCAAGATTTCAACTTTCTAGCAACAACATGAAGAATCAATCCCAGAAGCTTGGGAACGCTTTCAAGACTACATATCAGAATGCCCTCACCATGGGATGGAGAATTGGCTACTCATGCAGACCTTCTACCACGGGCTCACTTCAAGTACCCGTGAGAATGTGGATGCCGCTGCTGGAGGATCATTCTTATCACTCACAATCAACAATGCAACTACACTCATAGAGAAGATGGCCTCTAACCAACGTTGGAACGAGGAACGCTCTCAGCCACGCAAGAGGGGAGGAATACATCAACTAAAGGAAGTAGACATGTTGTCTGCCAAACTTGACCTACTCATGAAGATGTTCGATCAACACACTCCCAAGAGAGAAGACGTCAAGCAAATCTACGAATCTCGCATGACATGTGTAGAGTGTGGAGGCACTGGTCATTCAGGGAGCAACTGCCCTGAGATTCAAGAGGATGCAAAGTACATCAACAACAACACCAACTATCGTCCTCAACAAACTCAAGGATGGAACCAGCAATCAAGGCCTAATTACTCAGGTAACTACCAAGGTAATACTTTTAATCAACCACCTTTGAGAGAGATGATATCCAATCAAAATAAAATTATTGATAGTATGTCTAAGAAGATAGCTTCCAATTATAAACTGCTTGAAAATATTAATACTAGAATGGATAGCTTTACTTCTGCTATAAAAAATCAACATGGCTTTAATAAAATGATAGAATCTCAGTTATCTCAGTTAGCAGCTTCAGTCCCTATGGCTGAAAAAGGTAAGATTCCAGGAAGTCCAAAAGAGCTAGAAACTGCAAATCTTGTAGACATCTTTGATGTAGGACACCTCATACCTAGACCTTCAAGAGAATGGATGGATGACTCCATTGCCCCAAAGAAAGGAGATCCAGGAAGACCTGTGTTTCTAATTCATATTGGACCTCACAGTTTTGAAGAAGTAGTCTGTGACCTTGGAGCAAGCGTCAACATTATGCCAAGGGTAATATACGAACAAATACATGGTGCACCTCTATTATATACAGCTATGTGTTTGCAGCTCGCAGATTAGACACTATGCTACCCATTGGGAATTCTAGAAGACATCTATGTACGAGTGGGACGCTCGTATGTGTGTGCAGACTTTATGATCATTGAAACAGGTAGAGACAAAAGAGCACCCATCATTCTTGGACGCCCGTTCCTAAGCTCAACAAAAGCCATCATCTACGCGGACAGCGCCAAGATCTGTTTCACAATCACAGGCAACAAAGAAAGATTCAGTTTCAAGAGACGTACATGTGGGACAGAGTCCCCGTGTACTCCGCAAGGAAGGGCAAAGACCTAGTCCAACTAGGACTCTCCATATAATCCTAGTAGTATTGCTACCTTGTAATCCTACTAGGACTCCTAAGATGTAACCGACTAGGACTCTAGCCTCCTGGACTATATAAAGAGAGGCAGAGCTCCCTAGATCGGGACATAACATAAGCCAGAGACATAAAGGGGTCATGGTACACAACCAGACACCCATAAGCGCAGGGCGCAATATTATTCCCCCCACACTGGACATAGGGATGCTATTCAGCAGACCGAACCAGTATAAATCCTTGTCTCTGCGTTTACCATCGAGTTCTGCATACGTCGATCCCCACCGAACAAATCGTCTGAGATCCCTCAAGACGAGTTGACGGTTAACAACCACCGACAGCTGGCGCGCCAGGTAGGGGATTTCGGTGCAATTGCGATCAAGATCTCGATGGACATCAAGATCTAATTTTGCGACGCGGGACAATTTTCACCAGCGCAAGACGAGCTGTCTGGGCCAAAAGCAAGCTGCAAGCGAATCATCCAAGCTGCAAGCAAGCCGAGCCACGGGCAACGAACAAGACTCCGCGCATACTTCCGACTACCCGGACCCGACCGACTACTCCACTCGGATTCAACGTAATAGTCAGGAACAAGATCCAGATGATCAAGAATTACTCGGCAACAACCCGGCTCGATCAAGAATCTGCTAAGGAGCTGTTCCGACTAATCGACTTCATCAACAACCAACTACTCGTATATCCACAATGCCTGGGTACCTAGTCGTCGAGCTATCATGCTGTCGTAAAGCCGCAAGTGAGCCATAAGCCGCATATGAGCCCTCAAGCTACTGTTGAGCTGCGAGCGAACCATCAAGCTACCGTTGAGCCGTAAGTAAGCAAGCCCTCAAGCTGCTATTGAGCCGTGAGCGAGCCATCAAGCTATCGTTGAGCCGCAAAAGCGAGCCTTCGAGCTGCTGTTGAGCCACAAGCGAGCCATCAAGCCGCTGTCGAGCTGCAAGGAAGCGAGCCCTCGAGTTGCTGATTGAACCGCAAGCAAGCCATCAAGTTGCCGTTGAGCCACGAGCGAGCCGTCGAGCCACAAGCGAGCTGTCGAGCAGGCATTGAACCATCAATACATTATCGAGCTGCAAACAAGTCGTCTGAGTAATAAGCGAGCCGTCCGAGTACCAAGTCGTCCATTACTCAGAAATCTCGGTGTTACCGACTACTCCCCTCGACGGTGTCGACTACCCCACTCGGCGGTGCTGACCACTCAACTCGGCATCAACTAAGCTAAGTCACACTTTAATATTTTTAATATCTCCAAATATTAATTGTGAGCCACTACGCCACATCTTAATTGCATTCCCGGCTACTCATATAGCTCCGAGCTTGTAGTCGGGACAACACCTCACGGGTGTACAATGTACACTCGGAGTGTGCTTTCTTTTTTCGCGAAGCATGACTGCTATAATCTTCTCTTAACAAGTTGTTAAATTACTTGAGTAAGTGCAAGCCTTAATCCGTGAAGCCTGTACCTCACGCTCGACAAAGCTCGACATGCAGGATAGGCACTTAAACGTCACAGGCCCACTACTCGGGTGATTTAAACAACCTAGCAAGAGCAAGATGCGAAAAATTTCATATGCATTTGTTAATGCTAGGGACATGCTCCCGACTTGATATCATGAATATCAGTTACTACAAATTTTTGTATGTCTTCTTTGCAGGGAAAAGATATGGACTACAACACCGATTGAGGTATGCCCCTGAGGGCTGCCTCACTCGGACACTACGTTGCTGGGTTAGGTATGCCTCTGAGGGCTGTCTCACTCGAACACCATGCTGTTGCGACAAGCCTTAAAACATGGTTATGATGATTTGGGAGTCTCGAGGTGGGGGTGATACGGGGTCTCCGGTGAGGAGACTACCCACCCGAAGCCTTGAGCTCACCAATATTCTACTTCCACTACTTCGATCAAGCTCCTTCTCCTCCACGGCTTAGTCGGCATTAACCTCAGGGGCTCGGTCATTGCCTCGGCTTAGTCGAATTCACTCCGACTACGCTCGGGGGCTGGGATTCAAGGATGAAAGATCAAAATTACAAGCATTCAAGGACTCGACAGCAAGCATATGGCGATCCTTGTCTTCGGGAGATTACTCGGCTGCACCCTTGAGGATGTCTACAAGATCCTACAATCGACTCTGAGTAGTCGATTTTAGGCTCGGGGGCTGCGGGATACATATCCTCAGATGTTGCATCTAAATTTCTTTGAAAGGAATTGGAGCAATTTCAGAAAAGACCCTCCAGCTCTTTATGCTAAACAGCAAGAGGCTCGGGGGCTACACCCAATGGGTGTGCTATTCAGAAAGCGCACACCATTAGAAGACATCAAGAGCACTTTATGGTTTCTCCCAGAAGGTACTCGGATGACACTTGATCAAGGCCAAGGTCTCAAGATGACTTCACCAATAAACCATGAAGAGCTCGGGGGCTTGTGGGACAGAGTCCCCGGGTACTCCGCAAGGAAGGGCGAAGACCTAGTCCAACTAGGACTCTCCATATAATCCTAGTAGTATTGCTACCTTGTAATCCTACTAGGACTCCTAAGATGTAACCGACTAGGACTCTAGCCTCCTGGACTATATAAAGAGAGACAGAGCTCCCTAGATCGGGACATAACATAAGCCAGAGACATAAAGGGGTCATGGTACACAACCAGACACCCATAAGCGCAGGGCGCAATATTATTCCCCCCACACTAGACGTAGGGATGCTATTCAGTAGACCGAACCAGTATAAATCCTTGTCTCTGTGTTTACCATCGAGTTCTGCATACGTCGATCCCCACCGAACAAATTGTCTGAGATCCCTCAAGACGAGTTGACGGTTAACAAACACCGACAGTACACTCACTACCAAAGTCCACCCTCAGATGCCCTACAAAGATGCAAACATCATATCATCAAAGAAGAAGAATAGGAACAGAAGGAGGAAGAACAAGGCTACACAACCACATCAAGACACAGTATGGATGGTCAACTCTGTCCAAACAGAACACGACCACCTTCTTGCATCACCATACCTCGCCAAGAGAGATGACCCAGGCGTACCCACCATCGATTGCAAGATCGAAAGAAGTACATTCCACAAGACGTTCTGCGACATCGGCTCAAGTGTCAATATAATGTCTAAGGTAACATATGAGCACTTATATAAAATAGACCTATGTATCAAACATATGTACAGCTACAGATGGTGGACCAAACTTATCGATTTCCGGAGGGAATAGTAAAGGACGTGATGATCCAAATTAAAGACCACTATGTTCCCACCGACTTCTTAGTACTAGATATGGGAAAGGAAAACGACATTCACATCATCCTAGGAAGACCCTTCCTCAACACCACTGGCGCCATCATCTACATGAGATCTGGAGAGATCCACTTCCAGTTCTTTAGAGAGAAGGTACGTTGTTATTTCAATAGTTATGCCACTAATGGACAGTAAAAGAAGAACCACTCAAGGAGGAGATGCCGCGCATACCAACACAACAAGAATCGACAAATCAAGGATGGATGGGCTGACTATGAAGGAGAAGTTACCAGGAGTGAAGATATCCTATTAAAGGAAACCAAGGATGAAGAAGTAAAGGAGACAAGACCACCAGTTAAACAAGTATGGAAAAAGAAAGAGAGTTCTACTGACGTGCAATCATCGAGGTCCTCCTCAGGATCTGCTGATGCACCCATGGAAGAATAAAGAGCATACAAGGAGTCTTGTTCGATAGACTATAAACGTCGAATCCTCGCCGAAAGGTAACTCGGTAGTTATCCATAATCACTAGCATTAAATTCATCATTGCATAATTAAGCATGATCATTTTACTATTAGTATCATATTTACTTCTTAGCAATTATATCTGCATTAGAAAACAAAATAAAAAATATGGAAACTCTAAGCCCTATGAGAGTAGTATACTTTCTGTGGAGGCATAAAAATAAAAACTATACATTTGCATATTTACTTTTGTATTGCACACATCTATAAAACCAAAAAATAAATCTAAAAAGAGATACTATGGAACACTGCTGAAACTCTGCTTAGTGGAAAGGAACAATATAAATAATCTTAAGAGCTTTAAGACAACTAGACAAATGGAGGAATATTTATTACTAACACTTAATCAAGTTCCACTAGTTGTGTTGTCTATCTTTGAATTCAGCAGGAAGAGAAGAAGAGAAGGACTCAAAAAATCACTAACAGTCTACTCGAAAAGAATACATCAAGATCCAGTTTGGGGGAGAGCACCCTCAGTTATCACGATAAGTATCACGGTTTTTTATCTATTACTATTAGTTCAATTTAGTTAGATCAGGTCAATAAATATAGAAACCCCTAAAAAGATGAATAACTTTTACAAAACCAAATAAAGATAGTAAATAATAAATAAATGTCTAGGTAGATAAAAACTTAATTTTGTTATCGATAAAAACGATGAACAGTTGCTCTGCCTTTTCTAAGTACCTACTGTTCGAATTTAAATTTTCTTGAGTTTTAGACAAAGTTGTTCTGAATAAACTCTGAACCTAAAACCTGTGGATGGCAAATACCTGATCTAAATTCTAGATAATTGTGAGATATGATATAAAAAGGTTTGAGCTGCTGTTTATCTAATTCCTAGAGATACTAGAGTTCTGGAGATTTACACTTTAAAAAGATTAAATACATGATGAGATCCTGTATGACATAACATGAATTCCTACCCAGAGCCATTAATATGATCTTAAGATAAGACTACTTACTTTGTTCTAAGTTTTTAGTTATGGTTGAGAAATTTATCATGCTCTAGAGATCAAGAATGTTGTATTAAAAGATTCACTCTTCCGAAGTAGTATTGTGTTAGAGGCATGGGCTATGCAAAAATATGATAAGGAGGAAATAAAAAGGGACAAGTGTCCGACCACCTCAAAAGAAAAAAGGGGGGGGAAGAGAGAGAGAAAAAGAGTTATGATAAAAGTATGAGAAAAAGAATGATAGCCCATGGTCCCTCTAATTACAATATGCCAGCAAGAGATGACAAATTTCAAATGTTCTAAAGTCTTGATCTATGAGTATGACATCTTTCTTCCTAAACTTTGAACTTTGACTTGGTAAGATATGCTTTTTACTTCTTAAAGCTCCAGATATATATATCCATAGAAGGTAAGAAAATTGCATCAGTGCGGAATCATAAAATATAAAAGAGCGATTTGAGAGTGTCATACAATGGAATCTCTGATTTTTATTTTGAAAATATATTCAAACTCCAGAATGAAGGTTGATCAAAGAGTTATAAGGGAAGATTTTCGTTTGAACATATGAACCCTTAAAAGTGTGAAGGCATAGTAGCAGTTACTGATTCATCATAAATATTTGCTAAGGGACTAGCAAAAGGTAAGCTTGGGGGAGTTGATGACACTGGTTATCTATCATAATTAAGGGATAAATAAATATGAAAAGGGGAAGAATTTGATCACCAACAAAGGTTTAGGGTTTCAACTGACAATATTCCACGAGTTTTGGTGAGTTACGATTCTGCAGGGACTAAACCAGGAAATCAGCACCGATAGCTTCCCATAGAAGGAAACCGACGGGAGATAACGCAACCACCACGTAAGGATTATTCTAGAAGACTCCAGAGGACGCAAGAAGACACCAGGAGGTCGACCACCGCGAGAGGCCGACTGGTGGGACCGACCGGTCCCACCAGGTGACCGACCGGTCGCCCTTGGGCCCGTTGGGTTCCGTCCTCTGCAAGCTATCTCCACTGACCTTTAGGATGCATCTCGACCGTACCTTGAGTCGGTTTGATCCAAGGGCCACAGTTCATCGCCCAGGGCTATATAAACAGCCCCTGACCCCCCTCTTCAGCAATCAATCAGGGTTTGATCATTAGACATCATCAATCAGAGCTTCAGAAGGAGATCAATCGGAAGCCCTAGAACTTCATCTACCTAGATTAGTAGATAGAATAGGATTAGAGGAGGCAAGCTTCGCTTGGATTCCTGATCTAGTCACGAGAAGGCTCGGTAAACCCAAGATCTTCTCTCTTGTATTAACATTATGGATCTATTTCATAATTGCTCTTCTAGTTCATCATTGTTCTTCATAGTTCATCGTCTAGTTCATGTTCATCGTCTAGTTCATCGTCTAGTTCATAATCTTGTTCTAGTTCATGTTCTAGTTCGTACTTTTGTTCTTCTCGATGATCTAATTCACCTTATTATTCATCATTGTGTTCTAGATACCAATACAATTGATATGATTAAGACATCAGTGATTATATTCTTAGTTATAATGCTTATAGTCTGCTTTGATTATATATTTGGCATAGATAGTTCATCTTTATGTTTATACTCATGTTCGTATAGCGCTCATCTTAAAGTACAACGGGTGGGAGATAGATGCTGTGTAGGCGTGGTGCCTATACATTATTTATCTACGAATGCGTCCTATGTTCCGGATAGAGTGGTAGATCGCGGGTGTGACAGACCTGTTGAGTCCTCTGTATTCCACCTCCCGAATATAGTGTTCAGTATGGCTCAGTTAACTCATGATTTAAGGGTTACTTTGTTTGACACTTTTACTATGGAGTTGCCTCTTGATTATAAATATGATGTGACCTAGCCAATGATTGTCAAATATAATTGCACTAATCAATGTATGCTATGACTTGTAATTAGAATAACTTAGGAATGTTTCTTATTAATACATGTTCTAATCATCACTTGCTAGGTAGTACTGTTCTAAGTTTATCCTTGATTGATCTAATCTTTGTTATCCTTTATCAATTATTTATCATATCATTTACTCTGTAACCTGATTCCTGTTTGAAGTAATTAGTGTGTTATCAGACTTATTATAAGTGTGCCATATTAAATGCTGTTAAGTCCTACAATGCCATCATATCTTGAATTGATTAGTCTCTAGGCTAAATATAAATAACAATACCTGAGACTAGCTTGGGTGAAATGCTTCTACAACGGGTATGTTTATCTGTGCGCTTGCCGGTAAATATCTATCTTTAAATCCAGTACCCTGATATATTTACATTGCTAGCTTCATGTTGGGGATGACAACTTGACGTTAAGTGGAGTTAGTAGTGTCCCGTACACTCTTTAGTGCTTTCTTAGTGATTCCATTAAGGAGTGTCAACAGTTACGTCGCTCAGACATGTCGTTTCTCTGAGGCATTCCAGGTGGCGTAAGTTGTGGAACAATTCCGCAACTCTTTAGATGATTGCTAAACTCTTGGCTCAAATATTCGCCTCCATGATCAGATCACAAGGCCTTAATTTTCTTGCCACGTTGATTTTCTACCTCATTCTAAAATTCTTTGAACTTTTCAAATGTCTCAGACTTATGCTTCATTAGATAAACATAGCCATATCTGCTAAAATCATCAATGAAGGTTATGAAGAATTGGAATCCGCCTCTAGCTGTCGTACTCATTGGTCCGCATACATCAGTATGTACGAGTTCCAACAAGTTAGACGCCCTCTCAGGAACACTTGTGAAAGGTGACTTGGTCATCTTGCCGAGCAAACAAGCCTCACATGTCTCATATGATTCAAAATCAAACAAAGTTATAAACCCATCAGTATGGAGCCTCTTCATGCGATTCTCACTTATATGACCCAAACGACAATGCCACATATAGGTAGGACTTAACTTATTAAGCCTAGGCCTTTTAGCAATTACATTACAGATAGACATAGGTGCATCATCAAGACTTAAAATAAACAACCCATTCACAATGGATGTAAAAGCCACAAACATATCATTCTTAGAGATCACACAACCATTGTCTTTACTCGCAAATGAATAACCATCCTTCATCAAGCATGAAGGTGACACAATGTTTCGACTTAAACTTGGAACAAAATAACAATTATTTAACTCCAAAATAAATCCTAATGGGAGGTGTAGTTGCATCGTTCCGACGTTCAACACAGCAACTCTTGCATTATTGCCCATGCCGAAATCAACCTCCCCTTTTCCAACGCTTCTACTTCTTACCATTCCGTGCATCGTATTGCAAATATGAGCAACCGAGCCAGTATCAAATACCCAATAATTAATATAAGAATTAGCGAGGAAAATATTTGTAATGTAAACAACAAGTGTATGAGCAGCGGGAGTACCTTTACCACCACCATCCTTCTTCAAGGATGCTAAGTACACCTTGCAGTTTCTCTTCCAGTGACCTTTCCCCTTATAGTGGAAGCACTCGGAATCAGGAGTTGGTCCAGCAGCGTCAGGCGCGGGAGGATTTGGCTTAGGGATCACATCTTTGGCCTTGCCCTTGCCCTTCCTATTCTTCCAAAAGTTGCCCTTCCTTTTAAAGTTAGGCTTGTTTTGGATTGCCATCATATGGCTGCTGCCAGCACCTTTCTTGATGTCTGCCTCTGCTGTCTTAAGCATGCCACATAGCTCATTCAAGCCCCTCTCGGCGCCATGCATATGGTAGTTCGAGATGATGTTCCCATAGCTAGTTGGGAGAGAAGAGAGAATGAAGTCAGTAGCCAGTTCTGGACAAATTGGGAAGCCTAGGGCGTGTTTGGAATGAGGCCGGAGGGTGGCCGGAGCCCAAATGCTGCAGCGGCCCGTGTTTGGTTGCTATGGCCCACCATCCGGCCCAGCTGGCCGTGTGCAAAATCCCCCTCCCAGCCTGGCTCCCGAGCGAAGCTCCCCACTCACTTCGCTCTAGGGCACGGCTGACGGCGGTGCTCGTTGGGGCGATTTCGGCCATCTCCCGCAGTCTCCCATGGCTCGTGCGAGCTCGCGCGTGAACCCCGAAACCTCCTCGCGCGCTTTTGGCCACCGATTTCACTCGGCTATATAAGCCGACCGTCTCCTTCCCATCCTCTTCTCCTCCCTTCCACTCCCTTTCCACCAGCTCCCATGATAGACCGACGGCGGGTTGAGGGGGTGACCGGCGACGAGGCGAGGTTCCCCTCGGTTCCCTAAGTTTGGATCTGGTTGGGCATGGCTCCGCTCAACCTTCGCTGCTGGGACTCTGGGAGGCGGTGGTCTTCTTCGTCTTCTTCCTCGATTCCGGTTGTGCTCTGTGGTGTTCGTGACCGGATCTGCTTCCTCTCCGTCCGGATCTGCGTCTTCTTCGTTCGGATCTGCTTCCTCTGCGTCGATTTGCCTTGTTTGTTGTTGCTTCCCCAGTCGACAACCCCGAGGTGAAATCAACCCCCATGCCTACCTGTTTTTGCTCTCTACTGTTGTTGGTTCTTGCTTAGGGTTTACACTGTACTTTTTATTATGATGGTTGCCTATCGATTTTGCTAATGTACTTTCACCGAGAGCTGTGATTGTTCACACTGTTGCTGGTTCTTGCTTAGGGTTTACACTGTACTTTTTATAATGCAGCTGTGATTGTTCAACTATGATCTGTTACATCTTCTTTTTTATGTTAGTTATTTCTTTCTCTTATGGATTATGCTATGCTTCAATTATTTTGGTCGATGATGTTGTCCATACTGTCACTGGGAAGCATTTCATGAATGTTGCCGTGCCAGTTTTTAACATGCATTGTTTAATTATCAAGTTGATGCCTACCAGAGTCCAATAAATATTGTCCGCGTACAATTGTTCATGCATGTAGATGGATCGTGCCCAGAAAAGAGAAGAGTTGGTCAAGCAAGCTTGTGCTTTGGTAGTTGTGTTGGTGTCCTATGTTGCTACTAGGATTAGGAGGTCAATCCCTGAACCAGATCCAGTTGTTTACAACTTGAGCACTGATGCTGACCAGCATAGGCAGCGTACTCTCATGGCCATTTTTAGGTCCACTGACAGAGAGTGCATTTCCATGATTAGGATGGCCAGAGCCCCCTTTTTTGTTTTGTGTGACCTGTTTAGAACTAGAGGCCTAGTTCCTGAAAGTCAAGGTTCCTCTGTTGAGGAGCAGGTGGCTATGTTTGTCTTCATTGTTGGACACAACCAAAGGTTTAGGGTGGTGCACCAAGCCTTTAGGTGGTCAATTGAGACAGTCCATAGGCATTTCCACCAGGTCTTGTATGCTGTTGGTGAGCTTAGAAATGACTTGATCAAGCCCCCCTCAACTACCACTCATCCAAAGATTCTAGGAAGCCCTAGATGGAACCCTTTTTTCAAGGTAATTATTAGTTTGTAGTTTAGTATCCCTAAATGTCTCTCCACAATATCCATTTATCAGACATGCACATGTTTTAGGACTGCATTGCTGCCATTGATGGCACCCATTGCTTGGCAAGGGTGCCTAGGAGAATGCAACAAGCCTTCAGGGGTAGGAAGAAGGAGCCAACACAGAACATTATGGCTGTTGTGAACTGGGATTTGAAGTTCACATACGTATTGGCTGGGTGGGAGGGTTTTGCACATGATTCACACATACTTCATGATGCCATTGAGAGGGAGGATGGGTTCACAGTGCCTGAAGGTAACACAAACTACATGTCCACTACAATTGTTTACATATCAGCCATAAGAAACTTATCATGTCCCTATC
Organism: Coix lacryma-jobi var. lacryma-jobi; assembly: GCA_009763385.1. NCBI lineage: Eukaryota > Viridiplantae > Streptophyta > Magnoliopsida > Poales > Poaceae > Coix > Coix lacryma-jobi. The sequence goes on along the minus strand of CM019823.1, from coordinate 65,503,533 downwards.
TCATACTCTTGTAGGTAAAATGTACCTTGTAGATGCCGGGTATGGATGCCGCACTGGCTTCCTACCTCCCTACAGGGGGTTAGGTACCATTTATCTGAATTCAGCACCAACAACAGGCCAAACAATGCAAGGGAATTGTTCAACTTGCGACACTCATCCCTTAGAGTGACAGTTGAGAGGGCATTTGGGGGTTTGAAGAATAGGTTTCGTATTTTGGACAACAAGCCATTTCACCCTTTCAAGAGCCAGGTTAAGCTAGTCATTGCCTGCTGCATCCTCCACAATTGGATCCTTGGTTTCGGTATTGACCACTGTGTGCCACATGACGATTGGGTTCCACCTATCCAGTCAAACCATGAGCCTGTGGATATTTTGTTGGCCCAGGATTCAGTTGCCATGTCTGGTAGGAGGGATGAAATAGCTAATGCGATGTGGCAGGCTAGGGGAGGCACTAGGAATTAAATCATGGTTTGGCTATTGTTTCATGAACAATGTTTGTGGACCTGGTATGGAACATTTGGTTGTGTGAACAATGTATGTTTTGTAATAATTCTTGGACATGAGACCAATATTCAGATGTTACTATTCTTGTTGTTTGTTCTTGCATGTCATCATCTACAGGACTGCAACCATTTAGCATAGCTAAGTTGGATGGCATCCTGTAGGTGTTGTACTACACTCCATGGCTGCCATGTCCTTGGTTTATTTGCTCCTTAGTTTGACTGGAAGGCAGAATTGATGTTTATAGCTTATGTTTTTATGACACGATTACCAGTTAGGATGGCTGAACAAGTGGATGGTGGCTTTGTGGCTGCTGCTGAGGTTTTTGGGGCTGAGGTTGACGCTGCTGTTGGAGTTGGAGCACCTGATGCTGCCCCAGCACCAGCTGTAGCAGCACCTGGGGGTCCCATGAGGTGGAACAACAACAGCTCTGGCTTTGTGCTAAGGAGGATGGCACAAATGTTGAGTGATGGTTCGAGGCTTGACAAGGTTTTTAAGGAAAAGGATGTGAACTATGTTGCAAAGGCCTTGAAAGATTATAGTGATGACATAGTCAGCCCCACTCAAGTGTATAACCACTTGAGAAAATGGAGGCAGAAGTGGACTTGGGTCACTAAGCTTAAGGAGCTTAGTGGTGCCCTGTGGGACAATGACACACATGCAATCATGCTTGATCAAGATCACTACCTAGGCCACTGCAAGGTTGTTTTTGACATTACCTTTGTTTCCTAATCTCACTCTTTCCTAATCATGTCTACTCTTTCCTTCCCTCTGTACTCTTCTGCATCCTAACCTAACATGTCTATGCTCAGGATCACCCTAAAGATGCAGAATACCTGAACTTTTCCATAAGGTTCTATGTTGAGATGGAGGCCATCTTTGGGCACTCCATGGCTACTGGCAGGTTTGCTGTTGGTTCTGGTTCACCTCTTGGGGTGAATCAGGCTGACAGCCAGGCTGCTAAGATTGAGGAAAACTCCCAGGCTGATGTAAAGAACAAGAATGAGAGGGGGGAAGGCAGCAAGGCCACACCCCTGCAGTCCCAAAATGCAGTGGGCAACAAAAGGAAGAGGGGGACCTTTACAGAAGATGAGATCATCATGCTCACTAACATGTCAGATGCTGTTAGGGATGTTGCTGCTGCACTTAGGGAGACTAGGGCTGGTCATGTTGACCCTGATCTATACCTTGCTATCATGGACATGCCTGGTTTTAGCGCTGAGGCCCTCATTGTTGCCTACACCTATTTGCTTGAGAACAAGGCCCTTGCCACAGGCTTTGTGAAGATGGAGAGCACACATAGGGACATCTGGTTGAGGACTTACCTTGCCAAGAACTACTTCATGTAGTTATGTCCACCATGGACAGCAAGGCCATGAGGGGGTTGATTGTTGAGATGTATAGTTCCTACACCCCCCTCAACACTCTCTCACCTTTTGTTGACACTTATGTGTAGCTTTTGTGCAGGATTTCTCACCCTTGACCTTTTGGGTTAGTCTAGACAGATTTGACTAACTATAGTTGAGAGATGTTGGTTATTTGTGCCCACAAGGTTGTGGCACGGACTTGGATATGTAATGCACTATTGGCGGCCTCTGTTGGCTGCTTAAATTTGGTACTCATTAATGCAATGTTTGCGGCCTCTGTTGGCTGCCTATATTTGGTTGAACACATTTGCATTTGGAGTCTATTTATGCACTTGTTTTATTTGGACTTGCCTTATTCATGTTGATAAGTTGTGGGAGTCTGAGTTGGCCAATGATGCTAACAAATTTAATTGAGGTGGCTCCTATTTTTGTTGTGTTTTCCTTGTTATCTGGTTGATATGTTCCTTCTAGTTGGTTTTTGTTTCTTCCATGACTTTGTTTGTTCCAGTTGGTTTCTGTTTTCCATTCTTTTTGCCATTAGGAGCCACCAGTGATAAAAAAAGTTTACCAAAATGAACTCATCTAGAAGCTGAGGCCACTGACAAATCAATGTATGTCATCTTGTTTTCAGACTAGATGGCTGGGTTCTATGTTATTTTCAATGGCAACCATGCTGGGGTTTACCAAAGCTGGCACCAGTGCAGCAAGTTTATTGTGGGGATCAAAGGTGTTGTGCATCAAAAATTTAAAAGCCTTGATGAGGCTGTTAGGGCTTTGGAGGACTACACCAAAGACTTGCAGTCTGTTGTACCAGCACCACAACCATTTTCTTCTGACTGTATGCCTACTGATGCTTCTGTTCTTGTGAAACCTGAACCTGATGATAAAGGTAAGGCTTGCTGGTTCAAAAAGGGGATAATTACCTCGCTGATAGTGTTGGTGCTTGGTTTCTGGATGATGAGAGGCAAGGCTTTGAGTTGCTCTTGCCCCTGTTAGGCCTGTGATGACTAACACCTGTTAGTTTGGGAAGGTTTAGTTAGAGGGTGGTACTGTTGGCTGAGACTATTTATTCTGGTTTGTAATGCACTATTGCCCTCTATTGGCTGCTACATCTGGTATTACTCGCCTAACTGTGTATGGCCTTCTAATCTTATGTCTTGTACCTGTTCACATTTGGTTTTGCTGCTTTCAGTTTGCCACCTTACTGTTCTTATGTCTATCTGCTTTTTGTTCTGCCTGGGATCTTGTGGCAAGGTATGTAAGGCCTGTGATGCAATAACATAAAAAAGGTGTCTGCCTAGTTCTTATGTGTTGTTCTTGTTGTTGTCGGTATCTCCTTCATGTCTGTCATTGCACCCATCGGTACCATCCATTCTCTTGCAACATGTCGGTGAAAACCAACTTGATGGCAGAGAATGGATGGTCCGAAGGATTCCATGGCAGCTATGACTTTGCAGTTTTTGGTTGTTTGAAGTTGCAAGGCAGGCACCAATGACTTTTCTTCCTCTGTTAATAGGCTGAGGACCCTATAGTTGCTTTTCAACCTATGATGTCTTGACTTAGGCTTGTTTCCTATGATGTCTTTGGCAAAGAAACTCAGCCATGCAATGGTAGGACCATAGCTGAACTATGGTGCTGCATCTGCATGGCTGTGTGTCATTGCCAAAGCTTATGTGAGATGACAAGCTGATATGGATTACATGGTAACAATTGTCAAGCTGAGGCCACTAATTTATTTTGTTCCCATTGATGTCAATGTCAATCCTGATTGTGAACATTGAAAAGGTCCTTAAGATCTACTTAGCCTTTTATAGTTTAATAGTAGGTCTTCAAGTTCCTTTTCATTGGGTGCACTCAATTTATACACTGAGGGACTGGTTACTTTGAAAGTTTGGAGGCAATTATTTTTCATGTCTGTCATCGCATCCATGTGAAACATCCATGCCCTTTGCAACACTAGAGAACCTATGTGATGGCAAGGCATGGATGTATCCATGGATGTCATGCCAGGTGTGAGCACATATTGGTTATTCTGTTGTCAAGCCGATGATGCTAAAAATATTTTGTAGAGGTGGCTCCTAATTGCATTGCGAGTTTCAGGTTGCCACATGACTTGTTCTTTCATGTATGCCATTGTAACCATGAGATACATCCATACCCTTTGGAACACTCCCTTCTGTCTTGAGCTAATGCCAGGGTATGGATGTGCTCTTGGATATCATGTCATCCATGACCTTGCTTCTACTTCTTCTGGTTCTGCTTTTGCTTTTTCAATAGGAGCCACCAAGGATACAAACAACTGTTGAGTACCATGATTATATAGCTGAGGCAAATAACTAGTTGTTTTTTGGGCCTATGATGAACTAAAGGCAATCTAAAATGCCTAACTGTCACCTTAAATTAATCATGACTGTCATCAAATCGTGTGATGACAACATGCCACCATGGCCCAGCTATGAATCATATAAACTGAGGTGGCATGTCGTCATACACGATTCCATGGCAGCTATGAATCATTATTCACTGAGGCCTTACATTTGATTCTCTATTAGGCTTGCTATGTGGCGTTTAGCCTGTGCATAAGACATTGTTGTTTTATCCTGTGATGAGTAGCTTTAGCCTGTGATGAGTAGCTTCAGCCTGTGCATCATGGTTGTTGCCGTTGGATTTGCTGTTGCCGGTTGTTGGCACCATGCCACCATGACTCTTGTTGATGGTTATTGTTGTTGATGTCTGGGCTATGACTGGGAACCAAACAAGTTCTCTCCCTAGCGGTTGGTGGCAGTTGGCCTTCAATCATGCTATTGTGTTGCAAACCAAACACAATCTCTGTTGGGCCACACTGTTTTTGGCTAGGCACCAAACATGGGCACTTGTACCATCTCCACCTGGCTCTGACTGGTTTTGGCCTGGTCCTCCGGCCTGGCTCTCGGGCTGTATGGTACCAAACACGCCCCTAGTTTCTCCAACCTCTGAGTGTAACCAACCATCTTGATCACATGTGGTCCAACTGCTGCACCCTCTGCTAACTTAGTCTCAACAAGAGACTTAGAGACATTGAACCTTTCAGTCCTAGCCTGAGTCTAGAATATCTCATCCAGCGCTATGATCATATCGTAGGTCGTATGGTTATTATGAAACTGCATCTGCAGATCTGGTTCCATGCTAGCAAGCATCAGGCATCCCACTTCAAGATCAACATCGCATGCTTTCTTGTAAGCGGTTTTCTCAGCAGCAGGCGCATTATCAGCAGGTTCCTCTGGTAGTGGGGTGTCTAGAATATCTTCCTTTTTCTCAGCCCTGAGAACAATTCTCAGGTTGCGGATCCAATCCGCATAGTTTGTTCCAGTCAACTTATCTTTCTCAAGTATCGAACGTAAAGTAAATGGTTGTGACACCCCAATTTTAAGAACAAAATTGGAGCACAATATAGGGAGAATTAGCTCTGGGACATTCCGAAAGGCCTAAATTGGCCGGTGCACACATCCACTTTGAATATTTGCCAGAAGACACTATGGTTTCGTGTAATTGGGCCAATAAACATCGACCCTCATCCAATATGTTTATAAAATAGATATAAAATTATATAAGTGCCAAAAAATTATAATATAATTTTTTCGACACTCTACATGATAAGAACTACATACTAAAAATATTATTTTGCACTAAAATGATAATTTTGCCTCTCTTCATGAATAGACAAAGATAACCATGATTAATTAGTTAATTTATTTATAATATATTAAAAATACTGACAAAATCGCAGAATGCATACGTCACCACATCTTGTCTATCATAAAAATATCATATCAAAATAACAAAGTTTAATATATCAATTAAGCTCCACAAGAGATAAATCTATAATTCAGTCATGCTAAATATGTCACTATAAACTTTATTATTTTGAGCTAATATTTTTAGCATTATCAAGATTTGTTGATGTACGCATTCTATGATTTGTCCCAAGATTTGTAGTGACCTACAATCATATAAGCAAATTAACCATGGTTATCTTTGTCTATTCATGAAGAGAGGCAAAATGATCATTTTAGTGCAAAATAATATTTTTAGTATGTAGTTCTTATCATGTAGAGTGTCGAAAAAATTATATTATATTTTTTGGCACTTATATAATTTTATATCTATTTTATAAAAATATTGGATGAGGGTCGATGCCTATTGGCCCAATTACACGAAACCATAGTGTCTTCTGGCAAATATTCAAAGTGGATGTGTGCACCGGCCAATTTAGGCCTTTCGGAATGTCCCAGAGCTAATTCTCCCCACAATATATGTATACTAAAATCAATTTTTATACATATATCGTCATCAAAGTAAATATCAAAGCAATGCTTTATTAATATATCAAACATTATTACAAAAAATAACCCTCGGGTCCAAAAGAAAAGTACATACTCTCAGTCTAACTCTAATGTAGACTCGCGGAATCTGGACGCCATCTCCACAGGAAGGTCGACCGGGGGCTGCGCCATCCTAGTGCAAGTCGTCGGGGTCGTATCCACCGTCTTCTAGGTACAAGTTGCCGGGGTCGTATTCGTCGTCTTCGGGGTACTCCTGCTCCGCGTCGTAGACTCCAGCGTCTGGGTGAGGTAGCACGGGGTTCAAAGATGAAGGGTGAGTACATCGAAATATACTCCGCAAGTGTAGAAAATATATGCTTATGAGGCTATTAACAAAGGTAGACTGACTCTGTTTGACTCAAGCGCCTAAAGCAACACATCCTATTAATCCTATTAAACCTATGCACCTATTTACTAGGTTATATCCACAGTCTCCAACAAAAGAGTAACCACACTCGGAGTCACACCGAGCAACCAACACTTGGACTCCACCAAGCAACCACACTTGGAGTCGCACCAAGCACCCCCACCTGAAGACCATCAGGCAAACCACACCTGAAGTCCATCAGATGACCCGAACCAGTAACCAGTAACCAACTAATCTCGAAGAAGTCCAAGCCCGCTCTTGACCATGAGCACGACTGATATATCAGTTTATTTACTCTGTAGAGTTTGCACATCTTTACCCATGAGTCGTGTTGCCCTTGTGCCTGAGGTAGCTAGCCTCTTGACCCATTTCCAAGGTGAATCGACAGGGTTCACTACAAGGTCATTACAAAGAGTCCTCCTATGCGCATTAGTTTCATATGTCATGACATAGAGCTACCTTACGTAATAACACCAGGTCTGGCGCTCGACCCTGAGAGCCGGTCTCCCGTACCAAGCAGTATCCTGCGTAGAAGAAGCCATGTCCCATGTCCATATGTAACTAATAATGACATAAGGCTTCTCTAATTAATTAGCCAGTCCCAGAGCCATATAGGTCTCATGGTTTGCGTTGTTTTACCGGGTTACATGCTCCAAGAACTGGGTCCTAGGGATCCAGGCAGGATAACAAACCACAAACCCAAACCAACGCCAAGTCCCATGGCAAACCGTAACGCTGAGTCACAGGCAACCATACGCCAAGTCACATGGCACCACACCACCAACGGTCCATCCTACCGGATTTACCTACTCACCATACTACAACATTACCAGACCACATGTTCCATAGATCATTAATCAAAATTAAATATTAACCAGCCCATCCCAAGACAGCAAGGCTAAGCATGACTTCTACCCGTTTTCCCATATTCAGGTTGCAAGGAAAATATAATCAAATTCTAGTAAACCCTAACATGGGATTCAAATTTAGACATTGCATGCATCTACAGGATCTAACTACTCTAATACCAAAATAAAATAAATACAGGTGCAAGATGTTCAAGGACACTTGCCTGCGGGCTGGGTCGAATCGACGGAGACGAATGCTGGATTCTGGGGTTCCTTGTAGCTCGCACTTGCTGGATCAAACACCAAGCATGGCCCAAACAAAGCAATATAAGCAACAATACATCAACAATAGTAAAAAGGAACGTAAACAGATCTACTGCGTAGAGCTCGTCGCTATGAATCTAACGCAACTTGAACGGGTCAAATCGGAGTTAAAACGTGAAAGTTATGGGGTTTTGAATCTCAGTGGCAAAACTATAAATAAGTTGAAGTCATTTTTGGTTTTAAATTAAATAAAAACTGTAACAAAAGGGCAGTGGACTGGGCCTCATTTACTCAAAACCACAGGGGCTAGAATCGGAAGAAACCCGTGACTCAATGCACAGGGGATATGAACCGCAGGTTTATTTTAAAGAAAGGGAGGGACCTCTTGGCAAAATGGCCGCAGCCGGTCGGGTGGACCTCGCTGCCGCCCACGTGGACGCCGCGTGGCACGGTCTGAGTGGCTGCTGAGCGCTAGCTGGGTGGTGACATGTGCAGCGATGCAGGAATCACACCTCAATTCGAAGAAAGTAAGAGGGCTAAACTGCAAGAGCGCAAAGACTCAAAGAACACGAACTTTGGATGGAGGGTTGTTTTCAAGAAAGATGGGGTCTCTTTTGCGTATTAGCGGCGAAGGGGTATCTTCCGTTTTGGACCGTCCGATCCAGATCGGCCGGCTGAGAATAGAAGGGGAAAGAGAGAGGGCAGCGCGCCGGCAAGGAGAGGGGTGTGGCCATCAGGGTGGTGGCGATGGGTGGCCAATAGGGCGGCGGAGATCGGTGGTTCTCGCTGCTCGGTTGTGGATTTCGTCGGCGCAGTGGAGAGAGGGACATAGAGCTTGGGAGGGTCGGTGGGTGCACGACGCGGCTTGGCGGCGAACAGGGGGGAAAGGGAGGCAGTGTTGTGCGTGGCTGTGCCCGGCTGTGCGCTTCTGTGCGCGGCGGCGGCCATTGGTGGCTGCTGGAGCTCGCCAGGGGGGTGTTGGGGACGCGAAGGTCAAGGTGAGGGCACCGGTGAACAGCGCACGCCTTGGCGATCTGGTGGGAGCCCTACCCAGTGGTGTGGTGTGGCTGGGCTGGCTCAGGGCCGGATCATGTGCGGTGGTGCCATGGACGTGGCTCGCCGACGCTCTCTAGGGAGGTTGATACGGTGGTAGTGATCGCAGGGAGAGGGGAAAACTGACGGAGAGCTTACAGCGGTTCCAAAGAGGGGGTCATGGTCGCCGGTGGTGGATCGGTTGGGTGAGATCGATGACGACATTGGCGACTGTCTGAGCCTCGGGTGGGATCGGCTGGGCGTTCTCAGCGCTACCGAACAACAAGGGCGGCTCCCTGAGCGCGCCGAGATGCTGCGAGTCTGACTGAGGGTAGAGGATGGGTGGCGTGAAGAGCTCTGCGGAGCGGCAAGGATGGCAATGGCGGCTCTGTTGATCTAGAGCAGCGTGAGGCTCGGGACGAGAAAAACCGTCTAGTTGGATGCGGTCGGTGTGGCGCGGTGAACACGAGCAGGAGGGTTTTAGTGTTGGTGTGGCCTGGGTTTTAAGAGCAGAGAGGGGAGGGCCGAACGGTGGGCGAGCTCGGCGCTCCGATGATGGTGGCCGCTGGTTTGCGATGCGAGCGAGGCAGGGTCGCGGAGCGGCGGCTACGGGTGGAGCGCGAAGGGCAGAGGAGTCTGGTGGCACTTCTCGGTCGGGCCGTTGGGTTAGGTTAGTTGAGCCTGGGCGCGGGAAGGGAGCGGATCAGTGTCGGACGAGCGATGCGGTGGAGGCGGTTGGGGAAGAGAAGAAACTGACGGGACTGGCCCACTCGTCAGCGAGAGTCGGTGCGGGACCCGCTCGGCAGTCACAGAGACAGGGGGAAGAGGCGGCAGATAGCGCGTGCACGCGGGCCGCGTGAAAGGGAAGGCGAGGGGAGTGGGCCACAATAGAAGATGTGGCGAACAGGCCTGCGCGGCTTCGTGGGCGAGGAGTGGCCTTCGGGCCTGTTAGTCGGATGGAGGGGGAGAGCGCCGGGAAGGCTGGGCCGGGCGGAGGCGTGGGAACGAGATGTGGGTCGAGGGGTGGAGGAGCAGGGGTGCGGCTGGGTTGGGAAGGGGAAAGGAGGGAGGGTGAGCGGGGTGGGCGACGGGCCGGATGGGAGCTGGGCTGAGGAGGAGGGGGAATGGAGGAATGAGTCCAATCTTTTCCTTTTTCTTTTTTTTAAATTTTGTAAACTATTTTAAAATTAAATTTGAAACCAGTTTGAAATCAAAATAGTTTGCAAAGTTTAAAAAACATTTTCCTGAGGTTTTGAAATATAAACCTTGAGTTTGATTCTAAAATTTTCATAAACCTTTTATTTATTTCTGATTAGATTAAAGCGATTCGCCTTATACGGATTTTAATAATTCATTTTCACCCAAAAAAGTTATGCAATGGCATGATGCAACAAAATCTGGTTAGAATTTGTTTTCCTCCATCTATGATTTGGCCATTCTTCATTAAATTCTTATTAATTTTAATTAATTAAACACCGGGGTGTTACAATGGTTGAGGTGCGGCTGCCATTTATCTACAACAAAAGTAAATGCAAAGTACTAAGACCATGTATCCAAGATAGAGTAAATGATATTAAAACTTTAATAAATTTTACTCCCACTAATATCAATATCCCTCTATTGAATTTAGTGATTCAAGACCCAAACAAACAAGTCTACTAGTGAGCTTTAGCATCACGCTAGTGGACATGGTAGATCGGTAAGCAAACTCTTTGCTATCATATCACATATAACTCTTGTTGTTGCCAAACATCTCTATGCGTGCTCAAATCCTTATGCTTCGAGGTCCCTAACCGTTAGGATGACCTTGTTCAAGCAACCAACCCTTCTATAGTAAGTATCTGATACAAACCTGCCTAGTTAAGGAAAATCAGTGACACCCTAATTTCATAGGCGCCCCATCGATTGTACAAGACATATGACAGTGCAAGGTTTGGGGAAGCATATGACTTGAACATTAGGGATCGTTCTACACTTTCACTACCGCATGTAGACAATAAACATGAATCACACGTGAAAGTAGAACATTATAAGAGAAAAGCATAAACAAAGATATGACTTGGTACAGCCCAGTGTCCTTTTGGAGATCTCCATCTCCGCCAATCTATTCACCATGATGATCTCCATCTACATGGTACATGTACGCCATCCTCCAGCAATGAATCCTCCAAGACTAGCTACAACTAGTGTAATTAATAAAGTAATTACATAGTCGCATGTAGGATCATCACAATTTTGGCATGCAGGCCATTACATTAAATGGACAATATATATGTGGCTCCAGCCATATTGTCATAATCATGACATGCAAGTCATGAAACAATTACATACATGCATCACATACACATGAGGGCTATACCAGTCATCAATCCCTGCAAAACAGAGTTAAACGTTCCCGACATAATCTTTGTCGCAGAAAACATAATTTTCCCAGCCTTTTTCACAAATCTAAATTCGATGAAACCAGCTAAAGCGGGTGAAAATTGGATGTAAAATTTTCTATAGATTGATTTTTGTTAAAGTTCGTCTCAATCGCAGGTAATGCAAAAGTTACGACCGTTTTACCGAACAACACTCTTTTTGCAGATTTTCTCATGCCGCCACACATCTCATGCACCTGGCTTTTGACCTAGATTTGATTCGAACAATCTGATTGATCTTCATCTTGCAATGATTGGATTTACACGTATCACTTAACTCCGATGGCGGAATTCCGACCGGTAGGAGTAGATCGTTATATGACCAACACGGCAAGATCACGAATCAAGATCAGAGACTGATCTACAACCGCGCATATCTCTATATACACACAACCGAATATATAACGAGGCAGTAACGGCTCTGATACCACTGTAGGGTTACGAGGAAGCTACGCTAGCTGAAAACAAAAATTTCGATGCCATAAACCAGGAACTACTGCTAGTTATTGATCAAGAGGTTACCACTAGACGCGTAGATGCAGCGGAAGATGTCTCGGTGTAGACGTGCGCGTCACAGCGATGTCATGTAGATGTTCACGTCCGCCCTTCACATCTCCATGTGTGGTTCGTCCTTGTGCTCCAGATGCAGCACCTCCAAGGTATCCCACACGTACAGGGAGGAAGCGTCACACCTCCAGACTGCTAGGTCTGCGAGGAGCAGCAGGCGTGGGTGAAGGGCGACGACGGCAGCTGTCTAATGACGTGGGAGGAACCCTGGCCGCCCCACCCCTCTATTTTATAGGTGTCCCTAATGAGCCCGCCGACTTGGAGGCCCACTAGCAAACCCTAATCCCGGTCTGATTTGAGTCTATCTCGAATCAGGCTCCCAACCCCTTAAGCGTGCGACCTATGGGTTCACGCACACATAGACCGGCCCGAGTACTCCTACTCGCCCGATAGTTGATAGCGGCCTCTAGCAAGACGTGTCAACTCTTATGTACGTGCAAAGATCATATCAGACGAACCACACGATCACATACACGTAATTCCTTGCACACAATATTTGGTCCAACTCATAGATTAACACTTAACCTAAGCACGACCATGCATTTTATGATCCAATCATTTGAGTGGTGCAATGATTTCTCTCTCTCATGTGACGTAACGACCCTAATCCCATGGCCCACTGATCACTATCAACCACTGACAGTCGATCCGTACAGCCAAGAGATTAAGACCGGGTTCGCCACTGGGCTACATCAGTGCCCGATGTCCGCAGGATCAGCTCACAATTCAGTTACAATCTCTTGAACATTTTGACAAATAACATCGGAGTAAATAGCGGAAGACTTAAATAACAATAGTTTTACAAACCAGTGTTCAACATAAACTTAAAGTGAAATTATTACACAGACCATAGTTCAAATAGAGTTGGCAGGGTAGCAGATGACAACAACTAAAAGATAAAGATACATCACCCAGCCCGAGGGTGAATAATCACTCATCGGCCTCATCGGCCTCTTCCTGAACAACAGTCACACAGCAGGGTCCGAGGCATACTGAGGAGTCTGCCATACCTGCAACATGGGTAAAAGAACCCTGAGTACAAAGGTACTCAACAAGACTTACCCGACTAAAGAAAAGGGAGAAGACTCAGGAATGCAGGCTTAGGGTAGTCAAGGTAAGGCTTAAGCAAGTTCAGTATTTTGCAGAAAAGCATTTTGGTAAACCTTATTTTATTTTGAAAGATTCGGTATTCCTTGTTCCATCATAATCTTGATTCATTTTACTTTCCAAAACAGACCTAGTTGAGAACCACTCCCTGTTGACAGTCAGTGACTAAGTCTCCATAACCGAGGAGCAGCGTTAATCCGGATAAATAATACTCAGCTGAGGATCCCTATCCACACTGCATATGTAGCACCCAAGCTTGCATATGCCAACTCGTCTACCACGATTCCTCCAAGATTGGGCCCGGTCCTACGCCACCCGGAAGTACAGTACACCACTCCAATCCGGGCCTCTAACCCACGTGGGTACATGCTACTTCCGCCATCTCTCCACTCCCAGTGCGCGGTTGTCGGTCCAATCAAGGATTCCTCGGAGCCGAAGCTTTCCGTAGTATGTGAATAGTTGCAAGTCTTAGTCAATCAGGCCCCCATACAGGTGGTCCCTAAATTTTCCAGCCAGCGACAAGCACCTCGGGACTCTAACCCAAGAGTACAGGTCCTGTCAGTTTTTCAACCCTGTCCCGGTCGGTGTCAACTGTTGAGTCCCGGACTACAACATGACGGCACCGTACGCAAGGACAACCTCTCCTTCCCATTGACTAGGTACGGATCAGATACTTAGCCAATGGTGGGAGTAAACCAGAAATTCCCATAAATATTCTTAAAGTGATCACACTTTGAACTTGGCATTTTTATTGCAAATCTATCATATAGCATTGCTAAGCATTTTTCAAATAGTTTTTGAAAAGCAGGTATCGGGTGTATCATTGGTCAAGGTAGATAATGCATCAGATAGGATTTCACTCAACTCCTATCAACCTAATGCAATAATTTAACTCAAAACATTAAAGAAAGCATTTATAAAAGCAAGGTAGGGTTAATAATGCTTAACACGGGGCTTGTTGGACGGCAAAAAGAGTAGACTCGGGGTAGGTATAAGCGTCGGAGCTCGGGGTTGCCTCGGGACAGATCCTTCGGTGGCTACCTCGACTTCAGGGCCTTCTTCGTCAACTATACGGATGCAATGATGAATGCTATGATGAATGACTCATGAGAATGGTGATTATGGACATTCTAGGTTGCAAGACCACTTAAGCCAATGATACTAGATTATCTCTAAGCAACATAGCATAACATCATAAGGTACATAAAATTTCTTCCTTTTCTTTGCTTAAACTAATAGTATATACTAACATTACATCAACACATTCAAAATCATCAAGCCAAGGGTAGGGGTCTATGAACATCAAGCAATCCCAAAAGTCACTTCACAGGGCATTCAACGCTAACCTAATAATCACCTTTCTATTTTCTTAATTATTAAAAAGGTCATTTTATGAAGGTGCTCCAAAAATTACCAAATTAATCACACAAGTTCATTAGAGTACAACTATATGGCAAAACAATTTCAAATTTTTGGAGGTCATTAAGGTGCTCAATTAAATCTAGACATTTAATTAACAAAAGGCACTATTCCTTAATTAAAATAAAGCTCAAAAATCAACTTGTTTCAAAGACTTCAAAATTTCACCAGAGACTTGTCATGGCATAACTAGCTCACAAAAAGTGATCTCATAAATTTTGGAGTTATAAATCATTTCTAAAAATCCAAAACCATCATTTATTAATTAAAAGGGAGATTTTTCATTTTCAAATTTTTGCAGAAAAGTCAAGTTTTATATTTTTATAAAATACTTCAGAGCATAAAGAGTCTACCACAAAAATTTCAGAATTTATGGATCAACACAGAAAATCACACAAAAAGATGAAATCTGAACACTATTCACATGTATGAGAAAATGAAAAACAACACTGTTCTTCTCTCCGTTCGCCGGCGGCCGGCCGACGGCGGCGGCGCTGCTGCGCCGGCCACTGCGGGCACTCCGCGGCGAAACCGAGGGCATGGAGAGGTTCAGGAGCTCACCGTGAGTCGATTAAGCGGCTCGGCGAGGGAAGGGGATGAACGGAGGGGGGGTCGACGGTGGCCGGCGGAAAGCTCACGGCGGCGATCGTCGTCCCGATGATCCTGAGCACCAAACAAGTCCACAGGGGCGGGGTTAGAGTCGCACGGGAGTAAGGAAGGTGATGCGAGGTCGGAGGGAGATGATCAAGGCCGGAGAGGGAGTATTTCACGATCCCGACCTCGACGGGCTTCTCGCCGGAGATGGGAACGGCGAGTTACGCCGGGCAACCAGGGACGGTAGAGACCAAATTGAGGAGTGGGGAGCTGCACGGGCTCAAGGCGGAGCTGTTGAGCTAGTTGGTTGAGCGGCGGAGGGTCGGACTGGGCTGGCCACGGTGGCGGAGGCGGTGAGAGCTTCGGCTCACCGGCGGGGAGGTTTTATAGGCGCGCTCGGGGGCGGAGAGTGTCAGGGCAGGCGGGTAAGCTTCACGGAGGCGTGCGCACTCGATTGTGCTCTGGCAGCAGGGTTGACGCGCGCTCGGGGCCTGGGCGTGAGCTCGCCGGCGATGCCACGCGGCGGCGACGATCTGGGAGCTGTAGGGGACGGCGCACGGGTCAACTTTGGCGCGTGCGGGAGCGTATGATGTCGCGGTTGCGGGCGACAGGTCGGGGGCGGGCGTGCGGCTGCCAGGCGCGTGGTGCACGCGGCACCGGCGGGGCGCCATGGCCGGGTCCCCCCCCCTACCGGAGAAGATGAACAGGGTAGGGTGTAGGGTTTGACTTTTGGCTAGTTTCTGAAATTTGCAAATTACTTCCAAAATTTGAACTGTGCGACAAAAACTCAAAACACCAAAGTTGTTCAGAAAAATGAGATCTACAACTTTGTCAATATGAACATTTTCAAATTCCAAATAGTTTTTGAACAAATTTGAAAACAGTAAAGGGGAACTTTTTCAAACTTGATTCAAATCAAAATTACTCTGGATTTCAAACTGAAACTTGAAAATCTGTAAACATGAAAGTTGTTCCTTTTATCAAAACCTACAACTTTGCTATTATACACTTTTCCAGAAACTCATTAGTTTTTGAACTCATTTTGAAAACTGAAAAGGGGACAAAAACTGGAGTTTGATTGAATTTGAAATAACTCAAAACTTTGTACTGCAACTTGAAAATTTGTAAATACCAAAGTTGTTTCTCTTTGACAGATCTACAACTTTGCTTTTTGGGCCAATCCCAAATTTTGAATAATTTTGAATTACAAAAAGAGGGATAAAATCCAGGATTTGGAAATCAGGGTTTCACAAGGGATTTGAAATCAAATTCTGATTTTTGAACTTTGGCCAACACAACAACACTACAAGACCCAAAGGAACAAGAATTACACAAAGCTAATCACAGAGATGAAATTACCATTTTGCCCTAGTAGAGAGAAGTGGGCTAATTAGGTTTTTGAAATAGAGGTAATTCACATAAAATGATACACTTAGCAAAATGCATACACATGAAATCATGATTAAGATGCTTAATGATGATAATGATGGTATGTCAAGTTAATTACATGCTAAACACCAGAGGTGTTACAGCCTCCCCCCCTAAAAGAAATCTCGCCCCGAGATTCTGCGTCTTAAGGAAGGACAAGAGGGGATAAAGACAAAACCTTACATAGACAGGATTCGAGAAAGTCGGGGTAGTTCTTTGCTAAGAAGTCTTCGGATTCCCAGGTGGCTTCTTCTTCAGAGTGCTGGTTCCACTGGATTTTGTACCATCTGGTGGTGGTTCTTCGGGTAACACGATCCTTGTGGTCCAACACGCGAACTGGATATTCTGAGTAGGACAGATCAGGCTCTAGCTCAACACCTTCAACTTCCACGACATGTTCTGGTACTCTGAGACACTTCTTGAGTTGGGAGACATGGAAACATTGTGGACAGAGAGAGAGATGATCGGGCAACTTCAGCTTGTAAGCTACCTTGCCACAACATTCCAAATCTCAAACGGACCAATGTAGCGGGGTGCTAACTTTCCTTTGACTCCAAAACGAGTGACTCCTTTGTTTTGGTTGTGAGACCTTGAGATATACATAATCTCCAACTTGAAACTTCAGAGGTCGACGTCTCTTGTCAGCGTAACTCTTCTGTCGAGATTGGGCAATCTTCATATTCTCTTGTATGCTTGACTTTCTCTTCCATATCCTTGACCAGGTCAACTCCAAAGAATTCTCTTTCTCCGGGCTCAGACCAACTGAGGGGTGTACGACAACGACGACCGTACAGTGCTTCAAAGGGTGCCATTTTGATGCTCTCTTGGTAACTGTTATTATAAGAGAACTCTGCCAAAGGCAAACAGTCATCCCAAGTATCTGCGAAGGTAAGAACACAGGCTCTCAACATGTCCTCCAGCACTTGGTTGACTCGCTCAGTTTGTCCATCTGTTTGCGGATGATATGCCCGTACTATGTAAGAGCTTGGTTCCAAGTGAGGTATGGAACGCTTTCCAAAACTTAGCGACAAACTGGGTACCACGGTCAGAGACAATGGTCTTGGGTATGCCATGAAGCTTCACTATGTTGTTCTTGTACAAGGTGGCATACATGGGGACGGTGTAACTGGTCTTCACTGGCAGAAAGTGAGCTTGCTTAGTGAGTCGGTCCACAATTACCCAAATGGAATCAAAACCTTTCTGGGTCTTGGGTAGTCCATTGACAAAATCCATACTAATGTCGTCCCATTTCCAAGCGGGTACTGACAAAGGTTGCAATTCTCCTCCAGGCTTCATGTGTACTGCCTTGACTCTTTGGCAGGTATCACACTGAGCGACATACCGGGCAATCTCAACCTTCATTTTAGTCCACCAGAATCTCTGCTTTAAGTCTTGGTACATCTTGTTGCTGCCGGGGTGAATAGAGAATCTGGTCAAGTGTGCTTCATCAAGGATTAACTGTCTCAATTCAGGCACCTTGGGAACTACTAGGCGGTTCTTGAACCAAACAACTCCTACATCATCGATCCTGAAACAATCAGTCTTTCCAGTCTGGACCTTTCGATGATGTGCTTGATTCCAGGGTTATCCTTCTGAGCAGCAATGACTTGATCCTTGATGGTTGTTTCGATGCTGACATTGTTCAGGCTTCCTTGCGAAATTATTTCGATACCCATCCTTTCGAGATCATGGCACAAGGAAAGATCATAGGGCTTCGTCATCAGACAGTTGCAGTGTGACTTGCGACTGAGGGCATCGGCAACTACATTTGCCTTACCTGGATGGTAATGTACTTTGAGATCATAATCTTTAATCAGCTCAAGCCATCTTCTCTGCCTCATATTCAATTCTTCTTGAGTGAAGATATACTTTAGGCTCTTGTGATCCGTATACATATTGCAGATACTGCCCAACAGATAGTGACGCCAAATCTTCAAGGCATGCACGACTGCTGCTAGCTCAAGATCATGGGTTGGGTAGTTTTCCTCATGTCGCTTAAGCTGTCGTGAGGCATAAGCAATTACTCGTCCTTCTTGCATCAAAACACAGCCCAAACCAGTACCAGATGCATCACAGTATACATCAAAGGGTTCTCGATATCTGGTTGAGCTAGGACTGGTGAGGTAGTTAGCAGTTTCTTCAAGGCTTGAAAGGCTTGCTCACAGGCTGGTGACCAAACGAAATCCACGGAATTCTTCAACAACTCTGTGATAGGCTTGGCGACTCTGGAGAAATCTGGGATGAAACGACGATAGTATCCAGCCATTCCCATGAAGCTGCGAACTTCGCGGACAGTGGTAGGTGGCTTCCAATCCAAGATATCTGCCACTTTTTCAGGGTCAACTGACACACCTTCAGCGGACAGGACATGACCAAGGAATTGAATTCGATCTAGCCAGAATTCACATTTACTGAACTTGGCATACAGCTGGTGATCTCTGAGACGAGAGAGAACGATTCGAAGATGCTTGGCGTGATCTTCAGGAGTTCTTGAATAGACAAGGATGTCGTCAATGAACACGACTACAAATTTATCGAGCTCTGGCATGAACACAGAGTTCATGAGATACATGAAATGAGCGGGGGCATTGGTCAAGCCAAAGGACATGACCAAATACTCATAGAGGCCGTATCTGGTGGTGAAAGCTGTTTTAGGAATGTCTTCTGGACGGATTTTTATCTGGTGGTAGCCAGATCTGAGATCAATTTTGGAGAACACTCTGGCTCCAGATAACTGGTCAAAAAGGAGGTCAATGCGGGGCAAGGGATATTTATTTTGATGGTGACCTCGTTGAGTGGGCGATACGGAGGGGGCGCGAGTCAACGCAACAGACGAAGACTTTTGTCTTCTTCTTCACAAAAATAGCAGGACAGCCCCAAGGAGATGAACTTGGGCGAATGAGACCCTTGTCCAATAGCTCTTGCAATTGGATCTTCAGCTCTGCCAACTCTCTGGGAGGCATTCGATAAGCTCTGCGGGATATAGGAGCAGTTCCGGGCTTTAGCTCTATGGCAAACTCAAAATCACGGTCAGGAGGCAGACCGGGTAGATCTTCTGGAAAGACATCAGGGAAACACAGACCACGGGAATATCCCTGACTTCGGAACACAGGCGGTATTCAACTGGGTGGTTGCTGGTTTTGAGGCATAGGAAGTTGGAGAAGGAGTTTGGAAGTGCTGTTAGGAATATCCACTCTCACAACTCTATTCAAGATGTCTATCATGGCTTTATACTGACACATCCAATTCATGCCTAAGATGACATATATCTTGATTGCGCAGTACTAACATGGTGGTAGGAAAGACATGTTCCCCCAACATTACTGGTATACGCGGACCACTTCCTTAGTTTATCCGCCCTCCAGGCGAAAGTATACAGAAACTTTCTTTTAACTCCCCCATGGGTAACTCATGCTTGATGACAAAAGTGCGACTGATGAAGGAATGCGATGCACCAGAATCGAACAAGACGACTGCAGGATGATTGGCAACAGGGAACCTACCGAGCATGACGGGCTCTCCTTCTGGGATGTTACTGACGGTGGTGAAGTAGACTTGCCCGTGCTTCTTGACAAACTTGCCCTTCTGGACGTGCTGCTGCGGTGCACGGTGCTGCTGCTGTGATCCTCCAGGGCCTTTCTGTGCATGCTGGGCATTCTTCTTGGGTTTTGGGCAATCGCGAGACCAGTGACCAACTTGGCCACAGTTGTAGCATGGATGGTTGTAAGCTGTTTGTGGGGTGGTGATACGAACACCTGGGGCGTTCGGCTGAGTGGCACTTTGCTGGTTGGCATTATGGGTGGTGGCCGCGGTACGAACGACCACTTGCTGATGGGGATATGGGGCACGGTTTGGTGGTGCTGGGTGATAGATGATTCTTGGGCGCTTATGGTTGCTGGAGAAGCTGCTAGACCCAGCCTTCTTCTTCTTCTTCTCCTCCTGATACTGGCGGTTACTTTCCTCGAAAGCGACAGCACGGTCAACGACATCATGATAAGATCCGTTGAGGTTGTTGGATAGACCTCTGCGAATCTTAGGGTGCAGACCCTAAGGAAACAATCTCTCTTCTTCTCATCCGTGTTGACATAGTCGGAGGCATACTGGCTCAGGTGGTTGAACTGACCCACATACTGCATCACTGTGGATTCCTTCTGCTGCAGGCTAGGAACTGATCAAGCTTCATCTTCATCAGACCTGATGGATGTGGTGTGCACGAAAAGCGGTGCGGAACTCTTCCCAGGTCAGCTGGTGTCCTTCAGGCTGGGCAGCCAAGAGGTTGGCATACCAAGCACTTGCTGGACCACGGAGCTGCTGAGAAGCGAACCGAGGCTTCTGGATTTCAGTGCATCGGATGAGACCAAACTTCTGCTCCATGGTGCGGAGCCAATCATCAGCTTCGAGGGGTTCATCGGCTCTGGTGAAAACCGGTGGACGGGTTTCAGTGAACTCCACGTAGGTGGTCTCTTGGTTGTGACGACCACGGTGACCAACATTCTGCTGTCCTTGGTTCTGAGCTATTAGGTTGGCAGCGGCGGCCAAGGCTGCAATGGCATCTGCCAGGGTAGCAGGAACTGGTGGAGGGTTTGGAAGGTTGGCACCTCCGGAACTTCCGGCTCCAGTGCGGGTGTTCACAGGCATCTGTTAAGAATTTGGGAACTTAGCATCCAAAGATTGCTTTGAACGAAACTGACTGATAAGATTCATTGATGTAAGGGTAGATAACTGATACAGAAGTTCGATAGATATACTAACTGACAAAGGAAAGGTACAAGACACGATACAGACTCGACTAGACAGAAGACCAACTAACGTCCCAAACCTAGACTAAGGCTGTAGGTGAGCAGATGGTACAGACACAAGGAATCTAGTCGTCATCGATGATGATCATCTCTTCATCGTCATCTTCATCTTCGATGATGAGCTCAGGCTCTTCCTCCTCATCTTCATCTTCAACGTGAACATCTCTAGCAGGTTCCATTTCTACATGGACTGGCTCATGTTCTTCTTCAGGTTCCTCCACGACTCCATCTCTGGATCCTCAGCAACAGGTGGAGCCACGGGGTGAAGTTGGTTGTACAATTGATGTACCTCCTCATGAAGTATATCATTGTACTGCTCAATCTGGGCAGTGTATTGCTGCAGTCCCTGGAGTTGGGCTCTGGTGACATCTTCGCGGGTCCAAGCATCGTTGCGCTGCTCGATAGCGCGAACTGTGTTCCGATTGGCCTGCTCCAGGGAAGCTCGTGCCTCATAAAACTCCATGCGAGAAAGATAGAAGTCATGCTCCATGTTCTCCATTTCAGCCTTTAGATTCTTGATCTCCTCCTTCAGCTGCTTGCGGTTGCGGCGGGACGAGCGACGTCCGTTGGAGGATTCTCCAGTCTCTTCTCCGGTGCGTGGCGCCAGCTGGTGACGCGGCACACCATGCGGTCCAGTCGACTTGCGAGCAGTCCGCTTGAGGATGACCATATCTGGACAAGAGATTATAGGTGAGAAAGGCTAGCAAGAAAAAGGTAAAGGCATACTAACCCAACCGACTTAGAGAGGAAGTTAACTTAAGTGATAATGACATGATGCATGATTCGTTCCTACGGAACAAGGCAATGCACTACTAAGATAAGGTACATAGGGCTTATACAAGTTGTCTTGCTACTAGTTGCCAAAGACAAGATGAGATGAGAGAAGCAATTTGGACTCAAAATAGTCAAGTTTAGTTTTTGACTTAAAAACCTTTTGAAATTTTCGCAAAAAGATTGCAACGTCGTAGTGAGATGCTCCGATACCACTCTGTGACGTAACGACCCTAATCCCATGGCCCACTGATCACTATCAACCACTGACAGTCGATCCGTACAGCCAAGAGATTAAGACCGGGTTCGCCACTGGGCTACATCAGTGCCCGATGTCCGCAGGATCAGCTCACAATTCAGTTACAATCTCTTGAACATTTTGACAAATAACATCGGAGTAAATAGCGGAAGACTTAAATAACAATAGTTTTACAAACCAGTGTTCAACATAAACTTAAAGTGAAATTATTACAGACCATAGTTCAAATAGAGTTGGCAGGGTAGCAGATGACAACAACTAAAAGATAAAGATACATCACCCAGCCCGAGGGTGAATAATCACTCATCGGCCTCATCGGCCTCTTCCTGAACAACAGTCACACAGCAGGTCCGGGCATACTGAGGAGTCTGCCATACCTGCAACATGGGTAAAAGAACCCTGAGTACAAAGGTACTCAACAAGACTTACCCGACTAAAGAAAAGGGAGAAGACTCAGGAATGCAGGCTTAGGGTAGTCAAGGTAAGGCTTAAGCAAGTTCAAGTATTTTGCAGAAAAGCATTTTGGTAAACCTTATTTTAATTTTGAAAGATTCGGTATTCCTTGTTCCATCATAATCCTTGATTCATTTTACTTTCCAAAACAGACCTAGTTGAGAACCACTCCCTGTTGACAGTCAGTGACTAAGTCTCCAACCGAGGAGCAGCGTTAATCCGGATAAATAATACTCAGCTGAGGATCCCTATCCACACTGCATATGTAGCACCCAAGCTTGCATATGCCAACTCGTCTACCACGATTCCTCCAAGATTGGGCCCGGTCCTACGCCACCCGGAAGTACAGTACACCACTCCAATCCGGGCCTCTAACCCACGTGGGTACATGCTACTTCCGCCATCTCTCCACTCCCAGTGCGCGGTTGTCGGTCCAATCAAGGATTCCTCGGAGCCGAAGCTTTCCGTAGTATGTGAATAGTTGCAAGTCTTAGTCAATCAGGCCCCCATACAGGTGGTCCCTAAATTTTCCAGCCAGCGACAAGCACCTCGGACTCTAACCCAAGAGTACAGGTCCTGTCAGTTTTTCAACCCTGTCCCGGTCGGTGTCAACTGTTGAGTCCCGGACTACAACATGACGGCACCGTACGCAAGGACAACCTCTCCTTCCCATTGACTAGGTACGGATCAGATACTTAGCCAATGGTGGGAGTAAACCAGAAATTCCCATAAATATTCTTAAAGTGATCACACTTTTGAAATTGGCATTTTATTGCAAATCTATCATATAGCATTGCTAAGCATTTTCAAATAGTTTTTGAAAAGCAGGTATCGGGTGTATCATTGGTCAAGGTAGATAATGCATCAGATAGGATTTCACTCACTCCTATCAACCTAATGCAATAATTTAACTCAAAACATTTAAAGAAAGCATTTATAAAAGCAAGGTAGGGTTAAATGCACCGGGGCTTGCCTTGGACGGCAAAAAGAGTAGACTCGGGGTAGGTATAAGCGTCGGAGCTCGGGTTGCCTCGGGGACAGATCCTTCGGTGGCTACCTCGACTTCAGGGCCTTCTTCGTCAACTATACGGATGCAATGATGAATGCTCATGAGAATGGTGATATGGACTTAAGGTGCAAGACAAACCACTGATACTAGATTACTCAAGGCAAGGCATAAACGAAATCTAGGTTGAGCATAAAAGTAACCATTTCTTCCTTAAGCAAAATTTGATTAAACTAGACTTTATCATAACTACCCTAAGCATCAACCAACATAGCATCACAACATCATAGACCAAAGGGTAGGGGTCTATGAACATCAAGCAATCCCAAAAGTCACTTCACAGGGCATTCAACGCTAACTCTAATCACCTTTTCTATTTTCTTAATTATTTAAAAGGTCATTTTATGAAGGTGCTCCAAAAATTACCAAATTAATCACACAAGTTCATTAGAGTACAACTATATGGCAAAACAAATTTCATAATTTTTGGAGGTCATTAAGGTGCTCAATTAAATCTAGACATTTAATTAACAAAAGGCACTATTCCTTAATTAAAATAAAGCTCAAAAATCAACTTGTTTCAAAAGACTTCAAAATTTCACCAGAGACTTGTCATGGCATAACTAGCTCACAAAAAGTGACCTCATAAATTTTGGAGTTATAAATCATTTTCTAAAAATCCAAAACCATCATTTATTAATTAAAAGGGAGATTTTTCATTTTCAAATTTTGCAGAAAAGTCAAGTTTTATATTTTTATAAAATACTTCAGAGCATAAAGAGTCTACCACAAAAATTTCAGAATTTATGGATCAACACAGAAAATCACACAAAAAGATGAAATCTGAACACTATTCACATGTATGAGAAAATTGAAAAACAACACTGTTCTTCTCCTCCGTTCGCCGGCGGCCGGCCGACGGCGGCGGCGCTGCTGCGCCGGCCACTGCGGGCACTCCGCGGCGAAACCGAGGGCATGGAGAGGTTCAGGAGCTCACCGTGAGTCGATTAAGCGGCTCGGCGAGGGAAGGGGATGAACGGAGGGAGGTGGTCGACGGTGGCCGGCGGAAAGCTCACGGCGGCGATCGTCGTCCCGATGATCCTGAGCACCAAACAAGTCCACAGGGGCGGGGTTAGAGTCGCACGGGAGTAAGGAAGGTGATGCGGAGGTCGGAGGGAGATGATCAAGGCCGGAGAGGGAGTATTTCACGATCCCGACCTCGACGGGCTTCTCGCCGGAGATGGGAACGGCGAGTTACGCCGGGCAACCAGGGACGGTAGAGACCAAATTGAGGAGTGGGGAAGCTGCACGGGCTCAAGGCGGAGCTGTTGAGCTAGTTGTTGAGCGGCGGAGGGTTCGGACTGGGCTGGCCACGGTGGCGGAGGCGGTGAGAGCTTCGGCTCACCGGCGGGGAGGTTTTATAGGCGCGCTCGGGGGCGGAGAGGTGTCACGGGCAGGCGGGTAAGCTTCACGGAGGCGTGCGCACTCGATTGTGCTCTGGCAGCAGGGTTGACGCGCGCTCGGGGCCTGGGCGTGAGCTCGCCGGCGATGGCCACGCGGCGGCGACGATCTGGGAGCTGTAGGGGACGGCGCACGGGTCAACTTTGGCGCGTGCGGGAGCGGTATGATGTCGCGGTTGCGGGCGACAGGTCGGGGGCGGGCGTGCGGCTGCCAGGCGCGTGGTGCACGCGGCACCGGCGGGGCGCCATGGCCGGGTCCCCCCCCCCTACGGAGAAGATGAACAGGGTAGGGTGTAGGGTTTGACTTTTGGCTAGTTTCTGAAATTTGCAAATTACTTCCAAAATTTGAACTGTGCGACAAAAACTCAAAACACCAAAGTTGTTCAGAAAAATGAGATCTACAACTTTGTCAATATGAACATTTTCAAATTCCAAATAGTTTTTGAACAAATTTGAAAACAGTAAAGGGGACACTTTTTCAAACTTGATTCAAATCAAAATTACTCTGGATTTCAAACTGAAACTTGAAAATCTGTAAACATGAAAGTTGTTCCTTTTATCAAAACCTACAACTTTGCTATTATACACTTTTCCAGAAACTCATTAGTTTTTGAACTCATTTTGAAAACTGAAAAGGGGACAAAAACTGGAGTTTGATTGAATTTGAAATAACTCAAAACTTTGTACTGCAACTTGAAAATTTGTAAATACCAAAGTTGTTTCTCTTTGACAGATCTACAACTTTGCTTTTTGGGCCAATCCCAAATTTTGAATAATTTTTGAATTACAAAAAGAGGGATAAAATCCAGGATTTGGAAATCAGGGTTTCACAAAGGGATTTGAAATCAAATTCTGATTTTTGAACTTTGGCCAACACAACAACACTACAAGACACCAAAGGAACAAGAATTACACAAAGCTAATCACAGAGATGAAATTACCATTTTGCCCTAGTAGAGAGAAGTGGGCTAATTAGGGTTTTTGAAATAGAGGTAATTCACAAAAATGATACACTTAGCAAAATGCATACACATGAAATCATGATTAAGATGCTTAATGATGATAATGATGGTATGTCAAGTTAATTACATGCTAAACACCAGAGGTGTTACATCTCATGGAGAGGGGCAAATCCCATCTTGATCATTTATGTCTCAAGCATACTTCCTGACAACGCGAAGACTATCTTTATAACTACCCTGTTATGTAGTAGTGTTTGATAGTCCCTAAGTGAGTCGATTCATATCTTGAGTACATACCACAATCTCAGGTCGAAGAACATAACGTATATGATGTGTAAAGAGATAATAATAAGAGCATATCATGTGTTGGGTCAGTCCAACCCCATGTCATACATGTGCCCACATTATTAGTTTGACATCTCCATGTCTATGACTTGTGAAACATAGTCATGAACTAATACATGTGCTGATCTAATATTCATGCGTGTCCTCACATAAACTCTGATCAGGTACCACTATCAAATAACCATACAAGTAAAAGAGTTTCACAGACAATTCACATAATCGTCAATCAATACAAGTTGTCTTTAATGGATATTAAATGAACATATAATAAATCATGGATACAATAGAAATATCATCATCTCTATGATTACCTCTAGGGCATATTCCCAACAGCTCGGCCGTGTGAGGGAGAGACCTAGGGAATGGTAGCGACCAAGGTGACACGGGTTCTCACCTTGCCTTCGCACGGTGAGGCTCGTCGGAGAAGAAGAAGGTGTGGGGTGGCTCGGTTGAAATGAAACGGGGACGTGCTCTCCTTGGCGGCGCTGGCAACCAAGGAAGGGGACGACACGTTCCGATGAGGTCGAAGCTTGGTTGCCAATGCTAGCGTGCACACGGCGTGTGCACGATGATGGCGGAGTGTTGGCCGGAGTTAATCGGCCGGTGGTGGGCTTGTGAGGGGTCACTACTACAGAAGGCTTAACCAAGGTGGGCAGAAGAGATTAACAGAGGCAGGCAAACGGTCCGTCTCGGACCATAGACCTCTGTTAATCAAAACTTAACCGAGGCGGGCCAGGCGACCGCCTCAGTTAATCCTTTTACTAAGGCGGTCAACTTAAAGCGACCGCCTCGGTTAATAGGTATTAACTGAGGCGGTCACCCTTATGAAACCGCCTCGGTTAATATTTTAATATAGGCGGTTATTCTAATGTGCCTATCTCTGTTAAAATATTAACGAGGTGGTTTTGTAAGAGTGACCGCCTCAGTTAATTGTTTTACAATTTTTAAAAGTAATTTGTTTTAAATTCAAATTTGAATTTCATTTTCACGATGAAAGCAAAGACACAATTAATAAAGTCACAAACACATTCGTTCAACTAGTAGTTCTCCTTTAAGTACTTATATTATATGTCACAACAACATATCATTGTTCAATTACATGCATTCAACTTTATAATTCAACATTTTACAAATTATATGTCTGGCAACATGTAATCCTTGATGTTCAGATGGGTGCTCCACTTTCTGAGGATCTCATACTAGTCGTCATCCGCTAACATGGTTTCCATGTTGAAGAACCTTCCACCCTCATGCACGCAATGGTGCATGAGGAATGAACAAATGTCCGCAACAATACGAGTTATGGTCTGTTTCTTGAATGGCTTGCTTTGCCAGCCCTGTAGTTCTTTCTTGAGTACCTTGTAGCTATTGCTAAACTTAACGGTCTCTCTTAGGTACTCACAAACATTGTATCCACATAATAATGTGTCAGGTGGTTGTTTGAAGCACTGCATGTAATACACAATCATTCAGAACATATAGAGCTTTCACGATATACTAATAAGTACACATATGACTTTTCAAACATACCGGGAAGTTGTGCCTGACTTGCAGGTTATTTGTATACTTCTTATTCTTCTTCTTCTTCTTCTGCTTTTCAGTTCTGAGTTCAATACAATCTGGTCCTCCAAGTACTTTCGGTAAGCGTTGTATGAAACCACATTTGTCACGACCAATTTAGCACATATGTTAAATAAAAAAGAAGTATCGTCACTTACAATCTCAATACGCATTCAAATTCCTTATAACCTTCTTTTGGATTATCCAAAGAATCAAACACTATTGCCTTCTCATCCTGAGGATATATGACAAATGCAATCCAGTGGCCCATGATGCCTTGGCTGGACCGTTGAAACAACGTACAATTACAACCTTCAAATACGTGATAAGCTATGATCGTAATAGTAACTATGTGATAGTTTTCTTTTGACTTACCCGAACTGGTGGGCGACAATCATGTACCCATGTCCCTTGACCTCTCTCATGCATCTAAACACATATGTTCCTGCGTTCAACTTCATTTGGTTACACAGAAGTTTGTGGGCCGCCTCTCTCTCTCTCTGCTCCGTCAAAGCCCACAAGATTTTCATGGGTATTCGGTATATCATAACCCACGATGCATCTCTCGCTAATGTGCATCGGAGAGAGGAAAATAACATTTTTGCCTACTTCCTTGCATATGTGGGCCTGCATCCTGCAAGGACAAATCATGTTATTGTTATTAGCTTCTTCCTACCAAACCGACACGGATGCAACACACTAAAAACTCATGATTCACTTATAAGGCAAACAATGTGACTTGGGCCACGTCGAGGTCCTTGCGCCACAATAACCTATGCATGTCATGGAAATCTACGATGACATATGCATCAGAGGTCAAATAGAAATACTCCGCGGGAACCTTTAGAACAAAACTTTCAAGGCCTCTTTTTGCCGCTTCCATGTACCAGAGATGGAACCTCCTCACCTCCCATGGCTCTTCAGTTACGAGTTGCCACAAGGTCAACATAAACTTCCCATGCATGTACCGGTCGGGACAATCATCGGAAAGGGGCCAACCGTTGGTGATGGCATCTTGTACTTGAGATGTTCGGGAGTGAAAAGCTCTGCAAGAATCTCCGTGCATGTGGTACTATGACTTTGGTTGGCAGAAACGTACATGTCAAAATGGATTAAGCTTTCATACTCTTTGGCTACTTCGTGGGCGATCCTATTCAACTTGTCATAGTCGATGCCACTTTTTGTGGGTGTTGTAGTATGCTCTTGTTGCATACCCTTCGTCGGTGGGGGAGAACATTCTTTACTCTGTTTGTTTCGATCACTTGTCTGCGGTGGTGTAGCAGTGCCCGGTCCTAACCCTGTATCTCCATATGGATTGCTCATGCATGGGGGAGTGCCTACTGGATCATTGTTGTCATTGTTGTCATCAATGTCATGATCACCCACGGGAGACTGTGAGGGCTGTGACGACAGCGTCAGCTCTTCTAAGTAAATATGGCATCGAGCCTAGAGTACTTCTTTGTCGACTGAACTTTGAAAGTACTTGGCCCCACAAGGTGTGGATATGTTGAGTTCTTCGTCCTGATGGTCTGGGTGCATCCTAGTTACCTTGACCCTAACATAGTGTTCTGGGATTGGCTTGTCGTCATACAGGTGTCCTAGCAATGCTATGCATGTGCCCACCGCCATCTATCTTTTTGACATCCTGTTGTACGGAACCACGAGCTGGCATGGCGTTGGTTTAACAATATCGTTGACCGAGTACCTCAGCAGCCCTCCGGTGGGGGGCACCATCTGGCTTTGTACGACATCTGTCGATGGTAGCACCATGCTAGCCTGGCGAAACATCAGCGACCTCAACTCAACCATTGAGGGGTCTTCTCGTGAATGCCTCTGAAATCTTTCCCATAACAATGTCCTTAATAGCCTCGTCATGGCCATGATGGACAAGACTTGTATGCTTCCTAGTCATGCTTCTCAGTCCATGGCATCGGATCCCAAGGACTCCACTGTCTTCCAGCTCTTTCTCGATGATACGCCACGGACACGGTCACGGTGCTCTGGGTTCCCCAGTGCCGTAGTGAGTTGGTCCTTCTCTTTGCGGGGGTTGAACGACCCGCTTTGCTCGGTGGTAGCGGCCGCTAGGATCTTCTTCTTCGCCTCCTCATTCTGCGGTTCATTGAACTTGGTCTTCGCCTCCTTCAGTACTTTTGGCCTACAGGCTTTTAGGTAGTCACGTGCCCTCTCATCAAGGCCCATGTACTCATCCGGTAGACCGGCCTTGGCTGCGATCCTTTCTTCCTCTCGCCATTTTGGTTTCTTAGTGGCATACCCTGTCATGCCTAGGTGGTGGTGGTGCACATTCCTCTTCGCGAGCCGAGAGAACTTCTCGCTCTTTGCTTTTGCTTCTTCATTTTTTCCGTGCCACAAATTCTTCCCAAACATCTGAGGTGAGGAAATTGTAGCGCTCTAATGCTGTCTTTGCTTTTTTGACAAACTCATTATTTAGTATCCACCTAAACTGGCAATGAACTTTGGCTGCAATGTGTAATGCATGGGCCTTGCACTTTGCTACATCATAGCCCTTAGGATACGAGAATCGGGTTCGCAG
The DNA here is from genome assembly GCA_009763385.1 of Coix lacryma-jobi var. lacryma-jobi. Lineage (NCBI taxonomy): Eukaryota > Viridiplantae > Streptophyta > Magnoliopsida > Poales > Poaceae > Coix > Coix lacryma-jobi. The sequence goes on along the minus strand of CM019823.1, from coordinate 65,473,092 downwards.
CTCATCCCAAACAACATGATAGGCACCTTCTCTCTAACTATACATGAGCATTGGTTGCTGAAGGTGCCGAGGATAGTCGTTGGTTGTAAGGGTTCTCCATGTGCCCCAACTTGGTATATGGCATGCACATCATTGTTCACCTTGTGCCTGCCGTGTTGGCCCCTTCTCCTCTTAGGCTTTTTACCGGTTGTCGAAGAAGTTGTCATTGAGGGAGCGAGTGGTTCCTCCACCCTTTCTTCCTCATCTCAGATCCTCAGACGACGAGGCACCATGTATATCTGTTAAAGAACTCGCATTAAGCTATTTCCAAGAGGCCCTCAAATGTTGTGTTAATCAAAGACAAGCACTGTTGCAAGTACATACCTCTAGCCTTGTTTGTTCAACATTGTCGTTCAGGGAGTGCTCTAGTGCTTCCTGATTTGGTCCTTGTACTTCACCCATCGGATCATAATAAGGATCATCATCTTCCTCTCCACGAGGTTTCTTCGGACGCGGCGGTGTTATCAACACACTAAGGAATGAAGTTGACTGTGAGTCGTCAGAGGTGTCCGAGCTATTGACAGGGGTAGGTTCACGCCATTCTTCCATATCGTTCGCCATTGCAAGCTATATGATTAGATTTATATGCATATTTCATAAATGTAAACAAAATGAAATCATTATATTCATCTCGGAACTCCATTTACATACTTCCAATTACATTTCGACTTAGTCGAGATACAAAAGTTTGTTAAAGAAAAATTACATAATTCATGAATCACAAAAAAATTTCATGTATAAAATTGACTCAGGTTAGCCCCACTGTAATCACATCGCTTCTAAACGGGTTGCTTGTATCCAAGCCATCCTAGTTTAGGAGCTTACAAGTAGGGGACATTTGATCATCATAGCCGCTTGTGGGACAGAGTCCTCGGGTACTCCGCAAGGAAAGGCGAAGACCTAGTCCAATTACGACTCTCCGCATATAATCCTAGTATTATTGCTACCATGTAATCCTACTAGGACTCCTAAGATGTAACCAACTAGAACTCTAGCCTCCTGGACTATATAAAGAGAGGCAGAGCTCCCTAGATCGGGACATGACAGCCAAAGACAAGGGGTCATGGTACACAACCAAACACCCATAAGCGCAGGGCGCAATATATGATTTCCCCAAACTGGACGTAGGGATGCTATTCAACAGACCAAACTAGTATAAATCATTGTATCTGCATTTACCTTCAAGTTCTGCATACGTCGATCCCCATCGAACAATCGTCTGGGTACCCCCGAGATGAGTTGTCGGTTAACCAGCACTGATAGTTGGCGCGCCAGGTAGGGGCTTTCGGTTAATTTGCGTTTGAGAGTTCGACGGACCTCAAGATCAAATTACCGCTAAGATCGCATCTCCGTGTCGGCGACTACATCGGGAAGTCTACCAAACAAGACGAGCTAACAAGAAGTCCAACCTAGATACGGCCCAACTGCGTAGTATGTGCGACGTGGAAGTCCTACAGGCCAAGATACTTGCAAGCTATTATTGGAAGACATCTATGATGCGCCAAACAAGCCAGGAGACCACGCACGATAAAAAATCAAAGGCATTCTCTGGCAATAAAGATTCCAGCAGACAAGATTGGTTCGACTCCGACTCAGTTGACGCCGATTCCAGCTCTGTCTAGTCGAGTCCGGATTTGGCACATGTCGATCCCTCGCCGATTTCGAGTATAGACCGGTGTCAACCGATCCCTCGCCGAGTTCGAGTATACACCGGTGTCGACTCTGTCTCCAACACAAGATGAGTCTCTTAGGAGATCGTGTGGGTGGATCAAAGCCATGGCCAGAGAAACTGCACTTCCGGAGTCTCGGGCGTACACGACGACAAGGCAATATCCAGGATGCACCACGCACAGGAGTCCTATCTCAACAAATCTATAATACCACACATAGGCTAAGACTGTACAACCATGCAGGCCGAGCCAAGGGCAACAAACAAGACGCTGCGCGTACTTCTGACTACCTGGACTCGACCGACTACTCCACTCGGATCCAACGTGTTAGTCGGGAACGAGATCCAGATGATCAAGAATTACTTGGCAACAACCCGGCTCGATCAAGAATCTGCTGAGGAATTGTTCCAACTAATCGACTTCATCGACAACCAGTTACTCATATATCCACAGTACCTGGTTACCGAGTCGTTGAGTCATGGTGCTGTCGTAAAGCCGCAAGTGAGCCCTCGAGCTACCGTTGAGCTGCGAGCGAACCATCAAGCTGTCGTTGAGCCGTAAGCAAGTGAGCCCTCGAGCTGCTATTGAGCCGTGAGCGAGCCATCAAGCTGTCGTTGAGCCACAAAAGCGAGCCTTCGAGCTACTGTTGAGCCACAAGCGAGCCATCAAGCCGCTGTTAAGCCGCAAGCAAGCGAGCCCTCGAGCTGCTGTTGAAGCGCGAGCAAGCCATCAAGTTGTCGTTGAGCCACGAGCGAGCCATCAAGCCACAAGTGAGCTGTCAAGCAGGCGTTGAACCATCAAGCCGTTATCGAGCCACAAACAAGTCGTCCGAGTAATAAGCGAGTCATCCGAGTACCAAGTCATCCATTACTCGACGGTGTCGACTACCTCACTCGGCGCTGTTGACCACTTAACTCGGCATCAACCAAGCTATGTCACGCTTTAATATTTTTAATATCTCCAAATATTAATCGTGAGCCACTACGGCCACATCACAATTGCATTCCTGGCTACTCATATAGCTCCGAGCTTGTAGTCGGGACAACACCTCACGGGTGTACAATGTACACTCGGAGCGTGCTTTCTTTTTTCACGCAGCATGACTGCTATAATCTTCTCTTAGCAAGTTGTTAAATTACTTGAGTAAGTGCATGCCTTAATCCGTGAAGCCTGTAGCTCACGCTCAACAAAGCTCTACACGCAGGATAGGTGCTTAAAACGTCACAGGCCCACTACTCGGGTGACTTAAACAACCTAGCAAGAGCAAGATGCGAAAAATTTTATATGCATTTGTTAATGCTGGGGCATGCTCCCAACTTGATATCATGAATATGAGTTACTACATATTTTTGTATGTCTTCTTTGCATGGGAAAAGATATGGACTACAACACCGGTTGAGGTACGCCCCTGAGGGCTGCCCTACACGGATACCACGCCGCTGGGTGAGGTACGCCCTTGAGGGTTGCCTCACTCGGACACCATGTTGTTGTGATGAGCCTTCAAACATAGTTATGATGATTTGGGAGTTCTGAGGTGGGGGTGATACGGGGTCTCTGGTGAGGAGACTACCCACCCGAAGCCTTGGGCTCGCCAATATCCTACTACCATCAAGCTTCTTCACCTCCACGGCTTAGTCGGCATTAAGCTCGGGGGCTCGGTCGTTTCCTCAGCTTAGTCGACTTCACTCCGACTACGCTCGAAGGCTCGGATTCAAGGATGAAAGATCAAAAATACAAGCATTCAAGGAATAGACGACAAGCATATGGCGATCCTTGTCTTCGGGAGATTACTCGGTTGCACCTTTGAGGATGTCTACAAGATCCTATAACCGACTCTGAGTAGTCGATTATAGGCTCGATAGTTTCGGGATACATTTCCTCAGATGATGCATCTAAATTTCTTCGAAAGAAATTGGAGCATTTTTAGACAAGACCCTCCAGCTCTTTATGCTAAGCAACAAGAGGCTTAGGGGCTACACCCAATGGTTGCGCTTTTCAGAAAGCGCACACCATTAGAAGACTTCAAGAGCACTTTATGGTTTCTCTCAGAAGGTACTTGGATGACACTTGATCAAGGCCAAGAGTCTCAAGATGTCTTCACCGATAAACCATGAAGAGCTCGGGGGCTTGTGGGCCAGAGTCTCCGGGTACTCCGCAAGGAAAGGCGGAGACCTAGTCCAACTAGGACTCTCCATATATAATCCTAGTAGTATTGCTACCATGTAATCCTACTAGGACTCCTAAGATGTAACCGGCTAGGACTCTAGCCTCCTGGACTATATAAAGAGAGGCAGAGCTCCCGAGATCGGGACATGGTAGCCAGAGACAAGGGGTCATGGTACACAACCAAACAACCATAAGCGCAGGGCGCAATAAATGATTTCCCACAACTGGATGTACGGATACTATTCAGCAGACCGAACCAGTATAAATCATTGTCTCTGTGTTTACCATCGAAATCTGCATATGTCGATCCCCACCAAACAATCGTCTGAATAACCCCGAGACGAGTTGCTGGTTAATAAACACCGACACCACTGCCTCAGCATAAAAGAGTACACATCATTGCATATGCCACTACCTGTTAACACTAGATTTTGGTCAACATTGAGAAGATGACAGGTGGACCCAACGAGCAGTGAGAAGAGCATTCGGCAGACGACCAAGCGGTCGGTTAATTTTTGGAGTTTCGGCAACTACCTGTGCGGTCGGCTATTTTACAAGGGTTTGACTACATTCGGGAAACAAATATGGCAAGTGAAGCCGGCTTGCACGAGAAGACACGTGACAATGGGGGACACCGAGAGGAGAATAGAAATAGGATTCGTATTTTCCAAGTTTCATTGTGTAAATCGTAGTCTTCTAGGAATCATATTTCGCCCAGGGTATAAATATGAACCCTCGACCATTGTAAAAAGTGTTCACAACCATATCAATACAAATCGGCCTCGTGCCATCTTCGAGTCCTTTATCGTGTCGTCGAGTTCTTCGAGAGGAATCATCGATCCGTCGACCTCCGTAAGTCCCGACAACCTTGTTATCATGTCTAGTATCATGCGGTGGATTTAGATGTGACGCAAGTAGTCTTGTTCGTTTCCAAAGGTCGTGCGGCGGACTTTTGTTAATGATCAAGAAGTCTTTGCTTATGCTATGCTTATGAGTAAATACCGTGCGACAGGCATTTGCTTGATACGTTTAGCAAAAGCGAGATAGTTATCGGCTCTATCAGATTCGGCAAGATCTAATAGATTCATTAAGTTACCATGTGTTGCATAATTTATTTAATTAGTTTTTGCAACACTCTTTTGCCCAATCTAGATTGACTTGTTCGGCCTTGCTTTGCAAGTTGTTTACTTATTTTTTCCAATAATCGTATAACCATGATGGCCGAATAATTCCTAATCTAGATTGTTACGTGTTGTGGGTTCATACATGTCAATTACGCTTAAGCTTTGATAAAACTAGGTATCGTGTGACAGATGCAGGTTTTAGATTGGTTTGATCGTTTTTGTTTGCATGTTCCTTCTTCATGGACCCCAACTCGGCTGATTTGCCGAGCTTGGTTACGCGCTATTTTAGAATCTATCTCTTGTTCAAGCATGTCTTTTTACGTATGTGCATTCGGCAACCAATTGTTTACATTTGCTCATGTTTGGAGTTAGCCGAATGATCTTTAAAACTTATTGACAGATAGCTTCTATAGCTATATGTCGTTGTGAATGGCTTCAGGGCCGTAAATATGGAACTGTCTTGTCTCATCCGGCATGTTCCAGTTTTATTCTCACAGTTTTATCCCTTGTTGGCTTTCAGGTCAAACCGACTGGCACGTCTCCGGATTTCAAACCGTCCGGGCACCCGATTGAAGCCACGCTTTTTGGCTTGCTGTGTGTGAGGCACGGTGCGGCACATTTTGTGCCAACACACTTTTTGGCACGCCCGGTGGGACCGAAAGAAGTGACAAAGACAAAGTGCAATATAATTTGATGAAGAACTTTCCAGTAAAATCAGCTTGATGGCCGATATCACGATGAGTCAGAATCCCGAAGCTGCAGATCAGTGCCAAAGAAAAACGAGAAGAAAATGATATTAGCCATTCTGTGAAGATAGATTGAAGATCAAATCACGGAAGAAAACATCAGGATTTGTCTTAAGTTGGGAGTTATTATAAAATCTCAGTTGCAACGTATGTGCTAAGTGCCATCGATTTGCTATTCTCCGGCCACGTGTTGCTCATAAAGTTCACAAGTCTCAAGAAGATGAGTCAGGACGTGCTACTGGACTATATGCATGCCTAATTGTGGCAACTACGTGCAAGCATACAACACGTGCGTATTGTGGTCACCATAAGAACTAAAGATAACAACAGGCTGATATTACATTCGGCCATGATTGAGACTATATAAATAAATTCGTCAACAGTGATGAACATGCATGTCATGTTTTTGTCTCCAGAGATTTGGATCTGTTACCACCATGCCGATCATAACCTGAGTCAAGGCCTTACCAGACAAAGAATACTATGACCAGATGGTGATCGGCTATTCACTTTCATTGGCTCCAAGATCAAATCGACTCTTGAAGATAAGAATCGGCTGTTCAGAATACCAGACATAATAAAACCGATGAGATATTGGTTCTGGTAAAGCAGCAGCAGGACATCGACCCTTTTTTGTTTAAAATTTAAGACACAAAAAGTAGCCGATGATGATTCTAATCCAGAACTATCCAGCTCCTACATGTTTGCCACACTTGCATGTTTAATCAAGGAAACAGAAGGAAACTTCGATAGCAACAAACATAGAGACTGTACAAGCGTCAAACTATGATTGCAAGTCCAAATGCATCACAGTCCTAGTTACCTGATGGTGCGTAATGAAAGAAAAGAGATTGAGTATCAAGCGACCAGGTGAACCGCAAACGTACGCGGAACTGATGATCCGAACATGTTGCACTAGTTCTATCAATTTCCATGTGGCGTAGTTTCAGAATATCAGATGTTGAAGGCAGTATGCGTACATATACCCAGCAATGTATAAGTATAAGCTGATTCAAAAAAGACTGATCGACTAATAATCATAGGCGAAGGAAAGCAAAATAATGTGTATGCAAGCCATGGTTCGGACATCTAAGCATATGCGTTTTCTCTGAGGGAAACCTATCGAAGAGGGTTTCTATTGATCCCAATATAGTCGAATGATAGACAATTTCAGTAACCATAATCGCAGCAGTCACCGGATTATGCAATGGCCGGCTCAGAAGAGGTTTGATGTCTCATACTAGACATCTCAGTCGGCCTCAAAATTGATCCATCGGTTCAGAAGATTATTTACAATGTTGATACAAATATTTTAGAAATAAATGATTTGATCAGCACAAGAGCCGATTGTCCCGTCGGCACACCTCCAGCATAGAAAACTTTCTGCTGTCTACAGAGGAAACAAACAAAGTTGATCGGATTAATTATTTTGGAGTACTATCAACATTGAGACTAATGATAATTTTGAAATGTGATTTCTCATAATCACGTTGATGATGCGCTGCAACTTCTTGGAGTTCAGATAATATTGTCAAACCCACAACAATACAGTTCACCATTCTTTGGGAATAAATTTGGCAACGTCATGAGATGAAAAATGAAGTACTATTGTTGTGGTAAAGGATGTTCTTTACCTTCACATTCACCATCATCACCAATCTGTCATCATGCATCCAAGCTACCATTAACCATCCATCAGAGTATAATATCATCTCACACTTCATGGTCGGCTACCCGGAGCCTCGCAAGATTGTTGCAACTTGCAGCCTCTGCAATATCGACAAAGAGGCAACAGTCGATCCGTTTTTAGTATTCACAAGAAGTGGAGAATCTATTGTTGGTGAATAAAGAAGCTAGATATAATCGATGGAGTAAGCTGACAGACTCGAACAAAAATATCAGGCCAACACACCCAAAACCAATCAGCCAAGCAGTCACGAGGATGATTAACCAAGAAGCATCCACAATATATGGGATGATACAATCAGCTAATTTTTGGAGGCATTGGCTGAAAGGGTAGGCCGATAGCAATAGTTCTGATCGCTGCACCAGAAGATTGCATACATTCAAGATCGATGCCCAATTTATGATTACGTTGGTTAAATATCTGGAGGGCAAATTTAAAGACCAATAGAAAGCAGCACTACAGAAGCATACAGAAATTCTAGATGCAGCAGCCGAAACACACTGATGAAAATATCATTATACACATACTCCAAGAAGAATACTTATCGGCTTAGAGCGGAAGAGTGTACACGCAGATATGAAGAACTAATGAGAAGAAAAAACATAAGGTGAACATGCTCAAATTCCTACATCAACTACAATCAGGGGGGGCCTGAACCTCATCGTGCACGCATCCATGCACCGCCGAGCTCGTATAAGTCCTCTACGGCACACTCAGCTTCATCAAAAATGACGTTCTTCGAAGCTACCGTTACGAAAGGCTATATCAGACGCACAAAGGACGTTAGCAACCGGACGACCGATAGAAGACCATCGGCTAAAATGTTTTTAGCACACTTTATATTGAAAGAGATACCTTTGCTAATGGCCTTGAATAAGATGGTGCCAACAAGACACATGCAACGGTGACAAGTTCACTTATAGTCAGAATAGCTACAAGATCTGAAGCAGCCAGTCATTTGCAGAAGAAGGATTGACGTTTATGATTGGCTTCAAATATTTTCAACCCGTATTCGGCGAAGACGTCTCGGATAAGAGAAAGGAGGACACCAGTGAATCATCGATTACGCCGCTGTGACTACGTGTCAGGGGCCTGAGCTCAACTCACACACATCGTACAACATCGAGCGATCCATCATGAAGAAGGACAAGACGAATGGTTGCTTCATCTTCAACGGTGGTTTATGTAATTTTACCCTCGCTTCTCTAATAGTTTCAGAGCTTAAAATTAAAATCATTTAAAAGCGAAACCTCTCATGTTGCATCTCCGCACTAAAAAAACCTTAAAAAATTCCATTCTATGAATATGTGATATAAATATTTTGGGTTATCCATTGTTGAAATGATAAATAGACGCTTTCTTTTATGTTTCACCTGTGTATGGTTTATAGCTTTGATTTCTTTAAGATTTGGGTCTAGTGGTTATTATGTTTATCTTGGAGTCTTTGAAATTTGTGGGTTGCATAGAATTTAAACTTTGTCTGAAAGTAGATGTGGGATATGAATAGAGGTAGAATTTGCTAGACATTATTCTGAGAAATACTTGAATTCGGAGATTTAATGAAATAATAAAATTTACTTAATGTCATACTGAGCACTGTCAAATTATTATGACTACTAGTTGAGATTATAGTCATATTCTCAAGATCAAGATTCACGTACACGTTATAAACTAATAAGTTTTGCATGTGCATTCTCTCTTTGATTAAAAATTGAGGCTATTCTATAAATCTCAGAAATAAAAACGACGGACACGTGTCCGCTAGAACTGAGAAAGAAAAAAGTCAAGTAACCGCCCAAATAAAAATATGAAAAAGAAAAGGTCAAGTGACCGCCAAATAAAATAAAGATGGCCGAAGGCTCAGTAGCCTCATAATTTAAAAGGTAGGGAGAATGACATATGCAAAAGAAAAAAAGTAAAAAAAATTCACTTGCACTTCTTGATCTAAGTTTATGGCTTGTATCTCCTTATGGTCGAGTCTTTGACTTTGCAATATTATGTGATACGATTTTATATAAAGATAATGATAAAAACTCCAGATGAAAAGTGATCAAGGGGTAAAAGATAAGTATTTCTGTAGCTATTCTGTTTTGCAATCGCTTGAGGACTCAGTGAGAACTAAAGCCCCATAATTAAAGAGGCGGATGGATGAGTAAGGTACCATTTTATTCAAGTTAAAAGAAATCTTGGTTATAAAATATGATACTTTGAGATGTAGTCGGCATTGCAGCATCTTCTGATCAATAAAATGGAAGAACTATATATTTATACACATATGCATTTGTAACTAACTTGTTTCCACATGTATTGGAGAATTATTGTTTTACAGGCAAAATTGTGGAAACATGGTGAGAAAGTGTTATTGCTATCAGTAGATTTCTTGGCTTTTTGAAGAAGACCAACAAAGATCAAATAGTTTTGAAGCATGACAATTCATACTCCGAACTAGGGGGGCCTGTGTTAACACTGGATTTTGGTCAACATTGAGAAGATGACAGGTGGACCCAAAGAGCAGTGAGAAGAGCATTCGGCAGACGGCCAAGCGGTCGGTTAATTTTCGGAGTTTCGGCAACTACCTGTGCGGTCGGCTATTTTACAAGGGTTTGACTACATTCGGGAAACAAATATGGCAAGTGAAGCCGGCTTGCACGAGAAGACACATGACAATGGGGGACACCGAGAGGAGAATAGAAATAGGATTCGTATTGTCCAAGTTTCATTGTGTAAATCGTAGTCTTCTAGGACTCATATTTCGCCCAGGGTATAAATATGAACCCTCGGCCATTGTAAAAAGTGTTCACAACCATATCAATACAAATCGGCCCCGTGCCATCTTCGAGTACTTTATCGTATCGTCGAGTTCTTCGAGAGGAATCATCGATTCGTCGACCTCCGTAAGTCCCGACAACCTTGTTATCATGTCTAGTATCATGCGGTGGATTTAGATGTGATGCAAGTCATATTGTTCGTTTCCAAAGGTCGTGCAGTGGACTTTTGTTAATGATCAAGAAGTCTTTGCTTATGCTATGCGACAGGCGTTTGCTTGATACGTTTAGCAAAAGCGAGATAGTTATCGACTCTATCAGATTCGCAAGATCTAATAGATTCATTAAGTTACCATGTGTTGCATAATTTATTTAATTAGTTTTGCAACACTCTTTGCCCAATCTAGATTGACTTTGTTCGGCCTTGTGCAAGTTGTTTACTTATTTTTCCAATAATCGTATAACCATGATGGCCGAATTAATTTCTATTCTAGATTTTTACGTGTTGCAGGTTCATACATGTCAATTACGCTTAAGCTTTGATAAAACTAGGTATCGTGCGGCAGATGCAGGTTTTAGATTGGTTTGATCGTTTTTGTTTGCATGTTCCTTCTTCATGGACCCCAACTCGGCTGATTTGCCGAGCTTGTTTACGCGCTATTTTAGAATCTATCTCTTGTTCAAGCATGTCTTTTTACGTATGTGCATTCGGCAACCAATTGTTTACATATGCTCATGTTTGGAGTTAGCCGAATGATCTTTAAAACTTGTTGACAGATAGCTTCTATAGCATATGTCGTTGTGAATGGCTTCAGGGCCGTAAATATGGAACTGTCTGGTCTCATCCGGCATGTTCCAGTTTTATTCTCATAGTTTTATCCCTTGTTGGCTTTTAGGTCAAACCGACTGGCACGTCTCTGGATTTCAAACCGTCCAGGAATCTGATTGAAGCCACGCTTTTCGGCTTGTTGTGTGTGAGGCACGGTGCGACACATTTTGTGCCAACACTACCTCAACACATCTTTAAAAGTTTAGAAATTTCATCATTGCATATGGAGTAGCAGTAGATTAGAGTAGTAGTAAAGTAGAGTACTAATAAAGTAGTATAGCAGAGTAGTAGTAGCAGTAGGGTAGTAATAGAGTACGGTAGTAATAGAATAGAGTAGTAGTAGCAGGGTAGTATTAGTAGTAGTAGTAGAATAGAGTAGTAGTAGGGTAGTATCAGTAGTAGTAGTAGTAGAATAGAGTAGTAGTAGGGTAGTATCAGTAGTAGTATAATAGAGTATTATCAGTAGTAGTAGGGTAGTAGTAGTAGAGTAGAGTAGTATGGGTAGTGAGGCAGTAGAGTAGTAATAGAGTAGTACATTAGAGTACATTAGGAGCGTAGCAGAGTAGTAGTAGTAGTAGTAGTAGTAGTAGTAGGAGTAGTAGTAGTAGTAGTAGGAGTAGTAGTAGGAGTAGTAGTTGTAGTAGTAGTAGGAGTAGTAGTATCGGTAGTAGTAGTAGTAGTAGTAGTAGTAGTAGTAGTAGTAGTAGTATCGGTAGTATCGGTAGTATCGGTAGTAGTAGTATCGGTAGTATCAGTAGTATCAGTTGTATCAGTAGTATCAGTAGTATCAGTAGTATCAGTAGTATCAGTAGTATCAGTAGTATCAGTAGTAGTAGTAGTAGTAGTAGTAGTAGTATCGGTAGTATCGGTAGTATCGGTAGTATCGGTAGTATCGGTAGTATCGGTAGTATCGGTAGTATCGGTAGTAGTAGTAGTAGTAGTAGTAGTAGTAGTAGTAGTAGTAGTAGTAGTAGTAGTATCGGTAGTATCGGTAGTATCGGTAGTATCGGTAGTAGTAGTAGTATCGGTAGTAGTAGTAGTAGTAGTAGTAGTAGTAGTAGTAGTAGTAGTAGTAGTAGTAGTAGTAGTAGTAGTAGTAGTAGTATCGGTAGTAGTAGTAGTAGTATCGGTAGTAGTATCGGTAGTAGTAGTAGTAGTAGTGGTAGTAGTAGTGGTAGTAGTAGTAGTAGTAGTAGTATCGGTAGTAGTAGTAGTAGTAGTATCGGTAGTAGTAGTAGTAGTATCGGTAGTAGTAGTAGTAGTAGTATCGGTAGTAGTAGTAGTAGTAGTAGTAGTATCGGTAGTAGTAGTATCGGTAGTAGTAGTAGTAGAGTAGTAGTAGTAGTAGTAGTAGTAGTAGTAGTAGTAGAATAGAGTAGTAGTAGTAAGTGAGGTAGTAGGGTAGTTGTAGCATTAGAGTAGTAAGAGTAGAGTAGGCCATTGTAGTAGTAGTGTAGTAGTAAGTGTAGCACCCAAACTGAGCAAGGACTATATAGAGGACAGTAGAAAGGAAGAAGATAGGACAGTAGGAGTGTAGCAACCAAACTGAGCCCCCTAACTATCATTGTCATAGATAGAGTAAGTGTAGTTGGAGTAGACAAATTCATCCCAATTGATCTCAAATTCATCCCAATCGATCAAATTCAACCAAACCGAGCCCCCCAATTCTGAGGTGTATGGCAAGTTGTTCTTCCTCTAGGTCTCTCCATTCCCAAGGAGACACATATGCATCAAAGGGAAGAAGAAAAGCATCATATGCATCAAAATCTTATGTCTCAAATTGTCCCAATTTATCACAAATTATCAAATTCTTCTCAAATTTGAAGTTAGGAAATCTTCTCAGTTGAATCAGGCAGTGGCAGTGGCAGTGGCATCTGCTCAGTTGAATCATAGGCATCATAGACAGCTAGGGTTCATCAGAGGCAAGAAGAAAAGCATCATATGCATCAAAGGGAAGAAGAAAAAACAAAACCATGGTCGGAACTGGAGATAGCACGGGCCGGAGATAGCGGGGTTCAAGGTCGTCGAGGAGACGGCGTCGGGGGCTGTTGGTGTCGCATATGTGGTGACGGGCGCCGAGGAGGCCCAGATGTGGCACCAGGGGCGCTACCGATTTCGAGGATGAAGGGACGGACGCTCATAGACCTCGGCGGCGATGGTGTGGCGTGGCAGCCCTTCGGGGAGAGAGGAGCGGAGAGTGAGGTGAATAAGGGCTCTGAGGCATGGCTGGCCAGGCTATATAGCCAGCCATTAACCGAGGCGGGCAAATAAGACTGCCCGCCTCGGTTAATATTAACCGAGGCGGATGAAGGACCGAAAGTGCTACCAGAAAGCGACCAGAGGGGGGGGGTGAATGGGAGCTTCAAATTTCTTTTCAGAAACTTGTTGCCTCTGTCCCAGAGAATCAACCCCGAAAGCAAACTTATAGCTTGCGAGTGTCCACGACCCTAGATGTAGGGTGGATGCTTCCGAGAAGCACAACGAGACACACCACAACTCTAGAAACCCAACGCAAAAGCCGGAAATCAAAACCGACAACGAACGAACGAACCACGGACGAAAACGTGCAAAGCTACACTGATCGGACTCACTGGAGCGTCCAGTCAATAGGCACCGGACGCGTCCAGTCGAACAAAAACCATTTTGGGACCTTACTGTTCGCGACCGGACTTACTGAAGAGATGCGTCTGGTCGATAGTCGAGCGTCCGGTCACAAGAACACAAACCCAATGAACAGTGCAAGGATTCATCGACCGGACTCAGGGTCAGCGTCCAGTTGTTGAACAGGCAGTGTCCGGTCACCCCGAGTTTGTGTTGTTCGTCCACCGATTCGACTCGATCTCACCCAAAATGAATCCTCTAAGGATCAAACTTGGTGAGAGGAATCACAAGGAGGATAGTGAGCTACTCCTAGGAGATCATGGCTCGAACCTATCTCCAAATCGATGAATTGAAGAAATTCGAGGAGAGGGGAGAAAAGTTGTCCCAAAACGAAATCAACCCGATCTACTTGTTCGTTAGGAGTTAGATGAATTCCTTTGGTAGAAATGATCTCCTCACTATAAAGAACAAGTTGATTCAAACGGATTTCGAAAAGACGTAGTAGAGAGGAAGATCGAGTGACGGGAAAATCGCGGAGAAACGAAGAACGCGAAGAACACGAACAAAACGCGAATCAACACATCGATCTGCAACCGTGTGGCTACCAAACAATACAACAGTGAGATTACGATCTCACTTCCTCAAAATCTCCAGTACACAGAGGTATGGTTCTCTGCGGATCTCAGTTGCTACAGCAAGGGATTAGGAGAGCAGGAAAACCTAGAAGGCAAAGAGCAAATGACTGAGATTGGATGGGAGGTGGGTGTCTCCCTCTACTTATCCTAATTCTAATTCCCACTCTACCCCTAACTAATTACAGAGCGAACCTGCTAAACCCTAAGGTTATTCTGGACCAACTCATGGTAGGTGGTGATCCGACGGCCACGCCCGCACAACTGGTAGCGTTGCCTCGATGTAACCTCACCGATTGCCGCCACGTGCCGCCACCGCTCTGCTTGTCCTTTTCCCGGAATTCGCCCCCGGTTTTGAGGCCCAAACTGGGAAACCAGCCTATACGACCAAACCCCGATTTTGAGGCCCAAACCGGGAAACCAGCCGTCCATTGCCTGAGTTCTGTGGCCCAAACTCAGAAACCCGAAGCGCCCAGGTTTTGAAGCCCAAACCTGGAAACCGTCCTCAGCCCGAGTTTTGTGGCCCAAACTCGGAAACCATCAGCACCCAGGTTTTGAGGCCCAAACCTAGAAACCATCCACTCGGTGGTTTTTTTGTGGCTCAACCACCAAACCGAGCCATAGAGGGGATGCACCGCCCGTGCACCCTGTTCAGCGAAACGTGTCCCCAGGTCCTCGACCCAAGCAACACCGTGCCCGCAAGTCTTCGCTCGTAGCTGTCCCAGGCTGTCAGCCACCATAGTTGATCCTCAGGCCACCAGTCCCTTAGTCCAAAACTCACGTCCGCCCTTCGCCACTCTCGGTCCATCGGCACGGCACGTCTCTACTTGACCTTCACCTTGCCTTCGATCACTGTATCTGTGCTCAACACCTGCACAACACAAGCCAAAGAACATGCGCATTATCCCAGTTGACAATCACTCATCACTCGAGACTCGGCATACACCCATATATCTGCAATCTCCCCCTTGATGAGTGCATTGTCAACTACCAATACAAATCATAATGGATAGAAGAAGGAAGAAAGAAGGAGAGAGAACTCGACCAAATGACCCAAAAGCATAACAAAGCCGAAGAAGGTCAAGTGGAAAGAGCAAGAGAACTTGGTCCCCAAAGACATGGGCAACGGCTCGACGCAACCAAGCAAAGCAAAGCTAGCCCTCAAGAAGAGGTAGAACAGGCTCAACGCCACTAGCGAGAAAGCTCGATACCAATTGAAATACCAATTGAAATTCAAGCAGAATAGAGCTAGCCCTCAAGACGAGGTAGAACGGGCTCAACACCGCTAGCGAGAAAACTCGATACCAACTGAAGAGCACAAAGGCAAAGGCGCTAGTCCCTCAAGAAAGAGGCAAAGGCTCAACACAACTAGCTACCAAAAATGCTCTGAACCAATTAGTAACTTCAGAAAAGCTCCGAACCAATTGGAAAATTCAAAATCCTCAAAATCTGAGCCAACTTAAACTCCCCCTCCAATAGTGCACACAAACTAAGGTATGATATCTCTCCCTTATGATTTGACAAAAATTCTCCCCCTTAGTTGAAAATGCACTATCAAGTGTCTCCCCTCCAAATGCATATGAGTTAAAATGCAAGTTAGAAGCTTTAGGAATATAGTCGATAGAATGGGAAGATGCTCAACAAAATGCTGATCCGATGACTCAACAATATGCACAGAATGCTAGCAAGGGCTCAAACTGATCACCAAATACGAAATCTGAACATTAGAGCAAATGAGCAGTTTTCAGCCAAAAAGATAGTCACCATCAAAATAGCACTAAACATGTATAGACAGGAAGTCAAACAAGTGCTAAACATGTATACAAGGTGAACTACCCCTAGCAAAGTTCAATCATCATGCTATAGAATGAAACATAGACTTGTGTATTCGAATTTTATCGGAGTTGCAGCGGTTAAATTACACAAGTTCAAATTTCAGCATGTGATGGCGAGAGGTTGAAAGCTTGTCATTGCCTAACTTTTCAACTGTGAGAAGCCTATGTAGAAGCAATCAGAAGCTTAAAGCAACAGTTTCAGTCATACACTACACAGCTCAAGTTTAACTCAAAGTGCAATGAGAGACAGTCTTGATATTGGGATGTGCTGACAAGCAATCCCATCTCGATCTTTCCAATTCACTTAAACTTGGTTCAATTTTAAAGCAGAATATGAACATACCAAGCAAGTGAATGACTCAGAACTAGAGACATAGCAACCTAGCATATATGAAGAGCACAAGTGAATTCAAACACATTCTACACATGCTAGTTGCATATCTCAATGGTGAACAATTTCAAGTTTGATGTTCATTAAGCAAATTCACCATTCATAAAATAGCTCAACTCACAACATGTATCAGTGATCAGAAAGAGCATAAGCTACAAGCATCATCATAAAGCATCAGAACATACACTAAACAGAGCATAGTCACATTCTAAAGAATATATACATGAAGCTCAGAAAATGCAAGGATGCATGATGAAGTGCAAAGACTAACTTATCCGAAATGATACCAATTGAAGGACAAAGAGTCAATCTATAACACACAAACCAAAATGTTTCCCCCCATCTAAAAGGGGAAACACACACCAAGCTCACCTCTCAACCTAGCAAAAGTTGATTGGTCCAAAGGCTTGGTGAAAATATCAGCCAACTGATGATGAGTATCGACATGGTGAAGGTCGATATCACCCTTCTCATAGTGGTCTCGCAAGAAATGAAAGCGCACATCAATATGTTTGGTCTTAGAGTGCAGCACGGAGTTCTTAGCAACGCTAATAGCACTTGTGCTGTCACAAAGCAAAGGAACGTGAGAAAAGCTCAGACCAAAATCACGCAAAGTGGCCATCATCCAAAGCAACTGGGAACGATAGCTAGCCGCAGCAACATACTCAGCCTCCGTGGTAGACTGGGCGACACTAGACTGCTTGCGAGAAGACCACGATACAAGAGAAGAACAATAAACTGACAAGTCCCAGAAGTGGACTTGCGATCAAGTCGGCAACCAGCAAAATCGGCATCAGAATAACCGCAAAGGGAGAGGGTGGAGGAAGTAGAATACCAAATCCCAAATTCTGGAGTGAAGCGAATACGCTTGACCGCCTGACGGTGAGAAGTGCGCGGCGACGACTGAAATCGTGCGCACAGACACACCACGAACTGGATGTCCGGGCGTGTCGCCGTCAGGTACAGCAGCGACCCGATCATACTCTGGTACTCCTTCTGGTCCACAGCTTTCCCATCCACATCCGCATCCAGGGCCGTCGTGGTCGACATGGGTGTTGGAAGAGGCTTGGCCTCACCCATATCGAACTTCTTCAAAATGTCCTTGGTGTACTTACCCTGGTGCACGAACGTGCCCTCTCGGGATTGCTTGATTTGCAACCCGAGGAAAAACGTCAACTCGCCCATCATGCTCATCTCAAACTCCTTGCTCATAGTGTCTGCAAACTTGGCAACCAAAGCGTGAGAAGAACCACCGAAAATGATATCATCCACGTAAATCTGGACCAAGAGAGTGTCATTTCCTTGCTTGAGGAGAAAAAGCGTTTTATCCACACATCCCATTTTAAAACCCTTAGCAAGCAAAAAGGTTTTCAACCTATCATACCAGGCTCTAGGGGCTTGTTTCAAACCATACAAAGCTTTGTGAAGTTTAAAAGACATGGTTTGGAAACTTGGGATTTTCAAAACCGGGGGTTGTTTCACATACACCTCTTCTTCTATGTAGCCGTTTAAGAAGGCACTCTTGACATCCATTTGAAAAAGTTTAAAACCTTTGGATGCAGCAAAAGCCAAGAGTATCCTAATTGCCTCCAAACGAGCTACAGGAGCAAAAGTCTCCTCATAGTCTATCCCTCCTTCTGACTATACCCCTGGGCTACAAGTCTGGCCTTGTTTCTCACAACATGGCCATCCTCTCCTTGTTTGTTTTTGAAAACCCATTTTGTACCAATAAGGTGACACTCAGGAGGAAGAGGAACCAAAACCCAAACCCGATTTCTCTCAAAATTTTCTAACTCCTCATGCATGGCATTGACCCAATCCGGATCAGATAAAGCGTGTCCAACATCTCGGGGTTCCAAATCAGCAACAAATGCAGAATGAGCAAAGTGAGAGATTTGTTGTGACCTTGACCGAGTGACACGTTCGCCGATGCTGCCGATCATCTGTTGAGGCGGGTGTTGGCGCTGGATGTGTCGTGGCGCCTCCCGAGCTGAAGAAACCTCCCCCTCAACAGCAGCTGGTGCCTCCTCGGGTACAAAGGTACCGCTCGAGGTGGCGGATCCCACGGCCCCCAAGTAGTCGAAGAAGGGTCGGGGCCGTGAGTGGTAGTAGAGGCCGCTCTTTGTGGCACAGCAGGTGGAGGTGGTGCTGGATCATCCATCCCTTCAGCACCCTCGTCCTCATCATCAAAAAGAGGCTCACCAACCTCATGATCACCTGCACGCTCAAAACGAGAAGAAGGACAACCATGGTCTCGTCGAAGGTGACATCGGATGTCTCCATGACTCGGTTAGTATCATGGTTAAGTACACGATATGCATGAGTATGAGTGTCATAACCCAAAAATACACCGTCAGAAGAACGAGACTCAAACTTGTCCAGTTGCCTTTCTTGAGTAAAACAGTGGCAACCAAAAACTCTAAAATAACTCACTTTGGGTTGTTTTCCAAAACGCAACTCATAAGAAGTCTTTTCAAGAAAGCTCAGAGAAAAATGCGATTGGAAATATAGCATGCAGTGTGCCATAGCTTCGGCCCAATATCGCCTAGGAGTCCTATGCTCATCGAGCATCGTCCTGGCCATCTCTACAAGGGTCCGATTTTCCTCTCTACAACACCATTTTGTGGCGGTGTGTAGGGGGAAGAAAACTGATGCTCAAACCCAAAGAGTTACAAAACTTCTCAAAATCTGAATTCTTGAATTCGGAACCATTATCACTTTTAATAGCTCGCATCGAGTTCAAAGGGAACTCGTTCTGAAGACACAAAATCAGATTGCGAGCAAAAGAGAAAGTCTCGGTCTTCTCAGCTAAAAAGAAGACCCACGAATATCTCGAAAAGTCATCAACAACAACAAGCACATACCACTTCCCCCAACCGAGCTCACCCGAGCCGGACCAACAAGGTCCATATGCAAAAGCTCTCCAGGGAGCTTAGTCATGACCTAGTCACTGGATGGTGGGGAGCGGCAACCATATCCCATGTCTACAAGAATGGCAAACAAGATTCTTCTCCATAGACAACTTGGGCAATCCTCGGATTAGGCCAAGTGAGCTAAGCCTTGCAAGCAAGTCGAAGCTCAAATGTCCAAGTCTCTATGCCACTTCCAAAGATCAGAGGAGGAAGGTCCAGCCAAAGACAACGAGAAATGCCAAAAGACTCCGAAAATTCGCACGAAAGACTTTCCCAAGGGCGAAATCCAACACACAAGATTGCCCTGAGGATCCAAAATACGACTGAGATTCGGCTTAAAACGAATCTCATAGTCATCATCAAAGAGTTGTGAAACAGAAAGAAGCTTAAAATGCAAGTTAGAAACAAGAGCAACATCGCGCAACACAAAGTGCTCATTAACTCGCACCGACCCACGAGACAACACCTTACCTTTGCTATTGTCGCCAAAGGTGATAAACTTCTTTCTGGCAACTGGACTAAGACTGGAGAACCACTTGGCATTTCCGGTCATATGCCTCAAGCAATCGGAATCCACCAACCAAACGTTCTCCAATCGTTTTACCTACATCATTAAAAAGACATAGGGTGAGCATACGGTCCAACATGGGGTTAGTGAAGTAGGAAGAATACCAGTGTTGGGCCGGCTGCTCAAAAGAACGGTTAGCAGAAAAACCATTCCTAGCGCGTCTACAAGAAGAGCGATCACCACGTAGAGGAAAACGTGGTCCGCTAAGGGAGGAGAGTCCATCGCGATATCCAAAACGCGATGGGGGAAACGCTCAACTACAAAGCCACCGCCACGGGGTCCATAGCCCACAACTGCAGGCTCCCGCCAGGCACGTTCTCTTCGTGGCCTAGACCTAGGAACTTGAGGTTTTGGACCTCTAGGCCTAGCAGCACGCCTCTGAACATTCGGCACATGTATATCATGGAAAGGATGGTACATGTCCATGTTGTTCATCTCCTTTGCACGGCGCGCCTCTCTCTTGCGCCGAAAGCAAAACTCACTCAAGTGTCCATCTCTCCCACAGTGCTCACAATGGTACCTCACCGCTCTCATAGGGGGTTGTTGGTACTCACAATAGTGGATGTGGATCACTTTGCCCTTCTGTGGCATAAGCTCCTCTTGGATAGGTGGCATTGTGTCTAGCTTGTTCTTGAGGTGGTTTGGTTTTGGGCCCATGATTGTTTCTTGGTGGAGCTCTCGGAGGTTCAACGAACACCATCCTTGGTGTTAGGCTTTAGAGGCTCTTTGGGTGGAATCTTGGTAAGCTTGGGAGTAGTGGTGGAGTTGGGCTTCTCACTCAGGTTAAGACCACTAAACTCTCCAATCTTGCCAAAAGATGAAGCACACAACACCCTGAGCAAAGCCTACACCTGGACCTCCAGCAGCACGCTTGAACTGGGAGATCATCATCCCAAGCTGCGGCTCACCACTAGACACCCATGACAAGATGGTCCAAGGTATGTGTTTTCCTCCTCGGTTTGCATCTTGTCATGCTTCACGTTCGCAATCTCTATCTCCAAACCCTCACACAAAGCACACCTAGACACACAAGTGCTACCCGAACTGGCCTTTTTAAGAGACACAATCTTGGCATTCTTCTCTGCCAACTCGAATTGCAAGCCTGCACAAGACTTGCACGCACCCAACAACACGGGTCTTGCCCGGAGCTCATCCACCTCTCCAACCAACGCAGCATACTTACCTCTCAAAGTGAGAAGGTCAGTCATGTGCGTGGTGCACATCTCGCACTCACCCTCCTCAGAAACGACTACGGTGGACTTAGCAAACTCAAGCTCCTTCACCGTATCCTCCCACTTCTGCCTAAACTCCTTCCGCTCTCTAGCAGCACGACTAAGCAGCTTATCTTGACTAAGAAGGGCGGTAGTAAGTTTCTCGACCTCAGCAGAAAGCTCGTCGGGGGTCAAAGATACCTGGGAGGTGTCGTCGTCGTCGTTCCGAGGGATCTCCTCCAGCTCGCCGTCGACCTCCTTGCCGAGGGCCATGGTGCAGAAGCCCTCGTTGTCGGCGAAGAAGCAGAGGCCGTTCAGCTTGTCCTCGATCCTCTTCTTCTTCTCGGACTCGTCGTCGCTTGAGGAAGCGGAGTCATCATCCGAGTCATCAACGTCACTGAGCGTGGCGAAGAATGCACACTGCTCAGCCTGGGCCTTCTCCATGTACTTCATCTTGATGTACTCCTTGTTGAAGCCACCCTTCCGCTTGTGCTTCGCAGGGACGTACTTCTCCTTGCGCTTGCCAGAGTCGTACTTGTGCCCATGATCCGCCTTGCTGAAGACTTGCTTGTTCTTCTTCGGGCAATTGGCGATGAAGTGGTTGGGGTCGTCGCACTTGAAACAACCCGAGCGTCCTCCTCCGCGGTGACGGTTCATGCGGTTGTTGTGGAACCGTTAGAACTGGTTGGCGAGCAACGCTAGCTCGTCATCCCCCATGAACTCCAGCTGCTCCTCTGTGACAGAAAGAAGAGAAGAGAGTGCAAATCCTCCAGAGGTGTTAGCAGAAGAGCCAGAAAGCAAAGCCATCGACGGGCCAGAAGGATTTTCATAAGAAGCTCTCGCCATGGCATCAATCTCACTGGACTTGAGCTTACTAAAGAGCTCGTCGCATGTGAGGGTCTCATAGTTAGGTGATTCAATGATCGCCTGAACCTTAGAATCCCACACCAACCGATCAAGAGTGTGTAAAAGCTTCAAAGCCCTCTCATGATCATTGAAAGGCAACAACTCCTTGTTAGCCCTCATCCTGTTGAAAATCACCTGAAAGCGAGCGAATAAACTTTCTATGCTCTCGCCAGGCATGTGTTGAAAGTTCTCATACTCCCGCTTGTGCGACTCATAGAGACGAGATTTGACTTGAGTGGTTCCGTCATGGAAGCGCATGAGGGTCGCCCAAATCTCACGAGCCGTGGGGAGATGAGACACGCGATCAAACTCAGACATGCTCAAACAGGAGAAAAGAGCATTACGGGCTCGGCTATTGGCATCGTGCTCATCGATCTGATGCTGAGTTGCACGAGCAGCCAAGACCACGTAATCTGCAGAGTTGCAAATATCCCAAACAGAAGCACCCATGCTCTGAAGATAGGCCGACATGCGTATCTTCCAATACGCATAGTTCGTCCCATCGAAAAACGGCGGTTTGCCCATGCCATGATCCATGTCGCCTTCTGTGGATTTGGAACCGGCTAAGGTGGAAGATCCTTAACCCGCTCTGATACCAATTGAAGGACCGAAAGTGCTACCAGAAAGCGACCAGAGGGGGGTGAATGGGAGCTTCAAATTTCTTTTCAGAAACTTGTTGCCTCTGTCCCAGAGAATCAACCCCAAAAGCAAACTTAGAGCTTGCGAGTGTCCATGACCCTAGATGTAGGGTGGATGCTTCCGAGAAGCACAGCGAGACACACCACAACTCTAGAAACCCAATGCAAAAGCCGGAAATCAAAACCGACAATGAACGAACGAACCACGAACGAAAACGTGCAAAGCTACACTGACCGGACTCACTGGAGCGTCCGGTCAATAGGCACCGGACGCGTCCGGTCGAACAAAAACCGTTTTGGGACCTTACTGTTCGTGACCGGACTCACTGAAGAGATGCGTCTGGTCGATAGTCGAGCGTCCGGTCACAAGAACACAAACCCAATGAACAGTGCAAGGAGCGTGTCCGGTCACTTGCTCGTCGAGCGTCCGGTCAAGTAGCGAAGAAAAACACAGTGAACGTGTTCATCGACCGGACTCAGGGTCAGCGTCCGGTCGTTGAACAGGCAGCGTCCGGTCACCCCGAGTTTGTGCTATTCGTCCACCGATTCGACTCGATCTCACCCAAAACGAATCCTCTAAGGATCAAACTTGGTGAGAGGAATCACAAGGAGGATAGTGAGCTACTCCTAGGAGATCATGGCTCGAACCTATCTCCAAATCGATGAATCGAAGAAATTCGAGGAGAGGGGAGAAAAGTTGTCCCAAATCAAAATCAACCCGATCTACTTGTTCGTGAGGAGTTAGATGAATTCCTTCGGTGGAAATGATCTCCTCACTATAAAGAACAAGTTGATTCAAACGGATTTTGAAAAGACGCAGTAGAGAGGAAGATCGAGTGACGGGAAAATCGCGGAGAAACAAAGAACGCGAAGAACACGAACAAAACGCGAATCAACACATTGACCTGCAACCGTGTGGCTACCACATGCTACAACAGTGAGATTACGGTCTCACTTCATCAAAATCTCCAGTACACAGAGGTATGGTTCTCTACGGATCTCAGTTGCTACAACAGGGGATTAGGAGAGCAGGAAAACCTAGAAGGCAAAGAGCAAATGACTGAGATTGGATGGGAGGTGGGTGTCTCCCTCTACTTATCCTAATTCTAATTCCCACTCTACCCCTAACTAATTACAGAGCGAACCAGCTAAACCCTAGGGTTATTCTGGACCAACTAATGGTAGGTGGTGATCCGACGGCCACGCCCGCACAACTGGTAGCGTTGCCTCGACGCAACCTCACCGATTGTCGCCACGTGCCACCACCGCTCTGCTTGTCCTTTTCCGGACTTCGCCCCGGTTTTGAGGCCCAAACCGGGAAACCAGCCTTCACGACCAACCCCCGGTTTTGAGGCCCAAACCGGGAAACCAGCCGTCCATTGCCTGAGTTTTGTGGCCCAAACTCAGAAACCCGCAGCGCCCAGGTTTTGAGGCCCAAACCTGGAAACCGTCCTCAGCCCGAGTTTTGTGGCCCAAACTCGGAAACCATCAGCACCCAGGTTTTGAGGCCCAAACCTAGAAACCGTCCACTCGGTGGTTTTTCTGTCGCTCAACCACCAAACCAAGCCATAGAGGGGATGCACCGCCCGTGCACCTCATCCAGCGACACGTGTCCCCAGGTCCTCGACCCAAGCAACACCGTGCCCGCAAGTCTTCGCTCGTAGCTGTCCCAGGCTGTCAGCAAACACAGCTGATCCTCAGGCCACCGGTCCCTCAGTCCAAGCCTCACGTCCGCCCTTCGCCACTCTCGGTCCATCGGCACGGCACATCTCTACTTGACCTTCACCTTGCCTTCGATCACTGTATCTGTGCTCGACACCTGCACAACACAAGCCAAAGAATATGCACATTATCCCAGTTGACAATCACTCATCACTCGAGACTCGGCATACACCCATGTATCCGCAGCGGGCAAATAGAGCGCCCGCCTCGGTTAATATTAACCGAGGCGGGCAAATAATAGTGGCCACCTCGGTTAATATTAACTGAGGCAGGCACTATTATTTGCCCGCCTCGGTTAAGAAGTGTCAGTAGCAGTAGTAGTCTGTAGAGTAGCAGTAGCAGTAGTAGTAAAGTCATTGCATTAATTATAGTAGTAGTAGTAGTTGAAGGACCGAGAATGCTACCAAAGGCGACTAGAGTGGGGTGAATGGGAGCTTCAAATTTCTTTTCAGAAACTTACAGCTACTGTCCCGAAAATCAACCCCGAGTGCAAACTCTTGAGCTTGATAGTGTCTACGACCCTAGATGTAGGGCGGATGCTCCCAAGAAGCACAGCGAGACACTATACAACTCTAGAAACCCAATGCAAAAACCCGAAACCAAATCGGAAGTCAGACGAACGAACTGCGGACGAAACTGCGCAGAATTCACAGCATCGGACGCTGTCAGTCTGCCTGACGCGTCCGATGTGAAACAGGCAGTGAGAAAACCTTACTACATAGCCATCGAACGCTACTACAGTGAAAGCTCAACGTTCGATGTCAACGGAGCGTCCGATGCCAACACACTTGCTGCATCCGATGCAAAATGAGGGTTTCTAGAAGCTCACCGCATGACCATCGGACGCTGGACTGTAGCGTCCAATGTCAGCGTTCGATGCTCCTTCAAAAGCACAGAAACTGACACGTGGCAACGACGCGTCCGATGTGATGAACACAACGTTCGTGCCTCCGTGCTCAGCATCTGATGCCCCAAAATTGCACAGTTCTTCCGTGGATTCAACCTGATCTCCTCCGAATCAAAAGCACTGAGACTTAGACTTGGTATGAGAAGTTCCAAGGATGTTAGTGAGCTACTCCTAAGAGATCATGGCTCGAACCTAACTCCAAAACAATGAATCAGAAGAATTGTGGACAAAAAGGGAGAAAACCGATCCAAACACGAAAACCGATCGATCTACTTGCTCGTGAGGTTTGAGTTGAATTCCTTCGGTGGAAATGATCTTCTCACAGTAAAGAACAAGTTGATTCAAACGGTTTTGCCAATGGAGCAACGTGGAGAGAGATCGATCGACGGGTAACTTGTGGACAAAAGCAAAACGCGAAGAACAACACAAGAACGTGAATCATGTCGAGTTATGGGGATGCTACACTAGCCGAATGCTACCGCTGTGGTAGCCGAAAAATGGTTCTGCTACGTTAGTCGAACGATTCTGCTGAGTTAGCCGAACGCAAAAAATTTCGACCCCATAAACCAGGAACTACTACTAGTTATAGATCACGGGATTACCACTAGATGCGCAGGTGCAGCGGAAGACGTCTCGGTGTCGACGTGCGCGTCACAGCGATGCCGTGTAGATGTTCACGTCCGCCCTTCACGTCTCCACGTGTGGTTCGTCCTTGTGCTCTAGATGCAGCACCTCCGAGGTATCCCACACGTACAGGGAGGAAGCGTCACACCTCCAGACTGCTAGGTCTGCGAGGAGCAATAGGCGCGGGTGTGGGTTGGGCGACGGTTGTCAACAATTGACGTGGTTACAACCCTGGTCGCCCCACCCCTCTTTATATAGGCGTCCCTAATGAGCCCACCGACCTGGAGGCCCATTAGCAAACCCTGATCTCGGTCTGACTCGAGTCCAACTCGAATCAGGCTTCCAGCCCCTTAAGCGTGCGACCCTATGGGTTCACGCACACATAGACATGGCCCGAGTACTCCTACTCGCCCGATAGTTGACAGCGGCCTCTAGCAAGACGTGTCAACTCCTATGTATATGCAAAGATCATATCTGACGAACCACCACGATCACATATACGCAATTCCCTTGCCACACAATATTTGGTCCAACTCATAGGTTAACATTTAACCTAAGCACGGCCATGCATTTTATGATCCAATCATATGAGTGGTCCAGTGATATCTCTCTCGCAAGGAGAGGGGCAAATCCCATCTTGATCGACTATGTCTCACAGCATACTTCGTGACAAACCCGAAGACTACCTTTATAACTACTCTGTTACGAAGTAGCGTTTGATAGTCCCTAAGTAAGTCGATTCATATCTTGAGTACATACCACAATCTCAGGTCAAAGGATATAACGTATATGATGTGTAAAGATATAATAAGAACATCTCATGTTGGTTCAGTCCAGCCCCATGTCATACATGTGCCCACATTATTAGTTTGACATCTCTATGTCTATGACTTGTGAAACATAGTCATCAACTAATACATGTGCTGATCTAATATTCATGTGTGTCCTCACATGAACTCCGATCAGGGACAACTATCGAATAACCATACAAGTAAAAGAGTTTCACAGACAATTCACATAATTGCTAATCAATACATGTTGTCTTTAATGGATATTCAATGAACATATAATAAATCATGGATACAATAGAAATATCATCATCTCTATGATAACCTCTAGGGCATATTTCCAACAGTCTCCCACTTGCACTAGAGTTCATCTTTTAGATATCTAATACCCATAGACCTCACATGCGCCTCATGCTTAGGCTGTGGAAGAGCCTTTGTCAAAGGATCTGCTATATTCAAATCCGTATGTATTTTGCACATCTTAATTTCATCTCTTTTAATAAAGTCTCGAATGAGGTGAAATTTCCGCAGTACATGTTTGTTCTTCTGGTGATTCCTTGGCTCCTTAGCCTGCGCAATCGCCCCATTGCTATCACAATGTAAAGACAATGGGCTGGACGCATTTGGAAACACACCAAGATCAATGAGGAACCTCCTCATCCAAACACCTTCCTTTGCAGCTCCACTAGCTGCAATGTACTCGGCTTCTGCCGTAGAATCAGACACGGTCTCCTGCTTGGAACTTTTCCAACTTACTGCACCACCATTTATTGTGAACACAAAACCTGATTGA
The DNA here is from genome assembly GCA_009763385.1 of Coix lacryma-jobi var. lacryma-jobi. Classification (NCBI taxonomy): domain Eukaryota; kingdom Viridiplantae; phylum Streptophyta; class Magnoliopsida; order Poales; family Poaceae; genus Coix; species Coix lacryma-jobi. The sequence goes on along the minus strand of CM019823.1, from coordinate 65,445,538 downwards.
GATTGTGAATCATCTGTGTCAGTTTGGAAGCTAGCATCGGTGTAACCATTTACAACGAGCTCCTTCTCACCTCCATAGATTAGGAAGACATCTTTAGTCCTTCTCAAGTACTTAAGGATGTTTTTAGCAAGTGTCCACTGACTCTCACCTGGATTAGCTTGATATCTGCTTGCAACACTTAGAGCATATGAGACATCTGGGCATGTACATATCATGGCATACATGATGGAACCGATAGCCAAAGCATATGGAACCTTACTCATGCGCTCTCGCTCATCAGTTGTCGAAGGACACTGTTTCTCGCTAAAGCGCATGCCATGTGACATAGGCAAGAACCCATTCTTGGACTGTTCCATGTTGAACCGCTTCAACACCTTGTAAATGTACGTTTCTTGGCTTAATCCTATTAGCCTCTTTGACCTATCTCTATAGATCTTAATGCCCAGAATATATGTTGCTTCTTCTAAATCCTTCATAGAAAAACTATTATTCAGTGAAGTCTTTACGGTTTGCAACGTCGGAATGTCATTCCCAATCAACAGTATGTCATCTACATACAAGATTAGAAACACAACAGCGCTCCCACTTTCCTTCTTGTAAACACAATGTTCTTCTTCATTTTGACGGAAGCCAAACCCTTTGACCACCTCATCAAAATGAATATTCCAACTCCGAGATGCTTGCTTTAATCCATAGATAGATTTCTTAAGCTTGCATATTTTCTTAGCATTGCCAGGATCAACAAAACCTTCGGGCTGTATCATATACACGTCCTCTTCCAAATTTCCATTTAGAAAGGCTGTTTTAACATCCATCTGCCATATCTCATAGTCATAATAGGAAGCAATTGCTAGAATGATCCGGATAGATTTAAGCATCGCTACCGGCGAGAAAGTCTCGTCGTAGTCAACTCCTTGAACTTGCCGAAAACCTTTTGTGACAAGTCGAGCTTGAAGGACCGAGAAGCTACCCGAAAGCGACCAGAGGGGGGGGTGAATGGGAGCTTTAAAATTTCCTTGCGGAAACTAGATGCCACTGTCCCAAACTCAACCCCAAAAGCAAACCCTAGAGCCGACAAGTGTCCACGACCCTAGATGTAGGGTGGATGCTTCCTAGAAGCACAGCGGGACACTAGACAACCCTAGAAAGCCAACCCAAAAGACGGAACTCGAATCCGTTGACGAACGAACGAACCGCGAACGAATCGGCGCGAAACAGCTACGACCGGACTCTGGCCAGCGTCCGGTCAGCAGAGACCGGACGCGTCCGGTCGTCCAAAATCGGCTCTGGAACCTTACTGTTCGCGACCGTACTCACGAGTACGGAGCGTCCGGTCGTGTACAGTGCGTCCGGTCGAAACCGACAAAGCCAGGAACAGTGCAAGCGTAGCGTCCGGTCGAAATGCAAACAGAGCGTCCGGTCGAGAGCGTCCGGTCAGTACGCAGAAAAGCTTGGCGCCGTGCTCAACGACCGGACTCTGAAAGCGTGCGTCCGGTCAGACCGACAGAGCGTCCGGTCACCCCGCGACTGCACTGAAACTCCGGCGATTCAACCCGATCTCCTCCGAATCAAGTGCTCTAGGCTTGGGATTCGATCTGAGGAGTCACAAGGAGGTTAGTGAGCTATCTCTAAGAGATCATGGCTCGAACCTAACTCCAAATCGGTGAATCGAAGAATTTCGGGGGAAGGGAGGAAAAGTGACCCGAAACGAAAAATCGATCGATCTCCTAGACCGTGAGGTTGGAGGATGATTCCTTCGGTGGAAAGAAGTGCCTCACGATCTAGAACGACTTGGTTCAAACGGAATTGCAAAAGATGAACCGAGCAAAGAGATCAAGCGACGGGAAAATCGTGGAGCAAAAAGGATTCCGCGAAGAACACAAGCAAAACGGAAATCACAGCCACGAACTCGAATCAAGGACGCAAATCAAGCCATCGATCAGTGCTCCAAGGTGAAGATACGGCCTCACTTCCTCGAATCAACAGTACACAGAGTGGAGTCTCTCTGCGGATCTCAACTAGCTAAAGCAGGGGTGTGGGAGAGTGGAAACCCTAATGCTAGGAAGCAAATGACTGCGCTAAAACTGAGATTGAGATAGGGAGGAGGGTGTCTCCCCTGGACTACTTATACTAACCTAGCCTAAGTCTATTTCCTACTCTACCCCTCTCTACTCTAATTACAGAGCGGACCAGCCTAACCCTAAGGCTATTCTAGTCCACCCGCTGGTGGTAGGTAGATCCGACGGCCACGCCCGCACGGTCTTCCGCGTCGCCTCCACGCAACCTTCAGATTGCCGCCACGTGCCGCCACCACTCTGCACCCCCGGTTTTGTGGCCCAAACCGGGAAACCAGCCTCCAGCCCGAGTTTTGTGGCCAAACTCGGAAACCGTCCGCGCCCGAGTTTTGAGGCCCAAACTCGGAAACCGGCCCACGCCCAGGTTTTGAGGCTCAACCTGGAAACCGTCACGCCCAGGTTTTGTGGCTCAACCTGGAAACCCAGCACCCAGGTTTTGAGGCCCAAACCTGGAAACCGTCCACCGTTGGTTTTTCCCGGGCTCTACCAACAAACCGGCGTCGTAGAGGGGATGCACCGCCTGTGCACCCCTTCCACCGACATGATCGCACTTCTCCGCTTGTCGCTGTCGCAGGCTGCCAGCCACCACAGCTGATCCTCCGGCCTCCAGTCCATCAGTCCAAGTCCACGTCCGCCCTTCACCGTCCGATACATCGGCATGGCACGTCCGCCGCACGGCACGCCCATCCTTCATCGCGCCCGGTCCGTCGGCACGGCACGTCGCAACTTGACCTTCACCCGCCATCGATCACTGTCTCCGAGCTCGACACCTGCACAACACAAGCCAAAGAACATGCGCATCATCTCCGTTGACAATCACTCATCACACAGAGACTCGGCATACACCCATGTATCCGCAATCTCCCCCTTGATGAGTGCATTGTCAACTCCACAACAAATCATGAATAAGAAGAAGGAGGTAGGAAGGAGTGGGAGGAGAAAACCCAACCAAATGACCCAAAAGCCTAACAAAAGCCAAAGAAGGTCAAGTGGATGAAGCGAAAAACTTGGTCCCCAAAGACATGGGCAACGGCTCGACGCAACCAAGCAAAGCAAAGCTAGCCCTCAAGAAGAGGTAGAACAGGCTCAACACCGCTAGCAGATACCAATTGAAGATCGGAGGACAACAGAAGCAAAATGCTAGTCCCTCAAGATAGAGGCACAGAGGCTCAACACAACTAGCAAGAAAATCACTCCGAACCAATTGGAAATCAACCCAAAACAAATGGGAAAGCACACCAGACGATACCAATTGAAAGCCAAATGAAAAAGCTTATGAAAGCTCATGAAAAGCTAGGAACGTTTGCTAGTCCCTCAAGACAGAGGCAACGGCTCAACACAACTAGCAAACTCCCCCTCGACAAATGCAAGCAACTAGGACAAAAGATTTTCAGGGCATATGATTTGCGTAAATTTCTCCCCCTAGTTGAAAATGCACTTATCAAGGCCAAAAGGTATCGGAGAAGCAACTCTCTTCACATAAACTCCCCCTGAACACAAGATCTCCGTCCACAATGCATATGGAGTCAAAATGCAAGTTAGGAGCTTCAAGTATATAGTCAAAAGAGTGCAAAGATGCTCTAATCAGTATAGCTCCAACATCTCAATTAAGCACTCAAATAGCAAAGGCTCAAACTGATCACTTATACGAAATATGAAGCATATGAGCATGTGAGCAGTTTTAAGCCAAAAAGATAGTCACCATCAAAATAGCACTAGACATGTATAGAAGGAATCCAAACAAGTGCTAAGCATATATACAAGGTGAACTACCCCTAGCAAAGTTCAATCATCATGCATAGGAATGAAGCATATACTTGTGATTTCAAATTCATATCGGAGTTGCAGCGGTAAAAGAATTCACAAGTTCATTTTTGGCATGTGATTGCGAGAGGTTGAAAGCTTGTCATTGCCTAACTTTTCAACCGTGCGAAGCCTATGCCGAAGCAATCAGAAGCTTAAAGCAACGGTTTCGGTCATACACTACATGGCTCAAGTTTAACTCAAAGTGCAATGAGAAACAATCTCAATACCATGAGGTGTTGACAAGCAATCCCATCTCGATCTTTTCAATTCAACAATACTTGGTTCAGATTTTAAGCAAGTTATGAACAACCAAGCAAGTGAATGACTCAGAACTAGAGACATAGCAACCTGGCATATATGAAAAGCAGGAATGGACTCAACACACCCTACACATGCTAGTTGCATATCCCAATGGTGAACATTTTCAGATTTATGTACATTAGGCATAATTCACCATTCCAAAAAAATAGCTCGCTCATAACATGTAACAGTGATCAGAAAGAGCATAAGCTACAAGCATCATCATAAGTATCGGAGCAATACTAACAAGAGCATAATTACATTCTAGTGAATATAGACATAAAGCTCAGAACGTAAATGCGTATGTCCGACACAAAACTGAAAGAAGGAAGATACCAATTGGAAAGACTCAAGAAACTCAAAAGAAAAGAGCCTCAAAATAAAAGAGTCAGTCTGTACATCTCAAAATGCTTCCCCCATCTAAAAGGGGAAACACACACCAAGCTCACCCCTCAACCTATTAAAGGTTGATTCGTCTAAAGGCTTGGTGAAAATATCAGCCAATTGGTGATGAGTATCGACATGGCGAAGGTCGATATCACCCTTCTCCTGGTGGTCTCTCAAGAAATGAAAGCGCACATCAATGTGTTTGGTTTTCGAGTGAAGCACGGGGTTCTTAGCAACGCTAATGGCACTCGTGCTGTCACAAAGCAAAGGAACTCGAGTAAAGCTCAAACCAAAGTCACGCAAAGTGGCCATCATCCAGAGTAACTGGGAACAGCAGCTAGCCGCAGCAACATACTCAGCCTCCGTAGTAGACTGGGCGACACTAGACTGCTTGCGAGAAGACCACGACACAAGAGAAGACCCAATAAACTGGCAAGTCCCAGAAGTGGACTTGCGCTCAATGCGACAACCAGCAAAATCGGCATCGGAATAACCGCAAAGCGAGAGAGTGGAGGAAGCAGAATACCAAATCCCGAACTCAGGCGTGAAACGAAGGTACCTGAATATGCGCTTCACCGCCTGACGGTGAGAAGTGCGTGGCGAAGCCTGAAAGCGCGCGCACAAGCACACGGCGAACTGAATGTCCGGCCGTGTCGCCGTCAGGTAGAGCAGCGATCCAATCATGCTGCGGTACTCCTTCTGGTCTACTGCTTCTCCATCCGTGTCGGCATCCAGGGCAGTCGTCGTCGACATGGGCGTCGGAAGAGGCTTGGCCTCACCCATGTCAAACCGCTTCAGCAAGTCCCTCGTGTACTTGCCCTGGTGCACAAACGTCCCCTCTCGGGATTGCTTAATTTGCAACCCGAGAAAGAAAGTCAGCTCGCCCATCATGCTCATCTCGAACTCCCTGCTCATAGTATCTGCAAACTTGGCAACCAAAGCGTGAGAAGAACCACCGAAAATGATATCATCCACGTAAATTTGGACCAAGAGAGTATCTTTGCCTTGCTTGAGGAGAAAGAGCGTTTTATCAACACATCCCATTTTAAAACCCTTAGCTAGCAAAAAGGTTTTTAATCTCTCATACCAGGCTCTAGGGGCTTGTTTCAAACCATACAAAGCTTTGTGGAGTTTAAAAACATGGTTTGGAAACTTGGGATTTTCAAAACCGGGGGGTTGCTGGACATAGACTTCCTCCTCAATGTAGCCGTTTAAGAAGGCACTCTTGACATCCATTTGAAAAAGTTTGAAACCCATGGATGCAGCATAAGCCAAGAGTATCCTAATAGCCTCCAAACGAGCTACAGGAGCGAAGGTCTCCTCATAATCTATCCCCTCCTTCTGACTATAACCCTTCGCTACAAGCCGGGCCTTGTTTCTCACAATGTGGCCCTCCTCTCCTTGCTTGTTTTTAAAAACCCATTTTGTCCCAATAGGTTTACAGTCAGGAGGTGGTGGCACTAGAACCCAAACCCGATTTCGCTCAAAGTTCTCTAGCTCCTCATGCATGGCATTGACCCAGTCCGGATCCGTCAATGCGTGTCCAACATCTCGGGGTTCAAAAGACGCAACAAAAGCAGAATGAGCAAAGTGCGAGATGTGCTGTGACCTGGAGCGAGTAACTCGCTCGTCGATGTCGCCGATCATCTGTTCAGGGGGGTGCTGGCGCTGGATATGTCGTGGCGCCTCCCGGGAAGAAGTGACCTCCCCCTCAACAGCAGCTGGTTCCACCCCGGGTACAAAAGGTACCGCGCGAGGTGGAGAATCCCACGGCCCCCAGGAAGAAGAAGTGTCGGGGCCGTGAGTCGTCGTCGAGGCCGCCCTTTGCGGCACGGCAGGTGGAGGGGGTGCTGGATCATCTATACCTTCAGCACCCTCGTCCTCATCATCAAAAAGAGGCTCTCCAACCTCATGATCACCTGCACGCTCAAAACGAGAAGAGGGACAAACAAGAGTCTCGTCGAAGGTGACATCTGATGTCTCCATGACTCGGTTAGTGTCAAGGTTAAGTACACGATAGGCTCGAGTGTGAGTGCCATAACCCAAAAACACACCGTCAGAAGAACGAGACTCAAACTTGTCCAGGTTGCCTTTCTTCAATATAAAACAGTGGCAACCAAAGACTCTAAAATAACTCACCTTGGGCTGGCGACCAAAACGCAACTCATAAGAGGTCTTCTTCAAAAACGCTCTCAGAAAAATGCGATTCGAAATGTAGCATGCAGTGTTCATAGCTTCGGCCCAAAAGCGCCTAGGAGTCCTATGCTCATCAAGCATCGTCCTGGCCATCTCAACAAGGGTCCGATTCTTCCTCTCTACAACACCATTTTGGGGCGGTGTGTAGGGGGAAGAAAACTGATGCTCCAAACCAAGGCGGTTACAAAACACCTCAAAATCCGAATTCTTAAACTCGGAACCATTATCACTTCTAATCGCTCGCATCGAGTTCAAAGGGAACTCGTTCTGAAGACGCAAAATCAGATTGCGAGCGAAGGAGAAAGTCTCGGTCTTCTCAGCTAAAAAGAAGACCCACGAATATCTCGAAAAGTCGTCAACAACAACCAAAACATACCACTTGCCACCAACCGAGCTCACCCGAGCCGGACCAACAAGGTCCATGTGTAAAAGCTCTCCGGGGTGCGAGGTCATGACCTTAGTCACCGGATGGTGGGGAGCAGCAACCATCTTCCCATGTCTGCAAGAATGGCAAACTAGATCCTTCTCCATCGAAAGCTTGGGCAATCCTCGGATTAGGCCAAGTGAGCTAAGTCTTGCAAGCAAGTCGAAGCTTAAATGACCGAGCCTCCTATGCCACTTCCAAAGATCGGAGGAAGAAGGACTAGCCAAAAGACAGCGAGAAGAACCAAACGATTCCGAGAAATTCGCACAAAAGACTTTCCCAAAGGGCGAAATCAGACATACAAGATCGCCCTGAGGATCTAAGATGCGACTAAGGTTCGGTTTAAAACGAATCTCATAGTCATCATCAAAAAGTTGCGAAACAGAAAGAAGGTTAAAATGCAGGTTAGAAACAAGAGCAACATCGCGCAACACAAAGTGCTCATTAACCCGCACCGTCCCACGAGACAATACCTTACCTTTACTATTGTCGCCGAAGGTTATGTACTCCTTTCCGGCGACCGGGCTAAGGCTGGAGAACCACTTGGTGTTTCCGGTCATGTGCCTCGAACAACCGGAATCCACCAACCAAACGTCCTCCAACCGTCTTACCTACATCAATAGAAAGACATAGGGTGAGCATACGGTCCAACACTGGGGTTAGTGAAATAAGGGTAATACCAGTGTTGGGCCGGCTGCTCAAAAGAACGGTTAGCAGAAAAACCATTCCTAGCACGTCTACGAGGGAAGCGATCACCACGCTGAGGAAAACGTGGTCCGCTGGAGAAGAAGCGCTCACCGCGATACTTAAACTGCGGTGGGGGAAAGCGCTCAACTAAACCTCCGCCACGGGGTCCATTACCTGCAAAAGCAGGACCCCGTCGGGTACGCTCTCTACGAGGTTTACGCCTAGGAGCCTGGGGCTCAACTGCTCTAGCGTCTTTCCTCGGAGCTCTCTCCAGCCTAGGCCTGGTGAAGGACCTAGCAGATCTCCCCTGGGCCTTCGGTACATGTCCACCATGAGCTGGATGGTACATGTCCGGGTTCTCCATCTCCCGAGCCCTGCGCGCCTCTCTCTTGCGCCTAAAGCAGAACTCGCTCAAGTGACCATCTCTCCCACAAAAGTCACACTGAAACCTCACCGCGCGCAAAGGGGGTTGTTGGTTTGCAGGGATGTGGGTATGGTTCACCTTGCCCTTGCCCTTCTGTGGCAACTCCTCTCGGATGGGTGGCATTGTGTCAAGCTTGTTCTTTAGGTGATTGGGCTTGGGTTGCCATTGTGGATTCTTGGGTGGAGCCTTGGGAGGTTCAACTACAACTCCATCCTTGGTGACAGGCTTGGCAGGCTCTTTGAGTGGAAGCTTGGCAAGCTTGGGAGCAGTGGTAGAGTTGGGCTTCTCACAGGGGTTCAGACCACTAGACTCTCCAATCTTCCCAAAGGCTGAGAGATCAACACTCTGAGCAAAACCTACACCAGGGGCACCAACAGCTCGCTTGAATTGGGAGATCATCATCCCGAGCTGCGGCTCACTACTGGAGACCCATGACAAGATGGACCGAAGGTATGTGTTTTCTTCCTCGGTTTGCATCTTGCCATGCTTCACATTGGCAATCTCCATCTCCAGCCCCTCACACAAAGCACACCTCGAGACACAAGTGCTATCTGAGCTGGCCTTCTCCAAAGACTCAAGCTTGGCATTTTTCTCTGCCAACTCAGATTGCAAGACAGGACAAGTCTTGCATGCACCCAACAGCTGCGGCCTAGCACGGAGCTCATCCACCTCTCCAACCAACGCAGCATACTTACCTCTCAGAGTGAGAAGGTCAGTCATGTGCGCGGTGCACGACTCGCACTCCGTCTCCTCCGACACTACCACGGTGGACCGAGCGAACTCAAGCTCCTTCACCGTGTCCTCCCACTTCTGCCTAAACTCCTTGCGCTCTCTAGCGGCACGCCTAAGCAATTTATCTTGGCTAAGGAGGGCAGCAGTCAACTTCTCAACCTCGGAGGAAAGCTCGTCGTAGGTGAGAGATACCTGGGAGGTGTCGTCGTCGTCGTCGTTCCGAGGGGTACGCTCCGGCTCGCCGTCGACCTCATCTCCGAGCGCCATGGTGCAGAAGCCGTCGTCGTCGGCGAAGAAGCAGAGGCCGTTCAGCTTGTCCTCGATCCTCTTCTTCTTCTCGGACTCGTCATCGCTCGAGCTGGCGGAGTCGTCATCCGAGCCGTCGACGTCGCTGAGCGTGGCGAAGAACGCGCGCTGCTCAGCTTGCTGCTTCTCCAAGTACTTCTTCTTGATGTACTCTTTGTCGAAGCCGCCCCGTTTCTTGTGCCTTGGGGGAACGTGCTTCTCCTTGTACTTGGAGTCGCGCTTGCGCCCATGTTCGCCCTTGCCCAAGTGCTTGTTCTTCTTGGGGCAGTTGGCGATGAAGTGGTCGGGGTCGCCGCACTCGTAGCATCCCGTGCGTCCTCCTCCTCGACGGCGGTTCATGCGGTTGTTGTGGAACCGCGAGAACCGGTTGGCGAGCAAAGCCAACTCGTCATCTCCCAAAGACTCCAGCTGGTCCTCTGTCACAGAAAAGAGAGAAGAAAGCGCAAAACCAGCTGAGGGGTTAGAGGAAGAGCCGGAAACCAAAGCCATGGACGGGCGAGAAGGATTTTCAAAAGAAGCCCTCGCCATAGCATCAATCTCACTGGACTTGAGCTTACTGAAGAGCTCGTCGCAGGTGAGAGTCTCATAGTTCGGCGATTCGATGATTGCCTGAACCTTGGAGTCCCACACCGAACGGTCAAGAGTGTGCAAAAGCTTCAAAGCACGCTCATGATCGTCAAATGGCAACTGCTCTCTGTTAGCCCTCATCCTGTTGACAATCACCTGAAAGCGAGCGAATAAACTTTCTATGCTCTCGCCAGGTTGATGTCTAAAGTTCTCATACTCTCGCTTGAACGACTCGTAGAGTCGGGTTTTGACTTGAGAGGTGCCCTCATGAAAACGCATGAGAGTGTCCCAGATCTCCCGAGCCGTAGCGAGGTGAGAAACGCGATCAAACTCACCCATGCTCAAACAAGAGAAAAGAGCATTACGGGCTCGGCTATTGGCATCGTGCTCATCGACCTGCTGTTGAGTCACACGAGCAGCCAAGACCACGTAATCAGGGGAGTTGCAAATATCCCAGATCGAAGCGCCCAAGCTCTGCAAATAGGCCGACATACGTATCTTCCAATACGCATAGTTCGTCCCATCGAAAAACGGCGGTTTGCCCACGCCGCGATCCATGTCGCCTTCGGTGGATCTGGAACCGGCTAAGGTGGAAGATCCTTAACCTGCTCCGATACCAATTGAAGGACCGAGAAGCTACCCGAAAGCGACCAGAGGGGGGGTGAATGGGAGCTTTAAAATTTCCTTGCGGAAACTAGATGCCACTGTCCCAAACTCAACCCCAAAAGCAAACCCTAGAGCCGACAAGTGTCCACGACCCTAGATGTAGGGTGGATGCTTCCTAGAAGCACAGCGGGACACTAGACAACCCTAGAAAGCCAACCCAAAAGACGGAACTCGAATCCGTTGACGAACGAACGAACCGCGAACGAATCGGCGCGAAACAGCTACGACCGGACTCTGGCCAGCGTCCGGTCAGCAGAGACCGGACGCGTCCGGTCGTCCAAAATCGGCTCTGGAACCTTACTGTTCGCGACCGTACTCACGAGTACGGAGCGTCCGGTCGTGTACAGTGCGTCCGGTCGAAACCGACAAAGCCAGGAACAGTGCAAGCGTAGCGTCCGGTCGAAATGCAAACAGAGCGTCCGGTCGAGAGCGTCCGGTCAGTACGCAGAAAAGCTTGGCGCCGTGCTCAACGACCGGACTCTGAAAGCGTGCGTCCGGTCAGACCGACAGAGCGTCCGGTCACCCCGCGACTGCACTGAAACTCCGGCGATTCAACCCGATCTCCTCCGAATCAAGTGCTCTAGGCTTGGGATTCGATCTGAGGAGTCACAAGGAGGTTAGTGAGCTATCTCTAAGAGATCATGGCTCGAACCTAACTCCAAATCGGTGAATCGAAGAATTTCGGGGGAAGGGAGGAAAAGTGACCCGAAACGAAAAATCGATCGATCTCCTAGACCGTGAGGTTGGAGGATGATTCCTTCGGTGGAAAGAAGTGCCTCACGATCTAGAACGACTTGGTTCAAACGGAATTGCAAAAGATGAACCGAGCAAAGAGATCAAGCGACGGGAAAATCGTGGAGCAAAAAGGATTCCGCGAAGAACACAAGCAAAACGGAAATCACAGCCACGAACTCGAATCAAGGACGCAAATCAAGCCATCGATCAGTGCTCCAAGGTGAAGATACGGCCTCACTTCCTCGAATCAACAGTACACAGAGTGGAGTCTCTCTGCGGATCTCAACTAGCTAAAGCAGGGGTGTGGGAGAGTGGAAACCCTAATGCTAGGAAGCAAATGACTGCGCTAAAACTGAGATTGAGATAGGGAGGAGGGTGTCTCCCCTGGACTACTTATACTAACCTAGCCTAAGTCTATTTCCTACTCTACCCCTCTCTACTCTAATTACAGAGCGGACCAGCCTAACCCTAAGGCTATTCTAGTCCACCCGCTGGTGGTAGGTAGATCCGACGGCCACGCCCGCACGGTCTTCCGCGTCGCCTCCACGCAACCTTCAGATTGCCGCCACGTGCCGCCACCACTCTGCACCCCCGGTTTTGTGGCCCAAACCGGGAAACCAGCCTCCAGCCCGAGTTTTGTGGCCAAACTCGGAAACCGTCCGCGCCCGAGTTTTGAGGCCCAAACTCGGAAACCGGCCCACGCCCAGGTTTTGAGGCTCAACCTGGAAACCGTCACGCCCAGGTTTTGTGGCTCAACCTGGAAACCCAGCACCCAGGTTTTGAGGCCCAAACCTGGAAACCGTCCACCGTTGGTTTTTCCCGGGCTCTACCAACAAACCGGCGTCGTAGAGGGGATGCACCGCCTGTGCACCCCTTCCACCGACATGATCGCACTTCTCCGCTTGTCGCTGTCGCAGGCTGCCAGCCACCACAGCTGATCCTCCGGCCTCCAGTCCATCAGTCCAAGTCCACGTCCGCCCTTCACCGTCCGATACATCGGCATGGCACGTCCGCCGCACGGCACGCCCATCCTTCATCGCGCCCGGTCCGTCGGCACGGCACGTCGCAACTTGACCTTCACCCGCCATCGATCACTGTCTCCGAGCTCGACACCTGCACAACACAAGCCAAAGAACATGCGCATCATCTCCGTTGACAATCACTCATCACACAGAGACTCGGCATACACCCATGTATCCGCAGAGCTTTATAAACTTGGACGTTTCCATCCATATCCTTTTTCTTTTTATAGATCCATTTGCACTCTATGGGTCTTACCCCATCAGGCGGGTCAACCAAGTTCCAAACTTGATTAGCTCCCATGGAATCTATCTCGGATCTCATGGCACTATGCCATTTCTCGAAATCAGGGTCCATCATTGCCTCGGCAAAAGTTGCAGGTTCGTCATCGTCTAACAATAACACATCCCCACGCAACTCACGGATTCTTGCCGACCTTCATGGTTGGGGCGGGGTGTCTGTTGCCACAGGTAGCTCAACTTGTTCTGCTACATTAGCATCACTCGTGGAGTCAATCCCTGTTGGCTCATCTTGAACTTCTTCAAGATACACCTTTTGCCCTCTCTTGTCTCTTTTGAGAAACTCTTTCTCTAAGAAAACACCGTTTCGAGCGACAAACACTTTGCCCTCTGTGCGGTTGTAGAAGTAATACCCTAAAGTTTCCTTTGGGTATCCCACGAAAAACCACTTGTCCGACTTGGGTGTTAGTTTATCTGAAATAAGTCGTTTGACATAAACTTCACAACCCCAAATCTTTAGAAAAGACAAACTGGGACTCTTACCAGTCCATATCTCATATGGTGTCTTAACTACGGACTTAGACGGTACCCTATTTAATGTGAAAGCGGTTGTTTCTAGAGCATATCCCCAAAACGATAAAGGAAGGTCCGACTGGCTCATCATAGACCGAACCATGTCTAAAGAGTCCGGTTACGTTGCTCGAACACGCCGTTTCTCTGAGGCGTTCCGGGTGGCGTAAGTTGTGGAACAATTCCGCAACTCTTAAGATGATTGCTAAACTCGTGGCTCAAATATTCGCCTCCACGATCTGATCGCAAGGCCTTAATTTTCTTGCCACGTTGATTCTCTACCTCATTCTGAAATTCTTTGAACCTTTCAAATGTTTCAGACTTGTGCTTCATCAGATAGATATAGCCATATCTGCTAAAATCATCAGTGAAGGTTATGAAGTATTGGAATCCGTCTCTAGTTGTCGTACTCATTGGTCCACATACATCAGTATGTACAAGTTCCAACAAGTCAGACGCCCTCTCAGGAAGACCTGTGAAAGGCGACTTGATCATCTTGCCCAGCAAGCAAGCCTCACATGTCTCGTATGATTCAAAATCAAACGAAGTTAGAATCCCATCAGCATGGAGCTTCTTCATGCGGTTTTCACTTATATGACCCAAACGACAATGCCACATATAGGTAGGACTTAACTCATTAAGCCGAGGCCTTTTAGCAGTAATATTACAGATAGACATAGGTGCATCATCAAGATTTCAAATAAACAACCCATTCACAATGGATGCAAAAGCCACAAACAAATCATTCTTAGAGATTACACAACCATTGTCTTTACTCGCAAATGAATAGCCATCCTTCATCAAACATGAAGGTGACACAATGTTTCGACTTAAACTTGGAACAAAATAACAATTATTCAACTCCAAAATAAATCCTGATGGGAGGTGTAGTTGCATCGTCCCGACGTTCAACGCAGCAACTCTTGCATTATTGCCCACGCGGAAATCAACCTCCCCTTTTCCAACGCTTCTACCTCTTACCATTCCCTGCATCGTATTGCAAATATGAGCAACCGAGCCGGTATCAAATACCCAAGAATTAATATAAGAGTTAGCGAGGAAAATATCTGTAACATGAACAACAAGTGTATGAGCAGCGGGAGTACCTTTACCACCGCCATCCTTCATCAAGGATGCTAAGTACACCTTGCAGTTCCTTTTCCAGTGACCTCCCCTTACAGTGGAAGCACTCAGAATTAGCAGTTGGTCCAGCAGCGTCAGGCGCAGGAGGGTTTGGCTTGGAGATCACATCTTTGGCCTTGCCCTTGCCCTTCCTATTCTTCCAAAAGTTGCCCTTGCTTTTAAAGTTGGGCTTGTTTTGGATTGCCATCACATGGCTGCTGCCACACCTTTCTTGATGTCTGCCTCTGCTGTCTTAAGCATGCCACATAGCTCATTCAAGCCCCTCTCCGCACCATGCATATGGTAGTTCGAGATGAAGTTCCCATAGCTAGGTGGGAGAGAAGAGAGAATGAAGTCAGTAGCTAGTTCTGGACCAATTGGGAAGCCTAGCTTCTCCAACCTCTGAGTGTAACCATCCATCTTGATCACATGTGGTCCAACTGCTGCACCCTCTGCTAACTTAGCCTCAGCAAGAGACTTAGAAACATTGAACCTTTCAGTTCTAGCCTGAGTCTGGAACATCTCATCTAGCGCTACGATCATATCGTAGGCAGTATGATTATTATCAAACTGCATCTGCAGATCTGGTTCCATGCTAGCAAGCATCAGGCATCCCACTTCAAGATCAGCATCACATGCTTTCTTGTAAGCGGTTTTCTCAGTAGCAGGTGCATTATTAGCAGGTTCCTCTGGTAGTGGGGTGTCTAGAATATCTTCCTTTTTCTGAGCCCTGAGAACAATTCTCAGGTTGCGGATCCAATCCGCATAGTTTGTTCCAGTCAACTTATCTTTCTCAAGTATTGAACGTAAAGTAAATGGTTGAGGTGTGGGTGCCATTGATCTACAACAAAAGTAAATGCAAAATACTAAGACAATGTATCCAAGACAGAGTAAATGATATTAAAACTTTAATAAAATTTACTCCCACTAAGACCTAAACTAACAAGTCTACTAGTGAGCTTTAGCATCACCGCTAGTGGACATGGTAGATCGGTAAGCAACTCTTCGCTAATCATATCACATATGACTCTTGTTGTTGGCCAGCATCTCTATGCGTGCTCAACTCCTTATACTTCAAAGTCCCTAACCGTTAGGATGACCTTGTTCAAGCAACCAACCCTTGTGCAGTAAGTATCTGATACGAACCTGTTTGGTCAAGGAAAATCAGTGACACCCTAATTTCATAGGCGCGCCACCGATTGTACAAGACATATGACAGTGCAAGGTTTGGGGAAGCATATGACTTGAACATTACTGAGGGATCGTTCTACACTTTCACTACCGCATGTAGACAGTAAACATGAATCATACGTGAAAGTAGAACATAATAAGAGAATAGCATCAACACAGATATGACTTGGTATAGCCTAGTGTCCCTTTGGAGATCTCCATCTCCACCAATCTGTTCACCATGATGACCTCCATCAACATGGTACATGCACGCCATTCTCCAGCGATGAATCCACAGAGACTAGCTACAACTAGCGTAATTAATAAAGTAATTACATAGTCGCGTGTAGGATCATCATAATTTTGGCACGCAGGCCATTACATCAAATGGAAAATATATATGTGGCTCCAGCCATATTGTCATAATCATGACATGCAAGTCATGAAATAATTACATACATGCATCACATACACATAAGGGCTATACCAGTCATCAATCCCTGCAAAACAGAGTTAAACTTTCCTGACGTCTAATCTTGAATCACAGAAAACATAATTTTTCCCAGCCTTTTTTCGTAAATCTAAATTCGACGAAACCGGCTAAAGCTAGTGAAAATCGGATGTAAAATTTTTTGTAGATTGATTTTCGTTTAAAAATCGTTTCAATCCGAGGTCGTATGCAAAAGTTATGACCGTTTTACCGAACAGCGCTCCTTTTGCAGATCTCATTCTGACGCACATCTCCTGCACTCGGCTCTTGACCTAGATTCGATTCGATCAATCTGATTGATCTCCATCTTGCCATGATTGGATTTACACGTATCACTTAACTCCGATGGCGGAAATCCGACCGGTAGGAGTAGATCGTTACATGACCAATACGGCAAGATCACGAATCAAGATCAGAAATTGATCTACAACCGCGCATATCTCTATATGCACACAACTGAATCTATAACGAGGCAGTAACGGTTTCGATACCACTGAAGGGTTACAATGTGCAACCTCAGCAGAGTGTAAAACCGATATATCAGCCATGCTCACGGTCACAAGCGGCTTGGACTTCTTCAAGATTAGTTGGTTACTAGTTACTAGTTCGGGTCATCTGATGGACTTCAGGTGTGGGTTGTGCCTGGTTCGAGATTAGTTGTGAAGGGTTACGAGGACGCTACGCTAGCTGAAAACAAAAATTTTCGACCCCATAAACCAGGAACTGTTGCTAGTTATAGATCACAGGATTACCACTAGACGCGCAGGTGTAGCGGAAGACGTCTCGGTGTAGACATGCGCGTCGCAGCGATGTCGTGTAGATGTTCACGTTCGACCTTCACGTCTCCACGTGTGGTTCGTCTTTGTGCTCTAGATACAGCACCTCCGAGGTGTAAGTGCAATCAAGCCCTAATTGTGGGTTTTGGTGATAATGACCACATGATTAGAGGACTAACAAGATTTATGAAGTTGATAAGCAGGTTATGATAAGAAAGGATGGTGTATATGCGTTGGTGGATCCCTCACACTACATTTTATCGATTCCGAGCTCAAAGTGCTTCAAAGATATTCTATTTTGATTACTTGAGTTTAGGAATGCCGTACTATTAAGAGGGAATGCAAATTCATTGATATGGCTGAATGACATGTGCTCAAACCAACTCAAACCATCCACATTTCCAACCAAAGACAGCTGCACCCATTGTAGATCTGTTCCTGTCTGTTTGGTGGGCGCGGCAGTGCCGTTCTAGGCGCGGCAGTGCCGGGCCGCGGTACTGCCGGGCTAAGGCCGGCACTGCCGCGACTTGATTTGTCCGTTGGATGGCAGGGGGTATTTACTTCACCCCCTCTGCCTCCCAACGGTCATCCACGACCAGAACTCTCCACCTACCTCCAGACAAGCTCTCTCTTCTCCATTGAAGGCTCTCCAAGCTCCCAACCACCAAAATCTCGATTCCCATTGATTCCAAGTGGTTGAGAGGCTCAAGCCTTCACCAAAGAGAAGCCCTAGCTGAGATCTACTGCCTAGAGCACTTGATTTGAGCCATAGCCGGTGGATTTGCTTCTATTACTCTTGGGTTCTTGGAACCCTAGCCGGCTAGGTGTCGCCCTAGAGCCTTGCCAACTTGTGTGGCGGCCTAGGGAGGTTTGTAATCACTTGTGCAGCTAGTAAGATTACCCCTCACCTCAAGGATTTGGTTCCTTGACTTGAGAACGAGGTTGAGTTGCAAAGCTCATGACCTAAGTGGTCAACCTCAACAACGTGGAGGTAGGCAAGCCTTGGTGGCGAGCTGAACCACGGGATAAATCACTTGTCTCGCGTGCTTGCTTAGTTTCATTCTCTATGTTCATGAGCTTGTGATATATTCTAGGGTTTGGCTCGATCTACTCTACCTTTCATATTTGGCTTGGAGTAGTTGTTTCTGCTGGTTCATATAGCCTTTTGTTACATTCCTATTCATATAGAATCTGCAGATTGTGGTTAGATTTCGAATTGCAGCTTCTGGTCTTCATCTGCGCGGCAGTACCGCGCTGAGGCCGGCAGTGTCGGGGAGCGGCAGTGCCGGGCACAGGGCGGTAGTGCCGGGCATATCTAATTTGGTTTTCAGCTGTGATTTTTGACAGGCCTATTCACCCCCCCCCCCCTCTAGGCCACACAGGTCCTTACAAGTGGTATCAGAGCCTGGTCTCTCAACAGCACTTAACCGTGCGAGAGTATGGCCACTGACGGAGGAACGGGTAACGCTAGTGTTGTGCAACCCAAACCCTTTGAAGATCCGGATGTGCACACCACTAGCAGCAGCGAGAGTATCTCCACAGCTAGCGGAAGGACACTTCCACAATTGGTTGTGTCGGCCGGAGAGCTCGCAAGACGAAAGGAAGAAAGAAGGTTGAGAAGAGAAGCTAGAGCCAAAGCAAAAGAAGATGCAGCAGCTCTCAAAGCAAAGGAAGACAAGGCTCAAAGAAGAGAAGAAAGAAAGATTAGAAGAGAAGAAAGAGCCAAGAGAAGAGAAGAAAAGAAGAAGAAGGAAGAGCTCAAAGCTAAGAAGAGTGTGCACTTGAGTGAAGACTCAAGTAGCACCGAAGATGGTGATGATGACATCTCCTATCATCTCAAGGATGACAAGAAGAAGAAGGAGGAGACCAAGAAGACATACGGAGCCGTATCCTACACTTATTCTTCTATGCCTAACCATGATTCTAGGCCTCTCATTAATGTAGCCGCGGGCAAGTTGCTTCGTTTCGACGGGACCAACTTTGCCAAGTGGAAGCACATTATGAAGACCTATCTTATTGGTCTCCATCCAGGTATTTGGGAGATTGTGCACAATGGACTTGAAGCACCGGTTGATCCAAAGAACCCCACTCAAGATGAGTTCCGCAACATTCATCTCAATGCCCAAGCCACTAGTGTGCTACTTAGTGCCTTGGATGGTGATGAGTACAACAAGGTCATGGGAGTTGAGGTTGCAAAGGAGATTTGGGACACATTGCATATTGCTCATGAAGGGGTTGATAAAGTAAGGCAATCCAAGATTGATTTGTTGATGGCCAAGCTCAACCGGTTTGTGATTTGTGATGGTGAAGGTCCTCAAGAGATGTTTGATAGGTTGATGGTCATTGTTGGCAAGATTAGAGGGCTAGGTGGAAATGAAATCAATGATCACAAGGTTGTGAAGATTATGTTGGAAGCTTATTCACCAAGAAATGAGACCGTAGTGACATTGATTAGAGACAAGAAGAAGTTTGAGAAGTTCACACCTAGTGATGTGCTTGGGAGGATTATCACATTTGATATGCAAAGAGAGGAAGCTAATGAAAGAAGGAAGCTTGGAGAGTTGCAAGCAAGGCTAGATGGGATGAAGATCAAGGAAGTGGCACTCAAGGCAAGCAAGCCAACAAAACAAGCAACATCAAGCAAGTCAAGTTCAAGCAAGCAAGCCTCTACAAGCAAGCCCAAGCAACAAAAGAAGAAAATAGAGGTTGAGGACAGCACATCATCCTCTTGCAAGAGTGAGAGTGATGGTGAAGAGTTTGAGAAGATTGATGATATAGCTCTATTCATGAGAAGATATCGCAAGGGGCTCAAGAAAGAAGGTTACAAATTTGTAAAGAGGAAGTTTCCTAACAAGAAAAAGAGAACTTGCTACAATTGTGGTAGCACCGAGCACTTCATTGCTCATTGCCCAAATGAGAAGAAAGACAACAAGGGCAAGAAAGATGACAAAGCCACTTACAAGAAGCACAACAAGAGATACATGGGAGAAGCTCACATCGGACATGAATGGGATTCAACCGCACAAACCTCAAGTGAAGAAGATGAGAAGATGGCAACCATTGCATTCCAAAAGTCATCTTCTTCACCAAGGCTATTCAACAACTTGTCCGATGATGATGAAGGCAACTCCCACACTTGTCTCATGGCCAAGAAAGAGAAGGTGAAAAAGACTCATACTTCTAAACCTTCTCTTCCACTTAGTGACATCTCTAGTAGTGAACTTAGTGACTCTTCTAGTGATGATAGCTCTAGTGATGAAGAGATAAACATGATAACAAAGAACTTAGATAAGAAAACCAAACTCTTTATCACTAAGCTAATGGAGGAACTAGAGGGTGTACAAGCCGAGCTAGCAATAAGTGAGGATGCTCTTATCAAACAAGAGGATCTCTATATTGCTTGCAAGGAAGCTCTTGCATTAGAGAGAAGTGAGTTGGATGTCTTGCATGAGGCCTTGGCCAAAGAGCAAGATGAACATGCTTCCCTAAAGAAGGCTCATGTTGAACTCAAGAAAAAGTATTGTGACTTGGATGAAAAGCACAAGGAACTTGAGCTGCAATATAACCTTCTTTGGGAAAGCAACTCAACTCTCCCTAAGGCAAATGTCACTTCTATTCCCTCCACTAGTGAAGGTTGTGGAAAATGCTATAATCTTGATTTGAATGTCTATTCCACTAACCTTGCAAACATGGAGGCCATGAGAAGAGAAATAGCAAGATTGACAAGTGTTATTGCAAGTGGTTGTGTCAAGTCTACTATAAGTGCTAGTGAGAAGACCCAAAGCAAGAACATGCCCAAGTTCAAGAACGGAAGACGTCCTTTCATAAAGGATGGGTTGGGGCATGTAAAGGGAGGCAAAACCAATGGAAGGAAGAAGGTGAATGGCTATGAGTGTGTGAGGTTTGAGAAGAAGGGTCACATTGGTACAGTTCAGCCTGCACAGACCGCGGCAGTGCCGCGCCAGAAGGCGGCAGTGCCGGGCCCCGACAGTGCCGCCCCCAGGCGGCAGTGCCGCGCCCCAAGAAAGGGAAGGCTACCAGTTCCCCTTCTGCTCAGTCTCACACACAGCCCAAGCAGATGCCAAATCAGAAGCAAGGGTCTCAGAAACCAAAGGAGTCTATTTGGGTAACCAAGAACAAGTTCATGCATCAACCCAAGATAGAAGCTCCAAGAATGAGCATGTCCTCTTGTTACTTTTTAGGACACAACAACAGTGGTAAAGTTGTTGCAAAGTATGTTGGTAATGACAAGAGGGCAGCCGACAAGTTTATTTGGGTTCCTAAGATACTTGTGACTAACATGCAAGGCCCCAATATCAATTGGGGACCTAAACCAAGGAACTAAACTTATTTTGCAGGCTTACTCCTCCGGTGGATCAAGTTGGGTGCTTGATAGCGGATGTACAAATCATATGACCGGAGAAAGGAGTATGTTCTCATCATATTCCCCAACTACAAATGCAAGTGAGAACATCATATTTGGTGATAACTCCAAGGGGGATGTGCTAGGTCTTAGTAAAGTTGCTATCACACTTGAACATTCAATTACTAATGTCTTACATGTTGATTCGTTAAGTTACAATTTGTTGTCCGTTTCGCAATTGTGTGGAATGGGTTTCAATTGTCTCTTTACGGATGAGGGTGTGGAAGTCTTTAGAAGGGAGGATTCCTCTATTGTCTTTATAGGTCGTTTGAAAGGGAAGCTTTACTTAGTTGATTTCAACAAAAGTGAAGCCAAACTTGAGACTTGTTTAGTGGCAAAATCTAGCATGGGTTGGTTATGGCACCGCCGACTAGCTCATGTTGGGATGAGGAATTTGGCCAAACTTCAAAAGGACAACCACATCCTAGGACTAACCAATGTTCATTTTGAGAAAGACAGAGTATGTGGAGCTTGCCAAGCCGGAAAGCAAGTAGGCGTACCTCACCCACCAAAGAGCTATGACACTACTACTCATCCATTGGAATTGATTCACATGGATCTCTTTGGACCGGTTGCCTACCTTAGCATCGGCGGTAACAAACATGGTCTTGTTATTGTTGATGACTTTTCTCGTTTCACTTGGGTATTCTTTTTGCATGATAAGAGTGTAGTGCAAGAGAAGGTGAAGATGTTCATACGAAGAGCTCAAAGGGAATTCGGTTTCAACATCAAAAAGGTTCGTAGTGATAATGGAACCGAATTCCGAAACACCCAAGTGGAAGAGTTACTTGATGAAGAGGGCATCAAGCATGAGTTCTCAGTGCCTTACACCCCTCAACAAAATGGTGTGGTGGAGAGGAAGAATAGAACGCTCATTGACATGGCAAGGACGATGCTAGATGAGTACAAGACGCCGGACATCTTTTGGGCCGAAGCCGTCAACACCGCTTGCCATGCAATTAACCGCCTCTACCTCCACAAGAGAAGAAAGAAGACCTCCTATGAGCTGCTAACCGGTAACAAGCCTAAGGTGTCTTACTTTAGAGTATTTGGGTGCAAATGTTTCATATTGAACAAGAAACCCAAAGTCTCTAAGTTCGCATCCAAGGTTGATGAAGGTTTTCTTCTCGGTTATGGATCAAACGAGCATGCCTATCGTGTTTTCAACAAGGCCTCCGGCAAGGTTGAAATAGCGATAGACGTGACGTTTGATGAAACTAATGGCTCTCAAGTAGAGCAAGTTGATGAAGTGGTTGTAGGTGATGAGGAACCTCCTTGTGAAGCAATCAAGCAACTAGCCATTGGTGATATAAAACCACAGGAACAGCAGGCTACTGGTCAGGATGGTCCTCAAGCTGAAGCTTCTGCTGGGACTGGTCAGATACAGTCCCCGGCAGTGCCGGGCTCGTCCCCGGTAGTGCCGGACCCCGGCAGTGCCGCGCGGAGCCAAGCAGTGCCGGGCACACCCAGAGCAGCTGCAGCTACTCCACTTCATGGAGTGAACCTACAACCCATCTTCGAGCGAGATGAAGAAGAGGAAGCTGAAGATGAACCAGAACCCATCGATCACCCAAGACTCAAGCAAACTATTCAACGAGATCACCCCGTTGATAATATTCTTGGGAGTCTACGAAAGGGGGTAACGACACGCTCTCATTTGGCAAATTTCTGTCAATATTACTCGTTTGTCTCCTCTTTGGAACCTCTCAAGGTAGAAGAAGCCCTGGATGATCCGGATTGGGTGATGGCCATGCAAGAAGAGCTCAACAACTTCGAGCGCAATCAAGTATGGTCACTCGTGGAAAGACCAAATACCAATGTCATTGGGACCAAATGGGTCTTTCGCAACAAGCAAGATGAAGAAGGTGTGGTGACAAGGAACAAGGCAAGATTGGTAGCTCAAGGGTTCACACAAGTAGAGGGCCTGGACTTTGAAGAAACATATGCACCGGTTGCAAGACTTGAAGCCATTCGGATTCTTCTAGCCTATGCAACCCATCATGAATTCAAGCTATATCAAATGGATGTGAAGAGTGCTTTCCTCAATGGCCCTATACAAGAGTTGGTATATGTCGAGCAACCACCGGGCTTTGAAGATCCCACGTTTCCCAACCACGTCTTCAAACTCCGAAAGGCGCTCTATGGGCTTAAGCAAGCACCTAGAGCATGGTATGAATGCCTTAAGGAATTCTTGCTCAAACAAGGCTTTGAAATAGGCAAAGCCGATCCTACTCTCTTCACTCATAAAGTCAATGGAGATATCTTTGTGTGCCAAATATATGTCGATGACATAATATTTGGTAGTACTAACAAATCCTTTTGTGATGAGTTTAGTAGGATCATGACTAAAAGATTTGAGATGTCTATGATGGGTGAGCTCAAGTTCTTCCTTGGGTTTCAAATCAAGCAATTGAAGGAAGGGACTTTTCTTTGCCAAACCAAGTACACCCATGATATGTTAAAGAAGTTTGACATGGTGAACGCTAAGCCTATCAAAACACCCATGCCAACTAATGGACATCTTGATCTTGATAAGGAAGGAAAAGTCGTGGACATCAAGGTATATCGTTCCATGATTGGCTCCCTCCTTTACTTATGCGCATCTAGGCCCGATATTATGCTTAGTGTGTGCATGTGTGCTAGATTTCAAGCTAACCCGAAAGAGTGTCACTTAGTGGCCGTTAAGAGAATCTTGAGATATCTAGTTCACACTCCAAACCTTGGCTTGTGGTATCCTAAGGGCTCCAAGTTTGATCTACTTGGCTATTCGGATTCCGATTACGCCGGTTGCAAGGTAGATCGAAAAAGCACTTCGGGGACATGTCAATTCCTTGGACGCTCCTTAGTGTCTTGGAGTTCTAAAAAGCAAAATTGTGTAGCCCTATCCACAGCCGAGGCCGAGTATGTTGCAGCAGGTGCATGTTGTGCGCAACTACTTTGGATGAGGCAAACCCTTCGTGATTTCGGATGTCAATTTACTCATATCCCACTCTTGTGTGACAATGAGAGCGCCATAAAGCTAGCAAACAACCCAGTGTGTCATTCAAGAACCAAACACATAGACATCCGGCATCACTTCTTGAGAGATCATGAAATCAAAGGAGATATCGCCATCAAACATGTGAGCACCGACAAACAACTAGCCGATATCTTCACTAAGCCTCTAGATGAGTCAAGGTTTTGTGCTTTAAGGAGTGAACTAAATATACTTGACTCTCGTAACTTAGTTTGAAACCTAGCATGCTTGATTGATCAACTAGTTTGACCTAGGTAAGACAATTTCAAAACTTTCATATTGTGTTTCAAAATCTTTGAAAGAAACTTGCTTGGTGTGACCATTGTTCTATATTGATTACTTGCTGCTGGTCATATCATGCAAGAAGTACCTGTCCACTCCAAGAATAAGTTGTAGTATCTTAGAGAATAACTCTCTCTGTAGGTAATGTCGCGACTTACCGATTCGGCTGAATCAGTTTGTTACCGAGTGGGGTCATTGGGAAAACTTTTCTACTTCCACCCGTGAACCCCCCTCTCTCTCTCTCTCCCTCATCATTTCACCCGACCGTAAATCCTATCCCTTTCACTCCTCTTTCTCGGGCGACCTCAAGGCGACCAGCGACCACCTTCCTATCCGGGCTCCTTCCCGGCGAAGTCGTGGTCAGGCAGTGAGTTCCCCTCCGGTGCAGCCTCGGTCTCCCTTCCTCAAGGTCCTTCTTCTCCTTCCCCCAAGGTGAAGATTCAAACCCTAGTTTTTCCCGATTTGTAAAATGCGCCATGGATATTGTTCTTAGAGGTTGTAGAAGGGTTTATAGATGATAGAGGAGTAGTAGAGATGGTGGATGTGGTGTTGGTTGGCTCAGTTCCAGTCTGCCTGCGCGGCAGTGCCGCGCCATGCGCGGCAGTGCCGGGCCCCGGCAATGCCGCTCCCAGAGCGGCAGTGCCGGACGCCGTGCAGAGAACTGATCCAATTAACACCGCTTCCATCAACGTCTATTATCCCGCTATAATCTACCAATCCTTATGCAGTCTTCTAATCCACAGTTTCCATGTTTTAGATGTCGGGCGGAGGTGATGATGAAAGGAGGACTAAGAGGAGGATGGATCCGCTCAGGGGGAGGAGCAAGCAGCCAGCCCGTCGTGGTGGCGCTAGCTCCCAAGGAGATGTGTCAGCTAGACAGCAGATCAGAGATGAGGCACGTCTCCAGATGCAGAGTCGTCAGATCAGGGAGGACCTTTACCCTGCCACTCCTGAGCATTTGGCAGAAGTCAGCAGGGCTCATGTGCAGCCCTATGAGGAGGATGTCCAGGAGAGGCCACCGCAGGACACAAGAGCAAGGCAGCCTGTGTCCTACTATCAGCAGTTCAGCTCGGTCAAGTCCCAGCGACAGCATAATCCATACAATGCTCCAAAGGATATAGGCATTGACTACAGGTTCTGGAATGAGTTTCATTCTGACTTCTACCGCTCAGTCCTGTACAATGCCAAGAAGTCCAAGATTCTGAACATGAAGTATGTGGATTGGGAGCACCTAGAAGCAAAGACTGACCGTGATATCAACAGGGTAGTGGTTGCGTGCAAGCAAAGGAACATGTATGACTTGATGGGATTCAGCGACAACTGGAACACAGAGATTGTTCACCAGTTCCATGCCACCCTGTACGTTGATAATGTGGTGGAAGAGATGCACTGGATGACTGAGGGTTGTCACTACAAGGTCACTTATGAGACCTTTAGTAGGATCCTCGGTCTGGGCAGCGAGGATAGAGAGTTTGACAATCTACATGATGAAAGGACCCTGACAGATAGTGAGATTGCCCACATGTATGAAGACCCTAGCAAGGCTGATGGGTTGGTGAAGGGGCTAAAACCTTTTTATTACATGCTCAACAACCTTTTCAGGCAGACGCTCAACCCAAAGAGTGGCTCGCACTCTAACTTATACGGATATGGCAGGAACATGTTGGCTAGGATGGCCCCTCAGGCTAATCCCTTTTCCATATCCAGCTTCATATGGACCGAACTACAGGTTGCAGCTGAGGATGCTAGGAAGGCGGTTCTTTATGCACCCTACGTCATGTTCATGATAGAGATGGTCTCCGGACATTCTTTTCCTAAGGATGGGTTGCATGAGCCGTACCGGGCTGAAAAGAAGAAAGGTTCAGCAGGGGCAGCAGCAGCAGATAGACCCGAGAGCTCCCGTCCTTCCTATCAGAGGAAGAAGAAGAGCAAGCTAGCAAGATGGATCAAGGCCATCTTCTCTACTTGCACCTACGCAGCCCAGACAGCGCACCAGGCACTTGTTGAGCAGCGCGCCGAGCGAGAGCGGGCGGGTCGTTCGCCGTTACCTCCACCCCGCTCTCCACCTCGCTTCGACCTCTCCAGCCTTGATTCAGATGATATTGATGATGATGATGATCAGGAGGAGCAGGAGGAGATCGTGCCTGTGCCACCTCGTCGTTCTACACGTGCCTCGACCTCGACCCGCTACACCAGTTCCACACACCGTCAGGGGAAGGCCGTGGTAGAGTCCGATGACGACGATGATGATGAGGAAGAAGAGGAAGAAGAAGTTGCGTGGGACAAGATCAGTTCGGATGATGATTGAGTGCTTGGACACTCTTCTCTTCTCTCTTTCTCTCCTTTTGGTGACTTGTTGCCAAAGGGGGAGAATTAGGTGAATTAGGTGAAGAGAAGGGGGTACATCCACTGTTTCTGCTTCATGTCCCCATCTTTAGTTGTAGTTGTGAGTTGTGAGAGAGTTTGATACGATCAAAACTCTATGTTATGTAATAATACTCTATGGTACTACTTCTTAGGCTTGGATGTGGACATGTATCTTTACCTGCTTATTTAGCTTGTGCTATCCTGTTTAGATCAGTTTTGTTATATGCTTTGTGGTTACGTTTTCTGTCCGCTGCGTTTGCTGTCTATTGCCTGAGCGGCAGTGCCGCTCCAGGGCCGGCAGTGCCGGGCCCCGGCAGTGCCGCGCCCAGAGCGGCAGTGCCGCTCTGGCAGAAGACAGTAAACTACTCTGGTGTGTGCTTAAACTGTCATTCGCATCACGTATTATTATTGACACAGTTTGGTTGCACCCCACAAAGCTGTTAGATGTGAAACTGAACCTATTTCTCACTTTCAAATATGTGAATGTTGGCCTTTAATGCCAATTTGAAATTTCAGCTCTCACTCACACATTTAGGGGGAGGTTTCACACCTAAGCTTCAAAATCTCAGTTTTTATGCCCTTCTCTTGTAAGCTCTAATTGTGTTGTCACCAATCACCAAAAAGGGGGAGATTGTAAGTGCAATCAAGCCCTAATTGTGGGTTTTGGTGATAATGACCACATGATTAGAGGACTAACAAGATTTATGAAGTTGATAAGCAGGTTATGATAAGAAAGGATGGTGTATATGCGTTGGTGGATCCCTCACACTACATTTTATCGATTCCGAGCTCAAAGTGCTTCAAAGATATTCTATTTTGATTACTTGAGTTTAGGAATGCCGTACTATTAAGGGGGAATGCAAATTCATTGATATGGCTGAATGACATGTGCTCAAACCAACTCAAACCATCCACATTTCCAACCAAAGACAGCTGCACCCATTGTAGATCTGTTCCTGTCTGTTTGGTGGGCGCGGCAGTGCCGTTCTAGGCGCGGCAGTGCCGGGCCGCGGTACTGCCGGGCTAAGGCCGGCACTGCCGCGACTTGATTTGTCCGTTGGATGGCAGGGGGTATTTACTTCACCCCCTCTGCCTCCCAACGGTCATCCACGACCAGAACTCTCCACCTACCTCCAGACAAGCTCTCTCTTCTCCATTGAAGGCTCTCCAAGCTCCCAACCACCAAAATCTCGATTCCCATTGATTCCAAGTGGTTGAGAGGCTCAAGCCTTCACCAAAGAGAAGCCCTAGCTGAGATCTACTGCCTAGAGCACTTGATTTGAGCCATAGCCGGTGGATTTGCTTCTATTACTCTTGGGTTCTTGGAACCCTAGCCGGCTAGGTGTCGCCCTAGAGCCTTGCCAACTTGTGTGGCGGCCTAGGGAGGTTTGTAATCACTTGTGCAGCTAGTAAGATTACCCCTCACCTCAAGGATTTGGTTCCTTGACTTGAGAACGAGGTTGAGTTGCAAAGCTCATGACCTAAGTGGTCAACCTCAACAACGTGGAGGTAGGCAAGCCTTGGTGGCGAGCTGAACCACGGGATAAATCACTTGTCTCGCGTGCTTGCTTAGTTTCATTCTCTATGTTCATGAGCTTGTGATATATTCTAGGGTTTGGCTCGATCTACTCTACCTTTCATATTTGGCTTGGAGTAGTTGTTTCTGCTGGTTCATATAGCCTTTTGTTACATTCCTATTCATATAGAATCTGCAGATTGTGGTTAGATTTCGAATTGCAGCTTCTGGTCTTCATCTGCGCGGCAGTACCGCGCTGAGGCCGGCAGTGTCGGGGAGCGGCAGTGCCGGGCACAGGGCGGTAGTGCCGGGCATATCTAATTTGGTTTTCAGCTGTGATTTTTGACAGGCCTATTCACCCCCCCTCTAGGCCACACAGGTCCTTACACGAGGTATCCCACACGTACAGGGAGGAAGCGTCACGCCTCCAGACTACTAGGTCTGCGAGGAATAATAGACCTAGGCGTGGGGTGGGCGATGGCTGTAAAAAATGACGTGGTTTTAACCCTGGTCGCCCTACGACTCTATTTATAGGCGTCCCTAAATGAGCCCGCCGACTTGGAGGCCCATTAGCAAACCCTAATCCCGTTCTGATTCGAGTCCAACTCGAATCAGGCTTCCAGCCCCTTAAGCGTGCGACCCTATGGGTTCACGTATAAATAGACACGGCCCAAGTACTCCTACTCGCCCGATAGTTGATAGCGGCCTCTAGCAAGACGTGTCAACTCCTATGTATACGCAAAGATCATATCTGACGAACCACCACGATCACATATACGTAATTCCCTTGCCACACAATATTTGGTCCAACTCATAGGTTAACTTAACCTAAGCACGACCATGCATTTTATGATCCAATCATTTGAGTGGTCCACTGATATCTCTCTCGCATGGAGAGGGGCAAATCCCATCTTGATCGTCTATGTCTCACAGCATACTTACTGACAAACCCGAAGACTATCTTTATAACTACTCTGTTACGAAGTAGCGTTTAATAGTCCCTAAGTAAGTCGATTCATATCTTGAGTACACACCACAATCTCAGGTCTAACGACATAACGTACATGATGTGTAAAGAGATAATAAGAAGAACATCTCTTGTTGGGTCAGTCCAGCCCCATATCATACATGTGCCCACATTATTAGTTTGACATCTCCATGTCTATGACTTGTGAAACATAGTCATCAACTAATACATGTGCTGATCTAATATTCATGTGTGTCCTCACATGAACTCCGATCAGGGACAACTATCGAATAACCATACAAGTAAAAGAGTTTCACAGACAATTCACATAATTGTCAATCAATACAAGTTGTCTTTAATGGATATTCAATGAACATAAAATAAATCATGGATACAATAGAAATATCATCATCTCTATGATTACCTCTAGGGCATATTCCCAACAAGTTGGTTACTAGTTACTAGTTTGTGAGCATCGTACGTGACAACGTGTTCGAAACTTTCTAAATTTTTTACCACAACATAGGCATATGATATCACGATATCTCGATTAATTTTGCGATTTTTGAAGTTTGTTTGCATTTTTTAAATTCAAAAACACCCCGCACGTAAGTTGGTGGTTGTTGCCACGTGAGCACGTTGATCAAAATTTTAAGTTAGTTCCTGGATTTGGCCTAACCATACACTTTAGAGCATGAATAATATTTTTGAATCATTGAAATCCATTATTCGATGCACCCGCAGTTCAAACTTAGGTTTTTTCGAAAAAAATCAACAAAACAAAAATAAGTTAGAAAATATACCAAAAGGATTTGAAAATGTCCCAAATTTGAACATGTTGACCGTGGTAGTGTGGAAGTGCCTCAAAAAAAATTGGTAGCAAAAAAACTTTGCCGAATGTCAGGCACGACACTCGGCAAAGAAGGGTTCTTTGTCGAGTGCCAGACGGTAGGCACTCGGCAAAGAAGACGGTTGTGGATGTCGTTAGTCCAGGGCATGCTTTGGTGAGTGTCTGGCTTTGCCAAGAGTCAGACACTCGGGAAAGAAGTCTCTTTGCCGAGTATGTGTCTTTCCGAGAGCCTTTGTCGAGTGCCTTTCGTTGCCGAGTGCCCGAGATTTAGCTCTCGGCAAAGTCTCGGGCACTCAACAAAGCCTGGCTTTTCCTGTAGTGGAAGTTGAAAATACTGCTTTTCTCCTAGCTTTCTCTAGGCTACTTCCCTAAAATCTATTTTAGCAAATGTTTTTTAAACCACTATAGCTTCATGAAACTACTTTATAAAACAAAAGAAGAAAAACTACTTCACTTGTGAAGCTGAGTTGTACTAATGACCTGTTTGGTTGAGCTATGGTTATGGAAAAAAACTGTTGTGAGCTATGAAAAAGCTGTTGTGAGTTGTGAGCTATAAAAAAGCTAAAAGTTGTTTGGTTAAACAAGTATAAAGTATATCTTTTAGTTTTGTTTTTTAAAATAATTATAAAAACATTTTATATTTGATCTATTTGAAAAGCTGAAAGCGAAAAGCCAAAATGAGAGTCAAAGCAGCTTTCAAAAATATACTACAAAAAACACATGCTTCTGCAAAAGCTGGGTTGAGCTTTTGGCTTTTGGAGCCAAGAGGCAAAGCCAAAAGCCCAACCAAACAAGCCATAAATAAGCCCTTACTAATTGCTAGTGAAAATATCGAAAGGTTGACGTTTTCAAATCATAGTAGGCCCTAGAGAAAAGGAAATGGAACAATGACTAGTGCAATTTATGAAGAGCATGTCAAGAACGTAAATAGAACCCTCTTACCGTCTTTGGAAGGTTTAGGGAGCTACAAATTGATGTATAGAAGGAGCTACAAATTAATAACTACGAAATTTTGATAAAACTCCATATATATATATACAGCGTCATGTGGAGGACCATATATAATAATATCAATTAGCTAGTATACATTGTACCGGTACACACCACTCAACTTGTTTCGTGTAGTGTACACATCCGTCTCGATCGATCGGTTGCAGTGTTGTTGTTTTGCGTATATGCATGGATAGATGTGTGTCGCTCGATCTAGAGTAGACTACCACAAGACATAATCATCCTATAGATCGACTCCCAGCAGCAGCACAGGACGTACGGAGCCACATGGAGGTAGCCAAGTTTGACAAGTCTTGACAAAAGCATCCCGTGCGCGCGCGTCCATGATTGGTCAAGCATTCTGGACATTACTTGACCCGTTTCTATCGACATCAATATGTAGCTAGCTGTCTGTGTCCTCAATCCCCGTCCATCCATCCACCCCCATGCATTCTTCCCAGCACGCAGTAAGCAAAGCAGCAGGCAACTTCATCAGGATTAACCGGCCGCGACAATCATATAATATAGGCTCATATAGCTCACTCATGGAGCTACACATACGTACAGTACGTGTTTGCCGGGCCCCATCGTTAGACGACGCCTGCCTATATATAAATTACAGGGGCGCGTGTGTGCCTGCCTCACCCCGTCACCGAGCGAGCTCGTCGATCGCGATCTTTTGATATTTTTTGACCGACGTGTATACATATACACATATATACATAGATACCTACGCATATAGAGATGATGGCTTCCTCTAGTCGTGCGGCGGCGACGACGACCGTCGTCGCCGGCGTGCTGCTGGTGGCGGCGGCCGCGCTGTGCTCCGCGCAGCTGACCGCGGACTACTACGACTGCACATGCCCTGACGCCTACGACATCGTGAAGAAGGTGCTCATCGAGGCGCACAAGTCCGACGTGCGCATCTACGCCAGCCTCACCCGCCTCCATTTCCACGACTGCTTCGTCCAGGTATCACCTTTATTTTGCTGCCATGGCACATGTCATATATATCCAGGTCAGGTATCACCTCCGCCTCACCGGCCGTGCGCTGATGTGCCTCCAATATATCGTCGTCTCTAGGGCTGCGATGGCTCGGTGCTGCTGGACGCCGTGCCGGGAGTGGCCGACTCTACCGAGAAGCTGGCGCCGGCCAACAACAACTCGGCGCGGGGCTTCCCTGTGGTGGACAAAGCCAAGGCGGCGCTGGAGGACGCCTGCCCCGGCGTCGTCTCCTGCGCCGACATCCTCGCCCTCGCCGCGGAGATCTCCGTCGAGCTGGTACGTAATACGTATAATATGCTGTGTTGTAGCCTTGTAGGTACGGTACGGTTACGTGCTCCAACATCCTAAACTATTCATTCATGAAGAGAGGTGACCGTCGTCCATGCGACCATGCACGATGATGGGCGGCTGTGGGGGCATGGCACGTAATAATACGTAACTGGTAGGTTATCCGTAGTCTTCAACGGGCAACGGGCATGCATATGCGCATACAATTGCACATGCATGCTGCTGGTTTGTCACACTGTTGTCCAGCTCAGCCTATAGGTTCTACAGAGTAAAAACACGTACGCATATCGTGCCGACACATATATGCCAACAAAAGGGTTTGTCGTGCTGCAAAACACAGGCCCCATACGCGCGTACCTTCTTGGTGAGCATGCAATGTATGGATCGAATCGATTATTGATCCAATAATACCACAACTGGTTTTGTTCGTCAGTGCCGCGCGCCCATATGCTCTGCTAGATATAGAGCTAACTGTAGTTAATTTCTTATTTCAATATATATATCACTACCGGCGGTGGCGGATGCCGAACACAATCAAAGGAGGGCTGATCTCTTTTTCTTTCTCTATTTCATTATTTTTCCTTTTTTCTCCACTTATTTTTTTCCTCATTCTCTTCATTTTTACATTAATGTACCAGCTTTAGGGAGGGCTGGTGCCCACCCAGCGCCCCCCCTTGGATCCGCCACTGACTATACCGCGCACTCGGCGAAACCCTAAATGCACTCCAAAAGGCTTTGTTGTGAGCCACACTTGGCAAAGAGGCAAAGCCTTTGTCGAGTGTCATGTTAACACTCGGCAAAAGTTATATGAAAAAAACTAGAAACAATAGCAAAAAATAATAATCAGGGGAGGCCCCACCAGCGAGCGCCCACCTAACAGAGACGAAGTCGCAAATTGCGGTATTTTTGTACAAAATTCGCATGCTACGCAGCCGGGTGGGGATTTAAACTCATAACCTCCCCCTCGCACGTAACACCCTCTACAACTGCACTCCACGATCACTTATATTTATATTTCATTTCTGACATACTAAACCGCGAATATATAAATTACTTGTTTAAGGCCCTACATAAAGTCAAATAAAAAAGTTGTCAATTATAAAGTTTCGTAACTTTTTGCTCGATTTACAGATTTTATTTTAGTAGTTTCTCTATCCGAGGTTGTTTATAAAATTTGAATTTCAAATTTGAGAAATTCAAACTTACTTTTCGCTAGTGAAATTAATTCAAATCAAAAGGTTGTTAACTATAAAGTTTCATAACTTTTCAAGATCTACAACTTTTAGTTTAGTTATTTCTCCATCTGATGTCATTTAAAAAATTCAAATTTCAAATTTTAAGAAATTCAAACGTACTTTTCTTTGTCAAAATTAATTCAAATGAAAACGTTTTGAACTATAAAGTTGTATAAATTCTCAAGATCTAGAACTTTTTATTTTGGGTATTTTTTATCCAATATAGTGATAGTAACATTGTTCACAAACTTTATATCTCTCTCTTCTAGTTTTATGAAACTATACGAGATATGTAGATTTTGTGAACAACATTACTATCGCTTTATTATCAAATAAAGAAAATGATCAAAATAAAAGTTGAAGATCTTGAAAAGTTATATAACTTTACAATTACTTTGCCGGGTGCCAAATTTCAGGCACTCAACAAACAATCTCTTTGTCGAGTATCAAACCTACGTTGAGTGTTATTCTTTTCGCACTCGGCAAAGAGACTATCTACCGAGTGGCTAACACTCGGCGATGCGTTAGTTTCCGGTAGTGAAATAATTATTATTACGTTACAGTCCGGAGGCCCAAAGTGGAGCGTGCTTCTTGGTAGGCTGGACAGCAAGAAGGCCGACTTCAAGGGCGCAGAGAACCTGCCGTCGCCCTTCGACAACCTCACCGTGCTGGAGCAGAAGTTCATGGCCGTCGGCCTTCACACCGTCGACCTCGTCGCCCTCTCAGGTACATACGTGCCGAGATTCACTCACCACGAGTCACTATTATTCTGCAGGGATTTGATCACCACCCAGCAGCTAGCCATCAAATAAACTTATTACCTAGGCCTCTCTGACTGTGATGTCTGCAATATATATACATGGCAGGGGCTCACACGTTTGGCCGGGTCCAATGCCAGTTCGTCACGGACCGGCTGTACAACTTCAGCGGCACCAACCGGCCGGACCCCACGCTCAACTCCGGCTACCGGGCTTTCCTGTCCCAGAGGTGCCCGTTGAACGGCAACCCTTCGGCCCTGAACGATCTGGATCCCACGACGCCCAACCTCTTCGACAACCACTACTACACCAACCTGGAGGTGAACCGAGGCTTCCTCAACTCCGATCAGGAGCTCAAGTCATCGCCGCAGGCGCAGGGCGTCACGGCGCCCATCGTCGACAGGTTCGCCACCAGCCAGGACGCATTCTTCAAGAACTTCGCGAAGTCCATGATCAACATGGGCAACATTCAGCCGCTCACGGACCCGTCCAAGGGAGAAGTCCGCTGCGACTGCCGAGTGGCTAATTAACCACCACGATCGATACATAAATAGTCACAAATGAGCAAATCAGGTGGATATGCATCCCGTTATTAATCAGCAAAGAGTGCTGATGATGTGAGGATGCACATCAGCACCGCATTTCGTATTACACATACTGTACTGCTACTACGCACTGTCAACTTCAGTTAATAGTTGTCCATAAATGTGCAATAAAGAGGAACCGAATTCCTTAGTGTTAGCTTACTGTCTTTTCCTCGTGCGAAAAATATCACTGTGTATGCATCGATCGGTTGCAATGCAACAAGCCCCGTTTGGTTTTCAGGACTAAAGTTATGTCCTTCTACGTCGGATGTTATGGTCCTAATATAGACTATTAAAAATAGATTTGTCTTGTTAGTTACTCTATAACGGTGTAATTAGTTTTATAACATTTCTTTATTAGCAGCAATCTCTCCATCCACATCACATTAGTTAGATGCATCCATGGGCAAAACACAGTTCCAATCTTGGCAGGGTTCACGGCGTGTCGGCTTGTGTTTGTTCACGTAGTGCACTGTACCTGCAACCAAACAAGGAGTTTCGTCGTGTGTCCTGTCAATTATTACGACGAGTAAAACACGTACATTAGGTCTTTCAGCTAATTCTGCGGTGTCAGATATACTAATTTGCAGATTTAGATCCATAAACTTAATCTTCTGTTAACACTCAAAAGTGTCTCAAGTGTATAATGGACTCCACCATCAGGTTTCTGTCGTCAAGATAGCTGAGACCTCTTGAGAGATTTCCGACCAGGTAAAACTGGTCGGAGGCGGCAAGACGGCGATAGAGACCAGTTCCACTAAACCTGCATATACGTACAAGATAGAAATTGTATGTACATGCCATAACCGAATAAACAAGTCCTATTTAGAGTTTTATTCGGTAGAGTCCTATCCGGTTACGGGAAGACCAACCGCCCTATAAATATAAAGGGTGACGGCCGATTGAGACCCCAACTATCCAATCGTCAAATCAATCTACTACAACCTTTTTACCCTCTTCTCCAACCTCATGCTGTTCATCTCTTGATCCGACGACCAAGGATGGCGCCCAAGGCTCGTCGGCCGACCTAGGGCAACCCGGCGATGACCTTGCCCTGACGGGGTCCCTCCCGGGCGAGAGCTTCGACGGTTTCTTTGCTGGTTTGCCCGAAAACTAGTCGTTCTTCGCCACGTAAGTGCGATAGCTATCCTTTGCCGGTTTGCTTGTAAACCTAGCCGTCCTTCACCGCGTAAGTGTGACCTTCTCGTTGCGTTCTTCGGTCCGTAGCGACCCAGGCGTCCAAAGCCCTAGCTAGTGTGTGATCCGGAACACTTTCGGCGTCAACACACTTTTTGGCGACTCCACTGGGAAAGAATTTGCCTCGGCTCTACTTTGCAGCCGAATCTTCTTGCCCTAGCCCTATCTTCTTGTGCTCGCCATTATCGTTGTATTCGGCCCAAAAGGCCGATCACATCTGGTTTGACCCCTTGTGATCTTGTTTGCTATTTTGCAACACGGTGTGCTTGATATTGGAAAATTCAGCAAGACGGTCAAGCTCTAAATCATGGTGTACCAAGGTGTTACATCACAAAACTACTACGATTACCCTGAGGTACGACTTGCGAATACATCTTATGGTTATAATAATTATTTTGCAAGTTCTATGAACTCTTATGTTGGTGTTGCTAGTCATAATGATAGTAGATATGTTGCATCGGTTAATACTTTTGCTAATGCTCCTCATCATACACATTATAATCATACATATTACGGTCAAGAGCCGGTACCAACTATAAATTCTTTGAGTTTTGATACTACTAGCAACATACAACATGTAAATTCTAATTCATCGGCTATAAGTTTACAACACATGGCTCAACCACAAGACATATCGATGAATAAGAGAATTGGCTACGACAATGATAATTATTTAGCCAATTGCTCTTAAAATTCAGCATCAAATGCAAGTGCTACTACTCATAATTCGGCCTCATATGTTGGAAATAACTATGGCCGAATGCATGAAAATTCAGCACCTTATACAAAGAATACTCCTCACAATTCGGCTTCAAATTTAATTCAAAACCATAGCCGAATTAGTGAAACTCGAGCAAGGTATTCGATTGCAAAAACTTATGATTCGGCTCCACATGATACCGATAACTATAGCCGAATCAATAAAAATTCAGCAATGAGCGTGCACGCTAACAATCGTGATTCGGCTTCATGCTTCACTCTCAAATCAAGCCGAATCGATGAAGATTTAGCCTATGCTAGAAATCCTTATGGCTCCTCTAAATGGAAGGTTCCCACTTATCATAGACCATACCCGTTACACTATGATTACTTGGAAGATCCTGATGGTTGGTGGGTACCTGATTTTTATGAATTTAGTGGTGAAGATGATAAGACCGCTGTGGAACACATTAGTATTTATCTTTCGCAATTGGTTTTTGCCGGTAAAGAGGACTATATGAGAGTGCGAAATTTTCCTTTATCTCTCACTGGTATTGCCTTTGCATGGTTTACGTCTTTACCCGAATGTACTATTTGGTCATGGTCTAGATTAGAGGAGTTATTCTACAAATACTTTGGAAAGACCAATGACAAAAGGCCGATTATTACTAAGTCATCGGCTAAAAGGGCATTGTTGATGGGCATAAAAGAAAAGGTCAGTTCGGATGTAAGCAAAGGTTCGGCTACCAGAGCCAAACAACATAATATCCATTCTGAACCAATCGCAACTCAAAAGGCAAGTCTTGCTACAGAAAAGCATGAAAAGCGCTAGAAAATGGCTAGACTTGATTTTTCAAGAGCTAAAGGGGTTATATGTTTATCCAGTGATTACCACATCATTGATGGAGGTCAAATCCCTACAAGCGAGAAAGAAGGATCGCTTGCATGCCCAAGATCAGCTAAGCCGATTTTAGAGTCGGCTGAGCCGATTACTACCTGCCCAGAGTCAGTTAGGTCGACTTCTAAGTCGGCTAAGCCGACTCCCCTTGTTGTTGCCTTACCTGTTAGTGCCCAAGTCAGCCGAGCCGACTTCTGATCGGCTAAACTGATTTCCTCTGTTTCAGCAACTGTCGAAGCGCTTTTGGGTGATTCGACACCTATTGTTGATCGTTCTATGGAGATGAAGAACAACGTCATTCAAGCCAAGAACCTACACTTCTCCGACATGATCAATAAGGTACCAAATATGAATATCTTGCTTAAATTTCAATCTGGTCATACAATTTCACTTTTTGCGTCTATTAGAGATATCCTTGCTAGTAGTTGTAAAAGACCAATTGAGAATATCATTTTATTTGGTAATGTTAAAACGAATTCAGATTCTATCGGCCAACATATTGTGCCATATGGCAAGGTCGGTAGTAGTAGTTTGTCAAAGATAAAGTTTCCCAAAAGCAGTTACAAAGGTGTGGCCGAATGGATTGATATTAAATTTGATCCCTTCGTTTGTCTAGCTTTAAAGCCGACTCCACAAAAGAATCGGCTGAAGAAATCAAAGTACACCTTTGACTTTACTTTTTGTGATCATGTCTTTGATATTTTGTTAAAGAAAAATTTTATTAGAATCATTGATCTCAATATTTTGCTATCTATTCAAAACTTAGAAGAGCTTACATATTGCAAGTGGCACAATTCTTTTGATCATAACACTTTTGATTGCAATGTGTTTCGTCGAGTGATCCAGTCGGCCATTGATAAAGGACGATTGAGATTTCTTGAAGCTCAACAAACAAACCAATTGGATTCAATTGGTCTTGATGGCAAGCAAGATTCGAATCAGTTTGCCTTAGCCGATTCACTCAAAGCTCAAGGCTCGAATGCCCAAGAGAGAGATGTATGTAGAGCCCTCAAGTGAAGATAAGGATGTTGTCCGTGAATTGCAAATTGGAGATATTCTAGAGAACAACAAAGTTATCACAAGTCCAGAAGACACTGGGGGGGGGGGGCAGGTAGAATTTCTTCAGCTAAAGCAAAAGTCGATTCGTCCCATTGAGCAAGGGGAATCGGCTAAGGATCCTCCTTTGGAGCATGTCTACCAAGATGAAGAAAAGAAGGAGGATGCTCATAAATCTTTTGAAGGTAAAGGACGTGACAAGCAAAAGAGTGGAAGACCGAAGATTAGCTTCAAGGAGCTTCTAGCTAAGTATGAGAACTTAGCAAAGGCCAATGTCACCAATCGGCCAAAGAAGGTCCGAATACCAAGATTACCTCCAAAGCACAAATCTCAAGATCAGAATTGGCAAGGGAATAGATCTCAAACAACAACAACACATTTCCCTTTTGAGCAGCCAATTCCTATGTCATATGAACCGCAACCCACATATTTTCATCCTTATTCTTTTTGGAGTTGGTTTGATCAAGAGGCACACATTCCACCATATTCTCGGCCACAATATGCAGCTCCTAGACATTTAGAGAGATCATCTTATAAAGACCATTTTGATCTAAATCAGTCCGGAGCCCAGCAAAAGAAGAAAATGGTAAAACAGGTTTACCGTGTGAAATATGATGGTCGCAAAGATAAAAGTTCAGATCTGAATTCAACTAGTGAAAAGCCAATTACAATGCTAAAGAATTTGGCTATTGATGGCATAGAAGTAGGAGAATCATCTATTGATATTCTAGGTGTCAAATCTGAACAAAAGAAGGTGAGAATGCCAAAAATCAAGAATGATTTGCTGCTGCCCAAAACAGAAATAAAACCGGTATGCTCAATCGGTTTACCAAAGTGGGAAGAAAAGAAGTTGCAGAAGCTTAGTGCAGAGAAGTTGAAAGAAAAAGGTTTTGTGTGGGTTCCTAAAGGAAGTATCCAAGTTCAGAGAGATGCTGCTCAAGCAAGTAGTGCAACGAAGGCAAAGGAGAGAAGAAGATTCAAGAAGCAGTTGTCAAGCTGGAGGTTTGCACCGAATCATCAAAATCAATGGCTTTGGCATCATCAATATTCTCTGCCTATGTCTATGCGGAATTCATCCCAAGGTATGCATGATTACCCCTTAGCCCCTTATTTCGATCATTGGTATAAATGTCTATATTATGGAGAGTTACCAAATTATTTTGCTTACCAATGATCCGGAGCTGAAATGCTTTATTTCGAGTATGCATACTCACCTGGATGAATTCATATGGTCGATGCTTTGCTATCGCCCTTAGTGTAATAATATAGCTGATGAATGCTTGCAACCATCGTGCTATTAGAAAAGCCCCATAGAATTCACTTTGATGGCTTTTAAGGCTCGGGGGGCATGATATATGTATTTCTACTTCATGGCTATGATGATATGGTTAATCGGCTTAAAGAAAGGGTCAAGGTGTTGGCATGCTCACTATTTCTCATAACGGTGCTATATGAGACACTGAGCCGATTAAGACTATGTTTGCACCAAGATTCTAGCCGAATGTGAACTTTTCTTATTCGGCTTGGCCATATTGCGGTCCATGGAGTATGACATGTTGAAGCCTGTGGTGATTCATTACTAGTGGTACAACAAGTCACTCACATGTTTTTATCTTGACGAGTGTCTTGCCATCATTAAACTCTTGCCGAATTTCGAATTCGGCACATTACAAGGCATGTTAATTTTAAGGCCAACATGTTAGCGTGATAAGCATATGGCTATGGCATTAGTAGACACAATTTTCACATAAAGGAAAAGCCGATGCATCTAATTTTACGAACAAATTATAAAGGATCAACTCAGTCGGCTTATCCGACCGACCATGTTGAATCTGAACCAACTCAGTCGGCTTGTCCGACCGACCAGGTTGAATCTGAACCAGCTCAGTCGACTTGTCCGGTCGACCAGGTTGAATCTGAACCAGCTCAGTCGGCTTGTCTGGCCGACCAGGTTTAATCTGAACCAACTCAGTCGGCTTGTCTGGCTGACCAGGTTGAATCTAAACCAACTCAGTCGGTTTGTCCGACCGACCAGGTTGAATCTAAATCAACTCAGTCGGTTTGTCCAGCCGACCAGGTTGAATCTGAAACAACTCAGTCGGTCTGCGCAGTCGGCCAGGTCGACTTTGAGCCGACTCAGTCAGTTTGCCAAATCAGTTTGGTCGGCTCCAATACGGCTAGCCCAATTGATTCATCCATAGAACTTCCAGATCGACCCGAATTAATTATTAACAAAAGTAAGGCCGATTTGGAAGATAGACCTCCCTTGTTGAAATATTTTAATGATCTGAGTACTAAGGTTGATCAAAGTGTTCGGCAGAGTGTATTTAAATATGTACTGCGCAATGATGAACTTTATCGAAGGACTGCCGAAGACTTGTTGCTTAAGTGTTTAGGATCTGATCAAGCAAAGGTAGCTATGGTGGAAGTTCATGAAGGTATTTGTGGTATACATCAATCGGCACCAAAAATGAAATGGCTATTATGCAGAGCTAGGTTTTATTGGCCCACGATGATGGCTAATTGTTTTCGTTACTACAAAGGACTGTGAAGA
This sequence comes from Coix lacryma-jobi var. lacryma-jobi, assembly GCA_009763385.1. Lineage (NCBI taxonomy): Eukaryota > Viridiplantae > Streptophyta > Magnoliopsida > Poales > Poaceae > Coix > Coix lacryma-jobi. Next base: position 65,404,161 of record CM019823.1, on the reverse strand, counting down.
GTGTCAACGATTTGGAAATATACAGCTTGCACCTGTTGCTATGCTTCATCCTATTATAAAACCGTGGCCTTTTCGTGGTTGGGGGTTAGACTTCATTGGCCAAATTCATCCTCCATCTTCATAGGGACATCATTTTGTTCTAGTCGCTACAGATTACTTCACTAAGTGGACTGAAGCGGTGCCTTTGAAGAATATGACACATAAGGAGGTGATTGAATTTATTACTGAGCATATTATACATAGATTCGGTATACCTCAAACGTTAACTACAGATCAAGGAACATCTTTTATTTCTAAAGAGGTACGAGATTTTGCTGAATTATACAAAATAAAAATGCTCAACTCATCTCCGTACTATGCTCAAGCTAATGGTCAGGCTGAGTCTAGTAATAAGACTTTGATCAAGCTTATCAAAAAGAAATTGAGGACAACCCAAGAAGGTGGCATGAGGTTTTATCTGAAGCTTTATGGGCTCATCGTGTGTCAAGACATGGTGCTACAAAAGTTACTCCTTTCGAGCTGGTATATGGGCAGGAAGCGATGTTGCCTGTTGAGTGTCTGATAAAAGATTGAAGGCTCTTAAGGAGATGTAGAAAGACAAAGCCCGGGTTGCTAGAGCTTACAACAAAAAGGTAAAAAGCAAATCGTTTCAAGTGGAAGAATTGGTATGAAAGATTATATTACCGCTTGGATCGAGGAGCAACAAGTTTGGCAAGTGGTCGCCAAGCTGGGAGGGTCCTTATAAAGTGATCAAAGTGATATTTGGAAATGCATATATGCTGGAGACGTTACAAGGTGAAAGTCTCCCAAGAGCAATAAACGAGAGTTATTTGAAAAAAATACTTTGCAAGTGTTTGGCAAGAAGCCTGAGAGCCTTCCAAATAATGGTCGATACATGTATCATCCTTAAAGCAAAAATAATCAGAATATTTATCCTTAAATTATCGAATAGCCGATGAGTTGGACATCGTTGTTATTCAGTTTGTTTTTAGGTTCTGCTAAAGATCACCTAAAATCAGGTCTGAAGTGTATAATGGACTCCACCATCAGGTTTCTGTTGTCAAGATAGCTGAGACCTCTTGAGAGACTTCCGACCAGGTCTCTTGAGAGATTTCCAACCAGGTAAAACTGGTCGGAGGCGGCAAGACGGCGATAGAGACCAATTCCACTAAACCTGCATATACGTACAAGATGGAAATTGTATGTACATGCCATAACCGAATAAACAAGTCCTATTTGGAGTTTTATTCGGTCAAGAGTCCTATCCGGTTACGGGAAGACCAACCGCCCTATAAATATAAAGGGTGGCGGTCGATTGAGACCTCAACTATCCAATCGTCAAATCAATCTATTACAACCATTTTACCCTCTTCTCCAACCTCATGCTGTTCATCGCTTGATTCGACGACCAAGGATGGCGCCTAAGGCTCATCGGCCGACCTAGGGCAACCCGGCGATGACCTTGCCCTGACGGGGTCCTTCCCGGGCGAGAGCTTCGACGGTTTCTTTGCTAGTTTGCCCGAAAACTAGTCGTTCTTTGCCACGTAAGTGCGATAGCTATCATTTGCCGGTTTGCTTGTAAACATAGTCGTCCTTCACCGCGTAAGTGTGACCTCCTCATTGTGTTCTTCGGTCCGTAGCGACCCGGGCGTCCAAAGCCCTAGCTAGTGTGTGATCCGGAACACTTTCGGCGTCAACATCTTCTATAGCTAAATAGGAGACCCCCACTACAATATTTTCCTAGCTTCTCACGCTGCTACAATCACCATCAGTAAAATCTTCATTGCTGCCTCGCTCGCAGTAATTAACTCAGACCGAACTCCACTGGCAGCGTTGCCAGTGAAACTAAAAGCAGATAAACAGTCACATTAGCATGCCTCCACTCGTGTGACTACTCCGCTTCTTCCTGTGGCATCGTTTCCTTGCCCTCCTCCGATTCTTGACACTATATATATACACTCTCCTTTTCCAGGCTCGATCTAACCAACACACGACAGATCAATAGATCAACAAGGCTATATCTCCAGTCGGTCAAAGGCTAGCTGTGCGCTATGGCGTCCGGGCTCGGTGCACTCGGGTATGGGTATGGCAAGGTCCCCTCCACCGGCTGGGGTGAGCATGTGCATGTCTCGACGCAGCGACACTTCCGAGGATCGGCAGCGGCCAGGCAGAGCAATATGGCGCTGAGGCGAGCTAGTCGGGTCAAGCGGCGTATGGGCTCCCACGCAGGCACGTGCGCGTCACGGCGTCATGGAGCGCGATGGAGGAAGCCGCGTCGACGAGCAGGATAACGGTGAGGAGCACTGCGAGGCGCAGCTCCAACAACCTGGTCGTGGTCGGTCTCCGTTGCCGTGGTGCCACCGCTGTACGTCTGCCGCTACGGCTACTGTCTCGGCAGAGCATAGCAGGGCTGTGAGCACGCCACACCGACTCCTAAGCTTCACGCGATGGTCCTTCCGCACCAAGCACGAAGCTACATACACCACGGGCTTACAGTAGTGATACGTGATGAAAACTCTGGCCCCATGCCCATGAGATAAATCTGAGTAAGCTGGCAAGAACACGTACGAGAAAGCAAAGAGATGAACCAAGACCTTTTATCCATTAGCATAAGTATAACACTAGCAACTTAGTTATATTTCATACCCAATAAAGGGCGCTACACGTGTATTTTTTTCATACGGTTTTATTATACCTTGCTCTATAAATCCTTCTCATATAAAAATGCTACAGAATCCCTGCAGCAACGCGCGGGGTGTTATCTAGTTTATTAAATGGGTTGTAGGGATTTGCTACATAACTCTCTATATCACTATCGGAAACTGCAAATTTACCGAGTGTCGGTGACACTCCGTAAATTCTAATTTTTGCAAACAGCTCTTTATCGAGTGCTTATTGTTGGGTATTCGGCAAAGCCACTACCAAGTGCTGAATCGACTCTCGACAAAAAAAAGTAACTTAGATGATGAGAAGAGGGTGATGGAAGCTTTGCCGAGTGCCAAGGCGGTAAAACACTCAGCAAAGTCTAAGGCTTTGTCGAGTGCATATGATAAAGGATGATACCTTAGCGGCCTTAGCCATGAAGCATGTCGATGGAGTGTTGAGGATAGAAAGATTACTTGAAATAGCAAGACTAGCCATAGCCTTCTTCTTGATTGTCGTCCTCTCATCATCACTAGAATTATCATCATCGCTTGAGGAAGCATCACTATCTCATGTCACAACATAGGAGCCACCCTTCTTCTTCTCTTTCTTTTCTTTCTTTTCTTTCTTGTCGTTCTTCTTGCTCTTCTTGTGATCATCATCTTCATCACTAGAATATGGACAATCCGCAATAAAGTGATCCTTGCTCTTGCATCTATAGCATCTTTTAGTTGTGCTTTTAGTTGCATCTTTTCTTTTTCTTGTTGCATAGTATAACACCCCTGGTGTTAAGAAACCCTAAATGCATAACTTGGCATCTCATGAGCATAAAGCAACATCATATGTTTCATTCTTTTATGTAAAGTGTCATTTCATGTGAGGGTTATTACTGTTTATGCATAGTGTGATGCTTGTTTGACTTGTGTTTGGAGTAGTTGAGTTTCCTAAGTAGTTTAACCTTGTTGAGGAGTCAAAATGAAACCAAGTTTATGTTGGTCCTTTTTGGCTAACCAAGTCTCTAACCCTAGTTGCCCTAATAGAGCTCTAGGAGTCCTTTTGTTTGACCAGCAAAGGCCTCTATGATAGAAGCTTTGCATGGGTGAGTGCCTTAAACCAAAAGTGTGTAGAATTTAGAGTAGAACAAAAGTTGTTTTTGGGTCAACTCACAAAAATGAGGTTAGCATGGTGTTTTGAGGCCCACAAGGCAGAAATGGGAGAGTTTAGACTTGGAAAATTTCCTAAGTCTTTGAACTGTCGAAACAGTTTCATCTAGCGAACTTTGGAGCTTTCCCGAGCAAAATCTAGGCCGAACCAATGCTTGATCCTATAACCAAAGTTGTAGTCGGCACATAGCTCTACTCCATGGAACAAGTGGCTTAGCGTTTCATCAAGTGGATTAGGAGATAATCGCGCGCAAAGATCGGCTGTCAGTCGGCCTAATGACCGACTGAATCCACCGATTCAATTTGAACTGGCGCTAGCAGTGGCCGACCGCGCCAGAGATGCTCCGCCGCGTGGCGCGCGAGGGGCGGCCGGGCAGTGTCCGCGCGCGCCGTGGCGAGCACAAAGCCCGTCCGCACGCACTCGCCCTGCGAGAGCCGCTCCACTCCCTCCGCTTTGCCTCCTCCTTGCTCTCGCCGTTGCTCGGGCGGAAAAGGGGGGGAAAACCGAGCGCTCACCGCCGTTCGCCACCGTCTCACCGAGCCTTCGCCCAACCAACCACCCAACCAACCTCGCCTCGACCTCCCGCGTCGTCTGCTCTAGCTAGCGCCTCCCGACAAGCCCTAGGTGAGCCACGGGATGAGCTCCCACCATGGCCGCCCTGACCGCCGAGCTCGGTTCGCCATGGCCGACCTCCTTCCCGTGGGTTTCATGTTGTCCTAGCGTGCGTTCGTAGGTCAGGGGAGTCCGTGGAAGAAGTAGGGGGTGATGGTTTGGCCGATTAGGGTTTGGTGGTGGTGGTGGTACGCCATCGCTCGCCGTCCACCATGGCCGCCATGGATGGCATGGCCGCGGTCTCGGGTGTTCGGGGTAGGAACCCTAGCTTCCAAGCCTTGGGGTAGATTCTTGGAGGTCACTGGAGTAGGAATCTCGGGTTAGTTTGCCTCGGCGTGGCCGGAATCGGCCGACGTGAGGAGGACCGCGCCATCGTGGCCGCCATTCCCGCCGCTGAGCTCCGTCCGTAGCAATGCCGGGCCGGTGACTAGCACCAATCGATGCGGAAAGGAGAGAGGAGTATAGTGGTGGTGATGGTTTCGCCGGAAAGGTCGCCGTCGGCAAGCTTTGTCGTGGTCAACGATCTCCCCTGTTCTGTGTGTGTGACATGTGGGACCGGTTTGACTCGGGGCCCCGCTGGTCAGTCTCTGTGTACGTTTTGGTCGGGTGTAGCTAGCAGTTAGGTTTAGGTGTTTTTGTTTTAATGTTTTTCAGAAAATGTGCTAATGCTTGTTTAATTCATATCTGGAGTTGCATTAGTCCAAATGAAGTGAAATAAATTTTGTTAGGTTTGTCTTGCTGAGATCTGTTTAGGAAAAATATGATATGTCTAGTTTGTGATAATTTTATATGTAGTTATATTTAATTTATGTTTATGCTGAAATCTTGTTAAATGCATAAGAAACTGTGTATAGCTCAGAAAAATGTGAGATTCTTATTTTGTTAAGTTTGTGTTAATGAGTAGTTTCTGGGAAAAATGTAATATGGAGATGCTTTGTGTAATATTTTGGCAGTAGCAATTAAAATGGTTAAATGTTGTTTTCTTGTATAAATTGTAGTAATTAAAATATGAAGAATATGAACCTGATAATTTTTGTAGACCGCTCTTGTACTAAGAAGTTCAGTAGAAAAATGAGAAATCTATTGTTTGACACATTGTGCTAGGGTGTGTAGTTCAAAGCACCTTTTCGTTGTGGTATTTGTCTTTTTCATGGAGAATAGGGTTTAAGTCCAAATAGGTTGAAATTTGGACAGGGGACTAGATTGCATGTTGTTAGCTTACAGTAATTTTTGTAGATTTTTCTGAAGTTGTTGTCTGAGGGTTGCAGTTATAGGCTTAATTAAATGATTAAGTGATAGCAAATAACTAATTGGTAGTAGGATGATGTTGACTACCTTGTTGAAGAGAATGAAATAGACGACATGTGCTTATCTCCTAAATCATCTTATTCCATGTTGCATCAGCAATGCATCTCATGTGCATTCATCCTATTCATACATGTCTGTGCATCATATAGGACCGGTAGTGGAGACCCAGAACCCGCAACCGCCGGAGGAGCCAAGTCCGGAGGAAACCCTGAATGAGAGGTGCGAAGAAGGAGATGTCGAGGACATGCGTGAGTGCCACGACCATCGACCCTCTGACTTCAAAAGAGGCAAGCCCCAGAGCATCTTACTCCTATGGTTTGCAAATTATTTACGAAATTAACCTGATATGCTTGTTGCATTAGGTTTTTAGGAATTGATTACTATCGTTGCTGCATTATTATCATACCTTGTCCACCGCAATCGATATCTTGATATCCCTGTTTGGTCTAGGCCGTTATACGCTTAGCCTGCTTAGACCGGTAGAAGTCGGGTGATTTCCTGTCTCCCGCATATAGGTGGATACTGATCATGACTATCCTGGTGCTATCATGGAGATAACCATGTGATAATTAATTTGAGACCGGGCGAGGTGTAGGAGCAGCAGTGCATGGGTTCTGTGTGCTGGTAGTCTCCCGTCTGTGTCGATTAGGACCCGACGAAGGCACACCTCAGTCATTTTGAACGCGTCAATCACTTAACGGAGCAGGTGCGAGTACCTCCTGTGAAGCCGAGTAAGGTCATTCGAGCCGGTGATGGAGATGTTGACGCCTAACACCCAGGGCCTCAGATGTACCATGGGCAACTATTCTAAACAACCTGGCATGGTCCGAGGGCAAGCAGAGCTTGATCGACCTGGCATATTCGTGGGCAGCTATAGCTTGAGTGACCTAGCACTGAGATAACCCCCGGTATAGAAGGGCCCATGGCCGTCCCGCGCGTTGTGTTCTCGAATTTCCTGAGAGGCAGCCGACGGCTACCGGGCAAGGTGTGATTGGGCGAGTGTGCGACATTTTATCCCCAGCTGGGTAGGAATCGATTATAATCGCCATAGCTCCTGGACAATGAGTAACTTGACTGGGCATGTGTTACCGTAGTAACGTATGGAACTAAATATGGTTATGAGGTTGAAATCTGAAAGGCTATTGATGAAATAGTCACTCTTGCTTAATTAACTAGTCCAGTGATTGCTCTAGATCAGGTGCAAATCTAGTTAACCAGGGCTAACTATAAAAGTGACCGCCAATACTCATCTTGGGTTTTATCATAAGAAAGCTTTCATGCAAATTGGTATGTTTAGCCAACCCTAGATATAGCCTTCATGAATCCTTGGAGTCTCATTATTTCTGGTTTTTGACGGGTAAGTCTAGCTGAGTACCTTCTTGTACTCAGGGTTTTATCCCTTGTTGTTGCAGATGGACAGTGCTTCTATGGCTACTGTGAGAACTGCCTGTACCCAGCTGCGGGTGATGATTAGACCATGGGCATGGTCATCTGTTATCCTCACTTGATGCTTTTGTTGGACTGATCAGGCATATGGCACCGTTTTGTGAACCCGTCAAAACTAAGTTGCTTCCGCTACGAATTCCAAAACTATGGTTTGTAATATTGTTGAACTCCGATGTATTTAAACTATGTGCGAACTGAATGTATCTTGTGGACATGTACGCTAATCTATTACGATCTTGGCTGATGTTGAATGTTTGAAATCCTTCGAGATTTCGGGACTACCGGGTTTGTACGAGCTTAAGTATTTATTAATCTCTGTGAAAACGGAGGTTCAATGCTTAATCTGGTATAAATTGGTCGGTTCTGCTACAGCTGGCATCGGAGCATGGTTAGCGCTACTGTTCATAAGTATATTTGAAAACCTGTGTTTTCGAATAAGAATTTTATTTGCCAAAACTTATAGCTATATTAGGATCTGAAAATCTCAAGGATGAAAATTAAGGTATGCCATTGATCAAGTCCTTATGCCCAATTAGGAGCTTAGGTGGCTATTAAAGTACTAACTTGGAAGGGTTTATGCATCATATTTATATTTCTGTTATACTGTCCATACGGCAAGAGTGAAATTGTATGGGTGCTATTCTTCGGGATAGTAATGTGTGGATCAATTTGCCTCTACGCCAAGGTAATAAGTGAGTTGTGAGAGCATGATTGGACAACCGCCGATCTAGGGGAGTGCTAGATTGGTACTGGAATGTATACCTGTTACACACAAGTATATGTAAAGGTACTTAATTGTGGGAGTAATATTATTCTGATGGGTGCATATACTACTTACGTGTATGCTGGGTGTGCACCTAAGTTAGTATTAGATTTAATTTCAGCAATGCATGATATTCATACTGTGGGCAGGGCTGAAATGATCTTCTGCAGGTACACTAACTTGTGAACGTATAGTACGTCTAGTTAACGCTATGAGTGAACGTGTATGCCACCGTCTAGCCGTTAGATTATAGGCAGTGAGGACGTATGTTATGTGCATGCATCATATTCATCACATCTTGCATTAATCTTACTTCCTTCCTTATGTTATCCTTCCCGTTTTCTTAATAAAAGGTTGTTGTCAACTAATTTAAAACCTATGTGGATAAACTTCTTACAGATGGCCCGTACCAAGCGCACAGCTCGTAAGTCGACTGGGGGCAAGAGGCCTAATTACATGTTGGGACCATGGACCGCAGAGGGATCGGAGGACTTCCTGGACGAGTTCGGCATACCTACCATCCTTTGGAGGGTGCTGCACTTGGTTGGATACCAGAAGGGTCAGGAGCCGCAGTACGATTGGCATCGCGTGCAGATTTCTGAGGACTGCCACATGTACACTATGGAGGTGGACGTGCCTAGCCGTGAGGAGCAGGATCACGTCTGGTGCCGCCAGGTGTTCGCGTTGCAAGGGAGGACCCCATGGGATGGAGCTAACAGAGTTGCCTACACCGTTCTCCGGGACATTATGGAGGACCACCCGGAAGTGGTTGCCCAGGCTACAACTAGTATCTTCCCGACAGCAGATCCCTACCAGTCAGTGTGGCGTCAGCCAGGAGCCGCCGTACTTGAGGCAAGTTCGCTTGAGAGGGAGCATTGCGCCGGACCAGCCGGGAGTGCTATGGCTGCACTCATGGCTACTTTTGGGTGTCTATCACGTAGCTATGACCACTTGGACCACATTCTTAGTGAGGAGATAGCAGCACATCACCGGAGTCAGGAGGAGCATGCTTCAGAGATAGACCGTCTCACCACAGAGCTAGCTCATATGACTGTCGAGAGGGACCAGGCTCGTCAGAGGGAGCAGGAGATGACACAACAGCTCAGTGATCAGCAAGGGATGACGACCTTCCTATCCACGATTATGGCTGAGACCGAGGAGTCGCTTCGAGGTGTTTGTCTTGAGGGCATACGCGCTTCAGAGGGAAACAGACTGTTGAGGTTGCGAGTGGGAGATCTAGAGCTGCAACTTCACCACCTTTAGGACTACAATGACCGTTTGCATGAGGAGATCCACCGCAGGGAGAATGAGAGGAACCCCATCTTTCCTCAGGAGGACCCGGATCCGCGTAGCTCTTCTAGTGGTTCTTCGGACGTGTCTAGTGATGATGATGACGATGGCGACGTCGCTAGAGAGTAGTTCAGACCGTATGTCTTAGGGCTTAATGTTCTTTTGTGTTATGTTAACGGGCCCAATCTTTTGCTTTTGTTATGGGCTGGATGTGAGATCGAGTAGTGAACTTATGTGCACATGGTGCGAGACCTTTGGAAAGTCCCATATGTATGGGCAACTATGGATGTTTGTGTTGGCTTTTGCATGTTTATAAACTGAGCAATCTTATTATGTGATGCTGCGATGTGGATTGAAATTTATTATGCCTCTGTGATTGTTTGGTGAATTTGTTTTCCAAATAAATTCAGTTGGCATGATTTATTGTTCACTACAATGATTGCAACCTCGCCTAATGATCACTTGCTATCAATATATGCAGATGACGACAACCCGTAGTGGAGCTGGCGGTAGTGGTGGAAATGAGGACCACAGAGACAACAACAATCCACCACCTCCTCCACCACCCACTCCCGAGCAGCTTTTCGCCCAATTTTTGGGGAGTCAACGTAACATTGAAGCGCTTCTGCGGGAGAATTTGGCACATGGCAATCATCGCCCGGAGCCAAATCAGTATAGTTCTTTCAACGATTTCCTGGATACAAAACCACCAATTTTCGAGGAAGCTACTGAACCTCTAGAGGCAGAAGAATGACTGCATACCATGGAGCAAAAGTTTCGGTTGATCAGGCTCTCAGGGGAGCTCAAAGTGGAATATGCCGCACATCAGCTGTAGGGGCCAGCCGGGATTTGGTGGGGGCATCACCGCACCACCTATCCTGCCAATGCTCCTGTCACTTGGAGAATGTTCTCGGCAGCTATTCGAGGACATTATATTCCGCCAGGCTTAACTCAGATGAAGGTGGCAGAGTTCATGTGCTTGACCCAGAGAACTCACTCAATCACTGAATACCACCATGTGTTCAACTCCTTGTCCCGTTATGCTCCAGAGTTTGTGGACACTGACACTAAAAAGATAGCTAGTTTCAAGAGAGGCTTGAACACCAAAATGGGAAAATCAGTGGGTACATCTTCTCATACCGTCTTCAACGACTTTATCAGCGACTGTTTAATCCAAGAGAACCATAACAACAAGCATGCTGCAAGTAAGGCCCGGAAGAGGACTTTTGATTCAGGACCATCTCAACCTAGGGGACCACCAGCCCAGCGTTCTCAGTATCGACCACCAGCGCCTGGAGCTCGTTTCAGGCCGCCTCAGAAGAAGGGTCAGCAACAAGCTCAGCGTGGTCAACGGTCGTACAAGATAACAGCAAACCAAACTCGAGCGGGTCAAGGCAGCTCAGCCGGAAGCAAACCTCTAGTTCATGGGCCATGCTTCAATTGCAATCAAGAGGGGCACTTTGCAAGATATTGTCCACACCCAAAGAAGCAGCAGGCTAACTACCCTGCACGTCTGCACAATATGACTGCTGAAGAAGCTCGTGCCGGAGAGCCTGTGACCACTGGTATGTGTCTTATTAACCATCATCCTGCAGTTGTTTTCTTTGATATTGGATCATCGCACTCATTCATGAGCAAAGCATTTGCACAAAAGCATAATCAAGAGATGTCTGAAATGGATTATGGGTTTCGCGTAAGCTCCTTGGGGAGTAGCGTGTTATCTAGACAGATGGTTTGTAATGCAACCAGCGACATTGGAGGGCACAAATTTGGAGCTAATTTAGTAGTTGTACCGGGGCTAAGCATGGATGTAGTTTTGGGTATGAGTTGGATGAGTATGTGGAATGCGGTGTTAGACACTGCAAATAGGACTCTTACCTTATCTGATGGAAGGACAAATAGCAAATTGCACATCTCTCTTCCCCGAGGTGCTGACTTCGTTGACTTATCTTGTACTCTGTCTATACAAGACCTATCTAAGATTCCAGTTGTCCGAGAATTCCCAGACGAGTTACCAGGATTGGCGCCCAACCGGGCAGTGGAGTTTGCAATTGAGTTGTTACCTGGAACCGCGCCGATCTCTAGGAGGCCCTACCGTATGCCGCCCAATGAGTTAGCTGAACTCAAGACCCAGATCAAGGAACTTTTGAACAAGGGGTTCATTCAACCTAGTGTATCAGAATAGGGTTGCCCAGCCTTGTTTGTTAAGAAGAAGGACAAGTCGCTACGGATGTGTGTGGATTATCGGCCGCTTAACGCCGTGACTGTCAAAAACAAGTATCCGTTGCGACAGATAGACATTCTGTTTGATCAGTTATCTAAAGCCAAGGTGTTTTCTAAGATCGATTTGAGGTCAGGATATCATCAGATCAGAATTCGACCCCAAGATATTCCAAAGACTGCTTTCTCAACTAGATATGGGTTATATGAGTATCTTGTCATGTCTTTTGGATTGACGAATGCTCCGGCATACTTCATGAGTTTGATGAACTCGGTGTTTATGCCAGAATTGGACAAGTTTGTGGTAGTGTTCATTGATGATATTCTGGTATATTCGGAGAACTCGGATGACCATGCCGAACATTTGAGGGTTGTTCTGACAAGGCTCCGAGAACATAAGCTTTATGCTAAGTTTAGCAAATGTGAATTTTGGTTGAAGAAGGTGCAATTTCTCAGTCACATTCTATCAGAAGGAGGAATTTCTGTGGACCCCAATAAGGTACAAGAAGTGATGGATTGGAAAGCTCCTACTTCGGGTGGTGAAATTCAAAGTTTTCTCGGTTTAGCAGGATACTATCATCATTTCATTCCCGATTTTTCCAAGATTGCAAAACCAATGACAAGCTTGCTCCAGAAGGACCAGAAGTTCGAATGGACAGAGGAGTGTGAAATAGCTTTCCGTACTCTGCGGAAACTGTTGACCACTGCTCCTGTCTTAGCTCAACCGGACATCGAGAAACCCTTTGATGTCTTTTGTGATGCATCGAAGGTTGGATTAGGTTGTGTCCTTATGCAAGAAGGCAGAGTGATTGCTTACGCTTGTCGCCAATTGAGGAAACATGAGATAAACTATCCTACGCATGATTTGTAGTCAGCCGCAGTGGTGCATGCTCTGAAGATCTGGAGACATTATCTGCTTGGTAATGCTTGTAATATGTACACCGATCACAAAAGTCTCAAGTATATCTTCACTCAACCTGAATTGAATATGAGGCAAAGAAGATGGCTTGAATTAATTAAGGATTACAATCTGCAGATACATTACCATCTAGGAAAGGCGAATGTGGTTGCCGATGCTTTAAGTCGGAAGTCACGTTGCAAAAACTTGGGGTTACTACCAGAAGACGAGTTTAGCCTTGTACACCCTGTAATTCTACAAAACATCAGGCTGCAAGGCACGATAATTGACCAAATTCTTGAAGGGCAGAAAACAGACAAGGGGGATTTATCATATCAAGGAGAAGCTGAAAGCCGCGACTGAACAAGTAAAACATTTTCGGGTTGATGACAAGGGATTTTTATGGTTTGACAAGCGATTAGTGGTACCCAAGAACATAGAGCTCAGGAATCGAATCATGGATGAAGCTCATTTGTCCAAGTTATCTATTCATCCTGGAAGCACCAAGATGTATCAAGATTTGCGTCCAAGATTTTGGTGGACCAAGATGAAGAAAGAAATTGCCGCTTATGTAGCCAGGTGCGACACGTGTTGTCGAGTAAAGGCTATTCACCTGAAGCCAGCCAGAATGCATCAACCATTACCAATACCCGAGTGGAAATGGGAAGAAGTGAGTATGGATTTTATCACCGGATTGCCAACCACCTAGAAAGGAAATGATTCAATATGGGTAATAGTGGATCCTCTTACAAAGATCGCTCATTTCATACCAGTCAAAACGTGTTATCGAGCACCGGACTATGCAGAAATTTATGTCAATAAAATTGTCCGACTATATGGTATACCCAAGATCATAGTTTCGGATCATGGATCGCAGTTTACTGCACCGTTTTAGGAGAAACTGCAAAAGGAGTTAGGCACAAAACTAATCCGTAGTTCTGCCTATCATCCCCAAACATCATGGCAAACAGAAAGAGTGAATCAAGTTTTGGAAGACATGTTGAGAGCTTGTGTAATATCAGCAAAAGGTTCTTGGGAGAAATGGTTACCTTTAGCAGAGTTCGCATATAACAATAGTTACCAAAAAAGCATACAAATGGCACCTTTTGAAGCCCTATATGGTAGAAGATGCAGGACACCAGTAAATGTGGTCGAACCAGGAGAACGTCAATATTACGGAATTGATTTCATTAACGAAGCAGAAGAACAAGTTAGAGCAATTCAGCAACATATGGCAGCCACGCAGTCTCGACAAAAGAGCTATGCAGACAAGCGGAGAAAACTGCTTGAGTTCAATGAAGGCGAGTATGTTTATCTGAAGGTATCACCCATGAAAGGTGTCAGACGCTTTGGAGTTAAAAGGAAGTTAGCGCCGAGATTTGTGGGACCTTATAGGATTGTGGAAAGGAGGGGAGAAGTGGCTTATCAGCTACAGCTACCAGAACATCTGAAAGCCATATTCCCTATATTCCATGTGTCGCAGTTAAAGAAATGTCTTCGAGTACCAGAAGAAGAAGTGCAACCAGCCAATATCAAGTTACAATCCGATCTTACTTACTCCGTTAAGCCGCACCGAGTGCTAGATGAAAAAGAAAGAGTAACTCGCGGGAGATTAGTGAAGCAATACAAAGTATCTTGGAGTGAGCAAGACGACCAAGATGCCACTTGGGAAACGGAAGACTATTTAAAAGAAGTGTATCCACAATTTTACAAAGACTGGTTAGTAACTCAAATCTCGGGACGAGATTCCTTTAAGGAGGGGAGGGCTGTAACACCCCTGGTGTTAAGAAACCCTAAATGCATAACTTGGCATCTCATGAGCATAAAGCATCATCATATGTTTCATTCTTTTATGTAAAGTGTCATTTCATGTGAGGGTTATTACTGTTTATGCATAGTGTGATGCTTGTTTGACTTGTGTTTGGAGTAGTTGAGTTTCCTAAGTAGTTTAACCTTGTTGAGGAGTCAAAATGAAACCAAGTTTATGTTAGTCCTTTTTGGCTAACCAAGTCTCTAACCCTAGTTGCACTAATAGAGCTCTAGGAGTCCTTTTGTTTGACCAGCAAAGGCCTCTATGATAGAAGCTTTGCATGGGTGAGTGCCTTAAACCAAAAGTGTGTAGAATTTAGAGTAGAACAAAAGTTGTTTTTGGGTCAACTCACGAAAATGAGGTTAGCATGGTGTTTTGGGGCCCACAAGGCAGAAATGGGAGAGTTTAGACTTGGAAAATTTCCTAAGTCTTTGAACTGTCGAAACAGTTTCGTCTAGCGAACTTTGGAGCTTTCCTGAGCAAAATCTAGGCCGAACCAATGCTTGATCCTATAACCAAAGTTGTAGTCGGCACATATCTCTACTCAATGGAACAAGTGGCTTAGCATTTCATCAAGTGGATTAGGAGATAATCGCGCGCAAAGATCGGCTGTCAGTCAGCCTAATGACCGACTGAATCCACCGATTCAGTTTGAACCGGCGCCAGCAGTGGCCGACCGCGCCAGAGATGCTCCGCCGCGTGGCGTGCGAGGGCCGGTCGGGCAGCGTCCGCGCGCTGCGTGGCGAGCACAAAGCCCGTCCGCACGCACTCGCCCTGCCAGAGCCGCTCCACTCCCTCCGCTTTGCCTCCTCCTTGCTCTCGCCGTCGCTCAGGCAGAAAAGGGGGGGAAAACCGAGCGCTCACCGCCGTTCGCCACCGTCTCGCCGAGCCTTCGCCCAACCAACCACCCAACCAACCTCGCCTCGACCTCCCGCGTCGTCTGCTCTAGCTAGCGCCTCCCGACAAGCCCTAGGTGAGCCACGAGATGAGCTCCCACCATGGCCGCCCTGACCGCCGAGCTCGGTTCGCCATGGCCGACCTCCTTCCCGTGGGTTTCTTGTTGTCCTAGCATGTGTTCGTAGGTCAGGGGAGTCCGTGGAAGAAGTAGGGGGTGATGGTTTGGCCGATTAGGGTTTGGTGGTGGTGGTACGCCATCGCTCGCCATCCGCCATGGCCGTCGTGGATGGCATGGCCGCGGTCTCGGGTGTTCGGGGTAGGAACCCTAGCTTCCAAGCCTTGGGGTAGGTTCTTGGAGGTCACCGGAGTAGGAATCTCGGGTTAGTTTGCCTCGGCGTGGCCAGAATCGGCCGACGTGAGGAGGACCGCGCCGCCGTGGCCGCCATTCCCGCCACCGAGCTCCGTCCGTAGCAATGCTGGGCCAGTGACTAGCACCAATCGATGCGGAAAGGAGAGAGGAGTAGAGTGGTGGTGATGGTTTCGCCGGAAAGGTCGCTGTCGGCGAGCTTTGCCGTGGTCAACGACCTTCCCTGTTCTATGTGTGTGATAGGTGGGACCGGTTTGACTCGGGGCCTCGCTGGTCAGTCTCTGTGTACGTTTTGGCCGGGTGTAGCTAGCAGTTACGTTTAGGTGTTTTTGTTTTAATGTTTTTTCAGAAAATGTGCTAATGCTTGTTTAATTCATATCTGGAGTTGCATTAGTCCAAATGAAGTGAAATAAATTTTGTTAGGTTTGTCTTGCTGAGATCTGTTTAGGAAAAATATGATATGTCTAGTTTGTGATAATTTTATATGTAGTTATATTTAATTTATGTTTAGGCTAAAATCTTGTTAAATGCATAATAAACTGTGTATAGCTCAGAAAAATGTTATTTTGTTTTGTTAAGTTTGTGTTAATGAGTAGTTTTTGGGAAAAATGTAATATGGAGATGCTCTGTGTAATATTTTGGCAGTAGCAATTAAAATGGTTAAATGTTGTTTTCTTGTATAAATTGTAGTAATTAAAATATGAAGAATATGAACCTGATAATTTTTGTAGACTGCTCTTGTACTAAGAAGTTTAGTAGAAAAATGGGAAATCTGTTGTTTGACACTTTGTGCTAGGGTGTGTAGTTCAAAGCACCTTTTCATTGTGGTATTTGTCTTTTTCATGGAGAATAGGGTTTAAGTCCAAATAGCTTGAATTTGAAATTTGGACAGGGGACTAGATTGCATATTGTCAGCTTACAGTAATTTTTGTAGATTTTTCTGAAGTTGTTTTCTGAGGGTTGCAGTTATAGGCTTAATTAAATGATTAAGTGATAACAAATAACTAATTGGTAGTAGGATGATGTTGACTACCTTGTTGAAGAGAATGAAATAGACGACATGTGCTTATCTCTTGAATCATCTTATTCCATGTTGCATCAGCAATGCATCTCATGTGCATTCATCCTATTCATATATGTCTGTGCATCATATAGGACCGGTAGTGGAGACCCAGAACCCGCAACCGCCGGAGGAGCCAAGTCCGGAGGAAACCCTGAACGAGAAGACCGAAGAAGGAGACGTCGAGGACTTGCCTGAGTGCCACGACCACCGACCCTCCGACTTCGAAAGAGGCAAGCCCCAGAGCATCTAACTCCTATGGTTTGCAAATTATTTACGAAATTTACCTGATATGCTTGTTGCATTAGGTTTTTAGGAATTGATTACTACCGTTGCTGCATTATTATCATACCTTGTCCACCGCAATCGATATCTTGATATCCCTGTTAGGTCTAGGCCGTTATATGCTTAGCCTGCTTAGACCGGTAGAAGTCGGGTGATTTCCTGTCTCCCGCATATAGGTGGATACTTATCATGACTAGTCTGGTGCTATCATGGAGATAACCACGTGATAATTAATTTGAGACCGGGCGGGATGTAGGAGCAGCAGGGCATGGGTTCTGTGTGCTGGTAGTCTCCCGTCTGTGTCGATTAGGACCCGACGAAGGCACACCTCAGTCATTTTGAACGCGTCAATCACTTAACGGAGCAAGTGCGGGTACCTCCCGTGAAGCCGAGTAAGGTCATTCGAGCCGGTGATGGAGATGTTGACGCCTAACACCCAGGGCCTCAGATGTACCGTGGGCAACTATTCTGAACAACCTGGCATGGTCTGAGGGCAAGCAAGGCTTGATCGACCTGGCATGACCGTGGGCAGCTATAGCTTGAGCGACTTGGCACTGAGATAACCCCCGGTGTAGAAGGGCCCATGGCCGTCCCACGTGTTGTGTTCTCGAATTTCCTGAGAGGCAGCCGACGGCTACCTGGCAAGGTGTGATCGGGCGAGTGTGCGACATTTTATCCCCAGTTGGGTAGGAATCGATTATAATCACCATCGCTCCTGGACAGTGAGTAACTTGATTGGGCATGTGTTACCGTAGTAAGTTATGGAACTAAATATGGTTATGATATTGAAATCTGAAAGGCTATTGATGAAATAGTCACTCTTGCTTGATTAACTAGTCCAGTGATTGCTCTAGATCAGGTGCAAATCTAGTTAACCAGGGCTAACTATAAAAGTGACCGCCAATACTCATCTTGGATTTTATCATAAGAAAGCTTTCATGCAAATTGGTATGTTTAGCCAACCCCAGATATAGCCTTCAAGAATCCTTGGAGTCTCATTATTTCTGGTTTTTGACAGGTAAGTCTAGCTGAGTACCTTCTTGTACTTAGGGTTTTATCCCTTGTTGCAGATGGACAGTGCTTCTATGACTACTGTGAGAACTGCCTGTACCCAGCTGCGGGTGATGATTAGACCATGGGCATGGTCATCTCTTATCCTCACCTGATGCTTTTGTTGGACTGATCAGGCATATGACACCGTATTGTGAACCCGTGAACTTGTGTTTGAAAACTAAGTTGCTTCCGCTATGAATTCCAAAACTATGGTTTGTAATATTGTTGAACTCCGATGTATTTAAACTATGTGCGAACTGAATGTATCTTCTGGACATGTACGCTAATCTATTACGATCTTGGCTGATGTTGAATGTTTGAAATCCTTCAAGATTTCTGGACTACCGGGTTTGTACGAGCTTAAGTATCTGTTAATCTCTGTGAAAACGGAGGTTCGATGCTTAATCTGGTATAAATTGGTCGGTTCTGCTACACATAGCCCTAAATAGAATGAGGCATGTTTGGTGTGTTCCCTAACACTTTTCAGGGGCAAATGACATAACATTGGTATCCTTCACAGTATATTAACCTCAGTGTTGTGTCGTGTGTTCATTCCTTGTCTTTCTATTGATGTAGGATGCAGGACTATAGAACATATGGCTCATTGATTCCAGTTGTTCGTGCCACATGTCTGGAAGTTCTAAATGGTTCTCCAGCCTCTACCCTGTGTCGCAGAAGAAGTTCATCACATTCCGAGATAATAGCAAAAGTAAGGTGGTTTCTTGTTGGTTCGTTTGACTCAATGATAACTTTGTACTTGAAAGGATCGTGACGCCTAAGAGGGGGGGGGGGGGGGGGGTGAATTAGGCAACTTAAAACTTTTACTCTAAACTATGGCCTCTAATTTCCACTAAGTCAAAACCTAAGCAAGAAAGTAAACTAACTAATGTGCAAATAAGGTTTAGCTAGGTGTGTTACTATCTCTACCGCAAAAAGGAGTTTTGCAACCTATGATCCAAACCTATCAACTAGCCTATCAAATAAGCTAGGAAAGGTAAAGCACACAATAAAGGTAGCAAGTAAATGTGGAAGCTAAAGAGTGTGGTAGAGACGCAAACTCCCGTCGACGACTCCGGTATTTTTACCGAGGTATCGAGAAGCACGCAAGCTTTCCCCTAGTCCTCGTTGGAGCCCCTCGCAAGGGCCAAGCTCCCGGACGGGTAACTCCGTGGATAGCTCCGGGCCTTCCCCACGCGCAAGTGGGTCTTCGGTTAAGCCACTCGTGTCAAAGCCTTTCCTGGATGCTCCCCGCCGTCTTCACTATCAAGCTTTCGGCCAAACCGCCGCAGGCCTTGTTCCCTTCGGTACATGGTGGCGGCCACACCACAAACATGGTTGGTGTGGTCTCGCAAGACTACAAGCCCCTCTGATGTACAAACAACGGTGCGCGCAAGCACCGGTAGATAAGAGGTTCTCAACCTCACTAAACACTAGGCCTAACACCTAGAGCAAGTGCAAAGCGGTGGTCTAACTAGCCTAAGCACTTCGCAAAGCACCTACACTAATCACCTAGTATATCACTTGAGCACTTTGGTGGCTAGAGCAACTAAATATGTGTCTATATACTTAGTCCACTTCCTTGAGCTCCAACCATGGTGTTTTGGCCGACCATGGGTGTATTTATAGAGCCCCAAGCAAATAGAGTCGTTGGGCAAAGGGATGGGCTTTACTGCCATCGACCGGACGCACTTCACGTCCTGACCGGACGGGTCCGGTCTCTCACAACGACTAGTTGACCGGCTGCACAGGCACTAATCGGACTCTGCATGAGTCTGGTCTCATGTGATCGGACGCGTCCGATCATGATTTCGCGCCTCTAGAACCTCTCTGTATTCGATCGGACTCAGCTGAGCTCCAGCGTCCGATCGTCGTCGTAGCGTCCGGTCACACGACCACGCTAATGAACAGTAGTATCGTTGCATCCGATCACAACTGGCGCAGCGTCCGATCGCTTTGACGTGGCACTGCTGACTGAGGGTACTGATCGGACGCATCCAGGCCAGCGTTCGGTCACTACAAAAGCAGTGTCCGGTCACTACAGTTTTCTGCCTTTTACTTGTTTTTGTGCCCGACATGGTTCCATTCTTGTGCCTTGGACTTTACTTGATCTTGAGGGTCTTCTACTGAGCTTCAAATGTTTTGCTTGAGGTGTTGATCATCAGATCACCACGTTTCCTTAGTCCAAGTCACATTTGCATCATGTTGGACTACAAAGCAAACACTTGCAAACATATTAGTCCAATTTGGTTATGTTGTTCATCAAACACCAAAATTCAAAGTTAAATGGTCCGAGGTCCATTTTTCTTACAATCTCCTCCTTATTGGTGACTGATGACAAGATGACCAAAGCAAGCAAATAATAGATACAAAATTTAAAATGCAATTTACTTGCTAGGATGCAATGCAAAGGCAAGGTCATATGATGTTTAATAGATACCAAAATAAAACACACTTATTATAACATATCTTGCCCTTGCCATTGAGTCCCTTTTAGTGGCTTTATGGATTAAGTCTCCCCCTAACTCCATAAAACACTTCATCCCTTTTTCGGACCATCCCATAAGTAACCATTGAAAGATTTTGAATTTTTTATTTTGGTTATTTTGTTTGTTTTAGTTTGGGCTTGCTTTTGGTCCCTTCACATTCTCCCCCTTTGGAATCAAACACCGAAAAGGAATACATTTAAAAGTACAAGGGAGGAAACATTATAAAGGTTAAGCTCCCCATAAGAATATGCATACATATGATGTAAGGCAAAACATATGCATAACCGACAAATTAATACACAACAGAGTTTAATCTATATAATGCATGGAGAAAGCATATAAGAATATCAAATTGGAATTAACATAATGATATCGGTTAGGAATACCATATGTAGATACCAAAAGAATTATAGCTACACACGATGCTTGTCTCCGGGACTCCATTTTCCTTGCAATGAGACTACTACACAAAAGATAAACTTGAAAGTAGTGTTAGTCTCAAAGTTTCCAAATTGTAGATTAAACTCCCCCTAAAAGTCTGCATACAAGTTTGAAATACTTGTAGGAGACATGCACATTGACTTGTACGGTCAAATTACCATTTTGCAAGTTGACATCACTAGAAATGTGACACCAATTGAAGATGGTAATCGAGGTAGTTTATCTACTATTTGGACTTTGGCACATATAAGATAAATACAAGTAATAGAAGCTATGTGCCGTGCTCCTAAACAAAATAAACCATGTAGGTTTGCTCAAAGGATGAGAATGATACCGAGCAAAACTACCATATGATAAGCCTAGTGTATGCATGACATTGAAATATGTAAATGCAAACATAGGCAATAGAAGGAACTAGATACTAAAAGGAAATTGCATGAATTTAAATATAGTTACCTAACATGGGTAGGGGAACTTGGGTCCATAGTAGCCACTAGCTTTACTTGGCAATGACATGATCCAATGTGATGCACCCCATGGTATGCACCCGACTTTTTGCCAATTCTCCAAATTCCCCGTAGACCACTTGACTACTCACGTCCCTTTTGGGACCCAAACCTTTTTGGTGCTCTTCTTGGTTGAGATGATGTCCTTAGGCACCCAAATGTGTTTGGCTCCACTGTTGTCTTGCTTACTTGCTTTGACGGCCACCACCTTGTCATTCTTCTTCTTCTTCAAAAGATAAGGTGTGGAGGCCTTCTTGTTCACCTTGTTGGTGTAGGTGTTGCAGAGCTTGCTTGTTTGCTCTTTGTTTTTCTCTTTCTTCTTTTTCTCTCCCCCATGCTTCACCTTGCACTCATAGGACATGTGACCTTCCTTGTGGCAAACATAGCAAACCATGGTTTGCTCCTCATCAAGCTTCTTCACTCCCTTGACGGTGTTATCTTGATGAGTTCGGGTTTGCTTTGACTTGCCTTTTGCTTGAGTCAAGTCCATGGTTAGGCGAGCCACTTCTTGCCTTAGTAGCTCATTCTCCATTGCAACTTCTTGTGTACATGTATCTACAATCATATTCTCAACACAAGATTGTTTGCACATGGGTGAGTCTAAATCAAGTAAATCAATGCAAGAAGTAGAGGCATCCTTTTTAGGCATATCAAAGATTGATTTTTCATCTTTAGATGCCTCGGTGGGGTTTGCTCCGATGGTTAAAAGATTAGCAACTTTGTTAGTTAGCTCATCACAATGTTTGCACACGATTTCCATTTTTGCAAGCAAACTTTTGTAAGCATCTTGTGTGCTAGCTAACTTTGCTTTTAGTTTTTTATTTTTCTTAACAAGTTGCTCATCATTAATTGTGCTTACACTAGCCTCAAGTTTCTCAATTTTATTAGATAGCTCAACATTTAAGTTTGAAAAGGTTTCATATTGATCAAGCATGGCATTATAAGCTTGTTGAGAACTATCTAATTTTTCTTTTAAAGCATTTATTTTCTTTTGTTGGCTAGTGCATGCCTTAGCATATTTAAGATTATCTTGCACAAGTTCATTATAAGAAGGTAGCTCATCATCACTATCACTATCACTATCACTAGAGATAGATTTTGTGTTACCTCGTGTCATAAGGCACACATGTGAGGAGCTTGATGATGAGTGCTTGCGGCCATGCCTCTTGTGTTGGGCTTCATCGTCACTTGATGAATCATACCATGTCTTGATGGTGGTGAGGGCCTTGACCTTGCATCCCTTATTTTTCTTGTCCTTGGGTGTGGGCTTTTGTTTTGGACAATGTTCCACAAAGTGCCCTCTATTGCCACATCTATAGCATCCATTTTTCCTTTGCTCTCTTCTTTGATTGGTGAAGAGGCAATCTTCAATTATGATGGGCACACCCTTGACATTGAGCTTGCAGATCATCCTCTTCACTCCTCGCATTAGCTTGATTGTTTCTTCTTCATCTAAGGAGGAGTCGGATGAGGTGGAGGCTTGATCATCATCATCCTCTTCTTCTTCTTCTTCTTCTTCTTCACTTGAGGAGCTTGAGCTTGTCTCATCTTGCTTTTTGCCCTTCATCTTCTTGTGCTCATCACATGTGAGAGCAATGCCTTTGCTTGATGAAGTGGCTTCTTGACCCATCTTGTGTGACATCTCAAATCCCACCAATTTGCTAATGACAATGGCCAGGGTCATGGTGCTCAAGTCCTCCATGTTGTGGAGGATGGTGATGATGGTTGCATATTTTTTCTTCGAAAGCACGGAGATGATCTTCCTCACAATATCTGCATCACCTAGCTTTGTAATTCCTATAGAATTGAGCTCATTGATAATTAGATTCAAACAAGAATACATATCACGAATAAGCTCATTATAATTCATTTAAAGGAATCATAAGTAGTTTTAGTTAGGTGATGTTTTTGCTCACGGACATTACTAGTACCATCATGGAGCTCATGTAGCTTTAACCAAATTTCATGAGATGTTTGTAACATAAAAACTTGGTTAAAGACATCGATGCTAATAGATTCAAACAAGCAATTTTTAGGTCTAGCATTAAGATGAATTTCTTTTTCGTCACCCGCGGTTAACTTGATGGGATTTTTAGGGGGTCTCATCCCATCACAGGTGACTCTCCAAACACCTAGATCAATGGCTTCTAAAAAGCAAGCCATCCTAGCACTATAGTAAGGGAAGTTAGTGCCGTCAAAGTGCGGAGGCCTAGAGGTATCCATCCCAACCACTCTAAAAGGCGTCGGCTCGAAGGCGGTGAAGCCAAGAGTTCACAAATGAGCCAACCGGCTCCGATACCAATTGAAAGGATGGTGACGCCTAAGAGGGGGGGGTGAATTAGGCAACATAAAACTTTTACTCTAAACTACGGCCTCTAATTTCCACCTAGTCAAAACCTAAGCAAGAAAGTAAACTCACTAATGTGCAACTAAGGTTTAGCTAGGTGTGTTGCTATCTCTACCGCAAAAAGGAGTTTTGCATCCTATGACACAAACCTATCAACTAGCCTATCAACTACGCTAGGAAAGGTAAACCACACAATAAAGGTAGCAAGTAAATGCGGAAGCTAAAGAGTGTGGTAGAGATGCAAACTCCCGTCGACGACTCTGGTATTTTTACTGAGGTATCGAGAAGCGCGCAAACCTCCCCTTAGTCCTCGTTGGAGCCCCTCTCAAAGGTCGAGATGGCAGACTAGAGGGGGGGTAAATAGTCCTTTTTAAAATTAATCGTACCGGCTAACCGAAACAAATGCAGAATTAAAACTCTCGGTCTAGCCAAGACTACACCCCTTTACTTATACTCTATGACACCTTACAAATAATCCTAAACAATGCAAATAAGGTGTCGGGCTAGCTAGAGCTCACCTAACCAATTCTAGAAGTTAAGGCCACACAAACCTATGCAACTAGTACTTCAAACACGGTGGAGCTCCTACACAATCTAGTAAGCAAAGCACAAAGCCTAAGCTCACTAGCAATGCTCAATAACAAGGCTACCCAATCCAAATTAGAGAGCTCAACTTAGCTACACAAACTAAGCAACTAAACACTAGCACACGAATTAGTATTGCAATACAAGCTAGTGTAAAGTATAGCACAGTCGGTGCTACCGGGTGCTTGGGTCAGTACTACCGGGTGTTAGGCCGGTACTACCAACTCACTCAAACGGTACTACCGACCACCTGCAGGGAGCAACAAAATCGAAGAGGGTAAGATGCAATCAAAGATCTAGCAATTACCCCACTTCCCTAGATGATGTCGATGATGATTGTAGCTTCCCTAAGTCTTGATTCCTTGCCAAAAGGTAGATCGAGTCTTCCCAACCTAAGATAGAGTGAAGGAGGGAGGAAGAACACGAAGAACACAAGAACAAGCGTAATATGCAGGGAAGCAAGAACAATAAGAGCAACAAAAGATGGGACACAAGATTTTATCCCGAGGTTCACTTGGTTGCCACCAAGCTAGTCCCCGTTGAAGCAAGCCCAAGGTTGCCGCCGATCCTCTTGCTAGTGGTGACACTAAGCCAACCTCTCCACGATGGAGTGCTCACCAAGAGCTCTAGCTTTCGATCCGGCCGGACCACTTTGCGCTCTTCACGCCTTTTTCCACTAGAGTTGCTCTTCGCGATCTCCCACGGGGAGAGCACAATGCCCCTCACAAAGCTTCTCCGGAGCCAAGCACAATCTTCATGCGGGCTTCACGACGGAGACAAGCACCAAGACGTCTAGGAGGTGGCAACCTCCAAGAGTAATAAGCACCACCGGCTTGCAACTCGAACACCTAGTGCCACTCAATCCAATCTCTCAAAGCAATGCACTAGAATCGCTTTCTCACACAATCGGATAAGAACTAACAAGCATATGTGTGTTAGAGGGCTCCAAAGCACTTCACAACCATGGACACAAAGTCCCAAGGTTGCTCAACATAATCCAAGGGTCAGCCACCCCTCTATTTATAGAGGGGAGCCACCAACTAGCCGTTTTCCCCTTTCCCGGAGCTCACACGGCCACAGTTGGTACTACCGACTAAAGGGCCGGTACTACCGGCGGTCAATATGACCGTTAGGACAGCCTTCCTAACACAGTTGGTAGTAGGGCCGATAGTAGGGTCGGTAGTATCGACCACTATAGCGGTACTACCGGTAGGCCAAATCTAGATCTACACAGAACGCCTCCAAACTTCCTCCAAACCTTGGTATTACCGACCACAAGGGTCGGTACTACCTGGGGCCGGTACTACCTGCCTTATGGCGGTACTACCTTTAGGCCAAAACTCCTCCGAACAGAGAGTTTGCGCGCTGCCCACAAAGGGGTCGGTAGTAGGGTCGGTACTACCGACTTCAGGGTCGGTACTACCGACTTCAGCATCCTGAACTCCTCGCTAAAATGGCCATAACTCTTAGCTCCGAACTCCGATTTCGATGATCTTGGACATTTTGGAAAGCTTATTCAGAGGGCTACACATCCCACATACAAAGCTAATCCAACACATATTAGTACACCTAAGTTGTCACTCAATTACCAAAACCAAACTAGGACCTTTCAATCTCCCCCTTTTTGGTAATTGATGACAACTCTACAAAGATATGGAAATTATGATTATTCCAAGCTAGCACTTCACAAGAATGTAAATTGCTAACTTGGTTTGGATTCATGTTGCTTGCCCAAGCTATTTTACCATGTGTAAAGGATTTTGGACAAGTATCACAAACCCGAAATGGTAGTATTAGCTCCCCCTACATATGTGCTAGAGTGTTTGGAAATGAAACTTGCACATATGCATAGATACCAAAGTGTGGGAGAGTAATTACTACCAAGAGGTGCTAAGGTGTATAGAATAACCTTTGAAGTGTGATATCGATGAAGTTCATAGTTGTACACCTTCTTTAGCATCAATAGTAGCTAGACATCATAAAAACTAGAAAACCCTGTGAGATCAATATTAAAAGCAAGGATCTAGTTTTGCATAAAAAACACAAGTCTAGCTATCAACCTATGCATGCTAGTTATCACATCACCAGTTAAATCCTATAACTAGCATACACCACACAAGCATGCATATAAAATTTAAAAACTATGCAATGCAAGCAAGCACATGATTATGCACATATCAAATGCAACAACCAAGTTCATGAGCTTGCTCCCCCTACTTGTGTGCTCAAAAATCATTTTCATTTTATCTTTGTTACATTCTCTCCCCCTTTGTCATCGATTTCCATAAAAGGTTTGCATAAAAGTGGTTCAAATTGTCTGGGAGAGAGTTTGTTCATTTCATTTGTGGTTCAACCTTGCTCATTTGCATGAAACATTCAACATGGTTTGCTCTAGAATAAGCTTCTTCACACATTTTGAAATGGTTGTCTTACTCACATTGGTTGAATGTTCCATTGCTCATTCTCTAGATTAAACACTAGGATTGCAAGCCCATAAACATGTTATATGGTACCACCAGATCATTTAAAGCATAGAAACAATAGTGGCATCATATAAGCATCAAAATTATTTGATTTTCATGAATGCTCCTAAGAATGTCTATATGCTCTAATCAAGTCCTTAGCATAGTATGAATGCATATGACAAACAATGATACCTTGCTATCTTGGAGTAGAGGTTAGTCATTTTGATTCCAACTCCAAAATAGCAATGTGAAGTCAATGGTGAAGACCAATAGATACCAATTGATAGAATAATTCTTCACCCATATGATCAAGTGCACTATTTTGTTGTGGTTGGCCTGCCTTTTCATTTGATCTTTGCTTGCATATATGAATACTACTCATGATTTGCTTCTTTATCTTGGGTGTTGCTTGCTTTCTTTCTTGATCAATCTCTTGATTGCTCCAACTAAGCATCTCTAATGACACTTTAGATCACCACTTCCATGTTAGCCTTCCAAGCCTCGCTTGTTAACCTACCAAAGGCGGCAAGCCCCTACAAAAGGGAGAAGTGACCTCTTTCTAAAGAATCATCCTTGATACTCATTTGAATTGACTTTTGTTTGATTGATCCATTTGAACTCTTCTTGAAATGTGACTTTGAATCCTTCTTTGAGTTCTTTTCTTTCTTTCAAATGATCTTCAATTGATACTATAACTTGATCTTTATCTTCATCTTGATGTTGGTCTTGATCTTCAATTTGAGTACCAAATATGTGCCAAAAACACTCCTCAATCAAATGAACTTGTACTCATATTTGTCATGCTTCTAGCTCATCTCAAAACCAAACATAGGTTCCTCAACCACTTATAAACATGATTCCAACTTGAGGACCTTTCAATTAAAGTGACTCTAGATCAATCTAATAATTGTCACTTTTCTGGCAGATTCTGTCCTTCTCAAAGAAACATGCATATCTCCCAAAATATAAGTCCAATCACCATGAAATTTGGTGGAGATGTGCTTCTCTAAGTGTTCTAGCAGCCTTAAAAATTTGAGCTTCATTGGCTTTCTAGATTGCTACCAGATTTTGCATCTTTTCATACTACTACATGTTGAAAACTGCTGCACTATAGTTGACAAGATCTACTCCAAAACCGAAGCATCACTTATCCAATTATCATGAATTTTGCACAGCAACTAATACCATAAGTGTAGAGCATGTGTACCAAATTTCAAGCCAATCCAAAAAGATTTGATCATTCAAACATGGCTCTCTTCTCAGCTCACTCAGATTTTGCAATATTGGACAACTTTGAGCAATTGAGCTATACTCTACCAATGTGAATCAACTCGAAGCTACCTTGTTTGAATACTCTCACAAGACATATATCCATTCAAATCACTTACTAAATGAAGTCTCATGAACATATTCATTCAAACTAACTCAAACTTGATTACTCAGCAATATATCCATTCAATCATCTTATAGCAAGCAACATATGCATATATATCCAATTCAATCAACTTATATGCATCCAAATGAATGTGATCAACTAGAGATATACCTTAGTAGCTCATGATCATCAAATAGCAAGCTTCTTCATCTACCATTTGCAAGCCTTCAAATATTTCCAATCAACCACCATAATTTGATCTTTTGCACTTGTATGTTTTGCGCCTGGACCTCACTTCACTTGACTTGGCATCGGGTTTGGATGTGCACTAAGATTCTTTACTTGACTCAATCTCAAGATGAACAATATGGAATCAATTGAATCAAGTCTCCGATGCCATGGTACCTACATACACTCATCCATGATTTGATGGTACCCAAACTTGTTTGGGTCCTCTCAAGTTAGGTGCAACATACTTTGGCATAGCCTTAGTATGAGTAGCGGGATGAGTTGCAATAGTAGCCTTAGAGGTACCATTTTCATCCTTCCTAACCAAAGAATCATTAGCAATTGGAATAGGCTTAGGAATATTACCTAGGGGACATGAATTAGCCATGTGTCCCCTTTCACGGCACGAGTAGCAAACTCTCTTGGATTGAGCCTTTTCTTCCTTGCTCAAGTGTTGCTTCTCATTGCCTTGCTTCTTCTTGTTTGCTTGAGCCTTCTCCTCAAGCTTGTTTGGACAACCCGAAGCTAGGTGGCCCAATTCATCACAACTATAGCACTTGACTTGGGTGAGGTCTTGTGTTGATCTTGATCTTCTACCTCCCCTTCTTGTCTTCTTCTTCTTCCCCATATCACCATCTTCACGGTTGATCTTTCTTTGCACTTGGGGCTTCTTTTCTTGTGGCGATACTTGAGGCTTCTTCTTGTTGGGGCAAGCATTTGCAAGACATCCCATCTCATGGCACTGATAGCACATGAAATGAGATATCTTCTCTTCTTCTTGCTTCTTCATTTCTCTTTCATATCTTCTCTTGCCCCATCTCTTGCCTTTGATCTTGTTGAAGCCAAAGCCACTCTTGTCACCATAGATTCTTTGATTCTTTATCATGTGCTCATAGGTGACCTTTGATCTACACCACCTCTCTAGCTTGTTCCCCAAGTTCTTCACTTCATTTTTGAGCTCATTGTTCTCCTTCAAAAGGTTAGTCTCACAAGACATAGAAGTAGAACAAGCATCTATATGTGAAGAACATGGCATAGATAATAAATCATTACAAGAGGTGGATACATGCTTCTTCTTGCCTACATCACATGGGTTAGCAACATTTTGCAATAGATCATTTGACCCATGTGATGAGTTCTCACTAGTTTTAGTTTCTTCATTGGAAAGCTTGATATTGCGGAAAACATGGTCTTGTACCAAGTGACGGACCAAAATATC
Organism: Coix lacryma-jobi var. lacryma-jobi; assembly: GCA_009763385.1. Classification (NCBI taxonomy): domain Eukaryota; kingdom Viridiplantae; phylum Streptophyta; class Magnoliopsida; order Poales; family Poaceae; genus Coix; species Coix lacryma-jobi. The sequence goes on along the minus strand of CM019823.1, from coordinate 65,374,693 downwards.
AGAGACATCATCAGAAGATGATTACTCGGACTAACCCTGGACGTCGCGAGAAGATCCGAAGACATGCTATGAAGTGGACATGGATTAGGACTCTCATTGTAACTTAGTCGAGTTCTAAAGGAAGTCTTGTAATTAGAATAGGACTCCTCTGTTGTAACCGACTAGGACTCGGTACGTGCTAAGCTTCACCCGATTATATAAGGGGAAGAGGGCATACACCTCTATCATTGAATCTTGAATCATAACACAAGGCACACGCCACCACTGGACGTAAGGTATTACGCTATTAAGCGGCCTGAACCAGTATAAATCGTTGTCCTTGTGTACTCGCCGAGTTCTACGAACGCCGATCCCCACCGAAAAAATCGTCTGGGAATCCCCAAGACGAGTTGCCGGTTAACAAACACCGACAGCTGGCGTGCCAGGTAGGGGCTCTCGGTGATTCCGCGATCAAGAGCTCGATGAACCACTTCAACATGTTCTCGGCGGGATCAATTTTTGTTTTTGGCTCGTGGACTTGCATCGCAGATGATCAAGGGAAGCTGCATCAACAACTTCAAACTGAATCAGAAGCGCAAGCCATGCCAAACACAGATCATCTCACCCGAGACCTAGCAAACCTCACAATCCAAGAATCGCAAGAATCTGGGGACCAGGTAGAATCATCCGACTCCTACTCGGATACAAACTCTCGATGCGGAAAGGACTCGGATTCCAGACACCGTATCCCCTTTGGACTGCGTAACTCAGCCGAAAGCTTTCAAGAGTTGATTTGATTAAATTTCCAGAGGCTTCAATAGATCCCTCTAACAGGAGCTTAGCAGGGACTCGTTTTTAGCTCAACCGAGGAAGGTAACATCGTCCATTGGCCAATACAACCAGCCTCGGCTAGGTTGGTTGGCACAATCGACCAACAACTCCCTTACCAATATGGACATCAGCTCCCATTTGAGGAGCACGATACCTCAACAGAGCTAATCTCTAGTGCTTCTACCCTGGAATCGGTTACACCAGGATCAATAAACCAAGGCTACACTCGCGAAGTCTTCATGGCAGGACACCAGTCATCTCTACGACCTCCGACTCCTCCAGATGTCTTCCGAGATGATGAGACCTTGAGTTTGATATCTGATGACGATCCAGAAGGACCCGGTGAAACCGAGACCTTAAAAGCAAAAGACTAAGGAGGAATTTGGCAAAAGACGCCCGTAGAAGGCGAGCAACTCATCGTAAGGAGGCCATGGAGCGCTACCAAGTCCGACTTGAAAAATATAATAGTCAAAGGCGTCTGGAAGAGGAAGCTGAACGTCAAGCTCATAATCTGCGTGATCAGGAGATCCAGTCCTAGAATGATCACAATCGACAACGAGCTGACTGTTCACGCAACCTCAAACCTGAATTCATGAGGGTCGCTGGTCACAAGGTATATCAGACACCCTACCAAAACATCATGGCTTTAGCTACGAAGATGGGAGCCAAAGACAACCGCACCCCTGATGAAGAACGATGGTTGATCATGCTTCAGACTACCACACTACAACTCAAAGGTAGAAACCTTGAGTCCTTAGCTGATGATCAGGACTCATCTCATCCAAGCCAGAGGCGACCTATTCATGAGCGACTTGGCCAAGTCCCGGCCAGGAGTCGTCTGGGCAACCGAGTCCCAGACCAAGCCGAAGGAGGAGCTGAATCATCATATCGAGGAATCGACATCTTAGCATCTGACGCAGTTGATCGCTTCCCCTGCTTTTCCCAGAGGCTCCGAGCAGTCCCATTCCCACGAAAGTTCAAACTCGGGAACTACTCCAAGTACGACGGAAAAACAGAACTTAGACGGTGGCTCAGGCTGTATGCTCAAGCAGTCGAGTTAGCAGGAGGAAGCAATGATGTCAAAGCATTATTTCTCCCCATGGCTCTAGAGACAATGCCTCTTGCATGGTTCGACAGACTCAAGCCTGAGTCCATTGACTCCTGGGAACAACTTCACCGCATTTTCATAGAGAACTTTGCGGGTGTCCCGGAGAGATCAGACCCTCAGACTAAGCTTAGAACCTGCAGGCAGCAGAAAAACGAGACAATGCGGGAATACTACAGACGCTTCTCCGAGATCCGCTCCACAGTCTCAGACATAACAGATAGAGAAGTAATCGACCTTTTTGGCAATGGAATTTGCGAAAGGTACAATTACAAGGATTTCATCAAGCATGACCCGACCACCGCCGATGAGTTCCATCGGGCCGTAAACTCCATGATGGCAACAGAAGGATGCAAACAGGAGCGCTTTCCCGAGAGGAACACGCAGGGTGATCGAGGAAATAACCAGAGAGGAACCCAGACTGCTCAGCAAAACACCCGCAAAAGAACCGAGGACAACACTGTTGCAGCCATGGAACCTCAGAAGAAAGGGAACAAACCTTCAAGCTTCGACGACCTCCTAGACGGCCCATGCCCCTTCCATCCAAAAGGAGGACACGAGGCTAGGCATTGTCGACAACTTAAAGAGCAAGGTTTGAATTCCGACTTCAACAAAAATAAAAAAGACAAGGGGAAGAAAGTAGCCGAAGACCCTCAGCAGGACGTCGATGGTTTCCAACACCCCAAAGGTACCATCAATGTTATATTTGGGGGAGTCACCACTAGTGATAACAAGCGCCTTCTGAAGCTTTCCTCGCGGGAAATCATGTCAACCGAACCCGCAACCCCTAGATACCTCGATTGGTCTGAGCATCCGATCAATTTCTCTCTAGCAGACCAATGGACCAGCGTCTCAAATGCAGGGCATTACCCGCTAGTACTGGATCCTACGGTCGCCGGGTTCAAATTGGGAAGAGTACTCATTGATGCAGGAGCAGGACTCAACCTCATCTTCGCAAGTACCCTACGCAAGATGACCTTAGACCTAGCAACTCAACTTACGCCATCAAACGCCCCCTTTTACGGTATAGTACCCAGAAAAGCGGCTATACCACTCGGAAGGATAATACTACCCGTAACTTTTGGGACACAGACCAACTATCGAACAGAGTACATCAGTTTCGAGGTAGCAGACTTCGAGTCATCATACCACGCCATATTTGGACGACCAGCAATCGACAAGTTCATGGCAGTACTACATTATCCATACCTTTTGCTGAAGATGTCGGGTCCTAAGGGCATTCTAAAATTCAAAGGTGACTTAAAGCGGTCCTTCGACTGTGACACAGAAACTGTCCAAATAGCCAAAAAAGCTCAACTCACCCTAGAAGTACAGGAACTCACACAAATGGTACATAACGCCAAACCTGGAGATTCAGAAATCCCAACCAAGAAGGCGGGTACTATCCAACCCTCAGCAGAAGTTTCTACAAAAACTATCGACCTGGAAACCGGTGATCCCTCAAAGACGGCGGTTATCAGTGCTCACCTATCCGAAGAATAGGAACTCACGCTCACCAAGTTCCTCAGAGCAAACAAAGACATATTTGCTTGGAAGCCGGCTGACATGCTAGGTGTTCCAAGGGACTTGGCTGAGCACAAGTTAGAATTGAAAGAGGGTTCCAGGCCCATCAAGCAAAGACTACGACGATTCTCACCAGAGAAGAAAGAGGCAATAAAGAAGGAAATAGCTAAGCTACTCGCAGCCGAGTTCATCAGAGAAATTCTCCACCCCGAGTGGTTAGCTAACCCAGTACTAGTAAAGAAGAAGAACTCTGTAGAGTGGCGCATGTGTGTCGACTACACGGACCTACATAAGCACCGTCCAAAGGATCCCTTCGGATTACCAAGGATAGATCAAATAGTTGATGCCACCGCAGGTTCTGCTCTATTATCCTTTCTGGATTGTTACTCAGGGTACCATCAGATTGCTCTCAAAGAAGAAGACCAACCAAAGACATCGTTTATAACTCCCTTCGGTGCCTACTGTTATAAAACCATGTCCTTTGGGTTGAAGAACGCAGGAGCCACTTATCAGTGGGCTATCCAAGATTGTTTGGGCGACCAAATCGGCCACAATGTGGAAGCTTACGTTGATGACGTGGTTATAAAGACAAAGGATCCGACTACCCTCATATCAGACCTAGAGGAAACCTTTACCCGACTGCGCACCTACAAATGGAGGCTCAACCCCACAAAATGTGTATTCGGAGTACCCTCAGGCCAATTACTCGGGTTCCTCGTTAGCCATCGAGGCATCAAGGCTAGTCAAAAGCAGATCACGACTATCATCAGTATGAATCCACCAACTTCAGTCAAGGACGTTCAAAAGCTCACTAGGTGTATGGCTGCACTTAATAGATTTATCTCAAGGTTGATAGGAAAGGGACTACCTTTCTTCAAATTGCTCAAAGCCGGTGATAAATTCGAGTGGACGGAAGAAGCGGACAGGGACTTTGAACAGCTCAAAGGATACCTTACTAATTCTCATATACTAACACCACCAGAACCCAGGGAACCAATGATGATATACATTGCGGCTACCACACACGTTGTGAGCACAACAATAGTAGTGGAACGCAAAGATGAGAAGCACGTCTACAACACTCAGCGACCAGTATACTACATCAGCGAGGTACTCTCCGACTCTAAGGTCAGGTACCCGTAGGTTCAAAAATTGCTTTATTCTTTACTCATATCATCAAGGCAGCTACGACTCTACTTCGAAGCCCACAAAATCACAGTTGTCACGGATTTTCTATTGGGAGAAATCCTCCACAACTGTGATGCCACAGGAAGAATTTCCAAATGGGGGAGTTGGGGGCACTCAATATCAAGTTCACTCCAAGAAAAGCTATCAAGTCACAAGCCCTGGCTGATTTCGTCGCCGAGTGGACAGAATTCCAGCACATTCAAGACGATGCTTTTCCAGAACACTGGAAGATGTACTTCGACGGGTCCCTAAAACTCGAAAGAGCAGGTGCCGGAGTCCTACTTGTATCACCCGCTGGAGAGCAACTCAAATACGTTCTGCAAATTATGTGGCCAGCTACCAACAATGAAGCAGAATATGAGGCGCTACTACACGGGTTAAGGCTAGCAGTCACATTGGGTATCAAGCGACTCCTAGTATATGGCGATTCTTCTATGGTGATTCACCAAGTCAACAAAGATTGGGACTGCACCAAGGAAACAATGAACGCCTATTGCACAGAAGTTCGCAAACTAGAGAAAAATTTCTCAGGTTTGGAACTTATTCATATCACCCGGGATCTCAATGTAGCTGCAGACCTCCTAGCCAAGTTGGGATCTGACAGGGCCCTAGTCCCTAGTGGCACCTTTGTACACGAGCTATCCAAACCCTCAATCCAAGAGAAGGAAGAGATCGATCCAGCACCCTCCGCACAGATCTTATATCTAGCACCCGACTGGACTAAAGTTTTCATTGACTACTTCAAGGAGCATAAATTGCCAAGTGATAAAACCGCAGCAGAGCAAGTAACCAGACGTAGTACAAACTATGTTTTAGTCGGGGACAAGCTATATCAATGCGGTGCCTCATCAGGAGTCCTCCTCAAGTGCATTTCACTAGAAGAAGGCAAAGAAGTACTGAATGAGGTTCATTCTGGGTGTTGCGGCAATCACGCAGCATCAAGGACATTAGTCGGAAAAATCTTCAGATTGGGGTACTATTGGCCCTCCGCCCTGAAAGATGCAGAAGACTTAGTTCGCCGCTGTCAATCATGTCAGTTCTTCGCTAAGCAACAGCATGTCCCAGCTCATGAGTTAATTTGTATCCCACCATTATGGCCCTTCTCATGTTGGGGACTCGACATGGTGGGTCCTCTAAAGCATGCTCCATGAGGATTTGAGTACGTTTACGTGGCGATCGACAAATTCACTAAATGGATCGAGTACATGCCACTGGTCAAATTCAATGCATCCAAATCAGTTCAATACATGCAGAGCATCTTTCATCGCTTTGGGATGCCACACAGAATTATCACTGATCTTGGTTCTCCCTTTACGGCAATTGAATTCAAGTCATGGGCCAGTGACTGTGGAATAAAGATAGACTACGCATCAGTATCTCACCCACAGTCAAATGACCAAGTTGAAAGAGCCAACGCCCTCATCCTAGCCGGTCTAAAGCCAAGATTATTTGATCTTCTCAAAGACCATGGTGGAAAGTGGGTCAAGGAATTGCCTAAGGTAGTCTGGGGGCTACGGACACAGGAAGCTGAGCAACAAGACAGACTCCTTCCTTTCTGGTCTATGGCACTGAAGCAATCCTTCTAGCAGACCTAATCTGGAATTCCCCACGAATAGAACAGTATGATGAAGGAGAGGCTGATAATACAAGGCGATTAGAAATCGACAGCCTTGAGAAGGCTCGAATAACCGCACTTTTTCAATCAGCAAGATACCTCCAAGGGATGAGGCGCTACTACGACAAGAACGTCCATCACTGCACTTTTCAAGTAGGCGATATGGTCCTGAAGAAGATTCAGAATACCACAGGACGCCACAAGCTTATGAGTCCATGGGAAGGACCCTACATAGTATCCAAAGTAACAAGACCCGGGTCATTTGAGCTAGTCACTGAGGATGGTTCTCCATTGCCAAACTCATGGAATATTGAGCATTTGAAGAAATTCCATACCTAAGGACTACGCTACAGATTCGACTCAGGGCAAATGTATATCTACTCTCCGGATATTAATAAAGATTGGTTTCTTCTTCAAGCAACTATATTTATCACAACTATTTAGTTGGATAAAATTTCTTTTTGTAATCAACTATTCCACCGACTAATATACAATATTTCTCAGATGGACCACTTTCTTTTTTGGTTCAGCGGCAACCATACCCGAGTTACGAGCCCCGAGCTCAATACAACTCAAATGATAGTACATCTTAAAAACCCGGCTACCAACCTATAGAGAATACAGTATCTGCGAAGTAGATATTGGTTCCTATAAGGTATGACAAGGGGAGTAGTACTCACCCTGTTACACACCAACCGGACAGCGGTCCGACCCACTTCGCACTCATGCTGCGACCATCAAGAGGATACGATTCACCCAACAGGAACCATCGTATTGGTCCTGAAGAGGTGCTTGATCGAATTTATCCCTTGAAACAGGGTACTAAGAGTAGTACTCGGGCAGACTAAGTTCTCTAACAAGTCGCTGAAGACTACAAGAGAAACAAAGTCAAACGACCCAACCCAAGGTGCTAAAAAGCACTCGAATAGATCCGTTCAGTGAAACGCCTGGTCATACATCCACCAAAAGCAGACCCATTGACAAGAAATTTCTTGCAATGATGAGTTGGTAACACACGGAGTTAACAAGACTCAAAAGTAAATTATACTTTGATTCTTTAACCATGATAATATTTGTTTACAGGAGATACAAAATTCTGGCCAAGGACCAGGAAGGACTACTACTCTACAAGATCTAGTATATGAGAGTACTCCTCCGCAACGGCCTTGACCTCCTCCTACATGGCCGCATGGTCTTCATCACTTTTCCCGTCGAGCAGCCTCATGATGGACGTCGGGTCAAAGAACGGCATATGAAGTCGCAGCGTCGCCAGAAGACCACAGACCACCGAAGTTGCCATATCCTTGATGTATTGAGTAAGCCACCCGGGTGCAGCTTTGGCTCGATCAATCAAAGACTCTTCCGCTCCTTCAGGGCGTGGTATTAAGTCTAGGACCGACTCCACGACTTCCTCTAACACCTTTAAAGAATCCTGAGAAGTCTTCAAACACTCTTGGGACTCATTCAGCTGTGCCTGAACCGCCTCCAGAGCTTCCCGCGACTCCTTTATCGACTTCAAAGCCTGCAGCAGGTCTCGGTCAGCACCTTCACGAATCAATTTGGCTTCTTGAATAGTGGTTTGCGCATTGGCAAATACCTCTTCAAGCTCCGCCACCTTGCGGTTGAAGGCATTTTGCCATCCAGTTGCTAGCATCTGCGACTCTGAAAAAGAACATACACCAACCGCATGAGTATCATGAACGAACAAACAATAAGGACTTTGGAAAGTACTTCTGACTTACCAGCGACTTCCTTCTTGGAAGACTTCATGGCCTCTTTGTGTTTTTGATCAAAAGCAGCATGCTTGGAAAGCAGCTCAATTTCTCGATGATTGGTCGCGTCGCGTTCATCAACAACAACCTTGTGATTGTGTTGAAGCTCGTTGATGCGCTTATGAAGCACTTGGGTGGCCACCTTCTGGCTGATCTGATCTTGAGCAATATAATCCCTATGCTGCTAGTTCTCAAGGGAAAGCTCCTGACGAATCCGAGTAATCTGCTCGGTTACCTTCATGTCAAAACCCTGCGCAGAAATAGTACTTTGAGTACCCGGACATGATAACGAAATACAAAGAGGACTTCAAAGAGTTACCTCAACAAGTTCTCTGAGTGCCACGGCGGGCGCCATCACCTGTTCACTCAGCTCCTTTAGTCGGACGAGATCCGGGTTGTACCCCACAACTTCAAGTTTCGAGCCCCGACGAGAGGACTCGGGGACACCACGAGACTCTTCCCGCGGAAGAACTGAAGCTTCAATTCCCCCTCCAGCACTGATCTCAGCTCGTACCATCTCCAGAGTGGGTTCATCAGGCTAACGGGTACGGAAAAACTATTCGTTCATCACCCGGTCAAGCTCCAATTGAGCGGGAGAGCGAAAGATGGAATAGGGAACACCAACCTGGGGCAAGGGAGGTGCATCCACTTCAGGAACTGTGTCGACCTGAGTACCGGATGGAGAAGAGCCTGGCATGGTATTCACCTGACTAATAATGGGAGGAACGCTCGATTCACCTTTATCTTGCGCTTCCGACTCTTCCACCGCCCGGACTTCAATCGCACCACTTGAGGATACATCGATCGGCTTCACCTTCCTACAACGAACGAGTGTTTATATCAAAACCAGAAGTATACAAGCATCCTAATGAAGAGTAATATGACTCACTTGGCTAGCTTCAACGCCCGCGGCAGTTTCAAGCTCGGTTTCTTTGGCTGCGGGGCTGGGAGCGGAGCTTCTTCAGGAGCAGCACCACCCGAAGTCCCTTGAGCCGTCTTAGTGTCTGTATCAAACAAAGATATAAGATAGAGGCTTATCAAATCAAAAGTGGACAATCCATAAAGTACTCGGGTTTCCCTTACTAGGAGCACCCGGATTACAGTGCTTTTCAGCCAACTTTGTTGATAAAATAATTTTTCGACAAGCACGGCGATTACCAGTGCGAGCCTTCTTCGGGACTGTATCTTTAGCTTCCTGGAATGGACTCGAAGACCACTTCAGGCTACTCTCGGCTTCGGGATCTAGGAGTATGACATCAGAGTCAGTTGAATCTGAGTCTAACCAGTCAAGATCACCAAGGGAGCTTGACTCATTATGAAGATCCTCTCTGCGGATAGGACCTTCAAGAGCGATGCCTCCGCCTTCTTCAGTCGTCGGGGGCAGGGGTGGACAATCATTGTTATTCCGCCCTTGAGCCTATTAAAAAGAGGAAGAAGATAATGTTCAGTCAGAGTGATATCTATTAAGAATCCAAAAGACGGATATTACAACTTTTTACCTCTAGAGGGGGGTTGATGGCGGAGAAAGTCGTCATCATCGGAACCAGATGCTCACGGCTCTTCAATAGCCGGTTCATCCTCCTCAAAATCTCCTGATTGGGCAACTGCTCGGCAGAATGCCGGCTCGGGTCCTTCACGCCAAGATATTCGAAGCCAAAGTTGGCTCGTTGTTGCAGCGGATGGACTCGGCGTGCGATGAAGTCTTGGACGACAGTATACCCAGTCAGTCCACTCAGCTTCAAAGCCGTTATCATATCAATCAATGGTTGGACGACCTCTACTTCTTCGGAAGAAATCTTGTCCTTCCACTCTCGGGTCTCCTAGGGCGGCAACCCGTCACGACGACGAAGGGCTGGTGGCGGGTTGGCTATATAAAACCATCCGCTAGCCCATTCCCGAACGGATTCCGATAACACTACAGAGATGTATTGAGAAGCTACTTCTAGCCTAAGCTAGATACTAGCTCCCCCGACTACTTCTACATTCGCGTCACTGGGCTGACATTTTACCCAGAAGAAATAGCGAAAGAGGGTAAAAGAGGGGCAAATCCCCAGAAAAGCCTCACAAAGACGGGAGAAAATTGCGATATGGAAGCAGACATTTGGAGTAATATGATTGAGGGTCAAACCATAGTAATGCAGTAATCCCCTCAAGAAATCGGATGCTGGAAGACCTAGTCCGCGCTCGACGAAGGACTTGAACATCAAGATCTCCGTCGTGTTGGGGGCTGGAGCGCGATGATCAATGGACACCCTCCACCCGTCTATCGGCTACGACCGGAGCAACCCCTGCTGCGCTAAGAAGGCCAATTCCGATTCTCTGGTGTCAAGCGCCTTCCAGGCCAAAACATCAGTAGGAGGGCACGGATGGCGCGGTTTCCCGCCGGTGGTCTTCTTCTTCTCCTCCTGTTGAGATTGCTTCTTTGGACCCATGTTGATGACAAGGGTTTTCCTACGCATCAACTATTGGATTGGCTCTGGAAATTTTTGCTCCGAAGGCTAGGGCTTGATGAAAGAGTGACGAATTCGAGAGCCAAATGACAGCTTATTATAGATCTGTTTGTGGCAACCCTTCGGTTTTTGCGAACGGCGTTACGGAACCGTCCAAAACCCTAACGGCTGGGGAACGTTCTAGACGGCGTCATGGTCAACAAAAAGGTGCCATCTTGCAAACAGACAAATGCCATTCTTTCACAAGAGATATCTAGTACTCGGAATCAAAGACAAAGGACTCAGAAAATATTCCAAGCACCCGGATCTTAATGATTATTACCCGGAATTACAACAGAGATACACAGTTACATCTTGAGATATAGCAGTTTCCAGTACAAGATCAATCAGGATGAAAAACTCTACTCTAGTGTAATCAAGGTACAAAGTCTTGATGCGCAGTGCATCAAGGCCTGGGTTCAGTGAGTCGCAGTAAAGCAGACACATAACCTTGGCTAGACACTATCTTCTCAGTGCATCCCAAGGTTGGTTTTAGGCTCTACCCCAGTACACAAGAAACTTGATAGTCGGCCTAAACCCTAGCGCGTTTTGACAACATGTGATCTCGAGGTTGCCCGCAATGCGGGAGTCACAAGAGTTCTTCTAGGCACCACTCTGTATCCCTCTGCTCCTGACCACTTGGAAACCACCATGACGGATGATCCCTTCACAAGAGTTCTTCTGGGCACTTCGACTATCCTACATAAGGAAGACACCCGGGTGCTTGGACATCTCTACTACAGATATTATAACACTCATGGGAGTAAAAGAAGTCATATACTCAGGAAGGTGTGGCATCCTTGCTCCCCAGGCAGGGTATTTATAGGCGACTGCTCTTGGTCTATGGACTTAGTTCACGGATACAATCAAGCAGAGTTCAATAATTGCACCCTTGTACATATTGTTACACATGTGAAGCCTGGCATCACTGGTGAGTTATTCATTTCATGTGCATGCTTCAAGAGGAAACGGACAAAAGTGTTGCAGTTGCACAAGACGACAAGGAATCATCAATGAGGACAGGTGATACATTCACTGGTCAATTATTGTTGTTCTTCATGGTAATCTTTATTCAGTGGGGGTGAAATGGGATGTTTGATGAAAACATTACCCACCCGAAGCCGAATAATTATTACTCGGTTGGGTTACATATCAAATCAGTGACATGTATTATCCTCGTATAAAGACTAAGATTTACCTGGATGATATGTATTGAAGACCCCAAGTACCGACTAACCAAATACTTGGAACTCAGGCTCGGGGGCTGCAGGGTATATATCATTAAGGAAATGCTTTTTCTTAACTAAGGATTACTCGGATAAAGGCTCAGAGATCCTCAAAGTTATTAAAAAATAACAAGAGGCTCGGGGGCTACACCCTATGGGTCCACTTTTCTGAAAAAGTGCACACCATGGAGTTCTTTCATCTACGGAGCACTTCAAAATTTCTCAGGACATTACTCGGAGATTCCCGAAGGAAACCAGAAGATAACATTTTAGAGAAATATTGATGAGCTCGGGGGATTGATGGACTAGAATATCAGAGACATCATCAAAAGATGATTACTTGGACTAACCCTGGACGTCGGGAGAAGATCCAAAGACATGCTACGAAGTGGACATGGATTAGGACTCTCATTGTAACTTAGTTGAGTTCTAAAGGAAGTCTTGTAATTAGAATATGACTCCTCTGTTGTAACCGACTAGGACTCGGTACGTGCTAAGCTTCACCCGATTATATAAGAGGAAGCGGGCATACACCTCTATCATTGAATCTTGAATCATAACACAAGGCACACGCCACCACTGGATGTAAGGTATTAAGATATTAAGCGGCCTGAACCAGTATAAATCGCTGTCCCTATGTACTCGCCGAGTTCTACGAACGCTGATCCCCACCGAACAAATCGTCTGGGAATCCCCAAGATGAGTTGCCAGTTAACAAACACCGAAACCAAGTTATCATGAGCAACACATAGTTCCTCATGAGTCAATTTTAGCCCCTCATGTGAACAAGAACTAACATAAAGTAGATGCTTCACTTGTTCACATGTGTTCTTTAGAAATGAGTTTTCTGTTTCCAATTTTGCATTTTTAGACATCTCATTTTCTAAAGCAATGGTCATGCTAGCATATCTACTCAAGAGCTCCTCATATGCATTAAGATCAATCACATTAGGTTTAATAACCTTAGTGCCACCGTGTGACATGAAGCAATGTGATGTAGTGGTTGGAGAGCTCGAAGAAGTATCACTCTCATAGCCGGAGCATGAACCATCATCATGAAGTGTGCTTGGAATATCATCATCACTTGCATCACTTGAGCTTGAGGTGGAGCAATCTTGCACAATCACGGAGTTGTTGTCCGAAGGACCGAGAATGCAATAGCAAGGCGACCAGAGGGGGTGTGAATGGGAGCCAACAAAATTTCTCTCGAAACTTTGGCCAAATGTCCCAAAATCAATCCCCGAAAGCTACGACCAAAACCGTGATGCCCACGACCCATGGAAGAGGGCGGATGATCCCTAGGATCACAGCGAGGCACCACAAAGCGATAGCGAATCAAACACCGAGAGCTCCAGCACAAGTTCGACCCTTGAAAACCGAGTCCCGAACGTAGATGGAAGGCTACGTCGAGAAATCCCCAAATACCGATGCTAACAAGTAGAAAAGATACCTAGAGAGGTTCCTTGGTCAACTACAAGGCCAAACGAGAAGTCCGAAAACCAGGAGAGGAAGCCGGGAGAGCAAACGACAAGACCGGAAGCTTCAGGCGATTCCCGGACTGTCCGGACCTGGGATCCCGAGCAAACGACAAGACCGGAAGCTTCAGGCGATTCCCGGACTGTCCGGACCTGGGATCCCGGACTGTCCGCCCCTACTGTGGACTGTCCGCGACTTGGTGGCGGACTGTCCGCCGGCCGAAAGTGCAAAACTGCACAGCTGCTGAAGTCTCCTAGACGGTTGCCGGACTGTCCGCGGCTGTCCAGTGAGGGCGATTTTGATCGCCCTTCACCCAAATCACTCCCAAATTGATCCAAACCAAAATCCCTTGATCCCAAACTTGGAGAGGATGATCATGAGGTAGTGAGGAGACTATCCCCAAGAAATCATCCGCCCAAATCAACTCAATCAACGGGAAATCGAAGGGGAAGGTGTATGAACCGAAAAAGCACCACGAAAACGAAATCAACCCGATCTACTTGTTCGTGAGGAGTTAGATGAATTCCTTTGGTCGAAATGACCTCCTCACTGTAAAGAACAAGTTGATTCAAACGGATTTCGCAGAGACGCAATAGAGAGGGAGATCGAGTGACGGGAAAATCGTGGTGAAACAAAGAACGCGAAGAGCACGAACCAAAACGCGAATCAACACATCGATCTGCAACCGTGTGGCTACCACACGCTATGACAGTGAGGTTACGGCCTCACTTCCTCAAAATCTCCAGTACACAGAGGTATGGTTCTCTGCGGATCTCAGCTAGCTACAGCAGGGGATTGGGAGAGCAGGAAACCCTAGAAGCAAAGAGCAAATGACTGAGATAGATGGGGAGGTGGGTGTCTCCCCCTACTTATCCTAATTCTAATTATTCCTAATTCCCACTCTACCCCTAACTACTTACAGAGCGAACCAGCTAAACCCTAGGGTTATTCTGGACCAACTCGATGGTAGGTGGATCCGACGGCCACGCCCGCACAACTGGTAGCGTTGCCTCGACGCAACCTCACCGATTTCCGCCACGTGCCGCCACCGCTCTGCGTCCTCTTCTCGGACTCCGCCCCCGGTTTTGAGGCCCAAACCGGGAAACCAGCCTTCACGACCAACCCCCGGTTTTGAGGCCCAAACCGGGAAACCAGCCCACTGTAGCCTGAGCTTTGTGGCCCAAACTCAACAAACCCGCAGCACCTAGGTTTTGAGGCCCAAACATGGAAACCGTCCACCCGATGGTTTTTCTCTGGCTCTACCAACAAACCGACGCTGTAGAAGGGATGCACTGCCTGTGCACCCCGTCCACCGACACGTGTCCCCAGGTCCTCGACCCGAGCAACACCATGTCCCACAAGTCTTCGCTCGTCGCTGTCCCAGGCTGCCAGCCACCACAGCTGATCCTCATGCCACCGGTCCCTCAGTCCAAGCCTCACGTCCGCCCTTCACCGCTCCCGGTCCGTCGACACGGCACGTCTCTACTTGACCTTCACCTTACCCTGATCACTGTATCCGTGCTCGACACCTACACAACACAAGCCAAAGAACATGCGCATTATCCCAGTTGACAATCACTCATCACTCAGAGACTCGACATACACCCATGTATCCGCATTGTCTTGCTCAACCACCTTGTGTGCCATCTCTATGTGATCCTCCTCCTTGAATTTGCCATCATCCCAAATGGAGAAATCACCATAGAGATGTTTGAGTGCCGTCCACATATCATGGGCACTCACCGAAGTCATCATCCTACTAAATATGTCATCTTGCAAAGCATTTGTTAGAAAACTTTGGGCTTGTGCATCGAGTGTTAGACAATCCTCTTGCGCTTGGGTTATATTACTCTCATCCAAGGCATGAGTAAAGCCAACAACAATGATCCACCAAAACTTTGGACCAAAAGCACGGAAATGATCAAGCATATGAAGTTTCCACCGTGCATAGTGTGTGCCATCAAAAATATGTGTGTCACACTCAACATCTAGCCAACTAGTCGCCATCCTCTCGGGTCGGTAAAGACCACAAATGAGAGACCTAGCTCTGATACCACTTGAAAGGTCGAGATGGCAGACTAGAGGGGGGGTGAATAGTCCTTTTTAAAATTAATCATATCGGCTAACCGAAACAAATGCAGAATTAAAACTATCGGTCTAGCCATGACTACACCCCTCTACTTATGCTCTATGACACCTTACAAAAGATCCTAAACAATGAAAATAAGGTGTCGGGCTAGCTAGAGCTCACCTAACCAATTCTAGAAGCAAGGCCACACAAACCTATGCAACTAGTACTTCAAACACGGGGGAGCTCCTACACAATCTAGTAAGCAAAGCACAAAGCCTAAGCTCACTAGCAATGCTCAATAACAAGGCTACCCAAGCCAAATTAGAGAGCTCAACTTAGCTACACAAACTAAGCAACTAAACACTAGCACACGAATTAGTATTGCAATACAAGCTAGTGTAAAGTATAGCACAGTCGGTACTACCGGGTGCTTGGGTCGGTACTACCGGGTGTTAGGCCGGTACTACCGACTCACTCAAATGGTACTACCGACCACCTGCAGGGAGCTACGAAATCGAAGAGGGTGAGATGAAATCTCAGATCTAGCAATTACCCCACTTCCCTAGATGATGTAGATGAGGATTGTAGCTTCCCCAAGTCTTGTTTCCTTGCCAAAAGGTAGATCGAGTCTTCCCAACCTAAGATAGAGTGAAGGAGGGAGGAAGAACACGAAGAACACAAGACCAAGCGTAATATGCAAGGAAGCAAGAACAATAAGAGCAACAAAAGATGGGGACACAAGATTTTATCCCGAGGTTCACTTGGTTGCCACCAAGCTAGTCCTCGTTGAAGCAAGCCCAAGGTTGCTGCCGATCCTCTTGCTAGTGGTGACACTAAGCCAACTTCTCCATGATGGAGTGCTCACCAAGAGCTCTAGCTTTCGATCCGGCCGGACCACTTGGCGCTCTTCACGCCTCTTTCCACTAGAGTTGCTCTTCGCGATCTCCCGCGGGGCGAGCACAATGCCCCTCACAAAGTTTCTCCGGAGCCACGCACAATCTTCATGCGGGCTTCACGACGGAGACAAGCACCACTAGGAGGTGTCAACCTCCAAGAGTAATAAGCACCACCGACTTGCAACTCGAACACCTAGTGCCACTCGATGCAGTCTCTCAAAGCAATGCACTAGAATCGCTCTCTCACACAATCGGATAAGCATTAACAAGCATATGTGTGTTAGAGGGCTCCCAAGCACTTCCCAACCATGGACACAAAGTCCCTAGGGTGCTCAACATAATCCAAGGTCCGGCCACCCCTCTATTTATAGAGGGGAGCCACCAACTAGCCGTTTTCCCCTTTCCCCGAGCTCACACGGCCACGGTCGGTACTACCGACTAATGGGCCGGTACTACCGGCGGTCAATATGACCGTTAGGACAGCCTTCCTAACACAGTCGGTAATAGGGTCGATAGTAGGGTCAGTACTACCGACCAGTATAGCGGTACTACTGGTAGGCCAAATCTAGATCTACACAGAACGCCTCCAAACTTTCTCCAAACCTCGGTACTACCGACCACAAGGGTCGGTACTACCGGGAGCCGGTTGAAGGACCGAAAGTACTACCAGAAAGCGACCAGAGGGGGGGTGAATGAGAGCTTCAAATTTTCCTTTCGGAAACTTGTTGCCACTGTCCTGAGAATCAAACCCCAAGAGCAAACCTAGAGCTTGCAAGTGTCCATGACCCTAGATGTAGGGTGGATGCTTCCAAGAAGCACAGCGGGACACTCCACCACTCTAGAAACCCAACGCAAAAGCCGGAAATTGAATCCGACAACGGTCGAACGAACCACGGACGAAATCGTGCGAAGCTGCACTGACCGGACTCACTGGAGCGTTCGGTCAGTCAGGATCGGACGCGTCCGGTCGTGCAAAAACCATTTTCGGACCTTACTGTTCGCGACCGGACTCACTAGACAGCAGCGTCCGGTCAGTTGAACAGAGCGTCCGGTCAGCAGTGAAAAACCAGATGAACAGTGCTAGAGTCGAGTTCGGTCGATAACCAACTGAGCGTCCGGTCAAGTTGCAAACCAAAAACCACAGAACGTGTTCAATGACCGGACTCAGGGTCGGCGTCCGGTCGTTGAACAGGCAGCGTCCGGTCACCCCGATTTCGAGTTGTTCGTCCACCGATTCGACTCGATCTCACTCAAAACAAATCCACTAGGGATCAAACTTGGTGAGATGAGTTACAAGGAGGATAGTGAGCTATGTCTAAGAGATCATGGCTTGAACCTATCTCCAAATCGATGAATCGAAGAAATTCGGCAGAAGGAAGAAAAACTTGACCCAAAATGAAAATCGATCGATCTACTAGGTCGTGAGGTTAGAGGTGAATTCCTTCGGTGGAAAGAAGTGCCTCACGATCTAGAACATCTCTGTTCAAACGGAATCGCAAAAGTCGCAACAGACAAAGAGATCGATCGATGGGAAAAACATGGAGAAAAGCAATCCGCGAAGAACTAGAACAAAACAAAATGTGAATCACAATCACAAATTTGCAACCGTGTGGCTACCACACGCTACAACAGTGGTCTCACTTCCTCAAAATCTCACGAACACAGAGGTATGATTGTCTTCTTTGTGGATCTCAGTTCGCTACAGCAGGTGAGTGGGAGAGCAGGAAAACCTAGAAGACAAAATAGCAAATGACTGAGATAGGATGAGAGGTGGGTGTCTCCCTCTACTTATCCTAATTCTATTTCCCACTCTACCCCTAACTAATTACTGAGCGGACCAGCTAAACCCTAGGGTTATTCTGGACCAACTCAAGATATTGGTGATCCGACGGCCATGCAACACAAGCCAAAGAACATGCGCATTATCCCAGTTGACAATCACTCATCACTCAGAGACTCGGCATACACCCATGTATCCGTAATCTCCCCCTTGATGAGTGCATTGTCAACTACCAACACAAATCATAATTGGAATAGAGGAAGGAAGGAGGCAGGAGAGAGAACTCGACCAAATGACCCAAAAGCATATCAAAGCCAAAGAAGGTCAAGTGGAAAGAGCAAAACAATTTGGTTCCCAAAGACATGGGCAACGGCTCGACGCAACCAAGCAAAGCAAAGCTAGCCCTCAAGAAGAGGCAGAACGGGCTCAACACCGCTAGCGAGGAAGCTCGATACCAACTGAAGAAAGCTAGATATCAGCTGAAGAGCATAAAAGCAAAGGTGCAAGTCCCTCAAGAAAGAGGCAAAGGCTCAACACAACTAGCTACCAAAAATGCTCCGAACCAACTGTTACCAGCTAGCAAACTCCCCCTTGAAAGGTGCACACAACCAGGAAATCTTCCCCTTAGTTCAACTCGGAAAGTACATGATTTATCAAAATTTTCTCCCCCGTAGTTGAACAAGAAGGCACTCATGATTTGTAGTTGAACAAGAAGGCACTCATGATTTGTAGTTGAAAATGCACTATCAAGAATCTTCCCTCTAAAATTGCATATGACTCATTAAAATGCACAGAATGCTGGCAAAGGCTCAAACTGATCACCAAATACGAAATATGAACATGTGAGTAAAGTGAGCAGTTTTTAGCCAAAAAATGTATTCACCATCAAAATAGCATCAAACATGTATAGACAGGAAGTCAAACAAGTGCTAAACATGTATACAAGGTGAACTACCCCTAGCACAGTTCAACCATCATGCTATTGAGTGAAACATAGACTTGTGTATCCAAATTTTATCGGAGTTGCAGCGGTTAGATTACACAAGTTCAAATTTTAGCATGTGATTGCGAGAGGTTGAAAGCTTGTCGTTGCCTAACTTTTCAACTATGCGAAGCCTATGCAGAAGCAATCAGAAGCTTAAAGCAGCAGTTTCGGTCATGCACTACACAGCTCAAGTTTAACCTAAAGTGCAATGAGAAACAGTCTCGAAACTGTGATGTGCTGACAAGCAGTCCCGTTTCGATCTTTCCAATTCACTTAACTTGGTTCAAATTTTATCTCAGAATATGAACATACCAAGCCAGTGAATGACTCAGAACTAGAGACATAGAAACCTAGCATATATGAAAAGCACGAGTGAATTCTACACATCCTACACATGCTAGTTGCATATCTCAATGGTGAACAGTGTCAAGTTTTATGTTCATTAAGCAGGTTCACCATTCAAAAATAGCTCAGCTCACAACATGCATTAGTGATCAGAAAGTGCATAAGCTACAAGCATCATCAAAAAGCATCGGAGCAAATACTAGACAGAGCATAGCCACATTCTAAAGATTATATACATGAAGCTCTGAATGTAAAAATGCAAGATGAAATGCAAAGATGCATGAAGAAATCAAATGAAAAACACAAAGTCAGTGTATAATACAAGAATCAAAAGGTTTCCCCCATCTAAAAGGGGAAACACACACCAAGCTCACCTCTCAACCTAGCAAAAGTTGATTGGTCCAAAGGCTTGGTGAAAATATCAGTCAACTGATGATGAGTATCTATATGGCGAAGGTCGATATCACCCTTCTCATAGTGGTCTTGCAGAAAATGAAAGCGCACATCAATGTGTTTGGTCTTAGAGTGCAGCACGGGGTTCTTAGCAACGCTAATAGCACTCGTGTTGTCACAAAGCAAAGGAACACGAGAAAAGCTCAGACCAAAATCACGCAAAGTGCCATCATCCAAAGCAACTGGGAACAGCAGCTAGCTGCGGCAACATACTCAGCCTCTGTGGTAGACTGGGCGACACTAGACTGCTTGCGAGAAGACCACGATACAAGAGAAGAACCAATAAACTGACAAGTCCCAGAAGTGGACTTGCGATCAATACGGCAACCAGCAAAATCGGCATCGGAAAAACCGCAAAGGGAGAGGGTGGAGGAAGTAGAATACCAAATCCCAAACTCTGGAGTGAAGCATAAGTACCTCATAATGCGCTTGACCACCTGACGGTGAGAAGTGCGCGGCGACGACTGAAATCGCGCGCACAGACACACCGCGAACTGGATGTCCGGGCGTGTCGCCGTCAGGTACAGCAGCGACCCGATCATACTTCGGTACTCCTTCTGGTCCACAGCTTCTCCATCCACATCCGCATCCAGGGCCGCCGTGGTCGGCATGGGTGTTGGAAGAGGCTTGGCCTCACCTATGTCAAACTTCTTCAGGATGTCCTTGGTGTACTTGCCCTGGTGCACGAACGTCCCCTCTCGGGATTGCTTGATTTGCAACCCGAGGAAAAACGTCAACTCGCCCATCATGCTCATCTCAAACTCCCTGCTCATAGTGTCTACAAACTTGGCAACCAAAGCGTGAGAAGAACCACCGAAAATGATATCATCCACGTAAATCTGGACCAAGAGAGTATCATTGCCTTGCTTGAGGAGAAAAGGCGTTTTATCCACACATCCCATTTTAAAACCCTTAGCAAGCAAAAAGGTTTTCAACCTATCATACCAGGCTCTAGGGGCTTGTTTCAAACCATATAAAGCTTTGTGAAGTTTAAAAACATGGTTTGGAAACTTGGGATTTTCGAAACTGGGGGGTTGTCTCACATATACTTCCTCTTCTATGTAGCCATTTAAAAAGGCACTCTTGACATCCATTTGAAAAAGTTTAAACCCTTTGGATGCAGCAAAAGCCAAGAGTATCCTAATTGCCTCCAAACGAGCTACAAGAGCAAAATTCTCCTCATAGTCTATCCCCTCCTTCTGACTATACCCCTGGGCTACTAGTCTGGCCTCGTTTCTCACAACATGGCCATCCTCTCCTTGTTTGTTTTTGAAAACCCATTTTGTCCCGATAGGATGACACTCAGGAGGAGGAGGAACAAGAACCCAAACCTGATTTCTTTCAAAATTTTCAAGCTCCTCATGCATGGCATTGATCCAATCTGGATCAGATAAAGCGTGTCCAACATCTCGGGGTTCAAAATCAGCAACAAATGCAGAATGAGCAAAGTGAGAGATTTGTTGTGATCTTGACCGAGTGACACGTTCGCCAATGCTGCCGATCATCTGTTGAGGCGAGTGTTGGCATTGGTCGCTGGATGTGTCGTGGCACCTCTCGAACTGAAGATACCTCCCCCTCAACAGCAGCTGGCGTCTCCTCGGGTACAAAAGGTACCGCTTGAGGTGGCGGATCCCACGGCCCCCAAGTAGTCGAAGAAGATGGATCGGGGCCGTGAGTCGTAGTAGAAGCCGCTCTTTGCGGCACAGCAGGTGGAGGAGGTGCTGGGTCACCCATCCCTTCAGCACCTTCTTCCTTGTCATCAAAAAGAGGCTCGCCAACCCCATGATCACCTGCACGCTCAAAACGAGAAGAAGGACAAAACATGGTCTCGTCGAAGGTGACATCTGATGTCTCCATGACTCGCGGTTAGTATCAAGGTTAAGTACACGATATGCACGAGTATGAGTTCCATAACCCAAAAATACGCCGTCAGAAGAACGAGACTCAAACTTGTCCAAGTTGCCCTTTTTGAGTATAAAACAATGGCAACCGAAGACTCCAAAATAACTCACCTTGGGCTGTCTTCCAAAACGCAACTCATAAAAAGTCTTTTTCAAGAAAGCTCAGAGAAAAATGCGATTGGAAATGTAGCATGCAGTGCTCATAGCTTCGGCCCAATATCGCCTAGGAGTCCTATGCTCATCGAGCATCGTCCTGGCCATCTCAACAAGGGTCCGATTCTTCCTCTCTACAACACCATTCTGTGGCGGTGTGTAGGGGGAAGAAAACTGATGCTCTAAACCCAAAGAGTTACAAAACTTCTCAAAATCCGAATTCTTGAATTCGGAACCATTATCACTTCTAATAGCTCGCATCGAGTTCAAAGGGAACTCGTTCTGAAGACGCAAAATCAGATTGCGAGCAAGAGAGAAAGTCTCGGTTTTCTCAGCTAAAAAGAAAACCCACGAATATCTCAAAAAATCATCAACAACAACAAGTACATACCACTTTCCCCCAACCGAGCTCACCCGAGCCAGACCAACAAGGTCCATGTGCAAAAGCTCTCCAGGGCGCTTGGTCATGACCTGAGTCACCGGATGGTGGGGAGCGGCAACCATCTTCCCATGTCTACAAGAATGGCAAACAAGATCCTTCTCCATGGATAACTTTGGCAATCCTCGGATTAGGCCAAGTGAACTAAGCCTTGCAAGCAAGTCGAAGCTCAAATGTCCTAGCCTTCTATGTCACTTCCAAAGATTAGAGGAGGAGGGTCCAGCCAAAAGACAACGAGAAACTCCAAATGACTCCGAGAAATCCGCACGAAAGACCTTCACAAAGGGCGAAATCACACAAAGAAGATTGCCCTGAGGATCCACAATACGACTGAGATTCGGCTTAAAACGAATCTCATAGTCGTCATCAAAGAGTTGCAAAACAGAAAGAAGGTTAAAATGCAAGTTAGAAACAAGAGCAACATCGCGCAACACAAAGTGCTCATTAACTCGCACCGACCCACGAGACAACACTTTACCTTTGCTATTGTCGCCGAAGGTGATAAACTCCTTTCCGGCGACTAGACTAAGACTGGAGAACCACTTGGCATTTCCGGTCAGGTGTCTCGAACAACCGGAATCCACCAACCAAACGTTCTCCAATCATTTTACCTACATCAATAAAAAGACATAGGGTGAGCATACGGTCCAACACTGGGGTTAGTGAAGTAGGGAGAATACCAGTGTTGGGCCGGCTGCTCAAAAGAATGGTTAGCAGAAAAAACATTCCTAGCACGCCTACGGGAAGAGCGATCACCACGTAGAGGAAAACGTGGTCCGCTAAGGGAGGAGCGTCCATCACGATACTCAAAATGCGGTGGAGGAAAACGCTCAACTACAAAGCCACCGCCACGGGGTCCATAGCCCACAACAGCAGGCTCCTGCTGGGCACGACCTCCTCGCGGCCTAGGCCTAGGAACTTGAGGTTTTGGACCTCTAGGCCTAGCAGGACGCCTCTGAACATTCGGCACATGTACATCATGGAAAGGATGGTACATGTCTGTGTTGTTCATCTCCTTCGCACGGCGCGCCTCTCTCTTGCGTCGAAAGCAAAACTCACTCAAGTGTCCATCCCTCCCACAGTGCTCACAATGGTACCTCACCGCTCTCATAGGGGGTTGTTGGTACTCACGGTAGTGGGTGTGGATCACTTTGCCCTTTTGTGGCATGAGCTTCTCATGGATAGGCGGCATTGTGTCTAGCTTGTTCTTGAGGTGGTATGGTTTTGGAGCCCATGATTGTTTCTTGGGTGGAGCTCTCGGAGGCTCAACATACACCCCATCCTTGGTGTTAGGCTTGAGAGGCTCTTTGGGTGGAATCTTAGTAAGCTTGGGAGTAGTGGTGGAGTTGGGCTTCTCACATGGGTTAAGACCACTCGACTCTCCAATCTTGCCAAAAGATGAAACATCAACACTCGGAGCAAAACCTACACATGGACCTCCAGCAGCACGCTTGAATTGGGAGATCATCATCCCAAGCTGTGGCTCACTACTAGACACTCATGACAAGATGGTCCGAAGGTATGTGTTTTCCTCCTCGGTTTGCATCTTGTCATGCTTCACATTTGCAATCTCCATCTCCAAACCCTTGCAAAGAACGCACCTAGACACACAAGTGCTATCCGAGTTGGCCTTTTCAAGAGACACAATCTTGGCATTCTTCTCTGCCAACTCAGATTGCAAGCCCGCACAGGACTTGCACGCACCAAGCACCAAAGATCTAGCTCTCAGCTCATCCACCTCTCCTACCAATACAGCATACTTACCTCTCAAAGTGAGAAGGTCAGTCATGTGTGTGGTGCACATCTCACACTCACTCTCCTTAGAAACGACTGCGGTGGACTTAGCAAACTCAAGCTCCTTCACCGTATTGTCCCACTTCTGCGTAAACTCCTTCCGCTCTCTAGCAGCATGCCTAAGCAACTTGTCTTGACTAAGAAGCGCGGCAGTAAGTTTCTCGACCTCAGCAGAAAGCTCATCAGGGGTCAGAGATACCTGAGAGGTGTTGTCGTCGTCGTCGTTCCAAGGGAACTCCTATAGCTCGCCATCGACCTTCTTGCCAAGGGCCATGGTACAGAAGCCCTCGTTGTCGACGAAGAAGCAGAGGCCGTTGAGCTTGTCCTCGGTCCTCTTCTTCTTCTCGGACTCATCGTCGCTTGAGGAAGCAGAGTCGTCATCCGAGTCGTCGACGTCGCTGAGCGTGGCGAAGAATGCACGCTGCTCAGCCTGGGCCTTCTCCAAGTACTTGGTCTTGATGTACTCCTTGTTGAAGCCGCCCTTCCACTTGTGCTTCGCGGGGACGTACTTCTCCTTGCGCTTGTCGGAGTCGTACTTGTGCCCATGATCCGCCTTGTTGAAGGTCTGCCTGTTCTTCTTCGGGCAATTGGCGATGAAGTGGTTGTGGTCGCCGCACTCGAAACATCCCGAGCGTCCTCCTCCGCGGCGACGGTTCATGCGGTTGTTGTGGAACCACGAGAACCGGATGGCGAGCAAAGCCAACTCGTCATCCCTCATGAACTCCAGCTGCTCCTCTGTGACAGAAAGAAGAGAAGAGAGTGCAAAGCCTCCAGAGGGGTTAGCAGAAGAGCCAGAAAGCAAAGCCATCGATGGGCCAGAAGGATTTTTGTATGAAGCCCTCGCCATGGCATCGATCTCACTGGACTTGAGCTTACTGAAGAGCTCGTCGCACGTGAGGGTCTCATAGTTAGGTGATTCGATGATTGCCTGAACCTTCGAGTCCCACACCGACCGATCAAGAGTGTGCAAAAGCTTCAAAGCTCTCTCATGATCGTCGAAAGGCAATAGCTCCTTGTTAGCCCTCATCCTGTTGACAATCACCTGAAAGCGAGCAAATAAACTTTCTATGCTCTCGCCAGGCATATGTCGAAAATTCTCATACTCTCGCTTGAACGACTCGTAGAGACGGGTTTTGACTTGAGTGGTTCCCTCATGGAAACGCATGAGGGTAGCCCAAATCTCCCGAGCCGTAGCGAGGTGAGAAACGCGATCAAACTCACTCATGCTCAGACATGAGAAAAGAGCATTACAGGCTCGGCTATTGGTATCATGCTCAACAATCTGATCCTGAGTAGCACGAGCAGCCAAGACCACGTAATCGGCAGAGTTGCAAATATCCCAGATGGAAGCACCCAAACTCTGCAGATAGGCCAACATGTGTATCTTCCAATACGCATAGTTCGTCCCATCGAAGAACGACGGTTTGCCCACGCCGCGATCCATGTCGCCTTCTGTGGATCTGGAACCGGCTAAGGTGGAAGATCCTTAACCTGCTCCGATACCACCGGTACTACCGGCCTTATGGTGGTACTACCTTTAGGCCAAAACTCCTCCGAACAGAGAATTTACGCGCTGCCCATAGAGGGGTCGGTAGTAGGGTCGGTACTACCGACTTCAGGGTCGGTACTACCGACTTCAGCATCCTGAACTCCTCGCTAAAACGGCCATAACTCTTAGCTCCGAACTCTGATTTCGATGATCTTGGACATTTTGGAAAGCTTATTCAGAGGGCTATACATCCCAAATACAAAGCTAATCCAACTTACAAAGGGTTAGTACAGAATTACAATCCAAGGTCCATCGCTTCTCTTTTTCAACCAAAGCTTTCTCCGAAACATCTCCAAACTTCTTCTCCTTTGCAAATGTGCCAACACCACCAAGTGTATACAACCTTATGCATGTGTGTTAGCATTTTCACAAACATTTTTCAAAGGATTTTCACTTTCTCTCACCACGCCACTCGATCCTAGTAACAACGCAATGTTAGATCGCTCAAGTGGCACTAGATGACTGATATGCAAACAAGTTTGCTCCTCTTAATAGTACGGTCATCTATCCTAAAGCTGGTCATCAACTTATCTACTCACCTATGACCGGTGAAATGAAATGCCCTACAAATATACCTTTGCCTTGCGCATTCCATTCCATCCCCTTCGGTGTTGATGCAACACATGCACCAACCTATCTCCAAATGATATGATCCACTTCATATCATCACATGGACTCCATGGTCCATCGATCTTGACCTCACTTGCTCTTCACCATTGCTTCGGTCCTTTGGCGCCAAGTCTTGCTTAAGCCTCCCGACACTCGGTACCAACGGCTTCAAAGCCTCCAACTTGCCGTTCACCTTGGCAATCGGTCCATCAAGCCAAGTCTTGCTTTGATCTTCACCATCTTAGCCACATGACCACATGTCATGTTTCATGTGCATTAAACTCCTCCATCACATGTGTGAGCCTTGCAACATCTTCCAACCCATTTCACCTCTATGGCATATGTTGCTCATACATGATCACCTGTGTAATTCACTTCAAACACATATTAGTCCACCTAAGTTGTCACTCAATTACCAAAACCAAACTAGGACCTTTCGCCCTTGCAAGGAATCCCTTGCAAGGGCCAAGATCCCAGACGGGTAACTCCGTGGATAGCTCTGGGCCTTCACCACGCGCAAGTGGGTCTCTGGTTAAGCAACTCGTGGCAAAGCCTCTCCCAGATGCTCCCCGCCGTCTTCACTATCAAGCTTTCGGCCGAACCGTCGCGAGCCTTGTTCCCTTCGGTACACTATGGCGGCTACACCACAAACACGGTTGGTGTGGTCTCGCAAGACTACAAGCCCCTCCGATGTATAAACAACGGTGCGCGCAAGCACCGGTAGATAAGAGGTTTTCAACCTCACTAAACACTAGGCCTAACACCTAGAGCAAGCGCAAAGCGGTGGTCTAACTAGCCTAAGCACTTCGCAACGCACCTACACTAATCACCTAGTATATCACTTGAGCACTTTGGTGGCTAGAGCAACTAAATATGTGTCTATATACTTAGTACACTTCCTTGAGCTCCAACCATGGTGTTTTGGCCGGCCATGGGTGTATTTATAGAGCCCCAAGCAAATAGAGCTGTTGGGCAAAGGGATGGGCTCTTCTGCCATCGACCGGACGCGTCCGGTCTCTCACAACGGCTAGTTGACCAGCTGCACAGCCACTAATCGGACTCTGCATGAGTCCGGTCTCATGTGATCGGGCACGTCCGATCACGATTTCGCGCCTCTGGAACCTCTCTGTATTCGATCGGACTCAGCTGAGCTCCAGCGTCCGATCGTCGTCGTAGCGTCCGGTCACACGGCCACGCTGATGAACAATAGTATCAGTGCATCCAATCACAACTGGCGCAACGTCCGATCGCTTTGACATGGCGCTGCTGACTGAGGGTACTGATCGGACGCATCCAGGCCAGCGTCCGGTCACTACGAAAGCAGCGTCCGGTCACTTCAATTTTCTGCCTTTTGTTTTTGCGCTCGACTTGGTTCCATTCTCGTGCCTTGGACTTTACTTGATCTTGAGGGTCTTCTACTGAACTTCAAATGTTTTGCTTGAGGTGTTGATCATCAGATCACCACGTCGCCTTAGTCCAAGTCACATTTGCATCATGTTGGACTACAAAACAAACACTTGCAAACACATTGGTCCAATTTGGTTAAGTTGTTCATCAAACACCAAAATTCAAAGTTAAATGGTCCGAGGTCCATTTTCCTTACAGTACTCAAGGATGTTGCTTAGGTTTCAAACTTGCATTTCAATTTGCTTTCGGTTTCGCAACTCCTTGGGGAGGGTTTCGAAGTGCACTTTAAGGCCGGTTTTTCTTGAGTTTTGGATGCTTCGCAACTCCTTGGGGAAGGTTTCGAAGTGCACTTTAAGGCCGGTCTTTCTTGAGTTTTGGATGCTCAGGGGGATCTTGTTTGTTGGATTTTCCCTTTCAGTCGTGTCTTTCAAGCTGACTTTTCATAGGCTTTCAGCTATTTCCAATGTTTTGTAGCGGGTCCTTCTTCGGATTTATAGAAATGACGTAGGAGACTTAGTCACTTGAGTGTTTACTTGCTTTATGGCTTAGTTCGGTTGGCTTAATCCAAGGTTTGCCAAGTTAAAGTTGCTTCATCAATCACTAGTAGAGAAAGGGACTTTAGTCCCAGTTGGGAACTGGCTTTAGTCGTGTACACAACCATGACTAAAGCCCATTACAGGAGAAAAATAAACAAAATCCTAGGGAGACCTGCGATGTGTGAGATTCGAACTCAGTACCTCTCGTCTCACGCATACACTCCTTACCAACTCAGCTGTACACGACATGTGACAAAGTCTTATACACTCTCCTTTTGAATTGATCCATAAAGGACTTTATTTTAGTCCTGAGTTTGATAACTTTAGGTTGGTGTTACCAACTGTGACTAAAAGGTCTACTTTTAGTCCTGATTGGTGTTACAAACCGGGACTAAAAGGTCAAGGCATTTAGTCCGTGTTGATAACACCAGCCGGGACTAATATAAAACCTTTAGTCCTGGTTGATAATACCAACCAGGACTAAATGTCATTAGTCTCGAACACGAATTCTTGCCAGGACCAAAACCAAAAATTAGATGAGATGAAAAGTCATTTCTCTACCAGTGGATAAATTTTGTTCGGGAGGGGAATATGCAAGATTCGTTGTGGCAAATTCTGCATTGGTTTCTTGTTCTGTATTTGTTTGTTTGTCTTTAAGATGTTCTCACTATGAAGATGCGTGACAGTTATATATAGCTATGTCATGTAAGTTGATGATGTCGCGGGAATATATCGTCTTTGTATCTTGTGGTACATGTATTGAAAAATAGTGTGGTCCTGTTCATTTGAAGCTGATTATCTACAGGATAAGTTTAACAATATACTCCCTCCATATCAGAAATAGATGTCGTTTTGGACAAGATTTAAATCAAACATTGAGAATATAAATCATGAATAACTTTTAAATTATTGAGTTTAGACATGTTAAAATCATATAAATAAATTTGTCTTGAAAAGTACTTTTATAAATATATATATATATATACCACTTTACAATATTTTTTTTTTAAAAAAACAAGTTACTAGTTATTTGGTCATAAATAGTCCCCCTCGAAAGAAAAGAACACTAGCTAGTTTCAGAAACAATAAAAATAACTAATAAAGTTAGGTATACTACCCAACAAGAATCCTGCACACTTGTTTAAATATGTGTAAATAATACTTGTGCAGTTCGACAGCTAGTACACAAGAATGTAGGGTAGTCATAGTGACAGCGATAACGAGAGCAGCCAGAAGGTTTGAAAAATCTTGACCAGGATATATGCATACATGATTGGCAAGCCATTATTTTAGACCACACACTTCAAACTAATTTGTATAATCATTTTTTTCTTTGGCCCTGCAACTAAGCCATTCTGTATCATTGTATCTATCGATCTGTTTATACATCTCTGTCAATCAAACTTTGATAATTGTTGAATTCTGTTGGGAGAGTCGATCGAGATGGAGAATCATATCATCAAACCACCATGAATCATGAATGCGTTGCGACGACTATCTTCTACGCTATACTACAGTTTCATAATGAACAGGATATAAAGGAGATACTCCCTCCGTTCCAAATTATAAGTCATTCCAAGAATCTTGGAGAGTCAAAGTTTTTCAACTTTAACTAAAGCTATAGAGAAGAGCACAAAGATTTATGACATCAAATATGTATATTATGAAAATATAACTAATGAAGAATCTAATAATACTTAGTTAGTATCATAGATGTTGTTATCTTGTTACATAATTTTGGTCAAAGTTGAAAAACATTGACTCTCCAAGATTCTTGGAATGACTTATAAATTGGAACGGAGGGAGTAGTTAATAACACACATGGCACATGTCGTCAATCCCATTATTGTCTGTATCCATGCATGCATGTGAAACCCGCAAGCATTACAAATTCAAGACACATGTGTGATTGGTAGTTGGTACATACCCCTCGGCCGGGGCCGGGGAAGGGTTGGCTAGCTGGATCGGACGCGCAAGTTGAGCAATCAGCAATTCAGAATCCATATATATATGTACTTGCATGACTAGTAAAGTCAATGCAAGCATTTTAGATCATTATTACCCAAATACTAACCATCATAATCCTATATCTGTCAACTTTGTTTGTATACAGAGGAAAGAAGAAGTGCGTAGCATCTCCAATAGTTTCGAAAAATAACTCGTTATCCTTGTTTTACTAGGAAAAGAACAAAAAATGTTCTCCATCAGATTGGTATACGACTTGCTAAATTTTTCCAAGTTGGAATCGGAGGCCATCTACTTGCTATATTTACCAAGTCGGCTTCACTTGCTATCCAGCGTTTCTATTTTTACCAAGTTAGAATACTTTTCTATGTTATTTTTACCAAACTATTGGAGATACATGAAAAATTTACTTGCCAAAAGTTTTAGCAAATTGCTAAATGATAACTTTTCTCAAGTCAATTTTTCCAAACAATTGGAGATGCTCCACATACCGAAGAATGGTACTGTGCTAGAGAATCTTTACCTAACTTTTATGATTTTCTTTATTGTTGTACTCGAGTTTTCTGCTCCATATCCTACTAGAGAACAGGCCTTTGGACGATTTGCAAAATCAGCTTTAGTCATAGAAAAATTTGCGTCCGGGACTAGAAAGGTCTTTAGCCCCGGTTGTTAACACCAACCGGGGCTAAAGTTCCCCTGCCCAACGGCTCATTTGTCAGAGGGACCTTTAGTCCCGGTTGGTGTTATCAACCGGGGCTAAAGATTGACCTTTAGCTCCGGTTGGTGACACCAACCGGGACTAAAGGTTTTGCCCCGGTTGCTGTATCCAGCCGGGGCTAAATGTTGGCATTTATCCCCAGCTAGGAACAAGGGCCGGGACTAAATGTCCCTCCCTATATTTGAACTGTTCTTCTACCTTCTTCAGCCCTGCACGAGCTCTCTCAGTCTTCATTTTTTCATTGAGTTCTTGCTTTGCTGCTTGTTTGCTCTCTTCTCCGGTGATTTTTGTTTGTTAACATATCTCCGGCGATTGATCTATTTCATCACATCTACGTCGACATCGACTCGTTCAAAGATTACTGGCTTCAGTTTTTCATACTTTTAGCTGCTATATATATATATGTGGTTTTTGAAGCTATTTCGAGTTCATTCACTTGATAGTTTAAATTATGTAACACCCTAAAAATTTCTCCAAAATAAAATAGGTGAAAGTGATTTAATTATGAATTTGTGAGCATTTAACCTAGGGGTTAAATAATTTTTATTGAATTAAAATAAATGTGGCAACATGTTTATGCACTCATGCTGATGCACTGGATTTATTTGTGTGATTGGTTTTTACCAAAATTCGAAGTGAATTCAAATTTTATCTGAAAATGGTTTGAAAATGTGTTGAAACAAAAGAAAAAGGGTTTTTCTTTCCTTATCACCTCTCCCTTGCTTTCGGCCCGGATGGCTTGGCAGCCCAGTCCGCCAACCCCTCCCTCTCTTCTCCCTTCCCCGCGCTGGGCCTCCCTTCTCTTCTCCCTTTCTCCCGCCGCGGCCCAGCAGGCCGGCCCGCTTGCGCTCGACTGGCAGGCCTGCGCCCGCCTCTCCCTTCCTCTCTCTCTCTGACTCTCCGTCCCCACCTGTCGGCGCCTACCTCCTTCCCCTCCGCGCACGCGCCCGAGTTGGGAACCGCCGCTGCCGCACGCTCTGCTTCGCCCGCGCCCGCTCCCACGACCTCGCCTCTCCCTCGTCCATATAGTGGACGCGGTCTCCTGCCCGCTCCTCTTTTCCCCACTCCCGCACCCGCAGAGCCGCGCAGCAGAGCAACCACCCGAGCAATCGCGACCAGAGCTCCCCCTCCGCCTTGCCGCCGCCCACCGCCGCCGATCTGACGATTCGGCGCCGCCCCGGCCGGTTGCATCCTCCTCCGAGCTCCGCCGCACCTCGGTGAAGTTGTTGGACCCCTTGTCTTCCTCCCCTTGCGCTCGGCTTTGCCCTAACCATCGTCGTTTGGTGCAGAGCCGCCGTCGGCGTTCTAATCTCGTTCGGACCTCGCCGTTCATCGCCGTCCGAGCCTCCCCGTCCTTCCTTTCAGCGCGGTGAGAACCCCCTGGCGACCCGCTCCCTCTCCGTTCCCCAGGTCTGGCTCGGGCTGCCCCCTGCGCCCGAGTCCGCGAGCTCCCGTGACCCGGCCATGGCGGGAGCGCGCCCAGCGTCGCGACGTCGCGGCTGGTGCCTGGCCACGGCGCGCCGTCGGCTCGCCCCGCGCGCGCGCACCCCGGGGATCTAATCCGCGCCTTCCACGATCGATCCAACGGCCTTGAGTGGCCCGTACCCCTTCGGGGGAGATTTTGTTAAAGAACCCCCGAAGAAGCCTTGAATCAACCCGCGCTCCACTCAGTACTATTCACTGAGTCTTTGCAAACTTCCGACCAGGCCCCTGCATTTCCATTGAATTGAGGCGCAGTCCAGCCGGCAGAGAATTTGATTTAAAATTTAGTTTAAATTTCCGATTTAAATTTATATGCTTTTCCAGCTATTTACAGATTTGCCACTACACTAAAACGCTTATAAAATTCACGTTTTAGCTCCGTTTTGACCCGTTCAAGTTGCGTTAGAATCGTAATTTAGTTTTCTATCTGTTTATGCCTTGGTTAGTCGGCTTAGGTCAGTTTAGTTTCAGGGTTTATGTTAATCTTGTTTAGGGCTTTAGAATCGCTGTTTCGGCCGTAACTTTCGCGTCGTAACTCCGTTTTCGTTGAACCAAAACTTGTTGTGATCGTAGAAACGCGTCCTTCTGTTTTATCAAAGTTTTATTTCTGCTTATTACTGTTTGGTGTACTGTTCTAATGATAGTCTTGTTTGCTTTGTATGTATGCGCCTGGTATGCGTGTTGATGTTATGTGATCGAGTAGACGGTGAGTCGGTGTGGTACGACCAGGACCCTTCTTTCGACGATCAGCAGGAGGACCAGTCTTTCAACAACCAAGGCAAGTTAGCATGGGATTTCCTTGTTACCTATTCACTTTACCATTAACCTACTCATTTATGCATGTGTCCAATTGAGCAACCTTAGAGACCCACTTAGCTTTGTTATCTGTGATGTTCTTGACTCCGTGGGATATTTGCATATGGGTAGAATGCTAGTGCTTACCAACTTATAACTGATCCAGTCCAATGATGAATGTTCTCATGTTGATATGATGATAAACGGTTAATAAAACTTGCTCTTAGCAAAAGCTGGGACTGACAGTGCTACCATGAGTGTTAGCGGTAACCCGGAAGGGCGCAAGAGGGGCTTGCCTCTACGGATGTAGGGTTGCTCCTGTTCCTATGAGTATAGCTGCGATGGCCTTGTGCCATAGGAAAGGGGGGTTTGCTACGTCTGATTGCCAAGGAAACCTTGCGGCCCTAACCTGTTAGACGAACCAGCGAAAGGCTTCATAGTGTACCCTGCCGATCTACCTTGGAAGTGGATCAAGAGGTTGGCCACCTCGGGCACAAGGGCAACACGGCTTGTGGGTAAAGATGCACAACCTCTGCAGAGTGTAAAACTGTTATAACAGCCGTGCTCACGGTCACGAGCGGCCCGGAAAACTAGCAGAACTATGATACTTGAATAACTGTTACTCTATGTTGATGATACCTTATGATGTTTTATTTATCTTTGGTGGACAAATGGATCATGGGTTAAGGGTTAGCACAATATTTGTTTACCTTAATGCTAAAACTTTGCCAACTTAAAAGCTAACTGCAGTCAGACAGTGTCAGCCTTTTGAGCCTCATGAACCCTATGTTAGCTTGCTAAGTACGTGGAGTACTTACGCTTGTTGTTTATCTTCTTTTTGGGCAAAATCCCGGATGGGTAACAGATGAAGGTGGAGTTGGTGACTTCCCAGAGGACTTCTAGGCTAGCTGTTTCCCCCAGTCAGCTTTCCCTGTGTAGTTGGTTTTGTTAGCAGTTCAGTTTTCTTTTGTTCCGCTTGATGTAAGACTTGTGTTGATACTATCGTTATGTAATAAACACTGTGATGATGCCATTTTTTGTAATTTATCTAACTTATGTGTGTGATTATTTCCTGGGCACACATGAGTATTCCGCCTCAATTTTATCCTTAAAGTTGGGGTGTGACAAATTGGTATCAAAGCTTTGTTGACTGTAGAACGCAAGCCTAGCTAGGACATGGCCGTTCTAACACCTTTTTGTTACCTGTTCATGCTTATTTTATTATCTTGTTATTTTATTAAAATTTATATGCTTCTTATTCTTATTCTATTATGTAAAACTAATTGTTTCTGCTTATCTTATCTTTAACCATAACGTCAGGATGCCTCGCCTCAATGCTCGTGCGTATCGTGCCCTCTTCACCGCTAGCACCAGCCAGCCCCCTCACCCAGTGGTCAACATCTCCGACGGTGATGGCTCCTCCAGCTCCTCCAACACTGCTTTCATCGTGGAGGATGAAGAGCTGACCTCTACCCCGACCGTCTCTGGGGAGCTTGCAGCGCCACCCCCGCCCCCTGCACCAGTTCCTGAGGCGCCAGCTCCTGAGGTGCCAGTCCCTGAGGCGCCAGTACCTGAGGCCCCTGCTCCGGAGGCACCCGCTCCAGAGGTGCCTGTCGCTCCACTAGCCGTGGAGGTCCCCGCCGCTCCAGCAGCTCCTGCAGCACCAGCCGCTCCAGCAGCTCCTGTAGCACCGGCCTTCGTGCCAGTGTAACCCATGGTGCACTCCCCTGCCGCTTCGTCTGCTTCAGTACAAGCACCCCCTGCCTCTCCAGAAGTGCAGGTGGTGGATGAAGACCTCGGATGGACTCATCGCTTCATATTGAAGAAGCCTGACGAGACAGCTTACTACCATAGTATGCTGGTTCGTCTGCTGAATGAATACTACCCAGAGTTGGAGGCCAAGCTCCAGTATCACTGTGGCGAGTACACCCATCCCTTGGAGGCTACTTACTGGAAGTCCGACCTGATGGTTACAGGTTGGAATGATGTGGACCAAGGCCACGTCATAGAGTCTGTTCACAGGACCACCACCAAGCGTGGTCATGCTCTAGCAAGCATGGAGGATGCTGCGCAGGATGCCTTCCTGCATTACCGTGGACTGCGCTTCCAGTCCATGAGAGCGGACCGCTACCGCTACCTGCCCCACAGTGACCTGGAGGGCTCGTGGCAGGCTCTGCTTCCACCGGTGGAGTACCCAGTTCTGGCCTCTATAGCCCAGCACGTCTACGAGGCGCAGAGGAAGGCTGACAGTGTGCAGAATGACCTGCGCGCTTCTCAGAAGGTGACGAGGCGTCTGGAGCGTGAAGTGGATCATCTTCGCGGCGAGCTGGGACTCCCGCCCGACTACAAGAAGAGGTTCAGGGCCAACAATGCCCCCGGTGCAGCCCAGTAGTTTGCCTACCATGTTTTGTTTTCACGCTTAGAAAACGATGTTTAATTTCAGTTTGTGTCTGGTGAACTTTTAGTGTATGTGTTGCTTTTGTAGGTGATCTATGCTTGTTGGATCTTTGTTTGTGTGTGGTGGAGGAGTATGGGTTATGTCTGTGCTTCTCCAAGTTTAAAACATCTTTCTGTGATGTATAAAGTGGTTTATCATATACCTGTGTTGCTGTTTTTTGGAGCAGCCTGTGGTTATATCAGCATATCTCTTTATCTATGTTTCCAAAAATTATGAAATTTTTGTGGAAGTATCTAGACTGATGTATCTTTCAAACAAAACTGGAACCAAGTCCTTATCTTTTCGGATCTGTGAGATATGGCTGTTCAAAGTTGATGTTTCTGCGCAGTCTGTCACCCAGAATAGGTTCTGTTCAACGCTGTTTTCGACCCAGAATGTGGTCGAATATGAAAAATGTACTGTATAAAAGTTGTAGCTGGTTTCTTAAGCTTTCCAACGATGTCTGGTTCAACCCTGTTGGATTTCTATAGCTTGAGTTATCTCAGTTTTAGTGCGCTGCAGTTGATAAAGATATGCCCAGAAATTTTCAGGAATGCTCTTTTGTCATTTAAAATAATTTCTATGATGGATATAAAGGTCTAACTCTTGCGCATTTGTTGGTGAGCAGATAGCAGCAAGGGGTGGACGCGGAAGGGGTCGTGGCCGTGGGCGTGGTGTTCCTGTGAACCCGCCACCGCCACCGCCGCCAGTAACCATCGAG
The DNA here is from genome assembly GCA_009763385.1 of Coix lacryma-jobi var. lacryma-jobi. NCBI lineage: Eukaryota > Viridiplantae > Streptophyta > Magnoliopsida > Poales > Poaceae > Coix > Coix lacryma-jobi. The sequence goes on along the minus strand of CM019823.1, from coordinate 65,338,452 downwards.
CAGCTGATGGGAATGCAGAATCAGCTGATGCAAGCCATGATGAACCGCCTGGATCAGGCGCCAGCTGCAGCACCCCCACCACTCCAAGTCAGGGACCGTCGAGGAGAATTCCTGAAGGGCCATCCACCTGTTTTCACCCATGCCTCTGAACCTTTGGAGGCAGATGACTGGCTTCGTGCAGTAGAGAAGCAGCTGAACATCGCCCAATGCACTGATTATGAGAAAGTGCTCTACGCTTCTGGGCAACTGCAGGGAGCAGCCCAAGACTGGTCGGATACATTCATGTTCGGCCGTCCTCAAGATGCTCCAGTTGTTACATGGCAGGAGTTCAAGGAGAACTTCAGATCCTATCACATCCCTGAGGGCCTCGTGGAGCTGAAGCAAGAGGAGTTCCGCTCCTTGAAGCAGGGCTCTATGTCAGTGGCGGAGTACCGCGACAAGTTTGCTCAACTGTCGCGCTATGCCCCACAGGATGTGGCAGACGATAAGGACAAGCAGCGCTGTTTTCTGAAAGGGCTTTATGATGGGTTGCAGCTCCAGCTTATGTCAAACACATATCCGAACTATCATTCCCTGGTCAATAGGGCAATTGTCATTGATAACAAGCGGAAGGAGATGGAAGCAAAGAAGAGAAGCTTCCAAGGCCAGTCTTCGGGGAGCAACACTCGTCCCCGGACCAACCCCTAGCAAGGCTACCCCCAGAGGAACCAAGGCCTCTCCAACCAGTGGGACAGGGGACAGCACCCCCAGGGTAACCAGAACCAGCAGCGCCCTCCATACCAACAGCAGTCAGGTGGTCAGCGCTACCAGCAGCAGCCAGGAGGGCAGAGATTCCAACAACAGACCAGTCATGCCTCACGCCAGGGAGCACCCAACCCCGCTCCCATGAAAAATGCAGCCTAGCAGAACCCCAATGCTTGTTACCGTTGCGGGGAGATAGGACACTATGCTCATCAGTGTCCTAAGAAGCAGAACCCCCAAGCCCCGCGGAATCAAGTGGGGAACTCGAAGCAGAACACCCAACCCACTAACACTGGGCGGGTGAACCATGTAGCTGCCGATACTGCCCTGGATGCACCGGATGTCATGATGGGTACGTTCAGCATCAACTCAATCCCAGCAACCGTACTTTTTGATTCTGGTGCTTCGCATTCTTTCATTTCCCAGTCATTTGTTAGAATGCATGGTGTGCCTTTATGTGCAATGAAAGAAACAATCATAGTGAACTCACCAGGGGGTAGTATGCCTGTAAAATTCTGGAGCCCCACCTCTAGTGTCAACTTAAGGGGGGTAGAATTTAAAGTAAAGCCTATAGTGCTGAGAACGGCAGGCATAGATCTCATCTTGGGTATGGACTGGATGAAGCAACATGGGGCTGTCATTTAGTGTCAGGAAAGATCAGTTGTTGTATCTACACCCAAGGGAGACAGGATCTGTGTGGAAGTGAGTCTTTCGTGATGATCTGCCAGGTATGCCACCTGATCGCGATGTTGAGTTCATTATTGAATTATTGCCTAGAACCGCACCAATAGCTAAAAGACCATATAGAATGGGGGTAAATGAATTAGAAGAGCTTAAGAAGCAACTTAAGGAGTGGTTAGAGAAGGGGTATATACGCCCCAGTGCTTCTCCTTGGGGAGCACCTGTGATCTTTGTGGATAAGAAAGATGGTAGCCAGAGGATGTGTGTGGACTATAGGTCCCTAAATGAGGTTACCATTAAAAACAAATACCCTCTGCCCAGGATAGATGATCTATTTGACCAGCTTAGAGGAGCATGTGTGTTCTCTAAGGTAGATCTCAGATCTGGGTATCACCAGCTGAAAATCCGGAACTCGGACATTCCCAAGACCGCTTTCACAACGTGGTATGGATTGTATGAGTATACGGTGATGTCTTTTGGACTGACCAATGCCCCAGCCTACTTCATGTACCTGATGAATAAGGTGTTCATGGAGTATCTTGACAAGTTTGTGGTGGTGTTCATAGATGACATTCTAGTGTTCTCTAAAACAGAAGAGGAACATGCTGAACATCTGAGGATGGTTCTGCAGAAGTTGAGAGAGCATCAACTCTATGCCAAGAGGAGCAAGTGTGAATTTTGGTTGAAAGAAGTCTCCTTCTTGGGGCATGTAGTCTCTAACGGAGGTATATCCGTTGATCCTAGTAAGGTGCAGGATGTGTTGGACTGGAACCCGCCAACCAATGCTAGCGAAATCCGAAGCTTTCTGGGTTTGGCTGGGTACTATAGGAGATTCATTGAAGGATTCTCCAAGCTTGCAAAACCTATGACTGCCTTGCTAGAAAAGGGTGCTAAGTTTGTGTGGTCTGATAAATGCCAGGCAAACTTTGAAGAGTTAAAGAAGAGATTAACCACAACACCTGTCCTAGTTCTGCCAGACTTGAACAAAAGCTTCTCCGTCTATTGTGATGCATCTCGTCTGGGACTTGGATGTGTTCTGATACAAGAAGGAAGGGTAGTAGCCTATGCATCCAGACAGCTGAGAAAGCACGAGGTGAACTATCCAACTCATGATTTGGAGTTAGCAGCTGTTGTCCATGCTCTGAAAATATGGAGACATTATCTAGTTGGGCATAAGTGGGATGTGTACACAGATCATAAAAGTCTGAAGTACATATTTACCCAATCAGATCTGAATTTGAGGCAACGCCGTTGGCTAGAACTGATCAAAGACTATGACCTGGAGGTACATTATCACCCAGGAAAGGCCAATATTGTAGCTAACGCCTTGAGCAGGAAAACGTATGCAAATGGTTTGCAAGTAGAGTTTATGTCAGCAGAGTTGAGAGCTGAAATGGCATATCTTAATCTATGCTTTGCAAATAATGTTGTGGAGATAATAGTTGAACCTACCTTGGAGAAAGAAATTCATGAGGGTCAGCAGAAAGATGAGAAATTGCAAGAGATAGCAAAGAACATAGTGCTGGGAAAGGCACCAGGTTTCAGGATGGATGAAAATGGAACACTATGGTTTGGAAAAAGGATATGTGTGCCTGAAGTGAAAGCTATCTGTAATGCCATCTTGCGAGATGCGCATGAATCTGCCTACTCTATACATCCCGGCAGTACCAAATGTACTTAGATCTGAAAGAAAAGTACTGGTGGTATGGTTTGAAGCGAGATGTGGCAGAATATGTGGCCCTATGTGACACCTGTCAGAAGGTCAAGGCTGAACATCAGAGACCGGCAGGATTGTTACCGCCTATGCAGATACCCGAGTGGAAATGGGAAGAAGTGGGAATGGACTTTATCACTAGATTACCCCGCACACAAAGAGGCTATGACTCTATATGGGTAATAGTCGACCGTCTCACTAAGGTCGCTCACTTCCTACCAGTTAAGACTACTTATAGTGGGGCAAGGTTAGCAGAGCTGTACATGGAGAGAATTGTGTCTCTGCATGGTGTTCCGAAGAAAATAGTGTCTGACAGAGGAACACAATTCACATCTCATTTTTGGCATCAGATACACCAATCATTGGGAACCAAGCTGAATTTCAGTTCTGCATATCACCCACAAACAGATGGGCAGACTGAAAGGATAAATCAGATCTTGGAGGACATGCTGAGAGCATGTGCCCTTCAGCATGGGATTAGTTGGGATAAAAGCCTACCATATGCTGAATTCTCCTATAACAACAGTCATCAGAAGAGTCTCAAAATGGCTCCTTTTGAAGCTTTGTATGGAAGAAAGTGTAGAACTCCTTTGTTCTGGAATCAGACAGGAGAAACTCAAGTGTTCGGACCAGATGTTCTTCGAAATGCTGAAGAACAAGTAAGAATGATCCGGGATAACTTGAGAATAGCTCTGTCCCGACAAAAGAGTTATGCAGATACTCGCAGGAGGGACTTAGCTTTCAAAGTGGGAGACTATGTGTACTTGAAAGTGTCACCCATGAGGAGCGTAAAGAGGTTCAACATGAAAGGAAAGTTGGCACCCAGATACATAGGTCCTTTCCGGATCTTGACCAGACGTGGAGAAGTGGCCTATCAGCTTGAGCTACCTGAGAGTCTATCAGGCGTTCATGATGTGTTCCATGTCTCTCAGCTGAAGAAATGTTTGAGGGTGCCTGAAGAGCAAGTTCCCCTGGAAGAGATCAAGATAGGAGAAGATCTCACTTATGAAGAGTACCCTATCAAGATCTTAGAGACAGCAGAAAGAGTTACCAGGAGCCGAGTTATCAAGATGTGCAAAGTTCAGTGGAACAGATATACAGAAGAAGAGGCTACCTGGGAAAGAGAAGAAGATCTTCGGAAATCCTATCCGCAGTTGTTTGAGTAAGCTCCAGTCGAATCTCGAGGACGAGATTCATCTTAAGGGGGGTAGAGTTGTAACACCCTAAAAATTTCTCCAAAATAAAATAGGTGAAAGTGATTTAATTATGAATTTGTGAGCATTTAACCTAGGGGTTAAATAATTTTTATTGAATTAAAATAAATGTGGCAACATGTTTATGCACTCATGCTGATGCACTGGATTTATTTGTGTGATTGGTTTTTACCAAAATTCGAAGTGAATTCAAATTTTATCTGAAAATGGTTTGAAAATGTGTTGAAACAAAAGAAAAGGGGTTTTTCTTTCCTTATCACCTCTCCCTTGCTTTCGGCCCGGATGGCTTCGCAGCCCAGTCCGCCAACCCCTCCCTCTCTTCTCCCTTCCCCGCGCTGGGCCTCCCTTCTCTTCTCCCTTTCTCCCGCCACGGCCCAGCAGGCCGGCCCGCTTGCGCTCGACTGGCAGGCCTGCGCCCGCCTCTCCCTTCCTCTCTCTCTCTGACTCCCCGTCCCCACCTGTCGGCGCCTACCTCCTTCCCCTCCGCGCACGCGCCCGAGCTGGGAACCGCCGTTGCCGCACGCTCTGCTTCGTCCGCGCCCGCTCCCACGACCTCGCCTCTCCCTCGTCCATATAGTGGACGTGGTCTCCTGCCCGCTCCTCTTTTCCCCACTCCCGCACCCGCAGAGCCGCGCAGCAGAGCAACCACCCAAGCAATCGCGACCAGAGCTCCCCCTCCGCCTTGCCGCCGCCCACCGCCGCCGATCTGACGATTCGGCGCCGCCCCGGCCGGTTGCATCCTCCTCCGAGCTCCGCCGCACCTCGGTGAAGTTGCCGGACCCCTTGTCTTCCTCCCCTTGCGCTCGGCTTCGCCCTAACCATCGTCGTTTGGTGCAGAGCCGCCGTCGGCGTTCTAATCTCCTTCGGACCTCGCCGTTCATCGCCGTCCGAGCCTCCTTGTCCTTCCTTTCAGCGCGGTGAGAACCCCCTGGCGACCCGCTCCCTCTCCGTTCCCCTGGTCTGGCTCGGGTTGCCTCCTGCGCCCGAGTCCGCGAGCTCCCGTGACCCGGCCATGGCGGGAGCGCGCCTAGCGTCACGACGTCGCGGCTGGTGCCTGGCCACGGCGTGTCGTCGGCTCGCCCCGCGCGCGCGCACCCCGGGGATCTAATCCGCGCCTTCCACGATCGATCCAACGGCCTTGAGTGGCTCGTACCCCTTCGGGGGAGATTTTGTTAAAGAACCCCCGAAGAAGCCTTGAATCAACCCGCGCTCCACTCAGTACTATTCACTGAGTCTTTGCAAACTTCCGACCAGGCCCCTGCGTTTCCATTGAATTGAGGCGCAGTCCAGCCGGCAGAGAATTTGATTTAAAATTCAGTTTAAATTTCCGATTTAAATTTATATGCTTTTCCAGCTATTTACAGATTTGCCACTACACTAAAACGCTTATAAAATTCACGTTTTAGCTCCGTTTTGACCCGTTCAAGTTGCGTTAGATTCGTAATTTAGTTTTCTATCTGTTTATGCCTCGGTTAGTCGGCTTAGGTTAGTTTAGTTTCAGGGTTTATGTTAATCTTGTTTAGGGCTTTAGAATCGCTGTTTCGGCCGTAACTTTCGCGTCGTAACTCCGTTTTCGGTGATCCAAAACTTGTTGTGATCGTAGAAACGCGTCCTTCTGTTTTATCAAAGTTTTATTTCTGCTTATTACTGTTTGGTATACTGTTCTAATGATAGTCCTGTTTGCTTTGTATGTATGCGCCTGGTATGCGTGTTGATGTTATGTGATCGAGTAGACGGTGAGTCGGTGTGGTACGACCAGGACCCTTCTTTCGACGATCAGCAGGAGGACCAGTCTTTCAACAACCAAGGCAAGTTAGCATGGGATTTCCTTGTTACCTTTTCACTTTACCATTAACCTACTCATTTATGCATGTGTCCAATTGAGCAACCTTAGAGACCCACTTAGCTTTGTTATCTGTGATGTTCTTGACTCCGTGAGATATTTGCATATGGGTAGAATGCTAGTGCTTACCAACTTATAACTGATCCAGTCCAATGATGAATGTTCTCATGTTGATATGATGATAAACGGTTAATAAAACTTGCTGTTAGCAAAAGCTGGGACTGACAGTGCTACCATGAGTGCTATATGGCTCTGGTTTTAGCTCAGTAAACTAGACCTTTTCTAACTTGTTAGCGGTAACCCGGAAGGGCGCAAGAGGGGGCTTGCCTCTACGGATGTAGGGTTGCTCCTGTTCCTATGAGTATAGCTGCGATGGCCTTGTGCCCTAGGAAAGGGGGGTTTGCTACGTCTGATTGCCAAGGAAACCTCGCGGCCCTAACCTGTTAGACGAACCAGCGAAAGGCTTCATAGTGTACCCTGCCGATCTACCTTGGAAGTGGATCAAGAGGTTGGCCGCCTCGGGCACAAGGGCAACATGGCTTGTGGGTAAAGATGCACGACCTCTGCAGGGTGTAAAACTGTTATAACAGCCGTGCTCACAGTCACAAGCGGCCCGGAAAACTAGCAGAACTATGATACTTGAATAACTGTTACTCTATGTTGATGACACCTTATGATGTTTTATTTATCTTTGTTGGACAAATGGATCATGGGTTAAGGGTTAGCACAATATTCGTTTACCTTAATGCTAAAACTTTGCCAACTTAAAAGCTAACTGCAGTCAGACAGTGTCAGCCTTTTGAGCCTCATGAACCCTATGTTAGCTTGCTAAGTACGTGGAGTACTTATGCTTGTTGTTTATCTTCTTTTTGGGCAAAATCCCAGATGGGTAACAGATGAAGGTGGAGTTGGTGACTTCCCAGAGGACTTCTAAGCTAGTTGTTTCCCCCAGTCAGCTTTCCCTGTGGAGTTGGTTTTGTTAGCAGTTCAGTTTTATTTTGTTCCGCTTAATGTAAGACTTGTGTTGATACTATCGTTATGTAATAAACACCGTGATGATGCCATTTTTTTTGTAATTTGTCTAACTTATGTGTGTGATTGTTTCCTGGGCACACATGAGTATTCCGCCTCAATTTTATCCTTAAAGTTGGGGTGTGACAAATTAGTACCCTAAAAACAAAATGTGACCAGTTTAATTAGTTTATTTTAATTTTTTTAGAGAAATAGACATCATTTAAATTATTTGTTTACAGAAAAATAGAAATATATAATACTTTAGTTTACAAAATGTGACCGGTTTAATTAGCTTATTTTAATTTTTTAGAGAAATAGAGATCAGTTAAATCATTTGGTTATAGAAATTAGAAATATATAATACTTTAGTTTACAAAATATGACCAGTTTAATTAGTTTATTTTAATTTTTTAGAGAAATAAAGATCAGTTAAATTATTTGTTTACAGAAATTAGAAATATATAATAGTTTAGTTTACAAAATGTGACCGGTTTAATTAATTTATTTTAATTTTTTGAAGAAATAGAGATCAGTTAAATCATTTGTTTACAGAAATTAGAAATATATAATACTTTAGTTTACAAAATGTGACCGGTTTAATTAGTTTATTTTAATTTTTTGGAGAAATAGAGATCAGTTAAATTATTTGTTTACCGAAATTAGAAATATATAATACTTTAGTTTACAAAATGTTACCGGTTTAATTAGTTTATTTTAATTTTTTGGAGAAATAGAGGTCAGTTAAATCATTTTTTACAGAAATTAGAAATATATAATACTTTAGTTTACAAAATGTGACCGGTTTAATTAGTTTATTTTAATTTTTTGGAGAAATAGAGATCATTTAAATCATTTGTTTACAAAAAGTAGAAATATAAATGTGACTGGTTTAATTAGTTTATTTTAATTTTTTTGGAGAAATAGAGATCATTTAAATCATTTGTTTACAGAAAGTAGAAATATATAATACTTTAGTTTACTGCTCAACTAAAATGGAGAAGGATGCCTGCTTGGTACGTCGTTTTCGAGGGCACCAAGCCAGGTATTTACACCAGCTGGGCCGAGTGCAGTCAGTATGTCCTCAAAGTTAAGGGAGCTGCGCATAAACAGTAAGTCTTTTGAGGAAGCTTCTGCAGCTCTAGAGGCTTTCAACTCAAGAATCAACTCAATTCCTACTGCACCTACCCCTACCTTACTTTCCTATCAGGTTGAAGTGGCAGGCAGTCCATCTTGTTGGACTGTGATGTGGGAAAAATGTGCAGGTGTTGTTAGTTGCTTTGGTTGTGACCAAGTGGATGAGGCGGCACTATTATCTTGATGTAATAATTAATTAGACAAGTTCAATTGCTACTACTTATATGCCACCAGTGATGCTTACTAAATTTGGGTGTCATGAACTTGTTTATAAATTTGAGCTAGAAAATTAAATTTATTGATAAGAATGAGAGATATAATTATGTGATATGTCATATAATGCAGACGATGACATGTCACTGGATGTACAATATTGATCGTCGCTCAAAAGAGTTCATTGATGGCGTGCATTATTTTTTAAGAGTGGCTGAGGCAAACAAACGAAATGGTTTTATGTGCTGCCCATGTGCCCTTTGTAATAATTCGAAGAAATATTCTAGCTCAAGGAGTCTTCACTCATACTTGTTCAAGTCGGGTTTCATGCCAAACTATAGTTGTTGGACGAAGCATGGAGAAACTGGGGTTATGATGGAAGAAGGTGAAGAAGAACAATTAGACCCTGACGATGATATTATTGCTCAATACGGTGACTTTGGTGATACTGCAATAGGGGAAGGTGAAGAAGAGGCAAGTGCAGAAGACACGCTCGCTGAAGATGATGCTCTTGGTGATGTCATTCGTGATGCACAAAGAGATTGTGAAAGTGAAAGGGAGAAGGCTAAGTTTGACTGTATGCTAGAGGATCACAGGAAATTACTATACCCGTCTGCTGCAGATGGACAAAAAAAGTTGGGTACAACACTTGAGTTGCTACAATGGAAGACACAGAATGGTGTATCTGACAAGGCATTTGGACAATTATTGAAGATTATAAAACAAAAGATGCTTCCGAAGCCTAACGAATTACCCGCCACTACGTACGAAGCAAAACATGTCGTCTGTCCATTGGGTTTAGAAATCCAGAAGATACATGCATGTCCTAATGACTGCATCCTGTATCGTTGCAAGGAATACGAGAATTTGGATGAATGCCCTGTATGTAAAGCGTCACGGTATAAGATCAGGCGAGATGACCCTGACGATGTTGAGGGCGAAGAGCGTCCTAGGAAGAAAATCGATACCAAGGTTATGTGGTACACTCCTATAATACCACGCCTGAAACGTCTATTCAGAAACAAGGACCATGCAAAGTTGGTGTGATGGCACAAAGAAGACCGTAAGGTAGACAACATGTTGAGACACCCTGCTGATGGGTCCCAGTGGAGAGCAACAGACAGAGAATTCCCGGAATTTGCAAAAGACGCTAGAAACTTAAGGTTTGGTTTAAGTACGGACGGGATGAATCCTTATGGGGAACAGAGCAGTAGTCATAGCACGTGGCCTGTTACTCTATGTATCTACAACCTTCCTCCATGGTTATGCATGAAGCGGAAGTTCATTATGATGCCAGTGCTCATCCAAGGCCCGAGACAATCTGGCAACGACATTGATGTCTACCTGAGGCCATTAGTTGAGGAACTCCTACTTTTATGGAGTAAATTAGGTGTACGTGTGTAGGATGATTACAAACAGGAACATTTTGACCTGCGAGCATTGTTGTTCGTAACAATCAATGATTGGCCTACTCTAAGTAATCTTTCAGGACAGACAAACAAGGGATATAATGCATGCACACATTGTTTTGATGACATGGATTGTATATATTTGAAAAAATGTAGAAAGGTAGTGTACCTTGGCCATCGTCGATTTCTTTCTGTGAATCACCAGGTTAGAAAGAAAGGCAAGCATTTTAAAGATGAGACAGACCACCGGAGCAAGCCTCGCAACAGAACTGGGGAAGATATACTTGAGATGATCAAGGATGTGAAAGTAGTCTATGGAAAGGGGACGGGCAGTGAACCTGTTCCGAAAGACGCTACGGGACACGCACCCATGTGGAAGAAGAAGTCAATATTTTGGGAGCTACACTATTGGCATGTACTAGAGGTCCGCCACGCGATCGACGTGATGCACCTGACAAAGAATATTTGTGTCAACCTTCTAGGATTCATGGGTGTGTATGGAAAGTCTAAGGATACACTTGAAGCACGACAAGACTTGTAGCGCATGATAGAACGAGACTACCTACATCCAGAGAAGACAGATGATGGACGCCATTACTTAAGACCTGCTAGCTATACTCTTAGCAATGAAGAGAAGGAAATCATGTTTGAATGCCTAAACAGCATCAATGTCTCATCTGGATTCTCCTCCAATATAAAGGGAATAATAAATATGCAAGAGAAGAAATTCCTAAACTTAAAGTCGCATGACTGCCACGTGCTTATGACGCAATTGTTTCCGGTTGCTTTAAGAGGAATTCTACCTCCACATGTACGTCTGGCCAATGTGAAGCTATGTGCATTCCTCAATGCAATTTCTCAGAAGGCAATTAATCCACTAGAACTAGCTACTCTACAGAATGATGTGGTTCAATGTCTTGTGAGCTTTGAGTTGGTGTTCCCTCCATCCTTCTTTAATATCATGACACACCTCCTAGTTCACCTGGTCAAGGAGATTCATATTCTCGGTCCTGTGTTCCTACACAACATGTTCCCCTTCGAGAGGTTCATGGGAGTACTGAAAACATATGTTCACCAACGTGCTCGGCCAGAAGGAAGCATCGCCAAGGGCTATGTGACAGAGGAGGTCATAGAGTTCTGTGTTGACTTTGTTCCTGACCTTGACCCGAATGGTGTTCCTGAATCACGGTACGAGGGGAGGCTGTGTGGAAAGGGGACACTAGGGAAGAAAACATATATCGGTACGGGGAACGATTATTTCAATAAAGCGCACTACACAGTTCTTCAAAACTCATCAGTGGTGGATCCATATATCGAGGTACACAAGGAGTTCCTACGATCCCAATTTCCTGGGAAGAATGAAGTTTGGATTACACGTGAGCACATGAATACTTTTAGCACTTGGTTGCGAAAAGAATGTCTGGGTGATAACAATATTGATGAGCAACTATATTTGTTGGCTAGGCAACCATCATGGCACATCCTCACGTACAAAGGGTATGAGATAAATAGAAACACATTTTACACCATTGCCCAAGATAAAAGGAGCACAAACCAAAACAGTGGTGTTCGCGTAGATGCCACAGACCCAAATGGGAAGAGGCAAACATATTATGGCCGCATAGAGGAGATTTGGGAACTAGACTACGCACCTAATTTTAAAGTCCCTTTGTTTCGATGCCAATGGGTCAAGACGACTGGAGCCGGAGTAACAGTTGACAAGGAGTATGGAATGACAACAGTGGATCTCAATAATATTGGATACAAAGGTGAACCATTCGTCCTTGCTGCTGATGTGAATCAGGTGTTCTACATGAAAGACATGTCTACAAAACCCAAGAGAGGGAAAAATGATGAAAAATCAACCAAAGAGCCAAAACTCCACATGGTTCTTTCAGGAAGAAGAAACATCGTGGGAATTGAGGACAAGTCAGACATGTCAGAAGATTATGAAAGAGATGACCGAATACCGCCCTTCAGTGTGACCAAAGATCCAAGCATCCTGCTAAATACTGAGGAGACTCCATGGTTACGACATGATCATAACCAAGGGACATACATCAAGAAGAAGATCACCAGTGTACCCGTTTGATATATAGTTATGCTTTAACTAATATTATGTATTACAGGTTTTGTGTAATTAATAATGATTATGGATAGTCATGGTTCATTGATGTCGGTGTCGAAATGACTTGATTTATTATATTATTTTAGTTATGGATAGTCATGGTTAATAATGATTATGGATAGTCATGGTTATTAATAATGATTATGGATAGTCATGGTTCGTTAATATGAGCCCAAATTGATGCCCCACACGATGTGTTAGATTTTTCTGATCATTATTTTAATTATTGGAGGCCAAATTGATGCCCCACACGAGATGCCCAAAAAATTTTCCAAGTCGGAGGCCTAGTTTATCCAATAATTATTGGGTGACGGTGCGCGGTAATTCAATTAAACCGGAAAATGTAGGAAACCATCTCCAAAAAATCACAAACTTGTTGGTTGCCTCACCCGTGCCACGTGACAGCCCAACAAAAAGTTTGAGACCAATAAGACACAGAAACGTATATGAACTACACAAATTTATCTTTTAAAATTAAATTATAATTTAACAGTGAATTTCTCTACCGTGCATTTGGACAATAAAAGATGAACAACCCAAAATTTAACGTTTAGATAATGCAAAAATTATTTTCCTATCGAGAACCAGTTGTTTCAGATATTTAAATTTAACATTATATTTTTGCATTAACAAAATATGAATTGTTATTTATATTTATATTTGTTATTATAAGAAAAGAAAAGAATTTATGTTACAAAATTTTCTACAATACAATAAGGTAAAAGAAAATACAACTGCTATTTTTAAGAAATTTTATGCCTAATATTGAATTTACTATGCAATTAACAAGTATTACAACATATTAATATAGTGAAAACCTAATACAAAACCCAAAATACAGAAAGCCCAAAACAGTGGCGGGAAAGAACCTTTAGTCCCGGGCTGCGGCACCACCCGGGACTAAAGGTCTTTTAGTCCCGGGTGGTGCCACGGCCCGGGACTAAAGGCTCCACGTGTATATAGGGCACAGTGCCCTCCTTCTTCCTCAGATCGACGTCAGACCGCCCGCAGCGCCACCGCCTCCCTCGCCGTCTCCGATCCAGTGTCGCGCCGCCGTTGTCCTCGAGCTCCCTCGCCGACGTCCGCCTCGCCGTCGTCCTCTTCTCTCCCTCGACGACCCTCGCCTCCCTCGCCGCCGCACTCGGCGGCCGGGATCTCTCCCTCGCGCGCCTCGTCCTCTCGCGCCGCCGGTGAGGAGGTCGGGCGCGGTCGCGCCGTCGTGCTTAGTGCGTGTGTTGTGTGTGTGTGTGCGCGTGTTGTGTGCAGTGCGTGTGTGTGTGCACTGTGTGTGTTGTGTGCAGGAAAGAATAAAGAAAAAATGATATATATAGAAAATGAATGATTATAGAAAAATGATTATAAATACATATATATTTTACAAAAAAATAAAAAATATATATATAGAAAATGAATGATTATAGAAAATGAATATATATAGATATATATTTAGAGAATATCAGAAAATGATATATATAGAAAAATAAATGCACTGCAGTGTATATATGTTTATAGAAAAATGAATATATATTTATATAAATATAGTTATATAAATCATTTTTAGAAAATCATGTTTATAGAAAATGTTTCTTTGTAGTGTATACATATATATTTATAGAAAAATAAATATATAAATCGTGTGTTCCTTTGCAACGCACAGACATTTGTAGAAAATGTTTATAGAAAATGTTTTTTACCCTAACAAAATATTATGTTTACACATGTAGATAAAAAGAGATTGGTCGCGTTGACCACGCCGCCGTCCGCCATCATCCTCACCGCGACGTCATCCTCGCCGTCGTCCGTCGTCGTCCTCACCGCGACGTCATCCTCGCCGTCGTCCATCGTCGTCCTCACCGCGACGTCATCCTCGCTGTCGTCCGTCATCGTCCTCTCGTCAACGGTGTGTCCTTTGTGATAGATGGAGAAGGAATAATCACTTAGATATGTTTATGGAATAATCACTTAGATATATTTATGGAATAATCACTTAGATATGTTTATGGAATAATCACTTAGACATGACTTTTCGATCATGTCGGTAGTGTTATTTTTACGAATATGGTCGTGTATATGTTTATGGAATAATCACTTAGATATGTTTATGGAATAATCACTTAGACATGACTTTTCGATCATGTTGTCGGTAGTGATATTTTTACGAATATGGTCGTGTATATGTTTATGGAATAATCACTTAGATATATATTTTGGTCTTTAGATATCTATACATTTATTTATATCGGTCGTGTATGTGTATATGGACAAAACCCTAAACCCAAACCCTAACCCTAAACCCCAAACCTAAAACCCTAAACCCTAAACACCAAACCTGAAACCCTAAACCCCAAACCCGAAATCCTAAACCGTGAACCTAGAGCCTAAACCTGTCGGTGTTTCGTACCCGGGGGTACCACACCAACGAGTGATATGATCGCGTGCTTCTCTTCCTGGATGGTGATGCAAGAGGACACAAGGATTTATCCTGGTTCGGGCAAAGAAGGCCCTACGTCCAGCGGGGGGATGTTCTTGTATTACTTGCACCTAAGTGCTTGTACAGGGGAGAATACAAGCTCAGTGAGCGTGGACCGGAGTCCGGACTCGTGCCTGTGTGTGGACTCGTGTGTTGTTGTTCGTCCTCCTTGGATGAGGGCCCTAGCGTCCCCTTTTATAGAGCAAGGGGAGGCTAGGGTTACATAAAGGTATTACAGGTGTCGGGGCGTATGGTGCCCCATACGGAGAAGCATATACTTGTGATTTCAAATTCATATCGAAGTTGCAGCGGTAAAAGAATTCACAAGTTCATTTTTGGCATGTGATTGCGAGAGGTTGAAAGCTTGTCATTGCCTAACTTTTCAACCGTACGAAGCCTATGCCGAAGCAATCAGAAGCTTAAAGCAACGGTTTCGGTCATACACTACATGGCTCAAGTTTAACTCAAAGTGCAATGAGAAACAGTCTCAATACCATGAGGTGTTGACAAGCAATCCCATCTCGATCTTTTCAATTCAACAATACTTGGTTCAGATTTTAAGCAAGTTATGAACAACCAAGCAAGTGAATGACTCAGAACTAGAGACATAGCAACCTAGCATATATGAAAAGCAGGAATGGACTCAACACACCCTACACATGCTAGTTGCATATCTCAATGGTGAACATTTTCAGATTTATATATATTAGGCATAATTCACCATTCCAAAAATAACTCGCTCATAACATGTAACAGTGATCAGAAAGAGCATAAGCTACAAGCATCATCATAAGTATCGGAGCAATACTAACAAGAGTATAATTACATTCTAGTGAATATAGACATGAAGCTTCAGAATGTAAATGCGTATGCCCGACACAAAACTGAAAGAAAGAAGATACCAATTGGAAAGACTCAAGAAACTCAAAAGAAAAGAGCCTCAAAATAAAAGAGTCAGTCTTTACATCTCAAAATGCTTCCCCCATCTAAAAGGGGAAACACACACCAAGCTCACCCCTCAACCTATTAAAGGTTGATTCGTCTAAGGGCTTGGTGAAAATATCAGCCAATTGGTGATGAGTATCGACATGGCGAAGGTCGATATCACCCTTCTCCTGGTGGTCTCGCAAGAAATGAAAGCGCACATCAATGTGTTTGGTTTTCGAGTGAAGCACGGGGTTCTTAGCAACGCTAATGGCACTCGTGCTGTCACAAAGCAAAGGCACTCGAGTAAAGCTCAAACCAAAATCACGCAAAGTGGCCATCATCCAGAGTAACTGGGAACAGCAGCTAGCCGCAGCAACATATTCAGCCTCCGTGGTAGACTGAGCGACACTAGACTGCTTGCGAGAAGACCACGATACAAGAGAAGACCCAATAAACTGGCAAGTCCCAGAAGTGGACTTGCGCTCGGTGCGACAACCAGCAAAATCGGCATCGGAATAACCGCAAAGCGAGAGAGTGGAGGAAGCAGAATACCAAATCCCGAACTCAGGCGTGAAACGAAGGTACCTGAAGATGCGCTTCACCGCCTGACGGTGAGAAGTGCGTGGCGAAGCCTGAAAGCGCGCGCACAAGCACACGGCGAACTGAATGTCCGGCCGTGTCACCGTCAGGTAGAGCAGCGATCCAATCATGCTGCGGTACTCCTTCTGGTCCACTGCTTCTCCATCCGTGTCGGCATCCAGGGCAGTCGTCGTCGACATGGGCGTCGGAAGAGGCTTGGCCTCACCCATGTCGAACCGCTTCAGCAAGTTCCTCGTGTACTTGCCCTGGTGCACAAACGTCCCCTCTCGGGATTGCTTAATTTGCAACCCGAGAAAGAAAGTCAGCTCGCCCATCATGCTCATCTCGAACTCCCTGCTCATAGTATCTGCAAACTTGGCAACCAAAGCGTGAGAAGAACCACCGAAAATGATATCATCCACGTAAATTTGGACCAAGAGAGTATCTTTGCCTTGCCGGAGGAGAAAGAGCGTCTTATCTACACATCCCATTTTAAAACCCTTAGCTAGCAAAAAGGTTTTTAATCTCTCATACCAGGCTCTAGGGGCTTGTTTCAAACCATACAAAGCTTTGTGGAGTTTAAAGACATGGTTTGGAAACTTGGGATTTTCAAAACCGGGGGGTTGCTGGACATAGACCTCCTCCTCAATGTAGCCGTTTAAGAAGGCACTCTTGACATCCATTTGAAAAAGTTTGAAACCCATGGATGCAGCATAAGCCAAGAGTATCCTAATAGCCTCCAAACGAGCTACAGGAGCGAAGGTCTCCTCATAATCTATCCCCTCCTTCTGACTATAACCCTTCGCTACAAGCCGGGCCTTGTTTCTCACAATGTGGCCCTCCTCTCCTTGCTTGTTTTTAAATACCCATTTTGTCCCAATAGGTTTACAGTCAGGAGGTGGAGGCACTAGAACCCAAACCCGATTTCGCTCAAAGTTCTCTAGCTCCTCATGCATGGCATTGACCCAATCCGGATCCGTCAATGCGTGTCCAACATCTCGGGGCTCAAAAGACGCAACAAAAGCAGAATGAGCAAAGTGCGAGATGTGCTGTGACCTGGAGCGAGTAACTCGCTCGTCGATGTCGCCGATCATCTGCTGAGGAGGGTGCTGGCGCTGGATGTGTCGTGGCGCCTCCCGGGAAGAAGTGACCTCCCCCTCAACAGCAGCTGGTTCCATCCCGGGTACAAAAGGTACCGCGCGAGGTGGATCCCACGGCCCCCAGGAAGAAGAAGTGTCGGGGCCGTGAGTCGTCGTCGAGGCCGCTCCTTGCGGCACGACTGGTGGAGGGGGTGCTGGATCATCTATACCTTCAGCACCCTCGTCCTCGTCATCGAAAAGAGGCTCTCCAACCTCATGATCACCTGCACGCTCAAAACGAGAAGAGGGACAAACAAGAGTCTCGTCGAAGGTGACATCTGATGTCTCCATGACTCGGTTAGTGTCAAGGTTAAGTACACGATAAGCTCGAGTGTGAGTGCCATAACCCAAAAACACACCGTCAGAAGAACGAGACTCAAACTTGTCCAGGTTGCCTTTTTTCAATATAAAACAGTGGCAACCAAAGACTCTAAAATAACTCACCTTGGGCTGGCGACCAAAACGCAACTCATAAGAGGTCTTCTTCAAAAACGCTCTCAGAAAAATGCGATTCGAAATGTAGCATGCAGTGTTCATAGCTTCGGCCCAAAAGCGCCTAGGAGTCCTATGCTCATCAAGCATCGTCCTGGCCATCTCAACAAGGGTCCGATTCTTCCTCTCTACAACACCATTTTGGGGTGGTGTATAGGGGGAAGAAAACTGATGCTCCAAACCAAGGCGGTTACAAAACTTCTCAAAATCCGAATTTTTAAACTCGGAACCATTATCACTCCGAATAGCTCGCATCGAGTTCAAAGGGAACTCGTTCTGAAGACGCAAAATCAGATTGCGAGCAAATGAGAAAGTCTCGGTCTTCTCAGCTAAAAAGAAGACCCACGAATATCTCGAAAAGTCGTCAACAACAACCAAAACATACCACTTGCCACCAACCGAGCTCACCCGAGCCGGACCAACAAGGTCCATATGTAAAAGCTCTCCGGGGTGCGAGGTCATGACCTTAGTCACTGGATGGTGGGGAGCGGCAACCATCTTCCCATGTCTGCAAGAATGGCAAACTAGATCCTTCTCCATCGAAAGCTTGGGCAATCCTCGGATTAGGCCAAGTGAGCTAAGTCTTGCAAGCAAGTCGAAGCTTAAGTGACCGAGCCTCCTATGCCACTTCCAAAGATCGGAGGAAGAAGGACTAGCCAAGAGACAGCGAGAAGAACCAAACGATTCCGAGAAATTCGCACAAAAGACTTTCCCAAAGGGCGAAATCAGACATACAAGATCGCCCTGAGGATCTAAGATGCGACTACGGTTCGGTTTGAAATGAATCTCATAGTCATCATCAAAAAGTTGCGAAATAGAAAGCAAGTTAAAATGCAGGTTAGAAACAAGAGCAACATCGCGCAACACAAAGTGCTCATTAACCCGCACAGTTCCACGAGACAATACCTTACCTTTACTATTATCGCCAAAGGTTATGTACTCCTTTCCGGCGACCGGGCTAAGGCTGGAGAACCACTTGGTGTTTCCGGTCATGTGCCTCGAACAACCGGAATCCACCAACCAAACGTCCTCCAACCGTCTTACCTGGGAGGTGTCGTCGTCGTCGTCGTTCCGAGGGGTACGCTCCGGCTCGCCGTCGACCTCATCGCCCAGCGCCATAGTGCAGAAGCCGTCGTCGTCGGCGAAGAAGCAGAGGCCGTTCAGCTTGTCCTCGATCCTCTTCTTCTTCTCGGACTCGTCATCGCTCGAACTGGCGGAGTCGTCATCCGAGCCGTCGACGTCGCTGAGCGTGGCGAAGAACGCGCGCTGCTCAGCTTGCTGCTTCTCCAAGTACTTCTTCTTGATGTACTCTTTGTTGAAGCCGCCCCGCTTCTTGTGCCTTGGGGGAACGTGCTTCTCCTTGTACTTGGAGTCGCGCCTGTGGCCGTGATCGCCCTTCCCCAGATGCTTGTTCTTCTTCTTGGGGCAGTCGGCGATGAAGTGGTCGGGGTCGCCACACTCGTAGCATCCCGTGCGTCCTCCTCCTCGACGACGGTTCATGCGGTTGTTGTGGAACCGCGAGAACCGGTTGGCAAGCAAAGCCAACTCGTCATCTCCCAAAGACTCCAGCTGGTCCTCTGTCACAGAATAGAGAGAAGAAAGCGCAAAGCCAGCTGAGGGGTTAGAGGAAGAGCCGGAAACCAAAGCCATGGACGGGCGAGAAGGATTTTCAAAAGAAGCCCTCGCCATAGCATCAATCTCACTGGACTTGAGCTTACTGAAGAGCTCGTCGCAGGTGAGGGTCTCATAGTTCGGCGATTCGATGATTGCCTGAACCTTGGAGTCCCACACCGAACGGTCAAGAGTGTGCAAAAGCTTCAAAGCACGCTCATGATCGTCAAATGGCAACTGCTCTCTGTTAGCCCTCATCCTGTTGACAATCACCTGAAAGCGAGCGAATAAACTTTCTATGCTCTCGCCAGGTTGATGTCTAAAGTTCTCATACTCTCGCTTGAACGACTCGTAGAGTCGGGTTTTGACTTGAGAGGTGCCCTCATGAAAACGCATGAGTGTCCCAGATCTCCCGAGACGTAGCGAGGTGAGAAACACGATCAAACTCACCCATGCTCAAACAAGAGAAAAGAGCATTACGGGCTCGGCTATTGGCATCGTGCTCATCGATCTGCTGTTGAGTCACACGAGCAGCCAAGACCACGTAATCAGGGGAGTTGCAAATATCCCAGATCGAAGCGCCCAAGCTCTGCAAATAGGCCGACATACGTATCTTCCAATACGCATAGTTCGTCTCATCGAAAAATGGCGGTTTGCCCACGCCGCGATCCATGTCGCCTTCGGTGGATCTGGAACTGGCTAAGGTGGAAGATCCTTAACCCGCTCCGATACCAACTGAAGGACCGAGAAGCTAACCGAAAGCGACCAGAGGGGGTGAATGGGAGCTTCAAAATTTCCTTTCGGAAACTAGATGCCACTGTCCCAAACTCAACCCCAAAAGCGAACCCTAGAGCTTGCTAATGTCCACGACCCTAGATGTAGGGTGGATGCTTCCACGAAGCACAGCGGGACACTAGACAACCCTAGAAGGCCAACGCAAAAGACGAAACTCGAGTCCAATCAAGAACGAACGAACCGCGAACGAAACGGCGCGAAACTGGATCGACCGGACTCTGCGTGCGTCCGGTCAGCTGGGACCGGACGCGTCCGGTCGTCAGAAATCGGCTCTGGGAGCTCTCTGTTCGTGACCGGACGCACGGTGCTCAAGCGTCCGGTCGTTCACTAAGCGTCCGGTCAGAACAAACAAACGCGATGAACAGTGCAGACTGCGCGTCCGGTTCGTAACGTCCGATCAGGTTTTACGAACTGACCGGACTCACCAGAGCGTCCGGTCGCTTGACACCGGACGCGTCCGGTCGCTGAAAAACCGGTTTGGAACCTCTCTGTTTCTGACCGGACTCACTGAAGGGAGCGTCCGGTCGATTTGAACAGATCGTCCGGTCAAGCAGAAGAACTCAGACAGAGTTCAACCACCGGACGCACTGTAGCAGCGTCCGGTCGTTGAATGAAGCGTCCGGTCACCCCGCGAATTCACTGTTCGTCCACCGATTCGACTAGAACTCACCCAAAACAAATCCTCTAGGGATCAAACTTGGTGAGTGAAGTCACAAGGAGGATAGTGAGCTATCTCTAAGAGATCATGGCTCGAACCTATCTCCAAATCGATGAATCGAAGAATTTCGGGATGAAGGGAAAAACTTGACCCGGAATGAAAAATCGATCGATCTCCTAGACCGTGAGATCAGAGGATGATTCCTTCGGTGGAAAGAAGTGCCTCACGATCTAGAACAACTTAGTTCAAACGGATTTGCAAAAGATGAACCGAGCAAAGAGATCAAGCGACGGGAAAAATCGTGGAGAAAAAGGATTCCGCGAAGAACACAGAGAAAACGCGAATCACAGCCACGAACTCGAATTAAGGACGCAAATCAAGCCATCGATCTGTGCTCCAAGGTGAGGATACGGCCTCACTTCCTCAACTCAACAGTACACAGAGTGGAGTCTCTCTGCGGATCTCAACTAGCTAAAGCAGGGGATGGGAGAGTGCGAAACCCTAGCAAGTGAAGGCACTAACTGGAATAGCTAAAACTGAGATGGGGAGGAGGGTGTCTCCCCTAGACTACTTATACTAACCTAGCCTAAGCCTATTTCCTACTCTACCCCTCCCTACTGTATTTACAGAGCGGACCAGCCTAACCCTAAGGCTATTCTAGTCCACCCGCTGGTGGTAGGTAGATCCGACGGCCACGCCCGCACGGTCTTCCGCGTCGCCTCCACGCAACCTTCAGATCGCCGCCACGTGCCGCCCTCGCTCTGCACCCCCGGTTTTGTGGCCCAAACCGGGAAACCAGCCTTTTCCATCAGCCCCCGGTTTTGAGGCCCAAACCGGGAAACCAGCCTCCAGCCCGAGTTTTGTGGCCCAAACTCGGAAACCCGCAGCGCCCGAGTTTTGAGGCCCAAACTCGGAAACCGGCCCACGCCTAGGTTTTGAGGCTCAACCTGGAAACCGTCACGCCCAGGTTTTGTGGCTCAACTTGGAAACCTAGCACCCAGGTTTTGAGGCCCAAACCTGGAAACCGTCCACCGTTGGTTTTTCCCGGGCTCTACCAACAAACCGGCGTCGTAGAGGGGATGCACCGCCTGTGCACCCCTTCCACCAACATGATCGCACTTCTCCGCTTGTCGCTGTCGCAGGCTGCCAGCCACCACAGCTGATCCTCCGGCCTCCAGTCCATCAGTCCAAGTCCACGTCCGCCCTTCACCGTCCGATACATCGGCATGGCACGTCCGCCGCACGGCACGCCCATCCTTCATCGCGCCCGGTCCGTCGGCACGGCACGTCGCAACTTGACCTTCACCCGCCATCGACCACTGTCTCCGTGCTCGACACCTGCACAACACAAGCCAAAGAACATGCGCATCATCTCCGTTGACAATCACTCATCACACAGAGACTCGGCATACACCCATGTATCCGCACGCACAGGTGTCAGCCGCCCTCGCGCGGGCTGAGGCGGAGCTTCGAGATCTCCGCGCGGAGCTGAGCCGGAACGCCCAGATGGCGAGCCGGCTTAATGAGGCGGAGGCGGAGGTCCGGGTGGCTCGAGGCGAGGTCACTCGATCCAAGGAGGAGGCCGCCGCCGTTCTCGAAGCGTCGAGGAAGGAGGCCGCGGACGCCCGAAGCGAGGCCACCTCTGCCCGGGCTGAAGCCGAGGCGGCGAAGCAGGAGGCTGCTGACGCCCGTGGCGAGGCCGCCGCTGCTCAAACCGCAGCTGAGGCGGCGAGAAAAGAGGCCGAGGACGCCGTGAGTGGTGCCGCCACCGCCCGAGCTGCCGAGGGGGCGGCGCGGCAGGAGGTGATCCGCAAGGATCTGGCCCTGGTGGAGGCGGGCCGGCTGATCGAGGACCTCAGGTCCGAGAAGCTCCTCACGCTGGCCGAGAAGCGCAGGCTGGAGCAGCGTGCTGAGGGCCTGACCAGCGACCTCGCCGCACTGGGGCAACACTGCGACGGTGAGGCTTACGCCTTGTTCTTGTTTGGGTCTCGAAGTTTTTTGTTACACCGCCGTCTCACTCTTCCTTGTTTGTTGCGCAGGGGTCGAGAAGACGGTTGAGGAGCTCCGTGGGACGAACCAGGCTCTCTTGGACCAACTCCAAGATGAGACGATGGTGGCGGAGCGGGCTCGCTCCTCTCTCGACCGGCTCGGCCCCATGTGGGGTGCTCCTCCTGTGACCGCGGCAGAAGGTGCAATGGCTCGGGGCGATGCCTTGGTCGACGCCTTGTGCTTCTTCGACGCAGCCACGCGGGATCGTGTCCGGCAAGCTCTCCATCACGGCGTCAAGCAGACACTCGCGGTTGTTCGCTCTGGTTTCCGCTTCCTGGTCCACGTTGTCGCGAATGGCTTCATCGAGATCGAGGGGAAGGATGAGGAGTGGAACAACCGCCGTGTCGACAAAATTTTGGAGAAGATGGAGAGGCCGGGGACGTCGCTTGCGAAGATCTTTGAGGAGGACGTGCTGCCTCCTGACGCCAGCAGCGGTGTCGGGAGCCCTCCTCCTTCGAGCTCGGGCGTCGAGGTCGAGCCTGCCATCGTGGACCTCGGGGAGGAGTACCGCACCGACGAGGAATGAGGCCTGCGTGCCAAATTTGGGCATCGAGGCCCTTGTAAGAATTCTATGACATAAATGAGGGTACGTCGAGACCCGAATGTATATGTGATTCGTTTATGAAAAGAGTTGTTTTCTTTTCAAATGCGTTTGACCGCTTCTCTTTGTCGCAAGCTCGAGTTTCTGCTAACTTAGTCTGTGTTCCTTCGATACGTCGCGAGCCCCTCGAGGGGAGGCGTAGGTAGGGCACCGTAGCCCGGGGGCGTAGGTGGCCGTCTACGTCGACGCCCCCCGGTGAGGGAGGCTCGAGGTACTTTAAGATTTAGACGTCGCTAGTTCACTCGAGGCGCGAGTCGAGACGAGGGTCAAATTTTTGAAAAGAAAACACGCGTTTTTTCCGGAGTCTGGGGGGCGTTTACCCCCTTGTCAGCCCCCGAGGGAGGCTCGACCCTGAGCTAGGCAGGGTCGAGGCTACCTTGAGTTGCTAAGTAACATGAAAGATGGCGCACGAGTTGGCCCATTCATATTAAACGTGTTTGTACAAAGCAATAAAATGAACAAGGCCTCGAGGCCCTTAAGGGTAGAAGCGACGTAGCTGAGATATGTTCCAGGCGTTCGCCAGGATCCTGCCTTGGTCGTCGTAGAGCTTGTATGTTCCTGGCTTGAGCACTTCGGCCACGGTGTATGGGCCTTCCCACGGTGGGGTGAGCTTATGGCGCCCTCGATTATCCTGCAGCCGTCGAAGCACGAGGTCCCCCACCGCTAGGTCCCTTTTGCGCACGTGCTTGTCGTGGTAGAATCGAAGTGTTTGCTGGTAGCGTGCAGAGTTGACGAGCGCCACGTCTCGGGCCTCCTCGAGCTGATCCTTGGCGTTGGCGAGCCTTTCGTCGCTGGTTTGCTCGTTGTAGGCTCGAAGTCGAGGTGAGCCGTACTCGAGGTCCGTAGGTAAGACGGCCTCGGCGCCGTAGGTTAGGAAAAACGGAGTGAACCCGGTGGCTCGACTCGGCGTAGTCCTGAGGCCCCACAGCACCGAGGGGAGTTCTGTAGCCCACCCCTTTCCGAAATTCTTGAGGGTCTTGAACAGCCTCGGCTTTAGCCCATGGAGTATCATGCCGTTGGCGCGCTCGACCTGCCCGTTGCATTGGGGGTATGCGACCGAGGCCCAGGTTACGCGAATGTTGTTGTCATCACAGAAGTTGGTGAACTTTTTGCCCGTGAATTGGGTGCCGTTGTCGGTGATGATGACATTAGGCACCCCGAACCGGTACATGATGTTGGCGATGAACTCGACAGCCCTCTCGGAGGTGGGGTCTCCTATCGGCTTAGCCTCGATCCACTTGGTGAACTTGTCGACGGCCACGAGCATGTGTGTGTACCCTCCACTTGTCCTTTTGAGGGGACCCACGAGGTCGAGCCCCCAAACGGCAAATGGCCAAGTGATTGGGATCATCTGCAGGGCGTGTGCGGGCTGGTGCGTTTGCTTGGCGTAGAATTGACACCCATGGCACGCTCGGACCAAACGCTTGGCGTCCCCAATGGCAGTCGGCCAATAGAAGCCTTGACGGAAGGCGTTCCCAACCAGGGCCCTCGGCGCTGCGTGGTGGCCGCAAGCCCCCGAGTGCATATCGTCGAGGAGCTTGCGCCCTTCCTCGAGTGGGATGCAGCGTTGAAGGATCCCAGTCGGACTTCGTCGGTATAGCTCCCGCTCGTCGCCGTAGATGACGTAGGTCTTGGCCCTCCGAGCGATGCGTCGGGCCTCCGTCTTGTCTTCTGGTAGCTCGCCTTGCGTCAGGTAGTCGAGGTAGGGCGTCCGCCAGTCGAGGGGCCGTGATGAAGAAAAGGCGTGTGCGTCGACCTGCATCGCCTCCGCGGACGTCGAGGGGTCCTTCTCGAGGGGTGGCGTTGAGAGTCGAGCCCCCGTGTCTTGCTCGAGGGGTGGCGTCGAGGGGACAGCCCCCGGGTCGATTTCGACGGATGGCTCGAAGACGTCCCTCGAGAAGACGTCTGGCGGTACCGTGCCGCGCGTGGACGCCAATTTTGCCAGCTCGTCTGCGGCCTCGTTGTACTTCCGAGCTACGTGGTTGAGCTCGAGACCGTAAAACTTGTCTTCCAGCTTGCGCACCTCCCCGCAGTATGCCTCCATCTTGGGATCGATGCAGCTTGAAGCCTTCATAACCTGGTTGACGACGAGCTGCGAGTCTCCTCGGGCGTCGAGGCGTCGGACCCCGAGCTCGAGGGCGATGCGCAGCCCATTGACGAGGGCCTCGTACTCGGCAACGTTGTTGGAGGCGGGGAAGTGCAAGCGTAACAGGTAGCGCATGTGTACTCCGAGGGGTGAGATGAAGAGCAGGCCTGCTCCTGCCCCCGTCTTCGTGAGGGATCCGTCGAAGTACATGGTCCAGAGCTCGGCTTGAATCTGTGCCGGCGGGAGCTGAGTGTCGGTCCATTCAGCAACGAAGTCCGCCAACGCTTGCGACTTGATTGCCTTTCGCGGGGCGTAGGTGATGGTCTCCCCCATTAGTTCGGCGGACCACTTGGCGATGCGCCCCGTGGCCTCCCGATTGTTGACGATCTCTCCGAGGGGGAAGGACGACACCACCGTCACGGGATGAGCGAGGAAGTAGTGCTGGAGCTTGCGTCTTGTGACGATGATGCCGTAGAGCAGCTTTTGGATGTGCGGGTACCGGACCTTGGCCTCGGAGAGTACCTCACTGGTGAAGTATACCGGTCGCTGGACCGGCGATGTATGACCCTCCTCGTGCCTCTCGACGGCTATGACCGCGCTAGCCACCTGAGTGGTTGCGGCCACATAGAGGAGGAGGAGCTCGGGGGAACCGTCACCTTCGGCTGGTCGCGGGGGCACGAGAATTGGTGCAGAAGTCAGCAGCCCCTTCAACTTGGTTAGGGCCTCCTCGGCTTCGGCGGTCCACGCAAAGTGCTCCGTCTTTTTTAGTAGGCGGTAGAGGGGTAGTGCTTTTTCCCCCAGCCTCGAGATGAATCTGCTGAGAGCGGCTAGGCAGCCTGTTACTTTCTGCACACCCTTGAGGTCACGAATTGGGCCCATCCTCGTGACTGCTGAGATTTTTTCAGGGTTTGCCTCGATCCCCCGTTGTGAGACGATGTAGCCAAGTAGCATGCCTCGAGGCACACCAAAGACACACTTCTCGGGGTTGAGCTTCACATTCTTGGCCCGGAGGCACTCGAACGTGGTCTCGAGGTTGCTGATGAGGTTCCCTACTTTTTTAGTTTTAACCACGATGTCATCGACGTAGGCCTCGACGGTCTTGCCTATGTGCTCGCCAAAGATGTGCTGCATACATCGTTGGTACGTTGCCCCGGCGTTTCGAAGGCCGAAGGGCATCGTAACATAGCAATACATACCAAATGGCGTGATAAAAGAGGTCGCAAGCTCATCGGATTTTCTCATCCTAATTTGGTGGTAGCCGGAATACGCATCAAGGAACGAAAGCACTTCGCACCCAGCAGTGGAATCGACGATCTGGTCAATTCTAGGTAAAGGAAATGGAACTTTTGGACATGCTTTATTCAGACCAGTATAATCTACACACATCCGCATTTTTCCATTCTTTTTCCTAACTAGTACAGGATTAGCTAGCCACTCTGGGTAAAATACCTCCTTGACGAATCCGGCCGCCAAAAGCTTGTGCACCTCCTCGCCGATGATCCTGCGCTTTTCTTCGTCGAAGCGGCGCTGGCGTTGCTTCACCGGTCTGGACCCGGCCTGGATCTCCAAGGCGTGCTCGGCGACTTCCCTCGGTATGCCCGGCATGTCCGAGGGGTTCCACGCAAACATGTCGACGTTCGCACGGAGAAAGTCGACGAGCACTGCTTCCTATTTGGGCTCGAGGCTGGTACTGATGGTCAGCGTCTTGCCATTGGCCGAGGTCGGGTCGACGGGTATTTGCTTGGTGTGCTCAGCCGGCTCGAAGGTGCCGGCGTGACGCTTTGCTTCTGGGGCCCCCTCGGTGGCCAGAGTTGCCAAGGCCTCGAGCGAGTCGAGGTGGACGTTGGCCTCCCCCCGCTCGACGCACTCCACGTCGCAGTGGTATGCGTGCTCGTAGGAGGTGTCAACGGTGATGACCCCTTTTGGCCCCGGCATCTTGAGCTTCAAGTACGTGTAGTTAGGAATCGCCATGAACTTGGCGTAGCCTGGCCGGCCGATGATGGCGTGGTAGGTCCCTTGGAAGCCGACCACCTCGAAGGTGAGCGTTTCCTGACGGAAGTTTGCCGGCGTGCCGAAGCAAACCGGCAGGTCGATGCGCCCGAGGGGGTGGGCCTTCTTTCCTGGTACTATTCCGTGGAACCCCCCGACACTGGGTCGGAGCTGTCCCTCTGAAATCCCCAGGAGGTCGAGGGTCTCGAGGTATATGATGTTGAGGCTCGAGCCCCCATCCATCAACACCTTGGAGAACCGAACGTCGACTATGACGGGGTCGACGACGAGGGGGTAAGCCCCCGGGTTTATGACACGGTCCGGATGGTCGTCACGGTCGAACGTGATTGGCGCATCGTACCAGTCAAGGTACCGGGGGGCGTCGTGGCTAAGCGAAAAGATTTCTCGGCGCTCCTTCTTTCTTTCTCGAGCTGAAAGCCCGACGGTCGGCCCCCCGTAGATCATGTAGCAGTCGCGCACCGGGGGGAAGTCGCCATCCGCGTTCCTGCCGCCGCGTCGATCGGTATCCTTTCCCTTAGGCGCGTCTTCCCTCTTATCACCGAGCTTGGAGTAGTAGCCTTTCAACAGTCGGCAGTCTTTCAACTTGTGGTTTACGGGGCCCTGGTGGTAGGTGCAGGGATCCTCGAGCATCTGGTCGAAGACAGCCCCGTCAGGGGGGCCTCGGGGCTTCTTAGGCTCGAGGGCGCCCGCGAACACCTCTTTGTCGTCGTCGTCATCGGCGCCATGCTTCGCCTTCTGGCCCTTGCGTTTGTTTTTCTTCCTTTTGTTGCCGTCATTGTTGTCGTTCTTGGCGTCGTTGTCCTTGTTGGAGCCCTCCGGCGCGATCACCGCCTTGCCTTTGTCCGTGGAACGGCCAAAGAAGGCCCCCACTGCTTCGTCGCCCGAAGCAAAGCTGGTGACGCGATCCATCAGGTCCTCGACCGTCCCGGGACGGTAGCGTCCTAGCTCATGAACAAGCTCTTGGCATGTCGTGCCTGCGAGGAACGCTGAGATGACGTCCTGCGAGGAACCGTCGAGCAAAGTCGCGGAGGGGCTCGTCCGCCGCCTGCCTGCAACGCCGTAGGTCCCAGGAGTTGCCTGGACGCACGCAGGTCCCCTTGAAATTCCTGTCGAAGACCCTGACTAGGTCGGCCCAGTCATGGATCCGATCCGGCGGGAGCCCCTCGAGCCACCGGCGGGCGGTGTCCGAGAGGTAAAGTGGGAGTTGACGTATGATCACGCGGTCGTCGTTCTTCGCTCCGCCCAGTTAGCAGCCAAGGCGGAAGTCCGAGAGCCAGAGTTTGGGCTCGACCTCCCCGTCATACTTCACGATGTTGGTCGGCGGTCGGAAGCGGTCGGGGAGGGTCGAGCTGCGGATGGCCCGGCTGAAGACTCGGGGGCCCGGGGGCTCGAGGACCTGCCGGTCCTCGTCGCTGTCGTAGCGCCCCCCTCGATGGGCGCTATAGCCACGCTCTTGGGCCCCCTTGTCCTTGCGCCGTCGGTTGATGTCGTTGCGGGCGTCGTTGGGGTCTCAAGGTGGCCGGTTGTCGACGATCCGTTCGCGGACTGGCCTGGCTCGAGAGGCGTCCGGCTGGTGGACGGATGCCTCACGAGCGTCGTGGGGCGTGTCCGCCGGTCTCCCCGAGGCTGCTCCGCGTCGGCGTGACGCCGAGCTCTCGGCCTGCTGTACCGCAGCTGTCTCGAGGAGGTTTTTCACTTCTCCGAGCATGCGCCTGGCATCGGGGTTGGAGACGGCTGGCAGGTCACGGAGCATCATAGCCGCGGCCACCACGTTCTGCCCAGCACGCGGGAAACATACCTCGGGGCGTGCTGGTGCCCCGTCCTCGAGGATCCGCCGGTGGACCTCTCGAGCCCGGCCTCGAGCTCCGGCTCCTCGGGGCTGGGGTGGTTCCTGCATCAGGGTTTGCCGGAGCTGCAGCAGGTGTCGCCGTTCCTCCTCGGCTTTGGTGATTGCCTCTTGCACTTGGGCGAGTTGCGCCGCCCGGCCATCGTCGTGCTTAGGCGGTACAGCCGGTGCCGGAGGTTCGTCCCTTCCCTGAACGCGTGATCCGCCTGCCGCGGCCACGTCGCTAGGTCCCTCTAGGTCGAGCGCCGGCCTGCCGTCGTCGCCTTCGTCCTCGGTGTCGCATACGACTCCCTCGAGTTGGAAGCACTCCCTGGTGGGATCCCAGAGGTCGGGGTCGTGGTAGTCGTATTCGTCGGAGTCGGAGCTGTTGACGGCACGCCGCCTTGGCCGATGCTGGGACCGCAGCTCGCGGTACCATTCTCCAACGGTGGCTCGCCGAGGTGGCTCGAAGGGTCGCAAGAAGTCGCGGTCGACGCGCGCGGGGTGGACGATTTCCAGGCTGGCCATGGCCTGCAGCAGCGCGCCCGAACGCTGCTCCCGGTCCGCCGCCGTCTGGTCCTGATGGCGCTCGTCGAGGCGGCGGGCGTATACAGCCGCAGAGTTGTCGAGGCCGACCGGGAACCGCTGGCGCCGAGCGCGACGCGATCCGTACGGGAGGAGGCTGAGTGGCGTTGGCGGCGCATGGCTCGGAGGCCTCTGGCCTGGTTCCTGGTCCGTACGCATGACGAATGTGAAGTCGCTAGGCGGGCGTGGGTGCGCCCTGGAGGTCTCCGGCCGCGCGCCGGGGTGGTTTCCCCTTGGGGACCCTGCACCGGCTACGGGGGTGTAGGCGTTTGCCGCGGGTACCGCCTGCGCCCGGCGACGACGATGACGACGGCGCCGCTCGCGATGTGGCGACATGTGGTGGTGCGGGCGACGCGTCACGCCCCCTGCGCGGGGTGGCGTGACACGCACTCCGCTCAGGCCCTCCGTGGAGAGCAGAGTCAGCTCGTTGCCGTTGCCTGTGGCCAGGAACTCGAGGCTCCCGAACCAGACGACGGCACCAGCCGAGAACGGAAGAGGGGATAAAGCCATCCAGGAATCAACGAGAAATCGGCTCGGACACGCGAAGTCCCCTACCTGGCGCGCCAACTGTCAATGTTTCGTACCCGGGGGTACCACACCAACGAGTGATATGATCGCGTGCTTCTCTTCCTGGATGGTGATGCAAGAGGACACAAGGATTTATCCTGGTTCGGGCAAAGAAGGCCCTACGTCCAGCGGGGGGGATGTTCTTGTATTACTTGCACCTAAGTGCTTGTACAGGGGAGAATACAAGCTCAGTGAGTGTGGACCGGAGTCCGGACTCGTGCCTGTGTGTGGACTCGTGTGTTGTTGTTCGTCCTCCTTGGATGAGGGCCCTAGCGTCCCCTTTTATAGAGCAAGGGGAGGCTAGGGTTACATAAAGGTATTACAGGTGTCGGGGCGTATGGTGCCCCATACGGAGAAGGGTAGGAACCCTGTCTTGTTGGGGCCACTGGAGCTGATGTAACCGTCGTTGTTGAGGTGTCCTTGGGTCGTGGCTTCCATCCTGGGCGCGGACGTGGTGGCGCGACAAGGCGGGAGCCGTACAGCACCCATCCCGGAATGTACAGTACGCGGCGGGGTCCCTCCGGGTCTTGGGGTACCTGTTCCTCCAATAGCACGAAAGTAGTTAGGGCTCGAAGGGCGCGGAGCCGGCTTCGAGGTGGTGCCACGGGGGCTCGAGGGGCGCGGAGCCGGCCTCGAGGTGTTACAGTGTAGGGCTCGAGGGGCGCGTAGCCGACCTCGAGGTGTTACAGTGTAGGGCTCGAGGGGCGCGTAGCCGGCCTCGAGGGGCTGCAGTGCAGGGCTCGAGGGGCGCGTATCCGGCCTCGAGGAGTTGCAGTGCCTGGCTTGGCCGAACAGTGCTGTACTGGTGCCCTTTTGCCCATGCTTGTGGTGAAAACGAGACTTGACCTTTACACCGAGTCACTGTGGTACATGTTGTGCACTAGTGGACATGACCGGAGTAGGTGAAGGCATTAAATGTGTGGTATGGGCTGGTACGGCTGTCTGTGCCGCTCGAGGTCCGTGCGTTAATGCTCGAGGTGTGGGGGCGCGCTCGCCCGAGGCCTGGAGGGCTCGGGCGAGATGGAGAGCGATCGCACTCGCCCGAGGCCTGGCTGGGAGGGCTCGGGCGAGACGGAGACCGAGCGTTCGTCCGAGGCCTGGCTGGGAGGGCTCGGGCGAGACGGAGATAGAGCGTTCGTCCGAGGCCTGGCTGGGAGGGCTCGGGCGAGACGGAGACAGAGCGTTCGCCCGAGGCCTGGCTGGGAGGGCTCGGGCGAGACGGAGACAGAGCGTTCGCCCGAGGCCAGGCTGGGAGGGCTCGGGCGAACGGGCTCGGGCGAGACGGAGACAGAGCGTTCGGGTGTTTGCGTTGATTGGGAGTACCCTTTTTTCGTACCACCGACAAAACCCTAAACCCCAAACCCCAAACCCCAAACCCAAAACCATAAACCATAAACCTAGAGCCTAAACCCTAAACCCTAAACCCCAAACCCGAAACCCTAAACCCCAAACCATAAACCTAGAGCCTAAACCCTAAACCCTAAACCCTAAACCCCAAACCCGAAACCCAAAACCCTAAACCCCAAACCCTAAACCCCAAACCGGAAACCCCAAACCCCAAACCCTAAACCCCAAACCTGAAACCCTAAACCCCAAACCCCAAACCCCAAACCCGAAACCCTAAACCATAAACCTAGAGCCTAAACCCTAAACCCTAAACCCTAAACCCCAAACCCGAAACCCTAAACCCAAAACCCTAAACCCCAAACCATAAACCTGAAACCCTAAACCCCAAACCTGAAACCCTAAACCCCAAACCCGAAACCCTAAATGCGAAACCCTAAACCTAGAGCCTAAACCCTAAACCCTAAACCCAAAGTGTTTATTATCGATCGTGTTACCTTTACAAAGTGTTAAATAAAAAATAAATATGGTCTTTATGAATATACGTTATTTGCAGAAATATGGTGTTTATTATTGTTATTCGCAGAAATGGCCGACCCAGTTGACAAAATGGAGGAGGAAATGTACGACTTAATCAATAGCGGCGCTAATCAAGAATTAGCAGGTGATGATAACAATAATCAAGAGGTAGATGACGGCAGTCAATACTTTGCCGATTATGAAGAAATAATGCAAGAAAATACTGGCGAGGTATACCTACAATCTCTATGTCCACCTGAAATTCTAAACAATTTATAAATGTACTGTTCCTACATACGTAGCCCTCCGGATCGACAACGACTACCGGGAAGAGTAGGACCGTACGAGGTCCGAAGAAGCCATTGGATGGCCGGTACATTATGTCGGAATTCAACGAGGAAACAGGCCAAGTACTTGGAGAACATGCACATAAATTTGTTAACCACTGTGGGTACCTTGTAAGGGATAAGATCCCGATCAGTGCTCGTGAATGGAAGGAAAAGAAAAGTGCTCCTCATATAAGTTTTGTCTCTGATCTTGATAAGGAACTGGTTTGGCAAGATGTCCTTGCACATTTCACGCTTGAAACGGAAGATTGAAATTTGAAGGAAAGAGTTTGGGACTGGGCTATGAAGAAAATGGCAACACTATTCCAGGGCTGGAAGAAGAAGTTGTATAACACATTTATCAAGAAGGACCTAACTCCGGATTTCAACACTAAGGCCTACGTCAAGTTGAGGCCATTTTGGGATGAGTTTGTAGAATTCAAGAAATCAGAAGAGGGTGAGACACGGGTCAGAAGGAACCAACAGAATGCCTGACAAAAACAATACCACCATCACTTGGGATCAGGTGGCTACAAGAGTGTCATTCCTAAATGGGAAAGAATGGAACGAGAGATGCTAGCCAAGGGCATTGAACCAGAATCAATAAACTAGCCTGGGCGCGCCAAGTATTGGTTTTTTGGTCATGGAGGAAGTCTGGACCTACAGACGGGAAGGATAGAGTATGGCGAAAAACTCCATAGAGCAGCAGAAAGATTTGCTTATGCTAGAGAAATAGCTCATAGTGGCAGGTGGCAGCCGAACAGAGAAAAGAACGAGCTGACATAACGCCCTAGAGAATCCTGAACATGGTGGGAGAACCAGAGGCTATGGGGAGGTGTCGTGGGAGCATGCCTTCCCTCGGGACAAAGAGACCTATAGAAGCCGCGCGAGAAAGAAGGAGGAGGAGGCAGAGCGGATGCAAAGGTTAGAGGAAATGGTTCTTCAGTCACAGGTCGCGGCTCGTGAAGCAGTTGAGCGAGAAAAAGCACTTGAAGACAAAATGAGCGAGGAAATAAAAAAGCAAGTGCAGTTAGCAGTAAGTTCGATGCAAAGGCAATCTGCATCAGAGCCGGGAGTCAACATCAACCCCCCAGATCAAATGAAAAGCAGTTGCGCTTCCACAGAGGTGCCAGACGCAGGACTGCACTTTCCCGTGGATGACATCACGGAGCCTCTCACGACATGTGAACTGCACATTCCACAGGGGAATGCCACAGTCATGGTGGCTATAGGTGTTGTATCTCCTATCGATCCTACGAAGACACCAAGATGTCATGGGGCAATAATACCTCCTGGATATGCTAGCGTCTCGATGGATAGGGTGGTGAAAGGTTACAACAATGTTGAACTTGACATTAAAGGAGGTGATGGCGAGAAAACATTAGGAGAAGCAGAGAAGACATTCATATGTTGGCGCAAGCGTTATATCATAATTCCTGTTGCATCACCTCCTCCTCCTCAACAACCTAACCCTAGGTGTGTATGAAATTAGTGAATGAATGTTAATAGTATTGGTGAGCTAATAGTATAAATGGATACTCATATACCATGTTGTTTTCGCAGCAGGACATCCCCAACCTAAGTCCAATTATTCATTCACCACATGATCACAGTGTTGCGGGCGATGATGATCAAGATCTAACACAACGGGATCCATCACCGCCACTGGCCCCATCATCTCCTCCACGACGGGATCCAACACCGCCACCGGCCCCATCTCCCCCACGGCGTGATCCAACACCGCCACCGGCCCCACCATCTCCTCCACAGCGGGCTCCAACACCGCCACATGCCCCATCTCCATGGCGGGTTCCAACACTGCCACCGCCAACAAAGAAGAGGCCTGTCACACAAACAAAGGTGTCAGCCCCACCACCTCCGAAGAAGACAGCCTCTGTGAGAAAACCAGCGGCCATTCCCAAGATGACAAAACTTCCATATAACATGACCGATGAGGATACTGAAGCTGTAGCGCAAAAAGACTTGAACAAGTTCTTCGACGCTGTCATTGCTAGTAGTCGAGCAAAGCGAAAACCGGAGAAGCCGTACCTTTTTGTTCGTCCTGAAAAACTAAGGCAAACTGTGGACGCTCACCAGAAAAAGGTACGTGCTGCCCATAAGGCTTTGCCAAAATCAGACTATGATCGCACGCTCAGCAAATCAATTGAGGAGGCGAAGAAGACAACGAAAGAGAGCAGGAAAGGGTGTCCCACAGCTCGGGGAACAAACGCAGCAATCAGTGCCGGATCTAGCTGTTGGGAATGAATACGGTACAAACATGGACATCATACAACAAACATATGGAGACGTTGATCCTGAGCAACTGCTCAAATTTTTCGAGGAAACTGGTTTAAATGTGGAAAACATACTCGAAGAAGCAGGCATCATAAGTGCTCCAGAAGTTGATAAATGGCAGAGGGCATATGTATATGGTCAAAGTCTATACAACCCAGCGGCCCTGAGGGATCTTGGTACGCAAATGCACTTGCTAAATCAGTGGTACCTCACGGCGTGTGGCAGAAAAGCTGATGACTATATTTGCGTCAGAATTAGAGACCATGATTACTTTCGTGGTGATGACATAATATATGTTCAGTTTAATGAGTTACATCAGCTCCGCCACATGGACGCTCTAGACAAATCTCTCGTCAGCTGCTTTTGCCTGTAAGTGATTGTTTCTTTTAATAATCTCACTTTAGCTTATGTATATGTATAAGTAATTATCCTCACACTAGCAAGCGTTTCTAAACATATGGAGAAACATGATGAGACAACTAAGGCGTAAAAATGACAAGGAGATTGATTTCATCGATCCATATATCGTATTCAAGCACCCAAGCAGCTGACGAGATTGATTCCTGCTCTTTAACTCTGCAATAGTTAATTAACGATCCAATTATATATATTGTGCAGGGTTTGGGCTTGGTTTCTTCAGAAACATCGTCCGGATCTGAAAGCGCAACTTCCTGATCCTCTACGACTAAATATAAGTTGTACTACCTCCCCGCCTCTTTACCTTCATTAGCATCACTCAGCAGACGCACGCTCAACCGAGAGTAATCTTTTTATATCTTGTACAGTGGGTTCTACGGCAGTCACCGGGAAATAATTTATGTGCGTACTATGTTTGCGAGTTCCTGACGGTGTATGAAAAAAGAACTCCTCTACAGAGTCAGCAAGTACGTAACATGTAAATGAATTTATTTCATTTTTTTGCTTTTACATAAATATTATGTATGCTAATACTTTCTTTTTCTTTTAATCCAAATTGAAGGAGACATGGTTGAAGAACCAGGTGATGGATAAGGTCCGCCTCAAAGCAATTCAAGAGACCATCGCGGGCTTCATTAACGACCATGTCCTTAAGTCTGGCACCGAGTATTGGTTTAACAAAGATGAACCAATGAAGCCAAACCAAGACGAACACTTGTATGACCTCTAAGTCAGAAACAATATTTGTATTGTAAATATCAAGTTAAGGATGCATGATGGATAATGTTGTATATTTTATGTACATATGTATAGCTCGATCTATAATATAT
Organism: Coix lacryma-jobi var. lacryma-jobi; assembly: GCA_009763385.1. Taxonomy (NCBI): domain Eukaryota; kingdom Viridiplantae; phylum Streptophyta; class Magnoliopsida; order Poales; family Poaceae; genus Coix; species Coix lacryma-jobi. Next base: position 65,302,236 of record CM019823.1, on the reverse strand, counting down.
ATAGTTTCATATTTCATTTGTGTGTAATTATAAATTTTATGTGTTTATATATATTTATTAACAGCGAAGAATACGAATTTGAAACCCTAATGGAATATATTAGCAGCGAAGAATACGCATTAGAAACTCTAATGTAATTGTAAAACCGAAAACAATAACCAATTGAAAAGAAAAAAGAAAAAAGAGGCGGCCTCTTTAGCCCCGGTTGGTAGGGACTAAAGAAGCCAGCAACCGTGGCTCGGCTGGAGACCTCTTTAGTCCCGGTTGGTATTACCAACCGGGGCTGCGAGAGGACCGGGGCTAAAGGTCGGGCCTTTAGTCCCGATTCCTTAGCCCCGGCTCCATGCCCGGGGCTAAAGGCCAAAATGGCCCAGGGCTAAACGCCCATTCTCCAGTAGTTTATCTAAATATGGGCTATATGCATGTATTCACATATTTTGTTTAAAAATTTCTGGTCTTCACATTCACTTGCAACACATTATTGCTCCAGTCCAGAGGTAGTTACGTTTTCCGTGCAGTCCACGCAGCTTGGAGTTCCCTCCGGACTGTTTGGAGCTGAGAATGCGCGCCGAGGAGCTAGCAGCTAGCTAGCAGCGCAGCTAGTAGCCAGCCAGCTCCTTCATCACGTACTAACGACCTCTCAATCATTCATTCATATCTCAAGCTAGCCTGCATGCTGCAGTACGTATTGAGAGAGGTAGCATCAGCCTATAAATAGGGGAGACGTACGTGACAGCAGCCAGGGAATGCACAGTGGTACGTGCTCGTAGTAGTATATCTCTATCGTGTCTCGCCACACACGATACGACCGATAGAGTACGTAGTCCAGTCTCCTTGAACTGAGACGACGACGACGACGACGATGGTTTCCTCGTGGTCATCTCGTTCGTCCGCCGTCGTGCTGGTGGTGGCGGCGGCCCTCATGATCGTGATGTGCGCGACGGCGCAGCTGTGCGAGGACTACTACGACGGCAGCTGCCCTGACGCCTACGACATCGTGAAGCAGGTGCTGATCGACGCAGAGCAGAGGGACACCCGCATCTTCGCCAGCCTCATCCGCCTCCACTTCCACGACTGCTTCGTCCAGGTACGGTGTGCCCTCGTCGTCGTCCATCCATTATTCTCGATCTTCACCAGATCGATTAAAATTCGTTCGTCAGAGCTCAATTCGTTGCTAATTAACCTATTGGTTGATTGATCGATTGTTAGGGCTGCGATGGCTCGCTGCTGCTGGACAGCGTCCCGGGGATGCCGTCGGAGAAGACGTCGGCGCCCAACAACGGCTCGGCGCGCGGGTTCGAGGTGGTGGACGCCGCCAAGGCAGCGCTTGAGACCGCCTGCCCTGGCGTTGTCTCCTGCGCCGACATCCTCGCCATCGCCGCTGAGATCTCAGTCGAGCTGGTATTTGTACTACCTATATATATATACATACTTCGTTCCCTGCATCACCTGCATGCCATGCTATGGTGACTTGATTATTACACGTACTACACACTACATATTGCATTGTCATCGCTCTAACGTAGTGGCGCAGCTGCCTGCTGCCCTATCGATCGGTCCCCATATGATGAGATAGTCTATAGGTCAGCAGCATTATTCCAACAGTCACACATTATTGATGATAGTCTATAGGTCAGCAGCATTAATTATTGATAATATTATTAATTCCTACAATCACATTCATTCATCAATACCTTCTGGTCGATGATGGAACTATATATCCGACGAGTCTGTCGGTGCGTCAGTGCGTGCATGGAAAGTACAACCTATATATACACGTACGTTTCCCCCATATGGATTATGTTTCTGCGTACTAAACTTTTTTGCATCTATATGTGTCATGTGTGGAAAGTACAACCTCACCATACTTCAGCAGAAGTTCAGCAACCTCAGCCTATATATTTGCGTACTATATATACCCATACTTTGTTTCCATGCAAAAAGTACAACCTATACTTTTTTTGCATCGTGGAAAGTACTACAACCTATATGGACTTTTTTTTGTATTTTGTTACATGAACGAATTAAGGTACGTAGCAGCAGCAGCAGCTTATTAATATAATCAAGGACAGGTCATCAGCTGATTATTTAGAATACAATATATGTGTTGATCAAGTTAAAGAACTTGCATTCTCAAATGTTCAATTTTGACACCCAACCATTAGGCAGAAACAAACACAAAAAGAATCTGCAACAGGAAGGTAGATATGAGTCCCAACATCGGCAAAACGACGCTGCAGTGGACACGGCGGACCGATGATTGATGATCTACATGCATGCTAATATGCTAATGCTAATCCTAATCCCCTAATATATTGCACGCCCATGCATGCATCACATAACTCATCACATGCATGCAGTCGGGAGGCCCGAGCTGGGTTGTGCTTCTGGGAAGGCTGGACAGCAGGACCTCCGACTTCAACGGGTCCCTGGACCTCCCGGCGCCCACCGACAACCTCACCGTACTTCAGCAGAAGTTCAGCAACCTCAGCCTCAACGATGTCGACCTAGTCGCCCTTTCAGGTATATCGATCTGCACATATATATACATTTAGTTATCATCTTGATCGATCCATCCCATATTCCCATGACATCATATATATATAGTACTGTAACTAACTGTATATATTTTTCTTCTCTACTTTCACCAATAATACGATGCAATGCAAATTGTATTAAAGGTGGCCACACGTTCGGGCGGGTTCAATGCCAGTTCATCACCGACCGGCTCTACAACTTCAGCGGCACAAACATGCCCGACCCGACCCTGGACGCGTCGTACCGGGCGTTCCTGACGCAGAGGTGCCCCCGGAACGGCAACGCTTCAGCCCTGAATGACCTGGATCCCACGACGCCAGACACCTTCGACAACAACTACTACACCAACATCGAGGTGAACCGGGGCATCCTCAACTCCGACCAGGAGCTCAAATCGTCGCCGCTGGCGCAGGGCACCACGGCGCCCATCGTCGACCAGTTCGCCGGCAGCCAGGACGACTTCTTCGCCAGCTTCGCGCAGTCCATGATCAACATGGGCAACATCATGCCGCTCACGGATCCGGCCCGGGGAGAAGTCCGCACCAACTGCAGAAGGGTCAACTGATGATGAAGACACGTCGTACTGGTCGTCGTCCATATGACGATGTCTTTGATTTCATTTGGCTCCTCAGCAAGTGTGAAGTTTCTATTCTGTTTCTATGTATGTGCAGCATGCATGTTTCTTGTTTTCCAATTGTCCAAATTAATAATTTGCCAACCATTATTATATTTGTTCTCAAAGTCCGTCAGATATATGGAATGAAATGAACTTTTTTTTGAAACGAACCGGCAGGAGAGCTGCCTGCTATATATAGTTTTCCAAACGGGCCAGGCCGGTGGGCCGACACGAGCATGGCCCAGGAACGGCCCGGCCCGACGGCCATCGTGCCCGTGCCAGGCACGGCCTGGTCGCAGTGCCGTGCTTGGGCCACCATGTCAGCCCGTGGGCCGGCCCAGGCACGACACAGCAAATTAGCCTGGCCCGCCTCAGGCACGGCATCGGCGCCTGCCGGCCGTCCGATCCCCTTCCGGATGATGATAGCCGTTGGATCCAAGGAGTGGAAAACGCCGCGTATATAAGGCGCGATCGTCCGATCCGCCGAACCCTAATTCATTTGAGTGCGACTCTCCTCTCCTCTCCTCGCAGCAGCCATGGCGAACGGCGACGAGCATGGGCGAGGGCGATAGCGGCTTGCCATCGTCCCCACATCTTCGTCTCGCCCTCCGACAGCTACGGAGCCGGAGCTCCGACGAACCAGGTAACCTCCCCACCCGACCTCTTCTTCCCCACCCGGCCACCCCAACCCACCTCGAGATCGAACCCTAACTATGTTGTCTGTTCTGTAGATCTGCTGATCCGATGGTACTCGGAGCTGACGCTCCTTCTACGGCGCCGGCGAATGCGAGGTAAGAAACAGAAACTCTAACTCTAACCCTAACCCTAGCTGCTGTTGACTTCTTCTTCTTCTCCGACTTCTTCTAAGTTCTAACCCTAACTCTTTTCCGTTTTGAGGCTACGTCCACAGCCTGTGAGGATGTCGTCTCGGCCCCCATCTGTCTCATCAGGCACGGTGGAGGCTAGTACCATGGCTGATGAGATGGAGAGGGTGTGCAACCTCACTGGTGATGACGACGACAACGACTTGGGCGAGGAAGAGCAAGAGGAGCTCTTCGGCCATGGAGCTGGCGCTGACGCAGAGGAAACCATCGACCTTGATGCTGAAGGTGTTGATGGAGAAGAAGACGATGAGAACGCCGACGAGGACCATGTATCACGCCCCTGTACCTCTGATGTGTGGCTTGATTTCAATAAGCTCTTCAAAAACGGTCCCAAAGGTAAGAAGATAAGGTATGACGTTGTCTGCATCCATTGCCGCCGACAGTATTCTGGTAGATCTGCTATTGGCACTAGCCACCTCTGTCATCATAGGGATAAATGTGCTAAAAGGCAAGAGAAAGTTAGGGGGCTTAGTCAGTCTCAGATATCTTTTAATCCTGATGGTTCTATGCATAATTGGGATTACTGTCCTATACGTGCTCGTACTGAACTTTATCGACTGCTTACTAGGGTAGATGTAGCTATCAGCTTTGGTGAATCTTCTGCATTTGAGGAATACATTAATAATGGTCATAATCCTAAGTTCCAACACTACTACATAACAGGGATATTGTAACACTTTTATGTAACATATTCATTAATGTGTTCCAGTAAAATTTCATACTAACATAAAATAGTGTGTTACAGACTTCGGCTGTAACACAAAATACTTTTTTTAAAAAGGTGTTACTAACAACAATTATAGTAACACAAAATTAATTTTACAAGAAAAATGTTACAAAAGTGTACTATGTTGTAACACATAAGTGGAACATATATAAAATGTGTTACAAATATATGCCTCTAGTAACACAAAATAATGTTTCAGTTCAAGTGTTACAAAAGAAAATACATGTAGACCTTCCTATTTATAGGCAACACATTACATATAACTCTCATCAAGGCTGTTAGGCAATCACATCATGGTCATTACATGAGAACCATTAGCATTGAGTAGCCGCATCAAAAGGTCAGTTCGATGCTAGAGCATGTTGTTAATTTATTAGGCCGAGATCAAGAGACGCACTAGATGGAGCTATATTCTAAGAAGAACAAGTACAATGGAGAAGAGAAAACAAAATAAAAAATGTAAAATTAAATGGAAGTAATATAGATACTTTTTTACTTTGTTGTATGAACATACCAACCTACCGCCATATGGGTTCATCAATAATTTTTTCTCTTTTTGTCGACATCGAGAAAGTTTATAATTGATAACTTTTAAATTTGAAGTCATCTTGTCACGTAAAATTGCGTCTGAATTTTAAAAATTAAAAATTCAAAGTTTTCAAAAGACCTCGGATGGAGAAATGACCAAAATAAAACTTGTAGATCTTGAAAAGTTATGAAACTTTGTAGTTGGCAACTTTTTATATTTGAAATCATATTATCATGCAAAACTACTTTTGAATTTAAAAATTTTGAGATTCGAATTTTTAAAATACCTCAGATGGAATACGGCAAAAATAAAAGTTATAGATCTCAAAAAGTTATGAAAGTTTGTAGTTGATAACATTTTAATTTGAAATCATCTTGTTAATGAAAACTACATTTGAAATTTCTGAAATTTAAAATTCAAATTTTGTAAATGACCTTGGATGGAGAAACTTCCTAAACAAAAAGTGTAGATCTCAAAAAGTTATGAAACTTTGTAGTTAACAATTTTTTGATTTGAATTTGTTTAGAGCCCTAAACAAGCAATTTACACACGGTTTAGTATAATATGAGGGTAACTAAAATAGAATATAGACACAAGTGACAAATGGGTGGAGTGGTAGTGGAGGTTATGCGTATATGTGTGAGAGGTCGCTGGTTCAAATCTTGGTTGATGCAAAGTGTGAAACAATCATGAAAAAATTATTGTGGGAGTAGAGATAGGGTGGTGTGACTGATTGGTGGGTCCCTCTCGTGATAAAAAAAAATTCCCTAATTTTTTGATTTTTTTTCGAATTTTGCCGAATATTCCATGACAAAATGTGTTCCTATGTCCCATATTGTGCTCTACCTTAATGTAGAAGTGTTACTCAACAAAGAATCATTGTAACACTTGGCATGTGATCCAATGGATAAAGAAATGTGTTACAAATCATGTATTGTACCATAATATGAAGTGTTACTAAAGTAAAAAAAAAGTGTTACAACAAAAATTATTGTAACACAAAAAAATATTCTTGTAGACAAGTAAATGTGTTACAATAATCCACTCTATACTAACATGGCCAATTGGAACACAAACAAAAATGTGTTACTAAGAGAGCTAGTAACACGTTTTCCAACATATAGTAACACAAGTTGGTGTTACTATAGCTCTGTGTTGTAGTAGTGCAAGCTGTCTCTACCCAAACAACCACTAGAGACTTAGCTAAAATATTTTCTGATAGAAAGAGTAAACTTGTTGAGCTACTTGCTTCTGATTCTGTTAATTGTGTGTACCTTACCTCTGGTATATGGTCTGGCAAAGCCAAAGAGGACTATCTTAGTGTTGTTGCTCATTACATAAACCCTGATTGACAACTAGCGAAGAGGGTCCTTGGTCTTGTGCTTATTGATTGTTCCCATAATGGACAGAACATTGCTGATAGGGTTGCATCTGATCTTGGTGATTAAGGTGTTGTTGAAAAAGTATTTGCTGTTACTTTGGATAATGCTTCATCTAATGTATCTGCCATGTAGAAACTTAGACCTGTTTTGTCTAAGTATCTTGGTCTTGGTATATCTGTAGAGGATCCAAGACATCCGGAACCTGAACCTGCTCTTAGTACTATGTTCTTGCATCAGCGTTGTGCATGTCATATAATCAACCTAATTGTTAAGGAGACAATTACCGTAAGCCTTTGATTGAGGTTTTTAGAAATGCAATATCATTTTTGAACTCATCTAGCCAGAGAATTGCAGCATACAAAAACTACTGCATTGCAGCTGGTTTTATGCCTAGAAAGTTTCAGTTGGACATGGATGTAAGGTGGAACTCTACATATCTCATGCTAAAGACTTTGCTTCCTCACAAAGATCCTTTCACTACTTTCATACATGTCAATTATCCTAGAGGTGAGGATGGTGAGTTGCTTCTAACTGAAGAACATTGGGCTGTAGCTGAAAAAGTATTTGTGTTTCTTGAACTGTTCTATGATGCTGTTGTTGCATTGTCTGGTGTTTACTATCCTACATCTCCACTTATGCTTCATTATCTGGTTAAGATTGCTATACACCTGAACAATTATTCTAATGACAGACACCTGAGAAATGTGGTTCAACCAATGATAGATAAATATAATAAATATTGGAGGGACATACCTTTGCTCTATTCTTTTGCATTTATCTTGGACCCTAGAGCTAAAATGGAGGGCTTTTCTAAAGTTTTGAGGAGATTGATGAACCTTACCAGTACAAATTACAGTGCTTAATCTGTTGGCACTAGATCTAGGCTTACTGATGTTTACAATAAGTATGAGGAGAAATTTGGAGCTGTTATGTTAGGTTGAAGAGGACTGTCCCTCAAAACCTGTCGGGTAAGAAAAGGTCTGCTTGGGATGAAATTTATGATGATGATACATCTATTTCTTCTGCTCGTGGTACTTCAATGTTGCATTCTACTCTTAATCTGTCTAGAGATACATCTGCTACTGCTTTGTTACATGTTGCTACTTCTACAAGTTCTAATGCTTCTGAACTTGTCTCATACTTGGACTGTGACACTGTTAGCCACTTGGATGACTCATTTGACATCTTGAGATGGTGGCATGAGCATAAATTGACATATCCAGTGTTGTCCATCATGGCTAAAGATGTCTTAATTGTTTCTGTTTCTACAATATGTTCAGAATCTACGTTTAGTATGACTGGCAGGATCATTGAGGAGCGGTGGAGGAGGATGAAGCCGGAGACGGTGGAGTGGCTCACCTGCATCAAGGACTAGGAGTTTACAGAGGCAAGACTACAACACAATGTGGAGGACAAGGAGCTTGAAGATGCATTTGAAGATCTCTATCTTGATTAGTGCTCCAGCCGCCAAGGTACCTCATACCTCTGTCTTCCTCTTCTTTTTCTAACTGATTAGTTCTTCTTTTGTTAACTAATGCTAACTATGTTGGACTTGGGAGCAAGAAGCTTGAAGCATTAGTTCATCAAGCTTAGTTTAGTCTTTACATTCTGCTTGAACTTGGGTCTATAATGTGATAACTTGGACTCTTGGAGTCTTGGACAATGATGAATGATGTAAGAACATTAAACTTAAAATGGAGATTGACTGTACTCTTTTCCTGCCTAGGGTTTCTCACAAGGGTGAGTTTTACCTAGATAGGTTTTTAATGAGGCAGCCATTGCACAAGCTCCCAATTTAATCATTTGTTGTTAACTATTGTGTCATTGTGATCTATTTTATTTTCTGGTAAAGTGTTCGATAGTTTGTTAGAACTTAGCTTGGACTTCTGTATATATGTATATATATATGTGTGACTGGTGAAGTGGTGATTCTGGCTTAGTGCCTGGGCCGGCACGGGCACTGGCGTGCTGTCGTGCCTGATGGCACGACACGGCACGGCTGGCGCCTGATAGTGTCGTGCCTGGGCCGCTGCATTGGCACTGCGGCACTATCAGGCACGGCACGGCGTGCCGCCATGCCTAGCCATGCCCGTGCCTGTGCCGTGTCGGGCGGTCCGGTTGGAAAACTACTATAGCCTGCTATATTAAAAAGAAGAGAGCCCGGACAGGCACTATACAACAACAACCAAAATGGCTCTGTACAGCCATGACAGAATGGATGGGAAACAAAAACAAAAACCACAGCGAATAGAGTCATGTACTATTCGAATTTCCCAACAATTCCAATAGTGTCCATTGTCCATTCGACAAACCGCGTGATGCTAAAGAAAGGTTGTGGTACAGTGGAGTATCTCCAACAACTTGGTATAATTTACTTGCTAAATCTTGAGTTTTAGCAAGTTGCTAATTTATTTGCCAAGTGAAAAAAAAGACTTCTCTCCAACCACTCCCTAAAACACACTTGCCAAAATGAACGAACGAAGAGCCGGGTCCGCTAGTCATAGACACCGGTATAAATTTTTCAGGTAAAAAGAGTAACTTGAGGGGAAGGGAGGTGTAGGCCGCGGGGGGAGGGGGCGATACGTGCCCGGTTCTGCACTGCGGGAAGTTACGCGCGCGAGGAGGCTGTTTAGCAAGTTTGGAAAAATACCAAGTTAGTTTAGGGAGTTGTTGGAGAGGATTTTTTGAGTGTTCGCCAAATATATAAGAATACCAAGTTGATTTAGGGAGTTCTTGGAGATGCTTGCTCGACCGCTTCTTCTATAATGCAGAATGGGAGGCTACCTTGAGCACCCACAACTTAAATGCACTGTGGACATCGCTCTCCGACCATTGCCCTCTACTACTATTCGACCAGTCGGGACCTACAAGGCCTAAGTCATTCAAGTTCGAAAATTATTGGCCCAAATTCCGGGGCTTTAAAGATGTACTCCTTCCGTCCCGTTGAGACTGCCACTTTAGACATGGACACTCATACCAAGGAGGGAAAAGAAAGACCTGCATAGCCCTACATGTCAATGATTTCAAGTTTGGTGCTAAAACGTGCACCACAAGGAATAGTGCTTTACATGACGATCACTTTAGTCATAAACAGTCGAAAACACGTCACAGTTAACTTGTCATGACGATTGGAAAATCTGTCATGTATCTCACGTCATACATTTGCTGGACCAACTGGAGCCGTCACTGATTGTCATTTCATTTCGTCATAGAATAATCGACAAAGTTTAAGCAAAAAAAATCCGAAAAAAACAGGACAAATGTTTTAAAAATTAGGGGAGGGGCCCCACTAGCTAGCTACACCACCCATCTACTCCAATAGTATTTTCTTGCATTTTTTGTGATTTTTTTGCACTTTGCATTAAACAAGATTCGAACTAGCGACCTCTCGCACTTGCGCGTGTAATCTCCACTACCACTCCACCCCTTTGTCATTTGTGTCTATATTCTATTTCAATTTTCCTCATATTATGCTAAACCATGTGTAAATTGCTTGTTTGATGCTCTAAACGAATTCAAATCAAAAAGTTATCAACTACAAAGTTTTATAACTTTTTGAGATCTACACTTTTGTTTAGAAAGTTTCTCCATCCAAGGTCATTTACAAAATTTGAATTTCAAATTTGAGAAATTTCAAATGTAGTTTTCATTAACAAGATGGTTTCAAATTAAAAATTTATCAACTAGAAAGTTTCATAACTTTTTGAGATTTATGACTTTCATTTTGGCTATTTTTCATCTGAGGTATTTTGAAAATTTTAAATTTCAAAAAATTTAAATTTAAATACAGTTTTGCATGACAACATGATTTCAAGTTAAAAGTTGTTAACTACAAAGTTTCATAAATTTTTGAGCTTTTCAACTTTCATAGATCTTTAAAAAAAACAAGGCCCATGTTGGCAGGCCATATCAGCGTCATGAAAAAAAATAAGCCACGCCATCGCCATGTTGGACATTGAGCTGTGACGAAACGAAATTATCCGTCATAGATCTAGCACTCAATTGCTAAGATATACAAAAAATAATCTGTGACGTTCAGATCGTCATATATAAATCACCTAACAAATGAAGAATATGATTATATGATGCTTTCTTAGAACGTCATCGAAAACCGTCATGTAAAGCACCATTTCTTGTACCGGTGCTTCATTAAATATACACACATCATGTCAATGCTACAGATATATCCAACTTATCAAAACCAGCCACGATACTACTCCATACTATTCAACAATTAAATAAATAGACATCGACTTTTCACCACTTAAACAAATCAGCAAGTAGTAAAAAATAGCTTTTTGGCATCAAAATTTTAGAGCCAAAACAGGAGGCGCTCTTTCTTTACAAACGAAAGGCAAAGCTTCAAAATTGAAATACGAGGCGCCCTAGCTTTTTCACTCATGGGCTCTTGTGGGGATATTACACCCGTATACCCTCATGGCATGACTTGGGCTACTCTGTAGATACGGCCCAACCAGAAGCCCTTGCGGCCCGCGACCAGGCTGTCGTAGCCGTCAAGGTCTCTCTTGATGACTTGCTCGACAAGGAAGATCTAGATAGATAGACCCGGATTCCTTGCCAAAAGGAACCGATTGTAATCTATTAGGATTCGGCAAGTTGTAACCCTGATCCCCGGCTATATAAGGCGAGCAGAGCCCCCCTCCAAAGGCATGTCATATTCCTATCTAGCAATACAAACCAGCCACCAGAACACAGGACGTAGGGTATTACGACGACTTGTTGGCCCGAACCTGTCTAAATCGTCGTCTCTCATCCCTGTGTCTACGCTTTGCAGACGTCTCGCACGCCTCCACCGCTTAATCTACTACCTTGGGCATACTCCTCGGTAGACTGCCGACCATATTTCATCGACAGTTGGCGCGCCAGGTAGGGGGTGTGTGCTACGACATCATGATCTACCAAGCGGTCACTTTCCCTTTCTCCATGGTTCTTTCGGAGGCTGGCACCACTTTTCAGATCGGATCTATGATCTAGACCGTGGGCGACCACGCTCCTGCTCTGGAAACCATGGAATCTGCGCAGCTTCCTGTGCCGGACGCTCTGCCGTCCACCCACCGCATCACCAAGGCGGCACGCCGCCCGTCGAGAATCGTCCCTTGCGACGACATAATCGAAGCCATCGACCGAGCCAACCAAGGAATCACAGAGTGCATCGACGCCATCGAGATAGCTCGTATATAGCTTTCCGACCAATCTCGCCTTGAGCAATTTTCAGGTACACCATTGGGAGTTTCCAGCGCTCGTCCTACCCACCGCCCCAGATCGGATTTGCATCCGACTCGTCGCCGCACTTTGCCTCCAACGTCCGTGCCCTTCGGGCTCCGCAGTATGGCTCCTACATATCAGCATCAGGCGCTGCGACAACTCTCCGACCAGCTCCAGTCTTTTGGCTCTAACCAGATGGCTCCGATCAGCAAGCGCGACCGAATGACTCCATCTCCACTCGTTGGCATGGTGACTCTCAAAGAGATCTTCGGTGACACTGTCTCGGAGACTTCGGCGTCCGGATCTACCACGACAAACGGCTCCACCTCCACGCGGTCCACGACCGTCATCTCCACCGACTCCGGGGCCGACTTCCCACCGTATCGCGGTGGCATCATCTTCAACGTCTCCGCCGAAAGTCCTCCACCTCCAAACGAAACGGAAGGCGAATGCGCCAATCGCGAGCAACGAAACATTGACCGGCAGCGCCGACGTGACGACGAGCGACGCGACCAGGAGCGCCGCGACCGGGAGCATCGCGACAACGAACGACGCCAGGATCGCGACCATGCTGGAGGCCGCGACCTCATCTACGAGTTCGACAGGGTCAATGATCCGCCCGTCTACCCGACCCCAAGCGCCAACCTCGTCGCCGTCTTCAACGAGCTCTCCAAGCTTCCGGCAACCCCGGAGCTACAGAAGGTCGTTGCCCACGTCAAGGCTGCTGTCGTGCAGAGCAATGAGAGAGGGCATTGTCTCTCACCCTCCGAATCGTCGTACAGCGGGACGCCACCAAGCCCACGTCCCTCGCGCCGAAGGCGATCGCCGCCATGTCGCGACCAGGAAGTCTCCCAAGGCAATCGCGCCCGCGATCAAGCTTCGGTTCCCGACGCCTCGATAGGGCCACGCCCCTTCACCTCCTGGCTCCGAGCCGTCCGATGGCCTCAGGGCTTCAAGGTCACCACGGTGGACAAGTATGATGGGAAGGCCAACCCGGAGCAGTGGCTCACCACGTACGAGATCGCCATCCAAGCAGCTGGAGGAGGACCTGACGTGATGGCCAAGTATCTCCCCGCCATGCTATCGTCTTCAGCCAACAGCTGGCTCTACAAGCTCACCGAGAACACCATCGACACCTGGGAGCAATTGAAGGAAGTCTTCGTCAAGACGTACAGCGCTACCTGCGTCCAACCAGGAACGCACTATGATCTCCAAAACATCCACCAGGAGCGTGACGAAAGCCTCCGGAGCTACATCTGAAGATTCTTCAACATGCGCCTCACGATTCCAGAGATCGCCGACGCGGAAGCCATCTCCACGTTCTCCAACGGCCTACGCCATAAGGAGCTCCATGACAAGATCATTCGAAAGAAGGTGGCCACGGTCACCGAACTGATGACGATCGCCAACTCCTACGCCGACGCTGACGACGCCCATCGCCACCACGAACGCCCGCGTCGCCGATCACGATCCCAGGAGCGTCGTCGTAACGATGATCGCCGCAATGAACAACGCAATGAAGGACGCGACCACCGCTCCAAGCAACGCGACCACCGCGACGACCGAGATCGCCGGCATGATCGGCTAGAGTCTTCCCGTCAGAGAACGGACCACCGTCGGCGCGACCGTCGCTACATCGCCAACACCAATACTCGGCGGAGGCGCACCTACGACAACGACTACGAGAAGCTCCTCAACGGCCCTTGTCCTCTCCACAAAGGCGCCAGACACTCCATACGTGAGTGCGACACCATCGCCCGCAACGTCCGCGGGAGCGATGACAAGCGACCTCGAATCGACAACGACAAGGACAAGGATGTCAACGCCCATGAGCCCGCCTTCCGTGCACCAGGGAGGACCCTCTCCATCTTCGGTGGCAACGTCGTCATCGAGACCGAGCAGAAGCGGCGCCAAGTACGACGCGACATCGCCTCCATTACGGCCATCACCGACAACCCCGCCAACATCCGCTACCTCGACTGGTCGGAGTGCCCCATCACCTTCTCCAGGGAGGACCAATGGTCGGACGACAAGTACCCAGGACGTTTTCCTCTCGTCATCGACCTAGTGATCTCCAACTGCCATTATCGCAAGGTCCTCGTCGATGGTGGGAGTGCCCTCAACATCATCTTCTCTTCAGCTTTCCGTGAGCTCGACTACTCCAAGCGAGATCTGTTCCCGGCGAACTTCCCTTTCTGGGGCATCGTGTCAGGGAAGCCCTCCATGCCCGTCGGGCAGATCACCCTCCCAGTACAGTTCGGCGCCCCCGACCACTTCCGCGAGGAGTACATCACCTTCATCGTCGCCGACTTCGACACCGCCTACCACGCCATCCTCGGTCGCCCGACGCTCTCCAAGCTCATGGCCGTTCCACATTAAACCTACCTCGTGCTCAAGATGCCAACAAAGAAAGGCGTCCTCAACGTCCGGGCAAATCTCCAAGTGGCTTACGAGTGCGACCAGGAGACGATCAACTCCGCCGAAACATGCCAACAGATCCAGGGCGTTCAAGACTGCATTGCCAACGCCGCCAAGCTCCGCCCCGACGATCTCGAGATCCCGAAGACCTCCGACCAGCGCTCCAGCAAGAAGTCGAAGGACACAAAGCAGGTGGCCCTGGTGGATGGAGCTCCGAAGAAGACTGTCGTCATCGGCACCAACCTCGACCCCAAATAGGAAGACGCGCTCGTCAGCTTCCTACGGAGCACCGTCGATGTGTTCACCTGGAAACCAGCGGACATGCCGGAGTTCCACGGAAGTTCGTCGAGCACTCCCTAAACGTATCCTCAACCGCCAGGCCGGTTCGCCAAAAGCTTCGTCGCTTCGCGCCAGATAGGAAGGAGGCAATTAGGGTAGAGCTCACCCGGCTCCTAGCTGCCGGTTTCATCAAAGAGGTGTATCACCCGGATTGGCTGGCCAATCCGGTCCTTATACTCAAAAAGAATAAAGAATGGCGTATGTGCGTTGACTACACCGACCTCAATAAGCATCGCCCTAAAGACCCCTTCCTCCTCCCACGCATCGACGAGGTCGTCGACTCCACTGCCGGGTGCGAACTTCTCTCCTTTCTCGATTGCTATTCTGGTTACCATCAAATTGCCTTGAAGGTAGAAGATCGAATCAAAACGGTGTTCATCACACCTTTCGGCGCCTACTGCTACACGACCATGTCGTTTGGGTTGAAGAACGCCGGAGCCACGTACCAGCGTGCGATCCAGGATTGTTTGAAGGACCTCATCCCAGAGAAGGTCGAAGCTTACGTGGATGACATCGTCGTCAAGACTCGCACCATCGACACACTCATCTCTAACCTTGAGGCAACCTTTAAGGCCCTCAACAGGTTCAAGTGGAAGCTTAACCCCAACAAGTGCATCTTCGGCGTCTCATCTAGAAACCTCCTTGGCAACATCATCAGCCGCGACGGCATTCGCCCAAACCCCGACAAGACTTCGGTCGTCCTTCGCATGCGAGCTCCTTCCAACTGCCGGACGCGTGCATGAGCGCCCGCCCTCTGCGCTATGGTGGCCAGTAGTCCCCCCAAGTGACGTCCCGACCTCTCTACGCGTGCATGAGCGCCCGACCTCTGCGCTACGAAGGAAGGGCTAAGCTTGGGCTGAGACCTCCAGAGGCAACACGTTCCAGTGCCTGTACGCGCTGGTTATGCGCAGGTTCTCCACTCGGTCTCCAAGCAGCCTGACTGACGCCGATGAAAACTCAGAGCCGGGGCTGTTGTCACCACAGGACGCGTGCATGAGTGCCTTCCCTCTGCACTACGGTGACCAGCAGCTCTCCCAATGGATGTCTCGATCTCTCTACACATGCATGGGCGTCCGCCCTCTACGCTACGAAGGAAAGACTAACTTGGGCTGGGAATTCTGAGGCTACATGCTCAGTACCTCGCATTCGCGCTACCCACGCGCTCGACAACGGTCTCCATTCGCCCAAGTCATGCCATGATCAGGACCTCTCGGAAAAGACCTTGACCGTGGTACCTCCCTACGCGTGCACGAGTGTAACACTCTGGTGTTAAGCAAACTAAAACTTGACATGTCATCATATGCATTAGCATCTCACTTGAGTTGATAACCCAATTTTGCATTCACTAAAAACAAGTTTTATTCTTTATGCTTGTGCTTAGTGATAAGAAGTGTTTAAGTTGAAACCCTAGTTTATGTTTTCTTGTTGTGATTAATGCTTTTATGCTATATAAGGGTACTATGGCAATTTCTTATATAGTAATTGAATGTTGGACCACATCTTGGTATTATGTCTCAAAGGTGTATTTGGAACATGTTTCAAGTCACCATTGAGGTATAATTCAAATTTGGTTGGAATTCAATTAAGTAGTGTTATTAATTCAAAAATCCTATTTTATCCCCTTTAATAGCAATCAAAATCTAAAAAGAATTTGAGTATGCTTCAAAAAGCAAAGTTGCTCCATTTTTGATAAGGAACAACCTTGATGTATAAAGTTTTTCAAGTTTTTATTCGAAATCAGAAGTAATGGTGAAAATACCCTTTTGCCCTAATTGTCCCCTTTTGATTTGCAAACCCTAATTCAAAATCTAAGCATATTCTGCATATGTTGCAAAAATAAAAGATGTTTAGTATTGAATTCTAAACATTTGATATTTTAGCATATTTTCAACTTATATTCAAAAATCTGAAGTAATTTCAAATAAACCGAAAGGGTATAAAGGAGAAGGGGGGATAAGTTTCTTTTCCCTGTTCATGGCGGTGGAGGCCGATCTTTGATCGACGCCGCCAGCGCGTTAGGCATCGATCTCTCCCGAATGAGTTCGCAACCATGTTCGTGGCGATGTCAAGCAGCTGCTGGCGCTCTCCCTCGCGTCGTGGCGTCTCCTCCTGCGCTCGCCATCGCCGTCTTGCCACCTAGGGCACCGACGGACTCACCTCCATCCAAATCCAAATTCACCGCACACCAAGCATCCTCATCCATTTTGACCACGACTATAACTCCCTTACCTCCTTGCGCATCTCTAGAGCCCATCCCTTTAACCTCTATTGCCTCAGAGAGCTCGTACTCGCCGTTCTTCTTCCCGCCGGGCGAAATCGCCGCCGAGCTCGACCTCACCGTGGTCAGCCCAACCGGGCACTCCTCTACTCTCCCTGTCTTGTGTTTCTGTTTCATATTGACCCCAGAGTGCTCATCGGCTCGGTGGTTTTTCATTTGATGCTCAGGTCTCGCCGGAACATCGCTTGCCTCGTCGGAGTTCGCCGCTACGAGCCACTGCTCCGTGGACCTTGCCTTCCCGTTCATCCTCCGCTCGAACCAACTACACAGGCAGTAGCAGGGTAAGCTACTGGAGCTTCCTAGCCCCTCCGTTCTACTACTACCGGCCTAGGTTCGCCGGAACAGTTTCGCCGCGATCCGGTCCGCCGCCGTGCGTGGCCAGACCTCTCTGGAGTAGTAGCGTTTAAGGTTAGGGGCTCTATCGACCGCGGGTGACTCGCCGGTGCTGGTGCTCGCGTCCGTTAGGTCTCTACTGGCCGGAGTTGGCCGGCGTAAGGCTCGCCGGCGCTCGGTGCGCCGCCGTCCATTCTGGCCAGGGTTGAGGACCTCGCTGTTGTAAAGATGAGAAAAGGCAGGGTGTTGGTTGCAAAGCCCGTGACTCATGTGAATAGCGCTCAGGACTGCGGGTTGTTTTCGTTTAAACCGAAGGGCTTTTCTGCAAAGTTGCCGAGGCGCGCGGGCGGGAGCCAGGCCGGGCCGTTTTCACGCGCGTGGGCCGCGCTGGAGCGGGCCGAAAGCCCAGTTTGGGCTAGAATGGCGTTTTTCTTTTTCTGGCTTTATGTACAGTAGCCAAGTTTGTTTTTTTTGCTATAATTTTTCTATAGCTCTGTTAATCATGAAATTTGACATGTAAGATAATAACATGTCTGTAATAATATAAAAATTATAAAACTTGTGTTTGGAGCAATTTTACTATGACAATTAAATCTGTACTTTAATTAATAAATGCAACTTTGATGAATTATGTGATTTTCTGTGTTTCTCCAAAAATCATGAAATTTCACATGTGAGTTTATGTCCTTAATATCTACCTTCATGATTAATTTCAGCTCTATTTGAATAAGTATGATTTGTGTATAAATAAAGGGCTAATTAAAATAGCTTATAAAATAAAAAGAAATAGTTAATCACTTTGGATTCGTGTGACTTTTGGAATTGTTTGACAACCAGTGGAAAACTAGCACGATTTGCTCCCTGGTTATGGATTCCTTTATATTAATGACCTTTTGTTGCTTGTTAGTTACCTAACCTTGCTTAATAGAGATAATAAAATTTGCTTAAGTAATAATATGTAGTTTAATAGCTAATTTGGTTTTGTTGCTTTGCAACTTTACCATGATAAAAGATTGTACGAATAAATGTCTACAACTTAAAAAATTTCCATCTTTACCATGATCATGTCATAAGCATTCCATTGATCATGCATATGCACTTCTACGTGTAGATCTCGTTTCGGAAGGACCGGATCCTCAGTGGGTTTCTCCTGAGTGTGTGGATCCTTCTGCTTTTTCAGAATCTCCAGACTTCGCTGATCAACAAGGCAAGCCCCGGACATTAAACCTATCCTTGTATTTTTATAAAGTTATTTATATCACTTGAGTTAATATGATGCATTAAGTAAATAGGAGTTGAGTGAACCCTATTTGATGCATTACCAACCTTGATGATTCCAATACTTAACCTTGATACATGTTTTATGAAAATGCCTAGTATGCTTAGTCATGCTTTACTACTTCATTACAGTAGATGCTTTTAAAAATGGTTACTATGTTATGGAAATCATGAATCTTGAGATAACATGATAACAATAGTAACTTACATCAAGAATGGAGTCTTGTTGTAAGGTTACTCAACATAGGACCTTATCGTTGTTGGCCTGCTGTGATTGAGACCTTTGAGTACAGCCCACATGCGGTGGTAAGCCTCGTCTATAGCTATTCCGATACTTGAGAACGGCCAACCGCATACTGGGAGTGGAGAGATGGCGGGAGTATCGTGTACCCTCGGGGCTATGAGATAGTCGGGTTCGAGGTGTACTGTACTCTCGGGTGACGCTGGACCCGTTCTTGTATGGGAGGATCTATAGATAGGGTTGACGTATGCAAGATTAAGTTCTACATATGTCGTGTGGAACTGAATCCCCAGCTAGGTTTAAACGATTCGAATCGCCGTGTTTCCTCGGATATGGAGCCTCAATCCACTGACCCGCACCGTAGTAATGAATGGAATCTTGATGAGATGAGAACGAAAGATGTGATATGCTTATGAAGGGTTGAGAATCTTTGGATAGTTATAAAGTTTAATCTTGAGTTAAAAAAAACTTGAAACTAGGTTTTACTATTAGTAAGCTTTTATGCAAATAAATGTTTTGATCTTGCTAAAGCCTTACCTTGAATCCCTATAGCCTTCATACCCGAGTCTTCTCCTCTTTTCTAGACGGTTAAGTCTTGTTGAGTACTTTTGTACTCAGGGTTTGTTAACCTTTGTTGCAGGTGAGTTCATTGATCATCCTTTCGGTGGTCAATGTTTCTTCACTCTTGTGGAGGAGAGTGATAATGACTCTGATGTTTGACCTTGGGCAAGTAACCAAAGTTGTGTGGTATATGTAATATAAAGTTCCGAACCTTTTATGTAATAAGTACTTATGGTTGTAAACTTTTAAACTTAAGTTTCAATCTATGTTACATAATCTTTCCGCTTTTACTCTGATTTATCTTATCTATAAAACTGTTGTAATACTGTGATGCTTGATGAGGGAAATCCTGAAAAGTATGTAACATGGATGATTCAGGTTCCTGAGGACACCCGACAGATCTCTTGAGTCATTTGGAACTCATGCACGCCAATCAGAAGTCTTTAGGACAATGATGGGTGTATGTGGGCCACTTAATTCAGGAGGTTCTGCCACAGCTGGTATCAGAGCGGGTTCCCTTAGAAAGTATAACAGTATTCATCTTTGAAAACTTCAAAAGTTTTGAGTCAAACTAATTTCAAATTAGTTTGAGTCCAAATTGCTTCTAAGACTTGTCTTATTCTTCTGACTTGCCTTAATTCATTCTTTAGACTTATCCTTCTATCTAAATGGATATGTTTTTAGTATAGTTATAGTGATATTTATATCTAAGGAACAATGTTTATAACAATATAATATTGCCCTAATTGTGAAAAGAAAGTTATTCACTTTTATAATAAGTGACTACTTTAAAGTTAATTATTTGTTTGATGTGTGTTTGTTCGTAAGTACGATTCATGCATCATGATTGATAACATATAATTAACTTTCCTTCTTAGAAGTTGTATCTAAGTATAGAAATAGAGTTTATATGTCCATCTAATTATAAAACTCTGTCTCTTAATCTTGGAACATATATAGTTCTAATATTCAAAATATAAATATTTTAGCAGATGGTCCGTACCAAACAGACTGCACGCAAGTGTACCGGACCTCGAGGTGTTCCTCGACATGTTCTTGCCCCAAGAGATGATGAACCCGCAGATAGTGTGGGAAGCAACCAGCCAGTGGTTACTTATGAAGAAGGTGAAGGAAGTAACAGTGCCTCGTCACAACTTCAGGCGGAAGTAGACCGCCTGTACATGGAGTTGGCAAAGGCGAATGGAGAAAGGATGAGGGGCACCAGAGAGAAGGAAGAGTTACGTGAGCAGTTGCAGTACCACCACGAACAACATCAAGAGTATGAATGCATATGGAGGAAAGCCGTCGAGCAGAGGAATCGGGCACGAACCCGAGTAGATGTAATGAGGGACAATCAGAACCTCATGCAGATCCATCATGCTGACCTACACAGGCAGGTGGAGAAGCTGACTGCACAGTTGCAGTCAGAACCTGCTACGCCACCTACTCCTGAAAATGAATCTGAGGTGGAAGAAGAGGAAGAAGAAGATGAGGAGTTAGAGCCGGTGGAGTATGAAGTCTTATCTGGGGAAGAGTGATAGATCTAGAGGTGGAGTAGACATGAGATGTATCCTAGTGTGACCTTTCTGACTTTGTAACCTAGTTAGTCAGAAAACCTCTAGTATGGTCAGTTGTGCAAGATAGTGGTGTCAGTAGTCCTGCCCAAGAGCGGACTTGTATGATAAATAAGTTGAGCACGGTATGCATGTTATGATGTATAAATATGGATGTTAATTAAAGTATGGTTTGTTTTAAACAGATGCCTGTTAACACTCGGGGCGCTAGTGCTTCCCATGGTGGGGATGATATCCCTAATGCACCACCAGTTCCACCCTCTTTGGCTGATGCTATTGCAGCATTGGTCAATGCAACAACGCTGTTAGCACAAAATCAGAATGGTGGTCAACGTGGTCGTGGCCGTAATAACAGGGAAGAGACAACATATGTCGATTTCACTGATACCCGTCCTCCAGTGTTCACTAAAGCTGATGAACCTCTTGAAGCTGATGATTGGCTCCGCACCATGGAACAAAAATTCAGTCTTATCAACTGCACTGAAGTTCAGAAGCCAGCGTTTGCAGCTCAGCAACTTCGAGGAGCCGCAGGGGTTTGGTGGGCAAATTTACTAGCTGTTCAACCAACCGGCCACCGAATCACTTGGGCTGAATTCAAGGAGGCCTTCAGGGCTCATTATATTCCAGATGGAGTTATGAAGATGAAGCTTGAAGAGTTCTTAGCTCTCCGTCAGGGAAATGAGCCAGTTATGCAGTACATTGGGAAGTTTAATCATCTGTCCCAATATGCCTTTGACCAAGTCAACACTGATGAAAAGAAGAAGGCATGTTTCATGAGAGGATTGAATACAAAGCTTCAGTCTATGATGACAACTTGTGGCAATATAAATTATCATGAGACAGTGAATGTTGCTATAGCTAGTGAAGAAAAGAATCGCAAGCATAAGGAGGCTAAGAAAAAGAAGGGATTTGCATCAGGGTCTGGATCATCTGGTGGCAACAAGAAGCGTCAGAGGCTCGTATATCATCCAGTCCAGCAGTTCCGCCCATCTTATCGTCCACCGTACCGTCCGCCTCAGCAGCAGAATCCTCAGAGGACTTTTGTAAGGCCTGCTATGCCTTTCAATGTTCAACGTCAGTCGAATGTTCCTGCTATTCGTCCACCAGTGCCACAAGCTACAATTTATCCATGCTACAATTGTGGAAAAGCTGGACATTTCTCTCGTGACTGTCCTTATCCAAGGAAGAATGTTCCCAATGCCAATGTACCAAGGCCAGCGGGAAATCAGCAAGCAAACCAGAACAAGGGAAATGCATAGAACAATCAAAAGGGTAAGGGTACTCAGAAAACAGGAAAGGTTTTCCATACTCAGATAGAAGCTATTCCTGAAGGAGAACCTGTTATGCTTGGTATGTTCCCTGTTGCTCAACACCCAGCGCTTACACTTTTTGATTCTGGTGCGTCACATACTTTCATGAATAGAACATTTGCGGAAAAGCATAATATACCTATTGGTGAAACCAAAGATGAATTCTTTATACAGTCGCCTGGGGGTCGACTATGTACTAAGGAAATGGTACATCAGGTATCTATAGATCTGGGTGGAAGTATATTTCCAACATCCATGATCGTTTTAAAAGATCCAAGTATAGATGTGATCTTGGGTATGAACTGGATGAACCAGAGAGGTGCAGTGATAGACACCTTGAATAGAACCATCAAGCTCAACTTACCTAAT
Organism: Coix lacryma-jobi var. lacryma-jobi; assembly: GCA_009763385.1. NCBI lineage: Eukaryota > Viridiplantae > Streptophyta > Magnoliopsida > Poales > Poaceae > Coix > Coix lacryma-jobi. The sequence continues at coordinate 65,279,633 of CM019823.1, read as the reverse complement.
AGCAAGTCTCAAATTATTGTCCATCTTCCTACTCTTAAGAGGGCAATTGAGCGAGTGTGTGCTACCTCTATCAAGGAAATCCAAGACATTCCGGTGGTTTGTGAGTTTCCTGATGTGTTCCCAGAAGATTTACCTGGTCTGCCACCTGATCGTGATGTGGAGTTTGAAATAGAACTCAAACCAGGAACAGCACCAATAGCCAGAAGAGCTTATAGAATGCCACCAAAAGAGTTAGCAGAGTTGAAAGCTCAGTTGCAAGGTTTGATAGATAAAGGTTTCATTCGACCCAGTTCATCACCACGGGGTTGTCCAGCGATCTTTGTGAAAAAGAAGGACCACACCTTGAGGCTATGTGTTGATTATCGTCCCTTGAATGAAGTGACAATCAAGAACAAGTATCCTTTGCCCCGTATTGATCTTCTCTTTGATCAACTTACTGGTGCGAAGGTATTCTCGAAGATAGATTTGAGATCGGGGTATCATCAGATCAAGATCAAACCAGAAGATGTTCCGAAAACAGCATTCACTACCAGATATGGTCTATATGAATATCTAGTCATGTCCTTTGGTCTGACTAATGCCCCAGCATATTTCATGTACTTGATGAATTCAGTGTTTATGCCAGAGCTAGATAAGTTCGTGGTTGTGTTTATTGATGACATTCTCATCTATTCCAAAACCAAAGAAGAGCATGCAGAACATCTCAGGATAGTGTTGACTCGCCTGAGAGAACATCAGTTATATGCTAAATTCAGTAAATGTGAGTTCTGGATAGATGAAGTTCAATTCTTGGGTCATGTTCTGTCAGCTGAAGGTGTTGCAGTAGATCCAAGCAAAGTCCAAGAAGTTCTTGACTGGAAGTCACCAACGTCAGTACATCAAGTTTGGAGTTTCTTAGGATTAGCAGGGTATTATCGTAGATTTATCCCTGACTTCTCCAAGATCTCTAAACCAATGACAACATTGTTAAAGAATGACACCAAGTTTGTATGGTCAACGGAATGTGAAGAAGCTTTTCAGACTTTGAAAAAGTTTTTGACAACTGCACCAGTTTTAGCTCAGCCAGACATTGAAAAATCATTTAATGTTTATTGTGATGCTTCAGGCAAAGGCATTGGGTGTGTACTGATGCAAGAAGGCAGAGTTATTGCCTATGCTTCACGACAGCTTAAGCGGCACGAAGAACATTATCCAACACATGATCTAGAGTTGGCAGCTGTAGTCCATGCTCTGAAGATCTGGCGACTTTATTTGTTGGGTAATACTTGTCACATATACACTGATCATAAAAGCTTGAAATACATTTTCACTCAGTCTGAGTTGAATATGCGTCAGAGAAGATGGTTAGAACTGATAAAAGATTATGATATTGAAGTGCACTATCACCCGAGTAAAGCCAATGTAGTGGCAGATGCACTTAGTCGAAAGAATCATTGCAATTGTCTAGAAGTCAAGCCGATAGATATTACCTTGTGCCATGAGTTTGAGATGTTAAGCATTGAAATGATTCCACAAGGAAATCTTGCAAATGTGACCGTTCAATCATCCATTAAAGATCAGATCATTGCAGCCCAGAAGGAAAGCAAGGGTATGATCCATCTGAAAGAAAAGATTTACTCTGAGCAAAATTCCAATTTCAAAATAGATGAAGCTGGAGTGATTTGGTTTAAGGATCGATTAGTGGTTCCAAAGGTTCCTGAACTCAGAAAGCAGATTCTTGATGAAGCTCATGCAACAAGATTTTCAGTACATCCAGGCAGTAATAAGATGTATCATGATCTGAAACAGAGATTCTGGTGGACTAAGATGAAACTTGAAATTGCTAGCTATGTAGCTAAATGTGATACTTGTCAGAAAGTGAAGGCAGTTCATCTTAGGTCTGCTGGAGAATCGCAACCATTGCCAATTCCATCTTGGAAGTGGGATGATATTAGTATGGACTTTATAGTGGGTCTACCTAGAACATCAAAAGGGTTTGATTCCATATGGGTCATTGTTGATCGTCTGACCAAATCAGCTCATTTTATATCTGTTAAAACATCATATCCAACATCTACCTATGCCAAGATATATTTTGACAGAATTGTAAGTTTGCATGGCATTCCAAAGACTATCGTGTCTGTTAGAGGGACACAGTTTGTCAATGTTTTCTGGAGGCATTTACATGAGTCTTTGGGTACCAAGCTTTTGCATAGTACAGCGTATCATCCACAGACTGGGGGTCAGACTGAAAGAGTTAATCAGATCTTAGAAGATATGTTAAGATCTTGTGTACTCAATTATTCAGAGAAATGGGATGAATGTTTGCCTTTAGCAGAGTTCTCTTACAATAATAGTTATCAAGAGAGCATTAAGATGGCACCATTTGAAGCTCTGTATGGCAGAAGATGCAGAACACCGTTAAGTTGGTCTGAACCTGGAGAACGTAGTCTCTTTGGAGTTGACTTAGTTAAAGAAGCTGAAGAAAAAGTCAGGTTGATTCAAGAGAACATGAAGAAAGCACAATCCAGGCAAAAGAGTTATGTTGATAAGAGACGACGGTCTCTTACCTTTAAAGTGGGTGATTATGTCTATCTCAAGGTATCACCCATGAAAGGAGTTACTCGATTTGGAATCAAAGGAAAGTTGGCACCTCGTTATATAGGTCCCTATCAGATTCTTAAAAGATGTGGAAAAGTGGCATATCAACTTGATTTACCGTCACAGCTATCATTAGTTCATAATGTGTTCCATATCTCTCAGTTAAAGAAATGTCTTCAAGTGCCTGATCATGTCATTCATGTTGAAGAGATTGACTTAGAGCCTGATCTGACATACTTAGAGTATCCTATCAAGATTCTGGACCAGAAAGATCGAGTCACTCAAAAAAGAACTGTCAAGTTCTACAAGGTTCAATGGAATCAACATACGGAAGATGAAGCCACATGGGAGTCAGAAGAGTTTCTCTTAGAAAGTTTTCCTGAGTTTCTTTCTTCTGTATAATCCTTATAATCTGTTATATGATGACCTATCCCCTGCTTTTTGTAAAGGTTAGTAATGGAAGTGTCTGACACATTTTCTTTTCCATTAGTTAACCTACAGGTTAAATCTCGGGATGAGATTTCTTTTAGGGGAAAAGAGCTGTAACACTCTGGTGTTAAGCAAACTAAAACTTGGCATGTCATCATATGCATTAGCATTTCACTTGAGTTGATAACCCAATTTTGCATTCACTAAAAACAAGTTTTATTCTTTATGCTTGTGCTTAGTGATAAGAAGTGTTTAAGTTGAAACCCTAGTTTATGTTTTCTTGTTGTGATTAATGCTTTTATGCTATATAAGGGTACTATGGTAATTTCTTATATAGTAATTGAATGTTGGACCACATCTTGGTATTATGTCTCAAAGGTGTATTTGGAACATGTTTCAAGTCACCATTGAGGTATAATTCAAATTTGGTTGGAATTCAATTAAGTAGTGTTATTAATTCAAAAATCCTATTTTATCCCCTTTAATAGCAATCAAAATCTAAAAAGAATTTGAGTATGCTTTAAAAAGCAAAGTTGCTCCATTTTTGATAAGGATCAACTTTGATGTATAAAGTTTTTCAAGTTTTTATTCGAAATCAGAAGTAATGGTGAAAATACCATTTTGCCCTAATTGTCCCCTTTTGATTTGCAAACCCTAATTCAAAATATAAGCATATTCTGCATATGTTGCAAAAATAAAAGATGTTCAGTATTAAATTCTGAACATTTGATATTTTAACATATTTTCAACTTATATTCAAAAATCTGAAGTAATTTCAAATAAACCGAAAGGGTATAAAGGAGAAGGGGGGGATAAGTTTCTTTTCCTTGTTCATGGCGGTGGAGGCCGATCTTTGATCGACGACGCCAGCGTGTTAGGCATCAATCTCTCCCGAATGAGCTCGCAACCGTGTTCGTGGCGATGTCAAGCAGCTGCTGGCGCTCTCCCTCGCGTCGTGGCATCTCCTCCTGCGCTCGCCATCGCCGTCTTGCCACCTAGGGCACCGACGGACTCACCTCCATCCAAATCCAAATTCACCGCACACCAAGCATCCTCATCCATTTTGACCGTGACTATAACTCCCTTACCTCCTTGCGCATCTCCAGAGCCCATCCCTTTAACCTCTATTGCCTCAGAGAGCTCGTACTCACCGTTCTTCTTCCCGCCGGGCGAAATCGCCGCCGAGCTCGACCTCACCGTGGTCAGCCCAACCGGGCACTCCTCTACTCTCCCTGTCTTGTGTTTCTGTTTCATCTTGACCCCAGAGTGCTCATCGGCTCGGTGGTTTTTCATTTGATGCTCAGGTCTCGCCGGAACATCGCTTGCCTCGCCGGAGTTCGCCGCTGCGAGCCACTGCTCCGTGGACCTTGCCTTCCCGTTCATCCTCCGCTCGAACCAACTACACAGGCAGTAGCAGGGTAAGCTACTGGAGCTTCCTAGCCCCTCCGTTCTACAGCTACCGGCCTAGGTTCGCCGGAACAGTTTCGCCGCGATCTGGTCCGCCGCCGTGCCTGGCCAGACCTCTCTAGAGTAGTAGCGTTTAGGGTTAGGGGCTCTATCGGCCGCGGGTGACTCGCCGGTGCTGGTGCTCGCGTCCGTTAGGTCTCTACTGGCCGGAGTTGGCCGGCGTAAGGCTTGCCGGCGCTCGGTGCGCCGCCGTCCGTTCTGGTCAGGGTCGAGGACCTCGCTGTTGTAAAGATGAGAAAAGGCAGGGTGTTGGTTGCAAAGCCCGTGACTCATGTGAATAGCGCTCAGGACTGCGGGTTGTTTTCGTTTAAACCGAAGGGCTTTTCTGCAAAGTTGCCGAGGCGCACGAGCGGGAGCCCGGCCGGGCCGTTTTCACGCGCGTGGGCCGCGCTGGAGCGGGCCGAAAGCCCAGTTTGGGCTAGAATGGCGTTTTTCTTTTTCTGGCTTTATGTACAGTAGCCAAGTTTGTTTTTTTTGCTATAATTTTTCTATAGCTCTGTTAATCATGAAATTTGACATGTAAGATAATAACATGTCTGTGCTAATATAAAAATTATAAAACTTGTGTTTGGAGCACTTTTACTATGACAATTAAATCTGTACTTTAATTAATAAATGCAACTTTGATGAATTATGTGATTTTCTGTGTTTCTCCAAAAATCATGAAATTTCACATGTGAGTTTATGTCCTTAATATCTACCTTCATGATTAATTTCAGCTCTATTTGAATAAGTATGATTTGTGTATAAATAAAGGGCTAATTAAAATAGCTTATAAAATAAAAAGAAATAGTTAATCACTTTGGATTCGTGTGACTTTTGGAATTGTTTGACAACCAGTGGAAAACTAGCATGATTTGCTCCCTGGTTATGGATTCCTTTATATTAATGACCTTTTGTTGCTTGTTAGTTACCTAACCTTGCTTAATAGAGATAATAAAATTTGCTTAAGTAATAATATGTAGTTTAATAGCTAATTTGGTTTTGTTGCTTTGCAACTTTACCATGATAAAAGATTGTACGAATAAATGTCTACAACTTAAAAAATTTCCATCTTTACCATGATCATGTCATAAGCATTCCATTGATCATGCATATGCACTTCTACGTGTAGATCTCGTTTCGGAAGGACCGGATCCTCAGTGGGTTTCTCCTGAGTGTGTGGATCCTTCTGCTTTTTTAGAATCTCCGGACTTCGCTGATCAACAAGGCAAGCCCCGGACATTAAACCTATCCTTGTATTTTTATAAAGTTATTTATATCACTTGAGTTAATATGATGCATTAAGTAAATAGGAGTTGAGTGAACCCTATTTGATGCATTACCAACCTTGATGATTCCAATACTTAACCTTGATACATGTTTTATGAAAATGCCTAGTATGCTTAGTCATGCTTTACTACTTCATTACAGTAGATGCTTTTAAAAATGGTTACTATGTTATGGAAATCATGAATCTTGAGATAACATGATAACAATAGTAACTTACATCAAGAATGGAGTCTTGTTGTAAGGTTACTCAACATAGGACCTTATCGTTGTTGGCCTGCTGTGATTGAGACCTTTGAGTACAGCCCACATGCGGTGGTAAGCCTCGTCTATAGCTATTCCGATACTTGAGAACGGCCAACCGCGTACTGGGAGTGGAGAGATGGCGGGAGTATCGTGTACCCTCGGGGCTATGAGATAGTCGGGTTCGAGGTGTACTGTACTCTCGGGTGACGCTAGACCCATTCTTGTATGGGAGGATCTATAGATAGGGTTGACGTATGCAAGATTAAGTTCTACATATGTCGTGTGGTACTGAATCCCCAGCTGGGTTTAAACAATTCAAATCGCCGTGTTTCCTCGGATATGGAGCCTCAATCCACTGACCCGCACCGTAGTAATGAATGGAATCTTGATGAGATGAGAACGAAAGATGTGATATGCTTATGAAGGGTTGAGAATCTTTGGATAGTTATAAAGTTTAATCTTGAGTTAAAAAAAACTTGAAACTAGGTTTTACTATTAGTAAGCTTTTATGCAAAGAAATGTTTTGATCTTGCTAAAGCCTTACCTTGAATCCCTATAGCCTTCATACCCGAGTCTTCTCCTCTTTTCTAGACGGTTAAGTCTTGTTGAGTACTTTTGTACTCAGGGTTTGTTTACCTTTGTTGCAGGTGAGTTCATTGATCATCCTTTCGGTGGTCAATGTTTCTTCACTCTTGTGGAGGAGAGTGATAATGACTCTGATGTTTGACCTTGGGCAAGTAACCAAAGTTGTGTGGTATATGTAATATAAAGTTCCGAACCTTCTATGTAATAAGTACTTATGGTTGTAAACTTTTAAACTTAAGTTTCAATCTATGTTACATAATCTTTCCGCTTTTACTCTGATTTATCTTATCTATAAAACTGTTGTAATACTGTGATGCTTGATGAGGGAAATCCTGAAAAGAATGTAACGTGGATGATTCGGGTTCCCGAGGACACCCGACAGATCTCTTGAGTCATTTGGAACTCATGCACGCCAATCAGAAGTCTTTAGGACAATGATGGGTGTATGTGGGCCACTTAATTCAGGAGGTTCTGCCACAACGAGCGCCCGCCCTCTGCGCTATGGGATGCCAGCAAAGGTTCCTTAAGCGACGCCCTTGACTCCTACGTGCAAACGAGCTCCGCGCTCTACGCTACGGATCTTGGGATAACCCAAGGCCAAACTGTTCATCGCTACGGCTCACGACAACTGGGTCTGCGACATTCGGGGAATGAACAAAACGCGTCGACTCGCTTCAAGTTTTTTATTCAGTTTGCCCAAGAGTCTATTTACAGACTATCTCCTAATGTACAAACTACTGGTGCCCGACACCAAACAAATCTACACCTCCGATGAGGGCTTCAGCAGCAGGCTCGGCCTCCTCCTCCAGGCGCTCCATCTCGGCTTCCGATGTGTTTGCTGCAAAGCCAGCGCCTAGCCTCGACATCTCCATCCGCGGGTAATGCGATCGAAGAATGGCGAGGCCATGAGCTGCCACACTCTGCGCCGCCGCCTTGGTGTACGCCTGGAAGCGCCTCCACAGGCCACGCGCCTTCTGGACGACATGGTCGCCGATCCGCCGCTCCTTCTGCGCAGGGAAGAAAGGCTCCTCATCGATGCACTGCACCAACAGAGCCACCTCCTCCGCCAGTGACCAGAAGCGTTCATGGTAACCATCGATACGTCGTTGTAGATCTGCAAATTGCATTTTCACGTTTTCCCAGTAAACTGCAAACGCCAAAGCAAAGGGTAAGGCGACGACCACCTCCGACCTCGCTTGACCGAGAATACTTACCGGCGTGCATGGCCTACCACTTCCGCAACTCCTCATCGGACTTCGCCTTTTCCTCGGCCAGGAGACGCTTCTCCTCGCCAGCCTGCATCGCCTCTGCAAAAACGCCAACATGAATCAAGCCTCCGACCAGACGGCGCGCCAAACAAAAAAAGTACAGCATTGTCAACTCACGCGCAGCAAATTCGTCGGCTTTATCGGCCTGCAGCTGAAGCTGGAAATTCTCCTGCACCTGTTGTTGGATGATCTCCTCAAGCTCACGGGAACGCGCGTGGGCATCCTCCAGACGCGCCTCCAAGCCAGCGAACTGGCCCTCGATGCGCCTTACCTCCGCCCGGAGCCGCTCGTTCTCCTCGGCCATCGACGCCATCTGATCAATGGCGAGCATACGCTCCTCCCCGACCTTCAACAGGTGCTGCAGGGAAAGGGCGACCAGCATAAACAAACGCCATCTAGGAGTCAACATGAAGAGGTGAACGTACTCACCTAGATCCTCTCCAGCAACTTCAACGCGTCTCCGATGATGGCATCCGTCACCGCGCTCGCTGTTGACACTCACTAATGCTCATAATTAACCATCAACTATTGCATGAAATGACACTAAATGAATTACAAAGCATAGTTGTAGGGTTTGAAACTAACAAGTTCCACGAGTTTTGGTGCTCTCACTTGTTTTGTAGGACATCAATATTTCACCATATAAAAGTATCTCAAGTGATGAATTGGAGTGCACCATTGCGAAGAGCTCGTCGAGACGATCGAAACGGACATATCATTTGCTATATTCGGAGTCCCGGATGAAAAGATATTAATTTCGCAACGAAATCTGCAAAAGAAGAATCTAGAAGACACCAGAAGACACCACGAGGCGGCCCACTGCGTGGGCCCACTGGGCCAGACCGACCGGTCCCACATGGAGATCGACCGGTCGGCCACGGAGCCCGTTTCGCCTCCGCCTTCTGGAACATTCTTCCACCGCCTCCTAGGATGCATCTCCACCGTCCCCGAAGTCGGTTTGATCTAACAGTGGGCGATAAACGTGACGCGGATCGATGACATGGCGATTCCTTGCCCCCTACTCTACCTCAGGCTATATAAGCAACCCCAGACCCCCCTCTCCAGGCATCTCCATCTTCATTATTCATCTCCACATCAGAAACTAGGGTTTCAATTAGAAGTAGAGGTCCCTCTAGATGAATCTCTTCTAGTTCATCTAGAATTAGATCTAGTTCTAGTTCTTCTAGTTCTAGTTCTAGTTGTCTAGTTCATCTAGTTGTAATTAGAGATCAGATTAGAGAGAGGAGGAGAGAGCTGAGGAGGAGCCGGATCTGTCGGATCTTCCTCGACATTGTATTGGTGCAGCATCTAGTTCGTCTTCAAGTAATCTCCAGGTTCTTCATTTACTTTTTCTAAGTATTATATTTAATTTCAGTTCTTGCTTTATTTTATTTACTGGATCTCCGCTCGTATTGAGTGCTCTAGTTATCATATGTAATTAGAGTAGTAAGCGTTAGTGTAGACGTGGTGTCTAGACTAGGGTTTACCTGAGTTTGCGCCCAATCCTCCGGATAGTTGTGGTAGCTACAGGGGTGACAGCTTTGTAGATTGTTATAATCCACCACGTTAGGATTGGTGTTTTCGTAGAGCTTTTTGGCAGCCTTCTCCCGATTACCCTTTTCCCCGTCTTTTTCGAGAATCGGAAAGGTACTGTTGCTCCAAAGTAAGTAAAGTATAGTAAGCCTTTAATTAAATAGACCCGCTTAGAAAACCCTATATCTCTCTCTACCCATATTACCATTCTTTTCTTGGGCGTTCTTAATTCTTCTAGTACACTTCACGTTCCCCGTGGAAATCGATACCCTAGAATACTCTCGGGTGAAAGCTACATCGGTATCCGTGCGCTTGCGGATCTTTCTGTGTGCGTTTAAAATTCCCAACACTCGCTGCCTCGTCGTCAACCTCGATGACTTCATCGCCCTCGACACGGAAGCGATGGACAGGGCACTTGGTCGGGCCCACCTCCGGACGCTCAACTTCCTCGATCTCCAGCGAGGCAGGCGCTACCGCTTTCCTCTTCGTCCCACGGGCTTGTCGACCCAAAGATCCCGCCACCGGCGCCGCAGCACTCCTCGCCGCACCGCCTCCCGCAGAACTGGTGGCCCCAGGCGTCGGGGACCCCTGCCGCTCCGCCTCTCGAGGCTCGGGGACTTCATACGCCTCCGGCTGCTCCGCCTCCCGAGGCTCGGGGACTGCGAACGCCTCGACGTCCTCCGTCGCCTTCGACGCCTTCTCCGGCGTGGCCGACTTCGCCGAGCCACCGACTTTAGCCTCTACCGGAGGGCTCGCTCCCCTCCGATCACCGCCCTCGGTGTCCGGCACCTCTTCGACATCCGCTGACCTGCAAAGGGGCACGAACATGTCGTCAAACGCCCAAGTGCATCCAAGGTAAGAACTACACAATGAGCAGGGGATACTTACAGGCCTAACACCTTCTTCTCCCGCGAGAAGCGACGAGAGCGCGGACGCGCGCCACCGCCTGCGGATTCCTCTTGAGGCCTGGGCGCACCGGCCGCCCCGCTAGAAGATTCCCAGATCCCCGGTGACCGCTCCAGCGTTCGCGCCACCTTCGTCCTTGGCCTCGTCTTCGCCGCTCCGCCCCCGCGCCCCGCCGAGGACCCCTGCCCGAAACGGGCGCTCAGCGGAACTTCGTCCCCACTGTCAGACTCATCGTCCGACCAGTCAAGGACCACACGGCGATGCCTCGCCGCCTCTTTGTCGATGGTGAAGGCGCCACCGGTCTCCAGCGACACCTTCTACTTCTTTGAATGGGTGGCCTGGCGCTTGCTCTTCGGGTCAACGCGGGCTCGCCGCTCGCCAGACCGGGGCTCGAGGACTCGGCTCCCCTCATCCCTATTGGTCTCAACCTCCTCCACGTCGACCTCCACTGTGCCGCGACCACCGTCGTTGACATCATCCCGCGGTGGGTCAACACCCTTTGGCCACACCTTCGATGGAGCTTTTGACACGAACGCTTCCCGACCATGTGTTATAATTTCAGCATATTCAGCATCTACTTACGCATTCTAACAAACATAAGCTGGGCAACGCTGCATACCTTCGGCGGAGGGTACTCTAGGGAGTACGACTTCCGCAAATACTCTAGCTTTTTCCTCTTCTGCAGGTCGAAGAGAGCCTCGACCCGCAGGAACACCTCCTGTGGCTGCAGGGACTCCGGCGCCTCCCGCGTTCTGTCGTCCGCATCCCTGGCATAATCATACGCCGGGTGCGCCCTCTCCTTGCAGGGTTGGCAGCATCGCTTGATGAAGTTTGTCGCCACCGCCACCCCGTCGACGCATCGCTTGTCGACCAGCTTCAAAAGCTCCTCCACCTGCTCCATTGCCACCGCATCGGGACGCTCCGACCACGACGGCAGCACCTTTGGCTCGAAGGCCGGGTCGCACGGTGGCCTCGGCGTCTCCTGATGGATGTAGAACCACTTCGGCTTGTACTCCATCGCCTTTGAAGGCAGCGGCATCGCGGCGTACTTATCTGCCATCCCGTCCCACAATTGGAGGTACACCGACCCGATGATGTTTGATGCCCCGGTACCATTGATCTTCAAGCGGAAAAAGTGACGGAAGAGGTCGAAGTAGGGCTCGATGATGCCCAGATAGGCCTCGCACCAGTGGATGAAGACCGCAATGTGCAACATCGTATTCGGCGTTAGGTTGCACAATGCGACCTGGTAGTACTCCAGTAGCCCGTGGAGGAATGGGTGGACCAGGACGCCAAAGCCGCACTTGAAGAACGCCTCGAAGACGACGAGCTCAGCGGTATTTGGCGTCGGGAAGTCCTCCAGATAGGCGTCTCTCCAACTGCCGGTGACGCTGTCCAGAAGCAGGCCGGCGAAGACAAGTTCCTCCAGATTCTCCCGGCAAAGAACACTCCGCGTCCACCCGCGCGCCCAGCTCGGCACCTCGACGCGGTCGTCGGATTTCGCCTTCACCGATTTCTTTGCCTTTGCCGCGGCTCCGCGAGTGCGCTTCCCGCCCGCCATCGACAGTGACGAGGTATGGATTTCGATCTAGATCTGGGGCTACAGTGTTTTTGTGCTCGGAATCGCTCGTCCGCGAGAAGCAAGTGAAGCTGACGAAGTGACCGAGGCGCGAGCAAATGACCAAGTGGGGAATCGCCGCTGCCCGACTCTCCTTTTTATATGGCGCGGCCCGACCCTTCAGCTCCAGGGTTCCTGGGAACCCGTGCCCATTCCTCCCACGACAGCCACATTGCCTGCGGCAACCGCACGCGCGCACCCGTGCAGCATCCGCCTTAATGGGCCGCCGGGCCATTGGTTTGCAAAACGGCCTGTCCATTCGCCCTCATTATTTATTCGATTTTAATTATTTTGCGCTGGAGAATGCGGTACTAATGCACGAGGACTGACCACACCCGTTAGTTCTAATATTCATTTTTAGGGGAACAGTAAACTCTACAGTTACAGGTCGACGCTATAGTTACTCCTGGGGACTGTAGATCTTCAACTACAACCTCGGGGACTCTCCCCCTCACTTACACGCTAATGCATTTTCTTTGGCCCTGTTACAAGAACCATGCTGCTTCTTACAATAGGCCCGGGGACTACGTGTACACACGTCATTTTTTCGTAAAATGACTCTGTTTTATTGCAGATATATTACAAGCTCGGCACCACGTGCCTACAGCACCTACTTCCAAGCTCAGGGACTAAGTGGATACACTTCACCTTGCGGTGAATGTATTGCTTCTTTCTTCCTTTACAACTTGATGTGGACTAGCTTGGACTACCGCTGAAGGGTTTTCAGCTCTTGGCGTCTAGCTACGTCCAAAGTGGATACACTTCACCATATGGAAGATCTTCAAATTTTTTCTTGCAGCACCTTGCATCCTTTTTTGCAGGACGACTCAAAATACTCCACATGGCTGCTATGTTCGCGACCAGCCTAACCTGGTCGGAAGTCTACCACAAGTGCACCCGCGACCAGGCGATCTGGTCGGAAGACGCCATCATCGACATGCGACCAGACCCGACCTGCTCGGAGGACTCCATGACGCCCCGCACAACAGATGCAAAGTGCTCGGGGACTAGCTGTGGGGATATTATACCTGTATACCCCCATGGCACGACTTGGGCTACTCTGCAGATACGGCCCAACCAGAAGCCCTTGCGGCCCGCGACCAGGCTGTCGCAGACGCCAAGGACTCTCTTGATGACTTGCTCGACAAGGAAGATCCAGATAGATAGACCCGGATTTCTTGCCAAAAGGAACCGATTGTAATCTATTAGGATTCGACAAGTTGTAACCCTGCTCCCCAGCTATATAAGGTGAGCAGGGGCCCCCTCCAAAGGCACGTCATATTCCAATCCAGCAATACAAACCAGCCACCAGAACATAGGACGTAGGGTATTACGACGACTTGCCGACCCGAACCTGTCTAATTCGCCGTCTCTCGTCCCTGTGTCTACGCTTTGCAGACGTCTCGCACGCCTCCACCGCTTAATCTACTACCTTGGGCATACCCCTCGGTAGACTGCCGACCATATTTCGTCGACAGCTATCTAAGTCATCACCCGCAGCTTTGCCATTCAATTGAGCCATTCACCTACAAAAAATTTGGCCTTCTATGACAATTAGAAGATTATCTCTTGTCATAGAAGGCCCGTTACTAAGGATCTTCTGTGACAATTACAAGCTATTTTATAACAATTGGTGATCTATGACAATTATAATTGTCACAAAAACTGACACAGATCAAAAATTGTCATAAAAATTGTCACAGAAGGTCCTTAGTGACGGGCCTTCTATGACAAGAGAAAAACCACTAATCGTCATAGAAGGCGTCATCTCTTGATATTGCACGCACCGTAGAAACATTTCCCCTCCACTTCAACCATTCACCTCCATGGCCATAGACTTAAACAAAACACCAGATAAGGAAGGAGACCGGTTGTTTGATCTCAACAGGCCAACTGCAACAGAACATGGAGTGGATGGTAGGACAAGCCTAGGAGGGCATCTTGGTGTCAATCTTGAAGAAACTGCAGAACAACAAGAACTTTATCAAGGTTACCACATCTGCCTTTCTCCCAAACTGAGTCTACTTCTATTTACCTCTCTTGTATCTCTCCCAAATGATGAGTGTGCTCATATTCTGTTTTTTCTCTTCTGTATCCTAAAATGAGTATTCAATATGCCTTGTTTAAAATTTTTATGTAAAAACCTAATGTCTTTAATTGAGAGACAAGTTCAATCTTCTATCAGATCAAACTGTTTTGCTATCATAATTCAAGCCTAGAAGAAAAGTGAGGTTTTTGCTAAACTCAACAGAATGCCTCAAACAGATCACCATGAAAGCATGGGAGCAAGGAAATTACTTCGGATGCCAAAAAAATATTCTTCATGGCGCAAGAGGTGATCCTAAGGCTAGATATTGCCAAAGAAAATAGAGAACTAACGACTACCGAGTTGCTACTGCGAACCAAGCTCAAGAAAAGAATGTTGGGATTAGCGGTGATCGAGAGAGCTAGGTGTAAACAAGCATCGAGATTGTCATCAATCAAGTTGGGCGTCGCTAATACGAAATTTTTCCACCGTAAAGTAAATGTGAGAAGAAGGGAAAATCACATCCAGAGATTGAGACATGGCCATGGCTAGGTGATAAGTCATGATGACAAAGCTTCTGTAATACAAGACCATTTTTCAAACTTCATGGAACGCCCACTATGGCACTACGAGGTCAATTGGGATGAGCTGTGCCTACCATCCCACGACCTTAGCGAACTTGACGCGTCGTTCACCAAGGAGGAGATAAAACATGATGTCCACCAAATGCCTTTTGACAAGGCCCCGGGGCCAGATGGATGTACCGGAGCTTTCTTCAAATCATAGTGGGAAATCATAAAAGTTGAAGTCGTCAATGCAATGACACTTTTCGAGGATAGGCAATCTTGTTATCCTCAACTCAGCCAATGTGGTACTAATTCCCAAAAAGGATGGTGCTGAAGCTATTACTGACTTCTGGCCCATTAGCTTGATTCATTTGTTTGAAAAAATAATCATCAAAGTACTTGCACTACGACTAGCACCCCATATGAGCTTCATCGACTTTCCAGCGCAAAGTGCTTTCATCAAAAGATGAAACATTCATGACAATTTCATGGTTGTCCATAATGTGACAAGGCTCTACCACTATTCAAAGCTTTCAACCTTACCTCAAGCTCGACATCACCAAAGCATTTGATTCAGTCGGATGGAAATATCTCCTAACTCTGCTCAATAGGCATGGTTTTCCCCATTGATGGAAAGACTGGATTGCCGCACTTCTTTTCACATCCTCAACAAGGCTCTTGCTGAGCGGCATCCCAAATGGGCCCATCAAGCATGGCAGAGGGCTATGTCTCAAGGTGATCCGTTGTCACCTTTGCTATTCATCATAGTAATGGATTCGCTACAAAAACTGCTTGCTCGATCTTGCAATCGAAAAAGAATATCTATCCAAGTTCAGCAGAAGAACGACCCATATCAGAGCTTCGATGTACGCAGACGACACAACAATTTTGGTTAAGCCAACAAGAAATGGCATTTTGGCTTTGGCTGAGCTCCTGACTTTATTTGGTAATGCTTGAGGACAGAAAACAAACTTCCAGAAATCCACAATCATATCCCTATATACCGTACAGGGTTAAATCTCAACGAAATCCTTGCTGGCTCACCAGTAGAGATCTCAGTGTCCCCAACTATATACCTAGGTCTGCCACTAACTACCAAGCGCCTAAAATGAGTAGATTTCCAACCTTTGGTGGACAAAGCGATCGACAAGCTCACTCTTTGGAATGAACAACAAATTAACCCTACAGGTCGTTTAGCCTTGGTTAAAGTGGTCCTTACCTCGCAAGCGATCTACTTCCTCATATCCCTTCGTGCCCCAAAAGAGACGCTCAAGGACATGGATCAACAGAGGAAAAATCCTTTGGGCAGGCGCTGAGACGTTAATTGGAGGAAAGTGCAAGCTCATTTGGCCGAGATTAGCTAGACCCAAATGCTCTGGAGGATTAGGCATCCTCCATCTTAAGAAATTTGCAAGAGCCCTAAAGCTGTGATGGTTGTGGTGCCAATGGTTAGCAGGTGCTGAAGATAGACTAGGGGAAGAAACCCATGAAATAACATGACTATCATGCTCCTTTTTCAACGTCCACAACACTCACAATTGGAGATGGAAAAAGAGTGTCCTTCTAGACAACTGCATGGATGAACGGCCAATGGCCACGTGACGTGGCGCCATCCCCGGAAGGAAAAATAGAATCTACATTAGATCCTACTTTATAATAACTAGATCTGCAACATCAACCATAACCGTCAAATTTCTCTGTCCAACACCTAGCTAAGTACACACATTTATGGCATAATCCTAAGGATGGACACTGATAAGGGACGGCCCGATCTTCCGAGAGGTAGCGATAGGTTCGATTGGTGGAGAACTCGACGTTGGTGATCCGGCTTCAAATCAGACATGATTCGAACCCTACAACCGTTACACCACTGCTCTGTTGGTTATCAACCAAGCACAACTTGATTGACCTCACCAAGAAGGCTAATCCTGCAAGCGAATCGAAGAACACAAGCAAGAAGGTAAAAACACGCAATCTAAAATTGCAAATATGAATTATGTGAATATCAGTAGAGGGTTCAAGAACTCGGTTCCAAAGGACTAATCGACACAGTGGAGGAGATCAAGAACGGGGGCCCTGGATCATTGTAAAAGGATTCGACACCACAGTTACAATGAACGATTCAGTTCCTCAATGGAAAACTGAACTCTAAACAAAACCCAAGACCTAATGACGACGACGATGGCTAATTATAGGGTTTAGGTCGTCGCTCCTGCTGGACGCACCCCCTAATGGGCTCTAAGACGATACACGACCCATCGGACCAAAAGACGGTATCGCAGCACTCTAGTAGATTCTGGACGCTGACTTGTTCAAACGATTCCCATTGACTCCGGACGTATTTTGATGTGATTCCAAAGCCATTGGTTAGCTTATCAAATTATCTTTCCATGCATATCTGGTTCGTCAAAAACGGAGTCAGTATGCGTCTGGGGCCTTGATTTTACCCGGGACTGCTCCTGAATTCCGAGGATGACGTGGTAGCTGAGTTGGAGACGGATTGCAACTTGGGGAAGACCATAGCGTCGGTGTGTCCAGCGTGGCGATGTCCTCATCATCCTCCCCTTCTTGAATTGGAGTCGTCCTCGACTCCATCTTGGCGATGTCCTCATCATCCCCTCCTTCTAGAATTGGAGTTGTCCGCGACTCCATGTCATCTCCTTCAAGAAAAGCACCTCCTTTTAACTTAATCTCATTATTGTTAGCAATGTCTGTTGGAGGTTTATTTTTATTTTTAATCTCTTTAGCATGTTTAATAATATCCATAGGAGACAAAGGCAACAAAGTAATTTTCTTGTCCTTATGTATAATACTGTATGTATTAGTTCTACCATGGTGTAAAGCATCATTATCAAATTCCCATGGGCGACCTAACAAAATGGAACAAGCTTGCATAGGGACAACATCAAAATCAGCAGTATCATGATAAGAGCCTGTGAAAAAGCTAATGCGTGCTGATTTAGTTACCTTAGCCATACCATTATTATTGAACCATTGAAGTTTATACGGATATGAATGTTGTCGTGTGGTCAAGCCAAGCTTCTCAACCAAATCTGAACTCACCAAGTTGTTGCAACTCCCGCTATCAATGATGGTGAGAACACGACAACCCTGCACAATGAGATACATGTGGAACAAATTGTGGCGTTGGATCTTCATCTCTTCTTCTTCATGTCCCACACGTGTACTCAACACTCGCTGCACAAGAAGACTAGGGTAGTCCGCAGCAGCAGCCACAGAGTCAATGGTGATGGTCTCCTTGTCTTGATCGTCCTCAGTGGAATCTGCATCAACGTTAGCAACAAGGGCGAAATCATCTTCAACATCACTAGCACTTACATATCCATCGTCTGTAGCAATGAAAGCGCGATGGCTGGGGCAATCCTTCATGACATGTCTCATGCCTTTGCATCGGTGGCAAATGATTTTAGAGCTGGATGAGGAAGAGCTAGTAGAAGCACCCGGAGTGACACCTTTCTTCAGCTGTGGAAACTGCACATTAGACAATTTACTTACCTCAGAAGGTGTAGACGGCTATGGTGCAGCAGGAAGCTTGGGCATCTCCGGCTCAGAACGTTGCTGAAAAGTCCTCCCATTGTTATACTTGAAAGGCTGATGTTGTTGTTTGCGGCCCTATACTTCGCGTTCAGCTTTAAGAGCAAGATGATATAATTGGCTGAACCTGTTCCAATCTTTGTAATAAAAAATATCCTGGATATCACGATTCAAACCACCAAAGAATCTAGCAGTAGCATCATTATCATCTTCATGTATACCACAACGTGCTAAACCAATAAGCAATTCTTGATAATATGCCTATACGCTTTTATCACCTTGTTTTAAAGTTTGCAATTTTAAACGCAAATCACGTTGATAATAAGGAGGAACAAAACAAGATTTCATACGTTGCTTTAAAGCATTCCAAGTTTGAGGCACAGCAACAGCATTATTAGCATTGCAAAGATCACTCCACCAGAATAAAGCAAAATTAGTAAACTCACTAGTAGCAAGTCTAACTCTATGCTCAGCAGGAACATTATGAGAATCAAATTTTTGTTGAACAGCAAGTTCCCAATCTAAATATATCTCTAGATCCATATTACCAAGAAAAGGAGGTAGGCTAAATTTAATTTTAGCAAAAGGATCATTATTATAATTATTACCTCCCATACCGCGATGATTGAAGTTGAGGCGGCGACGGGAACCAGCATCAGCATCCGCATCGTCATCACCAAAAGCATCCGCATCTTCGTCATCACGATGAGGTTGAGGGCGTTGCTCAAGCTGTTCAATGCGGTTGACCAGATTGTTCACGTTGCGTGTCAGCTCGGTCATGAGGTTGCGTTGTTCATTCATGAATGTTGTAAGCTCGCCTTTGGACACGCACTCATTGAAGTCCGTCGGAATTCCTGCCATTGTTAGGAGATAGAAAAAACAACAGCAAAGTATTATCCCTATCAACTAAAAGGAACCAAGTGGTGGTGGTGGTGAAAGTGGAATGCAAAATCACAAGCGGCTTACCACCGTCTTGCCTGTATTCTTACCAACGCCAAACAAGATCAAACCAAAGTGACGAAGCAATCTGTTGTTGAGCGTGGGTCACAGTTGCAAGATGAACCTGTGCTGACAGAAGTATATATGGAGTTATAGGTAGGCATAATATGACAGCAAGGATTAGCAATTAACGAATACAGATTAGCAAAGTTCAATAAGTCTCCAAAGCACAAGTCACAATTGCTGGCTAAGACGTGTGTAGACGTAGCGCAACAAGATGAAACAAAGAACGATGGAAAAAACTCACAGAACAAGCAAAGAGTACTGATTTTTCCTTTTTCCTGAATTTTCCCTTAATTTTACAAAAAGGTACTAGTAGGAATCAAACTTTTTATTTTTCACTATTTTTTTATATTTTTCCCTGAACAAGGATCACAAAAGATGCAACCACAAAAATTTGCACCTGCAACTGAGGTGGGATGTGGTCTACACAAAATCAGCAAGTTCTCTGAAAAGCGTGTTGAAACCTTGTCAATTTTTTTTATTTATTTTCCTGATTTTTTTGGCAATTTTGAGGGGACCAAACAGGGCGAGGGTCGGCTCCAAACGATGTCAAGAATCTCCACAAAAAATTTCAGATTTTTCGGACAAACGAGCGAAAAGTTATGCCTCATTTACTGAAGGTATCTCAAGTTATGTTTTCTGAGGCACGACACCAAAACGGCAGTTACGGCAAAGCGACAGCGGCAGTTAGGGCAAAACTACCCGAAACTTCCACACCGATCACAAGAGCAAGCGTCCTTGTGATAAACAGCAGTAGGTAGATGCCAGATGATGTAAGGAGGGCTGCGATGCAGGCAAAAATTAGAGCGGTTGGCAACCTATCTAGGGTTTGCGCGGCGGCGAGAAATTACACAAGGTGGCTAGCGGGCAAGTCGAGTAAAGTGGTGGCTTCAACTTGTTGTTAGGGAACGGTGGATGGGATAGCGACGGAAACAAAGAAACAGCAACGAGCACGTTGAACTATGACGATGAACACAACCTAAACCAGCAACAAGACTCGACCACGGACACAAACTCAACAAAGCGAAACTGAAACGAAATTGCAAAGGCACAAAGGGCGATGGGACAACGGAAATTGAAATATTTTTAAGGCTTTTTGTGGACTCTAGGTAATGAACAAATATGAATCTAAGGGTAAACGAGATTATACCTCGCGGGAAACCTGAAATATCCGATACCAATTGATGAGGGACGGCCCGATCTTCCGAGAGGTAGCGATAGGTTCGATTGGTGGAGAACTCGACCGTTGGCGATCCGGCTTCAAATCAGACACGATTCGAACCCTGCAACCATTACACCACTGCTCCGTTGTTTATCAACCAAGCACAACTTGATTGACCTCGCCAAGAAGGCTAATCCTGCAAGCGAATCGAAGAACACAAGCAAGAAGGTAAAAACACGCAATCTGAAATTGCAAATATGAATTATGCGAATATCAATAGAGGGTTCAAGAACTCGGTTTCAAAGGACTAATCGACACAGTGGAGGAGATCAAGAACGGGGGCCCTGGATCACTGTAAAAGGATTCGACACCACAGTTACAATGAACGATTCAGTTCCTCCATAGAAAACTAAACTCTAAACAAAACCCAAGACCTAACGACGACGACGACGGCTAATTATAGGGTTTAGGTCGTCGCCCCTACTGGACGCACCCCCTAATGGGCTCTAAGACGATACACGGCCCATCGGACCAAAAGACAGTGTCACAGCACCCTGGCAGATTCTGGACGCTGACTTGTTTCGACGATTTCCGTTGACTCCGGACGTATTTTGATGTGATTCGAAAGCCATTGGTTAGCTTATCAAATTATCTTTCCAAGCATATCTGGTTCATCAAAAACGGAGTCCGTATATGTCCGGGGCGTTGATTTTACCCGGGACTGCTCCTGAATTCCGAGGATGACGTGGTAGCTGAGTTGGAGACGGATTGCAACTTGGGGAAGACCATAGCGTCGGTGTGTCCAGCGTGGCAATGTCCTCATCAGACACACCAGATATCCTTGCATGGAAATTTGAGGAAAGTGGTGAATACATGACGTCCTCTGCTTAAGCATCTCCAATAGTTTGGAAAATTGACTTGTTATCCTTGTTTTATTGAGAAAAGAAGAAAAAACGTTCTCCAACAGATTGGTATATGACTTGCTAAATTTTTCCAAGTTGGAATCGGAGGCCATCTACTTGTTATATTTACCAAGTCAGCTTCACTTGCTATCCGACGTTTCTATGTTAGTTTTACCAAGTTGGAATCCGCCGCCACTTCTCCTGCGCTTACTTTTCTATGTTATTTTTACCAAACTATTGAAGATACATGAAAAATTTACTTGCCAAAAGTTTTAGCAAGTTGTTAAATAACAATTTTTTCCAAGTCAATTTTTTCAAACAATTGGAGATGCTCAATAGCTAGCTATTTGGCTAGCTATTATGACGTGGATATGAAAAATAGGAGAGAGAGTAGTCACTAGTGACAAACAAATAGCCTATCTATTTCACATATTCCAAGAATCTGAGAGATGAGCATGTGAGTCCACTAAAATCAAAATGTATAAAATAGTTATTTCTTTTGTCTCTCACTTTCACGTCAGCTAACTACATAGCTAATACATTAGGAATGCTCTTAGTAGGGTGGGCGCAGCAAAGCGCGCCCCTGTCTTGTATATTTATGATGTAGGGGCGTGCAGGGGTTGACGAAAATAAATATCTCACGCTGTGCAATAGATTGTCCCGGCCCAACATTATCTCCCACGTATGCATGTTGCATATAATTTGATAGACAAAGAAAATAACGTTGAAAAAGATATATTAGTGGAAAAATGTAGGATTGCGACATGAATCCGCCAAAGTTAATTTAGTACACATATATATAGTAACAGTTCGAACGAGGACTACGTGTACCTACTTGCTTTCCAAGCATATATATCTTATTTGATGATGAATCGTGGCTCTGTATGTGGAATGCAGGACACTCTAGCAGGGCCTAGCTATGAGTGTTGGATTCATGCATGAAGCCTGGATTTAGTACAAAGTTTAACATCAAAGAAGCTTGTGACTGACAGCGACTTGTTTTCTAAATAGGATGAGAATATTCCCAGTACACTACTACAGAAATGGCTTTTAGCCCCAGTTGAAAGGAGCTATAAAGTTTAACATCAAAGAAGCTTGTGAGTGACAGCGACTTGTTTTCTAAATAGGATGGGAATATTACCAATACACTACTACAGAAGGGGCTTTTAGGGCTTTTAGCCCCGGTTGATACACTACTACAGAAGGGCTAAAAGGAGCCTTTAGCCTCGGGTATCCCGATCGAGACTAAGAATCCAGGATTAAAGGTCCCGAACCTATTACCAATACACTACTACAGAAGGGGCTTTTAGCCCCGGTTGATACACTACTACAGAAGGGGCTTTTAGCCCCGGTTGAAAGGAGCCTTTAGCCTCGGGTATCCCGATCGGGACTAAGAATCCGGGACTGAAGGTCCCGAGCCTTTAGTCCCGGGTGCTTCCAACCGGGGCTAAAGGTTCTAGGAGAAAAAAAATAAACGGGTGCTTCCAACCGGGGCTAAAGGTTCTAGGAGAAAAAAAAAATAAATGTGTGTTGTGTGAGATTTGAACTCAACACCTTTCGCCTCATGCATGGTTACCAACTAAGCTACACAACTCATGTGATATAGTTTTGGACGTTTTTCTTTTGAATCCACTCGTGAAGGACCTTTAGTCCCGGTTGGTAACACCAACCGAGACTAAAAGGACCTTTAATCCCGGTTGGTAAAACCAACCGAGACTATTTACCGACCGAGATTAAAAGTCTTTAGCCCCGGACGCAATTTTTTGCTGAGGCTAAAGCTCAGTTGATTGATCGTCCAAAGTCCTGTTATCTAGCAGTGATACGGAGTTCACTTTGCAAAGGACCCAAAACATGAGTGACGACGAGTGCATGTCCATGTATCACTTCCGATCTAACAAAGGCGAGTCAATATACAACATGCCACTAGTACTGAATGTGGGTGCCACTTGTACTGAACGTGGGTCGGATCCCGGCCGGCAAAACAGCCCATCAACGTATCACAAGTGAAGGTTTTTTTTTTGGCTCATAACAAAAAAAAATCTATATGACTAGCTCATGCTGTTTGTTTATGTTGATATGACCAGTTTTATCATACCGTCTGTTTTAGGTTCTTTATTATCTCCTTCGAGAGGTTTTTTAGTCATTCAGGCTATATTTAGTTTATTTTGGCTTTTATTGTCTACTTTGCTCAGGGAGATTATGGTTAAGGACCTCAGAAGATAGAGGAGAGAACGCCATGTGAAGATTTTTCCGGAATACTTCTACCAGGAACATTCTATGTATTATGCCTTGCAGAGGACTCGAACCTCCACGCGCGCTCTTTAGCATGAGATTTTGAGTCTCGTGTATTACCATTTCACCATCAAAGCATCTTAAAAATAAATCTTATTCCATGAATATGATATTTGTCGAATGTGATATATAGAATGTATGATAACGGTGGAGTCTTGGATTATTTCGACCAATCGTAATTATTGAAGTATAGCAAACAAATATTACGGCACAAAACTGAGATGATGGATCGGCCTAACATATTAAAAGTTCCGCAAATACATACTATATATTATTGGCCGATTAGAGCAACTCCAAGAGCTTATGTAAATTTAGATCTCTAAAATGGCTCTCTAAACCTATTTAGACACTCAAAATAGATACTGTCCACAACAGACTCTTCAAATTAGGCTTTCTATTTTTAAAGTCTCCACGTCAGCACTAATTAATCGAATATATTCTTGCTTTCCTGTTCAAGCTCATGCTTTTTGTTAGTGCATGCTGCCGGAGTGCTGGTGGAGATATAGACAGCGTCTCCTACGCGGTGTCATTGTTCACAACGAACATGCGGCGGAATCAGCGGCGAGGACATGGGTGCCAACTGCCAACGCGCGATTGGAAGGAAGGGAATGGGCAGCGGCATCGGAGTGCGTAGGGACAACAGCGGAGACGGCATGGAAGGCCTTGTTTAGTTTCCCCGTCTTCTCTCAAATATTTCTAGGTCCCTATCACATCAATCTTTAGCTATATGTATGGAATATTAAATGTAGTTAAAAAAAGTAACTGATTGTACTTTTAGTATCTACATGTCGAGACGAATCTTTGAGTCTAGTTAGTCTATGTTTGAATAAAGTTTGTCAAATAATAACGAAAGTGCTACCATGCAGATTCTGGATATTTCTCGGAACTAAACAAGCCCTGAGCTGAGATGGCGAGCGGCGCTTGCTCGCCTTTTGTTCCGAGCGGAAGTCACCGGATACAAAATATGGAAATTTGGAAAAGCTGATATAAAGGCTGATGGATACAAAATATGGAAATAACTACTCTCTCCGTACCTAAAACAATGTCGCCGTGGGATGCGTGTCACAGGTTTGACTCAATTTATAGAAAATACGTGCAATATTTAAATTTTTAAAAAAATGTTAAAAAATTAGATTCAAAGATCTTTCTAATAATACTAATTATGTACTATAAATACTAATATTTTGTAATATATAATTAGTCAAAATCGTTTCTCGGCAAGCGAAGCGACACTCTTTTAGGGACGGAGGGAGTAACACTACGGGAACATCAATCTTTGCCGAGTGTCTGGGGCTTTGCCGAGTGCCAATTTTCGGACACTGGGCAAGTGCCAAAACGCAAACACAAGGCAAAGGATGCTTTGCCGAGTGCCACGTGGCTGGCACTCGGCAAAGATCCCCTCTTTGCCGAGTGCCAACCACGTGGCACTCGGCAAAACATGTGGCCTCGAATTGTGCCACGTGGTTGGGTCTTTGCCGAGTGCCACGTGGCTGACACTCGGCAAAGATCCCCTCTTTGCCGAGTGTCAGCCACGTGGCACTCGGCAAAGCATGTGGCCCCAAACTGTGCCACGTGGTCGGCTCTTTGCCGAGTGCCGCCAGGCTGGCACTCGGCAAAGAGAGGCTATCTCTTTGCCGAGTGCCCTTTGTCTAGTGTTTGTTTTTTTGACACTCGACAAAGCCAGTTTTTAAATTACATTTTGAAGCAGTAAATTAATCCAAATGAAAAAGGTTTGAACTATAAAGTTGGTTAACTTATCAAGATGAACAATTTTTGTTTTGGTGATTTCTTCATTTGACAAACTTAAAATAAATTCGTTCACAAATCTTATATATCACTCCGGTAGTTTATAAAACTACAAGAGTGATATATAATGTTTGTGAATAATATTAGAACCACAATGTCGGATGCACAAATGGTCAAACAACCAAAATAAACTTTGTAGATCTTGACAAGTTATGAAAGTTTGTAGTTGAGAACTTTTTAATTTGAAGTCATCTAGTTATGCAAAACTGCGTTCGAATTTGAAAAATTTAAAATTCGAATTTTTTAAAATACCTCGGATGGAGAAATGACCAAAATGAAAGTTGTAGATCTCGAAAAGTTATGAAACTTTGGTGTTGACAACTTTTTGATTTGAAATCATCTTGTCAACGAAAACTACGTTTCAAATTATCAAATTTGAAATTCAAATTTTTATAAATGACCTCGGATGGAAAAACTATCAAAATAAAAGTTGTAGATCTCGAAAAGTTAGAAAACTTTGTAGTTGACAACTTTTTAATTTGAATTCGTTTAGGGTCTCAAATAAGCAAGTTACACACGGTTTAGTATAATATATGGGTAATCGAAACGGAGGTGGAACGTATATGAGTGTGTAGTGTAGTGGTAGACGAGGCTCCGCGCGAGCGAGAGGTCGTGAGTTCGAATCCTCCTGCTGACTGCGTGAGAGAAAATTGCGTGAACTTGCGATTTTAAAGAAGACGAGTGGGCGCTGACCAGTGAGCCTTTCCCTAACTAAATAAAAAAATTCTTTATTTTTTTGGGGTTTTTTTGTTTTTTCTTTGTCGAGTGCCACGTCAGCAGGCACTCGGCAAAGCCTTCGCCGAGTGCCCGATATTTGGCACTCGGTAAAGAGCCTTTTGGCGACATTTTCTTTGTCGAGTGCTCTTTACCGAGTGCGGCACTCGGCAAAGCCTTCGCCGAGTGCAAAAGGCTCTTTGCCGAGTGCTACCAGTACTCGACAAAGAATGAATCTGCTATAGTGTAAATCGGGTTTTACGGAAAGATTTAGAAAATCTGTTGGAGATGCTCAAAATAGTTTGCATGGTTGGCACTAATGACTCAACGGTGCACGAGACACATTGCCGCAAACTGGCTTCCAACATTACACAGTGCATGCCTCCAAACTGTTTCACCAACTGTTCAAAAAAAAAACTGTTTCACCAACTGATACGATGGATCGATCTAATAAGTGCTGAATCATTGAAACGTTTCCGGTTTGTTGCAGTGACAGACATAATACAATAAGTTTTTGTTATGACAAAAAAATGTATATACATGCTACAGCAGTAGTCTACACAACAGCAGATCACTACTTTGCCGAGTGCTTGAGGCACTCGGGAAAGCCTTAAATATACTCGGTAAATATTTTGCCAAGTGTCATACTCGACAAAAAACACTCGGCAGAGGGCTCTTTGCCGAGTGCCTATCACTACTAAAAAAGGGCTTTTAGCCCCGAGTATCCCGCCTGGTGTCGGTGGTACAAAAAAGGTACCCTCAATCAACGCAAAAACACCCTAACGCTCTATCTCCGTCTCGCCCGAGCCCTCCCAGCCAGGCCTCGGGCGAACGCTCTATCTCCGTCTCGCCCGAGCCCTCCCAGCCAGGCCTCGGGCAAACGCTCTATCTCCGTCTCGCCCGAGCCCTCCCAGCCAGGCCTCGGGCGAACGCTCGATCTCCGTCTCGCCCGAGCCCTCCCAGCCAGGCCTCGGGCGAACGCTCTGTCTCCGTCTCGCCCGAGCCCTCCCAGCAAGGCCTCGGGCGAGCACGATCGCTCTCCGTCTCGCCCGAGCCCTCCAGGCCTCGGGCGAGCCCGCCCCCACACCTCGAGCATTAACGCACGGACCTCGAGCTGCACAGACAGCCGTACCAGCCCATACCACGCATTTAATGTCTTCACCTACTCCGGTCATGTCCACCAGTGCACAGCATGTACCACAGTGACTCGGTGTAAAGGTCAAGTCTCATTTTCACCACAAGCATGGGCGAAAGGGCATCAGTACAGCACTGTTCGGCCAAGTCAGGCACTGTAGTCCCTCGAGGCCGGCTACGCGCCCCTCGAGCCCTGCACCACAACACCTCGAGGTCGGCCACGCGCCCCTCGAGCCCTGCACTGTAAACACCTCGAGGCCGGCTCCGCGCCCCTCGAGCCCCCGTGGCTCCACCTCGAAGCCGGCTCCGCGCCCTTCGAGCCCTAACTACTTTCATGCTATTGGAGGGCAGGTACCCCAAGACCCCGAGGGACCTCACCGCGTACTGAACATTCCGGGATGGGTGTTGTACGGCTCCCGCCTTGTCGCACCACCACGTCCGCGCCCAGGATGGAAGCCACGACCCAAGGACGCCTCAACAGCGACGATCACATCGGCTCCAGTGGCCCCGACAAGACAGGGTTCCTACCCTTCTCCGTATGGGGCACCATACGCCCCGATACCTGTAATACCTTTATGTAACCCTGGCCTCCCCTTGCTCTATAAAAGGGGACACTAGGGCCCTCATTCGAAAAGAGGAACTCAACACACGAGTCCACGCACAAACACGAGTCCGGACCCCGGTCCACGCTCACTGAGCTTGTATTCTCCCCTGTACAAGCACTTAGGTGCAAGTAATACAAGAACATCTCCCCCGCTGGACGTAGGGCCTTCTTTGCCCGAACCAGGATAAATCCTTGTGTCCCCTTGCATCACCATCCAGGAAGAGAAGCACACGATCATATTACTCGTTGGTGTGACACCCGGGTACGAAACACCGACAGTTGGCGCGCCAGGTAGGGGACTTCGCGGCCTGTCTGAGCCGCCCCGATTTCCGTTGATTCCTGGGGCTCCTCCCTCTCCGTTCTCGGTGGTGCCGTGTCTGGGTCGGGAGCCTCGAGTTCCTGGCCACAGGCAACGGCAACGAGCTGACTCTGCTCTACACGGAGGGCCCGAGCGGAGTGCGTGTCACGCCACCCCCGCGGGGGGCGCGACGCGTCACCGCACCACCCACGTCGCCACATCACGAGCGGCGCCGTCGTCACCGTCGTCGCCGGCGCAGGCGGTGCCCGCGGCAAACACCTACGCCCCCGTAGCCGGTGCAGGGTCCCCAGGGGAAACCAGCCCGGCGTACGGCCGGAGACCTCCAGGGCGCACCCGCGCCCGCCTAGCGACTTCGCATTCATCATGCGTACGGACCAGGAACCAGGCCAGAGGCCTCCGAGCCGCGCGCCGTCGACGCCATTCAGCCTCCTCCCGCACGGGTCGCGCCGCGCTCGGCGCCAGCGGTTCCCGGTCGGCCTCGACAACTCTGCGGCTGTATACGCCCACCGCCGCGACGTGCGCCATCAGGACCAGACGATGGCGGACCGGGAGCAGCGTCCAGGCGCGCTGCTGCAGGCCATGGCCAGCCTGGAGATCGTCCACCCCGCGTGCGTCGACCGCGACTTTTTGCCAGCCTTCGAGCCACCTCGGCGAGCCACCGTCGGAGAATGGTACCGCGAGCTGCGGTCCCAGCATCGGCAAGGCGGCGTGCCGTCAACAGCTCCGACTCCGACGAATACGACTACCACGACCCCGACCTCTGGGATCCCACCAGGAGTGCTTCCACCTCGAGGGAGTCGTATGCGACACCGAGGACGAAGGCGACGACGGCAGGCCGGCACTCGACCTAGAGGGACCTAGCGACGTGCCGCGGCAGGCGGATCACGCGTTCAGGGAAGGGACGAACCTCTACCACACCGGCTGTGCCGCCTAAGCACGACGATGGCCGGGCGGCGCAACTCGCACAAGTGCAAGAGGCAATCACCAAAGCCGAGGAGGAACGGCGACACCTGCTGCAGCTCCGGCAAACCCTGATGCAGGAACCACCCCAGCCCCGAGGAGCCGGAGCTCGAGGCCGGGCTCGAGAGGTCCACCGGCGGATCCTCGAGGACGGGGCACCAGCACGCCCCGAGGTATGTTTCCCGCGAGCTGGGCAGAACGTGGTGGCGCGGCTATGATGCTCCGTGACCTGCCCGCCGTCTCCAACCCCGATGCCAGGCGCATGCTCGGAGAAATGAAAAACCTCCTCGAGACAGCCGCGTTACAGCAGGCCGAGAGCTCGGCGTCACGCGCCGACGCGGAGCAGCCTCGGGGACCGGCGGACACGCCCCACGACGCTCGCGAGGCATCCGTCCACCAGCCGGACGCCTCTCGAGCTAGGCCAGTCCGCGAACGGATCGTCGACAACCGGCCACCTCGAGACCCCAACGACGCCCCAACAACGACATCAACCGACGGCGCAAGGACAAGGGGGCCCAAGAGCGTGGCTATAGCGCCCATCGAGGGGGGCGCTACGACAGCGACGAGGACCGGCAGGTCCTCGAGCCCCCGGCCCCCGAGTCTTCAGCCGGGCCATCCGCAGCTCGACCCTCCCCGACCGCTTCCGACCGCCGACCAACATCGTGAAGTATGACGGGGAGGTCGAGCCCAAGCTCTGGCTCTCGGACTTCCGCCTTGGCTGCCAACTGGGCGGAGCGAAGAACGACGACCGCGTGATCATACGTAACTCCCACTTTACCTCTCGGACACCGCCCGCCGGTGGCTCGAGGGGCTCCCGCCGGATCGGATCCATGACTGGGCCGACCTAGTCAGGGTCTTCGACGGGAATTTCAAGGGACCTGCGTGCGTCCAGGCAACCCCTGGGACCTACGGCGTTGCTGCAGGCAGCGGCGGACGAGCCCCTCCGCGACTTCGCTCGACGGTTCTCGAAGCAGCGTCTCGAGCTCCCCCACGTGCCTGACGAGGACGTCATCTCTGCGTTCCTCGGGGCACGACATGCCAAGAGCTTGTTCATGAGCTAGGACGCTACCGTCCCGGGACGGTCGAGGACCTGATGGATCGCGTCACCAGCTTTGCTTCGGGCGACGAAGCAGTGGGGGCTTTCTTTGGCCGTTCCACGGACAAAGGCAAGGCGGTGATCGCGCCGGAGGGCTCCAACAAGGGCAACGCAACGACACCAAGGACGACAACAATGACGGCAACAAAAGGAAGAAAAACAAACGCAAGGGCCAGAAGGCGAAGCGTGGCGCCGATGACGACGACGACAAAGAGGTGCTCGCGGGCGCCCTCGAGCCTAAGAACCCCGAGGCCCCCCCGATGGGGCTGTTTTCGACCAGATGCTCGAGGATCCCTGTACCTACCACAGGGGCCCCGTAAACCACAAGTTGAAAGATGCCGACTGTTGAAGGGCTACTACTCCAACTGCTCGGCGATAAGAGGGATGACGCGCCTAAGGGAAAGGATACCGATCGACGCGGCGGCAGAAACGCAGATGGCGACTTCCCCCCGGTGCGCGACTGCTACATGATCTACGGGGGGCCGACCGTCGGGCTCTCAGCTCGAGAAAGAAAGAAGGAGCGCCGGGAAATCTTTTCGCTTAGCCACGACGCCCCCCGGTATCTTGACTGGTCCGATGCGCCAATCACGTTCGACCGTGACGACCATCCGGACCGTGTCATAAACCCGGGGGCTTACCCCCTCGTCGTCGACCCCGTCATAGTCGACGTTCGGTTCTCCAAGGTGTTGATGGATGGGGGCTCGAGCCTCAACATCATATACCTCGAGACCCTCGACCTCCTGGGGATTTCAGAGGGACAGCTCGACCCAGCGTCGGGGATTCCACGGAGTAGTACCAGAAAGAAGGCCCACCCCCTCGGCGCATCGACCTGCCGGTTTGCTTCGGCACGCCGGCAAACTTCCGTCAGGAAACGCTCACCTTCGAGGTGGTCGGCTTCCAAGGGACCTACCACGCCATCATCGGCCGGCCAGGCTACGCCAAGTTCATGGCGATTCCTAACTACACGTACTTGAAGCTCAAGATGCCGGGCCAAAAGGGGTCATCACCGTTGACACCTCCTACGAGCACGCATACCACTGCGACGTGGAGTGCGTCGAGCGGGGGGAGGCCAACGTCCACCTCGACTCGCTCGAGGCCTTGGCAGCTCTGGCCACCGAGGGCCCCAGAAGCAAAGCGTCACGCCGGCACCTTCGAGCCGGCCGAGCACACCAAGCAAATACCCGTCGACCCGACCTCGGCCAATGGCAAGACGCTGACCATCAGTACCAGCCTCGAGCCCAAATAGGAAGCAGTGCTCGTCGACTTTCTCCGCGCGAACATCGACATGTTTGCGTGGAACCCCTCGGACATGCCGGGCATACCGAGGAAGTCGCCGAGCACGCCTTGGAGATCCAGGCCGGGTCCAGACCGGTGAAGCAACGCCTGCGCCGCTTCGACGAGGAAAGCGCGCAGGATCATCGGCGAGGAGGTGCACAAGCTTTTGGCGGCCGGATTCATCAAGGAGGTATTTTACCCAGAGTGGCTAGCTAACCCTGTACTAGTTAGGAAAAAGAATGGAAAAATGCGGATGTGTGTAGATTACACTGGTCTGAATAAAGCATGTCCAAAAGTTCCATTTCCTTTACCTAGAATTGACCAGATCGTCGATTCCACTGCTGGGTGCGAAGTGCTTTCGTTCCTTGATGCGTATTCCGGCTACCACCAATTAGAATGAGAAAATCCGATGAGCTCGCGACCTCTTTTATCACGCCATTTGGTATGTACTGCTATGTTACGATGCCCTTCGGCCTTCGAAACGCCGGGGCAACGTACCAGCGATGTATGCAGCACATCTTTGGCGAGCACATAGGCAAGACCGTCGAGGCCTACGTCGATGACATCGTGGTTAAAACTAAAAAAGTAGGGAACCTCATCAGCAACCTCGAGACCACGTTTCGAGTGCCTCCGGGCCAAGAATGTGCTCAACCCCGAGAAGTGTGTCTTTGGTGTGCCTCGAGGCATGCTACTTGGCTACATCGTCTCACAACGGGGGATCGAGGCAAACCCTGAAAAAATCTCAGCATCACGAGGATGGGCCCGATTCGTGACCTCAAGGGTGTGCAGAAAGTAACAGGCTGCCTAGCCGCTCTCAGCAGATTCATCTCGAGGCTGGGGGAAAAAGCACTACCCCTCTACTACCTGCCTGCTAAAAAGACGGAACACTTTGCGTGGACCGCCGAAGCCGAGGAGGCCTTAACCAAGTTGAAGGGGTTGCTGACTTCTGCACCAATTCTCGTGCCCCCGCGACCAGCCGAAGGTGACGATTCCCCCGAGCCCCTCCTCCTCTATGTGGCCGCAACCACTCAGGTGGTTAGCGCGGTCATAGCCGTCGAGAGGCACGAGGAGGGTCATACATTGCCGGTCCAGCGACCGGTATACTTCACCAGTGAGGTACTCTCCGAGGCCAAGGTCCGGTACCCCACGCACATCCAAAAGCTGCTCTACGGCATCATCGTCACGAGGCGCAAGCTCCAGCACTACTTCCTCGCTCATCCCGTGACGGTGGTGTCGTCCTTCCCCCTCGGAGAGATCGTCAACAATCGGGAGGCCACGGGGCATCGCCAAGTGGTCCGCCGAACTAATGGGGGAGACCATCACCTATGCCCCGCGAAAGGCCATCAAGTCGCAAGCGTTGGCGGACTTCGTTGCTGAATGGACCGACACTCAGCTCCCGCCGGCACAGATTCAAGCCGAGCTCTGGACCATGTACTTCGATGGATCCCTCACGAAGACGGGGGCAGGAGCAGGCCTGCTCTTCATCTCACCCCTCGGAGTACACATGCGCTACCTGCTACGCTTGCACTTCCCCGCCTCCAACAACGTCGCCGAGTACGAGGCCCTCGTCAATGGGCTGCGCATCGCCCTCGAGCTCGG
The DNA here is from genome assembly GCA_009763385.1 of Coix lacryma-jobi var. lacryma-jobi. Lineage (NCBI taxonomy): Eukaryota > Viridiplantae > Streptophyta > Magnoliopsida > Poales > Poaceae > Coix > Coix lacryma-jobi. The sequence goes on along the minus strand of CM019823.1, from coordinate 65,246,720 downwards.
GGTTCGACGCCTCGACGCCCGAGGAGACTCGCAGCTCGTCGTCAACCAGGTTATGAAGGCTTCAAGCTGCATCGATCCCAAGATGGAGGCATACTGCGGGGAGGTGCGCAAGCTGGAAGACAAGTTTTACGGCCTCGAGCTCAACCACGTAGCTCGAAGTACAACGAGGCCGCAGACGAGCTGGCAAAGTTGGCGTCCACGCGCGGCACGGTACCGCCAGACGTCTTCTCGAGGGACGTCTTCGAGCCATCCGTCGAAATCGACCCGGGGGCTGGCCTCCTCGACCCACCCTCGAGCAAGACACGGGGGCTCGACTCTCAACGCCACCCCTCGAGAAGGACCCCTCGACGTCCGCAGAGGCGATGCAGGTCGACGCACACGCCTCTTCTCATCACGCCCCTCGACTGGCGGACGCCCTACCTCGACTACCTGACGCGAGGCGAGCTACCAGAAGACAAGACGGAGGCCCGACGCATCGCTCGGAGGGCCAAGACCTACGTCATCTACGGCGACGAACGGGAGCTATACCGACGAAGTCCGACTGGAATCCTTCAACGCTGCATCCCACTCGAGGAAGGGCGCAAGCTCCTCGACGATATGCACTCGGGGGCTTGCGGCCACCACGCAGCGCCGAGGGCCCTGGTTGGCAACGCCTTTCACAAGGCTTCTATTGGCCGACCGCCATTGGGGACGCCAAGCGTTTGGTCCAAGCATGCCATGGGTGTCAATTCTACGCCAAGCAAACGCACCAGCCCGCACACGCCCTGCAGATGATCCCAATCACTTGGCCATTTGCCGTTTGGGGGCTCGACCTCGTGGGTCCCCTCAAAGGACAAGTGGAGGGTACACACACATGCTCGTGGCCGTCGACAAGTTCACCAAGTGGATCGAGGCTAAGCCGATAGGAGACCCCACCTCCGAGAGGGCTGTCGAGTTCATCGCCAACATCATGTACCGGTTCGGGGTGCCTAATGTCATCATCACCGACAATGGCACCCAATTCACGGGCAAAAAGTTCACCAACTTCTGCGATGACAACAACATTCGCGTAACCTGGGCCTCGGTCGCATACCCCCAATGCAACGGGCAGGTCGAGCGCGCCAACGGCATGATACTCCATGGGCTAAAGCAAGGCTGTTCAAGACCCTCAAGATTTCGGAAAGGGGTGGGCTACAGAACTCCCCTCGGTGCTGTGGGGCCTCAGGACTACGCCGAGTCGAGCCACCGGTTCACTCCGTTTTTCCTAACCTACGGCGCCGAGGCCGTCTTGCCTACGGACCTCGAGTACGGCTCACCTCGACTTCGAGCCTACAACGAGCAAACCAATGACGAAAGGCTCGCCAACGCCAAGGACCAGCTCGAGGAGGCCCGAGACGTGGCGCTCATCAACTCTGCACGCTACCAGCAAACACTTCGATGCTACCACGACAAGCATGTGCGCAAAAGGGACCTGGCGGTGGGGGACCTCGTGCTTCGACGGCTGCAAGATAATCGAGGGCGCCATAAGCTCACCCCTCCGTGGGAAGGCCCATACACCGTGGCCGAAGTGCTCAAGCCAGGCACATACAAGCTCTACGACGACCAAGGCAGGATCCTGGCGAACGCGTGGAACATATCTCAGCTACGTCGCTTCTACCCTTAAGGCCTCGAGGCCTTGTTCATTTTATTGCTTTGTACAACACGTTGAATATGAATGGCCAACTCGTGCGCCATCTTTCATGTTACTAGCAACTCAAGGTAGCCTCGACCCTGCCTAGCTCAGGGTCGAGCCTCCCTCGGGGGCTGACAAGGGGGTAAACGCCCCCCAGACTCCGGAAAAAACGCGTGTTTTCTTTTCAAAAATTTGACCCTCGTCTCGACTCGCGCCTCGAGTGAACTAGCGACGTCTAAATCTTAAAGTACCTCGAGCCTCCAAGGTCGGGGGCGTCGACGTAGACGGCCACCTACGCCCCCGGGCTACGGTGCCCTACCTACGCCTCCCCTCGAGGGGCTCGCGACGTATCGAAGGAACACAGACTAAGTTAGCAGAAACTCGAGCTTGCGACAAAGAGAAGCGGTCAAACGCATTTGAAAAGAAAACAACTCTTTTCATAAACAAATCACATATACATTCGGGTCTCGACGTACCCTCATTTATGTCATAGAATTCTTACAAGGCCTCGACGCCCAATTTGGCACGCAGGCCTCAGTCCTCGTCGGTGCGGTACTCCTCCCCGAGGTCCCGATGGAGGCTCGACCGACGCCCGAGCTCGAAGGAGGAGGGCTCCCGACACCGCTGCTGGCGTCAGGAGGCAGCACGTCCTCCTCGAAGATCTTCGCGAGCGACGTCCCCGGCCTCTCCATCTTCTCCAAATTTTGTCGACACGGCGGTTGTTCCACTCCTCATCCTTCCCCTCGATCTCGATGAAGCCATTCGCGACAACGTGGACCGGGAAGCGGAAACCAGAGCGAACAACCGCGAGTGTCTGCTTGACGCCGTGATGGAGAGCTTGCCGGACACGGTCCCGCGCGGCTGCGTCGAAGAAGCACAAGGCGTCGACCAAGGCATCGCCCCGAGCCATTGCACCTTCTGCCTGCCGCGGTCACAGGAGGAGCACCCCACATGGGGCCGAGCCGGTCGAGAGAGGAGCGAGCCCGCTCCGCCACCATCGTCTCGTCTTGGAGTTGGTCCAAGAGAGCCTGGTTCGTCCCGCGGAGCTCCTCGACCGTCTTCTCGACCCCTGCGCAACAAACAAGGAAGAGTGAGACGCGGCGTAACAAAAAACTTCGAGACCCAAACAAGAACAAGGTGTAAGCCTCACCGTCGCAGTGTTGCCCCAGTGCGGCGAGGTCGCTGGTCAGGCCCTCAGCACGCTGCTCCAGCCTGCGCTTCTCGGCCAGCGCGAGGAGCTTCTCGGACCTAAGGTCCTCGATCAGCCGCCGGCCCGCCTCCCCAGGGCCAGATCCTTGCGGATCACCTCCTGCCGCGCCGCCCCCTCGGCGGCTCGGGCGGTGGCGGCACCACTCTTGGCGTCTTCGGCCTCTTTTCTCGCCGCCTCCGCTGCGGTTCGGGCAGCGGCGGCCTCGCCACGGGCGTCAGCAGCCTCCTGCTTCGCCGCCTCGGCTTCAGCCCGGGCAGAGGTGGCCTCGCTTCGGGCGTCCGCGGCCTCCTTCCTCGACGCTTCGAGAGCGGCGGCGGCCTCCTCCTTGGATCGAGCGACCTCGCCTCGAGCCACCCGGACCTCCGCCTCCGCCTCGTTAAGCCGGCTCGCCATCTGGGCGTTCCGGCTCAGCTCCGCGCGGAGATCTCGAAGCTCCGCCTCAGCCCGCGCGAGGGCGGCTGACACCTGTGCGGACCGGCCCGCCTCCTCGGAGCAGGACCGCTCCGCCTCCGCCATAAGCACGGCCACCTCCCGGAAGATGGACCGCACCTCGCGCGGGCCCCCCGCTGGGCCGGCTGCTCGATGGGAACCACGGCAAGGGGCGGGCTCAGAGGGACGGGAAACGGCCATATCGGTCGGTCGAGCTCGATGTCGGGCAGATCCTCCTCCGCCTCGAGCTGCCCCGACAGCGAACCGCCGCCCGACGGCACGGGCCCCGACTCCCTCCGTCCCTCCGCCGGCACTTCCTGTTGCGGATCGGTCGAGGGAAGGCTCGACCCCGGCCCTCTTCCCCGGCCGGCCCTCCGGCGCCTTGTCGGCGCTAGCCGGCACCTCGGGCGCCTCCCCCGTCATCGAGCCCGCGGCGAGGAGCGGCCCCTGCTCCAGCTCGTTCAGGAGGTCCTCCACCGTCGGCTCCTTCTCCGCCGACGCCTCTTCCCCCCTTCCCTCCTCCGCAGCCCGGCCCGGCGTGGGGTCGGAGCCACAAGGGGCGCAGTCTCCTCAGCCCCAGACGCCGGCGGGGCCGTGCTCGCCCCAGGCGCTTCCCCCGGAACACCCGTCGTGGTGAGGGGAAGGATGGCGCTCCCAGTTGGCACCATCGCGGGAGGAGGAGGAGGGGGAGGAGGCAGCGCTTCGGCGGATACGGTGGTGGCAGGCTCGATGCCATGAGCTGAGGCCCCTGCAAACGAGATGACGGAGATGTCAGAACCAGGAAGAGTACCTCGACCCCGTGGTCGATGGCGACGGCCTCACCAAAATTCGCGACGATCATCCGGCCCCCTCGAGCCATGGCAGCTCGGGCCTTCTCCAGCCAAGCGGCTCTCTAGCGGAGGAAGGTGCCATACCTCGAGGTGCCTGTGCCTCGACGGGCTCGAGGTCTTGGCCCGCTTGGACGAAGCAGGTCCACCTCCTGGTAGGAGCGCTTCCCCCTGAGAAGACGGAGATGGCACGCGTCATCAAAAGCAAAGAGGTGAAGCTCACTACCGACGAGACCCAAGGAAACTACTCACCCGAAGCGGCGGCTGGGCTTCTTCCCGGAATCGCCGGACCCACTCGGGGCTTCGAGCCCACCCCACGGCTCGAGCCCTGAGCCTGGGCCGTCTCCACGGGCTGGGATGGGGGAGGGCTCCCGACGCCTCCCATGGCTCGACCTCGGGGAGAGCCCTCCTTCCGCCCCACATCGCGGGAGGGCGACCGTACCACCCTCGTGCCGACGTCGTGGCGCTCGCCCCGGCGCGGGCTCCGGGACCTGCTCCGGGCCCGCGCTGGTGGTCGCGCCCTCCCGCGTCCGCTTCCGTATCCCGGCGGCGGTGCGGCGATGGACTCCGGGGACGCTCGCGCCCCTGGTCACGAGACGCTCGGGGGCTCCCTCCCCGACGCTCGTGATGGCGCGGGCTCGACGCCTCTTCTTGGCGCCCGCTCCTCCGCGGGCTCGACGGCGCCCTTGACGGCTCGCGGGGGTCGGGCCCGAAACCCTTCTCAACCTGTCGACCGCCTCTCGAGGCCCGACCCTCTCGAGACCCCCCGTCTGCTGACGCGGGGGCGGCCTCCGTTGGCGCTGTGGCGGAGGCGCTCCGGGTCCGGGGCTTCCTTACGACCAGGGGCGCATCCGGCGCGGAGCTCGACGGACCTCGGCCCCCGACGAGGCAGGGATCGGCGCCGCCTTCCGCGGCTGCGTCCCGCGCGACCCTTTTGTCGGGGGGACCTCCAGTGTACCCTCCTGCACAGAGGAGCGGTCAGCCCTGTCATCAACGAGCCCCGCGCGCATCAAGCGCACATCCATCCCCTCGTCGTCGCCCTCCTCCTCATCACCACTCTCCTCCTCCGAGCTCGAGGAGCTCAGCTCGGGGGACCCGTCCCCAGGCTGACGGTTACGACGAGCCTTCGCCAGTCTCTGCTCCCGAGCTAAGCGACGCAAGTTTTTTATTTTTCTCTTTCTTCTTTTTGGCATCCTTGCTCTCCTTGTCCTTCTGAGCAGAGAGGCGCCTCACCTGAGAACCCCCCGCGGCGTCCTCCCTCACCGGGGGCCTCGACGCGCGACAAGTAAATGCCCCCTGAAGAAAGAAGAAGCGTGATGAGACAAAACCACAAGACGGACGCAAACGGATCGAAGGAGGAAAAAGGGGGAGGAGGCTCGAGATAGCTCGACTCGAGGGAGGCTTACCAGGTCGAGACACCCCTCGTCGGGTGCCATCGCAACCAGGTTGGAGAGTTCAGGGACGAACGGCCCCTGGATCGTGATCGACACCCGGGAGACGCCCTCGTTCCGGGACAGCCTCTCTCCGGCCATCCTCGAGCGATTGAGCGCCTCGAGCTGAGCCTGCGGGCCCATCTCGTGCATAAGAAGGGGGCGGTCCGCCAGCGGAAGAACTCTTCGCTGGTGGAACGCCCAAATGACCGCTTGCACGGTCAGCTTCTTCTCATCCACCAGCGTCTTCATCATCTCCATCAGCGGGGCCAAGTGGCGTTGCCTGTCCGCTGCAACGCCCCAGGTCCACTTCTCCGGGCGTTGGTGAGGACCCGGCCGGTGTACTGCGGAAGGAGGCCACCTTCGTTCCGCAGATAGAACCAATGGTCGTCCCACCCGGCCTGGTTGGTGGAAAGCTTGTATCGCAGGTACTCGCGGGGGACATTGGCCGACGAGGTCCCCGCCCTCGCGGTAATGGCAAGGGAGCCCATGCGCACGGGCCGCCTCCCGCTGGGCTTCAGGGACTTGATGAAGAGCTCGCCCCGGAAGAGATGGACGAACATCCTCCCAGTGCGGCTCCATCCTCAGGTACCCCTCGCACACCGCGGCGAATGTGGCGGCGTGCGAGATGGAGTTGGGGGAGAAGTGTTGCAGCTCCACCTCGAAATGGTGGGCCAGCCCCGCAAGAAGCGGCTCGGCGGGACGCCGAGCCCCATACGGTGGTAGCGCGTGAAGCTCACCACGTACCCCTCCGGCGGATGCGGCTCCCGGTGCTCCGCCGACGGGATAACCCACCATGCGGGTCCCTCCTCCGGGTTGGGGCGCAGAAGCCCCTGGGCCACCAGCGAGTCCATCTCGCTCTGCGTCACCTTCGACGGGCTCCAGTCCTCGGCAGGCAGCATCTGTGTCTGGACGGCCATGACGGTGGCACGGCGCGGATCCGAGCAGCGGACGGGTGGCCGGAAATCCCCAATCGACTAGCTCGAAGGAGAGGGCGAGCAAAGGCTACGGCGGCGGCGAAGGCAAAGGCAAAGTAAAAGGTTCTTTTTTCCCTCTTTCGATATTTATAGGAGGAAATCCAGACGGGCGGGATCTCCCACGACGTAAAAAGGTAACCGAATGCATTCAATGCGCCCACCTAACCACGTCTCGAGCCGGATGCAGGGTACACGCGTTACCTCTCCATTCGCTCCACTACCCGGGCCCGCCACGACCGTCGCTCCGGCTTCGCGCCCGCCGCTCTCCCTGACGTTTTCCGCCTAAAAAGGCGCGCCCAACGGGCAGAAGGATTCCTAGACGACGGAGGCTTCTTCATAAAGGTAAAAACGGGCCCCGGCCCTAAGTCTCGAAGCAGCGAAGGCTGGCCCTCGAAAAGGGTTCGACAGCCGGCTTCGAGCACCCGAGTCAGGGACACCAAGGGGCGCCACTCGCGGCATTACTCGAGGGCCGAGCCCTCGAGGCCCCTCACGTGTATCCAAGGCGGGGGGCTCGACGTGCAGTGAGATCCCCTCGGAGGGAGGCATCGAGCCACCGGGTCCTATCGAACGGACCCGGCACTCCTGCAGACTGAGCCCCCCTGCTTTATGAGACCGCCTCCGGGCCACAGTCGACCCCTAACGAACGGGGCACGAGCTCTCACTTGGATTCCCCGTTACCAGCTCACCGGGAACCTCGATACTCGCCCACTCGGGGTAGTACGAGGCATCCCCCCTCGCATCCGATCGAAAGGACTCGTGGGATGACAAGCCAGGGCAATCGGCATGCCGGACAGCTCGAGGAGCAGGCCAGTCGGTTCAGCCTGGCACCCCTCGACGAAAGAGGGTCTAAAAACTCGGACAGTTACGACTAATCTCTTTTCTTGGTGTGAGCATGGGATTTTCAGGCCTCGAACGATCGCTCGTCCTCCATCTCGTTCGAGCTCTCGAGGCCAGACCTCGGACGATCGCTCGTCCTCCATCTCGCTCGAGCCCTCGAGGCCATACCTCGGACGATTGCTCGTTCTCCGTCTCGCTCGAGCCCTCCAAGCCAAGCCTCGGACGGAGTCTCCCACGACAACGGAAAGGTAACCGCAAATATTTAATGAGACTACCGAACCACATTTCGAGCCTTTTGACAGGTACACACGGCGCCGCGATCTCCGCTCCCTGGCGATTTCCGCCTAAAAAGGCGCGCTCACTGGACAGAAGGTTCCCAAAACGACGGAGGACTCTTCAGGAAGCCCACGAGGGAGTTCTAACCACTCCCCCATGGTCTCGGGGGCTACACCCGCGGGTGTCGCTCGCACGACACCCACGAAATCAAATCAACAAAACCCTCGAGACCCGTTAGCTATCCGTCGAGATCCCAATCTGAAGCCCCTGCTCGAATGCAAGCACTCAAACAAGGGCTCGGGGGCTACTGTCGGTGGTACAAAAAAGGGTACCCCCAATCAACGCAAAAACACCCTAACGCTCTATCTCCGTCTCGCCCGAGCCCTCCCAGCCAGGCCTCGGGCGAACGCTCTATCTCCGTCTCGCCCGAGCCCTCCCAGCCAGGCCTCGGGCGAACGCTCGCTCTCCGTCTCGCCCGAGCCCTCCCAGCCAGGCCTCGGGCGAACGCTCTATCTCCGTCTCGCCCGAGCCCTCCCAGCCAGGCCTCGAGCGAACGCTCGATCTCCGTCTCGCCCGAGCCCTCCCAGCCAGGCCTCGGGCGAACGCTCTGTCTCCGTCTCGCCCGAGCCCTCCCAGCAAGGCCTCGGGCGAGCACGATCGCTCTCCGTCTCGCCCGAGCCCTCCAGGCCTCGGGCGAGCGCGCCCCCACACCTCGAGCATTAACGCACGGACCTCGAGCTGCATAGACAGCCGTACCAGCCCATACCACGCATTTAATGCCTTCACCTACTCCGGTCATGTCCACCAGTGCACAGCATGTACCACAGTGACTCGGTGTAAAGGTCAAGTCTCGTTTTCACCAACGCATGGGCGAAAGGGCATCAGTACAGCACTGTTCGGCCAAGTCAGGCACTGTAGTCCCTCGAGGCCGGCTACGCGCCCCTCGAGCCCTGCACCACAACACCTCGAGGTCGGCCACGCGCCCCTCGAGCCCTGCACTGTAAACACCTCGAGGCCGGCTCCGCGCCCCTCGAGCCCCCGTGGCTCCACCTCGAAGCCGGCTCCGCGCCCTTCGAGCCCTAACTACTTTCATGCTATTGGAGGGCAGGTACCCCAAGACCCCGAGGGACCTCACCGCGTACTGAACATTCCGGGATGGGTGCTGTACGGCTCCCGCCTTGTCGCACCACCACGTCCGCGCCCAGGATGGAAGCCACGACCCAAGGACGCCTCAACAGCGACGATCACATCGGCTCCAGTGGCCCCGACAAGACAGGGTTCCTACCCTTCTCCGTATGGGGCACCATACGCCCCGATACCTGTAATACCTTTATGTAACCCTGGCCTCCCCTTGCTCTATAAAAGGGGACACTAGGGCCCTCATTCGAAAAGAGGAACTCAACACACGAGTCCACGCACAAACACGAGTCCGGACCCCGGTCCACGCTCACTGAGCTTGTATTCTCCCCTGTACAAGCACTTAGGTGCAAGTAATACAAGAACATCTCCCCCGCTGGACGTAGGGCCTTCTTTGCCCGAACCAGGATAAATCCTTGTGTCCCCTTGCATCACCATCCAGGAAGAGAAGCACGCGATCATATTACTCATTGGTGTGACACCCCGGGTACGAAACACCGACACCTGGGACTAAGGATCCGGAACTAAAGGTCTCATGTCTTTAGTCCCGGGTGCTTTCAACCGGGGCTAAAGGTTCTAGGAGAAAAAATAAATATGTGTTGTGTGAGATTCGAACTCAGCACATCTCGTCTCAAGCATATTTGAAACGTAGTTTTCGTTGACAAGATGATTTCAAATAAAAAAATTGTCAACTACAAAGTTTCATAACTTCTTGAGATCTACAACTTTCATTTTGGCCATTTCTCCATCTGAGGTATTTTAAAAAAAATCAAATTTCAAAAATTTTAAATTTAAATACAGTTTTGCAAGATAAGGTGATTTCAAATCAAAAAGTTGTCAACTACAAAGTTTCATAACTTTTTGAGATCTACAACTTTTGTTTTGGTCATTTATCCATCTAAGGTCTTTTGAAAAATTCAAATTTTAAATTTTTGAAATTCGAACGCAGTTTTGCATAACTAGATGACTTTAAATTAAAAAGTTATCCACTACAAACTTTCATAACTTGTCAAGATCTACAAAGTTTATTTTAGTTGTTTGATTATTTGTACATCCGACATTGTGGTTCTAATATTATTCATAGACATTATATATTGCTCTGGTAGTTTCATAAACTACCAGAGAGATACGTAAGGTTTGTGAACAAATTTATTTTAAGTTTGTCAAATGAAAAAATCGTTAAAACAAAAATTGTTCATCTTGATAAGTTAAACAACTTTGTAGTTGAAAACTTTTTTATTTGGATTTCAAAATATGATTTAAAAATTGGTTTTGCTGAGTGTAAAAAAACACTCGGCAAAGAGCTCTTTGTCGAGTGCCAGAAAAAGCACTCGGCAAAGAAATTCTTTATCGAGTGTTTTTTTTTGCACTCGACAAAGAAAATCTTTGCCGAATGTTTTTTTACCGAGTGTTTTTATTTGGCACTCAGCAAAGAAGTTTTTTGCCGAGTGCCGAGTGCCGAAAAAACACTCGGCCAAATGCTAAGCACTCTGTAAAGATTGGTTTTCCCGTAGTGCTAGCACAAGCAAAATAATCAGCTGTAGACATGAACCACAGGAACGTGAGCCCGCGTCTAATAGGACACTTCTGTTAGGCACTAGACGAATCTGACCTCTAGCTTACAGAATCAGAAATTTACACGGAGCAATGAGAGGCAACAGCCAACACTGAGTACTTCCTGGTAAAAAGTGTTGTCTAAAAATTGCCTCAAAAATTGATGGAATCTGCCTGGATAGGCAAGTTAGAAATGGTTCGTTTGGTTTGAAGCCTGTGCCTGAAAAACTAATAAAAAATATAATATAATATTTAAAAGCTAATAAGAGGTATACTCATATTTAAACATATATGGCTACGGTTGTAATGTATAAATAAATAAATAAATTCATCCATTTGGTTGAATTTCTTGTCTAACAAAAATGTAATATATGTTGTTTAAATAACACACAAAGACAAATAAAGAGTTTAAATCTATACCTAATAATAAAGAGGCAAAATTTCCGCCTCTTTTTTTGGTACCATTTTTTTGGTATGGCCTCCTATAACTAACTCTGTGAATGTAAAGATAACTAGAAGTCCTAATCTGTTTACAACATTGTTGTATCAATCTTTGGTGACCAAAGCTGATTACGTCCTTTCCATTATTCAGTCAATTCAAAATATACTATCCCCATCTAAAAAATACAACTACGAGTCCCCTGACACGTAAAGTAAAGAGGCAAAATTTCTGCCACCAAAATATTTTCGTCCATCTCTGGTCTCTATTCAAATTCGGTATTAGCATCTGCGGTTGGTGTTGTTTTAGCTCATAGGCCAGTTCCTGTTATGGACCAGGGAGCCCTGTCGCTGCAGATGGAAGCCCACCAAAGCTCAATCGAACGCCACAAACGGACCTGGAACGGAACAGGACAGAACTCAGAATCGATGTCCTCGTCTGCCCCGCTTTCGATCTGGCTCGCCTTCTCTTTCTATCCCGTGATCCGAGGCCGCCATTAATACCTGCACCACCACCTCGGCACCTCGCCTCGCCACCAAGAACACAATCCAATCTCGCGGGAACATCAAACCCTCTGATTGATAGGTCGATTGATCATCGGCTTCAACATGTCTGAAGGCATGGCGTTGGCGGTGCAGGCGGACGGAGACGCACAACAGTAGAAGGCCATCGGCGGGAACCGGATTCAGGTGTCCAACTCCAAGAAGCCACTATTCGTCTACGACAACCTCGCCAAGGTATCGGTCCATCGATTCATCGGTGTTATGGCTTCTCGCTGCCCCCATCTTCTCCAATGGCGGAGGTGGTTTCTTGGCGAGCCGGCTGGTGCTGATTCTCGTTGGCTTACGTTTTGTGCAGAGGTACATGCAGTAGCACGGCGATGTCGAACTCTCCACGCTCGGGCTGGGTGTGTCCCCTTCTTGTTCTCAGTTTCTCACCCTCTCTTACATCTTTTTAATTTCATCTGCTATTAGATCTTACAGAATTTTGTCTCTGGTCGTAATGTCTGTTGAAACCCCTTTGACTCTGGGACTTAAACGTGCTCGGGTCCCATGATAATCTGACCAGGGAGCCCTGTCGCTGCAGATGGAAGCCCACCAAAGCTCAATCGGACGCCACAAACGGACCTGGAACGGAACAGGACAGAACTCGGAATCGATGTCCTCGTCTGCCCCGCTTTCGATCTGGCTCGCCTTCTCTTTCTATCCCGTGATCCGAGGCCGCCATTAATACCTGCCACCACCACCTCGGCACCTCGCCTCGCCACCAAGAACACAATCCAATCTCGCGGGAACATCAAACCCTCTGATTGATAGGTCGATTGATCATCGGCTTCAACATGTCTGAAGGCATGGCGTTGGTGGTGCAGGCGGACGGAGACGCACAACAGTAGAAGGCCATCGGCGGGAACCGAATTCAGGTGTCCAACTCCAAGAAGCCACCATTCTTCTACGTCAACCTCGCCAAGGTATCGGTCCATCGATTCATCGGTGTTATGGCTTCTCGCTGCCCCCATCTTCTCCAATGGCGGAGGTGGTTTCTTGGCGAGCCGGCTGGTGCTGATTCTCGTTGGCTTACGTTTTGTGCAGAGGTACATGCAGTAGCACGGCGATGTCGAACTCTCCACGCTCGGGCTGGGTGTGTCCCCTTCTTGTTCTCAGTTTCTCACCCTCTCTTACATCTTTTTAATTTCATCTGCTATCAGATCTTACAGAATTTTGTCTCTGGTCATAATGTCTGTTGAAACCCCTTTGACTCTGGGACTTAAACGTGCTCGGGTCCCATGATAATCTGTGTCACATGTTATTGTTGTTGGAAGTTTTAGCTAGGGTCGCACCATCTAAATTCTACAGCAAGGCAAGAAGACTAATGTTGTAGTTGTAGGCAATTGTATCCAGTGTGTGCGATATAAAGGACGACGAAATTGTTAGCAAATGTACTATGATATTATTGTACACACGTTGATCAACATAGTCATGCCATCTCCATCCCCTGTTCCATGCCATCTCCATCCCCTGCTCCATGTTCATAAGCATTGGAAAAAGTTTCGTTAGTTCACACTAAATCTGTTGTATGTCACCATTACAGAGATCCTGAAGAACAATGGTCTTGCTGTCGAGAAGAGTAAGAACTTGCTTTTCTTCATCATTATCAAACATTCATGTAGTTGTTACCTTGTGATAATCTCCATATGACAATGTTAATCTGCAGTCCTCATATGGCAATGTTAATCTGCAGCCCTTACTGGGGTGTGCTCATAGCAATGCTTTATCAATGCTTTTGTGCCTCAGACTTTGCCTCCTATTTTTATTAGTTCAGTTTAGACTAGAAAACCTACTAAACTAAGTGTCTATTTAGATCTACCTCATCACATGCGGTGGTGGCGCAACAGTGTTATTTAGTCGCACCAAAAATATAAAAAAGTTATTAGTAAAATATTGAATAAAAAATAATTAAAAATAAAAAAATCTGCAAAGCCCCTACCAAAAATTTATTAAGAGGTTAAGCTAATCATATAAGCCCCTACAATAACATAAATTAAATATAGATTGGGTTAAGCAAGGCATCATATAAGCACAGGCGAGGCAAAGAAAAAAGATGCAGTGGGCGGAAAGACAATTGCGCGAGGCATGGAGACGATGACGAGGTTGGACAACAAAGGGGCAACTTGATGAGACAGTGTCGTGAGCAAGACCGAGGCGAGGATGTGCGACTAAGGACAACACAGGGCAAGGTCGAGGAGAGGAGACGACAACGCGGGCGAGGCCGCCAAGTCGTTAGGGCATGCGGCTCATGAGGCTTCGTAGCATGAACCTGTCAGGCTGTCGGGATGCCATCGCGTGGAGCTAACGAGGCGTGGTCGCGTCAGGGCTCCATGGCTGCCGAGGTGGTGTGACCGTCGACCCGTTAAAGCTTTACGATTGCCTTGGAAAGGTTTTATGGGCAGATAAAAAAGTAGGCCCTAGAAATATGAGGTCACGTGACACCGAGTCCGAGCTAGCAAATAAGGATGAAAAAAGAGAAACAAAGAAGAAAGAAAAAACAGAGTATTATGTTTTCTCATTAATTAATTGTGTGTTACTGGTCACTACTTTTAAAAAATGCATAATAAAGTATTTATACACTAAATAAATTTACTGGTATGGAGTATGCTCCATTATATTTGTTGGCTCTTTGATGCTATAATTGCAAGTGGAAGTGAAAACGTTCGCTCCAGAGCCTTCTTCATCTGTGCTATGGCATAAATGCAATTGATTATTTAAGTAGAAGAAAATGCATTAAGTCAAATCTATCTTTATATACATTTTTAATCATAACACAAGTAAAATAAAAATATAATATTGTAAATGAAAAGCTATAGCTTTTAAAACAAAAAAAAACACATAGATATCAAAATATTGGTTAACACTAACATTTTCTCCCGTTGTAAATATAGATATCAAAATTTTAGTTGACGCTAACATTTTTCTCCCGTTGCAACGCACGGGCATTTTTTAAAGCTCAAAAAATTAATAGAAAGGAACAAATAAAAATATCTAGGTATTTAACATTCATGTCTTATTTTGTGTTAATGACCTTGTTTGCTAAATCTTATGATCAGTCAAAGTTGGTCAATGTTTTTCTATCACAACAAAACAACAACAACCGCCATAAATCATGCCGAACAATCCTAATGTATTTTTTTCCGGTTACAGCATACAGGCATATGTACTATGAAATTAAATTTTGAAATAGATCTACTTACATCACTTTCATTTTTTTTAAACTAAACTAAAAAGAGTTTATTTATAGTTAGAGTTTAAAAATTTAAACTTCGGATTAAACTTAACCTAAAAGATTTTTAGAGTCTCTTTCTTCTCCCGTTGCAACGCACGGGTATTTGTCCTAGTAAGTAATAAAAAACCGTAACATAAACCATAAAATGTACAGTGATATAAATGAAAACATAAGTAGCAGTTTAATGCCTTGTCGGATAGGAAATATTTTAGCAGTTTAATGCCTTTTATTTAGTATTGCAGTGGTACCAGTTTCAAGCAACATTAAATATAATATAATACCTTGATAAATATTTCTCTAATTAACTAATAGTAAACATTGATTGCTCGCCAAGCAAGGCAAGTGCAGCCAGGCATAGGAATTTGGTCGCCTGGACATTCAGCGCTGCCTAGTACAGGCAATGTTTCAGGGCTGCATCCAAACATGGTCTAGGCAGCTTCCAGGAGCCTTGCCTCCTAGGCAAAAGAGACCCAGGTCCCAACCAAACACGCCCTAAGCATCTCCAATTGTTTCTTAGAAAAATTGACTTGGGAAAAAGTTGTCATTTAGCAACTTGCTAAAACTTTTGGCAAATAAATTTTTCATGTATCTCCAATAGTTTGGTAAAATAACATAGAAAAATATTCCAACTTGGTAAAAATAACATAGAAACGCCGGATAGCAAGTGAAGCTGACTTGGTAAAATATAGCAAGTAGATGGCCTACGATTCCAACTTGGAAAATTTAGCAAGTCATGTATCAATCTGTTGGAGAACGTTTTTTCTTCTTTTCCCATAAAACAAGGATAGCAAGTCATTTTTCCCAAACTATTGGAGATGCTTAGGGATGCTCTAATACATGTATTATCTGACTCATTTTCTATTCTTTATGTTGTCTCTATATGTTTCTGCTCAAAAGATGCATAGTCATAAATCATGCAAAAAATATAGATCTAGAAATTTAGAAAAATCAAACTTTATTATGTTTAAGTCTCTAACAAATTTTGGCAAAATTTTGACCAAATATGGATAATTTCATAGGTGGCCAAAAAATTTCTAATACGAAACATCATAACTTGGTTCTTAGTTCATATATATTCAGTGACTAAATATACATAGAATGTGATCCGGACAATATAGGAGCATATCATCATACACAACACTCGAAGATGTGAAGTATATAAACTATACAACAAAAAATAAAATAATTAATTTCGTTTTGGTGAAGATTACATGTACGAAGAGAGCCGTGCAAACTCTCGTTGTTACTTGTTAGCATGTAATAAAGTATAATGTGTTGTGGAAAACAATCTAGAGATATTGGTTCATATTAAAATATATAGATAGGGGGAAGCTATATGTAGGAGTGGTAAAGGACTCTCAAATTAACCAAGCAAATTTAAGGATCGAGTTCAATAAAAATTGGGTCATAACATTAATGATTTTGAACTAAAATTAGATAGAACTAGTTGGATTGTTAAAGAAATCATAAGGATCATGATCCATTACCACACCTAGCTATATGATCATACAAATAGCAGTACTGATGCTACCTGGAAGAAGCAAACGTTGAAAGGATTACAACCTAACGTGTCACGTGGCCATACACTAAAGTGGCAAAGGCCCTCTACGAACACGATACTCCGCAGGTATAGATTTTAATTGTCATGAAAAAGTTTTAACAGAAAAAAACTGGTTTCTACAGAAAAAAAAGTATGACAAATTGTGATGTGTGATATATATGGTGAAGGACCGAAAGAGTCAAACCAAGGCGACCAGAGGGGGGGTGAATGGGAGCCTCAAAAATTTCTTCAAAGAAACTACGGCCTCAGTCCCAATAAAGTCAACCCCCAAAAGCTTTGTTCTCAGAAGCGATGCCCACGACCCTTGGAAGAGGGTGGATGATCCCTAAGATCACAGCGAGGCACACTGACCAGAGAATAAGAAGAAAACCATACGGAGAACTGAGCCAACGAGGCCTCGGGGCAAAAACTCCGATTCGCCCGAGGCTCGAGAAAGGCTTCAGGAGAAAAACACCGACTCGCCCGAGGCTGAGGGAGGTCTCGGAGGAAAACTCCGTCTCGCCCGAGGGTCGGGGCTCGAGAGAGGGCTCGGAGCAAAACTCCGACTCGCCCGAGGCTTGAGGCTCGAGAGAGGCCTCAGAGTGAAACTCCGACTCGCCCGAGGCTGAGGGGACCTCGGAAAAGTTCCGATTCGTCCGAGGCTCAAGAGGCCTCGGAAAAGTTCCGCCTCGCCCGAGGGTGGTCTCGGCTTACTCGAGAGTCACCGTACGAAGGTAGCCTCGGCACGTTCCGACACCCGAGCCTGCTGCGAACTGCTCCCGCAGAAGCTCGGATCTGGGACGCGTTCTCCCGAAAAGCAATCCCTCCAAAACTCGATCAAGACACAATCCCAGTTTCCAAACTTGGAGAAGAAGATCACAGGGTAGTTAGAAGACTATCCCCAAGAGATCATCTTCTCAGAACAACCAAGAACACAGGGAAATCAAAAAGGGACAGTGGATGAACGAAAAAGTGCCACGAAACGAAATCGAATCTCGTCCGATCTATTCGATCATGAGGAGTTAGATGAATTCCTTTGGTCGAAATGACCTCCTCAATGATACGAACAAACTGATTCAAACGGATTTCGCAAAGACACACTGGAGAGAGAGATCGAGCGACGGGAAAATCGAGCAGAGCCAAAACGCAACGAACACAGTGCACTACACAAGCCAATCGCAAAACTCAGCCAACGAACACAGTGCACAACACGTATCTGCTCGGAGGGTGAGGATACGGCCTCACTTCCTTGAATCAACAGAACACAGAGGTGGTCTCTCTGTGGATCTCAACTAGCTACAGCAGGGAATGGGAGAGCAGGAAACCCTAAGAACAAAAGCAACTAACTGAGATAGGAAGGGAGGAGGGTGTCTCCCTCTATTTATACTACAACTAGCCTAAGTCTATTTCCTACTCTACCCTCTCTAAGCTATTTACAGAGCAAGCCAGCTAAACCCTAAGGCTATACTGGACCAACTCAGTGGTAGGTGTATCCGACGGCCACGCCGCACAACTCGTCCGCGTTGCCTCCGCGCAACCTTCCGATTGCCGCCACGTGCCGCCTTTGCTCTGTACCCCCGGTTTTGAGGCCCAAACCGGGAAACCAGCCTTCCAGTATCTGAGTTTTGAGGCCCAAACTCAGCAAACCGTCCTCAGCCCGAGTTTTGTGGCCAAACTCGAAACCCTCAGCACCCAGGTTTTGAGGCCCCAAACCTGAAAACCGTCCACCGGTGGTTTTTCCCTGGCTGAACCACCAAACCGGCGTCGTAGAGGGGATGCACCTCCCGTGCACCCCATCCACCGACACGTGTTCCCAGGTCCTCGACCTGAGCAACACATGACCGCACTTCTTTGCTTGTCGTCGTCACAGGCTGCCAGCCTCCACAGCTGATCCTCAGGTACTCCGGTCCCTCAGTCCAAGCCTCACGTCTGCCCTTCATCGCTCGGTACATTGGCATGGCACGTCCGCCGCACGGCACGCCCCATCCTTCACCGCACCCGGTCCGTCAGCACAGCACGTCTCAACTTGACCTTCACCTACCCTCGATCACTGTCTCCGTGCTCGACACCTGCACAACACAAGCCAAAGAACATGCGCATCAACCCGTTGACAATCACTCATCACTCAGAGCCTTCGGCATACACCCATGTATCCGCAATCTCCCCCTTGATGAGTGCATTGTCAACTACCCACAAAAATCATAATAAAAGAGAAAGAAAAAGGAAAGGAGGAAGGAGAGGAGAAAAAACTCAACCAAATGACCCAAAAGCATAGCAAAGCTGGAAAAGGTCAAGTGAAAAGAGCAGAACAACTTGGTCCCCAAAGACATGGCAACGGCTCGACGCAACCAAGCAAAGCAAAGCTAGCCCTCAAGAAGAGGTAGAACAGGCTCAACACCGCTAGCAATATCAATCGAAGCTTCCAGAGAAAAGAGCTCGACAACAACTGAAGCAAAGGTGGTGAAAACGAGGCAAAATGCTAGTCCCTCAAGATAGAGGCAACGGCTCAACACAACTAGCACAGAAAACTCGACACCAAACCTATCAGCCTGCGAGAAAGCAGCAAGACTCGAGGCAGAGGCCGAGGCTCGAGGCAGAGGCCGAGGCCGGGGCTCGAGGAAAAAACAGACCGAGGCAGAGGCTCGAGGCCGGGCTCGAGGCCGGGGCTCGAGGAAAAAACAGACCGAGGCTCGAGGCTTGAGCAAAAAACAGACAGCCCCTGAACAATAAAGCTCGAGGCGTGACTGAGGCTATGTGAAGCAACAGCATAGCTCGGGCCGAGACTCCTCCGCTCCCCTTGACGTGCAGATAATAACTCCCCCTCGATGAACTCCAGGAACAGGGAACATATGCTGTGACTGAGGCTATTGTGAAGCAACAGCATAGCTCGAGGCCGAGACTCCCTCCGCTCCCCCTTGACTAGTGCAGATAATAACTCCCCTCGGATGAACATCCAGGGAACAGGGAACATATGATTTGCAAAATTCTCCCCCTTAGTTGAAAATGCACTTATCAAGAGACAAAATTCTCCCCCTTCCATTATGCAAAGAAGTCAGAGATGCAAGTCAGGAGCTTCAGACTTATAGTCAAAAGAATGCAAAAATGCTCTAAACAGTATAGCCCGAGGGACGCAACAGATGCATACAGGCTCAGCGAAGGCTCAGACTGATCACTGGATTTGAAATATGAGCCATATGAGCAATAGTGAGCAGTTTTGAGTCAAAAAGGTATTCACCATCAAAATAGCACTAAACAAAGCGTAGACAGGAGTCTATACAAGTGCTAAACATGTATACAAGGTGAACTACCCCTAGCACAGTTCAATCATCATGCATAGGAATGAAGCATATACTTGTGTTATATCGGAGTTGCAGCGGTGAAATTACACAAGTTTAATTATTTGCATGTGAATGCGAGAGGTTGAAAGCTTGTCTTTGCCTTACTTTTCAACCGAGCGAAGCCTATGCCGAAGCAATCAGGAGCTTAAAGCTACGGTTTCGGTCATACACTACACGGCTCAAGTTTAACTCAAAATGCAATGAGAAACAGTCTTGATACCGTGAGGTGTTGACAAGCAATCCCATCTCGATCTTTTTTTTTACTAAAGCTTGGTTCAATTTTTAAACATTATATGAACAGACCAAGCAAGTGAATGACTCAGAACTAGAGACATAGCAACCTAGCATATATGAAAAGCGCGAGCAAACTCAACACAACCTACACCTTGCTAGTTGCATATCTAATGGTGAACATTATTTAAAAAATTCACAATTTTAAAATAGCTCAGCCCACAACATGTACTAGTGATCAGTAAGAGCATAAGCTACAGGCCTCCATCATAAGCCTCGGATCAGACTGAAAAAGGTGTAAATACATTCTAGTGATTAAAATCTGAGGCTCAGAATGTATGTTGAAACGCAAAAGAAGAGAAAGACAAATTTAAAAAGTCAATCTGTACACAGCACAAAAGTTTCCCCCATCTAAAAGGGGAAACACACACCAAGCTCACCCCTCAACCGATTAAAGGTTGATTCGTCTAAAGGCTTGGTAAAAATATCGGCCAGTTGATGATGAGTATCGACATGGCGAAGGTCGATATCACCCATCTCCTGGTGGTTTCGCAAAAAATGAAAGCGCATCAATATGTTTGGTCTTCGAGTGAAGCACGGGGTTCTTAGCAACGCTAATAGCACTCGTGCTATCACAAAGCAAAGGAACACGAGAACTCAGACCAAAATCACGCAAAGTAGCCATCATCCAGAGTAACTGGGAACAGCAGCTAGCCACAGCAACATACTCAGCCTCCGTGGTAGACTGGGCGACACTAGACTGCTTGCGAGAAGACCACGAAACAGAGAGAGAAGAACCGATAAACTGGCAAGTCCCAGAGGTGGACTTGCGATCAATACGACACCCAGCAAAATCGGCATCAGAATAACCGCAGAGGGAGAGAGTGGATGAGGCCGAATACCAGATCCCGAGCTCGGGTGTGAACCGAAGGTACCTGAAGACCCTCTTCACCGCCGACGGTGAGTGAGAAATACGCGGTGAGGCCTGGAAGCGCGCGCACAGACACATCGCAAACTGGATGTCTGGGCGTGTCGCCGTCAAGTAGAGGAGCGATCCAATCATGCTGCGGTACTCCTTCTGGTCCACTGCTTCGCCATCCACATCCGCATCCAGGGCAGTCATTGTCGACATGGGCGTGGGAAGAGGCTTGACCTCACCCATGTCGAACCGCTTCAGCAAGTCCTTGGTGTACTTGCCCTGGTGCACAAACGTCCCTTCTCGGGATTGCTTAATTTGCAACCCGAGAAAGAATGTCAGCTCTCCCATCATGCTCATCTCGAACTCCCTGCTCATAGTATCTGCAAACTTGGCAACCAAAGCGTGAGAAGAACCACCGAAAATGATATCATCCACGTAAATCTGGACCAAGAGAGTGTCTTTGCCTTGCCTGAGGAGAAAAAGCGTTTTATCTACACATCCCATTTTAAAACCCTTAGCAAGCAAGAAGGTTTTTAACCTATCATACCAGGCTCTAGGGGCTTGTTTCAGACCATATAACGCTTTGTGAAGTTTAAAAACATGGTTCGGAAACTTGGGATTTTCAAAACCGGGGGCTGCTCAACATATACTTCCTCTTCTATGTAGCCGTTTAAGAAGGCACTCTTGACATCCATTTGAAACAATTTAAAACCTTTGGATGCAGCAAAAGCCAAGAGTATCCTAATAGCCTCCAAACGAGCTACAGGAGCAAAAGTCTCCTCATAGTCTATCCCTCCTTCTGACTGTAACCCTTCGCTACAAGCCTGGCCTTGTTTCTAACAACTTGGCCATCCTCTCCTTGCTTGTTCTTGAAAACCCATTTTGTCCCAATAGGTTTACAGTCAGGTGGAGGTGGAACTAGAACCCAAACCGATTTCGCTCAAAGTTTTCTAACTCCTCATGCATGGCATTGACCCGTCTGGATCCGTCAAAGCGTGTCCAACATCTCGGGGCTCAAAATTAGCGACAAAAGCAGAGTGAGCAAAGTGTGAGATTTGCTGAGACCTGGACCGAGTGACTCGGTCGTCGAGGCTGCCGATCATCTGCTGAGGCGGGTGCCGGCGCTGGATGTGCTGCGGAGCCTCCTTGGCCGAGGTGGCCTCGGCTTCAGCCTCAGCAGCAGCTGGTGCCTCCCTGGGTACAAAAGGTACGCGCGGGGGTGGCGGATCCCACGGCCCCCAGGAAGAAGAGGTCTCGGGGCCGTGGATCGTCGTCGAGGCTTCTCTATGGGCCTCGGTGAGTGGAGGGGGTGCTGGACCGTCAATACCCTCTGCAGGGTCGTCCATACCCTCGGCACCCCCTCCCGGTCATCAAAAAAGGGCTCGCCGACCTCATGATCACCTGCACGCTCAAAACGAGAAGAAGGACAAACGAGAGTCTCGTCGAAGGTGACATCTGATGTCTCCATGACTCGGTTAGTGTCAAGGTTAAGTACACAATAAGCCCGAGAGTGAGTGCCATAACCCAAAAACACACCGTCAGAGGAACGAGACTCAAACTTGTCTAGGTTGCCTTTCTTCAAAATAAAACAGTGGCAACCGAAGACTCTAAAATAACTCACTTTGGGTTGGCGACCAAAACGCAACTCATAAGAAGTCTTTTTCAAGAACGCTCGCAGAAAAATGCGATTGAAATATAGCACGCAGTGTTATAGCCTCGGCCCAGTAGCGCCTGGGAGTCCTATGCTCGTCGAGCATCGTCCTGGCCATCTCAATGAGGGTCCGATTTTTCCTCTCTACAACACCATTCTGTGGCGGTGTGTAGGGGGAAGAAAACTGGTGCTCTAAACCCAGAGAGTTACAGAACTTCTCAAAATCCGATTTTTAAATTCGGAACCATTATCACTTCTAATAGCTCGCATCGAGTTCAAAGGGAACTCGATCTGAAGACGTAAAATCAGATTGCGAGCAAAGGAAAAAGTCTCGGTTTCTCGGCTAAAAAAGAAACCCACGAATATCTCGAAAAGTCATCAACAACAACCAAAACATACCACTTCCCCCAACCGAGCTCACCCGAGCTGGACCAACAAGATCCATGTGTAAAAGCTCTCCAGGGTGCGAGGTCATGACCTTAGTCACTGGATGGTGGGGAGCAGCGACCATCTTCCCGTGTCTACAAGAGTGACAAACTAGATCCTTCTCCATCGAAAGCTTGGGCAATCCTCGGATTAGGCCAAGTGAGCTAAGTCTTGCAAGCAAGTCGAAGCTTAAATGACCGAGCCTCCTATGCCACTTCCAAAGATCAGAGGAGGAAGGACTAGCCAAAAGACAGCGAGAAGTGCCAAAAGACTCCGAGAAATTCGCACGAAAGACTTTCCCAAAGGGCGAAATCAGACATACTAGATTGCCCTGAGGGTCCAAAATACGACTGAGATTCGGTTTAAAACGAATCTCATAGTCATCGTCAAAAAGTTGCGAAACAGAAAGCAAGTTAAAATGCAAGTTAGAAACAAGAGCAACATCGCGCAACACAAAGTGCTCATTAACCCGCACTGATCCGCGGGACACTACCTTACCCTTGCTGTTGTCGCCGAAGGTTATGTACTCCTTTCCGGCAACAGGACTAAGGCTGGAGAACCACTTGGCGTTTCCGGTCATGTGCCTCGAGCAACCGGAATCCACCAACCAAATGTCCTCCAACCGATTTACCTACATCAATAAAAGACATAGGGTGAGCATACGGTCCAACACTGGGGTTAGTGAAGTGAGGGAAATACCAGTGTTGGGCCGGCTGCTCAAAAGAACAGTTAGGATAAAAACCATTCCTATACTGTCTACAAGAGAAGCGATCACCATGCTGAGGAGAAACATGGTCCGCTAGGGAAGGAGCGCTCACTGCAATGCTCAAACTGCAGTGGGGGAAAACGCTCAACAAACCTCCGCCACGGGGTCCGTCAACTGCAAAAGCAGGACCCCGTCGGGCACGCTCTCTACGAGGCCTACGCCTGGGAGCCTGAGGCTCAACATGCTGCCGAGGCTCTGGTCCTCTAGGCCGAGGCTCTGGGCCTCTAGGCCGAGGCTCTCTCCTCAGAGCCCTCCGCTGCTGAGGCCTGGGAGCTTGAAGCTGAGGCCTGGGAGCACGAGGCTGAGGCTGAGGCCTCGGGGCACGAGGCTGAGGCTGAGAGGCCTCGAGACTTGAGGCTCTGAGCCCCTGGTCCTAACAGCAGGCCTTGGTGCCCTCTCCCTGGCACGGCGCGCTTCTCTCCTGCGCCTAAAACAGAACTCACTCAAGTGACCATCTCTCCCACAAAAATCACACTGGTACCTCACCACACGCAAAGGGGGTTGTTGGTACGCAGGGCTGTGGGTGTGGCTCACTTTGCCCTTCTGTGGCAAGCACTCCCCCTGGATGGATGGCATTGTGTCGAGCTTGTTTTTGAGGTGGCTCGGCTTGGGTGCCCACACTTGGTTTTTGGGTGGAGCTCTCGGGGGTTCCTCAAAAACCCCGTCTTTGGTGATAGGCTTGACAGTCTCACTGGGTGGCAGCTTGGTCAACTTGGGAGTGGTGGTGGAGTTGGGCTTCTCACTAGGATTTAGACCACTCGACTCTCCAATCTTCCCAAAAGCAAAAAGGTCAACACCCGGAGCAAAACCTACACCAGGACCCCCAGCAGCTCGCTTGAATTGGGAAATCATCATCCTGAGCTGCGGCTCACTACAGGAGACCCATGACAAGATGGTCCGAAGGTATGTGTTTTCTTCCTCGGTTTGCATCTTGTCATGCTTGACATTTGCAATCTCCATCTCCAGACCCTCGCACAAGGCGCACCTCACGACACAAGTGCTATCCGAGTTGGCCTCTTCAAGAGACACAATCTTGGCATTCTTCTCTGCCAACTCAGATTGCAAGACAGGACAAGTCTTGCATGCACCCAACAGCTGAGGCCTAGCACGGAGCTCATCCACCTCTCCAACCAACGCAGCATACTTACCTCTCAAAGTGAGAAGGTCAGTCATGTGCGCTGTGCACGACTCACACTCAGCCTCCTCCGACACGACTACGGTGGACCGAGCGAACTCAAGCTCCTTCACCGTGTCCTCCCACTTCTGCCTAAACTCCTTGCGCTCTCTAGCAGCACGCCTGAGCAGTTTGTCTTGGCTAAGGAGGGCAGCAGTAAGCTTCTCAACCTCGGAAGAAAGTTCGTCGTAGGTGAGAGATACCTGGGGGAGGTGTCGTCGTCGTTGTCGTTCCGAGGCGTGTGCTCCAGCCCGCCTTCGGCCTCATCGCCGAGCGCCATGGTGCAGAGGCCGTCGTCGTGGCGAGGAAGCAGAGGCCGTTCAGCTGGTCCTCGATCCTCTTCTTCTTCTCGGACTCGTCATCGCTCGAAGAAGCGGAGTCGTCATCCGAGCCGTCGACGTCGCTGAGCGTGGCGAAGAATGCGCGCTGCTCAGCCTGGGCCTTCTCCAAGTACTTCTTCTTGATGTACTCCTTGTTGAAGCCGCCCCTCTTCTTGTGCCTCGGAGGAACGTACTTCTCTTTGCGCTTGCCGGAGTCGTACTTGTGCTCATGATCGCCCTTCCCCTGATGCTTGTTCTTCTTGGGCAGTTGGCGATGAAGTGGTCGGGGTCGCCGCACTCGTAGCATCCCGAGCGTCCTCCTCCGCGGCGACGGTTCATGCGGTTGTTGTGAAACGCGTGAACCGGTTGGCAAGCAAAGCCAACTCATCATCCCCTAGCGTCTCAAGCTGGTCCTCTGTAACAGAAAAGAGAGACGAGAGTGCACAGCCAGCAGAGAGGTTAGCGGAAGAACCAGAAACCAAAGCCATCGTCGGGCCAGAAGGATTCGCATAAGAAGCCCTCGACATGGCGTCGATCTCACTGGACTTGAGCTTACTGAAGAGCTCGTCGCAGGTGAGGGTCTCATAGTTAGGTGATTCGATGATCGCCTGGACTTTTGAGTCCCACACCGACCGGTCAAGAGTGTGCAAAAGCTTCAAAGCACGCTCATGATCGTCAAAAGGCAACTGCTCTCTGTTAGCCCTCATCCTGTTGACAATCACCTGAAAGCGAGCGAATAAACTCTCTATGCTCTCGCCAGGCTGATGTCGGAAGTTCTCATACTCTCTCTTAAATGACTCGTAGAGTCGGGTTTTGACTTGAGAGGTACCCTCATGAAAACGCATGAGGGTGTCCCAGATCTCCCGAGCCGTAGAGAGGTGAGAAACGCGGTCAAACTCTCCCATGCTCAACATGAAAAGAGAGCATTACGGGCTCGGCTATTGCATCGTGCTCATCAATTTGCTGTTGAGTGACACGAGCAGCCAAGACCACGTAACTCAGCATTGTTGCAAATCTCCCAAACAGAAGAGCCCATGCTCTGGAGATAGGCTGACATGCGTATCTTCCAATACGCATAGTTCGTCCCATCAAAGAACGGCGGTTTGCCCACGCCGCGATCCATGTCGCCTTCTGTGGATCTGGAACCGGCTAAGGTAGAAGATCGTTAACCTGCTCCGATACCAATTGAAGGACCGAAAGTGTCAAACCAAGGCGACCAGAGGGGGGGTGAATGGGAGCCTCAAAAATTTCTTCACAGAAACTACGGCCTCAGTCCCAATAAAGTCAACCCCCAAAAGCTTTGTTCTCAGAAGCGATGCCCACGACCCTTGGAAGAGGGTGGATGATCCCTAAGATCACAGCGAGGCACCACTGACCAGAGAATAAGAAGAAAACCTACGGAGAACTGAGCCAACAAGGCCTCGGGGCAAAAACTCCGATTCGCCCGAGGCTCAAGAAAGGCTTCAGGAGAAAACACCGACTCGCCCGAGGCTGAGGGAGGTCTCGGAGGAAAACTCCGTCTCGCCCGAGGGTCGGGGCTCGAGAGAGAGGCCTCGGAGCAAAACTCCGACTCGCCCGAGGCTTGAGGCTCGAGAGAGGCCTCAGAGTGAAACTCCGACTCGCCCGAGGCTTGAGGGGACCTCGGAAAAAGTTCCGATTCGTCCGAGGCTCAAGAGGCCTCGGGAAAAGTTCCGCCTCGCCCGAGGGTGGTCTCGGCTTACTCGAGAGTCACCGTACAAAGGTAGCCTCGGCACGTTCCGACACCCGAGCCTGCTGCGAACTGCTCCCGTAGAAGCTCGGATCTGGACGCGTTCTCCCGAAAAGCAAATCCCTCCAAAACTCGATCAAGACACAATCCCAAGTTTCCAAACTTGGAGAAGAAGATCACAGGGTAGTTAGAAGACTATCCCCAAGAGATCATCTTCTTAGAACAACCAAGAACACAGGGAAATCAAAAAGGGACAGTGGATGAACGAAAAAGTGCCACGAAAACGAAATCGTCCCGATCTATTCGATCATGAGGAGTTAGATGAATTCCTTTGGTCGAAATGACCTCCTCAATGATACGAACAAACTGATTCAAACGGATTTCGCAAAGACACACTGGAGAGAGAGATCGAGCGACGGGAAAATTGAGCAGAGCCAAAGAACGCAACGAACACAGTGCACTACACAAGCCAATCGCAAAACTCAGCCAACGAACACAGTGCACAACACGTATCAGCTCAGGAAGGGTGAGGATACGGCCTCACTTCCTTGAATCAACAGAACACAGAGGTGAGTCTCTCTGTGGATCTCAACTAGCTACAGCAGGGAATGGGAGAGCAGGAAACCCTAAGAACAAAAGCAACTAACTGAGATGGGAAGGGAGGAGAGTGTCTCCCTCTATTTATACTACAACTAGCCTAAGTCTATTTCCTACTCTACCCCTCTCTAAGCTATTTACAGAGCAAGCCAGCTATACCCTAAGGCTATACTGGACCAACTCAGTGGTAGGTGTATCCGACGGCCACGCCCGCACAACTCGTCCGCGTTGCCTCCGCGCAACCTTCCGATTGCCGCCACGTGCCGCCTTTGCTCTGTACCCCCGGTTTTGAGGCCCAAACCGGGAAACCAGCCTTCCAGTATCTGAGTTTTGAGGCCCAAACTCAGCAAACCGTCCTCAGCCCGAGTTTTGTGGCCAAACTCGGAAACCCTCAGCACCCAGGTTTTGAGGCCCAAACCTGAAAACCGTCCACCGGTGGTCTTTCCCTGGCTGAACCACCAAACCGGCGTCGTAGAGGGGATGCACCTCCCGTACACCCCATCCACCGACACGTGTTCCCAGGTCCTCGACCTGAGCAACACATGACCGCACTTCTTTGCTTGTCGTCGTCACAGGCTGCCAGCCTCCACAGCTGATCCTCAGGTACTCCGGTCCCTCAGTCCAAGCTTCACGTCTGCCCTTCATCGCTCGGTACATTGGCATGGCACATCCGCCGCACGGCACGCCCATCCTTCACCGCACCCGGTCCATCAGCACAGCACGTCTCAACTTGACCTTCACCTACCCTCGATCACTGTCTCCGTGCTCGACACCTGCACAACACAAGCCAAAGAACATGCGCATCATACCCGTTGACAATCACTCATCACTCAGAGCCTTCGGCATACACCCATGTATCCGCAATCTCCCCCTTGATGAGTGCATTGTCAACTACCCACACAAATCTTAATAAAAGAGAAAGAAAAAGGAAAGGAGGAAGGAGAGGAGAAAAAAACTCAACCAAATGACCCAAAAGCATAGCAAAGCTGGAAAAGGTCAAGTGAAAAGAGCAGAACAACTTGGTCCCCAAAGACATGGGCAACGGCTCGACGCAACCAAGCAAAGCAAAGCTAGCCCTCAAGAAGAGGTAGAACAGGCTCAACACCGCTAGCAGATATCAATCGAAGCTACCAGAGAAAAGAGCTCGACAACAAGTGAAGCAAAGGTGGAAAACGAGGCAAAATGCTAGTCCCTCAAGATAGAGGCAATTGGCTCAACACAACTAGCACAGAAAACTCGACACCAAAACCTATCAGCCTGCGAGAAAGCAGCAAGACTCGAGGCAGAGGCCGAGGCTCGAGGCAGAGGCCGAGGCCGGGGCTCGAGGAAAAAACAGACCGAGGCAGAGGCTCGAGGCCGGGGCTCGAGGCCGGGGCTCGAGGAAAAAACAGACCGAGGCTCGAGGCTTGAGCAAAAACAGACGAGCTCCCCCTCGAACAATAAAGCTCGAGGCTGTGACTGAGGCTATTGTGAAGCAACAGCATAGCTCGAGGCCGAGACTCCCTCCGCTCCCCCTTGACTAGTGCAGATAATAACTCCCCCTCGGATGAACATCCAGGGAACAGGGAACATATGGCTGTGACTGAGGCTATTGTGAAGCAACAGCATAGCTCGAGGCCGAGACTCCCTCCGCTCCCCCTTGACTAGTGCAGATAATAACTCCCCCTCGGATGAACATCCAGGGAACAGGGAACATATGATTTGCAAAATTCTCCCCCTTAGTTGAAAATGCACTTATCAAGAGACAAAAATTCTCCCCCCTTCCATTATGCAAAGAAGTCAGAGATGCAAGTCAGGAGCTTCAGACTTATAGTCAAAAGAATACAAAAACGCTCTAAACAGTATAGCCCGAGGGACGCAACAGATGCATACAGGCTCGGCGAAGGCTCAGACTGATCACTGGATTCGAAATATGAGCCATATGAGCAATAGTGAGCAGTTTTGAGTCAAAAAGGTATTCACCATCAAAATAGCACTAACAAAGCGTAGACAGGAGTCTATACAAGTGCTAAACATGTATACAAGGTGAACTATCCCTAGCACAGTTCAATCATCATGCATAGGAATGAAGCATATACTTGTTTTATATCGGAGTTGCAGCGGTGAAATTACACAAGTTTAATTATTTGCATGTGAATGCGAGAGGTTGAAAGCTTGTCTTTGCCTTACTTTTCAACCGAGCGAAGCCTATGCCGAAGCAATCAGGAGCTTAAAGCTACGGTTTCGGTCACACACTACACGGCTCAAGTTTAACTCAAAATGCAATGAGAAACAGTCTTGATACCGTGAGGTGTTGACAAGCAATCCCATCTCGATCTTTTTATTTTACTAAAGCTTGGTTCAAATTTTAAACATTATATGAACAGACCAAGCAAGTGAATGACTCAGAACTAGAGACATAGCAACCTAGCATATATGAAAAGCGCGAGCAAACTCAACACAACCTACACATGCTAGTTGCATATCTTAATGGTGAACATTATTTAAAAAATTCACAATTTTAAAATAGCTCAGCCCACAACATGTACTAGTGATCAGTAAGAGCATAAGCTACAGGCCTCCATCATAAGCCTCGGATCAGACTGAAAAGGGTGTAAATACATTCTAGTGATTAAAAATCTGAGGCTCAGAATGTATGTTGAAACGCAAAAGAAGAGAAAGACAAATTAAAAAGTCAATCTGTACACAGCACAAAATGTTTCCCCCATCTAAAAGGGGAAACACACACCAAGCTCACCCCTCAACCGATTAAAGGTTGATTCGTCTAAAGGCTTGGTAAAAATATCGGCCAGTTGATGATGAGTATCGACATGGCGAAGGTCGATATCACCCATCTCCTGGTGGTTTCGCAAAAAATGAAAGCGCACATCAATATGTTTGGTCTTCGAGTGAAGCACGGGGTTCTTAGCAACGCTAATAGCACTCGTGCTATCACAAAGCAAAGGAACACGAGAACTCAGACCAAAATCACGCAAAGTAGCCATCATCCAGAGTAACTGGGAACAGCAGCTAGCCACAGCAACATACTCAGCCTCCGTGGTAGACTGGGCGACACTAGACTGCTTGCGAGAAGACCACGAAACAAGAGAAGAACCGATAAACTGGCAAGTCCCAGAGGTGGACTTGCGATCAATACGACACCCAGCAAAATCGGCATCAGAATAACCGCAGAGGGAGAGAGTGGATGAGGCCGAATACCAGATCCCGAGCTCGGGTGTGAACCGAAGGTACCTGAAGACCCTCTTCACCGCCTGACGGTGAGAAATACGCGGTGAGGCCTGGAAGCGCGCGCACAGACACACCGCAAACTGGATGTCTGGGCGTGTCGCCGTCAAGTAGAGGAGCGATCCAATCATGCTGCGGTACTCCTTCTGGTCCACTGCTTCGCCATCCACATCCGCATCCAGGGCAGTCATTGTCGACATGGGCGTTGGAAGAGGCTTGACCTCACCCATGTCGAACCGCTTCAGCAAGTCCTTGGTGTACTTGCCCTGGTGCACAAACGTCCCTTCTCGGGATTGCTTAATTTGCAACCCGAGAAAGAATGTCAGCTCTCCCATCATGCTCATCTCGAACTCCCTGCTCATAGTATCTGCAAACTTGGCAACCAAAGCGTGAGAAGAACCACCGAAAATGATATCATCCACGTAAATCTGGACCAAGAGAGTGTCTTTGCCTTGCCTGAGGAGAAAAAGCGTTTTATCTACACATCCCATTTTAAAACCCTTAGCAAGCAAGAAGGTTTTTAACCTATCATACCAGGCTCTAGGGGCTTGTTTCAGACCATATAACGCTTTGTGAAGTTTAAAAACATGGTTCGGAAACTTGGGATTTTCAAAACCGGGGGGCTGCTCAACATATACTTCCTCTTCTATGTAGCCGTTTAAGAAGGCACTCTTGACATCCATTTGAAACAATTTAAAACCTTTGGATGCAGCAAAAGCCAAGAGTATCCTAATAGCCTCCAAACGAGCTACAGGAGCAAAAGTCTCCTCATAGTCTATTCCCTCCTTCTGACTGTAACCCTTCGCTACAAGCCTGGCCTTGTTTCTAACAACTTGGCCATCCTCTCCTTGCTTGTTCTTGAAAACCCATTTTGTCCCAATAGGTTTACAGTCAGGTGGAGGTGGAACTAGAACCTTTTCTAACTCCTCATGCATGGCATTGACCCAGTCTGGATCCGTCAAAGCGTGTCCAACATCTCGGGGCTCAAAATTAGCGACAAAAGCAGAGTGAGCAAAGTGTGAGATTTGCTGAGACCTGGACCGAGTGACTCGGTCGTCGAGGCTGCCGATCATCTGCTGAGGCGGGTGCCGGCGCTGGATGTGCTGCGGAGCCTCCTTGGCCGAGGTGGCCTCGGCTTCAGCCTCAGCAGCAGCTGGTGCCTCCCTGGGTACAAAAGGTACCGCGCGGGGTGGCGGATCCCACGGCCCCTAGGAAGAAGAGGTCTCGGGGCCGTGGATCGTCGTCGAGGCTTCTCTATGGGCCTCGGTGAGTGGAGGGGGTGCTGGACCGTCAATACCCTCTGCAGGGTCGTCCATACCCTCGGCACCCTCCTCCCGGTCATCAAAAAGAGGCTCGCCGACCTCATGATCACCTGCACGCTCAAAACGAGAAGAAGGACAAACGAGAGTCTCGTCGAAGGTGACATCTGATGTCTCCATGACTCGGTTAGTGTCAAGGTTAAGTACACAATAAGCCCGAGAGTGAGTGCCATAACCCAAAAACACACCGTCAGAGGAACGAGACTCAAACTTGTCTAGGTTGCCTTTCTTCAAAATAAAACAGTGGCAACCGAAGACTCTAAAATAACTCACTTTGGGTTGGCGACCAAAACGCAACTCATAAGAAGTCTTTTTCAAGAACGCTCGCAGAAAAATGCGATTTGAAATATAGCACGCAGTGTTTATAGCCTCGGCCCAGTAGCGCCTGGGAGTCCTATGCTCGTCGAGCATCGTCCTGGCCATCTCAATGAGGGTCCGATTTTTCCTCTCTACAACACCATTCTGTGGCGGTGTGTAGGGGGAAGAAAACTGGTGCTCTAAACCCAGAGAGTTACAGAACTTCTCAAAATCCGAATTTTTAAATTCGGAACCATTATCACTTCTAATAGCTCGCATCGAGTTCAAAGGGAACTCGATCTGAAGACGTAAAATCAGATTGCGAGCAAAGGAAAAAGTCTCGGTTTTCTCGGCTAAAAAGAAAACCCACGAATATCTCGAAAAGTCATCAACAACAACCAGCACATACCACTTTCCCCCAACCGAGCTCACCCGAGCTGGACCAACAAGATCCATGTGTAAAAGCTCTCCAGGGTGCGAGGTCATGACCTTAGTCACTGGATGATGGGGAGCAGCGACTATCTTCCCGTGTCTACAAGAGTGACAAACTAGATCCTTCTCCATCGAAAGCTTGGGCAATCCTCGGATTAGGCCAAGTGAGCTAAGTCTTGCAAGCAAGTCGAAGCTTAAATGACCGAGCCTCCTATGCCACTTCCAAAGATCAGAGGAGGAAGGACTAGCCAAAAGACAGCGAGAAGTGCCAAAAGACTCCGAGAAATTCGCACGAAAGACTTTCCCAAAGGGCGAAATCAGACATACTAGATTGCCCTGAGGGTCCAAAATACGACTGAGATTCGGTTTAAAACGAATCTCATAGTCATCGTCAAAAAGTTGCGAAACAGAAAGCAAGTTAAAATGCAAGTTAGAAACAAGAGCAACATCGCGCAACACAAAGTGCTCATTAACCCGCACTGATCCGCGGGACACTACCTTACCCTTGCTGTTGTCGCCGAAGGTTATGTACTCCTTTCCGGCAACAGGACTAAGGCTGGAGAACCACTTGGCGTTTCCGGTCATGTGCCTCGAGCAACCGGAATCCACCAACCAAATGTCCTCCAACCGATTTACCTACATCAATAAAAGGACATAGGGTGAGCATACGGTCCAACACTGGGGTTAGTGAAGTGAGGGAAATACCAGTGTTGGGCCGGCTGCTCAAAAGAACAGTTAGGATAAAAACCATTCCTATACTGTCTACAAGAGAAGCGATCACCATGCTGAGGGAGACATGGTCCGCTAGGGAAGGAGCGCTCACTGCAATGCTCAAACTGCAGTGGGGGAAAACGCTCAACAAAACCTCCGCCACGGGGTCCGTCAACTGCAAAAGCAGGACCCCGTCGGGCACGCTCTCTACGAGGCCTACGCCTGGGAGCCTGAGGCTCAACATGCTGCCGAGGCTCTGGTCCTCTAGGCCGAGGCTCTGGGCCTCTAGGCCGAGGCTCTCTCCTCAGAGCCCTCCGCTGCTGAGGCCTGGGAGCTTGAAGCTGAGGCCTGGGAGCACGAGGCTGAGGCTGAGGCCTCGGGGCACGAGGCTGAGGCTGAGGCCTCGAGACTTGAGGCTCTGAGCCCCTGGTCCTAACAGCAGGCCTTGGTGCCCTCTCCCTGGCACGGCGCGCTTCTCTCCTGCGCCTAAAACAGAACTCACTCAAGTGACCATCTCTCCCACAAAAATCACACTGGTACCTCACCACACGCAAAGGGGGTTGTTGGTACGCAGGGCTGTGGGTGTGGCTCACTTTGCCCTTCTGTGGCAAGCACTCCCCCTGGATGGATGGCATTGTGTCGAGCTTGTTTTTGAGGTGGCTCGGCTTGGGTGCCCACACTTGGTTTTTGGGTGGAGCTCTCGGGGGTTCCTCAAAAACCCCATCTTTGGTGATAGGCTTGACAGTCTCACTGGGTGGCAGCTTGGTCAACTTGGGAGTGGTGGTGGAGTTGGGCTTCTCACTAGGATTTAGACCACTCGACTCTCCAATCTTCCCAAAAGCAAAAAGGTCAACACCCGGAGCAAAACCTACACCAGGACCCCCAGCAGCTCGCTTGAATTGGGAAATCATCATCCCGAGCTGCGGCTCACTACAGGAGACCCATGACAAGATGGTCCGAAGGTATGTGTTTTCTTCCTCGGTTTGCATCTTGTCATACTTGACATTTGCAATCTCCATCTCCAGACCCTCGCACAAGGCGCACCTCACGACACAAGTGCTATCCGAGTTGGCCTCTTCAAGAGACACAATCTTGGCATTCTTCTCTGCCAACTCAGATTGCAAGACAGGACAAGTCTTGCATGCACCCAACAGCTGAGGCCTAGCACGGAGCTCATCCACCTCTCCAACCAACGCAGCATACTTACCTCTCAAAGTGAGAAGGTCAGTCATGTGCGCTGTGCACGACTCACACTCAGCCTCCTCCGACACGACTACGGTGGACCGAGCGAACTCAAGCTCCTTCACCGTGTCCTCCCACTTCTGCCTAAACTCCTTGCGCTCTCTAGCAGCACGCCTGAGCAGTTTGTCTTGGCTAAGGAGGGCAGCAGTAAGCTTCTCAACCTCGGAAGAAAGTTCGTCGTAGGTGAGAGATACCTGGGAGGTGTCGTCGTCGTTGTCGTTCCGAGGCGTGTGCTCCAGCCCGCCTTCGGCCTCATCGCCGAGCGCCATGGTGCAGAGGCCGTCGTCGTTGGCGAGGAAGCAGAGGCCGTTCAGCTGGTCCTCGATCCTCTTCTTCTTCTCGGACTCGTCATCGCTCGAAGAAGCGGAGTCGTCATCCGAGCCGTCGACGTCGCTGAGCGTGGCGAAGAATGCGCGCTGCTCAGCCTGGGCCTTCTCCAAGTACTTCTTCTTGATGTACTCCTTGTTGAAGCCGCCCCTCTTCTTGTGCCTCGGAGGAACGTACTTCTCTTTGCGCTTGCCGGAGTCGTACTTG
Source organism: Coix lacryma-jobi var. lacryma-jobi (assembly GCA_009763385.1). Taxonomy (NCBI): domain Eukaryota; kingdom Viridiplantae; phylum Streptophyta; class Magnoliopsida; order Poales; family Poaceae; genus Coix; species Coix lacryma-jobi. Next base: position 65,211,746 of record CM019823.1, on the reverse strand, counting down.
TGCTCATGATCGCCCTTCCCCTGATGCTTGTTCTTCTTGGGGCAGTTGGCGATGAAGTGGTCGGGGTCGCCGCACTCGTAGCATCCCGAGCGTCCTCCTCCGCGGCGACGGTTCATGCGGTTGTTGTGAAACCGCGTGAACCGGTTGGCAAGCAAAGCCAACTCATCATCCCCTAGCGTCTCAAGCTGGTCCTCTGTAACAGAAAAGAGAGACGAGAGTGCACAGCCAGCAGAGAGGTTAGCGGAAGAACCAGAAACCAAAGCCATCGTCGGGCCGGAAGGATTCGCATAAGAAGCCCTCGACATGGCGTCGATCTCACTGGACTTGAGCTTACTGAAGAGCTCGTCGCAGGTGAGGGTCTCATAGTTAGGTGATTCGATGATCGCCTGGACTTTTGAGTCCCACACCGACCGGTCAAGAGTGTGCAAAAGCTTCAAAGCACGCTCATGATCGTCAAAAGGCAACTGCTCTCTGTTAGCCCTCATCCTGTTGACAATCACCTGAAAGCGAGCGAATAAACTCTCTATGCTCTCGCCAGGCTGATGTCGGAAGTTCTCATACTCTCTCTTAAATGACTCGTAGAGTCGGGTTTTGACTTGAGAGGTACCCTCATGAAAACGCATGAGGGTGTCCCAGATCTCCCGAGCCGTAGAGAGGTGAGAAACGCGGTCAAACTCTCCCATGCTCAAACATGAAAAGAGAGCATTACGGGCTCGGCTATTGGCATCGTGCTCATCAATTTGCTGTTGAGTGACACGAGCAGCCAAGACCACGTAATCAGCATTGTTGCAAATCTCCCAAACAGAAGAGCCCATGCTCTGGAGATAGGCTGACATGCGTATCTTCCAATACGCATAGTTCGTCCCATCAAAGAACGGCGGTTTGCCCACGCCGCGATCCATGTCGCCTTCTGTGGATCTGGAACCGGCTAAGGTAGAAGATCCTTAACCTGCTCCGATACCAATTGAAGGACCGAAAGTGTCAAACCAAGGCGACCAGAGGGGGGGTGAATGGGAGCCTCAAAAATTTCTTCACAGAAACTACGGCCTCAGTCCCAATAAAGTCAACCCCCAAAAGCTTTGTTCTCAGAAGCGATGCCCACGACCCTTGGAAGAGGGTGGATGATCCCTAAGATCACAGCGAGGCACCACTGACCAGAGAATAAGAAGAAAACCTACGGAGAACTAAGCCAACAAGGCCTCGGGGCAAAAACTCCGATTCGCCCGAGGCTCGAGAAAGGCTTCAGGAGAAAACACCGACTCGCCCGAGGCTGAGGGAGGTCTCGGAGGAAAACTCCGTCTCGCCCAAGGGTCGGGGCTCGAGAGAGAGGCCTCGGAGCAAAACTCCGACTCGCCCGAGGCTTGAGGCTCGAGAGAGGCCTCAGAGTGAAACTCCGACTCGCCCGAGGCTTGAGGGGACCTCGGAAAAAGTTCCGATTCGTCCGAGGCTCAAGAGGCCTCGGGAAAAGTTCCGCCTCGCCCGAGGGTGGTCTCGGCTTACTCGAGAGTCACCGTACAAAGGTAGCCTCGGCACGTTCCGACACCCGAGCCTGCTGCGAACTGCTCCCGTAGAAGCTCGGATCTGGACGCGTTCTCCCGAAAAGCAAATCCCTCCAAAACTCGATCAAGACACAATCCCAAGTTTCCAAACTTGGAGAAGAAGATCACAGGGTAGTTAGAAGACTATCCCCAAGAGATCATCTTCTTAGAACAACCAAGAACACAGGGAAATCAAAAAGGGACAGTGGATGAACGAAAAAGTGCCACGAAAACGAAATCGTCCCGATCTATTCGATCATGAGGAGTTAGATGAATTCCTTTGGTCGAAATGACCTCCTCAATGATACGAACAAACTGATTCAAACGGATTTCGCAAAGACACACTGGAGAGAGAGATCGAGCGACGGGAAAATCGAGCAGAGCCAAAGAACGCAACGAACACAGTGCACTACACAAGCCAATCGCAAAACTCAGCCAACGAACACAGTGCACAACACGTATCAGCTCAGGAAGGGTGAGGATACGGCCTCACTTCCTTGAATCAACAGAACACAGAGGTGAGTCTCTCTGTGGATCTCAACTAGCTACAGCAGGGAATGGGAGAGCAGGAAACCCTAAGAACAAAAGCAACTAACTGAGATGGGAAGGGAGGAGAGTGTCTCCCTCTATTTATACTACAACTAGCCTAAGTCTATTTCCTACTCTACCCCTCTCTAAGCTATTTACAGAGCAAGCCAGCTATACCCTAAGGCTATACTGGACCAACTCAGTGGTAGGTGTATCCGACGGCCACGCCCGCACAACTCGTCCGCGTTGCCTCCGCGCAACCTTCCGATTGCCGCCATGTGCCGCCTTTGCTCTGTACCCCCGGTTTTGAGGCCCAAACCGGGAAACCAGCCTTCCAGTATCTGAGTTTTGAGGCCCAAACTCAGCAAACCGTCCTCAGCCCGAGTTTTGTGGCCAAACTCGGAAACCCTCAGCACCCAGGTTTTGAGGCCCAAACCTGAAAACCGTCCACCGGTGGTCTTTCCCTGGCTGAACCACCAAACCGGCGTCGTAGAGGGGATGCACCTCCCGTACACCCCATCCACCGACACGTGTTCTCAGGTCCTCGACCTGAGCAACACATGACCGCACTTCTTTGCTTGTCGTCGTCACAGGCTGCCAGCCTCCACAGCTGATCCTCAGGTACTCCGGTCCCTCAGTCCAAGCTTCACGTCTGCCCTTCATCGCTCGGTACATTGGCATGGCACGTCCGCCGCACGGCACGCCCATCCTTCACCGCACCCGGTCCATCAGCACAACACGTCTCAACTTGACCTTCACCTACCCTCGATCACTGTCTCCGTGCTCGACACCTGCACAACACAAGCCAAAGAACATGCGCATCATACCCGTTGACAATCACTCATCACTCAGAGCCTTCGGCATACACCCATGTATCCGCATATGGCCACTATGGCGGCATAACACAAGCAGAAAACGAAGCACGATCCCTATGGCCTGTTTGGTTCCCTGCATCCAGCTAAACCAGGCTGGTGGGATGCAGGGACCGGCTGTTTAGTTGTCTGATCATCAGCTTGAGCCAGGCTCCACGCGTGCATGAGGCACCCCAGGGCCAGGCTCTGCGGGTACGAGCAAATCGCCAGTGCCCGCTACGGGAAACTGAAATCGCCCCCCTGCGGTAAAGATCTGTGACGTAGTATGATTGCTCTAACAATTGGTTGTTCAATAATTAAAGCGCTAAACTGAAAACATCTAAGTGTTGGTCTCTTGGCAGCTTTAGGTCTTGTTTGATATGTAGGTCAATCCACATGTGTTCAAATGTATTAGAGTGAAACTTATACTGATTTCCGCTCAAATCCACTTGAATACACGTCGATCTACATGGATTCATGTGCATTGAAATAGGACCTCATCGGCAAAAATCTACACTTAGGAAATAGATACAAGGTCGCATTCATCCATTACTTGTTCCCATGTTATTGCACATGCACCAACAACGCCAAACAAGGAAATTAAATCGAAGGATCGATTGATTTTCTTGCAACGTTAACAACATGCAGTCGGCCCGGAGGCCCGAGCTGGCGGGGTGTGCTTCTGGGAAGGCTGAACAGCAAGACCTCCGACTTCAACGGGTCCCTGGACCTCCCCGCGCCCACCGACAACCTCACCATACTTCAGCAGAAGTTCAGTAACCTCAAACTCAACGATATCGACCTGGTCGCCCTTTCAGGTACCGTAAAAAAAAAAAACATCAACCTGATGCCCTCCCTTTATACTACTCGTTACTAACCAACGCTCCATGCATGCGTTCTCTTGATTTTTGTTGTGACAACGACAGGGGGGGCACACGTTTGGCCGGGTACAGTGCCAATTCGTAGTCGACCGGCTCTACAACTTCAGCGACACAGGCCTCCCGGCCTGACCCAACCATGGACTCAGCTTACCGTGAGTTGCTGTCACAGAGGTGCCCGAGGAACGGCGACGGCGACGGCGACGGCTCGGCGCTGAACGACCTTGATCCAACCACTCGAGACACCTTCGACAACCACTACTACACCAACATCGAGGTGAACCGAGGGTTCCTCAACTCCGATCAGGAGCTCAAGTCGTCGCCGCAGGCGCAAGGCACCACGGCGCCCATCGTCGACCAGTTCGCCGGCAGCCAGGACGCCTTCTTCAAGAATTTTGCGCAGTCCATGATCAACATGGGGGAGAGGTCCGTACCAACTGCAGAAGGGTCAAAGGTAATTTGTTGGTCATCACCGAGGCTTTAATTTGTAAAGTATGTATACTACTGAGGTAACTGAATTCAGATTCAGACTAATAAGGGCGTCACGTAGGCTCCCCCAAATGTGCACGTCTTATCTTATTGTCATGTTTACCTGGTCTTCAAGTGCAATTAAGTTAATATAAATGAAAAAATATTTGCCATTCCGCATCCTATTCTTTATCATGTTGCGGCTGGAATAGTTTGGTTCTGTATATACTCGTCTCATTAAGTGCAAACCGAACAAACTGTCCCAGTGTACATGTCCCAATATTATTTGTGCAATTTTTATTAATGTTGGCAGACCGGAACCGTTTAATTTCATGCTTCACTAATAGAATTTGTCGGTGCATTCGATGGACCACTTCGCTTCACCTCGAGACAAGTTTTATTCTGGTGCCATGTGTTATCTAACTCGTCACTCTACATTTTAAGACTCAAACTAATCAAACTTACCATCGATGATTTTCATGTCCAAACCACCAAATTGTTCATGCCCCATTTCAAGGACTAGACCAGAAAACCCTCATCTCGCTAGGCATGACTCGTCGATGTCCACGTGTATCCGGTCTCCATGTCCTCGGGCTGACGGTCCACCAAGTGCTCGCAGCACCATGATTTGACTTTGTCTAACTCTGGCCTTGAGTTTGATCAATGTTGTTTTCATCGCTCATGTACTCTTGCTCTTCTATATGCCTAGTGTGAGCCACCCATGTTCCGTTCTTGGCATCTTAGTCCTTTGGTCCGAGCCTTCTTGTCCGCCTTCTTCTAAAAGGCATGTACTCTTGCTCTTCTATATGCCTAATGTGAGCCACTCATGTTTCGTTCTTGGCATCTTAGTCCTTTGGTCCGAGCCTTCTTGTCCGCCCTTCACTTGAAAGGTGAAAAAACCTCAATCCTGTCTATCATTGGCCAAAAAAGAATAAGACAGGCACTTCTCAACTTGGTATCCCAACCACTGGCTAGGATGTTAAATCAATGATGCAAGCACAAGTACAGAACACATGGGGATGGCCCGCTATGGGACTGTTACTATTTGCGCGGCAAAGTAGATGAACATGACGCTCTATTGCAGATCGAGCTTAGTAGAGGCCAGCTCTCGAAGTCGAAGCATAGAGAATTACATATATGTCTGAAATATAGAACTGAGAAACTCAAAGTATAATAAATAGATGGATCAAGTCCTTTGGTAAGGCAAAGAAATCTTGTATGTAAACACAGTACTCGACTGCAGCAAGAGGGTGTTATTATCTACTGAGACAAACAACAGAATACTTTGGATTCCACCTTCCCAAGGGTCATTTACCACTTTCCGGTCATCTGATGACCCAAGGGTCATTTACCACTTCCCGGTCAAATGGGTCTGTCTTTCCATCCGTTGTATCCGGGGTTGTTTAAACCCACTCGACTTCGGGAGCACCACAGAATAATTAGGAGCATCGGTAGCTCAACCGCAGCCCGACACGTGGTTCTGTCCGTTTTGCAAAAAAGCCCTTTCCCTTTGTGATAATCAACTCACGATCTAACTTGTCCTCTCTAAAAAGTAAACATGTTTTGATATTTTAAGGATAGAACCCGTATGTAATATTTATTTCAACAGGAAGGAAAAAATTTCGAAGCCTTGCTATTTTGCGAAGAGCCCCCTGTAGCCCAACCCTAGCGCAACACCCAACCATCCATCCCGTCTCTTCCTCAGTTTGTCCCCTCTCTCTATCCTTTCTGCCGCCACCGCCAAACAGCGGTGCTCAGCGTGCGCGCTTCGTCGCTTACCGCCGTCGCTAGAGCATGGGGAGCCACACGAGCATGGTGGCGTTCGGCAGAAACAACATCCAGGCGGGGGCATGGGAAGCTGGGGAGTTCGACGAACTGCTCGTGTCGGCAAAGCGCGACCTCGTCCATGGCGCCGCCTCACCGCTGAGCGCCGCCACCAGGGCTATCGCTTCCACCCTCCGTCCCTCCTTACAGGGGACCTAGGTGCTCCTCCTCCAGCTCCCCTTCCGATTTCCTCCGCCTCTTCCCTCTCCCATTCATCTTATCCTCCTTCCCTCTACCTAGGCGGTCATCGCTGACATCGAAGTGTCCACGGGCCTCACCTACGGAGGAGGTCTCCCATGTCTGGAGGCCCCAGGAGCGCACACTACGAGTGGATCCGACGGGATCCAACCTCGACGGCTCCGGCTGGCCTCCACCACTTGCATCCAACGGAGATTAGTACGTGGTTTCATACTCAGGTATTAAATCTGCAGCTTGTGGTTGACTGCTCGCACCTCTGCTACTTCCCCTTTTCAGTGTGAGTTATCATCAAACACAAATTATTTCTTCACAATTTAATCCTAATCGTCAGAGTGAACAGAAGACCTCCATGTCAAAGTATCAGAACAGATGGTTCTAGGAATTGGTACAGCTGAAATTTCTTGCACTACCTCATCATCAGGGAGAAAAGAGGCTAATAAACTAAGGAAAAGTAAATCAAAGACGAAGTCATGAGAGTTAAGGTGGTGTGCTTTTACCTATTGAAAAGATGCACTTTCTTTGACTCACATAAAAAATGTATTCCTTTTAAAGGTTGGGGGCACTGCATTATCTATCAGTATGGAAAATGCATTATCTATCTTCATGCTCTGATCTTGATGATGCGGTTGAAATCGTAACTCCAACTCCTAGGGTGAAACGTATATCGTCAAATCCAAGATGTTGTAAAAAAAGTCCAAGATGCCTTCCTCATAAGAGGCCCAGGTTATTATCTCTAGCTTGAAGTGTTTGCTTTATTTTCCCGTTAGAAGTGGATGCTGCAGACTAGATAAATACACCATAAAAGTTATAGTATCTTAGTTTACATCTATCAGACTAATATGAGTATAGAGTTGTAGAATGCAGCTCTGTTGATGTATCATTTTCTTGAAATATCGTGAAATTGTAATTCTATATTAGCCTGTTAGTATAGTCATCGCGATATAACATAGTTGCCAGTTGCGTTGTAAGATAAGCTATTATCGGCACCATTAAAATTTGTGCTCTGATTTGCAGAAGTTTTTTTAAACTCTTCAATGATCTTATTCAACTTTTCAAATATATTTTCTTTTTTTGAAACAATTTCATTTACCAAACAAATGGTGGCAAAGAATAATTTGAAACCGTATAGGTTATAATTAGTGGGAACCAAGTATTGTTGAAGCAGCGGACTCATTGCTTAAGGTTGTTGTTACAAAGAACCCTAAAGCTATGATTCAATTATATAATATTGGTGCCTTTTAGTTTGCATTAGTGTATCATGGTTCAAATCTCCTATCAATTGCATAGTTGTTTTTGGCCACACATAATTATATAATCATCAAGCTTTTCATGGTGGTGAGAGGCAGCAACATCTTTGTCTTTGTTGAATCTTTGTTGTATGTCAAGGAATCCAGTGACCCTTCATTTTTTGCAGGTGTTTTTGACACAAAAAGTTATATGCTCCCACATGATGCTAGCAGAAAACAGTGCTTGTGAGGTCTTTTATGTTTGTAAAAATGTATTATGCATGCAGTATGCACCCTACATCAAGGATGACATGGTAGTGTTTCTCTTGCATTAGATATGTCCGCTTCTAAAAATGAGACAGTTTTTTGGTTGACATTAAGATGTTAATATTACTTTAGACATTTGATTGTTAATTTGGTTTCCCACTTTTGCTTCTCCAGTTAAACTACTGGCCATTTAATTGATAGCTCAAAGCCTTAAACAATGTCATATGTGTCTTTTATTTCCTTACATATGGTTGCAATGAATTGAAGTGGGTTGTATGACTAAATACTAACCGCATTATTAGTTGATTGTTGTTGCGGTTCATTTCTCCCCAGTGAGTGTTACATTATATATTATTGCACTAGATAGATAAAAAAAATGACAATTCCTGTATTATGTAGCATATGGATAGTTATTTGGATAATTGGATTGGATACTTGTCCTCTAAATGCTATGGTTCTTTCTTTGAATATATTTCACTTTAATCAGTTACTCAAATTCCTCGATGTTGCCCTTTTATACAGGTTGAACTGAATCAACCACTACACCTGGTGAAAGATACCCTAATTTTCCAAAGATCTTGATCTATGGTTGATGTTACATGAAGGATCCTAAACCTAACTAACGATAGGCAATGATGATTGTAATAGATTATATTCTATGCGGTGACCATACAACTGTACTACTATATGAGGATGCTTGTTGCTTTGATTTACTGATATCCTAATTTTACATGCTGATGCTAATGATGATCACATTTGTTGCTGTGATATACTGATATCCTTAATTTTACATGTCGATGCTAATGGTGATACAATGACAATGAATATGCTTAGTATATTTATCAGTCATATTGTTATTTATTTATTTATCAGTCATATTGTTATTTATCCCTCAAATCAATGCAGGGTGCCCGAAGGGAGCCTGATGTTCTAGTATAGTGAGTTAGTGACATCCCGTTCATGTTGTTGTTATTCTCGTAGGTGTATGTATCTTTTTGTTTTTCCCCTGTGCCTGTACATATTTTTATACCCATAGCGAGAGATATTAGTAGCACCCTTCCCTCTTCCCTCCTATTACCACCACCAAAACAAAAGAAGAAACATATCAGATGCCTCTTTCTACTTGCTTGGTGTCTTCTTCGTATCATCATCATTCATCAGCACATACGTGTCATCTTTCACCATCTCCTCTTGATTGTCTCTATGCAAATATAGTTTTGGATGGTTGGCAAGTAGATTGGTAGCATCTGAGATAGCCGCTTCTAATACTTTCACCTCTTCATGTCTTGCCCCTCTACAATTAATCCAAACATTGATATCCCGTAGTGAAGTAAGGTGATGGACACCAAGATCAGGATGATCAGCAAATGTAGATTGTGCCTGGCATGCTCTTATTTCAATTGATAATGCTTCCAGCAGTGGCACAGCTCCAGCCTCAAACGTCAGACCCACGATTGGCCCATACAAGCGGAAGATCTTCAGGCATCGAAATGTACTGTTGGAAAAAATAAGCATTTCCATGGGATCATCTGCACCTTCTGATCGTAACTCCAGGTCTAGCAGCATAGGCAAGTGCCCTAATATGTGGATGATCTCCTGTTTCACTTGCTTCACCCTGATGCATAACCTGTGCAGGTTCGCCATTGAGGTCATCCACTCTGGGATCCTTTTGAAACTGCACCCTGGAACATATAATTCCCGCAGGAGGTGAGGAGGTGAGGACCAAGACTCAAGAGGGATGTCAACAGAACCAGGTCCCCTGATAATGCGCAAAAATTTAAGTCTGGTAGTTACAAGTTTACCAAGTGATGAAGACAATATATCTGTGTAGTCTGTTCTGTCATTGCGTGAGTCACTAATGTGCCAAGTTAACCGAAGAGTTGTCAGGTTGGTCAGATTGCCCAACTCCTGCAAAGAGTTTGTTGAGCATTCATTATACACCGATATACCAGACAGCTCCTCCAAAAATTGCATGTTCCCAACTCCAACCATTAATTGTGAACCATTAACTAATAGAGAATTCAACCGGCGCAATTTAACAATACTTGCTGGCAATTTTCTTATCCATGTTCGACGCAGATCCAAAGTTTCCAAAAATTGTAGTTCTCCTAATTGTTCCGGAAGGTGTGTGATGCTACTTGCTGCAATCCGTAGGTACCTTAGCTGGAATAGATCCCCTATATTCTGAAGATTACAGTTTTGTAGCTTGACACTACTCTCTATGTCCAACATTCTTAGAGCTCGGAAATTTGAAAATGGAGGCATATTTTCAGAATATCCAAATATGCTGAGAGATCGGGCATGTGAAAAATTCATGGATGACTGTGATACCCCAATTTCTTGAGCACGGTTGTCAATGGAGAGTCGACGTATTTTTTCTCGGGATGCCAATCTTTGTGTTGTGTCACCAATGGGAGTGATAAAATTTTCTTCGACCGCCTTGGATACAATGAGATCTAGAATCATATCATGCACACGACATGCTCTTGCTTGACCATCAAGTCCAATACCTACTGGTTGGATCAAGCTTCTATTTATAAGTTCGTTAAAATAGCATTTCCCTTCGTCCACTAAATTTCTCCCACTGTTGACCTTCACAAATCCTTCTGCTATCCATCTCCGTACAAGATGAAACATATCAATCTCGTAGTCTTCTGGATACATGCTTAGATACAGTAAGCATGTCTTCAAATGGTAGGGAAAATCACTATAACTAAGGGACAAAATCTTTTCCATTTCTTCTGCTTCATAATTTTGGAGCCCCAGACCAATCGAGTTGCAAACATTCGCCCATTCTTCTCTTCTATCTGATTTTGTAGTCATCAAACTAGCCATAGCAATTATTGCCAATGGCAGGCCACCACACCTTTTAATGATTTCAGTTGCAACATCTTTAAGGTTAATCGGGCACAAGTCTTCTGAACCAAAAATCCTTTTGTAAAATAAACTCATGGAATCAGCCTCACTTAGTGGCCTTAATACATAAACAGTACCACGGTGATGAGAGCAACATGATTTGGCAACAGAAGCAATTCTTGTAGTCACTAGTATCCTGCTACCACAAGTATTCTCAGGCAGCGCACATTTAATTGTCTTCCATGCTTGAGCATTCCATATATCATCAATTACGATAAAGTACCTTGCAAATGAGAAATACTATGATTCAGTTGAATCGTACTAATTGAAAAAAAGGCAGTCAAATCCATAGGAATTGAACTGTTTCATGACAAATTCCTATGTTACAAACAAGCACTAAATATTTTGCATGACTGATTGCTAAAAAGAATAAGTACATGATGTTTGAACTAATGCATAAATGTGTATTGGGATATATATACTTAAAATTGTAAGAGGAACAGATGAAAAATATAGTAATAGATAGTTAAAATTGTTTGAGAAATTAAATAACCCATGGGTCATATTGCACAAGGGATCCGTGAATGTTATAGTAAATTAAACGAAACTAAATACTAGAATGATTTTAGAAATTGTCTCATAGGAATAGTGACCTCGAAAGAATGTCTAGAAATACGAAAACAGAGCATACCTCTTGTTCTTGAGGAAACCTCTAAGTGCATCGATGAGCCAGCTCTCATCCCTTATTTCTGTACTAGAATAATCTTGTTTCTTGACTTGAGAAAATATGACATGCAGAATTTTCTTTACATCAGGTTTCTGGGACACAGACACAAAAGCCTTACAATCGAACTGCCAGCTAATTTCTTTAGAAGCTTCATTTGCAAGGGTAGTTTTGCCTAATCCTCCAAGTCCCACAATTGAAATTACCTTCAATGACTGTTCCCCATCATCTAGCATGTCCCGGAGGCGATCCCTTGGAATATCAATACCGACTAGATCAGATGACTGAACATAGAGTGCAGGTAACCAAGGATCAATGGACAGTACATTGGTGGTTATAGGATCAACTTCAGTCTTGTACCTCTTTCTTCTATGATTTGCCTCGACAACTCGGTCCTTGAGCTCTTTTATCTGCTGGGCAACCTCGTGGCGGCCAACCAGCTCCTTGACTTTCTGAACATACACATGGAAGAATCCCATTATACCAGTACATCTCTGTTGGTATGGCTGGTGCATGTACTCGTCAATGCAATCCTCTATGTCATAGGCCATCTCTCTCACTTGCTTCCTCCACTCCTTCATCTGCAGGTCAAGCACTTCCATGCTGGCCAGTTTCTCCAACAGAGCGTTCATGCAGCTAAGCTCGTCCTTCAAGAAGGCAATATCGTGCTTCAGTGCATTGTGCAGCCTGAATTCCTTACCCAACAGCGTGGTAAGCTTGTCAAGTAGGGAGTTCATGGCTCCCGTGGCAACACTCACCATGAACCCATCCATCTCTTATGCTACAAGCACAAAACTCAAAGAGGGATGTTTGCGAAAACCTGATTGTGCTCATGCAGAATAAATGATGGGAAGACTGTTAACTGTCAGTCCACTTGCCTATTAATTCTATGTTTGATGCTTAAGGTTCAGATCTCTGAAAAAAGATTGCCAACATCAGCTATGTCCATGAGAAATCAAGAAGAAGAAATATAAGCATGCCTTGATACTACCTACCTCTTGTTTGTCTTCCTGTCAGTGGATTCAAGATAGCCAATCCAACTTGAATGTCCTCTGTTTGGAGATGCAGATCAATCAGATCACGCCTATAACAACTCAGGAGAAATCCATAGAGCTCTGCAGACCGTTCTTCACCGAGCAATGAAGTTACAAGTGGAGGAGAAGAAAAGGAGGAAAGACAGTGTCCCTGAAAGCGACTGGACTAATTGACACTTGACAGGAAAGGGGGACGAACTTGCGAGCAGTGGACCTACACGCTTTCCAGTAAGCCAAAGCCATACATTTTAGATCGTTCTCTTCCTGAAACGTCTCGGTCAACAATCAACAGGTAAGTTGAGCTCTAAAAAATTATAATTAGAACCTCACATCATTTGTTTGTGGTGACCACTGAGTAGACCCCTTAAGACAGTTAACTTGGTTGAAGCAGTAACAAAGAAAATTACATCATCACTTGCTAGCAGCAGAACTTTATTGAGTACTTTATGAAATGGTGGACTTGGTGTGTACAGTGTAGAGACATAGGTGACAATTCACACTGTGGCAGTGAATCAAAGAGAAACGAAATCTTCAGTTGTTCACCGCGTGCCAAAGAATACAACACCTCGCGTGCCTACACGACAACTTGATGTTTCCTGAGACGTCAACTTGCTAACTATAGTACTAGGAACAAGGTGCTTTATTTCATCAGAGATAGTATTTCGGGAATGCACGTCAACCTGAACACGAAGACGAGTTAACTGATGAAATGCCTCTTACAGCTGCCACCGAATCTGAAGTGAAATTACCTCTGATTCCCCTGAGATGCGCTCAGCGACACCATCATACGAACGGACTCGCCCAGCGCCGAGGAAGTTGTAATTGTAAGCGTCCAATCCGGCCGCCGCCACGATCGGCAAGCCGCACTGGAGATCCAGAGCAGCCAGCTTCCGTCAACCCCAATGCCGCCATGTGACGGGCCGTGGGCTGCCCCGGCCATCCCCCCACGGCCCCGGTACAAAAGGAAAGCCCCCAGCCGAGCAAACAAGAAAGCCTAGAGGCCTTCTTTCACAAGATCCTACACATTTCTCTCATTTTAAGGTCTTGTTTAGTTCCGGGGTATAAAGTTTATCAAATATTAGGGCACTAATTTAAGGTATTAAAATAAATTATTAATAAAATTAATTACATAGATAGAGAGTAATTCGGGCAAATTTTTTAAGTATAATTAATCTATAATTAACAAATGTTTACTATAACATCACATTAACAAATGTTTTAAGCCATCCGCTATGATAATATGGGTGCGTTTGGGAGAGCTCCACGGAGCTGATTCTCAGGGAAAATCACTCCCTGGCTGCCAAACGTATTTTTCAGTGTGAAGTGATTCTTTGCTGGTTCTGTGAAGTGATTCTCCGAAATGAACTAGGAGGCTGAGAGCTGAAAAAAGTAGCTTCACCTGATTCTGTGGAGTGATTCTCTATCCTGATTTTGAGAGTTTAGGCTAAAGAATCAAAGAGAATCTACTTTCAGCCACAAAATCACTTCACCAGAGAATCTGGGAGCACATCTCTCCCAAACAGGCCCTATATTTACACTGACGGTTGACTTAGCCAACCGCCTGTGTAAATGGACCATTTACACAGGCTGTTGTGTTAAGCCGGCCACCTGTGATAATATATTTATACTAGTGGTTGGTGGCTATTGACGGCCCCCTTTTATACCACAGACGCGTGATAACTAAAACCATCTGTGATATAAATTGGGGACGCTAGCTATGAGCACTATTCTACTGGTACATATTTTCTTTTCGAAAGGAAGGCTTAGGTCCTCCACAATGGTAGTAGTTAGTGCCAAAAAAAAAATTAGGTCTCACAGTTTATCATCACTCTTGACAGGCTGCAATGGTCACAACAACAATTTAGCATCTCTTTGTAGGACCAACGGAGCAAGAAAGAAGAAATAAAAAAACAGATCAACCGAATGAAAGACACAGCTCACCCTAGGCATAATTGACTAAAGACCGAACCGAACTAACCAAGACCGAGATCGAAATTTTCGATCACTGGTTCGGTCTTGAGTCCACACTAACCAAACTTTTTACAGTTAGTTCGGTTATTTGCCTCGGGCAACTGAACTGACCGAACAACCAAACATTTAATTTTTATTGGTATAATGTGTATTTTAGACTATTATTAGTGATATAATATTTATTCTAGTAAGTTTATATCAACCATCACTCTTATCACTTCATTTAATATATAGTTTGTATTGTTATTTTTGCCATGAAATAGAAAAAAATGCTAAAAATTATACTATTTAGTAGATGTTTTGTATAGTTCGGTTAGTTTGGTCATGACCGAGACCAAGCCGAACTAATCGAGACAGAACTTGCTCGGTCTTGAGTTCTGAAACTAACCAATCGGTCTTCGTTTTGAGATGACCGAAGAACCGAACCAATCGGCTCGGTCATGACCGAACGCCAGGCCTAGACACAGCCATCAACGAGGAGTCCCGATGACTGGTTAAAGAAAAAAAAATATTATTTTATGGTTTAGGCAGCGACTAATATCGGTGTTAGTTGCATCGCAAATATGACATGAAGAGAGATGACGAGAGTTTTATGTGAGTAGAGATAGTTTCATCGATATGCAACTCTTCTGCACTGTTTCTAAAATATGAAAGTGTTAGAAACTGGGAGATAAAACTAGCACCGAGGATGCCCTAAGGTCATAAGGTGAGTATGCAAGTTTGTGTATTATTTTCGCTGTATTTTATAGAAAAGAAATATCAGCACTGTATTATAATTTATAAATGATGTAAAAGGTCTTGTGGTCTATAGGTCATATAAAAACCGGTTATATCCAAATCCAAAAGAGATAAATGGTCAAAATTTCACTACCTTAACTAACCCGTCTTTTTTCCTGTCGTGAGAATTTTTTTTCACCAAAGACAACCCTTAGAAAGTACTACAGTAAGTAATACCTTAAATTATTTTTTTAGACAGTGGATTTTGTTTGGCCCTGAATAACGTGTCCTTTATCCGCAGACCTCTAAATTAAACATATCTGATCTGAATGCAGGCATGTCCAAACAGGTGTTTAAAGACGGGGGCAGTTATATAATTTCATTTTATTCTGGGCATGTCTTTATTCTGCTACCTCTCCATCTCCATCGCCATCGCCATCGCCATCGCGGGGCAGGCTGGGGGCGCACGCAAGCACGAGCAGCACCCAGGTGGCCAGGTTTGCCAACTTCCCCTTCCTCTCCCTTCCATCTTCTTCGATTACCTCCATTTCTATCCCCCAAACCTCCACGCGTTCGTGGGTTTCTACGCCTTCCCAGTTCTTGTTCGAATCTGCGGATCCATGTCTCCAATAATTCCTCTTGCCTCCTCGCCGCAGCTTGCCTGAGCACCACCTGATCGACGGAAAGCCCCAGTGACCCCGACGCCACGGCCGACATGTCCGGGGACCCGCGCGTTCCTGGCGCCGTGTGCAGGATCGACGCCCTGCCCGACGACCTGCTCCTCCTCATCTTGTCCTACCTGAATGCCCGCGAGCTCGTGCAGACGTGCGTGCTGTCACGGCGGTGGCGCAACCTCTGGCGTTCCGTGCCCAGCATCAACGCCACGTTCGACGAGTTTCATGGCATGTCTGGCAGCTACGAGGGGGACACCGTGTTGTTCAAGAAGTTTGTCAACCGTTTCTTGATGCTCCGTAACCCATTTGCCCTGGACGAGTTCCGGCTCTGGTATGACATGCCTTCGGACCTTGATGACTATTCAGAAGATGCTAACCTATGGATCTGCCATGCTCTACACTGCAATGCTCGATCTATCAGGGTCACGGTACGGTTGTATAGGTTGGTCCTGTATCCCGTGGTGTTTATTTCAGGACACGTCTTGGGAAGGCTGCATCTTTCGAGTGTTACCTTGTTCTCTGGTTTCTTTTGCCAACTCGGAACATGCTGTAAAGCATTGAAATACCTCTACTTATGTGACTGTTTCTTGTACGACGCTGAGATCACCTCCAAGACGCTGAAGGTTTTGACCATTGATATTGAATGTCAGTACGCATTTTCGGCACAGTGCTCTATTTTGATCCCCAGCCTCGTCTGTCTTGAATATTTTAATCAAGATGAAAGGATACCTCTGCTGAAGAACATGGAATCACTGGAGAGAGCATGTGTTGTACTCTATACCGGTACTGAGTTTGAGATCCGTCAGTTCCTCAAGAGCCTCTCTGGTGTTACTGATTTATACTTCCGTTACGTAGGACGTATGGTATGCATCTTGATTCAACACTCTGCATCCATGCATTATGAGTCAAAATCTGAGACCTAAGAATGGTATATATTCTTTATTGTTTTGCAAAACCAAGTGTTTCACATTTTATTTTAATGTCAGGACCTAGAGAATCATTAATGATCTCAACCGATAATATAACACAATTTAGTTCTTGTACTCAGTTCATTAGTTGGTTTACACACAAGGAACTCATAATACATGTGACAAGAGCTGAAATTCATAGTCTATAGGGGAGGGGGGTGTTTAACTTTTGTCTACTTTACAGACAATAAGTAAACCCACTATACTTACAATCAGATCAGTAGAATCCAGTAGATAGGTCACCTAATCCAAGCCTGTTTTCACCAGTGTATCTGCCTGGCTTGCACTAAAGTCATCTACTGTAATTGATGCTTACCAAATATACGTGCTCTGGATGGTTGGATCTCACTTAAGAAATATATGTGCTTACTATTCTTATATATATAAAAAAAAACATTTGTGTTTAGTGTGACTTTTGTCAGATATTGTATTCTGAAGATATTATCACCGAGGAATCAAAACTATTTGGCACGTAGCTTTAGCTTGTTTCAATTATCTTGACAACTTTGCTGAAGTCATGAATGCTTTATAAAATGTGCAATTCTTTATCATTTCTAATCCTATGAACCTTTTGCAGCTGAATATGGGAAATATACAGTGGTGCCCAAAATTCAACAATCTTACAACCCTGACACTCAATCAATGTTTTCTGCATCCAGACTTCTATCCGTTGATAGTCTTCCTTCAGAACTCGCCTAGCCTGGAGAATCTAACTCTGAAACTCAAAGGGGTACATGGCTCACTCCACATGTGAATTGATCCTTGTGCAGAAGTTGATCCATGTGCCACCAAAGTGAAACTTGTGTTTTCTCACATTTCAGGCTGGCCATACTCTATTCATTGGGGAGCTAGAAGAATGGTCGTTCAGCTGTGGGCACCTTGATAGCGTTGATATTGTTTGCTGGAAGGTTCAAGAACATGATCCTGTGCTCGACAACCTGGTGGAGCTTCTGACTGACAATGGCATAGAACCTGATGACATTCACATCAATATCAATATCTAAACAAGTCACAGTTCATTCACTCATTTGTGGACGCAGGACCGACCATACGCACGTTTGGTTCACCTGGATCTTAGTTTCCGTTTGCATGGATTCATGTCGTGGAAAACTGGATAAGATGTCTGCGCATGAATTTTAATACTCTGTTACCAACTCACATCTGCTAGAGCAGCTTTAGTCTATTGCATTGTATTGGTTCAGGGCAATGCGATCAATAACAGTACCCTGTTAAAGGCTTGAAGATATCTGGATTTGGAATTTTTGTCCTTTTGATTTGACTTCAGCTCGTGTGGCAAATTTCTGTGCATTCATGTTACGCTATTGCTATTCTCCGATGCAAAGAATTTATATGCTCTTTTTATTACAATGCTACAAATTATGGAGCTTAGTTCAAACTGAATGTATATTTTTCTTGAAAAAACAATGTAATGCAGTACGTACTTTACTAAACAAAACATATAAGGAGCCGGGCGTTGCTCGACGCACGCGGCACGAGACGGCCCATGGGCCATCGAGCAAGGATTCAGATTCAATGGGTGTGACCACACAAAAAAATAAAAGCAAGCAAACAAACAAACTCTCCCACAAAATCAAAATCAGCTCACCTACTCAGCCTCCCATCCCGCACCCCCTCGCCGGCAGCCGGCGGCGGCGAGGGTACCTCTCCTCCTGCCGTTACAACCAGCAAATTCCCCCCCGTTGCGGCTACTCCCCCTTCCTCTTCCTGCTTGGTCGCGCCTTCGCTGTGCTCGTCTCTTCTCCCTCCCTCCCTCCGAGTCCAGGCCGCGCAGGAACAGGGAGGAGGCCCAGATGCTACTATGCTGCTGTCCTTTTCCTCACCAAATCCAGACCTGTGCTCCGCGCTCGCCGTTTCACCCGAGCTGCTTGCCGCGAAGCTTGCTGAGCTCCGGCGAGCAGGGGAGGAGAAAAAAGAGCAAGTTCCAGCGCGTCAGGGCGCAGGTTTTCAATTCCAAGAACAACTCCTTGCGCTCTCAATCCCACCGGGCTGATGGCCACGGGGACCCTGCGGGTAAAATCCCGAGAAAGGATGTGCGTTCCGCGGCGCCGTCGCTGCCGGACGCCGAGGCGGTCGCGTTCTGGCTGCGTTTCTGCCGGAGCCCGCTCGACGTCCGGAGAGCGCACGCGGTTGCCCTGCGGTCGCTCGGCAGCTTGGGGTTGTTCGTGTCCAACAATCTGATCAGCGCTTATGTGCGGTTCGACGAGGTTGCCAGTGCGAGGAAGGTGTTCGACGGAATGCGCGATAGGAGCGTCGTGTCGTGGACGGCAATGATGAACGGGTATCAGAAGCTTGGCCGCCACGGTGAGGTTGTGTGGCTTTTCATGGATATGCTGGCCGCTGGAATCCAAGGTAACAGCTTGACTTTTGTTTGCCTGCTGAAATCTTGTGGGGAGCGATGTGATGCCAAGTTGGGGCAACAGGTCCACTGTTGCGTCGTGAAGGGTGGCTGGAGCAATATGATAGTGGACAGCGCCGTCATACACTTCTATGCTCAATGTGGTGATGTTGCTGCTGCTTCAACTGTGTTTGATAGGATGGCTTCCCGCGATGTTGTCTCATGGACAACGATGATCACGGCTTATGTGCAGCATGGGCATGGTGACAGAGCTCTTAACATGTTTCCAACAATGGTGTCTGAGGGATTTCGCCCCAACGAGTTCACTGTTTGCAGCGCCCTCAAGGCTTGCGCAGAGGAGAAGGCTCTAAGATTTGGGAAGCAGTTGCATGGTGCTATTGTGAAGAAGCTATACAAATATGATATCCATGTCGGGAGCGCACTTGTCACTATGTATGCCAGATGTGGTGAGGTATTTGATGCTCAGGCAGTGTTTGATAAGATGCCAAGAAGAAACACTATTACATGGACTTCGATGATCTCTGGATACGCTCAAAGGGGCTGTGGTGAAGAAGCTGTCTTGTTGTTCCGGAAGATGAAGATGCGCAGAGTATTTGTTAACCATCTCACTATTGTTGGTCTCCTTAGTGCTTGTGGCTCTATGCAGTCAATTTGTCTTGGAAAAGAACTTCATGCGCAGATAATAAAGAACTGTATGGAAGAGAATCTTCAGATTGGGAGTACGCTTGTTTGGTTTTACTCCAGATGTGGGGAGCATACTTATGCTGCAAGAATTCTAGAAGCGATGCCTGACCGTGATGCTGTCGCATGGACAGCTATGATTTCGGGCTATAACAATCTTGGCCATAATGTTGAAGCACTTAAATCCTTAGATGATATGTTATGGGACGGTGTGGCACCAAATACTTACACTTATTCCTCAGCTTTGAGAGCTTGTGCTAGATTGGAGGCTCTGCGAGATGGAAGGAGGATCCATGGTGTTGTTAACAAGACCCAAGCTTTCTCAAATGTCTTTGTGGGATGCTCACTGATTGATATGTACATGCGGTGTGGAAAAGTTGATGAAGCTCGAAGAGTCTTTGATGCCATGCCAGAGCACAACTTAGTAACATGGAAAGTGATGATTACAGGATGTACTCAGAATGGCCTCTGTGGAGAGGCTTTAAAGTACATGTACCTAATGCAGCAAGAAGGGTATGATGTTGACGACTTTGTGCTTTCGACAGTTTTGTCTTCATGTGGAGATCTTCAGTTGAAACCAGACTGCATCCCTTTCATAATTCAATAAACGGCCCACTTTCGGTGGAGTTTTAGACTAGCTAGCGAATATCAGCAAAATGCTGGTACAACTGTAGAAAGACAATAGTTGGTCTCAGGATGCTGGAACATTGTTTCTTTGTCTGATTGTGCATTTGGGGAAAAAAACGCACTCAGAAGCCGGTCATTCAAGGTGTGGGTACATATCTGTACTTCAAAGCAACCTCTACTAACTATTTTTCCTTGGATTTCGTTACGAAGCTGTATATGCCATAGTTCAAGCATTGTTAGCTTGTTGCAACCAGCATAGTTCTTGCAGTTTAATATATGGGAATCTGTCTACTTCTGTAAACAGGTTTTCATCAGTACAATGTACTCCCTCCGTCCCTAAAGGAATGTCGCCGTGGGATGTGTGCCACAGGTTTGACTCAATTTATAAAAAATACGTGCAATATTTAAATCTTCAAAAAAAATATTAAAAAACTAGATTCAAAGATCTTTCTAATGATACTAATTATGTACCATAACTACTAATATTTTTTAATATATAATAGTCAAAATCGTTTCTCGGGAAGCGAAGCGACACTCTTTTAG
Organism: Coix lacryma-jobi var. lacryma-jobi; assembly: GCA_009763385.1. Lineage (NCBI taxonomy): Eukaryota > Viridiplantae > Streptophyta > Magnoliopsida > Poales > Poaceae > Coix > Coix lacryma-jobi. The sequence continues at coordinate 65,190,796 of CM019823.1, read as the reverse complement.
GGAGAGGGAGTACTGATTATGTGTTTATTTGGTATTTTAGATGTTAATATATACTATTTGTTAAAACTTGGTCAAAGCTAGAGAAGTTGATTTAAAAACTAAAACAACTTACATGTTGAAACAGCAGGTAGGACATATGTGTTCCATCATTACTGATAGGCTATGGTACATATTTTCACATGTTTATCTGCAAATGGATGCATGGAGCTCAAAGAACTTGAACAGTTAGTAAGCCCTAGTTCCCTTGGTGCAGCTTCTACCACTGTTCCAAGTGCTCAGTGTCAGTGGTCATTAAACTGGAGCTTCAATTGTCTCTGTTGGATCCACTCCAGCCACATTGCCCAAAGCAATTTTAGGAACCCAAGTTCAATGGCCATGGACATTGTGCTTACCCTGACACCTCGGCACCTTTTGAGATACAGGAGTAACTATAAAAGGGGCACCTGGAAGATGAGAAAAAAGTAAGGACCGGGGAAGGTGCCTCTAATAACAGACGACATGGAGTTCATTCATCTTGGAAATTCAATGCTACAACCAGTGTACTAGTACTAGCCATTAGGGTAGCAAAAGTATGACTTGTGAGCAGTCCTGGTGATCTCTGGTCGTAACTGAGATGGGTGTTTGAATGGATCTGGAAAACAACAGATTATTGCGCAATCGTGCAAGCAGTGGTTTAGAGGTGATGATGGGGAATCTCTTGCAAGTGAGCGCTAGATCGGTTGGCCTACCTATTCTCTTTGCACCCTGCCGGCCAGAGTTCGAATCCCATAGGGACAAATTTGTTGGCCGGAGGAGGCGCAGTTTATCTGCGCGTTGAAAAAAAATCTCCTCGTCTGCCCCATGCCAAAGCACAGGTCTAAGGCCAGCCCAGTCTCACGGGAGCTGCGGTACCGCTGTGTATGGGTGGGGCCCGGTTTTTCTCGACCTGCGTGAGAAGATTTTCTTCTTAAGCATAATGCCCGGGGGCTGTCTTACCCCGCGGGTCGAGTTTTTTTTTTATGATGGGGAGTTTTTTTTTATGATGGGGAATCTCTGAGTTGAGGTGGAGAAATCGATTGTTGAGATAGCAGAGCTTTGGCCTTTTGGAGATGATCGGGAAGGAACCATCTGTGACGAGATCAACTCTAGAATCCGAATACTCATCCAGTCATCCGGATGAAAGAAAAGTTGATGAAAAAGAGAAGAAAACATCTCCCGCCGCCACCAGTTTTTGCACTTGACGCCGAATGGGTGAAGATAATAATAGCATAGCATGTTTATACGATAATAAAGTTGGAATGGGAAACCCAGTAAAATCAGGAATCACAGGTGAGAAATTCCAGAGTTGGAGATTCAGAGTGCTGTTCTGGGGCGGGAAGATGAATGCGATGATGGAATCAAAACGCAGAGGTGGTGCACGGTGCACCCTATAGCGGATCTGCCGGGGCTCCAGCCCTTCCTATGGTGACCACGTTCATAGAGTTCCTCTTAGCCCCTCTATAAATTTTGTCATAAGATAAGTTTAAGAAGAATTTGAGGTAAAAGATGATTTGAACTTAACCCCCCCTAAACTTTTATCCTCTGTCACTGCCCTAAAGGAAAGAATTGAGCATCAAGCTGCTAGTGGACTACTTTTATTCATTGCTGGCCGGACCTGGGAAGACCAAGTGAACCATTGAAGAAATTGAAATTGTTTCGGTTGCGTTATTGACGGATTCATCAAAGGTATAAAGTATAGAAAAGCAACCGTGGACCACAGCAGAAAAATGTACTGAATGGTTTTCTTTTTTTTTCTTTCTATTCTACATACAGTATATGTAAGTAGTCAATGATGATTTGGTTGGTGATCGATAAGGACACGGATGAACTGGGTTTTTGCTCATGCTGTATTTATCTGTCCGGGACTGGGAAGGTGACGAATGAAAAACCACAGAAGCACCTTCGGCCATGACGATGAACGTCGTCGTTGCCGGCGTCCTGCTCCTCGTGCTCGGCGGCCTCAACAACCCCTTCTCGGTGGCCGGCGATTTCTGCGACAACTTGAAACAGGTCGCCGCCACCCTCCCAAAGATCACCTCCTCTTCCCCCGTGCACTTCGCCACCGCCACCTTGGGCCAAGCGCCCGACGTCGTGTACGCGCTCGCGCTCTGCCGCGGCGACGTCCTCGACGACACCGCCTGCGGCGACTGCGTCGCTCGCACGTTTGACAAGGTGAAACCGCCGGCGCCGCAGGTCTGCTACCAGGACGCCTACTACTACGACGGCGCCTGCACGCTCGTCTACTCCGGCGGCAACGTCCTCGCGCCCTCCAATAGCACGGCAGGGACGTTCCCGTTGTGGAACGAAAAGAACATCACTGCCGGCGGCGACGGCGGCGGCGACGCGCGCCTCGTCGTCAGCCTCGTCCAGGAGCTGCTGGTGGAGACGGTGCGGCTCGCGGCCCGCGCGGCGCCGAGGCGGTTCGCCACGGGCGTCGTGGACAGCGGCGCGGTATTTCCCAAGGTGTACTCGCTGGCGCAGTGCACGCCGGACCTGTCCGCCGACGACTGCCTGGCGTGTCTCCAGCACCTCCTGGGCATGGTCAACTCCACCATGGCGCTGCGCATGGGAGCACAGATCCATGTCGTACGGTGTTATTTCAGGTACGAGGCGTATACGTTCTACGACAGCAAGCCCATGCTGCAGCTTGGGCCGTCGGCGCCGGCGCCAGCCCCGAACCCGGACCCGGTGAAACACAAGAGTAAGTTAAAAATTACCCAACTTCCCATGGCTGTATATAATGTCTTCCTAAATGCATAAACACATTAAGAATTATCCATGTTTCCTTAGTTAATTATCATGTTGTGTATATCATGTCGACGAGGTCAGAGCGTGGGAGCAAGCTGTGGGTTATTCCCGTAGTTGTGGTTCCTCTGGCGGCAGTGGTATTTCTCTGCTTCATCTTCTACTCCCCTTGCTTCAGAAGGTACAGGAAAGGTATGCTGCAGAAATTATGTTGAACCATGCTGTTTAAGTTAGTTCCAGTTGTTGATGGTGTCTGTTCATCATTTATAAGATATACGTACAATATGACTAAACAAACATGCATGAAAAGAGGGATTCTCATCTGTAATTCTGTATATGTTCACGCAAAGCAATGAGGTTACTGTTACAAGCAGGATCAAGGCGTACTCAGGACTTGCATGGAGAGGAACCACTAGTTTGGGATGGGAAGAATTCAGAGTTCTCCGTGTTCGTCTTTGAACACGTACTGGAGGCCACATATAACTTTTCAGAAGAAAACAAACTTGGACAAGGTGGCTTTGGTGCTGTCTACAAGGTAAATTAAGTTCAAGAAAGTTCAGTCATTATGTGACGATATGATTGCTTTGCTTGTGTGGATTAAACTCATTCATCATATGGCTGATGAAATAATAAGAGCCAACGTTTTTTTTTTTGCTACAAAAATCGCTAATACTACGTCTTAATGTTTTGTTCTCTTCCCAGGGCCAGTTTGCTGATGGATTGCAGGTAGCAGTCAAAAGACTTGCTTCACATTCAGGGCAAGGTTTCACAGAGTTCAAGAATGAAGTCCAACTCATAGCCAAACTCCAACAAAGGAATCTGGTTAGGCTCTTGGGATGCTGCTCTCAGGAAGAAGAGAAGATATTGGTCTATGAATACTTGCCAAACAAAAGCTTAGACTTCTTTATATTTGGTAAGTACAGTTTCATTTCTAGTTTAATTTACATATCGCTTAATGTATATATGCTATCTAAAAGTTACTTGAGATTTGTTTGTGTCAGACATTTATCGAGTACAAATTTTGACTATTTTTCGAGATGAAGCAATTCTTGTTTTCAATTGATGTGCAGATGAAAATAGAAGAGCTATGCTAGATTGGTCCAAACTTCTAGTAATAATTGAAGGAATAGCACATGGACTTCTCTACCTACATAAGCACTCCCGGTTGCGTGTCATACATCGAGATCTTAAGCCAAGTAACATTCTCTTGGACAGTGAAATGAATCCTAAAATTTCAGATTTTGGGCTTGCAAAAATATTCAGCTCAAATAACACCGAACGGAACACCACACAAAGAGTGGTTGGCACATAGTAAGTTTCAAAGAAAGTTTGTGAGCATTTATATTACAAGTTAACAATAATATAAGATGATTTTGACATGTATGGTAAATCCATTTTTAGTGGCTATATGGCTCCCGAGTATGCTTCCGAGGGCATCTTCTCGATTAAATCAGACGTCTTCAGCTTTGGTGTTCTTGTTCTTGAGATCCTTAGCGGGAAACAGAATTCTGGCAGCGATCAATGTGGAGATTTTATCAATCTCATTGGATATGTGAGTCATAGATACAAACTTTACCATGCATTTTGCTTATTTTATTTGCTATCAAACTTACATTTGAAATGAAATTACAAACAGGCATGGCAATTATGGGATGAGGGGAGGTGGATTGATATCGTGGATGCATCATTGGTAAACAAGAGCCAGCCGGCAGAAATGATGCGGTGCATTAACATTGGATTGTTGTGTGTACAAGAGAATGCAGCTGATCGACCAACCATGGCAGATGTGATTGCCATGCTAAGCACTGAGACTACAACAATCCTGGCTGAACCTAAGAAACCAGCATATTTCAATGTGAGGGTTGGAAATGAGGAGGCATCCACAACTGCTACTGAGTCACGTAGTATAAATGATACGACCATATCTGTCACAACTCCTAGATAATTTTTTTTGCCCTCTCGTGTTGATTTAAATGTAAGATTATATTTCTCTTTAGTGTATGAAAGAGGCTTCCTATGTGGTGTGAATTTAGGCTATTCGTGGCTAGGCCCGATTTTCTATTTTCTAAAAAATAATATTTTTCAAGACAAAAAGTGCAAATTAGGAAAAAAGACTTCAGACATCACCCAAAAAAAACAATCCCTAGTTAAAAAGGCCTACAAGAAACAAAATTTTGAAGTAGGAACAACATCAGGGAGGACTAGAGGAAAGAAACAACATTTACACCTGGTCCAAAAACCCCGCGTCGTCTCTCTCTGAGACGGCTCGGGGGGCTTCCGCCACCGCCACCAAGGGCCCCTCAGGATGCCCCTCCGGCCGCCGTCGCCGCTGCTCCCTGATGCGGTGGCGGCGGCCCACGACTTCATTGCTCAGTTGGTAGCTGTGGGACAGAATCCCCGGGTACTCTGCAAAGGAAGAGCGAAGACCTAGTCCAATTAGAACTCTCTATGTAATCCTAGTAGTATTGCTATCATCTAATCCTACTAAGACTACTAAGATTATAACCGACTAGGACTCTTGTCTCCTGGACTATATAAAGAGAGGCGGATCTCCTTAGATCGGTACATACACAGAGACAAAGAGGTCAAGGTACACAACCAGACACTCATAAGCGCAGGGCGCAAGATATTATCCCCCCAAACTAGACGTAGGGATGCTATTCAGCAGACCGAACCAGTATAAATCATTGTCTCTGTATTTACCATCGAGTTCTGTATACGTCGATCTCCACCGAACAATCGTCTGGGTAATCTCGAGATGAGTTATCGGTTAACAAACACCGACAGCCGACGCACAAGGTAGGGCTCTCGGCGATTCCGCACTCAAGAGCTCGACGAACCACATCATCATGTTCCCGACGGGATCAATTTTTGTTTTTTTTGGCTCATGGACTTGTATCGCGGACGACCAAGGCAAGTTGCATCGACATCTCCAACCTGGATCAGAAGCACAAGTCACACCAAAGATAGACGATCTCAGCCAAGCCCTACAAAATCTCTCAATCCAGACTCCTACTCAGATATGACTACTCGGTCCGAAAAGGACCCCGACTCCAGGCACCATATCCCCTTCGGACTACACAATACAACAATGACCTTCCAAGAGTCGATCAGATCAAACTTCAAGAAGCTTCAGCAGATCCCGCTAACTGGAGCCTAACAGGGACTCATGTTTAGCTCAACCGAAGAAGGCCACATCGTCCATTGGCCAATACAACCAGCTCCGGCTAGGTTGGTTGGCACAATCGACCAGCAATTACCATACCAGTATGGTTACAAACTTCCTTTTGAAGACAAAGATACCTCAACAGAGCTCATCTCTAGCACTTTCACCTTGGAATCAGCCGCACCGGGATCAACGAACCAAGACCATAATCGGGAAGTTTTCATGGCAGGACACCAACCTCTGTTGTGACCTCCGAGTCCCCCCAGATGTCTTCCCCGATGAAACCTTGAGCATGATATCCGATGATGATCCGGAAGGACCCGATGAAGACATCTGCTTCCTCCCCTCTCCATCTCCTCTCCTCTCCTCGTCCTCCCCAAGCCTGCTGCTGTTCCTTGGCCGGTGGCGGTGCGTTCTGGCGGTCGTGCCCACTCTAGGCCAGGGGCGGTCATGGCCGCTCCTAGGCCAGTGGTGGTCGGTCCCGCCTACTGCGCCCGCTCTAGGGCTGGCGGGGGCCGGATCCATCGGCCACACTCGCTCCATGGCCGGCGGTGGCCGGATTCGGTGGCTATGCCCACTCCATGGCCCGCGGTGGCTAGATCCGGTGGCTGCTCCCCCTACCTGAGGTAGTGACAACCAGATCCTTCAACCGCACCCGCTTTGCAGTTCTGCGGCTGCGGCGTGGCTTGCGGCTGTGCCCGCGCGTGGTTCGTCTGTAGCGCCCCCTCCTCGGCGGTGGTCAGGTTTGGGCGGTGCCCTGTGACCCTCTCCTCTGCCCCCACCCTTCTCCCCTTCATCTCCGACCATTCCAGCGCTTGGGAGGATGGCCGTGAGGATTCTGGGCTCCTTCGTTACCATGGCGTTAGAGCACTCGGTGTCGGCAGGGCATGGCCGACACTCGGCGGCAGGCCTACTGCTACTGCTCTAGGTCTGGGTGGCGCGCGCGGGGTTTGACCCAGCGGCGGGGTCCTTGTCTCCATCATAGCTGCTGGTGGCCGTTGGCCTCCTCGCTGGTGACCGCGCTGCTTGCGAGCTGCTGGTTGTCGTTCGGTGGTTTGGGTGGGTAGCTAGTTGTGTACGTTGTCTCACACCATGGTGGTGTGGGCGGCTGCTCTCTCTGGTGCATCATCGATGCCGAGGTGGCGTGGATGACGTCGTCTCGCTCGTTTCGCATATCGCCGTGTCATGGTGGCGAGGCTGATGACAGTCGAGCGGACAAGCGTACTCCTTGTGGTGCGACGACGACACCCCTTCCTCTACGACGGCCAGGTCTATGCGGCACCCCGTGATTTGGTTGCATGGAGCTACGGGCGAAAGCCCAGCCCGACGGTTGTCGGGCGGACGAGGGTGATGCCTTTGGACGCCACATCCTTCCTGGAGGCATCGTTCTTCGAGTCTCATGCTCCTGTAACCATTCTGGGTGAAAACCCTGCCTTAGTTCTCTAAGGCTAGCGACGTTGGTGTCTTCGGCGTCACCTCCTTCGTGAAGGCGTTGCTGAAGAATCTCCCTGCTCCTCCCACGTGGTCAGTTTGGTCGTCGTGCTGCGCCTATTTATGCTTCATGTTCCTCCTCACCTAGGTTTGTTCAGTTGGTGGTTGTTGTAGCCGTACTTGTGGTCGTTTCTGGCGGATGCTTTGTTGCCAAGGGGTTTCTGGTGGATGCTTTGTCACCGAGGTCGCGTTTCTGGCGGCTTTGCCGCCAAAGTCGCGGATGTTTCCGGCGGATGCTTTGCTACCAAGGTGTAGTCCTCCTCGACCGTGGTCCTGAGGGCTTTGGCCCTAGTGACTCGGAGGAGCAATTAGTTTCCGGCGGATGCTTTGCTGCCGAGGTGGTTCTGGTGGATGCTTTGTCACCGAGGAGTTCTAGCGGATGCTTTGCCGCTGCTGTCGTCTACGGCTCCGGTCACTACTGGCTACCAAGGTGTTGAGGTTTATTGTTTTAGGCTCAATGGTTGGGGTTGTTAGGTGCGGGTCCCCCACCCCTTCGTGTCAAAGTTTTAAATAGCGGGCTATTGAAAATAGCGGCAACTTTTTTTAGCAGCTATACAGCTATAGCGGCACTATAGCGGTGCTACGACAGATAGCGTTTTTGTTAAAAAAACATGAAAAATACTAGTAATTGATGGCAAAAACATGGTAAATATGAAATTTGATGATCACAAATATGTTTCTAGTGTCCTATAAGTACATATAACATTACTAAATACTAATATAATATTTTAATATGGTTCATGAAAATTTAATTTTCCAAAATACTAAATTAAGTAGGAAATAATAATTTATAGATAGCAGTAAAAGTTGACATAGCGGCGCTATAGCGGTAAATAGCGGTGATATCGCGGTAAATAATGGTAAAAATTGTCATAGCGGTAAATGTAAAATAGCTTAGCGGTGAGTCTTTTCAAAAGCTATAGCGGCGCTATAGCCCGCTATTTAAAACTCTGCTTCGTGTTCTTGCTTTTTGTTTTGTGTTGAGGATTTCATTGTCCTTTTGTATCAACTATGTGTAGGCATATAGTCTAGTCTAAAAAAAGAGGTATATTCTCTATTGGTGTGTTTGGTTTGAGGAACGAGGCAGTCCATCATCTTCTCATTTGTCACTTTTTTTATTTGGTTAATAGAATGAAATGAGTTGATCTATCATCACCTCATTCCTCATAAGCCAATAATTAGTATATATACCAGAAACAAGTTGGTTCCATTAAAATTTATGGAATGGACTCATGCAGGATGGATTGATTTCACGAACCAAACACCCTCTGTATAGCAGACCAAGTGAATATATTATAAGGACCTGCTGGTGATGCCGTGATTGATGGTTTCAAAATAAGGTGTTATTAACTCAGCACTTGTACTGAGCGATGGCAAATTGACAACTGTATGGCATTTTGCGGCATGAGAAGTCCACTCCGATGGAGGTACGACGTAATGGTATCTGTCCAAGTAGGGTGGGTAGCAACAAGATGAGACTATGAGAGAGATCGAACTTGTGAAACTTCATAGATATGAAGTTGAAGATATCTATTGCCTTTTTCCCTATATAGATATGCATGAAGACGAAGCAGAAGAGGTATTGCATCCATGACGTTTGACGTAGCCGGCCGGCCGTCCGGGCCCATGGTCCATGGAAGAGTAGTTCAAAGTATGGTGTATGTTGACTGACTGACTGCTGAAAGCAACAACGCCCTGATCTGAATCTGATGCATGCATAAACGTTTCTTTGCCTTGTCCACGTACGTGTGATTGCGATGGAGACCTCGCTCGATCGAGCAGCAACAAAACAAAACAAAACAACAAGCAGACAAGACAGACAGTAAATCAGAAATAACATTCTAGCCTGCTTGCTCCTTAGCATAGCGTGACGTCGTCGTCTAGCGATGGCATGGATGGCGGCGGGCGTCGTCCCGCTCATCGTCCTCCTTAGCTGCTTGCTCCTCGTGCTGCCGTCAGCAACGGCAATAGGCCAGGTCTGCGGCAGCGCCGGCAACTACACGGCCAACGGCAGGTACCAGTCCAACCTCGCCTTCCTCGCCGCCACCCTCCCAGCCAACACCTCCTCGTCGCCTCAGCTCTTCGCCAGCGCGACCGCCGGGCAGGCCCCCGACGCGGTGTACGCGCTGGCGCTCTGCCGCGGCGACCTGGCCAGCAACCGCACCGGGTGCAGCGCCTGCGTGAGCGGGTCGTTCCAGTACGCGCAGAGGATGTGCCTCGACGCCAAGGCCGCCAGCGTCTACGACGACGACTGCCTCGTCGGCTACTCCAGCGCCGACATCCTCGCCCCGGCCTACAACGCCACCCGGGACGTGGGCACGCTCTTCGAGCACTGGAACCACGCGGCGACCATCCCCGGCGGCGGCAACGCCACCCTGGTGGCCGCCGGCGTCAGGGACCTGCTCACGCAGACTGCCCAGCAGGCGGCCGCCAGGCCCAGGAGGTTCGTCACGGCCTTCATGGATGCCTCACTACTACACAAACATGTCTTTAACCCCGGTCGACAAGGGCCTTTAGCTCCGGTTGTCGAGCCGGGACTACGCTTCCGGGACTAAAGGCCCCCCCTTTAGTCCCGGCTCCGGCCACTGGGGCTAAAGCCCACCCAATACCAACCGGGACTAAAGGGTATCACCAACCGGGACTAAAGGGTCCCTGGTTTTTTCTTTTTTATTTTCATTTCAGTTCTGTTTTTAGTTTTGTTTATTTATTTAATAGGTTTTCTAATATGTATTCTTTGCTGCTAATATATATAATTTATATATATTAGCAGCATAACACAATAAGCTTATTGCATGCATATATAATTGAACTATAGAACTACATATATATATATATATAAATATATACATATAAAATTACAAGCAATATATATACATGTAGAAGTTGTCCAAATATCTATCTACAAAAGTTGTACTCTAAAGTTAGTACTATAAACCTATTACAAGTTGTACTCCATCTAAATATCTACAGGGCATACAAATGATCATCATTGTTTGGAATCAACGGCTCGTCGGTATTATAGTAGAACTCGCCGTTTGGACTTATGACTTGTTCCCGAAGAAATCCTGTTATTGACTCTTGTATTGCTTTCAATTGGTCTTGTAGCATCACTTTTTGCTTCAACCAGTCAGTCTTCAATTGGAATTAAAGAAGATATTAGTTATATCTATATTATCAATATTAAGTCTATAAAAAATGAAAAGAAACATGTTACGTACTTTGATGATTTCTTCAGGAATTCTATTTGATTCTATCATCATGTACTCGCAAACATAGAATCCACATAAGTTGGTACCCTGTTTTTGTCTCAAAATCCACTGTAGAATGAAAAGATTTATCTCGTAATAAAGATATGATATATGACATGATATAATAAAGATACACGTACATTGACGAAGGTGTAAACTTACTGGTAGTCGTGGCTTTATTGTAAGTGGGGCCTTACACTGACTCATATGTTCCCGAGCAATGAATTTTTCCCAAACCCTAATCCGGCCAATGAAACATTAATAGTTGGATCATTATTTATTAATTAGTATATATATACAAGCTTAGTCTCTACTTTAAGCATGGAAGCTAGGGATCGAAAAATTACCTTTGGAGGATGTCTATCATATCTTGGTAATCTTCTTGCGGTTTGCTCAACGAGTCATAGATTAACACATTGCTGTGTTTGAGATCAATGACCATCAGTATCCAGTGAAAGCTGTTGATACACATGATTCATATATATAGATTATTAGGGTTAAGTAAAATAAAATGTGCATATACTTATTATTAACTATATATGTCTCACGCACTTAAAGTTGTATGGGAAGAGTATTTTTTCTCTATCTTTTTGGTTCACGAAGAACCTCATGAGATTCATACACGACTCATCGCTCCAAGTCGCTGAAGGGTTTGGAGCCTTGAAAACCACATATGGATCAACAAACCCAACAGAATTGTCATGTTTATCTCTGAGCTGAGTCATCTGATACCTGCAATATCGAGTCGATCCACAAGTACGTGTGTAAGAATACTACATACTATATACACATACTAGAGAGTTCAATGAAAACTATAAAAAAACACTTACAAACAATAGCAGCTAAGGAGCGATTTGTCCAGTGCGTCCATATGGCATAGCTGGTGTAATTCCTCCATCTGGACTAAGATTAGGTCATCGCCACGGAAGTAGTGATGGTTCCGAATTCGGACAGAAATCCAATTTATATCACCGTCTTTAGAAGCCTCCATGCACCATTTGTTGATTGCAAACATCTGCGTACCAAGTACATGCAAGTGATTGGGGTTCATTAGACTCCTGCCCGGTGCAAAATTTCTCCTCCATTCATCAACTACTTCCGCTCTTGGAAACTCCAGCCCAGTAGCAATATTTTGAATCGTCTCGTATGGGAGACCGCTGTCAATGAAATTTTTTTCCATTGAGTCCATCTCAGACAAAGTGGTCTCTCCAGATTTTCTCTGTACTCTGCCCATGTTTGAACCATACTAATTTTGCACAAATAATGGGGACAGAGGTCTTGATGTTTCCCCAAGCTGTGGAACACTCTTTCCCACTTTCTTCGTGCTTGATTGTTGTTCTTTTGCAGACTTGATTAGAGAGCGTTCGTAGTCTGATTTTCGCGGAGCCTTTCGGGCTTCACGCATCTTGATACCATGCTGGTCCACCCTTTTCCTTAACTCCTGTGGGTTTAACAGGAGGTAAGGCTTCTCTGGGTTTCTCTTCGCTTTAGCCGCGGCCGTTGATTCATCTAAAAATTTTTTCACATCTTTTTTCACCGAAATTTGTAACTCCTCATCAGTCATTTCATAAGCTAATTTCTCGTGTGCTTTTTTTTCCTAATGCAGGAGCCTTCTTTTTTGGAGGTGGGGCCTTCGGTTCCGTGGCAGCAGACCGCTTCTTAGGGCCGCGCGGTGGAGGCAGGGGTGTTGGAGCCCGCGGTGGAGGAGACGGTGGGGCCGGTGGCGGTGTTGGAGCCCGCGGTGGAGGTTGTGGCGTTGGAGCCCGCGGTGGAGGAGATGGTGGGGCCGGTGGCGGCGTTGGAGCCCGCGGTGGAGGAGATGGTGGGGCCGGTGGCGGTGTTGGAGCCCGTGGTGGAGGAGATGGGGTTGAAGCCGTGTCCTCCAACACATCGTCACCGCCCGCAGCACTATGATGCACTGGGGAATAATGACGAACTGGACTATAGTTCCTGCTACGCAAAACAACGAATGATGTGAGCATCCAACTAATATATACATATAGGAAGTTAGTGTAATAAAAATTGTTTCTCATTCACGCGCACACTACCTATGGTGAGGATCTTGATCAGTAGGAGGAGGTTGCGGCGGTGACACTCCAGGAATAATAATGAAGCGCTTGCGCCAGCAAATAAATGTCTTCTCTGCTTCACCTAAAGTCTTCTCCCCATCTCCCCCTTCGATTTCCAGTGCCACGCTGCCACAACCTGTCTCAACCCTATCCATCGAAACGCTAGCGTATCCGGCTGGCACTGGTTGACCATGGATTCTTGGTGTTCTTGTGCGGTCGATAGGGTTTACAACACCGACAGCCACCTTTTTCGTGGCATTTCCATCTGGAATGTGCAGCTCACAAGTAGTAAAAGGTTCTTTAACGTCATCCACGGGAAAGCGTAGCTTGGAGTCATCTTGAATGGTTGGTACTTCCGTGGAGGCGCAGCTGCTTTTCATCTGACCTGGGGGGCTAATGTTCGCTTGAGGATGCTGTGATGATGTACCTTGCCCACTCGTCATTTGACTAAGTGCCGCTTGCACTTGCCTTTTGATTTCCTCCTGCATCCATTCTTCACGAGATTTCTCACGCTCTTGTGTTTGAAGAACATACTCCTCCAACTTGAAGAGTCGCTCTGCCTCCTCGTCCTTCTTTCTTTGGCGGCTTCTATAACTTTCTCGATCCGCTTCGAAGGAATGTAGCCACGAAACGGCCCCAAAGCCTCTCGTACGCCCACCGTGCTCAGGATTCTCCAGCGCGTACGTGAGTTCATCCTTCTCTCTATTGGGCTTGAACTCGCCAGCCAACACCGCATTTCATGCTTGAACTAGCCTATGTGCTGCTCTTGAAATTTGCGGGCCCCAATCAAGCTCCCCATCATTAGGGTTTATGGTTCCCCCATGAGCGTAGAACCAATTTCTGGACCGTTCACTCCAATTTCTTCTTATTGTCTCTAGGACTACCCCCCTGGCAAGCATCTCGTGTTCTTGTCTCTCCCACTTTGGAAGGGCAGTCTTATAGCCACCTGATCCTAAATGATGGTGGTATTTCTTCTGAGCTGCATTCAGTTTGTTTACTCTGACCCGGGCCTTGCTCTCTTGTGATCTTTTGTACTGTACAAATTCATCCCAATCGGCCCTTATCTTGACGTACGCCTTAGAGTTGAAATCTGGCGTCTCGTTCTTTAGCACAAAGGTGTGGTACAATTTCTTCTTCCAGTCCTGAAAAAATGTGGCCATCTTCTTCATTGTCCACTCCTGAATTCGCCTCAGCAGCTCCTCATCATCCGTGTCAAATGAGAAATGAGCTTGGACGTCATCCCAGACTAGCTGCTTGTCAAGATTGGAGACATAACTGATCTCGGGAGCACTTCGCCTCTCTTTCCATTCACGGGCACTTATCGGAATCCGATCTCTCACAAGGAACCCACAGTGAAAGACATATTTCTTTGCATTGGGTCCTAGTGGTTGGCCTGTAGCCATATCGAATTCGGAGATTACATGACGACCCTTCAACGGCCTCTTCGGCCCTCGTTTTGGTCTGCTCTGCCCTGTCGCAGACGTCGATCCAGAGGGCTACATATAGGTAAAGACATGAAGATGAAACCCTAATACAAGTTGACATAAAACCTAATCAAGTAATAAAGTAAATGTAAACCCTAACACGACACATTGTATATATACCTCGCCTGTATTGCCTTCTTCCATCTCAACTTGTTGTTCAGGGAGATTTTCATCATGCATGGTTATGTCTTCGTAATTCAATAAGTATTGACTCCCGTCATCGTCGCCGGCTATGATATTCATCATTTCCTCCTCCATCACATTCTCATTTGGGTCGGCCATTTCAGTGAATATTAAAATATATATACAATATGATCGAACACTTAAAGGAGCTTTATACATGTATGTGAAACGAAAACAAAAACTAGGGGTTTAATTAGGGGTTAAGGGTTTAGGGTTTTGGTCTCGGGGTTTAAGGTTTCGGGGTTTAGGGTTTCGGGGTTTATGGTTTGAGGGTTTAGGGTTATGGTTTCAGGTTTTACGGTTTCGGGGTTTAGGGGTACGGGGTTTCGGGGTTTAGGGTTTCGGGGTTTAGGGGTTCGGGGTTGTGGGGTTTAGGGGTTTAGGGTCTAGGGTTTAGGGGTTCGGGGTTTCGGGGTTCAGGGTTTCGGGGTTTGAGGGTTTAGAGTTAGGGGTTCGGGGTTTCGGGTTTTAGGGTTTTGGGGTTTTGGGGTTTCGGGGTTTAGGGGTTTGAGGGTTTAGGGTTTCGGGGTTTAGGGGTTTGAGGGTTTAGAGTTAGGGGTTCGAGGTTTCGGGTTTTAGGGTTTCGGGGTTTAGAGTTTCGGGGTTTCGGGGTTTGAGGGTTTAGTGGTTTAGGTTCGAGGGTTTAGGGTTAGGGTTTCAGGTTTGGGGGTTTCGAGTTTTAGGCAATTCATAAAAATAACATGA
The DNA here is from genome assembly GCA_009763385.1 of Coix lacryma-jobi var. lacryma-jobi. Classification (NCBI taxonomy): domain Eukaryota; kingdom Viridiplantae; phylum Streptophyta; class Magnoliopsida; order Poales; family Poaceae; genus Coix; species Coix lacryma-jobi. The sequence goes on along the minus strand of CM019823.1, from coordinate 65,175,687 downwards.
CAATAACATATATTCGTAAAGAGTAATAAATATATGTTCCGACATGGCACATGATTTTCTATGAACACATATTTCTAAGAGTAATAAATACATGTTTAAACATGTCCTTGTCACGTGATTTACACACCGTGGACGAGAACGACGACGGTGGACAGCAGCGAGGATGACGATGGTGCGGATGACAGTGGACGGCGGCGAGGTCGGTGCGGCGGTCACCAGGACTACATGTCGAACACATATTTGTTACGTTAAAAAAACAATATATGATTTTCCTTTTTCTATAAATATATCTATTCATATTCATTATTTGTTTATATCTATTTCTAGAAAAGAAGAAATGAAAAAGTTAAATAGAAAATAATCTATAAATATATGTGTAAACATATATTTGTTACGTTAAAAAAACATATATATATGATTTTCCTTTTTCTATAAACAAAAGAAATGAAAAGGTTAAATAGAAAAATTCATATTCATTATCTATAAATATATATATCTATTTATATTCATTTCTTTTTCTTTATATATATACATATATATATATATATCAATTTTTCTATTTAACCTTTTCATATTTTTTTACACTCTCACACACACTTGACACACACGCACACCATCACACACTGCACACGCACACACACACGCACAGGCCGGCGGCTCGGATGACGGCGGCCGGCGCGGAGGACGGCGGCGTGGAGGACGTACGACGGAGTGGATGAGGACGGCGGCGTGGAGGACGGCGGCGCGGACACGACGGCGAGGAGGACGGCGGCGTGGGAGGCCGAGTGCGGAGCGGAGAGGCTCGATGGCGAGGAGAGCTCGAGGGCGGCGGCGCGGACTGGAGGCGGGGCTACTGGCGTCGATCTAGGGAAGATTGGAGGGCACACTGTGCCCTGTGCCCTATATACCCGGGAGGGCCTTTAGTCCCGGGGCGAATTACGCACCGGGACTAAAGGGTCTTTAGTCCCGATGCGTAATACGCCCCGGGACTAAAGGGTTGGACCTTTAGTTCCGGGCGGGCTTACGCACCGGGACTAAAGGGGTCTTTAGTCCCGGTGCGTAAGACGGCCCGGGACTAAAGGGTTCTTTCCCGCCACAGTTTTGGGTTTTCAGTATTTTGGGTTTTGTATTAAGTTTCCACTATATTATGTTGTAATTCTTGTTAATTGCATAGTAAATTGAACAGTAGGCATAAAATTACTTAAAAATAACAGTTGTATATCCTTTAACCTTATTGTATAGTAGAAAATTTTGTAGCATAAATTCTTTTCTTTTTTTATAATAACGAATATAAATGTAAATAACCATTCATATTTGGTTAATGCAAAAATGTAATGTTCAATTTAAATTTAAAAAATTGTTGGCTTTCAATAGAAAATTTATTTTCATATCATTTGGACGTTAATCTTTTGTTTAAAACCTAAACAATCATTGCCCAATTTTGTTATACGCGACAGATGCAGTAGTTTTAGATTTTTAAATTTAGTTTTTTCAAATATATCTTAAATCTTTCTAATTGAACAGAAAATTGAATATTTGATATACTTTCTTTTAAAAAATAGTATGAGATTCACATCTAGAGAAGCACGTAAATCAATGATCACTACTACTAAATATATATATAAATCCATTATCAAATAAATGAAGTCTTAATTAATTAATTAATTATTACATAATATATTTACAACCCACTATTAAGCGGGCACAACTGTGAACCTCCTCTTGACATATGTCCCTTGGTTATGATCATTCCTTAACCATGGAGTTTCCTCATTGTTTAACAAAATGCTTGGGTCTTTGTTCACTTTGAATGGCGGAATTCGATCATCTCTTTCATAATCACCTGACATGTCTGACTTGTCCTCAATTCCGACAATGTTTCTTTTCCCTGAAAGAACTATATGGCGCTTTGGCTCGTTGACGATCGAGTTGTTATCATTTTTCCCTCTTTTTGGTTTTGTAGACATGTCTTTCACATAGAACACTTGACTCACATCTGCGGCAAGGACAAATGGTTCGTCTTTGTACCCAATATTGTTGAGGTCCACTGATGTCATCCCATACTCCTTGTCGACTGTTACCCCACCTCCGGTACCGGTCATCTTGACCCATTTACACCGGAACAAAGGGACTTTAAAATTAGGTGCGTAGTCTAGTTCCCATATGTCATGTATGCGGCCATAATATGTTTGTTTGTTCCCATTTGGATCCGTGGCATCCACGCGTACACCACTGTTTTGGTTGGTGCTCCTTGCGTCTTGGGCTACTGTGTAAAATGTATTCCCATTGATCTCGTACCCTTTGTACGTGCTGAATGCCACGATGGTTGTCTGGCCAACAAATAAAGCTGCTCATCTATGTTGTCATCACCCTGACATTGTTTTCGCAACCAATCGCCGAAGGTTTGCATGTGCTGACGTGTAATCCAAGATTCACTCTTCCCGGGCCACTTGGATCGAAGGAAATCCTTATGTACCTCGATATATGGATCTACCAATGAGGAGTTCTGTAGAACTGTGTAGTGTGCTTTATCGAAGTAATCGTCTCCTGTACCGATATATGTTTTCTTCCCTAGTGTTCCCTTGCCACTGAGTCTGCCCTCGTGTCGCGATTCAGGAACGCCAATCGGGTCAAGGTCTGGAATAAAGTCCACACAAAACTCTATGACCTCCTCTGTTCCGTAGCCCTGGGCGATGCTTCCTTCAGGCCGAGAACGGTTATTAACATATTTTTTCAGGACACTCATGAACCTCTCAAATGGGAACATGGTGTGTAGGAACACAGGACCGAGAATAATGATCTCCTTGACCAGGTGAACTAGGAGGTGTGTCATGATATCAAAGAAGGATGGAGGGAACACCAACTCAAAGCTGACGAGACATTGAACGACATCATTCTGCAAAGTAGAAAGTTCCTCTGGATTGATTGCCTTTTGTGAAATTGAATTGAGGAATGCACATAGCTTCACGGTGGCTAGACGTACATGTGGAGGTAGAATTCCTCTTAGAGCAACAGGAAGCAATTGGGTCATAAGCACATGACAGTCATGGGACTTCAAGTTTTGGAACTTCTTCTCTGGCACATTAATTATTCTCTTTATATTGGAGGAGAATCCAGATGGGACCTTGATGCTGTTAAGGCATTCAAACATGCTTTCCTTTTCTTCTCTGCTAAGAGTGTAGCTAGCAGGGCTTAAGTACTAGCGCCCGTCATCTGTCTTCTCCGGATGCAAGTTGTCTCGTTCTTTCATGCGCTGCAAGTCCTGTCGTGCTTCAAGTGAATCCTTAGGCTTTCCGTAGACACCCATGAATCCAAGCAGGTTCACACAAAGGTTCTTTGTCAGGTGCATCACGTCGATCGCATGGCGGACCTCTAGGACATGCCAGTAGGGTAGCTCCCAGAATATGGACTTCTTCTTCCACATGGGTGCGTGTCCCGAAGCGTCTTTAGGAACAGGTTCGCTGCCCCGTCCCTTTCCAAATACTACTTTCGTATCCTTCACCATTTCAAGTATATCATCTCCGGTTCGGTTACGAGGCTTGGTTTGGTGGTCTGCCTTACCTTTAAAATGTTTGTCTTTCTTTCTTACTGGGTGGCCCACAGGAAGAAACCGACGGTGCCCAACATACATGACCTTCCGATAGTTTTTCAAAAATAAACTATCAAGGTCTTCAAAACAGTGTGTGCATGCATTATATCTCTTGTTTGTCTGGCCTGAAAGATTACTTAGAGCCGGCCAATCATTGATTGTTACGAACAATAAGGCTCGCAGGTCAAAGTGTTCCTGTTTGTACTCATCCCACACGCGTATGCCTGGTTTGCTCCATAGAAGTAGAAGTTCCTCAACTAATGGCCTCAGGTAGACATCGATGTCGTCGCCAGGTTGCTTCGGCCCTTGGATGAGCAACGGCATCATAATGAACTTCCGCTTCATGCATAACCACGGAGTAAGGTTGTAGATACATAGAGTAACTGGCCAAGTGCTATGACTACTGCTTTGCTCCACAAAAGGATTAAAACCATCCGTACTTAAAGCGAACCTCAAGTTTCTAGCCTCATCTGCAAACTCTGGGAATTCTCTATCTATCGCTCTCCACTGGGATCCATCAGCTGGGTGCCTCATCATATTGTCTACCTTACGGTCTTCTTTATGCCACCGCAACATCTTTGCATTGTCCTTATTTCTGAACAAACGTTTCAAGCGTGGTATTATAGGAGCATACCACATAACCTTGGCAGGGATTTTCTTCCTGCTTGGACGTTCTTCACCCTCTACGTCGCCAGGATCATCTCGCCTTATCTTATACCGTGATGCTTCACATACCGGGCATGCATCCAAATTCTCATATTCCTCCCCACGGTACAAGATGCAGTCATTAGGACATGCGTGTATCTGCTGGATTTCTAATCCCAAAGGGCAGATGACCTATTTTGCTTCGTACGTAGTGGTGGGCAATTCGTTCGATTTCGGAAGCATCTTTTTCATTATCTTCAATAACTGTCCAAATGCTTTATCGGATGTACCATTCTTTGCCTTCCATTGCAGCAGTTCTAGCGTAGTACCCAGCTTTTTTGGCCATCTTCAGTAGTGGGATATAACAATTTCCTATGATCCTCTAGCATGCGCTCAAACTTGACCTTCTCCTTGTCACTTTCACATTTACTTTGTGCATCACGAATGGCATCACCAAGAGCATCAACATCAGCTGTCACATCTTCTGTCGCTGCCGCATCTTCTTCACCATCTCCCCCCACTGCATCATCATCAAAGGCACCGTACTGAGCAATAATATCAGCGTGGGCCAATTCTTCTTCACCTTTTTCACCATCATCCATTACAACCCCCCTTTCTCCATGTTTCGTCCAACAAATATAGTTTGTTACGAAACCCGACTTCAACAAATGCGTATGAAGAGTCCTTGGGCATGAATATTCCTTCAAATTCTTACAGACGGCGCATGGGCAGCACATGAAACCATCTTGCTTGTTTGCCTCAGCCACACCTAAGAAATAGTGCACGCCAACAATGAACTCTTTGGAGCGGCGATCGACATTATACATCCAATTGCGTGACAACATCTGCATTAAATATTACAACCATGCACTTAGTAGTTTCTCATGTTATTGCACAACACTCATGACATCACATGATTGATTAATTCAAACAAGCTTGACTACAACGAAGACTATCGCAGCTAGCACTAAAAAAACTAAAAATAAAATGCACTTAAGCAACATAATTAGATCGCGTCCGATCCCAACTAAAATAGACAGATCATTCGCTTCATCAGCATGGATGGGCTGCTGCCGCTGACTCACTGCCTCATCACCTTCAGCGGCAACCTCCTGTGCAACAGAATTTCGTACGTGCTGAACGTACTCTTCCTCCCAGTACCAACCTTTACATCCGTCGGTGCCCTCCCACTGCAATTAGAACAAAGAATAAGAAATTTAAACAACATCATCAAGCAAAACCGATACGAATGAACCATATTAATCAAATGCGGGTAAATAATAACCCACCTCATGGTCCGGACACTTGTAGAATATACGACCCTTGTTGATTCCCTCTTTTATCACTCGGTACTCCTTCACAATCTTCTGCTTACACTCGCCGCAAGCAATGAGAGGAAGATCCGGCCGCAAACGCCTCGGATCCCGATGATGAGAGGCTGAGGACCCGGTCACAGTTGCCATCTACTATATCCATGCTTATTTTTTAAACTATTACATGCAAATTCCTAATTTACTAAACAATTATAAATAAAAAAGACTCTAAATTTACCTATTTGTTTAGATAATCGAAAAATATGATATAACAATACCAATTTTCACATTGTCTACTCTCTATATTTATTGTTGCAAACTATTATAAATTCCACATTTTTTAAAGAAAATAAACTAAAAAGACACTAAAATTCAATATTACTCGTCTTGCATAAGTATGAAATATAGAATGGATACTTCCTAGCAGTAGAAAACTATCAAGTGATTGTGATGAACCAATTTAAACTACTCAACTCTCCCTGTTTGTTCTTGCAAACTATATATTTTAATTAAATTCCTCTCATATTCAAAAGAAATGGTAGGAGATGGAAATAGTTACCTCTAAACGCAAAGAGACGATGACGGAGTCGAAGAAGATCACCAATTGATGCCGGAGACGAAGAACAATGAAGAACAAATGAAGAACAAAGCAATAGCAACAGGCAAGAACAAGCAAGAAGCTCACTGAAATTTGAATGTCTCTGGCTCGGGGGAGGAAGAAGTTGGCAGGTTATAAGCCGGGGAGTTTTAGTCCCGGTTTGTATAAAAACCTGGGGCTAAAAGGTGAACATTTATCCCGGGGCAAGCCACAAACCGTGGCTAACTCTTTAGTCCCGGTCCGTGGCACCAACCGGGACTAAAGAGTGTCCTTTAGTCCCGGCTGGTAACACGGACCGGGACTAAAGGGTCCCTGCCCCGGCAGCTCTGCGCAGTAGCCGTTGGGGCAGGCCCTTTAGTCCCAGTTCGTGTTACCGACCGGGACTAAAGGGTCTATTAGTCCCGGGCGGCAAAAACGCCGAGACTAAAGGCGATTTTGAGAATCGGCCTATGACCCTGTTCTGTAGTAGTGCCTCCAGCAGCAGTGCTGTTCCGACAACGACGCTCTACTCCCTGGCGCAATGCACGCCGGACCTGTCCGCCATCGACTGCCTTGCGTGCCTCCAGCGGATCCTCGCCTCGCTCAACGCCACGACGTCGGTGAGCCTGGGAGGGCGGGTCCTGACGCTGCGCTGCAACTACAGGTTCGAGAATATCATGTTCTTCGACGGCGCACATATGACGCAGATCACGCCGTCATCGGGCGCTCCGGCACCACTGGTTCCGGCTCCGACGACGAATAAGGGTATTTATTACTCCCTCCATCCCAAATTATAAGACATTCCAAGAATCTTGGAGAGTCAAAGTTTTTCAACTTTGACCAAATTTATATAATAAGATAATAATATTTATGATATCAACTAAGTGCAATTAGATTATCCATTAGTTATATTTCCATAATATGTATATTTGATGGTATAAATCTTTATATTTTTCTCTATAATTTTGGTCAAAGTTGAAAAACTCTGACTCTCCAAGATTCTTGGAACGTCTTATAATTTGGAATGGAGGGAGTATTATTATTATTTATATGTGCTCAAGTTCAAGTTCATATTTTTCATTTCTGTCTAAACTCTAAATAAATGCATCTTCTGTTCTTCTGGTGTCCCCAAACAATACAGTTAATTAATTAGAAGATTATTGCTACTACATGCTGATGATGATCAAGGGTGCAAATGTGGGTAAACCTCTTTAGTTTAAATATTTGGAAGTAGTATAAATATTTGAACTAAAGAGGGTCAGAGACTCGGAGGTGCCCCTAAGAATCACTAGTTTGTACCCTTGATATATCAGAAACACTTCAAGTTTGGACTTGGAGTGCTAATTATAGTCCTGTTTGGTACAGCTCAGCTTCACTAGTGAAGCTGTTTTTTTACAAAATAGCTTCTTGAGCAACTTACTAGGTGAAGCTGAGCTGTTTTGAAAAAAATATTTGGCAAAATAGCTTCACCAACAACTTCATGCATGGTTGGGAGAGAGAAATGGAGGTGTAAGCTGTGAAAAGCTACTTTTTTCAACTCCATGGGTGCAGCTACTTTTGTGAGAGAGGGGATAAAACAGCTTCATGGGTGAAGCTGTTTTGTAAAATGGTGTATGGCAAAAAAAAATAGCTCACAACAACTCATGAAGCTATTGTGAGCTGTACCAAACAGGCCCTATATATTGTGACCTGATTGTTGGTGCATGCTGCTTGTTTGTCTATGAAGGACCGAAAATGACAAACCAGGCGACCAGAGGGGGGTGAATGGGAGCCTCAAAAATTTCTTCACAGAAATTAAGGCCTTTGTCCCAATAAAATCAACCCCAAAACTCCAAACACAACCGTGATTTCCACGACCCTTGGAAGAGGGTGGATGATCCCTAAGATCACAGCGAGGCACCACTGACCAGAGAATACGAAGAAAACCGGCGGAGAACTGAGCCAACGAGGCCTCGGGGCAAAACTCCGATTCGCCCGAGGCTCGAGAAAGGCTTCAGGAGAAAACACCGACTCGCCCGAGGCTGAGGGAGGTCTCGGAGGAAAACTCCGTCTCGCTCGAGGGTCGGGGCTCGAGAGAGAGGCCTCGGAGCAAAACTCCGACTCGCCCGAGGCTCGAGGCTCGAGAGAGGCCTCAGAGTGAAACTCCGACTCGCCCGAGGTTGAGGGGACCTCGGAAAAAGTTCCGATTCGTCCGAGGCTCAAGAGGCCTCGGGAAAAGTTCCGCCTCGCCCGAGGGTGGTCTCGGCTTACTCGAGAGGCACCGTACAAAGGTAGCCTCGGCACGTTCCGACACCCGAGCCTGCTGCGAACTGCTCCCGCAGAAGATCGGATCTGGACGCGTTCTCCCGAAAAGCAAATCCCTCCAAAACTCGATCAAGGCACAATCCCAAGTTTCCAAACTTGGAGAAGAAGATCACAGGGTAGTTAGGAGACTATCCCCAAGAAATCATCTTCTCAGAACAACCAAGAACACAGAGAAATCAAAAGGGAAAGTGGATGAACGAAAAAGTGCCACGAAAACGAAATCGTCCCGATCTATTCGATCATGAGGAGTTTGATTAATTCCTTTGGTCGAAATGACCTCCTCAATGATACGAACAAACTGATTCAAACGGATTTCGCAAAGACACACTGGAGAGAGAGATCGGTCGACGGGAAAAAACGAGCAGAGCCAAAACGCGACGAACACAGTGCACTACACTACCAATCGCAAGACTCAGCCGACACAGTGCACAACACGGATCTGCTCTGGAAGGATGAGGATACGGCCTCACTTCCATGAACCAACAGTACACAGAACAAGTTTTTCTGTGGATCTCAACTAGCTACAGTAGGGAATGGGAGAGCAGGAACCCTAAGAACAAAAGCAACTAACTGAGATAGGAAGGGAGGAGGGTGTCTCCCTCTATTTATACTACAACTAGCCTAAGTCTATTTTCTACTCTACCCCTCTCTAAGCTATTTACAGAGCGAGCCAGCTAAACCCTAAGGCTATACTGGACCAACTCAGTGGTAGGTGTATCCGACGGCCACGCCCGCACAACTCGTGCGCGTTGCCTCCGCGCAACCTTCCGATTGCCGCCACGTGCCGCCTTTGCTCTGTACCCCCGGTTTTGAGGCCCAAACCGGGAAACCAGCCTTCCAGTATCTGAGTTTTGAGGCCCAAACTCAGCAAACCCGCAGCGCCCAGGTTTTGAGGCCCAAACCTGGAAACCGTCCTCAGCCCGAGTTTTGTGGCCAAACTCGGAAACCCTCAGCACCCAGGTTTTGAGGCCCAAACCTGGAAACCGTCCACCGATGGTTTTTCGCTGGCTCAGCCACCAAACCGACGTCGTAGAGGGGATGCACCTCCCGTGCACCCCATCCACCGACACGTGTTCCCAGGTCCTCGACCTGAGCAACACATGACCGCACTTCTTTGCTTGTCGTCGTCACAGGCTGCCAGCCTCCACAGCTGATCCTCAGGTACTCCGGTCCCTCAGTCCAAGCCTCACGTCTGCCCTTCACCACTCGGTACATCGGCACGGCACGTCCGCCGCACGGCACGCCCATCCTTCACCGCACCCGGTCCGTCAGCACAACACGTCTCAACTTGACCTTCACCTACCCTCGATCACTGTCTCCGTGCTCGACACCTACACAACACAAGCCAAAGAACATGCGCATCATACCCGTTGACAATCACTCATCACTCAGAGCCTTCGGCATACACCCATGTATCCGCAGTCTAGGATCTAGGGTGAAGCCATGCGTGATTGCGGTGTGTGTAGCACCTCCTGTAGCGGTACTAGCATTCTGCTTGATTCTTTACTGCCGTTGGCAAAGGAGGAGAATGTACAGAAAAAGTGAGTTGATTGTTACCGACATCTCTCTCCATATAATTCTTACAATTATATGTATTACACATTTAATTGATAAAATTCTCGACTATTATGCAGGTGGATCTAGATTACGACAAAAGCATACTCGCAACAACTTGAAAGGAGACGAGCTAGATTGGGAAATGGAAGCAGAGCTCTCAGAGTTTTCTGTTTTTGACTTCCATCAGATATTGGAGGCTACAAATAACTTCTCTGAAGAAAACAAACTTGGGGAAGGTGGGTTTGGCCCTGTCTACAAGGTAAATATGCAGCACATGTGTATACTTCTAACTATAGATGTCAATATGTGATGATCAAATAGTCCAGACGTTTATAGACCTTATTAATTATGAAATTAGGAATATACAAGCATACCAGGATATAGCCTCATCATGGTGCATATGTGAAGGTTACATATTTGGTAAATGATGGATATGCTACCTAGCTAGGAACTGTGATTTATGCATCATAAACATCCTGATTGTGGCGAAGTTAAGAACAACTAAACAACTCTTGAATATTTTCTTCACAGGGTCAGTTTCCTGATGGAATTGAGATAGCTGTTAAGAGACTTGCTTCACATTCAGGGCAAGGTTTTGTAGAGTTCAAAAATGAAGTACAGCTCATAGCGAAACTCCAACACACAAATTTGGTTAGGCTCTTGGGATGTTGCTCTCAAGGAGAGGAGAAAATTTTGGTTTATGAATACTTGCCAAACAAAAGCTTGGACTTCTTTGTCTTTGGTATGTATTTTAATTAATTTAACATAGGTTTCATACTGATTATCATATCGAAGTTCTAAAATGAATTAAAAATTTTCTTAGCGTGTTGTTTTTAGCTGTTATATTTTTTTTTTTATATATATATATATATATAGGACTCCGCTATTTGGTACCTTCAGTACCCGAGTCCATCTGGCGTCCTGAAACCCCGTCGATTCCATCTGCAGCCTACATCACCTGAGCCTTTGACAGCCTAAGGTCATTTCCCACTATCAAAGAGACCGATTTTCCTCCAAGGATATCTATCGAAGCTTTTTTTTTGCCCTAGTTTGTTCACGTGATCAGAAGCCGACAGAGGCAGTTTTTATGTTTTTCCGTGAGGTTTCTTTGGGAAAGGTAAAGGTAATTATGGATTGTTTGTTGCGCACACAGATTGGTCGTTGTGGCAATAAAAAGTATTATACAAGACCAGACTTCTTTAAGTAGCGTATTAATCTTCATGTTCAAAATGTTTACTAAATATAGAAATCAGCCTTCAAACCAGAAATTGTCTTGTATGATTACCGCCACTTACAATATGATTCATAAAAGAACATTATTACCACTTGACAATATGATTCATAAAAAGTTACATTTCCATATGCCAGTATAACCCTTTGATCCTATCAACCTACAATCATTGACACATTATTGTTATTGTTGGAACCAGAAATATGTTTGTTTAAGATTTGGATTTCATGTACAAAACAATTTTGAGTCAATAATTCACAGAAGGAAAGAATGACTCCCTTTATAGAACAATAACAATCATTGAAAGATAGATCAAGGATTCAAGGCCATATATATTCATAAATACTATTGAATTGGTTCATAAATACTATAACAACACTTTAGTGTGCTTCTAGTATGAGGTCACTCTTGCGCCATCTTTTTATACTCGACCTGATTGCTGCAGAGGAATGATCATCTCACAACCAACTTCTGGTGAAGCAAGGCTCCTAGTATCTGGTTCACTATCTTGATCACCTGTATATAGACAATTATAATTCAGATAAATACACACCTTAATACCAGATTAGGCACACTGCATCTTTTCCTACATATTGGCTAGTTGGCAAACAAGTCAAATTAACACATCATCAGCTCCATCATCACTACAAAAACCCACGAAACTATCACAAGAGTCAGTTTTATTGACAGATTAAAAAGACATCAGCTGAATAAATGAAGTCTCTGACACAACTGCTTGATAGCTGAATCTTCAATCAATTTGACACAACTCTAGCAGTCTAGCTACAGTGATGATCAAGTTGAAACCTTAATTTGTGATGCTTATGCATCAAAAAATGAGCTACCTCCCAGCAAGTAGTAAGTGGGTAGAGTGTGTACATAAGCCATTGCTCGTTGAAGAGCCTACGACGAAGGGTCTCTGATCTACACACATAAATTAGTAGTCGGAATAAACAAATCAAAGATGAATATTAAGATAGGAACATAAGAAATGCAAGCTAAATAACAGGGGCCTAATTTCTACAAAGCAGAGACAGTATTGAATGTCTATATAGCAGATTAGTTGCACAACTTAAATTGGCATGCCTACAAATGAAATGGTCAAGTGAAATCATTGTATGGTAACATACTTAATTGCATGAGCTAAATTAGCTATTTAAGCCTAACTGCAAAAAAAAGTATTTCTAGAATTTTCATACCACGTTCTCATTAGAATTGCAAAGAATACTGACACGTGACACTTGTAGAAGGTACCACTTTTTCCAACTGTTGAATCTCCTTTAATATAATTGTTCATACCAGGACCATAAATAAAAAAGGATAAGTTCATGCTATCAAAACTCTCTAAAACTCGGCCAATTTACCAGACACCACATCCTTCCCTTCCTCATTATATAAACAACAGAAATCCGTACACTCTTCAGCCACACGTGCACAGCTGGCTTCACTCTACCTCTCACACTATAAGCAAATTAAGAAAAAAAGTCCTGTTCATCTCCTTATTCTATGATCTAACATCACTCCATGTCATTCCCTTCTTACTTTAAACCATTTTTATGGCTTTATAGGTGCCTGCAGTCTTACGCTTAAGCAGGAAACAGAATATTCAGCAAAGTTGCAGCAATGCTAAGATTAGAAAAGCGGAGGAAGGGTTCTATGGAGACTTCGCTGACACAGAATAGCAAACGGTTGAAACAGCTTACCAAGCAGCACTTAAACATTTTGTGGACAACCAATACCTAGTAATGATCCAGTAATGAATACAACCATCCAGTAATGATCCAACATCTTGTGGTCCCCTTTTTGTCATCCACTAGTATAGTGCACGTGCTAATGCCACAGCTTACTTTACTTAATATGATGCACATGAAAACAATCAAACAATGATATTTTTTTTCTATAGTTTGGTTTTACGCAATTCTTTATGACCGTGTATATAATCTGGAAAACAACAGAAGTAGCAGGAAAGGACCAAGTTTTAACATGTCTTGGCTCCATTTAGATATCAAATTACAGAGCATAAATGGAATTAATACAGAGTCATATCTATTGACTCACTAACGGCTACAAAATTTATATATACGCTAACTTATGTTAACGAACAGTTGTACTCCTGATTTTGAATTTGATAGTAAAGATGTCGTTGAGCACCTTGCCACTATTAATGAAACTTGATGGAGACAAACTTAAAGTGAAGACTACCTCAAGTTACTCAACAGTAGAACAACCTCAAATTAATTCACATCACACTTATTTGGTTCTCTAGAAAATAGTTCAGAGATAGTTTGAAGAGTGGACTGTTCACAGTTTAAAAATAGTTTTGACTCAAAAATTAAAAATGCACAACACTAACAAAGTATAATGATTTGAATATTTTCCAACGAGACCAATAAAATGGTGCAGACTGCAGAGTCTTGCATTGTTCTCGTCGGATTCTAAAGAATGCAAACTGCAGAGTGTTCCATTGTTTTCGAGATTCTAAAGAAACTAAATAACACAGTGTGCAAGAATTGGAGCACAGTGAGTATGGCATATCAAATTGCTTCGAATTAGCAAAGGAATCGAGAAAAAAACAGGATCCTACAAGGCCTTAACACAACTTCATAACAAATTCCTGCTTAGAAATTGAAGCTACTGCATAACATATCCACATGTCACATCACACAACTGGAATCAACTCTCATCAACACTGAACATGCAGAGCACGAAACACAAGGGCAGCAACTGGTTAAATCGATTTCAAGGAAAAAAATCCCCACATGGGCGACGCAAGGCAAGGGAGACAAACCAAGTTGTGTTTCACCTTAGTGATCTTGAGCTTGTTGAACACATCCTGCAGGATGAATAACGCGAACAACACAGATTGGGAAGAGGGACTCAGGCGGGCACTGATTACCTCCACCTTGGAGAGGCCGAGCTGCAGTGTGGTGCGCCCAATGAAGAAGGCGTGGTCCATCGTCCAGGCCGCCGCACAGATCCGGCCACTGTGGGCTGGCTAGCCCAGCCAGCCACCGTCCCCGATGGCCACCATAGTCATGGGCTGTTACAGAGCGTACTTAAAATATTAGAAAATAGAAAGCATAGACATAATACTTTTTTTTGTCTCTAAGCCACCATAGTCATGCTATGGCTGCAGATAAAAACTTAAGAATTAGAAAACTGTTGAATGATTTTGAGTTTTTGATAATTTATTACGTATGTAAACTCTCAAATATGAACTATTGTTAGCCATTATTTGTTTGCAGCTACAAATGTAGATCCCCTGGAGGAAAAGAAAAGAACAAAGATAAATGTATCTTAGGATAGTTACATGCATATACAAGAGATTACAGAGTAGAGAGGTCACCATGTCAAAGGTGTTGGAGTTGGCAGCAGTCATCTCTCAACCAGCGTAAAATGGAGTTCCCAGAATTATGCCACTAGTAAAGCCTATAAATTTAATATATGTAATTTTTTGCACAACCTTGTTTTAACACTTCCATGTTCTTCATGAATTATTCAAAAAATAGTAGTTAGCCCATACTAATGCTATGGATGTTGAGGCCATATAGTACGTAAGGTACAGTTGATGGGTTGTATATTATTAGGTTCTATCATAAGAAACACTAAAAGGATGGAAATCAACGAAATACAGTTTCAGGATTATAACAATCACAGTTCATATTGAACTACTGTGAAAATTATATTTTAGACTACTTACTGTGAGGAAATAACAATTTAGCTACTAACCTTTGGACCAAGATTCAAAAGCAAAGACTCCAGCAATTCAATACCAGGAACCAACTGAATCAGTTGTAAAAAAAAACAGCCAACTGAATCATATCTGAATAACAAAAAAAAATTGATTAACAACCCAACAAACTGTTAAAGCTCAAGAAAGAAAAACATGGCAAATAAATAAACCAACCATTTAAATTTCCTACTCTATTCACATCTTTGTCTGGTCCAATCAACTTGATTATAACAAAATTCCAATAAGATAGCAATGAGGGTTGTTTTTATTTCAGAAATTCAGTTCCATGATAAACTTGAAATTCATAATATGTTAGTTACTGCAAGAGAAAAGCTCACAGGTCAAATTGCTTACCTTGAAAAAATAGTAAACTTTGCTTTGAAGCTGATACAAAATGTATCCTGGATATCTTCATTGGTGTTAGACTCTTGACCACCAAATTGATTATTACATGGAAATGCAAGTATCTCAAGGCCTACATGTGAGAGTGAAAGGAAACCAAAGAATGAACCTTTCTCTCGGTGCTTTTCATACAAGACATTTAGTTCTTTGTTTCTCCATTCATTTCACTTGCTTGCTCGCTGTCATTCTTGACCCCTCTGTAGATCTGTTGGATGGGATCTGAAAAAAACGAAATTACTATTAATGACCTTACCTGGAATATCTTCTGTCAATCTAAAAAGTCACTAACTCACACAAAAGGTCAATAATATAAAGTGAGTTGGAATGTCATAGCAAAACATTTTGTAAACGTCATTTGAAATATAGCAGCATGCAACAACTTAAATGGAGCATGCTCTTTGTTGTCCTACAATGTTGATGCAAGAACCAACTATAAGAGTCCAGAGTTGAAGTTATATAGTGTTTCTCTAAAAAATAAAAATTATCAGAATTGTTACTCTCTCCTAAACTGGATTTATTAAACTGAAAGCAGCCTTAAACTGGTTTATCAAAAATCTCCAAAAGGCCTCCATATTTCAATTGAAATGCAACAAATATTAGTACTGAATCCATACTCCCAATGCAAATTTCGTAAGAAGCAGTTTGTCGAACAAATGGTAGGCATCAGTCTTCACAAAAGAATTTTGTCCATACCAACAAAAGGAACAATTTAGATATCAGCTAAAATCATCTAAAGAAAACGTACCTTGAAAAATCCTCTCAGCCAGAACCTGGAACTGCTGGGCAACATCATATTTCTTCTCCACTACCTGCAGGGATGAGAAAAAGTTGCGTAACTAAACTGAACAGAGGGCTCAGCTGACGATGAGGGAAAAATGCAATAGAGTGGAGAGAAGGAATGGAGGGACACACACCTGAGGTGAGCGCATGGGCCAGACTAGTGTTCAATCTACGATGGAGGCAGGAGAGGAGAGGATTGGGAACAGAGGGACGCATGCCTCCGGCGCCGACACACCTGCTCACGCTGCCCCCGGCAGGGTCAGCCGCTTCGTCCGCTTGCGCCGCTGGCTCAATAGGGGCAGGGTGGTCCGCTGGGAACGCCGGCCAAGAACGTCCAGCCGTGCGGCGCGCTATGTCTACGGCCGCACGACGCTGGGGGGGGGGGGGGGGGGGGGGGGGGGGGGGTGGCACGACGGGACACACGGCTGAGAGGTAGCCACCGGTGGTAGGGAGAGGGGTCGGACGGGCGATGCCGACGAGGGAGGAAAGGATGAGACTGAGTGGACACATAACGAACAGAGGGTGGCGGCGATCTGAATCGTGTCACGAGAGCGGTGGCGATCTGGGGTCTGCGGCCGTCTGAAGCGTCGGAGATCGCCGAAACTGCCTGCAGGCTGCGGAGGCGAGGGAGGGGGACGAGCTTGGATGGAACTCGATCGGAGAGCTGGAAGCAGGATAAGGCCTAACCATCGCTCGGGCCGTGGGAGCGGGGGTTGGGGGATCCACGGTGGTTTTTTTTTTTTTTTTTTTTTTTTTTTTTTTTACAAGGGATCCACGGTGGTTGATTTGGGCCGGTGATATAGAATGAGGTACTGAATAACTATTCGATACCTAGGTACCGTATAGTAATACTATATATATATATATATATATATCTTCCTATTTATCGTTTGTTGAGCTCTTTCCTGTTATAATAAAATTCAAATGATTTACAGATGAAAATAAGAAATCATTACTGGATTGGAAACAACGTCTAGCGATAATTAAAGGAATAGCAGAAGGACTTCTCTACCTACATAAGCACTCTCGTTTGCGTGTCATACATCGAGATCTTAAACCAAGTAACATTCTCTTGGACAATGAAATGAATCCTAAAATTTCAGACTTTGGGCTAGCAAAAATATTTAGCTCAAACAACAATGAAGGAAGCACTACAAAGAGAGTGGTTGGTACATAGTAAGTATCATAGAAATTGATCTACTTTGGACATCTATAAACTATAATACAAATCAACTCATGATAATCACATAATTTGAGACTACTTATTGTTTTAGTGGCTATATGGCTCCTGAGTATGCCTCCGAGGGCATCTTCTCTATCAAATCTGATGTATTCAGCTTTGGTGTTCTCATTCTTGAGATCCTTAGTGGAAAAAGGAATTCTGGCTGCCATGATTGTGGAGATTTCATCAACATCCTTGGATATGTAAGTTTATCGGTTTACATATAGCATGTGAAATCATTTTTGTTAGTTTACTTGCATATCTATATTGATGAAATTGCAAATATAGGCATGGCAATTATATGAAGAGGGGAGATGGACGGAACTCGTTGATGCTTCATTGGTACCCATGCATCACCCAACTGAAATAATGAGGTGCATGAACATTGGATTGTTGTGTGTACAAGAGAATGCAGCTGATCGACCAACCATGTTAGATGTTGTTGCAATGCTAAGCAACATGGCTAAGATCTTGGCTAAGCCAAACCACCCAGCTTATTTCAATGTACGGGTAGGAAATGAAGAGGGATCCACTACTGCTACTGGGTCATGCAGTATCAATGAGGTGACCATATCTGTCACAACTGGTAGATAGCTTTTTTTGTGCCATGTGGTTACTGTTGAACTTGTTTATAATTGTCCTTTTGATATCGCACAATGCAACTTGTTTATAATTGTCCTTTTGATATCGTACAATGCAGACATTCCATTAACAGATGGGGCCAATATACATCGAATTATGGTAACATAGATGTTATATAGGGCATACGTTTATTTTATGAAATAGTGAGCATAACTTACTCAATTTTGTGCAGCTTTCTTTTCTTGAGTAAAGAGAGTATGTTGACCCCTAATAGATAGTCTTATTCTCTCTCTCTCTCTCTCTATATATATATATATATAATACAAAGGACCAATCAAGGTTACACTTAGTCCACCTAGAAATTTGTCCAACACAGATGGACTTTCTACGTCTACTCAAGTTCGTGCACCTAGAAAATCTTATTGAGTAGAAATAAATGGTTCAGATCCATTCTCATGAAGCCTTCACCACACCATCCGACGACCGAAGTCGTTTTGATGGTGAAGCCAGACTTCAACAACGCTTCAACGCCTGCGCTCTCTACTCCCATGCTGTCTAACCAGCCGCTATTCGATTCCACGACAATACTTCTTTCTTCTTTTATCGATCCATCAACCAAGAAACAAAAATACGCGAAATTAAGGGAGTTGCCATATCTCTTTTGCAAGAAATATAGCCAACATTTCTTGCAACACGCAAGACCCTTGGATCATCATCTAAGGGTGGGATCTGTCATCAGCTCTGTTCCTGTTATAATACAAATAACGGGTCTACGAATTGAACCCGGAGCCCGCAAAAATAGTAACGGTGCTAGAACTGAAACCCGTTATCTCAATAGTGTGCTCATTTGGGCCACAATGCAGCTACGAGACGAATTAAATGATTACACAGAAATTACAGATCTGCCACTGCACCCTCCAACAAGAAAAAAAAACTCCGATCAAATCTAGATCTAGAAGAGAATGAAAGTGGAGAAATGGACGAAAAAGTTAAAAATTGCATAGAAAAACCATAAGAAGATGAACACGAAGAAAGGAAAAGAGAATCAGCTAAGGGAAAAGGTACTTATATGTACGTTTGTGCTCATATCTATCCTTCAGTTGCTTCCTTCTATCCTCATCAATCATGTCTTGTGCTCTTCTTGTTGATCTGTACGATCTGCCTTAATGTCCATGGCCACCTCTGAACACAGATGGCCACCATTATTTATTGTTATCTTTGACACACTTATCTGTAGGAAATCAAAATTCTTTGGATGACCTACATATACATAGTACTAGTGCATAAGGACCAGAGATGAACAAAATTTCATATACTCATCAATAAAATTGCAATTAACTATATTTACAATTTACATTATTACAGTTTGCAATTCTTATCACCTATATACAAAGTTCATTTGCAAAAAAAAAGACTATACAACATAGGCATTCTGAACATGCACTTCTGAGACTAGAGATCACAACCATACATAAAATCAAAATAAGTGTTGGCACAACTTGTACGATCCATCAACTTCTCACAATGAAGCCTCTGAGATGGCACTGTTGTACTTGGCAATGATCTAGTGGGGCTACAGCATACCATTTCAAAGATTTTTAGCCTGCAAATATAACAATTAACAGATCATAATAGGCAATCTAATTGAAGTTGTGTCTTAGCACAAATCACAAGAAAATAGATTCCGACATTTTTTCCATAGAACACAAGACAATCTATTTCTATGGAATGACAAGGACAAATTTGAGGTGTGTGTTCTCACAAATCACAAGAAACAGAATTCAATTTTTTTTACAAAGATCACAACCATATCAGACAAATTTAGATGACCATCACTATGCACTTGTAGTATTTTCAAGTTTAGATAACCACCACTAATCTACCCTACTCAATGGCTGCTGCAATGTAATGATCTTATTGTTAAACCTAAAAATAACACATTCATGCATGTTTGTGTAGGTTCACAATGTAGGAGTTCATGAAATGGAAGATGCAGATTTTTTAAGGGGAATTGGTATTGGAACTGATGACAATGCACTGCAACTTACTCAATTGTCTAAGATAACAACTATCATAGATTGTCACCAGGTTTGAAAAAAAGAAACTAGTTTCCATTTAAAGAATTTTATGTATTGCCTTGTACCATTGAATATTCAAAGAAATTAGTTAGTTCTTTGCTAATTAATTTAAATTTTTATATTCAGACTGTTATGGCAAGAGATTTAGAACTCAATACTGAAAGTTACTACAATTTTGATTTAAATATTGTAAACCCCAATTTTACTCATGAGGTAAATAAAAGTCCAGTTATTGCATATTAAGATATGCAATTTACACTATTCTGAATTGCAACTACTGATATTTGAATTCTTTTTGTAATGAACAGGATAATTCAACAACACTAGTGGACTACAACTACTATGTACAAGAGAAAGAAACAGAAAAAATGAATGTCAGTTTCCAAAATTACATACTACTCAAGTTTACATACTCAAAATATATTCCAAAAATTCATATGCAGACAAAATCTAAAAAATACAAAGGAGCATAACTATAGCAACACACATTCCATGCTAAGCTAATCCATATGTCTATTTTCATATGTAGGCTACATCCAAAATGGGTTTCAAATTGAGTCCTGAGAGCTTCTACGAATTTCATTCAAACATTGAAAATTCAAGGAATACTCATTGTTGGTAGTTCTTAGCTACACCTAGGATAGGGTAACTAAAGTAGTTATCTACTAATGCCAAGCAGGGTTGTCAGTCCCGACACTAGTAGGAGCTAGCTAGCGAGAATGCAATCTACCAGGAGGAGATTCTGCAAGCGCACAGAACTATCGTAGTAGCACTTCGCCTGGGAGTACCAGATGTCGATTTATTTGATCCCAAGGGAAGGCTAGGGTGGTGTATGAGTTGAGTCAAGGAGGGGATGAGAGTCGGAGAAAAGAGAAAAGGGAAAAGGGGAGAAGAGAGGAGATGAAAGGCTAGAAAGAATATATGGGTGGATAGGTAAGAATGATATGGATGGCTAAGGTAAGGTGGATGGATAGGTAGATAAATGGAATAGGACAACTAAGGATAACTAAGATAACTAACTACTAACTAATCCTAGATAATCACAGAGCAAGATAACTACGAAGCAAGATAGTTACGAAGCAAGGCAGGCAAAAGATAATAAAGCAACTAAGTTGAGTATAGTTTTATTCCTATCTTGTCAAGTATCGAGGCGTACTAGCCTTTACCACTTACTTAGGTTGAACGCTAGCACAACGAGCCTTACTGTTAAACTGGGCCAACTACGTGGTGGAATTCAAGGCGCACAGGGCTGTCACCACCTGCTTGCTACCACAGCTATCCGGGGGTCCAGCCGTATCTGATGGTAAGTGTATAACTAAGCACAACGCTTAACTATATTCTAACTATCTCTACCCTAGCTTTGAATAGAGACACCCTTACGGACGTTAGAGCAAACACTTGACTTAATAAGATAAACACTAAACTAACTAAGCAATCTATTGGCAAAGATCAAACACTAAGCTCACTAGAGATTAACTACTATGGCTAAGTGAATTGAACTGTAGGATAGCTAGGCACTCAAGCAATCAATCAAGTATACCACTCAATACTGATAAGTAGAATAAAGTAATACTTGAAATGATGAACTAGAATATAGTAAAGTGCTTGAGATACAAGAGCAAAACCTGAACTGGAGATGAAGGAAGACTCTTCCCAGCTCCAGAACCGATCACTCGCACGCCTCTACTCCTGAGCTAAGCCTTGAGCAGCGCTACCGCGAGGGCAAAGATGCCTTGCTCTACTAGCTACTTACTTGCCTAAGCTCTCTGAGCTCTCACTTGCTTGCTTCTACTTGCTTTGCTTCTCTTGTGTGGGATGTGATGGATTTGAATGAAGTGATGCCTCAGGGGGGTATTTATAGCCCAAATGAGTGAGGGGGGTACTTATAGGGGGCAGCCAGCCGACCTAGGGCTAACCCTAGTGGCGGGCGCCAGCCCTAGGTGGCGGCCGCCACCTCCCTCACCGTTGGATGCACCGCCTTGGCTTCAACGGCATCCAGGTGGTTGTCCAAGGCGGTTTGGAGGTCGGTTGCATGTCCTAGCAACCGACATTCAACCTTGATCCACGCCACTCCTCCCTGAGCCGTCCGATGCCACTGACCTAGTGACCAAGGGCCAAGATTTGGCCTTGGGGAGGTCACACAGATCGGTGACGTGGCAGGGGGTGAAACTTGGGCCAACCCAAGTGGCGGGCGCCACTTAGAGGTGGCGGGCGCCACCTAGGGGTGGCGGGCGCCACCCCCCTTAGGCCCATTTGGGCCCTGCTTAGTGGGCTTGGCCCCTGGTGGGTCCAAATGTCCAAATTTGGTTCAAATCCTGCATTCAAATAAAATTCTATGGACATGTGGAATTCGGTTAGTTTAAAACCTATTTGACTACATTTCATGCCTTTTTGGTGGTCTTTAGGGTCAAATGTTGATGGTAAAACAGGTGTTTAAGGACTATCAACAAGCTCCCCCAAGCTAACCTGTTGCTCGTCCTCGAGCAACGATGCGGTTCAAGCATTAAGCATGAAATAGGTAGCAAAATTAAGATGCCTGCAAGTGCATATTCTATAGTGAGAAATAACTTAGCATATATCATTAATCATAGCAATGTGGGGCTTATAGCTTTTCACTTCAAACATGCAAGAGGGAAATAAAGCAGTAGATAGGAAACTTTTATCTTGCTTAGGTTTGACTAGGATTCTGTCTGGAGGTTTTTCAAGGTTTTCAAAAGATAACAACTTGCTTAAGTCCTCCAAGATTCACTCAATCACTCAATGGTGTTTAAATCCTCACTTAGGCCAAAATGTAGCCTCTCCTATTTCTAAAGAATGATATGTGGAGTTATAGGTAGGCTAAGAACCATGAGCAAATTGCCTGATGTTTATTGCTAAGCTAGACACTCAGATCATAAGGAGCAGCAAATCATAAAAATTGATCAAGATGTGCATGTGTGGTTATGTGGAAGTGTATAAAGAGATATTTCATAGTCCTTCCTAGTTAATTTCTGGGGTCTAGAGCTAATGATAATTCTCTCTCTCTTTTTTTTGGATACATAGTGAGTAGACAAAAGATGTGTCCTCACATTTTCTTAGGACATAGTCCTCTTTTGAGCTACTTTGCTCACTTTTTTTTTCTTCAGGACATAGTCCTTTCTTGAGCTACTTTGCTCATTTTTCTCTCTCTCTCTTTTAGCTCTAGATTTCCCCAGACATCTATAGGAAAGGATTTTTGAAATGAAAAAGGGGAAGAGGGAGGAATGCTTATTCCTAGTGTAGGAATAGCATAAGGCTAGCAATGGGATGTTTGGCAGGGTATTGCATATCTCCAGTGTAGAGAATAAGCAATTTATTTGGTGGTTGCAAACTTCCAAAGTGGAGAGTAGGCAATTTATGGTGGGTGTGTGTGAATCTTGATTCAAAAGATATGATAAGCTTCTCTACTAAGATCTATGAGGTCTAACAAAGCTCAACACAAACAAAGCTCTTTGTGGTTTTGACTAATGACTAACAAATATTTGGCTGGTGGTGGGATGGGATAAAATCTAGGAGGAACTTTTAGCAAGGTTTTCATAATTTTTAAAAGAAATCCTCCAAATTAGGTCCTAATTTCACCTTAGCAAGTTTAAAGAATTACTCCATTTCTTACTAACTTTATTCACTAAGCATGATTTCAGTTAAAGCATGTGCAACCCACAAAAGCTACAACTTAGATAAGACCAGTTATTCTAACTATAACAATAGCATTTGCATGACGTATTCAAATCTTATTCAGGTTTCAACTTGTTTTAGCAGATTTTATCAATTTTATTCATGGAATGGTTATTTAGGCAAGCATGTGACATTCAAAAGATATAGAATTTAAGAACTGAATATAAAGTGTAGGCTTGAGACATATTTAGCATGACTGAATTATAGATTTATCTCTTGTGGAGCTTAATTGATATATTAAACTTTGTTATTTTGATATGATATTTTTATGATAGACAAGATTTGGTGATGTATGCATTCTGTGATTTTGTCAGTATTTTTAATATATTACAAATAAATTAACTAATTAATCATGGTTATCTTTGTTTATTTATGAAGTGGGGGCAAAATGATCATTTCAGTGCAAAATAATATTTTTAGTATGTAGTTCTTATCATGTAGAGTGTCGAAAAAAATTATATTATAATTTTTTAGCACTTATATAATTTTATATCTATTTTATAAAAATATTGGATGAGGGTCGATGTCTATTGGCCCAATTACACGAAACCATAGTGTCTTCTGGCAAATATTGAAAGTGGATGTGTGCACCGGCCAATTTAGGCCTTTCGGAATGTCCCAGGGCCAATTCTCCCTAATAATAAAGATCCGGGTACTTGGATTATTTTCCGAGCCCTTTCTCTTAGTGTCCGAGTACTAAATATATCTTGCAAAAGAAGGAAACTTGTCTGTCTATTGTATTCCTGTTCTCTGACGCCGTCGGACACGTGTTCCCAGCCGTTAGGGTTTTAGACGGTGCCATGACGCCGTTTAAGAAAGATGAACGGTTACCAAACAGATCTATAATAAGCCGCCACCGGGCTTGTGTTTTCCTTACGCTTTCATCAAGCCTTTGCCTTCAGAGCCAAAAATCCTTTAGCCAATCTCCAGTTAATGCGCAGAAAATCTCTCGTCACGAACATGGGTCCCAAGAGGCAGTCTGCGGCGGACAAGAAGAAGCCAGCGAGGATCACCACCACCAGAAAGCCAAAGCACCCGAATCCACCGACCGATGTCTTGGCGTGGAAGAAGCCAGACACCATCATGTCCGAGCTGGCGTTCCTGGCGCAGCAAGGATTTCTGCGGGCGCAACCACTCGATGGCTGGAGGGTACCCATCGATCACCGCGCTCTTGCCCCCAATACCATGGAGATCGTGATGTTCAAGTCCTTCGTGGAGCGGGGATTGAGGCTTCCTGCTTCTGATTTCCTTCGCGGATTGCTGCATTACTTTGGTTTGACTCTGAACCATATTACTCCCAATGCGATTCTACATATGTCAATCTTCACTCATCTCTATGAGGCTTTCCTGGGAATTTGTCCCAATTTTACCCTTTTCCGCTACTTCTTCTGGTTTAAGAGTCAACCCAGTGATGCTAATGTCGAAGTAGTCAGAGGGGCTAGTCTCCAGGTTAGATTAGAAGTAGCTAGTTAATATATAACTGTCGTGTTGTCAGAGTCTGTGAAAGACTGGGCTGCCGGGTGGTTTTACATGGGTAACCCGCCCCCAGCTCTTCGTCGTCACGATGGATGGCCACCGCAGAAGTGTCACGAATGGAAGGACAAACCCACCACTGAAGAAGTGACGCTGCTAACGACCGTGAGGTTGGGCTAATAGCCAAGGCTGCTTCCATGGAGCAAAAGATGAAGGAGCTAAAGAAAAGTTCCAAAAAGCAGCTTGAAGGTATGCTTGAAGTTTTCTTGCCAGTCTGTTCCGTAGTATTAGTCTGATTGTACCATAACCGACTAATATTTGTAAAGAGGCAAATAAGCTGGCTTCGGGGTGGGAGAACGCGTTCAACCGGAAGTAGGCGGAGCTTGAGGAGGTATTTGCTAACGCGCAAAGTACTCTTCAGGAAGCAAAATTGATGCGTGAGGGTGCTGACCGGAACCTTCTGCGGGCTTTGAAGTCTACGAAGGAGTCGCAAGATTCCCTGAAAGCTTTAGAGCAAGCTGTCGAGCCCCTCCTCAACATGATTCCGGCGCCAGCAGGAGTCGAGGAGACTTTAATTGAGCGGGCCAAGGCTGCACCCGGACGGCTGGCTCAATACATTAAAGATATGTCGACCTCCGTGGTGCAGGGGCTGATGGCGACGCTGCGGCTACATCTCCCATCCTTCGACTTGTCCACTCTGATGACCCTTCCTGAGGGTAAAGGCAACGAGGACCTTGCGGCAATGCAAGAGGAGGTGAAAGCCGTGGCGGAGGAGTACTCGCAGATCTTGTAGAGTAGTCTAGGCTTTTTAGTCCTTTGAGCACAACTTGCATCTCCTGTAAAACAATTATTATGAAATATCAAAAAATATTGGTTACTTTTGAATCTCATATATGATCAACTCCGTATTGCGACAGATAGTTGGCAAAGGGTTTATTTTATTTGATATGGATGTATGACCAGATGTCTAATTAGATGAGTCTATCCGAGTGCTATCTTAGCACTGTTGTGTGGGTCGTACGACTTCGTTTCTCTAGCTATTTTGTAGAGGACGTAGTCTTGCCCGGGTACTACTCTTAGTACCTTTGTTCAAGGGATAATACGGATCAAGCACCTCTTGAAGGACCGTAACGTTGGTTCCTTCTGGGTGGATCGTATCCTCTTGGGGATCGCAGCTTGTGTGCGAAAGTAGGTGGACCTCTGTCCAGTTAGTATGTAACAGGGTGAGTACTGTCCCACCTTGTTGCGCCTTATAGGAACTAGTCTCCACTATGGTGGATTCCATATTCGCTATAGGTCGATAGCCGGGTGTTAAGCCGTACTACCTTGTGAGTTGTATTGAGCTCGAAGCTCGTAACTCAAGTATGGTTACTGCTGAACCAAATCCATCCGAGTAATAGTAGTCGGAGGTAAGCTCTGCTATTGCGGGGACTCTTATGCGGCTGAATAATTGAAAAGAGGTATAGAAAAAAGCCTGGATAATTTGCAAAGTTCTTGTTTCTGATAAACTTCCAAACTTTATTAATATCCGACTAATAAATAAAATTGCCCTGAGTCAGAATTGTAGCATAGTCCTTAAGTATGGAATTTCTTCAAGTGCTCAATATTCCATGAATTTGGCAATGAAGATCCATCTTCAGTGACTAGCTCAAAGGACCCGGGTCTTGTTACTTTGGATACAATATAGGGACCCTCCCATGGGCTCATGAGCTTGTGGCGTCCTGTAGTGTTCTAAATTTTCTTCAACACCATATCGCCTATTTGGAAGGTGCGGTGATGGACGTTTCTATCATAATAACGCCTCATCCCTTGTAGGTACCTTGCTGACTGAAAGAGTGCGGTTAGTCGGGCTTCTTCAAGACTGTCAATCTCTAACCGCCTGGTGTCATCAACTTTGCCTTCGTTGTACTGCTCTGTTCTTGGGGAGTTCTAGATTAAATCAGCCGGGTGCTTCAGTGCCATATACCAGAAAGAAAGGAGTGTGGCCTATTGCCCGACTTCGTTGTGTCCGTAGCCCCCAAACTACCTTGGGTAATTCTTCAACCCATTTTCCGCCGTGATCCTTTAGGAGGTCAAATAGCCTTGGTTTTAATCCCGCAAGAATCAGGGCATTTGCTCATTCAACTTGGCCGTTGGACTGCGGGTGAGCTACTGATGCGTAGTCTATCTTGATTCCGCAGTCACTGGCCCATGACTTGAATTCGATAGCCGTAAAGGGGGACCCAAGATCAGTGATGATTCTATGCGGCATTCCGAAGCGGTGAAAGATGCTCTGCATGAATTGAACTGACTTGGATGCATTAAACTTGACAAAGAGCATGTACTCAATCCACTTTGTGAATTTGTCGATAGCGACGTAGATGTACTCGAATCCGCCTGGGGCACGCTTGAGAGGACCCACCATGTCGAGACCCCAGCATGAGAAGGGCCATGATGGAGGAATACAAATTAATTCATGTGCAGGTACATGTTGCTGCTTGGCAAAGAACTGACATGATTGACAGCGGCAGACTAAGTCTTCTGCGTCTTTTAAGGCTGAGGGCCAGTAATATCCAGACCTAAAGATTTTTCCGACTAGTGTCCTTGAAGCTGCATGATTACCACAACACCCGGAGTGTACTTCATTTAAGATTTCCCTGCCTTCTTCCGCTGAAATGCATTTGAGGAGGACTCCTGATGAAGCTCCACGTCGATATAGCTTGTTGCCGACTAGAACATAGTTTTTGCTACGCCTGGTGACTTGCTCTGCGGCAGTTTTGCCACTTGGCAGTTTATGCTCTTTGAAGTAGTCAATGAAGACTTGTGTCCAATCGGGTGCTAGAGATAGGACCTGGGTGGAGGGTGTTGGCTCAACTTCTTCCGTTTCTTGGATTGAAGGTTTAGATAGCTCATGTACGAAGGTACCACTGGGAACTTGTGCCCTGTCAGAACCCAACTTTGTGAGTATATCTGCTGCCACGTTGAGATCCCGGGTAATATGAATGAGTTCCAGTCCTGAAACATGCTTTTCTAACTTGCGAACTTTAGCGCAATAAGCGTTCATTGTTTCCTTGGTGCAGTCCCAGTCCTTATTAACTTGGTGAATTACCACGGAAGAATCGCCAAAGACTAGTAGTCGCTTGATGCCCAAGGTGACTGCTAATTTTAGTCCGTGAAGCAAAGCCTCATATTCTGCTGCATTGTTGGTAGCCAGCCATAATATTTGCAGAACGTATTTGAGCTGTTCGCCAGCGGGTGATACAAGAAGGACTCCGGCTCCAGCTCCTCCGAGTTTTAAGGACCCGTCAAAGTACATCTTCCAATGGTCAGGAATAACATTGTCTTGGATCTGCTGTATTTCTGTCCACTCGGCGATGAAATCAGCTAGAGTTTGTGACTTGATAGCTTTCCTGGGAGTGAACTTGATGTTGAGTGCTCCTAATTCAACTGCCCACTTGGAAATTCTTCTGATAGCATCACGATTGTGAAGGATTTCTCCTAAAGGAAAATCCGTGACTACCGTGATTTCATGAGCTTTGAAGTAGTGCCGTAGCTTTCTTGAGGATATGAGTAATGCATAGAGCAGTTTCTGTACTTGCGGGTACCTGACCTTCGAGTCGGAGAGTATCTCGCTGATATAGTAAACTGGTCATTGGGTGTTGTAGATGTGCTTGTCGTCTTTACGCTCCACCACGATTGCTGTACTCACAACGTGTGTGGTAGCTGCAATATACAACATCATCGGTTCCTTGGGCTCGGGTGGCGTCAGTATTGGTGAATTGGTAAGGTAGCCTTTGAGTTGTTCAAAAGCTCTGTCTGCTTCTTCCGTCCACTAAAATTTATCGCCGGCTTTGAGCAACTTGAAGAAAGGTAATCCTTTTTCTCCTAGACGTGAGATAAATCGATTTAACGCAGCCATGCACCCGGTGAGTTTCTGAACGTCTCTGACAGAGGTAGGCGGCTTCATGTTGATGATAGCTGTGATCTGCTTTTGACTAGCCTCGATACCTCGATGGCTAACAAGGAATCTAAGTAACTGTCCTGAGGGTACCCCAAAAACGCATTTTGTTGGATTGAGTCTCCAGTGATACGCACGTAAATGATTGAAAGTTTCCTCAAGGTCTGATATCAGGGTAGTCGGATCCTTTGTCTTTATGACCACATCATCAACATAAGCTTCTGCATTGCGGCCAATCTGATCACCCAGACAATCTTGGATGACACGTTGGTAAGTAGCCCCCGTGTTCTTCAGTCCGAAGGACATAGTTTTGTAGCAGTATGCTCCGAAAGATGTAATGAACGATGTCTTGGGTTGGTCTTCTTCTTTGAGAGCAATTTGATGGTACCCGGAGTAACAATCCAAGAAGGATAATAGGGCGGAGCCTGAAGTGGCATCAACTATTTGATCTATCCTTGGTAATCCGAAAGGATCCTTTGGACAATGTCTGTTGAGGTATGTGTAGTCGACACACATGCGCCACTCGACAGATGTTGACACTGGTTAACTATCAAAATTAAAGGATAAATAAATATGAAAAGGGAATGAATTCAATCACCAACAAAGGTTTAGGGTTTTAATTGACAATATTCCATGAGTTTTGGTGAATTGTGATTCTGTAGGGACTAAACCAGGAAACCAACGCTGATTCCTTACCCTAGAAGGAAACTGACGGGAGATAACGCATTCGCCAAGTCAGGAACCTTCCGGAAGACTCCAGAGAACACATGGAGACACCACGAGAAGGGGCACCCCGATCCACTTCCAGGTGGGACCGACGGTCTCCCCCGGGCCCGCTGGCTTCCGTCTTCTGCAAGCTACTTCCACCGCCCTTGAGGACCAATCTCAGCCCTACGTGAAGTCGGTTTGATCCAATGGCCGCGGTTGATCCCTCAGGGCTATATAAGCAGCCCAGACCCCCCTCTCCAGGCATCTCCCTCTTCATTATTCATCTCCACATCAGAAATTAGGGTTCTAATGTAGAAGTAGAGGTCCCTCTAGATGAATCTCTTCTAGTTCATCTAGAATTAGATCTAGTTCATCTAGTTGTAATCAAGAGCCAGCTATCAAGTAGAAGACTAGTTACCCCTCTAGTTCGGTTTAGAACCTAGTCTTATACTAGAATTAGAAGAGAGAGAGAGAGAGAGGAAGAGATCAGGAAGGAGCTCCGGCCTATCGGATCAACTTCTTCATCTTGTACCTGCGGATTCAAGTTCATCTTCAACTTGCTTCAGTGACTGTTTCGGTAATCAACGTCTATATTTAAGTTTGAGCTATTGTTCTTATTATTCTTAAGGTTTATGACTCTCTTTTGAGTCCTTTAATTCTAGATGCGCTACAGTTAGAGTAGTTGTATAGTGTAAGCGTGGTGCTTAGACTTGATAGCTCATAAATGCCTCCTATAACGCCGGTAGTAGTGGTTGTTCGCAAGGGTGACTCTTATAGCCTTGTTGATTCTTCTATAGTCCACTTACCCATGTGTAGGCTCGGTAGGATTATACATTTGCATAAAAGACTCATACTCTATTTGTGACCTTTTATGGCAACTTCCCCACTAAGAATAATATAAACATATCACTCTTAAATTGGAATTAGATAGCCTTAGTGATCCCCTCTATACTTCTAGATTCTCCGTCCTTGTTAGCTACTCAAGGGTTAGACTTTAAGACTTAACACTATCCGTTCCTTTGGGTTCGATATTAAAACTGGGTTACTCCGGTGAAGTGCTACATCGGTAGATCTTATCTGTGCGCTTGCGAATAAAGTAGAGTGTGCATTAATTTTTACCAACAAGCATTTCTGGCGCTGTTGCCGGGGAACGGTAGATCAACTTAAGTCTTAGTTTAACCTTGTAATCATACTTTTATCTTTTCCTTTTTTGTCCCAGTCTTTTCATTATTTTTGTTTTCATTCTTATGAATGTTGTTTTTGAATTCCACTCTTATCTATCACTACCCCATGAGCAAACTATAACCAGTAGAATCCTTATACCCCATCATAATACCAGGTTATGAGCTATGCCTACCTTTCTGCTGCACTGTCCTTGTAATGAGCATAGGAATATAATTGTGAAAATATTCCTTCAGGTATTTTGTCACTAACCTTCCCAGGTCTGAAGCAGAAAAGAACGAAGGAACAACAAACACAAGGTATGTCCCACCAATCATCATGCAACATTGAATTACATTCAACCAATCTTGATTTGTGCAAAATACAAGCTTGGGGAATAGACTTTCTAAGAATATTTCTTGCCATGTTGCTATGTTAGTTGTCCCTACCTTTAGGGTATGCTCATATACTAATCATACTCTTTCATCATCATCTGAGTAAATATCTATAACACTTTCATGTTACCTTTATTTGCTATAGTATATGTTTAGGTTTGAAGTACTTTCATACATCTCTTAAATGAAGCATGGTGCCTAGTTTAGGAGTGGGTGATCTTGCTTTCAAAGGCCTTTTTAATTTAAGCATGCTTAGGTTAGAATGCCCTCTTAAATCAAATTAGACGTGGTGTCTAGGTTGGTTTTTGAGCCGATAGTATGCTATAGTGGATGTTGGATATTTTGTCGGACTAACCCCTGCAGGAAAACTTTCAATATCAATTTGGGAAAGTCTGGAGATGAACTCATACTGGAGATGAAGAGACACATGAACTTCAATAACTTTGCACAATGAAGACTCAGCTTGTTCATCATAGATGAAAGAACTGCGAGTACTAAAGTTTATTTATTTTGTCTTCTACTGCAAGTTATCTTTTGCTTTGAATCATGTTAAAGTGCGCCAACACATAAAATATTAGTCTATGCTAAAAGAATCCTAAAAAACATCTTTTTATTAGCATAAATGCAAAATACATAAGTTATGGATAAAAACCCATGTTTCAAATTTTTGCAATCCTTCGGGTATATGTCCAGTAACATTATGCATGAGAGAAATTTTGTCCACTAACCTAATGTCCACTAACATTATGTCCACTAACATTATGCCAACTGAAAATGTTGTTGCTGCTGCAATAATTGAGGGGACACAAAATGTAACAACTACAATGGGAGAACACATGTTGCATAGTCAACAGGTAGTTTGATGATAATTGAAGAATATTTAATTGTAACATGCATGTCATATTCTTGTCAAGGGGTGTAATTTTTACCACCAACCATTTATTTTCAGGTTACCCAAGAAACCAGCCAGCCAGAACAACAACCCCCTTCTTCCGCAGCTGAAGAACGTCTCACTAGAGGGCGCATGACTAGAAGTAATTCGACAGCGAATTCGGGTGCTGTTTATACTACAGCAAAGCAACTGAAGGAAACTACGGCTAGGAAAAGATCTGCATTGTCCAAAAAGAATACACAGGTTACTATGTGAAACCTTTTATCTCTCTTTGCATTAAAAAGGAACATATAGTCCTTTTGGAGAAGTACATAGCTATTCTTTTGTTCTGCTCCTAAATATGGTCCAGGCTTAGTTTTCTCTTGCTGATTAGAAATATATATGGATGTGTTTGTGCTCATAAAATGTCTTGGGAGACAGCTGCATGTATGTTTATATTTGCTGTTCGTTTCAAAGTTCATGGTTGATAGTACTGCAGCTCACAAAATTCTACTACTACAGCTCATGTTTTGCTTCAGTGTTCAATTAGCTTTGCCACCACTAGTCTCAGTTTAACTAATGCATGTCAATGATTTTTTCAGGAGGAATCTTGAGTTTAAAAATGAGCATGCGAATGGTGGGACGATGGCCAACATACATATCAAGGGAACCTTCGCTGCTACAGTAGATATTAGTCTTTTGATTCGAATGAGTTCAAACAGTTGTTTGTGCTTGACACATTATTATGGGTTAAGTTATCTACTTGTGTTCTCATTTAGTTTGACACTCGGTGTGTTTCATTAAAGATTTTGTATGAACAAATTATATTTTGTTTTAATGGATGTCGATGCATCCTTCATTAAGTATTTGTCGTTTTGTGATTATTGATTTAAGCTACCAAACAAAGTGCCGCAACATGAATTATTAATATATTAATCTGGCGTTGCAATATATAATGGCACATATAACAACCACATTTAGTCGTGGCAATAGATACGATAATCGTGACATGGTGACAATAGAGAAACTATCTCTTGCAACTACAAAAAGATGACGGTGGCAATAGAGGAATCTACCAATAGCAACCAGCTAGTTAGTAACGTGGCAATAGATGACCTGTCTGTAGCAACCAACCTAAGTAACGTGGCAATAGCCTATGCCATCTATAGCAACCATTCAGAAACGTGGCAATATACGACCTCTCTGTAGCAACCAACCTAAAGAGACGTTGCAATAACCTAAGCCACCTATAGCAACCATTTAGGCGACGTGGCAATAGAGAACCTCTATTGCAATGCTTTCTCTGCGTAGCAACAACCATGATTGCAACACCTGTGTTGCGTTGCGATTGCATTGTGTTGCTACACGACCAGCGTGTCGCAATACATATCGCTAGCAACTCCTAGTTTGTTGCAATTGATACTATTACCACACCCATAGTGGTTGCAATTGCTTTTGTTACAACACTCACCAGGTGTTGCAAAAGCATCAAAAGTGATGCAATAGAGGGAATGTGTGTCGCAACTAAAATGTAACCCGTTGCATTATGCTATTGCTACCCTTACAAGTGCAACGACATTTAACCAAAAAAAAAGGTAGCAAAATTAATATTGCTACCACTTTTGGGTCTTTTGCTACACTTTTTCGGCGTTGCAGTAGACTGAAAATTTTGTAGTGTCCATGGTTTGGTCTGAACATCGAAGATCCAAAACTCAAACCGTAGACACACAAACCTACTCTCAGATCACAAATGGTGCTAGCCTAGCTTTGAGTCTAGCTTGGGCGCTGATGACAAGCAGGATGCAACTTACCTCATATGAGACAACCTATGCCTGCAACCATCATTGCCCAAGACATCAAGACAAGAAGTGGGAAGTTATCCTCTTTTCTAATCAAGAGCTAGCTTGCGAGACAAGATGGTACCACTACAACAATAGCAAGATCTACAAGTCAAACACATGAACATATTGTTGGGAGTCCATCTACATCACAAGCCAGCCTGGGAGAGATTTTGTCGAGATGTGTTTCACAATCAAAGGGAGGAAGAAGAAACCCAACTTCAAACATATTAATCTCCTACCCACCACTTTGATCAGTACAAACCACTAGCTGTTGTCCCAGTCGAGAAGAAGAATATGATCCACCACTCATTCTTGGAAGATCGTTCTTGAACACCATCAATGTTATCATCCATGTCGGACCTGGAGAAGTCAACTCTTGGATCTTTTGCTGATTCTTCAACTTCTACATCACTTATGAGCAGCCAAAGAGAACCAAGAGAAGACGTCTTAGGGAGAACCAACTGCCAAGAATTGAGAAGGGCATCATGAATGATGAAGCCACTGCACCACAAGAGTTAGAAGATGGAGAGATAGTACCTGAGCCAGCAAAATCAAGATTAACAGTCGATAAGATCTCCATCATCTAGACACTGTTGAGAGGACAAGTCTCAGTTGTGACATTACCAGACAAAAGACTCTCATGGAGGCACTCGAGTAGCAGCTCTAAATTCAAGTCTCTTGCCAACCCAATGATTAAAGGAAAATAAGAAAGGTTGACAAGAGAAGAGAGAGGATCCTAGTCAACATACTCGAGGAACAATACACCTGCACTGATAAGTCAACACAAGAGAAGGAAGGTCGATACCTCTAAAGATGATTCTACTGTGATCTTCCTCCTCTCAATCACACGGTGAGACAAACAAGAGAAGATAAGACAGCTAGACAAGAGAAGCTTCCACAAGGTGGTTCGACACAATCACTTTCCATGACAAAGTAACATTTCAAGGTAAGTAACCATCACTTTAAAAGCTTCTTCTTGATTCTAGTATAAACATAAATAAAGAACTAAACATGTTTAAGTTGCACCTCACTTGATCCAACCTAATCAACTCAACATGTTCAGTCCTTTGATCTTTGTTTCTAGCTTTACTCTCTTGTATCTCACTGTCTTAACTAAATGAGCTAAAATGTTGTGCATCTAACCTTTAGAAGATGATATATCTCAATTATGAAAAGATCAACACTTTATAGATTATCCTTCCTTGGGTTAAGTAATTTGATCTGTTAAATATTTTAAGATGCTACTTTTATACTCATCCTCTGATCCTATCACTCATGTTAAGATTGAATAGAACATATAAACAACAAGTTTGTCTTGTGCAATGTGCCTAAGGTTATAAACAAAACTTTTTGGTTCTTTTGGTGTTTTCCACCAACAGAGCCCATGCACTTGATCTCTACCTTGTCTTTATGAGAAGGACACACTCTTGAGCAAACATGGGGAAGTTTATCACTCCCAAATTCTACAGAGTGAAGGTCCTAGATCTACAAGAACATGCACACTGAGCAAGATGCTGCCAGCTTCCATAATTAACGCTTCACTACAAACTGTTGGACAAACGAAGAACATGAGTGACACCATATCAAGAGGCATAAATAAGAAGGAATGATGAAAGACGTCGTAGTCAGAATTAGAGGTCATGAAGTCCCCACAGACTTCTTGATCCTCGACATGGGAGAAGACGATGATGTCCACCTCATCCTAGGAAGATCATTCCTCTACACTACAAGTACAATCATCTACAAGAGGAAATCCATTTTCACTTTCCTAGAGAAAAGGCACGATGCAACTTCATCAACTACATGCCCAATGAAGCACCCAAGAAGAATAGAAGTGAAAGACGCCGCTCTCAAACGTCAAAGAAGACAAACTTTCAAGAATAGAGAGGCCAATCATGACGAAGAAGCTATCGCCACTGTCCTAGAAAAGAAAGAACAAAAGAAACCTCAAGACAGTGAGCCACAGGAAGTGAAGACTCAGACCAAGAAAGTATGGAAGAAAAAGTCTGCACCTCAGAGGTACAATCAATAACAACTTTCCAAATGTCTGACATACCTTGGGAGGTCTGAACCAAGGGAAGGTTCAGTTCATCGGACCTAAATATCCAAACCTTCGCCAAAAGGTAAAAATCGGTAGTTATCCTCATATTTACTTTTCTGCATATTTCTCATATATAATTCTTAGTCATTTATTGCATCATCATATTTAATCATTGCACCATCATATTTAATTCACAAACATTTTAATTTCTACATTGCATTAGAAAAGAAAATAAAAAATGTTGCAATTGTTACACTACATCATAAATCATAAAGCCCCATGTGAATAAATCTTTGGTGTGTAAAAAACCCATAGGAATGTTCACCGTGGTGGCATAAAAACCCACAGAAACTTCTGCTGATGGTTGGATAGTACCCGCCTTCTTGGTTGGGATTTCTGAATCTCCGGGCTTAGTATTATGCACCATCTGAGCGAGTTCTTATACTTCCAGGGTGAGTTGAGCTTTTTCAGTGATTTGGACAACCTCTGTGTTGCAATCAAATGACCGCTTCAAGTCGCCTCTGAAGGTTAAGATTCCTTTAGGACCCGACATCTTTAATAGGAGGTACGGGTAGTGGGGTACTGCCATGAACATGGCAATGGCAGGTTGCCCAAATATGGTGTGATATGATGATTCAAAATCAGCTACCTCAAAACTGATGTACTCCGTTCGGTAATTGGTCAGGGTTCCAAAAGTGACGGGTAGTATGATCCTTCCGAGTCGTACAGCCGCTTTTCCGGGTACTATGCCGTAGAAAAGAGCAATTGATGGCCTGAGTTGAGTTGCGAGATCTAGACTCATCTTACGTAGGGTGCTTGCAAAGATGACATTGAACCCTGCCCCCCCCATCGATGAGTACTCTGCCCAATTTATATCCGGCGACCGTGGGATCCAGAACGAGCGGCTAATGCTCTGCATTGGAGACGTTGGTCCATTGGTCTGCTCTGGAGAAAATAATCGGGTGCTCAGACCAGTCGAGGTATTTAGGAGTCACTGGCTCAGTGGACATAATCTCTCGTAGAGAAAGCTTCTAGAGCCTCTTGCTATCGCTGGTAGTTACGCCCCCGAAGATGACATTTATGGTTCCTTTGGGGTGCTGAAAGCCACCGGCATCCTGCTGAGGATCTTCACCTGTTTTCTTGCCTTTGTCTTTCTTACTTTTGTTGAAGTCGGAATTCAAGCCTTGCTCCTTGAGCTGTCGACAGTGCCTTGCTTGATGTCCGCCTTTCGGGTGGAAGGGGCACGGTTTGTCGAGTAAGTCATCAAAGGTAAATGGCTTGTTTCCCTTCTTCTGAGGTTCCATGGCAGCAACAGTATTGTCCCCTGCCCTTTTTCTGGGTGTTTTGCTGTGGTGCCTGGTTGCCTCTTTGGTTGTTCCCTCTATCACCTTGCGTGTTTCTATCGGGAAAGCGCTCCTGTGTGCGTTCCTCTGTCACCATCATGGAGTTTACAGCCCGATGAAACTCGTTAGCGGTGGTGGGGTCCTGCTTGATGAAATCTTTGTAGTTGTACCTTTCGCAAATGTCGTTGCCAAAAAGGTCAATTACTTCTCTGTCTATGATGTCGGATACTGTAGAGCGGACCTCTGAGAATCGCCTATAGTATTCCTGCATTGATTCGTTCTTCTGTTGCTTGCAGGTTCTAAGGTTAGTCCGGGGATCTGATCTCTTTGGGACACCCACAAAGTTTTCAATGAAGATACGACGGAGTTGTTCCCAGGAGTCGATGGACTTGGGTTTAAGCCTATCGAACCAAGCAAGCGGCATTGTGTCTAAAGCCATTGGGAGGTAGAGTGCTTTGACGTCGTTGCTTCCACCAGCTAACTCGACTGCTTGAGCATATAGCCTGAGCCATCGTTTAGGTTCTGTCTTCCCATCGTACTTTGAGTAGTTCCCGGGTTTGAATTTTCTCGGGAATGAGACTGCTCGAAGCCTTTGGGAAAAACAGGGGAAACGATCGACTGTGTCAGATGCTGCGATTCCTGGTCCTCTGTATGAAGATTCAGCTCCTCCTTCGGCTTGATCAGGTACTCGGGGACCCAGACGACTCTTTGCTGGGATCCTACCGAGCCGCTCTTGAACGGGTCGGCTCTGGCCTGGGTGAGATGAATCTTGCTCATCAGCTAGGGACTCGAAGTTACGCCCTCGGAGTTGAAGTGCGGTAGTCTGAAGCATGACGAGTCATCGCTCCTCATCAGGGGTGCGGTTAGTCTTGGCTCCCATCTCCGTAGCTAGAGCCAAAATGTTTTGATAGGGAGTCTGGAAGACTTTATGTCCTGCGACCCTCATGAACTCGGGTTCATGGTTGCGAGAACAATCAGGGCGTCGCCTATTGAGATCATCCTGGGAGTGATTGTCTTCAGTGCGAGCTTGGCGCTCTGCCTCTGCTTCCAGATGCCTCCGAGTGTTGTACTCTTCTAGTCGTACATTGTAGCGATCCACAGCTTCCTTGCAATGATTTGCCCGCCTCCTGCGGGCTTCTTTAGCTTGATTTTTTCAGATTCTCTCAGCCTTCAAGGACTCGGTTTCTCTGGGCCCCTCTGGATCATTGTCAGAAATCATACTCAGAGTTTCATCGTATTGAAAGACATCTGGTGGGGTTGGTGGTCGGAGAGATGACTGATGCCCCGCCATGAAGACTTCACGATTGTAACCTTGGTTTGATCCTAGTGTCGCAGACTCTAGGGTAGAAGTGTTGGAGATTAGTTCCGTTGAGGTGTCATGTTCCTCAGGGGGAGCTGATGTCTGTGTTGATATGGATGTTGCTGGTCAATTGTGCCAACCAGTCTAGCCGGAGCAAGCTGAATTGGCCAATGGACAATGTTACCCTCCTTGGTAGAGCTGAAAACGAGTCCTTGCTGAGCTCCTGTCAAAGGTATCTATTGATACTCTTTGAATTTGGCATCAATCAGGTCTTGAAAGCTTTCAGCAAAATTCTGCAGCCCAAAGGAGATGCCGTGGCTAGTATCCGGGCCCTTCTCTTCATAGTTCGAATTTGAGTAGGAGTCGAATGCCTTTGGATCGTCCTCAGGCTCCTGCGGGTCTCGGATTTGTAGATTTGCTAGGTTCTGGGCGAGGAGTTCCATCTTTGGTGTGGCTTGCGGCTTCGATTCATTGTCAAGTCGTCTATGTAGCTTTCCTTGATCATCCGCGATGCAAGTCCACGAGCCAAAAACGAAAATTGATCCCACCGAGAACATGTTGTCGTGGTTCGCCGGGCTCTTGGTCGTTGAATCACCGAAAGCCCCTACCTGGCGCGCCAGCTGTCAGTGTTTGTTAACCGACAACTCGTCTTGAGTAATCTCAGACGATTTGTTTGGTGGGGATCGGTGTTCGTAGGACCCAACGAGTACACAGGGACAGCGATTTATACTGGTTCAGGCCGCTAAACAACGTAATACCTTACGTCCAGTGCGGCGTGTGCCTTGTGTATGATTATGATTCAATGTTCGATTATCTAGGACCTATGCCCGGCTCCCCTTATATATCCGGGTAAGCCTCAGCACAGTCTGAGTCCTAGCCGATTACAACAGTAGAGTCCTATTCTAATTATAAGACTTCCTTTTAGAACTCGGCTAAGTTACAAACGAGAGTCCTAATCCATGTATACTCTGTAACGAGTCTTCGAATCTCCCGCGCCATCTGGGATCGGTTGGAGTAATCATCGACTGATGATATATCTGACATCTTGGTCCGTCACGTACTAGTGTCGGGATTGACAACCCCATTTGACATTAGTAGATAACTGCTTTAGCTTCATTCCTTTAGGTATAGTGACCGGGCTTGCTACAAGCACTTCTGACGCCGTTGCCAGGTATAGATTCCATAGTCTACTCCTAGTAACGACATTAGCAAGTGCCAACAAGCATTTCTCGGCCGTTACCAGGGATAGTTGCCTAGCTCTATCTTTAGTGAAGCTAGGAACTACCAACAAGCATTTCTGGCGCCATTGCCGGGGAAGGCATTCGGTGTATCGGTTGAGTCCGTGTCAAATTTATCTTCGCTTAAGCTCCCTCTTAGCGAATCCCATCTTACCCCATTCTTTCTTTCCTTA
Source organism: Coix lacryma-jobi var. lacryma-jobi (assembly GCA_009763385.1). NCBI lineage: Eukaryota > Viridiplantae > Streptophyta > Magnoliopsida > Poales > Poaceae > Coix > Coix lacryma-jobi. The sequence continues at coordinate 65,135,500 of CM019823.1, read as the reverse complement.
GTCCTTCTTATCTTTTTCCTTCATCTTCTTCTTCAACTTCTTTCTTTCTTATCTCGTTCTATCTTCACGATGGCCAACATGACCATTCATGAGTTTTCTGCTCCTTCTGCCGCTAATGTAGCGATAGGACCAGACGTGATCGATGCCAACCTCAATTTTGAGTTGAAACCGGCTCTGATCACAATGGTCCAAGCCAGCCCGTTCTGTGGCAAAGCTCATGAGGATGCCAATGCTCATCTCCAACAATTTTTGGAGATTTGCGGCACCTTCACCATTAAGGGGATAACCCAAGAAGCCATCTGTCTTCGTCTCTTTCCCTTTTCTCTTCTAGGAAAAGCGAAGCAATGGTTCTATACCAATCGCAATGCTGTAGACACATGGGACAAGTGTTCCAATGCATTTCTCGCCAAATTCTATCCGATGGGCAAGACGAATGCTCTACGCAACAAAATCTCCAGCTTTACACAACAAGCCGAGGAATCTATTCCCGAGGCTTGGGAGAGGTTGCAAGAGTATGTCACTGCTTGTCCGCACCATGGTATGGAGGACTGGCTCTTGATCCAGAACTTCTACCATGGCCTAACCCCACTCTCTAGAAGCCATTTGGATGCCATCGCCGACGGTGCATTCTTTTCTCTAAATATTGCAAATGCTAAGGCTCTCATAGAGAAGATGGTGTCGAACCAAGGATGGAATGACGAGAGACTGCAGCCCCGTAAGCGAGGTATGCATTCCCTTAAGGAGGCCGACATGATCGTGGCCAAGATGGACCTGCTGGCAAAGAAGCTGGACAGCTGTGAGAAGATGAACCAACAAGAGAGTGTCCAATCTCTGGAATCCTACATGACTTGTGAAGTCTGTGGAGAAACCGGACATTCTGGGAACCACTGCCCCGAACTACATGAAGATTTGAACTTCATCAACAATAGCAACAACAACAGTTTCCACCAACAAAATCAAGGATGGAATCAGCACTCCAACTCTCAAGGTAACAGTTCATTCCCTCGCTCTAATTTTCAGAATTCTGATAATTTCTCGTTCTTAAAGAATTTAGTTTACTCACAAGGTAGAACTACTGAATTCTTGAATAAGAAATTAATGTCGAATGATAAAACCCTTGAGAATATAAATGCTAAATTGGAAGATTTCTCGTCTGCTCTAAAGAATCAATTAAGTTTTAATAAGATGTTAGAAACCCAATTAGCTCAACTTGCTGCTATCATACCATCTTTTGAACCTGGCAAAATTCCTGCTAATCCTGACATGGAAACTGCAAATATGGTTGAAATAAAATATTTTAACTATTATGAAGATCAAACCATGACTGTTAAAAAGGTGATCCTGGTAGTCCCATAATTAGATGCTCAATCTTTGGTGAAGTCTTTAAAAATGCCATGTGTGATTTAGGATCAAGTGTGAACATTCTATCTAAAGATTGTTATGAAAACTCGTTCTTTCCACCCATGTCATCCACATCTGCCTATGTCGTGCTAACTGATCAATCCACTTGCTATGTAGAAGGAATAGTCAATGATTTACCTGTTCATATTAGAGGTTCCTATGTTCCTGCTGATTTCATAATACTAGATATGGGAAATAGGAAAGATGTGCCTCTAATCTTAGGTAGACCTTTCTTGAATACTGTGAATGCCTGCATATTTGTGGGGAGTGGTAAAATGCAAATGACATTAGGAGGGAGGAAGGAAATATTCTCTTTTTCCCATAGTCCCGCATATGCCGCTAACATGCAGGAAGCAAAACCTGTTCGTACCAAGAAGAGGCGCCGAAGAACAAGGTGGAACAGAAAGAAAGAACCACCTCCTCCTGAGTTGTGTGATTCACATGACAAGGGAGAGGTGTCAAAAGAAGAAGAACCCGATGGAGTACTTAAAGAAGAAGCACCCAAGGAAGAAGATCTACCCAATAAGGACGAAATTCCATGGATCTAAGGTATGGATTTATTTTTAAAAATTTTCCCTTTAAATTTCCCTTTTTCAAATAAATAACATATGTCATGCATGTAACTAAAAAAAATCAGTTATCATTAGTTATATGCATAAGTATATGTTAACTTAGCTAGAATAATAAAATATCATAATAGGATAGTTTCCCTTTTCACAACATTAGATAGTTTCCTTTTTAATAAAATGAGAACAAGAGCTCCGACCGAGAAAGATGAAGACCCTTCACCAAGCAAGAAGCCAGCTTGGGGGTGACTCCCGCTCCAATAAGGTATGTCTCAAGCCTACACTTTATATTCAGTTCTTAAATTCTATATCTTTTGAATGTCACATGCTTGCCTAAATAACCATTCCATGAATAAAATTGATAAAATCTGCTAAAACAAGTTGAAACCTGAATAAGATTTGAATACGTCATGCAAATGCTATTGTTATAGTTAGAATAACTGGTCTTATCTAAGTTGTAGCTTTTGTGGTCTTATCTAAGTTGTAGCTTTTGTGGGTTGCACATGCTTTAACTGAAATCATGCTTAGTGAATAAAGTTAGTAAGAAATGGAGTAATTCTTTAAACTTGCTAAGGTGAAATTAGGACCTAATTTGGAGGATTTCTTTTAAAAATTATGAAAACCTTGCTAAAAGTTCCTCCTAGATTTTATCCCATCCCACCACCAGCCAAATATTTGTTAGTCATTAGTCAAAACCACAAAGAGCTTTGTCTGTCTTGAGCTTTGTTAGACCTCATAGATCTTAGTAGAGAAGCTTATCATATCTTTTGAATCAAGATTCACACACCCACCATAAATTGCTTACTCTCCACTTTGGAAGTTTGCAACCACCAAACAAATTGCTCATTCTCTACACTGGAGATATGCAATACCTTGCCAAACGTCCCATTGCTAGCCTTATGCTATTCCTACATTGGGAATAAGCATTTCTCCCTCTTCCCCCTTTTCATTTCTAAAATCCTTTCCTATAGATATCTGGGGAAATCTAGAGCTAAAAAAAGAGATGAGCAAAGTAGCTCAAGAAAGGACTATGTCCTAAGAAAAAAAAAGTGAGCAAAGTAGCTCAAGAGAGGACTATGTCCTAAGAAAATGTGAGGACACATTTTTGTCTGCTCACTTTGTATCGAAAAAAACGAAGAGAGAGAGTTATCATTAGCTCTAGACCCCAGAAATTAACTAGGAAGGATTATGAAATATCTCTCTATACACTTCCACATAACCACACATGCACATCTTGATCAATTTTTAGGATTTGCTGCTCCTTATGATCTGAGTGTCTAGCTTAGCAATAAACATTAGGCAATTTGCTCATGATTCTTAGCCTACCTATAACTCCACATATCATTCTTTAGAAATAGGAGAGGCTACATTTTGGCCTAAGTGAGGATTTAAACACCATCGAGTGACTGAGTGAATCTTGAAGGACTTAAGCAAGTTTTTATCTTTTGAAAACCCTAAAAAAACCTTCAGACAGAATCCTAGTCAAACCTAAGCAAGATAAAAGTTTCCTATCTACTACTTTATTTCACTCTTGCATGTTTGAAGTGAAAAGCTATAAGCCCCACATTTCTATGATTAATGATATATACTAAGTTATTTATCACTATACAATATGCACTTGTATACATCTTAAGTTGCTATCTATTTCATGCTCAATGCTTAAACCGCATTGTTGCTCGAGGACGAGCAACAGGTTAGCTTGGGGGAGCTTGTTGATGGTCCTTAAACACCTGTTTTACCATCAACATTTTACCCTAACATTCACCAAATAGGCATGAAATGTAGTCAAATAGGTTTCAAACTAACCAAATTCCACATGTCCATAGATTTTTATTTGAATGCAGGATTTTAACCAAATTTGGATATTTGAACCACCAGAGGCCAAGCACACCACTACAAGTTTTTTCCCCTCTAGCCACGAAACACTTTGGCAACACCACTAATTTGGGTGCAATTGGGGGGTCCTTTGACAACCAAACACTAAATTGGTAGTAATATGGGTACATATTGCTACACTTTTATTGTGTTGCGATATTGTTTTTTATAGTTGCAACTAGTGCATGATAATGCACCCATTTTAAGGATTTCTGTTGCAATTTGTGCGATGAATAGCTACACCAATGTTGGGTTGCATTAGCATTACGTGTGTTGCAAAGGAGTGGTGATATGGCAACCATATTATCTTTGGTTGCTTATGAAGGGCACAATCATGACGATTGATTTAGGTTGCAACATGCTTTGGTTGCTTGTGGCAAATGCTAGATGACTATTGCATCCTTTCTTGTTGCGAGATGCAATATATATACGTATTGCCACTATTTGTGCATGGTAGTAATACTAGTCCATAGTCGTGGCAACTGTTATATGGTTATTGCAACGAAGTCTTAATTGGTTGCACTTTAATTTCTATTCTCCTTTATATATAGGTAGGTCAACAGTTCCCAATCCACACGCCAGGTTTTGCTTCCCAAACCCGGCCACCGCCGCCGCCATCGCCCCCCCACCCCCTGCTCGCTCGTCGCGCGCCCGACGTGTTGGCAGTCGTGTTATTGATCTAGGTATGGCGGCACACAGGGAAGAAGGTAACTCGTCCAGTGGGAGTAGGGTATCGAGGAGGGAGGAACGACGAGGCACCTGTATTCATGGACGTCTTTACGTGTGGGAGGAGAGTGAAGTCGATGGGACAGATTGGGGGCTTTTCCTGAAGCGATGCCCCTGTATTCATGGACGTCTTTACATGTGGGCCCCACCATCAATAGTCCCTGGCGTCATTTGAGAAATGTTGACCATTCATTGACCCGAGGCACGTCATTTGTTGTTAGGATTGCACAACCTGAACTATTTTACCCTGAACAATTTGTTAAGATGTATTATGATTTTAAATAAAAAGACTATTTGCGCTATATCATACAAATGTTTCTATTTTTCCTTTCATGGATATCCAAAACCAAAATTATTACTAACAATTTTTTGTTCACACCCAAACAAATTCATATAAGTAATCAAATAAAAAATTCATCATCTCTGAATTCTTTCTCAGAAATAATTGGTGCAACAACTCCATCCTCTATGTACGATTCATCTTCCTCATCTTCATCGTCATCTAATAAGGCCACATGGTCTGGTTCATCAACTGCTTCAGCCTGCACCTGAGCAATAACAGATACATCCCCAGTTGTGCCTTCCTTGTCCGATCTTGTCCAATTTGTTGTCAAATCCCCTTGTCCACCGAGTAAATCATTTGTGCCTTGAATACCCATATCAATTGAGTCCTCTAGTTCTAATTCAGGCATGGCATACAAGTCCCTAGGTTTCATTGCAATAACACTTCTCTAACCAGGTTTGTTTACCAGATCCACATAAAACACCTGTTCTGCTTGTGTCGCTAGAATATAGGGTTCATTCTCATACCTGTTCCGAGTAGTATCGATATCAATAACCCCAAACTGATCCTTATTGTATCCTCTTCCTCTGCTTGTACTGGCAGCAGGCACATCATACCAGTCACACTCGAACAAAATAACTTCCTTTTGTCCAGGGAATTCTAGTGATATCATTCTTTTAATCACCCCATACCAGCACATGTTACCAGTACTAGGGTCGCCCTTGACAAGCACACCACTGTTTTGTGTTACGAGGCTTTTCTCAATGTCAACTGTTCGAAATAGCCAATTATTGATATGACATCTATGCAATATACGAGCTCGGTTGTCAGTCCAGTCAGCAGGTGCAAACATCTCGGCACTTACTTCCCCTTTGGCATATTTCTCTCTGACCTTGCCCTCGAACCATCTTACAAATTGTTCCTTGTGTCGCTTTTTAAGATTTCTTGTACCACCACGTAGCTCCAGTTCTGCCTTATGCTCACTGCATATAGAAAAGTTATATTAATAATGTAAGTATAAATTATAATATTTAAAAATATTGTTGTGTTTAATAAATAAATGTAAAACTTACTCGATGAATGGTTTAGCGTTATCATAATTAGAAATTATGTAGTGCTTCATCTTCCGCATCTCATCTCTTTCAAGGAGTTGGGCAGTCTGTCCTCTCCTCTTATAATCCATTGCAGCAAATACGCTCTGACCTGGCTCATTCACGGCAACACTTTCATGACGATCAGCACGATTCAGTTTGGTGTCCATGTCCAAGAATCTAGAGCAAAATGTAAGGCACTCCTCGAGTATGTATCCCTCGGCTATTGATCCTTCAGGGTGCGCCTTGTTCCTCACATATCCTTTCGCAGTACGTAGGTACCGCTCCACTGGGTACATCCATCTATAACAAACGGGCCCTCCAAGTTTAGCCTCTTCAGCTAGATGAATAGGCAAATGCATCATGATATCAAAAAATGAAGGTGGGAATAACATCTCAAGTCGGCATAGAGTATCAACAATTGTAGTACTAAGTTTGTCCAAGTCTGCTTCCACCAGCTCCTTGGAACATAGTTCATCGAAGAAATTACTAAGCTGGATCAATGCAACGACAACTTGTTGTGGCAAAATCCTCCGCACCACTAAGGGTAACAGTTTCTGTAGAATTAGATGGTAATCATGAGATTTTAAGCCAGACACCTTACATGCTTTTAGGTCCACACATCTTCTTATATTGGAGGAGACCCCATCAGGCATTTTCACTCCATATAGAAATTTGCATAAATTATCCTTCTCATCCTTATATAACTTGTACAAGGCTGCTGGCAAGGTATAGTTATCTTTCTTGATCACAGGATGCTGATCTGGTCTTATCCCTAGTTGCTGCATGTCAAGCCGGGCCTTCTCCCCATCCTTACACTTACCATCCAATTCTAGCAGAGTGCCTAATATGGATTCACATATATTTTTCTCAATGTGCATGACGTCCAAATTATGCCTAATGAGCAAAGAAGACCAGTATGGGAGCTCAAAAAAAATACTCTTCTCCCTCCAGTTGTGCCATCTTTCATCATCATCGCGCTTCCTTTTTTTGGTCAATGTCTTTCCAAAACTCACTTGTTCAAAACTTTCATACTGCTCAAGTACCTGTGCACCAGTCAGTGGTACTGGTGCCTCCCTGGTTTCGACCATGTTGTTGAAGCTGACCATGTTCTGGCGAAAATATGGTCCAAGGGTAAGAAACGTCGACTGGCCATGTAGCAGTGCTTTCTCCCATGCTTCAACCATAAATAATCAGTATCTTTGTGGCAATATGGGCATGCAAACTTTCCTTTCGTGCTCCAACCAGACAGCATAGCATATGCTGGGAAGTCATTAATTGTCCAAAGTAAAATAACACCAGACAGCATAGCATATGCTGGGAAGTCATTAATTGTCCAAAGTAAAATAACACGTAATCTAAGGTTTTTCCTAGTTTGTGCATCCCATGTTCTAACACCTTCTTCCCAAAGCACCTTGAGCTCTAATATAAGAGGCCTCAAATATACGTCAATATCCATTCCAGGAGATTTCGGACCAGGGATCAACATTGACATCATCCAGTTTGATTGTTTCTAACACAACCAAGGAGGCAAATTGTAAGGTATTAAGACAACAGGCCATATGGAGTAGGTTGTACTTTGCATCCCAAAGGGATTGAAGCCATCCGAAGCAAGACCCAGCCTAACATTACGAGCTTCTTTTTCAAACCACCTATATTTGTTATCCACGTGCTGCCATGCCTTCGAGTCAGCAGGGTGACGCATTTTTCGATCATTGACCCTCTCTTTCTTATGCCATTGCATGTCCTCCGATGTGCTCTTCGACATATACATTCTTTGTAGCGGAGGAATAAGAGGAAAGTAGCGTAGGATCTTCACTGGAAGCCGCTTCTTGATAGTCGCACCATTGGAGGAGTTCTCGACAACTTTCCACCTAGACTCCCCACATGTGGGGCATTCCTGCAGATTTTCATTTTCCTTAAAAAATAACACACAATCATTCTTGCAGGCGTGTATCTTGACATAGTCTAAGCCTAGATCTCGAACCACCTTTTGCACTTTATCCAAGGAGTCAGGGATACAATGGCCTTCTGGGAGAATCCTTGAGAACAGTTTGAGTATGGCCTCCAAACATGCGTTACTAATACCATACATGCACTTTATCTGAAAAAGTTGCACGATAAAAGAAACCTTAGTTGCCTCTTTGCATCCTGGATACAATTCCTTCTTAGCCTCCTCTAATAATTTCAAAAATATCTTTGCATCCTTATTTGGTTTGTCATCATCATGGCTTTGTCCATGTATAGAGGCACTGATAATGTTTCTAATCATAGTATTAGTGGCAGCACGGTCATCGCTTATGTCTTCTTCATCGTCCTCTCCAAAATAAGGGGTTATTGCTTCATCATTGCCTACAACATCTTGAAGTTCTGTTATATCTGGATTCAGATCAGGATCGGCACCAGGATTGACACGTCCCTCATTTGATGAAGAAGTTTGTTGTCGTTCAAATTCACCAATCAGCAAACCCTTTAGAATCTAAATGAAGATGGATTTGAAACACATCACTAAATCTTGTCATGCATTGACATTGAGAACATGGGCACATTGAAGTGCTACAGCGGTACTTCCGTGCGCTTGCAGACTTTTCTGCTTACGCTAAGAAATACCAACAAGCATTTCTGGCGCCGCTGTCGGGGATCGGTTGTCGTCTTTAGTCTCCGAACCTAGTTCGCCCGTATATCTTTGTTTTTACCTTTCTTTTATCACCTTACCTATGGAGCCATATACAATCCAAAACCTTTCCGCTCTGTGGGCCGAGTTCTTTGAGCCAACACAATCGTTGACGCCAATCACAGCTTCTAGCTATGAACTGGCTTTATAGCCATGGTTCGTGAACAGCCCTTCTCAGGGTACGATCATGAAAACCCCTATCATCATCTATGGGAGTTTGAGTTACTCTGCGCATGCCTAACAATTGCGGGCATGTCACAAGAAACATTGCGTTGGAAGTTGTTTCCGTTCTCTCTTTCTGAGAGGGTGAAACAATGGTACAACATTATCGTAGGAAAAGTTAACGGAGATTGGAAAGAACTGAGGAACAAATTCTATCTCACATACTTTCCCATATCTCGTATATGCAAACCTATGACAAGAGTTACTCAACTTCCTACAAAAAGAGAAGAAAACGTTAGGTGCAGCCTGGGTGAGATTCGTAACTCTTTCACTATTAGGCCCAGACTTGTCTATACCCAACCACGTGTTGTTACAACACTTTTGGTTAGGGTTGAACAAGGAGTCTGCCCTACAGCTGGACATTTCCGCTGGAGGATCGTTCATGTGTAAAACTACAGAGGAAGGAGAAGCTCTGCAAGACCTTATTCTAGAGAACACTCCACCTCCTGATCCCCTCCAAGTGGAAGACGAACCCAAGCATGAGGAGGTCTCTTCGGTTAAAACCAAACCTGAGATTCAAACTCAGAGGCCCTCATCTCTAACGGAACCTCTGAAGGAAGTTTTCCTCCCTTCAGATTTTCCATTCTTCGAGGAAGATCACCCTATCGATCATATAAATCCTTTGAAGTATGCACAACCGAAAAAGCCACCAGTTCCCGCTACTCCTATTAAACCTCTAGAATCCCGTCACATAGAGGAGTCGCTAATAAGTAGCAATCGGGTGGAACAAGCAGAACTCTCTTCCAAAGAAATTCGGATCAGTTCATGTCAGTGTTTGTTAACCGGCAACTCATCTTGGGGATTTCCAGATGATTTGTTCGGTGGGGATCGACGTTCGTAGAACTCGGTGAGTACACAAGGACAGCGGTTTATACTGGTTCAGGCCACTTGATAGCGTAATACCTTACGTCCAGTGGTGGCATGTGCCTTGTGTTATGATTTGAGTTTCAATGATAGAGGTAGGCGCCTGCTTCCCCTTATATAATCGGGTGAAGCTCAGGGCATGCCGAGTCTTAGTCGGTTACAACAGAGGAGTCCAATTCTAATTACAAGACTTCCTTTAGAAACTTGACTAAGTTACAACGAGAGTCCTAATCCATGTTAACTTCGTATCATGTCTTCGGATCTCCCACGATGTCCAGGACTAGTCCGAGTAATCATCTTCTGATGATATCTCTGACATTCTGGTCCGTCAAGCCCCCGAGCTCATCAATATTTCTCTAAAACGTTATCTTTTGGTTTCTTTCGAGAATCTCTCGAGTAATGTCTTGAGAAATCTTGAAGTGCTCTGTAGATGAAAGAACTCCATGGCGTGCACTTTTTCAGAAAAGTGCACCCATAGGGTGTAGCCCCCGAGCCTCTTGTTATTTTTAGTAACTTTGAGGATCTTTGAGCCTTTTTCCATGTAATCCTTAATTAAGAAAAAACTTTTCCTTAATGATATATACTCTGCAGCCCCCGAGCCTGAGTTCCGAGTACTCAAGTAGTCGGTACTTGGGGTCTTCAATATATCATCTGGGTAAATCTTAAAGTCTGTATGAAGTGACTACATGACACTGATTTGGTGTTAATCTAACCAAGTAATAACTATTCGGCTTCAGGTGGGTAATGTTTTCATCAAACATCCCTTGTCTTCCCCACTAAATAGATTACCAAGAAGCACAACAATAATTGATCAATGACTGTATCACCTGTCCACATTAATGATTCCTTGTCGTTTTGCGCAACTGCAACACTTTTGTCTATTTCCTCTTGAAACATGCACGTGAACTGAATAACCCACCAGTGATGCCAGGCTTCACATGTGTAACAGTACGTGCGTGGGTGCACTTATTGAGCTTTGCTTGATTGTATCCATAATCTAAGTCCATAGACCAAGAGCAGACGCCTATAAATACCCTGCCTGGGGAGCAAGGATGTCACACCTCTTTGAGTATATGACCTCTCTTAATCCCATGAGTGTTATAATGTCCGTAGCAGAGATGTCCGAGCCCCTGGGTGTCTACCTTATGTAGGATAGTCGAAGTGCCCAGAAGAACTCTTGTGAAAGGACCATCCGTTAGGGTGGTTTCCATGTGATCGGGAGCAAAGGGATACAAACTTGCGCCTAGAAGAACTCTTGTGATTCTCGCATCGCGGGCAACCTCGGGGTCACAGGTTGTTAAAAGGCATTAGAGTTAAGGCTGAATATCGAGTTCCTTGTGTACTGGGATAGAGCCTTGAACCCACCATGGGATGCCCTAAAAAGATAGTATCTACCCAAGGTTTTGTGTCTTCTTTACTGCGACTCACTGAACCCAGGCCTTGATGCACTGCGCATCAAGACTTTGTACCTTGATTACACTAGAGTAGTGTTTTACATCCTGATTGAGCTTGTACTGGAAACTGCTTTATCACAAGATGTAACCGTGTATCTCTATTGTAATTCCGGGTAATAACTGTTAAGATCTAGATACTTGGAATGTTTTCTGAGTCCTTTGTCTTTGATTCTGAGTACTAAATGTCTCTTGTGAAAAATGATGTCGCCTGTTTGTGAGATTGCCTGTTTGTTGTCACTGACACCGTGCAGAATGTCTTTCCAACCGTTAGGGTTTTGGACGGTTCCATAACGCTGTTCGTGAAAACTGAACGGTTGCCAAAAACAGATCTATAAGAAGCCGTTATTTGCTTCACAAATTTTTCACTCTTGCATCGAGCTTTAGCATTTGAGAGCAAAAATTCCCATAGTCGATCCAGTAGTTGATGCGTAGGAAGACCCTTGTCATCAATATGGGTCCAAAAAAGCAATCTCGGGAGGAGAAGAAGAGGAAAACCACCAGCGGAAAGCCGCGCCATCCATGCCCTCTCATTGATGTTCTCGCCTGGAAAGCGCCCGACACCAGGGAAGTGGAGCTGGTTTTTCTGTTCCAGCAAGGATTGCTTCGTTCGCAGCCGATGGACGGATGGAGGGTGTCAGTTGATCATCGTGCTCTAGCCCCCAATACGACGGAAATTGTAATGTTCAAGTCCTTCGTTGAGCGCGGATTAGGGCTCCCGGCATCCAATTTCTTGAGGGGGTTACTGCATTATTATGGTTTGAACCTCAACCATATCACTCCAAATGCTATCTTCCATATTGTGATCTTCTCCCACCTCTGCGAGGCCTTCCTGGGGATATGTCCCTCCTTCACCCTTTTTCGCTATTTCTTTTGGGTAAAGTGTCAACCCAGTGACTCGAAGGTGGAAGTAGTTGGAGGAGCTAGCATTCAGCTTAGGCTAGAAGTAGCTAGCCAATATATCTCTGTAGAGTTATTAGAGTCAGTCCGAGAGTGGGCTAGCGGATGGTTCTACATAGCCAACCCACCACCGGCGCTTCGTCGTCATGATGGATGGCCGCCCCAGAAGAACCGCCAATGGAAGGACAAGATTTCTTCCGAAGAGGTGGAGGCCATTCAACCTTTAATTGATATAATAGTAGCTTTGAAATTGAGTGGATTGACTGGATACACCGTCGTCCAAGATTTCATCGCCCGTCAAGTCCATCCGCTGCAACGACGAGCCAATTTTGGCTTTGAATATCTTGGCGTGAAGGACCCGAGCCGGCATTCTGCTGAGAAGCTATCTAATGAAGAAATTCTGAGGAGGATGAACCGGCTATTGAAGAGCCATGAACATCTTATACCAATGATGACCACTTTCTCTGCTATCAATCCGCCTTTGGAGGTAAGAAGTCATAATATCCGTCGTTTGGATTCTTAGTAGATATCACTATAACTGAATATCATTTTCTTCCCCTGTTTTGGTAGGCTGAAGGGCAGAACAACAATGATTGTCCACCCCTACCCTCGGCGACTGAAGAGGGAGGAGGCATCGTTCATGAGGGTCCCATCCGAAGTGAGGATCTTCATAATGAGTCAAGCTCCCTTGGTGATCTTGATGGGTTAGACTCAGAATCGACTGACTCTGATGTCATGATCCTAGATCCTGGTGCTGAGGGTAGTCAGAAGCGGTCTATGAGTCCACTCCAGGAAGCCGGCGATCCTGTCCCGAAGAAGGCTCGCACTGGTAATTGCCGTGCTTGCCGTAAAATTCTTTCTCCCAAAGTGTTGGCTGAAAAACACTGTAATCCCGGTGCTCCTGGTAAGGGAAACCCGAGTATCTTGTTCAACCATCTGTTGAGAACTTTATGAGTCTGTTACTTATAGCTTTTTCTGAAGAAGATGCTGAGGCGACTCAAGGATCACTGGTCGGTGCTGGTTCTGAGGAAACTACTCTTCCGGATCAGCAGCTGAGAACATATATGATGAATGATTGACTTTGATCAGGAAGGTATGAGGCTTTTCCCGGTTGAGTCATTATTTGCTATGCGCTTAATGTTTATGACTAACCTGTGGCGTTGAGTTGTGTGTGTTTACCGGGTTGGTGTGTGTGTGCAACATGTGTCTCTTGGTTGTGTTGATGTGCAGGTGTGGAGCTTGGATACAGTGGTCGATGGTGAGGTGAATGTCAAGTAGGGACGTGCCATGCCGATGGACCCAGAGCGATGAAGGGCGGACGTGAGGCTTGGATCGACGGATCGGAGGGCCAGAGGACCAGCTGTGGTAGCTGGCATGTGGCATCAGCGAGCGAGAGCACATGGGGATGTGCGATGCATCGGCTGAGTCGAGAGGAAGACGATGGCGTCGTGGCACTTGGCGGGAGGTCGGACATGGGCTTGCGTGCGGTGCAAGTGCCGTCGGTCGAGTCAAGAAGGAAGGCGAAGGTGTTGTACCCGACGTGGAGGCTGGACATGCATCGGCATCGGTGCCGGTGGTCGGGGTGTGCGAACCACATCCCGTCTTTGGTGCGGGATCGGTAGCTGAGCCTCAAAAAGCTACCCTCGATGGTTTCTGAGTTTGGGCCTCAAAACTCAGGGTGGCCGGTTTCCGAGTTTGGGCCTCAAAACTCGGGGTGGACGGTTTCCAGGTTTGGGCCTCAAAACAAGGGCTGGTGGGATTCCGAATTTGGGCCTCAAAACTCGGGGTGGACGGTTTGCCAGGTTTGGGCCTCAAAACCTAGGCTGGCGGGTTTCCCGGTTTGGGCCTCAAAACCCGGGGGAGGTCCAAAAGGACAGTCGACGCGTGGCAGTGTGGAGAGGCTGGCGCGGCGGCGAAGCTATCCACGAGGAAGGCGCGGTGGTCGACGTGACGGCATGTGGCGGTATCCTGGAGCTTGCGTCGAGGCGAAGCGAAGGATGAGAAGGCGCGTGGCCATCGGATGAAAACTGCTAGGGTTGGATAGTTTTATCCCTAGGGGGTATTTGGGTGGAGTACTTCATGAGAGGGCATTTTGGTCTTCGGACGTGCGCCTATATATATGAAGGGCGCTGGTTAGGGCAGCCCATCCTTGGAGGTGTAACTCTCATTTTGTTTAGGGGAGAGGAGGCTAGGGTGAGAGGAGAGACCGGCTCTTGTTCTTGAGCTTTTCGCCATCCGCGTTTTGTAGTGTGAGGAGTGGCTTGTAACCTGACACCGAGTGATAATACAAATCATCATCTTCCCAAATCCAAGGATCAAATTTGCCCTCCTCTTGTTGGCTGCGATTTTGGATCGATTCGTGTTTTTGTTCTTCGCATTTTGGTTTTTTCCCTTCCCGGAGATTTGCCTCATTCTCCCTCTCCGAGCGACGATTTGCGATTCCGTTTGAATCAAATTGTTTTATGTCATGAGCTCCTTCTTTCCACCGAAGGATTTCTTCTCTAACCTCACGAGCACATAGATCGGGTCGAAATCGTGTTCGTTCTTCGTTCTTTCCCCTTTTCTAGTGTTCTTCCGATTTCTCATGGATTAGTTGGTTTGGAGCGATGATATCCTAGGATTAGCTTCCCAACACATAGAAGAACACTTGGGAGAAGTTTGGTTGCAGCCCCGTTCGATTTGGTGAAGATCCAATCGATTTTGGTTTTGTCCCGAGCTGTTTTGGGGCTTTTTGGACAGTGGCGGACTGTCCGGGACTCATCCCCGGACAGTCCGGGGGTCGGGGCTGTTCACGGGCAGCAAGGTTGCAATTTTTGTTTTTGAACGGAGGACTGTCCGGGACCTATTCCCAGACTGTCCGGGGTTCAATAGCGGACAGTCCGCGGTTCACTAGCGGACAGTCCGCCACTGCACAATTTTGCTGTTTTCGTCCGTATCTTTTGCGTACGAGCTCCGATTTGAGATCCGTTTGTTGCGTTGGTTTCCTAACTTCTTAAGGATCATTCCAAAGTACTTTTGACACCATTGGTCAAAGTATTTTTGGTCGGACACTTCCTTCTTCTCCATAGGAATTATGTGTTCCACTTTCGGAGTTTCGTTGGTTCTAGCGTCCGTATCTTTTGCGTTCGAGCTCCGATTTGAGATTCGTCTATTGCGCTTGTTTTCTAACTTCATAAGGATCTTTCCAAGGTGCTTTTGCCAGCAGTTGGCCTAAGTACTTTTGGTCGAACACTTAATGCGGATACATGGGTGTATGCCGAGTCTCTGAGTGATGAGTGATTGTCAACGAGTTTGATCGCAGGTTCTTTGGCTTGTGTTGTGCAGGTGTCGAGCATGGAGACAGTGATCGAGGGCAAGGTGAAGGTCAAGTAGAGACGTGCCGTGTCAATGGACTGGGAGCGGTGAAGGGCGGACGTGAGGCTTGGACTGAGGGACCGGTGGCCTGAGGATCAGTTGTGGTGGCTGGCAGCCTGGGACAACGATGAGCGAAGACTTATGGGGCACGGTGTTGCTCGGGTTGAGGACCTGGGGACACGTGTCGGTGGACGGGGTGCACGGGAGGTGCATCCCCTCTACAGCTCCGGTTTGGTGGTTGAGCCACAGAAAAACCACCGGGTGGATGGTTTCTAGGTTTGGGCCACAAAACCTGGGCGTGCGGCGGGTTTCTGAGTTTGGGCCACAAAACTCGGGCTGAGGACGGTTTCCAGGTTTGGGCCTCAAAACCTGGGCGCTACAGGTTTCTGAGTTTGGGCCACAAAACTCAGGCGATGGACTTGGAGGCTGGTTTCCCGGTTTGGGCCTCAAAACCGGGGGTTGGCGTAAAAGCCTGGTTTCCCGGTTTTGGCCACAAAACCGGGGGTGCAGAGCGAGGGCGGCACGTGGTGGCGATCAGGAGGTCGCGTCGAGGCGACGCTACGAGTTGTGCGGGCGTGGCCGTCGGATCACCACTATCTTCGAGTTGAGAGGGGTAGAGTAGGAATTAGAGTTCGGTTAGAATTAGGATAAGTAGAGGGAGACACCCCCTCCCCTTTAATCTCAGTCATTTGCTCTTTGCCTTCTAGGGTTTCCTGCTCTCCCATTCCCTGCTGTAGCTAGCTGAGATCCGCAGAGAACCTTGCCTCTGTGTACTATTGATTTTGAGGAAGTGAGGCCGTAACCTCACCATTGTAGCGTGTGGTAGCCACACAGTTGTAGATCAATGTGTTGATTCGCGTTTTGGTTCGTGTTCTTCGCGTTCTTCGTTTCTCCGCATTTTTCCCGTCGCTCGATCTCCTTCTCTAGTGCGTCTTTGCGAAATCCGTTTGAATCATTTTGTTCGTTTCATTGAGGAGGTCATTTCGACCAAAGGAATTCATCTAACTCCTCATGAACGAATAGATCGGGACGATTTCGTTTTCGTGGTGCTTTTTCGGTTCATCCACCTTCCCCTTCGATTTCCCGTTGATTGAGTTGATTTGAGCGGATGATTTCTTGGGGATAGTCTTCTAACTACCTCATGATCATCCTCTCCAAGTTTGGGATCAAGGGATTTTGATTTGAATCAATTTGGAGGAGATTTGAGTTTTGGGCGACCAAAATCGCCCTTTCTGGGTGTTGGCGGACAGTCCGCCACCCTAGCCGCGGACAGTCCGCGGGTGGGGGACGAGCCAGACCAGTGGCACTGTTCTTCGGCTGTTTGGTTTTTTGATTGACCGGCGGACAGTCCGCCGTTGAAGTTGGCGGACAGTCCGGGATCGTCCAGGGGACTTTCAGCAGCTCTGTTGTTTTGCGTTTTCTGCCCGCGGACAGTCCGCCAGTGAACCGCGGACAGTCTGGCCTTGGGCGGACAGTCCGGGACTCTAGGTCCGGACAGTCCGGGACCCTGCTGAAGGGTGCTTTTCAGTGCATTTGCCGTCCCGACTTTTCCGCTTGGTTTTCGGACTTCTCGTTTGACCCTAGAGTTAACCAAGAAACATTTCTAGGTATCTTTGCTACTTGTTAGCATTGGTATTTAGGGATTTCTCGACGTAGCCTCCAATCTACGTTCAGGACTCGATTTTCAAAGGGTGAACTTGAGCCGGAGCTTTTGGTCTTTGGTTTGCTTGAGCTTTGTGGTGCTCCGCTGTGATCTTAGGGATCATCCACCCTCTTCCAAGGGTCGTGAGCATCACGGTTTCGGTCGTTGCTTCTTGGGGTTGATTTTGGGACATTTGGCTAAAGTTTCGAGAGAAATTTGATTGGCTCCCATTCACCCCCCCTCTGGTCGCCTTACTTTTGCATTCTCGGTCCTTCAATTGGTATCGGAGCGGGTTAAGGATCTTCCACCTTAGCCGGTTCCAGATCCACCGAAGGTGACATGGATCGCGGCATGGGCAAACCACCGTTCTTTGATGGGACGAACTATGCGTATTGGAAGATACGCATGTCGGCCTATCTCCAGAGCATGGGCTCTTCTGTTTGGGAGATTTGCAACAAGGCCGAATACGTTGTCTTGGCTGCTCATGTCACTCAGCTCCAGATCGATGAGCACGAGGCCAATAGCCGAGCACGTAACGCCTTGTTCTCCTGTTTGAGCATGTCAGAGTTTGATCGCGTTTCTCACCTCCCCACGGCTTGTGAGATTTGGGCTACCCTCATGCGCTTCCATGAGGGCACCACTCAAGTCAAATCCCGTCTCTACGAGTCGCACAAGCGGGAGTATGAGAACTTTTGACATATGCCTGGCGAGAGCATAGAGAGTTTATTCGCTCGCTTTTAGGTGTTTGTCAACAAGATGCGAGCTAACAAGGAGTTGTTGCCTTTCGACGATCATGAGAGGGCTTTGAAGCTTTTGCATACTCTCGATCGGTCGGTGTGGGACTCAAAGGTCCAGGCGATCATCGAATCGTCTAACTATGAGACCCTCACTTGCGACGAGCTCTTTAGTAAGCTCAAGTCTAGTGAGACTGACGCCATGTCGAGGGCTTCTTATGAGAATCCTTCTGGCCCGACTATGGCTTTGGTTTCTGGTTCTTCTGCTAACCCCTCTGGTGGCTTTGCTCTTTCATCTCTCTTTTCTGTCACAGAGGACCAGCTGGAGTCTTTGGGGGATGACGAGTTGGCTTTGCTAGCCAACCAGTTCTCGCGGTTCCACAACAACCGCATGAATCGTCGTCGCGGAGGAGGACGCTCGGGCTGTTTCGAGTGCGGCGACCCCGACCACTTCATCACCAACTGCCCCAAGAAGAACAAGAATTCGGGGAAGGGCGATCATGGGCACAAGTACGACTCCGGCAAGCGCAAGGACAAGCACGTCCCCCCGAGGCACAAGCGAAGGGGCAGCTTCGACAAGGAGTATATCAAGAAGAAGTACTTGGAGAAGGCCCAAGCTGAGCAGCGCGCGTTCTTCACCACGCTCAGCGACGTCGATGGCTCGGATGACGACTCTGCTTGCTCAAGCGACGACGAGTCCGGGAAGAAGAAGAGGATCGAGGACGAGCTGAACGAACTTTGCTTCTTCGCCGATGACGAGGGCTTCTGCACCATGGCTCTTGGTGATGAGGTCGATGGCAAGCTGGAGCACACCCCTCGGGACGACGATGACGACAACACCTCCCAGGTATCGATGACCCACGACGACCTTTCTGCTGAGGTCGACAAGCTTACTGCCGCCTTGCTTAGTCAGGATAAGCTGCTTAGGCGTGCCGCTAGAGAGCGCAAGGAGTTTAGGCAGAAGTGGGAGGACACGGTGAAGGAGTTGGAGTTTGCAAAATCCACCGTGGTCGTGTCGGAGGAGGTTGAGTGTGAGTCATGCACCAAGCACATGACTGACCTTCTCACTTTGAGAAGTAAGTATGCTGCTTTGGTTGGAGAGGTGGATGAGGTCCGGACTAGGCCTTAGCTGTTGGGTGCGTGCAAGACTTGTCCTGTCTTGCAATCCGAGTTGGCAGAGAAGAATGCCAAGATTGAGTCTCTTGAGAAGGCCAGCTCGGGTAGCACTTGTGTCATGAGGTGTGCTTTGTGTGAGGGTTTGGAGATGGAGATTGCCAATGTGAAGCATGGCAAGATGCAAACCGAGGAGGAAAACACATACCTTCGGACCATCTTGTCATGGGTCTCTTGTAGTGAGCCGCAGCTCGGGATGATGATCTCCCAATTCAAGCGAGCTACTGGAGGTCCTGGTGTAGGTTTTGCTCCGGGTGTTGATCTTTCTGCTTTTGGGAAGATTGGAGAGTCGAGTGGTCTGAACCCATGTGAGAAGCCCAACTCCACCACTACTCCCAAACTAACCAAGCTTCCACCCAAAGAGCCTGTCAAGCCTACCACCAAGGATGGGGTGTTTGAAGAACCTCCACGAGCTCCACCCAAGAACCAGCAGTGGGCACCCAAACCCAACCACCTCAAAAACAAGCTGGACACAATGCCACCCATCCAGGAGGAGCTTATGCCACAGAAGGGCAAAATGATCCAAACCCACAACCGTGAGTACCAACAACCCCCTTTGCGTGCGGTGAGGTACCATTGTGAGTACTGTGGGAGAGACGGTCACTTGGGCGAGTTTTGCTATAGGCACAAGAGAGAGGCGCGCCATGCTAGGGAGATGAACAACGTGGACATGTACCATCCTCTCCAAGATGTACATGCCCCAAATGTTCAGAAGCATGCTGCTAGGCCCAGAGGTCCAAAACCTCAAGTTCCCAGGCCTAGGCAGAGCAGAGCTCCGAGGAGAGATGCTAGGCCTAGAGGTGCAGTGCCTCAAGTTCCTAGGCCTAGGCCTCGTAGAGAGCGTGCCCGGCGGGAGCCTGCAGTTGTAGGCTATGGACCCCGTGGCAGTGGCTTTGTCGTGGAGCGTTTTCCCCCACCGCGTTTTGAGTATCGCGATGAACGCTCCTTCCTTAGCGGACCACGTCTTTCTAAATGTGGTGATCGCTTCCTCTGTAGACAGGCTAGGAATGGTTTTTACACTGACCGTTCTTTTGAGCAGCCGGCCCAACACTGGTATTCTTCCTACTTCACTAACCCCAGTGTTGGACCGTATGCTCACCCTATGTCTTTTTATTGATGTAGGTAAAACAGTTGGAGGACATTTTGTTGGTGGATTTCGGGTGCTCAAGACATATGACCGGAAACGCCAAGTGGTTCTCCAGCCTTAGCCCTGTTGCCGGAAAGGAGTTTATCACCTTCGGCGACAATAGTAAAGGTAAGGTGTTGTCTCGCGGGTCGGTGCGGGTTAATGAGCACTTTGTGTTGCGCGATGTTGCTCTTGTTTCTAACCTGCATTTTAACTTGCTTTCTATTTTGCAACTTTTTGATGATGACTATGAGATTCATTTTAAACCGAATCTCAGTCGGATTTTAGATCCCTAGGGCAATCTTGTTTGTTTGATTTCGCCCTTTGGGAAAGTCTTTCGCGCAAATTTCTCGGAGTCGTTTGGTATTTCCCGCTGTCTTTTGGCCAGTCCTTCGTCCTCTGATCTTTGGAAGTGGCATAGGAGGCTCGTTCATTTAAGCTTCGACTTGCTTGCAAGACTTAGCTCACTTGGCCTAATCCGAGGATTGCCCAAGTTGTCGCTGGAGAAGGATCTTGTTTGCCATTCTTGTAGACTTGGAAAGATGGTTGCCGCTCCTCACCATCCAGTGACTAAGGTCATGACACAGCGCCCTGGAGAGCTTTTACACATGGACCTTATTGGTCCGGCTCGGGTGAGCTCGGTTGGTGGCAAGTGGTATGTTTTGGTTGTTGTCAACGATTTTTTGACATATTCGTGGGTCTTCTTTTTGAGTGAGAAGACAGAGACTTTCTCCTTTGCTCGCAATCTGATTTTGCGTCTTCAGAACGAGTTCCCTATGAACTCGATGCGAGCTATTAGAAGTGATAATGGTTCCGAATTTTAGAATTCGGATTTTGAGAAGTTTTGTAACTCTTTGGGTTTGGAGCATCAGTTTTCTTTCCCCTACACACCGCCCCAAAATGGTGTTGTAGAGAGGAAGAATCGGACCCTTGTAGAGATGGCCAGGACGATGCTCGATGAGCATAGGACTCCTAGGCGATATTGGGCCGAAGCTATGAACACTGCATGCTACATTTCAAATCGCATTTTTCTGAGAGCCTTTTTGAAAAAGACTTCTTATGAGTTGCGTTTTGGTAGACAGCCCAAGGTGAGTTATTTTAGAGTCTTCGGTTGCCATTGTTTTATATTGAAGAAAGGCAACCTGGACAAATTTGAGTCTCGTTCTTCTGACGGTGTATTTTTGGGTTATGGCACTCACACTCGCGCATATCGTGTACTTAACCTTGATACTAACAGAGTCATGGAGACATCAGATGTCACCTTCGACGAGACCATGGTTTGTCCTTCTTCTCGTTTTGAGCGTGCAGGTGATCATGAGGTTGGTGAGCCTCTTTTCAATGACGAGGACGAGGATGCTGAAGGCATGGGTGACCCAGCATCGCCTCCACCTGCTGTGCCACAAAGAGCGGCTTCTACGACGACTCACGGCCCCGACACCTCTTCTTCCTTGGAGCCGTGGGATCCGCCACCCCGAGCGGTACCTTTTGTACCCGGGGGGGCACCAGCTGCGGTTGAGGGGGAGATTACTTCTTCTCGGGAGGCACCACGACACATCTAGCGCCAGCACCCCCCCAGCAGATGATCGGCAACATCGACGAACGTGTTGTTGACGGTGCTTATAGCATCATTTCACCATCAACATTTCACCAAAAACCAAGGTAAAACAACATAAAAAGTAGAAGATTTGGTTTATAACTAACCTATTTCCACATGTGCATAGTTTCTTATCTTAATGCAGGAAATAATGGAATTTGGGCCAAACAAGAGCATCAGGAGCAATGCCAAGTCACTCTGGCCCATTTGGGCCTGAGTAAGGTGGCGGGCGCCATCCATACCTGGCGGCCGCCAGGTCACTCATGCCAAAAGTGGCCCAAGCCACGTCATCGATCCATGGGAGTCACCCCAAGTTCAAATCTTGGCCATTGCACACTAAGGCGGTTTGATCCAAGGGCTAAGAAGAGCATCATATGGATAGTGGGCTTTGGACACGTGTCTGAACCCTAACCGGCCATCAAACCGACTTGGGAGAGCAAATGACAACCGTTGGATGAATGGCGGTTGCAACGGACGGCTGAGAGGTGGCGGGCGCCAGGGTTTGGTGGCGGGCGCCACCCCCCTAAACCCTAACCGACCTCCCCCCACTCTATAAGTACCCCCCTCACTCCTCAGGACTATATATACCCCCCTCGGGTCACCACTTCATTTGTACCTCACCTCACCAATACACCATTTGGTTAGAGTAGCACACTTGCTATGCTAGAGAGATTAGAGAGAGAGTGAGTGCCTCCATAGAAGAGGAGCTGGAGAGGAGAAGAGTAGAAGTCTGGAGAGGTCCGGAGTTGTCGGAGACCCCTGCTTCGCTCTGCTCTGCGCTTCAACTTTGGTAACTTAGTATCTATTTTATCTTCAAGTATTTACTTTCAGTACTTGTGTGTTTGTTTCATTGCTTGATTTTACTTTCAAGTGCTCTAGTTCTAGTACAGGGCTAGTAGTAGTAATATATAGATTAAGTGTGGTACTTAGGCTATATATTGCCAGTGAATACGGCTAGGCCCCCGGATAGCTGTGGTAGCAAGCAGGTGGTGACAGCCCTGTGCGCCTTGAATTCCGCTACGTAGTTGGTCTAGTTTAACAGTAGGGCTCGTTGTGCTAGCGTTCAACCTAAGTCAGTGGTAAAGGCTAGTACGCCCACAATACACTAGTAAAGAGCTTAAATCACTAGAAGTCTAGTAGAACTAGGATCTACCCCAGTAGATAGTGCTCGTTCCCTTCATCTATCCTAGATATCCTTACCCCCCTAGTTTTCTCAAAAATCACTTCGCGTTCCTCGTGGATTCGATACCCCGGAATACTCTGAGGTGAAAAGCTGCAACTGACAGCCGTGCGCTTGTGGTTTCTTCTGCGTGCCACCGAGTCTTTCTGGCGCCGTTGCCGGGGACAGAGATTATCTCTACTCCTGGTAGCGACGTTAGTCAGTGTCAACAAGCTTTTCTGGCGCCGTTGCCAGGGACAGAGTTTATCTCTACTCTTGGTAGCGACGTTAGTAAGTGTCAACAAGCTTTTCTGGCGCCGTTGCCGAGAAACGGTAGCTGATTTTTGAGACTAGAGTTAGGATTATCTTTACCCTCTCCATATGGAGAACCAATCTATCTTCCAATTCGCAGCTCCTAAGAGTTCGCGATTAGAGCCATATTCATCATCACAACCTATATATGCCGATAGTTACGAATTGCGCCCTGACTTTATTAATAAAGTTTAGGAGAGCATGTTTACGGGATCAGAAAATCCCTACACACATCTACGTGAGTTTGAGCAAGTCTGTGCATGTCTGAACATTTCAGGCATTTCACCTGACACTGTCAAGTGGAAGCTGTTTCCGTTCACTTTGAAGGGAGCAGCTAAAACATGGCATGCTCGAACCGTGGAAAGTGCCAGAGGACACTGGGGAACTTTACAGACCAAGTTTATCTTGACGTATTTCCTTGTCCACCGAGTGGTACGACTACGAGTAGAAGTGTTGAACTTTAGACAAAATGATAAGGAGACATTAGGGGAGGCTTGGGACCGTTTTATTAGTTTAATCAATTCAGGACCCGATTTAGGCATACCCGATCCTGTGCTCCTTCAACATTTTTATGTCGGTTTAGAGAAAGAGAGCGCTCTTCACCTTGATCATTCATCAGGTGGAGCGTTTCTTCATCTTTCTCCACGAGGTGGAAAGGAGGTTCTTGATAGAATTCTTGAGAATACTCCTTATACTGGAGTTTCCGATGAAATCCTTGAGGAAGAAGTCATAGAAACTCTAGTTTCGACTGTAGAACAACAACAAGAGCCCGAGTCTAGCTCGCTGGACTTAGTGGAGCCTATTCCGTCCACATCTGGGAGAGAAATTCTTCCAGAATTTTTGGGCGAGATAGAGGATGATGTGTTTGAGGATTATGGAAATGCTATGAACTACTCCATTCAAGCTCTCCCATCTAACAAACCACTTCCTGAGTCTTCTAATGGAATCTATAGCCGAGAGCGTCTTTTGGAACTTTCGCCTGTCATGAGTCATGAATGGACAATGGAAGCCGAAGTATCAGAAGACATCCCTCGCATAGATAAAGTACCTAGCGTAATAGGTTGTCGAATTAGGGGAGAAAGGGCCTTTGCCTTTTACGACCCTGTCGTGGGAATTAATGTTCTTGCTAGTAATTACGTATCCAGAACATTCCCCGACCTTCAACGACAACCGACTAAACGGTGCTTAAGGGACCCAAATGGTGACATCTTGGAAAGTGAAAGAATCCTAAAGATGGTCCCCATCCAAGTAGATGGAGTGGACATGGTCTTAGATTTCTACATTTTCGATGTAGTCCTTTTTGACGTCTTCTTAGGACAACCTTGGTCCATACTTGCCTTGCATGGACCATGTCAAGAGCACTTTAATGCTCAAATCGGTGGGAAAGAATACTCAGTACCTTTCATTCATGCATTAAATTCTATTGCCGAACAACCACCAGAACCAGATCTTCTCGATCAAGCTAGAACCTCAACCCTTCATGAGTTGGCTTAGCCTGATTTTGAAGAAGATTTTGAGTTCTTTATCAAAGAAGAAGCCGAGACAGATGAACCGTTTCGTTTAGACGAATCAGAAAAGCCATCTCGACCTTCCATAGAGCTAAAACCTCTGCCTGAAGGCCTGAGATACATTTTTCTAAACAATGACCCCGAGACTCCTGCAATCATTAGCAGTAAGCTATCTGAAGAGGAAGTCCATAGGTTGACCCTTGTCTTAGAAAAACACCAATCTGTCTTTGGCTATTCACTTCAAGATTTGAAGGGAATCAATCCAAATCTCTGCACCCATCGTATCCCTCTCGATCCCGAGATACCCTCTTCAAGAGAACCCCAAAGATGACTTAATAACGCTATGCGTGAAGTCGTGAAAAAGGAGGTTCTGAAACTCTTGCACGCGGGAATTATTTATCCAGTTCCTTATAGTGAATGGGTAAGTCCCGTGCAAGTAGTTCCAAAGAAAGGAGGCATGACAGTCATTAAGAATGAGAAAAATGAGTTAATCCCTCAACGTACTGTCACTGGATGGAGAATGTGTATAGACTATAGGAAGCTGAATAAAGCCACAAAGAAAGACCATTTCCCGCTTCCTTTTATAGATGAGATGCTAGAGAGATTGGCAAACCATTCCTTCTTTTGCTTCCTGGATGGATATTCTGGTTATCACCAAATCCCAATCCATCCAGATGACCAAAGTAAGACCACTTTCACATGCCCGTATGGAACTTATGCCTATAGACGCATGTCCTTTGGACTTTGCAATGCGCCGGCATCTTTCCAACGGTGTATGATGTCCATCTTTTCCGACATGATTGAACAAATCATGGAGGTATTCATGGATGACTTCTCGGTCTACGGGAAAACCTTTGACGATTGCCTAGCCAATTTAGACAAAGTCCTCCAACGCTGTGAAGAGAAGGACCTAGTTCTTAACTGGGAAAAGTGTCACTTCATGGTGCGGGAAGGAATTGTCCTAGGCCATCGAATTTCAGAACATGGGATAGAAGTGGATAAAGCCAAAATTGATGTAATTGAACAATTGCCACCACCCACTAATGTGAGAGGAATCCGAAGCTTCTTGGGCCATGCCGGCTTTTATAGAAGATTCATTAAGGATTTCTCACAAATCGCTAGACCCTTAACGAGCCTGTTAGCAAAAGACGTCCTGTTCAAATTTGACGAGAACTGTCTGCAAGCTTTCAATATTTTGAAGAAGGCTCTAACCTCAGCATCAATCATCCAACCCCCAGATTGGAATGTGCCATTCGAAATCATGTGTGATGCTAGTGATTATGCTGTGGGAGCCGTCCTTGGTCAAACTAAAGATAAGAAGCATTATGCTATTTCTTATGCTAGTAAGACCCTGATTGGCCCCCAGCTAAACTATGCAACCACAGAAAAGGAACTTTTGGCTGTAGTCTTTGCCATAGACAAGTTTAGATCTTACTTAGTGGGAGCTAAGGTGATCGTTTATACCGATCACTCTGCTCTGAAATATCTCTTCACTAAGAAAGATGCGAAGCCAAGGTTGATCTGCTGGATCCTTCTCCTTCAAGAATTTGACCTGGAAATAAGAGACAAGAAAGGAGTAGAGAATTCAGTAGCTGATCACTTGTCTAGACTACAAGTCAACAATTCGGACAATCTCCCAATAAATGACTTCCTTCGCGATGATACCCTTTTAAAACTCACGTATACCAACCCTTGGTATGCAAACATCGTGAATTTTATAGTCGCCGGCTATGTCCCGCCGGGGGAGAATAAAAAGAAACTGCTATATCAAAGCAGAACGCACCTATGGGATGAACCATATCTCTATAAGGTCTGTGCAGATGGACTCTTGAGAAAATGTGTCCCCATAGAAGGAGCAACAAAAATCATAGATAGATGTCACTCCGCCGAGTATGGAGGACACTATGGAGCCTTTCGGACACATGCTAAAATATGGCAAAGTGGTTTTTATTGGCCATCCATGTATGAGGACACAAAGAATTTTGTGAGACTTTGTCCTCATTGCCAAAAGCATGGTAACATTAATGCCCGATATGCTATGCCTCTCGTGAACAATCTCCAAGTTGAGTTGTTCGATGTTTGGGGCATAGATTTCATGGGCCCCTTTCCTAAATCCTATGACGCCGAGTACATTCTTGTGGCCGTGGATTATGTCTCGAACTGGGTAGAAGCCATACCCTGTCGAGCAGCAGATGCTACACATTCGAAGAAAATGTTCATAGAGAACATCTTTCCTCGTTTTGGAGTTCCTAGACTAGTCATTAGTGACGGAGGCCCTCATTTCATAGATAAGAGCTTCTGACATTTCTTAGCTAGTCAAGGAATCCAACATAATGTAGCCACTGCATACCACCCCCAAACAAGTGGACAGGCCAAAACGTCCAATAAGCAAATAAAGAATATCTTGCAAAAGACAGTAGAAGAAATGGGAAAGGGATGGAAACATAAGTTACCCGAAGCTCTGTGGGCCTATCGGACCGCCTATAAGACCTCGATTGGAATGTCCCCATACCAACTAGTTTATGGGAAAACTTGCCATCTTCCTGTTGAGCTTGAGTTCAAAGCTCATTGGGCCATTAAGAAATGGAACATGGACCTTGACCAAGCTGGCCAAAATAGGAATATGCAAATTTCTGAACTAGAAGAATGGCGAGAGAAAGCCTATCATAGTGCCAAGCTCTATAAAGAGAAGACAAGAGATGGCACAATAAACGGATCAAAAAGAAAGAGTTCGAAGTAGGAGATAAAGTTTTACTCTTTAACTCCCGTGTTCGACTTTTTGGAAATGGTAAACTTCGAAGCAAATGGGAAGGACCTTTCAAGGTTGTTGCAACCTCTTCCATGGAGCCGTCACTTTGGAAAGTGACAATGGGCAAATCTTCAAAGTCAATGGACAAAGATTAAAATATTTTTATGACTTTGATAAAAATGAGCTAAACGAAATTGATATAATTAACTTTGAAGTAGCTCAAGCCCATGACAATTAATGGATGGACCCAATTTACCCCTTGCCCTATTCATACACCTAGTCCATCCAAAAACCCCGAGGAAGGCCTCTTTAGGCCCAACCAAGCCCACTCGACCTCAGAATTTTGAAATTTAGGAGGTTTACCTTCTCCCGCTCGATGCCCGTCGAAGGAGGAGTGGCGGCCGCCACTCCCAACTGGCGGCCGCCACCGACCCATGGCGCCCGCCACTCTAGGCGGTGATTTAGAGGCCCCACTCCACGTGGCAGCTAATCCCGAGCTCGGGAGAGTGAAAGAAGGAAGAGATGAGGACGAGTTAGTTCATCTAAGCTTATCCCTCCACTTCTCTCCCTTCTTAAAAGAAGAACTTCTTCTCCCTCCATCTATTCACGAAGTCCAGCCAAGTCTCCTCCAAAACCATGTCGTCTCCACGGAAATCTGAGTCCTATAACCCTCAAGGATCCATTTCGTCCTCCACCAAAGCCATGATCCGATCTTTCATCGACGACGACATGGAGGTACTTGACGTGCCTCCCGTGGCAATGGTGCTGCCAGATGGCACTTATGTCAAGGGGACACCACGGGAGGGTGCAGGGAAGGCACCAGCCACAAGTCCAGTGGTGGGCGCCACCCCTGCTGGGCGGCCGCCAGGGGTGAAACGCCCCCTGGCCTTGTCTCCGCTCCGTCTTCATCCTCCTCCAGTGGTGCCTCCCGAAAAGAAATTGAGGACGCCCACCAGGTCGACCACGGGCGAGATCACCCTAAAGAAGTCTCCGGCCATCAAGGCCAGAGGTGATGAAACGCCCACTCCATCAAGGGCGAAATCCTGGGTCAGCTTTGGCTCGGACAGCCGCACCCGCAGTTACAGCCCTAATCCTAAGAGTGCCAAACTAGAGGTGTACGGTGTGAGAATGCCCGATGGGCATTATGAGAAAAGACTGTGTGAACGCGAGGCGAGCACCCATGACTCCAATGGGTCACTCTCCGCGCCATCTGTGCGCCGCCGTCTCAGCCCAGCGCCGGCAGGAGTCCCCGGCGAGTTAGAACATAGCGGCGGTGAGGAGGGGTTAACCCTCAAAAAAGTCGCCGCCGAGGTGAAAAAGCTGCGCAAGGAGAAAAACGCTCTGGAGGATCAAGTCACAGAGATGGCCCTGTGGCGAATGGACATGGAGGATCGGTTCACCATCCTCCGCAAGGGCTGCACCTCGAAGATCAAGCGTCTCTTCAAAGAGACGGGCTTCGAGGATCTCTACGAGGCTCCTCCATTAGATTAGATTAGATTAGGGTGTCTAGTTAGATTGTTTAGTTTGATTTAGTTTAGTTTTGTTTTATTTAAATTTTTAGTTTGTTTAATTTTCAATTTAGAACTTTTATTTCGGAATTCTTATTTAATGAATAAAAAGACACCCTTATTATTTTTCCCTTCATCAAGTTTGTTCATTTCAAAAATAAAAAGTACCAAAACTTCTAGTGTGGGGGAAATCCCCTCTCTAAAAACGTGACGAAAATGTTTAAAGCTGTAACCTGAACTTAGCATGGTAGCCAGCACGCTGTTTGCAAGCCGTTTGGGCCAAAGCCATGGCGGCCGCCACCTTTTACAGGTGGCCGCCAGGCCACTCTGTGCCGAAACACCCCAGGTGAACCCCTAAACCCATGTTTTAAATTTTGTAAAATTTGGATCACTGGATGTCTCGGTTTGAACTAAAAATGCAGCTAGGGAATAATGCTGAAACGATTTCTTTTCAATTAAGTGTTTACATGACATGTTGTTCTACCTTTTATTCATGTGTAGTAGCCTACTCATTTTGATAGGGAAATCAACCTAGGTTGTTGTTTGATAAGATATAGAAGCAGTAATTGAAATTGCATTAGTACTCTGCCACAACCTTGGGAGTTTTTATTTTGAAAACCAAAATCATCATGGTTCATGATCTTTCTTTCCTATCCACCTACCAGAGCCAAAATATTAGAGTATAGGAAAACAGCCCATAAAGCCTTCGAAATCAATCTTTGAGCTTTGTCAAGAATAGTTGATCTAGGTAGAAGAGTTTAGTCATGCTCTAACAACCAAGGCAAACCATGCCTTTTTGAGAGAACTCTCACACTGAGAGTAAACTCATGTAGTTCTCCTCCAAAATTTTGTTCTAAAAGAATTAAATAAATTTTCTCATTCCTTCAAAGGACATGGCTATATGGTATCTAAAAAAAGAGCAAATGCTCTAGAAAGGACAAGTGTCCAAGTATTCAAAAAAAGAGCAAATGCTCTAGAAAGGACAAGTGTCCAAGTATTCAAAAAAAAAGGAAGAGAGAGAGATGCATATAGCCATGATCCTTAAGAAGAGAAGAGATTCAAAAAAAAGAGAGAGAACAAAGGAGTTGAGTTAGTCCACCCTATACCTTGGCTAGTGCATGACTATACTCTCCCATGATCCTAAACTTGACTTAGCAATAAAAGAGATATAGAAGTGCCTTACATTCCTTCCTTTCCCTATAAACTCCACATAAGCCATAGGATAGACTCTGGCATTTTCTTTTGGCATAAAGTGAGGATATACACCATGAGTGCCTTGAGAGTTAAAGAGAGATTCAATGAACCATGGTTTTCATTTTGAAAATATCCTGAAACCCCAAGGTATGTAAAAGAGGAAAGTGTGTTTCTCTTATTTGCAAGCTATTCTATCTCTCAACCGCCGTAGGTATGATTTATTAGCCACTTGGAAAGGTTACTAACATGAGTATAGGTAGTTGGACATCTTGTGTGGACGCTTAGTTCAATAAAATTGTTTCCTTTCTTAAAATCCATGCTTGCTCGGGACGAGCAAGAGGTTAGTGTGGGGGAGCTTATTGACGGTGCTTATAGCATCATTTCACCATCAACATTTCACCAAAAACCAAGGTAAAACAACATAAAAAGTAGAAGATTTGGTTTATAACTAACCTATTTCCACATGTGCATAGTTTCTTATCTTAATGCAGGAAATAATGGAATTTGGGCCAAACAAGAGCATCAGGAGCAATGCCAAGTCACTCTGGCCCATTTGGGCCTGAGTAAGGTGGCGGGCGCCATCAATACCTAGCGGCCGCTAGGTCTCTCGTGCCAAAAGTGGCCCAAGCCACGTCATCGATCCGTGGGAGTCACCCCAAGTTCAAATCTTGGCGATTGCACACTAAGGCGGTTTGATCCAAGGGCTAAGAAGAGCATCACATGGATAGTGGGCTTTGGACACGTGTCTGAACCCTAACCGGCCATCAAACCGACTTGGGAGAGCAAATGACAACCGTTGGATGAATGGCGGTTTGATCCAAGGGCTAAGAAGAGCATCACATGAATAGTGGGCTTTGGACACGTGTCTGAACCCTAACCGGCCATCAAACCGACTTGGGAGAGCAAATGACGACCGTTGGATGAATGGCGGTTGCAACGGACGACTGAGAGGTGGCGGGCGCCAGGGTTCGGTGGCAGGCGCCACCCCCCTAAACCCTAACCGACCCCCCTCACTCTATAAGTACCCCCCTCACTCCTCAGGACTATATATACCCCCCTCGGGTCACCACTTCATTTGTACCTCACCTCACCAATACACCATTTGGTTAGAGTAGCACACTTGCTATGCTAGAGAGATTAGAGAGAGAGTGAGTGCCTCCCTAGAAGAGGAGCTGGAGAGGAGAAGAGTAGAAGTCTGGAGAGGTCCGGAGTTGTCGGAGACCCCTGCTTCGCTCTGCTCTGCGCTTCAACTTTGGTAACTTAGTATCTATTTTATCTTCAAGTATTTACTTTCAGTACTTGTGTGGTTGTTTCATTGCTTGATTTTACTTTCAAGTGC
Organism: Coix lacryma-jobi var. lacryma-jobi; assembly: GCA_009763385.1. Lineage (NCBI taxonomy): Eukaryota > Viridiplantae > Streptophyta > Magnoliopsida > Poales > Poaceae > Coix > Coix lacryma-jobi. The sequence goes on along the minus strand of CM019823.1, from coordinate 65,104,055 downwards.
TCTAGTTCTAGTACAGGGCTAGTAGTAGTAATATATAGATTAAGTGTGGTACTTAGGCTATATATTGCCAGTGAATACGGCTAGGCCCCCGGATAGCTGTGGTAGCAAGCAGGTGGTGACAGCCCTGTGCGCCTTGAATTCCACCACGTAGTTGGTCTAGTTTAACAGTAGGGCTCGTTGTGCTAGCGTTCAACCTAAGTCAGTGGTAAAGGCTAGTACGCCCACAATACACTAGTAAAGAGCTTAAATCACTAGAAGTCTAGTAGAACTAGGATCTACCCCAGTAGATAGTGCCCGTTCCCTTCATCTATCCTAGATATCCTTACCCCCCTAGTTTTCTCAAAAATCACTTCGCGTTCCTCGTGGATTCGATACCCCGGAATACTCTGAGGTGAAAAGCTACAACTGACAGCCGTGCGCTTGCGGTTTCTTCTGCGTGCCACCGAGTCTTTCTGGCGCCGTTGCCGGGGACAGAGATTATCTCTACTCCTGGTAGCGACGTTAGTCAGTGTCAACACGTGTCACTCGGTCCAGGTCACAACACATCTCTCACTTCGCTCATTCTGCTTTTGTTGCTAATTTTGAGCCCCAAGATGTTGGACACGCTTTGACGGATCCGGATTGGGTTAATGCCATGCATGAGGAGTTAGAAAATTTTGAGCGAAATCGGGTTTGGGTTCTAGTTCCACCTCCTCCAGACTGTAACCCTATTGGGACAAAATGGGTTTTCAAAAACAAGCAAGGAGAGGATGGCCACATTGTTAGAAACAAGGCCAGGCTTGTAGCGAAGGGTTATAGTCAGAAGGAGGGGATATACTATGAGGAGACTTTTGCTCCTGTAGCTCGTTTGGAGGCTATTAGGATACTCTTGGCTTTTGCTGCATCCAAAGATTTCAAACTTTTTCAAATGGATGTCAAGAGTGCCTTCTTAAACGGCTACATAGAAGAGAAAGTATATGTTGAGCAACCCCACGGTTTTGAAAATCCCAAGTTTTCAAACCATGTTTTTAAACTCCATAAAGCCTTATATGGTTTGAAACAAGCCCCTAGAGCCTGGTATGATAGATTGAAAACCTTTTTGCTCGCTAAGGGTTTTAAAATAGGATGTGTAGATAAAACGCTCTTTCTCCTCAAACACGGCAAAGACACTCTCTTGGTCTAGATTTACGTGGATAATATCATTTTCGGTGGTTCTTCTCACGCTTTGGTTGCCAAGTTTGCAGATACTATGAGCAGGGAGTTCGAGATGAGCATGATGGGCGAGCTGACTTTCTTTCTCGGATTGTAAATTAAGCAATCCCGAGAGGGAATGTTTGTGCACCAGGGCAAGTACACCAAGGACTTGCTGAAGCGGTTCGATATGGGTGAGGCCAAGCCTCTTCCAACACCCATGTCGACGACGACTGCCCTGGATGCGGACAAGGATGGAGAAGCAGTGGACCAGAAGGAGTACCGAAGCATGATCGGGTCGCTGCTCTACCTGACGGCGACACGCCCGAACATCCAGTTCGCGGTGTGTCTGTGCGCGCGCTTTTAGGCGTCGCCGCGCACCTCTCACCGTCAGGCGGTGAAGCGCATTTTCAGGTACCTTCGTTTCACACCTGAGTTCGGGATTTGGTATTCTGCTTCCTCCACCCTCTCCCTTTGCGGTTATTCCGATGCCGATTTTGCTGGTTGCCGTATTGAGCGCAAGTCAACTTCTGGGACTTGCCAGTTTATTGGTTCTTCTCTTGTATCTTGGTCTTCTCGCAAGCAGTCTAGTGTCGCTCAGTCTACCACAGAGGCTGAATATGTTGCTGCGGCTAGCTGCTGTTCCCAGTTGCTTTGGATGATGGCCACTTTGCGTGATTTTGGTCTGAGCTTTTCTCGCGTGCCTTTGCTTTGTGATAGCACGAGTGCTATTAGCGTTGCTAAGAACCCCGTGCTTCACTCAAAGACCAAACACATTGATGTGCGCTTTCATTTTTTGCGTGACCACCAGGAGAAGGGTGATATCGACCTTTGCCATGTCGATACTCATCATCAACTGGCTGATATTTTCACCAAGCCTTTAGATGAATCAACCTTTAATCGGTTGAGGGGTGAGCTTGGTGTGTGTTTCCCCTTTTAGATGGGGGAAGCATTTTGGATCTTGTATAATAGACTGACTCTTTTTCGTTTGTCTTTATTTTCTTTTGCATTTTAGCATACGCATTTACATTCTGAGCTTCATGTATATAATCATTAGAATGTAACTATGCTCTATGTAGTATGCTCTGATGCTTATGATTGATGCTTGTAGCTTATGCTCTTTCTGATCACTAGTACATGTTGTGAGCTGAGCTATTTTTGAATGGTGAATTTGCTTAATGAACATAAAACTGGAAAATGTTCACCATTGAGATATGCAACTAGCATGTGTAGGATGTGTTGAGTTCACTCGTGCTTTTCATATATGCTAGGTTGCTATGTCTCTAGTTTTGAGTCATTCACTTGCTTGGTATGTTCATATTCTGTATAAAATTTGAACCAAGTTTTTAAGTGAATTGAAAAGATCGAGATGGGATTGCTTGTCAACACATCACAGTATCAAGACTGTTTCTCATTGCACTTTGAGTTAAACTTGAGCCGTGTAGTGTATGACCGAAACCGTAGCTTTAAGCTTCTGATTGCTTCGGCATAGGCTTCGCTCGGTTGAAAAGTTAGGCAAAGACAAGCTTTCAACCTCTCGCAATAACATGCTGAATTTGAACTTGTGAAATTTCACCGCTGCAACTCCGATATTAATTTGAATTCACAAGTATATGTTTCATTCTTAAGCATGATGATTGAACTTTGTTAGGGGTAGTTCACCTTGTATATGTGTTTGGCACTTGTTTGGATTCCTGTCTATACATGTGTAGTGCTATTTTGATGGTGACTATCTTTTGACTCAAAACTGCTCACTTTGCTCATATGTTCATATTTCGTATTCTGTGATCAGTTTGAGCCTTTGCTATATGAGTGCTTAGTTGTGTCATTGGAGTTATACTGTCTAGAGCATCTTCGCATTCTTTTGACTATATGCCTGAAGCTGCTAACTTGCATTTTGACTCATATGCATGTTGGAAGGGGGAGAACCTCCCTTGTTGGCACTTTTGTTGGTGCATTTTCTGATGGGGAGTGTCTTTTACTTGATTAGTGCATTTTCAACTAAGGGGGAGAGTTTGCAAATCATATGTCTCCTTGGGTGTTCAACTAAGGGGGAGTGTTCGGGGAGAAATAGAGTTTTTCCTGGTTGTTTGCACTATTCGAGGGGGAGCTTGCTATTTTTGTTGGCCATAAGGCATTGGTATCGAGCTTTCTTGCTAGTTGTGTTGAGCCTCTGTGCCACTATCTTGAGGGACTAGCATTTGCTTCGATTTCTCAGTTGGTGTCGAGCTCTTTTTCTGGAGTTTTCAGTTGATATTTGCTAGCGGTGTTGAGCCTGTTCTACCTCTTCTTGAGGGCTAGCTGTGCTTTGCTTGGTTGCGTCGAGCCGTTGCCCATGCCTTTGGGGACCAAGTTGTTTCGCTTCTTCCACTTGACCTTCTTCGGCTTTGCTATGCTTTTGGGTCATTTGGTCGAGTTCTTTCTTCTCCTTCTTCCTTCTTCTTCTCTTTCATTATGTTTTGTGTGTGTAGTTGACAATGCACTCATCAAGGGGGAGATTGCGGATACATGGGTGTATGCCGAGTCTCTGAGTGATGAGTGATTGTCAACGAGTTTGATCGCAAGTTCTTTGGCTTGTGTTGTGCAGGTGTCGAGCACGGAGACAGTGATCGAGGGCAAGGTGAAGGTCAAGTAGAGACGTGCCGTGCTGATGGACCGGGAGCGGTTAAGGGCGGACGTGAGGCTTGGACTGAGGGACTGGTGGCCTAAGGATCAGCTGTGGTGGCTGGCAGCCTGGGACAACGATGAGCGAAGACTTGTGGGGCACGGTGTTGCTCGGGTCGAGGACCTGGGGACACGTGTCGGTGGACGGGGTGCACGGGCGGTGCATCCCCTCTATAGCTCCGGTTTGGTGGTTGAGCCACAGAAAAACCACCGGGTGGACGGTTTCTAGGTTTGGGCCACAAAACCTGGGCGTGCGGCGGGTTTCCGAGTTTGGGCCACAAAACTCGGGCTGAGGACGGTTTCCAGGTTTGGGCCTCAAAACCTGGGCACTGCGGGTTTCTGAGTTTGGGCCACAAAACTCAGGCGATGGACTTGGAGGCTGGTTTCCCGGTTTAGGCCTCAAAACCGGGGGTTGGCATAAAAGCCTGGTTTCCCGGTTTCGGCCACAAAACCGGGGGTGCAGAGCGAGGGCGGCACGTGGCGGCAATCGGGAGGTCGTGGCGAGGCGACGCTACGAGTTGTGCGGGCGTGGCCGTTAGATCACCACTATCTTCGAGTTGGTCCAGAATAACCCTAGGGTTGAGCTGGTTCACTCTGTAATTAGAGAGGGGTAGAGTAGGAATTAGAGTTAGGTTAGAATTAGGATAAGTAGAGGGTGACACCCTCCTCCCCTTTAATCTCAGTCATTTGCTCTTTGCCTTCTAGGGTTTCCTGCTCTCCCATTCCCTGCTGTAGCTAGCTGAGATCCGCAGAGAACCTTGCCTCTGTGTACTGTTGATTTTGAGGAAGTGAGGCCGTAACCTCACCATTGTAGCGTGTGGTAGCCACACGGTTGTAGATCGATGTGTTGATTCGCGTTTTGGTTCGTGTTCTTCGCGTTCTTCGTTTCTCCGCGTTTTCCCGTCGCTCGATCTCCTTCTCTAGTGCGTCTTTGCGAAATCTGTTTGAATCATTTTGTTCATTTCATTGAGGAGGTCATTTCGACCAAAGGAATTCATCTAACTCCTCAGGAACGAATAGATCGGGACAATTTCATTTTCGTGGCGCTTTTTCGGTTCATCCACCTTCCCCTTCGATTTCCCATTGATTGAGTTGATTTGAGCGGATGATTTCTTGGGGATAGTCTTCTAACTACCTCGTGATCATCCTCTCCAAGTTTGGGATCAAGGGATTTTGATTTGAATCGATTTGGAGGAGATTTGAGTTTTGGGCGACCAAAATCGCCCTTTCTGGGTGTTGGCGGACAGTCCGCCACCCTAGCCGCGGACAGTCCGCGGGTCGTGGACAAGCCAGACCAGTGGCACTGTTCTTCGGCTGTTTGGTTTTTTGATTGACTGGCGGACAGTCCGCCGTTGGAGTTGGCAGACAGTCCGGGATCGTCCAGGGGACTTTCAGCAGCTCTGTTGTTTTGCGTTTTCTGTTAGCGGACAGTCCGCCAGTGAACCGCGGACAGTCCGGCCTTGGGCGGACAGTCCGGGACTCCAGGTCCGGACAGTCCGGGACCCTGCCGAAGGGTGCTTTTCAGTGCATTTGCCGTCCCCACTTTTCCGCTTGGTTTTCGGACTTCTAGTTTGGCCCTAGAGTTAACCAAGAAACATTTCTAGGTATCTTTGCTACTTGTTAGCATTGGTATTTAGGGATTTCTCGACGTAGCCTCCAATCTACGTTCGGGACTCGGTTTTCAAAGGGTGAACTTGAGTCGGAGCTTTAGGTCTTTGGTTTGCTTGAGCTTTGTGGTGCTCCGCTGTGATCTTAGGGATCATCCACCCTCTTCCAAGGGTCATGAGCATCACGGTTTCGGTCGTTGCTTCTTGGGGTTGATTTTAGAACATTTGGCCAAAGTTTCGAGAGAAATTTCATTAGCTCCCATTCACCCCCCCTCTGGTCGCCTTGCTTTTGCATTCTCGGTCCTTCACTTTCCTCTTCTCCATAGGAGTGGGGTGTTCCGTTATCGGAGGTTCGATTTTTCTAGGAGCTTACTTGTGCAGTTTTGCCCCGTTGCTTTGGCGCTTGGTTTTGGGGTTTCTTCGGTAGTTCCGCTGTACCTATAGGACATCTTCTAGGGTATCCACCTATTCGTAGGTCATGAACTCATCGGTTGTTTGAGTCTTTGCTTTTGGGGTGATTTTCTAGGACAAGGGCCATCGCTTCTCGAGAAGAAATTTGAGGCTCCCATTCACCCCCCTCTGGTCACCAATTCGGTCCTTCAATTGGTATCAGAGCCAGTTAAGGATCTCTCTACCTTAACCGGTTCCGGATCCGCGAAGGCAAACCTTTTGAGAGCGGTTGTACTTCCAACTTTGTTTGTCGAGGTGTTAAGGTTTTGTGTTGCTAACACTAATAGTGCTTTTAGAAATGGCACCAAGTTCTTCTTCTAGTGTGTCTTTGTCCTCAGGTTTGAGTCTTGGACATATGATCGAGGATGACATTGCCGGAAGAAGGATGAGTGCGGCTCTTGAGGCAGAACGTGAGGTGGACGCTTTGCTGGACTTTATAGGAGATGATGAGCATTCAACGGAGGATCGTATACGTGAACTTGGCAAGGCCAAGAAAGGTACACTTTATGCTCGTCTTGGGATTATGTCTCTACAATTTAATGCTTGTCGTGATGACAACAGTAGATATGATGAGCTTTGTGATACCTTGCATGGAAAGATCAAGAAGTTGAAATGCTCTGTTGCTAGGTTGAGATGTGGTCTTTCTCATTGGATGTCTAGTGCGTCTTTACCATGTGTTTCTTAGGTCAAAAGATTCTTTACCATGTGTTTCTTGTGAGTCGTTGCATGCTGAAATTAATGAACTAAAATTGACTCACACCACATGTGTAGATGAACTTGAGCATGCTAGGGCTGAAATTGTTGAAATAAATTCTAGGCCTTGTAGCTTATGCTCTTTGAATGCAAATGCTTGCCTTACTTCTTATGCTAATCATGATTCATTGCTTGATGTGAATGGTGATGTTTCTTCCACCAATTTCATGTGCACATCATGCATTGATTTGGAAAAAGAAGTTTTGGTTTTGAAACAAGCGCGCGATGATATGAGCGCCAAGTTGGTTGAGCACAATGATATTAGTGTCAACCTTGAGAAGGAGATTGAACTCTTGCGTACCACATATGGCGAGTGCATTGAAAAGGAGATGGAAAACTTGAGAAACACTCCTTGTGGTACTTGTGTTGGCGCAAAATGTGACGCACCGCGCCGAACACACGGCAAGCCGAAAAGCATGGCTTCAATCGGGTGCCCGGACGGTTTGAAATTTGGAGACGTGCCAGTCGGTTTGACCTGAAAACCAACAAGGGATAAAACTGTGGGTATAACACTAGAACATGCTGGGTGAGACCAGACAGTTCCATATTTACGGCTTTGAAAGCCAATCACGACGTCACACAGCTATAGAAGCTGTCTGTCAAAGCATGTTTATAAAATCATTCGGCTAACATGAGAAGAAAGCATGTAAGCATACAAACATGCCTGAATGAATAAAAACATCATCAAGACATAATAAATTGTAAACTGGTAACTTATAAATATAAATCTATTCAAACAATACATGCATAGGCTAATCCAACTAGTCTGCCGCACGTCTAGTCTTCATAAAACCCGTCAAGCATAAACTAAGTCTACACCACTCCTTATAATTAGATTAATCCACCGCATGATACAATCTAATTATAAGAAGCTAAAAGCATGCATGTATCTGAACAGATCTATATATACTCATTATTCGCGTAAGCTTAACCAAGATCGGCAGACTAGCCGAATTGGGGTCCATGAAGAAGGAACATACAAACAAGCGCGATTAAACCAATCTAAAACCTGCATCTGCCGCACGATACCTAGTTTCATCAAAGCCTAATCATAATTGAAATGCATGTACCCACAACATGTAACAATCTAGATTGAAAGTTAGTTCGGCCATCATGATCTTGCGATTATTAAGACATAAGCAAACTTGTGAAACAGGGCCGAACAAAGATCAATCTAGATTGGGCAAAAGAGTGTTACAAAATTAAATAAACAATGCAACACATGATAACTTAATGAATCTACCAGATTTGCCAGATCTGACAGAGCCGATAACTATCTCACTTTTGCTAAACATATGAATAAACGCCTGCCGCACGGTATCTATCCACAAGCAAAGCATAAGCAAAGACCTCTTGATCGCTAACAAGGGTCCGCCACACGACCATTGAAAATAAACAAGACTACTTGCATCACATCTAAATCCACCGCATGATACTAGACATGATAACAAGGTTGTCGGGACTTACGGAGGTTGACGGATCGATGATTCCTCTCGAAGAACTCGACGACACGACTATGGACTTGAAGGTGGCACGGAGCCGGTTTGTATTGATATGGTTGTGAACAATTTTACAATGGTCGAGGGCTTATATTTATACCCTGGACGAAAAACGAGTCCTAGACAATTACGATTTACATAATGAAATTTGGAAGGATACAAGTTCTATTCCTATTCTTCTCGGTGCCCTCTATTGTCACGTGTCTTCTCGTGCAAGCCGGCTTTACTTGCCATATCTAATTCCCGAATGGAGCTACCGCTTTGTAAAATAGCCGACCGCGCAGACATTTGCCGAAACTCCGAAGGTCGTCCATCCATCTGGTTGTTCATCGAATCCTTTTCCCACTGCTGGCTGGGTCCACTCGTCATATCCTCGAGCGTGCGAAAATCTGGTGTTAACACATGCCCCCTAATTTTGGGATAAATATTTATTCCAAAATTCCTTTCCCTTTTATACTGACGTGGAGCCTCCAGAAGTATTCGCCTTCACATGCCATAATTGTTGTACTTGTCGATTCATTTCCCAATGCACCCTTCGGGATCCTTTAAAGCCATCCTTCACTCTGCTTCAGCTTGCATCTTCAAATTCTCCTACTTCGATCTCAAAACACCGAAAAAACTCTCTTTTCCTTGTTCATCATCCAATCCAACCTAGAAGATGTCTTCCGCGGCGAGTCGACACAGCTTTGAGCTTGGTGCTTCTAGCAACTCTAAGAGGAGGTTGCTCTTTTCTTCCTGTTTTTCCTTGTTTCAAAGTGAAGCAGCCGTTCTTATATTGTTGCTTCTGTTTAGGAGGATCGTTGATGACCTTCCTGAGGACCTAACTCAGAAGGTCATAGACCTTCAATTTGATTTAGAGGGGAAGGATCGGGAGATTACCCGAATCTCTCGGGAGCATGACGTCGCCCGGAATCGAGCCGCCGGTAAATAAATATTTTTAATCATTTCTTTCCTTGTTCTCCCTTCCTGCCTCCACTTATTCTTCTTTCTTTCAGCTCTGGCAGCCAAACTCAATGCCCTTGAAGCCGCTGTCACCAAGCTTGCCATCACAGCCGACGTGACGGGTACGACGGCCCTAAAGCGGGTGAATGAGGTTAACCGAATCCTCCCCGTCATCTCTAGGGCTGGCTTGGGGTACGGCGCAGCGCTCGCCTTCAACGCCGTGCGGATCCACTCCGGTGCTGATTACCGCAGATTTGACGTCTGCGAGCGAGATCTGGAAGACAGGGTAGAACATTCCGTAGATGATATGAAGGAGGCCGGAACAGATCTAGCCGACTCCTTTGACCACACTCTCCCGATTAGGTGTAGAATGGGGTGGACGAACTGATCGTCCTTATTGCAATCTTGTATCCCCTTTCTTTGTAAATAAAAAGTCTTTTGGCTTGATCTTCAAAATCAATCTGTGATTGATCCTTCGAGATCAATGTGTGTTTTGTTTCGCACATCAGCCATCAACTTTATCTTTATCCTAGCAACGATGTACATTACATCGGCTATTACTGAGAATCATGCTGATCACCTCTGCTCCGCAAGTAATTGCTGTAATTGATTATTTTAGATCCAAAGTTTTCAGTCTTCTCCCAATTTTCCGATTTATGATAGCACCGGGATAGCATTCCTTAAAAGACTCTTCCGTTTTCAGCTTCCTGTTCTCAGCGCCAATTGGTAATACGAGTCTCCAAACAATCAACCAAAACTGAACTCTTCACGCAGCAACCATCCTTAGCCGAACCTTACCGGATCTTCGACTCTGTAATCACGAGTTCCTCAGGTCAGCAAAGATTTGGTCTGGCCCAATAACGACCCATAAAATGTAAAGACTCCACTTCGATGCTTGGTTTCCAGTGCGCAAGCCGCGATTTATAAATATGACCTTACACAAGCTGTCACTCCTGTCTCCAACCAAACAGTTTGACTCACAAAACTCTCCACCTCTCGGCTTCTAGCTCAAGCCAGAGAGAAAATCCTTTGCTTGTGTTTTCACCAATGGCAGGCAACGATGACCACAACAAGCATTCCATCGGAGTCGAGGCAAGAGGAAGTCGATCATCAACTTATCGGCACCGTGGGTAAAAAATCAGTCTCTTGCCCCCTTGCGGTAGCTCTTTTATCCATCTCTGATTTGCCGTTCATCCCCTTCCAGGGTGAATTCCTTTTTCAGCCAAAACCGGGCCTTCCTTCCAGAAACAGCGGCTCCAATGGCTTCCCCCAATTCTTTCCCGGGGCCACCAGATTCCTCTGTGTCTGATAACTCATCTTGGCTCACCCACTTGGATGCTCTCCGGTACCGCGAGGAAAGGGATAGAGCCCAAAAGGAATTAGAAGATGTATCCAAGAAGCATGGCATTGAGGAAGCTGAATGGGCAGACCAACGGAAGCAACTCTACAACATTATCATAGGTCAGCGAAGCCTTGGTTCGATTCCCTTCTCCTGATTGAGTTCGCTTTGTCTGATGCATGATGCATCCTTTCCTCTTTCTAGCTCTTTCTGCAGAGAATGACCGCCTGAAAATGGCGGCGAACAGAATCGTTGTCAAGGTGAATGCTCATGGGGATTCAGCCGAAGCTCATCTTGATGTTGTGGATGGCCGCATAGATCAGGCCGTCATCCAAGGTGTGCATGCTGGGGTTTCCCTCGGGCTAGCGGCATTGAGTTCTTGGACCAAAGAGGACTACTCCTCTCTACCAGTTGGCTTCGCAGATGGATACCTGGATGAAATGGAAGGTATCGGAGATTACGATGATCATGCCGCTGCTATTGCCGAAACTATGGATCCACAGTCTGTTCTGAACAAATTATTCCAAGGGTAGTCTGTACTAGGACAGATCTGTGAATGAAGTTTGTAACAGATGAAACTTGTTCTTCTCTGAATAATTCCATTTGCATCTCCAATTACCTCACTGATTTTTTCCTTGATTGCAACATTTCTTCAGAGGAACGTTTCTCGAACACATGACGTCATTTTAGCCAACTAGATCTCATTTTTGACATGTCATGTCACTCGCCATCTCATTTACTGCACTCGACCTTTTTCTCTTCCCGATAAACCTGCTAACTTGAAAAACGCTAGGGTTATCAGGGTCATGAACACTCTTGTACTAAAGGTGATATAAACAATATCGGCTATATTTCAAATTCTTGGAATATTTTTTCTGCTAAAGGCGATGCTTTACATCGGCTATCTTTGCATACAAATATTCCTAAATCTGCCTCACATACAATTACCGCGCGTTCGGCTTTTAACAAATAGTGCTGAAGCTTCAGCTCACAAGCAAGACCAAAAATATATCCATAGCCGAATACCCGTCTCTGGGTCTAACATTTTCGGCTAAGGCAAGCTATTACTCATCTCTTCCTTTGAATTTTGTATAAGGGCCGATCCTACCATAAGGCTATCGGCTGCCATGTACAACTTGAAACGATCACCAAGTCGTGGAAGTGCCTTCATATATTCTTCAATTTCATCAAAAGCTTTCTTGTTGTACGTCACCTTACATGAACTCTTGATCTTCCTTTAGCTTTGGCAACGAAGAAATAGGCAGAACTCTCTCAAAAGGTTTATAATTTGGATGAAACTCGCATATATTGGTCTTGCTTCGGCTTTATCACCAACACTTTATTCCTTGTCAGCCGACATGGAACCTGGTTCTAACTTTCCTCCATTGTCACCAATCGGATCACTTATTCAAAAATAACTCTAAGAGCCGATTGTTTGAATCGGCTGTTGGTCCTTGTCGAAAACGTTCACAGGACCTACTTCCCAAGCTCTTCCAGAGAAGCACTCGACACCATCATATTCCCAGTAGATGGGCTCTGCATTAGCAACACTCACCGAATCATTAGCATGGACAATTTCGATGTCATCTCCAATCCACTGGATGAGGAATTGGTGCATAGTTGATGGTATACAGCAGCTTGCATGTATCCAATCCCTTCCTAAGAGCAAACTGTATGCCCCCTTGCCATCAATGACGAAGAAAGTAGTAATCAATGTCTTTGACCCAATTGTTAACTCAACATGAACTGCTCCTCGAGTATCAGAAGAATTACTAGCAAAGTCTCTCAACACCATGTCGGTCTTCAATAGTTCTTCACTTGCCATCCCAAGCTTTCTGAAGGTAGTATATGGCATGATATTTATAGCAGCTCCTCCATCAATAAACATTTTGGTTAGTGGCTTGCCATTAACATACCCCCTCATATAAAGTGGCTTCAAGTGTCGATGCTTGGCTGGTTTATCAAAAACTGCACGTTGAGCCAAAACAAGATGAGCCAACAGATCTTGGAATTCATCTTCGTCGAAATCTGAATACACTTCCTCTTGGACATCTTGATCCTCGGGAGCTATGAATTTTGATGGAAGAAAGAATGCCATGCATGCATCAGCCGAACGATCACCCTCATCAGGCTTCTCTTTAGGACGCCAAACCTGTTTCGTTCTGGGGCCTGCTTGTGCCAACTCTCTATTCCTCAGGCGCTGCACTCTTCTTTTCTGGCTCTTTCTTAATCCTGGTGGGCACCACTGCCCTTTCTGCCAGATATACTCGCAGTATTCCTCTTCTCCAGTGCGATCCTAACTTCGATCGACAAATCCTCTTCCTTGCCGATTCTCGGAACTGTTTATTTTTAAGCGCCGATCGTCCTCAGGGATTCGTGCCCCAAGCCTTTCATGGACCGAACGGTGGTTGACTCGAGACTGCCTATATTCAGAATATTTATCACTGCATTCAGGGCAGTTATTCTTAGCAGGCAGCTTCAAGCCTTCATTCCAACAATACTTGAAAAATGAACATTCCCAATGTGACTGCTCTTGTTTTCTTATATATTCTCGCTCCTCTCGGCATATCTCCTCTTCATACCTCTGTTGCTTCTTTATGAATTTTTGTTCCTCATAAAACCTTTGCTTCTGGTACTGTTCCTGCTCCCGACGCCATTTGTTTAATAAAATGCGCGTCGTGACCCTGGGCCTAGAGGTCTCACCACTCTCAGTTCGGCTATTCTGAAAATGAACTTGTTGCCGAAATTCTTCATTTGTGATTTGCCGTTCAGGGTCAATAGCACCAGCTTCTCTTGCTTTATCAGAGGTTAACACTTTCATCTTGCTTTTGCCCCTGGGGTCAACTGCATTAACCATGTTAACAGAGAAGGACATGGTATTCTGTCCAAAAGGGTTACCATCAACTTTCATCTTTCCATCAAACCTCAGATGTTCGTCCTGGATATCTTTCTGGATCCGCACTCTGAACACTCGGCAGTCGTTTATAGAGTGGGATCTGGTATTATGGAAACCACAATACTTCTTGTCCTTGACCCCTTCAGGGTGCAGCATAGGACGACCTTCCGGCAACTTGATGTGTCCTTCCTTCAATAAGTATTCAAATAATTTATCTGACTTGGAAACATCAAAGTCGTAAGTACCATTTGCTGCCTTAGCCATCGCTGGTTAACTTGAGTCGGCTCTTTAGCCCAGACTATTTTGGCTGCAGCTACTTCATCTTCATCATCATACTTAGCTGCTTCTTCCAAGAAAGCTTGATACATCTCGGCAGCCACATCACCCTTCTGGAATTGATTATTCCTCCTGAACGCTTGGGCTTGACTACTCATCATAGCTAGTCGTTGTGATAATTGTCCGAGATCATCAAACTCCATGCCAAATAGCTTCTCCTTGATATTCGGCAGCATGCCAGCTATGGCTATCCCTGACAATTGATCATCTGGTAAATTCAAGGAATAGCAAAGGTTTTTTGTCTCCCTGAATCTGCGCAAATATTCTTGCGGTGTCTCATTAGGTTTCATCTTCAGACTCAAGAGATCGACCAACTTCTTCTCACTGGTGCCCGTAAAGAAATACGCGTGGAACTTCTGTTCTAGCTCTGCCCATGTATTAATAGAATTTGCTGGCAGAGAAGTGAACCACGAGAAGGCTGGTCCTGTTAATGACAATGGGAAGTACCGAATTCTCCAAGCTTCATCCGCAGATGCCTCCCCGAGTTGCATCAAGTAACGGCTGATGTGTTCTATAGTGCTGGTATCATACTGGCCTGAAAACTTGGTAAAATCAGTGGGAGGCTTCACCCTCGGACGAAGCGTTACTCGGTTGTACCACTCTGGGTAAGGAGACTTGTAAGCGTATGATTGATTCTTTGGCTTTAGGCCGAATTGATTTTGTATCATGTCGGCCATCCTGTGCATGATGAGGTCAACACTTGAATCTGGAGGTGCTTGCGTTTCATCTCCAAGACGTGCCCCTGTTGAACTCTTATAGCCTGGACTTGGAAAAGCATTAATCGAGTCATAATCAATGAACTCCTGATATCCATCTCCAAACATGTTCCTTTGTATCCTGTTCGTTGCGGGAGACACTCTGAAAGCAGATTGCGGGACATTTCCTGTTGTGCCGAATGCGAGCTGACCATAGGTTGTGGGAGGTTGTTGCGTCTCATGGGGGACTATCCCACCCGTGATTGTACTAGCTCCGCCGTCTTCGACAATCCTTCGACGTTGAGGTACCGAGAATAACAGTGGTCCCTGCATTGGACCAGCAGCTTCTTCAAAGCGTTTATCCACTGCTGGGCCGAAAATATCAACCATGACGGCACAAAAGGTATTCAAGAAAGCTGATTGATGATTGGTCACGGCCTCTGACATAGCTTTGTATACTATTTCGGTCATTTTCTGAATATCTTCCTCAACAGTGCTATCAGATTGGTGAGAAAGAAGAATCTTTGGGAATGGTTGCTTCTGGAAGACCTTGCCGCTCTTGTTCTTGGAGAAAGACATCAAGCACTTGCGCTGAAGCTCATCACAAGCTTATTGTACTAAATTTCTCGAGTCTGATGGCAACTCATCCATGGTCACATCCAGAATTTGATCGTCGTTGATTTCAGGCATCTTGAAACGGAACTGTCCCACTGGGCGTGCCAAAAAGTGTGTTGGCGCAAAACGTGATGCACCGCGCCTAACACATGGCAAGCCAAAAAGCGTGGCTTCAATCGGGTGCCCGGACGGTTTCAAATCCGGAGACGTGTCAGTCGGTTTCAGAGTCTGTTTCATCACTTGAGATACTTTTATATGGTAAAAATATGGATGTCCTACAAAACAAGTGAGAGCACCAAAACTCATGGAACTTGTTAGTTTCAAACCCTACAACTATGCTTTATGGTTCATTTCATGTAATTCTATGCATTAGTTGATGGTATAATATTGACATTAAGGACCGTCAACAAGGATTACGTTGTCTTGGCTGCTCGTGTCTCTCAGCTTCAGATCGATGAGCACGAAGCCAATAGCCGAGCTCGTAACGCACTTTTCTCTTGTTTGAGCATGTCTGAGTTTGATCGCGTTTCTCACCTCCCCACGGCTCATGAGATGGTCGACCCTCATGCGTTTCCATGAGGGAACCACTCAAGTCAAATCCCATCTCTAGGAGTCGCACAAGCGGGAGTATGAGAACTTTCGACACATGCCTGGCGAGAGCATGGAGAGTTTATTCGCTCGCTTTCAGGTCATTGTCAACAAGATGAGAGCGAACAAGGAGCTATTGCCTTTCAACGATCATGAGAGGGCTTTGAAGCTTTTGCATACTCTCGATCGGTCAGTGTGCGACTCAATGGTCCAGGCGATCATCGAATCGTCTAACTATGAGACCCTCACTTGCGACGAGCACTTTAGTAAGCTCAAGTCTAGTGAGATTGATGCCATGTCGAGGGCTTCTTATGAAAATCCTTCTGGCCTGACTATGGCTTTGGTTTCTAGCTCTTCTTCTAACCCCTCTGGAGGATTTGCTTTGTCATCTCTTCTTTCTGTCACGAAGGAGCAGTTGGAGTTCATGGGTGACGACGAGTTGGCTTTGCTCGCCAACCGGTTCTCGTGGTTCCACAAAAACCGCATGAACCGTCGCCGCAGAGGAGGACGCTCAGGATGTTTCAAGTGCGGCGACCCCGACCACTTCATCGCCAACTGTCCCAAGAAGAACAAGCATTCTAGGAAGGGAAATCATGGGCACAAGTATGACTCCGGCAAGCGCAAGGAGAAGTATGTCCCCGCGAAGCACAAGTGGAAGGGCGGCTTCGACAAGGAGTACATCAAGAATAAGTACTTGGAGAAGGCCTAGGCTGAGCAACGTGCTTTCTTCGCCACGCTCAGCGACGTCGACGGCTCGGATGACGACTCCGCTGGCTCAAGCGATGACGAGTCCGGGAAGTAGAAGAGGATCGAGGACGAGCTGAACGGACTTTGCTTCTTCGCCGACGATGAGGGTTTCTGCACCATGGCCCTTGGTGATGAGGTCGACGGCAAGCTGGAGGACATCCCTCAGAACGACGATGACGACGACACCTTCTAGGTATCTCTGACCCACGACGAGCTTTCTGCTGAGGTTGAGAAGCTTACTGCCGCCTTGCTTAGTCAGGATAAGCTGCTTAGGTGTGCCGCTAGAGAGCGCAAGGAGTTTAGGCATAAGTGGGAGGACACGGTGAGAGAGCTAGAGTTTGCTAAGTCCACCGTGGTCGTTTATGAGGAGACGGAGTGTGAGATGTGCACCAAGCACATGACTGACCTTCTCACCTTGAGAGGTAAGTATGCTGCTTTGGTTGGATAGGGGGATGAGCTCCGGGCTAGATCCGTGTTGTTGGGTGCGTGCAAGTCTTGTGCTGGCTTGCAATCCGAGTTTGCAGAGAAGAATGCCAAGATTGACTCTCTTGAGAAGGCCAGCTCGGGTAGCACTTGTGTGGCTAGGTGTGCTCTGTGCGAGGGTTTGGAGATGGAGATTGCTAATGTGAAGCATGGCAAGATGCAAACCGAGGAGGAAAACAGATACCTTCAGACCATCTTGTCATGGGTGTCTTGTGGTGAGCCGCAGCTAGGGATGATGATCTCCCAGTTCAAGCGTGCTGCTGGAGGTCCTAGCATAGGTTTTGCTAAGGGGGTTGATGTTTCATCTTTTGGGAAGATTGGAGAGTCGAGTGGTCTAAACCCGAGTGAAAAGCCAACTCCACCACTACTCCCAAACTTACCAAGCTTCCACCCAAAGAGCCTCTCAAGCCTAACACCAAGGATGGGGTCTTTGATGATCCTCCACGAGCTCCACCCAAGAACCAGCAATGGGCTCCCAAACCAAACCACCTCAAGAACAAACTGGACACAATGCCACCTATCCAGGAGGAGCTTATGCCATAGAAGGGCAAAGTGATCCACACCCACTATCGTGAGTACCAACAACCCCCTATGAGAGCGGTGAGGTACCATTGTGAGCACTGTGGGAGAGATGGACACTTGAGGGAGTTCTGCTTTAGGCGCAAGAGAGAGGAGCGCCGTTCTAGGGAGATGAACAATGCGGACATGTACCATCCTTTCCATGATGTACATGTGCCGAATGTTCAGAGGAGAGCTCCGAGGAGAGCTGCTAGGCCTAGAGGTGCAGCACCTCAAGGTCCTAGGCATCAGGGAGGTGTTGCCCGATGGGGTCCTGACTTTGCAGCACACGAACCCCATGGTGGAGGCTTTGTAGAGCTTTTCCCTCCACTACGTTTTGAGTATCACGATGGACGCTCTTCTCTTAACGGACCACGTTTTCCTGTGCATGGTGATCGCTTTCCCCGTAGGCCTGCTAGGAATGGTTTTTCTACTAACCGTTCTTTTGAGCAGCCGGCCCAACACTGTTACTCTACCTACTTCACTAACCCCAGTGCTGGACCGTATGCTCACCCTATGTCTTTTTATTGATGTAGGTGAAACGATTGGAGGACCTTTGGTTGGTGGATTCCGGTTGCTCGAGGCATATGACCGGAAACGCCAAGTGGTTCTCCAGTCTTAGTCCTATTGCCGGAAAGGAATTTATCACCTTCGGCGACAATAGTAAAGGTAAGGTGTTGTCTCGTGGGTCGGTGCGAGTTAATGAGCACTTTGTGTTGCGTGATGTTGCTCTTGTTTCTAACTTGCATTTTAACCTTCTTTCTGTTTCGCAACTTTTTGATGATGACTATGAGATTCATTTTAAACCGAATCTCAGTCGCATTTCAGATCCTCAGGGCAATCTTGTATGTTTGATTTCGCCCTTTGGGAAAGTCTTTCGTGCGAATTTCTCGGAGTCGTTTGGTATTTCCTACTGGCTTTTGGCTGGTCCTTCCTCCTTTGATCCTTGGAAGTGGCATAGGAGACTGGGTCACCTGAGCTTCGACTTGCTTGCAAGGCTTAGCTCACTTGGTCTAATCCGAGGATTGCCCAAGTTGTCGATGGAGAAGGACCTTGTTTGCCATTCTTGTAGACATGGGAAGATGGTTGCCGCTCCCCACCATCCAGTGACTCAGGTCATGACACAGCGCCCTGGAGAGCTTTTACACATGGACCTTGTTGGTCCGGCTCGTGTGAGCTCGGTTGGGAGGAAATGGTATGTTTTGGTCATTGTCGACGATTTTTCGAGATATTCATGGGTCTTCTTTTTGACTGAGAAGACTGAGACTTTCTCTTTTGCTCGCAATCTGATTTTGCGTCTTCAGAACGAGTTCCATATGAACTCGATGCGAGCTATTCGTAGTGATAATGGTTCCGAATTCAAAAAATCGGATTTTGAGAAGTTTTGTGACTCTTTGGGTTTGGAGCACCAGTTTTCTTCCTCCTACACACCGCCACAAAATGGTGTTGTCGAGAGGAAGAATCGGACCCTTGTAGAGATGGCTAGGACGATGCTCGATGAGCATAGGACTCCTAGGCGATATTGAGCTGAAGCTATGAACACTGCGTGCTATATTTCCAATCGCATTTTTCTTTGAGCTTTCTTAAAAAAGACTTCTTATGAGTTGCGTTTTGGAAGACAGCCCAAGGTGAGTTATTTTAGAGTTTTTGGTTGCCATTGTTTTATATTGAAGAAAGGCAACCTGGACAAATTTGAGTCTCATTCTTTCTGACGGTGTATTTTTGGGTTATGGCACTCACACTCGAGCTTATCGTGTACTTAACCTTGATACTAATCGAGTCATGGAGACATCCGATGTCACCTTTGATGAGACCATGGTTTGTCCTTCTTCTCGTTTTGAGCGTGCAGGTGATCATGAGCTTAGTGAGCCTCTTTTTGATGACAAGGACGAGGGTGCTGAAGGTATGGATGATCCAGCACACCCTCCACCTGCTTTGCCGCAAGGAGCGGCTTCTACGATGACTCACGGCCCCGACACTTCTTCTTCTTGGGGGCCGTGGGATCCGCCACCTCGAGCGGTACCTTGTGTACCCGAGGAGGCACCAGCTGCTGTTGAGGGGGAGATTACTTCAGCTCGGGAGGTGCCACGACACATTCAGCGCCAACACCCTCCTCAGCAGATGATCGGTAGCATTGGCGAACGTGTCACTCGGTCCAGGTCACAACAAATCTCTCACTTTGCTCATTCTGCATTTGTTGCTGATTTTGAACCCCGAGATGTTGGACACGCTTTGACGGATCCGGATTGGGTCAATGCCATGCATGAGGAGTTAGAAAATTTTGAGCGAAATCGGGTTTGGGTTTTAGTTCCACCTCCTCCAGACTATAATCCCATTGGGACAAAATGGGTTTTCAAAAACAAACAAGGACAGGATGGCCACCTTGTGAGGAACAAAGCAAGACTTGTGGCCAAGGGTTATAGTCAGAAGGAGGGGATGCAACTAGCATGTGTAGGATGTGTTGAATTCACTCGTGCTTTTCATATATGCTAGGTTGTTATGTCTCTAGTTCTGAGTCATTCACTTGCTTGGTTTGTTCATATTCTGTCAATAAAATTGAACCAAGTTTTGAAAGTGAATTGAAAAGATCGAGATGGGATTGCTTGTCAACACATCACGGTATCAAGACTGTTTCTCATTGCACATTTGAGTTAAACTTGAGCCGTGTAGTGTATGACCGAAACCGATGCTTTAAGCTTCTGATTGCATATGCATTGGCTTCGCTCGGTTGAAAAGTTAGGCAATGACAAGCTTTCAACCTCTCGCAATCACATGCTTAATTTGAACTTGTGTAATTTCACCACTGCAACTCCGATTAAAATTTGAAATCACAAGTGTATGCTTCATTCTTTAGCATGATGATTGAACTTTGCTAGGGGTAGTTCACCTTGTATACATGCTTAGCACTTGTTTGAGTTCCTGTCTATATATGTTTGGTGCTATTTTGATTGTGAATGCTTTTTGGCTAAAAACTGCTCACTTTGCTCATATGTTCATATCTCGTATTTGGTGATCAGTTTGAGCCTTTGCTAGCATATTCTGGATGTTGTTGAGTCATCGGATCAGAACTATGTAGAGCATCCTTGCATTCTCTTGACTATATTTGTGAAGCTGCTAACTTGCATTTTGACTCATATGCATTTTGAAAGGGGAAGAAATTTGCTTGTTGGCACTTTTGATGGTGCATTTTCTAAGGGGGAGAACTTTTGCTTGATAGTGCATTTTCAACTAAGGGGGAGAAATTTGACAAATCATGAGTGCCTTCAGTGTTCAACTAAGGGGGAGAAAATACTGATAAATCATGTGCTTTCCGAGTTGAACTGAGGAGGAGATTTCCTGGTTGTGTGCACTATTTGAGGGGGAGTTTGCTTTTTGATGATCGTAAGATTTTGGTATCGAGCCTTCTTGCTAGTTGTGTCTTGAGGGACTAGCATTTTGCCTTGATTTTTCAATTAGTACCGAACCTTTTCGTGCTAGCGGTGTTGAGCCTGTTCTACCTCTTCTTGAGGGCTAGCTTTGCTTTGCTTGGTTGCATCGAGCCATTGCCCATGTCTTTGGGGACCAAGTTGTCTTGCTCTTTCCACTGGACCTTCTTCGGCTTTGCTATGCTTTTTGGTCATTTGGTCGAGTTCTCTCTACTCCTTCCTTCTTCTATTTCATTATGATTTGTGTGTGTACTTGACAATGCACTCATCAAGGGGGAGATTGCGGATACATGGGTGTATGCCGAGTCTCGAGTGATGAGTGATTGTCAACGGGTTTGATCGCATGTTCTTTGGCTTGTATTGTGCAGGTGTCGAGCACGGAAACAGTGATCGAGGGCAAGGTGAAGGTCCAGTATAGACGTGCCGTGCCGACGGACCGGGAGCGGTGAAGGGCGGACGTGAGGCTTGGACTGAGGGACCGGTGGCCTGAGGATCAGCTATGATGGCTGGCAGCCTAGGACAACGATGAGCGGAGACTTGCGGGACATGATGTTGCTCGGGTCGAGGACCTGGGGACACGTGTCGGTGGACGGGGTGCACGGGCGGTGCATCCCCTCTACAACTTCGGTTTGGTGGTAGAGCCAGAGAAAAACCATCAGGTGGACGGTTTCCAGGTTTGGGCCACAAAACCTGGGTGCTTCAGGTTTGCTGAGTTTGGGCCTCAAAACTCGAGCTGAGGACGGTTTCCAGGTTTGGGCCTCAAAACCTGGGCGCTGGCGGGTTTCTGAGTTTGGGCCACAAAACTCAGGCGATGGGCGGCTGGTTTCCCAGTTTGGGCCTCAAAACCGGGGGATGGACTTGAAGGCCTGGTTTCCCGGTTTCGGCCACAAAACCGGGGGCGAGGTCCATGAAAAGGACGAGCAGAGCGGTGGCGGCACATGGTGGCAATCGGTGAGGTTGCGTCGAGGCAACGCTACTAGTTGTGCGGGCGTGGCCGTCGGATCAGCACTATCTTTGAGTTGGTCCAGAATAACCTTAGGGTTTAGCTGGATCGCTCTGTAATTAAGTAGGGGTAGCATGGGAATTAGAATTAGGATAAGTAGGGGGAGACACCCACCTCCCAAACTAAGTCATTTGCTCTTTCACTCCTAGGGTTTTCCTGCTCTCCTATTCCCTGCTCTAGCAAACTGAGATCCACAGAGAAGAGAACAATACCTCTGTGTCCGTGAGTTTTTGAGGAAGTGAGACTGTAATCTCACTATTGTAGCATGTGGTAGCCACACGGTTGCAATTTCGTGGTTTTGATTCGCGTTTTGTTCTTGTTCTTTGCGGGTTGCTTTTCTCCATGTTTTTCCCGGGGATCGATCTCTCAACTCGTTGCGTCTTTTGCAAATCCGTTTGAACTGAGTTGTTCTAGATCGTGAGGCACTTCTTTCCACCGAAGGAAATCATCTCTAACCTCATGAGCTAGCAGATCGATTGATTTTCATTTTGGATCAAGTTTTGTCTCTCTTGCACCAAATTCTTCCAATTCACTGATTTGGAGTTAGGTTCGAGCCATGATCTCTTTGGGATAGCTCACTAACCTCCTTGGAACTCCTCCTACCAAGTCTAAGCCTTAGTGCTTTTGATTCGGAGGAGATCGGGTTGAATTCGCGGAAAAATAGTGCTGTTTAGTGACCATCGGACGCTCGGCTCGGGACCATCGGACGCTGGTTCATACCATCGGACGCGTCTAGTGCCACGTGTCATCTAACAGCGTTTTTGAAGGAGCATCGGACGCTGACCATCGGAGCGTCCGTTGCCATCGGACGCTAGGGTTTCACTGTAGCAGCGTCCGATGCCAGTCTAGTAAGGTTCCAGTAAGGGTCATTTTGCATCGGACGCGTCCGGTGCCTGGCCATCGGACGCTGCCAGCGTCCGATACAGTGATTTCTTCACTGTTTCGTCCGCAGTTTGACCGTTCGACTTCGGATTTGGTTTTGGGTTTTTGCGTTGGATTTCTGACTTCGTGCTCTACATAAATCGGGCTTCCCACTTTGCAAAATAGCCTGAATCCCCCTCGTGTTACTCGGGGGAGGTTGAGGTTACCCAAAGTCCATCCTGTCACTAGTTGACTTGCGTGAACTCGGGTAAAGAAAGTTTTTGTGGTGCCCCGATGTGTTCCTAGGGAACATCCACCCATTCTCTTGGGTCGTGGACATCACGTGCGTCGGTTGTGTTTTTGGGGTTGATTTTCTGGGACAGAGGCTATTAGTTTTTGAAAGGAAATTTAAAGCTCCCATTCACCCCCCCCTCTGGTCGCTTTCTGGTAGCACTTTCGGTCCTTCAATTGGATCTTGACCGGGTGATGAATGAATGGTTTTTCCGTACTCGACAGCCTGATGAGCCCACACTAGAAATGATCCAAGATGGTACCATTGCTAGAGGAGAAATTGAAGCCTTAGTTCCTCCGCCGAAGGAGTCTGGTGGTGCCATCGAGTCCTCCTGTCAAGGTTCAAAACTTGAGGTTGTGGGGTACAATCTGGACCTCGTCCGTCTGAATGAACTGGGTGAACAAGTGATGGCGCCAGCCGTGGCGCTCAAAGAATTTATTGAGGTAATACCTTAAAGTCCCTTTTATATTGCATCGTCGCATCCGGGTACTCAAATTGTTGTTTTTGCATAGGGTTTTGACGTGAAGGTAACCGAGCAGATTACTCAGATCCGTCAGGAACTTTCCCTTGAGAACCAACAACTGAAAGATTATATAGCTCAAGAGCAAATCAGCCAAAGAGTGGCTACCCAAGTTCTACACAACCGCATCAATGAGCTTCAGCAGAAAGTCAAGACTGCTATTGATGAGCGTGACACGGCCAATCAGCGGGAGATTGAGCTACTCTCAAAGCATGCTACGGCCAGGGGATGTCAACGGGGAATTCCTCGCCGGGGAACAACTTCCCATCCCCGTCCCCGCGGCGCAAAAAAATCCCCGTCCCCGTCCCCGTGAATGCCAACGGGGAACGTTCCTCCCTCATCCCTGTCCCCGCGCGGGGATTTTATCCCCGCGGGGTCCCCATCCCCGTCACAAATTCCAGCTAGTTACAGTGGACAGAGGCAAATCTAAAATCCAAAGAAACAATTCTAGCAAGTTCACATTTGGAAGAATCCTGTACATCTGGAAACAAAAATTAAACAAGACTCCTAGAGGCCATGAAACTTCAATGCTATGCTTCTATCCTCTAGCCAATCACGAACGAGAAGAGATGCCCATGGTGGTTGTTGGAGTGCGGCTACTGCCTGCCTGAGGGAGCACGAGCGAGCTGTAGAGCGAAGATGATGCACCAAGAGGGAGTGTCGCGTTACTTGCCATGCACGGGAGCGAGCATTAGAGCGAAGATGCAGGAGAGTGTTGAGTCACCAGCATGGAGATACGGGAGCGCAGCGTCCAGATGCGAGAGGGAGTGCGGCCACAATGCGGCGGCGCCGGGGAGGCAGAGTAGGAGACTAAAGAAGCTAGGTTTTTCTGCATATATATGACATTCTTATGTGGGCTTTGATGGGCTGACGGGCCAAGAGAATGAGTTTGCAGGCTGTGAGCAGGTGAGGAAACAGGGACACGGGTTAACGGGGATGGGGGACAGGCTCCCAGACCCGCCCTCGCCGGACCCAACGGGGAATGCTTTCTCCCCATTTCATTCCCTGTGAGGACAAATTTACTACCATCCCTGTCCCTTAATAGGGGAATTCCGCACGGGGAATCAGGGATCGGGTCCCCGTTCACATTTCTAAGGCTGAGCAGAAACACAAGGAGGACATGAAGTCTTCCAAGAAGCAACTCACTGGTTAGTTGGAAGTACATTCCAGGGTCCTTGTTATCTTGAATTCATTGTACTCATCCAATTTTTGTCTGTTGTTCCTCAGAATCAAAGAAACTGGCCTCCAGATGGCAGAGTGCCTTTAACCGGAAGACGGCGGAGCTTGAAGAGGTATTTGCTAATGCGCAAAACACCCTTCAAGAAGCCAAATTGATTCGTGAAGGTGCTGACCGAGACCTGCTGCAGGCTTTGAAGTTGACGAAGGAGTCACGGGAAGCTCTGGAGGCGGTTCAGACGCAGCTGAAGGAGTCCCAAGAGTCTTTGAAGACTTCTCAAAATTCTTTAAAGGTGTTAGAGCAGGCCGTGGAGCCTGTCCTGGACTTAATACCGCACCCCAAAGGAGCTGAACCCGAGTATGGTTGCCTCTGAACCAAGAAAGGTCCACCCGAGTAATATTATATATTAGTCGGTGGGATACAATAGCTAGAGCTTATTGTATGCTTTAAAGATTTTATCCGACTAAATAGTCGTGATAAATTTAATTGCTTGAGAAGGAAAACTCATGACGCTTTTATTTCTGATGGAAACCAATCTTTATTAATATGATATGAAGTAATACAAGTTGCCTTGAGTCGTATCTGTAGCATAGTCCTTAGGTATAGTATTTTTTCAGATGCTCGATGTTCCATGAATTTGGTAATGGAGAACCATCCTTAGTGACTAGCTCAAATGACCCGAGTCTTGTTACTGTAGATACTATGTAGGGTCCTTCCCATGGACTCATAGGCTTGTGGCGTCCTATGGTATTCTGAATCTTCTTCAGGACCATGTCGCCTACTTGGAAAGTGCGGTGATGGACGTTCTCGTCGTAGTAGCGCATCATCCCTTGGAGATATCTTGCTGATTGAAATAGTGCGGCTATTCGAGCCTCTTCAAGGCTATCTACTTCTAATCGCCTTGTATCATCAGCTCCTTCACTATACTGTTCTGTTCGTGGAGAATTCCAGATTAAGTCCGCTGGGAGGATTGCTTTTGTACCGTAGACCAGGAAGAAAGGAGTCTGCCCTGTTGCCCAGCTTCGCTGTGTCCATAGCCCCCAAACTACCTTAGGCAATTCCTCCACCCACTTCCCGTCGTGGTCTTTTAGAAGATCAAATAATCTTGGCTTTAGGCTGGCTAGGATGAGGGCGTTTGCTCTTTCGACTTGTTCGTTTGACTGCGGGTGAGCCACTGAAGCGTAGTCTATCTTTATTCCACAGTTGCTGGCCCATGATTTGAATTCAATTGCCGTAAAGGGAGAACCAAGATCAGTGATAATTCTATGTGGCATCCCAAAGCGATGAAAGATGCTCTGCATGAATTGTACCGATTTTGATGCGTTGAATTTGACCAATGGCATGTACTCGATCTATTTGGTGAATTTGTCAATTGCCACGTAAACGTACTCAAATCCACCTGGAGCACGCTTTAGAGGACCCACCATGTCGAGTCCCCAACATGAGAAAGGCCATGACAGGGGAATGCAAATCAACTCGTGGGCGGGGACATGCTGTTGTTTGGCGAAGAACTAGCATGATTGACAGCGGCGGACTAAGTCTTCTGCATCTTTCAGAGCAGAGGGCCATTAGTACCCGAATCTGAAGATTTTTTGACTAATGTCCTTGATGTTGCATGATTACCGCAACACCCAGAATGAACTTCATTCAATATTTGTTTGCTTTCTTCTGGAGAGATACACTTTAGGAGGACTGTGACGGAACCTCCTGGATTAATAAGGCCCACGTGTACCTGTTCTTGTCCTACAGACCTCGGACAGCCATACACGGTGCCCAATAACCCAAAAGACCCACCACGTGTCATCGGGTAACCCGACTCATCCACGTTTCCTTACATTCCCAGGATCATTGCAAGAGTCATTGCAGTATTACAACATTTCACAAATAATATACATCGGAGATAAAGTGCGGAAGTATTACACCATACGTTTTACAAACCAGTTGTTCAAACTTGCGTCGTTATTACAAACCATAGTTTCAAACTTTATCCTAGGTAGTGGAGACAACATTAATAAAACAGTATTTCACACAAACAACCCCGCCTAAGGGTTGCATTACTCCTCTCCGGACACGTCCTCCTCAATGACGGTCATGCAACAGGCCTCAAAGCAGGGCTGCTCGTGAACGTCACCTGCAACAGGGGATTAACAAACCCTGAGTACAAAGGTACTCAACAAGGCTTACCCGACAAGAGAAGAGAAGGAACAGATATGCGGGCTTGGGTAGGCTCAACAGTATTTTTCATTTGCATAAAAGCTTACTAAAGTAGTTCTAGATCCAAATTTTTACTTAATCATTTAAGTACTTGGTAAGAACTGAAAATGAATATTAATGAAATATCATTATCCTTCTTTCTTCAGCAAGTTCCCTTTTATTCTATGATGTGGGTCGAAAGATTGAGTCTCCTTAACCGAGGAGCACGACGATTCGAACCGATTCAACCAGATCTGGGAGTTTTCCACGATCATACAACCTATGTAGACCCTCGATCACACATATATCAACCCCAACCTCGGATCCTCCAAACAAGACCGGGTCCGCGCCACCCGAGAGTACTTGTACACCTCCAATCTGGGACTTTAACCCACGAGGGTAGCTAGTACTCCCGCCATCTCTCCACTCCCAGTGCACGATTAGCCGTTCTCATTTAAGAACCACCAAGGCAGAGCTTACCGTAGCATATGATCGGTACTTCATAGTTTCTCAATCTAGCAGGCCAACAACAGTTAACCCTAATCCGACACATCCGAGTCACCATACATCGATCCAAGGGTCGATGCATGTGCCCGTCTGGTCTTAACCATCATTCTTTCTCATCATCATTCCAAAACGATAAATATCGAAAACATTTATTAAAAGCTTCATAAAGCAAGGCTAAGCATTTCTAGCATTTGCATAAAGCAGGTAGCAAGGTATGATATATCGATAACAAGGTTGGTCATGCATCAACAGGTTTAAAGCATTTATTTGATAAACATTTAATGCATCAGGTTATAGCAAGTAAGTGTAATTGTAAATCCAAGGAAATGGTTAAATGAACCGGGGCTTGCCTCCGTTGATCGAAAAAAGTCTCCTGATAATCAGGATCAACAGGACACTCCGAACTCCCTGGACCAACCCCGACCGGACAAACGACCTCTTCGGAAACTACACGATAAAGGAGTGCATTCTTGATGAGATGCTCATGTCATGATCATGGTAAAGATATAAATTTTCTAAGGTATAAACATTTATTTTGCAACAGCTTCCCATCGGTACCATTGCAAACCAACAAAGCCAATTTGTATAAACATACATGGTTTACATGAATGACACTTGCCTGCATCAAGCAGCAGATCAAGATAATTCATTTATCTTAACCGTTAAATTTACCATAAAAGAACTTAGATTTCCATGTTTTATAACATTATTTAATCATAAAGAAAGCAATTTTAATTAGCTGGAAATTAAGTTGTGCAGCAAACTATGCTCAAATGAGTTCAAACTTAGTACACAGATTGGTTATGATTCAAATAGTGCACAAAATAAATTTCAGCATTTTTGGAGTTAAACTTGATTTTATAAAAATCATTGAATCCTTATTCAAGAATTAAGAGGCATAATTTTTACTGCAAAACAAAATACAGAAACATGCTGATATTATATTTTTAATAAAAACTACACATTTTATAGAACATGTACAAAATTTTTCATGATTTTTGGATCGACAGAATAATTCATACAAAAATAACAAAACCAGCATTAGCATGCACATAACAGAAAATAGATTAAACGTTTAAAATAAACAAAACCCCAACAGGCCGAAACTGGCCCGTTCGGCCCATCCAGCACACAAGCCGGCCCAACTCGGGCCTGCCCGCGCTTGCACTGCCAGTTTTGCAGAAAAGCCCTCTGGCTTTAACAAAACTACAACCAAGCTCTTCACACTATTAGGCACTATTCAACTGAGTCTGAGACTTTGCACCTAGGCCCTCGGGTTTTGTCGAATTCTCGTTGACACGTCCCCGACTCCATGGCTGACAGCGGCGAGCTTTGGCTTGCGCACGCCGGAGCTTCGCGACCTTCACCGGCCAAACCAACCGGCTCAGCGCCTTCCCCTTCACCTCACGGCTTCGATGAACCCTCAAACTCCCTTCCCCGACCTCTCTCTCTACCCCGACGACGACACAGGCGGACGCGGCGGCACGGCGGCGACACGCCGGCCAACTGGTAACTCTACCGACCTCGCAAACGTGCGCATCAGCATCAGAGGCTCACCACGACTCTAGCGGGCTAGGTCTCCGAGGCTGACGCGGCTCCGAACGGTGATGACGACGACGACGGCGGGTTCCAGTGGTGCGGCTCGACGGCGACGACCTGTTCCGGCTGAGACAGAGGGAGATAAGGTCAAAGACCAAGTGTTAGAGCATCAAGAACAGATAAGAAAGAGAGAACGAGGCTCAGGTGAGGATGATAGGGCCCCGAGCTTGCTGACCACGGTGGCGGCGTCGATGGTGGTTCTTGGAACCGGAGATGAAGAAGACGGCCACGCCGGGCGGCTGCGGGGGCGAGCGAGGCTACTACCTAGCTCTACAGCTCCGCAACGACGAGGCGAACACGGTGATGCGGTTGAACGGGACGAACGAGCGCTCACGTGGCCGGCGTAGCTGAGCAGAGGGACGGCGGCGGCGGCGAGCGAGATGGAAAGAAAGGTGAAGCACGGCGCGACTGCAACGCGATAACGCTGAAGAAGAGGACGGCGACGGGTTGAACTCGCGCGCGAAGCTAGCAAGCAGCTCACTGGCGCAAGGCATGCCCTCCAGCGCGAGCACGGCGCTGGAGAAGCAGCTCACTGGCGAGCTCTGGACGTTTCCCCCCCTTGGCACTGTTCCTTGCTCTCTCCCCCCTTTCTGAGATATCAAAAATACTTTTGGAATTTGAACTATACTTCAAGTTTTGCCAAAATATGAAATGTAGAGTTTGAAAAGTTGTACAACTTTGCTTTAACACCTCATGGCTGATTTCAAATGAAAATAAGTCAATTTGATCAAAACAGTTCAAATCCATTTCAAATTGGAAATTTGAAAAGGGGACAGAACTAGGGTTTTGTAGTACAAGTAAAATTTCTTTTGATTTTACATTGACACTTGAAAAATGGTCAATGTATGAAATGTTCCTTTTGAAATTCTCTACAACTTTGATGTAGATATCAAACTCAGATCTCAATAGTTTTTGAAATGCATGTTTAAAGTCAAAAAGGAACCATTTTCAGGGTTTGAGTAGATTCAAAATTACTTTAAATTTTGTACAGAAACTTTGAAAACTTTGAATACCAAAGTTGTATTTCTCCTCAAGATCTACCAAAAAGCTTTTAGGGTCAGCCCCTAAGTATGCACAGATTTTGAGTTAACTAGAAAGGGCTAATTAACTTATATAGGAAATTAAATGATTTTCCCATTTTTAAGCTAGATGAATTTTGTATTGTTTTGAATTGTTGAACTTGGTTTCATGCCTTTACATGACTTTAGTCAAATAGGAATGAACACAAGTTATTTCATAATGACATTCCAAATTAGGGTTTTGAGCTACATCACAAGCATAAACAAAAATGCTCACACATTAGGAATTAAACTCATTTTAGTGAATGCATCTCAAAGTGAGCTAGCATATGATGCTATGAAATGCTTATGATGACATGGCAACATTTTATTCATGTAAACACCTGAGGTGTTACATCCTTTCCCCCTAAAAGAAATCTCGACCCGAGATTTAACTATAAACTAAGCTAACCACTATAGTTGTGGGGTACGAGGATAAAGATTACAAACTTTTACAAAACTAGGAACACGCTGTGTTGGTTAACTTCTTTTACTGTCCTGACTGTATGGTTGCATAGAATTCAGGAAACTGCTCTTTTAGGAATTCTTCGGTTTCCCAAGTTGCTTCCTCTTCAGAATGCTGACTCCATTGAACTTTATAGAACCTGTGAGTGTGTCGTCGAGTTACTCTATCTCGTTGATCGAGAATTTTGATGGGATACTCTGAGTATGTCATATCAGGCTCAAGTTGTACCCCTTCCACATCAACCACTTGGTCAGGAACTCGTAGACACTTCTTCAGCTGGGAAATGTGAAACACATTATGAACCTCTGACAGATGAGCTGGTAATTGAATGCGGTATGCCACTTTGCCACACTTGGCCAGGATTTGAAATGGTCCAATGTAACGGGGAGCAAGTTTTCCTTTGACCCCGAAACGATAAACACCCTTGGTGGGTGACACCTTTAAATACACAAAATCTCCTTTGGCAAACGTCAAAGGTCTACGCCTTTTGTCTGCATAGCTTTTCTGTCGAGATTGTGCTATTTTCATATTTTTTTGTATGAGTTTGACCTTCTGTTCGGTCTCTTGAACTAGATTGACACCAAAGAACCATCTTTCACCAGGCTCAGACCAATGTAAAGGAGTCCGACACCTTCTGCCATATAAAGCTTCAAATGGTGTCATACGGATACTCTCTTGATAGCTATTGTTGTATGAGAACTCTACTAATGGTAAACACTCATCCCACTTAAATGGAAAGTTAAGAGCACACGCCTTGAGCATATCTTCTAATATTTGATTTACTCTTTCAGTCTGACCCCCTGTTTGTGGATGGTAAGTTGTACTGTGTAAGAGTTTAGTGCCCAGAGACTCATGTAGACTTTCCCAGAATTTTGAAACAAATTGAGTACCCCTATCTGAGACAATAGTCTTAGGAACTCCATGCAAACTCATAATCCTCTGAAAGTATATCTTGGCATATGTTGATGCCGGGTAGATGGTCTTGACTGGTATAAAGTGTGAAACCTTGGTCAGACGATTTACTATAACCCAAATAGAGTCGTAGCCCTTGGATGTTCTTGGTAAACCAACAATAAAGTCCATACTGATGTCCTCCCATTTCCAAGCAGGAATTGGCAATGGCTGCAGTTCACCCACTGACTTAAGATGAATGGCTTTGACTTTCTGACAAGTATCACATCTGGCTACATACTTTGCAATTTCAATTTTCATCTTAGTCCACCAGATTCTTTGCCTAAGATCCTGGTACATTTTTGTACTTCCCGGATGAATCGCAAACGGGGTAAGATGAGCTTCATCCAAAATCTGCTTCCTCAACTCAGGATTCTTGGGAACGACCAGTCTGTCCTTGAACCAGACCACTCCTGCTTCATCAACTCGGAAGCAAGAAGCTTTGTCTGCCTTGGCTTTCTCTTTGAGGTGAACAATACCCTTGTTTTCTTTCTGAGCAGCTACAATCCGATCTTTGATAGATGACTGAACTGATATATTAATCAAACTACCCTGAGTGATCATCTGAATACCCAATTTTTCTAACT
Organism: Coix lacryma-jobi var. lacryma-jobi; assembly: GCA_009763385.1. NCBI lineage: Eukaryota > Viridiplantae > Streptophyta > Magnoliopsida > Poales > Poaceae > Coix > Coix lacryma-jobi. The sequence goes on along the minus strand of CM019823.1, from coordinate 65,072,074 downwards.
CGGAACAAAGAGTAAGATCTACTGGTCTGACAGTGATACAGTTGCAACGAACCTTCCTACTAAGAGCATCGGCTACAACATTTGCCTTTCCGGGATGGTAATGCACTTCAAGATCATAATCCTTGATTAGCTCTAACCACCTTCGTTGTCGCATATTCAACTCCGACTGAGTGAATATATATTTCAAACTCTTGTGGTCGGTGTATATGTGACATGTGTTGCCCAAGAGGTAATGACGCCAAATCTTTAAGGCGTGAACAACTGCTGCTAACTCTAAGTCATGAGTTGGATAGTGTTCTTCATGACGTTTCAACTGTCTGGATGCATAAGCTATCACTCTGCCCTCTTGCATCAAAACACAACCAATCCCGATACCAGAAGCATCACAATACACATCAAACGGCTTCTCAATATTGGGTTGGGCTAAGACTGGAGCTGTAGTTAAGAATTCTTTTAGCTTCTGAAAAGCTTTTTCACATTTATCCGACCAAACAAACTTGACTTCATTCTTTAACAACTGAGTTATAGGTTTGGCAATTTTGGAGAAGTCTAGGATAAACCTGCGGTAATAACCTGCCATACCCAGAAAACTGCGAACTTGATGGACAGTTCTGGGGGATTCCCATTCAAGGATTTCTTGTACCTTGCCTGGATCCACAGCTACACCTTCAGCCGATAACACGTGACCCAAAAATGGAACTTTGTCTAACCAGAACTCACATTTACTGAACTTTGCATAAAGCTGATGGTCTCTCAAATGACCCAATACTACTCTGAGGTGTTCAGCATGTTCTTGTAGATTCTTGGAATATATCAAAATATCATCAATGAACACCACTACAAACTTGTCTAGCTCAGGCATGAATACGGAGTTCATCAGGTACATGAAGTGAGCTAGAGCATTGGTCAACCCAAAGGACATGACCAAGTACTCATATAGGCCATATCTGGTGGTGAAAGCAGTTTTAGCAATATCTTCAGGCCTTATCTTTATCTGGTGATACCCAGATCTCAGATCTATCTTGGAAAATACCTTGGCGCCCACGAGTTGATCAAACAGAAGATCAATCCGCGGCAATGGGTACTTATTCTTTACTGTCATTTCATTGAGCGGACGATAGTCTACACATAGCCTCAATGTTTGGTCTTTCTTTTTGACAAACAAAGCAGGACAGCCCCATGGTGATGAACTAGGTCTGACATAACCTTTATCAAGCAGTTCTTGCAACTGAACTTTTAATTCTGCCTGTTCTTTAGGTGGCATTCTATAGGCTCGTCGAGATATTGGTGTTGTTCGTGGTTTTAGCTCTATGCTGAACTCAACATCACGGTCTGGTGGTAACCCCGGCAAGTCCTTAGGAAACACATCTGGAAACTCGCAGACTACTGGAATATCCTGAATCTCTTTAACTATTGTTGCACAGACGCTGCCGCACATCTGGTCAACGGTTTTCTTGGGAATTGGAAGTTGGATAAAGAGTTCAGAAGTACTATTAGGTATGATCAACCTGACTGTTCTATGCAAGGCATCTAATACTACCTTCTGCTGGTACATCCAGTTCATCCCTAGGATCACATCTATATCCTGATCCTTGATTACTATCATATTAGTGGGATAAGTATGCCCGGCAAATTCTACGGGCACCTGATGCACCACTTCCTTTGTATATAAACGACCTCCCGGTGTGTGTATAAGGAAATTTTCTTGTGCTTCCCCAATAGGTATATGATGCTTTTCAACAAAACTCTTACTGATAAAGGTATGCGATGCACCAGAATCAAATAGTAATATGGCAGGATGGTGAGCAACTGAAAACATACCCATCATGACGGGTTCCCCTTCAGGAATATCAGCCGCTTGTGCATAATACACCCGACCAATCTTCTGGACGGTCTTATTCTTCTGATTGTTATTGTGGCCTTGATTCTGCTGTGGTTGTTACTGTGGCCGCTGCTAGGAATTCTGACCACTTTGCGCCTGTGGAGTATTTGGGATACTCTTCCTGGGGTACGGGCAATTACGGGAGAAATGGCCCGGCTTCCCACAGTTGTAGCATGGGTAATTGTGGTTCTGGGTAGTTTGGGTTCGAATGCCAAGGGCATTCGGCTGTCGTGGATAATTAGAGTTCACAACAGTTTTAGCAGATGACTGCTGTGAGCTGGCTTGTTGTTGCTGGGGTGGATGGTACTGTGGACGGTTGTGCTGGACTGGGTGGTATATGATACGCTGGCGCTTCTTATTGCCACCAAACGATCCAGTCGAACTCCCACCCTTCCTCTTTTTAGCTTCGAGATGCTTGAAATGCTTCTCTTCTGCAGATATTGCTTTATTCACTACATCATTGAAGGAGATATTATCGTCACACATTGCCAGCATCTTCTGCATCTTCGTATTCAGCCCCCTCATGAAGCAACTGCGCTTCTTATCATCGGTGTTCACATGATCCAAAGCATACTGAGACAGATGATTAAACTTGCCAATATACTGCTGTACTGGCTGATCCCCTTGCCTGAGGGCTAAGAACTCTTCGGCCTTCATCCGCATCACACCCGTTGGAATGTAGTGAGCTTTGAAAGCTCTCGAAAACTCATCCCAGGTAATGCGGTGTTCTGGGGCTTGTGCAGCTTCAAAGTTTGCCCACCAAGTTCCCGCAGCTCCCCTCAACTGCTGGGCTATGAAGGTTGGCTTATGAGTTTCAGTGCAGTGGATTAGCTCAAACTTCTGATTCATAGTACGGAGCCAATCTGCAGCTTCTAGAGGCTCCTCAGCCTTAGTGAATACCGGCGGCCTGGTCTCTGTGAAATCTTGATAAGTACTTTCCTGGACCTGATGATGATGTCGGCCACGCTACCCATAATCTTGATAAGTACTTTCCTGGACCTGATGATGATGTCGGCCACGCTACCCATATGGTGCATTCTGAACTAGGCCCTGTAGCAGACGTGCATTGTCTGTTGTGGCACGCATGAGTGCCGCAATGGCTTCTGCCAGAGTTGGTGGAACTGGGGGTGCGTTGGGAACACCCTCCCCATCATGAGATGAACCAGTCCCATCAGCAGCACGGGTACGAGGCATCTGCTCATAAACAAACCAAACTTTATTGATCTCTAGATCATGATACAAAAACAGTAACTGTTTACACACTCATGTTACATTATGCATGCATAACAGAACTGATACATGATTCAACTTACTTAAGATCATGTTCAGCTAAACTATTACACAGCCCTTATCCCCTAGGGTTTAAGATCCACGCCTGACTCTCTAGTGGAAGACGACTCACTCGTCACCCTCACTCTCACTGTCGCTGTCATCAGCAGACTCAACCACATTAGGATCTTCCTCACTCTGCCCATCTATTTCTCCATCATCAATGATTGTACCCATCTCATCTTCATCTGCATCTTGAGGTGGAGGTGGATGGAGTTGATCATACAGCACATGGACTTCCTCATGTAACTGGTCATTGAATGCTTCTATATCCGTCACATACGCCTCCAACTCATGCAGACGGGCTAACACGGCATCTTCTCGCTGCCAAGCAGTGTTCCGTTCTCCAAGCATTTTAGTCATGAGTTTTTCTGCATTGACCACGCTTCTGTTGGCCCCCTCCAGCTTGAGTTTCATGCCTCCAGCTTTGGCAAGTGCTAAACTCTTCTCCCGAGAGGTGGTGGCCAACTGGGATTTCAACTCACGAACCTCTGCCCGTAAGTCCTCATTGATCTCCTGACTCCTGCTGGACTCTTCCTCCTTGCGGGATGCGAGTTGGTGCATGGGTACACCATGAGGACCTGTACTCTTGCGAGGTGTTTTCTTACCGCGCGGCATCCTAGTGAGATAAGATTTTGAATTAGGCAGATAAAGGAAAATACTTTTTGGATAGCAAGAAAGGATTGGATTCTAACCCCTTACCCCACTATACCATAAATCACAAGTTAATTAAGCATGATGCATGAAGCGTACTTACGCATAAGGCATATAAAATTTAAATTATACTCCCTTATATAGGAGTAGCAATTTAACAACAATTTCAAGTTAAGGCTTAACTTAACATGCTGCTCCACTTAACAATCTACGATCCACTATTTTTAAGACAGAACATAGATCGAAGAGCATGAACAAGGTAAGTCAAAAGCATTTTGGATCAAACTAGATTTCAAATAGTTTTGACTCAAATCATTTTGAAGTTTTGCAACAATACTACAAGACTGCTGCAATGATCGCTCCGATACCAGCTGTGACGGAACCTCCTGGATTAATAAGGCCCACGTGTACCTGTTCTTGTCCTACAGACCTCAGACAGCCATACACGGTGCCCAATAACCCAAAAGACCCACCACGTGTCATCGGGTAACCCGACTCATCCACGTTTCCTTACATTCCCAGGATCATTGCAAGAGTCATTGCAGTATTACAACAATTCACAAATAATATACATCGGAGATAAAGTGCGGAAGTATTACACCTACGTTTTACAAACCAGTTGTTCAAACTTGCGTTGTTATTACAAACCATAGTTTCAAACTTTATCCTAGGTAGTGGAGACAACATTAATAAAACAGTATTTCACACAAACTACCCCGCCTAAGGGTTGCATTACTCCTCTCCGGACACGTCCTCCTCAATGACGGTCACGCAACAGGCCTCAAAGCAGGGCTGCTCATGAACGTCACCTGCAACAGAGGATTAACAAACCCTGAGTACAAAGGTACTCAACAAGGCTTACCCGACAAGAGAAGAGAAGGAACAGATATGCGGGCTTGGGTAGGCTCAACAGTATTTTTCATTTGCATAAAAGCTTACTAAAGTAGTTCTGGATCCAAATTTTTACTTAATCATTTAAGTACTTGGTAAGAACTGAAAATGAATATTAATGAAATATCATTATCCTTCTTTCTTCAGCAAGTTCCCTTTTATTCTACGATGTGGGTCGAAAGATTGAGTCTCCTTAACCGAGGAGCACGATGATTCGAACCGATTCAACCAGATCTGGGAGTTTTCCATGATCATACGACATATGTAGGCCCTCGATCACACATATATCAACCCCAACCTCGGATCCTCCAAACAAGACCGGGTCCGCGCCACCCGAGAGTACTTGTACACCTCCAATCTGGGACTTTAACCCACGAGGGTAGCTAGTACTCCCGCCATCTCTCCACTCCCAGTGCGTGATTAGCCGTTCTCATTTAAGAACCACCAAGGCAGAGCTTACCGTAGCATATGATCGGTACTTCACAGTTTCTCAATCTAGCAGGCCAACAACGGTTAACCCTAATCCGACACATCCGAGTCACCATACATCGATCCAAGGGTCGATGCATGTGCCCGTCTGGTCTTAACCATCATTCTTTCTCATCATCATTCCAAAACGATAAATATCGAAAACATTTATTAAAAGCTTCATAAAGCAAGGCTAAGCATTTCTAGCATTTGCATAAAGCAGGTAGCAAGGTATGATATATCGATAACAAGGTTGGTCATGCATCAACAGGTTTAAAGCATTTATTTGATAAACATTTAATGCATCAGGTTATAGCAAGTAAGTGTAATTGTAAATCCAAGGAAATGGTTAAATGAACCGGGGCTTGCCTTCGTTGATCGAAAAAGTCTCCTGATAATCAGGATCAACAGGACACTCCGAACTCCCTGGACCAACCCCGACCGGACAAACGACCTCTTCGGAAACTACACGATTAAGGAGTGCATGCTTGATGAGATGCTCATGTCATGATCATGGTAAAGATATAAATTTTCTAAGGTATAAACATTAATTTTGCAACAGCTTCCCATCGGTACCGTTGCAAACCAACAAAGCCAATTTGTATAAACATACATGGTTTACATGAATGACACTTGCCTGCATCAAGCAGCAGATCAAGATAATTCATTTATCTTAACCGTTAAATTTACCATAAAAGAACTTAGATTTTCATGTTTTATAACATTATTTAATCATAAAGAAAGCAATTTTAATTAGCTGGAAATTAAGTTGTGCAACAAACTATGCTCAAATTAGTTCAAACTTAGTACACAGATTGGTTATGATTCAAACAGTGCACAAAATAAATTTCAGCATTTTTGGAGTTAAACTTGATTTTATAAAAATCATTGAATCCTTATTCAAGAATTAAGAGGCATAATTTTTACTGCAAAACAAAATGCAGAAACATGCCCATATTATATTTTTAATAAAAACTACACATTTCATAGAACATTTACAAAATTTTCATGATTTTTGGATTGACAGAATAATTTATACAAAAATAACAATACCAGCATTAGCATGCACATAACAGAAAATAGATTAAACGTTTAAAATAAACAAAACCCCAACAAGCCGAAACTGGCCCGTTCGGCCCATCCAGCACACAAGCCGGCCCAACTCGGGCCTGCCCGCGCTTGCACTGCTAGTTTTGCAGAAAAGCCCTCTGGCTTTAACATAACTACAACCAAGCTCTTGACACTATTAGGCACTATTCAACTGAGTCTGAGACTTTGCACCTAGGCCCTCGGGCTTTGTCGAATTCTCGTCGGCACGTCCCCAACTCCATGGCTAACAGCGGCGAGCTTCGGCTCGCGCACGCCGGAGCTTCGCGACCTTCACCGGCCAAACCAACCGGCTCAGCGCCTTCCCCTTCACCTCACGGCTTTGATGAACCCTCAAACTCCCTTCCCCGACCTCTCTCTCTACCCCGACGACGACACAGGCGGACGCGGCGGCACGGCGGCGACACGCCGGCCAACTGGTAACTCTACCGACCTCGCAAACGTGCGCATCAGCATCAGAGGCTCACCACGACTCTAGCGGGCTAGGTCTCCGAGGCTGACGCGGCTCCGAATGGTGATGACGACGACGACGGCGGGTTCCAGTGGTGCGGCTCGACGGCGACGACCTGTTCCGGCTGAGACAGAGGGAGATAAGGTCAAAGACCAAGTGTTAGAGCATCAAGAACAGATAAGAAAGAGAGAACGAGGCTCAGGTGAGGATGATAGGGCCCCGAGCTTGCTGACCACGGTGGCGGCGTCGATGGTGGTTCTTGGAACCGGAGATGAAGAAGACGGCCACGCCGGGCGGCTGCGGGGGCGAGCGAGGCTACTACCTAGCTCTACAGCTCCGCAACGACGAGGCGAACACGGTGATGCGGTTGAACGGGACGAACAAGCGCTCACGTGGCCGGCGTAGCTGAGCAGAGGGACGGCGGCGGCGGCGAGCGAGAGGGAAAGAAAGGTGAAGCACGGCGCGACTGCAACGCGATAACGCTGAAGAAGAGGACGGCGACGTGTTGAACTCACGCGCGAAGCTAGCAAACAGCTCACTGGCGCAAGGCATGCCCTCCAGCGCGAGCACGGCGCTGGCGAGCTCTGGACGTTCCCCCCCTTGGCACTGTTCCATGCTCTCTCCCCCCTTTCTGAGATATCAAAAATACTTTTGAAATTTGAACTATACTTCAAGTTTTGCCAAAATATGAAATGTAGAGTTTGAAAAGTTGTACAACTTTGCTTTAACACCTCATGGCTGATTTCAAATGGAAATAAGTCAATTTGATCAAAACAGTTCAAATCCATTTCAAATTGGAAATTTGAAAAGGGGACAGAACTAGGGTTTTGTAGTAGAAGTAAAATTACTTTTGATTTTACATTGACACTTGAAAAATGGTCAATGTATGAAATGTTTATTTTCAAATTCTCTACAACTTTGATGTAGATCTCAAACTCAGATCTCAATTAGTTTTTGAAATGCAAGTTTAAAGTCAAAAAGGAACCATTTTCAGGGTTTGAGTAGATTCAAAATTACTTTAAATTTTGTACAGAAACTTTGAAAACTTTAAATACCAAAGTTGTACTTCTCCTCAAGATCTACCAAAAAGCTTTTAGGGTCAGCCCCTAAGTATGCACAGATTTTGAGTTAACTAGAAAGGGCTAATTAACTTATATAGGAAATTAAATGATTTTCCCATTTTTAAGCTAGATGAATTTTGTATTGTTTTGAATTGTTGAACTTGGTTTCATGCCTTTACATGACTTTAGTCAAATAGGAATGAACACAAGTTATTTCATAATGACATTCCAAATTAGGGTTTTGAGCTACATCACAAGCATAAACAAAAATGCTCACACATTAGGAATTAAACTCATTTTAGTGAATGCATCTCAAAGTGAGCTAGCATATGATGCTATGAAATGCTTATGATGACATGGCAACATTTTATTCATGTAAACACCTGAGGTGTTACAAGGACTCCGGATGAGGCACCACATCGATATAACTTATCCGCAACTAGAACGTAGTTCTTGCTACGTCGGGTGACTTGCTCTGCCATGGCTTTGTCACCTGGTAGTTTGTGCTCTTTGAAGTAGTCAATAAAAACTTTACTCCAGTCGGGTAATAATGTTAGAATCTGTGTGGAAGGTGGTGGGTTGAATTCTTCCTTCTGTTGGATAGAGGGTTTGGATAACTCATGTATGAAGGTGCCACTAGGGACAAATGAAGGACCGAATTGGCGACCAGAGGGGGGTGAATGGGAGCCTCAAATTTCTTCTCGAGAAATCGATGACCCTTGTCCCAGAGAGTCACCCCAAAAGCAAAACAAGGACTCGGTAGTGTCCACGACCCTAGATGTAGGGTGAATGCTTTCAAGAAGCACAGCGAGACACTACTCAAACTCAAAAGAGCCTCAGAGCAAATCGAAAACTGCAGTGACCAATCCTAGGAGAAAAACCAAAAGGAATACCAAACGGTGTCGAAAAATTGTGAAATTTGAACCACAGGTACTAGACACACCTAGGAAGGACTCCCAAAATGTTCAGCTCAAAACTCCAAAGTTATATACCGGACACGTCCGGGATTCACACCGGACACGTCTGGTATTCACTGCTCATACCAGTTTTGGGAGAAAAATTCAAAACCCTATCAAACGGTGTCCAAAAATTATGAAACTTTAACCAGAGCTAGAAGTCACCTAAGGGAAGATCTCCACAAAATTGCAGCTCGAAATTCGAAATTTAAGTATACCGGACACGTCCGGGATTATACCGGACACGTCTGGTATTTGCGCTGAAGCTCCAGAAAATTCCGAATTCGAATCCAAAACTCAAACAAATGAACTCCGAAAAATCTGAAATTTTGCAGAGGTGTTCACAACAAGGTCAGTGATCTATCTCTAAGAATCCATGGATTGAACCTAACTATAGATTGCAGAATAAAATAAAATCAAAGATGAACGGGCAAAAAGTAGAAAAACGAAGAACGAACACAAATTCGTCCCGATCTATGTGCTCCTGAGGTTAGAGGGGAAATCCTTCGGTGAAAATAAGGAACTCACGACAAAGCACGATCTGATTCAAACGGAATCGAAAAACATCTCGCGGAGAGGAAGAACGAGGCAAATCTCCGGAAGGGGAAAAACGAAAACACGAAGAGCACAAAACACGAATCGATTCAATTCCAGCCGAAACTCCTCCACACGAGGAGACAACGAGATTACGGTCTCGTTTCCTCAAAAGATCCAAATACACAGAGGTATGATTCCCGTCTCTGCGGATCACAGGCAGCGAGGTATGATTAGAACCTAAGCGGGGGCTAGAGAGAGAGAGCTCAGGAATAAATGACTGCCAGGATGAAGGGAGAGGAGGGGTGCCTCTCTTATTTATAGCCTAATACAATAATCCCCTTTCCCGGTCCAACTCTGCTGATTGTCGATCCGACGGCCACGCGCCTTCCTCACCCTTACCTTCGCCTCGACGCAAGCCTCAGGATGCCACCATGTGCCGCCCTGTTGACCGCCGCGCCTTCCTCGTGGATAGCTGCGCCGCCGCGTTAGCCTCTCCACACCGCCACGCGTCGACCGTCCTTTTTGCGGACCTCCCCCCCGGTTTTGAGGCCGAAACCGGGAAACCTGGGCCTTCCCCCGGTTTTGAGGCAGAAACCAGGAAACCTGTCCTCCGGCTGAGTTTTGTGGCCCAAACTCAGAAACCCGTGAGCCCCAGGTTTTGAGGCCCAAACCTGGAAACCGTCCACGCCGAGTTTTGAGGCCCAAACTCGGAAACCGGCCACCCCGAGTTTTGAGGCCCAAACTCAGAAACCGTCGAGGGTAGCCTTTTGAGGCTCAGCTACTGAACCCGTGCCGTAGACGGGATGTGGTTCGCACACCCCGAGATCCAGCACCGATGCCGGAGCATGTCCAGCCTCCATGCCGGGCACAGTGCCTTCGCCATCCTTCTCGGCCTCCCACCAAGTGTCACGACGCCATCACCTTCCTCCCGACTCGGCCGATGCACCGCACATCCCCATGTGCTCTTGCTTGTCGACGCCACGTGCCAGCTACCACAGCTGGTCCTCAGGTCTCCCGGTCCGTCGGTCCAAGCTTCACGTCTGCCCTTCACCGCTCCCGGTCCGTCGGCATGGCACGTCCCTACTTGACCTTCACCTCACCTTCAACCACTACCCGAGCTCCGCACCTGCACATCAACACAGCCAAGAGACATGTTGCCCGTTGATCGATCACTCATCACTCAGGAAGGGAACCACAAGGGCACATATCAACCTTGTGTTCTCAATCTCCCCCTTGATGAGTGCATCGTCAACTCATTGTAACCGTAACCAAAATAAAAGGAAAGCAGAATTAGATAGAAGGAGAAAACTCACTCGAGATGTCCAAAAGCCAGATAAAAGGCCGAAAGCACAAATCAAGATGAGCGAAGCTTGGTCCCCAAAGACATGGGCAACGGTTCGACACAACCAAGCAAACGATCGGAGCAACAACTCATCCAAGAGCAAAACTCGATCAAAATGGAGCACAAGACTTGGTTCCCAAAGACATGGGCAAAGGCTCGACGCAACCAAGTCAGAAACAAGCTAGTCCTCAAGAAAGAGCAGAAAGGGCTCAACACCACTAGCTGAAAGCTTGATACCAAATAAGGACTACATAAGAAGCAGCTACTGCTAGTCCCTCAAGATAGAGGCACAGAGGCTCAACACAACTAGCAGTAAGCCCAATACCAATCAAAAACCATCAAAACATGGTGAAGACAGCTAGTCCCTCAAGACAGAGGCACAGAGGCTCGACGCAACTAGCTGAAAAGATCGATATCAAATAAAACCGACTCGGAGCAGGCAGAAAAACTCCCCCTCACTCAAAGAACTCCCCCTCAGCAAGTGAAGCATAAATTGCAAATTGTCACCACATCAAGACAAAAGATCTCATCCTTGGAAACATTCTCCCCCTTGGGGGCAATTTGCAATCAAAAGAAAGAGGAAAAGAGCTCAAGTAAGTCAAACGGAGCTAGGTCATGCCTATCGGAGTCAAGCAAATGCACATGAGTCAAAAATGCATGTTAGCAGCTTCAGGTATATACTCAAAAGAGTGAAAGAATGCTCTAATGAGTGCTGATCCGACTACAAAGCAACATGCAAAAGTGCTAGCAAAGGCTCAAACTGATCACCGAATACGAAATATGAACGCATAAGCCAAGTGAGCAGTTTTAAGCCATTCAGAAAGGAGTTTCACCATCAAAATAGCATTGAACATGTATAGACAGGAAGTCAAGCAAGTGCTAAATATGTATACAAGGTGAACTACCCCTAGCAAAGTTCAATCATCATGCTATAGAATGAAACATAGTCTTGTGTTTTCAGATTGTATCGGAGAATTTGCAGCGGTAATTAACACAAGTTTAAATTCAGCATGTGATTGCGAGAGGTTGAAAGCTTGTCATTGCCTAACTTTTCAATCGTGCTAAGCCTATGCATATGCAATCAGAAGCTTAAAGCATCGGTTTCGGTCTTACACTACACGGCTCAAGTTTAACTCAATGTGCAATGAGAAACAGTCTCGATACCGTGATGTGCTGACAAAGCAATCCCATCTCGATCTTTTCAATTCACTAAAACTTGGTTCATTTTAAGCAGAGTATGAACAATCCAAGCAAGTGAAAGACTCAGAACTAGAGACATAGCAACCTAGCATATATGAAAAAGCACAAGTAACCTCAACACATTCTACACATGCTAGTTGCTAATCTCAATGGTGAACATGTATCAAATTTTAAGTTCATTAAGCATGTTCATCATTCTAAAAAATAGCTTAGCTCACAACATGTATCAGTGATCAAGGAGAGCCTAAGCTACAAGCATCATCATATATCATTGAAGCATACACTAATCAGAGCATAAATTCATTCTAAGGAATATAGACATGAAGCTCGAAAATGCAAGATGTATACATGATGAAGTCAGAATCTGGGCAAAAACAAAACTAAATAGACTCAAGACTCAAAAACGAAAAGGATCAAAAAGTCAGTCAATGGTACATCAAACAAAATGCTTCCCCCAACTAAAAGGGGAAACACACACCAAGCTCACCTCTCAACCTAGCAAAAGTTGAGATACCCAAAGGCTTGGTAAAAATATCCGCAACCTGGTTATGGGTGTCTACATGCCTAAGATCAATGTCGCCTTTCTCGTAGTGATCACGAAGAAAGTGAAAGCGAACATCGATGTGTTTGGTCTTGGAGTGAAGAACAGGGTTCTTTTCTACACTAATGGCAGAAGTGCTGTCGCAAAGCAAAGGGACCCGACTGAAATCTAGACCATAATCACGCAATGTAGCAACCATCCATAAAAGCTACGAAGCACAAGAAGCAGCGGCAACATACTCGGCTTCCGTAGTAGACCGGGCTACGTTCGACTGTTTGCGAGAAGACCATGAAACCTGTGAAGAGCCAAGAAACTGACAAGTCCCAGAAGTAGACTTGCGCTCAAGCCGACAGCCGGCAAAATCCGCATCGGAGTAACCACAAAGCGAAAGAGTCGAAGAAGAACAGTACCAAAGTCCGAACTCAAGAGTGTATCGGAGGTACCTCATGATGCGCTTGACCGCTTGCTTGTGGGAAGTCGAGGGGACGCCTGAAAGCGAGCGCACAGACACACAGAAAACTGCATGTCCGGCCTCGTTGCCGTCAGGTATAGGAGCGAGCCGATCAGGCTCCTGTACTCCTTCGGGTCAACCGCCTCTCCGTCCTGGTCCGCGTCCATCACAGCAGTCGTCGCCATGGGCGTTGTAAGAGGCTTGGCCTCGCCCATGTCAAACTTCTTCAGGATGTCCTTCGTGTACTTGCCTTGATGCACGAATGTCCCATCTCGGGTTTGCTTGATTTGCAACCCGAGGAAGAAGGTCAACTCACCCATCATACTCATCTCGAACTCCCTGCTCATAGTATCTGCAAACTTGGCAACAAGTGCGTGAGAGGAGCCACCAAAGATGATATCATCCACGTAAATCTGGACTAACAGGGTGTCATTGCCTTGCTTGAGGAGAAACAAAGTTTTATCTACCCGTCCCATTTTAAAACCCTTAGAGAGTAAAAAGGTTGTCAAACGATCATACCATGCTCTCGGGGCTTGTTTCAAACCATACAAAGCTTTTGAAAGTTTATAAACATGATTTGGAAACTTGGGATCCTCGAAACCAGGGGGTTGCCTAACATAAACCTCTTCCTCTATATACCCATTCAAGAAGGCACTCTTGACATCCATCTGATAAAGCTTAAAACCCTTCGAAGCAGCAAAGGCTAGAAGGATTCTAATGGCTTCTAAACGGGCTACAGGGGCAAAGGTTTCCTCATAGTCTATCCCCTCTTTTTGGCAAAAACCCTGGGCTACTAGCCTAGCTTTGTTCCTCACTACCATCCCATCCTCACCCTCTTTGTTTTTGAAAACCCATTTGGTACCTATCGGGTGGCATTCTGGTGGAGGTGGAACTAGGGTCCAAACTTGGTTTCGCTCAAAGTTTTCTAGCTCCTCATGCATGACATTTACCCAGTTAGGATCAAAAAGTGTGTGTCCAACATCTTTGGGCTCAAAAGAAGCAACGAATGCAGAATGAGCAAAGTGTGAGATTTCATACGCTCGCGACCGCGTGACTCGCTGGTCGATGCCACCGATCATCTGCTGCGGGGGGTGAGTCTGCTGAATGCTCCGGGGCGCTTGCCTCGCCGAAGTCGCCTCCCCCTCGCCAGATGCTGTCGCTCTCCTCGGTGCAGCCAGTGCTTGCTGGAGAGGTGGCTCAAGAGGACCCCAAGAAGAAGAAGTCATGGGATCGGGTCCTCGAGCTGAAGTAGTCGTCGCAGGGTCGACGGGGGCAGCCAGTGGAGTTGGCTCGGGATCACCCCAATCGGCATTCTCCTACTCCTCCTCCACAAAGATGGTCTCTCCCAGCTCCTGTTCTCCTGCAACATCAAAAGCAGAAGAAACACAAGGCATAGTCTCATCGAATGTGACCTCGCAGGTCTCCACTATCCGGTTAGTTTCAACGTTAAGAACTCGATAAGCGCGCGAATGCGAAGCATAACCAAGAAACACGCCATCAGCAGAGCGAGATTCAAATTTGTCCAAATTGCCTTGCTTCAGGATAAAGCACTTACACCCAAACACCCGAAAATGAGACACCTTGGGTACCCGTCCAAAACGCAAATCGTAAGAAGTTTTCTTCATGAAAGCCCAAAGAAAGATGCGATTTGCAACATGGCAAGCGGTGTTGATCGCCTCGGCCCAAAAATGCCTAGGAGTCCTATGCTCATCGAGCATCGTCCTGGCCATCTCAACAAGGGTCCGGTTCTTGCGCTCAACAACACCGTTTTGCTGGGGGACATAAGGAGAAGAAAACTGATGCTCGATTCCATTAGAAGAACAGAAAGAGGCAAAATGAGAGTTATCAAACTCAGTACCATTATCACTACGAATAGCTCTAATGGTATCAGGGGGGAACTCAGTTTTCAACCTCAAAATCAAATCACGAGCAAAAGGAAAAGCTTCATCCTTACCCTCCATGAAAAATACCCAAGAGTACCTCGAAAAATCATCAACGATCACAAGAACGTACCACTTCCCACCCACTGAGCAAACCCGAGCTGGACCAACTGTGTCCATGTGTAAAAGCTCGCCAGGTCGCTTTGTCATCACCTGATTAACAGGTGGGTGAGAAGCAGCAACCATCTTCCCGTGATGACACGGATGGCAAACAAGGTCCTTCTGAAACTTGAGCTTGGGCAATCCTTGGATTAGGCCAAGTGAGCTAAGTCTTGCAAGCAAGTCAAAACTCAAGTGACCGAGCCTCCTATGCCACTTCCACAAATCAAAAGAAGAACCAGCCATCAAACATCTAACAGAGCCGAAAGAACGAGAAAAGTCGGCTCTGAAAACACGGCCAAAAGGGACAATCCAACAAATAAGATTTCCCCGAGGGTCTAAAACACGACTCAAACCCTTCTTAAAGCGCACTTCACATTCATCCTCAAGAAGTTGCGAAACAGAAAGCAAATTGTAATGCAAATTCGAAACCAAAGCAACATCCTTGAGAACAAAGTTCTCATTGAGCCGGATTGCTCCATGAGAAACAACCTTACCTCTACTATTATCCCCGAAAGTGATGTCTTAAGTTTAAATATACATAAAATTTGACCATGTAAAATTGAACTCAATGAACCAACACTACTTCTTGCTCCCATGCAATAAACAAAGGAACCACACTTCATGTTAAAATTTGAAAAAGTGACATGCTCATAACATCTTTGAGATAGAAGCTTGCATAAAGATTGTTCCATATACATGTACTTATGCTTGTAGGAAAATATTTTGATAGGAAAAACATGTTGACTACAATGTTGTGAAGTGTGATATAGTTCTGGCTTATGAATCCTACCGTTTCTATTCAAAGTACTTGGAGAATTTATTTTGAAAATGATATTAAACCATAGTATCACATACTCCTCATTTGGTGAGAAAATTCCTACCAAAGCCAAAATTGTTATCTAGCAAAAAGTTTTAAGCTTTCTACATATGCTACTTGTTATTGTGTTGAGTTTGGTCAAGTCTTGTTGACCCTTGTTGAGAGATTTATCATGCTCCCAAGATCAAGATCACGTACACTCCACATATACCTGCCACTCCTACACTGGGAGTGTGCAAAAACATGCCTCCATGTAGTTCCACCGAAAAGCTTTGCTCCAACACTTGGGGTAGACAAAAAAATAATGTCTTTTTATACTCCATGATTTAGAATTGAGATTTCTCTCTACATATATGTTTTAGAAGAGACATGGGCTATGCAAAAGTATATAAAAAAGAGAAGAGGGACACATGAAGGCCCCAAAAGAAAAAGAGAGAAAGAGAAAATGGGCAAGTGCCCATTGTAGAATTAAGAGTATATTCAATACCCACACAAAACAAATTATGAGCACATGAAGGCTCATGCTTAGAAAAAAAAGAGAATGAAAGATAGCCATGTCTCAAGGTAATAAGTTATAGAAAGAAATCATATACACAAAAGGAGTATTTTTTCATATCATAGTCCACACACATGCACATCTTGATCTAAGAGTATGACACTTCTCTCCTTGGATCCTTGATTTGACTTTACAATATATACAATACAAGTATGCAATCATGTTTATCCCTACTTGAGGTCCACATAAACCTTTTAGAAGTAGGGACATCAAAAGAAGGCAAAACTCCACTATGCCTTGGTAAGGAATCATACACTATTGAGTGATCCGAGAGCATCATTTGAGGAGTATAAAAAGTGAACTATGCTTTTTTTTCTTGATAAAATTTTGAAAACCTCCAAGTTACTAAGATGTGAAACAGGGAAGATGACTTAGCTTCGAGAATTGTTCCACTTTTCAACATCCCAAGGAAGCATGTTAGACAGTGCCACATATCCCACATGTATAAGGAATGATTTGGAATGATCCTTTATAATAGTTGTATATCTCAGGATTGTTATGCTCGTGATTACTTTTATCTCTAAAGCTTTACTCGAGGACGAGCAAAGGGGTAAGTGTGGGGAGTTTGTTGGCGGTCCTTAACTCATACTCTATAACCGCCAAGACTCGCATAAAAGACAACACCAAACATAGAATAGGGCTTACAACTAACTATTTCCATGAGTTTTGGTGTTTGGTCACTTGCAGGAGGGTATGTACGGAAACGACTACAAACGGGCTTCAACATATGCAAAATACCACATGTAAATGTACCCGATATGAGCCCAAGGGGGAATAGGCCCAATACTAGGCAAATCATGGCCCCGTCGGAAGGATAAAAAGGCCAAGACCCAAATCAAACGAACTCCAAATGGGCCCAAACATTGCAGGACCCATCTAAAGGCCCAAAAGGAGCAACTGTTGACACTTCTTAACGTGACCACTAAGAATAGGGGGTAGGTATATCCTCAGCAACGGTGCCAGAAGTGTCTTGTGGGTAAGTTCTGAAGGAACGAATTGACGACCAGAGGGGGGTGAATGGGAGCCTCAAATTCAACTCGTGAATTGAATGGCCCTTGTCCCAGAAAATCACCCCAAAAGAGAAGACTCAAAACGACCGGTGAGTTCACAACCTACGAATAGGTGGATACCCTAGGAGATGTCCTAGTGGTACAGCGGAACCCGCAGAGAAAGCCCGAAACCAAGTTCAAAAGCCCCAAAGCAAATCTGCACAATCTGTAGAATCCCGGACAGTCTGCGGTCAGGGTCCCGGACTGTCCGAAGAACGCCGGACTTTCCGACACTGAGGGTCCAGACTGTCCACCGGCAAAAGACTAGAAACATAATTGTTCGGAAATAGCCCGGGTCAAGTCCCAGACTGTCTGCGGGTTTGTACCGCGGACTGTCCGCCGTTCACTTGACAGTGAACAGTCAGGGGGCTGCGCCTGACTGAACCGTCAAAATCCCGATGCCCGGATTGTCCGCCGGTCTGACCGCGGACTGTCCACGACTACACAGAAAGGGCAAAAACAGCTCGGTTCAAACCCAAAATTGAAACGATCTCTACCAAATCAAAAGGGACTTTGATCTAACTCCTCCCAGGTGTTCCTCTACGTATTGGGGTGCTAATCCTAATAAATCATCGCACCAAACCAAGTCAATCGAGAGAAATTCGAAGAACACCGGAAAGGGGGAAAGAACGAAGAACGAACGCGAAATCGACCCGATCTATGGATTCGTGAGGTTAGGAGAGAAACCCTTTGGTGGAAAGAAGGGGCTCACGACCAAGAACAAAATGATTCAAGTGGAATCAAAAATCATATCGCACAGAGGAAGAACGAGGCAAATCTCTGGGAGATGAAAAACTAAAACGCGAAGAACATGAACACATAATGCGAATCGATCCGGGATTTCAACCGTGTGTCTACCACATGAGACAATCGTTAGATTACGGTCTCACTTCCTGAAAATCCCGAACCACAGAGGTATGATTGGAGTTTCTCTGTGGATCGCTAGCAGCGAGGTATGATTAGAACCTAAGCGGGAGCTAGAGAGAGAGAGCTCAGGAACAAATGGCTGCCAGGATAGAATGAGAGGAGGGGTGCCTCTCTTATTTATAGCCTAAGTACAATAGTCCCCTTCTACCCCTAGATACAAGAGCGAAGCGGCCAACCCTAGGGGTATCCTGGTCCAACTCTGCTGGTAGTTGATCCGATGGCCACGCACCTTGAAGGACCGAAAGTGCTACCGGAAAGCGACCAGAGGGGGTGAATGGGAGCTTTAAATTTCTTTTCAGAAACTTATCGCAACTGTCTCTAGAATCAACCCCAAGAGCAAAATCGATGCGCGTGATGTCCACGACCCAAGAGAATGGGTGGATGTTCCCTAGGAACACAGCGGGAAACCACAAAAACTTCCTCACCCAAGTTCACGCAAGTCAACTAGTGACAGGATGGACTTTGGGTAACCTCAACCTCCCCCGAGCAACGCGAGGGGGATTCAGGCTATTATGCAAAGCGGGAAGCCCGATTTCTGTAGAGCACGAAGTCGAAAATCCAACGCTAAAACCCAAAACTAAATCCGAAGTCGAACGGTCAAACTGCGGACGAAACAGTGAAGAAATCACTACATCGGACGCTGGCAGCGTCCGATGGCCAGGCACCGGACGCGTCCGATGCAAAATGACCCTTAATGGAACCTTACTGCATAGACATCGGACGCTGCTACAGTGAAACCCTAGCGTCCGATGCTTCACCCCCGGCGCGTCCGATGGCAACGGACGCTCCGATGGTCAGCGTCCGATGCTCCTTCAAAAACGCTGTCAGATGACACGTGGCATTGGACGCGTCCGCTAGTATGAATCAGCGTCCGATGGTCCCGACACCAGCGTCCGATGCTTCCAGACCAGAGCTGTTCTTCCGAGAAAATCACCCGATCTCCTCCGAATCAAAAGCACTAGGGCTTAGACTTGGTATGAGGAGTTCCAAGGAGGTTAGTGAGCTATCCTAAAGGAATCATGGCTCGAACCTATCTCCAAATCAGTGAATTGAAAGAATTCGGGACAAGGGAGCAAAACTTTATCCAAAACAAAATTTGACCGATCTACTAGCTCATGAGGTTAGAGATGATTTCCTTTGGTGGAAAGAAGTGCCTCACGATCTAGAACAGCTCAGTTCAAACGGATTTGCAAAAGACGCACTGAGAAGAGAGATCGATCAACGGGAAAAACGTGGAGAAAAGTAACCCACGAAGAACAAGAACAAAACACGAATCACAACCACGAATTTGCAACCGTGTGGCTACCACACGCTGCAATAGTGAGATTACGGTCTCACTTCCTCAAAATCTCACGGGCACAGAGGTATTGTTCTCTTCTCTGTGGATCTCAGTTCGCTACAGCAGGGGATGGGAGAGCAGGAAACCCTAGGTGGAAAATAGCAAATGACTGAGATAGTTTGGGAGGTGGGTGTCTCCCCCTACTTATCCTAATTCTAATTCCCACTCTACCCCTAATTATTTTACAGAGCGAACCAGCTAAACCCTAAGGTTATTCTGGACCAACTCGTGGTAGGTGGTGATCCGACAGCCACGCCCGCACAACTAGTAGTTTTGCTTTGACGCAACCTCACCAATTGCCGCCACGTGCCGCCTCCGCTCTGCTCGTCCTTTTCACGGACTTCGCCCCCCGGTTTTGTGGCCGAAACCGGGAAACCAGGACTTCACGACCAACCCCCGGTTTTGAGGCCGAAACTGGGAAACCCGACGTTCGTCGCCTGAGTTTTGTGGCCCAAACTCAGAAACCCGCCAGCGCCCAGGTTTTGTGGCCCAAACCTGGAAACCGTCCATCCGGTAGTTTTTCTGTGGCTCAACCACCAAACCAGCGCTGTAGAGGGGATGCACCGTCCGTGCACCCCGTCCACCGACATGTGTCCCCAGGTCCTCGATCCGAGCAACACCGTGCCATGCAAGTCTCCGCTCGTCGCTGTCCGAGGCTGTCAGCCACCACAGCTCATCCTCAGGCCACCAGTCCCTCAGTCCAAGCCTCACGTCTGCCCTTCACCGCTCCCGGTTCGTCGGCACGGCACGTCTCTACTTGACCTTCACCTTGCCCTCGATCACTGTCTCCATGCTCGACACCTGCACAACACAAGCCAAAGAACATGCGCATCAAACCCATTGACAATCACTCATCACTCGAGACTCGGCATACACCCATGTATCCGCAATCTCCCCCTTGATGAGTGCATTGTCAACTACACACACAAATCATAATGAAATAGAGGAAGGAAGAAGAAGAAGAGAGAACTCGACCAAATGACCCAAAAGCATAGCAAAGCCGAAGAAGGTCAAGTGGAAAGAGCAAAACAACTTGGTCCCCAAAGGTCAAGTGGAAAGAGCAAAACAACTTGGTCCCCAAAGACATGGGCAACGGCTCGACGCAACCAAGCAAAGCAAAGCTAGCCCTCAAGAAGAGGTAGAACAGGCTCAACACCGCTAGCAGGAAAGCTCGATACCAACTGAAGCAAAGCTCGATATCAACTGAAATGAACCCAAAACTGCTAGTCCCTCAAGATAGAGGCTCAGAGGCTCAACACAGCTAGTAGAAAAGCTCGATACCAACTGACAAGAACACAAGAGCTCGACACCAATTGGAAAACAGAAAGGCGTATGCTAGTCCCTCAAGATAGAGGCAAAGGCTCAACACAAGTTAGCAAAAAATGCTCCGTACCAACTGATATCAGCTCAAAAACTCATCAATGAGCAAACTCCCCCTCAAATAGTGCACACAACCAGGAGATCTCCCCTTAAGTTCAACTCGGAAAGCACAAGATTTTGAAAATGTTTTTCTCCCCCTTAGTTGAACATAGTCATGATTTGTCAATATCTTCTCCCCCTTAGTTGAAAATGCACCATCAAGTAAAACTTCTCCCCCTTAGAAAATGCACCATCAAATGTGCCAACAAGTGAATTTCTCCCCCTTCCAAAATGCATATGAGTCAAAATGCAAGTTAGCAGCTTCAGGATTATAGTCAAGAGAATGCAAGGATGCTCTACATAGTTCTTATCCGATGACTAAACAACATCCATAAAATGCTAGCAAAGGCTCAAACTGATCACCAAATATGAAATATGAACATAGGAGCAAAGTGAGCAGTTTTAGCCATTCAGAAAAGGTTGTTCACCACAAAATAGCACTTCACATATATAGACAGGAAAACAAGCAAGTGCTAAACATGTATACAAGGTGAACTACCCCTAGCAAAGTTCAATCATCAAGCTATAGAATGAAACATATACTTGTGATTTCAAATTTTAACCGGAGTTGCAGCGGTGAAATTACACAAGTTCAAATTTCAGCATGTGACTGCGGGAGGTTGAAAGCTTGTCATTGCTTAACTTTTCAACCGAGCTAAGCCTATGAAAAAGCAATCAGAAGCTTGAAGCATCGGTTTCGGTCATACACTACACGACTCAAGTTTTACTCAAAATGCAATGAGAAACCGTCTCGATACCGTGATGTGTTGACAAGCAGTCTCATCTCGATCTTTTCAATTCACTTAAGACGTGGTTCAAATTTTAAACAAATTATGAGCATACCAAGCAAGTGGATGACTCAGAACTAGAGACATAGCAACCTAGCATATATGAAAAGCACGAGTGAATTCAACACATTCTACACATGCTAGTTGCATATCTCAATGGTGAACATTTTCATTTTAAGTTCATTAAGCAGGTTCACCATTCAAAAATAGCTTAGCTCACAACATGTATAAGTGATCAGAAAGAGCATAAGCCTACAAGTATCATCATGTAGCATCAGAACATACTAAGCAGAGCATAGTCACATTCTAAAGATTATATACATGAAGCTTAGAATGTAAAGACGTATGCTGAAATGCGAAAGACTAAACTGAAAAGAAACAAAACAAACGAGAAAATAGTCAGTCTATGATACAAGAACCAAAATATTTCCCCCATATAAAAGGGGAAACACACACCAAGCTCACCTCTCAACCGATTAAAGGTTGATTGGTCCAAAGGCTTGGTGAAAATATCAGCCAACTGATGATGAGTATCTACATGACGAAGGTCGATATCATCCTTCTCATAATGGTCTCGCAGAAAATGAAAGCGCACATCAATGTGTTTGGTCTTAGAATGCAGCACGGAGTTCTTAGCAACGCTAATAGCACTCATGTTGTCACAAAGCAAAGGAACGCGAGAAAAACACATATCAAAATCACGCAAAGTGGCCATCATCCAAAGCAACTGAGAACAGCAGCTAGCCGCAGCAACATATTCAGCCTCTGTGGTAGACTGAGCGACACTAGACTGCTTGCGAGAAGACCAAGATACAAGAGAAGAACCAATAAACTGGCAAGTCCCGGAAGTGGACTTGCGCTCAACTCGGCAACCAGCAAAATCAGCATCCAAAAAACCGCAAAGGGAGAGGGTGGAGGAAGCTGAATACCAAATCCCGAACTCAGGTGTGAAGCGAAGGTACCTCATAATGCGCTTGCCCGCCTGACGGTGAGAAGTGCGCGGCGACACCTGAAAGCGCGTGCACAGACACACCGCGAACTGGATGTCCGGGCGTGTCTCCGTCATGTAGAGCAGCGACCCGATCATACTCCAGTACTCCTTCTGGTCCACAGCTTCTCCATCCACATCCGCATCCAGGGCCGTCGTGGTCGACATGGGTGTTGGAAGAGGCTTGGCCTCACCCATATCGAACCTCTTCAGCATGTCTTTAGTGTACATGCCCTGGTGCACAAACGTCCCTTCTCGGGATTGCTTAATTTGCAATCCAAGAAAGAAAGTTAGCTCGCCCATCATACTCATCTCGAACTCCCTGCTCATAATATCTGCAGTCTTGGCAACCAAAGCGTGAGAAGAACCACCAAAAATGATATCATCCACGTAAATCTAGACCAAGAGAGTGCTTTTGCCTTGCTTGAGGAGAAAAACTCTTAGCTAGCAAAAAGGTTTTCAATCTATCATACCAGGCTCTAGGTGCTTGTTTCAAACCATATAAAGCTTTGTGGAGTTTAAAAACATGGTTTGGAAACTTGGGATTTTTAAAACCGAGGGGTTGTTCAACATACACCTCTTCTTCTATGTAGCCATTTAAGAAGGCACTCTTGACATCCATTTGAAAAGTTTAAACCCTTTGGATGCAGCAAAAGCCAAGAGTATCCTAATAGCCTCCAAATGAGCTACAAGAGCAAAAGTCTCCTCATAGTCTATCCCCTCCTTCTGACTATAACCCTTAGCAACAAGTCTGGCCTTGTTTCTAACAATGTGGCCATCTTATGCTTGTTTGTTTTTGAAAACCCATTTTGTCCCAATAGGATTACAGTCTGGAGGAGGTGGAACCAAAACCCAAACCCAATTTCGCTCAAAATTCTCTAACTTCTCATGCATGGCATTGACCCTATCCGGATCCATCAAAGCGTGTCCAACATCTTGGGGTTCTAAATCAGCAACAAATGCAGAATGAGCAAAGTGAGAGATTTGTTGTGACCTGGACCGAGTGACACGTTCGTCAATGCTACTGATCATCTGCTGAAGCGGGTGTTGGCGCTGGAAGTGTCGTGGCGCTTCCCGACCTGAAGAAACCTCCCCCTCAACAGCAGCTGGTGCCTCCCCGGGTACAAAAGGTACCGCTCGAGGTGGCGGATCCCACAGCCCCTAAGAAGAAGAAGTGTCGGGGCCGTGAGTCATAGTAGAAGCCGCTCTTTGTGGCACAGCAGGTGGAGGGGGTGCTGGATCATCCATACCTTCAGCACCCTCGTCCTCGTCATCAAAAAGAGGCTCACCAACCGCATGATCACCTGCACGCTCAAAACGAGAAGAAGGACAAACCATGGTCTCGTCGAAAGTGACATCGGATGTCTCCATGACTCGGTTAGTATCAAGGTTAAGTACACGATAAGCTCGAGTGTGAGTGCCATAACCCAAAAATACACCGTTAGAAGAACGAGACTCAAATTTGTCTAGGTTGCCTTTCTTAACTATAAAATAGTGGCAACCAAAAACTCTAAAATAACTCACGTTGGGTTGTCTTCCAAAATGCAGCTCATAAGAAGTCTTTTTCAAGAAAGCTCGGAGAAAAATACGATTGGAAATATAGCATGCAGTGTTTATAGCTTCGGCCCAATACCGCCTAGGAGTCCTATGCTCATCGAGCATCGTCCTGGCCATCTCTACAAGGGTCCGATTCTTCCTCTCTACAACACCATTTTGTGGCGGTGTGTAGGGGGAAGAAAACTAATGCTCCAAACCCAAGGAGTTACAAAACTTCTCAAAATCCGAATTCTTGAATTCGGAACCATTATCACTACGAATAGCTCGCATCGAGTTCATAGGGAACTCGTTCTGAAGAAGCAAAATCAGATTGTGAGCAAAAGAGAAAGTCTCAGTCTTCTCTGTCAAAAAGAAGACCCACGAATATCTCGAAAAATCGTCAACAACAACAAGCACATGCCACTTCCCTCCAACCGAGCTCACCCGAGCCGGACCAACAAGGTCCATGTGTAAAAGCTCTCCAGGGTGCTGTGTCATGACCTGAGTCACTGGATGGTGGGGAGCGGCAACCATTTTCCCATGTCTACAAGAATGGCAAACAAGATCCTTCTCCATCGACAACTTGGGCAATCCTCGGATTAGGCCAAGTGAGCTAAGCCTTGCAAGCAAGTCGAAACTCAGGTGGCCTAGTCTCCTATGCCACTTCCAAAGATTAGAGAAGGAAGGACTAGCCACAAGACAGCGGGAAACTCCAAACGACTCTGAGAAATTCGCACGAAAGACTTTCCCAAATGGTGAAATTAAACAAACAAGATTGCCCTGAGGATCTAAAATGCGACTGAGATTCGGTTTAAAATGAATCTCATAGCCATCATCAAAAAGTTGCGAAACAGAAAGAAGGTTAAAATGCAAGTTAGAAACAAGAGCAACATCACGCAACACAAAGTGCTCATTAACTCGCACCGACCCACGAGACAACACCTTACCTTTGCTATTGTCGCCGAAAGTGATAAACTCCTTTCCGGCAACAGGACTAAGACTGGAGAACCACTTGGCGTTTCCGGTCATGTGCCTCGAGCAACCAGAATCCACCAAGCAAATGTCCTCCAATCATTTTACCTACATCAATAAAAAGACATATGGTGAGCATACGGTCCAACACTGGGGTGAGTAAAATAGGAAGAATACCAGTGTTGGGCCGGCTGCTCAAAAGAACGGTTAGTAGAAAAACCATTCCTAGCATGCCTACGGGGAAAGCGATCACCACGCACAGGAAAACATGGTCCACTAAGGAGAGAGCGTCCATCGTGATACTCAAAACACGGTGTAACACCCTAGGTGTTAAGCAATCCTAAAATGCATAATTTGACATAGCATGAGCATAGCATCTCATCATTTCATGTGCATTTGTTTGTATGAATGTTTAAGTCCTTGCTTAGTCTCTAGTGTAACCTTGTTTTGCTTTCTGTTTCTGACTTAGTGCCTTAAAACAAAGTTATAGATCTTGATGAAAGAAACAACTTTGCTTAAAAGCACTTTCTCAGAAAAAGCTTTTAAAATGTGATTTCTTGCATTAGGAAAATAGATTAGAAGTAAATTTCTTTTTCTAAGCAGAATTTGGACTTGAGCCTTAAAGATGAATTGTTCCTTGCAAAATTCTAAGCAACTTTTCTTTTAGGACCTTTTCCTAATTCGGCTTAGTTTGGGAGTTATGGAGCATCAAAGTTTTGATCAAAACCTCATTAGTTTAAACTTGTCAGTGGGCCCCGCCTGTCAGCCACCCTTTCTTCCTCCCCGCGCGCGCCGCCCGCCTCCGCTGGCAGAAACCGCCCCGCCGCCGCGAGACCGCCTCGCCGGCCGGCCAAACCGCCGACTTCGCCGTCCGTGGTTTGCGCCGAGCTCGCCACGTCGCCCAGGCACCCGGTGCTCGCTCGCCGCGTGGCCGCTCAACCCTGGCGCTGCCGCAGCCGGTCGGGAGCTTCTCCCCGATGGCAACCAGCCAGGTGCAATGCACCTAGCCCTTCATTCCTTTTGCCTTCGCTCTGCCTTGCGCTCGCAAGCCAAGTGCTCACTCTCTCTCCCGCTCTCTCGCTCACAAACTCGCCAGCCACCTCCACCATCTTCTCCAGTTCACCCAAACCGCCAATGCCGCCGAGCTTCACCGAGCAATTGCTCGCTCCCTGTCGCACCGCCGCTCGATTCCTTCCGCAAACCTCTCCGCCTTGACCTCCTCTTTCTTCAGCAAGGGTTGGTTTCCCCTCTTCTCCTCTCTAGCCGGCGGAACATCGAGTGCCATCCTCGGGTTCCCGCCATGGCCGCCGCCGTGACCATAGCTTGGTCCGGCCATCTCCGGCCAAACCATCTCAAATCAAGCCCAGTTCTTACGTCCTCGACCTCCGTAGATGCTTAGGGTTAGATGGAGACCCTTCTATTGCCATGTTTCGACCGGAACAGAGCCATGCCGCCGCCATGTTTGCCGCGGGCCGCCGCCGTGCGTGGCGTCGGACAATGCCGAGGCCGGCAAGGCTCGATAGAAGCCTCGGGAGGGAGCTTAGGGAGTGCTTGAGCTGGTGCTTGCGTCGCCAAGCCTTGGAATAGCCCGGCAAGGCCACGGCGTAGAGTTGTCGCGCCGCCGATCCGCCATTGCCGCCGTCGAGCTTGCTCCAGTTATGATCTGGCTGTGCGACCTAGCCGACCGTGTCCGCCTCGTGATGGTGAGTCTAGTGGTAGGGTCGGTGACGCCGGAAACCTCGCCGCCGGCGAGCTAGAGCAGGTCAACTCCGGCGGGAGCGCTCTGCCTCCGACGCGTGGGCCCGTTGACCGCTGACGCGTGGGGTCGCCCTGACCAGCGGGTCCCGCTTGGCAGAGAAGGAGAGAGAGAGAAGGAGAGAAGTCTGGGTGCAATAGCTCTCGGGATAGCTGGGTGCGCGAAGCGTTTATCGTTTTGTGTCTGCGGGTGCCTTTTTCCGGGTGTCCGTAGCGTTTAGGATAGAATTTTCTTTAAAATGAGTTTTTCAGAATTTGTGTAAAGGCTTCAAAAATTCACACAAGGCTCATTTTAAGTCCAAATCCTGTAAAACAAATTTTGTTGTGTTAAGCATGTTTAGATCTAAGTGTGAAAAATGTTAAATGCATTTTTGGTGATACTTTTATGTGTAGGTTAAATTAAATTAGGAATTTGCTATTAACTTTGAAAATGCATAACTAATTCTGTATAGGTGAGAAAAATGTGATTCTAGTTTTACTAGGTTTGTTTAGATGAGTGGTTTCAAGGAAAAATATAATATGAAGTTATTCTATGAAATATTTTTGCAGTAGCCTTTTAAATGTTTAAATGTTGTTTTCTTGTAAAATTTGTAGTAATTAAAATATGAAGAATATGAACCTGATAATTTTTGTAGACTGCTCTTGTGCTAAGAAGTTTAGAAGAAAAATGTGAAAATTGTTGTTTGACACTTTCTGTTAGGTGGTGTAGTTCAAAGGACCTTTTCACCATATTATTTGTCTTTTTCATAGGAGACAATGTTTAAATGAAAATGGCCTAAAATTTGGACAGTAGACTGCTCTGTATAGTGTTAATCTATGGTAGGTTGCTTTTATAGGCATGATTAAAATGAATTTATTTCAGCATGTAATTAGAGGAAAATAGGTTCATTAAGTGAATCTGGCTGTGGTAATTATATAGCTTAACAAGTTGATTATGATAGATTAAATGGTTGGCTAGATGTTAAGGTCTTTTATAAACATTAGGATGATGTTGACTACCTTGTTGAAGAGAATGCAGTAGATGACATGTGCTTATCTCCTGATTGCTGTTAATCCTGTGCATCACATATGCATTCTATGTGCATTCATCCTATTCATACACATTATGCACCATACAGGATCAACGGAAGAGACCCAGACCCAGCCAACACAGGAAGAGCCCAGCCAGGAGGAGAACCTGACCGAGGAAGCCGGAGGGACCGACGCCGAAGAGCTACCAGAGTGCCGCGACCACCGTCCGTCGGACTTTGAGAAAGGCAAGCCCCGGAGCATTCTAACTCCTACGGTTTGCAAATGTTTTACAATGAACCTGACGATGAATGTTGCATTAGGTTATAGGAATTGATTGCTACCGTTGATGCATTATTACTTATCCTTGTCCACCTGCAATATATCTTGATATCCATGTTTAGGTCTAGGCTC
Source organism: Coix lacryma-jobi var. lacryma-jobi (assembly GCA_009763385.1). Lineage (NCBI taxonomy): Eukaryota > Viridiplantae > Streptophyta > Magnoliopsida > Poales > Poaceae > Coix > Coix lacryma-jobi. The sequence continues at coordinate 65,043,594 of CM019823.1, read as the reverse complement.
GTTATATGCTTAGCCCTGCTTAGATCTGTAAAAGTCGGGTGATTTTCTGTCTCCCGCAGTAGGTGGATACTAATCATGTTTCGCCTGTGCTATCATGAATATAACCATGAGATAATAAATTGGAGACAGAGGCGGGATGTAAGAGCAGCAGGACATGGGTCCTGTGTGCTAGTAGGCTCCCGTCTGTGTCGCATAGGACCCTTTCGGGCATGTCCCTTCAGTCAAATTGAATGCGTCGATTGCTTAACGGAGTAGGTCGGAGTACCACCCACGAAGCCAAGTAAGGTTATTCGAGCCGGTGATGGAGATGTTGACGCCTAACACCCAGGGCCTCAGCTGTACCGTGAGCAACTATTCTGATCAACCTGGCATGGTCCAAGGGCAGGCAGGGCCTGATCGACCTGGCATGACCGTGGGCAGTTATAGCTTGAGTGACCTGGCACTGAGATAACCCCCGGTGTAGAAGGGCCCATGGCCGTCCCGCGCGTTGTGTTCTCGAATCTCCTGGCTGGTAGCTTACGACTGCCGTAGCCGGAATGTGTCGGGCGAGTGTGAGACATTTTATCCCCAGCTGGTAGGAATCGATTATAATCGCCATCGCTCCTGGATAGTGAGCAATTGACTATAGACCATCACCCGTAGAACTTATGGAACTAAGATGGTTATGGAATCTGAAAGGCTATTGATGAAATAGTCACTCTTGATTGATTAATTAGCCAAGTGCTTGTTTTAGTGCAGGTACAAACCTAGTAAGGTAGAGTTAATTATTAAAAGCAATTGCCAATACTCTAAACTGAGTTTTATTACTAAAGCTTTCATGCAAAGGAGTATGTATAGCCAACCCCACCTATATAGCCTACATGATCCTTTGTGTCTCATTATTTTTGGTTTATGACGGGTAAGTCTAGCTGAGTACCTTCTTGTACTCAGGGTTTTATTCCCTTGTTGTTGAATATGGCCAATGCTTTTATGGCTATTATGAGAATTGCTTATACCCGGTGACGGGAGATGACTAGACCAAGGGCATGGTCACCACTTATCTTATCTGTTGCTTTTGTGGACCTGATCAGACAGATGGCACTGTATTAAGAACAATCCAAGCTTATGTTTAAGACTATGTTGCTTCCGCTACTATTATCAAATTATGGTTTGTAATATTGTTTCGTACTCCGATGTAATTTGAACTATGTGCAACTGTGATGTAATCTGTGGACATGTTCGCTGAACTACTACGATCTTGGCTTGATGTTGTTGAAATGATTTGAAATCCTTCGAGATTTCTGGACTACCGGGTTTGTACGAGCTTAAGTACTTAATGATCTTTGCTATAAGTGAGGATCTCGGTGCTTAATCTGGTGCAAATTGGTCGGTTCTGCTACAGCTGGCATCGGAGCATAGTTTAGTGTTACTGTTCATGGGTGTATTTGAAAACAGTATTTTGCAAGGAATAAAGCTATATTTGCCAACTTATAGTTATATTAGGATTTGGAAAATCTTAAGAATTAAAGCTAAGGTGTGCCAGTGATCAAGTCCTTATACCCAATAGGATCTTAGGTGGCTATCTAAGTACTAACTTTGGGGGTAATGCATCATGTTACTTTATGTTATATGCTGTCGTCCATACGGCAAGGAATTGTATGGGTGCTATTCTTCGGAATAGTAATGTATGGATCAAATGCCTCTATGCCAAGGTAATAAGGGAGCTGTGAGAGCATGACCAAACATACGTTGGTCTAGGCGAGAGCTAGTTTGGTACTGGAGCCTGTACCCGTATGCACACGAGTACAAGCGAAGGTATTTAATTGCGGGTAGATACAAGGAATGGGTAGTGTAAGGTGAGTGAGAGCATGATCGGACAACCGTCGGTCTAGGGGCGTGCTAGTTTGGTATTGGAACGTATACTTGTTACACACAAGCATATGTGAAGGTACTTAATTGAGGGAGTATTTTATTTGATGGGTGCATATACTGCTTACGTGTATACTGGGTGTGCACCTAAGTCAGTATTAGATTTAATTTCAGCAATGCATGATATTCATATTGTGGGCAGGGCTGAAATGATTTTCTGCAGGTACGCTGACTTGCGAACATGTAGTACGTTAGTTAACGCTATGAGTGACTGTTGTATGCCACCGTCTAGCCGTTAGTTTGTTAGGCAGTGAGGACGTATGTTACGCACATGCATCATGATCATACAACTTTGCATTAATCTTACTTCCTTCCTTATGTTATCTGTCCCGTTTCTTTAAATAAAAGTTGTTCTCAACTAATTAAAAACTATGTGGATAAACTTATTTCAGATGGCCCGTACCAAGCGTACAGCCCGAAAGTCGACTGGAGGCAGGAGGCCGAATTATATGTTGGGACCCTGGACTACCGAGGGATCAGAGGATTTTCTGGAGGACTTCGGCATGCCTACCCTTTTGTGGAGAGTGCTGCACCTAGTCTGATACCAGGAGGGCCAGGAGCCGCAGTACGAGTGGCATCGAGTCCAGTTCTCGGAGGACCACTATATGTACACAGTTGAGGTGGACGTACCCAGTCGCGATCCGCAAGATCATGTATGGTGCCGCCGGGTGTTCGCACTGCAAGGTAGGACCCCGTGGGATGGAGCTAACAGGGTTGCCTATACTGTTCTTCGGGACATTATGGAGGATCACACGGAGGTGGTCGCGCAAGCCACTGCTAGCGTCTTCCCTACGGCGGACCCTTACCAGTCGGTGTGGCGTCAGCCAGGTGCCACCGCACTTGAGGCTAGTTCTTCGGAGCGGGAGCACTGTGTAGGACCAGCTGGGAGTGCTATGGCTGCACTCATGGCTACCTATGGGTGTCTGTCACGTAGCTACGACCACCTGGACCACATTCTCAGTGAGGAGATAGCGGCACATCACTAGAGTCAGGAGGAGCATGCTACCGAGATAGATCGTCTCACTACAGAGCTAGCTCACATGACTGTCAAGAGGGACCAGGCTTGTCAGAGGGAGCAGGAGATGGCATAGCAGCTTAGTGATCAGCCGGGGATGACGACCTTCCTATCCACGATCATGGCCGAGACCGAGGCGTCGCTTCGAGGTGTTTGTCTTGAGGGCATGCATGCGACTGAGCAGAACAGGCTTCTCAGGCTTTAGGTTGGAGACTTGGAGTTACAGCTTCACCATCTCCAGGACTACAATGATCGCCTACATGAGGAGATCCATCACCGCGAGAATGAGAGGAATCCCATCTTTCCTCAGGAAGACCCGGATCCTCGTGCTTCATCTAGTGGTTCTTCAGATATCTCAAGTGATGATGATGATGACGACGATGATGATGATGGTGCTGTGAGGGAATAGACTAGTTAGTGCTAGCGCGTAGTGATCTTGTCTCATGTCCTCGCGCTTGATCTTTTGTGAAGTATCATGTTGGATGTAAGGGTGTGTTATGGACCTGTGCACGTGTGGCGCAAGACCTTTGAAAGTCCCATATGTATGGGCACCTGTGGATGTTATGCTGACCTTTGTATGTTATGTGATGAGCACTTTTATCATGTGATGATGCAATGTGGATCGAAGTTTATTATGCCTCTGCAATTGTTTGGTGAATTCGTTTCCGAATGATTTCCGTTGGCATGATTTATTGTTCTCTGCAATAATGCAACGTCGCTTAATAATCATTGCTGTCGCTACATGCAGATGATGATGACTCACAGTGGAGCGGGTGGTAGTGGTGGTAATGAAGAAAATAGGGAGAACCGCAATCCACCACCTCCTCCACCACCCACGGCCGAGCAACTCTTTGCTCAATTTCTGGGGAGTCAACGCAACATTGAGGCACTTCTGCGGGAGGATTTGGCGCATGGCAACCAACGCCCTGAGCCAAATCAATATAGCTCGTTCAAGGATTTTCTGGATACAAAACCATCGGTCTTCAAAGAAGCTACAGAACCCCTGGAAGCAGAAGAATGGTTGCATACTATGGAGCAGAAGTTTCGGTTGCTCAGGCTTACAGAAGAACTAAAGGCAGAGTATGCTGCACATCAGCTACAAGGACCAGTCGGGATCTGGTGGGGACATCACCGTACCACTTATCCTGCTCATACACCTGTTACTTGGAGGATGTTCATGGAGGCTGTTCGTGGGCATTACATTCCGCCAGGCTTGACTCAGATGAAGGTGGCCGAGTTCATGAGCTTAACACAAGGAACTCGATCGGTGACCGAGTATCATCATTTGTTCAATTCCTTATGCCGTTATGCTCCGGACTTCGTTGATACCGATGCTAAGAAGTTAGCTAGTTTCAAGAGAGGGCTAAATACCAAGATGGGAAAGTCAGTGGGTACTTCGTCTCGTACTATCTTCAACGACTTCATCAGTGACTGTTTGATTCAGGAGAATCACAATAACAAGCATACTGCAAGCAAGGCCAGAAAGAGGACCCTGGAGTCTAGACCGTCTCAGCCTAGAGGACCACCAGCCCAGCGTTCTCAATATCGACCACCAGCGCCTGAGGCTTGTTTTAGGCCGCCTCAGAAGAAGGGTTATCAGCAAACTCAGCGTGGCCAACGACCGTACAAGGTGGCAGCGAATCAAGCTCGAGTCGGTCAAGGCAGCTCAATTGGAAGCAAGCCTCTAGTTCGCGGGCCGTGCTTCAATTGTAACCAAGAGGGGCACTTTGCAAGGTATTGCCCACATCCGAAGAAGCAGTAGGCCAATTACCCAGCACGTCTGCATAACATGACTGCTGAAGAAGCCCGTGCAGGAGAGCCCGTGACTGCTGGTATGTGTCTCGTGAACATCATCCTGCAGTTGTTTTGTTTGATACTGGATCATCGCATTCTTTCATGAGCAAGGCATTTGCACAAAAGCATAACCAAGAAATGTCTGAAATGGATTATGGGTTTCGTGTGAGCTCCATTGGGAGTAGCGTGTTATCTAGACAGATGGTGTGTAATGTAACCATCGATATTGGAGGGCATAAATTTGGAGCCAATTTAGTGGTTTTGCCTGGACTAAGTATGGATGTAGTCTTAGGTATGAGTTGGATGACTATGTGGAACGCTGTGTTAGACACTGCAAACAGAACTCTTACCTTATCTGATAGTCGGACAGGTAACAAACTTCGTGTATCCCGTCCTTGGGGTGCCGATTTTGTTGACCTATCTTGCACTCTTGCTATAGAAGATCTCTGTTGGTAGTTCTTAGCTTCACTAAAGATAGAGCTAGGCACTATCCCCGATAACGGCCCAGAAATGCTTGTTGGCACTTGCTAACGTTGTTACTAGGAGTAGACTATGAAATCTATTCCTGGCAACGGAGTCAGAAGTGCTTGTACCAAGTCCGATCACTATACCTAAAGGAGTGAAGCTAAAGCAGCTATCTACTAATGCCAAGCGGGGTTGTCAATCCCGACAATAGTAGGAGCTAGCTAGCGAGAATGCAATCTACCAGGAGGAGATTCTGCAAGCGCACAGAACTATCGTAGTAGCACTTCGCCTGGGAGTACCAGGTGTCGATTTATTTGATCCCAAGGGAAGGCTAGGGTGGTGTAAGAGTTGAGTCAAGGAGGGAATGAGAGTCAAAGAAAAGAGAAAAGGGAAAAGGGGAGAAGGGAAGATGAAAGGCTAGAAAGAATATGTGAGTGGATAGGTAAGGATGAAATGGATGGCTAAGGTAGGGTGGATGGATAGGTAGGTAAAGGGGATTACGATAACTAAAGGTAACTAAGATAACTAAGATAACTAACTAGTCCTAGTAACTAGTTCTAGGTAACCACTAAGCAAGATAACAACGAAGCAAGATAGCTACGAAGCAGGGCAGGCAAAAGACAATAAAGTAACTAAGTTAAGTATAGTTTTAGTCCTATCTTGTCAAGTATCGAGGCGTACTAGCCTTTACCACTTACTTAGGTTGAATGCTAGCACAACGAGCCTTACTGTTAAACTAGGCCAACTACGTGGTGGAATTCAAGGCGCATAGGGCTGTCACCACCTGCTTGCTACCACAGCTATCCGGGGGTCCAGCCGTATCTGAAGGTAAGTCTATAACTAAGCATCACGCTTAACTATATTCCAACTATCTCTATCCTAGCTCTGAATAGAGACACCCTTGCGGACGTCAGAGCAAACACTTGACTTGATAAGATAAACACTAAACTAACTAACCAACCTATTGGCAAAGATCAAACACTAAGCTCACTAGAGATTAACTACTATGGCTAAGTGAATTAAACTGTAGGGTAGCTAGGCACTCAAGCAATCAATCAAGTATACCACTCAATACTGATAAGTAGAATAAAGTAATACTTGAAATGATAAAATAGAATAAAGTAAAGTGCTTGAGTAACAAGAGCAAAACCTGAACTGGAGATGAAGGAAGACTCTTCCCAGCTCCAGAGCCGATCACTCGCACGCCTCTACTCTTGAGCTAAGCCTTGAGCAGTGCTACCGCGAGGGCGAAGATGCCTTGCTCAACTAGCTACCTACTTGCCTAAGCTCTCTGAGCTTCTAACCTAACTCTCACTTCTCTTGCTTGGAGTTGCTTTGCTTGGAATGGTACGAATGGAGAGGTGCCTCTAGGGGGGTATTTATAGCTTGAGAAGTGAGGGGGGTTCTTATAGGGGGCAGCCCACCCGACATAGGGTTAGGTCAGGTGGCGGGCGCCACTCCCCACTGGCGGCCGCCAGGGCACTGGCCATTGGATGAACCGCCTCTGCATCAACGGCATCCAGGAGGTTGTCCGAGGCGGTTTGGAGGTCGGTTGCATGTCCTAGCAACCGCCCATCAGCCTTGATCCGCGTCACTTCATCCTGAGCCGTCTGATGCCACTGACCTAGTGACCAAGGGCCAAGATTTGGCCCTGGGAAGGCCACACGGATCGGTGACATGGCAGGGGGGTGAAGTTGGGCCAACCCAAGTGGCGGGCGCCACTTGTAGCTGGCGGGCGCCACCCCTCTTAGGCCCATTTGGGCCCTGCTGAGTGGGCTCGGCTCCTGGTGGGTCAAAATGTCCAAATTTGGCTCAAATCCTGCATTCAAATAGAATTCTATGGACATGTGGAATTCGGTTAGTTTGAAACCTATTTGACTACATTTCATGCCTTTTCGGTGGATTTTAGGGTCAAATGTTGACGGTAAAACAGGTGTTTAAGGACCGTCAACAATCTCTCCAAAATTCCAGTTGTCAGGGATTTTCCGGATGTTTTCCCAGATGAGTTACCAGGGTTACCACCCAAGAGAGCAGTAGAGTTTGCAATAGAGTTGTTACCAGGGACTGCACCAATCTCTAGGAGACCGTATCGAATGCCACCCAATGAATTGGCAGAACTCAAGACCCAGATCAAGGAACTCTTAAGTAAGGGGTTCATTCAACCTAGTGTGTCAGAATGGGGTTGCCCAGCTCTGTTTGTCAAGAAAAAGGATAAGTCCTTACGCATGTGTGTGGATTATCGTCCACTCAATGTTGTGACTGTTAAGAATAAGTATCCATTACCAAGAATAGATATCCTCTTCGACCAGTTATCCAGAGCCAAGGTGTTTTCCAAGATTGATTTAAGGTCAGGTTATCATCAGATCCGAATCCGACAACAAGATATCCCAAAGACTGCTTTCTCAACCAGATACGGATTGTATGAGTATCTTGTTATGTCCTTTGGATTAACAAATGCTCCAGCATACTTCATGAGTTTGATGAACTTTGTGTTTATGCCAGAATTGGACAAGTTTGTAGTGGTGTTCATTGATGATATTCTGGTTTACTCGAAAAATGTAGAAGATCATGCAGAGCACTTGAGGATTGTCTTATCTAGACTCAGGGAGCATAAGCTCTATGCTAAGTTTAGCAAGTGTGAGTTTTGGATGAAGAAGGTACATTTTCTTGGTCACATTCTGTCAGAAGAAGGAATCTCAGTGGATCCCAGTAAAGTGCAGGAAGTCATGGACTGGAAAGCTCCTACTTCAGTTGGTGAGATTCGAAGCTTCTTGGGCTTAGCAAGGTATTATCATCGATTCATCCCGGATTTCTCCAAGATTGCAAAGCCTATGACAAGTTTGTTGCGAGAAGAATCAGAAATTTGAATGGACAGAGGAGTGCGAAACGACTTTCCGTACCTTGCGGAAGCTGTTGACCACTGCTCCTGTTTTAGCACAGCCAGATATTGAAAAGCCATTCAATGTCTTTTGTGATGCATCGAAGGTTGGCTTAGGATGTGTTCTTATGCAAGAAGGCAGAGTAATTGCTTATGCTTCTCGGCAATTAAGGAAGCATGAAGTGAACTACCCAACACATGATTTGGAATTGGCTGCAGTTGTACACGCTCTAAAAATTTGGAGACATTATTTGCTTGCAAATGTTTGCAATATGTATACAGATCACAAAAGTCTCAAGTATATCTTCACTCAGGCAGAATTGAACATGAGGCAGAGAAGATGGCTTGAATTGATTAAGGATTACAATCTCCAGATTCACTATCATCCCGGTAAAGCAAACGTGGTAGCCGATGCTCTGAGTCGGAAATCGCATTGTAATGCTATGAAGCTACTACCAGAAGATGAATTCAGTCTAATGCATCCTGCAGTACTACATGATTTGGAGTTACGCAGTACATTGGTTGATCAAATCATAGAAGGACAGAAAACTAATAAGGGAATCTACCATATCAAGGAAAGGCTCAAGGATGAAACAGAAGCCGATAAGCATTTTCGAGTGGATGAAAATGGAGTTCTATGGTTCAACCAGCGGCTAGTGGTGCCTAAGGATAGAGAACTCAGAAACCGGATTATGGACGAAGCACATTTGTCCAAGTTATCTATTCATCCTGGAAGTGCGAAGATGTATCAAGATTTGCGTCCCAGATTTTGGTGGACTCAAATGAAGAAGGAAGTTGCTGCTTATGTGGCCAGATGTGACACATGTTGTCGAGTGTTGACACTCCTTAATGGAATCACTCTAAGATAGACTTCATAAACAATAACCTAGTGAAGGCACTAAGAAGTGTACGAGACACTACTAGCATCACTTAACGTCAAGTTGTCATCCCCAACATGAAACTAGCAATGTGACTCTAAAGATAAATATTTACCCGCAAGCGCACAGATAAATACACCCGTTGTAGAAGCATTTTACCCAGAGATGTTCCAAGTATCGTTATTTATATTTAGCACTAGAAATGAAGTGAGATAAATAAGGACAAAAACTACTCTACACATGTGATAGGAGAATTTAGAACAAAGTAAGAACACACTCCTTTATCCTAAACAGGCATCAATCACAATAATGAGGTACACTATAAATGATAAAAGATCAATCTATGATAGTCCTTAGAGCATTTCAACTTAGACAAGGCATGCGCATTAGAATAGACATTATAAAGAAGTATTTCTAAGTTATTCTAATTATAAGTCATAATATACATTGATTAGTGCAATTATATTTGGCAATCATTGGCTAGGTTATCCCATATTCATATTCAAGAGGCAACTCCATAGTAAAGGTGCCAAACAGAGTAACCCCTAAACCATGAGTTAACTGAGCCATACTGAACACTACATTCGGGAGGTGGAATACAAAGGACTGAACAGGCATGTCACACCCGCGATCTACCACTCTATCCGGAACATAGGACGCATTCGCAGATAAATAGTGTATAGGCATCACACCTACACATCATTTATCATCCACCCGTTGATCATTAAGATGAGCGCTATACGAACATGAGTATAAACATGATGATAATCTATATATGCCAAATATATAATCAAAGCATACTACAAGCAGTATAATTAAGAATATAGTAATTAATGTCTTAATCATATCAATTATATCTAAACTATTATGAACTAGCACAAAATGATGAACAATATGATGAACTAGAACACATAGATGAACTAGAAGATGAACTAGACGATGATCTAGAACTAGAAGATGAACAATGAAGAACAATGAAGAACTAAAAGAACAATTATGAACTAGAAACATAATTAGATCCATAATGTTGATACAAGAGAGAAGATCTTGGGTTTACCAAGCCTTCTCGCGACTAGATCCGGAATCCAAGCGAAGCTTGCCTCTTCTAATTCTAATTCTATCTAGCTATGCTTAAGTTGATGTGGCTCTAAGGAAATTAGGGTTTCTGATTGATCCTCCTCCTCTTCTAATGACTTGAGATCTGATGATGATGGAGAGGGGGGTCTGGGGCTGCTTATATAGCCCGAGGTGGAGTAGGGGGCAAGGAATCACCATGTATCGCCCACCGTTGGATCAAACCGACTTCAGGGACGGAGGAGATGCATCCTAGGAGGCGGTGGAAGAATGTTCCAGAAGGCGGAGGCGAAACGGCCTCTGTGGCCGACCGGTCGGTCCCGGGTTCGGACCGGTCGGTCTGGCCCAGTGGGCCCACGTGGTGGCCCGCCTCGTGGTGTCTTCTGGTGTCTTCTAGATCCTTCTTTTGCAGATTTCGTCGCGAAATTAATATCTTTTCATCTGGGACTCCAAATATAGCAAATGATATGTCCGTTTCGATCGTCTCGATGAGCCCTTCGCAATGGTGCACTCCAATTCATCACTTGAGGTACTTTTATATGGTGAAATATTGATGTCCTACAAAACAAGTGAGAGCACCAAAACTCGTGGAACTTGTTAGTTTCAAACCCTACAACTATGCTTTGTGATTCATTTAGTGTCATTTCATGCAATAGTTGATGGTTAATTATGAGCATTAGTGAGCGTCAACAAGTTCCCCCAAGCTTACCTTTTGCTAGTCCCTTAGCAAATAGTCATGATGAATCAGGAATTGCTACTATGCTTTCACATCTCAATGGAACATATGTTCAAACAAAAAATCTTCCCTTGGATTAGAGTTAACTATTTAGACTTTCTCATATTACGTTTAACTATGGAGCTTTTTGCCTTCACCTGAATCTTTAAACAATTGAAAGATAGAACAATCAAGTTAAGCACTGTATCTCTAACTCTTTGATCAACCTTCATTCTAGAGTTTTTATATATTTTTAAAATGGAAATTAGAGATTCTTCTGTATGACACTCTCAAATCGCTCTTTTATATTTTATGATTCCTTACTGATGCATTTTCCTTCTTTTCTATGAATATATATATCTGGAGCTTTAAGAAGTGAAAAGCATATCTTACCAAGTCAAAGTTCAAAGCTAGGGAGAAAGATGTCATACTCATAGATCAAGAACTTATAACTTTTGAATTTTGTCATCTCTTGCTGGCATATTGTAATTAGAGGGACCATGGGCTATCTTTCTTTTTCTCTTTCATATTTTTATCACAATGTTTTTTCTCTTAAGGTAGTCGGACACTTGTCCCTTTTTATTTCCTCCTTATCATATTTTTGCATAGCTCATGCCTCTAACACAATACTACTTCGGAAGAGTGAATCTTTTAATAAAACATTCTTGATCTCTAGAGCATGATAAATCTCTCAACCATAACTAAAAACTTAGAACAAAGCAAGTAGCCTTATCTTAAGATCATATTAATGGCTCTGGGTAGGAATTCATGTGATGTCATACATGATCTCATCATGTGTTTTTAATCTTTTCAAAATGTAAATCTCCAGAATTCTAGTATCTCTAGGAATTAGATAAACAGTAGCTCAAACTTTTATATCATATCTCACAATTATCTAAACTTTAGATCAATCATTTGCCATCCACAGGTTTTAGGTTCAGAGTTTATTCAGAACAACTTTCTCTAAAACTCAAGAAAATTTAAGTTTGAACAATAGGTACTTAAGAGGGATTACGGCAGAGCAACTATTCCTCATTTTCATCATGAGCAAAATTAATTTCATATCAACTTAGGCATTTATTCATTATATACTACATTTATTTGGTTTTATAATAGTTATTCATCTTTTTATGGGTTTTTATATATAATGACCTGGATCTAGCTAAAACGAACTAATAGTAAATAAAAATAGTCGTGGTACGATACTTATCGTGATAACTGAGGGTGCTCTCCCCCAAGCTGGATCTTGACGTGATCTTTTCCCCAAAAGATGAGTAGACCATCAGCAGTGGCTTAAGTCCCTCTCTTCTTTATTTCCTGCTGAACTTAAAAATAGACAACACAACTAGTGGAACTTGATTAAGTGTTAGTGATAAATATTCTTTCCCTTTATCTAGTTGTCTAAAGCTCTTAAGATCATTTATGTTCTTCCTTTCCACTAAGCAGAAATTCAGCAGTTCTCTACAGTGTCTCTTTTTAGATTTAATGGTGAGCCTTCATGTGCCCACATATTTTTGTCTCTCTTTTTTTTTAATTAATGGTGAGCCTTCATGTGCCCACATATTTTTGTTTTTTTAAGGGTGAGCCTTCATGTGCTCACATATTTTTGGTGTTTTGAATTTATTTATAGAATGAAAAGCTTAAGAGGATAAAGATACTTATGTGGATACATGGGGTGCCTCCCCTCAAGCTAAACGTTGACGTAGTCACTTTGCAATGCAGCAGACTGGCAGTGGATATGTCCTTCCTCTATTAGAGTTTTGATTGATGTTGATGTTTGTTGAGACAGTGCTCCAACAGTGGATGGAGCATTCACTTGTTCATCAGCTTTTCTTGGTCTTCCAAATCCTGTGAAACTCAAATAGACAACAAAACTTGTGGAACAGATTAAGCATTAGCGGTTGATCACTCAAGCCTTAGTTGTCTAGAATTTCAGTAAGATCTCTTTCTCAATGTTTTTATATACGATGCAAGAAAAATGCAACAGGATGAATGTATGCATATTTATTTTTAGTATTATTATATTATTAATATTATTATTATATTTTTTATGCCACCACGGTGAATATTCCTGTGGGTTTTTACACACCATAGAATTATTCACATGGGGCTTCATGGTTTATGATGTAGTGTAACAAATGCAATATTTTTGTTTCCTTTTCTAATGCAATGCAGAAATTAATTTATTACTAAAGAAATATGGATAACTACCGAGTTACCTTCCGGCGAGGATTCGATGTTTATAGTCTATCGAACAAGACTTCTTGCACGCTCTTTATTCTTCCTTGGGTGCGTCAACAGATCCTCGTGGTGAAGACCTTAGTTGTACTTCAGTAGAACTCTCTTTCTTCTTCAAGTGGCTGGTGGACTTGTCTCCTCTGGTTCACTTCTCTTCATATTCTTTAATGGGTGTTGGCATGGTCATTTACTTTGAATCCTTGACAGCGTAGATGTTCATCACTTCTCTTGAGCTATAACCATTGATGATTGGCTCTTGAGTGGACGAAGACTTCGTCGGCATCATAGTGGAATTCCTATCTTGTGTTGAAACTCAGATAGACAACAAAGCTCGTGGAATAGATTAAGGGTTAGTGAAAAAACTACACCTTAATTATTTTAGAGTCTTGATTTATTTCTTTCAAGCACAAAGCAACAGAGTTTTGGATTTCCATTTATGTATGTGAGTTAATGATGGTGCAAAAACTATTTTATCACATATGTATCAAGAAAATAGGAGGTAAATGTCAAACTCACATTTTAAAGTGAAGCATTAATACTGTAAGCTAGCAACATCCTCTAGAATTCATGAAACTTTGGGAGATCACTCTTTGTACAGTGTGTCCTACTCGAAAAACTAAGGCAGAGATCAAGTGCATGAGTTCTGCTGGTGAGAAAACACCAATAGAACCAAAACTTCATTTACTCTACTCTAACCTTAGGCACATTTAATATGATAAGATTGGTATTTTGTGCATTGTTTCATTCTTAAAACATGGGTGATGAAATCAGAAGAGTGAGCATGAATTTGACAACGAGGGTTGAGTTGTTCAAGACTAAGTGATTAAAAGAGTGATACTCAAAGAACAAAGCATGTTGAGTTTTTTTTCTAGATTAAACATTTAAAGTTGTAACTCAAACATTTTGATTTTTTTATTTATTTAAGTGCAGGGCAAGACCAAGGGAAAGCTTTTGTAGAGAATGATCACTTACCTTAAAATATTACCTTCATCATTGAAACGCAATGGCGCCATGTGTTGAGGGATAAGGGATAGATGATCTATCATGACCCCTTCCTTTTGTTTGAAGCTTCTCCTTGCATCTTGAGCTTGTTCCTGAACATCTTGTCTCCTGTGTTGCACTTTATCTTCCTCAACCTCTAAGCTATCCTTTTTCTCTCTCCTCATGAATTATGTTTGGACTTATTGCTCCACTTATTATTTTATTCCTGAAAGCATTAGTGGACAACACATACCCGAAGGGATATACATGTAATAACAAGGGTAGTGTTGTCATAGAGCTAAAGTCACTTTCTATGCTATAGAGAAGTTAATCTTGGCATTTTAATTAGCATAGAACTTGTATCCCATATTTTATTTACCTTCATTGTTCACCATTACTTCTTCTCTAAAGGATTAATTTTATTTTGTATCTTAAGTTTGATTTTCAAGCACGGAATTTGTGAAATCATTCAAACTTAAAGAGACAAAGTAACAGTGAGTAGAGAGATTGCAAACCAGTGTGTTGGGATGTTGACAGTTTCTTGATTGGGAGGATGAGCATGGTTGTAGAATTTTTGGAAGAGCTAGCCTTCCTCCGCACACTTAGACAAAGGCAAGTGTGAATGTTGAAGCATCCCTCGCGTTGTAATTGCAACTCCCATGTTCTCGGATAGTGTTCACCCTGCAGTGGTTAGTGACAAGAATACCCGAAGGGAACTAGTGCTAAGAACATTATTATCATTATTATTATTTTTTTTTGTAAATTAAGACAAGATTAAATTTAAAAAGTCATAACATAACTACCGATTGACCTCTCGGCGAGGGCTCGCAGTTTTAGGTTCGTTGAGCAAGACTTTTCTTTAATGGACACATCCCCGAGGGAATATATAAAGTTGAAATACAGGTCGTCCACTGTTAAATTTATAATCCTTATCTATGCTAATGGGTAGATGGATTTGGAATTGTTTTAGCATAGACATGATTCATCATAGTTCATAGACAACTTGGTGGCTGTATTATTTCATGGCTCAAGGCAAAGGTAGCTTATAGCAAAAGACAAAGTGAATATTCTTTGATACTTACAATTCAGTGATGAATGAGCCATGTCTTTTGTGTGAAGTTGTTGGAGCACTTCATATGCCTTGCTTCATCCCAGTGTGAGTTCATCTCTTGACTTCCCCATTTTGATATTGAGAGATTTCTACAGGGGTTAGTCCAACAAAATAACCGATATCTACTAGAGCATACTCTTGGTTCAAAAATCAAACTAGATGCCATGTCTAATTTAATCTAGGAAAGCATTTTAACCTAAGCACCATGCTTAATTTAAAAAGCCTTTGAATGTAAGATCAACACTCCTAGACTAAGCACCATGCTTAATTTAAAAGTTGTATGAACATACTCCAAACCTTAAGCATATTATAGTAAATAACAGTGGCATGAAAGCACTACAGAGATTCACTTTAATGGAGATGAAAGAGTGTGATCAAGGTGAGTAGTATATATATTTTTTTTCTTTTTTTTCTTTTTAGATGCACATAACATGAGTGGATGCAAGTGATAAAAATTAAACATGTATGAGAGAACATAAACTAAATGGAGTGAATGTATGATGATATGCAAAAGATTTAATAAGATAACTACTCATCAATTTAAAGTCCATGAGCAAGACTGACTCACCTCGATTAAACTTACCATGACTCACAATGGAATTGTGAGTGGTACAACGTCTGGTGTCGTCACTCGTCACGTGCTTGAAAACTTGTAACGTTGATCTTCTTCGATCCTTGTGGGAGTTTGTCGGAAAGTCACAGTGACAACAATTGTCTATACCTTATCTGGTTGATTCCTAACAAAGTGGTTGAATGGATCTTGAGGCTTGAGCAAAGCCTCTGGACCCGCAACGTAGTTTGTCGGAAGTTCAAAAACAGTCATACACCTCACCCTGCATAAGATCAAAACTATACAAAAGCTAGGGTGGGCCTGTTTGGATAAAGGGTGAATAATATATCTCAATTATCACATGTGTAAGAGTTCTCCTAGATGTTGAAAATGTATTCTAGCTATCGTCCTTAATTACTCATTCATTCCCCGGCAGCGGCGCCAAAAATGCTTGTGGACACTCCTTAATGGAATCACTCTAAGATAGACTTCATAAACAATAACCTAGTGAAGGCACTAAGAAGTGTACGGGACACTACTAGCATCACTTAACGTCAAGTTGTCATCCCCAACATGAAACTAGCAATGTGATTATATCATGGCACTGACTCTAAAGATAAATATTTACCCGCAAGCGCACAGATAAATACACCCGTTGTAGCAGCATTTTACCCAGAGATGTTCCAAGTATCGTTATTTATATTTAGCACTAGGAATGAAGTGAGATAAATAAGGACAAAAACTACTCTACACATGTGATAGGAGAATTTAGAACAAAGTAAGAACACACTCCTTTATCCTAAACAGGGATCAATCACAATAATGAGGTACACTATAAATGATAAAAGATCAATCTATGATAGTCCTTAGAGCATTTCAACTTAGACAAGGCATGCGCATTAGAATAGACATTATAAAGAAGTATTCCTAAGTTATTCTAATTATAAGTCATAATATACATTGATTAGTGCAATTATATTTGGCAATCATTGGCTAGGTTATCCCATATTCATATTCAAGAGGCAACTCCATAGTAAAGGTGCCAAACAGAGTAACCCCTAAACCATGAGTTAACTGAGCCATACTGAACACTACATTCGGGAGGTGGAATACAAAGGACTCAACAGGCCTGTCACACCCGCGATCTACCACTCTATCCGGAACATAGGACGCATTCATAGATAAATATTGTATAGGCATCACACCTACACAGCATTTATCACCCACCCGTTGATCATTAAGATGAGCGCTATACGAACATGAGTATAAACATGATGATAATCTATCTATGCTAAATATATAATCAAAGCATACTACAAGCAGTATAATTAAGAATATAGTAATTAATGTCTTAGTCATATCAATTATATCTAAACTATTATGAACTAGCACAAAATGATGAACAATATGATGAACTAGAACACATAGATGAACTAGAAGATGAACTAGACGATGATCTAGAACTAGAAGATGAACAATGAAGAACAATGAAGAACTAGAAGAACAATTATGAACTAGAAATATAATTAGATCCATAATGTTGATACAAGAGAGAAGATCTTGGGTTTACCGAGCCTTCTCGCGACTAGATCCGGAATCCAAGCGAAGCTTGCCCCTTCTAATTGTAATTCTATCTAGCTATGCTTAAGTTGATGTGGCTCTAAGGAAATTAGGGTTTCTGATTGATCCTCCTCCTCTTCTAATGACTTGAGATCTGATGATGATGGAGAGGGGGGTCTGGGGCTGCTTATATAGCTCGAGGTGGAGTAGGGGGCAAGGAATCGCCATGTATCGCCCACCGTTGGATCAAACCGACTTCAGGGACGGAGGAGATGCATCCTAGGAGGCGGTGGAAGAATGTTCCAGAAGGCGGAGGCAAAACGGCCTCTGTGGCCGACCGTTCGGTCCCGGGGTGGGACCGGTCGGTCTGGCCCAGTGGGCCCACGTGGTGGCCCGCCTCGTGGTGTCTTCTGGTGTCTTCTAGATCCTTCTTTTGCAGATTTCGTCGTGAAATTAATATCTTTTCATCCGGGACTCTGAATATAGCAAATGATATGTCTATTTCGATCGTCTCGACAAGCCCTTCATAATGGTGCACTCCAATTCATCACTTGGGGTACTTTTATATGGTGAAATATTGATGTCCTACAAAACAAGTGAGAGCACCAAAACTCGTGGAACTTGTTAGTTTCAAACCCTACAACTATGCTTTCTGATTCATTTAGTGTCATTTCATGAAATAGTTGATGGTTAATTATGAGCATTTGTGAGCGTCAACATCGAGTAAAGGCTATTCACTTGAAACCAACTGGAATGCTTCAGCCATTAGCTATACCTGAATGGAAATGGGAAGAGGTGAGCATAGATTTTATCGTCGGTCTACCCACCACTCAAAAGGGTAACGATTCGATTTGGGTAATTGTGGATCGTCTCACTAAGACCGCACATTTTATTCCGGTCAGGACCAGTTACAAAGCCCCGGATTATGCCGAGATCTACATGAGTCAGATTGTTCGACTTCATGGTGTACCGAAGGTTATAGTTTCTGATCGAGGATCGCAGTTTACTGCACCATTTTGGGAGAAATTGCAAAAGGAGTTAGGCACGGATTTAGTCCGAAGCTCAGCCTATCATCCGCAAACATCAGGACAAACGGAAAGAGTAAATCAAGTACTAGAAGATATGTTAAGAGCCTGTGTTATATCAGCGAAAGGTTCTTGGGAAAAATGGTTACCTTTGGCAAAATTTGCTTACAATAACAGATATCAAGAAAGTATTCAGATGGCGCCTTTTGAAGCTCTATATGGTAGAAGATGCAGAACACCGATAAACTGGGTAGAACCAGGAGAACGTCGGTACTATGGGATTGACTTTGTCAAAGAAGCAGAAGAACAAGTTAGGATAATTCAGCAACATATCGCAGCTGCACAGTCCCGACAGAAAAGCTATGCCGATAAACGAAGAAGACCACTTGAGTTCAAGGTTGGTGACTATGTTTATTTGAAGGATTCGCCTATGAAAGGTGTGAAACGCTTTGGAGTTAAAAGGAAGTTAGCACCAAGGTTTGTGGGACCATACAGAATTGTGAAAAGGAGGGGAAAAGTAGCTTATCAGCTATAGTTGCTGGAACATTTGAAGGCTATATTTCCTGTGTTCCACGTCTCATAGTTAAAGAAATGTCTTAGAGTGCCAGAAGAAGAGGTACAACCAGCCCGTATCAAGTTGCAATCCGATCTCACTTATTCAGTAGAACCATGTCAAGTGCTCGATGAAAAAGAGAGAGCAACCCGTGGGAGAATAGTGAAGCAATATAAAGTATCTTGGAGTGAGCAAGATGATCGGGATGCTACTTGGGAGACGGACAACTATCTAAAGGAGGTGTATCCACGCTTTTATAAGAAATGGTTCTTAATTCAAATCTCGGGATGAGATTTCTTTAAGGAGGGGAGGCCTGTAACACCCTAGGTGTTAAGCAATCCTAAAATGCATAATTTGACATAGCATGAGCATAGCATCTCATCATTTCATGTGCATTTGTTTGTATGAATGTTTAAGTCCTTGCTTAGTCTCTAGTGTAACCTTGTTTTGCTTTCTATTTCTGACTTAGTGCCTTAAAACAAAGTTGTAGATCTTGATGAAAGAAACAACTTTGCTTAAAAGCACTTTCTCAGAAAAAGCTTTTAAAATGTTATTTCTTGAATTAGGAAAATAGATTAGAAGTCAATTTCTTTTTCTAAGCAGAATTTGGACTTGAGCCTTAAAGATGAATTGTTCCTTGCAAAATTCTAAGCAACTTTGCTTTTAGGACCTTTTCCTAATTCGGCTTAGTTTGGGAGTTATGGAGCATCAAAGTTTTGATCAAAACCTCATTAGTTTAAACCTGTCAGTGGGCCCTGCCTGTCAGCCACCCTTTCTTCCTCCCCGCGCGCGCCGCCCGCCTCCGCCGGCAGAAACCGCCCCGCCGCCACGAGACCGCCTCGCCGGCCGGCCAAACCGCCGACTTCGCCGTCCGTGGTTTGCGCCGAGCTCACCACGTCGCCCAGGCACCCGGTGCTCGCTCGCCGCGTGGCCGCTCAACCCTGGCGCCGCTGCAGCCGGTCGGGAGCTTCTCCCCGACGGCAACCAGCCAGGTGCAATGCACCTAGCCCTTCATTCCTTTTGCCTTCGCTCCGCCTTGCGCTCGCAAGCCAAGTGCTCACTCTCTCTCCCGCTCTCTCGCTCACAAACTCGCCAGCCACCTCCACCATCTTCTCCAGTTCACCCAAACCGCCAATGCCGCCGAGCTTCACCGAGCAATTGCTCGCTCCCCGTCGCACCGCCGCTCGATTCCTTCCGCAAACCTCTCCACCTTGACCTCCTCTTTCTTCAGCAAGGGTTGGTTTCCCCTCTTCTCCTCTCTAGCCGGCGGAACATCGATTGCCATCCTCGGGTTCCCGCCATGGCCGCCGCCGTGACCATAGCTTGGTCCGGCCATCTCCGGCCAAACCATCTCAAATCAAGCCCAGTTCTTACGTCCTCGACCTCCGTAGATGCTTAGGGTTAGATGGAGACCCTTCTCTTGCCATGTTTCGACCGGAACAGAGCCATGCCGCCGCCATGTCTGCCGCGGGCCACCGCCGTGCCTGGCGCCGGACAATGCCGAGGCCGGCAAGGCTCGACAGAAGCCTCGGGAGGGAGCTTAGGGAGTGCTTGAGCTGGTGCTTGCGTCGCCAAGCCTTGGAATAGCCCGGCAAGGCCGCGGCGTAGAGATGTCGCGCCGCCGATCCGCCATTGCCGCCGTCGAGCTTGCTCCGGTGATGCTCTGGCCGTGCGACCTAGCCGACCGTGTCCGCCTCGTGATGGTGAGTCTAGTGGTAGGGTCGGTGACGCCTGAAACCTCGCCGCCGGCGAGCTAGAGCCAGTCAACTCCGGCGGGAGCGGTCTGCCTCCGACGCGTGGGCCCGTTGACCGCTGACGCGTGGGGTCGCCCTGACCAGCGGGTCCCGCTTGGCAGAGAAGGAGAGAGAGAGAAGGAGAGAAGTCTGTGTGCAATAGCGCTCAGGATAGCCGGGTGCGCGAAGCGTTTTCGCTTGTGTCTGCGGGTGCCCTTTTCCGGGTGTCTGTAGCGTTTAGGATAGGATTTTCTTTAAAATGAGTTTTTTAGAATTTGTGTAAAGGCTTCAAAAATTCACACAAGGCTCATTTTAAGTCCAAATCCTGTGAAACAAATTTTGTTGTGTTAAGCATGTTTAGATCTATCTGTGAAAAATGTTAAATGCATTTTTGGTGATACTTTTATGTGTAGGTTAAATTAAATTGGGAATTTGCTGTTAACTTTGAAAATGCATAACTAATTCTGTAGAGGTCAGAAAAATGTGATTCCAGCTTTGCTAGGTTTGTTTAGATGAGTGGTTTCAGGGAAAAATATAATATGAAGTTGTTCTGTGAAATATTTTTGCAGTAGCCTTTAAAATAGTTAAATGTTATTTTCTTGTAAAATTTGTAGTAATTAAAATATGAGGAATATGAACTTGATAATTTTTGTAGACTGCTCTTGTGCTAAAAAGTTTAGAAGAAAAATGTGAAAATTGTTGTTTGACACATTCTGTTAGGTGGTGTAGTTCAAAGCACCTTTTCACCATATTATTTGTCTTTTTCATAGGAGACAATGTTTAAATGCAAATGGCCTAAAATTTGGATAGTGGACTGCTCTGTGTAGTGTTAATCTATGATAATTTTTGTAGATTTTTCTGAAGCTGTCTAGAATGGGTTGCTGTTATAGGCATGATTAAAATGAATTTATTTCAGCAAGTAATTAGAGGAAAATAGGTTCATTAAGTGAATCTAGCTGTGGTAATTATATAGCTTAACAAGTTGATTATGATAGATTAAATGTTTGGCTAGATGTTATGGTCTTTTATAAATATTAGGATGATGTTGACTACCTTGTTGAAGAGAATGCAGTAGATGACATGTGCTTATCTCCTCATTGCTGTTAATCCTGTGCATCACATATGCATTCTATGTGGATTCATCCTATTCATACACATTATGCACCAAACAGGATCAACGGAAGAGACCCAGACCCAGCCGACACAGGAAGAGCCCAACCAGGAGGAGAACCTGACCGAGGAAGCCGGAGCCCGATGCCGAAGAGCTACCAGAGTGCCGCGACCACCGTCCGTCGGACTTTGAGAAAGGCAAGCCCCGGAGCATTCTAACTCCTACGGTTTGCAAATGTTTTACAATTAACCTGATGATGAATGTTGCATTAGGTTATAGGAATTGATTGCTACCGTTGATGCATTATTACTTATCCTTGTCCACCTACAATATATCTTGATATCCATGTTTAGGTCTAGGCTCGTTATATGCTTAGCCCTGCTTAGATCGGTAAAAGTCGGGTGATTTCCTGTCTCCCGCAGTAGGTGGATACTAATCATGTTTAGCCTGTGCTATCATGAATATAACCATAAGATAATAAATTGGAGACAGAGGCGGGATGTAAGAGCAGCAGGACATGGGTCCTGTGTGCTAGTAGGCTCCCGTCTGTGTCGCATAGGACCCGTTCGGGCATGTCCCTTCAGTCAAATTGAACGCGTCGATCACTTAACGGAGTAGGTCGGAGTACCTCCCGCGAAGCCGAGTAAGGTTATTCGAGCCGGTGATGGAGATGTTGACGCCTAACACCCAGGGCCTCAGCTGTACCATGGGCAACTATTCTGATCAACCTGGCATGGTCCGAGGGCAGGCAAGGCCTGATTGACCTGGCATGACCGTGGACAGTTATAGCTTGAGCGACCTAGCACTGAGATAACCCCCGGTGTAGAACGACCCATGGCCGTCCCGCGCGTTGTGTTCTCGAATCTCCTGACTGGTAGCTTACGACTGCCGTAGCCGGAATGTGCCGGGCGAGTGTGAGACATTTTATCCCCAGCTGGTAGGAATAGATTATAATTGCCATAGCTCCTGGACAATGAGCAATTGACTGTAGACCATCGCCCGTAGAACTTATGGAACTAAGATGGTTATGGAATCTGAAACGCTATTGATGAAATAGTCACTCTTGATTGATTAATTAGCCAAGTGCTTGTTTTAGTGCAGGTACAAACCTAGTAAGGTAGAGTTAATTATTAAAAGCAATTGCCAATACTCTAAACTGAGTTTTATTACTAAAGCTTTCATGCAAAGGAGTATGTATAGCCAACCCCACCTATATAGCCTACATGATCCTTGGTGTCTCATTATTTTTGGTTTATGACGGGTAAGTCTAGCTGAGTACCTTCTTGTACTCAGGGTTTTATTCCCTTGTTGTTGCAGATGGCCAATGCTTTTATGGCTATTGTGAGAATTGCTTATACCCGGTGACGGGAGATGACTAGACCAAGGGCATGGTCACCAATTATCTTATCTGTTACTTTTGTGGACCTGATCAGACTGATGGCACTGTATTAAGAACGATCCAAACTTATGTTTAAGACTATGTTGCTTCCGCTACTACAATCAAACTATGGTTTGTATTATTGTTTCGTACTCTGATGTAATTTGAACTATGTGCAACTGTGATGTAATCTGTGGACATGTTCGCTGAACTGCTACGATCTTGGCTGGATGTTGTTGAAATGATTTGAAATCCTTCGAGATTTCCGGACTATCGGGTTTGTACGAGCTTAAGTACTTGATGATCTTTGCTATAAGTGAGGATCTCGGTGCTTAATCTGGTGCAAATTGGTTGGTTCTGCTACACGCGGTGGAGGGAAACGCTCAACAAAGCCTCCGCCACGGGGTCCGTACCCTGCAAAGTCAGTACCCCGTCGGGCAACACCTCCCTAACGCCTAGGACCTTGAGGCACAGCACCTCTAGGCCTAGCAACTCTCCTCGGAGCTCTCCTCTGAACATTCAGCACCTGTACATCATGGGAAGGATAGTACATGTCCGCATTGTTCAACTCCCTGGCGCGGCGCTCCTCTCTCTTGCGCCGAAAGTAGAACTCCCTCAAGTGTCCATCTCTCCCACAGTGCTCACAATGGTACCTCACCGCTCTCATAGGGGGTTGTTGGTACTCACGGTAGTGGGTGTGGATCACTTTGCCCTTCTATGGCATAAGCTCCTCCTGGATAGGTGGCATTGTATCAAGCTTGTTTTTCAGGTGGTTGGGTTTGGGATGCCACATTTGTTTCTTGGGTGGAGCTTTCGGAGGTTCCTCAAACACTCCGTCCTTGGTGTTAGGCTTGAGAGGCTCTTTGGGTGGAAGCTTGGTAAGCTTGGGAGTAGTGGTGGAGTTGGGCTTCTCACTCGGGTTAAGACCACTCGACTCTCCAATCTTCCAAAAAGAAGAAACATCAACACCCTTAGCAAAACCTACACCAGGACCTCCAGCAGCACGCTTGAACTGGGAGATCATCATCCCAAGCTGTGGCTCACCACAAGACACCCATGACAAGATGGTCCGAAGGTATGTGTTTTCCTCCTCGGTTTGCATCTTGCCATGCTTCATGTTCGCAATCTCCATCTCCAAACCCTCGCACAAAGCACATCTAGACACACAAGTGCTACTCGAGCTGGCCTTCTCAAGAGACTCAATCTTGGCATTCTTCTCTGCCAACTCGGATTGCAAGCCAGCACAAGACTTGCACGCACCCAACAACGCGGGTCTAGCCCAGAGCTCATCCACCTCTCCAACCAAAGCAGCATACTTACCTCTCAAAGTGAGAAGGTCAGTCATGTGCTTGGTGCACATCTCGCACTCAGCCTCCTCAGAAACGACCATGGTGGACTTAGCAAACTCTAGCTCCCTCACCATGTCCTCCCACTTCTGCCTAAACTCCTTCCGCTCTCTAGCAGCACGCCTAAGCAGTTTATCTTGACTAAGCAAAGCGGCTGTAAGCTTTTCAACTTCAGCTTAGAGTTCCTCAGGAGTCTGTGATACCTGCGAGGAGTCGTCGTCGTCGTCGTGAGGGATGTCCTCTAGCTTGCCATCGACCTCATCACCAAGGGCCATGGTGCAGAAACCCTCGTCGTCGGCGAAGAAGCAGAGACCGTTCAGCTTCTCCTCAATCCTCTTCCTCTTCTCGGACTCGTCATCGCTTGAGCCAGCGGAGCCGTCATCTGAGCCATCGATGTCGCTGAGCGTGGCGAAGAAAGCACGCTGCTCAGCCTGGGCCTTCTCCAAGTACTTCTTCTTGATGTACTCCTTGTCGAAGCCGCCCTTCCGCTTGTGCTTCGTGTTGACGGTGCTTATAGAATCATTTCACCATCAACATTTCGCCAAAAACCAAGGTAAAACAACATAAAAAGTAGAAGATTTGGTTTATAACTAACCTATTTCCACATGTGCATAGTTTCTTATCTTAATGCAGGAAATAATGGAATTTGGGCCAAACAAGAGCATCAGGAGCAATACCAAGTCACTCTGGCCCATTTGGGCCAGAGTAAGGTGGTGGGCGCCATCAATACCTGGCGGCCGCCAAGTCACTCATGCCAAAAGTGGCCCAAGCCACGTCATCGATCCGTGGGAGTCACCCCAAGTTCAAATCTTGGCCATTGCACACTAAGGCGGTTTGATCCAAGGGCTAAGAAGAGCATCACATGGATAGTGGGCTTTGGACACATGTCTGAACCCTAACCGGCTATCAAACCGACTTGGGAGAGCAAATGGCGACCGTTGGATGAATGGTGGTTGCAACGGACGGCTGAGAGGTGGCGGGCGCCAGGGTTTGGTGGCGGGCGCCACCCCCCTAAACCCTAACCGACCCCCCTCACTCTATAAGTACCCCCCTCACTCCTTAGGACTATAAATACCCCCCTCGGGTCACCACTTCATTTGTACCTCACCTCACCAATACACCATTTGGTTAGAGTAGCACACTTGCTATGCTAGAGAGATTAGAGAGAGAGTGAGTGCCTCCCTAGAAGAGGAGCTGGAGAGGAGAAGAGTAGAAGTCTGGAGAGCTCCGGAGTTGTCGGAGACCCCTGCTTCGCTCTGCTCTACGCTTCAACTTTGGTAACTTAGTATCTATTTTATCTTCAAGTATTTACTTTCAGTACTTGTGTGTTTGTTTCATTGCTTGATTTTACTTTCAAGTGCTCTAGTTCTAGTATAGGGCTAGTAGTAGTAATATATAGATTAAGTGTGGTACTTAGGCTATATATTGCCAGTGAATACGGCTAGGCCCCCGGATAGTTGTGGTAGCAAGCCGGTGGTGACAGCCCTGTGCGCCTTGAATTCCATCACGTAGTTGGTCTAGTTTAACAGTAGGGCTCCTTGTGCTAGCGTTCAACCTAAGTCAGTGGTAAAGGCTAGTACGCCCACAATACATTAGTAAAGAGCTTAAATCACTAGAAGTCTAATAGAACTAGGATCTACCCCAGTAGATAGTGCCTGTTCCCTTCATCTATCCTAGATATCCTTACCCCCCTAGTTTTCTCAAAAATCACTTCGCGTTCCTCGTGGATTCGATACCCCGGAATACTCTGAGGTGAAAAGCTGCAACTGACAGCCGTGCGCTTGCGGTTTCTTCTGCGTGCCACCGAGTCTTTCTGGCGTCGTTGCCAGGGACAAAGTTTATCTCTACTCTTGGTAGCGACGTTAGTAAGTGTCAACAAGCTTTTCTGGCGCCGTTGTCAGGGAACGGTAGCTGATTTTTGAGACTAGAGTTAGGATTATCTTTACCCTCTCCGTATGGAGAACCAATCTATCTTCTAATTCGCAGCTCCTAAGAGTTCGCTATTAGAGCCATATTCATCATCACAACCTATATATGCTGATAGTTACGAAATGCGCCCTGACTTTATTAATAAAGTTCAGGAGAGCATGTTTATGGGATCAGAAAATCCCTACACACATCTACGTGAGTTTGAGCAAATCTGTGCATGTCTGAACATTTCAGGCATTTCACCTGACACTGTCAAGTGGAAGCTGTTTCCGTTCACTTTGAAGGGAGCAGCTAAAACATGGCATGCTCGAACCGTGGAAAGTGCCAGAGGAGACTGGGGAACTTTACGGACCAAGTTTATCTTGACGTATTTCCCTGTCCACCGAGTGGTACGACTACGAGTAGAAGTGTTGAACTTTAGACAAAATGATAAGGAGACATTAGGGGAGGCTTGCGACCGTTTTATTAGATTAATCAATTCAGGACCCGATTTAGGCATACTCGATCCTGTGCTCCTTCAACATTTTTATGTCGGTTTAGAGAAAGAGAGCGCTCTTCACCTTGATCATTCGTCAGGTGGAGCATTTCTTCATCTTTCTCCACGAGGTGGAAAGGAGGTTCTTGATAGAATTCTCTAGAATACTCCTTATACTGGAGTTTCCGATGAAATCCCTGAGGAAGAAGTCGTAGAAACTCTAGTTTTGACCGTAGAACAACAACAAGAGCCCGAGTCTAGCTCGCTGGACTTAGCGGAGCATATTCCGTCCACATCTGGGAGAGAAATTCTTCCGGAATTTTTGGGCGAGATAGAGGATGATGTGTTTGAGGATTACGGAAATGCTATGAACTACTCCGTTCAAGCTCTCCCATCTAACAAACCACTTCCTGAGTCCTCTGATGGAATCTATAGCCGAGAGCGTCTTTTGGAACTTTTGGCTGTCATGAGTCATGAATGGACAATGGAAGCCGAAGTATCAGAAGACATCCCTCGCATAGATAAAGTACCTAGCGTAATAGATTGTCGAATTAGGGGAGAAAGGGCCTTTGCCTTTTACGACCCTGTCGTGGGAATTAATGTTCTTGCTAGTAATTACGTATCCAGAACATTCCCCGACCTTCAACGACAACCGACTAAATGGTGCTTAAGAGACCCAAATGGTGACATCTTGGAAAGTGAAGGAATCCTAAAGATGGTCCCCATCCAAGTAGATGGAGTGGACATGGTCTTAGATTTCTACATTTTCGATGTAGTCCTTTTTGACGTCTTCTTAGGACAACCTTGGTCCATACTTGCCTTGCAAGGACCATGTCAAGAGTACTTTAATGCTCAAATCGGGGGGAAAGAATACTCAGTACCTTTTGCTCGTGCATTAAATTCTATTGCCGAACAACCACCAGAACCAGATCTTCTCGATCAAGCTAGAACCTCAACCCTTCATGAGTTGGCTCAGCCTGATTTTGAAGAAGATTCTGAGTTCTTTATCGAAGAAGAAGCCGAGACAGATGAACCGTTTCGTTTAGACGAATCAGAAAAGCCATCTCGACCTTCCATAGAGCTAAAACCTCTGCCCGAAGGCCTGAGATACATTTTTCTAAACAATGACCCCGAGACTCCTGTAATCATTAGCAGTAAGCTATCTGAAGAGGAAGTCCATAGGTTGACCCTTGTCTTAGAAAAACACCGATCTGTCTTTAGCTATTCACTTCAAGATTTGAAGGGAATCAATCCAAATATCTGCACCCATCGTATCCCTCTCGATCCCGAGATACCCTCTTCAAGAGAACCCCAAAGACGAATTAATAACGCTATGCGTGAAGTCGTGAAAAAGGAGGTTCTGAAACTCTTGCACGCGGGAATTATTTATCCAGTTCCTTACAGTGAATGGGTAAGTCCCAAGCAAGTAGTTCCAAAGAAAGGAGGCATGACAGTCGTTAAGAATGAGAAAAATGAGTTAATCCCTCAACGTACTGTCACTGGATGGAGAATGTGTATAGACTATAGGAAGCTGAATAAAGCCACAAAGAAAGACCATTTCCCGCTTCCTTTTATAGATGAGATGCTAGAGAGATTGGCAAACCATTCCTTCTTTTGCTTCCTGGATGGATATTCTGGTTATCACCAAATCCCAATCCATCCAGATGACCAAAGTAAGACCACTTTCACATGCCCGTATGGAACTTATGCCTATAGACGCATGTCCTTTGGACTTTGCAATGCGCCGGCATCTTTCCAACGGTGTATGATGTCCATCTTTTCTGACATGATTGAACAAATCATGGAGGTATTCATGGATGACTTCTCGGTCTATGGGAAAACCTTTGACGATTGCCTAGCCAATTTAGACAAAGTCCTCCAACGCTGTGAAGAGAAGGACCTAGTTCTTAACTGGGAAAAGTGTCACTTCATGGTGCGGGAAGGAATTGTCCTAGGCCATCGAATTTCAGAACGTGGGATAGAAGTGGATAAAGCCAAAATTGATGTAATTGAACAATTGCCACCACCCACTAATGTGAGAGGAATCCGAAGCTTCTTGGGCCATGCCGGCTTTTATAGAAGATTCATTAAGGATTTCTCACAAATCGCTAGACCCTTAACGAGCCTGTTAGCAAAAGACGTCCCGTTCAAATTTGACGAGGACTGTCTGCAAGCTTTCAATATTTTGAAGAAGGCTCTAACCTCGGCACCAATCATCCAACCCTCAAATTGGAATGTGCCATTCGAAATCATGTGTGATGCTAGTGATTATGCTGTGGGAGCCGTCCTTGGTCAAACTAAAGATAAGAAGCATTATGCTATTTCTTATGCTAGTAAGACCCTGACTGGCCCCCAGCTAAACTATGCAACCATAGAAAAGGAACTTTTGGTTGTAGTCTTTGCCGTAGACAAGTTTAGATCTTACTTAGTGGGAGCTAAGGTGCTCGTTTATACCGATCACTCTGCTCTGAAATATCTCTTCACTAAAAAAGATGCTAAGCCAAGGTGGATCCGCTGGATCCTTCTCCTTCAAGAATTTGACCTGGAAATAAGAGACAAGAAAGGAGTAGAGAATTCAGTAGCTGATCACTTGTCTAGACTACAAGTCAATAATTCGGACAATCTCCCAATAAATGACTTCCTTCGCGATGATACCCTTTTAAAAGTCACGTATACCAACCCTTGGTACGCAAACATCGTGAATTTTATAGTCGTCGGCTATGTCCCGCCGGGGGAGAATAAAAAGAAACTGCTATATCAAAGCAGAACGCACCTATGGGATGAACCATATCTCTATAAGGTCTGTGCAGATGGACTCTTGAGAAAATGTGTCCCCATAGAAAAAGCAACAAAAATCATAGATAGATGTCACTCCCCGAGTATGGAGGACACTATGGAGCCTTTCAGACACATGCTAAAATATGGCAAAGTGGTTTTTATTGGCCATCCATGTATGAGGACACAAAGAATTTTGTGAGACGTTGTCCCCATTGCCAAAAGCATGGTAACATTAATGCCTGAGATGCTATGCCTCTCGTGAACAATCTCCAAGTTGAGTTGTTCGATGTTTGGGGCATAGATTTCATGGGCCCCTTTCCTAAATCCTATGACGCTGAGTACATTCTTGTGGCTGTGGATTATGTCTCGAAATGGGTAGAAGCCATACCCTGTCGAGCAGCAGATGCTAAACATTCGAAAAAAATGTTCATAGAGAACATCTTTCCCCGTTTTGGAGTTCCTAGACTAGTCATTAGTTACGGAGGCCCTCATTTCATAGCTAAGAGCTTCTGATATTTCTTAGCTAGTCAAGGAATCCAACATAATGTAGCCACTGCATACCACCCCCAAACAAGTGGACAGGCCGAAACGTCCAATAAGCAAATAAAGAATATCTTGCAAAACACGGTAGAAGAAATGGGAAAGGGATGGAAACATAAGTTACCCGAAGCTCTATGGGCCTATCGGACTGCCTATATGACCCTGATTGGAATGTCCCCATACCAACTAGTTTATGGGAAAACTTGCCATCTTCCTGTTGAGCTTGAGTTCAAAGCTCATTGGGCCATTAAGAAATGGAACATGGACCTTGACCAAGCTGGCCAAAATAGGAATATGCAAATTTCTGAACTAGAAGAATGGCGAGAGAAAGCCTATCATAGTGCCAAGCTCTATAAAGAGAAGACAAGAGATGGCACAATAAACGGATCAAAAAGAAAGAGTTCGAAGTAGGAGATAAAGTTTTACTCTTTAACTCCCGTGTTCGACTTTTTGGAAATGGTAAACTTCGAAGCAAATGGGAAGGACCTTTCAAGGTTGTTGCAACCTCTTCCCATGGAGCCGTCACTTTGGAAAGTGACAATGGGCAAATCTTCAAAGTCAATGGACAAAGATTAAAAATATTTTATGACTTTGATAAAAATGAGCTAAACGAAATTGATATAATTAACTTTGAAGTAGCTCAAGCCCATGACAATTAATGGATGGACCCAATTTACCCCTTGCCCTATTCATACACCTAGTCCATCCAAAACCCCGAGGAAGGCCTCTTTAGGCCCAACCAAGCCCACTCGACCTCAGAATTTTGAAATTTAGGAGGTTTACCTTCTCCCGCTCGATGCCCGTCGAAGGAGGAGTGGCGGCCGCCACTCCCAACTGGCGGCCGCCACCGACCCATGGCGCCCGCCACTCTAGGCGGTGATTTAGAGGCCCCACTCCACGTGGCAGCTAATCCCAAGCTCGAGAGAGTGAAAGAAGGAAGAGATGAGGATGAGTTAGTTCATCTAAGCTCATCCCTCCACTTCTCTCCCTTCTTAAAAGAAGAACTTCTTCTCCCTCCATCTATTCACAAAGTCCAGCCAAGTCTCCTCCAAAACCATGTCGTCTCCATGGAAATCTGAGTCCTATAACCCTCAAGGATCCATTTCGTCCTCCACCAAAGCCACGATCCGATCTTTGATCGACGACGACATGGAGGTACTTGACGTGCCTCCCTTGGCAATGGTGCTGCCAGATGGCACTTATGTCAAGGGGACACCACGGGAGGGTGCAGGGAAGACACCAGCCACAAGTCCAGTGGCGGGCGCCACCCCTGCAGGGCGGCCGCCAGGGGTGAAACGCCCCTTGGCCTCGTCTCCGCTCCGTCTTCATCCTCCTCCAGTGGCGCCTCCCGAAAAGAAATTGAGGACGCCCACCAGGCCGACCACGGGGGAGATCACCATAAAGAAGTCTCCGGCCATCAAGGCCAGAGGTGATGAAACGCCCACTCCATCAAGGGCGAAATCCCGGGTCAGCTTTGGCTCGGACAGCCGCACCCGCAGTTACAGCCCTAATCCTAAGAGGGCCAAACTAGAGGTGTACGGCGTGAGAATGCCCGATCGGCATTATGAGAAAAGACTGCGTGAACGCGAGGCGAGCACCCATGACTCCAATGGGTCACTCTCCGCACCATCCGTGCGCCGCCATCTCAGCCCAGCGCCGGCAGGAGTCCCCGGCGAGTTAGAACACAACGGCGGTGAGGAGGGGTTAACCCTCGAAAAAGTCGCCGCCGAGGTGAAAAAGCTGCGCAAGGAGAAAAGCGCTCTGGAGGATCAAGTCGCAGAGATGGCCCTGTGGCGAATGGACGTGGAGGATCGGTTCACCATCCTCCGCAAGGGCTGCACCTCGAAGATCAAGCGTCTCTTCAAAGAGACGGGCTTCGAGGATCTCTACGAGGCTCCTCCATTAGATTAGATTAGATTAGGGTGTCTAGTTAGATTGTTTAGTTTGATTTAGTTTAGTTTTGTTTGATTTAAATTTTTAGTTTGTTTAATTTTCAATTTAGAACTTTTATTTCGGAATTCTTATTTAATGAATAAAAAGACACCCTTATTATTTTTCCCTTCATCAAGTTTGTTCATTTCAAAAATAAAAAGTACCAAAACTTCTAGTGTGGGGGAAATCCCCTCTCTAAAAACATGACGAAAATGTTTAAAGCTGTAACCTGAACTTAGCATGGTAGCCAGCACGCTGTTTGCAAGCCGTTTGGGCCAAAGCCCATGGCGGCCGCCACCTTTTACAGGCGGCCACCAGGCCACTCTGCGCCGAAACACCCCAGGTGAACCCCTAAACCCATGTTTTAAATTCTGTAAAATTTGGATCACTGGATGTCTCGGTTTGAACTAAAAATGTAGCTAGGGAATAATGCTGAAACAATTTCTTTTCCATTAAGTGTTTACATGACATGTTGTTCTACCTTTTATTCATGTGTAGTAGACTACTCATTTTGATAGGGAAATCAACCTAGGTTGTTGTTTGATAAGATATAGAAGCAGTAATTGAAATTGCATTAGTACTCTGCCACAACCTTGGGAGTTTTTATTTTGAAAACCAAAATCATCATGGTTCATGATCTTTCTTTCCTATCCACCTACCAGAGCCAAAATATTAGAGTATAGGAAAACAGCCCATAAAGCCTTCTAAATCAATCTTTGAGCTTTGTCAAGAATAGTTGATCTAGGTAGAAGAGTTTAGTCATGCTCTAACAGCCAAGGCAAACCATGCCTTTTTGAGAGAACTCTCACACTGAGAGTAAACTCATGTAGTTCTCCTCCAAAATTTTGTTGTAAAAGAATTAAATAAATTTTCTCATTCCTTCAAAGGACATGGCTATATGGTATCTAAAAAAAGAGCAAATGCTCTAGAAAGGACAAGTGTCCAAGTATTCAAAAAAAGAGCAAATGCTCTAGAAAGGACAAGTGTCCAAGTATTAAAAAAAAGGAAGAGAGAGAGATGCATATAGCCATGATCCTTAAGAAGAGAAGAGATTCAAAAAAAAGAGAGAGAACAAAGGAGTTGAGTTAGTCCACCCTATACCTTGGCTAGTGCATGACTATACTCTCCCATGATCCTGAACTTGACTTAGCAATAAAAGAGAGATAGAAGTGCCTTACATTCCTTCCGTTCCCTATAAACTCCACATAAGCCATAGGATAGACTCTGGCATTTTCTTTTGCCATAAAGTGAGGATATACACCATGAGTGCCTTGAGAGTTAAAGAGAGATTCATTGAACCAGGGTTTTCATTTTGAAAATATCCTGAAACCCCAAGGTATGTAAAAGAGGAAAGTGTGTTTCTCTTATTTGCAAGCTATTCTATCTCTCAACCGCCGTAGGTATGATTTATTAGCCACTTGGAAAGGTTACTAACACGAGTATAGGTAGTTGGACATCTTGTGTGGACGCTTAGTTCAATAAAATTGTTTCATTTCTTAAAATCCATGCTTGCTCGGGACGAGCAAGAGGTTAGTGTGGGGGAGCTTGTTGACGGTGCTTATAGCATCATTTCACCATCAACATTTCACCAAAAACCAAGGTAAAACAACATAAAAAGTAGAAGATTTGGTTTATAACTAACCTATTTCCACATGTGCATAGTTTCTTATCTTAATGCAGGAAATAATGGAATTTGGGCCAAACAAGAGCATCAGGAGCAATGCCAAGTCACTCTGGCCCATTTGGCCCTGAGTAAGGTGGCGGGCGCCATCAATACCTGGCGGCCGCCAGGTCACTCGTGCCAAAAGTGGCCCAAGCCACGTCATCGATCCGTGGGAGTCACCCCAAGTTCAAATCTTGGCCATTGCACACTAAGGCGGTTTGATCCAAGGGCTAAGAAGAGCATCACATGGATAGTGGGCTTTGGACACGTGTCTGAACCCTAACCGGCCATCAAACCGACTTGGGAGAGCAAATGACGACCGTTGGATGAATGGCGGTTGCAACGGACGGCTGAGAGGTGGCGGGCGCCACCCCCCTAAACCCTAACCGACCCACCCTCACTCCTCAGGACTATAAATACCCCCCTCGGGTCACCACTTCATTTGTACCTCACCTCACCAATACACCATTTGGTTAGAGTAGCACACTTGCTATGCTAGAGAGATTAGAGAGAGAGTGAGTGCCTCCCTAGAAGAGGAGCTCGAGAGGAGAAGAGTAGAAGTCTAGAGAGCTCCGGAGTTGTCGGAGACCCCTGCTTCGCTCTGCTCTGCGCTTCAACTTTGGTAACTTAGTATCTATTTTATCTTCAAGTATTTACTTTCAGTACTTGTGTGTTTGTTTCATTGCTTGATTTTACTTTCAAGTGCTCTAGTTCTAGTACAGGGCTAGTAGTAGTAATATATAGATTAAGTGTGGTACTTAGGCTATATATTGCCAGTGAATACGGCTAGGCCCCCGGATAGTTGTGGAAGCAAGCCGGTGGTGACAGCCCTGTGCGCCTTGAATGCCACCACGTAGTTGGTCTAGTTTAATAGTAGGGCTCGTTGTGCTAGCGTTCAACCTAAGTCAGTGGTAAAGGCTAGTACGCCCACAATACACTAGTAAAGAGCTTAAATCACTAGAAGTCTAATAGAACTAGGATCTACCCCAGTAGATAGTGCTCGTTCCCTTCATCTATCCTAGATATCCTTACCTCCCTAGTTTTCTCAAAAATCACTTCGTGTTCCTCATGGATTCGATACCCCGGAATACTCTGAGGTGAAAAGCTGCAACTGACCGCCGTGCGCTTGCGGTTTCTTCTGCGTGCCACCGAGTCTTTCTGGCGCCGTTGCCGGGGATAGAGTTTATCTCTACTCTTGGTAGCGACGTTAGTAAGTGTCAACACTTCGCGGGGACGTACTTCTCCTTGCGCTTGCCGGAGTCGTACTTGTGCCCATGATCGCCCTTCCCTCAATGCTTGTTCTTCTTGCAACAGTTGGCGATGAAGTGGCCGGGATCACCGCACTCAAAGCTTCCTGAGCATCCTCCTCCGCGACGACGGTTCATGCGGTTGTTGTAGAACCACGAGAACCGGTTGGCAAGCAAAGCCAACTCGTCATCCCCCAAAGACTCCAACTGCTCCTCTGTGACAGAAAAGAGTGAAGAAAGTGCAAATCCTCCAGAGGGGTTAGCAGAAGAGCCAGAAACCAAAGCCATAGTCGGACCAGAAGGATTTTCATAAGAAGCCCTTGACATGGCGTCAATCTCACTAGACTTGAGCTTACTAAAGAGCTCGTCGCATGTGAGGGTCTCATAGTTAGACGATTCGATGATCACCTGGACCTTTGAGTCCCACACCGACCGATCGAGAGTATGCAAAAGCTTCAAAGCCCTCTCATGAACGTCGAAAGGCAACAGCTCCTTGTTCGCTCTCATCTTGTTGACAATGACCTGAAAGTGAGCGAATAAACTTTCTATGCTCTCGCCAGGCATATGTCAAAAGTTCTCATACTCCCGTTTGTGCGACTCGTAGATATGGGATTTGACTTGAGTGGTTCCCTCATGAAAGCGCGTGAGGGTCGCCCAAATCTCATGAGCCGTGGGGAGGTGAGAAACGCGATCAAACTCGGACATGCTCAAACAGGAGAAAAGAGCATTACACGCTCGGCTATTTGCTTCGTGCTCATCGATCTGAAGCTGAGTAACACGAGCAACCAAGACAATGTAATCGGCCTTGTTGGAAATCTCCCAAACAGAAGAGCCCATGCTCTGGAGATAGGCCGACATGCGTATCTTCCAATACGCATAGTTCGTCCCATCAAAGAACGGCGGTTTGCCCACGCCGCGATCCATGTCGTCTTCTGTGGATCTAGAACCGGCTAAGGTGGAAGATCCTTAACCCGCTCCGATACCAACTAAAGGACCGAAAGTGCTACCAGAAAGCGACCAGAGGGGGTGAATGGCAGCTTTAAAATTCTTTTCAGAAACTTATCGCAACTGTCTCCAGAATCAACCCCAAGAGCAAAACCGATGCGCATGATATCCACGACCCAAGAGAATGGGTGGATGTTCCCTAGCAATACAGCGGGACACCACAAAAACTTCCTCACCCAAGTTCACGCAAGTCAACTAGTGACAGGATGGACTTTGGGTATTTTGCAAAGCGGGAAGCCCAATTTCTGTAGAGCACGAAGTCAGAAATCCAACGCTAAAACCCAAAAGCAAATCCAAAGTCGAACGGTCAAACTGCGGACGAAACAGTGAAGAAATCACTGCATCGGACGCTGGCAGCGTCCGATGGCCAGGCACCGGACGCGTCCGATGCAAAATGACCCTTACTGGAACCTTACTGCATAGACATCGGATGCTGCTATAGTGAAACCCTAGCGTCCGATGCTTCATCCCCGGCGCATCCGATGGCAACGGACGCTCCGATGGTCAGCGTCCGATGAACCTTCAAAAACGCTGTCAGATGACACGTGGCATCGGACGCGTCTGCTAGTATGAATCAGCGTCCGATGGTCCCGACACCAGCGTCCAATGCTCCTAGACCAGAGCTGTTCTTCCGTGAAAATCACCCGATCTCCTCTGAATCAAAAGCACTAGGGCTTAGACTTGGTATGAGGAGTTCCAAGGAGGTTAGTGAGCTATCCTAAAGGAATCATGGCTCGAACCTAACTCCAAATCAGTGAATTGAAAGAATTCGGGACAAGGGAGCAAAACTTGATCCAAAACAAAAATCGACCGATCTACTAGCTCGTGAGGTTAGAGATGATTTCCTTTGGTGGAAAGTAGTGCCTCACGATCTAGAACAACTCAGTTCAAACGGATTTGAAAAGACGCACTGAGAAGAGAGATCGATCAACGAGAAAAACGTGGAGAAAAGTAACCCGCGAAGAACAAGAACAAAACGCGAATCACAACCACGAATTTGCAACTGTGTGGCTACCACACGCTGCAATAGTGAGATTACGGTCTCACTTCCTCAAAATCTCACGGGCACATAGGTATTGTTCTCTTCTCTGTGGATCTCAGTTCGCTACAGCAGGGGATGGGAGAGCAGGAAACCCTAGGTGGAAAATAGCAAATGACTGAGATAGTTTGGGAGGTGGGTGTCTCCCCCTACTTATCCTAATTCTAATTCCCACTCTACCCCTAATTATTTTACAGAGCGAACCGGCTAAACCCTAAGGTTATTCTGGACCAACTCGTGGTAGGTGGTGATCCGACGGCCACGCCCGTACAACTGGTAGCGTTGCCTCGACGCAACCTCACCGATTGCCACCATGTGCCGCCTCCGCTCTGCTCGTCCTTTTCACGGACTCCGCCCCCGGTTTTGTGGCCGAAACCGGGAAACCGGGCCTTCGTGACCAACCCCCGGTTTTGAGGCCGGAACTGGGAAACCCGACGTCCGTCGCCTGAGTTTTGTGGCCCAAACTCAGAAACCCGCCAGCACCCAGGTTTTTTGGCCCAAACCTGGAAACCGTCCATCCGATGGTTTTTCTGTGGCTCAACCACCAAACCTGCGCTGTAGAGGGGATGCACCGTCTGTGCACCCCGTCCACCGACACGTGTCCCCAGGTCCTCGACCCGAGCAACACCGTGCCCCGCAAGTCTCTGCTCGTCGCTGTCCCAGGCTGTCAGCCACCACAGCTGATCCTCAGGCCACTGGTCCCTCAGTCCAAGCCTCACGTCCGCCCTTCACTGCTCCCAGTCCATCGGCACGGCACGTCTCTACTTGACCTTCACCCTGCCCTCGATCACTGTCTCCGTGTTCAACACCTGCACAACACAAGCCAAAGAACATGCGCATCAAACCTGTTGACAATCACTCATCACTCGAGACTTGGCATACACACATGTATCCGCACACCTTCCTCATCCTTAGCTTTGCCTCGACGCAAGCCTTAGGATGCCGCCACGTGCCGCCTTGTCAACCGCTGTGCCTCCCTCGTGGATAGCTTCGCCACCGCGCTAGCATCTCCACGCCGCCACGCGTCGACCGTCCTTTTTGCGGACCTCCTCCGGTTTTGAGGCCGAATCCGGGAAAACTAGACCTCCCCCTAGTTTGGAGGCCGAAACCGGGAAACCTGTCCTCTGGCTGAGTTTTGTGGCCCAAACTCAGAAACCCGCCAGCCCAGGTTTTGAGGCCCAAACCTGGAAACCGTCCTCGCCGAGTTTTGAGGCCAAAACTCGGAAACCCGCCATCCCGAGTTTTGAGGCCCAAACTTGGAAACCGTCGAGGGTAGTTTTTCGAGGCTCAACTACCAAACCCGTGCCATAGACAGGATGTGGTTCGCACACGCCGAGTTCCAGCACCGATGCCAGAGAATGTCCAGCCTCCACGCCGGGCATAGTGCATTCGCCTTCCTTCTTGACCTCCCGCCAAGTGTCACGACGCCATCACCTTCCTACGACTTGGCCGATGCACCGCACATCCCCCATGTGCTCTTGCTTGTCAATGCCACGTGCCAGCTACCACAGCTGGTCCTAAGGTCTCCCGGTCCGTCGGTCCAAGCCTCACGTCCGCCCTTCACTGCTCCCGGTCTGTTGGCATGGCACGTCTCTACTTGACCTTCACCTCATCTTCGACCACTATCTCCAAGCTCTGCACCTGCACATCAACACAACCAAGAGACATGTTGCCCGTTGATCGATCACTCATTGTAACAGAACCGACCAATTTATAAGAGCACAAGTATGAAATTCTCCGCCGGAGCAGTAAATTTGCACACTTGAGCCCATATAAACCCGGTAGTCCGTGAAATCTCGAAGGATTTCAAACTTTTTCTGACATCAACAACATAGGATCGTAATAGTTCAGCATCAACAACACTTTTTGCTAGGGTCTATAGTTCAAAGCACCTTTTCATGGTAATGTTTGTATTTTTCATAGAGAGTAGAGTTTAAGTCCAAATGGCTTGAGATTTGGACAGGGAACTAGATTGCATGTTGCCAGCTTCCAGTAATTTCTGTAGATTTTTCTGAAGTTGTTATCTGAGGGTTGTTGTTCTAAGGTTTAATTAAATGATTAAGTGGTAGCAAATGGCTAAGTGATAATAGGATGATGTTAACTACCTTGTTAGAGAGGATGAAGTAGATGACATGTGTTTATCTCCTGAATTACTTATTCCATGTTGCATCACCAATGCATCCCATGTGCATTCATTTTATTTACACATACTATGCATCATACAGGATCGGTAGTGGAGATCCAGAACCCGCAGCCGCCGGAGGAGCCGAGTCCGGAGGAGACCCTGGACGAGAGGACCGAAGAAGGAGACGTCGAGGACCTACCTGAGTGCCCCAACCATCGACCCTCTTACTTCGAAAGAGGCAAGCCCCAGAGCATCCCACTCCTATGGTTTGCAAATTAATTACCATGTTAACCTGATGTGTTGTTGCATTAAGTTATAGGAGTTGAATGACACCGTTGATGCATTACTTACTTATCCTTGTCCACCTACAATTATTATCTTGATATCCCTGTTAGGTCTAGGCTTGATTATATGCTTAGCCCTGCTTAGACCGGTAAAAGTCAGGTGATTTCCTGTATCCCGCATATAGGTGGATACTGATCATGTCTAGCCTCGTGCTATCATGGAGATAACCATGTGATAATTAATGTGAGACCGGGCGGGATGTAGGAGCAGCAGGGCATGGGTCCTGTGTGTTGGTAGTCTCCCGTCTGTGTCGATTAGGACCCGACGAAGGCACACCTCAGTCATTTTGAACGTGTCAATCACTTAACGAAGTAGGTCTGAGTACCTCCCGTGAAGCCGAGTAAGGCTATTCGAGCCGGTGATGGAGATGTTGACACCTAACACCCAGGGCCTTATATGTACCGTGGGCAACTATTCTGAGCAACCTGGCATGGTCCGTGGACAGGCGGGGCCTGATTAACCTGGCATGACCGTGGGCTGTTATAGCTTGAGCGACCTGGCATTGAGATAACCCCCGGTGTAGAAGGGCCCATGACCGTCCCGTGCGTTGTGTTCTCGAATTTCCTGAAGTGGCCGCCGACGGCTACCTGGCAGGGTGTGATCGGGCGAGTGTGCGACATTTTTATCCCCAGCTGGTAGGAATCGATTATAATCGCCATCGCTCCAGGATAGTGAGTAACTTGACTGGGCATGTGTTACCGTAGTAACTTATGGAATGAAAGATGGTTATGGTACTGAATCTGAAAGGCTATTGATGAAATAGTCACTCTTGCTTGATTAATTAGCCAAGTGATTGCTCTAGATCAGGTACAAATCTAGTTAATCAGGTTGATTATATAAAATTGACTGCTAATACCCTAATGATGATTATTTATTGGTAAAAATGCTTTTATGCAAAAGGTAAGTATGGGCAACCCAGATACAGCCTTGCATACTCCTTGGTGTCACTTATTTCTGGTTTATGATGGGTAAGTCTAGCTGAGTACCTTCTTGTACTCAGGGTTTTATCCCTTATTGTTGCAGATGGACAGTGCTTCTATGGCTACTGTGAGAACTGCCTGTACCCAGTTACGGGTGATGAATAGACCGTGGGCATGGTCATCTCTTATCCTCACCTCATGCTTTTGTGGACTGATCAGGCAATGGCGCCATATTGTGAACCATGAACTTATGTTTTAAAACTATGTTGCTTCCGCTACAAATTCCAAACTATGGATTGTAATAATGTTGAACTCCGATGTATTTGAACTATGTGCGAAATAAATGTATCTTGTGGACATGTACGCTAATCTATTACGATCTTGGCTAAAGTTGAATGTTTGAAATCCTTCGAGATTTCCGGACTACCGAGTTTGTACGAGCTTAAGTACCTGTCAATCTCTGTGAAAACGGGGGTTCGGTGCTTAATCTGGTATAAATTGGTCGGTTCTGTCACAGCTGGCATCGGAGCATGGTTAGCGTCACTATTCATGAGTGTATTTGAAAAACCATATTTTCAAATCAGAATTTTATTTGCCAAAACCTATAGCTATATTAGGATCTGAAAATCTTATTGATAAAGATTAAGGTGTGCCATTGATCAAGTCCTTATGCCCAGATAGGAACTTAGGTGGCTATTAAAGTACTGACTTGGTGGGGTTTATGCATCATATTTCTATTTCTGTTATGCTGTCGTCCATACGGCAATGGGGAATTATATGGGTGCTATTCTTCGGGATAGTAATGTATGGATCAGTTTGCCTCTATGCCAAGGTAATAAGAGAGTTGTGAGTGCATGACCAAACAACCGTTGGTTTAGGGGAAAGCTAGTTTGGTACTAGAGCCTATACCCGTATGCACACGAGTACAAGCGAAGGTATTTAATTGCGGGTAGCTATAAGAAATGGGTAGTGTAAGGTGAGTGCGAGCGTGGTCGGACAACCGCCGATCTAGGGGTGTGCTAGATTGGTATTGGAATGTATACTTGTTACACACAAGTATATGTGAAGGTACTTAATTGTGGGAGTAATATTATTCTGATGGGTGCATATACCGCTTACGTGTATACTGGGTGTGCACCTAAGTTAGTATTAGATTTAATTTCAGCAATGCATGATATTCATACTGTGGGCAGGGCTGAAATGATTTTTCTGCAGGTACGCTAACTTGCGAACGTATAGTACGTCTAGTTGACGTTATGAGCGAACATGTATGCCACCGTCTAGCCGTTAGATTGTTAGACAGTGAGGACGTATGTTACGCACATGCATCATGATCATATAACTTGGCATTAATCTTACTTCCTTCCTTATGTTATTCGTCCTATTTTCCTTAATAAAAGTTGTTCTCAAACTAATGAAAACCTATGTGGATAAACTTATTACAGATGGCCCGTACCAAGCGCATAGCTCGTAAGTCAAC
Organism: Coix lacryma-jobi var. lacryma-jobi; assembly: GCA_009763385.1. NCBI lineage: Eukaryota > Viridiplantae > Streptophyta > Magnoliopsida > Poales > Poaceae > Coix > Coix lacryma-jobi. The sequence continues at coordinate 65,001,803 of CM019823.1, read as the reverse complement.
TGGAGGCAAGAGGCCTAATTACATACTGGGACCATGGACTGCTGAGGGGTCGGAGGACTTCCTAGATGAGTTCGGCATGCCTACCATCCTTTGGAGGGTGTTGCACTTGGTGGGATACCAGGAGGGTCAGGAGCAACAGTATGATTGGCATCACGTGCAGATTTCTGAGGACCACCATATGTACACGGTGGAGGTGGACGTGCCTAGCCGTGATGAGCAGGATCACGTTTGGTGCCGCCGAGTGTTCGCGTTGCTGGGGAGGACCCCATGGGATGGAGCTAATAGAGTTGCCTACACCGTTCTCTGGGATATTATGGAGGACCATCCGGAAGTGGTTGCCCAGGCTACAGCCAGCATCTTCCCGACAACAGATCCCTATCAGTCAGTGTGGCGTCAGCCAGGAGCCGCCGTACATGAGGCCAGTTCGCTTGAGAGGGAGCATTGTGCCGGACCAGCCGGGAGTGCTATGGCTGCACTCATGGCTACCTATGGATGTCTATCCCATAGCTATGATCAGCTGGACCACATCCTTAGTGAGGAGATGGCTGCACAGCACCGGAGGCAGCAGGAGCATACCGCTGAGATAGACCGCCTCACTTCAGAGTTGGCACGTATGACAATGGAGAGGGACCAGACACTTCAGAGAGAGCAGGAGACAGCCCATCAGCTCAGCATTCAGCAGGAGTCTGCTACCTTCTTGGCTTTGATCATGAGGGAGACCGAGGAGTCGCTTCGAGGTGTTTGCCTTGAGGGCATACGCGCTTCAGAGGAGAACAGGCCACCTGCAGGATTATAATGACCGCTTGCATGAGGCACTACTAGAGAACAGGCCTTAGGACGATTTGCAAAATCAGCATTAGTCACAGAAAAATTTGCGTCCGGGACTAGAAAGGTCTTTAGCCCCGGTTGGTAACAACAACCGGGGCTAAAGTTCCCCTGCCCAATGGCTCATTTGTCAGAGGGACCTTTAGTCCCGGTTGGTGTCACCAACCGGGGTTAAAGATTGACCTTTAGCCCCGGTTGGTGACACCAACCGGGGCTAAAGGTTTTGCCCCGGTTGCTGTATCCAGCCGGGGCTAAATGCCAACATTTAGCCCCGGCTAGGAACAAGGGCCGGGACTAAATGTCTCTCCCTATATTTAAACTGTTCTTCCACTTTCTTCAGCCCCTGCCCGAGCTCTCTCATTCTTTATTTTTTTCATTGAGTTATTGTTTTGCTGCTTGTTTGCTCTCTTCTCCGGTGATTTTTGTTTGTTAACATATCTCCGGCGATTGATCTATTTCATCACATCTACGTCGACGTCGGCTAATTCAAAGGTTACTGCCTTTAGTTTTTCATAATTTTAGCTGCCATATATATATATTGAGTTCATTCACTTGATAGTTTAAATTAGTACCCTAAAAACAAAATGTGACCAGTTTAATTAGTTTATTTTAATTTTTTAGAGAAATAGAGATCATTTAAATCATTTGCTTACAAAAAAATAGAAATATATAATACTTTAGTTTACAAAATGTGACCGGTTTAATTATTTTATTTTATTTTTTTGGAGAAATAGAAATCAGTTAAATCATTTGTTTACAGAAATTAGAAATATATAATACTTTAGTTGACATAATGTGACCGGTTTAATTAGTTTATTTTAATTTTTTGGAGAAATAGAGATCATTTAAATCATTTGCTTACAAAAAAATAGAAATATATAATACTTTAGTTTATAAAATGTGACCGGTTTAATTATTTTATTTTAATTTTTTTGGAGAAATAGAAATCAGTTAAATCATTTGTTTACAGAAATTAGAAATATATAATACTTTAGTTTACATAATGTGACCGGTTTAATTAGTTTATTTTAATTTTTTGGAGAAATAGAAATCAGTTAAATCATTTGTTTACAAAAAGTAGAAATATATAATACTTTAGTTTACTGCTCAACTACAAATGGAGAAGGATGCCTGCTTGGTATGTTGTTTTCGAGGGCACCAAGCCAGGTATTTACACCAGCTGGGCCGAGTGCAGTCAGTATGTCCTCAAAGTTAAGGGAGCTGTGCATAAAAAGTACAGGTCTTTTGAGGAAGCTTCTGCAGATCTAGAGGCTTTCAACTCAAGAATCAACTCAATTCTACTGCACCTACTCCTACTTTACCTTCCTATTAGGTTGGAGTGGCAGGCAGTTCATCTTGTTGGACTGTGATGTGGACAAAATGTGCAGGTGTTGTTAGTTGCTTTGGTTGTGGCCAAGTAGATGAGGCTGCACTGTTATCTTGATGTAATAATTAATTAGACAAGTTCAACTGCTACTACTTATATGCCACCAGTGATGCTTATTAAATTTGGGTGTCATGAACTTGTTTATAAATTAGAGCTAGAAAATTAAATTTGTTGATAAGAATGAGAGATATAATTATGTGATATTTTTACTATGCAATTAACAACATTACAACATATTTATATAATGAAAACTTATTATATAACCCAAAATACTGCAAACCCAAAACATTGGCGGGAGAAACCCCTTCGGTCCCACGCGGTGCCACCACCCGGGACTAAAGGTCCACCTTTTGTCCCGGGGTGTAAGCCTGCCCCAAACCTTTAGTCCCGGGCTGCCGTACGCCCCGGGACTAAAGGTCTTTTAGACCCGGGTGGTGTCACTGCCCGGGACTAAAAGCCTATCCATTCATCCACCCGTACAGTGCTCCTACCCCCGGTCTCTCCACCCATAGCGCTCTGTCTCCGCCGCCGCCGCTCCCGGTCTCTCCAACCCCCGCCGTCGCAGCTCCCGCCGGTCTCTCCACCCGTAGCGCTCTGTCCCCACCACCGCCGCTCGCGGTCTCCCCTACCCCCGCCGCCGCAGCTCCCGCTGGTCTCTCCCCGCCTCCGCTTGTCCTCCTAGGCGATGGACGGGTACCACGGCGACGTCAATGAAGACGGCGAGTTCGACGCCGGCTCGTTCCCCAACTCGGCCGCCTCAAACACTAGGGACTTCATGTCGCAGCCACCGCCATTTTCCGGCTATGGCTACGGCTTTGGCAACCCCTCCGGTTTCGGCAACCCCTACGGCTTCGGCAACCCCTCCGACTTCGGCAACAACGCGCCGTCCACTAGCACTGAACAGCTTCGGCAACCCCTCCAGTTTGGTTCGCTCGACCTCAACGCCGGCGCGTCGTGGCCGGGCATGACTGGGTATCAGCACACACTGCAGTCCTCGGAGGAAGATGGCGGAAGCGGCCAGACTCGTAGCCCCCATCCCGTGCGCGGGCCTTCCATTGGCGGCAGGGGTTCCCTTGGCCTCCGAGTTCCTCGCCGCGTCGTAGGTGGCAGTGGAGGAAACGCCCATGCTAGCCGTGTTGCTGTCCCCGTGCCTCCCTGAGGTCGTCAGGGTGTCCAGGCAGCTGCCACCGATGACGTCCCTCGCACTGAAGTGCCGGTATACATAAAGTTTCTTTGTCCATGAACTGCAAATGTTGTTCGTTCTTTATTTATTGTTCTTTACTTGTTGTGCTTTGCTTGCTGCATGAATCATTAAGTAATGCAATGACATGCAACCTGGTATTGGTTACTTTATTGACTAATGAAATGACATGCAAGACTCAGAGATTCTGCATAATTTCAGAACATCCTAAGCAGGGCCCGATGGAGTACGGAAAACACCCGTATCTTCTGTGAGTTGTACATTGAAGAGATGCGCAAGGGCAACTGCCCAGGGAGTCAAATGAACAGGTGGGGTTGGCAGAACCTGTTGGAGGCTTTCTTCAAAGCCACCGAATTAGTTCACGATAACGTCAACTTTGGCTACAAGTACCGTAAGCTGAGGACTCTCTTGAATAGCCTACGAAACCTCCAGAACAAAGAAACGGGATTGGGGCGCAATCCAGATGGCTCCATCAACGCTACAGATGAATGGTGGGAGGAGAACGACGACAAGGTACACCTAAATCGGTTATGTTTTCATGCTTCAGTGCATGCTTTTGAGAGTTTATAACATGTTGATCTCTATTTTTGTTTTCCAGGAGCAGTTGAAAGGTGCAATGCCACCATACATGGATCTTTTGGATATCATGTTCGGGGGCGCAACTATCACTGGGGAGACAGCTTATGTTCCTAGCCGTAAGAATGCACCACTATATGTTAGTACTGATGATGAAGAAGACGTGTGCACCCCTCAGAGCAGTGGCAGCAAGAGGAGCTATAGTCTTCTCAGCAACCACAGCATAGCTGGTACTCCAAGCAAGAGGTCCCGGAGTCCAGCAGTCAGGATGAATGAGAACATGAGGAACTTGACCTTAACTTTGGAGAACAAGACTCAAGTGTTGCAGGAGATGTGGGGTCAGAGGAAGTAGGCTCACAAGGCCAAGAAGAATGAAAAACTGGAAACCGTTGACCTAGTTGGAAAGCTGGCTAGAGAGGCAGGGATAACAGAGGAAAATGAATAGTTGTGGGCTGCTGTGGGCAAGATCGCTAGAAATGAAATCGATACAAGATTTTTCCTGCAGTTATCTCCCAAAGGAAGGTTGGCCATCATTAAAGACCATGCGAGCTCGAGGGTCATTAACTAGACCCTTTTATCCATGCATTTGTCGTGCCTTTTGTATCGTGAACTAAGTCTGTCATGTATATGGTGGTGTTTGAATTATTTATGTGATTTGAATGTTCGAACAAAGTCTGTTATTCGCATTAATTGCTGATGTTCATTCGTGGATGAATTTTGCCAAATTTGTTTTATGCGGTTGTGAATCGTTGATGGTGTTCCTTTCTGGGTATAAGTGATCTTTCAGGTACTGCTACAAGAGTATATAGGCTTTTGTAAAATGATACTAATGTGTGTTCATCTATTTTTTTCATGTGTTCAGATGGCTGGGCAACCTGGAGCTTCAGTAACTACAGATGACGACGACGATGATGAACAGTGGAAGGACGAATTTTTCAGCCTGTTCTTTGATGCTGATGAAGAAGCTGCAATACAGCTTGGTATGAACATGTATGCCTTGCATTTCAAAAAGCATTACAATAGGTCAGACTATAGGGTGCCAACAATGACTGGCCTGGAGTGGGTACAACAGAAACTAGCAGATAAAACTAGGTGTTACAACATGTTTAGAATTTCCCTAGCTATGTTCTATAGACTGCATAAGGTCTTGGTAGATGAGCATGGCCTCAAAGACACTACAAAGTCCACATCTATTGAGGCTTTAGGTCTATTCCTATGGATGCTTGGTGCTCCACAACCGTATAGGCAAGCTGAGGACAGATTTGAGAGATCTCTAGGCACTGTCCACAACATGTTCTATAGAGTGTTGTCCTGTGTGCTTAAACTTACAGACAACATCATTAAACCTCGGGACCCAGAATTTAGGTCAACAATGCATCCTAGGTTGAGAAACCATAGATTCTATCCTGAATTCAAGAGGTGCATAGGAGCTATAGATGACAGTCACTTCCTTGTTGTCGTACCACAAGATAAGTTTGTGCAACACTTGTGTCGCAAGGGCATCAGCACTCAAAATGTGATGGCTGTATGTGATTTTGACATGGTCTTCACATTTCTCCTTGCGGGATGGCCGGGGTCTGCCCATGACACAAGAGTGTTACAGGATGCCATATCAACATTCAAGGATTACTTTTGGACAAAGGATTCATTTAACCTAGTGTATGTGAATGGGGTTGTCCAACATTGTTTGTTAAGAAGAAGGATAAGTCGTTACGGATGTGTGTGGATTATCGGCCGCTTAATGTCGTGACAGTTAAAAACAAGTATCCGTTGCCATGGATAGATATTCTGTTTGACCAGTTATCCAGAGCCAAGGTGTTTTCTAAGATCGATTTGAGATCAGGTTACCACCAGATTAGGATTCGACCACAAGATATCCCAAAGACTGCTTTCTCATCCAGATATGGGCTATACGAGTATTTTGTCATGTCCTTTGGATTAACAAATTCTCCAGCATATTTCATGAGTTTGATGAATTCGGTGTTTATGCCGGAATTGGATAAGTTTGTAGTAGTGTTCATTGATGACATTCTGGTATATTCTGAGAACCCGGACGATCATGTAGAATATTTGAGGATTGTTTTGACAAGGCTCCGAGAACATAAGCTTTATGCTAAGTTTAGCAAATTTGAGTTTTGGTTGAAGAAGGTGCATTTTCTTGGTCATATTCTATTAGAAGAAGGAATTTAATTCTGTGGACCCAGTAAGGTGCAAGAAGTGATGGATTGGAAAGCTCCTAATTCGGTTGGTGAAATTCGAAGTTTTCTCGGCTTAGCAGGATACTATCGTCGATTCATTCCTGACTTTTCTAAGATTGCAAAACCAATGACAAGCTTGCTCCAAAAGGACCAGAAGTTTGAATTGACAGATGTGATAGAACCGACCAATTTATACCAGATTAAGCACCGAACCTTTGTTTTCACAGAGATTGGTAGGTACTTAAGCTCGTACAAACCCGGTAGTCCGAAAATCTCGAAGGATTTCAAATCGTTCAACTTTAGCCAAGACCGTAATAGATAAGCGTACATGTCCACAAGGTACATTTAGTTCGCACATAGTTCAATTACATCGGAGTTCAACAATTATTACAAACCATAGTTTGGAATTCAAAGCGGAAGCAACATAGTTTTAAAACATGAGACCATAGTTTCACAATACGGTGCCATTGCCTCATCAGTCCACAAAAGCATCAGGAGAGGATAAGAGATGACCATGCCCACGGTCTATTCATCACCCGCAACGGGGTACAGGCAGTTCTCACAGTAGCCATAGAAGCACTGTCCATCTGCAACAACAAGGGATAAAACCCTGAGTACAAGAAGGTACTTAGCTAGACTTACCCGTCATAAACCAGAAATAAGGTGACACCAAGGAGTATGCAAGGCTATATCTGGGTTGGCCATACTTACCTTTTGCATAAAGGCATTTTTACCCTTAAGTAATCATCATTAAAGTATTAGCAGTCAATTTTAATTAATCAACCTGATTAGCTAGATTTGCACATGATCTAGAGCAATCACTTGGCTAATTAATCAAGCAAGAGTGACTATTTCATCAATAGCCTTTCAGATTCAACATCATAACCATCTTTAATTCCATAAGTTACTACGGTAACACATGCCCAGTCAAGTTACTCACTGTCCAGGAGCGATGGCGATTATAATCGATTCCTACCAGGTGGGGATAAAAATGTCGCACACTCGCCTGATCATACCTTGCCAGATAGCCGTCGGCGACCACTTCAGGAAATTCGAGAACACAACACGCGGGATGGTCATGGGCCCTTCTACACCGGGGGTTATCTCAATGCCAGGTCGCTCAAGCTATAACTGCCCACGGTCATGCCAGGTCAATTAGGCCCCGCCTGTCCACGGACCACGCCAGGTTGCTCAGAATAGTTGCCCATGGTACATATAAGGCCCTGGGTGCTAGGCGTCAACATCTCCATCACCGGCTCGAATAGCCTTACTCGGCTTCACGGGAGGTACTCCGACCTACTCCGTTAAGTGATTGACGTGTTCAAAATGACTGAGGTGTGCCTTCGTCGGGTCCTAATCGACACAGACGGAAGACTACTAGCACACAGAACCCATGCCCTGCTGCTCCTACATTCCGCCCGGTCTCAGATTAATTACCACATGGTTATTTCCATGACAGCACCAGGCTAATCATGATCAGTATCCACCTATACGCGGGAGACTGGAAAACACCTGACTTTTACCGGTCTATGCAGACTAAGCATATAACGAGCCTAGACCTAACAGGGATATCAAGATAATAATTGCAGGTGGACAAGGATAAGTAAGTATGCATCAACGGTATCACTCAACTCCTATAACTTAATGCAGCAAACATATCAGGTTAATTTCGTAATCAATTTGCAAACCATAGGAGTGGGATGCTCTGCGGCTTGCCTCTTTAGAAGTCGGAGGGTCGATGATCGCGGCACTCAGGTAGGTCCTCGATGTCTCCTTCTTTGATCCTCTCGTCCTAGGTCTCCTCCGGACACGGCTCCTCCGATGGCTGCGGGTTCTGGACCTCCACTACCGTTCCTGTACCGGTGCATAACATGTATGAACAAAAATGAATGCACATGGGATGCATTGGTGATGCAATATGGAGCAAGCAATTCAGAAGATAAGCACATGTCATCTACTTCATTCTCTTCAACAACGTAGTCAACATCATCCGATTATTACTTAACCATTTGCTACCACTTAAACATTTAATTAAACCTAGAACAGCAACCCTCAGATAACAACCTTAGAAAAATCTACAGAAATTACTAGAAGCTAACAACATGCAATCTAGTCCCCTGTATAAATTTCAAGCCATTTGGACTTAAACTCTATCCTCTATGAAAAAGACAAACATTAACATGAAAAGGTGCTTTGAACTACACACCTTAGCAAAAAGTGTCAAACAACAGATTTCCCATTTTTTTATGGAACTTCTTAGCACAAGAGCAGTATACAAAAATTCCCAGGTTCATATCCCTCATATTTTAATTACTACAAATTATACAAGAAAACAACATTTAATCATTTTAATTGCTACTGCCAAAATATTTCATAGAACATCCTCATATTATATTTTTCCCAAAAACTCCTCATCAACACAAACCTAATAAAACAAGAATCACATTTGTCTGAGAAATGCACAGTTTATTATGCATTTAACAAGATTTCAGCCTAAACATAAATTTAATATAACTGCACATAAATTTATCACAAACTGGACATATTATATTTTTCATGCATAGAACTCATCAAAACAAACTTAACAAAACTTATTTCACCTTTTTAGCATTTACAGAACTCAAGATATGAATTAAACAAACTATATAAGCATTTCTGAAAACTAATTAAACAAAACCCTCAAAAACCCTTCGGCCTAAACTGCTACGCGCACCCACACTACTGCACCCAAGCCACTGACCAGCGGGCCCCCGAGTCAACTCGGCCCCACACATCATACACACAGAGCAGAGGTCGACGTTGACCATGGCGAGGCTCGCCGTCGGCGGCTCCTCCAGCGAAACGGACACCACCGGTGGACTCCTCTCAACCTTCCGCACCCGACGACACCACTAATAGGCCTAGGGCACTAACGGAGCAAGCCTCGCCGGCGAGAATGGTGGCCGCGGCGGCGGGAACTTGCCACGCCGGCCATCTCCGGCCTTCCCAAAGCAAACCGACGGCCAACACTCACTCCTCAAACCCTAACGAACCCTAATCGAAGCAAAGACGTTAGGGGTGCCATAAGAAACGGCCGAGACCGCGGCTCGTCATCAATGGCGAATAGAGCCGGCGGCGGATGGCGATGAACCGCGACTTCTAGGGCTTAATCGGACAAACCAACACCACCGACGTCTCCTACGGACCAAGGCGACTCACGAATGCTAGGGCGGACGAGCTCGAAAAGGGGGTCGGCCACGGCGGACCGAGCTCGCCGGCCATGGCGGACACGGCGGACGCTTGCCCCGCGGCTTACCCAGGGGCTTTCGGCGCAAGCTAGCTAGGGCAGGTGGTGGAGCGGGTCACGGCGACTTGGTTTGGCGGGATGGTTGGGGTGGAACCGCGGCGGAGCGGCGAGAAACGCCAGCGGACTCGCGGTGGCGCTCACCTTGCTCGGGCGATGACGAGAGCGAGAGGGGACAAAGCGGAGGGAGTGGAGCGGCTCTGGCTGCGCGAGTGCAGGCGGGCGGGCCTTGTGCTCGCCACGCCGCGCGCGGACGCAGGCTCGCCAGGCGTCGGGCGCCATGTGGCGGCCGAGCTCTGTGGCCGGTCGGTCACGACCGCGATGCCGTTCGGCTGAAACGAACGTTTCAGTCAGCCGATTAGCGCCTGACAGCGCGTTTTCAAACGCGATTAACTCACTAATTACTCAATGAAACGACACACCGTTTGTTCCTTTGGTTAGAGCTATATGCCGACAACAACTTTGGTTATAAGATCAAGCTTTGGTTCGGCCTAGATTTTTCCCAAGAAAGCTCCAAAGATCATTAGGCGAAACTGTCTAGCAGATTAGGACTTAGAAGAATTTTTCTAAGTCAAAATCTCTACTTTTCTGCCTTATGGGTCCTAAAACACTTTGTTAAACCCATTTTCATGAGTTGACCCAAAAACACTTTTTGTTCTACTCTAAATTCTACACACTTTTGGTTAAGGGCCCACAACCATGCAAAGATTCTAACAAGGAGGTCTTAGTTAGTCAAACAAAAGGACTCTTAGGAATCCATTAAGGCAACTAGGGTTAGGGGCTTGGTTAGCCAAAAAGACCAACATAAACCTAGCTTCATTTTGACTCCTCAGCAAGGTTAGACTACTTAGGAGACTCAACCACTCCAAAAACAAGCCAAACAAGCATCACACCATGCATAACAGTAATTACTATCACATGAAATGACACTTTACATAAAGAATGCAACATGTGATGATGCTTTATGCTCATGAGATGCTAAATTATGCATTTAGGGTTGCTCAACACCAGGGGTGTTACAGCCCTCCCCTCCTTAAAGGAATCTCGTCCCGAGATTTAAGTTACTAACCATTTCTTGTAAAAGTGTGGATACACTTCCTTTAAATAGTCTTCCGTTTCCCAAGTGGCATCTCGATCATCTTGCTCACTCCAAGATACCTCGTATTGCTTTACTATTCTCCCGCGAGTTATTCTTTCTTTTTCATCAAGCACCCGACATGGCTCCACTGAGTAGGTGAGATCGGATTGTAACTTTATACTCGCCGGTTGTACTTCTTCTTCCGGAACTCGAAGACACTTCTTTAATTGCGACACATGGAATACAGGGAATATAGCCTTTAAATGTTCAGGTAGTTGTAGCTGATAAGCTACTTCTCCCCTCCTTTCCACAATCCTGTACGGTGCCACAAACCTTGGCGCTAACTTCCTCTTTACGCCAAAGCGTTTGACACCTTTCATGGGTGACACATTCAAATAAACATAATCGCCTTTGTCGAATTCCAGCGGTTTTCTTCGCTTGTCTGCATAGCTCTTTTGTCGAGACTGCGCAGCTGCCATATGTTGTTGAATTACTCTAACTTGTTCTTCTGCTTCGTTAACGAAGTCAATTTCATAATATCGACGTTCTCCTGGTTCAACCCAGTTTACCGGTGTCCTGCACCTTCTACCATAAAGGGCTTCAATAGGTGCCATCTGTGTGCTTTCTTGATTACTATTGTTATATGCAAATTCTGCTAAAGGTAGCCATTTCTCCCAAGATCCTTTTGCTGAAATCACACAGGCTCTCAACATGTCCTCCAAAATTTGATTCACTCTTTCGGTTTGTCCTGACGTTTGGGGATGATAAGCAGAGCTACGGATTAGCTTTGTGCCTAACTCCTTTTGCAGTTTCTCCCAAAATGGTGCAGTAAACTGCGATCCCTGATCCGAAACTATGACCTTGGGTATACCATGTAGTCAAACAATTTGATTGATATAAATCCCCGCATAGTCCGGTGCTCGATAACAGGTTTTAACTAGTTAGAAATGAGCGGTCTTGGTGAGACGATCAACTATCACCCAAATTGAATCATTTCCTTTTTGGGTGGTTGGCAAACCAGTGATGAAATCCATACTCACTTCTTCCCATTACCACTCGGGTATTGATAACGGTTGAAGCGTTCCGGCTGGCTTCAGGTGAATAGCTTTTACTCGACAACACGTGTCGCATCTGGCTACATAAGCGGCAATTTCTTTCTTCATCTTGGTCCACCAAAATCTTGGACGCAAATCTTGATACATCTTGGTGCTTCCAGGATGAATGGATAACTTAGACAAATGAGCTTCATCCATGATCCGATTTTTGAGCTCTCTGTTCTTGGGTACTACTAAGAGTTGGTCAAACCATAAAACTCCCTTGTCATCAATCCAAAAATGTTTTACTGGTTAAGTTGCGGTTTTCAGCCTTTCCTTGATATGATAAATTCCCTTGTCTGTTTTCTGTCCTTCAAGTATTTGGTCAACTAGGGTGCCTTGCAGCTTGATGTTTTGCAGAATTACAGGGTGTACGAGACTAAACTCGTCTTCTGGTTGTAACCTCAAGTTGTTGCAGTGTGATTTCCGGCTTAGAGCATCGGCAACCACATTTGCCTTTCCTGGATGATAATGTATCTGCAGGTTGCAATGCTTGATTAGTTCAAGCCATCTTCTTTGCCTCATATTCAGTTCAGGTTGAGTGAAGATATACTTGAGACTTTTATGATCAGTGTACATGTTATAGACGTTACCAAGCGGATAATGTCTCCAGATTTTCAGAGCGTGCACCACAGTGGCTAACTCCAGATCATGTGTAGGATAATTTATCTCATGTTTCCTTAATTGGCGAGAGGCATAAGCAATCACTCTGCCTTCTTGCATAAGGATGCAACCTAAGCCAACTTTCGATGCATTACAAAAGACATCAAAAGGCTTCTCGATATCTGGTTGAGCTAAAACAGGAGCAGTGGTCAATAGTTCCCGCAGGGTACGGAAAGCTATTTCACACTCCTCTGTCCATTCAAACTTCTGGTCCTTTTGGAGCAAGCTTGTCATTGGTTTTGCAATCTTGGAAAAGTCGGGAATGAATCGGCGATAGTATCCTGCTAAGCCAAAAAAACTTCAAATTTCACCAACCAAAGTAGGAGCTTTCCAGTCCATCACTTCTTGTACCTTACTGGGGTCCACAGAAATTCCTTCTTCTGAGAGAATATGACCAAGAAAATGCACCTTCTTCAACCAAAACTCACATTTGCTAAACTTAGCATAAAGCTTATGTTCTCGGAGCCTCGTCAAAACAATCCTCAAATGTTTTGCATGATCGTCTGGGTTCTCAGAATATACCAGAATGTCATCAATGAACACCACTACAAACTTATCCAATTCGGGAATGAATACCGAGTTCATCAAACTCATGAAGTATGCTGGAGCATTTGTCAACCCAAAGGACATGACAAGATACTCGTATAGTCCATATCTGGTTGAGAAAGCAGTCTTTGGGATATCTTGTGGTCGAATCCTAATCTGGTGGTAACCTGACCTCAAATCGATCTTGGAAAACACCTTGGCTCTGGATAACTGGTCAAACAGAATATCTATCCGTGGCAACGGATACTTGTTCTTGACAGTCACGGCATTGAGCGGCCGAAAATCCACACACATCCGTAACGACTTATCCTTCTTCTTAACAAACAGCGCTGGGCAACCCCATTCAGATATACTAGGTTGAATGAATCCTTTGTCCAAAAGTTCCTAAATCTGAGTCTTAAGTTCAGCTAGCTCAGTGGGCGGCATACGATAGGGCCTTCTAGAGATTGGTGTGGTTCCAGGTAGCAACTCAATTGCAAATTCCACTGCCCGCTTGGGCGGTAAGCCTGGTAATTCATTTGGAAAGACATCTGGGAAATCTTGGACAACTGGGATCTTAGACAGGTCTTCTATAAACAAAGTGCAAGATAAATCAACGAAGTCAGCACCTCGGGGAAGAGAGATGCGTAGCTTAGTATTTGTCCTTCCATCAGATAAGGTAAGAGTTCTATTTGCAGTGTCTAACACCGCATTCCACATACTCATCCAACTCATACCTAGGACTACATCCATACTTAGCCCTGGCAGAACTACTAAATTAGCTCCAAATTTGTGCCCTCCAATGTCGATGGTTGCATTACAAACCATCTGCCTAGATAACACGCTACTCCCCACAGAGCTTACGCGAAACCCATAATCCATTTCAGACATCTCTTGATTATGCTCTTGTGCAAATGCTTTGCTCATGAACGAATGCGATGATCCAGTATCAAACAAAACAACGGCAGGATGATGGTTAACAAGACACATACCGGCGGTCACAGGCTATCCGGCACGAGCTTCTTCAACAGTCATGTTGTGCAGACGTGCAGGGTAGTTAGCCTGTTGCTTCTTTGGGTGTGGACAATACCTTGCGAAGTGCCCCTCTTGGTTGCAATTGAAACAGGGTCCCCGAACCAGAGGTTTCCCTCCTGTTGAACTGCCCTGACCTCCACGAGCTTGGGTAGCGGCTATCTTGTATGGCCTTTGATTGCGTTGAGCTTGGGGCTGACCTTTCTTCTGCGGTGGCCTGAAACGTGCTCCCGACGCTGGTGGGCAATACTGGGATCGCTGAGCTGGTGGTCCCCTAGGTTGAGACGGTCCTAAATCAAAAGCCCTCTTCTGGGCCTTACTTGCAGCATGCTTATTGTTCTGGTTTTCTTGGATCAAGCAATCACTGATAAAGTCATTAAAGACAGTACGAGAAGATGTACCCACTGACTTTCCCATTTTGGTGTTCAAGCCTCACTTGAAACTAGCAATCTTTTTGGCATCTGTGTCCACGAAGTTTGGAGCATAACGAGACAAAGAGTTAAACAGATGGTGGTACTCGGTAACAGATCGAGTCCCCTGCGTTAAGCTCATGAACTCTGGCACTTTCATCTGAGTCAGGCCCGGCGGAATATAATGCCCTCGAACAGCTTCTGTGAACATCCTCCAAGTGATAGGAACGTTGGCAGGATAGGTGGCGCGGTGATGCCCCCACCAAATCCCGGTTGGCCCCTGCAGCTGAAGTGCGGCATACTCTGCTTTGAGCTCCTCTGTGAGCCTGAGCAATCGAAACTTCTGTTCCATGGTATGCAACCATTCTTCTGCTTCTAGAGGTTCAGTAGCATCCTTGAAGATGGGTGGTTTCGTATCCAAGAAATCCTTGAAAGAACTATATTGATTTGGCTCAGGACGCTGGTGACCGTGCGCCAAATACTCTCGTAGCAAAGCTTCAATGTTGCGCTGGCTTCCCAGAAATTGAGCAAAGAGTTGCTCGGTCGTGGGTGGTGGAGGAGGTGGTGGATTGCGGTTATCCCTGGTGTCCTCATTTCCACCACTACCGCCAGCTCCACTACGGGTTGTCGTCATCTGTATATACGATGGCAAGTGATCATTAGGCGAAGTTGCAATTATTGTAGAGAACAATAAATCATACCAACTGAAATTATTCGGAAAACAAATTCACCAAACAATCACAGAGGCATAATAAATTTCAATCCACATCACATCATCACATAATAAGATCGCTCAATACATAACATGCAAAAGCCAACACAAACATCCATAGTTTTGCCCATACATATGGGACTTTCCAAAGGTCTTGCACCATGTGCACATAAGTTTACTACTCGTTCTTACATCCAGCCCATAACAAAAGCAAAAGATCGGGCTTGTCAACATAACACCAGAGAACACTAAGCTCTAAACATACGAACTGAACTACTCTCTAGGGACGTCGCCATCATCATCATCATCACTAGACACATCCGAAGAACCACTAGAAGAGCTACACGGATCTGGGTCTTCTTGAGGAAAGATGGGATTCCTCTCATTCTCCCTGCGGTGGATCCCCTCGTGCAAGTGGTCATTGTAATCCTGCAGGTGGTGAAGTTGCAGCTCTTGTTCTCCCACTCGCAACATCAACAGCCTGTTCTCCTCTGAAGCGCGTATGCCCTCAAGGCAAACACCTCGAAGCGACTCCTCGGTCTTCCTCATGATCAAAGCCAAGAAGGTAGCAGACTCCTGCTGAATGCTGGGCTGATGGGCTGTCTCCTACTCTCTCGGATGTGCCTGGTCCCTCTCCATTGTCATACGTGCCAACTCTGCAGTGAGGCGGTCTATCTCAGCGGTATGCTCCTGCTGCCTCCGGTGTTGTGTAGCCATCTCCTCACTAAGGATGTGGTCCAGCTGATCATAGCTACGGGATAGACATCCATAGGTAGCCATGAGTGCAGCCACAGCACTCCCGGCCGGTCCGACACAAAGCTCCCTCTCAAGTGAACTGGCCTTGAGTACGGCGGCTCCTGGCTGACGCCACTCCGACTGATAGGGATCTGCTGTCGGGAAGATACTGGCTGTAGCTTGGGTAACCACTTCTGGGTGGTCCTCCATAATGTCCCGGGGAACGGTGTAAGCATCTCTATTAGCTCCATCCCATGGGGGTCTCCCCTGCAACGCGAACACTCGGCGGCACCAAACGTGATCCTGCTCATCACGGCAAGGCACATCAACCTCCACCGTGTACATATGGCGATCCTCAGAAATCTGCACGCGGTGCCAGTCGTACTGTGGCTCCTAACCCTCCTGGTATCCCACCAAGTGTAGCACCCTCCAAAGGATGGTGAGCATGCCGAACTCATCTAGGAAGTCCTCCGACCCCTTGGCAGTCCATGGTCCCATTATGTAATTAGGCCTTTTGCCTCCAGTTGACTTACGAGCGGTACGCTTGGTACGTGCCATCTGTAAGAAGTTTATCCACACAGGTTTTCATTAGTTTGAGAACAACTTTTATTAAGGAAACAAGACGGATAACATAAGGAAGGAAGTAAGATTAATGCAAAGTTATATGATCATGATACATGCGCGTAACGTACGTCCTCACTATCTAACAATCTAGCGGCTAGACGGTGGCATACACGTTCACTCATAGCGTTAACTAGACATACTATACGTTCGCAAGTTAGTGTACCTGCAGAAGATCATTTCAGCCCTGCCCACAGTATGAATATCATGCATTGCTGAAATTAAATCTAATACTAACTTAGGTGCACACCCAGTATACACGTAAGCAGTATATGCACCCATCAGAATCATATTGCTCCCACAATTAAGTATCTTCACATATACTGGTGTGTAACAAGTATATATTCCAATACCAATCTAGCACACCCCTAGATCGGCGGTTGTCCGACCATGCTCTCACTCGCCTTACACTACCCATTTCTTACATCTACCCACAATTAAATACCTTCGCTTGTACTCGTGTGCATACGGGTACAGGCTCCAGTACCAAACTAGCTCTCCCCTAGACCAACGGTTGTTTGGTCATGCACTCACAACTCCCTGATTACCTTGGCGTGGAGGCAAACTGATCCATACATTACTATCCCGAAGAATAGCATCCATACAATTCCTCATTGCCGTATGGACGACAGTATAACAGAAATAGAAATATGATGCATAAACCCCCTCCAAGTCAGTACTTTAATAGCCATCTAAGCTCCTATCTGGGCATAAGGACTTCACCAATGGCTCACCATAATCTTTATCGATAAGATTTTCAAATCCTAATATAGCTATATGTTTGGGCAAATAAAATTTCGATTTGAAAATATGATTTTTCAAATACACTTATAATCAGTAACGCTAACCATGCTCCGATGCCAGCTATGACCGAACCGACCAATTTATACCAGATTAAGCACCGAACCTCCGTTTTCTTAGAGATTGGCAGGTACTTAAGCTCGTACAAACCTGGTAGTCCGGAAATCTCGAAGGATTTCAAATCGTTCAACTTTAGCCAAGATCGTAATAGATTAGCGTACATGTCCACAAGGTACATTCAGTTCGCACATAGTTCAATTACATCGGAGTTCAACAATTATTACAAACCATAGTTTGGAATTCAAAGCGGAAGCAACAAAGTTTTAAAACATAAGACCATAGTTTCACAATATGGTGCCATTACCTGATCAGTCCACAAAAGCATCAGGAGAGGATAAGAGATGACCATGCCCACGGTCTATTCATCACCCGCAACGGGGTACAGGCAGTTCTCATAGTAGCCATAGAAGCACTGTCCATCTGCAACAACAAGGGATAAAACCCTGAGTACAAGAAGGTACTCAGCTAGACTTACCCGTCATAAACCAAAAATAAGGTGACACCAAGGAGTATGCAAGGCTATATCTGGGTTGGCCATACTTACATTTTGCATAAAGGCATTTTTACCCTTAAGTAATCATCATTAGAGTATTAGTAGTCAATTTTAATTAATCAACCTGATTAGCTAGATTTGCACCTGATCTAGAGCAATCACTAGGCTAATTAATCAAGCAAGAGTGACTATTTCATCAATAGCCTTTCAGATTCAACATCATAACCATCTTTAATTTCATAAGTTACTACGGTAACACATGCCCAGTCAAGTTACTCACTATCCAGGAGCGATGGCGATTATAATTGACTCCTACCAGCTCAAGATAAAAATGTCGCACACTCGCCCGATCACACCCTGCCAGGTAGCCGTCGGCGGCCACTTCAGGAAATTCGAGAACACAACGCGCGGGACGGTCATGGGCCCTTCCACACCGGGGGTTATCTCAATGCCAGGTCGCTCAAACTATAACTGCCCACGGTCATGCTAGGTCAATCAGGCCCCGCCTGTCCATGGACCATGCCAGGTTGCTCAGAATAGTTGCCCACGGTACATATAAGGCCCTGGGTGTTAGGCGTCAACATCTCCATTACCGGCTCGAATAGCCTTACTTGGCTTCACGGGAGGTACTCCGACCTACTCCGTTAAGTGATTGACACGTTCAAAATGACTGAGGTGTGCCTTCGTCGGGTCCTAATCGACACAGACGGAAGACTACTAGCACACAGAACCCATGCCTGCTGCTCCTACATTCCGCCCGGTCTCAGATTAATTACCACATTGTTATTTCCATGACAACACCAGGCTAATCATGATCAGTATCCACCTATACGCGGGAGACAGGAAATCACCCGACTTTTACCGGTCTAAGCAGACTAAGCATATAACGATCCTAGACCTAACAGGGATATCAAGATAATAATTGCTGGTGGACAAGGATAAGTAAGTATGCATCAACGGTATCACTCAACTCCTATGAAAAAGACAAACATTAACAGGAAAAGGTGCTTTGAACTACACACCTTAGCAAAAAGTGTCAAACAACAGATTTCCTATTTTTCTATGGAACTTCTTAGCACAAGAGCAGTATACAAAAATTCCCAGGTTCATATCCCTCATATTTTATTTACTACAAATTATACAAGAAAACAACATTTAACCATTTTAATTGCTACTGCCAAAATATTTCACAGAACATCCTCATATTATATTTTTCCCAGAAACTCCTCATCAACACAAACCTAACAAAACAAGAATCACATTTTTCTAAGAAATGCACAGTTTATTATGCATTTAACAAGATTTCAGCCTAAACATAAACTAAATATAACTGCACATAAATTTATCACAAACTGGACATATTATATTTTTCATGCATAGAACTCATCAAAACAAACTTAACAAAACTTATTTCACCTTTTTAGCATTTACAGAACTCAAGATATGAATTAAACAAACTATATAAGCATTTCTGAAAACTAATTAAACAAAACCCTCAAAAACCCTTCGGCCTAAACTGCTACGCGCACCCACTCTACTGCACCCAAGCCACTGACCAGCGGGCCCCCGAGTCAACTCGGCCCCACGCGTCATACACACAAAGCAGAGGTCGACGTTGACCATGGCGAGGCTCGCCGTCGGTGGCTCGTCCAGCGAAACGGACACCACCGGCGGACTCCTCTCAACCTTCCGCACCCGACGACACCACTAACAGGCCTAGCGCACTAACGGAGCAAGCCTCGCCAGCGAGAATGGTGGCCGCGGCGGCGGGAACTTGCCACGTTGGCCATCTCCGGCCTTCCCGAAGCAAACCGACGGCCAACACTCACTCCTCAAACCCTAATGAACCCTAATCGAAGCAAAAACGTTTGGGGTGCCATAAGAAACGGCCGAGGCCGTGGCTCGTGGTCAATGGCGAACAGGGCCGGCGGCGGACGACGATGAACCGCGACTTCTAGGGCTTAATCGAACAAACCAACACCACCGACGTCTCCTACGGACCAAGGCGACTCGCGAACGCTAGGGCGGACGAGCTTGAAAAGGGGGTCAGCCACGGCGGACCGAGCTCGCCGGCCATGGTGGACACGACGGACGCTTGCCCCACGGCTTACCCAGGGGCTTTCGGCGCAAGCTAGCTAGGGCGCGAGTGCAGGCGGGCGGGCTTTGTGCTCGCCACGCCGCGCGCGGACGCGGGCTCGCCAGGCGTCGGGCGCCACGCGGTGGCCGAGCTCTGTGGCCGGTCGGCCACGACCGCGACGCCGTTCGGCTGAAACGGATGTTTCATTCGGCCGATTAGCGCCTGACAGCGTGTTTTCAAACGCGATTAACTCACTAATTACTCGATGAAACGACACACCGTTTGTTCCTTTGGTTAGAGCTATATGCCGACTACAACTTTGGTTATAAGATCAAGCTTTGGTTCGGCCTAGATTTTTCCCAAGAAAGCTCCAAAGATCATTAGGCGAAACTGTCTAGCAGATTAGGACTTAGAAGAATTTTTCTAAGTCAAAATCTCTCCTTTTCTGTCTTGTGGGTCCTAAAACACTTTGTTAAACCCATTTTCATAAGTTGACCCAAAAACACTTTTTGTTCTACTCTAAATTCTACACACTTTTGGTTAAGGGCCCACAGCCATGCAAAGCTTCTAACAAGGAGGTCTTAGTTAGTCAAACAGAAGGACTCTTAGGGCTCCATTAAGGCAACTAGGGTTAGGGGCTTGGTTAGACAAAAAGACCAACATAAACCTAGCTTCATTTTGACTCCTTAGCAAGGTTAGAATACTTAGGAGACTCAACCAATCCAAAAACAAGCCAAACAAGCATCACACCATGCATAACAGTAATTACTATCACATGAAATGACACTTTACATAAAGAATGCAAAATGTGATGATGCTTTATGCTCATGAGATGCTAAATTATGCATTTAGGGTTGCTCAACACCAGGGGTGTTACAACAGAGGAGTGTGAAATAGCTTTCCGTACCCTGCAGGAACTATTGACCACTGCTCTTGTCTTAGCTCAACCAGATATCGAGAAGCCTTTTGATGTCTTTTGTGATGCATCGAAAGTTGGTTTGGGTTGTGTCCTTATGCAAGAGGGCAGAGTAATTGCTTACGCTTCACGCCAATTGAGGAAACATGAGATTAACTATCCAACACATGATTTGGTGTTAGCCGCTGTGGTGCACGCTCTGAAGATCTGGAGACATTATCTGCTTGCTAACGTCTGTAATATGTACACCGATCACAAAAGTCACAAGTATATCTTCACTCAACCTGAACTAAATATGAGGCAAAGAAGATGGCTTGAACTAATCAAGGATTACAATCTGCAGATACATTATCTTCCAGGAAAGGCAAATGTGGTTGCCGATGCCTTAAGCCGGAAATCACACTGCAACAACTTGAGGTTACGACCTGAAGACGAGTTTAGCCTCGTACACCTTGTAATTCTACACAACATCAGGTTGCAAAGCACAATAATTGATCAAATTCTTGAAGGGCAGAAAACAGACAAGGGAATTTATCATATCAAAGAAAGGCTAAAAACCGCAACTGAACCAATAAAACATTTTCGGGTTGATGACAAGGGAGTTTTATGGTTTGACAAGCGCTTAGTAGTACCCAAGAATAGAGAGCTCAAAAATCGGATCATGGATGAAGCTCATTTGCCTAAGTTATCCATTCATCCTGGAAGCACTAAGATGTATCAAGATTTTCGTCCAAGATTTTGGTGGGCCAAGATGAAGAAAGAGATTGCCGCTTATGTAGCCAGGTGCGACACGTGTTGTCGAGTAAAAGCTATTCACCTGAAGCCAGCCAGAACGCTTCAACCGTTACCAATACCCGAGTGGAAATGGGAAGAAATGAGTATGGATTTCATCACCGGTTTGCCAACCACCCAGAAAGGAAATGATTCAATTTGGGTGATAGTTGATTGTCTCACCAAGACCACTCATTTCATACCAGTTAAAACCTGTTATCGAGCACCAGACTATACGGAGATTTATATCAATCAAATTGTTCGACTACATGGTATACCCAAGGTTATAGTTTCGGATCGTGGATCGCAGTTTACTGCACCATTTTGGGAGAAACTGCAAAAGGAGTTAGGCACAAAGCTAGTCTGTAGCTCTGCCTATCATCCCCAAACATCAGGGCAAACAGAGAGAGTGAATCAAGTTTTGGAGGACATGTTGAGAGCCTATGTGATTTCAGCAAAAGGATCTTGGGAGAAATGGTTGCCTTTAGCAGAATTTGCATATAACAATAGTTACCAAGAAAGCATACAGATGGCACCTTTTGAAGCCCTCTATGGTAGAAGGTGCAGGACACCAGTGAATTGGGTTGAACCATAAGAACGTCGATATTACGGAATTGATTTCATTAACGAAACAGAAGAACAAGTTAGAACAATTCAACAACATATGGCAGTTGCGCAGTCTCGACAAAAGAGCTATGCAGACAAGCAAAGAAAACCGCTGGAATTCAACGAAGGGGACTATGTTTATCTAAAAGTGTCACCCATGAAAGTTGTCAGACGCTTTGGAGTTAAAAAGGAAGATAGCGCCAAGGTTTGTGGGACCATACAGGATTGTGGAAAGGAGGGGAGAAGTAGCTTATCAGCTACAACTGCCTGAACATTTGAAGGCTATATTCCCTGTATTCCATGTGTCGCAATTAAAGAAGTGTCTTCGAGTTCCGGAAGAAGAAGTACAACCGGCCAGTATCAAGTTGTAATCCGATCTCACCTGCTCAGTGAAGCCGTGTCGGGTGCTTGATGAAAAAGAAAGAGTAACTCGTAGGAGAATAGTAAAGCAATATAAAATATCTTGGAGTGAACAAGATGATAGAGATGCCACTTGGGAAACGGAAGACTATTTAAAGGAGGTGTATCCACACTTTTATAAGAAATGGTTAGTAACATAAATCTCAGGACGAGATTCATTTAAGGAGGGGAGGGCTATAACACCCCTGGTGTTAAGCAACCCTAAATGCATAACTTGGCATCTCATGAGCATAAAGCATCATAATATGTTTCATTCTTTATGTAAAGTGTCATTTCATGTGATGGTTATTACTGTTATGCATGGCGTGATGCTTGTTTGACTTGTTTTTGGAGTGGTTGAGTTTCCTAAGTAGCTTAACCTTGTTGAGGAGTGAAAATGAAGCTAGGTTTATGTTGGTCATTTTGGCTAACCAAGCCTCTAACCCTAGTTGCCTTATTAGAGCCCTAGGAGTCCTTTTGCTTGACTAACTAAGACCTCCTTGATAGAAGCTTTGCATGGTTGAGGGCCCTTAACCAAAAGTGTGTAGAATTTAGAGTAGAACAAAAGTTGTTGTAGGACCAACTCATGAAAATGGGTTTAACAAGGTGTTTTAGGACCCACAAGGCAGAAAAGGAGGGGTTTTGACTTAGAAAATTCTTCTAAGTCCTAATCTGCTAACCAGTGACGTTGGCCGATCTTTGGAGCCATTTTCATGGGTGATCCAGGCCAAACCAGTGTATGATCTTTTAATCAAAGTTCAAGCTGGTATGTAGCTCTAACCAAAGGAACAAATGGTGTGTCGTTTCATCGAGTAATTAGTGAGATGATCGCGTTTGAAAACGCGCTGTCAGGCGGTAATCGGCCGACTGAAACGGCCGTTTCAGTCGAACGGCGTCGCGGTCGTGGCCGACCGGCCACAGAGCTCGGCCGCCGCGTGGTGCCCGACGCCTAGCGAGCCAGCTCCAGCGCGCGGCGTGGCGAGCACAAAGGCCGCTTGCACGCGATCACGCAGCCAGAGCTGCTCCCTCCGCTTTGCTTGCCTCCCCTCTCGCTCTCGCCGTCGCCCAAGCAAGGTGAGCGCCGCCGCGAGTCCGCCGGCGTTTATCGCCGCTCCGCGTAGTTCCACCCCAACCATCCCACCAAATCAAGTCGCCATGACCTGCTCCACCTCCTGCCCTAGCTAGTTTGTGTTGAAAGCCCCTGGGTAAGCCGCGGGGCAAGCGTTCGCCGTGTCCGCCATGGCCGACGAGCTCGGTCCTCCATGGCCGACCCCTTTTTCGAGCTCGTCCGCCCGTCCTAGCTAGCATTCGCGAGTTGCCTTGGTCCGTAGAAGATGTCGGTGGTGTTGGTTTGTCCAATTAAGCCCTAGGAGTCATGGTTCATCGCCGTCCGTCGCTGGCTCTGTTCGCCATTGACGACGACCGCGGTCTCGATCGTTTCTTATGGCACCCCTAGCGTCTTTGCTTCGATTAGGGTTAGTTAGGGTTCGAGGAGTGAGTGATGGTCGTCGGTTTGCTTCGGGAAGGCCGAAGATGGCCGGCGTGGCGAGTTCCCGCCACCGCGCCCGCCATTCTCGCCGGCGAGGCTTGCTCCGTTAGTGCACTGGGCCATTTAGTGGTGTCATCGGGTGCGGAAGGTAGAGAGGAGTCCGCCGGTGGTGTCCGTTTCGCCGGAGGAGCCGCCGACGGCGAGCCTCGCCATGGTCAACGTCGAGCCCTGCTCTGTGTGTATGACGCATGGGGCCAGTTTGACCGCGGGACCCAGTGTGTAGTGGCTCGGGTGAAGTTGAGCTGGGTGCACCTAGCAGTTTAGGCCGAAAGGTTTTTCAGGGTTTTGTTTAAATAGTTTTCAGAAATGCTTATATAGATTGTTTAATTCATATCTTGAGTTCTGTAGATGCTAAAAAGGTGAAATAAGTTTTGTTAAGTTTGTTTTGATGAGTTCTATGCACGAAAAATATGATATGTCCAGTTTGTGATAATTTTTATATGCAGTTGTATTTAATTTATGTTTAGGCTGAAATCTTGTTAAATGCATAATAAACTGTGTATTGCTCAGAAAAATGTGATTCTTGTTTTGTTAAGTTTGTGCTGATGAGTAGTTTCTGGGAAAAGTATAATATGAGGTTGTTTTGTGAAATATTTTGGCAGTAGCAATTAAAATGATTAAATGTTGTTTTCTTGTATAATTTGTAGTAATTAAAATATGAGGGATATGAACCTGGGAATTTTTGTATACTGCTCTTGTGCTAAGAAGTTCCATAGAAAAATGGGAAATCTGTTGTTTGACACTTTTTGCTAGGGTGTGTAGTTCAAAGCATCTTTTCATGGTAATGTTTGTCTTTTTCATAGAGAGTAGAGTTTAAGTCCAAATGGCTTGAGATTTGGACAGGGGACTAGATTGCATGTTGTTAGCTTCCCGTAATTTCTGTAGATTTTTCTGAAGTTGTTATCTGAGGGTTGCTGTTCTAAGGTTTAATTAAATGATTATGTGGTAGCAAATGGCTAAGTGATAATAGGATGATGTTGACTACCTTATTAGAGAAGATGAAGTAGATGACATGTGTTTATCTCCTGAATTACTCATTCCATGTTGCATCACCAATGCATCCCATGTGCATTCATTTTGTTTACACATACTATGCATCATACAGGATCGGTAGTGGAGGTCCAGAACCCGCAGCCGCCAGAGGAGCCGAGTCCGGAGGAGACCCTGGACGAGAGGACCGAAGAAGGAGACGTCGAGGACCTACCTGAGTGCCGCGACCATCGACCCTCCGACTTCGAAAGAGGCAAGCCCCGGAGCATCCCACTCCTATGGTTTGCAAATTAATTACCAAGTTAACTTGATGTGTTGTTGCATTAAGTTATAGGAGTTGAATGACACCGTTGATGCATTACTTACTTATCCTTGTCCACCTACAATTATTATCTTGATATCCATGTTAGGTCTAGGCTCGATTATATGCTTAGCCTTGCTTAGACCGGTAAAAGTCGGGTGATTACCTGTCTCCTGCATATAGGTGGATACCGATCGTGACTAGCCTGGTGCTATCATGGAAATAACCATGTGATAATTAATGTGAGACCGGGCAGGATGTAGGAGCTGCAGGGCATGGGTCCTGTGTGCTGGTAGTCTCCCGTCTGTGTCGATTAGGACCCAACGAAGGCACACCTCAGTCATTTTGAACGCGTCAATCACTTAACGGAGTAGGTCTGAGTACCTCCCATGAAGCTGAGTAAGGCTATTCGAGCCGGTGATGGAGATGTTGACGCCTAACACCCAGGGCCTTATATGTACCGTGGGCAACTATTCTGAGCAACCTGACATGGTCCATGGACAGGCGGGGCCTGATTGACCTTGCATGACCGTGGGCAGTTATAGTTTGAGCGACCTGGCATTGAGATAACCCCCGGTGTGGAAGGGCCCATGACCGTCCCGCGCGTTGTGTTCTCGAATTTCCTGAAGTGGCCGCCGACGGCTACCTGGCAGGGTGTGATCGAGCGAGTGTGCGATATTTTTATCCCCAGCTGGTAGGAATCAATTATAATCGCCATCGCTCCTGGACAGTGAGTAAGTTGACTGGGCATGTGTTACGTAGTAACTTATGGAATTAAAGATGGTTATGGTACTGAATCTGAAA
The DNA here is from genome assembly GCA_009763385.1 of Coix lacryma-jobi var. lacryma-jobi. NCBI lineage: Eukaryota > Viridiplantae > Streptophyta > Magnoliopsida > Poales > Poaceae > Coix > Coix lacryma-jobi. The sequence goes on along the minus strand of CM019823.1, from coordinate 64,975,696 downwards.
GGCTATTGATGAAATAGTCACTCTTGCTTCATTAATTAGCCAAGTGATTGCTCTAGATCAGGTGCAAATCTAGTTAATCAGATTGATTATATAAAATTGATTGCTAATACCCTAATGATGATTATTTATTGGTAAAAATGCTTTTATGCAAAAGGTAAGTATGGCCAACCCAGATACAGCCTTGCATACTCCTTGGTGTCAATTATTTCTGGTTTATGACGGGTAAGTCTAGCTGAGTACCTTCTTGTACTCAGGGTTTTATCCCTTGTTGTTGCAGATGAACAGTGCTTCTATGGCTACTGTGAGAACTGCCTGTACCTAGTTACGGGTGATGAATAGACCATGGGCATGGTCATCTCTTATCCTCACCTGATGCTTTTGTGGACTGATCAGGCAATGGCACCGTATTGTGAACCATGAACTTATGTGTTAAAACTATGTTGCTTCCGCTACAAATTCCAAACTATGGTTTGTAATAATGTTGAACTCCGATGTATTTGAACTATGTGCGAAATGAATGTATCTTGTGGACATGTACGCTAATCTATTATGATCTTGGCTAAAGTTGAATGTTTGAAATCCTTCGAGATTTCCAGACTACCGGGTTTGTACGAGCTTAAGTACGTGTCAATCTCTGTGAAAACGGGGGTTCGGTGCTTAATCTGGTATAAATTGGTCGGTTCTGTCACACGTGGCGGCATGGAGAGGCTGGCGTGGCGGCGAAGCTATCCACAAGGAAGGCGCGGTGGTCGACGGTGATGGCACGTGGTGGCATCCTGGAGCTTGCGTCGAGGCGAAGCGAAGGATGAGAAGGCTCGTGGCCGTCGGATGAAAACTGCTAGGGTTGGACAGTTTTACCCCTAGGGGGTATTTGGGTTCAGTGCTTCATGTGAGGACGTTTTGGTCTTTGGACATGCGCCTATATATATGAGAGGGGGCTGGTTAGGGCAGCCATCCTTGGAGGTGTCAACTCTCATTTTGTTTCGGTGAGAGGTGGCTAGGGTTAGGCAGAGATTGGCTCTTGTTCTTGAGCTTTTTGCCATCCAAGCTTTGTGTTGCTAGGAGTGGCTTGTAGCCGACACCGAGTGCTTAATCAATCATCCATTCCTCTGAATCCAAGGATCAAATTCGTGGTTGAATTCGCGTTTTGATTTTGTTCTTCGTGTTCTTCTTTTCTCCATGATTTTCCCTTCACTCGATCTATCACTACGCTGCGTCTTTTGTGATTCTGTTTGAATCAACTTGTTCTTTGAAGCAAGGAGAACATTTCCACCGAAGGAATTCATCTCTACCCTCACAAACAAGTAGATCGAGTCGAAATCATTTTGGTTCTTCCTTCTTCCCCTTTTCTAGTGTTCTTCGGATTTCTCATGGATTAGTTGGGTTGAAGCGATGATATCCTAGGATTAGCTTCCCAGCACGTAGAAGAACACTTGGGAGAAGTTTGGTTGCAGCCCCATTCGATTGGGTGAAGATCCGATCGATTTTGGTTTTGTCTCGTGAGGATTTTGGGGTTTCTGGACAGTGGCGGACTGTTCGCCTCTTGGTGGCGGACTGTCCGACCATCGGGCTCGGCCAGACCAGAACGAGCGCAGCGCGCACTCCTCACGGTCATTTTCAGCGGCGTACAGTCCGCCGCATAAGGCGCGGACAGTCTGCGAGTCACGCAGGGGAGGATCAGCAGCTTTGCTGTTTTTGCCGTTTAGTCGGCGGACAGTCCACCAGGGTTTTGCGGATAGTCCGCCCCTGGCGCGGACAGTCCGGCACCAGTAGCCCGGACAGTCCACGGATCGGCTGTAAGTTGCATTTTAGTGCTTTAGCTCTCCCGGCTTTTCCGCTTCGTTTCCGGACTTCTCGTTTGCTCCTAGAGTTCACCTAGGAACCTCTCTAACTATCTTTGCTAGGTGTTAGCATAAGTATTTGTAGGAATTCTGACGTAGCCCTCTATCTATGTTTGAGAGTCGGTTTTTGGGCCAAACTTGACTCGGAGTTTTGGGAGTTTTGGTTTGCTCCCTTGTGTGGTGCCTCGCTGTGATCCTAGGGATCATCCACCTTCTTTCTAAGGGTCGTGGGCATCACGTTTGAGTCCGAAGCTTTTGGGGTTGATTTTGTTGGGACAGAGGTCGTAATTTCGAAAGAAATTTTTAGGCTCCCATTCACCCCCCCTCTGGTCGCCTTGCTTTAGCATTTTTGGTCCTTCAATTGGTATCGGAGCCAGTTAAGGATCTCTCTACCTTAACCGGTTCCGGATCCGCGAAGGCGACTTTTTGAGAGCGGTTTTGTTTCTGACTTTGCTTGTTGAGGTGTTGAGCTTGTGTTTTGGCAAACACTAACGGTGCTTTTAGAGATGGCACCAAGCTTTTCTCCCGGTGTGTCTTTGTCCTTAGGTTTGAGTCTTGGACATGCGACCGAGGACGACATTTTGGCAAGAAGGAGGAGTGCGATTCTTGAGATGGAACGTGATGTGGAGGCTTTGCTGGACTTCCTAGGAGATGATGGGCATTCGATGGAGGATCTTGTACGTGAACTTGGCAAGGCCAAGAAAGGTACACTTGTTGCTAGTCTTGGGGCTTTGTCCCGACGATTTGAAGCTTGTTGTGATGATAATGTTAGATATGATGAGCTTTGTGATACCTTGCATAGAAAGATTGAGAAGTTGAATTGCTCCATCACTAGGTTAAAATGTGGCCTTTTTCATTGGAAGTCTAGTGCATCTTTACCTTGCACCTCTTGTAGTGACATGGTTAGGAAGAATGATGAGCTATGCTTTTCTCTTGCTAGCTTAAAATCTGAAAATGAAATGTTGAAATCAAATGCTTCCATACCATGTCTTGTTTGCTTTGACTTGCGCAAGGATCTTGTTCGTGTTAAATCTGAAATAGCCTTGCTTAGGTCAAAAGCTGTTGCACCATGTGTTTCATGTGAGTCTTTGCATGCTGAAATTAATGAACTAAAATTGACTCACACCACATGTGTAGATGAACTTGAGCATGCTAGGGCTGAAATTGTTGAGATAAATGCTAGGCCTTATAGCTTGTGCTCTTTAAATAAAAATGCTTGCCATGCTTCTAGTGATAATGCTTGCCATGCTTCTAGTGATATTCATGATTCTTTGCTTGATGTAAATGGTGATGTTTCTTCCACTGATTTCATGTGCACATCATGCATTGATTTGGAGAAAGAAGTTTTGGCTTTGAAAGCTTTGCGCGATGATATGAGCTCCAAGTTGGTTGAGCACAATGATATGAGTGCCAACCTTGAAAAAGAAATTGCACTCTTGCATACCACATATGCCGAGTGCATTAGAGAGGAGATGGAAAATCTTAAAAATGCTCCGTGTGGTACTTGTGATTGCCTCATGTTCGAGAATGAGGTTTTAGCCAAAAGATGCAATAGTCTTTGTGCTAAGTCTTTTGAGTCACGCATTTCTTGCAACTCCGATGTTGATATTTCTAAGTTTTCATCTTTGCAACTGGAGTTGAGTTCTTGTGCTGCGCGTGAGTCTTTGGACGATAGCACTTGTGCCAAGGTTTCGGATAGCTCTTTCATAGCTACTCCCAACCTTGCTATCTCTTCGAGTGATGTCCAAGGGACTTCTCTTGACAAGGGTGCTTCTCATATTTTTGGGACTCGTGCTCCCAATCCGGTTTTCCATTGCACCTTTTGCAAGAAGGATGGACACTCATTCGATTTTTGTTTTCGCCGTGTCAAGCACGAGCGGTGTATTCGAGCTAAGGCTTTTAGGAAGCTGCGTAGCCTTTCCCATGGCACGTGTGCTCCTAGTGTTGGCACCAAGTTGGTTGTTGATGCTTCTTGTTCAAAGTCCCTAGGGACTTCTCACTTGTCGTAGAATGGTGTGCCTTCCGATAGGCCTTTGTACCATTGCTCTTTTTGTGAGAAAGATGGGCATCAAGAAAGTTTTGCTATCGGCGTGCCAAACGTTTGCGCCAAGCTCGCTCTTCTAGGAACTTGGTGGTTCATAACCCTTCTCATGGCATGAACACTTGTGCTCCTAGTAAGAAGCCCCTCTTTGTTGATGGGTTTTATGACTCCTTTTCCAGTGGGATAGGTCATGGTCGTGGACATGCTTCTAGTGCTTCTTCTCTTGGTCCACGTCATGCTTCTCATGGTGCTTCTATTGGTTCTTCTACAAAAACCTTGGAAGATGTTTGCCTCTTTTCTCGTGGTACGACTTGTTCTTCTCCTCGAGTTGTCCTTTTGAGGAATGCTTCCAAGGGTGTATCAAAATTGCATTTGAACCAACATTTGCATCATGCTAACCCACATGATAAGTTGAGATTTGTGACCAAGTCTTGGGTTCCCAAGTACATGCCTGCTAACCCTTCGGGATCCAAGACTTGGGTTACTTTGTCCTCTTGTGTGTAGATACGAGGACGCGGGGTGGAGAACATGTGCGAATGGAACTTGGTCTTTTAGATGTGATCAAGTTTTTGATGGTTCTCTGCATCCCGCTTTGATTTGCCTTCAAAGAGGCTTTTGCTACTCGGTGAGCTTTCTTATACACACATACCTTGTACATTCATGTTCTATTTCTTGTGGTATGAGATGGACTATCATGTGCTCACTTGTATAGTTCTTGCATGTACATTTTCTTTTGTATCATGTTTTGTTTTAGTCTAGCTTGTGCTATCTTGTATATAATGTCATGCTAGCTTTCTGTACAGTTTTTGGTGGCTCTTCCACTTTTCTTGCTAGTTTGTGATCCTCATGAACATTGTGCCATGTTTTACCTTATTTCTCCATGAGCTCGATTTGTATTGGTATGGTGTTCATTAGGTGTCATTTTTCCAGGTGCTAGTTTTGGTTAGCTACATGTATCATGTTGATATGATTAGTTTGAGCACTTGCCTTTCCACAATTTTACCATGTTACATGCTTTTGGATCTATTGCTATCATTATCTTGCATTGTAGCATGTGTTGAGGTTTAGGCTGTGTTTGGGTTGATCATGTATTTAGGTTGCATTTTGCTATACAGTGCTTTATCCTGTTGCATGGTAGTCTTGACTAGTTTGAGTTCAGATCTCCTTACGGTATCGTTCATAGGTAGATATCTTTTTGTTGAGAGTTCACCTTATGCTTATTATGTGACTAACCATTTTCGTGGAGACCTTGAGGTCACACTAGATGAGACAATGCCTTGTGTTTTCTTCTGCTTTTGAGTGTGCAGGAGAACAGGAGCCTGGAGAGAGCATTTCGGCTCACGGACCCGATCCCGCTTCTTCCACGACTTGGGGTTTCGTTCGAGCAGCTCTCCAGTAAGCACTAGCTGCACCTGTGGGAGCGACAGCATCAGGCGAGGGGAAGACGACTTCGGCAAGGCAGGCGCCCCGGAGATTTCAGTAGATTCAGGCGTCCCCTTGGGTATCACACCAGCAGACGGCCAAGCGCTTCATGAGGTACCTCCGACACACTTCTGAGTTCGGTTTTTGGTAATCTTCTTCTTCGACCTCTTTCTGCTGTGTGGTCTTTTTGATGTGGATTTTGCTGGCTGTCGCTTGAGCGTTTCTTGGCTCTTTACTTGTGAGTTTGGTGTATGTTCCCTTTTAGTTGGGGAAGCATTTTGCTCGTTGTATCTTAGTTGGACTTCTCTGATACCCTTTTGCTTTGGGTTTTCCTTTTTAGGCTAGTTTTGCTTAGTTTTAGATATACTAGCTTTTGCATTCATTTCATCATGTATTTTAGTGCATCTTAGAGCTTCATGTTTAGAGCAATGAGAATGAAATTATGCTCTTTTTGGTATGCCCTGTTTATTCATGATGATGCTTGTAGCTTAGGCTCTTTTTGATCACTTGATACATGTTATGAGCTAAGGTATTTTTGGAAATGGTGAACTTGACTAATCAACTATGAAACCTTTAATTTGTTCACCATTGAGATTGGCAACCAACATGGGTAGGATGTGTTGAGATCTCTTGTGCAATCTTATGTATGCCAAGTTGCTATGTCTCTTGCACTGAGTCATTCACTTGCTTGGATTGTTCATATTTACATTGTGCTTAAAATTTGATCGAAGTCTAAGTGAAATGAAAAGATCGAGATGGGATTGCATGTGTCAGCACATCACAGTATCGAGACTGTTTCTCATTGCACTTTTGAGGTAAACTTGAGCCGTGTAGTGTAAGACCGAAACCGGTGCTTTAAGCTTCTGATTGCTTTTCTTGCATAGGCTTAGCCTGGTTGAAAAGTTAGGCAATGACCATGCTTTCAACCTCTCGCAATCACATGCTTTGATTTTGAACTTGTGTTAATACTGCTGCAAATTCCGATAAAATATGAAAATAACATAAGTCTATGCTTCATTCTATGGCATGATGAATGAACTTTGCTAGGGGTAGTTCACCTTTTATACTTGAGTTAGCACTTGGTTGATTTCCTATCTATTCATGCTTAGTGCTATTTTAGTGGTGAAATCCTTTTCAAATGGCTTAAAACTGTTCATAGGCTCAATTGTTCATATTTTGTATTCATTTGATCAGTTTGAGCCTTTGCTAGCTTTTGTATTGATTGCTACATTTTCAGGGCAGCACCCTTTTGAACATCTTTTCATTCTGATTGCTATACACTTGAAGCTGTTGCATTGCACATATCATGCATTTTAGCTTAGTGTACATACCCCCAGCTCTGATACTCTTTGTGGTCACTTTCGATGCTTTTAACTGACCCCCATATGCTTTTGGTTGATGACTTGTCTTGTGTTTGTGTCAACTTTGTGGAAATATGTCTAAACCCCTCGGCATGTTCCATTTTGTCAAGGGGGAGAAGCTATTTGCAAGGGGGAGTTTGAGTGTTGGCACAAAGGGGAGAGTCGTGCATTTTGGGGAGAGCTTTGAACTAGGGGGAGTTTAGCTCTTTTATGTGTTTCAATTGGTATCCTTTTATGGCCTTCATCAATTGGTATCATTCATAGTGAGCTTAGTTGCTTTGTTGTATAGCTTTTGTATATAGGCTTGCTTTCAGGGGGAGTCGCTTTTGCTTTGCTTCTTCTCCGTGTGCTCCGAGTGTGTGTGCTCCATTTGGTTTTGAGCTTCTCTTTGTGTTTTCACAGTCGGTATCGAGCCTGCTAGTCGTGTTGAGCCGTTTTGCCTCTCTCTTGAGGGACTAGCAGTTTTTGCTTGGTATTTTCGATTGGTATGGAGCCTTCAGCTAGTTGTGTCGAGCCTCTTTGCCTCCGTCTTGAGGAACTAGCTGTTTTCACCAATTTTTGGCTGCTTGTGATTGGTATCGAGTCTTCTGCTAGCTGTGTTGAGCCTCTGTGCCTCTATCTTGAGGGACTAGCAGTTTTGCATTCTTATGCGTTGATTCAGCCTCAATTAGTATCGAGCCTTGAGCTAGTGGTGTTGAGCCCTTTTCTCCCTTTTCTTGAGGGCTAGCTCATTTTTGACTTGGTTGTGTCGAGCCGTTGCCCATGTCTTTGGGAACCAAGTCTTTCGCTCTTTGTCTACTCTTTTGTGGAGATTGGCTCGAACTTTGCTTGGTTGCGTTGAGCCGTTGCCCATGTCTTTGGGGACCAAGTTTTTGGTTTTGGCATCTCAAACCATCTTTTGTGTTTAGTTTTTGTCAATTCAATCATCAAGGGGGAGAAATTTCGAAACCCAAGTGGATAAGAACCTTCCAAGTTGATAAGAACCTTGGTTTCTTTTGTGATGATTGTTTGACAATTTAATTGAGATTAGCTTTTGAGTGCCTTTTGGGATTCATGGAACTCTTGTTTCTCTTGACTCTTCGGTTGTGTGGAGGCTTTGCCCGCTTTTCCTGTTTCTTTCGGGACCGAGAGCTTTTATTTGGAGTTTTCATGATCCTTTCTCATATCAAGTGGCCTTGTGTTTGCTTTTACTTGGCTTTTGGGCACTTGAATGAGGCTTGCCTTCAAACCCTTCCTTTGTGGTTTCATTTTTAGTCAATGCATTCATCAAGGGGGAGATTGAGAACATATATGATGAATGATTGACTTTTGGGAGGAAGGTTTGAGGTTTTTCCCGGTTGAGTCATTATTTGCTATGCGCTTAATGTTTATGACTAACCGGTGGCGTTGAGTTGTGTGTGTTTATGTGTTGGTGTGCGTGTGCAACATGTGTCTCTTGGCGGTGTTGATGTGCAGGTTTTGAGCTCGGAGGCAGTGGTCGATGGCGAGGTGAAGGTCAAGTAGAGACGTGTCGTGCCGACGGACCGGGAGCGGTGAAGGATGGGCTTGCCGTGCGGCGGACGTGCCATGCCGATGGACCCAGAGCGGTGAAGGGTGGACGTGAGGCTTGGACCGACGGACCGGAGGGCCAGAGGACCAGCTGTGGTAGCTGGGGATGTGCGATGCATCGGCCGAGTTGGGAGGAAGACGATGGCGTTGTGGCACTTGGCGGGAGGTCGGACACGGGCTTGCGTGCGGCGCTAGTGCCGTCGGCCGAGTCAAGAAGGAAGGCGAAGGCGTTGTGCCCGGCGTGGAGGCTGGACATGCATCGGCATCGGTGCTGGTGGTCAGGGTGTGCAAACCATATCCCGTCTACGGTGCGGGATCGGTAGCTGAGCCTCAAAAAGCTACCCTCGACGGTTTCCGAGTTTGGGCCTCAAAACTCGGGGTGGCCAGTTTCCGAGTTTGGGCCTCAAAACTCGGGGTGGACGGTTTCCAGGTTTGGGCCTCAAAACCTGGGCGCGCGGGTTTCCGAGTTTGGGCCTCAAAACTCGAGGTGGACGGTTTGCCAGGTTTGGGCCTCAAAACCTGGGCTGGCGGGTTTACTGGTTTGGGCCTCAAAACCGGGAGGAGGTTCCCAAGCGGAACGGTCGACGCGTGGTGGCGTGGAGAGGCTGGCGCGGCGGCGAAGCTATCCACAAGGAAGGCGCGGTGGTCGACGGTGACGGCACGTGGCGGCATCCTAGAGCTTGCGTCGAGGCGAAGCGAAGGATGAGAAGGCGCGTGGCCGTCGGATGAAAACTGCTAGGGTTGGACAGTTTTACCCCTGGGGGGTATTTGGGTTGAGTGCTTCATGTGAGGGCATTTTGGTCTTCGGACGTGCGCCTATATATATGAGAGGGGGCTGGTTAGGGCAGCCATCCTTGGAGGTGTCTACTCTCATTTTGTTTCGGTGAGAGGTGGCTAGGGTTAGGGAGAGATTGGCTCTTGTTCTTGAGCATTTTGCCATCCAAGCCTTGTGTTGCTGGGAGTGGCTTGTAGCCCGACACCGAGTGCTTAATCAATCATCCATTCCTCTGAATCCAAGGATCAAATTCGTGGTTGAATTCGCGTTTTGATTTTGTTCTTCGCGTTCTTCTTTTCTCCATGATTTTCCCTTCACTCGATCTCCCTCTATGCTGCGTCTTTTACGATTCCGTTTGAATCAACTTGTTCTTTGAAGCGAGGAGAATATTTCCACCGAATGAATTCATCTCTACCCTCATGAACAAGTAGATCAAGTCAAAATCGTTTTTGTTCTTCCTTCTTCCCCTTTTCTTGTGTTCTTCGGATTTCTCATGGATTAGTTGGGTTAAAGCGATGATATCCTAGGATTAGCTTCCCAACACGTAGAAGAACACTTGGGAGAACTTTGGTTGCAGCCCCATTCGATTTGGTGAAGATCCGATTGATTTTGGTTTTGTCCCATGAGGATTTTGGGGTTTCTAGACAGTGGCGGACTGTTCGCCCCTTGGTGGCGGACTGTCCAGCCATCGGGCTCGGCCAGACCAGAATGAGCGTAGCGCGCACTGCTCACGGTCATTTTGACCGGCGGACAGTCCGCCGCATAAGACGCGGACAGTCCACGAGTCACGCAGGGGAGGATCAGCAGCTTTGCTGTTTTTGCCGTTTAGCCGGCGGACAGTCCGCCAGGGTTTTGCGAACAGTCCGCCCCTGGCGCGGACAGTCCGACACCAGTAGCCCAGACAGTCCGCGGATCGGCTGTAAGTTGCATTTTAGTGCTTTAGCTCTCTCGGCTTTTCCGCTTCGTTTTCGGACTTCTCGGTTGCTCCTAGAGTTCACCAAGGAACCTCTCTAACTATCTTTGCTACGTGTTAGCATAGGTATTTGGAGGAATTCCGACGTAGCCCTCTATCTACATTCGGGAGTCGGTTTTTGGGCCAAACTTGACTCGGAGTTTTGGGAGTTTTGGTTTGCTCCCTTGTGTGGTGCCTCGCTGTGATCCTAGGGATCATCCACCTTCTTTCTGAGGGTCGTGGGCATCGCGTTTGAGTCCGAAGCTTTTGGGGTTGATTTTGTTGGGACAGAGGTCGTAATTTCAAAAGAAATTTTTAGGCTCCCATTCACCCCCCCCTCTGGTCGCCTTGCTTTAGCATTTTTGGTCCTTCAACCCTAGAAGGCAAAGAGCAAATGACTGAGATTATTTGGGAGGCGGGTGTCTCCCCCTACTTATCCCAATTCTAATTCCCACTCTACCCCTAGTTGTTTACAGAGCGAACCAGCTGTTGGTAGTTCTTAACTTCACTAAAGATAGAGCTAGGCATCTATCCCCGGTAACGGCCCAGAAATGCTTGTTGACAATTGATAACGTCGTTACTAGGAGTAGACTATGGAATCTATCCCTGGCAATGGCGCCAGAAATGCTTGTAGCAAGTCCAGTCACTATACCTAAAGGAGTGAAGCTAAAGCAGCTATCTACTAATGTCAAATGGTGTTGTCAATCCCGACACTAGTAGGAGCTAGCTAGAGAGATTGCAATCTACCTAGAGGAGATTCTGCAAGCGCACAGAACTATCGTAGTAGCACTTCGCCTGGGAGTACCAGGTGTTGATTTATTTGATCCCAAGGGAAGGCTAGGGTGGTGTAAGAGTTGAGTCAAGGAGGGGATGAGAGTCAAAGAAAAGAGAAAGGGGAGAAGGGGAGAAGGGAAGATGAAAGGCTAGAAAGAATATGTGAGTGGATAGGTAAGGATGAAATGGATGGCTAAGGTAGGGTGGATGGATAGGTAGGTAAAGGGGATTACGATAACTAAAGGTAACTAAGATAACTAACTAGTCCTAGTAACTAGTTCTAGGTAACCACTAAGCAAGATAACAACGAAGCAAGATAGCTACGAAGCAGGGCAGGCAAAAGACAATAAAGTAACTAAGTTAAGTATAGTTTTAGTCCTATCTTGTCAAGTATCGAGGCGTACTAGCCTTTACCACTTACTTAGGTTGAACGCTAGCACAACGAGCCTTACTATTAAACTGGGCCAACTACGTGGTGGAATTCAAGGCGCACAGGGCTGTCACCACCTGCTTGCTACCACAGCTATCCGGGGGTCCAGCCGTATCTGAAGGTAAGTCTATAACTAAGCACCACGCCTAATTATATTCTAACTATCTCTATCCTGGCCTAGAATAGAGACACCCTTGCGGACGTCAGAGCAAATACTTGACTTAATAAGATAAACACTAAACTAACTAAGCAACCTATTGGCAAAGATCAAACACTAAGCACACTAGAGATTAACTACTGTGGCTAAGTGAATTGAAATGTAGGATAGCTAGGTACTTAAGCAATCAATCAAGTATACTACTCAATACTGGTAAGTAGAATAAAGTAATACTTGAAATGATGAACTAGAATATAGTGAAGTGCTTGAGTTACAAGAGCAAAACCTGAACTGGAGATGAAGGAAGACTCTTCCCAACTCTAGGACTGATTACTCGCATGCTTCTACTCTTGAGCTAAGCCTTGAGCAGCGCTCCCACGAGGGCAATGAGGCAAGGATGCCTTGCTCTACTAGCTACCTACTTGCCTAAGCTTGGCTAAATCCTAAGCTATTAGCCCTCTAGCTTTAGCCTTGCTTTCTTCCTTGCTTTCCTTGCTTCCAATGAAGTGACGCCTCCAGGGGGTATTTATAGCCCAAGTGAGTGAGGGGGGTACTTATAGGGGGCAACCAACCGACCTAGGGCAAACCCTAGTGGCGGGCGCCAGCCCTAGGTGGCGGCCGCCACTCCCTGGCCCTTGGATGCACCGTCATTGATCCTACGGTCTCCAGGGACTCCTCCAAGGCAGTTCCAAGGTCGGTTGCATGTCCAAGTAACCGTCACATGGGCAATTAGGTCATGATCTACGTGACATCTCTTCTCAGCCCTCCGATGCCACCGACCTAGTGACCAAGGGCTAAGATTTGGCCCTAGGGTGGTCACACGGATCAGTGACGTGGCAGGGGAGAAGTTTGGGCACCACCTAGGGGTGGCAGGCGCCACCCCACTAGCACTACTGCACGATGGGCCTTTAGCCCCGGTCCAGAATGGCCTTTAGCCCCGGGCATGGAGGCGGGGCTAAGAAATCGGGACTAAAGGCCCGACCTCTAGCCCCGGTTCCACGGCCCGGGGCTAAAGGGGGGACCTTTAGCCCCGGTTGGTAATACCAACCGGGACTAAAGGGGTCCCGAGCTGGGCCCCGATGGCTGGCCTCTTTTTTCTCTTCAAATGTGTGGATGTTCTTTAATGCATGGTATAAACATATATTATTCCAACAGAATTTTTCTAACAGAAAATATATTACAGTCCTCAAATATTACAGAATGTTTAAATATTATTCTAACAGAAAATTTATGACAGCCCTCAAATATTACAACTCATGTAACCAAATATTATTGTCCTCAAGCAACAAATAAATCACGAGTCCTCAGACAAAACTGTTCTCAAGCTACAAATAAATGACAAGTACATGCCGCAATATAACAACTCACAAATGCTCAACCATACACATGTATCAGTACCTATTAAACAGCGATTCTGCAATGCTGTCACGAAAGGCATTCATTTGAGCACGGTCTGCACTATCAGGTGCAGGAACAGTTTCTGGCTGATGAAACAAGGCTTCAGGAGGCACAAACTTAGAATGACGATCCAAAATCTGAAAGTCGTCATCTAATTCCCCACTCAACCTTATGAAGTTATGCAACGCAACAACAGCAGTAATAATGTGCGTTCGAGTTTGAGGAGGGTAGCAAGGGATTTTCAACAGTAAGCGTCACTTCATCTTCAAAACGCCAAAGGCCCTCTCAATGACGTTTCTAAGAGATGAGTGCACAATTGAATATCTCATGTACACCTTGAGGTTCTCCGGTGTTTTGAAAGTCTTGAATGTGGTACTTCGTTCCCTTGTAAGGAGCAAGGTACCCGAGACGGTTTGGGTAGCCGCCATCCACCAAGTAGAACATCCCTACAGCACCAAGTACCTGTCATTGTTATATGCTTCAATTAGAAATGTCAAAACAATTAGCAGCTAGGTTTCTACCTTGAGGAGGGTGTAGGGAAAATGGACCTCGGCCCATTTAACTTTGGATTTTGGTGTTTGATGATCAACATAACCAAATTGGACTAATGTGTTTGCGAGTGTTTGTTTTATAGTCCAATAGGGTGCAAACGTGACTTGGACGAAGGCAATATAGTGATCAAATGATCAACGCCTCAATCAAGACCACACAAGATGTATTGAAGGATTACAAAGATCATGCAAAGTCCAAGACATAAGAAACAGAGGCCCGGACGCAAACAAAGTTGAGCCGCTCAAGCCGAGACAAGAGCTGATTGAATTGGAACTGTCTCATGATTTTGGATTTGCTCAAACTGACATGGCATTAGCATAAAGCTGTAGAGCATTTCATTAGCTTTCCGAAAAGTCCTAGATCATCAAAATCGGAGTTCAGAGCTAAGAGTTATGCCCGCTCAAGCCGAGACAAGAGCTGATTAAATTGGAACTGTCTCATGTTTTTGGAGTTGCTCAAACTGATATGGCACTAGCATAAAGTTGTAGAGAATTTCATTAGCTTTCCGAAAAGTCCAAGATCATCGAAATCAGAGTTCGGAGCTAAAAGTTATGCCCAAAATACGAAAGCCTGTCTCTCTGAAAATGGAGCAACGGACGCTCCGAAGCAGAGCAACGGACGCGCATCCGATGCAGCGTCCGATGACCTCCGAAATCAGCCCAGAATGAACAGTGTGATGGTAGAGTCCGATGCCAGCGTCCGATGCACTACTGTAGCGTCCGATGCCCCCGAAAAACAGGTCTAACGGCTAGTTTTCCAACGGCTACTCATCACATGAGCATAGGACGCGTCCGATGCCATCACTGTAGCGTCCGATGCTCTACAGAAAGCTGATTTCAGCCCCCCCCCCCAACGGCTCTATTTGATTGGGGGCCTATATATACCACCTCTAACCGGCCAAATGAGGTGTGGAGGAGTGAGGAAACATACCAAGGGTGTTGCTACACCATATTAGTGCCTCCATATGCATAGTGCTTAGTGTTTTCACACGGTGATTAGTGTAGGTGCTTTGCGAAGTGCTTAGGCTAGTTAGACCACCGCTCATGCGCTTGCTCTAGGTTTAGGCCTAGTGTTTAGTGAGGTTTGCATACCTCTTGCTACTCGGTGCGTGCGCGCACCATTGTTGTACATCGGAGGGGCTTGTAGTCTTGCGAGACCACACCAACCGTGTTTGTGGTGTGGCCGCCACCGTGTACCGAAGGGAACAAGGCCCGTGGCGGTTCGGCCGGAAGCTTGATAGTGGAGACGGCGGGTAGCATCCGGGAGAGGCTTTGCCAAGTGTGGCTTAACCGGAGACCCACTTGCACGTGGGGAAGGACCGGAGCTATTGACGGAGTTACCCGACCGGGAGCTTGGCCCTTGCGAGGGATTCCTTGCGAGGGGCTCCAACGAGGACTAGGGGGAAGCTTGCGTGCTTCTCGATACCTCGGTAAAAATACCGGAGTCGTCAACGGGAGTTTGCATCTCTACCTCACTCTTTAGCTTCCGCATTTACTTTGCTACCTTGTTGTGTGCTTTACCTTTCCTAGCTTAGTTGATAGGATAGTTGATAGGTTTGGATCATAGGTTGCAAAACTCTTTTGCGGTAGAGATAGCAACACACCTAGCAAAATCTTAGTTGCACATATAGTTGGTTTACATTCTTGCATAGGTTTTGACTAGGTGGTCATTAGAGGCCTTAGTTAGAGTAAAAGTTTTTAGTTGCCTAATTCACCCCCCCCCCCCTCTTAGGCGTCACGGTCCTTTCAATTGGTATCAAAGCCGGTTGGCTCATTTTTGGACCCTTGGCTTCACCGCCGTTGAGCCGACGCTATTGAGAGTGGTTGGGATGGATACCTCTTGGCCTCCGCACTTTGACGGCACAAACTTTCCCTACTATAGTGCTAGAATGGCTTGCTACCTAGAAGCATTTGATCTAGGTGTTTGGAGAGTCACCCGCGACGGGATGAAACCCCTTAAGAATCCCGAGAAGCCTACCGCGGGTGATGAAAAAGAGCTTCATTTTAATGCTAGAGCTAAAAATTTCTTATTTGAATCTTTTAGCATGGATGTGTTTAACCAAGTTTTTACTTTACAAACATCTCATGAAATTTGGCTAAAACTCCATGAGCTCCAAGATGGTACAAGTAATGTTAGAGAGCAAAAACATCACCTAGCTAAATCATGTTATGATTCCTTTAAAATGAATGAAAATGAGCTTGTTCGTGACATGTACTCTCGTTTGAATCTAATTATCAATGGGCTCAATTCTATAGGAATTACAAAGCTAGGTGATGCGGGCATTGTGAGGAAGATCATCTCTGTGCTTCCAAAGAACAAGTATGCAACCATCATCACCATCCTCCACAACATGGAAGACTTGAGCACCATGACCCCGGCTATTGTCATTGGCAAATTGTTGGCATTTGAGATGTCACACAAGATCGGTCAAGAAGAAGCCACTCCATCAAGCAAAGACATAGCTCTCACATGTGATGAGCACAAGAAGATGAAGGGCAAGAAGCAAATTGAGACATGTTCAAGCTCAAGCTCCTCAAGTGAAGATGAGGAAGAAGAAGAGGATGATGATGATGAATCAAGTGATGATGATCGAGCCTCCACGCCATCCAACTCCTCCCTAGATGAAGAAGAAACAATCAAGCTAGTTCAAGGAGTGGAGAGGATGATCCACAAGCTCAATGTCAAGGGTGTGCCCATCACCATTGAAGATTGCCTCTTCACCAATCAAAGAAGAGAGCAAAGAAAGAATGGTTGCTATAGATGCGGCAAGGGAGGGCATTATATGGAAGATTGTCCAAAACAAAAGCCCACGCCCAAGGACAAGAAAAAGAAGGGATGCAAGGTCAAAGCCCTCACTACTATCAAGACGTGGGATGATTCATCAAGTGATGATGAAGCCCAACACAAGAGGCGCGGCCACAAGCACTCATCATCAAGCTCCTCACGAATGTGCCTTATGGCACAAGGTAACTCGAAATCTATCTCTAGTGATAGTGATAGTGATAGTGATAGTGATAGTGATAGTGATGATGAGCTACCTTCTTATAATCAACTTGTGCAAGACAATCTCAATTATGCTAAAGCATGCACTAGTCAACAAAGGAAAATCAATGGCTTAAAAGAAAAGTTAGATAGTTCCCAACAAGCTTATAATCTTATGCTTGATCAATATGAGACTTTTTCAAATCTAAATGTTGAGCTATCTAATAAAATTGAGAAACTTGAGGCTAGTCCAAGCACAAGTAAGAGCACAAATAATGATGAGCAACTTGTTAATTGTTGTTTCGGGTCCGAGACCTCGAAACAGCGGGTTGCCGCACGAGCGAAAGCACGAAGCGAAAGCGGAAAACGATCGGTAGAGAGGGGGACAGTTGAAGTGAACAGTGTTCTCCCCCCCCCCAAGAGGGGGTCGAGAGCTTCTTATATTGAACCGGTACAACGTGAAAGTACAAAGTTGCCCTTCCAACCACTTTGCCTATAATTACAATGATGCCCTACCCAACTACTCCGGCACGAGGGGCACCACCGTAACTTCGTCCATCTATGGGCCCAGCATCTCCCGACCCTTTTTCCCTGACCGGTGGGCCCGCTCCCCTCGACTCGAGACTTTCGGCGACCTGCAAAATCTTATGAAAAAACGAAAGTCACGATCGACGAAACCCACCGCCGCAGACGTCAGGTACCCTCCGCGCGAAAGCTCCCTTTCGCGCGAAGTCTTGGTCTTCCCCCGTCTCGCAAGCCGATAGTGGCACTATCGCGCGAATGCACTCTATCGCGCGAATGCATAATTCGCGTGAGGCCTCCTTCGTCATTCGGTAGTGTGGGTTGAGAGCGCCTGCTTTCGCGCGAATGCTTCGCCTCGCGCGAAGGCGTCGTCACCTTTCGGCATTGCGGGTCGGAGGTGCCTGCGGTCTGGGTGCCGCCCGAACAATAGCCCCTTACGGCCGAATGTTTAAGCTTGCGAAGTTCGACCGTGACCTTTCGCTAGGCGCCTACGCTCGCCCGAAGAACCTTTGCTTTGTTTCGAGGCCAAGGTTTTTGTTTTATTTTATTATTGTGTTATTTATTTTTTGTTTTATTATTACTATTGTATATTTATTATTATTTGTTTTATTTTATTTTTGCTATTAATTTTTTCATTTAAACAGGCGTCTTTTCGTCTCCCTCGAAAACCATGTGACATGATGGAAAAACCTCTGCAACGCTTCGAATTCTGTGCCCGGGCGTCTCTTCGTCTCCCTCGGTAAACGTGTCGCAGGCCACTCGTATAAAAGCCTGGAGAAGGCACCCGGTCAGTCGACGCCTCCTCGCACCGCTGCTTCTCTCGCATTTCGTTGCGCCTTTCGCCTGACGCAACATGCTTTCGACGGAGGGTGAATTCGCCAGCTTGGATCGCTCGCCTTTCGCCCGCTGAGGTGTGTAGCTCTCATCTCCTGTTTCTTGTCTGAATTCGGCTTCACATGTTGTGAATTGGTTGCTTGAGTTTGCTTGATTCCGCCTTTCTCCTCCCCCTTTTATTTCTTCCTTTTCGCATATGCTGCTTGTTTATTTTTCCTTTCGCGCCATGTTAGATGGCGTCTTCCGACTCGACGTCGTCCACGAGCTCTTCTAGCGAAAGTTCCGGTGGTACCGAGTCCTCTCGCCGCGAACGTAGCGTGGAAGTGTCCATTGGATCTAGGGAAGCTCCGTGAATACCAAGCCACAGCGGAAGTCTATCTAATGATGGGGACTCCGGCCTGGTTTCGGTCCCTACAGATTGTTCTTTTTTCCTGGGCGCGTCGCGAATAACAGCCGCCAGCTTGCAATCAATGGCCGAAAAGGGGCCTTTAAGGAGGGATCATCTTGCGAACTGTCGCGTCCCAGGAGACGAAGAGGTGCCTATTCCTCGGCCCAACAAAGCTATCGTTTTTCGCGATTACTTCGTAGCCGGGCTTGATTTTCCTCTCGAGGAATTCGTCTCGGATGTCCTATCGGGTTTTAGTATTCAACTGCATCAGCTGACGCCGAATGCTTTCGTCAGACTCAGTGTCTTCGCTCACGCAATGAAGATGCTGGACTGCGCGCCGCGAGCTGACGTTTTCGTGCGGTTCTACGATATCCATCGTCGTCCGACGCAAGTGTATGACCCTTTCTTGGATGCAAGTTACCCAGCGAAATTGGCTGCTTTAATTTTGTTCTGCGGAAGACACGGGGCAGTGTTTCCATTTCACTCACATATCGGAACAAGTGGCCGGACTGGAATCGCTTCTGGTTCTACTATCGCGTGTGCTCGGACGAAACCGTCGCTATTGAGTTAAGTAAAGGAGAGAAGAAAGGTTCTCCACTTGTGTCTATTTTGGAGAGGTGCCCTGGAAGGCATCTTCCGCTAGTTGTGCTAAGTGACCCGGATGCCATTCGCTGTGGGGATGCATTCGCGCTTACTGCACGATTTCAAATCAGCCGGGATTTGGTGGAAGAGTGGATAGCCATCGAGATGAATCCGCTCTGCAGTGCCACATCTTTTGAAGGTTTTTCAGAGAAGGACGGATATTGGGGCCCCCTTCTATTGCTAGAAAAGCCTGCGAATTACTCCGATGATGAACTCTATGTGAAGCAAATCGAAAAGGAGGCCAAGAAAATTTGCGGGCCGTACTTGCGTAAAGAAAGCGAGTTCCTGCTCGGTAATCTCGGCTGGAGCCGCCGCCTGAACCGGGCCATCGACGCTATGGGCGTCGAGTACGCCGAAAGGCCTCTAGTTGACGAGAAAAAAGAAGAAGCTGAATGTTCACGGGCAAAAGGAAAACGCGTAACTCGACGCGGTGGTCGGAGCGGCGTGATCCCTCGGTGAAAGACCGCCGAACTTGGGGAAATTCGCATCGGGCGGTTAATTGCCAAGCCGATGCTCAAAAGCCAAGGGAGAACGATGGAGTCGATCCTCGACGTTGATCCTTTCGATCATCCGAGGGTGGTTGGTTTCTATGCCTTTCTCTTCTGCCTGGGCTTTGATTCGCGTGCCTTCGAATTTAGCTTTCGCACCTTGTTAGCGTGTTGGAACATTGCAATTGTTCATTTTATTGGTTATATGCATTCTTAACCCCCCTTTTCGTCTCAGAGTGCTTCGCACGCTGGAGGAATGGCTCCGAAGAAGTCAAGTGCTCCGCTTTCGCGTGAGGCATTTGACGACGACGCCTCGGTTGCCGATATGCCAACGTTTGCGAAAGTCGGGGCGCGGAGGCCCTCCGGCCCGATCAATGCCACGGAGCGTCCAGCGAAGAGGGCGAAAACTCCGCGGCCGGATGCGTCCGTGCAGGCGACGGGCGAAAGAGTTGCTGCTGCCAAAAAGGATGGTGCGTCCTTGAAGATGCCTGCCCCTGCTGCTGTTGAGAAAGGTAAGCTACACCTTTCGCCACATTGCATTCGACTGACACAAGAGATGGTGGAAGGGCAGCTTTTGGGATTTGGGAGGCTGGTTCTCGACGGGGCGCCATCGGACTACGAGAATCCGCGTTTTTATACTGGCTTGAGCTCGTCGAATGATACTGACGAGGCGAAAGAAGGATCTTATCGCATTGCTCGTTCTTTAGGTGCGCCCTCAGACGCCCAACTCGCGTGTCGACTTGACTTTCGTCAGACTGGAATCCTCCCCGGTAGTAGCGAAGAGGCTTCTAAATTTGTGGAGTTTTCACAAAAAGCTTTCATCGCTCCGGAGATCGAAAGGGATCTCCTTAAAGTCAGCAGCTCGAAGCTGGATGATGCTATATCCTTCCACCTGGCGAGCGTAAGTTTTTAGTTATTGACCTTTTCTCTCGGGGCTCTTTCGGTGTTGTAATCGCGTTTCATTGGTTTTCGTAGGTTGCCGTCCTCACTCGTAGCCAGAGTAATCAGAGGGACCTCTACACTCGCAAGATTGAACGCGAGAAACTGGAGCTGGACGCGCAGCTGAAAAAGCTTGATGCGCGGGTGGAAAAGCTAGGGAAGGACCTTGAACTACAAACAAAGAAGGCCGACGATGAGCGGACCTCCAGGAGAGCCAGCCAACGAGAGGTTGAAAACCTCAAGAAGGAGCTTTCGCAATTGAAGGACGCCCAAGCCAAAAGGGAAAAGTTGCTCCTTGCTTCCGCTGGAGAGGCCGTGTCTCGCTTCCGCGAGTGCCTTCGCAGCATCGGCGTCGAGGCGGAGGGTCCCTCCGAGCATAACGCTGATGATCTAATCGGCTGGATTCGGACCGAAATGGAATCGCTTGAGGGGCATATGGCCCTTGGCCGGGATTACGCCGCCGTCACGGGCATCAAAGCAATTGGGCATAGCCTCGTTGACGCCGGCTGTTCGCATATCGCGGACCTTTCGGTCAAGGAAGTGGATTATTATTGGCATACCCCCGAAGCGGCGAAAGTCTTGGGCAGGAGATTCTTCGATGAATTCTGGTTGGCCGAGGGGAACGATATGTCGCTTATGCAGTCCGCTGTGGCTCGTGGGAGGGTATGTTCCGGCGAATTCTTGCAGTTTCGCGTGTAGCTTTGAATTAACTTTCGCCTTATGAATGACACTTCGCGTGCATTTTGCCCCCTGTTGCAGACTCCAGAGGAAAAGGCGCATATTCGTCAAGTGTTCAGTGACTTCATCTCAGAGAAACGGGCGCGCGAAGCCGAGCCGGAAGATGAGGCTAGCCCGCCCCAACATAATGACGAAGCCCCCGAGAGCTCGGTCGCTGCTGCCTCCCGCGACGCGAATGCCCCTCAAGATGCTGCGGTAGATGAATGATTTCTAGGGCCCGCTTTAATTGTGTTGACAGTATGTTTGTCGACGTTGTGTAAAACTTGGAACTTAAGTTCGAATGTTGTATTTTGAACAGGGCGCGGGTGCGGGAACACCGGACGTTCTCGACATCTGCCCGTTAATGATTAGGTCCGGCGATATCTGTGTCGGCGGTGACTTGTGGAGGAGGTTTCGCTCTAGGTTTCCGACGGTGTCTCTTTCGGCTTATCTGAATAAGCGCGCTAAGAAACTTAAGCGTACGGAGGAGCGATTGCGTTCTTTTTACGAAAACTTCGATCGACGTGAGCTTGAGGCGAGGCGAATGAGACGCGAGGCTTTGCGTTCGCCGCCAGGTTTTGAAAACGCATCATTTGATAAGTTGGAGCCCGAGGACGCGTTGCCCTCGCCGGATGAGCGACGATATAGCATTTTCCTTGGCCGCGAAGGTAGTTCGCGACCAAGAATACATTGTACAAACTTTTTCTCGCAGGATCAATGTAATGAAAAGCGTTCTTGCGGTTTTCTTTTGTCTTTCGATGATGACGTTAATTGCAAACCTGAGGAATGTGCGTGCCCCTCGGCCAGTAGCTAAGACGCGCCCGCCCCCACTCACTTAGGCGAGGGGCTGTAGCTTTCGCGCGAGGGAGCTTTCGGTGCGGGCCTCTCGGCCTGTAGTTAAGACGCGCTCGCCCCCACTCACTTTTGCGAGGGGCGGTAGCATTCGCGCGAGGGAGCTTTCGGTGCGAGCCCCTCGGCCGGTAGTTAAGACGCGCTCGCCCCCACTCACTTTTGCGAGGGGCGGTAGCATTCGCGCGAGGGAGCTTTCGGTGCGAGCCCCTCGGCCGGTAGTTAAGACGCGCTCGCCCCCACTCACTTTTGCGAGGGGCGGTAGCATTCGCGCAAGGGAGCTTTCAGTGCGAGCCCCTCGGCCGGTAGTTAAGACGCGCTCGCCCCCACTCACTTTTGCGAGGGGCGGTAGCATTCGAGCGAGGGAGCTTTCGGTGCGAGCCCCTCGGCCGGTAGTAAGGATGCGCCCGCCCCCACTCACTTTTGCGAGGGGCGGTAGCATTCACGCGAGGGAGCTTTCGGTGCGAGCCCCTCGGCCGGTAGTTAAGACGCGCTCGCGCCCACTCACTTTTGCGAGGGGCGGTAGCATTCGCGCGAGGGAGCTTTCGGTGCGAGCCCCTCGGCCGGTAGTAAGGACGCACCCGCCCCCACTCACTTTTGCGAGGGGCGGTAGCATTCGCGCGATGGAGCTTTCGGTGCGAGCCCCTCGGCCGGTAGTAAAGACGCGCTCGCCCCACTCACTTTTGCGAGGGGCGGTAGCATTCGCGCGAGGGAGCTTTCGGTGCGAGCCCCTCGGCCGGTAGCGAAGACGCGCCCGCCCCTACTCACTTAGGTGAGGGGCGATAGCATTCGCGCGAGGGAGCTTTCGGTGCGAGCCCCTCAGCCGATTGCGAGGACGCGCCCGCCCCCACTCACTTTTGTGAGGGGCGGTAGCATTTGAGCGAGGTTGTTTTCTAATTTGGTTGACGAAAGTGTCTTTATGAACGCAACATGGAGCTACATGATGCTGCAAGATACAGCAAGAGTGTCACTTCCGGCGATGGCTTGGATAGCATGGTCAGTTTTGTCAAGTACTCCTTGAACTGCTGAAAAGCCTGCCGCTGCTCTTCCCCCCAATCGAAAGGGTCGGAGCTACGCAGAGTTCTGAAGAATGGTAGCCCTTTTTCGGCGGATCTTGCGATAAATCTGTTCAAAGAAGCCAGTCTTCCTGTCAACTTTTGCACTTGCTTTCGGTTTGAGGGTGGTTACATGTTGATGATTGCCGCTATCTCGTCGGGATTAGCTTCAATTCCTCTTGCCGATACCAGGCAACCGAGGAGCTTGCCTTTCTTGATGCCGAAAATGCACTTGTCAGGGTTGAGCTTCAAACCACTCTTTCAGAGATTGCTGAAAGTCTCGAGCAAGTCTGCCTGATGATCTTCCTGTCTATCGCTCTTGACCACTATATCGTCAACGTAAGCCAACAAGTTTTTCTTTTGCTTCTGGCATTCGAACACCTTGTCAGTCATCCGCGAAAAAGTAGGGCCTGCGTTCCGCAGCCCTTCCGGCGTCCGCCGATAGCAATATGTGCCTGTTGGGGTGATGAAACTGGTTTTCTCCTCATCATCGGGATGGAGCCATATCTAGTGATAACCTGAGAAACAATCTAGCAGACTCATTAATTCACAGCCGGATGCGATGTCGACGAGCTTGTCAATTCGAGGCAAAGGATACGGGTCCTTCGGACAACATTTGTTCAGGTCGGTGAAATCGATGCACATTCGCCATTTTCCATTCTTCTTTTTCACCAAGACAACATTCGCCAGCCATTCGGGATACTGGACTGGTCGGATTACTCCCGCATCGAGTAATCTTTCCACTTCGGCTTTCGCCGCGTCTGCCCTTTCGTTTGACATCTTTCTCAGTTTTTGCTTTCTGGGCTTAGCGCCGCTTGCGATGTTCAAACTGTGCTGGGCGAGATCTCTGCTAACGCCTTGCAGGTCGCTTGCTGACCAAGCGAAAATGTCATCGTTGGTCGCAAGGAAGGATGCTAAAGCGTTCCTTTCTTCTTCCGGCATGCTTGACCCAATGTGCACGGCTCTTTCGGGCCTGGAGGCCACGAGCGGAATTCTTACCGTTTCTTCGGCTGCCCCAACCTTGCATTCCGACGGGCTGACGATGGTATGCTCTTCGGTGGCTGTTTGCATTTCATCTTTATTAGCCACCTCATTGATAAGGCTGTAGCCTGGGGTTGGCTTTCCCTCAATTCTTCTAGAAGCTTGCTGATCTCCATGTATAGCGATAATGCCGAAAGGGGATGGCATCTTCATGCATAGGTAGCTTTGTTTGATGACGACGTTAAACTTGTTCGTGAAACCTCTGCCGAAAATGGCTGTGTAGGGGTAGTCCATGTTCACTATGTTGAAAGTCAGCGTTTCAGTGCGGACTTTTTCCCCTTCGGCGAAGGATACAGGGATTTGCTTTTTGCCGATAGCGTCAATCTTTCTTCCCCCGAAGCCGTATAGCGAATTGCCGGTGGGGTCCAAACTTCGCCTGTCGAATCCCATCGCCTCGAAAGCTTTGACAAACAGGATGTCTGTCGAGCTTCCGGTGTCAATTAGAATGTTATGCAAAGTGAAGCCGGCCACGTTGGCCGTGGCGACGAAAGCGTCACAATGCGGGTAGTCACGGACTTTGAAGTCGGTCTCGTCGAAGCATATCGGCGCTAGTGACCAAGCTGGCCTGTTCAGTGGAAGTCTTGGTGATACTGTCTGGACTCTTCGGTGATAGTCCCTTCTAGCTCTCTTACTTTCGTGCTCGAGGTTAGACCCACCCGTGATGGCGAAAATGTGACCTCTTGACGGGAGGATGTTGTTGACTGCATTAGTTTTGTTTTCCATTTCCTGCCCCTGCTGGTAGCCTGGCTGTGCTTGCTGCCCCTGTGGTTGGGTTTGAGCCAGGAGCGCCAGTGGCGGCGTTGGCTGACGTTGATAATGCATAGGTGACGAAACTGCCACCGAATGCGGCGCAAAAACTGTAAGCTGATAGCCCTGATACGCCGGATTGTACCAATGCAAATTTTGGGGATGCATGTACTGCGGGGGATGCATAGGCGTGCTCGCGTAATTGCTGCATGCTGCCGCCACTGCTGCCGGGTCTTGCGAATTGTGGAAAACATGCTTGGAGCTTTCGACAGAGGCTGAAGCTTGATCCTTGTCTTTCAGCTCTTTCACCATCTTGCTGTATTTACAGTCTCGAGTGGTGTGGCCGAAATTGCCATCACAAATGACACAATATGGTGGCCTAGGTCCTCTTCCACGGCCTCTACCGTCTCGACCGCCACGTCCTGTTCTTCCGCCACGTCCCCCGAGGAAGGGTTGATCAAACCCTCTTTGGGGCTGAGAGTCGGCCATATCGGGCCTCTCTGTACCTGCCACTGATTGTGCTGGTTCTTCCTGTAAACTGTTGATTGACCGAAAGGGCCTAACAATTCTTTGGTTTGGTACGGGTGGTGGTCGACTTGCTTTCGTCGCTTGCCTCTGGATCATGCGGGCGGCCTTACGCTGCTGAAAGTCGTCATCCGACCTCGCATACGCATTCATCACATCGAACAACTCCTTAACATCTTTCGGCGGCTCTCTGGACAGGTGAGCGGCGCACTGTCCGGTCCCCAAGCCTTCAATGGCTGCTGCGATCACCGCGGCTTCTGGCACGTTCGACGCTTGAGCCTTGAGCTGTATGAAACGTTTGAGGTACTCAGATAGTGGTTCGTCATCTTGCTGGGTGCAATTCATGAGGTCCCGCGTGGTCTTGACATCCGGCCGGAATCCTTGGAAAGTGGCCAGCAATTCGGCCTTCAGCTGTGCCCACGAATAGATGGACAGTGGCTTAAGAGTGGTGTACCAATCATGAGCCACGTCTTCGACTGCCAAGATGAGTGATTTTGCTAGAGCCTGATTGTCCCCGCCTGCCGAAAAGACAGCTGTCTCATAGCTTGCCAAGAACTTGCGCGGGTTCGCTTTACCGTCGAAAGTCGGAATGCGAGGCTTGTAATTGAGTGGCCACGGATGGGCTTGCAACTCCCTCGAGAGTGGAGAGGTTTCGTCGATGGCGTTGCCGAAAGCTGGCGGTTGCTCTCGCCTCGGTATGAATACGTCTTCTTGTGCTATCAGATTGGGGTCCGCCCTGGCCCTTTGTAGCTCCTGAATTTCCTTCTCGAGTTGCCTCTTTTGCGCCTCAGCTCGCCGAATGGCGTTGCGAGTCTCGTCTTCTCTTGCTTTCGCCGCCAACTGCTGCTGCAGCTGGTCTCTTTGCAACAACAGCCTTTCGATTTCCCCTTGCTGCTGGGCCAGCGTCTTGATTGCTTGGGCGTGTCTTGTGATTTCATCATCGTCTTCATCCTCATCATCGAACTTGTCCTCGACGTGCCCATCCGGCGTGCCGTCTCTGCCCAAAGTCCGCTGATCCTGAGGCCGCACGCCCTGGCTAGTCGATGCTCCCGGCGGCGGCTGCGCTTCTATCGACAGAGCGCCACCGAAAGGTGGTGGCTCTGCGGCTGTGTTTTGTGGAACCCGGCTAGTTGGGACTGAAACCGCGACGGTGCCGAAAGCATCCTTTCTCGCGGCGATCGTCTCCGAATTGTCGACCGTCTTCGGCGCTTTCCTTGGCGGCATGGTAAGCTCGGGCGACAACCACGGGTTGCCGCACGAGCGAAAGCACGAAGCGAAAGCGGAAAACGATCGGTAGAGAGGGGGACAGTTGAAGTGAACAGTGTTCTCCCCCCCCCCCCCAAGAGGGGGTCGGGAGCTTCTTATATTGAACCGGTACAACGTGAAAGTACAAAGTTGCCCTTCCAACCACTTTGCCTATAATTACAATAATGCCCTACCCAACTACTCCGGCACGAGGGGCACCACCGTAACTTCGTCCATCTATCGGCCCAACATCTCCTGGCTCTTTTTCCCTGACCGGTGGGCCCGCTCCCCTCGACTCGAGACTTTCGGCGACCTGCAAAATCTTATGAAAAAACGAAAGTCATGATCGACAAAACCCACCGCCGCAGACGTCGGGTACCCTCCGCGCGAAAGCTCCCTTTCGCGCGAAGTCTTGGTCTTCCCCCGTCTCGCAAGCCGATAGTAGCACTATCGTGCGAATGGACACTATCGCGCGAATGCATAATTCGCGCGAGGCCGCCGCCCTCGCCTGACTCGAGGGCCGAAAGCCATGCTTCCGCGCGAATGCTTCCCATCGCGCGAATGCTTGAGGCCTCCTTCGTCATTCGGTAGTGTGGGTTGAGAGCGCCTGCTTTCGCGCGAATGCTTCGCCTCGCGTGAAGGCGTCGTCACCTTTCGGCATTGCGGGTCGGAGGTGCCTGCGGTCTGGGTGCCGCCCCAACATTAATAAAAATGAAAAACTAAAAGCAAAGTTAGCTAGCACACAAGATGCCTACAAAAGTTTGCTTGCTAAAATGGAAATCATGTGCAAACATTGTGATGAGCTAACTAACAAAGTTGCTAATCTTGAAACCATTGGAGCAAACTCCACCGAGGCACCTAAAATTGAGAAATCAATCTTTGATATGCCTAAAAAGGATGCCTCTACTTCTTGCATTGATTTACTTGATTTAGACTCACCCATGTGCAAACAAGCTTGTGTTGAGGATGTGATTGTATAAACAAGTACAACAGAAGTTGCATTGGAGAATGAGCTACTAAGGCAAGAAGTGCCTCGCCTCACGAAGGACTTGACTCAAGCAAAAGGCAAGACAAAGCAAACCCGAACTCATCAAGATTACACTGTCAAGGGAGTGAAGAAGCTTGATGAGGAGCAAATTGTGGTTTGCTATGTTTGCCACAAGGAAGGCCACAAGTCTTATGAGTGCAAGGTAAAGCACGGGGGAGAGAAAAAGAAGAAAGAGAAAAAGCAAACAAGCAAGCTCTCCAACACCTACACCAACAAGGTGAACAAGAAGGCCTCCACATCTTACCTTTTGAAGAAGAACAAGAATGAGAAGGTGGTGGCCATCAAGGTGAACAAGCAAGTCAACAATGGGGCTAAACGCATTTGGGTGCCTAAGGACATTATATCAACCATGAAGAGCACCAAAAAGGTTTGGAACCGGAAAAGGAAGTAAGTAGTCAAGTGGACTACGGGGAATTTGGAGACTTGGCAAAGGTTGGGTGCATATCATGGGATGCATCACATTGGATCATGTCATTGCCAAGTATGTTAGTGGATACTATGGACCCAAGTTCCCCTTCCCATGTTAGGTAACTAGATTTAATTTCTTGCTATTTATTTTTTTAGCATCTAGATCCTCTCATTGCCTAGGATTGCATTTGCATGTTTAAATCCTTTGTCATGCATACACTAGGCTTATCATATGGTAGTTTTCCTCGGTATCACTCTCATCCTTGGAGCAAACCTACATGGTTTATATTTTGCTTAGGAGCATGGCACATAGCTTCTCTTACTTGTATTTATCCTATATGTGCCAAAGTCCAAATAGTAGATAAACTGCCCCGATTACCATCTTCAATTGGTGTCACATTTCTAGTGATGTCAACTTGCAAAATGGTAGTTTGACCTTATAAGTCAATGTGCATGTCTCCCACAAGTATTTCAAACTTGTATGCACACTTTTAGGGAGAGTTTACTCTACAATTTGGAAGCTTTGAGACTAACACTACTTCAAGTTTATCATGTGTGTAGTAGTCTCATTGCAAGGAAAATGGAGTCCTCGGAGACAAGCATCATGTGTGGCGATAATCCAATTGGTATCTACATGTGGTATTCCAAACCGATATCATTATGTTGATTTCAATTTGATAATCTTATATGCTTTCTTCATGCATTATATAGATTAAACTCCTTTGTGCATTAATTTGACGGTTATGCATATGCTTTGCCATACGCCATATGTATGCATACACTTAGGGGGAGTTTAGTTTATATAATGTGAGTGTCAAATTTTGTGATCAATTTCACTCCACATAAAAAGGATCACAAAATTTGACCCTCCCTTGTGCCACTAATGTCTTCCTTTTCGGTGTTTGATTCCAAAGGGGGAGAATTTGAAGGACCAAAAGCAAGCCCAACTCAAAATAAATAACCAAAACCAAATTCAAAACTTTTTTGGTTATCAATTTGGGAAGTTTCATATTTTGGGATGGTCCTACAAAGGGAGGAAGTGGATTATGGAGTTAGGGGGAGACTTAAATCCATAATGCCACAAACAGACTCTATGGCAAGGGCAAGATAAGTTATAAAAGTATTTTCACTTTGGTATCTTTTAACATCATATGATCTTGTCTTTGCATGCATCCTAGCAAGTAGATTGCATTTTAAAATTATGTATCTATTATTTGCTTGCTTTGGTTGTGTTGTCATCAATCACCAAAAAGGGAGAGATTGTAAGGAAAATGGACCTCGGCCCATTTAACTTTGGATTTTGGTGTTTGATGATCAACATAACCAAATTGGACTAATGTGTTTGCGAGTGTTTGTTTTATAGTCCAATAGGGTGCAAACGTGACTTGGACGAAGGAAATATAGTGATCAAATGATCAACGCCTCAATCAAGACCATACAAGATGTATTGAAGGATTACAAAGATCATGCAAAGTCCAAGACATAAGAAACAGAGGCCCGGACGCAAACAAAGTTGAGCCGCTCAAGCCGAGACAAGAGCTGATTGAATTGGAACTGTCTCATGATTTTGGATTTGCTCAAACTGACATGGCATTAGCATAAAGCTGTAGAGCATTTCATTAGCTTTCTGAAAAGTCCTAGATCATCAAAATCGGAGTTCGGAGCTAAGAGTTATGCCCGCTCAAGCCGAGACAAGAGCTGATTAAATTGGAATTGTCTCATGTTTTTGGAGTTGCTCAAACTGACATGGCACTAGCATAAAGTTGTAGAGAATTTCATTAGCTTTCAAAAAGTCCAAGATCATCGAAATCAGAGTTCGGAGCTAAAAGTTATGCCCAAAATACGAAAGCCTGTCTCTCTGAAAATGGAGCAACGGACGCTCCGATGCAGAGCAACGGACGCGCGTCCGATGCACCATCCGATGACCTCCGAAATCAGCCCAGAATGAACAGTGTGATGGTAGAGTCCGATGCCAGCGTCCGATGCACTACTGTAGCGTCCGATGCCCCCAAAAAACAGGTCCAACGGCTAGTTTTCCAATGGCTACTCATCACATGAGCATAGGACGCGTCCGATGTCATCACTGTAGCGTCCGATGCTCTACAGAAAGCTGATTTCAGCCCCCCCAACGGCTCTATTTGATTGGGGGCCTATATATACCACCTCTAACTGGCCAAATGAGGTGTGGAGGAGTGAGGAAACATACCAAGGGTGTTGCTACACCATATTAGTGCCTCCATATGCATAGTGCTTAGTGTTTTCACACGGTGATTAGTGTAGGTGCTTTGCGAAGTGCTTAGGCCAGTTAGACCATCGCTCAAGCGCTTGCTCTAGGTTTAGGCCTAGTGTTTAGTGAGGTTTGCATACCTCTTGCTACTCGGTGCTTGCGCGCACCATTGTTGTACATCGGAGGGGCTTGTAGTCTTGCGAGACCACACCAACCGTGTTTGTGGTGTGGCCGCCACCGTGTACCGAAGGGAACAAGACCCGTGGCGGTTCGGCCGGAAGCTTGATAGTGGAGACGGCGGGTAGCATCCGGGAGAGGCTTTGCCAAGAGTGGCTTAACCGGAGACCCACTTGCGCGTGGGGAAAGACCGGAGCTATTGACGGAGTTACCCGACCGGGAGCTTGGCCCTTGCGAGGGATTCCTTGCGAGGGGCTCCAATGAGGACTAGGGGGAAGCTTGCGTGCTTCTCGATACCTCGGTAAAAATACTAGAGTCGTCGACGGGAGTTTGCATCTCTACCTCACTCTTTAGCTTCCGCATTTACTTTGCTACCTTGTTGTGTGCTTTACCTTTCCTAGTTTAGTTGATAGGTTTGGATCATAGGTTGCAAAACTCTTTTGCGGTAGAGATAGCAACACACCTAGCAAAATCTTAGTTGCACATATAGTTGGTTTACATTCTTGCATAGGTTTAGACTAGGTGGTCATTAGAGGCCTTAGTTAGAGTAAAAGTTTTTAGTTGCCTAATTCACCCCCCCTCTTAGGCGTCATGGTCCTTTAAGAGGGTGAGGAAAGTAATCCTTGAATGTTGATATGGCATCCTGAAACACTCTTGTGTCATGGGTAGACCCCAGCCATCCCGCAAGGAGAAATGTGAAGACCATGTCAAAATCACATACAACCATCACATTTTGAGTGCTGATGCCCTTGCGACACAAGTGTTGCACAAACTTATCTTGTGGTACGACAACAGGGAAGTGACTGCCATCTATAGCTCCTATGCACCTCTTGAATTCAGGATAGAATCTATGGTTTCTCAACCTAGGATGCATTGCCCTAAATTCTGGGTCCCGAGGTTTAATGATGTTGTCTGCAAGTTTAAGCACACAGGACAACACTCTATAGAAAATGTTGTGGACAGTGCCTAGAGATCTCTCAAATCTGTCCTCAGCTTGCCTATACGGTTGTGGAGCACCAAGCATCCATAGGAACAGACCTAAAGCCTCAATAGATGTGGACTTTGTAGTGTCTTTGAGGCCATGCTCATCTACCAAGACCTTATGCAGTCTATAGAACATAGCTGGGGAAATTCTAAACATGTTGTAACACCTAGTTTCATCTGCTAGTTTCTGTTGTACCCACTCCAGGCCAGTCATTGTTGGCACCCTATAGTCTGACCTATTGTAATGCTTTTCGAAATGCAAGGCATACATGTTCATACCAAGCTGTATTGCAGCTTCTTCATCAGCATCAAAGAACAGGCTGAAAAATTTGTCTTCCCACTGTTCATCATCGTCGTCGTCATCTATAGTTACCGAAGCTCCAGGTTGCCCAGCCATCTGAACACATGAAAAAAAACAAATGAACACAAATTAGTATCATTTTACAAAAACCTATATACTCATGCAGCAGTACCTGAAAGATCACTTATACCCAGAAAGGAACACCATCAACGATTCACAACCGCACAAAACAAATTTGGCAAAATTCATCCACGAATGAACATCAGCAATTAATGGGAATAACAGACTTTGTTCGAACATTCAAATCACATAAATAATTCAAACACCACCATATACATGACAGACTTAGTTCACGATACAAAAGGCACGACAAATGCATGGATAAAAGGGTCTAGTTAATGACCCTCAAGCTCGCATGGTCTTTAATGATGGCCAGCCTTCCTTTGGGAGCTGACTGCAGGAAAAATCTTTTATCGATTTCATTTCTAGCGATCCTGCCCACAGCAGCCCACAGCTCTTCATTTTCCTCTGTTACCCTGCCTCTCTAGCCAACTTTGCAACTAGGTCAACGGTTTCCAGTTTTTCATTCTTCTTGGCCTTGTGAGCCTGCTTCCCCTGACCCCACATCTCCTGCAACACTTGAATCCTGTTCTCCAAAGTTAAGGTCAAGTTCCTCATGTTCTCATTCATCCTGACTGCTGGACTCCTGGACCTCTTGCTTGGAGTACCAGCTGTGCTGTGGTTGCTGAGACTGCTGTAGCTCCTCTTGCTGCCATTGCTCTGAGGGGTGCGCACGTCTTCTTCATCATCAGTACTAACATATAGTGGTGCATTCTTACGGCCAGGAACATAAGCTGTCTCCCAGTGACAGCTGCGCCCCCGAACATGATATCCAAAAGATCCATGTATGGTGGCATTGCACCTTTCAGTTGCTCCTGGAAAACAAAAATAGAGATCAACATGTTATAAACTCTCGAAAGCATGCACTGAAGCATGAAAACAGAACCGATTTAGGTGTACCTTGTCGTCGTTCTCCTCCCACCATTCATCTGTAGCGTTGATGGAGCCATCTGGATTGCGCCCCAATCCCGTTTCTTCGTTCTGGAGGTTTCGTAGGCTATTCTAGAGAGTCCTCGGCTTACGGTACTTGTAGCCAAAGTTGACGTTATCGTGAACTAATTCGGTGGCTTTGAAGAAAGCCTCCGACAGGTTCTGCCAACCCCACCTGTTCATTTGACCCCCTAGGCTGTTGCCCTTGTGCATCTCTTCAATGTACAACTCACAGAAGATACGGGAGTTTTCCGTACTCCATCGGGCCCTGCTTAGGATGTTCTGAAATTATGCAGAATCTCTGAGTCCTGCATGTCATTTCATTAGTCAATAAATTAACCAATACCAGGTTGTATGTC
The DNA here is from genome assembly GCA_009763385.1 of Coix lacryma-jobi var. lacryma-jobi. Taxonomy (NCBI): domain Eukaryota; kingdom Viridiplantae; phylum Streptophyta; class Magnoliopsida; order Poales; family Poaceae; genus Coix; species Coix lacryma-jobi. The sequence goes on along the minus strand of CM019823.1, from coordinate 64,942,917 downwards.
ATTTCATTACTTAATGATTCATGCAGCAAGCAAAGCACAACAAGTAAAGAACAATAAGTAAAGAACGAACAACATTTGCAGTTCATGGACAAAGAAACTTTATGTATACCGGCACTTCAGTGTGAGGGACGTCATCGGTGGCGGCTTCCTGGGCACCCTGACGACCTCGGGGAGGCACGGGGACAGCAGCACGGGCGTTTCCTCCACTGCCTCCTACGACGCGGCGAGGAACTCAGAGGCCAAGGGAACCCCTGCCGCCAGTGGAAGGCCCGCGCACGGGATGGGGGCTGCGAGTCCGGCCGCTTCCGCCGTCTTCCTCCAGGGACTGCAGGTTGTGCTGATACCCAGTCATGACCGGCCATGACGCGCCGGCGTTGAGGTCGAGCGAACCGAACCGGAGGGGTTGCCGAAGCTATTCAGTGCTAGTGGACGGCGCGTTGTTGCCGAAGCCGGAGGGGCTGCCGAAGCCGTAGGGGTTGCCGAAACCGGAGGGGTTGCCGAAGCCGGAGGGGTTGCCGAAGCCGTAGCCGTAGCCGGAAAACGGCGGTGGCTGCGACATGAAGTCCCTGGTGTTTGAGGCGGCCGAGTTGGGGAACGAGCTGGCGTCGAACTCGCCGTCTTCATTGACGTCGCCGTGGTACCCGTCCATCGCCGTGGAGGACAAGCGGAGGCGGGGAGAGACCGGCGGGAGCTGCGGCGGCGGGGGTAGGGGAGACCGCGACCGGCGGCGGCGGGGACAGAGCGCTACGGGTGGAGAGACCGGCGGGAGCTGCGGCGGCGGGGGATGGAGAGACCGGGAGCGGCGGCGGCGGGGGTTGGAGAGACCGGGAGCGGCGGCGGCGGAGACAGAGCGCTACGGGTGGAGAGACCGGCGGTAGGAGCGCTGTACAGGTGGATGAATGGATAGGCTTTTAGTCCCGGGCAGTGACACCACCCGGGACTAAAAGACTGTACGGCAGCCCGGGACTAAAGGTTTGGACCTTTAGTCCCGGGCGGTGGCACCGCCCGGGACCGAAGGGGTTTCTCCCGCCAATGTTTTGGGTTTGCAGTATTTTGGGTTATATAATAAGTTTTCAATATATAAATATGTTGTAATGTTGTTAATTGCAAAGTAAAAATATCACATAATTATATCTCTCATTCTTATCAATAAATTTAATTTTCTAGCTCTAATTTATAAACAAGTTCATGACACCCAAATTTAATAAGCATCACTGGTGGCATATAAGTAGTAGCAGTTGAACTTGTCTAATTAATTATTACATCAAGATAACAGTGCAGCCTCATCTACTTGGCCACAACCAAAGAAACTAACAACACCTGCATATTTTGTCCACATCACAGTCCAACAAGACAGACTGCCTGCCACTCCAACCTTATAGGAAGGTAAAGTAGGGGTAGGTGCAGTAGGAATTGAGTTGATTCTTGAGTTGAAAGCCTCTAGAGCTGCAGAAGCTTCCTCAAAAGAGTTGTACTTTTTATGCACAGCTCCCTTAACTTTGAGGATATACTGACTGCACTCGGGCCAGCTGGTGTAAATACGTGGCTTGGTGCCCTCGAAAACAACATACCAAGCAGGCATCCTTCTGCATTTGTAGTTGAGCAATAAACTAAAGTATTATATATTTCTACTTTTTATAAACAAATGATTTAACTGATTTCTATTTCTCCAAAAAATTAAAATAAACTAATTAAACCGATCACATTATGTAAACTAAAGTATTATATATTTCTAATTTCTGTAAACAAATGATTTAACTGATTTCTATTTCTCCATAAAAATTAAAATAAAATAATTAAACCGGTCACATTTTGTAAACTAAAGTATTATATATTTCTATTTTTGTAAGCAAATGATTTAAATGATCTCTATTTCTCCAAAAAATTAAAATAAAATAATTAAACCGGTCACATTATGTAAACTAAAGTATTATATATTTCTAATTTCTGTAAACAAATGATTTAACTGATTTCTATTTCTTCAAAAAAAATTAAAATAAAATAATTAAACCGGTCACATTTTGTAAACTAAAGTATTATATATTTCTATTTTTTGTAAGCAAATGATTTAAATGATCTCTATTTCTCTAAAAAATTAAAATAAACTAATTAAACTGATCGCATTTTGTTTTTAGGGTACTAATTTAAACTATCAAGTGAATGAACTCAAAATATATACTTGGCAGCTAAAATTATGAAAAACTGAAGGCAGTAACCTTTGAATTAGTCGATGTCGACGTAGATGTGATGAAATAGATCAATCGCCGGAGATATGTTAACAAACAAAAAACACCGGAGAAGAGAGCAAACAAGCAGCAAAACAATAACTCAATGAAAAAAAATGAAGACTGAGAGAGCTCGGGCAGGGATTGAAGAAAGTGGAAGAACAGTTCAAATATAGGGAGAGACATTTAGTCCCGGCCCTTGTTCCTAGCCGGGGCTAAATACCAACATTTAGCCCCGGCTGGATACAGCAACCGGGGCAAAACCTTTAGCCCCGGTTGGTGTCACCAACCGGGGCTAAAGGTCAATCTTTAACCCCGGTTGGTGACACCAACCGGGACTAAAGGTCCCTCTGACAAATGAGCCGTTGGGCAGGGGAACTTTAGCCCCGGTTGGTGTTACCAACCGGGGCTAAAGACCTTTCTAGTCCCGGACGCAAATTTTTCCGTGACTAATGCTGATTTTGCAAATCGTCCAAAGGCCTGTTCTCTAGTAGTGTAGGGCCCAAATGGGCCCTGGTGAGTGGTCTCGGCCCCTGCTGGGTCCATTCTCCAAATTTGGTCCAAATCCTGCATTCAAATAAAAATCTATGGACATGTGGAATTTGGTTAGTTTGAAACCTATTTGACTACTTTTCATGTCTTTTTGTTGAATTTTTGGGTAAAATGTTGGTAAAACAAGTGTTTAAGGACCATAAACACCAGCTATACCCTAGGGTTATTCTGGACCAACTCGAGGAAGATGCTGATCCGACGGCCACGCCCGCACAACTGGTAGCGTTGCCTCGACGCAACCTCACCGATTGCCGCCACGTGCCGCCACCGCTCTGCTTGTCCTTTTCACGGACTCCACCCCCGGTTTTGTGGCCGAAACCGGGGAACCTGTCTTCACGACCAACCCCCGGTTTTGAGGCCCAAACTGGGAAACCAGCTGTCCATCGCCTGAGTTTTGTGGCCCAAACTCAGAAACCCGTCAGCGCCCAGGTTTTGAGGCCCAAACCTGGAAACCGTCCTCAGCCCGAGTTTTGTGGCCCAAACTCGGCAAACCCGCAGCACCTGGGTTTTGTGGCCCAAACCTGGAAACCGTCCACCCGATGGTTTTTCTGTGGCACAACCATCAAACCGACGCCGTAGAGGGGATGCACCGCCCGTGCACCCCGTCCACCGACACGTGTCCCCTGGTCCTCGACCCGAGCAACACCGTGCCCTGCAAGTCTCCGCTCGTCGGCACGACACGTCTCTACTTGACCATCACCATGCCTTCGATCACTTTCTCCGTGCTCGACACCTGCACAACACAAGCCAAAGAACATGCGCATCAAACCCGTTGACAATCACTCATCACTCGAGACTCAGCATACACCCATGTATCCACAATCTCCCCCTTAATGAGTGCATTGTCAACTACCAACACAAATCATAATGAAATAGAAGAAGGAAGAAGAAGGAGAGAGAACTCGACCAAATGACCCAAAAGCATAGCAAAGCCGAAGAAGGTCAAGTGGAAAGAGCAAGACAACTTGGTCCTCAAAGACATGGGCAACGACTCCACGCAACCAAGCAAAACAAAGCTAGCCCTCAAGAAGAGGCGGAACAGGCTCAACACCGCTAGCAAGAAAGCTCGATACCAATCGAAAAGTCAATTGAAATTCAATCCAAAATAGAGGTAGCCCTCAAGAAGAGGCAGAACGGGCTCAACACAACTAGCATAAAGTCGCTCCAAACCAATTGAAAATTCGCTCCAATCCAATTGAAAAACTCATAAGTTCATCAACTGAGCAAACTCCCCCTCTAATAGTGCACACAACTAGGATATGATATGGTTTCAACTAGGATATGATATAGGATATGATATGATTTCTACCCCTTATGATTTGACAGAATTTCTCCCCCTTAGTTGATAATGCACAATCAAGCAAATTTCTCCCTTCCAAAATGCATATGAGTCAAAGATGCAAGTTAGCAGCTTCAGGAATATAGTCGATAGAATGAAAAGATGCTCGACAAAGTATAACTCCAATGACTCAACAACATGTACAACATGCTAGCAAAGGCTCAAACTAATCACCAAATATGAAATATGAACATATGAGCAAAGTGAGCAGTTTTAGCCAAAAAGTATTCACCATGAAAATAGCACTAAACATGTATAGACAGGAAGTCAAATAGGTGCTAAACATGTATACAAGGTGAACTACCCCTAGCAAAGTGAAGGACCGAGAGTGCTACCAGAAAGCGACCAGAGGGGGGTGAAGGGGAGCTTCAAATTTTCCTTTCGGAAACTTGTCGCCACTGTCCCAAGAATCAACCCCAAAGACAAACCCTAGAGCTTGCAAGTTTCCACGACCCTAGATGTAGGGTGGATGCATCCGAGAAGCACAGCGGGACACAATACAACCCTAGAAACCAAACACAAAAGCCGGAAATGAAAACCGACAACGAACGAGTGAACCACGGACGAAACTGCACGGAACAGCACTGACCAGACTCACTAGTGCGTCTGGTCAGTAGGCACCGGACGCGTCCGGTCGAACAAAACCCAAATTGGGAGCTCCCTGAGTTGGACCGGACTCTGGTGAACAGAGCGTCGGTCACGAGCCAAGCGTCCGGTCACAAGTGCCAAACCGAATGAGCAGTACTAGGAGCGAGTCCGGTCACTGAGCAGAGGATGCGTCCGGTCAAGTCACGAAGACAACACGCTGAGCATTCAACGACCAGACGCACGGGGTCAGCGTCCGGTCAACCCAGGCTCAGCGTCCGGTCACCCCGACAGCTCCCTGTTCGTGCACTGATTTGATTGAAACTCTCCCAAAACGAAACCTCTAGGGTTCAAACTTGGAGAGATGAGTCACAAGGAGGATAGTGAGCTATCTCTAAGAAATCATGGCTCGAACCTATCTCCAAATCAATGAATCGAAGAAATTCGGGGGAAGCGAGAAAAACTTGACCCGAAACAAAAATTGATCGATCTACTGGCTCGTGAGGTTAGAGATGAATTCCTTCGGTGGAAAGAAGTGCCTCACGATCTAGAACAACTTAGTTCAAACGGATTTGCAAAAGACGTACTGAGCAAAGAAATCGATCGACGGGAAAAACGTGGAGAAAAGCAACCCGCGAAGAACAAGAACAAAACGCGAATCACAACCACGAATTTGCAACCGTGTGGCTACCACATGCTACAATGGTGAGATTACGGTCTCACTTCCTCAAAAATCTCACGGGCACAGAGGTATTGTTCTCTTCTCTGTGGATCTCAGTTCGCTACAGCAAGGAATGGAGAGAGCAGGAAAACCCTAAGTGCAAAGAGCAAAATGACTGAGATAATTTGGGAGGTGGGTGTCTCCCCCTACTTATCCTAATTCTAATTCCCACTCTACCCCTAAGTATTTATAGAGCAACCCAGCCAAACCCTAAGGCTATCCTGGACCAACCCGAAGATAATGTTGATCCGACGGCCACGCCCGCACAACTGGTAGCGTTGCCTCGACGCAACCTCACCGATTGCCGCCACGTGCCGCCACCGCTCCGCTCGTCCTTTTCATGGACTCCGCCTCCGGTTTTGTGGCCGAAACCGGGAAACCAGGCCTTCATGTCCACCCCCAGTTTTGAGGCCCAAACCGGGAAACCAGCCAACCATCGCCTGAGTTTGGTGGCCCAAACTCAGAAACCCGCCAGCACCCAGGTTTTGAGGCCCAAACCTGGAAACCGTCCTTAGCCCGAGTTTTGTGGCCTAAACTCGGCAAATCCGCAGTACCCAGGTTTTGTGGCCCAAACCTGAAAACCGTCCACCCGATGGTTTTTCTCTGGCTCTACCACCAAACCGAAGCTGTAGAGGGGATGCACCACCCGTGCACCCCGTCCACCGACTCGTGTCCCCAGGTCCTCGACCCGAGCAACACCGTGCCTCGCAAGTCTCCGCTCGTCGTTGTCCTAGGCTGTCAGCCACCACAGCTGATCCTCAGGCCACCGGTCCCTCGGTCCAAGCCTCACGTCCGCCCTTCACCGCTCCCGGTCCGTCGGCACGGCACATCTCTACTTGACCTTCACCTTGCCCTCGATCACTGTCTCCATGCTCGATGTTGGTAGTTCTTAGCTACACCTAGGATAGGGTAACTAAAGTAGCTATCTACTAATGCCAAGCGGGGTTGTCAGTCCCGACACTAGTAGGAGCTAGCTAGCAAGAATGCAATCCACCAGGAGGAGATTCTGCAAGCGCACAGAACTATCGTAGTAGCACTTCGCCTGGGAGTACTAGGTGTCGATTTATTTGATCCCAAGGGAAGGCTAGGATGGTGTATGAGTCGAGTCAAGGAGGGGATGAGAGTCGAAGAAAAGAGAAAAGGGAAAAGGAGAGAAGGGAAGAGAGGGGATGAAAGGCTAGAAAGAATATATGGGTGGATAGGTATGGATGAAATGGATGGTAAGGTAAGGTGGATAAATAGGTAGATAGTATGGTATAACTAAAGGTAACTAAGATAACTAACTAATAACTACTAACTACTCCTAGATAACTACGAAGCAAGATAATTGTGAAGCAAGATAGTTACGAAGCAAGGCAGGCAAAAGTCAATAAAGCAACTACGTTAAGTAAAGTTTTATTCCTATCTTGTCAAGTACCGAGGCGTACTAGCCTTTACCACTTACTTAGGTTGAACGCTAGCACAAAGAGCCTTACTGTTAAACTAGGCCAACTATGTGGTGGAACTCAAGGCGCACAGAGCTGTCACCACCTGCTTGCTACCACAGCTATCCGGGGGTCCAGCCGTATCTGAAGGTAAGTCTATAACTAAGCACCACGCTTAATTATATTCTAACTATCTCTACCCTAGCTTTGAATAGAGACACCCTTGCGGACGTCAGAGCAAATACTTGACTTAATAAGATATACACTATACTAACTAGGCAACCTATTGGCAAAGATCAATCACTAAGCACACTAGAGATTAACTACTATGGCTAAGTGAATTGAACTGTAGGATAGCTAGGCACTCGAGCAATCAATCAAGTATACCACTCAATACTGATAAGTAGAATAAAGTAATACTTTAAATGATGAACTAGAATATAGTAAAGTGCTTGAGTAACAAGAGCAAAACCTGAACTGGAGATGAAGGAAGACTCTTCCCAGCTCCAGGACCGATCACTCGCACGCCTCTACTCTTGAGCTAAGCCTTGAGCAGCGCTTCCGCGAGGGCAAAGATGCCTTGCTCTACTAGCTACCTACTTGCCTAAGCTCTCTGAGCTCTCACTTGCTTGCTTCTACTTGCTTTGTGTTGGTTGTGATATTGGTGTGGGATTGGTGCCTCCAAGGGGTATTTATAGTCTTGAGGAGTGAGGGGGGTACTTATAGGGGGCAGCCAACCGACCTAGGGCTAACCCTAGTGGCGGGCGCCAGCCCTAGGTGGCGGCCGCCACCTCCATCACCGTTGGATGCACTGCCTTTGCTTCAACGGCATCCAGGAGCTCCAGAGAGGCGGTTGGTAGGTCGGTTGCATGTCCAATTAACCGCCATTCGGTCTGGATCCACGCCACTTCCATCTGAGTCGTCCGATGCCACTGACCTAGTGACCAAGGGCCAAGATTTGGCCTTGGGATGGTCACACGGATCAGTGATGTGGCAAAGAGGGAGAGTTGGGCCTCTCCATCTGGCGGGCGCCACATTTGGGTGGCGGGCGCTACTTCTGGTTGGCGGGCGCCACCCCACTCGAGCCCAAATGGGTCCTGGTGAGTGGGCTCATTTCCTGGTGGGTCCATTCTCCAAATTTGGTCCAAATCCTGCATTCAAATAAAAATCTATGGACATGTGGAATTTGGTTAGTTTGAAACCTATTTGACTACATTTCATGCCTTTTTGGTGAATTTTACGGTAAAATGTTGATGGTAAAACAGGTGTTTAAGGACCATCAACAAGCTCCCCCAAGCTAACCTGTTGCTCATCCTCGAGCAACAATGCGGTTCAAGCATTGAGCATGATATAGATAGCAACTTAAGATGTATACAAGTGCATATTGTATAGTGAGAAATAACTTAGTATATATCATTAATCATAGCAATGTGGGGCTTATAGCTTGTCACTTCAAACATGCAAGAGTGAAACAAAGTAGTAGATAGGAAACTTTTATCTTGCTTAGGTTTAACTAGGATTCTGTCTGGAGGTTTTGAGGTTTTCAAAAGATAAAAACTTGCTTAAGTCCTTCAAGATTCACTCAGTCACCCAATGGTGTTTAAATCCTCACTTAGGCCAAAATGTAGCCTTTCCTATTTCTAAAGAATGATATGTGGAGCTATAGGTAGGCTAAGAATCATGAGCAAATTGCCTGATGTTTATTGCTAAGCTAGACACTCAGATCATAAGGAGCAGCAAATCATAAAAATTGATCAAGATGTGCATGTGTGGTTATGTGGAAGTGTATGGAGAGATATTTCATAATCCTTCCTAGTTAATTTCTGGGGGTCTAGAGCTAATGATAACTTTCTCTTTCTCTCTTTTTTTGGATACATAGTGAGTAGACAAAAGGATGTGTCCTCACATTTTGTTAGGACATAGTCCTCTCTTGAGCTATTTTGCTCCTCACTTTCTTAGGACATAGTCCTTCCTTGAGCTACTTTGCTCTTTTTTTTAGCTCTAGATTTCCCCAGATATCTATAGGAAAGGATTTCAGAAATGAAAAGGGGGAAGAGGGAGAAATGCTTATTCCCAGTGTAGGAATAAGCATAAGGCTAGCAATGGAATGTTTGGCAGGGTATTGCATATCTCCAGTGTAGAGAATGAGCAATTTATTTGGTGGTTGCAAACTTCCAAAGTGGAGAGTAGACAATTTATGGTGGGTGTGTGAATCTTGATTCAAAAGATATGATAAGCTTCTCTACAAAGATCTATGAGGTCTAACAAAGCTCAACACAAACAAAGCTCTTTGTGGTTTTGACTAATGACTAACAAATATTTGGCTGGTGGTGGGATGGGATAAAATCCAGGAGGAACTTTTAGCAAAGTTTTCATAGTTTTGAAAAGAAATTCTCCAGATTAGGTCCTAATTTCACCTTAGCAAGTTTAAAGAATTACTCCATTTCTTACCAACTTTATTCACTAAGCATGATTTCAGTTAAAGCATGTGCAGCCCACAAAAGCTACAACTTAGATAAGACCAGTTATTCAAACCATAACAATAGCACTTGCATGACATATTTTAAATTTTATTCAGGTTTCAACTTGTTTAAGCAGCTTTATCAATTTTATTCATGGAATGGTTATTTAGGCAAGCATGTGACATTCAAAAGATATAGAATTTAAGAACTGAATATAAAGTGTAGGCTTGAGACATACCTTATTGGAGCGGGAGTCTTCCCCAAGCTGGCTTCTTGCTTGGTGAAGGGTCTTCATCTTTCTCGGTTGGAGCTCTTGTTCTCAATTTATTAAAAAGGAAACTATCTAATGTTGTGAAAAGGGAAACTATCCTATTATGATATTTTATTATTTTAGCTAAGTTAACATATACCTATGCATATAACTAATGATAACTGATTTTTTTAGTTACATGCATGATATATGTTATTTATTTGAAAAAGGGAAATTTGAAGGGAAAAATTTTAAAGTAAAACCATACCTTAGATCCATGGAATTTCATCCTTATTGGGTAGATCTTCTTCCTTGAGTGCTTCATCTTTAAGTACTCCATCAGGTTCTTCTTCTTTTAGCACCTCTCCTTTGTCATGTGAATCACACAACTCAGGAGGAGGTGGTTCTTTCTTTCTGTTCCACCCTGTTCTTCGGCGCCTCTTCTTGGTATGAGCAGGTTTTGCTTCCTGCATGTTAGCGGCATATGCGGGACCACGGGAAAAGGAGAATATTTCCTTCCTCCCTCCTAATGTCATTTGCATTTTACCACTTCCCACATATATGCAAGCATTAACAGTGTTCAAGAAGGGTCTACCTAAGATTAGAGGCACATCTTTCCTATTTCCCATATCTAGTATTACGAAATTAGTAGGAACATATGAACCTCTAATATGAACAGGTAAATCATTGACTATTCCTTCTACATAGCAAGTGGATTGATCAGCTAGCACAACATAGGCAGATGTGGATGACATGGGTAGAAAGGATGAGTTGTCATAAAAATCTTTAGATAGAATATTCACACTCGATCCTAAATCACACATGGCATTTTTAAAGACTTCACCAAAGATTGAGCATCTAATTATGGGACTACCAGGATCACCCTTTTTAACAGTCATGGTTTGATCTTCATAATAGTTAAAATATTTTATTTTAACCATATTTGCATTTTCCATGTCAGGTTTAGCAGGAATTTTGCCAGATTCAAAAGATGGTATGATAGCAGCAAGTTGAGCTAATTGGGTTTCTAACATCTTATTAAAGCTAAGTTGATTTTTCAGAGTAGATGAGAAATCTTCCAATTTAGCATTTATATTCTCAAGAATTTTATCATTCGACACTAATCTCTCTTTCAAGAAATCAGTAGTTTTACCTTGTGAGTAAACTAAATTCTTCAAGAATGAGAAATTATCAGAATTATGAAAATTAGAGCGGGGGAATGAATTGTTACCTTGAGAGTTGGAGTGCTGATTCCATCCTTGATTTTGTTGGCGGAAACCGTTGTTGTTGATGAAGTTCAAATCTTCATGTAACTTGGGGCAGTGATTCCCAGAATGTTCGGTTTCTCCACAGACTTCACAAGTCACGTAGGATTCCAAAGATTGGACACTCTCTTGTTGGTTCATCTTTTCATAGTTGTCCAGCTTCTTTGCCAGCAGGTCCATCTTGGCCACGATCATGTCGGCCTCCTTAAGGGAATGCATACCTCGCTTACGGGGCTGCAGTCTCTCGTCATTCCATCCTTGGTTCGACACCATCTTCTCTGTGAGAGCCTTAGCATCTGCAATATTCAAAGAAAAGAATGCACCGCCGGCGGCGGTATCCAAATGGCTTCTAGAGAGTGGGTTTAGGCCATGGTAGAAGTTCTGGATCAAGAGCCAGTCCTCCATACCATGGTGCGGACAAGCAGCGACATACTCTTGCAACCTCTCCCAAGCCTCATGAATAGATTCCTCGGCTTGTTGCGTAAAGCTGGAGATTTTGTTGCGAAGAGCATTCGTCTTGCCCATCGGAAAGAATTTGGCGAGAAAAGCATTGGAACATTTGTCCCATGTGTCTACAGCATTGCGATTGGTATAGAACCATTGCTTCGCTTTTCCTAGCAAAGAGAATGGAAAGAGACGAAGATGGATGGCTTCTTGGGTTATCCCCTTAATGGTGAAGGTGCCGCAAATCTCCAAAAATTGTTGGAGGTGAGCATTGGCATCCTCATGAGCTTTGCCACAGAACGGGCTAGCTTGGACCATCGTAATCAAAGCCAGTTTTAACTCAAAATTGAGGTTGGCATCGATCACGTCTGGTCCTATCTCTACATTAGCGGCAGAAGGAGCAGAAAATTCACGAATGGTCTTGTTGGCCATCGTGAAGATAGAATGAGATAAGAAAGAAAGAAGTTGAAGAATATGAAGGAAAAAGATAAGAAGGACTATGGAAAGAAAGAATGGGGAAAGATGGGATTCGCTAAGCGAAAGCTTAAGCGAAGATAAATTCGACAAGAACTCAACCGATACACTGAATGCCTTCCCCGGCAACGGCGCCAGAAATACTTGTTGGTAGTTCTTAGCTACACCTAGGATAGGGTAACTAAAGTAGCTATCTACTAATGCCAAGCGGGGTTGTCTGTCCCGACACTAGTAGGAGCTAGCTAGCGAGAATGCAATCTACCAGGAGGAGATTCTGCAAGCGCACAGAACTATCGTAGTAGCACTTCGTCTGGGAGTACTAGGTGTCGATTTATTTGATCCCAAGGGAAGGCTAGGGTGGTGTATGAGTCGAGTCAAGGAGGGGATGAGAGTCGAAGAAAAGATAAAAGGGAAAAGGAGAGAAGGGAAGAGAGGGGATGAAAGGCTAGAAAGAATATATGGGTGGATAGGTAAGGATGAAATGGATGGTAAGGTAAGGTGGATAAATAGGTAGATAGTATGGGATAACTAAAGGTAACTAAGATAACTAACTAATAACTACTAACTACTCCTAGAAAACTACGAAGCAAGATAACTGCGAAGCAAGATAGTTACGAAGCAAGGCAGGCAAAAGTCAATAAAGCAACTAAGTTAAGTAAAATTTTATTCCTATCTTGTCAAGTACCGAGGTGTACTAGCCTTTACCACATACTTATGTTGAACGCTAGCACAACGAGCCTTACTGTTAAACTGGGCCAACTACGTGGTGGAATTCAAGGCGCACAGGGCTGTCACCACCTGCTTGCTACCACAGCTATCCGGGGGTCCAGCCGTATTTGAAGGTAAGTCTATAACTAAGCACCACGCTTAATTATATTATAACTATCTCTACCCAAGCTTTTTATAGAGGCACCCTTGCGGACGTCAGATCAAATACTTGACTTAATAAGATAAACACTAAACTAACTAGGCAACCTATTGGCAAAGATCAATCACTAAGCACACTAGAGATTAACTACTATGGCTAAGTGAATTGAACTGTAGGATAGCTAGGCACTCAAGCAATCAATCAAGTATACCACTCAATACTGCTAACTAGAATAAAGTAATACTTGAAATGATGAACTAGAATATAGTAAAGTGCTTGAGTAACAAGAGCAAAACCTAAACTTGAGATGAAGGAAGACTCTTCCCAGCACCAGGACCGATCACTCGCACGCCTCTACTCTTGAGCTAAGCCTTGAGCAGCGCTTCCGCGAGGGCAAAGATGCCTTGCTCTACTAGCTACCTACTTGCCTAAGCTCTCTGAGCTCTCACTTGCTTGCTTCTACTTGCTTTGTGTTGCTTGTGTGATATTGGTGTGGGATTGGTGCCTCCAGGGGGTATTTATAGTCTTGAGGAGTGAGGGGGGTACTTATAGGGGGCTGCCAACCGACCTAGGGCTAACCCTAGTGGCGGGCGCCAGCCCTAGGTGGCGGCCGCCACCTCCATCACCATTGGATGCACCGCCTTTGCTTCAACGGCATCCAGGAGCTCCAAAGAGGCGGTTGGTAGGTCGGTTGCATGTCCAAGTAACCGCCATTCGGACTCGATCCATGCGACTTCCATCTGAGCCGTCCGATGCCATTGACCTAGTGACCAAGGGCCAAGATTTGGCCTTGGGATGGCCACACGGATCAGTGACGTGGCAAAGGGGGAGAGTTGGGCCACTCCATGTGGCGGGCGCCACATTTGGGTGGCGGGCGCCACTTCTGGTTGGCGGGCGCCACCCCACTCGGGCCTAAATGGGTCCTGGTGAGTGGGCTCATTTCCTGGTGGGTCCATTCTCCAAATTTGGTCCAAATCCTGCATTCAAATAAAAATCTATGGACATGTGGAATTTGGTTAGTTTGAAACCTATTTGACTACATTTCATGCCTTTTTGGTGAATTTTAGGGTAAAATGTTGATGGTAAAACAGGTGTTTAAGGACCATCAACACTCGACACTTGCACAACACAAGCCAAAGAACATGCGCATCAAACCCGTTGACAATCACTCATCACTCGAAACTCGGCATACACCCATATATCCACAATCTCCCACTTGATGAGTGCATTGTCAACTACACACACAAATCATAATGAAATAGAAGAAGGAAGGAAGGAGAGGAGAAAACTCGACCAAATGACCCAAAAGCATCGCAAAGCCGAAGAAGGTCAAGTGGAAAGAGCAAGACAACTTGGTCCCCAAAGACATGGGCAACAGCTCGACGCAACCAAGCAAAGCAAAGCTAGCCCTCAAGAAGAGGTAGAACAGGCTCAACACCGCTAGCAGGAAAGCTCAATACCAATTGCAGCTGAAAAGCAAGAGAGAGCTCGATAGCAACTGAAGCGAGAACAAAACTGCTAGTCCCTCAAGATAGAGGCACAGAGGCTCAACACAACTAGCAGAAAAGCTCAAAATCAACTGACAAGAACACAAGAGCTCGATACCAATCGAAAAACTGAAACTGAAAGGCGTATGCTAGTCCCTCAAGAAAGAGGCAAAGGCTCAACACAACTAGCAAAAATGCTCCGTACCAACTGAAAACGCTCCGTGCCAACTGATACCAGTGCAAAACTCATCAACGAGCAAACTCCCCCTTGAATAGTGCACACAACCAGGAGATCCCCTTTAGTTCAACTTGGAAAGATAAAAAAATTTTACTCCCCCTTAGTTCAACACAAAAGGCACATATGATTTGTCAAGAAATTCTCCCCCTTAGTTGAAAATGCACCATCAAGCAAAAATGCATCAGCAAACAAATTTCTCCCCCTTGACAAAGTATCTCCCCCTTCCAAAATGCATATGAGTCAAAATGCAAGTTAGCAGCTTCAGGAATATAGTTGATAGAATGCAAAGATGCTCCACAAAGTATAACTCCAACGACTCACTAGAAAGCGTACAAGCTAGCGAAGGCTCAAACTGATCACCAAATATGAAATATGAGCATGTGAGCAGTTTTAGCCAAAAAGGTATTCACCATCAAAATAGCACTACACATGTATAGACAGGAAGTCAAACAAGTGCTAAACATGAATACAAGGTGAACTACCCCAGCAAAGTTCAATCATCATGATATATAATGAAGCATACACTTGTGATTTCAAATTTTAAATCGGAGTTGCAGCGGTGAAATTACACAAGTTTAAAAACAGCATGTGATTGCGAGAGGTTGAAAGCTTGTCATTGCCTAACTTTTCAACCGAGCTTAGCCTATGCATATGCAATCAGAAGCTTAAAGCGTCGGTTTCAGTCATACACTACACGGCTCAAGTTTAACTCGAATGTGCAATGAGAAACAGTCTCGATACCGTGACGTGATGACAAGCAATCCCATCTCGATCTTTTCAATTCACTTAAAACTTGGTTCAAATTTTAAACAGAATATGAACATACCAAGCAAGTGAATGACTCAGAACTAGAGACATAGCAACCTAGCACATATGAAAGCACGAGTGAATTCAACAAATCCTACACATGCTAGTTGCATATCTCAATGGTGATCATTTTCAATTTTAAGTTCATTAAGCAGGTTCACCATTCAAAAATAGCTCAGCTCACAACATGTATTAGTGATCAGAAAGAGCATAAGCTACAAGCATAATCATATAGCATCGGAGCATACTAAACAAAGAATAATCACATTCTAAAGATTATATACATGAAGCTAAGAATGTAAAAGCGTATGCTGAAATGCAAAAGACTAAAGGAAACAAAACAAACGAGAAAATGGTCAGTCTATGATACAAGAACCAAAATGTTTCCCCCATCTAAAAGGGTAAACACACACCAAGCTCACCTCTCAACCGATTAAAGGTTGATTGGTCCAAAGGCTTGGTGAAAATATCAGCCACCTGATGATGAGTATCGACATGGCGAAGGTCGATATCACCCTTCTCATAGTGGTCTCGCAGAAAATGAAAGCGCACATCAATGTGTTTGGTCTTAGAATGCAGCACGGGGTTCTTAGCAACGCTAATCGCACTCGTGCTGTCACAAAGCAAAGGCACGCGAGAAAAGCTTAGACCAAAATCACGCAAAGTGGCCATCATCCAAAGCAAATGAGAACAGCAGCTAGCCGCGGCAACATATTCAGCCTCTGTGGTAGACTGAGCGACACTAGACTGTTTGTGAGAAGACCACGAAACAAGAGAAGATCCAATAAACTGACAAGTCCTAGAAGTGGACTTGCGCTCAACTCGGCAACCAGCAAAATCGGCATCCGAAAACCGCAAAGGGAGAGGGTGGAGGAAGCTAAATACCAAATCCCGAACTCAGGTGTGAAACGAAGGTACCTCATAATGCGCTTGACCGCCTGATTGTGAGAAGTGCGCGGCGACGCCTGAAAGCGCGCGCACAGACACACCACAAACTGGATGTCCGGGCGTGTCGCCGTCAGGTAGAGCAGCGACCCGATCATACTCTGGTACTCCATCGGGTCCACAGCTTCTCCATCCACATCCGCATCCAGGGTCGTCGTGGTCGACATGGGTGTTGGAAGAGGCTTGGCCTCACCCATATCGAACCTCTTCAGCAAGTCTTTGGTGTACTTGCCCTGGTGCACAAACGTCCCTTCTCGGGATTGCTTAATTTGCAATCCAAGAAAGAAAGTCAGCTCACTCATCATACTCATCTCGAACTCCCTGCTCATAGTATCTGCAAACTTTGCAACCAAAGCATGAGAAGAACCACCGAAAATGATATCATCCACGTAAATCTGGACCAAGAGAGTGTCTTTGCCTTGCTTGAGGAGAAAAAGCGTTTTATCCACACATCCCATTTTAAAACCCTTAGCTAGCAAAAACGTTTTCAATCCATCATACCAGGCTCTAGGGGCTTGTTTCAAACCATATAAGGCTTTGTGGAGTTTAAAAACATGGTTTGGAAACTTGGGATTTTCAAAACCGGGGGGTTGCTCAACATACACTTCTTCTTCTATGTAGCCATTTAAAAAGGCACTCTTGACATCCATTTGAAAAAGTTTTGAGAACATATATGATGAATGATTGACTTTGATGAGGAAGGTTTGAGGCTTTTCCCGGTTGAGTCATTATCTGCTATGCGCTTAGTGTTTATGACTAACTGGTGGCGTTGAGTTGTGTGTGTTTGCCGGGTTGGTGTGTGTGTGCAACATGTGTCTCTTGGCTGTGTTGATGTGCAGGTGTGGAGCTCGGATACAGTGGTCGATGGCGAGGTGAAGGTCAAGTAGAGACGTGTCGTGCCGATGGACCGGGAGTGGTGAAGGATGGGCGTGTCGTGCGGTGGACGTGCCATGCCAATGGACCCAGAGCGGTGAAGGGCGGACATGAGGCTTGGACCGATGGACCGGAGGGCCAGAGGACCAGCTGTGGTAGTTGGCACGTGACATCGACGAGCAGGAGCACATGGGGATGTGCGATGCATCGGCCGAGTCGGGAGGAAGACGATGGCGTCGTGGCACTTGGCGGGAGGTCGGACACGAGCTTGTGTGCGGCGCAAGTGCCGTCGGCCGAGTCAAGAAGGAAGGCGAAGGCGTTGTGCCCGGCGTGGAGGCTGGACATGCATCGGCATCGGTGCCGGTGGTCGGGGTGTGCGAACCACATCCTATCTATGGCGCGGGTCCGGTAGCTGAGCCTCAAAAAGCTACCATCGACGGTTTCCAGGTTTGGGCCTCAAAACCTGGGGTGGCCGGTTTGCCAGGTTTGGGCCACAAAACCTGGGCTGGCGGGTTTACTGGTTTGGGCCTCAAAACCGGGGGAGGTCCAAAAGGACGGTCAACGCGTGGCGGCATGGAGAGGCTGGCGCGGCTGCGAAGCTATCCACGAGAAAGGCGCGGTGGTCGATGGGACGGCACGTGGCGGCATCCTGGAGCTTGCGTCGAGGCGAAGCGAAGGATGAGAAGGCGCGTGGCCGTTGGATGAAAATCGCCAGGACTAGACGGTTTTACCCCTGGGGGTATTTGGGTTAGAACTTCATGTTAGGGCATTTGTGTCATTTGGACGTGCGCCTATATATAGATGAAGGGGGCTGCTAGGGCAGTCGTATCCTTGGACGGTGTCACTCTCATTTTGTTCTTGTGAGAGAAGGCTAGGGTTAGAGGAGAGACCGGCTCTTGTTCTTGAGCTTTTCGCCATCCAAGCTTTGTGTTGCTAAGAGTGGCTTGTAGCCCAACACCGAGAGCTTAATCAATCATCCATTCCTCTGAATCCAAGGATCAAATTCGTGCCTTAATTTGTCTTGCGATTTTGTTCTTCGCGTTGCACGTTTTTCCCCTCTTTCGATTTTCACGAGATTTCTTGTTTCAAGGGAAGATTCGCAAATCCATTTGAACCATCTTCTAGAGCATCGTGAGAGACATCTTTCTACTGAAGGGTTTTCTCTATTTCCTCACGAGCTAGTAGATCGGGCGGATTTCGTTTTGGATCACGTTCTTGCTCCTTTGCCCTGAAATCTTTTGATTCATCGATTTGGAGTTAGGTTCGAGCCATGATCTCCTAGGAGTAGCTCACTAACATCCTTGTAACCCCTCACGACAAGTTTGAGCCTTAGAGCTTCTAGTTTGAGGGAGATCGAGTTGAATCGGTGGAAGAACAGCTCAGTTTCGGGGGCATCGGACGCTCGTGTTCTTGGCATCGGACGCTGACCCGAGTAGCATCGGACGCATCGTTGCCACATGTCAGTTTCTATGCTTTTGAAGGGGCATTGGACGTTGGCATCGGATGCTACAGTGCAGCGTACGATGGTCGTCCAGTGAGGTTTCAGAAACCCTCATTTTGCATCGGACGCGTCAGGGGTCTGGGCATCGGACTCTACAGTTCACATCGGACGCGCCGCCCCTACATCGGACGCTGGCATCGGACGCTGAGTTGGTACTGTAGCAGCGTCCGATGTCAACTCAGTAGGGTTTTTTGAACAGTGCTGTTCACATCGGACGCTCCGTCGTGAACACATCGGACGCTCCCCCAGCGTCCGATGCAGCGGTTTCTGCGCTGTTTTGTCCGTAGTTCATCCGTTTGACTTTGGATTTGAGTTCCGGCTTTTGCGTTGGATTCCCAACTCTCTGCTCTACAGAAATAGGGCTTTACGCTTTGTGAAAACGCCTGAATCCCCCGACGTCCATCTTGTCACTAGTTGACTTGCGTGGATTTGGTTGAGAGTGCTTTTGTGGTGTCCCGCTGTGTTCCTAGGGAACATCCACCCATTCTCTTGGGTCGTGGACATCACACGTGTCGACTTTGCTCTTGGGGTTGATTTTCTGGGACAAAGGCCTAAACATTTCGAAAGAAATTTTAAGGCTCCCATTCACCCCCCCCCTCTGGTCGCCTTGCTTTAGCATTTTCGGTCCTTCAATTGGTATCAGAGTAAGGTTAAGGATCTCTCTACCTTAACCGGTTCTGGATCCACGAAGGCGACCTTTTTGAGAGTGGTTGTGTTTCCGACTTTGCTTGTCGAGGTGTTGGGCTTGTGTTTTGGCTAACACTAACGGTGCTTTTGGAAATGGCACCAAGTTCTTCTTGCAGTGTGTCTTTGTCCTTAGGTTTTAGGCTTGGACATGCGATGGAGGACGACATTTTGGCAAGAAGGAGGAGTATGGCTCTTGAGGCGGAACGTGAGGTGGATGCTTTACTGGGCTTCCTAGGAGATGATGAGCATTCAACGGAAGATCGTGTACGCGAACTTGGCAAGGCCAAGAAAGGTATTCTTGCTGCTTGTCTTGGGATTTTATCCCAACAATTTGAAGCTTGTTGTGATGATAATATGAGATATGATGAGCTTTGTGATACCTTGCATAGAAAGATCAAGAAGTTGAAATGCTCTATTGCTAGGTTAAAATGTGGCCTTTTTCATTGGAAGTCTTGTGCATCTTTGCCTTGCACCTCTTGTAGTGACATGGTTAGGAAGAATGATGAGCTATGCTTTTCCCTTGCTAGCTTAAAATTTGAGAATGAAATGTTGAAATCAAATGCTTCCATACCATGTCTTGTATGCTTTGACTTGCGCAAGGATCTTGTTCGTGCTAAATCTGAAATAGCCTTGCTTAGGTCAAAAGTTGTTGCACCATGTGTTTCATGTGAGTCTTTGCTTGCTGAAATCAATAACTTAAAATTGACTCACACCACATGTGTAGATGAACTTGAGCATGCTAGGGCTGAAATTGATGAGATAAATGCTAGGCCTTGAAGCTTGTGCTTTTTGAATAAAAGTGCTTGCCTTACTTCTTGTGCCGATCATGATTCTTTGCTTGATGTGAATGGTGATGTTTCTTCCACCGACTTCATTTGCACATCATGCATTGATTTAGAAAAAGAAGTTTTGGTTTTGAAGCAAATGCGCGATGATATGAGCGCTAAGTTGGTTGAGCACAATGATATGAGTGCCAACCTTGAGAGGGAAGTTGAGCTCTTGCGTACCACATATGCCGAGTGCATTGAAAAGGAGATGGAAAATTTGAGAAACACTCCTTGTGGTACTTGTGATCGCCTCATGTTTGAGAATGAGGTTTTAGTCAAAAGATGCAAGAGTCTTTGTGCTAAGTCTTTTGAGTCATGCATTTTTTGCAACTCCGATGTTGATATTTCTAAGTTTGCATCTTTGCAACCGGAGTTGAATTCTTGTGTTGCGCGTGAGTCTTTTGACGGTGGCATTAGTGTCAAGGATTCGGATAGCTCTTTCATAGCTACTCCTAACCTTGTTGTTTCTTCGAGTGATGTCCAAGGGACTTCTCATGACAAGGGTGCTTCTCATATTTTTGGAAATCGTGCTCCCAATCCGATATTCCATTGCACCTTTTGCAAGAAAGATGGACACTCATTCGATTTTTGTTTTCACCGTGTCCAACACGAGCGGCGTATTCGAGCTAAGGCTTTTAGGAAGCCACGTAGCCTTTCCCATGGCACGTGTGCTCCTAGTGTTGGCACCAAGTTGAATGTTGATGCTTCTTGTTCTAAGACCCAAGGGACCTCTCACTTGTCGGAGAATGGTGTGCCTTCCGAAAGGCCTTTGTACCATTGCTCTTTTTGTGAGAAAGATGGGCATCAAGAAAGCTTTTGCTATCGCCGTGCTAAACGCTTGCGCCAAGCTCGCTCTTCTAGGAAGATGGTGATTCATAACCCTTCTCATGGCATGAATGCTTGTGCTCCTAGTAAGAAGCCCCTCTTTGTTGATGGGTTTTATGACTCCTTTTCTAATGGGATAGGTCATGGTCGTGGACATGCTTCTAGTGCTTCTTCTCTTAGTCCACGTCATGCTTTTCATGGTGCTTCTATTGGTTCTTCTACAAAAACCTTGGAAGATGTTTGCCTCTTTTCCCGTGGTATGACTGGTTCTTCTCCTCGAGTTGTCCTTTTGAGGAATGCTTCCAAGGGTGTTTCAAAATTGCATTTGAACCAACATGTGCATCATGCTAACCCACATGATAAGTTGAGATTTGTGACCAAGTCTTGGGTTCCCAAGTACATGCTTGCTAACCCTTCGGGATCCAAGACTCGGGTTATTTTGTCCTGTTGTGTGTAGATATGAGGACGCGGGGTGGAGAACATGCGCCGAATGGAACTTGGTCTTTTAGATGTGATCAAGTTTTGATGGTTCTATGCATCCCACTTAGATTTGCCTCCAAAGAGGCTTTTGCAGTTTGGTGAGCTTTCTCATACACTCTTACCCTGTACATCCATGATTTATGTCTTGTGGTTTGAGATGGTCTTTCATGTGCTCACTTGTATAGTTGTTACATGTACATTTTCTTTTGTATCATGTTTTGTTTTAGTCTAGCATGTGCTATCTTGTATATCATGTCATGCTAGCCTTGTATACAGCTTTGGTGGTTAATCCACTTTTCATGCTAGTTTGTGATCCTCATGAACATTATGCCATGTTTTACCATATTTATCCATGAGCTTGATTTGTAGAGGTATGATGTTCATTAGGTATCACTTTTTAGGTGCTAGTTTTAGTTAGCTACATGTACCCTATTGATATGATTAGTTTGAGCACTAGCCTTTCCACAATTTTATCATGTTACATGCTTTTGGATCTATTGCTATCATTATCTTGCATTGTAGCATGTGTTGAGGTTTAGGCTGTGTTTGGGTTCATCATGTCTTTAGGTTGCATTTTGCTATATAGTGCTTTATCCTGTTGCATGGTTGTCTTGACTAGTTTGAGTTCAGTTCTCCTTGCGGTATCATTCATAGGTAGGCCTCTTTTGTTGAGTGTTCCCCTTATGCTTATTATGTGACTAACCGCTCTGTGGAGACCTTGAGGTCACACTGGATGAGACAATGCCTTGTGTTTTTCTTCTGCTTTTGAGTGTGCAGGAGAACAGGAGCCTAGAGAGAGCATTTCGGTTCACGAAACTGATCCCACTTCTTCCATGACTTGGGGTTCTGTTCGAGCAGCATCTCCAGCGGGCACTAGCTGCACCTAAGGGAGCGACAGCATCAGGCGTGGAGGAGACAACTTCGGTGAGGCAGGAGCCCCGGAGTTCAGCAGATACAGGTGTCCCCTCGGGTATCACACCAGCAGGAGGTCATGCGCTTCATGAGGTACCTCCGACACACTTCTGAGTTCAGATTTTGGTACTCTTCTTCTTCGACCTCTTTCTGCCGTGTGGTCTTTTCGATGTGGATTTTGCTGACTGTTCGCTTGAGCGACTCTTGGCTCTTCGCTTGTGAGTTTGGTGTGTGTTTTCCCTTTTTAGATGGGGGAAGCATTTTGCTTGTTGTATCATAGTCTGACTTCTCCGATACCCTTTTGTTTTGGGTCTATCCTTTAGGCTAGTTTTTGCTTCGTTTTTGATAGACTAGTTTTTGCATGCATTTCATCATGTATTTAGTGCATTTTAGAGCTTCATGTTTAGAGCAATGAGAATGAGACTATGCTCTTTTTGGTATGCCCTGCTTATTCATGATGATGCTTGTAGCTTAGGCTCTTTTTGATCACTTGATACATGTTATGAGCTAAGCTATTTTTGCAAATGGTGAACTTGATTAATCAATTATGAAACCTTTAATTTGTTCACCATTGAGATTAGCAACTAGCATGGGTAGGATGTGTTGAGATCACTTGTGCTATCTTTTGTATGCTAGGTTGCTATGTCTCTTGCACTGAGTCATTCACTTGCTTGGATTATTCATATTTACCTTGTGTTTAAAATTTGATCCAAGTATTAGTGAATTGAAATGATCGAGATGGGATTGCATGTGTCAGCACATCACGGTATCGAGACTGTTTCTCATTGCACTTTTGAGTTAAACTTGAGCCGTGTAGTGTAAGACCGAAACCGGTGCTTTAAGCTTCTGATTGCTTTTGTTGCATAGGCTTAGCCCGGTTGAAAAGTTAGGCAATGACCATGCTTTCAACCTCTCGCAATCACATGCTTTAATTTGAACTTGTGTTAATACCGCTGCAATCTCCGATAAAATTTGAAAATAACACAAGTCTATGCTTCATTCTATGGCATGATGATTGAACTTTGCTAGGGGTAGTTCACCTTTTATACTTGAGTTAGTACTTGATTGATTTCCTGTGTATTCATGCTAAGTGCTATTTTAGTGGTGAACTCCTTTTCAAATGGCTTAAAACTGCTCATATGCTCACTTGTTCATATTTCGTATTCATTTGATCGGTTTGAGCCTTTGCTAGCATTTGTATTGATTGCTACATTTTCAGGGCAGCACCCTTTTGAGCATCTTTTCATTCTGATTGCTATACACTTGAAGCTGTTGCATCGTGCATATCATGCATTTTTAGCTTAGTGTACATACCCCTAGCTCCGATACACTTCATGGTTACCTTCAATGCTTTTCACTATCCCCATTTGCTTTTGGTTGATGACTTGTCTTGTGCTTGTGTCAATTTTGTGGAGAAATGTCGTAACCCCTCAGCATGTTCCCTTTTGTCAAGGGGGAGAAGCTGTTTGCAAGGGGGAGTCTGAGTGTTGGCACAAGGGGGAGAGTCATGCATTTTGGGGAGAGCTTCAAGCTAGGGGGAGTTTAGCTCTTTTATGTGCTTCAATTGGTATTCTTTTATGTTCTTCTTCAATTGGTATAGCTCTTTTATGTGTTTCAATTGGTATCCATCTTTTGGTATGGAGTGTAATTGGGTCATGAGCTTTGTTGCATAGCATTTCTGTATAGGCTTGCTTTCAGGGGGAGTTGTTTTGTTTTGCAACTACTCCGCGTGCTCCGAATGTTTGTGCTCCATTTGGTATTGAGCTTCTCTTTGTGTTTTCTCAATTGGTATCGAGCATGCTAGTCGTGTTGAGCCTTTTGCCTCTATCTTGAGGGACTAGCAGTTTCGCGTTCCAATGCGTTGTTTCAGCCTCAATTGGTATCGAGCCTTGAACTAGTGGTGTTGAGACTTTTTATGCCTCTTCTTGAGGGCTAGCTCATTTTTGACTTGGTTGTGTCGAGTCGTTGCCCATGCCTTTGGGAACCAAGTCTTTTGCTCTATGTGATCGAGTTTTGCTCTTTGTTGAGTTGTTGCTCCGATCCTTTGCTTAGGTCGTTGAGTCGTTGCCCATGTCTTTGGGGACCAAGTTTTCGGCTTTGGTATCTCCAACCATCTCTTGTGCCTAGTTTTTGTCAACTCAATCGTCAAGGGGGAGAAATTTCGAAACCCAAGTGGTTAAGTACCTTAAATTTCGAAACCCAAGTGGATAAGTACCTTAGTTTCCTTTGTGGGTTTCTTTTGTGATGATTGTTTGACAATTTATTTGAGATTGGTTTTTGAGATCCTTTTGGGATTCATAAAACTCTTGTTTCTCTTGACTCTTCGGTTGTGTGGAGGCTTTGGGATTCTTTTGTGATGATTGTTTGACAATTTATTTGAGATTGGTTTTTGAGTGCCTTTTGGGATTCATAAAACTCTTGTTTCTCTTGACTCTTCGGTTGTGTGGAGGCTTTGCCCACTTTTCCCATTTCTTTCGGGACCGAGAGCTTTTATTTGGAGTTTCCATGATCCTTCCTCATCTCAAGTGGCCTTGTGTTTGCTTTTACTTGGAATTTGGGCACTTTTGTGAGGCTTTCCTTCAAACCCTTCCTTTGTGGCTTTATTTTTAGTCAATGCATTCATCAAGGGGGAGATTGAGAACATATATGATGAATGATTGACTTTGATGAGGAAGGTTTGAGGCTTTTCCCGGTTGAGTCATTATCTGCTATGCGCTTAATGTTTATGACTAACCGGTGGCGTTGAGTTGTGTGTGTTTACCAGGTTGGTGTGTGTGTGCAACATGTGTCTCTTGGCTGTGTTGATGTTGTTGACATCTATTAACTATCATTATTTACTGTCAACAACACTTGAATAAATGTCAAAAAGGATTGCCAACTTAGAAATAGGAGATTTAAACTAACAAATTCCACGAGTTTTGGTGATTCTACATTTTCCAGGGATTAAAGAGGAAAACCAACCACATAGCTTCCCCAAGAAGGAACCCGATGGAGATTTCTTCACGGCCACATCGGGTTATCGCTAGAAGACTCCACGAGACACCACGAGAAGAGGCACCACGGGAGGCTGACCTATGGGACCGACCGGTCCCACAGGGCCCACCGGTCGGTCGGCCACGGAGGCCCCACGCTTTCGTCTTCTGCAAGCTACTTCCACCGATCTCCAGGATGTATCTCGACCGTACCTCAAGTCGGTTTGATCCAACAATCAGGATTCATCGCCCAGGGCTATATAAACAGACCCCTGACCCCCCTCCTCCATAATGAAGCAGATCAAGATCAGAAGACAAGACAGAAATTAGGGTTTCTAGAGAGAAGAGTTAGAGCTCTACATCAAGATTAGAGTTTAGTCTAGTTAGATTCAAGTAGAGGCAGGCGACTTCGTCGGCATATCCGGCTAGAAGCTTCGTCTGAGTCTCCGGATCATTGTCGAAGACTCGGTAATTTGTATCTTTATTTGACTTTATGCTACTTTAATATATTTCAGTTTATTCAGTTTTGGAGTTTATTCTAGTTATATATTTAATATAGATCTGATTATGATAGAGTTTATGATCATGTTCGTAAAGTACTTAGCTTTATTCCGGATAGAGTTAAGTGGTCAAACTAGTGTAAATATGGTGTTTAGGCTAAGTTTACCTGCGAATACATCGTATGCTCCGGGTCGAGAGGTAGATCGCAGGAGTGACAGTCCTGTTGAGTCCTTTGTAGTCCTCCCTCCGAGTGTAGACCTTAGTAGGATGCGGTTACAAGTTAGAATTCATTACTTTGTTCTTGATTCTAATCTAGTAATGTCCCTTGATCATGGATGATAGATTAATTGGCTATAAATGATTGTATATTAACTAGAGTAATCACTAGGCTTAGTAAATATGAAGTAACTTAGGATTCTAATCTCTTAATTAATCACCCGACTCTCTGCTTGATCTATGTAGTTCGCTCTATCTCTAGAATTCCCGCTGTTATCATTATTATCATTATTTACCTTTACCTTGTCTTACCCCTGTTTAGACATGTGAATAGTGAATGAATGAATGAATGATAATATCTGCTATCTTTGAAACATATTAAATTACTAGTTCCCAGCATCGTTACTATCTTCGGTAAAATATAAATAACGATACCTAAATAACCTGGGTGAAATGCTGCTACAACAGGTATATTTATATGTGCACTTGCGGATAAATATTTGTTTATATCTTTTGAGCTAGTGTCGCATATAATTTACATTTCTAGTATCATGTTGGGGATGACATACACTGATCATAAGAGCTTAAAGTATATCTTTACTCAGTCAGATCTGAATTTAAGGCAAAGAAGATGGTTGGAATTGATCAAGGATTATGATCTCGAAGTACATTATCATCCAGGAAAAGCAAATGTTGTGGCAGACGCTCTTAGTCGAACAAGCTATGCAAATATGGTTAGAGCATCTCAGTTCCCGGCAGAGTTAGCAGAAGAATTTGGGAAGTTAAACCTAGCAATCGTCACACACACAGTGGAGTTAGAAGTGGAACCTGTTCTTGAGCAAGAAATCCGTAAGGGTCAGTTGAAAGATGAAGATATCATAGCCATTGCAGAACGCATAGTGGTTGGCAAAGCACCTGGTTTTAGAATAGATGAACAAGGGACTGTGTGGCATGGTAAGAGAATCTGTGTGCCGGATATCAAGTCAGTCAAGCATATGATTCTTAATGAAGCTCATAACTCAGCATACTCAATTCATCCAGGCAGTACAAAGATGTACCTGGATCTGAGAGAAAAATATTGGTGGTGTGGTATGAAAAGGGAAATAGCTGAATATGTTGCAATTTGTGATACGTGTCAGAGAGTTAAAGCAGAACATCAGAGACCCGCAGGACTGCTTCAACCCATGAAAATCCCAGAATGGAAATGGGAAGAAGTGGGAATGGACTTCATAGTGGGTTTACCCTGTACTCAGAAAGGTTATGATTCAATATGGGTCATAGTGGATCGATTAACTAAAGTGGCACATTTCCTTCCTGTCAAAACCACTTACACGGGAGCTAAGCTAGCAGAGCTTTATATGGAAAGGATAGTATGTTTGCATGGAGTTCCTAAGAAGATCGTGTCTAATAGAAGAACTCAGTTTACATCTCAGTTTTGGCAGAAGTTACATGAATCACTGGGAACCAAGCTCAACTTCAGCTCAGCATATCATCCGCAAACTGATGGGCAGACAGAAAGAACAAATCAGATTCTCGAGGATATGTTATGGGCATGTGCACTTCAGTATGGAATCAGTTGGGATAAGAGTTTGGCTTATGCAGAATTCTCGTATAATAACAGCTACCAGAAGAGCTTAAGGATGTCACCTTTTGAGGCATTATACGGGAGGCAGTCTCGAACTCCTTTGTTCTGGAATCCGACTGGAGAAAGTCAAGTTTTCGGACCTGAAGTCTTGAAAGAGGCAGAAAATCAAGTTCATATAATCAGGCAGAATCTGAAAGTAGCTCAGTCAAGACAGAAAAGTTATGCAGATAACAGAAGATGAAATCTGGAGTTTGAAATCGGTAATTATGTTTATCTAAAGGTATCACCCATGAGAGGAACCAAGAGGTTTCATGCCAAAGGCAAGCTAGCACCCAGATATGTGGGACCGTTCAGAATTTCAGATAGAAGAGGTGAAGTGGCATATCAGCTTGAGTTGCCAGAAAGTCTTTCAGGGGTACATAATGTGTTTCATGTATCGCAGTTAAAGAAATGTTTGCGAGTACCCGAGGAGCAGTTACCTTTGGAAGAATTGGACCTCAAGGGAGATCTCACTTATGCAGAATATCCTATCAAAATCTTGGATACCGCAGAGAGAATTACTCGGAGTAAGATAATCAGGATGTGTAAGGTTCAGTGGAATCGGCACTCTGAGGATGAGGCCACTTGGGAAAGAGAAGAGGATTTAAGATTAGAGTATCCCAATCTTTTTCAATCTTCCGAATCTCGAGGACGAGATTCATCCTAAGGGGGGTAGGTTTTTGACACCCTAAAAATCGTTTTTCAGAAATAAGGAGTTAATATGATTTTATTTATTTATTTTTCATGAAACATATAGGCCAAATAATAACTCTTGGTGAATTAATAAAATGTCACGGAGTTTAGAAATATTTTTGTTGCATTCATGCTGGAGCATAATATTTTGTTTGAGTGTAGGAATAGTGCTGAGTGGCTCAAATTCAAATTTGATTTGAGTTTGAACAAGTTTTCAAAAGAAAATAAAAGAAAAGACTTTTCTTTTTCTCTCCATTCCACCCTCACTCTTTCGGCCCAACCGACGACGCGGCCCAGCCCGCGGCCGCCTCCCTCTCCCCCTCCCTTCCCTTTCTCGCCCGCGCCAGCGCCGGCCCAGCGGCCCAGCTCGCCCCGCGCTCGCCTTTTCCCTCCGCACGCGCCAGCCCAGCAGCGGCCCAGCCGTCCCGCGTAGCTGCAGCGGCCCGTTCCCGCTCGCCCGTGCGCGCCCCGCGGCCCGCGCCTACGCCAGCCGCTGACAGCCCGGCCCCGCGTGTCAGCCGCGCCACCCCCGCCTGCCGCTTGGCCCCACCGGTCAGTCGCTGACCCTTACCCTACCTCGTGTCGACCGAGCTCCCGCCGCCGTCGCACCCCTCCTCTCCTGAAACGGCCGCGGGAGTGGCATTCAAGGCCACTCCGGCTTCCATCAAGCCCCGGTGGAGCTCCCGGACCCTTCGCCGCCTCCCCCAAACCCTATAAAACCCCAGGGCGAAGCCCCTCGCCCCTCCCACACACCGCTCGCCCGCTCTCTCTCTCTGCCGCCGCTGCGAAGCCTTGCCGACCGCTCAGAGGCCACTCCGAGCCCCTCCAGGTGTCGCCGCGGCCACCTAAGGCACTTCTGTGCCCACCCTTTCTTCTCTTTGCGCGAATCGAGCTCACCGGAGCTTTTCCCCTTTTGCAGATCCGCTCCGCCGCCGTTCGTCGCCGTGGTAAGCCTCCTCCGCCGTGGCCAAGCCCACCAGTGAGCTCGCCTTACTCCCCGCTGTCCTTCGGTGGTGTCCATGTGGCTAGCCGAGGTCGGGAGCGCCGAGACAGCGAGCTCCCGAGCCGTGTCCATGGAGCGCCGCCGCGCTCCGGCGACCCCGCCGCCGCCCGCCGCCGCTTCACGCCGCTCCGGGCCCTCTGCGCCGTCCATCCGGTGTTGAGCGGCCAGGATTAGATCCCGCCCCGAAGGGGTATGCGCCGGGTCCACGGACCCGTGGACCAGCGGCCCCGCGCGCGGTCCACCGGCCGCGTGGTGGACCAGCCAACCGCGTCGCACCGCATGGCGCCGCGTCAGCGCCCGCGCGGCTGCAGCCGCCGCTTTTGCAAAAAGGCCCCCGAGCTTTTAGAAAATAAACCCGCAGTCCAAGCTAGTTCAAAGTATTTAGTTTTCAGTCTAGTTTTCTTGCTGTTTGGCCCCTGAGTTTTCCGGTTTTAGAACCCGCAGTCCAGGCCACCCAGTTTCATGAGCTAGACCCTGTTGGCTATGTTTATTTACGTTTTAGTCCTCAGTTTTCGTGAGCTAGCCCTCAGAAAATGATTTTTATTTATAAAAATGCCCCTGAAACTTGTTTTCTTTATAACTTTCTCGTTTTAGATCCGATTAGAGTGATCTTTATGTTCATTTGATCGTATCGACGAGTAGAATAGTTTTATATATGTTTCTCTAACTGTTTTTTATGCTTGGTGTACTGTTCTAATAAAAGTATATTTTATTTGCATGTAATGACTGTTTGGATGCTACGATTGGTGATTATATATCGAGTCCAGACGGTGACGTGTTTGAGGAGCAGGCTTCGCAGGAGCAGTACCAGGACCAAGCGTGTGACCAAGGCAAGTACAACCCATGGATTCCTTGTTACCTACTTAATGCAAGATCCAGTAATCATTATGCATGTGTCTAAAATGATGAACCATAGGACCATACTAGTTTCTTTGAACTGTATACCTTGAACCTATGGGAGGGTTTTGCATAATATGACTAGAAATGCTACGCGCTATATATTGCTAATTGTTTAATACTGACTAATGACTATGGAACAATGTTAAAAGAGGTTTTTAACCACAGTTAGGGCACTGGAGCCTGGTGTTGCTCAGTGACCCACCCCAGGGACTATCTTTTAAAGCGGCCACCCGGGAGATCCCGTGCAACCTTGGGTATTATATGGCTCTGATCTTAGTTGTGTAACTAGACTTTCTCTAGCTTGTAGTAGTTACCGAAAGGCGCTAGAGGGGGGAACCGGGTTAAAGAATGGCTTCCTTGCCTGTCAAGATGTGTGTTGGTCGGCTGTCAGGTGTGCCATCTTGAAGGGGGCCTCCATTCGCCTGTAAGCCGAAACCTTGCGGCTACTACTTGTTAGAGTGGCTAGTGAAAGACTATGTAGTGAAACCCTGTCGTACTTCCATAGAGGAGGTAATGTGGGACTGGCTCTCCCCGGCATATGGGAATCACGGCCTAAGGTGAAAGTGTACAACCTCTGCAGAGTGTAAACCTGATATATCAGCCGTGCTCACAGATACGAGCGGCTCGGATCCTTTACAAGTGGTTCATGGTGGGGTATGTTGGTGGTTGTGGCTTACCTCTTGTTAACATAATAATGATCATACTCTTGGGACAATAGGGATCATACACTTAGTAAAGAAAGGTTAATATTAAAATATGACCAAGATAAAATGCTAACCGCAGTTAACCAGGTCAACCTTTTTAAGCCTTGCATCCCCCGTAGTTGTACTTGTTGAGCATGGTGAGCTGACGCTTGTCGTTGGTTCACATAAAAATCCCGGATAGGTACCAGATGAAGGAGAGTATGAGGAGTATCCAGAAGATGTGTCGGACTTCTGAGGATGGCATTTCCCCAGTCGGTGTCCCTGTGGAGTGATGTCTACGTCCGCTACCGTTGTAATAATGGCCGTTGGCCGATGTGATGAACAATCTCATGTGATGTAATAAGTTATTAAACGTTGTTCGTGCTGTAATGATATACATTTTGTGGTATATGTGGATTTGGGACCCCCTGGGCCCACATATGCTTTACCTCGGTTTTATTCGTCAATCCGGGTGTTACAATAGAGGTGATGATTCTTATCTAAAGTATATATGTTTGGGGAATTCTTCTGTAGCCATATAAAAGTTACTAAAAGTTCCCTGGCAATGGCGCCAGAAATGCTTGTTGGCATTTCTTAGCATCGCTGCCAAGAGTAGGTTAGACTCTACCCCCGGTACTAATGCCAAGAAATGTGGGTAGACATCTCATAGCATCACTCTAACGCTAGGTTGTCACCACTAGCAGTAACACTAGAGACGTGAAAGTATTTATAGCACGACACTTTGATAAGATATGAAATAAAGGTTATCTGCAAGCGCACAGATAAAATACACCAGTTGTAGCATTTCACCCAGGAATGTTCCAGGTATCATTATTTATAATTCTACCATCGGGAGCTTAACAGGGTTAAGAATAAGAATGATATGGCTTTAGAATTGCAAACATATATAATTAGACATGAATCTAATCACTCATCTAATACAGGGGTAAGACAAAAGGATAATGATAATGATAATTAAGGTAAATAACAGAGACTAACAGGGAATTCATAATTAGAGAGAGAGAGACTCATATGATCAAGCAGAATTGAGAATTAATCGATACGTTAAGAGATTAGACTCCTAAGTTATATTACTTCTATTAAGTCTAATTTAGTCCTAGCATATGATATCATATATAGCATAATTAATCATCCACTCATACATAAGGAACATTACGAAAGAAGTTCATATCCAGAGTAATTCCTTCAGTTTAACCAGGTTCTACTTGTCCTAGACTCGGGGAGTGGACTACAAAGGACTAAACAAGGCTATAAAAGTCACCCTCACGATCTACCACTTGTTGGCCCCGAGAATAGGGTGCATTCATAGGTAAACATAATCTAAGCACTATGCCTACATTATATCGACCACTTAATCCAATCCGGAATTGAACTAAGCGCTTTACGAACATATGTATGAACTTACTATCAATTAGAACTATATCAAGCATACAACTAGAATAAACTAAGAACATAATAAAGAGAAACATAATGATAATTGAAATAGCACAAAGTCAAATACAAGAATTACCAGAACTTCTGATGACGATCCAGAATCCTGAGCTGTGCTCAACTCTACTTGTTTCTACCTAATTCTAATTCTAATCTCGAAGTAGAGCTCTAATCTAATTTCTAATCTCTGAGTCCCTAACTATGTATCTCTAATTGCCTGACGAAGATAGATCTGATCAATATATGAGGATTGCTTCAGGGAGGGGGTCTAGGGCTGCTTATATAGCCCGGTGGGATGAACCGCGACCTTCGGATCAAACCGACCATGATCAAGGGCTTAGATGCGTTGTTGACACTGGTTAACTATCATAATTAAGAGATAAATAAATAAGAAAAGGGCAAGAATTTGATCACCAACAAAGGTTTAGGGTTTCAACTGATAATATTCCACGAGTTTTGGTGAGTTATGATTCTGCAGGGACTAAACCAGGAAATCGGCACCGATAACTTCCCATAGAAGGAAACCGTCGGGAGATAATGCATTCGCCAAGTCAGGGTTATTCTAGAAGACTCCAGAGGACGTAAGAAGACACCACAAGGAAGGACACCACCAGGGGCTGACCTGTGGGACCGATCGGTCCCATAGGGCCCACCGGTCAGTCGGCCACGGAGGCCCCGCGCTTTCGTCTTCTGCAAGCTACTTCCACTGACCCCCAGGATGCATCTTGACCGTACCTTAAGTCAGTTTGATCCAAGGGCCACGGTTCATCGCCCAGGGCTATATAAACAGCCCCCTGACCCCCCTCTCCAGAGCAATCAGGCATCAGGCATTCATTCATCAGGGTTAGACCAATCAGAAGGAGATCGATCAGGAAGCTTTAGGACTACATCCACATAGATTAGTAGATAGAATAGGATTAGAGGAGGCAAGCTTCGCTTGGATTCCTGATCTAGTCACGAGAAGGCTCGGTAAACCCAAGATCTTCTCTCTTGTATTAACATTATGGATCTATTTCATAATTGCTCTTCTAGTTCATCATTGTTCTTCATTGTTTATGTTCTAGTTCATCGTCTAGTTCATGTACATCATCTAGTTCATCATCTAGTTCATAATCTTATTCTAGTTCGTACTTTAGTTCTTATCGATGATCTAATTCACCTTATTGTTCATAATTGTGTTCTAGATAGCAATACAATTGATATGATTAAGATATCAATGATTATATTCTTAGTTATAATGCTTATAGTCTGCTTTGATTATATATTTGGCATAGATAGTTCATCTTTATGTTTATACTCATGTTCGTATAATGCTCATCTTAAAGTACAACGGGTGGGTGATAAATGTTGTGTAGGCGTGGTGCCTATACATTATTTATCTGCGAATGCGTCCTATGTTCCGGATAGAGTGGTAGATCGCGGGTGTGACAGACCTGTTGAGTCCTCTGTATTCCACCTCCCGAATTTAGTGTTCAGTATGGCTCAGTTAACTCATGGTTTAAGGGTTACTTTGTTTGACACCTTAACTATGGAGTTGCCTCTTGATTATAAATATGATGTGACATAGCCAATGATTGCCAAATATAATTGCACTAATCAATGTATGCTATGACTTGTAACTAGAATAACTTAGGAATGTTTCTAATTAATACCTGTTCTAATCATCATCTGCTAGGCAGTACTGTTCTAAGTTTATCCTTGATTGATCTGATCTTTGTTATCCTTTATCAATTATTTATCATATCATTTACTCTGTAACCTGATACCTATTCAAAGTGATTAGTGTGTTATCAGTATTATAAGTGTGTGCCATAATGAATGCTGTTAAGTTCTTACAATGCCATCATATCTTGAATTGATTAGTCTCTAGGCTAAAATATAAATAACGATACCTGAGACTAGCTTGGGTGAAATGCTCTACAACGGGTATGTTTATCTGTGCGCTTGCGGGTAAATATTTATCTTTAAATCCAGTGCCCTGATATAATTACATTGCTAGCTTCATGTTGGGGATGACAACTTGACGTTAAGTGAAGTTAGTGGTGTCCCGTACACTCTTTAGTGCCTTCACTAGATTATTATTTTATGTGGCTCATTCTTAGAGTGATTCCATTAAGGAGTGTCAACAAGCATTTCTGGCGCCGTTGTCGGGGACCACATCAATTTCATTAGGGATGGTACCTAGGGTTTTTCATTAAAATCTTTATGAACACTAATAAGGACATTGCATTAGTAGCATTTAAAATGGTAGCTAGAACATATCATTTTACTTACACACATGTGATAATACACTAATTATTTACTTTTACTCAAACAGGCTTACCCTGGCTTTGTTTATCTTTTTTTATTTTATGCAGGGTAATGTATGACTGGTTTCCAACTTCCAAACAACTACATTGAGGATCCTGAAGCTTTACTAAGGAAAACTAGACGCAAACTTAAGAGACCCTCAGCACCACTACCAAAAGTTAGCCAGATAAGAAGAAGCTTAATACCAGTGTTGGACACCATGGCCGACAAGACACTCCGCGAGTTCTCTGCACCAACCACTGCCAACATCAGGACTGGACCAACAGTCAATGTGGGAGACAACGGATTTGAGCTCAAGCCAGCTTTGATCAACATGGTGCAAGCTAATCAATTTTGCGGAAAGGCACATGAAGACGCAAGCGCTCATCTCCAACATTTTCTGGAGATTTGCATCACTTTCACCATCAGAGGAGTCGAAAGGGACGCCATTATACTTCGCTTGTTCCCATTCTCACTCTTGGGAAAAGAAAAACAATGGTTCTACGCCAACAAAGACAAAAACACCTCGTGGACGATCTGTTCAACT
Organism: Coix lacryma-jobi var. lacryma-jobi; assembly: GCA_009763385.1. NCBI lineage: Eukaryota > Viridiplantae > Streptophyta > Magnoliopsida > Poales > Poaceae > Coix > Coix lacryma-jobi. The sequence continues at coordinate 64,907,846 of CM019823.1, read as the reverse complement.
GCCTTCCTAGCAAAGTTCTTTCCAGTGGGCAAGACGAATGCCCTCCGTGCCAAGATTTCAACTTTCCAGCAACAACATGAAGAATCAATCCCAGAAGCTTGGGAACGCTTTCAAGACTACAAATCAGAATGCCCTCACCATGGGATGGAGAATTGGCTACTCATGCAGACCTTCTACCACGGGCTCACTTCAAGTACCCGTGAGAATGTGGATGCCGCTGCTGGAGGATCATTCTTATCACTCACAATCAACAATGCAACTACACTCATAGAGAAGATGGCCTCGAACCAAGGATGGAATGAGGAACACTCTCAGCCGTGCAAGAGGGGAGGAATACATCAACTAAAGGAAGTAGACATGCTGTCTGCTAAACTTGACCTACTCATGAAGAAGATCGATGAACACACTCCCAAGAGAGAAGACGTCAAGCAAATCTACGAATCTCGCATGACATGTGAAGAGTGTGGAGGCACTGGTCATTCAGGGAGCAACTGCCCTGAGATTCAAGAGGATGCAAAGTACATCAACAACAACACCAACTATCGTCCTCAACAAGCTCAAGGATGGAACCAGCAATCAAGGCCTAATTACTCAGGTAACTACCAAGGTAATACTTTTAATCAACCACCTTTGAGAGAGATGATATCTAATCAAAATAAAATTATTGATAATATGTCTAAGAAGATAGCTTCCAATGATAAACTACTTGAAAATATTAATACTAGAATGGATAGCTTTACTTCTGCCATAAAGAATCAGCATAGCTTTAATAAAATGATAGAATCTCAGTTATCTCAGTTAGCAGCTTCAGTCCCTATGGCTGAAAAAGATAAGATTCCAGGAAGTCCAAAAGAGCTAGAAACTGCAAATCTTGTAGACATCTTTGATACAGGACACCTCATACCTAGACCTTCAAGGGAATGGATGGATGACTCCATTGCCCCAAAGAAAGGAGATCCAGGAAGACCTGTGATTCCAATTCATATTGGACCTCACAGTTTTGAAGAAGCAGTCTGTGACCTTGGAGCAAGCGTCAACATTATGCCAAAGGTAATATACGAACAAATACATGGTGCACCTCTATTGTATACAACTATGTGTTTGCAGCTTGCAGATCAGACACTGTGCTACCCATTGGGAATTTTAGAAGATATCTGTGTGCGAGTGGGACGCTCGTATGTGTGTGCAGACTTTATGATTGTTGGAACAGGTGGAGACAAAAGAGCACCCATCATTCTTGGATGCCCGTTCCTAAGCTCAACCAAAGCCATCATCTACACGGACAGCGTCAAGATCTGTTTCACAATTACATGAAACAAAGAGAGATTCAGCTTCAAGAGCCGTACACTCACTACCAAAGTCCACCCTCAGATGCCCTACGAAGATACAAACATCATATCATCAAAGATGAAGAATAGGAACAGAAGGAGGAAGAACAAGACTACACAACCACATCAAGACACAGTATGGATGGTCAACTCTGTCCAAACAGAATACGACCACCTTCTTGCATCACCATTCCTCGCCAAGAGAGGTGACCCAGGCGTACCCACCATCGATTGCAAGATCGAAGGAAGTACAGTCCACAAGACGTTCTGCGACATTGGCTCAAGTGTCAATATAATGTCTAAGGTAACGTATGAGCACTTATATAAAAATAGACCTATGTATTCAACATATGTGCAGCTGCAGATGTGAAGGACCGAAAATGCTAAAGCAAGGCGACCAGAGGGGGGTGAATGGGAGCCTAAAATTTCTTCTCGAAATTACGGCCACTGTCCCAACAAAATCAACCCCAAAAGCTTCGGACTCAAACGCGATGCCCACGACCCTCAGAAAGAAGGTGGATGATCCCTAGGATCACAGCGAGGCACCGCACAAGGGAGCAAACCAAAACTCCCAAAACTTCGAGTCAAGTTCGTGCCTAAAAGACCCACTCCCAAACGTAGATAGAGGGCTACGTCAGGATTCCTCCAAATACCGATGCTAACGCGTAGCAAGGATATGTAGAGAGGTTCCTAGGTGAACTCTAGGAGCAACCGAGAAGTCCGGAAACAAAGCGGAAAAGCCGGGAGAGCAAACGCACTAAAAATGAGCTCTCAACGGGATCCCGGACTGTCCGGGCTGCTGGTGCCGGACTATCCGGTCAAGGGCGGACTGTCCACGACTGGGAGTCCGGACTGTCCGCCGGCAAAAGACCCAAAAACGAACTGTTCTGAAACAGCTCTGGCCAGGTCCCGGACAGTCCGCGGTTTGCACGCCGGACTGTCCGCGGTTCACGTGAACAGTGAACACAGAGCGTCCGATGCCTGCCTGAAGCCGCGTCCGATGCGGACCCCGGACTGTCCGCGCCTTATACGGCGGACTGTCCGCCGGTCAAAAAGACCGTGAGCAGTACGCGCTGCGCGTGTTCTGGACTGGCTGAGCCCGATGGCCGGACAGTCCGCCACTTAAACGGCGGACAGTCCGCCACTGTCCAGAAACCACAAAATCCTCACGGGACAAAACCAAAATCGATTGGATCTTCACCAAATCGAACGGGGCTGCAACCAAACTTCTCCCAAGTGTTCTTCTACGTGTTGGGAAGCTAATCCTAGGATATCATCGCTTTAATCCAGCTAAACCATGAGAAATCCGAAGAACACCGGAAAAGGGGAAGAACGAAGAACAAAAACGATTTCGGCTCGATCTACTTGTTCGTGAGGGTAGAGATGAATTCCTCCAGTCGAAATGTTCTCCTCACATCAAAGAACAAGTTGATTCAAACGGAATCGCAAAAGAAGCAGCGTAGAGGGAGATCGGGGGAGGAGAACATCGTGGAGAAAAGAGGAACGCGAAGAACACGAAGAACAAATTCAAAATGCGAATTCAACCACAAATTTGATCCTTGGATTCAGAGGAATGGATGATTGATTAAGCACTCGGTGTCGGGCTACAAGCCACTCCAGCAGATCAAAGCTTGGATGGCGAAAAGCTCAAGAACAAGAGCCTGTCTCTCCCTAACCCTAGCCTCCTCTCACACAACGCAAAATGAGAGTGACACCGTCCAGGGATCTGGCTGCCCTAGCAGCCCCCCTCATATATATAGGCACACGTCCTAATGACCAAAATGCCCTTACATTAAGCACTCAACCCAAATACCCCCCAGGGGTAAAACCGTCCAATCCTTACGATCTGCATCCGACGGCCACGCCCGCACATCCGGTAGCTTCGCCTCGACGCGACCTCCCTGATGCTGCCACGTGCCATCACGTCGACCACCGCGCCTCCCTCGTGGATAGCTTCGCCGCCGCGCCAGCCTCTCCACGCCGCCACGCGTCGACCGTCCTTTCGGACCACCCCCTGGTTTTGAGGTCCAAACCAGGAAACCCGCCAACCCAGGTTTTGAGGCCCAAACCTGGCAAACCGGCCACCCCGAGTTTTGAGGCCCAAACTCGGAAACCCGTGAGCCCAGGTTTTGAGGCCCAAACCTGGAAACCATCCTCGCCGAGTTTTGAGGCCCAAACTCGGAAATCGGCCACCCCAGGTTTTGAGGCCCAAACCTGGAAACCGTCGAGGGTAGCTTTTTGAGGCTCAGCTACCGAACCCGCACCGTAGATGGGATGTGGTTCGCACACCCCGACCACCGGCACCGATGCCGATGCATGTCCAGCCTCCACGCTGGGCACAACGCCTTCGCCATCCTCCTTGACTCGGCCGACGGCACTTGCGCCGCACGCAAGCCCGTGTCCGACCTCCCGCCAAGTGCCACGACGCCATCGTCTTCCTCCCGACTCGGCCGATGCACCGCACATCCCCATGTGCTCCTGCTCGCAGATGCCACGTGCCAGCTACCACAGCTGGTCCTCTGGCCCTCCGGTTCGTCGGTCCAAGCCTCACGTCCGCCCTTCACCGCTCTGGGTACATCGGCATGGCACGTCCGCCGCACGGCACGCCCATCCTTCACCGCTCCCGGTCCGTCGGCACGACACGTCTCTACTTGACCTTCACCTCGCCATAGACCACTGTCTCCGAGCTCCACACCTGCACATCAACACAACCAAGAGACACATGTTGCACACACACGCCAACACAGTAGACACACACAACTCACGCCACCGGTTAGTCATAAACATAAGCGCATAGCGATATATAGACTCAACCGGGAAAAGCCTCAAACCTTCCTCATCAAAGTCAATCATTCATCATATATGTTCTAAAGATGGCGGACCAAACTTATCAATTTCGGAGGGAGTAGTAAAGGACGTGATGATCCAAATTCAAGACCACTATGTTCCCACCGACTTCTTAGTACTAGATATGGGTAAAGAAGATGACATTCACATCATCCTAGGAAGACCCTTCCTCAACACCACTGGCGCCATCATCTACATGAGATCTGGAGAGATCCATTTCCAGTTCTTCAGAGAGAAGGTACGCTGTTACTTCAATAGTTATGCCACTAATGTACAGGGAAAGAAGAATCACTCAAGGAGGAGACGCCGCACATCCCAACACAACAAGAATCGACAAATCAAGGATGGATGGGCTGACTATGAAGGAGAAGTCACCAGAAGCGAAGATATCCCATTAAAGGAAACGAAGGACGAAGAAGTAAAGGAGACAAGTCCACCAGTCAAGCAAGTATGGAAAAAGAAAGAGAGTTCTACTGATGTGCAATCATCTAGGTCCTCCTCAGGATCTGCTGATGCACCTATGGAAGAATAAAAGAGCATACAAGGAGTCTTGTTTGATAGACTATAAACGTCGAATCCTCGCCGGAAGGTAACTCGGTAGTTATCCATAAATCATTAGCATTAAATTTATCACTGCATAATTAGATAAGGCATGATCATTTACTATTAGCATCATATTTACTTCTTAAGCAATTATATTTGCATCAGAAAACAAAATAAACTCTAAGCCCCATGAGAGTATACACTTTCCATGGAGGCATAAAAAAATAATAAATAGATATACATTTGCATATTTACTTCTGCATTGCATCCTGTTGCATTTTTCTCTTGCATCGTAAAAATATATTAAAATATAAAAATATTGAGAAAGAGATCTTACTGAAATTCTAGACAACTAAGGCTTGAGTGGCCAACCGCTAATGCTTAATTTGTTCCACAAGTTTTGTTGTCTATTGGAGTTTCACAGGATTTGAAAGGACAAGAAAAGCTGACGAACAAGAGAATGTTCCATCCACTGTTGGAGCACTGTCTCAACAAACATCAACACCAATCAAAGCTCTAACAGAGGAAGGACCTATCCACTGCCAGTCTGCTACATTACAAAGTGACTACGTAAGTATCAACACCAATCAAAGCTCAACATTCAGCTTGGGGGAAGGCACCCCCATGTATCCACGTAAGTATCTTTATCCTCTTTTCATTCTATAAATAAATTCAAAACACCAAAAATATGTGAGCACATGAAGGCTCACCCTTAAAAAAACAAAAATATATGGGCACATGAAGGCTCACCATTAAATTTAAAAAGAGATACTATGAAACACTGCTGAAACTCTGCTTAGTGGAAAGAAAGAACATAGATAATCTTAAGAGCTTTAAGACAACTAGACAAATGGAGGAATATTTATCACTAACACTTAATCAAGTTCTACTATTTGTGTTGTCTATCTTTGAATTCAGCAGGAAGAGAAGAAGAGAAGGACTCAAGAAATCATTAACGGTCTACTCGACTTCTGGAAAAACAAAATAAGTCAAGATCCAGCTTGGGGGAGAGCACCCTCAGTTACCACGATAAGTGTCATGGTTTTTTATCTATTACTATTAGTTCGGTTTAGTTAGATCAGGTCAATAAATATAAAAATCCCTAAAAAGATGAATAATTGTTACAAAACCAGATAAAAATATTATATAAGAATAAATGTCTAGGTGGATAAAAACTTAATTTTGCTCATAATAAATGATGAACAATTGCTCTGCCTTTTCTTTTTAAGTACCTAGTGTTTAAACTTGAATTTTCTTGAACTTTAGACAAAGTTGTTCTGAATAAACTCTGAACCTAAAACCTGTGGATGGCAAATGCTTGATCTAAAGTCTAGATAATTATGAGATATGATATAAAAAGATCTGAGCTGCTGTTTATCTAATTCCTAGAGACACTGGAGTTCTGGAGATTTACACTTTAAAAAGATTAAAAACACATGATGAGATCTTGTATGACATAACATGAATTCCTACCCAGAGCCATTAATATGATCTTAAGATAAGGCTACTTACTTTATTCTAAGTTTTTAGTTATGGTTGAGAAATTTGTCATGCTCTAGAGATCAAGAATATTTTATTAAAAGATTCACTCTTCCGAAGTAGTATTGTGTTAGAGGCATGGGCTATGCAAAAGTATAAAAGGAGGAAATAAAAAGGGACAAGTGTCCGGCGACCTCAAAAGAAAAAAAAAGAAAGAAAAAAGAGTTATGATAAAAGTATGAGAAAAAAAATGATAGCCCATGGTCCCTCTAATTACAATATGCCAGCAAGAGATGACAAATTTCAAATGTTCTAAGTTCTTGATCTATGAGTATGGCATCTTTCTTCCTAAACTTTGAACTTTGACTTGGTAAGATATGCTTTTCACTTCTTAAAGCTCCAGATATATATCCATAGAAGGAAGGAAATTGCATCAGTGAGGAATCATAAAATATAAAAGAGCGATTTGAGAGTATCATACAATGGAATCTCTGATTTTCATTTGAAAATATATAAAAACTCCAAAACGAAGGTTGATCAAAGAGTTAGAAATACAATGCTTAACTTGATTGTTCTATCTTTCAATTATTTAAAGACCCAGGTGAAGGCAAAAGCTCCATAGTTAAAGGTAAAGTCAGAATAGTTAACTCTAAACCAAGGGAAGATTTTTTGAACATATGTAAGGCATAGTAGCAGTTCCTGATTCATCATAAATTTTTGCTAAGGGACTAGCAAAAGGTAAGCTTGGGGGAATTGTTGACACTGGTTAACTATCATAATTAAGAGATAAATAAATATGAAAAGGGCAAGAATTTGATCACCAACAAAGGTTTAGGGTTTCAACTGACAATATTCCATGAGTTTTGGTGAGTTATGATTCTACAGGGACTAAACTAGGAAATCGGCACCGATAGCTTCCCATAGAAGGAAACGTCGGGAGATAACGCATTCGCCAAGTCAGGATTATTCTAGAAGACTCCAGAGGACGGAAGAAGACACCACAAGGAAGGACACCACCAGGGGCTGACCTGTGGGACCGATCGGTCCCATAGGGCCCACCGGTCGGTCGGCCATGGAGGCCCCGCACTTTCGTCTTCTGCAAGCTACTTCCACCGACCCCCAGGATGCATCTTGACCGTACCTTAAGTCGGTTTGATCCAAGGGCCATAGTTCATCGCCCAGGGCTATATAAACCGCCCCCTGACCCCCCTCTCCAGAGCAATCAGGCATCAGGCATTCATTCATCAGGGTTAGACCAATCAGAAGGAGATCAATCAGGAAGCTTTAGGACTACATCCACCTAGATTAGTAGATAGAATAGGATTAGAGGAGGCAAGCTTCGCTTGGATTCCTGATCTAGTCACGAGAAGGCTCGGTAAACCCAAGATCTTCTCTCTTGTATTAACATTATGGATCTATTTCATAATTGCTCTTCTAGTTCATCATTGTTCTTCATTGTTTATGTTCTAGTTCATCGTCTAGTTCATGTTCATCATCTAGTTCATCGTCTAGTTCATAATCTTGTTCTAGTTCATGTTCTAGTTCGTACTTTAGTTCTTATCGATGATCTAATTCACCTTATTGTTCATAATTGTGTTCTAGATAGCAATACAATTGATATGATTAAGACATCAATGATTATATTCTTAGTTATAATGCTTATAGTCTGCTTTGATTATATATTTGGCATAGATAGTTCATCTTTATGTTTATACTCATGTTCGTATAACGCTCATCTTAAAGTACAACGGGTGGGTGATAAATGCTGTGTAGGCGTGGTGCCTATACATTATTTATCTGCGAATGCGTCCTATGTTCCGGATAGAGTGGTAGATCGCGGGTGTGACAGACCTGTTGAGTCCTCTGTATTCCACCTCCCGAATGTAGTGTTCAGTATGGCTCAGTTAACTCATGGTTTAAGGGTTACTTTGTTTGACACCTTAACTATGGAGTTGCCTCTTGATTATAAATATGATGTGACCTTGCCAATGATTGCCAAATATAATTGCACTAATCAATGTATGCTATGACTTGTAACTAGAATAACTTAGGAATGTTTCTAATTAATACCTGTTCTAATCATCATCTGCTAGGCAGTACTATTCTAAGTTTATCCTTAATTGATCTGATCTCTATTATCCTTTATCAATTATTTATCATATCATTTACTCTGTAACCTGATACCTATTCAAAGTGATTAGTGTGTTATCAGTATTATAAGTGTGTGCCATAATGAATGCTGTTAAGTTCTTACAATGCCATCATATCTTGAATTGATTAGTCTCTAGGCTAAAATATAAATAACGATACCTGAGACTAGCTTGGGAGAAATGCTCTACAACGGGTATGTTTATCAGTGCACTTGCGGGTAAATATTTATCTTTAAATCCAGTGCCCTGATATAATTACATTGCTAGCTTCATGTTGGGGATGACAACTTGACGTTAAGTGAAGTTAGTGGTGTCTCGTACACTCTTTAGTGCCTTCACTAGATTATTATTTTATGTGGCTCATTCTTAGAGTGATTCCATTAAGGAGTGTCAACATGCGTCAAGGGGGTCGATTAGGTCACACTTCACGAAGATGGGCCAAGGGGGTCCTGGCCCAGGTCGGCCGGCCCCACCTGGCAGCCCCCAGGTGGTTGCTTCGTCGTGACGTCTTCTGGGACCTTCCTTATTGCCCTAATGCGCCTTTCCATCTGTTTGCACGATTTGTCTTGTTGGAGAAGGATTCAATCTCTTTCCATCTTCTATAAAACTCCCTGGAAAATAGTAATTCACCAACGCTGTTGAATCTATCAGTTTAGTCCCTGAATTATGTTGCTTGGTGATCACTCTAGGTTGTTCTAGAAGCTTCCATGTCGTAGCCAATAAGGACTCTCTCGTCGGGACTCCAAATGTAGCAAACCATATGTCCATTTCAATTGTCTCGATGAGCACTTCGCAATTGTATGATCCAATTCATCACTTGAGATACTTTTATGTAGTGAAATGTTGATGTTCCTGTAAAACAAGTGAGAACTACACAACTCGTGGAACTTGTTAGAATCAAACCCTGCAACTATGCATTGTCACATGTTTATCATTGTTTTATGCACTAGTTGATGGTATAATGTTGACTGTAAGGACCGTCAACAATATGTTTCTTCTACCATCCCGGTGGCATGGTTGAATAATACTCGATATGCTTTGGACTTCAATGAGTAACCAACAAGAAAACCAATATCACATCGGCGTTGAAACTTCCCTAGGTGTTGGCGCTTCTTGTAGATGTAGCATTTGCACCCAAACACTCTAAAAAATGATACATCCATCTTCTTGTTGTTGAGTAGCTCATAGGGGGTCTTGCCAAGTAGACGATGGGGAACAACTGGTTGGATGCATAACATGCGGTGTTGATTGCTTCCGCCCAAAATCTTTCCAGTGTAGAGTACTCATCTAACATTGTTCTTGCTAGGGTGATTAGTGTCCGGTTCTTCCTCTCAACTACCCCATTTTGTTGTGGTGTGTAGGTTGCTGAGACTTCATGCCTGATCCCAATTTCATCACAATATTGCTCAATGTGGGTGTTGTCAAATTCCTTCCCATTATCACTTCTAATCTTTTTGATCTTCAAGTCAAATTCATTTTGGGCTCTCTTGGCAAACTTCTTTAATGAAGGGGTTGCTTCGGATTTGTCATGAAGAAAGAATACCCAAGTGTATCTAGAGTAATCATCAACAATCACTAGACAATAGAGGTTTCCTCCCAAGCTAGCATAGGTTGTTGGCCCAAATAGATCCATATGAAGTAGCTCTAACTCTCTTGATGTTGATACAAAGGCTTTGGTTGGATGAGTGTTTGCATCTTGCTTGCCGGCTTGACATGCACTACACCATTTGTCCTTCTCAAACTTGACATCCTTCAAGCCCCTAACCAAATCCTTCTTCAATAGCTTGTTGAGAGTGTTCATTCCAACATGTGCCAATCTTCTATGCCATAGCCAACCAAGAGATTGCTTAGTGAACAAACATGTCTTCAAGTTGGCATCTTCGAAGGAGAAGTCCACTAGATAGAGATTGTTGTATCTAAAGCCTTTGAATATCACTTGTGTATCATCTTTCTTGGTCACAACCACTTCTTTGTCGGTGAACAAACATTGAAAGCCAAGATCACATAGTTGCCCAACGGATAGCAAGTTGAAGCTCAATGAAGCAACAAGAAGCACATTTGATATTGTATGATCATTTGATATTGCCACTTTGCCCAAACCCTTGACATTGCCCTTTGAGTTGTCACCAAATGTAATCTTTTCTTGATCATTGACATTCTCTTCTAGTGAGGTGAACATCCGGGGATCACCGGTCATATGTTGTGTGCAACAACTATCAATCACCCAATGAGATCCACCAGTCTTGTAGTTCACCTACACACACAAGAAATCAAGCTTGAGCTTTAGGGACCCAAACTTGTTGAGGCCCTTAACCTTCTCTACTAGTGACTTAGCAACCCAAATTTGCTTTGGCCTATTCTTGTTTGGAGGCCCCATGAACATGACTTTCATTTTGCCACTATAATCTTGTCTAAGCATGTAGTGAGCATTGAAAGCAAAGGACCTAGCATGCTTGGGCAAGGGTATGGGTTTTGGCTCTTCACAATTGTGAGCAAAGTGTCCTTCTTTTCCACACTCAAAGCAACTTCCCAACTTATTCTTCTTTGGCTTTGGGATGCTCTTGTGTTGCTTCATCTTTTCTTCAAGGTAGCCAATACCACTTCTATTGGTCTTCATTACGGTGTCTATGACAAGCTCACTTTGAAGACATTGACCCTTGGTGATGTTTCTCAACCCGGTGGTAAGGTGCTCTTTCTCTTTCTTGAGCTTGTCATTCTCTTGTAGGAGTTCCAATTGGGATGGTGTCATCTTGTAATCACTCTACATCTTCAATTTCTTGTTCTCTTCTTTTAGCATGTCAAGGTCAAGAGTCATACTATAGTCATCATCATGAGTTTGAATGACAACTTGCTTGGTGGTTGCTAGCTTCTCTAGATCAATCTTGAGCTTTGCATTCTCATTATTGATCTTGACATAGTCATCGTAATGTTCGGCCTCAACCACTTTCTTGCCCTTGCTACTAGCTCTTTGCTCATCATGCTCACTAACCAAGTCCTCACAAGATGTTGCTATGTCACACTTAACAACAAGGTTAGGAGCATCATGTGTCTCATGAGAAAGTATATCATAAGCAACAGAAAGAGCATTGTTGACACTGGTTATCTATCAAAATTAAAGGATAAATAAATATGAAAAGGGCATGAATTCAATCATCAACAAAGGTTTAGGGTTTTAATTGACAATATTCCACGAGTTTTGTTGAATTATGATTCTGCAGGGACTAAACCAGGAAACCAGCGCTGATTGCTTCCCCTAGAAGGAAACCGACGGGAGATAACGCAACCGCCACGTCAGGAAGTTTCTAAAAGACTCCAGAGGACACCAGAAGACACCAGGAGGTCGGGCACCGCGGGACTCTGCCAGGTGGGACCGACCAGTCCCACCATGAGACCGGTCGGTCTCCCCCTGAGTCCGTTGGCTTCCGTCTTCTGCAAGCTACCTCCACCAACCTCTAGGATGCATCTTAGCCGTACCTTAAGTCGGTTTGATCCAACGGCCGCTGTTGATCCCTCAAGGCTATATAAGCAGCCCCAGACCCCCTTCTCCAGGCATCTCCATCTTCATTATTCATCTCCACATCAGAAACTAGGGTTTCAATTAGAAGTAGAGATCCCTCTAGATGAATCTCTTCTAGTTCATCTAGAATTAGATCTAGTTCATCTAGTTGTAATCAAGAGCCAGCTATCAAGTAGAAGACTAGTTACCCCTCTAGTTAGGTTTAGAACCTAGTCTTATACTAGAACTAGAAGAGAGATAGAGAGGAAGAGATCAAGAAGGAGCTTCGGCCTGTCGGATCAACTTCTTCATCTTGTACCTGCGGATTCAAGTTTATCTTCAACTTGCTTCAGCGATTGTTTCGGTAATCAACATCTATATTTAAGTTTGAGCTATTGTTCTTATTATTCTTAAGGTTTAATGACTCTCTTTTGAGTACTTTAATTCTAAGTTGCTCTAGAGTTAGAGTAGTTGGATAGTGTAAGCATGGTGCTTAGACTTGATAGCTCATATTTGTCTCCTATAACGCCGGTAGTAGTGGTTGTTCGCAAGGGTGACTCTTATAGCCTTGTTGATTCTTCTATAGTCCACTTACCCGTGTGTAGGCTCGGTAGGATTATACATTTGCATAAAAGACTCATACTTTGTTTGTGACCTTTTATGGCAACTTCCTCACTAAGAATAATATAAACATATCACTCTTAAGTTGGATTTAGATAGCCTTAGTGATCCCCTCTATGCTTCTAGATTCTCCATCCTTGTTAGCTACTCAGGGGTTAGACTTAAAGACTTAACACTATCCGTTCCTTTGGGTTCGATATTAAAACTGGGTTACTCCGGTGAAGTGCTACATCGGTGGATCTTCTCTGTGCGCTTGCAGATAAAGTAGAGTGTGCGTTAATTTATACCAACAAGCATTTCTGGCGCCATTGCCAGGGATAGAGTTTATCTCTGCTCTTGGTAGTGACGTTAGTAAGTGTCAACAAGCATTTCTGGCGCTGTTGCCAGGGAACGGTAGATCAACCTAAGTCTTAGTTTAACCTTGTAATCATACTTTTATCTTTTTCCTTTTTGTCCCAGTCTTTTCATTATTTTTGTTTTCATTCTTATGAATGTTGTTTTTGAATTCCACTCTTATCTATCACTACCCCATGAGCGCAGCTATAACCAGTAGAATCCTTACACCCCATCATAACACCTGGTTATTAGCTATGCCTACACTTCTGTTGCACTGTCCTTGTAATGAGCATAGAAATATAATTGTGAAAATATTTTTTGGGGTATTTTGTCACTAACCTTCCCAGGTCTGGAGCAGAAAAGAACGAAGGAACAACAAACACAAGGTATGTCCAACCAATCATCATGTAACATTAAATTACATTCATCCAATCTTGATATGTGCAAACACCAAGTTTGGGGGATACACTTCGTAAGAACATCTCTTGTCATGTTGTTATGTTGGTTGTCCCTACCTTTAGGATATGCTCATATACTAATCATGCTCTTTCATCACCATCTGAATAAATCTCTACAATGCTTTCATGTTACCTTTACCTGCTATAGTTTATGTATGGGTTTGAAGTACAGTCATACATCTCTTTAAATTAGGCATGGTGTTTAGTTTAAACCACGAGGTGTGTTGATTTCGCTTCAGAAGGATTATAAATTGAGCATGGTGCTTAGGTTAGAATACCTTCCTAAATCAAATTAGATGTAACATCCCAAAAATTGCATCAATTTGAAATAGGCAATATGATTTAATTGTTGCATTTTATGTGTTGCATAAAACCTAGATAATAAATTATTTGCAAAAGCTAAAATAAATCCTAGGCCAAAGACCATGATGATGCATACATGCTGGTGCATATTTAATTTTTTTGTGATGATTGGTTTTGCTCAAAACTTGTTTGAATTCAAATTGTATTTTCAAATGCTTTTGAATCCCAATTCTGAAAAAGGAAAAAACCCTTTCTTTTCTCCTTCCTCCCTCCCCTGGTTTCCGGCCCGGCCTGCAACCGGCGCCCTCACCTTTTCCCCACCGCCGGCCCGAGGCCTCTCCCCTTCGGCCCGCTTTCCCTCCCCTCTCTTTCGCCCGCGTGGGCCGTCTGCCCCGGCCCAGCCCGTCGCTTGCGCACCGCGCGCCGCCGCTCCTCCCCGCAGCCGCTGACCAGCAAGGCACCATGGCAACCGCCTTACCGCCGCGCGCGCTCACTCTCCCTCCCGCTGACTGGCATGGCCCGCATGTCAGCGTTTCCCCTCTCTCTGTTCGCATCTATGGTGGACTCCAGTCGTGCCCAAGTCGAGTCCGACCTTGGCACGCGTTCGTGCCTGCCTAATCGGCCGAGCCGATCACCCTATATAGCTCCAAGCAAACCCGCCGCCTTTCCTCTTACACAAAGAACGAGCTCTCGTGCCCTAATTTGCCATGACCGAGAGCTTCACCGTCCGCAAGTCCCCGCCGTCGTCAACCCGACGTACCAGCGAGCTCCTGTGACCGCAAGAGGTTCCACGAGCTTCATCTCGAATTCCCGAAGCCTCTGAGGTGTTTTTCCCTCTTTTTCCCCCTCGGATTGGAGCCCTAATCGCTCGCCGTCGTTTTTCAGAGCCGCCGCCGCCGCCAAATCGAGCAATCCGCCGTCATAGAGACCTCTTCGACGCCATCTTCGCCTCTGGTGAGTTCGCCTTGAGCTTACGGTTCGATTGAACCTACTCCCGTAGTCTCTACCGCACCGTAGCACTAACCCGAGCAAGCGCCGCCGCCTGCCGGCCATGGCGCCGCCGTGGAGTGTCCCCTTCCTCCGCGCCGGCTTAAAAGCGTCGCCATCCTCCCTCTGTTTAATCGGGATCGCCCATCGCTGATCCAGCGGCCTCCGTCAGTCGATACCCCTTCGCCTGTCAATTTTGTTAAAGAGCCCCTCACGTTTTCGGATCTAAACCCGCGGTCCTGAAGGCACTGTTCTCTGTGTCTGTGTTTTCTTCCGTATAAGCCCCTGCGTTTCTTCCAAATTGAGGCGCAGTCCAGTCAATTCTGAATTTTGATTTAAATCGATTTTAAATTCAAATTCAAGTTTGATTTATTTACAGTTTTGCCACCAGTTTCAAATGCTTATAACTTCTACGTTTTTAGTCCGTTTTAGTCCGTTTAAGTTGCGTTAGATTCGTTTTGAAAAGATCTATCTATCTGTACGAAAATATCTACTGTTTTCTATATTTAAAAATTGAGTTAGGTTTAATCTACTAATTAAGGTTTTGTAACTTGTTTAGCTCATAACTTTCACGTTATAATTCCGTTTCTCGTGATCGTCGCGTTTATGTGATCGTGGTAGATCGCAGTTTCTGTTTTCAAACTTTTTATATTATTTTCTTGTTGTTGGTGTAATGTTCTAATTATAGCTTGTTTGCTTTGCATGATTGTTGTCCAGATGTTTGTGTGTTGATGTGGTAATCGAGTATAGACGGTGAGACATACGCCGGTGATCAGGAGCCCTACTTCGACAACCAGGAGCAACCAGAGTTCTCAGAATCAGGCAAGTATAGCATGGGATTCTCCTTGGTGTCCTAATAACCATGAATCACTATAATCATCATATGCATGTGTCTACCTTGATGCCTATTTAGATCTATCCTAGGTGTTGATCTTGTGCCTTGTTAAACTTGGTATGCACTGGGTAGAATTATGCTAGTGCTCAAATTAAACTTTGATCATGTGAATCTGAATTTAATGATATATGCAACTTGGTAAAATTGGCTTTTATAGCAACATGGTTTAGGAACTACTACAAGGGATCACCCGGGACAACAGTGCAACCATGGGAGTTATATGGCTCTGACCTTAGCTCAGTATGAGGATCTTTTCTAGCTTGTTAGAGGTTACCCGAAAGGGCACATAAGGCGCTTGACGAGCTGGATTTAGGGCGGCTACTTTCACTGTGCCTACATTGCCGCAAGGTTGAGAGACCCTTCTTCCCCTTGCCTTAAGACCTAGCGGCCCTAACTTGTTAGACGAACCTTTGAAAGGCTTCGCGTGTATCCTGCCCGCTCACCTCGGAAGTGTTATGGGAGTAATTAACCCGGGCATCTGGATATCACGACTCATCGGGTAAAGTGTACAACCTCTGCAGAGTGTAAAACTGATATATCAGTCATGCTCATGGTTACGAGCAGCCTGGAATTCTTATGGTATAGTTGTTGCTTTAATAATGTTTTAAATTAATATTGTTATTTTGTTCATGATTTCATGTTCACATTGATCACATGTTTAATTGGGATGGGTATCTTTGATGCTATCTAATGCTAAAATTGTGCCAACTAAAAGCTACTGCAGTTAAACCAGTGTCAGCCTTATTTGAGCTTCATGAACCCCATGTTACACTTGTTAAGTACGAGATGTACTTATGCTTGTTTATTTCTTTCTACTTGGATAAAAATCTCGGATGGGTAATAGATTGCTATGGTAATGATGACTTCCCTGAAGAGTTCTAGCCTTGCTATCAACCAGTCATCTTCCCTGTGAATGGAGCTACCGCGAGAGATACTTTATTTATCCGCTGCTATGTAAAGACTTTGAATAATATTCGTTATGTAATAAACATATGTGATGGTACTTCTTAATTTATGGCTTATGTGTGTGATTGATCTCTGGGCACACATGAGTTATTGCATTGAATTTTGTTCTTAAAATTGGGTGTGACATTAGACGTGGTGTCTAGGTTGATTTCTGAACTGATAGTACGCTATAGTAGATACTGGATATTTTATTGGACTAACCCCTGCAGGAAAACTTTCAATATCAAATTGGGAAATTCCGGAGATGAACTCACACTGGAGATGAAGAGACACATGAACTTCAACAACTCTTGCACAATGAAGACTCAGCTCATTCATCATGTATGAAAGAACTGTGAGTATCAAGGTTTATTTATTTTGTCTTCTACTGCAAGATATCCTTTGCCTTGAATCATGTTAAAGTGCAACCAACACATGAAATACTAGTCTATGCTAAAGTAATCCTAAAAACATCTTTTATTAGCATAGATGCAAAGTACATAAGTTATGGATAACAACCCATGATTCAAATTCTTGCAATCCTTCGGGTATATGTCCACTACCGTTATGCAGGAGAGAGATTTTGTTCATCCATGGTTTGGTCTGAACATTGAAGATCCAAAACCCAAACCATAGACACACAAACCTACTCTCAGATCACAAATGGTGCTAGCCTAGCTTTGAGTCTTGCTTGGGCGCTGACGACAACATGATGCAACTTACTTCATATGAGACAACTTATGCCTGCAACCATCATTGCCCAAGATATCAAGACAAGAAGTGGGAAGTTATCATCTTTTCTAATCAAGGGCTAGCTTGGGAGACAAGATGGTACCACTACAACAATAGCAAGATCTACAAGTCCAACACATGAACATGTTGTTGGGAGTCCATCTACATCACAAGCCAGCCTGGGAGAGACAATTCTGTTGTCTAGATGTGTTTCACAATCAAAGGGAGGAAGGAGAAAACCACTTCAAGACATATTGATCTACTACTCACCACTTTGATTAGTACAAACCACTAGATATTGTCCTAGTCGAAAAGAAGAATATGATCCACCACTCATTCTTGGAACATCGTTCTTGAACGCCATCAATGTTATCATCTATGCCGAACTTGGAGAAGACAACTTTTGGATCTTTCGCTACATCTTCAACATCTACATCACTTATGAGCAGCCAAAGAGAACCAAGAGAAGACATCGAAGGGAGAACCAACTGCCAAGAATTGAGGAGGGCATCATGAAGGATGAAGCAACTGCACCACAAGAGTTAGAAGATGCAGAGATAGTACCTGAGCCAGCAAATCAAGAAGAACAGCCGATAAGATCTCCATCATCTAGACACTGTTGAGAGGACAAGTCTCAGTTGTGACACTAAGAGACAAAGACTCTCATGGAGGCACTCGAGTAACAGTTCTAAATACAAGTCTTTTGCCAACCCAATGATTAAAGGAAAACAGAAAAGGTTGACAAGAGAAGAATGTGGAACTGTCCCTACATCCTCATTGTACAGAATTAATACAAGAAAGAGAGAGGATCCTAGTCAGCATACTCGAGGAACAATGCGCCTTCATTGATAAGTCGACACAAGAGAAGGAAAGTCGATACCTCTAAAGATGATTCTACTGTGATCTTCCTCCTCTCAATCACACTGTGAGACAAACAAAGAGAAAACAACAACCAGCTAGACAAGAGAAGCTTCTACAAGGAGGTTTGACACAATCACTCTTCAAAGTAATATTTCAAGGTAAGTAACCATCACTTTAAAAGTTTCTCTTTGATTCTAGTATGAACATAAATAAAGAACTAAATATGTTTAAGTTGCACCTCACTTGATCCAACCTAATCAACTCAACATGTTCAGTCCTTTGATCTTTGTTTATAGCTTTACTCTCTTGAATCTCACTGTCTTAACTAAATGAGCTAAAATGTTGTGCATCAAACCTTTGGAAAATGATATATTTTAATCATGAAAAGATCCACACTTTATGCATAGATTATCCTTCCTTGGGTTAAGTAATTTGAACTTAAATATTTTGAGATGCTACTTTTATGCTCATTCTCTGATCCTATTACTCATGTTAAGATTGAATAGAACATATAAACAACAAGTTTGTCTTGTGCAATGTGCCTAAGGAGAGAGGCGAATAAACAAAACTTTTGGTTTTGTTGGTGTTTTTTTCCACCAACAGAACCCATGCACTTGATCTCTACCTTGTCTTTATGAGCAGGACACACTCTTGAGCAAAACATGGAGAAGTTTATCACTCCCAAATTCTATAGAGTGAAGGTCCTAGATCTACAAGAACATGCACACTGAGCAAGATGCTGCCAGCTTCCATAATTAATGCTTCATTTCAAACTGCTGGGCAAACGAAGAACAAGAGTGACACCATATCAAGAGGCATAAACAAGAAGGAATGATGGAAGACGTCGTAGTCAGAATTTGAGACCATAAAGTCCCCGCAGACTTGTTGATCCTCGACATGGGAGAAGAGGATGATGTCCACCTCATCCTAGGAAGACCATTCCTCTACGCTACAAGTATAATCATCTACAAGAGGAAATCTATTTTCACTTTCCTGGAGAAAAGGTACGATGCTACTTCATCAACTACATACCCAATGAAGCACTCAAGAAGAACAGAAGTGAAAGACGTCGCTCTAAATGCCAAAGAAGACAAACTATCAAGAATAGAGAGGCCAATCATGACGAAGGAGCTATTGACACTGTCCCAGAAAAGAAAGAACAAGAGAAACCTCAAGACAGTGAACCACAGGAAGTGAAGACTCAGACCAAGAAAGTATGGAAGAAAATGTCTACACCTCAGAAGTACAATCAATAACAACTTTCCAAACGTCTGGCATACCTTGGGAGGTCTGAACCAAGGGAATGTCCGGTTCGTCGGACCTAAATATCCGAACCTTCGCCAAAAGGTAAAAACCGGTAGTTATCTTTATATTTACTTTACTGCATATTTCTCATATTTAATCCATAACTATTTCTTGCATCATTATATTTAATTCACAACCTTTTTAATTTCTGCATTGCATTAGAAAAGAAAATAAAAATATTGCAGTTGTTACACTATATCATAAAACATAAAGCTCCAAGTGAATAATTCTATGGTGTGTAAAAACTCGCAAGGATATTCACCGTGGTGGCATAAAAATAATAAATATAAATATGCATGCATTCATCCTGTTGCATTTTCTCTTGCATCATAAAGATATTAAAATACAAAAATATTGAGAAAGAGATCTTACTGAAATTCTAGACTGTCACACCCAATTTTAAGAACAAAATTGAATGCAATAACTCATGTGTGCCCAGAGATCAATCACACACATAAGCCACAAATTAAGGAGTACCATCACATATGTCTATTACATAACGAATATTATTCAAAGACTTTACATAGCAGCGGATAAATAAAGTATCTCTCGCGGTAGCTCCATCACAGGGAAGATGACTGGTTGACAGCAAGACTAGAACTCTTCAGGGAAGTCGTCATTACCATAGCAATCTGTTACCCATCCGGGATTTTTATCCAAGTAGAAAGAAAATAAACAAGCATAAGTACATCTCGTACTTAACAAGTGTAACATGGGGTTCATGAGGCTCAAAAAGGCTGACACTGGTTTAACTGCAGTAGCTTTTATTTGGCAACATTTTAACATTAAGGTGAACATATATGAATGCTTAAACCCAACCCACATGATCATAATAACTGAAACATAGTAATAAGATAATCAACAGGAGCAACATTAATAAACAACATATAACAACTAAGTCTGTGAGTTTTCCGGGCCGCTCGTATCCGTGAGCACGGCTGTTATAACAGTTTATTAAACTCTGCGCAGAGGTGTACACTTTACCCGATGAGTCGTGATATCCAGATGCCCGGGTTAATTACTCCCATAACACTTCCAAGGTGAGTGGGCAGGATACACGCAAAGCCTTTCAAAGGTTCGTCTAACAAGTTAGGGCCGCTAGGTCTTAAGGCAAGGGGAAGAAGGGTCTCTCAACCTTACGGCAAACGCAGGCAAGGTGAAAGTAGCCGCCCTAAATCCAGCTCGTCAAGCGCCTTATGCGCCCTTTCGGGTAACCACTAACAAGCTAGAAAAGGTCCTTTTACTGAGCTAAGGTCAGAGCCATATAACCCTCATGGTTGCACTGTATGTCCCAGCTTTTGCTGACAGGAGGTCCTAAACCATGTTGCTAAAAAGATCAAGTTTTATTCACTGTTATTAGATCATGTTTGGTTTAAGTAAAGCTCTAGCAAAATTCTACCCATATGCATAGCATCCCAAGGTTAACAAGGTAACGGATCAAAAGTCTAGGATAAACTAGATAGGAGATCAAAATTAGACACATGCATATGAATTTAGATGTTTCATGGTGAATAGGTCAACAAGGATTATCCCATGCTATACTTGCCTGATTCAGAGTACTCTGGTTGATCCTGGTTGTCGAAGTAGAGCTCTTGATCACCAACGTAATTCTCACCGTCTATACTCGATTATCAAATCAACACACAATCATCGGGACACAATCATGCAAAGCAAACAAGCTATAATTAGAACATTACACCAATCAGCAAGAAAATAATATAAAAAGTTTGAAAACAGAAGGTACGATCTACCACGATCACATAAACGCGAGAATCACGAAAAACGGAATTATAACGCGAAAGTTATGAGCTAAACAAGTTACAGAACCTTAATTAGTAGATTAAACCTAACTCAAATTTTAAGT
The DNA here is from genome assembly GCA_009763385.1 of Coix lacryma-jobi var. lacryma-jobi. Taxonomy (NCBI): domain Eukaryota; kingdom Viridiplantae; phylum Streptophyta; class Magnoliopsida; order Poales; family Poaceae; genus Coix; species Coix lacryma-jobi. The sequence goes on along the minus strand of CM019823.1, from coordinate 64,886,696 downwards.
ACTGAAAACAGTAGATATTCTTGTACAGATAGATAGATCTTTTCAAAACGAATCTAACGCAACTTGAACGGACTAAATCGGACTAAAAACGTAGAAGTTATAAGCATTTGAAACTGGTGGCAAAACTGTAAATAAACTGAAATTGATTTTGAATTTGAAAACCGATTTAAACAAATTATCAGATTGAATGGACTGCGCCTCGAATAGGACAAAGCGCAGGGGCTCAAACAGAGGAAAACGCAGACTCAAAGAACAGGGCCATTGGGACCGCGGGTTTAGACCTAAAAAGGTGTAAGGTTCTTTTTGTAAAACAGACAACGAAGGGGTATCGAGCTCTGGTGTGCGTCGGATCTGAGATGGACGCTCGGGATTAGATCAGGGAGGGCCGGCGGCGCTTTTCGCCGGAGAGAAAGAAGGACGCGGCGGCTCCCACGGCCGGAAGGCGGCGGCGCGGCTCGGGATTTGCGCTACAGAGCGGTAAGGCCTCGGAACAGATCCAATCGAAAGAGGAGCGCGAGGCGACTCACCAGTGGTGTTAATGGCGTCGAGAGGTCTCGGGTGACGGCGGGCGGGTTGCCAGTTTGTTCGCGGACCAACGGCCTCCTGACAGAGCGACGGCGAGCGATAGAGCACCAAGGCCGAGGGGAAAAGAGGGGGGAACACCACTGCGGTAGCTTCGAGAGATCAAGGGAAACTCAGGTGGCTGCCACTTACAAGCTCGAAACTCGACGAATGTCGGGTTGATGCGGCGGAGATCTTGCGGCTGTCGGAACTGTCGCGGAGAACGAAACTAGGGCACGAGAGCTCGGGCTGTTGCGTGGGGAGAGGGGCGGCGGGTCTTCGAGGGTCGGTCGGTCGATTGGCAGAATAGAGGAGCGTAGAGTGCTCGGCAAGGCAGGGAGGGGGCACGGGCGAGGCGGAGTCGCGCGCGGGCGTAGCCGAGCCGGAGTCGGAGGAGGGAGAGAAGGCTGACAGGTGGGGCGAGCTGTCAGAGAGAGAGAGAGCGTCATGGTGTGCTGCGGCTGCGGCGCGTGGGGCTGGGCCGAGGCCGGCGGCCCAAGGGAGAAGGGGGAGAGCGCTGCGCGCGGGGGCGGGGAACGGGCCGGCCGAGTTGGGCCGAGGGCGAGAAGGAGACGCGGTGCTCGCGCGAGGCTGGAGCTCGGGCGAGACGGTGATGCGCACGCGAGTGCAGCGCCGAGGCTGGACCCTCGGCTCAGCGCGGGGCTGCGGCGCTGCGCAAGGCTGCTGGGCCGGGCGACGGCCCACGCGAGCGACGGAGAGAGAGAGGAGAGGGGAGGGAGAAGCGGGCCGGCGCAAGGGAAAGAGCAGGCCGGCCAAGCTGGTTCGGGCCAGAAGGGAGAAAGAAGGAGGAGGGAGAAGGGGAAAAGGGTTTTCCAATTTCAGATTTGATTTTTCAAATGCATTTTCAAATCCTTTTTGAATTCAAACAACTTTTGAACTAAAACCACGCATCACAAAAATAAGTTATGCACCAGCATGTATGCATCAACATGATCTTTGGCCTAGGATTAATTTAGCTTTTGCAAATAATTTATTAACTAAGTTTTATGCAACACACAAAATGCATAATTAAATCATATTGCCTATTTTTTAATTGATGCAAATTTTGGGATGTTACAATTCTACCCCCCTTAAAGAATCTCGTCCTCGAGATTCCAGCGATGCTTACTCAAACAACTGCGGGTATGACTTCCTCAAATCCTCTTCTCTTTCCCAAGTTGCCTCTGCTTCTGAATACCGATTCCACTGAACCTTACACATCTTTATTACTCTGCTCCGGGTAACTCTTTCGGCTGTCTCTAAAATTCTTGTTGGGTACTCATCATAAGTCAGATCTTCCTTAACTGTAAGCTCTTCCAACGGTATCTGCTCTTCGGGTACTCGCAGGCACTTTTTCAACTGAGAGACATGAAACACATTATGCACTCCTGACAAGCTTTCAGGCAACTCTAACTGATATGCCACTTCGCCACGTCTTTCAAGAATTTTGAACGGTCCAATATACCTTGGTGCTAACTTTCCTTTCTTATTGAACCTTTTCACACCTCTCATCGGTGACACCTTTAGGTAGACATGATCACCTACTGCAAAAGATAGATCTCGACGACGGTTGTTTGCATAACTCTTCTGTCGGGACTGAGCAGCTCTCAGGTTATCTCTGATTATTCTGACATGTTCCTCGGCATTCCTCAACACATCAGGTCCAAACACTTGACTCTCACCTGTCTGATCCCAGAACAACGGTGTTCTACACTGTCTACCATACAAGGCTTCAAACGGTGCCATCTTAAGACTCTCCTGATAACTGTTGTTGTATGAGAACTCTGCATAACACAGATTCTTGTCCCAACTGGTGCCATACTGTAATGCACAAGCTCTCAACATGTCTTCCAGAATCTGATTGGTTCTTTCCGTCTGTCCATCAGTCTGTGGATGATCAGTACTGAAGTTCAACCTTGTGCCTAATGATCGATGTATCATCTGCCAAAAGTGAGAGGTGAACTGAGTACCACGATCTGACACAATCTTTCGGGGCACTCCATGCAAACATACTATCCGTTCCATGTACAATTCTGCCAATCTTGCTCCCGTATAGGTAGTTTTAACTGGTATAAAGTGAGCAACTTTGGTTATCGATCAATCAACTACTACCCATATGGAGTCGTACCCTCTCTGCGTACGAGGCAAACCAACTATAAAGTCCATACCGACTTCTTCCCACTTCCATTCAGGTATCTTCATCGGTTGTAACAAACCAGCGGGTCTTTGATGTTCTGCCTTCACCCTCTGACATGTATCACACAGAGCGACGTACTCGGCTACATCTCGCTTCAGCCCATCCCACCATACTTTTTCTTCAGATCAAGGTACATCTTAGTGCTTCCAGGATGAATGGAATAAGCTGACTCATGTACTTCTCGCAGTATAGACTCACGTATCTCCTTGATTGCAGGTACACATAATCTATTCCCATGCCATAATGTACCATCATCATCCAACCGAAAACCTGATGCTTTGCCAAGAACAATGTTATCGGCTACCTGCTTTAACTTTTCATCTGACATCTGACCCTTACGTATCTCTTGCATCAATACTGGTTCAAGCTCTAACTCTATTCTGTTGATCACAATTCCCAAATTCAGATGTGCAAATTCAGCACACAACTCATTTGGCATAGAGCAATCCTGACCTCATTGGCATGGCTCTTTCTACTCAAGGCATCTGCTACAACATTAGCCTTCCCGGGATGATAGTGTATTTCCAAATCATAATCTTTAATCAATTCCAACCATCTGCGTTGTCTCAAATTCAGATCAGACTGAGTGAAAATGTACTTCAAGCTCTTATGATCGGTATAGATGTCCGTCTTGTGACCCACTAGATAGTGTCTCCAAATCTTCAATGCATGGACAACAGCTGCCAATTCTAAATCATGAGTGGGATAGTTCAGCTCATGCTTTCTCAACTGCCTCGATGCATATGCTACCACTCTGCCTTCTTGCATAAGAACACAACCCAAACCTTGACGAGATGCATCACAATAAATAGAGAAATCCTTACTCAGATCTGGCAGAATTAACACTGGAGCTGTAGTCAAACGTTTCTTCTTCAACTCCTCGAAATTAGCTTGACATTTATCGGACCAGACAAACTTAGCATTCTTCTCTAGCAGAGCTGTCATTGGCTTAGCAAGTTTGGAGAATCATCCTTCAATGAACCTTCTATAGTAACCGGCCAATCAAGGAAACTACGAATCTCGGTCACATCTGTTGGTGGCTTCCAATTCAACACATTTCTTCAACCTTGCCCGGATCTACTGAGATGCCTCCATTAGAAATAACATGTCCAAGGAAAGAAACTTCCTTTAAACCAAACTCACACTTTGCTGCGCTTGGCATACAACTTGTGCTCTCTGAGTTTTTGTAGCACTAACCTCAGGTGTTTAGCATGGTCTTCCTTGTTTCTTAGAGTATACTAGACATATCATCAATAAACCACAACAACGAACTTGTCAGATATTCCATGAACACCTTGTTCATCAAATACATAAAGTAGGCCAGGTGCATTGGTCAATCCAAAGGACATGACTGTGTACTCATACAAACCCATACCTGGTAGTAAAAGCTGTCTTTTGAATATCAGACGCTCGAATCTCAACTGATGGTAACCAGAACGCAGATCAATCTTAGAGAACACACATGCACCTTTAAGCTGGTCAAACAGATCATCTATCCTCGGCAACGGGTACTTGTTCTTGATGGTAACTTCATTAAGCGATCTATAGTCAACACACATCCGTTGACCACCATCCTTCCTTGTCAACGAAAATAACAGGAGCTCCCCAAGGTGATGAACTAGGACGAATGAACCCTTTTTCTTGTAACTCTTTAATTTGTTTCTTAAGTTCATCTAATTCAGGTACTCCCATTCTATATGGTCTTTTAGCTATGGTGCAGTTCCAGAAATCCAAACAGGGCTCGTGATACACGGTTGGAAAGATAACGAAATATCTACAACTTTTATTTAGTTACTTTCCCAGATTCTGCCGTTAAATCAGTCAAAAACAGAGAACACAACAGATCTGTCCAAGAGCTCAAAACTCGGCGCAAAACTCTAACTTGAAACAGCATATCTCACAAACCATAACAGCTATTGAAGTGATTCCAGAGCCATTGGTTAGATATAGAGTCTATTTTCCATCATAAAATTTTCAGCCATGTTGCACGATCAGGACTTGAGATATAACCAAAAGATCACAGGTTGTTTCCAGAAAACAGCATAGGACAAGATATAACTAAACCCTCTTATTATTCATAAACGTTCATGTCTAACTATGAGATTTGTAGACAAGCCCACAATATCTCAACACTCATTACAAAGATCCAAATCACACATAAGCATAATGATAATCCAACTCACACATAAAGAAGCACACTAGCACAAAGGTTAACTAGACTCGACAAACGTCTACTAAAATCGTCTTATTACATAGAAGGGTGACCTATGCCTATTTGTAGAGCGGTTCACGAGCCTCTTGTACATAGGGGTTTGATTGAGAAGTTCCAAGAGCCCATCAATAGTGCTATAGCATCTTTTGAGATCTTTTCCATGGATATCACCTGCCTTTCCAAATCCGCGTTAGAACCTTTCCCTGTCAAGGAGAAAATCTCGTGTGGCCTTCTCGGTTGGTGTTTGCATTAGGGTCTTCTACCATAGCCTCCTTATTCTCACTGTTCCAATAGGGCAGATAGCGGTATGCATCATTCCTCATGTCTTCAATGCGTTGACCTCGGAATGCTTTGTAGGCTTCAACTGCCACGCGCTTCCAAGGCTGACGCTAGAGTGGACCGACGAGCCCTGTGGCCGATCACCATCTCATGCAGGTATAAGCCACTCTCTGGTTCTCGGACAGCGACAGTCACTCTTGCCTTCCAGTAGGTCTTTTCCATGGGATGACTGTACCTCCAATGGGTGTTACTGTACGATGATGTTCTTGTTCGGGGTAGTAGGCATCAAAAAAGTCTCATCAGCCTGTGATGTGTGGGGCTCTGGGCAGTTGTAGGCGCTCTGACGAAATATCCGGAGTCCACATCCCAACCCGTGGAAGCTCTTCATCGTCTTCAACCTCCGCACTTCTGGGGACACTGGCGCGGGAGGTTCTGGAACTTGTGGAGCTGGTGCTTGCTGAGCTGGAGCTTGTACTGGTGGTGCCGGCGCTTGTGGTTCCACTTCTTGAGGTGCTTGTTCTTGCAGTTCTGGCTCTTGCGGCGCTACCCTCTTGCTGCTCTGGCTCCTGGGGTACTTGCGGAACGGGGTTTGCCTGCCCTCCTGCGTCCACTGACGGTCCTGCGGGTGATACGACGAGCCATCTATGGAATAGACCAAGAGATAGATACAATAGAATCAATATATTTGTGTAATAGAGCAAGTAAAGAGAAGCATATAGTTTTTGATAAATTAACAAGGCCTAAGATAAATAGCAAGAATTGAGAAGCAAGGACCACTAAAACGACCATAACTAACTAGGCTTGCGTCCTACAGTCAACATAGCTCTGATACCAATTTGTCACACCCAATTTTAAGAACAAAATTGAATGCAATAACTCATGTGTGCCCAGAGATCAATCACACACATAAGCCACAAATTAAGGAGTACCATCACATATGTCTATTAACATAACGAATATATTCAAAGACTTTACATAGCAGCGGATAAATAAAGTATCTCTCGCGGTAGCTCCATCACAGGGAAGATGACTGGTTGACAGCAAGACTAAACTCTTCAGGGAAGTCGTCATTACCATAGCAATCTGTTACCCATCCGGGAATTTTTATCCAAGTAGAAAGAAAATAAACAAGCATAAGTACATCTCGTACTTAACAAGTGTAACATGGGGTTCATGAGGCTCAAAAGGCTGACACTGGTTTAACTGCAGTAGCTTTATTTGGCAACATTTTAACATTAAGGTGAACATATATGAATGCTTAAACCCAACCCACATGATCATAATAACTGAAACATAGTAATAAGATAATCAACAGGAGCAACATTAATAAACAACATATAACAACTAAGTCTGTGAGTTTTCCGGGCCGCTCGTATCCGTGAGCACGGCTGTTATAACAGTTTATTAAACTCTGCGCAGAGGTGTACACTTTACCCGATGAGTCGTGATATCCAGATGCCCGGGTTAATTACTCCCATAACACTTCCAAGGTGAGTGGGCAGGATACACGCAAAGCCTTTCAAAGGTTCGTCTAACAAGTTAGGGCCGCTAGGTCTTAAGGCAAGGGGAAGAAGGGTCTCTCAACCTTACGGCAACGCAGGCAAGGTGAAAGTAGCCGCCCTAAATCCAGCTCGTCAAGCGCCTTATGCGCCTTTCGGTAACCACTAACAAGCTAGAAAAGGTCCTTTTACTGAGCTAAGGTCAGAGCCATATAACCCTCATGGTTGCACTGTATGTCCCAGCTTTTGCTGACAGGAGGTCCTAAACCATGTTGCTAAAAGATCAAGTTTTTATTCACTGTTATTAGATCATGTTTGGTTTAAGTAAAGCTCTAGCAAAATTCTAACCATATGCATAGCATCCCAAGGTTAACAAGGTAACGGATCAAAAGTCTAGGATAAACTAGATAGGAGATCAAAATTAGACACATGCATATGAATTTAGATGTTTCATGGTGAATAGGTCAACAAGGATTATCCCATGCTATACTTGCCTGATTCAGAGTACTCTGGTTGATCCTGGTTGTCGAAGTAGAGCTCTTGATCACCAACGTAATTCTCACCGTCTATACTCGATTATCAAATCAACACACAATCATCGGGACACAATCATGCAAAGCAAACAAGCTATATTAGAACATTACACCAATCAGCAAGAAAATAATATAAAAAGTTTGAAAACAGAAGGTACGATCTACCACGATCACATAAACGCGAGAATCACGAAAAACGGAATTATAACGCGAAAGTTATGAGCTAAACAAGTTACAGAACCTTAATTAGTAGATTAAACCTAACTCAAATTTTAAGTACTGAAAACAGTAGATATTCTTGTACAGATAGATAGATCTTTTCAAAACGAATCTAACGCAACTTGAACGGACTAAATCGGACTAAAAACGTAGAAGTTATAAGCATTTGAAACTGGTGGCAAAACTGTAAATAAACTGAAATTGATTTTGAATTTGAAAACCGATTTAAACAAATTATCAGATTGAATGGACTGCGCCTCGAATAGGACAAAGCGCAGGGGCTCAAACAGAGGAAAACGCAGACTCAAAGAACAGGGCCATTGGGACCGCGGGTTTAGACCTAAAAAGGTGTAAGGTTCTTTTTGTAAAACAGACAACGAAGGGGTATCGAGCTCTGGTGTGCGTCGGATCTGAGATGGACGCTCGGGATTAGATCAGGGAGGGCCGGCGGCGCTTTTCGCCGGAGAGAAAGAAGGACGCGGCGGCTCCACGGCCGGAAGGCGGCGGCGCGGCTCGGGATTGCGCTACAGAGCGGTAGAGGCCTCGGGAACAGATCCAATCGAAAGAGGAGCTCGAGGCGAACTCACCAGTGGTGTTAATGGCGTCGGAGAGGTCTCGGTGACGGCGGGTTGCACAGTTTGGCGGACAACGGCCTCTGCAGAGCGACGGCGAGCGATTAGAGCACCAAGACGAGGGGGAAAAAGAGGGGAACACACTCGGTTAGCTTCGAGAGATCAAGGGAAACTCGAGGTGCCACTTACAAGCTCGGAAACTCGACGAATCGTCGGGTTGATGGCGGCGGAGATCTTGCGGCGTGCGGAACTTGTCGCGGAGACGAACTAGGGCACGAGAGCTCGAGCTGTTTGCGTGGGGAGAGGCGGCGGCTCTCGGGGATCTTATAAGAGGGTCGGTCCGGTCGATTTGGCAAGAGAGGACGCGTAACGAGGATGGACTCGGTTCTGGTCATGGAGTCCGAGCCGGATACGAGAGGGAGAAGAAGCGATGGACGCTGACAGGAGGAGTCGAGCTGTCAGCGAGAGCGGGTGCGGGAGCGGCGACCCTCGGGCGAGGCTGGACCCCGGGCGAGACGGAGTAGCTACGCTCGCGCGAGGCTGGACCCTCGGGCGAGGCGGAGACGGTTACGCACGCGCGAGGCTGGAGCCTCGGGCGAGACGGAGACGGCGGTGCTCGCGCGCGAGGCTGGAGCCTCGGCGAGACGGTGATGCGCACGCGAGTGCAGCGCCGAGGCTGGACCCTCGCTCAGCGCGGGCTGCGGCGCTGCGCAAGGCTGCTGGGCCGGGCGACGGCCCACGCGAGCGACGGAGAGAGAGAGGAGAGGGGAGGAGAAGCGGGCCGGCGCAGGGAAAGAGCAGGCCGGCCAAGCTGGTTCGGGCCAGAAGGGAGAAAGAAGGAGGAGGGAGAAGGGGAAAAGGGTTTTTCCAATTTCAGATTTGATTTTTCAAATGCATTTTCAAATCCTTTTTGAATTCAAACAACTTTTGAACTAAAACCACGCATCACAAAAATAAGTTATGCACCAGCATGTATGCATCAACATGATCTTTGGCCTAGGATTATTTTAGCTTTTGCAAATAATTTATTAACTAAGTTTTATGCAACACACAAAATGCATAATTAAATCATATTGCCTATTTTTAAATTGATGCAAATTTGGGATGTTACATAGACAGCTAAGGCTTGAGTGGCCAACCACTAATGCTTAATCTGTTCCCCAAGTTTTGTTGTCTATTTAAGTTTCACAAGATTTGAAAGCCAAGAAAAGCTGACGAACAAGTGAATGCTCCATCCACTGTTGGAACACTGTCTCAACAAACATCAACATCAATTAAAGCTCTAATAGAGGACGGATATATCCACTGTCAGTCTACTACATTACAAGATCGAACGACTACGTCAACATTCAGCTTGGGGAAGGCACCCCATGTATCCAAGTAAGTATCTTTATCCTCTTAAGTTTTTCATTCTATAAATAAATTCAAAACACCAAAAATATGTGAGCACATGAAGGCTCACCTCTAAAAAGAAAAGAACAAAAATATGTGGGCACATGAAGGCTCACCATTAATTAAAAAAAGAGACAATATATGGGCACATGAAGGCTCAACGCTAGTAAGGGAACCAGCTTGGGGGAGACGCACCCCCGTTATCTTCACGAATCAGGTATGTCTTTATTATTAATATTATTATTATTATTACTACTACTATTATTAGCTTTTATTTTATATCTTAAAGTGTGTTATATTTAAATAAATAAAATAGTGTGTCTAGTTTGTTTTAAGAAGTTGATGACCAAAGAAGAACCTGCTCTCTCTAATCTTTTGCATGAAAATAATGAATAGTTGCTCTATCTAATTTCTTTCAAGTACCTAGCCTTCAAAGCATGAGTTCTCCTAATTAATAATGATGCCTTAAAATAAAATTAAATGCATGGTTGACAAATACTTAATCTAAGGTCTAGGTAATTGGGATATGACATGTGATGATCTGAGCTGCTATTATCTTGTTCTAAACAACACTAGAATTCTGGAGATTTCTAAATATAAACATGACTAATAATTGCATTGAGTTAAATTAAGCTTTGTTGACCCTATGAGTAGTTTATCATACCATTGAATTGAGATCACTTACACATTTCATCCATCTTCCGCATAAATGCTCATAATTATCTGTTGCTATACTCTCTGAAGTTTGTTGGAAGCATGTGGCTATCATTAAAAAAAGAAAAGAAAAGAAAAGAAAAAAAAGAAGAGAGAAAGATCCGAGGACATAAAAGGGACAAGTGTCTGAAACCTCAAAAGATAGATCCCGAGGAAATAAAAAGGGACAAGTGTCCGAACCTCGAAGAAAAAAAGGTCAGAAAAAATGGGCACGTGCCTGACAGTAGAATTAGCCTGATAGCCATATGTCTCTGATAGACAGAAGAGAGTGAATATATTCAAAAGAGCATCCGACTCCATTTTTCATACACATGCACTTCTTGATTCAATGGTTGGGTGACTTTCTCTTTGGATCCATCGTTTAATTTGACAACATATGTATTAATGCTTTTGAAAATTAATTAAAACTCCAGGGATAAAGGTGAAGTAAAAGAACTAGAGACATAGTGCTTGATCTGATCGTTCAATCTCTCAATTACTCAAGATCTAAGGTAAGAGTAATAAGCCCATGAAGAATAACATGATATGTTTCGGAGAATTTTTGTTTAACGGCAGGTATACTTGTTGGAAGTGAAGATATTGTAGCAACTCCTGATCCATTGTTAATTTTTGGTTTTGCTAAGGGACTAGCAAAGGGTAAGCTTGGGGGAATTGTTGACACTAGTTATCTATCAAAATTAAAGGATAAATAAATATGAAAAGGGCATGAATTCAATCATCAACAAAGGTTTAGGGTTTTAATTGACAATATTCCATGAGTTTTGGTGAATTATGATTCTACAGGGACTAAACCAGGAAACCAGCGTTGATTGCTTCCCCTAGAAGGAAATCGACGGGAGATAACGCAACCGCCACGTCAGGAAGTTTCTAAAAGACTCCAGAGGACACCAGAAGACACCAGGAGGTCGGGCACCGCTGGACTCCGCCAGGTTGGACCGACCGGTCCCACCATGAGACCGGTCGTCTCCCCCCGAGTCCGTTGGCTTCCGTCTTCTGCAAGCTACCTCCACCGACCTCTAGGATGCATCTTAGTCGTACCTTAAGTCGGTTTGATCCAACGGCCGCTGTTGATCCTCAGGGCTATATAAGCAGCCCAGACCCCCTCTCCAGGCATCTCCATCTTCATTATTCATCTCCACATCAGAAACTAGGGTTTCAATTAGATGTAGAGATCCCTCTAGATGAATCTCTTCTAGTTCATCTAGAATTAGATCTAGTTCATCTAGTTGTAATCAAGAGCCAGCTATCAAGTAGAAGACTAGTTACCCCTCTAGTTAGGTTTAGAACCTAGTCTTATACTAGAACTAGAAGAGAGATAGAGAGGAAGAGATCAAGAAGGAGCTCCGGCCTGTCGGATCAACTTCTTCATCTTGTACCTGCGGATTCAAGTTTATCTTCAACTTGCTTCAGCGATTGTTTCGGTAATCAACATCTATATTTAAGTTTGAGCTATTATTCTTATTATTCTTAAGGTTTAATGACTCTCTTTGAGTACTTAATTCTAAGTTGCTCTAGAGTTAGAGTAGTTGGATAGTGTAAGCATGGTGCTTAGACTTGAATAGCTCATATTTGCCTCCTATAAATACGCGCGGTAGTAGTGGTTGTTTCGCAAGGGTGACTCTTATAGCCTTGTTGATTCTTCTATAGTCCACTTACCCGTGTGTAGGCTCGGTAGGATTATACATTTGCATAAAAGACTCATACTCTGTTTGTGACCTTTTATGGCAACTTCCTCACTAAGAATAATATAAACATATCACTCTTAAGTTGGATTTAGATAGCCTTAGTGATCCCGCTATGCTTCTATTATTCGTCCTTGTTAGCTACTCAGGGGTTAGACTAAAGACTTAACCTATCCGTTCCTTTGGGTTCGATATTAAAACTGGGTTACTCCAGTGAAGTGCTACATCGGTTGATCTTATCTGTGCGCTTGCGGATAAAGTAGAGTGTGTGTTAATTTATACCAACAAGCATTTCTGGCGCCGTTGTCGGGGATAGAGTTTATCTCTGCTCTTGGTAGCGACGTTAGTAAGTGTCAACAAGCATCATGATCACTTTAACTTGAGTGTATTGTTCTTTGAGCAAAGTATAGCTAGTGTTAAGGTCACTATACATCTTATCAAGTTTTTCACTTTTAGCTTTGAGCTCCTTGTTAGAGGATTTGAGCTCCTTGATGGAAGATGACATAGTAACAAGTTCATTGTGTAGCTCATCACTAGCATGTATAGCTTGATCATACTTTCAACAAGAGCTTCAGTTTCATCAACAAGCTTTTCATTTTTAGCTCTAGTCTTTCTTATGATTTTAGAATAGTTGTTTAGCAAATCAACAAGTTCATCATAAGAAGGAGCTTGGAACTCTCCATCACTTTCATCATCACTAGAGTCATCATCACTTTGTACCTTCCGGTCACCCTTGCCCATGAGGCATAAGTGTAGTGGATGATGGCGATGGTGGTGGTGGGGGTGTAGAGGTCCCAATCACTAGAGCGGCCACCTTCTCCTTCTTATCATAACTACCTTCATTGGATGAGCCACCGAAGGAGTCAATGTCAGTGAGCCAATCACCCACAATATAAGCTTTGCCACCTTTCTTGTGGTATTGCTTCCTTTTGCTTCCTTCTTCTTGTAGGTCTTGTCACTCTTCTTCTCATCTTCACTTGATGAGTCATACTTCTTGCCCTTGTTCTTGTTCTTGTAGCTCTCTTTCTTGGGCTTGGTGCATTGGTGAGCAAGATGGCCAAGATCACCGCATTGTAGCAATCCATTTCGGAGATTGGCCTTCTCTTGCTACTTCTAAAGAACTTCTTCTTTCTTGAGTCAAAGTTGACTCTATTCTTGTGAAGCTTCTTCAACATCTTGGTGGTCTTCCTCACCATGAGAGCAATATTGGAATCATCTTCTTCATCACTTGTGCTCTCATGATGCACCTCAATTGCCTTGGACTTGCCCTTCTTGCCAAGGCTTGCTTTGAAGGCCAAGTCCTTCTTCTTGTCGGTGGAAGAACCACCACTTGGTGTGATGTGCATATACATCTCATGAGCATTGATCTTTCAAGATTTGAGTTGGTGTAGCGGTGGAAAGATCACTTTGATGTAGCACGGTCACAATGTGTCCATATTTGTCAATTGGAAGGACACATAGAATCTTCCTCACAACATCGGATGGTTGCATTTGTGTGAGGCTGTTGGTAGTTCTTAGCTTCACTAAAGATAGAGCTAGGCACTATCCCCGGTAACGGCCCAGAAATGCTTGTTGGCACTTGCTAACGTTGTTACTAGGAGTAGACTATGAAATCTATTCCTGGCAATGGCGTCAGAAGTACTTGTAGCAAATCCGGTCACTATACCTAAAGGAGCGAAGCTAAAGCAGCTATCTACTAGTGTCAAATGGGGTTGTCAATCCCGACACTAGTAGGAGCTAGCTAGAGAGGTTGCAATCTACCAAGGGAGATTCTGCAAGCGCACAGAACTATCGTATAGCACTTCGCCTGGGAGTACCAGTGTCGATTTATTTGATCCCAAGGGAAGGCTAGGGTGTGGATGAGTTGAGTCAAGGAGGGGATGAGAGTCAAAGAAAAGAGAAAGAGGCAAAAGGAGATAAGGGAAGATGAAAGGCTAGAAAGAATATATAGGTGGCTAGGTAAGGATGAAGTGGATGGCTAAGGTAAGGTGGATGGATAGGTAGGTAAAGGGAATAGGTTAACTAAAGGATAACTAACTACTAGGGAACCACTAAGCAAGATAACTACAAAGCAAGATAGTTACGAAGCAGGGCAGGCAAAAGACAATAAAGCAACTAAGTTGAGTATAGTTTTATTCCTATCTCGTCAAGTATCGAGGCGTACTAGCCTTTACCACTTAATTAGGTTGAACGCTAGCACAACGAGCCTTACTGTTAAACTGGACCAACAACGTTGTGGAATTCAAGGCACACAGGGTTGTCACCACCTGCTTGCTACCACAGCTATCCGGGGGTCCAGCCATATCTGAAGGTAAGTCTATAACTAAGCACCATGCTTAACTATATTCTCACTATTTGTACCCTAGCTTTGAATAGAGACACCCTTGCGGACGTCAGAGCAAATACTTGATCTAATAAGATAAACACTAAACTAACTAAGCAACCTATTGGCAAAGATCAAACACTAAGCTCACTAGAGATTAACTACTATGGCTAAGTGAATTGAACTGTGGATAGCTAGGCACTCAAGCAATCAATCAAGTATACCACTCAATACTGATAAGTAGAATAAAGTAATACTTGAAATGATAGTACTAGAATATAGTAAAAGCTTGAGTAACAAGAGCAAAACCTGAACTGGAGATGAAGGAAGACTCTTCCCAGCTCCAGAGCCGATCACTCGCACGCGCTCTACTCTTGAGCTAAGCCTTGAGTAGCGTTACCGCGAGGGCGAAGATGCCTTGCTCAACTAGCTACCTACTTGCCTAAGCTCTCTGAGCTTCTAACCTAACTCTCACTTCTCTTGCTTGGTGTTGCTTTGCTTGAGATGGTACTGGTGTAAGGGATGAATGAAGAGGTGCCTCCAGGGGGGTATTTATAGCCCAAATGAGTGAGGGGTACTTATAGGGGGCAGCCAGCCGACCTAGGGCTAACCCTAGTGGCGGGCGCCACCTCCCTCACCGTTGGATGCACCGCCTTGGCTTCAACGGCATCCAGGTGGTTGTCCGAGGCGGTTTGGAGGTCGGTTGCATGTCCTAGCAACCGACGTTCAGCCTTGATCCGCGCCACTCTCTCCTGAGCCGTCCGATGCCACTGACCTAGTGACCAAGGGCCAGGATTTGGCCCTGGGGAGGTCACACGGATCGGTGACATGGCAGGGGTTGCAACTTGGGCCAACCCAAGTGGCGGGCGCCACCTAGGGGTGGCGGGCGCCACCCCTCTTAGGCCCATTTGGGCCCTGCTGAGTGGGATTGTCTCCCGGTGGGTCAAAATGTCCAAATTTGGTTCAAATCCTGCATTCAAATAAAATTCTATGGACATGTGGAATTTGGTTAGTTTGAAACCTATTTGGCTATATTTCATGTCTTTTCGGAGGATTTTATGGTCAAATGTTGACGGTAAAACAGGTGTTTAAGGACAGTCAACAAACTCCCCCAAGCTAACCTGTTGCTCGTCCTCAAGCAATAATGCGGTTCAAGCATTAAGCATGAAAAGATAGCAACTTAAGATGTCTGCAAGTGTATATTGTATAGTGAGAAATAACTTAGCATATATCATGAATCATAGCAATGTGGGGCTTATAGCTTTTCACACTTCAAACATGCAAGAGTGGAATAAAGCAGTAGATAGGAAATTTTTATCTTGCTTAGGTTTAACTAGGATTTTGTCTGGAGGTTTTAAGGTTTTCAAAAGATAAAAACTTGCTTAAGTCCTCCAAGATTCACTCAATCACTCAATGGTGTTTAAATCCTCACTTAGGCCAAAAGTAGCCTCTCCTATTTCTAAAGAATGATATGTGGAGCTATAGGTAGGCTAAGAATCATGAGCAAATTGCCTGATGTTTATTGCTAAGCTAGACACTCAGATCAAAAGGAGCAGCAAATCATAAAAATTGATCAAGATGTGCATGTGTGGTTATGTGGAAGTGTATGGAGAGATATTTTATAATCCTTCCTAGTTAATTTCTGGGGGTCTAGAGCTAATGATAATTCTCTCTCTCTCTTTTTTTGGATACATAGTGAGTAGACAAAAGATGTGTCCTCACATTTTCTTAGGACATAGTCCTCTCTTGAGCTACTTTGCTCATTTATTCTTCTTAGGACATAGTCCTTTCTTGAGCTACTTTTGCTCATTCTCTTTTTTTTTGATATCTCTCTTTCTTAGCTCTAGATTTCCTCAGATATCTATAGGAAAGGATTTCAGAAATGGAAAATAGGGAAGAGGGAGAAATGCTTATCCCCAGTGTAGGAATAAGCATAAGGCTAGCAATGGGATGTTTGGCAGGGTATTGCATATCTCCAGTGTAGAGAATAAGCAATTTATTTGGTGGTTGCAAACCTCCGGAGCGGAGAGTAGGCAATTTATGGTGGGTGTGCGTGAATCTTGATTCAAAAGATATGATAAGCTTCTCTACTAAGATCTATGAGGTCTAACAAAGCTCAACACAAACAAAGCTCTTTGTGGTTTTGACTAATGACTAATCAAATATTTGGCTGGTGGTGGGATGGGATAAAATCCAGGAGGAACTTTTAGCAAGGTTTTCATAATTTTAAAAAGAAATCCTCCAGATTAGGTCCTAATTTCACCTTAGCAAGTTTAAAGAATTACTCCATTTCTTACTAACTTTATCCACTAAGCATGATTTCAGTTAAAGCATGTGCAGCCCACAAAAGCTACAACTTAGATAAGACCAGTTATTCAAACCATAACAATAGCATTTGCATGACATATTTCAAATCTTATTCAGGTTTCAATTTGTTTAAGCAGATCTATCAATGTTATTCATGGAATGGTTATTTAGGCAAGCATGTGACATTCAAAAGATATAGAATTTAAGAACTGAATGTAAAGGGTAGGCTTGAGACATACCTTATTGGAGGGGGGGTCTCCCCCAAGCTGGCTTCTTGCTTGGTGAAGGGCCTTCTTCTTCTCAGTCGGAGCTCTTGTTCTCATTTTATTAAAAAGCAAACTATCTAATGTTGTGAAAAAGGGAAACTATCCTATGATATTTTATTATTCTAACTAAGTTAACATATACCTATGCATATAACTAATGATAACTGATTTTTTTAGTTACATGCATGACATATGTTATTTATTCGAAAAAAAGGAAAATTGAAGGAAAAATTAAAATTAAAAGTAAAACCATACCAAAGGTCCATGGAGTTTCATCCTTGTCGGGCGGATCTTCTTCCTTGGGTGGCTTCTTCTCTAAGTACTCCATCGGGTTCTTCTTCTTTTGGCACCTCTCCTTTGTCATGTGAATCACATAACTCAGGAGGTGGTTCTTTCTTTCTGTTCCACCTTGTTCTTGGGCACCTCTTCTTGGTATGAACGGGCTTTGCATCCTGCATGTTAGCGGCATATGCGGGACCATGGGAGAAGGAGAATATTTCCTTCCTCCCTCCTAATGTCATTTGAATTTTACCACTTCCCACATATATGCAAGAATTAACAGTATTCAAGAAGGGTCTACCTAAGATTAGAGGCACATCTTTCCTATTTCCCATATCTAGTATTATGAAATCAGTAGGAACATATGAACCTCTAATATGAACAGGTAAATCATTTACTATTCCTTCTACATAGCAAGTCGATTGATCAGCTAGCACAACATAGGCAGATGTGGATGACATGGGTGGAAAGAACGAGTTTTCATAAAAATCTTTAGATAGAATATTCACACTCGATCCTAAATCACACATGGCATTTTTAAAGACTTTACCAAAGATTGAGCATCTAATTATGGGACTACTAGGATCACCCTTTTTAAAGTCATGGTTTGATCTTCATAATAGTTAAAATATTTTATTTCAACCATATTTGCAGTTTCCATGTCAGGTTTAGCAGGAATTTTGCCAGATTCAAAAGATGGTATGATAGCAGCAAGTTGAGCTAATTGGGTTTCTAACATCTTATTAAAGCTTAATTGATTTTTCAGAGCAGATGAGAAATCTTCCAATTTAGCATTTTTTTTCTCAAGAATTTTATCATTCGCCATTAATTTCTCTTTCAAGAAATCAGTAGTTTTACCTTGTGAGTAAACTAAATTTTTCAGGAATGAGAAATTATCAGAATTATGAAAATTAGAGCGAGAGGGAATGCATTGTTACCTGAGGATTGGAGTGCTGATTCCATCCTTGATTTTTTTGGCGGAAAACCGTTGTTGTTGATGAAGTCAAATCTTCATATAGCTCGGTGGCAGTGGTTCCCAGAATGTCAGAATTTCTCCACAGACTTCACAAGTCATGTAGGATTCCAGAACTTTGACACTTCTCTTGTTGTTAATCTTCATCACAGCTGTTAGCTCTTTGCCAGCAGGTCCATCTGGTCACGATCATGTCGGCCCTCCTTAAGGGAATGCATACCTCGCTTATGGGGCCATCGTCCTCTCGTCATTCCATCCTTGGTTGACACCATCTTCTCTATGAGACCTTAGCATCTGCAACATTTTAAAGAAAAGAATGCACCACCGGCGGGGCGGCATCCAGATGGCTTCTAGAGAGAGGGGTTAGGCCATGGTAGAAGTTCTGGATCAAGAGCCAGTCCTCCATACCATGGTGTGGACAAAGCAGCAACATACTCTTGCATGCTCTCCCAAGCCTCGGGAATAGATTCCTCGGCTTGTTGCGTAAAGCTGGAGATTTGTTGCAAAGAGCAGTCGTCTTGCCCATCGGAAAGAATTTAGCGAGAAAAGCATTGGAACATTTGTCCCATGTGTCTACAGCGTTGTCATCGTATAGAACCATTGCTTCGCTTTTCCTAGAAGAGAAAAGGGAAAAGACGAAGACGGATGGCTTCTTGGGTTATCCCCTTAATGGTGAAGGTGCCGCAAATCTCCAAAAATTGTTGGAGGTGAGCATTGGCATCCTCATGAGCTTTGCCACAGAACGGGCTAGCTTGGACCATCGTGATCAGAGCCGGTTTGAACTCAAAATTGAGGTTGGCATCGATCACGTCTGGCCCTATCGCTACATTAGCGGCAGAAGGAGCAGAAAATTCACGAATGGTCTTGTTGGCCATCGTGTAGATAGAATGAGATAAGAAAGAAAGAAGTTGAAGGAGATGAAGGAAAAAGATAAGAAGGACTAAGGAAAGAAAGAATGGGGTAAGATGGGATTCGCTAAGCGGGAGCTTAAGCGAAGATAAATTCGACACGAACTCAACCAATACACCGAATGCCTTCCCCGGCAACGGCGCCAGAAATGCTTGTGGTAGTTCTTAGCTTCACTAAAGATAGAGCTAGGCACTATCCCCGGTAACGGCCTAGAAATGCTTGTTGGCACTTTGCTAACGTTGTTACTAGGAGTAGACTATGAAATCTATTCCTGGCAACAGCGTCAGAAGTACTTGTAGCAAATCCGGTCAGTATACCTAAAGGAGCGAAGCTAAAGCAGCTATCTACTAGTGTCAAATGCGGTTGTCAATCCTGACACTAGTAGGAGCTAGCTAGAGAGGTTGCAATCTACCAAGGGGAGATTCTGCAAGCGCACAGAACTATCGTGTAGTAGCACTTCGCCTGGGAGTACCAGGTGTCGATTTATTTGATCCCAAGGGAAGGCTAGGGTGGTGGATGAGTTGAGTCAAGGAGGGGATGAGAGTCGAAGAAAAGAGAAGAGGGAAAAGGAGAGAAGGGGAGATGAAAGGCTAGAAAGAATATATAGGTGGCTAGGTAAGGATGAAGTGGATGGCTAAGGTAAGGTGGATGGATAGGTAGGTAAAGGGGAATAGGTTAACTAAAGGATAACTAAGATAACTAACTACTAGGTAACCACTAAGCAAGATAACTACAAAGCAAGATAGTTACGAAGCAGGGCAGGCAAAAGACAATAAAGCAACTAAGTTGAGTATAGTTTTATTCCTATCGTCAAGTATCGAGGCGTATATCGAGGCGTACTAGCCTTTGCCACTTAATTAGGTTGAACGCTAGCACAACGAGCCTTACTCTTAAACTGGGCCAACTACGTGGTGGAATTCAAGGCGCACAGGGCTATCACCACCTTCTTGCTACCACAGCTATCCGGGGGTCCAGCCGTATCTGAAGGTAAGTCTATAACTAAGCACCACGCTTAACTATATTCTCACTATCTCTACCCTAGCTTTGAATAGAGACACCCTTGCGGACGTCAGAGCAAATACTTGATTTAATAAGATAAACACTAAACTAACTAAGCAACCTATTGGCAAAGATCAAACACTAAGCTCACTAGAGATTAACTACTATGGCTAAGTGAATTGAACTGTAGGATAGCTAGGCACTCAAGCAATCAATCAAGTATACCACTCAATACTGATAAGTAGAATAAAGTAATACTTGAAATGATAGTACTAGAATATAGTAAAAGCTTGAGTAAACAAGAGCAAAACCTAAACTGGAGATGAAGGAAGACTCTTCCCAGCTCTAGAGCCGATCACTCGCACGCCTCTACTCTTGAGCTAAGCCTTGAGCAGCGCTACCGCGAGGGGCGAAGATGCCTTGCTCAACTAGCTACCTACTTGCCTAAGCTCTCTGAGCTTCTAACCTAACTCTCAACTTCTCTTGCTTGGTGTTGCTTTGCTTGAGATGGTACTGGTGTAAGGGATGAATGAAGAGGTGCCTCCAGGGGGGTATTTATAGCCCAAATGAGTGAGGGGGGTACTTATAGGGGGCAGCCAGCCGACCTAGGGCTAACCCTAGTGGCGGGCGCCAAACCTAGGTGGCGGGCGCCACCTCCCTCACCGTTGGATGCACCGCCTTGGCTTCAACGGCATCCAGGTGGTTGTCCGAGGCGGTTTGGAGGTCGGTTGCATGTCCTAGCAACCGACGTTCAGCCTTGATCCGCGCCACTCTCTCCTGAGCCGTCCGATGCCACTGACCTAGTGACCAAGGGCCAGGATTTGGCCCTGGGGAGATCACACGGATCGGTGATGTGGCAGGGGTTGCAACTTGGGCCAACCCAAGTGGCGGGCGCCACTTGTGCCTGGCGGGCGCCACCCCTCTTAGGCCCATTTGGGCCCTGCTGAGTGGGCTTGTCTCCCGGTGGGTCAAAATGTCCAAATTGGTTCAAATCCTGCATTCAAGTAAAATTCTATGGACATGTGGAATTTGGTTAGTTTGAAACCTATTTGGCTACATTTCATGCCTTTTCGGTGGATTTTAGGGTCAAATGTTGATGGTAAAACAGGTGTTTAAGGACCGTCAACAGAGGCCTAGTCCATTGAGCTCTTCTACAAGAACATTCAAGCGTGAGTACATTTCATTTGCATTTTCATTACCATGCATATCAAAAGAATTAAACTTTTGCATGACCAAATGATAACAATCCTCACGCTCACTCTTGGTTCCCTCATGGAGCGCACAAATGTTATCCCATAGCTCATGGGCATCCTTATGGTTCTGGACGCGGGTTAACACATCCTTGCAAATGTCTCTAAATATGATGTTTTTGCTTTTGCATTCCACTTCTCATTTTCCTCCTCATTAGGAGTGAGGCTTGTGCCCTCCTTGGGTTTGGCAAACCGGTTATCGCGGCTTGGCGGCATTTTACATCGACCGCCTCTAGGTACGACTCCATACGGATTTTCCAATATGGAAAGTCGTCTCCCTCGAACATGGGAGGTGGTCCATCACCTCTGGACATCTTAACTCTAGGCGGTTAAGCCTAAATCGAGAGCACGAGGCTCCGATACCAATTGAAAGGATCAAGATGCCCAAGAGGGGGGTGAATTGGGCTTTTCTAAAACTTTAGCACAAATTAAAACCTATCAAGCCCAATTAACCTCTTGTGCCTAGAAGTGTGTTTCTATATTCTACCGCACAAAAGATAATCACTATGCCACTTCTACTCTAGCAAGGCAATTCAATTAAGGATGAACAACAAGTAAATTGCGGAATTGAATTGCTCAAAGGTAAATGCGTATGTAAAAGAGTAGAGATGACACGACGATCTTTTTGCCGAGGTGTCGGCACACCCCCCTAGTCCTCGTTGGAGCACCCGCGCAAGGGTATCGCTCCCCCTTGATCTGCGCAAGGATCAAATGCTCACTATGAGCTGATTCTTCGCCACTCCGGCCCGGTGAATCGCTCACTACCGGTCACAAGCCAACTTGGGTCATCCACAAGTCCACCGGATGATCACCAAGCTCTTCGATCACCACCAAGCCATCTAGCTGATGTCGATCACCAAGAGTAACAAGCTAGAACTCTCACTTGACCAAGCCAAGGCCAAAGAGATGGATGGATGCACACTTGCTACTCAATTCTCACTAGGAGGTCACTAATTCTCGCGATTAGCAATTCTCTCAACCTCACTAGAGCTCTTGCTCTTCCTTGCTCTCTCAAGGTGTTTCTCAACTGAATGAAATGGCAAGAACACTCTAATGGAGGAGGGGGAGGAGTATAAATACTCCCCCAACCGACCATCAAAAAGAGCACTGCACAGCACGATTTTCAAGGGCATCGGACGCGCTGATGCCCCCGACCCAACGGTCAACTGTACTTTCTGTCAGACCTCTCAAAGGGACATCGGACGCTGGGCAGTGTCCAATGCCATCACATAGGACGCGTCCAATGTGATTCTGACCTCTCTGGAACCTCTCTACATGGACATCGGACGCTGGCCCTCAGCGTCCGATGTGCCCTCAGGGCACTCTCTCAGGAACAGTGGCACAGGCGCGTCCGATGTGACAACATCGGAGCATCCGATGCCACATCACCAGCACACTCAAGTCTGGGTGACATCGGACACGCGTCCGATGCCACTAAGGCCAGCGTCTGATGCCCGTAACAGGGCTAAAACGACTTCAGATCGCGACGCTGCCTTCACGACTTTTCATCCTCACGACATAAGGGCTCTCTCAACACTACCTAGGACTATGAAATAACAAGTGTGCACCACCACCTACCTCAATAGACTCATCTAGGTCAAGCTACTGATTCACGCTCCCCTTTATAGTACGGCCAAAGGAAAAACAAAGACCTAAGACAACCTAAGTGTCCTCCAACACCATATGACACTTGGCCTAGTTTACAACCGTCTTCGTCGTCCGTCCTTTGAAAACCGAAATGATTTCCATCGCCAGGGGACATGAACTCCATATGCCCGTATCGTCGCTATTACCATGACCTAACTCATCCCTGTTTCTGCAAAACACATGTTAGTCATAGTAATCTTGTGCTTCATCCAATCACCGAAACCCACTAGGGGCCAAGATGCGTTCTGGTCACCAAATTGGGAGGGACCTTATCAGATTACAAAGTGTGCTCCTAGCAATGCTTATTTCTATGAAACTTTAGAAGGGGTTGAATATTTCAGAGCAGTTAATGGGAAATATTTTAAGAGATATTATCCTAGTGTTTGGGTGGATCTATTATGATTTATCAGTTTAGTTGATAGACGATATGACCATATCTCCTTTAGACCAAAAATATAGCTGATATATATTGTATCGCCTTCAGCAACAGAGTAAATAGCCGATGCAAGAGAAGCATCGCCTTTAGTGCAAAAATATGAAATTGTGGATTTCTAAATTTAAAATACCTCGATGGGTCTAATCATAGAAAGGTCACGGAGAGACAGAAAAGCTTCATTATATTCACAAGCAGATTTCTTACAAGGAGATTGATCCTAACAATCTACTCGAAGACTTTATCCACTATGAAGACAGAAGGGGTGGCCTCTGCTATCTCCTCAGCTGCTCTGTCGACGCCATCGAAGTTCACCTCCATGGCATGACTGATTTCCGGGGTGATCTCGAGGTCACCTAAATCTTGGCCGGTGTAGGCCTGGGCGGCTCCAAGTGCCATGGCAGCACCATGGCAGACACCGTGGAGGGCAACCTCATGCACCCTCGCGGGGATGTTGTTTACCCTCTCAACAACGCTGTTGCCAGCAGCGTTCACGGAGGCGGCCGCCTCATTCCCTGCATCCTAAAGGGCCTCCAGACGCACGGTCAGGTCTACAAGATGGACAGAATGACGAACATCGAGAACACATCAAAAGCTAAAGAAAAGAACTTTAGTAAGAAAAGTTTCTTCGTGAAGAGAGAGGTTACCGGCGACGCGTGCATCAGAATCAGCACGCTGCTGAGCCGCCCGAGAGGCTTTCGCCTCTGCATCTTCCAGCGCCTTCTGAAGCTGGGCAATATGGTCCTCGAGAAGCAATTTCTGATGGTGGCCTCTAAGTGAAGGTTCCGCATCTTCGTCATTTGACGGTAATGGCGGGCGGCCGTCGACTCCGAACTCCCGGAGGAGGGAGTTTCCAATACCGACTCCATTCCTGGAGGAGGTCCCAAGGCGGCAGCAGCGTTGGAGGGACCTGCATCGGTCCTGGATGAAAAATGAGAAATATCAGATAAGATTCAAAGAGTCGATGAGGAAATATCAAGATCGACTAATGCAAGAAGAAACACACCGATAAGATTCAAAGAGCCGATGAGGAAATATCAAGATCGACTAATGCAAGAAGAAACACACCTAGTGCGGCGCTGGGGACGACGATAGGAATCCACTTCCTCCTCTGTTGGACGCTTGCCGTGGTTGGGATTTGCCATTGGTAAGGGAGAGGAAAAAGAGGGTTTTCTTATGAAAGAAGAAAGGCTATTGGAATGAAAGGTGAAGATGGCAAATGATTATGCTCTGAGTACGGTTGAAAGTGGAGGCAGAGTTGGGATTTATACTAAAAAATCAATCTCTGAAGACGAAAAGACGTTGTTTCATACTGTGCGTGTAGAGTAATAGAGTGAGGTGTTAAATCATGGTGCGGTTTCCCGAGAAGGAGTAGCCATTTCACATGCATTAATCAATCGAGATACTATCTGATGAAGAATCTTTTGAGCCATAATCATTTGAAATGTCGAAGGATGGATGGGAAGGAAGAAAGAAAAAGACTCAAATTTTGGAATGAAACGAATTTCATATCAAAATTGGGGGGCATGTGTTTACACCAGATTTTGGACCAAAAGGGATTGTTATTTTGTAAGCACAAATGGCTGATTTATTAGAGAAAAATCGGCCAGAAAATGAAAGAAGTCTGCTTGGGTCCAGACGCGACCAGAAGAATTCATATGGACCGGGTATGATGGGCTTTGAAGACTTGTCGGGCTCGGCCAAGGAGTTCAAGACCGGTTCGTCATCTTATTAATTTGTATCCTAATCACGTTAGGATAGGAGTTTGTCGAGTTATAAATAGCCAAAAACCCGATTTTTGTAAGAACAATCTTGAATCAATCAATACATCGGCCACCGGCCAAAACCCTAGGAGTAGGAGTAAGGTAGAACTCGGCGGAACCTTCAATCAGGCAGGGCTGCATCGGCTCAGACCGACCTCCGGCTTGCTTGTAAGTTTCACCAATGGAAAACGAGGGAGCCCCACGCAGATGGACTGCACAGGCACAACATTAAGGCCAAGAACGAAGGCATTTTCCGCCAAAATAGGCAACCTAGATCGGCCCGCGCATCCCAACGCGGAATTGGAGGATGGGGCTCGCACGCAGGTCAACGCCGAGAGCAAAAGATTAGGAGAAATGGAGCACACACAAGAACGAAGGCCACACGGATGCAAGAACGAAGGCCAAATACAGCAGGTAGAGGAGGGGGCGGCGAGGGAGAAGATGGCGATGGCGCACCAGATCTAGATACGGCGGAGACCCAGGAGAGGGAAGAAGCAGGCGGCCAAAAGCGCAGCCGGCAACGGCGACTGGACAATCACAGTAACACGGAAGAAGGAGAGCGAACCTGGAGCCCACTTTATATATGAGAAGCACAAGACGGGAACACCGAAGCAGAGGAAGCAGCTCCCAAGAGAGAGAGCCGATCGAAGCAGAGCAAAAGCAAGAACCTTTGGCTGTTTCTGCTTTAGAGCAGGAGTGGACCAAAACAATCAGAGCCGCAGCAGCGAGAATCAAACAGCGGAGGTTATTTTAGGCGACGTGTTCATGTGTTCTATGTAGAATTTCGTTGAAGAATATAGGGTTAAATTATTACGTAGGCAAATCGAGGATTGCTTGCCTATTGCACCACTGCTCAGATTCGTCACTGGTAGTTTGTAGATTCTAGAATATAAATGATGACTTCATTCGTACATTTACTTTTGGATTCTGTCACTTTCTAGTACGTACAGTTTTTGGGCATATTGATTTTTTTTTGACATATATATTAGGCCATTGAGACTGATGACCTCGGATTCCCAAAAGGAGCAGTGAGGTATATCTTCTAGGTAGTGATTAAGATATCTCCACAGTTATGCTTGAATCTTTTACTCAGTATATACCTAAATTATACCACCTATGTTACTTGCTCTGCCCTCTCAATTTTTCATAACTATGTAAATTGGTATTGTCTGATAGTAACTGGCTTCTCAAAACAACTTGATCCAAATTATGATAAATTGTGGTAACTCACCATTCTCGTTAACAGCTTGAGTCATTCAGATTCTCACAATTATTTCATGATGAATTTGACTCTTCATAGTAACTACTTTGTCCAAAATAGCTCAACCCAAATTATGGTAACTTCTCATCCTAATTATTGTCTCTAGCAAGTCAATTTATCGTATGGCACAATTTCCAAATCATCCATGTCTTTGTTGGAGATTTCCCCATGGCCCAAATGCCCCAATAGATCTTGGCTGGATGCTATTGCTATTGCTTGTGATATGTGAGAATTTTATTTTCAACTATTGCATAATCATCAAATTTTGTCTTATTTCTTTCTTATTTTACAGCAACTGTACGAACTACACTAGATAGAGTATAGTAAGTTTGCCCATACAATTCACCTCTATGTTTCATTCTGTTTTCAAATTCTCGTAAGTCTGAAGCCATATTTTACCATAATTGTATCTTGGTATGTAGTATTTCTTGCTGCTTTTACAGTAACTATATGAACTCCACTAGATAGAGTATAGTAATTTTGTCCATACAAATCACCTATCTCCACTATTGAAGTGTTAGTTTTATTCTGTTTTAAAATTCTTGTATGTCTGAAGCCATACTTTATCCTAATTATATCTTTGGTATGTCGTATTTTTTGCTGCTTTTACAGTAACTATATGAACTCCACATAGCAATTTTACTCATACAAGTTTCTATGATATAGATGTTTTATCATTGGAACGTATCTAGTGCAAACCATAGTCTTCGTGAAAACCCGTGCAAACTACAACAAAAAAGTTGTTTTAAATTCATCAAAAAAATCACACATGTAGATGATATGATGGTACACAATCTTATAAAATATGTAGTCCAAAATCGAATTCATTTGTGAGATAAAAAATAACAAATTTTAACAAATCATGTGGAGAACTTTCTGGCTTGAAATTTGTTATTTTTATAACTCACAAACGAAGTCTAGTTTGGACAAGATATTTTACAAGGTTGTGTATCATCATACCATCTTACATGTGTGATTTTTTGTGTGAATTTAGACGATTTTTTTACCGTGGTTTACACGGTTTTTCACAAAGTCTGTGGTTTGCACTAGATATGTTTCCTTTATCATTATATTATATATGGTCACTTTCACCAGATTTAGGCAATGTGATAAATCAGTGCTTGGTAAACCGTGCAATGACTGATATGGCCATTAATCATGCTTTTCTCTTTTATCCAAATGCATATTATAGTAAATTTGTTTTTTTCTTCCAAGTGATTTACTGAATTCGAGGTGCACCACCCATCCTTTCTCAGCGTTCGTGTGTTCCATACACACAGACACAAGCAAGCGGTGGCATCGATGATCGATCCATCTAGGCAGCGGAGACTTGCCCTCACATTAGCAGAATAGCAGATGCAGAAATTGCTAGTACTCATTCAACCTTGAGGCAATCCATTGGATTAGGATTTGATTTGATTATTTCTTACCTTTATACATGTACATTTTTTAGTGTTTTTCAGTTGGCGTGGTTAGCCGAAAAAGATTTACTTTTTATTGCTTGTATGGATTATGATATGAATATATTTAGAATTATTTTATAGTAAATTGATTACCTATCATTGTGGACGGCAAAACTAAAGCATGTTGGTCATGAGAAAAAATGTAAATTATGGTAACTCTAATCGTAATTACCATAGTAGTTATGGTAAATATATTGACACACAAATATGGTAACTTCGTCCAATGATTGTCACAAGCTATTCTTCTAAATACTTACATTCATCTTAGTGCACATATCTCGTAAAATCAAATATATACACAAGTTATGTCTGAGTAATATAATAAAAAGTTCTCGTAAATATTGAGTTCATGAGGTGATCTCCCATGAATACTGTTTTTATTTCTTTTTATTTCACTGAGCCCATTTTGTTTATCATGTTTTAGTTTGACTGATTAGAGTTGTTGGTTTGCATCCTGTTCTTCTAAGCTTTGTTTTGTCTGATTAGCCATGATGCATGATGCATTGAGGGTTCATCTTCATGTTGTTGCCGTATATGTTAATGGGCAACGTATGCTATACAAACTCTCTTCCCATACAAACTATACAAACTACGACCATCACCGTTAGATCGTCATCCGATGGCTGCAACCAAGGGTGGGAATCATTAGCAAATAGGCCCCCCGGCCGCTGCTGCGCTGCTGCTGCCGCGCCCTGCTGCCATGATGGCATACGTTGATAATGATTCTCACCTTGGTTGCAGCCATCGGATGACGATCTAACGGTGGTGGTCGTAGTTTGTATGGGAAGGGAGTTTGTATAGCATACGTTGCCATGTTAATGTTATCGAACTTAGTAATCCATATTATTGTTTGGTATATTATCGTAACTTGGATTTATTATGCTTGTCAGGTGGGATTTTATTAGTTCATTCAGCTGATGCAGATCGACAATTGATGATTTCGTCTTTTTGCAACCGCTGCACAAATACAAAGTGTTCTGGAGCGGCTTCAATTCTATATCCCAACTGTTGGGCTTAGTTAGTGTTCGATCCACAGCCATGGGAGATGTTCTAAATGATTTGTCACAAATTCTGTATGTAAATACATAATATAGTTGATGTCCTATTACTATCAGTGTGCCATGTTGGATTGTGAATCTCTTAGCTCAATTATTTTGTTGCACGTATGTTTGCCTTGACTCTCTGTTGTCTATATGTATTATTTGTCAAACCTCAACTATAGTATACCCAATATATTTTAGTATATATATTCTAGTAAATAATTCTCAAAAAAATCTAGTAAACATATTATCGTAAAAATCTAACTAGTAAGAGTAGAAAGGCATATATTTTAGAAAAAATTCCAAGTCTAGTAAATTCACTTTTAATATAATGGTAATTTGGTCCTTTTGAAAGCTTGGCCATATCCTTCAAACATGCATGCGTTGACTTCAGTGACGAGCGACCGTGAAAATTGCTTCTCTAGCCGCATAGTGATCACAGTAATTAGCGATATTAATTTGCATGCAGCTTGATAAAACCGGCATGCTGGGTGCACCTGCTGGGTGTATAAACCGACCTGGCTACAGAATATGGTATTCTATAAGGCGAGTCTAAATAGGACGTTTCATATTCCAGTTTTCAAGACGTAACACTGAGAATGAAATATGGTTTCTTAATGCATAGTTTTATGTCTCAATGTCATAGTTGCATTGTGCTGTGATCAAATATGCCAGTCCACTATATAGCCAACCTTGCCAGCCGCAGGCAAGAACTTCAGCATCGAACTGCATATGCCAAATCTAGCTAAACCAGAAAAAAAAAACAAATAATTGTTGTTTTATCATTTTCTCCAGAGCCATTTTCACCCTGCATGATTGATATTTACATGGTTGCAATCCAATGGCAGCATTCACATCCATGGAGACAAAATGCAGATAGAATTCACAAATGCAGATACGATTCAGAAGTGCAGGTAGGATTCACATTCACATCTCAGATAGCATTCCGGCAAAAATTGAGGCGGCATATACATAGCATTCAGATAGCACGCATGCACTGCTTTTGCCAGAAATCAGTAACGAGCTCTAAAACTTGATCAAATACTGCAATTGCCAAACAGCCAATGGTGTTCCCTAAAACTTTGGCAATTGCAGGCATCAAAATGAACTATTTGCGTAGGCATCTGTACACATCATTTGAACTAATTTAACTGGCCTGCAGATATTATATTACCATAGATAACTGGAACAGCTCGACAAGTGCACCCTGCACAAAGGAAAATAACTGGAACAGATAGATTCCTCTAGCATTCAGGTTTAATGTAGATGAACCATTTAACTGGCATAAGATATATGCCCCATATAGTGCATACAGGTTTAATGTAGAACTATGATATTGCTCAGAAAGAAACACAAACCCAAAAGCATCAACTATGATATCTGTCTAGTATTCCCAGACCAAAACACAAACCCAAAAGCATTGAAAATTCTTATATAATCTGCCACAATTGTTCTTCTCCTGATCCTGGTAGATACAAGATATAATATGGTACAGTTTACAACAATGCTCTATCATCCAACTCCAAGAATCCAATGCGTTGAACAACTTGCACAGATCGAAATCAAGAACTACTTGCAGCCATCTAAAGAAGTACTTGAAGCCATCAAAATCATTTACTTGTACAGATCAAAATCAAGCGCATAGAGGGAAAATTGGGGGTATGGCCGCCCATCCTACTCCTTGCGGCAGGCAGAACAGGGAACAGGGTTGGCACAGCAGGGCAGGAACTCGAACCATTGGTCAGATGTTACAACGATAGATAATATACATCTACAAGAACTTAATATGCCCTGAAAAACAATATACGCAATTTGTTAACTGAATATTTATGGAATATTTTAGCTTTACACTAGACATTCCAATCTTGGACATGAAATCCTAATGCACACAATCATTGTAGTGCGTCAAAATTCTGTTTAGAAAAGCTGCAGAGGCGACTCAGCCAACATCAGCACTTGTTCTAACCATTTAATATTCAGAGCTTAATTAAGTTTGGCTGATAGAAAAACATCGTTCCCAGCTGATTTGTATGTATTAAAGCCAGAAGAGTAGCTCGGAACGAAAGTCTACCATCTCACGTCACCCTCCCCTGTTCCATTACTTACTGCTGCCCAAGGTTATCTTTCTAGGGCTCTACCCAAAAAAAGTCTAGCACCAGAGGCAAGTAATGAAATCACTTAAGAATAAGCTTGCTGCCGTATGATGAGTTGAATCAAGCAATGAAGCACCATACGCTAAAAAGACAACATGAATTAGGAAGGAAATACATTAACTGAACTGCAGTTTAGTTTACACAACATCACTTATAAAACATACAATAAATAGAAAGCCATGAAAAAGACTGGAAACTAGCATTTTACAGCCAAAATGCCACAGGATCTGAAAGGAATAAATAATCCTTGGTGATTTCTTCAGGCACCTTGTAGCATTGCATCCTACAGGTCTCACCAGTTGTCAGATCACCATTGTCATCGTAGCAGAGAGAGAATGTCGTCAACCGGTAACGATAGCTCCTCATGCAGCCCTCCTCCTCAAGCTGCTTAGAGTCGGCGGTGCTGTCTCCTTCCTTCTCGTTGGAATCCTTGCTTTGAATGATATCCCTGTTGTTAAGCTCCTCAAGCTTATCAGGATCCTCCTCATTGGTATCCTTGTGAAGCTCCTCAAGCTCATCACGATCAGTAGTGTTTAAGTCGTCTCGGATGGAGACACACTGCACAAGGCAAAAATCACTTCCTCCCATGTGTACAAGAGTAGCGCCTACATGAGTCTCATCTGGGTCATCACTGAACAGCTTCTCTTTGCTGAGCTTCGATGCAGGAGGGGTGCTAGCCTCCTCCTTGGAGAAGGAGGAGGAGGAAAGGTGTCCAAGTGTGGCCGGGTCTTTGGAGAGCCCGACA
Organism: Coix lacryma-jobi var. lacryma-jobi; assembly: GCA_009763385.1. Classification (NCBI taxonomy): domain Eukaryota; kingdom Viridiplantae; phylum Streptophyta; class Magnoliopsida; order Poales; family Poaceae; genus Coix; species Coix lacryma-jobi. The sequence goes on along the minus strand of CM019823.1, from coordinate 64,855,025 downwards.
AACGCATCCAGACACTGGACAAAGTATGCACGTTCGGTGAATGGCAGCGACCACTCGCCTAGTCGTGTCCACACAAGCTCCGTCCCCTCCACCATGTCGACCTTGTCGGTGTGTAAGGCAAAGGTGGAGGTGCTGGTGCTGACAAGGATGACATGTTCATCAGGGTGCACGGCATACGAGGTGACGTCGGTCCTCTTGAAAGGGGGGCCCTGGAACACGAGCCACGACCAACTAATCATGGCGCTGGTACGATCTTCCTGCCGCGGGGGCCAGAGCAGCTTTAACGAGAGCGCCTTAACAGCTAATGTGTCCACAGCGAAGAGCACGTCGCCGACAGAGAGGAAGATGGGAATGTCGTGACACAACTCACCGGGGCCGAAGTTGACGCCCCGCGTGCGGACGTCGATGATGTGTTGGATGCCGCATGCCACCGAATCGTCCCAGCTATTCCTCTGATGCGCCATAAAAATCTTGGTGCCAACGGCGGCAAAGGAAATGGGATCCCCACGCGGCGCTTCTATTTGAATGAAAGGCCGAGGCAAGCGCCGCGGTATGGTGGTGCCTGCTGATTTTGGTGAAGTCCTCTGAAGGGGGGAAGTCCTCTTGCGGGGAGGCACGGGCTGCAGGTTTAACTCGCGGATGCTGTATCCCCACGGCCAGTCATCAAAGATGAGGTAGAGGCGCTGCCCCTCACCGCGCGGCCGCTTTCGAGATGGCATCCTGCTCTGCCTTCGTCACCAACCGGAGCACAACGCCTTAGATCTGATTGATTTGGTTCGGCCAGAGGTATGTTGGTCCCTGCGATTTGAATCCGAAGAATGAATGGATTGCCAAACAGAAATCAATCAAGCACAATCATCCTCCTATGGCTACACAACCCAACATATCAAGTATCCAAATCTGAATCGAGGAGAACAAAGGGAACACATCAGGTAAGCACCTACGAGCCGAAGATGGTGCCGCGGCAAGGATGTCCAAAATCTGAATCAAGAAGCACCTACGAGCCGAAGATGGTGCCGCGGCAAGGATGTCCAAAGTCTGAATCGAGAAGAACAGAGGGCATCAGGTAGGCACAGCCGAACATGGTGCGCGAAGGTGACTAGGTGAAGACGAGGGGGCGGCGGCGGTGTTTAGATACCGAGAAGGCGAGAAGGGATTGGTGGCTTTATATACGAGGAAGCCCTAGAAAAAGGAGCGGACGTCGTGGGCTTTTTTATGAAATGCGCGCCTTAATTCATGGGCCGCTCGTGAGGAGACAGACGTCCGTCCTGGAACTCATGGGCCCCGACTTCCCTGGGCTGCAGCCTTTTTTTTCTTTTCCTTTTTTTTTCTTTTCTCATTGACTTTCCGGTAGTTCTTTTTGAGTATACTAGGTAAAATGCCCGTGCGTTGCAATGGTAAAAAATCTTCAACAAGAAATTAAGTATAAACATGTAATATTTATTATAAAAATAATATTTTAAGTGTCACCTTTTTGGTACTTATCAACGCTTCAACCAGAAGATTTTTGGACTGTATTGACTCTACACAAAAAACATGGAGCAACCGTCCATTGAGCCAGGATCTCAAAGTGGAGTAGTTAATTTAATTAGATTTACTTGGACTTACCTTAACCCTTAAAATCGTCTTCCTACTATCCTCTTTCGCATGCTACATCAAATAGCTAACATATAATTTCCATTCTTGTTGTTCAAGTTCGCTCTTTGGAATAGTATACCGTGCATTGCAACAGGAGAAAATATGATCATGCACATTGCTTGTGTGCAAATTAATTAAGGAATTTACAAATTTAATGATATAGAAAACATATAGCCTAACACAAAAAATAAATATTTACTTGATTCCCTTTCTTTATCATCTATAGCAAAACATACCCGTACATTGCACCAGAGCTTACACGACGTATAATTTATCATCATGTACTTGTGCCACGTGTCGTGCATCATAAGTATTATTGCGTTTTTACATAAAACTATCTATATTTGTTTGGTTTAATTAAGAAAATCTTGTTTCCATTAAATATCTATTTAATTTATACTTTTATCTCCATCCGTTATTTTTAACTATGAAGATGAGCTTTACTCTTTATTGGATACTTTTTTTCGTTTAAATATGTTGCGGCTGAGGCAGATGAAAATTTTGTCCAACTATTTAAATAATAAATTATCAAAACTGATTTTATTAATAGCACCAAAGGCTAAATCACAGATATAAATTTTTTGGGGTTCTATGAGATAGATTTTTAGAGGCTAACACTAATTTAAACTGAAGCTTTATCATAAAACATGAATATTTAAATAATGCATCATTTTGAACAAAGAAGCTCAAAACGAATTATTCATAATGGAAATATGATAATTGTTTTTTTTAAATTATTATAAAACAAGATAAACCCAACTTATCTAATTACCCCATCTTACATGTTTAGTTTCTGAACCATCCATTATATACATTCCTAAATCTCATCGAGTTAGATTCTCACGACGGAGCCCCTTCCATTTTTTTTATTTCTATAAAATATAGATATATAAATTACTATATATAAAAGTAGTAAAAGAAAACCTAAGATACGTAAAAACCAAGCAGAAAAAACTTCAAAAGCCTTGTTTTATTACTTTATAATAATATATTTCAATCTGTAAATTGTGGACTGTAGTATAACTTGAACTAAATTGTATGTCAATCTTTCGAAAGCATATGAATTAGAATGGGTTCGTGTGTACAACCAATTAAGCATGAAATGTTGGCACGAAAAACATAACAGACAGAAAAAGAAAAAAAATGTGAAGGGTAGACGGAGCCACGGAGGAGGAGACGGAAAAACGAAAAAAATAAGAAACATACACTCGTACAGCAGCAGGGCTCCACTTTGACCTCCTTTATTTTGTTTTTCTATTCCAGCGTTTTGGAGTGGTAACTTGTATCGTGGAACCGCATACCCACGCGACCCGCATCTCTTCAACCACCACCGGCCACTGCGCATGCCATCTCCAACTTCCCACCGCATCCGCGCATCCGCACGCCTCCGTGCCGAAGCATCCCGTCCCGGTGTCACACACTCACACGGGCGACGCGAGTAACCAGCGCGCAGCGGATCTCGGAGAAGGGAGCGGATTTCAGAGTACTTCTGCTCGTGGCCTCGCGACGTCTCTGGTATCCCCACGCCGGCCTCTGCTTCCGGCCTCCAGCGTTCCTCGTGTAGACCTCCGTTCTTGTCGGTTGCTGGTCCCCGTGCGGCCTACACCCTGTCCGACGTGCTGAAGATCTAGCCAGTTGTGCGCGTAGCTCGCCGCGCACGCGCGCGAGGCGCCGACGCGAGAATAGGCGCACCCTGACCGACGAGGGCAGAGACAGCGGCAGCGGTGGACCTCGCTGGCGGCGGCCCGGGCACCGCGGGCAGCGTGGATGCGCGACTCTATCTGTGTTTGATTCTCTATTTATTGTCAATTCCAATCTTTCTCCGATTTCCTCTTCGATCGATTTGTGTTTTGTATTTGTATTGTATTCGATTTTGTATTAGATTCGAATCAATTTTGGGAAGGAAACTTCAGAGAGATTTGGATTGGTAGTGTCTGTTAGGGAACAAATAGTGTAGATCTTGGTCGATTATTAACTCTCGGTTAAAGACTCTATCTCTTGGTCAATATGTTTTCCTTATCGGTTAGCGTCACAGGAGAAGAAAATTGGTTTGTTGTGCGTTTGGTGTACTCGATCTGACGTTCATGTGCTTTCTGGTTTTGGAATTGGCTTTGGTCTCTCCACTTGGATTGGAATTGGTGTGGGACACGAACTTCCGACTCTGCGTTTAGGATCAACTTAGAGTCTGAATTTTTTTAATTGATCTCTACGGCGCCGGTCTGTCCTTATATGTAGACCAGACGAAAAAAAGTTGGACCAAAAAAGAGGCAGAAATTTTGCCTCTTTATTATTATATATATATATTCCGGATCTCTCTGTTGTAAACAGATTAGGACTTCTAGTTATCTTTACATTCACAGAGTTAGTTATAGGAGGCCATACCAAAAAATGGTACCAAAAAAGAGGCGGAAATTTTTGCCTCTTTATTATTAGGTATAGATATATATATATAAATATAAATAATAATAATAAATAGGTATAGATAGGTATAGATATAGATATAGATATAGAAGATATAGATATAGATACGACGTCGACATGCACCCATGTAGCGATAATGGATTGGAAACCTCACGGGCAAACGACAAACCCCCATGACCGACCGAGTCTGCCAACGATGCTGCTCCTGCCAACTTTGGATTTGTTTCCGGATCTCTCTGTTGTAAACAAATTAGGACTTCTAGTTATCTTTACATTCACAGAGTTAGTTATAGGAGGCCATACCAAAAAAATGGTACCAAAAAGAGGCGGAAATTTTACCTCTTTATTATTAGGTATAGATATATATGGTCAGTTCACTAATCCTAAACTCCAGGTAAGACCCACTGTCTAATTCTTGCAGATACATGGGTGTGTGCCGAGTCTCGAGTGATGAGTGATTGTCAACGGGTTTGATGCGCATGTTCTTTGGCTTGTGTTGTGCAGATGTCGAGCATGGAGACAGTGATCGAGGACAAGGTGAAGGTCAAGTAGAGACGTGCCGTGCCGATGGACCAGGAGTGGTGAAGGGCGGGCGTGAGGCTTGGACTGAGGGACCGGTGGCCTGAGGATCAGCTGTGGTGGCTGACAGCCTGGGACAACGACGAGCGGAGACTTACGGGGCATGGTGTTGCTCGGGTCGAGCACCTGGGGGTGTGTCGGTGGTGGGTGGGCACGGGCGGTGCGGTGCACATCCTTCTACAGTGTCGGTTTGGTGGTAGAGCCAGAGAAAAACCACCAGGTGGACGGTTTCCAGGTTTGGGCCACAAAACCTGGGTGCTGCGGGTTGCCGAGTTTAGGCCACAAAACTCGGGCTGAGGACGGTTTCCAGGTTTGGCCTCAAAACCTGGGTGCTGGCAGGTTCTGAGTTTGGGCCACAAAACTCAGGCGATGGGCGGCTGGTTTCCCGGTTTAGGCCTCAAAACCGGGGGTGGACGTGAAGGCCTGGTTTCCCGGTTTCGGCCACAAAACCGGGGGCGGAGTCCGGGAAAAGGCGAGCAGAGCGAGGCGGCACGTGGCGGCAATCGGTGAGTTGCGTCGAGGCAACGCTACCAGTTGTGCGGGCGTGGCCGTCGGATCAACATTATCTTCGGGTGGTCCAGGATAGCCTTAGGGTTTGGTAGTCGCTCTGTAAATAATTAGGGGTAGAGTGGAATAGAATTAGGATAAGTAGGGGAGACACCCCCTCCCAAACTATGTCAGTCATTTGCTATTCTCCATAGGGTTTCTGCTCTCCCATTCCCTGCTATAGCGAACTGAGATCCACAGAGAAGACAATCATACCTCTATGCCCCCGTTTGATTTTGAGGAAGTGAGACCGTGTCGGGGGTCCGCAAAGGGGTACCCCCAATCAACGCAAACAAATAGGTTAAACCTAGAACACCAATTAATAATAGGCCTAACCCCTGAAAAAACCAAACCCCCCGAGGCCTACAATGTGGCCCACCAAGCCGAGCCCTCCAAGCAGGCCGTCTCGCCCGAGCCCTCCAAGCCAGGCCTCGGGCGAGCTCTCGTTCTCCGTCTCGCCCGAGCCCTCCAAGCCAGGCCTCGGGCGAGCGCTCGTTCTCCGTCTCGCCCGAGCCCTCCAAGCCAGGCCTCGGGCGAGCTCTCTTCTCCGTCTCGCCCGAGCCCTCCAAGCCAGGCCTCGGGCGAGCTCTCCCTCCAGGCCAGGCCTCGGGCGAGCTCTCCACTGCCCTTGAGCCCCACAGCCAAACACCACACCTCGAGACCCCACGCGGGGACCTCGAGCCCCTCTGGCACAGCAGCCTATCCCTCGAGACGCTACATACTTCCCTCGAGCGGCGCAGACATCGGATGCCAGCCCCATACAGCGCATTTAATACCCTCACCTACCCCCGTCACGTCTTCGGGACGCAGCACGTGCCACAGTGGACCGAAGGCAGAGTCAATCCCTTTTCACCACCGGCATGGGTAAAAGGCACAAGTACACACTGTTAATCATACCCCCACACTGTGGCACGCCCTGTCACATCTCGAGGCCCGAATTCTCGCTGTATGGCCGAGTTCTCCGGAGCTTGCCCATACCTGCGGGAGCTCGAGCCCCCCGTAGGCGCTACCTCGAGGCCGGCTCTGCGCCCCTCGAGCCCTAACTGCTCTCACGCTATTGAGGACAGGTACCCCAAGACCCGGAGGGACCTCGCCGCGTCCTGTACGTTCCGGGATGGGTGCTGTACGGCTTCCACCTCGCCACGCCTCCACGTCCGCGCCCGGGATGGAGGCCACGCCCCAAGGACGCCTCAACAGCAACGCCCACGTCGGCTACAATGTCTTCGACAAGACAGGGTTCCTACCCTACTTCGTATTGGGCACAGTACGCCCCGACACCTGTAATACCTTGTGTAACCCTGGCCTCCCCTTGCTCTATAAAAGGGGACACCAGGGCCCTCATTCCGCCGGTTACAACACGTTAGAACACATATACACCACACACTCAAGTCCGGACTCCGGTCCACGCTCATCGAGCTTGTATTCGCCCCTGTACAAGCACTTAGGTGCAAGTAATACAAGAACATCCTCCCCCGCTGGACGTAGGGCCTTCTTTGCCCGAACCAGGATAAATCCTTGTGTCATCTTGCATCACCATCCAGGAAGAGAGCACGCGATCATATTACTCGTTGGTGTCATACCCCCGGTTTCGAAACACCGACAGTTGGCGCGCCAGGTAGGGGCCTTCGCGTGTCGAGTCGGTTTCTCGCTGTTTCCTGGATGGCTGCTTCGACTCCTTCGTTCTCTGCCGGTGCCGTCATCTGGTTCGGGAGCCTTGAGTTCCTGGCCATCGACAACGGCAACGAGCCGACCTTGCTCTCCATGGAGGGCCCGAGTGGAGGGCGTGTCACGCCACCCCGTGCGAGGAGCGTGGCACGTCGCCCACACCACCACGCGTCGCCACCCCGTGAGCGGCGCCGTCGTTACCGTCGTCGCCAGGCACAGGCCGTGCCGGCGGCGTACACCCACTTCCCCGTGGCCGGCGCGGAGTTCCCAAGGAGGAGCCTGCCCGGCGCACGGCCGGAGACTTCCAGGGCGCGCCCGCGCCCGCCCAGCGACTTCGCGTTCATCATGCGCACGGACCAGGAGCCAGGCCAGAGGCCTCCGAGCCGTGCACCGTCGACGCCACCCAGCCTCCTCCCGCACGGGGTATACCGCGCTCGACGCCGGCGGTTCCCGTTCGGCCTCGACAACTCCGCAGCAGCCTACGCCCGCCAGCTCAACGAGCGCCGTCGGGACCGACCGCCAGCAGGCCAGGAGGAGCGCCCGGGCGTGCTACTGCAGGCCATGGCCAACCTGGAGATCGTCCCCCGCGTACGTCGACCGCGGCTTCACGCGAGCCATCGAGCCTCCCCGGCGATCCACCGTCGGAGAATGGTACCGCGAGCTGCGGTCCCAGCATCTGCCAAGACGGCACGCCGTCGACAGCTCCGACTCCGACGAATACGACTACCACGACCCCGACCTCTGGGATCCCACCAGGGAGTGCTTCCAACTCGAGGGGGTCGCATGCGATACCGAGGACGAGGGCGACGACGGCAGGCCAGCGCTCGATCTAGAGGGCCCAGCGACGTGGCCGCGGCAGGCGGATCACGTGTTCAGGGGAGGACGAACCTCCAGCACCGGCTGTACCGCCTCAGCACGACGACGGTCGGGCGGCGCAACTCGCGCAGGTGCAAGAGGCAATCACCAAAGCCGAGGAAGAACGGCGACACCTGCTGCAGCTCCGGCAAACCCTGATGCAGGAACCACCCCAGCCCCGAGGAGCCGGAGCTCGAGGTCGGGCTCGAGAGGTCCACCGGCGGATCCTCGAGGACGGGGCACCAGCACGCCCCGAGGTATGCTTCCCGCGAGCCGGGCAGAACGTGGTGGCGGCGGCGATGATGCTCCGTGACCTGCCCGCCGTCTCCAACCCCGACGCCAGGCGCATGCTCGGGGAAATGAAGAACCTCCTCGAGACAGCCGCTGTGCAACAGCCGAGAGCTCGGCGTCACGCCGGCGCGGAGCAGCCTCGGGGAAGCCGGCGGACACGCCCCGCAACGAGCGCGAGGCATCCGTCCACCAGCCGGACGCCTCTCGAGCTAGGCCAGTCCGCGAACGGATCGTCGACAACCGGCCACCTCGAGACCCCAACGACGCCCGCAACGACATCAACCGCCGGCGCAAGGACAAGGGGGCCAGGAGCGTGGCTATAGCGCCCATCGAGGGGGGCGCTACGACAGCGACGAGGACCGGCAAGTCCTCGAGCCCCGGGCCCCAGAGTCTTCAGCCGGGCCATCCGCAGCTCAACCCTCCCCGACCGCTTCCGACCGCCGACCAACATCGTGAAGTATGACGGGGAGGTCGAGCCCAAGCTCTGGCTCTCGGACTTCCGCCTAGGCTGCCAACTGGGCGGAGCAAAGAACGACGACCGTGTGATCATACGCCAACTCCCACTTTACCTCTCGGACACCGCCCGCCGGTGGCTCGAGGGGCTCCCGCCGGATCGGATCGATGACTGGGCCGACCTAGTCAGGGTCTTCGACGGGAATTTCAAGGGGACCTGCGTGCGCCCAGGCAACCCCTGGGACCTACGGCGTTGCAGGCAGGCGGCGGACGAGCCCCTCCGCGACTTTGCTCGGCGGTTCTCGAAGCAGCGCCTCGAGCTCCCCCACGTGCCTGACGAGGACGTCATCTCAGCGTTCCTCGCGGGCACGACATGCCAAGAGCTAGTTCATGAGCTAGGACGCTACCGTCCCAGGACGGTCGAGGACCTGATGGATCGCGTCACCAGCTTTGCCTCGGGCGACGAAGCAGTGGGGGCCTTCTTTGGCCGTTCCACGGACAAAGGTAAGGCGGTGATCGCGCCGGAGGGCTCGAACAAGGGCAACGACGCCAAGAACGACAACAATAAGCAAAAAAGAAGAAGAACAAACGCAAGGGTCAGAAGGCGAAGCGCGACGCCAATGACGACGACGACGAAGAGGTGCTCGCAGGCGCCCTCGAGCCTAAGAAGCCCCGAGGCCCCCCTGACGGGGCTGTTTTCGACCAGATGCTCGAGGATCCCTGCACTTATCACAGGGGCCCCGTAAATCACAAGTTAAAGGACTGCCGACTGTTGAAAGGCTACTACTCCAAGCTCGGCGATAAGAAAGAAGACGCGCTCAAGGGCAAGGATAACAATCGGCGCGGCGGAGGGGACGCGGACGGCAACTTCCCCCGGTGCGCGACTGCTACATGATCTACGGGGGACGCCGACCGTCGGGCTCTCAGCTCGAGAAAGAAAGAAGGAGCGCCGGGAGATCTTTGCACTCGGCCACGACGCCCCCGGTACCTTGACTGGTCTGATGCGCCGATCACGTTCGACCGTGACGACCATCCGGACCGTGTCATCAACCCGGGAGCGTACCCCCTCGTCGTCGACCCCGTCATAGTCGACGTGCGGTTCTCCAAGGTGTTGATGGATGGGGGCTCGAGCCTCAACATCATATACCTCGAGACCCTCGACCTCCTGGGGATTTCAGAGGGTCAGCTCCGACCCAGCGTCGGGGGGTTCCACGGAGTCGTACCAGGGAAGAAGGCCCACCCCCTCGGGCGCATCGACCTGCCGGTTTGCTTCGGCACGCCGGCAAACTTCCGTCAGGAAACGCTCACCTTCGAGGTGGTTGGCTTCCAAGGGACCTACCACGCCATCATCGGCCGGCCAGGCTACGCCAAGTTCATGGCGGTTCCCAACTACACGTACTTGAAGCTCAAGATGGGGGCCAAAAGGGGTCATCACCGTCGACACCTCCTACGAGCACGCGTACCACTGCGACGTGGAGTGCGTCGAGCGTGGGGAGGCCAACGTCCACCTCGACTCGCTCGAGGCCTTGGCAGCCTTCTGGACCGAGGAGCCCCAGAAGCAAAGCGCCACGCCGGCACCTTCGAGCCGGCTGAGCACACCAAGCAGATACCCGTCGACCCGACCTCGGCCAATGGCAAGACGCTGACCATCAGTACCAGCCTCGAGCCCAAATAGGAAGCAGTGCTCGTCGACTTTCTCCGCGCGAACATCGACATGTTTGCGTGGAGCCCCTCGGACATGCCGGGCATACCGAGGGAAGTCGCCGAGCACGCCTTGGAGATCCAGGCCGGGTCCAGACCGGTGAAGCAACGCCTGCGCCGCTTCGACGAGGAAAAGCGCAGGATCATCGGCGAGGAGGTGCACAAGCTTTTGGCGGCCGGATTCATCAAGGAGGTATTTCACCCAGAGTGGCTAGCTAACCCTGTACTAGTTAGGAAAAAGAATGGAAAAATGCGGATGTGTGTAGATTACACTGGTCTGAATAAAGCATGTCCAAAAGTTCCATTTCCTTTACCTAGAATTGATCAGATTGTCGATTCCACTGCTGGGTGCGAAGTGCTTTCGTTCCTTGATGCATATTCCGGCTACCACCAAATTAAGATGAAAAAGTCCGACGAACTCGCAACCTCTTTTATTACGCCTTTTGGTATGTATTGCTACGTTACAATGCCCTTCGGCCTTCGAAACGCCGGGGCAACGTACCAACGTTGCATGCAGCATATTTTTGGTGTACACATAGGCAAAACGTCGAGGCTTACGTCGATGACATCGTGGTGAAGACCAAGAAAGTCGGGAACCTCATCAGCGATCTCGAGACCACGTTCGAGTGCCTCCGGGCCAAGAATGTGAAGCTCAACCCCGAGAAGTGTGTCTTTGGTGTGCCTCGAGGCATGCTACTTGGCTACATTGTCTCACAACGGGGGATCGAGGCAAACCCTGAAAAAATCTCAGCCGTCACGAGGATGGGCCCAATTCGAGACCTCAAGGGTGTGCAGAAAGTGACAGGCTGCCTAGCCGCTCTCAGCAGATTCATCTCGAGGCTAGGGGAAAAAGCGCTACCCCTCTACCGCCTGCTAAAGAAGACGGAACACTTTGCGTGGACTGCCGAAGCCGAGGAGGCCTTAACCAAGTTGAAGGGGTTGCTGACTTCCGCACCAATTCTCGTGCCACCGCGACCGGCCGAGGATGACGATCGCCCCGAGCCCTCCTCCTCTATGTGGCCGCGACCACTCAGGTGGTCAGCGCGGTCATAGCCGTCGAGAGGAACGAGGAGGGTCATGCGTTGCCGGTCCAACGACCGGTGTACTTCACCAGTGAGGTGCTCTCCGAGGCCAAGGTCCGGTACCCGCACATCCAGAAACTGCTCTACGGCATCATCATCACAAGGCGCAAGCTCCAGCACTACTTCCTCGCTCATCCCGTAACGGTGGTGTCGTCCTTTCCCTCGGTGAGATCATCAACAATCGAGAGGCCACGGGGCGCATCGCCAAGTGGTCCGCCGAGCTAATGGGGGAGACCATCACCTACGCCCCCGAAAAGCCATCAAGTCGCAAGCGTTGGCAGACTTCGTTGCTGAATGGACCGACACTCAGCTCCCGCCGGCGCAGATGCAAGCCGAGCTCTGGACCATGTACTTCGACGGATCCCTCATGAAGACGGGGGCAGGCGCAGGCCTGCTCTTCATCTCACCCCTCGGAGTCCACATGCGCTACCTGCTACGCTTGCACTTCCCCGCCTCCAACAACGTCGCCGAGTACGAGGCCCTCGTCAATGGGCTGCGCATCGCCCTCGAGCTCGGGGTCCGACGCCTCGACGTTCGAGGGGACTCGCAGCTCGTCGTCAACCAGGTCATGAAGGCCTCGAGCTGCATCGATCCCAGGATGGAAGCGTACTGCGGGGAGGTGCGCAAGCTAGAAGATAAGTTCTACGGCCTCGAGCTTAACCACATAGCTCGAAAGTACAACGAGGCCGCAGACGAGCTGGCAAAGTTGGCGTCCACGCGCGGCACGGTTCCACCAGACGTCTTCTCGAGGGACGTTTTCGAGCCATCCGTCAAAATCGACCCGGGGGCTGGCCCCTCGACGCCACCCCTCGAGCTAGACACGGGGCTCGACTTTCAACGCCACCCCTCGGGCGACTCGACATACTCGCAGAGCGACTCGTGAGGCGATGCAGTCGACGCACCGCCTCTTCTTCATCACGACCCTCGACTGGCGGACGCCCTACCTCGACTACCTGACGCAAGGCGAGCTACCAGAAGACAAGACGGAGGCCCGACGCATCGCTCGAAGGGCCAAGACCTACGTCATCTACGGCGACGAGCGGGAACTGTACCGACGAAGTCCGACCGGGATCCTTCAGCGCTGCATCCCACTCGAAGAAGGACGCAAGCTCCTCGACGACATGCACTCGGGGGCTTGCGGCCACCACGCAGCGCCAAGGACCCTGGTTGGGAACGCCTTCCGTCAAGGCTTCTATTGGCCGACCGCCATTGGAGACGCCAAGCGCTTGGTCCGGGCATGCCATGGGTGTCAATTCTACGCCAAGCAGACGCACCAACCCGCACATGCCCTGCAGATGATCCCAATTACTTGGCCATTCGCCGTTTGGGGGCTCGACCTTGTAGGTCCCCTCAAAAAGACAAGTGGAGGGCACTCACACGTGCTCGTGGCCATCGACAAGTTCACCAAGTGGATCGAGGCTAAGCCGATAGGCGACCCCACCTCCGAGAAGGCTGTCGAGTTCATCGCCAACATCATGTACCGGTTTGGGTGCCTAACGTCATCATCACCGACAATGGCACCCAATTCACGGGCAAAAAGTTCACCAACTTTTGCGATGACAGCAACATTCGCGTGACCTGGGCCTCGGTCGCATACCCTCAATGCAACGGGCAGGTCGAGCGCGCCAACGGCATGATACTCCATGGGCTGAAGCCGAGGCTGTTCAAGACTCTCAAAAATTTCGGAAAGAGGTGGGCCGCAGAGCTCCCCTCGGTGCTGTGGGGCCTCAGGACTACGCCGAGTCGAGCCACCGGGTTCACTCCGTTTTCCTAACCTACGGCGCCGAGGCCGTCTTGCCTACGGACCTCGAGTACGGCTCCCCTCGACTTCGAGCCTACAACGAGCAAACCAACGACGAAAGGCTCGCCAACGCCAAGGACCAGCTCGAGGAGGCCCGAGACGTGGCGCTCATCAACTCCGCGCGCTACCAGCAAACACTTCGACGCTACCACGACAAGCACGTGCGCAAGAGGGACCTGGCGGTGGGGGACCTCGTGCTTCGACGGCTGCAAGATAATCGAGGGCGCCATAAGCTCACCCCTCCATGGGAGGGCCCATACACCGTAGCTGAGGTGCTCAAGCCAGGGACATACAAGCTCTACGACGATCAAGGCAGAATCCTGGCGAACGCGTGGAACATCTCTCAGCTACGTCGCTTCTACCCTTAAGGGCCTCGAGGCCTAGCATATTCTGTCGCTTTGTACAAACATGTCAAAATGAATGAACAAACTCGTGCATTGTCTTTCATTTTGCTTAGCATCTTAAGGTAGCCTCGACCCTGCTCTGCTCAGGGTCGAGCCTCCCTCGGGGGCTGACAAGGGGGTAACCGCCCCCCAGACTCCGGAAAAAATGCGTGTTTTCTTTTCAAAATTCGACCCTCGTCTCGACTCGTGCCTCGAGTGAACTAGCGACGTCTAAATCCTAAAATACCTCGAGCCTCCAAGGGTCGGGAGGCGTCGACGTAGACGGCCGCCTACGCCCCCGGGCTACGGTACCCTACCTACGCCTCCCCTCGAGGGGCTCGCGACGTATCGAAGGAACACAGACTAAGCTAGCAGAAGCTCGAGCTTGCAACAAAGAGAAGTGGTCAAACGCATTTGAAAAGAAAACAACTCTTTTAATAAACAAGTCATATATACATTCGGGTCTCGACGTACCCTCATTCATGTCATAAAATTCTTACAAGGGCCTCGACGCCCAAATTTGGCACGCAGGCCTCTAATCCTCGTCGGTCCGGTACTCCTCCCCGAGGTCCACTACGGCGGGCTCAACCTCGACGCCCGAGCTAGAGGGAGGAGGGCCCTCGACACCGCTGCTGGCGTCAGGAGGCAGCACGTCCTCCTCGAAGATCTTCGCGAGCGACGTCCCCGGCCTCTCCATCTTCTCCAAGATTTTGTCGACACGGCGGTTGTTCCACTCCTCGTCCTTCCCCTCGATCTCGATGAAGCCATTGGCGACAACGTGGACCGGGAAGCGGAAGCCGGAGCGGACGACCGCGAGCGTCTGCTTGACGCCATAATGGAGAGCTTGCCGGACACGGTCCCGCGCGGCTGCGTCGAGGAAGCACAAGGCGTCGACCAAGGCGTCGCCTCGGGCCACCGCACCTTCTGCCGCAGCCACCGGAGGAACACCCCACATGGAGCCGAGCCGGTCGAGGGAAGCGCGAGCCCGCTCCGCCACCATCGTCTCGTTGGAGTTGGTCCAAGAGAGCCTGGTTCGTCCCGCGGAGCTCCTCGACCGTCTTCTCGACCTCTGCGCAACGAACGAGGAAGAGTGAGACTGCGGCGTAACAAAAACTTCGAGACCCAAACAAGGACAAGGTGTAAGCCTCACCATCGCAATGTTGCCCCAGTGCGGCGAGGTCGCTGGTAAGGCCCTCAGCGCGCTGCTCGAGCCTGCGCTTCTCGGCCAGCATGAGGAGCTTCTCGGACCTAAGCTCCTCGATCAGCCTGCCCGCCTCCACGAGGGCCAGATCCTTTCGGATCACCTCCTGCCGCGCCGCCCCCTCGGCAGCTCGGGCGGTGGCGACACCGCTCTCGGCGTCTTCGGCCTCTTTTCTCGCCGCCTCCGCTGCGGTTCGGGCGGTGGCGGCCTCGCCACGGGCGTCAGCGGCAGCTGCTTCGCCGCCTCAGCTTCAGCCCGGGCGGAGGTGGCCTCGCTTCGGGCGTCCGCGCCTTTCCTCGACGCCTCGAGAGCGGCGGCGGCCTCCTCCTTGGATCGAGCGGCCTCACCTCGAGCCGCCCGGACCTCCGCCTCCGCCTCGTTGAGCCGGCTCGCCATTTGGGCGTTCCGGCTCAGCTCAGCGCGGAGATCTTGAAGCTCCGCCTCAGCCCTCGCGAGGGCGGCCGACACCTGTGCGGACCGGCCCGCCTCCTCGGAGCAGGACCGCTCCGCCTCCGCCATAAGCTCGGCCACCTCCCGGAAGATGGACCGCACCTCGCGCGGGGGCCCCCGCTGGACGGTTGCTCGACGGAGACCATGGCGAGGGACGGGCTCGGCGCGTCGGGAAACGGCCATACTGGTCGGTCAAGCTCGATGTCGGGCAGATCCTCCTCCCCCCCCCCCCCCCCCGCCCGCTGCCCCGGCACCGCCCGACGGCAGAACCCCGCTCTTCCTGGCCGGGCCCTCCGGCGCCTTGTCAGCGCTAGCCGGCGCCTCGGGCGCCTCCACCATCATCGAGCCCGCGGCGAGGAGCGGCCCCTGCTCCAGCTCGTTCAGGAGGTCCTCCACCGTCGGCTCCTTCTCCGCCAACGCCTCTCCCCCCTCTCCCTCCTCCGCAGCCCGGCTCGTGTGGCGCGGTCGGTCGGGGCTCGAGGGGCGCGTCTCCTCGGCCCCAGACACCGGCGGGGCCGTGCTCGCCCCAGGCGCTTCCACCGGAACAGCCGTTGTAGCGGGGGGAGGGTGGCGCTCCCGACTGACGCCATTGCGGGAGGAGGAGGGGGAGGAGGCAGCGCCTCAGTGGGCGTGGTAGTGGCGGGCTCGATGCCGTGAGCTGTGGCCCCTGCAATACGAGATGACAGTGATATCAGAACCGGGAAGATGCCTCGACCCCTGCGGTCGATGGCGACGGCCTCACCAAAATTGCGACGGTCATCTGGCCTCCTCGAGCCATGGCAGCTCGAGCCTTCTCCAGCCAAGCGGCTTCTCTAGCGGAGGAAGGTGCCATACCTCGAGGTGCTTGTGCCTCGACGGGGCTCGAGGTCTTGGCCCGCTTGGACGAAGCGAGGTCCACCTCCTGGTAGGAGCGCTTCCCCTGAGGAACCAGAGATGGCATGCGTCATCAAAAGTAAAGAGGTAAAACCCCACTACAGACGAGACCCAAGAAAATTACTCACCCAAAGCGGCGGCTGGGCTTCTTCCCGGATTCGCCGGACCCACTCGGGGGCTTCGAGCCCACCCACGGCTCGAGCCCTGCGCCTGGGCCGTCTCCGCTGGGCTGGGACGGGGGGAGGGCTCCCGATGCCTCCCGTGGCTCGACCTCGAGGGAGAGCCCTCCTTCCGCCCCACATCATGGGAGGGCGACCGTGCCCCCTCGTACTGTCGTCGTGGCGCCTGCCCCGGCGCGGGCTCCGGGACCTGCTCCGGCGCTCGCGCTGGCGGTTGCGCCCTCCCGCATCCGCTTCTGTGTCCCGGCGGCGGTGCGGCGATGGACTCCGGGGACGCTCACGCCCCTGGTCACGAGACGCCCGGGGCTCTCCCCGACGGTCAAGATGGCGGTCGACGCTCGACTTCCCTCTCGTGCTCACCCGCCCTCCGCGGGCTCGACGCTCGGCGCCCTTGACGGCTCACGGCGCCCGGTCAAGTCCCGAAGTCCTTCTCGACTGTCGGCCGCTTCTCGAGGGCCGGCCCCTCTCGAGACCCCCGCCTGGGTCGACGCGGCCGTGGTCTCCATCTGCGCGCCGCGGCGATAGCGCTCCTCCGTGGCTTCTTCGCGACAGCCGGCGCGACCCGCACGGAGCTCGACGTGCCCTGAGCCCGACAAGGCGGGGCCTGATGCCGCCTTCCGCGGCTGCGTCCCGCGCGATCCCCTCGCCGGGGGGACCTCCAGGATATCCTCCTGCACAGAGGAGTGGTCAGCCGGGACGTCGACGACCCCCGCGCGCCTCAAACGCGCGTCCATCCCCTCGTCGTCACTCTCGTCATCATCATCGTCCTCCTCCTCCGAGCTCGAGGAGCTGAGCTCGGGGGACTCATCCCCAGGCCGCCGGTTGCGACGAGCCTTCGCCAGCCTCTGCTCCCGAGCCGATCGACGCAAGTTTTTGTTTTTCTCTTTCTTCTTTCTGGCATCCTTTCTCTCTTTGTTTTTGAGCAGAGAGGCGCCTCACCTGTGTTTCCGCGGCGTCCTCCCTCACCGGAGGCCTCGACGCGCGACAAGTAAACGCCCCCTGCGAGAAAGAAGAAGCTCGAATGAGAAAAACTACGAGGAGAACGAACAAGGTTCGAAGAAAGGAAGAGGAGGAGGGGGCTCGAGACAGCCTAACTCGAGGGTGGCTCACCAGG
The DNA here is from genome assembly GCA_009763385.1 of Coix lacryma-jobi var. lacryma-jobi. Classification (NCBI taxonomy): domain Eukaryota; kingdom Viridiplantae; phylum Streptophyta; class Magnoliopsida; order Poales; family Poaceae; genus Coix; species Coix lacryma-jobi. Next base: position 64,837,793 of record CM019823.1, on the reverse strand, counting down.
TCGAGGCACCCCTCGTCGGGTGCCATGGTGATCAAGTCGGCCTCCTCTGGGCGGAACGTCCCCTGAATGTGAGCGTGCCCGCGTCAGAGGGGTAGCCTCGTTCCGAGGCAGCCTCTCCTCGGCCATCCTCGATTGGCTTAGCGCCTCGGGCGAGGCGTTTGGCCCCATCTCGAACATAAGAAGGGAGCGGTCCGCCAGAGGAAGGACCCTCCGCTGGTGGAACGCCCAAATGACCGCCTGGACGGTCAGTTTCTTGTCCTCCACCAGCGTCCGCATCATGCTCATCAGCGGCAACAGGTGGCGCTGCCTGTCCGCCGCGACGCCCCAGTTCCACTTCTCCGGGCGCTGGGTGATGACCCTGCCGGTGTACTGCGGAAGGAGCCCGCCCTCGTTCCGCAGGTAGAACCAGTGGTCGTCCCACCCCGCCTGGTTAGTGGAAAGCTTGTAGCGGAGGTAGTCGCGGGGGACGTTGGCCGACGAGGGCCCGGTCCTCGCGGTGATGGTGAGGGAGCCCACGCGCGCGAGCTTCCTCCCGCTCGGCTTCGCGGCCTTGTGGAAGAGCTCGCCCCGGAAGAGGTGGACGAACATCTCCCAGTGTGGCTCAATCTTCAAGTACCCCTCACACACGGCGGCGTAGATGGCGGCGTGCGAGATGGAGTTGGGGGAGAAGTGCTGCAGCTCCACCTCGAAGTGGTGGGCCAACCCCCGCATGAAGCGGCTCGGCGGGACGCCGAGCCCCATACGGTGGTAACGCGTGAAGCTCACCACGTACCCCTCCGGCGGGTGCGGCTCCCGGTGGTCCGCCGACGGGAGAATCCACCACGCAGGACCCCCCTGCGGGTTGGGACGGAGAAGCCCCCGCTCCACCAACGTTTCCAGCTCCTGCTGCGTCACCTTCGTCGGACTCCAGTCCTCGGCCGGCAACACTTGGGCGGCCATGGCGGTCACGGCGCGGACCTGATGGCGGACGGACGGCCGGAGAGATTCCCAATCGACTAGCGGGAGAGGGCGTGTGAAGGCTACGGCGGCGGTGAAGGCAAAGGCAAAGTAAAGGATTCCTTTTCCCCTCTTTCGATATTTATAAGGGAAACCCCAACGGGCGGGGTCTCCCACGACGCAAAAAGGTAACCGCATGGCATTTAATGCGCCCACCTAACCACGTCTCGAGCCGGATGCAGGGTACACGCGGCAGCTCTCCATTCGCTCTACTACCCGGGCCCGCCGCGACCGTCGCTCCGGCTTCGCGTCCGCCGCCCTCCCTGACGATTTTCGCCTAAAAAGGCGCGCCCAACGGGCAGAAGGATTCCCAGACGACAGAGGCTTCTTCACGAAGGTAAAAACGGGCCCCGGCCCTAAGTCTCGAAGCAGCGAAGGCTGGCCCTCGAAGAGGGTTCGACAGCCGGCTTCGAGCACCCGAGTCAGGGACACCAAGGGGCGCCACTCGGAGCATCGCTCGAGGGCCAATCCCTCGAGGCCCCTCACGTGTATCCAAGGCAGGGAGCTCGACGTGCAGTGAGATCCCCTCGGAGGGAGGCATCGAGCCACCGGGTCCTATCGAATGGCCCGGCACTCCTGCAGACTGAGCACCCATGCTTTATGAGATCGCCTCCGGGCTATAGTCGACCCCTATCGAACGGGGCACGAGGTCTCACTTGGATTCCCCGTTATCAGCTCACCGGGAACCTCGATACTCGCCCGCTCGTGGTAGTACGAGGCATCCCCCCTCGCATCCGATCAAAAGGACTCGCGGGATGACAAGCCAGGGCAACCGGCGTGCCGGACAGCTCGAAGAGCCGGCCGGCCGGTTCAGCCTGGCACCCCTCGACGAAAGAGGGTCTAAAAAACTCGGGGGCTCAACACTCCCGGACCTAAAAATCGCAACTAACACTCACACTCGCAAAAAGCCCACGAGGGAGTTCTAACCACTCCCCGTGGCCTCGGGGGCTACACCCGCGGGTGTCGCTCGCACGACACCCACGGAATCAAAATCGACGAAACCCTCGAGACCAGTTAGCTAACCCTCGAAGATCCCAGTCGGGAGCCCCTGCTCGAATGCAAGCACTCGAGCAAGGGCTCGGGGGCTACTGTCGGGGGTCCGCAAAAGGGGTACCCCCAATCAATGCAAACAAATAGGTTAAACCTAGAACACCAATTATAGGATAATAGACCTAACCCCCTAAAAAACCGACCAGGCCGAGGCCTACGCACCGAGGCCTGCCTACCGAGCGAGCCTCCAGCTAGGCCGTCTCGCCCGAGCCCTCCAAGCCAGGCAGCGGCGACGAGCTCTCGTTCTCCCACCCGTCTCGCCAGACCGTCTCAACCCTCCGGAGCGATCAGCCTCCGAACGCGAGCCCTCTCCGCACCGCATCGAGCTCCTCGGCCAGGCTCGCCCGCGCCTCCGCTCACGCACCCCACGAGCACCCAACCCTCCCTCAGACCGGCTCGCCCGAGAGCCCCCCTCACCGAGCCCCTCCGCCCACACCCACTCTGCGAGACGCCACCTCCTCTCGAGAGCTCTCCAGCCACCCTCGAGCTCGGGAGCTCAGCACTGCCTCGAGCTACAGCGACACACACCTCGAGACCCACGTGGGAACCTCGAACCCCTCTGACACAGCAGCCTATCCCTCGAGATGCTACATACTTCCCTCGAGGGTGCAGACATCAGATGCCAGCCCCAACGCGCATTAATACCCTCACCTACCCCCGTCACGTCCTTCGGGATGCAGCACGCGCCACAGTGGACCGAAGGCAGAGTCAAATCCCCTTTTCACCACCGGCATGGGTAAAAGGCACAAGTACAGCACTGTTTAATCATACCCCACACGGTGGCACGCCCCTGTCACATCTCGAGGCCCGAATTCTCGCTGTATGGCCGAGTTCTCCGGAGCTTGCCCATACCTGCGGGAGCTCGAGCCCCCCGTAGGCGCTACCTCGAGGCCGGCTCTGCGCCCCTCGAGCCCTAACTGCTCTCACGCTATTGAGGACAGGTACCCCAAGACCCGGAGGGACCTCGCCGCGTCCTGTACGTTCCGGGATGGGTGCTGTACGGCTTCCACCTCGCCACGCCTCCACGTCCGCGCCCGGGATGGAGGCCACGCCCCAAGGACGCCTCAACAGCCAACGCCCACGCTCGTCTACAATGCTTCGACAAGACAGGAGTTCCTACCCTACTCGTATTGGGCACAGTACGCCCCGACACCTTTAATACCCTTGTGTAACCCTGGCCTCCACTTGCTCTATAAAAGGGGACCCAGGGCCCTCATTCCGCTGGTTACAAACACGTTAGAACACATATACATCCACACACTCAAGTCCGGACTCCGGTCCACGCTCATCGAGCTTGTTCTTCCCCTGTACAAGCACTAGTGCAAGTAATACAAGAACATCCTCCCCCGCTGGACGTAGGGCCTTCTTTGCCCGAACCAGATAAATCCTTGTGTCATCTACATCACCATCCAGGAAGAGAGCACGCGATCATATTACTCGTTGGTGTCATACCCCCGGTTTCGAACCACCGACAGACCGTAATCTCACCATTGTAGCGTGTGGTAGCCACACGGTTGCAAATTCATGGTTGTGATTCGCATTTTGTTCGTGTTCTTCGCGGTTTACTTTTCTCCACGTTTTTCCCGTCGATCGATCTCTTTGCTCAGTGCATCTTTTGCAAATCCGTTTGAACTAAGTTGTTCTAGATCGTAAGGCACTTCTTTCCATCGAAGGAATTTACCTCTAACCTGACGAGCTAGTAGATCGGATGATTTTTGTCCCGGATTGGTTTTTGCTCCCTTAGTCACGAATTCTTCCAATTCACCGATTTAGAGTTAGGTTCGAGCCATGATTATTTTGGGATAGCTCACTAACCTCCTTGGAACTCCTCATACCAAGTCTACGCCTTAGTGCTTTTGATTCGGAGGAGATCGGGTGAATTTCGTGGAAGAACATGTTGTTTTGAGACCATCGGACGCTGAGTTCTTGAGCATCGGACAATGAGTTCATCTCATCGGAGCGTCTGTTGCCACGTGTCTTCTGACAGTGAGTTTTAAGGAGCATCAGACGCTGACCATCAGAGCGTCCGTTGCCATCGGACGCGCCGGGGGTCAAGCATCAGACGCTAGGGCTTCACTGTAGCAGCGTCCGATGTCTATGCAGTAAGGTTCCCGAGAGTTCCTGTTTGCATCAGACGCGTCCGGTACTTGGCCACAGCGTCCGATGCAGGTGATTCTGCACTGTTTCTTCCGCCGTTCGTTCGTCTGTTGTCGGTTTTGATTTCCGGCTTTTGTGCTAGGTTTCTAGAGTTGTGTAGTGTCCCGCTGTGCTTCTAGGAAGCATCCACCCTACCTCTAGGGTCATGGACACTTGCAAGCTCTAAGGTTTTCCTTTGGGTGTGATTCTCGGGACAGTGGCGACAAGTTTCTGAAAAGAATGTTGAAGCTCCCATTCACCCCCCTCTGGTCGCTTTCTGGTTGCACTTCCGTCCTTCAATTGGTATCAGAGCGGGTTAAGGATCTTCCACCTTAGCCGTTTCCAGATCCACAGAAGCAACATGGATCGCGGCGTGGGCAAACCACCATTTTTCGATGGGACGAACTATGCATATTGGAAGATACGCATGTCGGCCTATCTCCAGAGCATGGTCTCTTCTGTTTGGGAGATTTGCAACAAGGCCGATTACGTTGTCTTGACTGCTCGTGTTACTCAGCTTCAGATGATGATGAGCACGAAGCCAATAGTCGAGCGCGTAATGCTCTTTTTCTCTCTGTTTGAGCATGTCAGAGTTTGATCGCGTTCTCTCACCTCCCCACGGCTCGTGAGATTTGGCGACCCTCATGCGCTTCCATGAGGGAACCACTCAAGTCAAATCCCGTCTCTATGAGTCGCACAAGCGGGAGTATGAGAACTTTCGACACATGCCTGGCGAGAGCATAGAAAGTTTATTCGCTCGCTTTCAGGTCATTGTCAACAAGATGAGAGCGAACAGGAGTTGTTGCCTTTCGACGATCATGAGAGGGCTTTGAAGCTTTTGCATACTCTCGATCGGTCGTGTGGGACTCAAAGGTCCAGCGATCATTGAATCGTCTAACTATGAGACCCTCACATGCGACGAGCTCTTTAGTAAGCTCAAGTCTAGTGAGATTGACGCCATGTCGAGGGCTTCTTATGAAAATCCTTCTGGCCCGACTATGGCTTTGGTTTCTGGCTCTTCTGCTAACCCCTCTGGAGGATTTGCACTCTCTTCACTCTTTTCTGTCACAGGAGCAGTTGAGTCTTTGGTTGATGACGAGTTGGCTTTGCTTGCCAACTGGTTCTCGCGGTTCCACAACAACCGCATGAACCGTCGCCGCGGAGGAGGACGCTCAGGATGCTTTGAGTGCGGCGACCCCGCCCACTTCATCGCCAACTGTCCCAAGAGAACAAGCATTCTGGGAGGGCGATCATGGCCAAAGTACGACTCTGGCAAGCGCAAGGAGAAGTACGTCCCCGCGAAGCACAAGCGGAAGGCGGCTTCGACAAGGAGTACATCAAGAAGAAGTACTGGAGAAGGCCCAGGCTGAGCAGCGTGCTTTCTTCTTCGCCACGCTCAGTGACGTCGACGGCTCGGATGACGACTCCGCTGGCTTAAGCGATGACGAGTCTGAGAAGAAGAAGAGGATCGATGACAAGCTGAACGGTCTCTGCTTCTTCGCCGACGACGAGGGCTTCTGCACCATGGCCCTTGGTGATGAGGTCGACGGTAAGCTGGAGGACATCCCTCACGACGACGATGACTCCTCGCAGGTATCGCAAAGTCCTGAGGAACTTTCTGCTGAGGTTGAGAAGCTTACTGCCGCTTTACTTAGTCACGATAAGTTGCTTAGGCGTGCAGCTAGAGAGCGAAAGGAGTTTAGGCAGAAGTGGGAGGACACGGTGAGGGAGCTTGAGTTTGCCAAGTCCACCGTGGTCATTACAGAGGAGGCTGAGTGCGAGATGTGCACCAAGCACATGACTGACCTTCTCACTTTGAGAAGTAAGTATGCTGCTTTGGTTGGAGAGGTGGATGAGCTTAGGGCTAGACCCGCGTGTTGGGTGCGTGCAAGTCTTGTGCTGGCTTACAATCCGAGTTGGCAGAGAAGAATGCCAAGATTGAGTCTCTTGAGAAGGCCAGCTCGGGTAGCGCTTGTGTGTCTAGGTGCGTCTTGTGCGAGAGTTTGGAGATGGAGATAGCGAATGTGAAGCATGACAAGATGCAAACTGAGGAGGAAAACACATACCTTCGGACCATCTTGAATGGGTGTCTTGTGGTGAGCCGCAGCTTGGGATGATGATCTCCCAGTTCAAGCGTGCTGCTGGAGGTCCTGGTGTAGGTTTTGCTAACGGTGTTGACGTTTCTTCTTTTGGCAAGGTTGGAGAGTTTAGTGGTCTTAACCCGAGTGAGAAGCCCCACTCCACCACTACTCCCAAGCTTACCAGCTTCCACCCAAGGAACCTCTCAAGCCTAACACCAAGGACGGAGTGTTTGAGGAACCTCCGAAAGCTCCACCCAAGAAACAAATGTGGCATCCCAAACCCAACCACTTAAAAAACAAGCTTGATACAATGCCACCTATCCAGGAGGAGATTATGCCATAGAAGGGCAAAGCGATCCACACCCACCACCGTGAGTACCAACAACCCCCTGTGAGAGCGGTGAGGTACCATTGTGAGCACTGTGGGAGAGACGGACACCTGAGGGAGTTTTGCTTTCGGCGCAAAAGAGAGGAGCGCCGTTCTAGGGAGATGAACAATCCGAACATGTACCATCCTTTCCATGATGTACATGTGCCGAATGTTCAGAGGAGAGCTCCGAGGAGAGTTGCTGGGCCTAGAGGTACAGTGCCTCAAGGTCCTAGGCGTCAGGGAGGTGTTGCCCGACGGGGTCCTGACTTTGCAGGATACGGACCCCGTGGCGGAGGCTTTGTTGAGTGTTTCCCTCCACCGTGTTTTGAGTATCGTGATGGACGCTCTTCCCTTAGCGGACCACGTTTTCCTGTGCGTGGTGATCGCTTTCCTCGTAGGCCTGCTAGGAATAGTTTTTCTACTAACCGTTCTTTTGAGCAGCCGGCCCAACACTGGTATTCGTCTTATTTCACTCACCCCAGTGTTGGACTGTATGCTCACCCTATGTATTTTTATTGATGTAGGTAAAACGATTGGAGGACATTTGGTTGGTGGATTCTGGTTGCTCGAGGCATATGACCGGAAACGCCAAGTGGTTCTCCAGTCTTAGTCCTGTTGCCGGAAAGGAGTTTATCACCTTCGGCGACAATAGCAAAGGTAAGGTGTTGTCTCGTGGGTCAGTGCGAGTTAATGAGCACTTTGTGTTGCGTGATGTTGCTCTTGTTTCTAACTTACATTTTAACTTGCTTTCTGTTTCGCAACTTTTTAATGATGACTATGAGATTCGTTTTAAACCGAATCTCAGTCGCATTTTAGATCCTCAGGGCAATCTGTGTGTTTGATTTCGCCCTTTGGGAAAGTCTTTCGTGCAAATTTCTCGGAGTCGTTTGGGATTTCCTGTTGTCTTGTGGCTGGTCCTTCCTCTTCTGATCTTTGGAAGTGGCATAGGAGACTTGGACAATTGAGCTTCGACTTGCTTGCAAGACTTAGCTCACTTGGCCTAATCCGAGGATTGCCCAAGTTTTCCATGGAGAAGGACTTTGTTTGCCATTCTTGTAGACATGGGAAGATGGTTGCCGCTCCCCACCATCCAGTGACTCAGGTCATGACACAGCACCCTGGAGAGCTTTTACACATGGACCTTGTCGGTCCGGCTCGGGTGAGCTCGGTTAGGGGGAAGTGGTATGTTCTTGTGGTTGTTGACGATTTTTCAAGATATTCGTGGGTCTTCTTTTTGACTGAGAAGACGGAGACTTTCTCTTTTGCTCGCAATCTGATGTTGCGTCTTCAGAACGAGTTCCCTTTGAACTCGATGCGAGCTATTAGAAGTGATAATGGTTCTGAATTCAAGAATTTGGATTTTGAGAAGTTTGTAACTCTTTAGGTTTGGAGCATCAGTTTTCTTCCCCCTACACACCGCCACAAAATGGTGAGTTGTAGAGAGGAAGAATCGGACCCTTGTAGAGATGGCCAGGACGATGCTCGATGAGCATAGGACTCCTAGACGATATTGGGCCGAAGCTATGAACACTGCATGCTATATTTCCAATCGCATTTTCCTTCGAGCTTTCTTGAAAAAGACTTCTTATGAGTTGCGTTTTGGAAGACAGCCCAAGGTGAGTTACTTTAGAGTTTTTGGTTGCCATTGTTTTATACTTAAGAAAGGCAACCTGGACAAATTTGAGTCTCGTTCTTCTAACGGCGTATTTTTGGGTTATGGCACTCACACTCGAGCTTATCGTGTACTTAACCTTGATACTAACCGAGTCATGGAGACATCTGATGTCACCATCGACAAGACCATGGTTTGTCCTTCTTCTCGTTTTGAGCGTGCAGGTGATCATGAGGTTGGTGAGCCTCTTTTTGATGACGAGGATGAGGGTGCCGAAGGTATGGATGATCCAGCACCCCCTCCGCCTGCTGTGCCGCAAAGAGCGGCTTCTACTATGACTCACGACCCCGACACTTCTTCCTCTTGGGGGCCGTGGGATCCGCCACCTCGAGCAGTACCTTTTGTACCCGGGGAGGCACCAGCTGCTGTTGAGGGGGAGATTCTTCAGCTCGGGAGGCGCCACGACACATTCAGCGCCAACACCCGCCTCAGCAGATGATCGGCAACATCAACGAACGTGTCACTCGGTCCAAGTCACAACAAATCTCTCACTTTGCTCATTCTGCATTTGTTGCTGATTTTGAACCCCGAGATGTTGGACATGCGTTGACGGATCCGGATTGGTTCAATGCCATGCATGAGGAGTTAGAAAATTTTGAAAGAAATCGGGTTTGGGTTTTGGTTCCACCTCCTCCAGATTGTAATTCTATTGGGACAAAATGGGTTTTCAAAAACAAACAAGGCGAGGATGGCCACATTGTTAGAAACAAGGCCAGACTTGTTGCTAAGGGTTATAGTCAGAAGGAGGGGATAGACTATGAGGAGACTTTTGCTCCTGTAGCTCGTTTGGAGGCTATTAGGATACTCTTGGCTTTTGTTGCATCCAAAGTTTTAAAACTTTTTCAAATGGATGTCAAGAGTGCCTTCTTAAACGGCTACATAGAAGAAGAGGTGTATGTTGAGCAACCTCCCGGTTTTGAAAATCCCAAGTTTCCAAACCATGTTTTTAAACTCCACAAAGCTTTATATGGTTTGAAACAAGCCCCTAGAGCCTGGTATGATAGACTGAAACCTTTTTGCTAGCTAAGGGTTTTAAAATGGGATGTGGGGATAAAACGCTTTTTCTCTCAAGCAAGGCAAAGACACTCTCTTGGTCCAGATTTATGTGGATGATATCATTTCGGTGGTTTCTTCTCTTGCTTTGGTTGCCAAGTTTGCAGATACTATGAGCAGGGAGTTCGAGATGAGTATGATGGGCGAGCTGACTTTCTTTCTCGGATTGCAAATTAAGCAATCCCGAGAAGTGACGTTTGTGCACCAGGGCAAGTACACCAAAGACTTGCTGAAGAGGTTCGATATGGGTGAGGCCAAGCCTCTTCCAACACCCATGTCCACCACGATGGCCCTGGATGCGGAAGTGGATGGAGAAGCTGTGAATCAGAAGGAGTACCGGAGTATGATCGGGTCGCTGCTCTACCTGACGGCGACACGCCCGGACATCCAGTTCGCGGTGTGTCTGTGCGCGCGCTTTCAGGCATCGCCGCGCACTTCTCACCGTCAGGCGGTCAAGCGCATTATGAGGTACCTTCGTTTCACACCTGAGTTCGGGATTTGGTATTCAGCTTCCTCCACCCTCTCCCTTTGTGGTTTTCCGGATGCCGATTTTGCTGGTTGCCGAGTTGAGCGCAAGTCTACTTCTGGGACTTGTCAGTTCTTAGGTTCTTCTCTTGTATCTTGGTCCTCTCGCAAGCAGTCTAGTGTCGCTCAGTCTACCACAGAGGCTGAATATGTTGCTGCGGCTAGCTGCTGTTCTCAGTTACTTTGGATGATGGCCACTTTGCGTGATTTTGGTCTGAGCTTTTCTCGCGTGCCTTTACTTTGCGACAGCACTAGTGCTATTAGCGTTGCTAAGAACCCCGTGCTTCACTCGAAGACCAAACATATTGATGTGCGCTTTTATTTTCTGCGAGACCATTATGAGAAGGGTGATATCGACCTTCGTCATGTCGATACTCATCATCAGCTGGCTGATATTTTCACCAAGCCTTTGGACCAATAACCCTTTAATCGGTTGAGAGGTGAGCTTGGTGTGTGTTTCCCCTTTTAGATGGGGGAAACATTTTGGTTCTTGTATCATAGACTGACTATTTTCTCGTTTATTTTGTTTCTTTTCAGTTAGTCTTTTGCATTTTAGCATACGCTTTTACTTTCTAGGCTTCGTGCATATAATCTTTAGAATGTGACTATGCTCTGTTTAGTATGCTCCAATGCTTTATGATGATGCTTGTAGCTTATGCTCCTTCTGATCACTAATACATGTTGTGAGCTGAGCTATCTTTGAATGGTGAACCTGCTTAATGAACTTTAAATGGAAAATTGTTCACCATTGAGATATGCAACTAGCATGTGTAGGATGTGTTGAATTCACTCGTTGCTTTCATATATGCTAGGTTGCTATGTCTCTAGTTCTGAGTCATTCACTTGCTTGGTATGTTCATATTCTGTTTAAAATTGAACCAAGTTTTAAGTGAATTGAAAAGATCGAGATGGGATTGCTTGTCAACACATCACGGTATCGAGACTGTTTCTCATTGCACATTTGAGTTAAACTTGAGCCGTGTAGTGTATGACCGAAATCGACGCTTTAAGCTTCTGACTGCATATGCATAGGCTTAGCTCGGTTGAAAAGTTAGGCAAGGACAAGCTTTCAACCTCTCGCAATCACATGCTAAATTCTGAACTTGTGAAATTTCACCGCTGCAACTCCGATTTAAAATTTGAAATCATAAGTATATGCTTCATTCTATAGCATGATGATTGAACTTTGCTAGGGGTAGTTCACTTGTATACATGTTAGCACTTGTTTGACTTCCTGTCTATACATGTGTAGTGCTATTTTGATGGTGAATACCTTATTGGCTAAAACTGCTCACATTGCTCATATGTTCATATTTCGTATTTGGTGATTAGTTTGAGGCTTCGCTGGCATGTATGCTTTTCATTGAGTCATTGGAGTTATACTTTGTGGAGCATCTTTGCATTCTATCGACTATATTCCTAAAGCTGCTAACTTGCATTTTGACTCATATGCATTTGGAAGGGGGCACATACTTTGTCAAGGGGGAGAATTTGCTTGAGTGCATGCTAATGCATTTCGCTTGATGGTGCATTTTCAACTAAGGGGGAGAAGATATTGACAAATCATGACTATGTTCAACTAAGGGGAGAAAAATCTTTTTCAAAATCTTGTGCTTTTCGAGTTGAACGATCTCCTAGTTGTGTGCACTATTTGAGGGGGAGTTTGCTCGTTGATGAGTTTTGAGCTAGTATCAGTTGGCACAGAGCGTTTTCAGTTGGTACGGAGCGTTTTTGCTAGTTGTGTTGAGCCTTTGCCTCTTTCTTGAGGGACTAGCATACGCCTTTCAGTTTTTCGATTGGTATCGAGCTCTTGTGTTCTTGTCAGTTGATTTCGAGTTTTTCTGCTAGTTGTGTTGAGCCTTTGTGCCTCTATCTTGAGGGACTAGCAGTTTGCTTTCGCTTCAGTTGGTATCGAGCTCTCTCTTGCTTTTCAGCTACAATTGGTATTGAGCTTTTCTGCTAGCGGTGTTGAGCCTGCTCTACCTCTTCTTGAGGGCTAGCTTTGCTTTGCTTGGTTGCGTCGAGCCGTTGCCCATGTCTTTGGGGACCAAGTTGTCTTGCTCTTTCCACTTGACCTTCTTCGGCTTTTCGATGCTTTTGGGTCATTTGGTCGAGTTCTCTCCTCTCCTTCTTCCTCCTATTTCAATTATGATTTGTGTGTGTAGTTGACAATGCACTCATCAAGGGGGAGATTGCGGATACATGGGTGTATGCCGAGTCTCGAGTGATGAGTGATTGTCAACGGGTTTGATGCGCATGTTCTTTGGCTTGTGTTGTGCAGGTGTCGAGCACAGAGACAGAGATCGAGGGCAAGGTGAAGGTCAAGTAGAGACGTGCCGTGCCGACGGATCGGGAGTGGTGAAGGGCGGACGTGAGGCTTGGACTGAGGGACAGGTGGCCTGAGGATCAGCTGTGGTGGCTGACAGCCTAGGACAGCGACGAGCGGAGACTTGCGGGGCATGGGTTGCTCGGGTCGAGGACCTGGGGACACGTGTCGGTGGATGGGGTGCACGTGCGGTGCATCCCTTCTACATCGTCGGTTGGTGGTAGAGCCAGAAAAAAACCATTGGGTGGACGATTTCCAGGTATGGGCCACAAAACCTGGGTGCTGCGGGTTTGCCGAGTTTGGGCCACAAAACTCGGGCTGAGGACGGTTTCCAGGTTTGGGCCTCAAAACCTGGGTGCTGGCAGGTTTCTGAGTTTGGGCCACAAAACTCAGGCGATGAGCGGCTGGTTTCCCGGTTTGGGCCTCAAAACCGGGGGTGGACGTGAAGGCCTGGTTTCCCGGTTTCGGCCACAAAACCGGAGGCGGAGTCCGGGAAAAGGACGAGCAGAGCGGAGGCGGCACGTGGCGGCAATCGGTGAGGTTGCGTCGAGGCAACGCTACTAGTTGTACGGGCGTGGCCGTCGGATCAACATTATCTTCGGGTTGGTCCAGGATAGCCTTAGGGTTTGGCTGGGTCGCTCTGTAAATAATTAGGGGTAGAGTGGAATTAGAATTAGGATAAGTAGGGGAGACACCCACATCCCAAACTATCTCAGTCATTTGCTATTCTCCACGTAGGGTTTCCTGCTCTCCCATTCCCTGCTGTAGCGAACTGAGATCCACAGAGAAGACAATCATACCTCTGTGCCCGTGAGATTTTGAGGAAGTGAGACCGTAATCTCACCATTGTAGCGTGTGGTAGCCACACGGTTGCAAATTCGTGGTTGTGATTCGCGTTTTGTTCGTGTTCTTCGCAGGTTACTTTTCTCCATGTTTTTCCTGTCGATCGATCTCTTTGCTCAGTGCATCTTTTGCAAATCCATTTGAACTGAGTTGTTCTAGATCGTGAGGCACTTCTTTGCACTGAAGGAATTTACCTCTAACCTCACGAGCTAGTAGATCGGATGATTTTTGTCCCGGATTGGTTTTTGCTCCCTTAGTCACGAATTCTTCCAATTCACCGATTTGGAGTTTGGTTCGAGCCATGATTCTTTTGGGATAGCTCACTAACCTCCTTGGAACTCCTCATACCAAGTCTAAGCCTTAGTGCTTTTGATTCGGAGGAGATCGGGTGAATTTCGCGGAAGAACAGTGCTGTTTTGGGACCATCGGATGCTGAGTCTGTGAGCATCAGACGCTAAGTTCATCTCATCGGAGCGTCCGTTGCCACGTGTCTTCTGACAGTGAGTTTTAAGGAGCATCGGACGCTTACCATCGGAGCGTCCGTTGCCATCGGACGCGCCGGGGGTCAAGCATCGGACGCTAGGGCTTCACTGTAGCAGCGTCCGATGTCTATGTAGTAAGGTTCCCGAGAGTTCCTGTTTGCATTGGACGCGTCCGGTGCTTGGCCGGCCAGCGTCCGATGCAGGTGATTCTGCACTGTTTCGTCCGCCGTTCGTTCATCCGTTGTCGGTTTGATTTCCGGCTTTTGTGCTAGGTTTCTAGAGTTGTGTAGTGTCCCGCTGTGCTTCTTGGAAGCATCCACCCTACCTCTAGGGTCGTGGACATTTGCAAGCTCTAGGGTTTTCCTTTGGGGTTGATTCTCGGGACAGTGGCGACAAGTTTCTGAAAAGAAAGTTGAAGCTCTCATTCACCCCTCATCTGGTCGCTTTCTGGTTGCACTTCCGGTCCTTCAATTCTCTAGCATATCGTTATGTCATGTCATCGAGTAGACCCACTAATAAATCAGTTAGTTTCTATTACTCCCTCCGTTCGCTTCTTTGATGATGTATAGGAAGCTGAGCAGCCGCTCTGGACCCACTAAATCAGTTAGTTCATACTGTATTACTCCCTCCGTTCGCTTCTCATGTATAGGAAGCTGAGCAGCCGCTGTGCATTGAAACGAGCTCTCATAACGTTGCGTTTCCATTGATTTGGTACCAGAAACTCCAGCATTAATATGCATGCCGTCTCAAGAAAAAACTACGGCCCTGCGATGCACAAGTTGGGCAAACATATCGATTCATGTGTCTCCATGAATGCTTTCTACAAATGAACGGTCGCCGGCAAGCGAAAGATCGATTCATGTCATTCTATCGATTCATGCCATTTATGTGGAGTATATATAGCAACGCACCAGACACCGGATGGCAACGAGGATTGAGGGCGACCTTCTTCATTCCCAATCGCTGCACTGACTGGAGCTACCTCATCTTCCAGTCCTTCATGGTGGCTGCATCCGGCATTGATATGGAGCCACATGCAAAGTGGCGCAGCAACAACCATGGCTTGGAGTTGCAGGTGGCCGATATTGTGGTGCACCACCTGACCCTGGCCGCTGTGCATATACAGGATCTCATCGAGGTGCTTAGCTCCGATGTTGAGGGCTAGGGGCAGCAGACCACCGCATGATATACCAGGGCTTGCCCAGGCTAGCTCTACTCTAGCATAGAGCAGGACCACGAGTGTGGTCTAGATTATAATCTCATCAACCATTTTATTGAAGCCGAGAGAGTTCATCTACTGCATTTCTCTCCTAGCTAGACTCTAGAGCGAGCGGGGTAGAGAAAAGGAAAGATCGATGTATAAAAAAATACATACTGTATTGTCCCAGGTTGCTAGGGAGCGTGTCCAAATCTGCTACCCGAGTTCTGTCGCTGGAGTGTTTTCAAGTTTCCTCTCATTCAGGTTGTTACTTTATCAATTATATTTTTTATCCATGCAGCCATTTCTATTTCTCATTTTCTCCTACTTATAATTTGATGTTTTTGTAGGTTCAATTAGTCCAGCAGCATCTTTCAGTTGTATGTTTCTTATATCCATAAAAAATCAAAGTATTATTAATCAACACTCATAATTCTTTAATTTGATGTTCTTTGCTCCACTAACGAATACACCAACATAAGTGAGTTAACATATAGTATTCTAATTCATTTGCATTCCTACTCCGTACCCACGGCAACGCGCGAGGAATCCACCTAGTATTTATGATTTTTGATGCCAAATAAATAAAATTAGGTTAAACATGTAATATATTTCATAGTGAATATATTTTCAACATGAAATATGTTGACACAAGACAAAACCAAATATTCTTCTTATATTCACCTTTACATTGAGCCCACATGCCAATGGCTATTTTCTTTCCTTTTTTCCTCCTCTCCTTCCACCTCCTCGGCTCCCCCTTCTCTTCCTACGTTCTATCTTATCTTCTGTTATCCCACATAAATAGCTATCTTCCTCTTCCTCACATGACAGCACGCAACCTCGCCTCCATTCTCGGACACTCCTCTCCTCTCCTTCCTCTTCCCGCTCACATCTTTCCTTCCTCCATGACGGCAATTTGGAAAGGGACGAAACTATTTGGAATCAGATCAATGCAATCCACTCCTTGCCAAGCCAAACAGCCATAACAACCTTGATTGGAAAATCAAACCATTAAAACCATTAAGCGCAAAGGCTAATTAGGCAAAGGCAATGAGATGGTTCCCTCTCGCAAAGGCTTAGTTCTCCATCTTTTTGTATTGTGCATCTTTATGCTTTGGTATGTCTCTAACAATACATACCTTTTATGGACAATTATCATGATAACTTTAACAATAATAATTTTGAACACGACTTTTATGCATATGGATTTCTCATAACAATTTCTAACATCACTTTTACAAGTCAACTCACAAGCACATTTTTTTTGTAGTTTTTAGCATCAGCATGACTTTTACATAATTTTTTTTAGCACAAACTTCTCAACATAAAAAAATTGTTTATAACATATAGAAGCAAACACATGTAGTTTAAAGAAAAATAGAAATAGGAAATGAACAAGAAGGGATTGAAAAAGCAAGTGAAAATGGATCTCCTATCCAAATCATTCATTCAGAGTGACTTCTGTTAGAAATAAAGGCAATTTTTATGTTATTTTAATTCCATAAAATAACATTATGTGATGACATATAATAGATTATTAATTATTGAGACAATGACTTCAATCATAAACATGATAAAGTCCAACGTGTGATCATATAAAACATGAATATGTAATAAAAAACAAGATATAAACCATGAACAGTAAACATGTGAGCATGATTCATATACTATTACAACAAGATATGACATATATCTCATAAGAGAAACAATCATATGACAATATATGAAACGACATAACAAAGCTACTGAAATATGAACGCAAGACATATAACTTATTGCAGTAACAGAAACAACGCAACTTATGAAACAATATAAGACAACTACTGAAACATACGCAGAACATCTAGTCAAACAGCATGACCGGACAAACGAAACAAATATGAACAGTAAATTGTAAAACAGAGAGGAGATAATTAGATCATACCCTCCCGTCCTTAGAGTATATGAATTCCCTAAACCTTGTTCATCTTCCATGGTCATGTTGTAGGAGATGGGGAAGAAGTCCTCCGGGAAGAAGACGACGGATGCTCCTCGCGGAAGAAGACGAACAGCGGCGTCGCGGAAGAAGAAGAACAACAGCAGTTCTTCGGGCAGTCATGTAGACGCTCCCTAAAAAACTAATTGTCGATCCCATGTAACACCCTGATTAAAATTTTTCAAATTAATTAAATTAATTAGAAATTAAATAGGTTGACTATTTTATTAGAGGAGGATAAAATTTATTTATTATTGTCATGCTGCATTCATGCCACTGCATATATTTTATTGGGTGAAAAAGAAATTTTATTAAACCTGTATAGGACGAATTGAATTTATTCTATTTATTTAGAAAAGAAATAAAAGATTTATAAAAGTGTTGTAAATTCAAACTCAAGTTTTATTTTCAAAATCTAGGAAAATGTTTTCAAAGGTATACAAAGTAATTTGTTTTAAACTGGTTTTGGTTTTGAAATTCAAAAGAATTTGAAAAGGGTTTGAAAAGAAAAGGAAATGGAAAAGGGCTGCAAACTAGACATCACCCTCACCCTCTCCTTTCGGCCCACTGCCGTAGGCCCGACCCAGCGTCCCTCCAGCTCGCACCGCCCTTCTCCATTTCCTCTCACTCCCTTTCATCGGCCTAGCCCGCCACCTCCCTCTCACTCACTGCGGCGGCCCACCACCAGCTGGCCTGCGACCACCTCAGCCACCGACCTCTACTCCCCGCGTGACCCACGCCCTTCCCCGCCTAGCCGCGATGTCGTCCCAGCTCCCAAACTCCTCCACGCGGTCCAGCCGCAACAGCCTGCGCCCCTCACCCCCCCGCTCCCTCACTCTCCACCGCGTGGGCCGAGCAAGGCACCGACTGTGACAGGACCGACCAATTTATAAGAGCACAAGTGCGAAAACCTCTGCCGAAGCAGCTGAATTAGCACACTTGAGCCCATATAAACCCGGTAGTCCAGAAATCTCGAAGGATTTCAAACTTTTCTAACATCTCAACCAAGATTGCATGGTCAAGCAAATACAAATCATGTCCACGGAGCTTGCAGCGGAAATAATATTACAATAGAGTTCACAAATAATAATACAAGTTGAGTTCCACTTAATTTAGAAGAAGGAACATAGCTTTGAAATGAATACCATAACATAAGTTAAAATACTTTGCTAGCTTGAGTGACATCCTCCAACAACAACATAAGAGAAGAAGTATGGAACTGCCGAGCCCACCGGCACTGGCCATCACCCTTCGGCAGGCCTAACCTTTACCTGCAACAAGGTGGGATAAACCATGAGTACTCGAATGTACTCAGCTAGACTTACCCGTCATAAACCAGAAATAAAGTGACACCAAGGAGTATGTAAGGCTGTATCTGGGTTGGCCATACTTACCTTTTGCATAAAAGCATTTTCATTATTAAATAATCATCATTAGAGTATTAGCAGTCAATTTTATGTAATCAACCTGATTAACTAGATTTGCACCTGATCTAGAGCAATCACTTGGCTAATTAATCAAGCAAGAGTGACTATTTTATCAATAACCTTTCAGATTAAACATCATAACCATCTTTAGTTCCATAAGTTACTACGGTAACACATGCCCAGTCAAGTTACTCACTGTCCAGGAGCGATGGCGATTATAATCGATTCCTACCAGCTGGGGAAAAATGTCTCACACTCGCCCGGCACATCCGGCTACGGCAGTCGTAAGCTACCAGTTAGGAGATTCGAGAACACAACGCGCGGGACGGTTATGGGCCCTTCTACACCGGGGGTTATCTCAATGCCAGGTCGCTCAAGCTATCACTGCCCACGGTCATGCCAGGTCAATCAGGCCCCGCCTGTCCACGGACCATGCCAGGTTGCTCAGAATAGTTGCCCACGGTACATATAAGGCCCTGTGTGTTAGGCGTCAATATCTCCATCACCGGCTCGAATAACCTTACTCGGCTTCACGGGAGGTACTCTGGCCTACTCCGTTAAGTGATTGACGCGTTCAACATGACTGAGGTGTGCCTTCGTCGGATCCTAATCGACACAGACGGGAGACTACCAGCCCACAGGAACCATGCCCTGCTGCTCCTACATCCCGCACGGTCTCAAATTAATTATTACATGGTTATTTTCAAGATAGCACCAGGCAAGTCATGATCAGTATCCACCTATGTGCGGGAGACAGGAAATCACCCGACTTGTACCGGTCTAAGCAGACTAAGCATATAACCGAGCCTAGACCTAACAGGGATATCAAGATAATAATTGCTGGTGGACAAGGATAAGTAAGTAATGCATATATCAATGGTATCATTCAACTCCTATAACTTAATGCAACAATCATTATATTGACTCGATTGCATTTATAAAAGCATGGTAGGAGACTTAGAATGCTCCGGGGCTTGCCTGGGAAACAACACTTATGCTAGTGTTAGTCGGCACCAACTTCAGGAACATCACCGCTCCAGGAACTTGTGGGGTTCGCCGCACCTTCTTCGGGATGGCCACCCAACACCATCTTCGGGTAGAGTCTCATCATCACGTCCGTCGCTTGATGTTCTTCTATCTAGCGAACCTAGATATGCGATGCACAATGCATATGTATGAATGCTCCCGAAGTAATATATTGATCACATAGCACAAGCAACCACTAACAAGCACTTAGCACAAAAATTCATGCAAACAATTAAGATAACTGAGCACACACCAAAGCACACAACAACCAACAAGTTATGCACACTTTTAAATTGATCACTAAGTTCACGTAATCAACTTAAGCCAAGTTAAGCAATCAAACAAAAACACTCAGATTTGGACAGCAGGACAGCAGTCCACTCTTTTAACTGTAACTCAAGGTACATATCTCCAAACAAGGTGAGATAAGGCTTTCTGGAAAGCTAACTCAATTGTCTACAACTTTGTTATTCACCATAAGAGTAATTTCAAAGGTTATATAGCTCAAAAGCAGATAACAATGCAGCTCTGTCCAGCTGTTGGACAGCAGGACAGATAGAGCTTCAGAAAAGCATAACTCACAATATAAACATCACATGAGCATGCAATTAGACATTCTAGAAAGCTTACAAGATTATCTAAATTTTTCTTATTATTAGCTCAAGGTGAATCAATCATTAACAAGGTCAAACAATATGATTAGTGCAGCTCTGTCCACACTGGGACTGAACTAGCCACACATCAACAACAGTAATTGACGACAACCATAACTAAAGATCTATAATACCTAGGAACTTGTCTCTAGATTTTTTAGAAAGTTTATTAAGTTGTCTAAAAATCATCTATAATCATCTCAAGATGATTCATAAGTTAACAAGGGCTAATTAGTATAATTAGGCACCTTTGTCCAGACTTTGGACAGATTTGCCCACCTGCACTAAAACAGCTATAACTCAAGTTATAGAACTCCAACAAACATGATCTAAGACAATTTAGAAATCTTATGAAAAGTACTACAACTCTTCTATAAACATCAACATATAATTCATAGGTTAAATTAGCCCGACAGTTCACTTTATCAGATCTGCCCTGAAAGCCTGCAAATCCCGATAGTGAACTTCTAAAAACTATAACTCCCAAACCACTTGGCCTGAAATCATGATATTTCAGGGCAAGCAAGATATAGGAATTGTCTACAACTTTTGTATAGACCACTTCTACAACAAAAACAATATCTACAACCCGAAATAATTACCACAATGGAAACTGTCTCTGCAGCCATTTTAGCATATCAATAATTCACTTCACCACTTGTTTGCTTAGTCATTTAAACATACATATGAACTACAACATGTATCAAACATTTACAAATATGAGGGCACAACACTTATCTCAGATAAATATGCAACAAAGTCAATCATTCAAACATATATACTTCCATGTATCACTATGTTTTTATTAATCAAATAATTAATGAACATAGGCATTACTTTTAAGTGACATTGCAAACATATAATTTGGACTTCATATTTTTACAGGTGATATATAATGCCAAATCATGACCACTGCAAAAGTATCACATGCTCAAGTATTATAATTTATTTATTAAAAAACAGGGCAAGTTTTATTTACTAATATGCATTTGAGAGCAACAAAATTCTATAAATCATATTTTCTGCAACCACATGGCCACCATAAAATTATTCAAGCTATAACAACATTATGGGAAGGCAGTGGAACCACCTTTTCCATTTTTACATGCAAACATTTGTCACAACTCATTTTAATCCATTTAATGAGCTGAAAGCAAGAAGAAATCATAACTAATTTATACTTACAACAAAAATCCTCAAATTTTTATGACAGTACACACATGACCAGAAGAGCCTACCATAAAAATTTCACATCATTTAAAGCAACATAAAAGCAGCAGAAATCATTTCTCCCTATTTAAGCCTATTTAACATAAATAAAACATCACAGCACAAACTTTACACTAACAACCCACATATATGCAATCAGTGGACAGATCGACGGGAGAACCTCGGGAAACGACGGGGATGGTCGGGGCTCTTGCAGGGAGGAGCCGGTTCGGGTTTGGGGCTGCCTTGGCCGCCGGCTGAGGGTGCCCTCGGCGCCGCCGCCGCTGCTGCCAGCGCTGCTCCCTGCTGGCGACCGCGTCCTGGCCAGAGGCGCGCAGAAAAAGAGCCGCGGCTCCTCGCGGGTTTCTGCAGAGGGCGCAGAGAAGAGGAGGGAGCCGGGCGACCAGGGAGAAGGAGCAAGGAGAGGGGACCAGCTGCTCACCGAGGGGAGGAGGAGAAGGCGGCCATGGATGGAGCTCGCTGCTCTGCTGTTTTTCTTCCTTGGCTGAAGAGAGAAAGAGAAAGAAAGGAAACTGAATGGGAGAGAAAGAGGGAGAGAGGAGGCCGGGAAAGGACCTCGCTCCTTTTTGTCGGAGGGGGAGGCGCGGCCTCGGAACTAGGGCCGGTCGGCCACGACCAAAAGTGCCGTGAAATTCTTCCCCAATATTTCTTTCCCAAAATGGCATATTTCCGGAAACTTTCGGTCAAACTCCAAAATTGCAAACACTGCTCAAACGGACTCCGATTTGACGAAACTAATTTTGTTGTCCTCATCTCGCCGAGTACTCCGACTTTCGTTAAAGGCACTCGGTCAAATTCCCAATTATTTGTCCGGTAACGATCATCGACGGCAGCGTCGCGGTGACCGGAATTCCAATTTCGCTGTACAGACTTAACCAATTTCCGGAACCTGAAATCCGCGCTGTATCTCATCTTGCGAGCTCGTTTTCACTATTTTCGGCACCGATCCAGGTCTCGGCCAAAAAACAAAATTTTTTTCTCTCGAACTGTATTACAACTTTCGTTTAAGGCGCTCTGACATGTGAGCATCTAAAAATACCGTTCAACGTCGGTCAAAGGAATTAGGGTTTCTCGTCGGTCGACACATTTTCTGGCCATCTGCTTAACACGGAACTTTCATAACTTTTGACCGTGAGTTCATATATAGTTGATCGGGCATAACTGCAACACTTGGTTGAACCGGAATGATTTTCTTCCGTTAATCAGTCAGCACTGTCAAAGCTGTGACTCGTCATTTCATGTGACTTTTTGATTCCAAACTTTACGAAACTTTTTCCCCAGTTACTATAGACAGGAATGGAGGTGGGTCATATGAAAAATCTAGGTTTAGCATAATTCCTGAATATTCATAAATTGGGGATCAATATTAACTGGCTCCATTAATTACTTCCCGAATAATTCAAACGGAGGTTCTGCCTCTGAGATTGATCCTGGCACTTCTGTCACCACTGACTAACCTTGAATTTAGTTCTTCATCATTGCTTGATTGTAACACCCCTGGTGTTAAGCATTAATTAAAATACTAATATGTTTTGTATGCATAATCATCTGACATTATGGCATCAAAGCATTTCATGTTTTAAGCATAGTTGTGATGCTTTACATGCTTGAATATGAGTGTTGCATAATCTCGTGTAATGCTTTCATAAAGTAATATGGTTAGATGATACATAAAATGTCAAGTGAGCAACTTTGTTTATGCTTGTGATGTAGCTCAAAAACCCTAATTTGGAATGTCATTATGAAGTAACTTGTGTTCATTCCCATTTGACTAAAGTCATGTAAAGGCATGAAACCAAGTTCAACAATTCAAAAGGGTATAAAATTTATTTAGCTTAAAAATGGGAAAATCATTTAAATTCCTAAATAAGTTAATTAGCCCTTTCTAGTTAACTCAAAATCTGTGCATAATTAGGGGTTGACCCTAAAAGCTTTTTGGTAGATCTTGAGGAGAAGTACAACTTTGGTATTCAAAGTTTTCAAAGTTTCTGTACAAAATTTAAAGTAATTTTGAATCTACTCAAACCCTAAAAATGGTCTCTTTTTGGCTTTAAACTTGCATTTCAAAAACTAGTTGAGATCTGAGTTTGAGATCTACATCAAAGTTGTAGAGAATTTCAAAGGAACATTTCATACATTGACCATTTTTCAAGTGTCAATGTAAAATCAAAAGTAATTTTACTTCTACTGCAAAACCCTAGTTCTGTCCCTTTTCAAATTTCCAATTTGAAATGGATTTGAACTGTTTTGATCCAATTGACCTATTTCCAGTTGAAATCAGCCATAGGGTGTTAAAGCAAAGTTGTACAACTTTTCAAACTCTACATTTCACATTTTGGCAAAACTTGAAGTATAGTTCAAATTTCAAAAGTAATTTTGAAATTCAGTTTGGTACAAATTTGATTTTGAACTCTTTTTCAAAATCTAGGCAGAATTTGTCTTTGGTTCTTAAAGCAATCTTGTGGAACACAAAATTTGGAGCAACTTTCGTTTTAAGAGTTTTTGGCGTACAGTACAAAAATCTAGAGTTTTTCTAAAAGGGGTAAATCTGGTCCTGTAGCTACAGGAGGGGGCCTGCACCGGTCGACGCAGGGCAGGGCCGCCGCGTGCGCGTCGCCGTGGCCTGGCCGTCCTAGCGCCGCTCCGCGTGTCCGACCACGCAGCTGCTTGCCGCTTGCTTCGCTTCGTGCGGTGTCAAGCTCCGAGAGCTCCCCAACCCTCTCTTCACCCGCGTCCGCCACCTACTCCCTCTCCTGCTCTGTTTCTGGCCAAGCTCCGGCGGCCTCTTACTCCCTCGTCGCTGCATCCCTACACTCTCCGTCTCCCAGAAGCTCCGCCTAGGTCCCTTGCTTCTCCTGAACCAGCTCACTCGAGCCCTAGTGCTTGCAATCGCCGCCGCCACAGTTCTTCTTCGTCACCGGTCGGAAGCCATCACAGGTACCTTGGTCGTGGTCACGATCAACTAGAGTTCCTCCGGTCAAATCAAGTGAGGTTTTAGCTTCGTCTGATGTTGTAGGTTACGATCGGCTCGCTCCTTGAGGTCTCTACCGTTCGGACTTGAGCAGTCCACGACGGTTGCCGCCGGTGCAAGCTCCGCCATCGCCATCGCCGTCGCCAACCTTGGTCCGGTGCTCCTCGAGCCGAGGCAAGGTGAGCACCGTAGTTGTCTTGAGCTCCTCGTTGTGTTGCGCTCCATAGTCTAGTCTCTACCGGGCCACCATGGTCGGTCCGCGTGGCTCGCCGGTGCTGGCAACGCCATGGCTGTCACCGTGAGCCATGTTGCTCGGAGTCGTTTCCGAGCCAGGTTGAGTGCGCAGCGTGTTTGTTGCACGTCCTTGAGTAGGAAGCCACCCTCGGATAGGTCTCTACCGAGTCCTTATGGCTGAAGCGCCGCGTCGCCGCCGTGCTCGGCATGGCCGAGCCGCCATAGCCATCGTCCGCTCGAAGTCGAGACAGGGTGTAACACCTCTGGTGTTTAACTGTAATTAACCTGACATGTCATCATCATTAGTCATTAATCATCCTTGCCTTGCATTTATGTTTGCTTAGTACTTGTGTAGCAATCTCTTTTCAAAAACCCTAAAAGCCCAAATCTTCTTATAAGGGCAAAAATGGTAATTTCACCTCGGTGCCTAGCTTTGTGTAATTCTTGTTCAGTTGGATGTCTTGAAGTTTTGTTGTGTTGACCAAAGTTCAAAAACCAAAATCAGATTTCAAATCCCTTTGCAAAACCCTGATTTCCAAACCCTGGATTTTATCCCTCTTTTTGTAATTCAAAAATTATTCAAAAATTTTGAGGTTGGTCCAAAAAGCAAAGTTGTAGATCTGGCCAAGAGAAACAACTTTGGTATTTATAAATTTTCAAGTTTCTGTACAAAGTTTGAAGTAAATCCAAATTCATTCAAATTCCAGTTTTTGTCCCCTTTTCAGTTTTCAAAATTTATTTAAAAACTATTGAGTTTCAGAAAAAGGGTATATTAGCAAAGTTGTAGGTTTTGATAAAAGAAACAACTTTCATATTTGCAGATTTCCAACTTTCAATGTAAAATCAAAAGTAATTTTGAATTTATTCAAATCCCAAAAGTGTTCCCTTTTCTGTTTTCAAATGTGGTCCAAAAACTATTTGGATTTTGAAAATATTCTTTTGACAAAGTTGTAGATCTCTTTTTTCTGAACAACTTTGGTGTTTTGAGTTTTTGCTGCTCAGTTCAAGTTTTGGAAGTAATTTGCGAAATACAGAGATCAGCCAAAAGTCAAACCCTAGGGCATAGCCCTGTTCATCTTCTCATCGTAGAGGGGGGCCCGGCCATGGCCGCGCGCCGGCGCTGCGCACGCCGCACGCCTGGCAGCCGCACGCCGCCCCCCGACTTGTCGCCTGCGCCCGCACCATCTTTTCGCACCCGCACGCGAGCGCTGACTCTCCCTCTCCCGTCCCCACTGCTCCCAGCGCGTCGCCGCCGCGTGGCCGTCGCCGGCGAACGCACACCCGGCCCCTGCGCGCACGCCCGTCCTTCCGCCAGCGTGCAATCGATTGCGCACGCTTCGGCCAAGCTTATCCGCCTGCACGCGACGCTTATCCATCCCCGCGCACGGCTATAAAAGGGGACCGCCGGTGGGCAGAGCCCCTCATCCTCTCCGCCACCGTGGCCAGGCCAGTCCAGTGCCTCCGCCGCTCCACCACCTAGCTCAGAAGCTCCGCCGTGTCCTCGCGAAGCTTTCCCCTTCTCAATTTCACCTCCCCGCCTCCTATCGCCCGGCGTAGCTCGCCGTTCCCATCTCCGGCGGAAACCCGGTGAACTCGGGTTCGTCGAATACTCCCTCTCCGGCCACGATCATCTTTCCCTGACCCCGGTGTCAGCTTCCTCGGCTCCGCGCGACTCTAACCAGGCCCTTGCGGTCTCGTGTGTTGCGAAGGATCGCCGACTCGCCGGAGTGCCGCCGCGGTCGTCTCCTTCCTCGAGCCTCACCCTCGAGCACGTGTCGAGCCTCAGCCTCGAGCCTCACCCTCGAGAACGTGTCGAGCCTCCTTCCTCGAGCCTCACCCTCGAGAACGTGTCGAGCCTCCTTCCTCGAGCCTCACCCTCGAGCACGTGTCGAGCCACACCCTCGAGCCCTGCCTCCGACCCGTGGTAAGCACCCGAAGCCTCCGGTCTCTGCTTCCACTCCGTTTCGCCCGAGCCTCCCAGTCAGGCCTCGGACGGACGCTTGCTTTCCGTCTCGCCGAGCCTTCCGTCTCGCCGAGTCCGCTTCGCCCGAGCCAAGCCTCGGCGAGCGCATGCTCTCCGCCTCGCCCGAGCCTCCGGGCCAGGCCTCGGACGAAGCAGTCGCTTCCGTCTCGACCGAGCCCGTTTCGCCCGAGCCCCGCGCGATTCGCCGAGCCCTGCATAGAAGGAGCACAGTGCTCTTTTCTTTTTCTAAGAGTTGTGAATAGTCTCTGTTTTCTCTTTTTTGTGTGAATTAATCTGTTGTCCCTTAAATGCTGAGAAAATTATGGTATGCTCCATGCACTGTGTAGTATTTTATAAAAATATGAATCCTGACTTTTCTGCAAGAATTTAAAAATGTAAAATCCCTCTTTTAATTAATAAATAGATGGTTTTGGATTTTTAGAAAATTATTTATAACTCCAAAAATCATGAGACTAATTTTTGTGAGCTTCCTATGCCATGTTTAGTCTCTGGTGAAATTTTGAAGTCTTTGGAACAAGTTGATTTTTGAGCATTTATCTTTAATTGTTAAATAGTGCCTTTTGTTAATTAATGTCTGGAATTATTTGAGCATCTTAATGACCTCCAAAAATTATGAAATTTGTTTTGCCATCTATCTACACCATAATGAACTTATGTGATTAATTTGGTAATTTTTGGAGTAACTTCATAAATGACCTTTTTAAATAATTAAGGAAAAATAGAGAAAGTGATTAGGGTTCATGTTGTATGTCCTGTTTTGCATTATTCATGCTAGCATACTCATGTGCATGCATCATTGCATTCGTATAGTCACCGAAGAAGGAGTCAAGATCGAGGCAGCCGCCGACGAACCTGTCCCCGAGGCTACCCCGAGTTCCGACAACTGCCTGCCCCGCCTTCGAGCCTGCCCTCTTTGCTCTTCAAGGCAAGCCCCGGTGCATTTAACCCTTCCTTGGATTTATAAAATGTTTTCTTAAATGCTTTTGAGTTAAACTACTGCATTAGGTTATAGGAGTTGTGTGATGACCTATTACCTGCATTATTTACCTCCACCAGAAGATCCACCAGCCCTGCTTTAAAACTATTTGCAAAATGCTTAGTGATGCTATACTATAGATTTGTAATAAAATGCCATTTTCAAAAGTGTGATCACTGAAAGAATCTTTATGGGAATTTGGCTTTACTTCCCGTTCGATGACTGCTTGCCTAGCTAGCATGTGGTCATTGTCGAGAAGAGGTTGTCCGCGCGTACGGTGCCGTCATGTTGTAGTCCGGGACTCAACAGTTGACATCGACCGGGACAGGGTTGAAAAAACGACAGGACCTGTACTCTTGGGTTAGAGTCCCGAGGTGCTTGTCGCTGGCGGAAAATGTAGGGACCATCCGTATGGGGGCCTGCTGGCCAAGACTTGCAACTATTCACATACTACGGAAAGCTCTGGCTCCGAGGAATCCTTATTGGACCGACAACCGCGCACTGGGAGTGGAGAGATGGCGGAAGTAGCATGTACCCACGTGGTCGTCGTACCTGGATAGGAGTGGTGTACTACTTCCGGGTGGGTGGCGTAGGACCGGGCCCAATCTTGGAGGAATCGTGGTAGACGAGTTGGCATATGCAAGCTTGGGTGCTACATATGCAGTGTGGATAGGGATCCTCAGCTGAGTATTATTTATCCGGATTAACGTTGCTCCTCGGTTATGGAGACTTGGTCACTGACTGTCAACGGAGAGTGGTTCTCAACTAGGTATGTTTTGAAATGTAAAATGAATCATGGACAATGAAGAATTGAGAAATGCTTGAATCTTTCCAAAATAAAACAAGGTTTACAAAATGCTTTTTCTGCAAAATACTTAAGCCTTACCTTGACTACCCTAAGCCTTTCATTCCTGAGTCTTCTCACTTTTTCTTTAGTCGGGTAAGTCTTGTTGAGTACCCCAGTACTCAGGGTTTGTTAAGCCCTGTTGCAGGTTTCTATTAGGTGGTGTTGATCATGATCATGTCAGTGGGCTTGACGTGATCTGGTTGTTCCTCTTCTCCAACTTAGGTACTCGCCTAAGTGTGGTTCTGTCATACTACTCTACTTCCGCAATACCAGTTATTTTTATGTAAAAAGTAACATCTTCATAATTTGTAAAGTTTATCTATTGCTCCGCACTGATGGTATTGTATCAACTGTTGTAATGTTGTAATTATTCCAACCTTCATGATGATGGTCCTGTGGCTCGTGAGTAATTCGGGGTCCTCTCGGGGACACCCGACGGATCTTCCAGTAACGTGTTTCATTTGCACAGTCATTGGGCTCCCTATGACGATGACGTGTGCAAGTGGGCCACATTATGGGCGGTTCCGTCACAGAATGGTATCGGAGCGTCTCTCACTTTAACGTTGCAGTGTTCGTTTTTGCGAAAACTTCAAAAGACCTTTTAGTCCAAACAAAACTAAACTTGACTATTTTGAGTCCAAATTGCTTCTCTCATCTTGTCTCTCATATGGCAACACTAGCTAAGTGGAAACAACATGTTTTTAAAGCCTATGTACCTTATTTATTGCATTGCTTTTGTTCCGTAGGAACGATTCATGCATCATGTCATAATCACTTAAGTTAACTTCCTCTCTAAGTTCGTTGGTAGTATGCCTTTACCTGTTCTTGCTAGCCTTTCTCATCCATCTTCTCTTATCCAGACATGGCCCGTATCAAGCGACTGCCCGCAGTCGACTGGACCGCATGGTGTGCCACGCACCAGCTGGCACCACGCGCTGGGGAGGAGACTGGAGAATCTTCCAACGGTCGTCGCTTTCCCCGCCGCACCCCGTAAGAACCTGAAGAGAGGGATCAAGGATCTGAAGGCTGAGCTGAAGAACTGGAGCATGACTTCTACCACTCACGCCTGGAGTTTTATGAGGCACGAGCTTCCCTGGAGCAGGCCAATCGGAACACGGTTCGCGGCTATCGAGCAGCGCAATGATGCTTGGACCCCGCGAGGACGTTACCAGAGCCCCAGCTCCACGGACTGCAGCAGTACACAGCTCAGATTGAACAGTTCAATGATATGCTTCATGAGGAAGTGCATCAGCGTGTATGATCAACTCCACCCCTTGTACCCCCGTTTTGAAGACCCTGAGGACGGAGTTGTGGAGGAACCAGAAGTGGAACAAGGGCCAGGCGAGAACGAAGAAGTGTGAACCTGTCGAAGATGTCTACGCTGAAGACGAGGACGAGGAGGAGGAGCCTGAGCTCATCCTCGAAGAAGACGACGACGAAGACATGATCATCATCGACGACGACTAGACTCGTAGTGTCTGTACACATCTGCCTTACCTAAAAACTTAGTCTAGGTTTGGGGCGTTTCGTGTTGTGCCAAGTCTGGCATGTATCTTTTCTTTTCGCATCTTTTCCCTTTATCGGGTATCATCTGTCAGTCACCTTATCAAGTCATCAGTCTTTTGTATCAGAAGAAGCTATCAGTCTGTTGTTTTCAGAACCCTATCTATGATGCTAAGTACCAAGTTGCTTACAGATGCCTGTGAACACTCGCACTGGAGCTGGAGGTTCTGATGATGCCAACCTCCCAAACCCTCCACCTGTCCCAGCTACCCTAGCAGATGCCATTGCAGCCTTGGCCGCCGCTGCCAACCTAATGGCTCAAACCAAGGACAGCAGAACTTTCACCGTGGTCGCCACAACGTCAACCAAGAGCCACCTATGTGGAATTCACCGAAACTCGTCCACCGGTCTTCACTAAGGCCGATGAACCCCTCGAGCTGATGATTGGCTCCGCACCATGGAGCAGAAATTTGGTCTATCAACTGCACCGATATCCAGAAAGCCACGTTTCGCTTCACAGCAGCTTCGTGGTCCGACAAGTGCTTGGTACGCCAACCTGTGGCTGCCCAGCCAGAAGGTCATCGGTTGACCTGGGAAGAGTTCCGCACTGCCTTCCGTGCTCATCACATCCCTCGGATTAATGAAAATGAAGCTTGATCAGTTCCTGGCTCTCCAACAGAAAGACTCCACAGTATGCAGTATGTGGGTCAATTCAATCATCTCAGCCAGTATGCCTCAGAGTATGTCAACACAGATGAGAAGAAGAGGATTGTTTCCTTAGAGGACTGCACCAAAGATATGCAGGAGCTTGTCCAATAACCTGACTGGGTCTTATCATGATGTTGTTGACCGGGCTGTTGCTTTTGAAGAAAGCAATCGCCAGTACCAGGAAGAGAAGAAGAAGAAGAAAGCAGGGTCAAGCAGCTTTCTCTGGTGGTCACAAATGCCAGAGAATCATCTATCACCCCAGCCACCACCACAATCGTCTACCTTACCCCAACCAGCAAGTGGTCGTCCGTACCGCGGCCACCACCCATCATGCCAACCAGCAGAGTGCCACACAGCCGAACGCCCCAGGTGTTCGTATCACCACTCCACAAACAGCCTACAACCATCCCTGCTACAACTGTGGCCAGCTTGGTCACTGGTCTCGTGAGTGCCCAAAGCCCAAGAGGTATGCCCAGATTGCTCAGAAGAATCCTGGAGGATCTCAGCCGCAGCAGCACCGTGCACAGCAGCAGCATGCTCAGAAGGGCAAGATTGTCAGAAGCACGAACAGTCTACTACACCGCTGTCAGCGATATTACCAGAAGGGAGCCCGTCATGATCGGTAGGTTTCCTGTTGCCAATCACCCTGCAGTTGTGGTTGTTTGATTCTGGTGCATCGCATTCCTTCATCAGTCGTACTTTTGTCATCAAGCATGAAATATCAATTGAGGAGTTAAAAGAAAGTTTCTGCATATTTCGCCTGGAGGGCGTATAAGTACTAAGGAAGTGGTTCGCAGTATACCAGTAAGGTTGGGGGAACATGTATTTCCCACCACCATGATAGTGCTTCATGATCAGGAGATAGATGTCATCCTAGGCATGAATTGGATGTGTCAGTATAAAGCCATGATCGACTTCTGATAGAGTTGTGAGAGCGGATATTCCTAACAGTACCGCCAAACTCCTTCTCCAACTTCCAATGCCTCAAAAACCAGCAGCCACTCAAATAAACACCGCCTATGTTCTGGAAACCCGGGACATCCCCGTGGTTTGTGAATTCCTGATGTTTTTCCTGAGGATTGCCTGGTCTGCCTCCTAACCGTGACATTGAGTTTTGCCATAGAGCTAAAGCCCGGGACTGCTCCTATATCCCGCCGAGCTTATCGATGCCTCCCAGAGAGTTGGCAGAACTAAAAATCCAATTACAAGATTTGTTGGACAAGGGGTTTCATTCGCCCAAGCTCGTCTCCTTGGGGCTGTCCTGCAATCTTTGTAAAGAAGAAAGACAAGACTCTCAGAATGTGCATTGATTATCGCCCACTCAATGAGGTCACCATCAAAATAAATATCCCTTGCCTCGTATTGATCTTCTCTTTGACCAGTTAACTGGAGCCAAAGTATCTCCAAGATCGATCTCAGATCTGGCTACCACCAAATAAAGATTCGTCCTGAAGATTCCTAAACAGCTTTCACCACCAGATACGGCTATATGAGTACTTGGTCATGTCCTTCGGTTTGACCAATGCCCCTGCTCATTTCATGTACCTCATGAACTCTGTGTTCATGCCAGAGCTTGATAAATTCGTGGTCGTGTTCATTGACGACATCCTTGTCTACTCAAAACCCCAAGATCACGCCGAGCATCTTCGTATCGTTCTATCCCGTCTCAGAGAACATCAGCTGTATGCCAAGTTCAGTAAATGTGAGTTTCTGGTTAGATCAGATACAGTTTCTTGGTCATGTCCTATCCGCTGAAGGTGGTCAGTTGACCCTGGTAAAGTGGCAGACATTCTGGATTGGAAGCCACCTACCACTGTTCATCAAGTCCGCAGCTTTATGGGAATGGCTGGATATTATCGTCGATTCATTCCAGATTTCTCAAGAATCGCCAAGCCTATCACTGAGTTAGTAAAGAATTCTGTGAAGTTTGTCTGGTCACCAGCCTTTGAGCAAGCCTTTCCAACATTGAAGAAACTGTTAACTACATCACCAGTGCTAGCCCAGCCGAACATCGAGAAGCCCTTTGATGTCTACTGTGATGCATCTGGTACTGGTTTGGGCTGTGTTTTGATGCAAGAAGGTCGAGTGATCGCTTATGCCTCCGCAGCTTAAGCGACATGAAGAGAATTACCCAACTCATGATCTCGAGTTAGCAGCAGTAGTGCATGCCTTGAAGATCTGGCGTCATTATTTGTTGGGCAGTACCTGTATGTGTACACTGATCACAAAAGCCTGAAGTATATCTTCACTCAAGAGGAACTGAATATGGGCAGAGAAGATGGCTTGAGTTAATTAAGGACTATGATCTTGAAGTGCATTACCATCGGGTAAGGCGAAATGTGGTCGCCGATGCACTCAGTCACAAATCTTATTGCAACTGTCTGATGATGAAGCCCTATGATTCTTCTTTGTGTTATGAGCTGGAAAAGTTGAATATTGAAATGATTCCACAAGGAACTCTGAATAATATCAGAATAGAACAACCCTATCAGAAAGCAGATCATTGCTGCACAAAAAGATAACCCTGGAATCAAGCACATCATCGAAAAGGTCCAATCCGGAAGGCTGATTGTTTCAGGATCGATGATGCAGAAGTAGTATGGTTTAAGAGAATCGGTTAGTAGTTCCTAAGTGCCTGAGTTTAAGAAAGTTAATCCTTGATGAAGCACACTTGACTAGATTTCTCCATCCACCCCGGCAGCAACAAGATGTACCAGGATTTGAAGCAGCAATTCTGGTGGACAAAGATGAAGATTGAGATCGCCCGGTATGTCGCTCAGTGCGATACCTGCCAGAAAGTCAAAGCCGTGCACATGAAGCCCGGAGGAGAATTGCAACCTTTACCTATACCTGCTTGGAAATGGGACGATATCAGTATGGACTTTATCAATGGTCTACCCAAGACATCAAGAGGTTTTGATTCCATATGGGTGATCGTGGATCGCCTCACTAAGCAAGCTCACTTCCTGCCAGTGAAGACCAGTTACACCGTCCTCACTTATGCCACTTGTACAAGAACCACATAGTGCAACTCCATGGCATACCCAAGAGCATTATCTCTGATCGTGGTACCCAGTTTGTCGTAAAGTTTTGGAAAGCGTTCCATACCTCACTTGGAACCAAGCTCTTGCATAGTACGGCATATCATCCGCAAACAGATGGACAAACCGAGCGAGTCAACCAAGTGTTAGAGATATGTTGAGAGCATGTGTGCTCACCTTCGCAGATACTTGGGATGACTGTTTGCCCTTGGCAGAGTTCTCATATAATAACAGTTACCAAGAGAGCATCAAAATGGCACCCTTTGAAGCACTGTACGGCCGCCGTTGTCGTACACCTCTCAATTGGTCTGAACCCGGAGAAAGGGAATTCTTTGGAGTTGACCTAGTAAAAGATATGGAAGAGAAAGTCAAGCATATACAAGAGAACATGAAGGTTGCACAGTCTCGACAGAAAAGTTATGCTGACAAGAGACGTCGACCTCTGCAGTTCGAGATCGGGGATTATGTGTACCTGAAGGTCTCACCCACCAAGGAGTCACTCGTTTTGGAGTCAAAGGAAAGTTAGCACCCCGCTACATTGGTCCCTTTGAGATTCTGGATCGTTGTGGCAAGGCGCTTACAAGCTAAGTTTGCCCGATCATCTTTCAGCAGTTCATAATGTGTTTCATGTCTCTCAACTCAAGAAGTGTCTCCGAGTACCTGAACATGTGGTTGAAGTTGAAGGCGTTGAGCTAGAACCAGATCTGTCATACACTGAGTATCCAGTTCGCGTGTTGGATCACAAGGATCGTGTTACCCGAAGAACCACCACAAGATGGTACAAGATCCAGTGGAACCAGCACTCTGAAGAAGAAGCCACCTGGGAATCCGAAGACTTCTTAGCAAAGAACTATCCCGACTTTCTCGAATCTCTGTAGATGTAAGGTTTTGCTTTTTCCTTCTTAAGACGTGGAATCTCGGGGCGAGATTTCTTTTAGAGGGGAAGGCTGTAACCCCTCTGGTGTTTAACTGTAATTAACCTGACATGTCATCATCATTAGTCATTAATCATCCTTGCCTTGCATTTAGTTTTGCTTAGTACTTGTGTAGCAATCTCTTTTCAAAAACCCTAAAAGCCCAAATCTTCCTATAAGGGCAAAAATGGTAATTTCACCTCTGTGCCTAGCTTTGTGTAATTCTTGTTCAGTTGGATGTCTTGAAGTTTTGTTTGTTGACCAAAGTTCAAAAACCAAAATCAGATTTCAAATCCCTTTGCAAAACCCTGATTCCAAACCCTGGATTTTATCCCTCTTTTTGTAATTCAAAAATTATTCAAAATTTGAGGTTGGTCCAAAAAGCAAAGTTGTAGATCTGGCCAAGAGAAACAACTTTGGTATTTACAAATTTTCAAGTTTCTGTACAAAGTTTGAAGTAAATCTAAATTCATTCAAATTCCAGTTTTTGTCCCTTTTCAGTTTCAAAATTTATTTAAAACTATTGAGTTTCAGGAAAAAGGGTATATTAGCAAAGTTGTAGGTTTTGATAAAAGAAACAACTTTCATATTTGCAGATTTCCAACTTTCAATGTAAAATCAAAAGTAATTTTGAATTTATTTAAATCCCAAAAGTGTTCCCTTTTCTTTTTCAAATGTGGTCCAAAAACTATTTGGATTTTGAAAATATTCTTTTGACAAAGTTGTAGATCTCTTTTTCTGAACAACTTTGGTGTTTTGAGTTTTTGCTGCTCAGTTCAAGTTTTGGAAGTAATTTGTGAAATACAGAGATCAGCCAAAAGTCAAACCCTAGGGCATAGCCCTGTTCATCTTCCTCATCGGAGAGGGGGGGCCCGGCCATGGCCGCGCGCCGGCGCTGCGCACGCCGCACGCCTGGCAGCCGCACGCCCGCCCCCGACTGTCGCCTGCGCCCGCACCATCTTTCGCACCCGCACGCGAGCGCTGACTCTCCCTCTCCCGTCCCCCACTGCTCCTAGCGCGTCGCCGCCGCGTGGCCGTCGCCGGCGAACGCACACCCGGCCCCTGCGCGCACGCCCGTCCTTCCGCCAGCGTGCAATCGATTGCGCACGCTTCGGCCAGCTTATCCGCCTGCACGCGACGCTTATCCATCCCCGCGCACGGCTATAAAAGGGGACCGCCGGTGGGCAGAGCCCCTCATCCTCTCCGCCACCGTGGCCAGCCAGTCCAGTGCCTCCCCGCTCCACCACCTAGCTCAGAAGCTCCGCCGTGTCCTCGCGAAGCTTTTCCCCTTCTCAATTTCACCTCCCCCCTCCTATCGCCCGGCGTAGCTCGCCGTTCCCATCTCCGGTGGCGGAAACCCGGTGAACTCGGGTTCGTCGAATACTCCTCCGCCACGATCATCTTTCCCGACCCCGTGTCAGCTCCTCGGCTCCGCGCGACTCTAACCAGGCCCTTGCGGTCTCGTGTGTTGCGCAGGATCGCCGACTCGCCGGAGTGCCGCCGCGTCGTCTCCTTCCTCGAGCCTCACCCTCGAGCACGTGTCGAGCCTCAGCCTCGAGCCTCACCCTCGAGAACGTGTCGACCCTCCTTCCTCGAGCCTCACCCTCGAGAACGTGTCGAGCCTCTTCCTCGAGCCTCACCCTCGAGCACGTGTCGAGCCACACCCTCGAGCCCTGCCTCCGACCCGTGGTAAGCACCGAAGTCTCCGGTCTCTGCTTCACTCCGTTTCGCCCGAGCCTCCCAGTCAGGCCTCGGACGGACGCTTGCTTTTCCGTCTCGCCCGAGCATTCCGTCTCGCCGAGTCCGCTTCGCCGAGCCAAGCCTCGGCGAGAGCGCATGCTCTCCGCCTCGCCCGAGCCTCCGGGCCAGGCCTCGGACGAAGCAGTCGCTTCCGTCTCGACCGAGCCCGTTTCGCCCGAGCCCGCGCGATTCGCCCGAGCCCCGCGCGATTCGCCGAGCCCTGCATAGAAGGAGCACAGTGCTCTTTTCTTTTTCTAAGAGTTGTGAATAGTGCTCTGTTTTCTCTTTTGTGTGAATTAATCTGTTGTCCCTTAAATGCTGAGAAAATTATGGTATGCTCCATGCACTGTGTAGTATTTATAAAAATATGAAACCTGACTTTTCTGCAAGATTTAAAAATGTAAAATCCCTCTTTTAATTAATAAATAGATGGTTTTGGATTTTTAGAAAATTATTTATAACTCAAAAAATCATGAGACTAATTTTTGTGAGCTTCCTATGCCATTTGTTTAGTCTCTGGTGGAATTTTGAAGTCTTTTGGAACAAGTGATTTTTGAGCATTTATCTTTAATTGTTAAATAGGCCTTTGTTAATTAATGTCTGGAATTATTTGAGCACCTTAATGACCTCCAAAAATATGAAATTTGTTTTGCCATCTATCTACACCATAATGAACTTAGTGCTTAATTTGGTAATTTTGGAGCAACTTCATAATATGACCTTTTAAATAATTAAGGAAAAATAGAGAAGTGATAGGGTTCATGTTGTATGTCCTTTTGCATTATTCATGCTAGCATACTCATGTGCATGCATCATTGCATTCGTATAGCCACCGAAGAAGGAGTCAAGATCGAGGCAGCCGCCGACGAACCTGTCCCCGAGGCTACCCCGAGTTCCGACAACTGCCCTGCCGCCTTCGAGCCTGCCCTCTTTGCTCTTCAAGGCAAGCCCCGGTGCATTTAACCCTTCCTTGGATTTATAAATGTTTTCCTTAAATGCTTTTGAGTTAAACTACTGCATTAGGATATAGGAGTTGTGTGATGACCTATTACCTGCATTATTTACCTCCACCAGAAGATCCACCAGCCCTGCTTTAAAACTATTTGCAAAATGCTTAGTGATGCTATACTATAGATTTGTAATAAAATGCCATTTTCAAAAGTGTGATCACTGAAAGAATCTTTATGGGAATTTGGCTTTACTTCCCGTTCGATGACTGCTTGCCTAGCTAGCATGTGGTCATTGTCGAGAAGAGGTTGTCCGCGCGTACGGTGCCGTCATGTTGTAGTCCGGGACTCAACAGTTGACACCGACCGGGACAGGTTGTTGAAAACCGACAGGACCTGTACTCTTGGGTTAGAGTCCCGAGGTGCTTGTCGCTGGCGGAAAAATGTAGGGACCATCCGTATGGGGGCCTGCTGGCCAAGACTTGCAACTATTCACATACTACGGAAAGCTCTGGCTCCGAGGAATCCTTTATTGGACCGACAACCGCGCACTGGGAGTGGAGAGATGGCGGAAGTAGCATGTACCCACGTGGTCGTCGTACCTAGATAGGAGTGGTGTACTGTACTTCCGGGTGGCGTAGGACCGGGCCCAATCTGGAGGAATCGTGGTAGACGAGTTGGCATATGCAAGCTGGGTGCTGCTACATATGCAGTGTGGATAGAGATCCTCAGCTGAGTATTATTTATCCGGATTAACGTTGCTCCTCGGTTATGGAGACTTGGTCACTGACTGTCAACGGAGAGTGGTTCTCAACTAGGTATGTTTTGAAATGTAAAATGAATCTTGGACAATGAAGAATTGAGAAATACTTGAATCTTTCCAAAATAAAACAAGGTTTACAAAATGCTTTTTCTGCAAAATACTTAAGCCTTACCTTGACTACCCTGAGCCTTTCATTCTTGAGTCTTCTCACTTTTCTTTGGTCGGGTAAGTCTTGTTGAGTACCCCAGTACTCAGGGTTTGTTAATCCCCTGTTGCAGGTTTCTATTAGGTGGTGTTGATCATGATCATGTCAGTGGGCTTGACGTGATCTGGTTGTTCCTCTTCTCCAACTTAGGTACTCCGCCTAAGTGTGGTTCTGTCATACTACTCTACTTCCGCAATACCAGTTATTTTTATGTAAAAAGTAACATCTTCATAATTTGTAAAGTTTATCTATCTTGCTTCCGCACTCCGATGGTATTTTGTATCAACTGTTGTAATGTTGTAATTATTCCAACCTTCATGATGATGGTCCTGTGGCTCGTGAGTAATTCGGGGTCCTCTCGGGGACACCCGACGGATCTTTCCAGTAACGTGTTTCATTTGCACAGTCATTGGGCTCCCTATGACGATGACGTGTGCAAGTGGGCCACATTATGGGCGGTTCCGTCACACAGGGCGAGGCCGGGTAAAGGGTGGAATAGGTGCGCGAAGTCAAGCCGAAGTCGTTGCGACCCTCGCCGTCACCGGAGACTTCGCCAGTGGAGAGATCATCGGCCGGTCATCGATCCGCGCGGTCGGTCAAGCTAGCCGGACGCAGGCCTCGGGCGAGGCGGAGAAAGAGGGCCTGACAGCCTAGTCCCGCTGTCGGAGAAAGAAGAAGTGAGGCTGACGCGCTGGCCTCGGGCGAGTCGGAGAAGGGAGACTGAGGCTGAGGCTGAGGCCTGAGGCTCGGGTGTCAGCAGTCGTGGGTTGAACTGGGCCGAACCCAGTAAGAGTTAGAGTTGGTTTTTCCTTTTTCTGTTATGAATGAATAGTATTAGGTTTTGTCTTTTTGATATCTTTTTATAGGAAGCTGCTAAAATTGTGAAAATTTTTGTGTAGCTTTCTCAAGCTGCCTGATATTTAAGAAAAATATAAAACTTGAGTTTTGAATAAATTTTAAACTGTTCTAAATATGACTTTTATTAATAAATGGACTTTGATGATTTTTGTAGGCTTATTTACATATCCAAAAATCATGAAACTATTTTTTGTAGCTGTTTTTAGCTGAAAATGTATCTTCACAAAAAATTTTGAGCTCTGTTGGAGAAAATAAATTTTATTCTTATTTCTATGCTTTATTTAAGCATTTAAATGTTTTTATAGTTTGAATTAATTCTGCAGGTTTATATGTTTGTTCAAAAATTGAGATATTTATTTTGATACTGTTATTTATATTATGAATCATCTCAAAAGTTTGGGCTCATTTTGACAAGTTTCAATTTAACTCTTTTCTTATGCCTTGTAATAAATAAAGATTATTAAAAGAGTTTTATTTGAATAATTAGGTAATTAATTGTTTATAAAAGTTATGACTAATCTTGTATCTTTGGTAATTTGTTGTTTGCTGTTTATGTTTCATGTTTTTAGTTGATCATGAGTGGCATGTTGTAGATAAATAATGTCTTTAAGTTTAAATGCCTTTTGTTAGTATAGTTGCTGGATCAATCCTCAGTAATGGACTGTTTTCATAATTAAGTTTATGTTTTCTGTAAATAAGTTATATACAAAAGTTGTAGTTAACTTCTGTATCTAGCTTGTCCTAAAATTTCATGATTTTAGGCCTGTTAGATTAGAAGTTATGGTTTTTATGAGACAGCGAGTCAGATCTGCCCTACCTTTTGGACAGATCTGAGGTTTTGAGCTGTTTGAGCCTTTTAGGTTGAAAACCACCTGTTGGAGATAATAGGAAAATTTTAGGGTTTTTCATAAGCTTTCTAGATTGTTAAGAACCATCCTTTTTGGTGACCCAGAGCTCCAGTTATAGCTGTTTAAAGTTGGGTGATCAAATCTGTCCTAATTCTGGACAGAAATGTTTGTCCCAACTGTTTGATCTAGTTTTCCTATAAAATCAACTTTGGGTGATATTAGGAAGTTTGTAGAAAATTTGATAAGATTTTCAAATTGTCTAGGATCACCCCTTTTGGTTTTGGTAGCTCTAGTTATGGCTTGTTTAGTATAGAACATGTAATCTGTCCAAAGTGTGGGCAACAGTGTTTACATCTTGTGTGACTTTGGATTATTGTTTGAAGACCATTGGACATATCTCATCTTGTGATTCTATGGCTTGAGTGATGTTTAATGAACCCTAGCCATCCTTAATTATCTTCCTAAAGGTGCTTGGTGGAAGTTGTATGTATAGCTAGGAATATTAGTTAGTAAGTTGCAAGTTGGTGGTGTTGGTTTGCAACTTTACCGCGAAGGAAAGTTGTACTCGACTTTCCTTATCTCGTGTTATCTTCTGTTTTACTTTGAATTGTCTTGCACCTTAGCATGCATCCCATGGCATCATACTAAAGCATACATCATTTATCTACGTGTAGTATCCGAGAGTGTTGGAGTCGTGTTGATCAAGCGTTGGTGATCACCCTTGTCGAACAAGCCTCGGGAGGAGATTCTTGTTGGACAAGCTTCGTCGAGAAGACTTATCTTCTAAACGAAGGAACTAACCTTTGTGGATCATTCTTGGATCCTAGTTTTCCTGCAACGAAGGCAAGCCCCGGTTCATTTAACCTTTCCTTGGATTTACAATTACACTTACTTTCGATAACCTGATGCATAAAATGTTTATCAAATAAATGCTTTAAACCTGTTGATGCATGACCAACCTTGTTATCAATATATCATTCCTTGATACCTGCTTTATGCAAATGATAGAAATGCTTAGCCCTGCTTTATGAAGCTTTTGAAAAAATGTTTTGATACTTATCGTTTTGGAATGATGATGAGAAATAATGATGGTTAAGGCCAGACGAGCACATGCATCGAACCTTGGGTTGGTGTAGGGTGACCGGATGTGTCGGAATAGGATTAACCGTTGTTGGCCTGCTAGATTGAGAAACTATGAAGTACCGATCATATGCTACGGTAAGCCCTACCTTGGTGGTTCTTAAATGAGAACGGCTAATCGCGCACTGGGAGTGGAGAGATGGCGGGAGTACTAGCTACCCTCGTGGGTCAAAGTCCCGGATTGGAGGTGTACAAGTACTCTCGGGTGGCGCAGACCCGGTCTTGTTTGGAGGATCGAGGCTGGGGTTGGTTTATGTGTGATCTAGGGTCTACATATATCGTATGATCGTGGAAAACTACCAGATCTGGTTTAATCGGTTCGAATCGTCGTGCTCCTCGGTTAAGGAGACTCAATCTTCCGACCCGCACCGTAGAATAAAAATGGAACTGGTTTAAGAAAGAATGATAATGACTTTCACTAGTGTTCACTTTCAGTTCTTAACAAGTACTTATATGATTAAGTAAAATTTGGATCTAGGATTACTTTAGTAAGCTT
Source organism: Coix lacryma-jobi var. lacryma-jobi (assembly GCA_009763385.1). Lineage (NCBI taxonomy): Eukaryota > Viridiplantae > Streptophyta > Magnoliopsida > Poales > Poaceae > Coix > Coix lacryma-jobi. The sequence continues at coordinate 64,796,572 of CM019823.1, read as the reverse complement.
TTATGCAAATGAAAAATACTATTGAGCCTACCCAAACCAGCATGACCCTGAAGTCTTTTCTGTTGACGAATAAGTCTTGCTGAGTATCGACCGTACTCAGGGTTTGTTAACCCCTGTTGCAGGTTTCTAATAGGTGATGTTGATCATGATCAAGTCAGTGGGCTTGACGTGATCTGGTTGTTCATCCTCTCCAACTTAGGTGCTCCACCTAAGTGTGGTTCTGTAATACTATTCTGCTTCCGCAATACCGGTTATATTTATGTAAAAAGTAACTTATTCATGATTTTGTAAAGTCTGTCTCTCTTGCTTCCGCACCCCGACGTATTTTGTATCAACTGTTGTAATGTTGTAATTATTCCACCCGAAGACAAGATGATCCTGTAACTCGTGGATGATTCGGGGTTCTCCCGGGGACACCCGACAGTTTTTCAGTGATGTGGTACATGCGCATAGTCATTAGGGCTCGGGGAGACGATGACGTGTGCGGGTGGGCCACATTAATGGGAGGTTCTGCCACATTGATATACCAAGTCCGCGCTCAACTGACAGCTTAACTGACGGCGAACACTGGGGTGTTACAGCCCTTCCCCCTTAAAAGAATCCCGTCCCGAGATTCCGGACAAAAGACTTTTCAAGGGAAGAGAAGCATAGCACCCATCCTTAATCATCGGCTAATGGCAACTCAAGATACTGACTTCTCGACAGGACAGAAACTGTTATGAACAGAACAACTTCCGATTTTTCATGTCATTTCCCGTTACTAGCTCTTGTCAGAAGAGTCTACTTCACTGACTTCCATCGAGCATTGAGGTATACTCACAATATCACTGTCGCGTTAAAAGGAAACCAAAACTGCATTATTACTTTAGGAGGAATCCAAGATAATATTACTTCAAATATTGTATCTTCATCCGATTGGGACCATAGCAAAAATACATCTTTGATAAGGTCAGGAACTGACTGACGGTAACCATGGTTTATACTACTGTGAATGTCTGATCAATCAGATAGCAATCAATGGAAAGTCACACAAGGTTCCATGTGTGCAGTTCTCTTCTCTGAGGATAACACTATATTATCCGAATCTGATAAGAGAGCGGTGAATGTGATAGCTGACTCCACCAATTCCATATTTTCACTGATCCTTCTGTACAGAAATTCTTGTTCCTTAAGCTGCGACAGTCACTAAGGTTAAATTTGATGCAACCTCTTGGATAGAAATACCAGGTTACTGAATCTCTGTACTACCAAGCAGCTCAATATCATTCTTCTTCATGGTGTAGTTGCAATTCAGTGAGGCTAGATTGTTGAACCACTTGGGTCATAGAGCGATCTTCTTAAATTTCCCTCAGCACTGCAGGAACACAATCTGAAATCTGTCGTCTAACACTTTTATTTGCCATTAATCTGCACTTCTAAGAGTTTATTTTGGGTAGAACATCTTGACTGCTCAAGAGTAAGGGACTGATTTTGAATGTCTTTTTTTAACTGCATCCCAACATAATCTAGAATAAATCCTTCCATAATACTCAAATGTATTACCAGGTAGTCCTTACTCCAGGTATAATCCTGACTGAGTTACTAGGCTGGCGTACCATCTTGTATTACCATTAAAAATTTTCTCAGATAGAGCTGGCTGGAACCTGTTAGAGACTTGGATGTACGAGTGCCACAAACAATATTAGTGGGTTTACAGACTTCTAGCATAACATTGTTCTGTGAGACATAGCCTTCATAGCTACCAAAGAGTCATTTCTGAACTAGAGATTAGCTTTTAAATGGCAGAAACTAATCAGTTGCCTCTCAACACTAAAGCTCCAAGGTTTCAACTTACTACAAGCACTGTCAGATATCAATGCACATAGTCACCACCAAAGTCAGTAGAGAATCAGACACATCTGGGAAGATTGAGTTAACTGCGAGATCATCATGCAGACATATGTATTAAGTTCAGACAGTAAACTTCTGGACCTCAGGTATCTGGATCAACAACACACCATTTCTGTTACTTATCCTTCAGCTGATACCTTCCCACTTTGAAGAATTTAGTGCCACCTTACTTCACTATGACCATACATGATATTCATTTGTTGTTGTTGATCCAACAGAGTCCTTTGTCTACCACCTCTTACAGTCTGCTACTGCTTTCATCTTTGACCGATTCTTAAAAAGGACATCCTTCTTGCCATTTTCAGAAAGAAACACTGCCTTATCCGAGCCAACATAAGGATTTTTCTGAAGGAATATAGGAGATAATCAAGGAGGAAGCTTCATGAAAGATAACACATTGGTGCAGTTTTAATAGAATAGATCTTGATTAGAACCCACGGTACCAGCGCGTGCCGAGAAGCACAACCATGTGTCTGCAGCCACAGGAGGCTCCCGGTTTCGCCGTGGCACCATTAGCTCTTAACCAAGACACCATTATCGAATCCACAACCAGTGAGAAATCACACATGACGCAGATAAATCTTGTATGGATAGGCATCACATGCAAGGCATAAGCTAGCAAAACAAGGACGATCGCAAGGTTTGGAAATCAACAAGAAGGTGATTTCAAGGATGAAACATGGCATGAGACAGCAAGAATTCGTCTGGTGCACATCAAGGTCATGACAAGATGAAAGATTTCATGAACTTGATTTGGCCAAGCAGCAACAAAAGAGCAACCGAGGGGATACATGGGTTTAGGCAAGGTTTCCACAACTGGGCAAGCCAAACTTATGGCAAAGGCTGGGGTTAGCGGGAACTAAACTTGGTTGGTCAAACACATAAGGGCCTACAACAAATGGTACAAACATCTATAGCTTTGGCAACACTTAAGGCCAAACTTGGATCTATAGGTTGGTTAGAGGCATGGCTAACCACAAGCACAAGCATACCACGGTTGGAATCTAGGATTTGGAGAGGTTAACTTAGGCTAGCTGGTCCAACAAAAGGCATGGACAGGCCTAGGTTCAGGTGTTTTGGTACAAGCATTCTAAACCATCAGAACTAGACACACAGACATAGGCCTGTAAGAAACAAGGGTTCAACTAAAGGCATCTCAGAAGGTCAAGAGGGCTCGGGAAACAAGGCTCAACAAACCACTCATGTACTCACCGAGGACAAAGGGTTTGACTAACCAAGGCATCACATAGATAACAGCACATCTGCACATAGCTTTAACAAGCATTTGGAACACACAAACAATCAGCTTAAGCAATCAACACTAATTACCAAGCTCAAACTAAACAAGCATCTATCTGTAGCACTCAAGCAAACATAGACATGCAAAACATGGTGAATAGAGGTTGTCATTATTTATTTTCTGTTTACCAGATTGGAGCATAATCCTTTATCTGGAAGCAAACATACCAAACAAACTAAGGCATACTTGTTTGTTTACTACAAACAGTCTAAAATTTTAAGTTAACCTACTTATCTAGCATATGAAGCTATCAATCAAGCAACAAGCTCATGCATAGTCTATATTCCAAAAAGGAATTAAACAAACACTAGGTAGCACAACTAACAAGCAGCATGCAATAACTTGATTTTAGGGTACAATCAAGCGCAATGATCAGATTAAAACATTCTAATCATGTTAGAAAAGCTAAATTGCAGCCACTTCAATTAGTTGCAAGCTTTTAGTTTTAACAAGCATATAAGCTACTATAAATTAAAGCTAGATTAGAGAGCAATTACAAGGCATGATGCACATAAAAACATAATCCTAGGCATAACCATGTATGAAACAGTTTTGATACATCTTAAACATGTTAGAGAGGTCCATGGTTTACCCAAATTAAATTTCTTACATGCACGTATTAATTTACCTACTTTAGCAAGGTGAGACATAGAGCTGTTTTAGTCTACTCCCAGAGAATTCTAGGAAGATTATGGCAGCTCACTTCATGCATTTAGTAGGTTATTACTAGCATTGCAATATATTTGAGCAAGTAAAACAACCTACACAATTCTAGTAAGCAATCATGCTGAAAACAACTTAAACAGGTTTAAACTATCTAATGTTGTCAAACCGCAAGTTTTATATTTTTCTTGTAGCAACATAATACTAGTGAGGTATGAAAATCAGTTTTACAACTTTCAATTCATATAACTCTAGTTCTCATGATTGCAAGAAAATAAGCAGGGAACTGAATTACATTATTATAGCATCAAAAGCAACTAAACAACAGGTTTTAGTACATTCCTTGCTAAAGCATGTTAAAGCTAACAAAACTAGAATTACATGTTTAGGAAGCAGCTTAGTGTACCCAACAACAACAAACTGCATACAAACTGGCTCACGCAGCAAGTTTATTGTTTCTTAGGTGGAAGCATTTCAAAACAAAACAATTCAATTGGCTTCACCCAAAGGGAGTTTTCTTAGTTCAAGGCATTAGGATTATAAACTTAGCATAGTTGTGCCACACAAGCGGATAACAACACACAAGCCATTTAGTTCCTACAAGACATTTCAACATAGGGGAAAACTGCTAACCATTAGAAACTTATTGTCTAACTACTCTATCAAGCAAACATGAAACAGAGCAGACAACACACGGTCATGATGAGATAGCAGGGTTATTCAACAATAGCATACATGGTATTTACTCCTAGGCTAAAACAAGCAATCGCTTATTGAGCTAATCACGAAGCACTCATATAGAACATTGCCCACTACCAAACATCAGAAACAAGACTATATTACATCTAGCTCATAGCAACATACAACACCAGTCAAAGTAATTGCCTCTTCCTTTACAAACAATCTAGCACATCACATTGAAGCATTGGTTCACAACAACTTACCATTACAGGAACAAGGGTGGGGAAACATTTTGATGCATAAACAACCATTATGTTTTATCATTACCTTAGTCACACCTGACAACAAGTTGTTCATTATTAGAACAAAGGTGAGAGAAGCATGTTCATGAGCAATGCACAACAAGATGTATGCTCGTCCTATACGTCCTCACCAATTGCCAACCTGAGGTAGCAATCACGTTCTAGGTCGGTGGCATAACACGCACTCTCAATATAGCTAGTCGTCAACTATACATACGCATTCGAGGTTAGTGTACCTACAGAAAATCTCATTTCAGCCCATTCCCACAACAGATATAAATACATTGCAGGAATTTAAAAATCTAAGTACTCTCATATATGCATACCCAATACATACATGTAGTACCAAACTACCCAAATGATAAGTCTACCCACAATTAAATACTTTGATATATACCTGTGTGTAACATGCATATAATTCAGTACCAATCTAGCACACCCCTAGATCGGCGGTTGTCCGATCATGCTCTCACTTAACATTACACTACCCATTCCTAAATCTACCCGCAATTAAATACCTTCACTTGTACTCGTGTACTTAACGAGTACAAGTTCCAGTACCAAACTAGCACTTTCCTAGACCAACATTTGTTTGGTCATGCTCTCATAACACACTTACCTGAGCGTAGGTGCGACGTTGCATAAATTAAATTCAACTACCCCACATATATGAGTACATCATATGTGAGGGCTACCTCCAACATTAGACCACAGGGTAGCATAGTGCGGTCATCTACACGTACCTTTTGAGTCGACGTGTCATTGCAAGAAAGTAAAACCCCAAAGTTAGTATTACTTAACTAAGCCACCTGAAAGTCCTAGTGGGGCATAAGTGGAGGTTGTCGCTAGCACATAGTTTATAAATTAGGTTTTGACAAATTTGCCTACTAGCTAAAGCTTTTTAGATAAAATAGGCTTTGCAAATCAAAACTTGGTTTTAAAACCATGCACATGACAGTATTTTGCTTAACCTTGCTTCGATACCAGCTGTGACAGAACCGACCAATTTATAAGAGCACAAGTGCGAAAACCTCTGCCGAAGCAGCTGAATTAGCACACTTGAGCCCATATAAACCCGGTAATCCGGAAATCTCGAAGGATTTCAAACTTTTCTAACATCTCAACCAAGATCGCATGGTCAAGCAAATACAAATCATGTCCACGGAGCTTGCAGCGGAAATAATATTACAATAGAGTTCACAAATAATAATACAAGTTGAGTTCCACTTAATTTAGAAGAGGAACATAGCTTTGAAATGAATACCATAACATAAGTTGAAATACTTTGCTAGCTTGAGTGACATCCTCCAACAACAACATAAGAGAAGAAGTATGGAACTGCCGAGCCACCGGCACTGGCCATCACCCTTCGGCAGGCCTAACCTTCACCTGCAACAAGGTGGGATAAACCATGAGTACTCGAATGTACTCAGCTAGACTTACCCGTCATAAACCAGAAATAAAGTGACACCAAGGAGTATGTAAGGCTGTATCTGGGTTGGCCATACTTACCTTTTGCATAAAAGCATTTTCATTATTAAATAATCATCATTAGAGTATTAGCAGTCAATTTTATGTAATCAACCTGATTAACTAGATTTGCACCGGATCTAGAGCAATCACTTGGCTAATTAATCAAGCAAGAGTGACTATTTCATCAATAGCCTTTCAGATTAAATATCATAACCATCTTTAGTTCCATAAGTTACTACGGTAACACATGCCGAGTCAAGTTACTCACTGTCCAGGAGCGATGGCGATTATAATCGATTCCTACCAGCTGGGGATAAAAATGTCTCACACTCGCCCGGCACATCCGGCTACGGTAGTCGTAAGCTACCAGTTAGGAGATTCGAGAACACAACGCGCGGGACGGTCATGGGCCCTTCTACACCGGGGGTTATCTCAATGCCAGGTTGCTCAAGCTATCACTGCCCACGGTCATGCAGGTCAATCAGGCCCCGCCTATCCACGGACCATGCCAGGTTGCTCAGAATAGTTGCCCACGGTACATGTAAGGCCCTGGGTGTTAGGCGTCAACATCTCCATCACCGGCTCGAATAACCTTACTCGGCTTCGCGGGAGGTACTCTGACCTACTCCGTTAAGTGATTGACGCATTCAAAATGACTTAGGTGTGCCTTCGTCGGATCCTAATCGACATAGACGGGAGACTACCAGCCCACAGTACCCATGCCCTGCTGCTCCTATATCCCGCCCGGTGTCAAATTAATTATTGCATGGTTATTTTCATGATAGCGCTAGGCTAGTCATGATCATTATCCACCTATGTGCGGGAGACAGGAAATCTCCCGACTTGTACCGGTCTAAGCAGACTAAGCATATAACCGAGTCTAGACCTAACAGGGATATCAAGATAATAATGCTGGTGGACAAGGATAAGTAAGTAATGCATATATCAACGGTATCATTCAACTCCTACAACTTAATGCAACAATCATTATATTGACTCGATTGCATTTATAAAAGCATGGTAGGAGACTTAGAATGCTTCGGGGCTTGCCTGGGAAACAACACTTATGCTAGTGTTAGTCGGCACCAACTTCAGGAACATCACCGCTCCAGGAACTTGTGGGGTTCGCCACACCTTCTTCGGGATGGCCACCCAACACCATCTTCGGGTTGAGTCTCATCATCACGTCCGTCACTTGACGTTCTTCCATCTAGCGAACCTTGATATGCGATGCACATTGCATATGTATGAATGTTCCCGAAGTAATATATTGATCACATAGCACAAGCAACCACTAACAAGCACTTAGCACAAAAATTCATGCAAACAATTAAGATAACTGAGCACACACCAAAGCACACAACAACCAACAGGTTATGCACACTTTTAAATTGATCACTAAGTTCACCTAATCAACTTAAGCCAAGTTAAGCAATCAAACACAAACACTCAGATTTGGATAGCAGGACAGCAGTCCACTCTTTTAACTGTAACTCAAGCTACAGATCTCCAAACAAGGTGAGATAAGGCTTTATGGAAAGCTAAGTCAATTTTCTACAACTTTGTTATTCACCATAAGCGCACTTTCAAAGATTATATAGCTCAAAAGCAGATAACAATGCAGCTCTGTCCAGCTGTTGGACAGCAGGACAGACAGAGCTTCAGAGAAGCATAACTCACAATATAAACATCACATGGGCATGCAATTAGACATTCTAGAAAGCTTACAAGACTATCTAAATCTTTCTTATTATTAGCTCAAGGTGAATCAATCATTAACAAGGTCAAACAACATGATTAGTGCAGCTCTGTCCACACTGGGACAGAACTAGCCACACATCAACAACAGTAATTTAGGACAACCATAACTAAAGATCTATAATACCTAGGAACTTGTCCCTAGACTTTTTAGAAAGGTTATTAAGTTGTCTACAAATCATCTATAATCATCTCAAGATGATTCACAAGTTAACAAGGGCTAATTAGTATAATTAGGCACCTCTGTCGAGACTTTGGACAGATTTTCCCACCTGCACTAAAACAACTATAACTCAAGTTATAGAACTCCAAAAAACATGATCTAAGACAATTTAGAAAGCTTATGAAAAGTACTACAACTCTTCTATAAACATCAACACATGATGCACAGGTTAAATTAGCCCAACAGTTCACTTTATCATATCTGCCATGAAAGCCTGCAAATCCCGACAGTGAACTTCTAAAAGATATAACTCCCAAACCACTTGGCCTGAAATCATGATATTTCAGGGCAAGCAAGATATAGGAATTGTCTACAACTTTTGTATAGACCACTTCTACAGCAAACAATATCTACAACCCGAAATAATTACCACAATGGAAACTGTCTCTGCAGCCATTTTAGCATATCAATAATTCCCTTCACCACTTGTTTGCTTAGTCATTTAAACATACATATGAACTACAACATGTATCAAACACTTACAAATATGAGGGCACAACACTTATCTCAGATAAATATGCAACAAAGTCAATCATTCAAACATATATACTTCCAAGTATCACTATGTTTTTATTAATCAAATAATTAACGAACATAGGCATTACTTTTAAGTGACATTGCAAACATATAATTTGGACTTTGCGGATACATGGGTGTATGCCGAGTCTCGGTGTGATGAGTGATTGTCAATGGGTTTGATCGCAGGTTCTTTGGCTTGTCGTTGTGCAGGTTCGAGCACGGATATAATGATCGAGGTCAAGGTGAAGTCAAGTAAAGGACGTGCCGTCCCGATGGACCGGGAGCGGTGAAGGGCGGACGTGAGGCTTGGACTGAGGGACCGGTGGCCTGAGGTTCAGCTGTGGTGGCTGACAGCCTGGGACAGCAAACCGAGCTTCGACTTGTTCTTTCACGGTGCTGCTCGGGTATTGCCTGGGGCCACGTGTCGGTGGATGGGGTGCACGGGCGGTGCATCCCCTCTACAGCTCCGGTTTGGTGGTTGAGCCACAGAAAAACCACCGGGTGGACGGTTTCCGAGTTTGGGCCACAAAACTCGGGTGCTCGGTTTCCAGGTTTGGGCCACAAAACCTGGGCGTGCAGCGGGTTTTCGAGTTTGGGCCACAAAACTCGGGCGGAGGACGTTTCCAGGTTTGGGCCTCAAAACCTGGGCGCTGGCAGGTTTCCTAGTTTCGACCACAAACCAGGGGATGGACTTGGAGGCTGGTTTCCCGGTTTGGGCCTCAAAACTGGGGGTTGGCGTGAAGGCCTGATTTCCCAGTTTCGGCACAAAATCGGGGTGCGGCGTCCGGGAAAAGGACGGGCAGAGCGGTGGCGACACGTGGCGGCAATCGGGAGGTTGCGTTGAGGCAACGCTTCGAGTTGTGCGGGCGTGGCCGTCGGCACACCACCTACCACGAGTTGGTCCAGAATAACCTTAGGTTTAGCTGGTTTCGCTCTGTAATTAGTTAGGGGTAGAGTGGGAATTAGGATTAGTTAGAATTAGGATAAGTAGGGGGAGACAGCCACCCCCATCTATCTCAGTCATTTGCTCTTTCAGGCTTAGGTTTTCCTGCTCTCCCATTCCCTACTGTAGCTACTGAGATCCGCAGAGAACCATTCCTCTGTGTACTTGAGATTTTGAGGAAGTGAGGTCGTAACCTCATTGTCGTAGCGTGTGGTAGCCACACGGTTGCAGATCGATGACTTGATTCGCGTTTTGTTCCGTGTTCTTCGTTTCTCCGCGATTTTCCCGTCACTCGATCTCCTCTCTAGTGCGTCTTTGTGAAATCCGTTTGAATCATTTGTTCATCTTAGTGAGGAGGTCATTTTGACCAAAGGAATTCATCTAACTCCTCACGAACAAGTAGATCGGGTTGATTCCGTTTCGTGGCGCTTTTTTTCTTTCATACCCTTCCCTTTTGATTTCCCGGTGATTTAATTGATTTGAGCGGATGATTTCTTGGGGATAGTCTCCTAACTACCCCGTGATCATCTTCTCCAAGTTTGGAACGTGGGATTTTGATTTGGATCGAATTTGGAGAGATTTGGGAGAAGGGCGGCCAAAATCGCCCTCTTTGTTCATCCGCGGACAGTCCGCGGTTTGACCGGCGGACAGTCCGCGCGTCGGGCTCCAGACGAGTTCGTGGTTGCGCAGCTTGTACGGTCGAGTTCTTTTGAACGGCGGACAGTCCGCTGTTGGAACTCGCGGACAGTCCGGGAGTCGACTAGGGAACTTCAGCAGACTTGCAGTTTTTGGGTTTTTTGCCGGCGGACAGTCCGCAGTTACGCTGACAGTACGGGACCGTACCCGCGGACTGTCCTGGACCCTGCTGAAGGCTGATTTTTAGTGCATTTGCTCTCCCGGCTTTTTGGCTTGGTTTTTTCGGACTTCTCGTTTGGCCCTAGAGTTAACCAAGAAACATTTCTAAGTATCTTTGCTACTTGTTAGCATTGGTATTTGGGGATTTCTCAACGTAGCCTCCAATCCACGCTCGGGACTCGGTTTTTCAAGGGGCAAACTTGAGCCGGAGCTTTTGGTCTTTGGTTTGCTTGTGCTTTGTGGTGCTCAGCTGTGATCCTAGGTATCATCCACCCTCTTCCAAGGGTCGTGAGCATCACGGTTTCGGTCGTTGCTTCTTGGGGTTGATTTTGGGACATTTGGCCTAAAGTTTCGAGAGAAATTTTATTGGCTCCCATTCACCCCCCCTCTGGTCGCCTTGCTATTGCATTCTCGGGTCCTTCAATTGGTATCGGAGCGTTTAAGGATCTTCTACCTTAGTCGGTTCCAGATCCACTGAAGGTGACATGGATCGCGGCGTGGGCAAACCACCATTTTTTCGATGGGACGACTATGCGTATTGGAAGAAACGCATGTCGGCTTATCTCCAGAGCATGGGCTCTTCTGTTTGGGAGATTTGCAACAAGGCCGATTACGTTGTTCTGGCTGCTCGTGTCTCTCAGCTTTAGATCGATGAGCACGAGGCCAATAGCCGGGCGCGTAACGCCTTGTTCTCCTGTTTGAGCATGTCGGAGTTTGATCGTGTTCTCACCTCCCCCCGACTCGTGAGATTTGGGAAACCCTCATGCGCTTCCATGAGGGCACCACTCAAGTCAAATCCCGTCTCTACGAGTCGCACAAGCGGGAGTTTGAGAACTTTCGACATATGCTTGGCGAGAGCATAGAGAGTTTATTCACTCGCTTTCAGGTCATTGTCAACAAGATGCGAGCTAACAAGAGCTGTTGCCTTTTGACGATCATGAGAGGGCTTTGAAGCTTTTGCATACTCTCGATCGGGTCGGTGTGGGACTCAAAGGTCCAGGCGATCATCGAATCGTCTAACTATGAGACCCTCACATGCAACGAGCTCTTCAGTAAGTTCAGTCTAGTGAGATTGATGCCATGTCGAGGGCTTCTTATGAAAATCCTTCTGGCCCGACTATGGCTTTGGTTTCTGGCTCTTCTGCTAACCCCTCTGGTGGATTTGCACTCTCTTCACTTCTTTCTATCACAGAGGAGCAGTTGGAGTCTTTGGGGGATGATGAGTTGGCTTTGCTTGCCAACCGGTTCTCGCGGTTTCACAACAACCGCATGAACCGTCGCCGGGGAGGAGGACGCTCGGGCTGTTTCGATTGCGGCGACCCCGACCACTTCATCGCCAACTGCCCCAAGAAGAACAAGCATTCGGGGAAGGGCGATCACACGGCACAGTACGACTTCGGCAAGCGCAAGGAGAAGCACGCCCCCGCAAGGCGCAAGCAGAGGGCAGCAGCTTCGACAAGGAGTACATCAAGAAGAAGTACTTGGAGAAGGCCCAGGCTGAGCAGCGTGCTTTCTTCGCCACGCTCAGCGACATCGATGGCTCGGATGACGACTCCGCTTGCTCAAGTGACGACGAGTCCAGAAGATGAAGAAGATCGAGGACAAGCTGAACGGCCTCTACTTCATCGCCGACAATGAGGGCTTCTGCACCATGGCCCTCGGCAAGGAGGTCGACACACCCAGCTGGAGGACACCCCTCGGAACGACGACGACGACGAAGACACCTCCCAGGCATCTATGACCCATGATGAGCTTCTTTGCTGAGAAATGAGAAGCTTACTGTCGCCTTGCTTAGTCAGGATAAGCTGCTTAGGCGTGCCGCTAGAGAGCGCAAGGAGTTTAGGCAGAAGTGGAGGAGGACACGGTAAAGGAGTTGGAGTTTGCTAAATCCACCGTGGTCGTTTCTGAGGAGGTTGAGTGCGAGTCGTGCACCAAGCACATGACTGACCTTCTCACTTTGAGAAGTAAGTATGCTGCTTTGGTTGGAGAGGTGGTTGAGCTCCGGGCTAGGCCCTAGTTGTTGGGTGCGTGCAAGACTTGTCCTGTCTTGCAAACCGAGTTGGCAGAGAGAATGCCAAAATTGAGTCTTTAGAGAAGGCCAGCTCGGGTAGCACTTGTGTGACTAGGTGTGCTTTGTGTGAGGGTTTGGAGATGGAGATGGCAAATGTGCAGCATGGCAAGATGCAAACCGAGGAGGAAACACATACCTTCGAACCATCTTGTCATGGGTCTCTTGTAGTGAGCCGCAGCTCGGGATGATGATCTCCCAATTCAAGCGAGCTGCTGGGGGTCCTGGTGTAGGTTTTGCTCCGAGTGTTGATCTTTCTGCTTTTTGGAAGATTAGAGAGTCGAGTGGTCTGAACCCATGTGAGAAGCCCAACTCCACCACTACTCCCAAACTTACCAAGCTTCCACCAAAAGAGCCTCTCAAGCCTAACACTAAGGATGGGGTGTTTGAAGAACCTCCACAAGCTCCACCCAAGAACCAGCAGTGGGCTCCCAAACCAAACCACCTCAAAAACAAGCTGGACACAATGCCACCTATCCAGGAGGAGCTTATGCCACAGAAGGGCAAAGTGATCCAAACCCACAACCGTGAGTACCAACAACCCCCTTTGAGAGCAGTGAGGTACCATTGTGAGTACTGTGGGAGAGATGGACACTTGGGTGAGTTTTGCTATCGGCGCAAGAGAGAGAGCGCCGTGCCAGGGAGATGGACAACCCGGACATGTACCATCCTTTCCATGATGTGCATGTGCCGAACGTCCAGAGGAGAGCTCCGAGGAGAGCTGCTAGGCCTAGAGGTGCAGCACCTCAAGGTCCTAGGTGTCAAGGAGGAGGTGCCCGACGGGGTCCTGCCTTTGCAGGATACGGACCTCGTGGCGGAGGCTTTATTGAGCGATTCCCACCACGCTTTTGATTATCGCGATGGACGCGGACCACGTTTTCCTGTGCGTGGTGATCGCTACCCCCATAGACAGGCTAGGAATGGTTTTACACTGACCGTTCTTTTGAGCAGCCGGCCCAACACTGGTATTCTTCCTACTTCACTAACCCCAGTGTTGGACCGTATGCTCACCCTATGTCCTTTATTGATGTAGGTAAAACGGTTGGAGGACATTTGGTTGGTGGATTCTGGTTGCTTGAGACACATGACCAGAAACGCCAAGTGGTTCTCCAGCCTTAGCCCTGTTGCCGGAAAGGAGTTTATCACCTTCGGCGACAATAGTAAAGGTAAGGTGTTGTTCTCGCGTCGGTGCGGGTTAATGAGCACTTTGTGTTGCGCGATTTTGCTCTTGTTTTCTACCTGCATTTTAACCTTCTTTCTATTTCGCAACTTTTTGATGATGACTATGAGATTCATTTTAAACCGAATCTCAGTCGCATTTTAGATCCTCAGGGCAATCTTGTTTGTTTGATTTCGCCCTTTGGGAAAGTCTTTCGTGCGAACTTCTCGAGTCGTTTGGTATTTCCCGCTGTCTTTTGGCTAGTCCTTCTTCTTCTGATCTTTGGAAGTGGCATAGGAGGCTCAGTCACTTAAGCTTCGACTTGCTTGCAAGACTTAGCTCACTTGGCCTAATCCGAGGATTGCCCAAGCTTTCGATGGAGAAGGATCTAGTTTGCCATTCTTGTAGACATGGAAAGATGGTTGCCGCTCCCCACCATCCAGTGACTAAGGTCATGACTTCGCACCCTGGAGAGCTTTTACACATGGACCTTGTTGGTCCGGCTCGGGTGAGCTCAGTTGGGGGGAAGTGGTATGTTTTGGGTTGTTGTCGACGATTTTTCGAGATATTCGTGGGTCTTCTTTTTGGCTGAAAAGACCGAGACTTTCTCCTTTGCTCGCAATCTGATTTTGCGTCTTCAGAACGAGTTCCCTATGAACTCGATGCAAGCTATTAGAAGTGATAATGGTTCCGAATTCAAGAATTCGGATTTTGAGAAGTTTTGTAACTCTTTGGGTTTGGAGCATCAGTTTTCTTCCCCCTACACACCGCCCACCGCCCCAAAATGGTGTTGTAGAGAGGAAGAATCGGACCCTTGTGGAGATGGCCAGGACGATGCTCGATGAGCATAGGACTCCTAGGCGATATTGGGCTGAAGCTAGGAACACTGCATGCTACATTTCAAATCGCATTTTTCTGAGAGCTTTATTGAAGAAGACCTCTTATGAGTTGCGTTTTGGTAGACAGCCCAAGGTGAGTTATTTTAGAGTCTTTGGTTGCCATTGTTTTATATTGAAGAAAGGCAACCTGGACAAATTTGAGTCTCATTCTTCTGACGGTGTATTTTTGGGTTATGGCACTCACACTCGCGCATATCGTGTACTTAACCTTGATACTAACCGAGTCATGGAGACATCTGATGTCACCTTCGACGAGACCATTGTTTGTCCTTCTTCTCGTTTTGAGCGTGCAGGTGATCATGAGGTTGGTGAGCCTCTTTTCGATGATGAGGATAGGATGCTGAAGGCATGGGTGACCCAGCATCGCCTCCACCTGCTGTGCCGCAAGGAGCGGCTTCTACTACGACTCACGGCCCCGATACCTATTCTTCCTGGGGCCGTGGGATCCGCCACCCGACGAGCGTACCTTTTGTACCCGGGGAGGCACCAGCTGCTGTTGAGGGAGAGGCTACTACTTCAGCTCGGGAGGCGCCACGACACATCCAGCGCCAGCACCCGCCTCAGCAGATGATCGGCAGCATCGACGAACGTGTCACTCGATCTAGGTCACAACACATTTCTCACTTTGCTCGTTCTGCATTTGTTGCTAATTTTGAACCCCGAGATGTTGGACACGCCTTGACGGATCCCGATTGGGTCAATGGCATGCATGAGGAGTTACAAAATTTTGAGAGAAATTGGGTTTGGGTTCTAGTTCCACCTCCTCCAGACTGTAATCCTATAGGGACAAAATGAGTTTTCAAAAACAAACAAGGAGAGGATGGCCACATTGTGAGGAACAGCGCGTCTTGTGGCCAAGGGTTATAGTCAGAAGGATGGATAGACTATGAGGAGACTTTTGCTCTAGTAGCTCGTTTGGAGGCTATTAGGATAGTCTTGGTTTTTGCTGCACCCAAGGTTTCAAACTTTTTCAAATGGATGTCAAGAGTGCCTTCTTAAATGGCTACATAGAAGGAAGTTTATGTTGAGCAACCCCCGGTTTTGAAAATCCCAAGTTTTCGAACCATGTTTTTAACTTCACAAAGCTTTATATGGTTTGAAACAAGCCCCTAGAGCCTGGTATGATAGATTGAAAACCTTTTTGCTAGCTAAGGGTTTTAAAATGGGATGTGTAGATAAAACGCTCTTTCTCCTCAAGCAAGGCAAAGACACTCTCTTGGTCCAGATTTACGTGGATGATATCATTTTCGGTGGTTCTTCTCATGCTTTGGTTGCCAAGTTTGCAGACATTATGAGCAGGGAGTTCGAGATGAGCATGATGGGCGAGTTGACATTCTTTCTCGGGTTGCAAATTAAGCAATCCCGAGAGGGGACGTTTGTGCACCAGGGCAAGTACACCAAGGACTTGCTGAAGCGGTTCGATATGGGTGAGGCCAAGCCTCTTCCAACACCCATGTCGACGACGACGGCCCTGGATGCAAACAAGGATGGAGAAGCAGTGGACTAGAAGGAGTACCGAAGCATGATCGGGTCGCTCCTCTACCTGACGGCGACACGCCCGGACATCCAGTTCGCGGTGTGTCTGTGCGCGCTTTCAGGCGTCGTCGCTGCGCACTTCTCACTGTCAGGCAGTGAAGCGCATTTTCAGGTACCTTCGTTGCACACCTGAGTTTGAGATTTGGTATTCTTCCTCCTCCCTCTCTCTCTTGCGGTTATTTCAATGCCGATTTTGCTGGTTGCCGTATTGAGCGCAAGTTCACTTCTGGGACTTGCCAGTTTATTGGTTCTTCTCTTGTATCGTGGTCTTCTCGCAAGCAGTCTAGTGTCGCTCAGTCTACCACAGAGGCTGAATATGTTGCTGCGGCTAGCTGCTGTTCTCAGTTGCTTTGGATGATGGCCACTTTGCGTGATTTTGGTCTGAGCTTTTCTCGTGTGCCTTTGCTTTGTGACAGCACGAGTGCTATTAGCGTTGCTAAGAACCCCGTACTTCACTCGAAGACCAAACACATTGATGTGCGCTTTTAGTTTTTGCGTGATCACGAGGAGAAGGGTGATATCGACCTTCGCCATGTCGATACTCATCATCAGCTGGCTGATATTTTCACCAAGCCTTTAGACGAATCAACTTTAATCGGTTGAGGGTGAGCTTGGTGTGTGTTTCCCCTTTTAGATGGGGGAAACATTTTGGTTCTTGTATTATAGACTGACTCTTTTCGTTTGTCTTTCTTTTCTTTTGCATTTCAGCATACACATTTACATTCTGAGCTTCATGTATATAATCATTAGAATGTTACTATGCTCTATGTAGTATGCTCCGATGCTGATGTTGATGCTTGTAGCTTATGCTCTTTCTGATCACTAGTACATGTTGTGAGCTAAGCTATTTTGAAATGGTGAATTTGCTTAATGAACATAAAACTTGAAAATGTTCACCATTGAGATATGCAACTAGCATGTGTAGGATGTGTTGAATTCACTCGTGCTTTTCATATATGCTAGGTTGCTATGTCTCTAGTTCTAAGTCATTCACTTGCTTGGTCTGTTCATATCCTGTTTAAATTTGAACCAAGTGTTGAGTGAATTGAAAAGATTAAGATGGGATTGCTTGTCAACACATCACGGTATCGAGACTGTTTCTCATTGCACTTTGAGTTAAACTTGAGTCGTGTAGTGTATGACCAAAACCGTAGCTTTAAGCTTCTGATTGCTTCGGCATAGGCTTCGCTCGGTTGAAAAGTTAGGCAATGACAAGCTTTCAACCTCTCGCAATTACATGCTGAATTTGAACTTGTGTAATTTCACCGCTGCAACTCCGATTTAAAATATGAAATCACAAGTATATGTTTCATTCTATAGCATGATGATTGAACTTTGCTAGGGGTAGTTCACCTTGTATACTTGTTTAGCACTTGTTCGGTTTCATGTCTATACATGTGTCGTGCTATTTTGATGGTGAATACCTTTTGACTCAAAACTGCTCACTTTGCTCATATGTTCATATTTCGTATTCAGTGATCAGTTTGAGCCTTTGCTAGCATGAGTGCTTAGTTGTGACATTGGAGTTATACTGGTTAGAGCATCTTTGCATTCTTTTGACTATATTCCTGAAGCTGCTAACTTGCATCTTGACTCATATGCATTTTGGAAGGGGGAGAACTTCTCTTGTTGGTACAGAGAACTTCTCTGCTTGGCACTTTAGATGGTGCATTTTCTGAGGGGGAGAACTTTGCTCGATTGCCTGACGTTGCCTTTACTTGATAAGTGCATTTTCAACTAAGGGGGAGAAAAATGACAAATCATGTGTTCTCCGAACGTTTAACTAAGGGGGGAGAAAATATTGCAAATCATATGTTTCCCGTGTGTTCAACTAAGGGGGGTTTTCCTGGTTGCGTGCACTTTTCGAGGGGGAGTTTGCTAGTTGTGTTGAGCCTTCGCCTCTTTCTTGAGGTACTAGCAAACGTTTTTCAGTGCGTTTTACTCCTTCCACTTGACCTTCTTCGGCTTTGCTATGCTTTTGGGTCATTTGGTCGAGTTCTCTCTTCTCCTTCTTCCTTCCTTCTTCTTTCATTATGATTGTGTGAGTAGTTGACAATGCACTCATCAAGGGGGAGATTGCGGATACATGGGTGTATGCCGAGTCTCGGTGTGATGAGTGATTGTCAATGAGTTTGATCACAGGTTCTTTGGCTTGTGTTGTGCAGGTGTCGAGCACGGAGACAGTGATCGAGGGCAAGGTGAAGGTCAAGTAAAGAAGTGCCATGCCAATGGACCGGGAGCGGTGAAGGGCGGACGTGAGGCTTGGACTGAGGGACCGGTGGCCTGAGGATCAGCTGTGGTGGCTGACAGCCTGGGACAGTGACGAGCGGAGACTTGCGGGGCACGGTGTTGCTCGGGTCGAGGACCTGGGGACACGTGTCGGTGGACGGGGTGCACGGGCGGTGCATCCCCTCTACAGCTCCGGTTTGGTGGTTGAGCCACAGAAAAACCACCGGGTGGATGGTTTCCGAGTTTGGGCCACAAAACTCGGGTGCTCGGCTTCCAGGTTTGGGCCACAAAACCTGGGCGTGCGGCGGGTTTCCGAGTTTGGGCCACAAAACTCGGGCTGAGGACGGTTTCCAGGTTTGGGCCTCAAAACCTGGGCGCTGGTGGGTTTCCTGGTTTCGGCCACAAAACTAGGGGACGGACTTGGAGGTTGGTTTCCCGTTTTGGGCCTCAAACCGGGGGTTGGCGTGAAGGCCTGGTTTCCCGGTTTCGGCCACAAAACCGGGGGTGCGGCGTCCGGGAAAAGGACGGGTAGAGCGGTGGCGGCACGTGGCGGCAATCGAGAGGTTGCGTCGAGGCAACGCTTCGAGTTGTGCGGGCGTGTTCGTGGCCGTCGGATCACCACCTACCACGAGTTGGTCCAGAATAACCTTAGAGTTTAGCTGGTTCGCTCTGTAATTAGTTAGGGGTAGATTGGGAATTAGGATTAGTTAGAATTAGGATAAGTAGGGGGAGACACCCACCTCTTCATCTATCTCAGTCATTTGCTCTTTCAGGCTTAGGTTTTCCTGCTCTCCCATTCTCTGCTGTAGCTACTGAGATCCGCAGAGAACCATTCCTCTGTGTACTTGAGATTTTGAGGAAGTGAGGCCGTAACCTCACTGTCGTAGCGTGTGGTAGCCACACGGTTGCAGATCGATGACTTGATTCGCATTTTGTTTTGTGTTCTTCGCGTTCTTCGTTTCTCCGCAATTTTCTCGTCACTCGATCTCCCCTCTCTAATGCGTCTTTGCGAAATCCGTTTGAATCATCTTGTTCATCTTAGTGAGGAGGTCATTTCGACCAAAGGAATTCATCTACTCCTCACGAACAAGTAGATCGGGTTGATTTCGTTTTTATGGCGCTTTTTTGGTTCATACACCTTCCCTTTTGATTTCCCGGTGATTTAGTTGATTTGAGCGGATGATTTCTTGAGGATAGTCTCCTAACTACCCCGTGATCTTCTTCTCCAAGTTTGGGAACGTGGGATTTTGATTTGGATCAAATTTGGAGAGATTTGGGAGAAGGGCGACCAAAATCGCCCTCTCTGTTCATCCGTGGACAGTCCGCGGTTTGACCGGCGGACAGTCCGCGCGTCGGGCTCCAGCCGAGTTCGTGGCTGCGCAGCTTGTACGGTCGAGTTCTTTTTGAACGGCGGACAGTCCGCCGTTGGAACTCGCGACAGTCCGGGAGTCGACCAGGGAACTTCAGCAGACTTGCAGTTTTTGCGTTTTTGCCGGCGGACAGTCCAAGACTTCTTGGCGGACAGTCCGCAGTTACCGCAGACACTCCACTCCGGACCGTACCCGCGGACTGTCCGGGACCCTACTGAAGGCTGATTTTTAGTGCATTTGCTCTCCCGGCTTTTTGGCTTGGTTTTCGGACATCTCGTTTGGCCCTAGAGTTAACCAAGAAACATTCTAAGTATCTTTGCTACTTGTTAGCATTGGTATTTGCGGATTTCTCGACGTAGCCTCCAATCTACGCTCGGGACTCGGTTTTCAAGGGGCAAACTTGAGCCGGAGCTTTTGGTCTTTGGTTTGCTTGTGCTTTGTGGTGCTCAGCTGTGATCCTAGGTATCATCCACCCTCTTCCAAGGGTTGTGAGCATCACGGTTTCGGTCGTTGCTTCTTGGGGTTGATTTTGGGACATTTGGCCTAAAGTTTTGATAGAAATTTTATTGGCTCTCATTCACCCCCCTCTGGTCGTCTTGCTATTGCATTCTCGGTCCTTCAGAATTCATATTTTTATAGGTGATAGATAATGCTAAATGATGACCACTGCAAAAGTATCACATGCTCAAGTATTATAATTTATTTATTAAAAACAGGACAAGTTTTATTCACTAATATGCATGTGAGAGCAACAAAATTCTATAAATCATATTTTCTGCAACCAGATGGCCACCATAAAATTATTCAAGCTATAACAACATCATGGGAAGGCAGTGGAACCACCTTTTCCATTTTTACATCCAACATTTGTCACAATTCATTTTAATCCATTTAATGAGCTGAAAGCAAGAAGAAATCATAACTAATTCATACATACACCAAAAATTCTGAAATGTTTATTACAGCACACACATAACCAGTGGAGCCTACCATAAAAATTTCATATCATTTCAAGCAACATAACAGCAGATATCATTTTCTCCCTATTTAAGCCTATTTAACATAAATAAAATATCACAACACAAACTTTACACTAACAGCCAACATATTATACAATCAGTGGATAGATCTACTCACAAGGATTCGAAAAAGTGCTCACTTGCAATTTTTGGACAAATACACAATTTATTATGCATTTTACAAGTTTCACTCAGATTCACCATTCAATTAAAAACGAAAATTAAAACAGATTTCACATCTGGGACCCCTGGATCTGCAGAAATCAGTAAAGGAGCAATTAGTAAATCAAATGAGTCATACAACATTACATAAAAACACCTAGAAAAAGTTTCAGTTTACTAGATGGGGCTTCTTCTTTCTTTTCATGAGGAATCGACGGGAGAACCTCGGGAAACGACGGGGATGGTCGGGCTCTTGCAGGGAGGAGCCGGTTCGGGTTTGGGGCTGCCTTGGCCGCCGGCTGAGGGTGCCCTCGGCGCCGCTGCTGCTGCTGCCAGCGCTGCTCCCTCCTGGCGACCGCGTGCTGGCCAGAGGCGCGTAGAAAAAGAGCCGCGGCTCCTCGCGGGTTTCTGCAGAGGGCGCAGAAGAGGAGGAGGGAGCCGGGCGACCAGGGAGAAGGAGCAAGGAGAGGGGACCAGCTGCTCGCCGAGGGGAGGAGGAGCAGGCGGCCATGGATGGAGCTCGCAGCTCTGCTGTTTTTCTTCTTTGGCTGAAGAGAGAAAGAGGAAGAAAGGAAACTGAATGGGAGAAAGAGGGAGAGAGGAGGCCGGGGAAGGACCTCGCTCCTTTTTGTCGGAGGGGGAGGCGCGGCCTCGGAACTAGGGCCGGTCGGCCATGACCAAAAGTGCCGTGAAATTCTTCCCCAAAATTTCTTTCCCAAAATGGCATATTTCCGGAAACTTTCGGTCAAACTCCAAAATTGCAAACACTGCACAAACGGACTCCGATTTCGAGGAAACTAATTTTGTTGTCGTCGTCTCGCCGAGTACTCCGACTTTCGTTAAAGGCACTCGGTCAAATTCCCAATCGTTTGTCCGGTAACGATCGTCGACGGCAGCGTCGCGGTGACCGAAATTCCAATTTCGCTGTACAGACTTAACCAATTTCCGGAACCTGAAATCCGCGTTGTATCTCATCTTGCGAGCTCGTTTTCACTATTTTCGGCACCGATCCAGGTCTCGGCCATAAAACAAAATTTGTTCCTCTCGAACTGTATTACAACTTTCGTTTAAGGCAATCTGACATGCGAGCATCCGAAAATACCGTTCAACGCCGTCAAAACAATCACCCGGTAGGATCCGAATTAGGGTTTCTCGTCGGTCGACACATTTTCTGGCCATCTGCTCAACACAGAACTTTCATAACTTTTGACCGTGAGTTCATATATAGTTGATCGGGCATAACTGCAACACTTGGTTTAACACGAATGATTTTCTTCCGTTAATCAGTCAGCACTGTCAAAGCTGCGACTCGTCATTTCATGTGACTTTTTGATTCCAAACTTCACGAAACTTTTCCCCAGTTCCTATAGACAGGAATGGAGGTGGGTCATACGAAAAATCCAGGTTTATCATAATTCCTGAATATTCATAAATTGGTGATTAATATTAACTAGCTCCATTAATTACTTCCCGAATAATTCAAACGGAGGTTCTGCCTCTGAGATTGATCCTGGCACTTCTGTCACCACTGACTAAACTTGAATTCAGTTCTTCATCGTTGCTTGATATACGAAGTCCGAGCTCAACTGACGGCGAACACCTGGGGTGTTACACCGGCCCAGCAAAGCTGTGCTCCCCCACGCCCATTCGTCCCCTCTCTCTGATTGAGCTAGCCCGCGCCATCCTCTCGCTAACAGGCGAGGCCCCCATGTCAGGCTCATCCCCTTCCCCGTGGCGATTGGGCTTGACCCCACACCAAGCTCGCCCGCCCACATTGCCTCCCCGCGTCCACCGCCTCCGCGTGACTAGAGCACCTCGACCAAGCCCAGCGCTCGAAACCGCAGTCCACAATCCGAGGAAGCCGCATAGCCGCTCCCCCTCTCCCCTCTTCACGAACCCAGTGGAGGCGGTCGCCAGCGACCCGCCATTGGTGCTCACGACCAAGCTCTGTCGCTCCCTCACTGCTTCCTCCTCTATTTATTGGGCACCGACGGATCCCCACGAGCACGCCGCCAGCGTTTCTCAGGTCCGCAAGCTCTCTCTTCCCCTCCCGAGCGCCCATCGCCGCATCCCGACCACCTCAGTCCACCGCCATCGTCAATCTCCCCTCCTCGAAACGCAATCGACGTCAAGGACTCTGTTGACACTCAAAAGTGTCACAGATAAAGATGAATTTAGAGGAAGTATTCGGCCTGTAATATTAGAGTCGAATTTGTCTTTTTGAGAGATCGGATGAGCCTGATCATTTTGGGTTTCCGATCACTCATGTTATGTCCGACCAGATGGCCTTGGTCGGAAGCCTCATAATTATAATGAAAGCTGAGTCCGGCGCTAATATGTGGATCCTTTTCTCTTGTAAGGACGATTTGTTGATCAGTATGGGCTGATAAAGCCCATTAAACCGATCTAGTCGATCCAAGGATTGGTGAGATCAGGGTTACCTTATTACGTCCGGATTGGATTCTATATTTTAATGGAGTCCGGATAGGAAACTTGGAGATTGTATCTGGAGATGTTTCCTATTGGGATAAGACCAACCCCCTCTATATATATATTAGAGGATCATGGCCGATTGAGGCATCCAACATCAATCGATCAAAATCAATCTACTATCCCTTTTACCCTTTTTCCCTTCTACCCTGCTGTTCGGCGCATCTCCCGGTGAGACTCGACGGCGTTCTAGGCGGCCTTGCTGGTCCTAGAACAACCTCTACGTGCTTCTCCCTGACGGGTCTTCCGGGAGGAGTTCCAGAGTTATCAACACAAGGGCCTAAAACCCTAGATCGACATACACCGGTCTCTAGATCGGTTTTCGTTGGTTTAGCCAGGGTCCTTGCTGTCTCAGGTTGATCCGCAACCTCTTCGGCATTCTAGCCCTACTGGTGTGTGATTCGGATCACTTCCGACGTCAACACACTTTTTGGCGACTCCGCTGGGGACGATTGAAATCTCATCTACTACCAACATGGGCGGCAAGATGGTGCTACTGATAAAGATAACATCGTCTATCCTGCGGGCATTGACGAACTCCCCGACGAGTTGAAGCAACAGGCGCAGGCCAAGCTCGATGTCGTCTTGAAGGCTTTTCTGGAAAGCTGCTCTAAAGATCGGCGCGGCAGGGTCACACAGGATAAGGAGCCAGACTTTAGCGAGATCATCCCCACTACATCCACTACGGACGCTGAAGTTGCTACTGGCAAGGTAAATACCAAGGTACCTGAAGATTCTTACCCTACCCATGCTAACTATTCTGCAATGCTGGTCGATACTTCGAAAAACTCTTACCAATACTATCCAGCATTCATTTAAATTGCTTAGTGATCGCATGGATAAGTTAGAAGGTAAAACTATCGAACCCAAAGTTCCAACTGGGCAACCACAGTTCGGCATGCCTTTTAATTCCTTTAGAGGGCAGACGTCACACCTTGATTTCGGATATCTAGGGTCTACTAAGACCAGGCGTGGTGAAGCCGGTACATCGGCAACTGCCAATAATATTCATCATAACTCTGGTCGGACCACACAGACTGACCAGGGTACAACAACGAATAGGACTTCAGGACGACAGGGAACTATGTTGCCAAATCCACCGAAGTACCCAGGCCACAATCCCATGCATGGTAGCACTACCAATCTTGCTGACACCGATTTTGGACGGGCCATAAATCGGTTTAAGGAAGAGATAACTAGATCGCTCAAAACCAGCTTGGGGGTCCAGTTCAAGCCTACCAGGACCACTTATTCTAAACCATACCCTTTGTTGGTATAAATTAACGCACACTCTACTTTATCAGCAAGCGCACAGATAAAATCTACCGATGTAGCACTTCACCGGAGTAACCCAGTTTTAATATCGAACCCAAAGTAATGGATAGTGTTAAGTCTTAAAGTCTAACCCCTGAGTAGCTAACAAGGACAGAGAATCTAGAAGTATAGAGGGGATCACTAAGGCTGTCTAATTCCAATTTAAGAGTGATATGTTCATATTATTCTTATTGGGGAAGTGCGGATACATGGGTGTATGCCGAGTCTCGAGTGATGAGTGATTGTCAACGGGTTTGATGCACATGTTCTTTGGCTTGTGTTGTGCAGGTGTCGAGCACGGAGACAGTGATCGAAGGCAAGGTGAAGGTCAAGTAGAGACATGCCGTACCGACGAACCGGGAGCGGTGAAGGGCGGACGTGAGGCTTGGACTGAGGGACCGGTGGCCTGAGGATCAGCTGTGGTGGCTGACAGCCTAGGACAGCGACGAGTGGAGACTTGCGGGGCACGGTGTTGCTCGGGTCGAGGACCTGGGGACACGTGTCGGTGGATGGGGTGCACGGGCGGTGCTTCCCCTCTACAGCTCCGGTTTGGTGGTTGAGCCACAGAAAAATCACCGGGTGGACGGTTTCCAGGTTTGGGCCACAAAACCTGGGTGCTGCGGGTTTGCCGAGTTTGGGTCACAAAACTCAGGCTGAGGACGGTTTCCAGGTTGGGCCTCAAAACCTGGGCGCTGGCGGGTTTCTGAGTTGCGCCACAAAACTCAGGCGATGGGCGGCTGGTTTCCCGGTTTGGGCCACAAAACAGGGGATGGACTTGAAGGCCTGGTTTCCCGGTTTCGGCCACAAAACCGGGGGCAGAGTCCGTGAAAAGGACAAGCGGAGCGAGGGCGGCACGTGGCGGCAATCAGTGAGGTTGCGTCGAGGCAACGCTACCAGTTGTGCGGGCGTGGCCGTCGGATCAGCATCTTCTTTGGGTTGGTCCAGGATAGCCTTAGGGTTTGGCTGGGTCGCTCTATAAATACTTAGGGGTAGAGTGGGAATTAGTATTAGGATAAGTAGGGGGAGACACCCACCTCCCAAATGATCTCAGTCATTTGCTCTTTTGCTTCTAGGGTTTCCTGCTCTCCCATTCCCTGCTGTAGCGAACTGAGATCCACAGAGAAGAGAACAATACCTCTGTGCCCGTGAGATTTTGAGGAAGTGAGACCGTAATCTCACTATTGTAGCGTGTGGTAGCCACACGGTTGCAAGATTCGTGGTTGTGATTCGCGTTTTGTTCTTGTTCTTCGCGGGTTGCTTTTCTCCATGTTTTTCCCGTCGTTCGATCTCTTTGCTTGGTATGTCTTCTGCAAATCCGTTTGAACCAAGCTCTTCTAGTTCGTGAGGCACTTCTTTCCACCGAAGGAATTCACCCCTAACACCACGAGCTAGTAGATCGGTCGATTTTCATTTTGGGTCAATTTTTTCCTTCTTCTCCGAATTTCTTCGATTCATCGGTTTGGAGATAGGTTCGAGCCATGATCTCTTAGAGATAGCTCACTATCCTCCTTGTGACTCATCTCTCCAAGTTTGAGCCCTAGAGGTTTTGTTTTGGGAGAGTTTGAATCGAATCGGTGGAAGAACAGAGCGCTGTCGGGGCGACCGGACGCATGCATCGTGCTGACCGGACGCGTCCGGTCGTTGAATGTCGCGTATAAAGTTTTTGTTGCTGACCGGACGCACCGTTTGCTCTCTGACCTAACTCATCCTTGGCACTGTTCATCGTGCTTGTGTCTGACTGACCGGACTCTAAAGTGGTGACCAGACGCTCCAGGACAGTGAGTCCGGTCACAAACAGAGAGCTCTGAAATTTGACTTCGCTTGACCGGACGCGCCCGGTGGTGCCTGACCGGACGCAGGCAGAGTCCGGTCAAAGCTGTCCTGCGCGTTTTCGTCCGCAGTTTGTTCGTCCGATTTTTGATTTGAGATCCGCTAGTTGCGTTGGATTCCTGACTTCGTGCTCTATAGAAATCGGGCTTCTCGCTTTACAAAGTTCATCCTATCACTAGTTGACCTGCGTGAACTTGGGCGAGGGAATTTTTGTGGTGTCCCGCTGTGTTCCTAGGGAACATCCACCCATTCTCTTGGGTCGTGGACATCACGCGCATCGGTTTTGCTCTTGGGGTTGATTTTTGGGACAGAGGCTTAAAGTTTCTGAAAGGAAATTTAAAGCTCCCATTCACCCCCCCTTTGGTCGCTTTCTGGTAGCACTCTCGGTCCTTCAGACATGAAGGCCTGTTTTCCCGGTTTCAGCCACAAATCGGGGGCAGAGTCCGAGAAAAGGACAAGCGGAGCGAGGGCGGCACGTGGCGGCAATCAGTGAGGTTGCGTCGAGGCAACGCTACCAGTTTTGCGGGCGTGGTCGTTTAGATCAGCATCATCTTCGGGTTGGTCCAGGATAGCCTTAGGGTTTGGCTGGGTCGCTCTATAAATACTTAGGGGTAGAGTGGGAACTAGAATTAGGATAAGTAGGGGGAGACACCCACCTCCCAAATGATCTCAGTCGTTTGCTATTTTCCACCTAGGGTTTCCTGCTCTCCCATTCCCTGCTGTAGCGAACTGAGATCCACAGAGAAGACAATCATACCTCTGTGCCCGTGAGATTTTGAGGAAGTGATACCATAATCTCACTATTGTAGCGTGTGGTAGCCACACGGTTGCAAATTCGTGGTTGTAATTCGTGTTTTGTTCTTGTTCTTCGCGGGTTGCTTTTCTCTACGTTTTTCCCGTTGATCGATCTTTCTACTCGGTGCGTCTTTTACAAATCCGTTTGAACTGATTTGTTCTAGATCGTGAGGCACTCCTTTGCACCGAAGGAAATCATCTCTAACCTCACGAGCTAGTAGATCGGTCGATTTTCGTGTTGGATCAGTTTTTGCTCCCTTGGCCTCGAATCCTTCCAATTCACCGATTTGAAGTTAGGTTCAGACCATGATTCCCTTGGGATAGCTCACTAACCTCCTTGGAACTCCTCATACCAAGTCTAAGCCTTAGTGCTTTTGATTCGGAGGAGATCGGGTTGAATTCACGGAAGAACAGTTCTGAATCGGGACCATCGGACGCTCTGTTCGTGAGCATCGGACGCTGAGTTCATACCATCGGAGCATCCAGTGCCACGTGTCATCTGACAGTGTCTTTTAAGAAGCATCGGACGCTGACCATCGGAGCGTCCGTTGCCATCGGACGCGCCGGGGGTCAAGCATCGGACGCTAGGGTTGCACTGTAGCAGCGTCCGATGCTGGTCCAGTAAGGTTCCAGAAGTGTTCATTTTGCATCGGACGCTTTCGGTGCTCTGACATCGGACGCTGCCAGCGTCCGATCCTGCTGAGTCTGTGCTGTTTCGTCTGCAGTTTGTTCGTCCGACTTTCGATTTGAGATCCGCTTGTTGCGTTGGATTCCTGACTTCGTGCTCTACAGAAATCGGGCTTCTCGCTTTACAAAATAGCCTGAATCTTGTCACTAGTTGACCTGCGTGAACTTGGGCGAGGGAATTTTTGTGATGTCCTACTGTGTTCCTAGGGAACATCCACCCATTCTCTTGGGTCGTGGACATCACACACATCGGTTTTGCTCTTGGGGTTATTTTCGGGACAGTGGCGACAAGTTTCCGGTAGGAAATTTTAAAGCTCCCATTCACCCCCCTCTGGTCGCTTTCTGGTAGCACTTTTGTTCCTTCAATTGGCATCAGAGCAGGTTAAGGATCTTCCCACCTTAGCCGGTTCCAGATCCACAGAAGGCGACATGGATCGCGACGTGGGCAAACCGCCGTTCTTTGATGGGACAAACTATGCGTATTGGAAGATACACATGTCGGCCTATCTCCAAAGCATGGGCTCTTCTGTTTGGGAGATTTGCAACAAGGAGGATTACATTGTCTTGGCATCCCATGTCACTTAGCTTCAGATAGATGAGCACGATGCCAATAGCCGAGCGCATAACGCTCTTTTCTCCTGTCTGAGCATGTCAGTTTGATCGCGTTACTCACCTCCCCACGGCTCGTGAGATTTGGGCGACCCTCATGCACTTCCATGAGAGAACCACTCAAGTCAAATCCCGTCTCTATGAGTCGCACAAGCGGGAGTATGAGAACTTTAGACATATGCCTGGCGAGAGCATAGAGAGTTTATTCGCTCGCTTTCAGGTTATTGTCAACAAGATGAGAGCAAACAAGGAGCTGTTGCCTTTCGACGATCATGAGAGGGCTTTGAAGCTTTTGCATACTCTCGATTGGTCGTTGTGGGACTCAAAAGTCCAGGCGATCATCGAATCGTCTAACTATGAGACCCTCACATGCGACGAGCTCTTTAGTAAGCTCAAATCTAGTGAGATTGACGCCATGTCGAGGGCTTCTTATGAAAATCTTTCTGGCCCAACTATGGCTTTGGTTTCTGGCTCTTCTGCTAACCCCTCTGGTGGATTTGCACTCTCTTCACTTCTTTCTTTCTATCACAGAGAGCAGTTGGAGTATTTGGGGGATGACGAGTTGGCTTTGCTTGCCAACCGGTTCTCGCGGTTTCACCAAACAACCGCATGAACCGTCGTCGTGGAGGAGGACGCTCAGGATGCTTTGAGTGCGGCGACCCCGACCACTTCATCCCCAACTATCCCAAGAAGAACAAGCAATCTGAGAAGGGCGATCATGGGCACAAGTACGACTCTGGGAAGCGCAAGGAGAAGTACGTCCCCGCGAAGCCAAAGCAAAAGGGCGGCTTCAACAAGGAGTACATCAAGAAGAAGTACCTGGAGAAGGCCCAGGCTGAGCAGCGTGCATTCTTTGCCACGCTCAGCGACGTCGATGACTCGGAGGACGACTCCACATGCTCAAGCGATAACGAGTCCAAGAAGAGGAAGAGGATCAAGACAAGCTGAACGGCCTCTGCTTCTTTGCTGACAACGAGGGCTTATGCACCATGGCCCTTGGTGATGAGGTCGACGGCAAGCTGGAGAACATCCCTCAGAACGACAACGACGATGACTCCTCGCAGGTATCGCAAACTCCCGAGGAACTCTCTGCCGAAGTTGATAAGCTTACTGCCGCTTTGCTTAGTCAGGATAAGTTGCTTAGGCGTGCAGCTAGAGAGCGCAAGGAGTTTAGGCAGAAGTGGGAGGATACGGTGAAGGAGCTTGAGTTTGCTAGATCCACCGTAGTCGTGTCTGAGGAGGCTGAGTGCGAGTCATGTCCAAGCCATGACTGATCTTCTCACTTTGAGGAGTAAGTATGCTGCTTTGGTTGGAGAGGTGGATGAGCTCCGGGCTAGACCCGTGTTGTTGGGTGCGTGCAAGTCCTGTCCAGGCTTGCAAACTGAGTTGGCAGAGAAGAATGCCAAGATTATCTCTTGAGAAGGCCAGCTCGGGTAGCACTTATGTGACTAGGTGTGCTTTGTGCGAGGGTTTGGAGATGGAGATTGCAAACGTGAAGCATGGCAAGATGCAAACCGAGGAGGAAAACACACATACCTTCGGACCATGTTGTCATGGGTGTCTGTAGTGAGCCACAGCTTGGGATGATGATCTCCCAATTTAAGCGTGTTGCTGGAGGTCCTGGTGTAGGCTTTGCTCCGGTGTTGATCTTTCTGCTTTTGGAAGATTGGAGAGTCGAGTGGTCTGAACCCATGTGAGAAGCCCAACTCCACTACTACTGCCAAACTTACCAAGCTTCCACCTAAAGAGCCTCTCAAGCCTAACACCAAGGAGGGGTGTTTGAAGAACCTCCACGAGCTCCACCCAAGAACCAACAGTGGGCTCCCAAACCTAACCACCTCAAGAACAAGCTAGACACAATGCCACCTATCCAGGAGGAGCATTTGACACAGAAGGGCAAAGTGATCCAAACCCACAACCGTGAGTACCAACAACCCCCTATGAGAGCGGTGAGGTACCATTGTGAGCACTGTGGGAGAGATGGACACTTGAGTGAGTTCTGCTTTCGGCGCAAGAGAGAGGAGCGCCGTTCCAGGGAGATGAACAATCCGGACATGTACCATCCTTTCCATGATGTACATGTGCCAAATGTTCAGAGAGAGCTCCGAGGAGAGTTGCTAGGCCTAGAGGCGCAGTGCCTCAAGGTCCTAGGCATCAGGGAGGAGTTGCCCGACGGGGTCCTGACGTTGCAGGATACGGACCCCGTGGCGGAGGCTTTGTTGAGCGTTTCCCTTCACCGCGTTTTGACTATCGCGATGAACGCTCTTTGCTTAGCGGACCACGTTTTCCTGTGCGTGGTGATCGCTTTCCCCGTGGGCATGCTAGGAATGGTTTTTACACTGACCGTTTCTTTTGAGCAGCCGGCCCAACACTGGTATTCTTCCTACTTCACTAACCCCAGTGTTGGACCGTATGCTCACCCTATGTCTTTTTATTGATGTAGGTAAAACGATTGGAGGGCATTTGGTTGGTGGATTCCGGTTGCTCGAGACACATGACCGAAAACGCCAGGTGGTTCTCCAGTCATAGTTCTGTTGCCGAAAAGGAATTTATCACCTTCGGTGACAATAGTAAAGGTAAAGTGTTGTCTCGTGGGTCGGTGCGAGTTAATGAGCACTTTGTGTTGCGTGATGTTGCTCTTGTTTTCTAACTTGCATTTTAACCTTCTTTCTTTTCGCAACTTTTTGATGATGACTATGAGATTCGTTTTAAACCGAATCTCAGTCGCATTTTAGATCCTCAGGGCAATCTTGTATGTTTGATTTCGACCTTTGGGAAAGTCTTTCGTGCAAATTTCTCGGAGTCGTTTGGATTTTCTCGCTGTCTTGTGGCTGGTCCTTCCTCCTCTGATCTTTGGAAGTGGCATAGGAGACTCGGTCATCTGAGCTTCGACTTGCTTGTAAGGCTTAGCTCACTTGGCCTAATCCGAGGATTGCCCAAGTTGTCCATGGAAAAGGACCTTGTTTGCCATTCTTGTAGACATGGGAAGATGGTTGCCGCTCCCCACCATCCAGTGACTCAGGTCATGACTTCGCACCCTGGAGAGCTTTTACACATGGACCTTATTGGTCCGGCTCGGGTGAGCTCGGTTGGGGGTAAGTGGTATATTTGGTTGTTGTTGACGATTTTTCGAGATATTAATGGGTCTTCTTTTGACTGAGAAGACGGAGACTTTCTCTTTTGCTCGCAATCTGATTTTGCGTCTTCAGAACGAGTTCCCTATGAACTCGATGCGAGCTATTCGTAGTGATAATGGTTCTGAATTCAAGAATTCGGATTTTGAGAAGTTTTGTAACTCTTTGGGTTTGGAGCATCAGTTTCTTCCCCCTACACACCCGCCCCAAATGGTGTTGTAGAGAGGAAAAATCGGACCCTTGTAGAGATGGCCAGGACGATGCTCGATGAGCATAGGACTCCTAGGCGATATTGGGCCGAAGCTATGAACACTGCATGCTATATTTCCAATCGCATTTTTCTGAGAGCCTTTCTAAAAAGACTTCTTATGAGTTGTGTTTTGGTAGACAACCCAAAGTGAGTTATTTTAGAGTCTTCGGTTGCCACTGTTTTATATTGAAGAAAGGCAACCTGGACAAATTTGAGTCTCGTTCTTCTGACGGTGTATTTTTGGGTTATGGTACTCACACTCGTGCTATCGTGTACTTAACCTTGATACTAACCAAGTCATGGAGACATCCGATGTCACCTTCGACGAGACCATGGTTTGTCCTTCTTTCTCGTTTTGAGCGTGCAGGTGATCATGAGGTTGGTGAGCCTCTGTTCAATGATGAGGACGAGGATGCTGAAGGCATGGGTGACCCAGCATCGCCTCCACCTGCTATGCCGCAAAGAGTGGCTTCTACTACGACTCATGGCCCTGACACTTCTTCCTCATGGGGGCCGTGGGATCCGCCACCCCCGAGCGGTGCCTTTTGTACCTGGGGAGGCACCAGCTGTTGCTGAGGGGAGGCTATTCAGCCCGGGAGGCGCCACGACACCATCAGCGCCAACACCCGCCTCAGCAGATGATCGGTAGCATTGACGAACGTGTCACTCGGTCCAGGTCACAACAAATCTCTCACTTTGCTCATTCTGCATTTGTTGCTGATTTTGAACCCTGAGATGTTGGACACGCTTTGAAGGATCTCGATTGGGTCAATGCCATGCATCAGGAGTTAGAAAATTTTGAGCGAAATCGGGTTTGGGTTTTAGTTCCACCCTCCTCCAGACTGTAATCCTATTGGGACAAAATGGGTTTTCAAAAACAAACAAGGAGAGGATGGCCACATTGTGAGGAACAAAGCTAGACTTGTGGCCAAGGGTTATAGTCAGAAGGAGGGGATAGACTATGAGGAGGCTTTTGCTTCGGTAGCTCGTTTGGAGGCTATTAGGATACTCTTGGCTTTTGATGCTGCATCCAAAGGTTTCAAACTTTTTCAAATGATGTCAAGAGTGCCTTCTTAAACGGCTACATAGAAGAAGAGGTTTAGTTGAACAACCCCCCGGTTTTGAAATCCCAAGTTTCCGAACCATGTTTTTCAAACTCCACAAAGCTTTATGTGGTTTGAACAAGCCCCTAGAGCATGGTATGATAGGTTGAAAACCTTTTTGCTTGCTAAGGTTTTAAAATGGGATGCGTTGATAAAACGCTCTTTCTCCTCAAGCAAGGCAAAGACACTCTCTTGGTCCAGATTTACGTGGATGATATCATTTCGGTGGTTCTTCTCACGCTTTGGTTGCCAAGTTTGCAGATATTATGAGCAGGGAGTTGAGATGAGCATGATGGGCGAGTTGACATTCTTCTCGGGTTGCAATTAGCAATCCCGAGAGGGAACGTTTGTGCACCAGGGCAAGTCACCAGACTTGCTGAAGAGGTTCGATATGGGTGAGGCCAAGCCTCTTCCAACACCCATGTCGACCACGACGCCCTTGGATGCGGACAAGGATGGAGAAGCTGTGGACCAGAAGGAGTACCGAAGATGATCGGGTCGCTACTCTACTACCTGATGGCGACACGCCCGGACATCCAGTTCGCGGTGTGTCTGTGCCGCGCTTTCAGGTGTCGCCGCGCACTTCTCACCATCAGGCGGTCAAGCGCATTTTCAGGTACCTTCATTTCACCCTGAGTTTGGGATTTGGTATTCACTCTCCTCCACCCTCTCCCTCTGCGGTTATTCTGATGCCGATTTTGCTGGTTGTCAATTTATTGGTTCTTCTCTTGTATCGTGGTCTTCACGCAAGCAGTTAGTGTCTCTCAATCTACCACAGAGCTTAATATGTTTGCTGGCTAGCTGCTATTCTCAGTTGCTTAGATGATGGCCACTTTGCGTGATTTGGTCTGGCTTTTCTCACGTACCTTTGCTTTGTGACAGCACGAGTGCTATTAGCGTTGTAAGAACCCCATGCTTCACTCGAAGACCAAACACATTGATGTGCGCTTCCATTTTCTGCAAGACCACCATGAGAAAGGTGATATCGACCTCGCCATGTCGATACTCATCATCAGTTGGCTGATATTTTCACCACCTTTAGACGATCAACCTTTAATCGGTTGAGGGGTGAGCTTGGGTGTGTGTTTCCCCTTTTAGATGGGGGAACATTTTGATTCTTTATTATAGACTGACTTTTCGTTTACCTTGCTTTCTCTTTGCAATTCAGCATACGCTCTTACAATTCTGAGCTTCAGGTATATAATCTTTAGAATGTGATTATGCTCTGTTTAGTATGCTCCGATGCTTATGTTGAGATGGTAGCTTATGCTCCTTCTGATCACTAATACATGTTATGAGCTGAGCTATTTTTGAATTGGTGAACCTGCTTAATGAACTTAAAATCTGAAAATGTTCACCATTGAGATATGCAACTAGCATGTGCAGGATGTGTGGAATTCACTCGTGCTTTTGATATATGCTAGGTTGTTATGTCTCTAGTTCTGAGTCATTCACTTGCTTGGTATGTTCAATTCTGATTAAAATCTGAACCAAGTCATAAGTGAATTGAAAAGATCGAGATGGGATTGCTTGTCAACACATCACGGTTTCGAGACTGTTTCTCATTGCATGCACATTGAGTTAAACTTGAGCCGTGTAGTGTAATGACCGAAACCGATGCTTTAAGCTTCTGATTGCATATGCATAGGTGTTGGTAGTTCTTAGCTTCACTAAAGATAGAGCTAGGCACTTTCCCGGTAACGGCCCAGAATGCTGTTGGCATTGCTAACGTTGTTACCAGGAGTAGACTATGAAATCTATTCCTGGCAACGGAGTCAGAAGTGCTTGTAGCAGGTCCGGTCACTATACCTAAAGGAGCGAAGCTAAAGCAGCTATCTACTAATGTCAAATGGGGTTGTCAATCCCGACACTAGTAGGAGCTAGCTAGAGAGGTTGCAATCTACCAAGAGGAGATTCTGCAAGCGCACAGAACTATCGTAGTAGCACTTCGCCTGGAGTACCAGGTGTCGATTTATTTGATCCCAAGGGAAGGCTAGGGTGGTGTATGAGTTGAGTCAAGGAGGGGATGAGAGTCGAAGAAATAAGAAAAAGGAAAGGGGAGAAGGGAAGATGAAAGGCTATAAAGAATATGTGGGTGGGATAGGTAAGGATGAAATGGATGGCTAAGGTAAGGTGGATAACTAGATAGATAGAGGGGTAACTAAAGGTAACTAACTACTAACTACTAACTACTCCTAGATAACTACAAAGCAAGATAACTACGAAGCAAGATAGTTACGAAGCAAGGCAGGCAAAAGACAATAAAGCAACTAAGTTAAGTAAAGTTTTATTCTATCTTGTCAAGTACCGAGGGCGCACTAGCCTTTACCACTTAATTAGGTTGAACGCTAGCACAACGAGCCTTACTGTTAAACTGGGCCAACTACGTGATGGAATTCAAGGCGCACAGGGCTGTCACCACCTGCTTGCTACCACAGCTATCCGGGGGTCTAGCCGTATCTGAAGGTAACTCTATAACTAAGCACCACGCTTAACTATATTCTAACTATCTCTACCCTAGCTTTGAATAGGGACACCTTTGCGGACGTCAGAGCAAATACTTGACTTAATAAGATAAACACTAAACTAACTAAGCAACCTATTGGCAAAGATCAAACACTAAGCTCACTAGAGATTAACTACTATGGCTAAGTGAATTGAACTGTAGGATAGCTAGGCACTCAAGCAATCAATCAAGTATACCACTCAATACTGATAAGTGTTGACGGTCCTTAAACACCCCTGTTTTACCGTCAACATTTGACCCTAAAAGAGTCCACCAAAAAGGCATGAAATGTAGTCAAATAGGTTTCAAACTAACCGAATCCACATGTCCATAGAATTTATTTGAATGCAGGATTTGAACCAAATTTGGACATATGGACCCACCAGAGACAAGCCCACTCGGCAGGGCCCAAATGGGCCTAAGAGGGTGGCGCCCGCCACCCCTAGGTGGCGCACGCCAGCCAAAGTGGCACCCGCCACTTGGGTTGGCCCAAGCTTCACCACCCCTGCCACGTCACCGATCCGTGTGACCTCCCCAGGGCCAAATCTTGGCCCTGGTCATAGGTCGGTTTGATCGGAGGGCTCAGGACGAAATGGCGCGGATCAAGGCTGATGGGCGGTTGCTAGGACATGCAACCGACCTCCAAACCGCCTCGGACACCTCCTGGATGCCGTTGATGCAGAGGCGGTTCATCCAACGGTCAGTGCACTGGCGGCCGCTAGTGGGGAGTGGCGCCCGCCACCTGACCTAACCCTAGGTCAGGTGGCTGCCCCCTATAAGAACCCCCCTCACTCCTCAAGCTATAAATACCCCCCGGAGGCACCTCTCCATTCGTACCATCTCAAGCAGAGCAACACCAAGCAAGAGAAGTGAGAGTTAGGTTAGAAGCTTAGGCAAGTAGGTAGCTAGTAGAGCAAGGCACCTTCGCCCTCGCGGTAGCGCTGCTCAAGGCTTAGCTCAAGAGTAGAGGCATGCGAGTGATCGGTCCTGGAGCTGGGAAGAGTCTTCCTTCATCTCCAGTTCAGGTTTTGCTCTTGTTACTCAAGCACTTTATTCTATTTTATCATTTCAAGTCTTACTTTATTCTACTTATCAGTATTGAGTGGTATACTTGATTGATTGCTTGAGTGCCTAGCTATCCTACAGTTCAATTCACTTAGCCATAGTAGTTAATCTCTAGTGAGCTTAGTGTTTGATCTTTGCCAATAGGTTGCTTAGTTAGTTTAGTGTTTATCTTATCATCAAGTGTTTGCTCTGACGTCCGCAAGGGTGTCTCTATTTAGAGCTAGGATAAAGATAGTTGGAATGTAGTTAAGCGTGGTGCTTAGTTATAGACTTACCTTCAGATACAGCTGGACCCCCGGATAGCTGTGGTAGCAAGCAGGTGGTGACAGCCCTGTGCGCCTTGAATTCCACCACGTAGTTGGCCCAGTTTACAGTAAGGCTCGTTGTGCTAGCGTTCAACCTAATTAAGTGGTAAAGGCTAGTACGCCTCGATACTTGACAAGATAGGAATAAAACTATACTTAGCTTAGTTGCTTTATTGACTTTTGCCTGCCTTGCTTCGTACCATCTTGCTCTTCTCGTTATTATCTTGCTTAGTGGTTATCTAGGATTAGTTATTAGGAGTAGTAGTTATCTTAGTTATCATTAGTTACCTTTAGTTACCCCATTCCCTACCACCTATCCATCCACCTACCTTAGCCATCCACTTCATCCTTACCTAGCCACCCATATATTCTTTCTAGCCTTTCATCTTCCCTTCTCCCCTTTTCCTTTTCTCTTTTCTTTGACTCTCATCCCCTCCTTGACTCGACTCATACACCACCCTAGCCTTCCCTTGGGATCAAATAAATCGACACCTGGTACTCCCAGGCGAAGTGCTACTATGATAGTTCTGTGCGCTTGCAGAATCTCCCTTTGGTAGATTGCATTCTCTCTAGCTAGCTCCTACTAGTGTCGGGATTGACAACCCCGCTTGGCATTAGTTGATAGCTGCTTTAGCTTCACTCCTTTAGGTATAGTGACCGGACTTGCTACAAGCACTTCCGACGCCGTTGCCAGAATAGATTTCATAGTCTACTCCTAGTAACAACGTTAGCAAGTGCCAACAAGCATTTCTGGGCCGTTACCGGGGATAGTTGCCTAGCTCTATCTTTAGTGAAGCTAAGAACT
The DNA here is from genome assembly GCA_009763385.1 of Coix lacryma-jobi var. lacryma-jobi. NCBI lineage: Eukaryota > Viridiplantae > Streptophyta > Magnoliopsida > Poales > Poaceae > Coix > Coix lacryma-jobi. The sequence goes on along the minus strand of CM019823.1, from coordinate 64,758,630 downwards.
ACCACAATAAGTAGAATAAAGTAATACTTGCAATGATAAAATAGAATAAGTGCTTGAGTAATAAGAGCAAAACCTGAACTGGAGATGAAGGAAACTCTTCCCAGCTCCAGGACCGATCACTCGCACGCCCTCTACTCTTGAGCTAAGCCTTGAGAAGCGCTACCGCGAGGGCAAAGATGCCTTGCTCTACTAGCTACCTACTTGCCTAAGCTCTCTGAGCTCTCACTGCTTGCTCTACTTGCTTGGTGTTGCTTTTGTGATGGTGTGGTACGAATGGAATGGTGCCACCAGGGGGTATTATAGTCTTGAGGAGTGAGGGGGGTACTTATAGGGCAGCCCACCGACCTAGTGTTAGGTCAGGTGGCGGGCGCCAAACCCTACTGGCGGCCGCCAGTCTCCTGGCCGCTGGATGCACCGCCTTTGATCCAACGGCCTCCAGGTGGTTGTCCGAGGCAGTTTGGAGGTCGGTTGCATGTCTTAGTAACCGCCCATCAGCCTTGATCCACGCCACTCATCCTGAGCCATCCGATGCCATGACCTAGTGACCAAGGGCCGAGATTTAGCCTTGGGGAGGTCACACGAATCGGTGACGTGGCAGGGGTGGTACTTGGGCCAACACAAGTGGCGGGCGCCACTTGATGCTGGCGGGCGCCACCCCTCTTAGGCCCATTTGGGTCCTGCTGAGTGGGCTTGACTCCTGGTGGGTCAAAATGTCCAAATTTGGTTCAAATCCTGCATTCAAATAAAATTCTATGGACAAGTGGAATTCGGTTAGTTTGAATGCTATTTGACTACATTTCATGCCTTTTTGGTGGACTTTAGGGTAAAATGTTGATGGTAAAACAGGTGTTTTGTTTAAGGACCGTCAACAAACTCCCCCAAGCTAACCTGTTGCTCGTCCTTGAGCAACAATGCGGTTCAAGCATTAAGCATGAAAAAGATAGCAAAATTAAGATGTATGCAAGTGCATATTGTATAGTGAGAAATAACTTAGCATAATCATGAATGATAGCAATGTGGGGCTTATAGCTTTTCACTTCAAACATGCAAGAGTGAAACAAAGCAGTAGATAGGAAACTTTTATCTCGCTTAGGTTTAACTAGGATTCTGTCTGGAGGTTTTAAGGTTTTCAAAAGATAAAAACTTGCTTAAGTCCTCCAAGATTCACTCAATCACTCAATGGTGTTTAAAATCCTCACTTAGGCCAAAAAGTAGCCTCTCCTATTTCTAAAGAATGATATGTGGAGCTGTAGGTAGGCTAAGAATCATGAGCAAATTGCCTGATGTTTATTGCTAAGCTAGACACTCAGATCATAAGGAGCAGCAAATCATAAAAATTGATCAAGATGTGCATGTGTGGTTATGTGGAAGTGTATGGAGAGATATTTCATAATCCTTCCTAGTTAATTTCTGGGGGTCTAGAGCTAATGATAATTCTCTCTCTTTTTTGAATACATAGTGAGTAGACAAAAGATGTGTCCTCACATTTCTTAGGACATAGTCCTCTCTTGAGCTACTTTGCTCATTTATTCTCTTAGGACATAGTCCTTTCTTGAGCTACTTTGCTCATTCTCTCTTTTTTTGATATCTCTCTTTCTTAGCTCTAGATTTCCCCAGATATCTATAGGAAAGGATTTCAGAAATGAAAAAGGGAAAGAGGGAGAAATGCTTATCCCAGTGTAGGAATAAGCATAAGGCTAGCAATGGGATGTTTGGCAGGGTATTGCATATCTCCAGTGTAGAGAATAAGCAATTTATTTGGTGGTTGCAAACTTCCAGAGTGGAGAGTAGGCAATTTATGGTGGGTGTGCGTGAATCTTGATTCAAAAGATATGATAAGCTTCTCTACTAAGATCTATGAGGTCTAACAAAGCTCAACACAAACAAAGCTCTTTGTGGTTTTGACTAATGACTAATCAAATATTTGGCTGGTGGTGGGATGGGATAAAATCCAGGAGGAACTTTTAGCAAGGTTTTCATAATTTCTAAAAGGAATTCTCCAGATTAGGTCCTAATTTCACCTTAGCAAGTTTAAAGAATTACTCCATTTCTTACTAACTTATTCACTAAGCATGATTTCAGTTAAGCATGTGCAACCCACAAAAGCTACAACTTAGATAAGACCAGTTTTCAAACCATAACAATAGCATTTGCATGACATATTTCAAATCTTATTCATGTTTCAACTTTTTAAGCAGATTTTATCAATGTTATTCATGGAATGGTTACTTAGGCAGGCATATAGCATTCAAAAGATATAAAATTTAAGAACTGAATGTAAAGTGTAGGCTTGAGACATACCTTATTGGAGGGGGGTCTCCCCCAAGCTGGCTTCTTGCTTGGTGAAGGATCTTCTTCTTCTCAGTCGGAGCTCTTGTTCTCATTTTATTAAAAGGGAAACTATCTAATGTTGTGAAAAGGGAAACTATCCTATGATATTTTATTATTCTAACTAAGTTAACATATACCTATGCATATAACTAATGATAACTGCTTTTTTTAGTTACATGCATGACATATGTTATTTATTGGAAAAGGGAAATTCAAAGGAAATAAAAATTAAAAGTAAAACCATACCTTAGTTAGGTCCATGAGTTTCATCATCCTTATCGGGTGGATCTTCTTCTTGGGTGCTTCCTCTCTAAGTACTCCATCGGGTTCTTCTTCTTTTGGCACCTCTCCTTTGTCATGTGAATCACACAACTTAGGAGGTGGCTCTTTCTTTCTGTTCCACCTTATTCTTCGGCGCCTCTTCTTGGTACGAACGGGCTTTGCATCCTGCATGTTAGCGGCATATGCGGGACCACTGGAGAAGGAGAATATTTCCTTCCTCCCTCCTAATGTCATTTGAATTTTACCACTTCCCACATATATGCAAGCATTAACAGTGTTCAAGAAGGGTCTACCTAAGATTAGAGGCACATCTTTCCTATTTCCCATATCTAGTACTATGAAATCAGTAGGACATATGAACCTCTAATATGAACAGGTAAATCATTGACTATTCCTTCTACATAACAAGTAGATTGATCATCTAGCACAACATAGGCAGATGTGGATGACATGGGTGGAAAGAACGAGTTTTCATAAAAATTTAGATAGAATGTTCACACTCAATCCTAAATCACACATGGCATTTTTAAAGACTTCACCAAAGATTGAGCATCTAATTATGGGACTACCAGGATCACCCTTTTTAACAGTCATGGTTTGATCTTCATAATAGTTAAAATATTTTATTTCAACCATATTTGTAGTTTCCATGTCAGGTTTAGCAGGAATTTTGCCAGATTCAAAAGATGGTATGATAGCAGCAAGTTGAGCTAATTGGGTTTCTAACATCTTATTAAAACTAAGTTGATTTTTTAGAGCAGATGAGAAATCTTCCAATTTAGCATTTATATTCTCAAGCTTTTTATCATTCGACATTAATTTCTCTTTCAAGAAATCAGTAGTTTTACCTTGTGAGTAAACTAAATTCTTCAAGAATGAGAAATTATCAGAATTATGAAAATTAGAGCGAGGGAATGAATTGTTACCTTGAGAATTGGAGTGCTGATTCCATCCTTGATTTTGTTGGGGAAACTATTGTTGTTGATGAAGTTCAAATCTTCATATAACTTGGGGCAGTGTTCCCAGAATGTCCGGTTTCTCCACAGACTTTACAAGTCATGTAGGATTCCAGAGATTGGACACTTTCTTGTTGGTTCATCTTCTCACAGTTGTCCAGCTTCTTTGCCAGCAGGTCCATCTTGGCCACGATCATGTCGGCCTCCTTAAGGGAATGCATACCTCGCTTATGGGGTTGCAGTCTCTCGTCATTCCATCCTTGGTTTGACACCATCTTCTCTATGAGAGCCTTAGCATCTGCAACATTCAGAGAAAAGATGCACCGCCGGCGGCGGCATCCAAATGGCTTCTAGAGAATGGGGTTAGGCCACGGTAGAAGTTCTGGATTAACAGCCAGTCCTCCATACCATGGTGCGAACAAGCAGCGACATAATCTTGCAACCTCTCCCAAGCCTCGGAAATATTCCTCGGCTTGTTGCGTAAAGCTGGAGATTTTGTTGCGTAGGGCATTCGTCTTGCCCATTGGAAAGAATTTGGCGAGCAAAGCATTGGAACATTTGTCCCATGTGTCTATAGCGCTGCGATCGGTATAGAACCATTGCTTCGCTTTTCCTAGCAAAGAGAAAGGAAAGAGACGAAGACGGATGGCTTCTTGGTTATCCCCTTAATGGTGAAGGTGCCACAAATCTCCAAAAATTGTTGGAGATGAGCATTGGCATCCTCATGAGCCTTAACACAGAACGGGCTAGCTTGGACCATCGTGATCAGAGCCGGTTTTAACTCGAAATTGAGGTTGGCTTCGATCACGTCGGGTCCTATCGCTATATTAGCGGCAGAAGGAGCAGAAAACTCACGATGGTCTTGTTGGCCATCGTGAAGATAGCAGAACGAGATAAGAAAGAAAGAAGTTGAAGAAGATGTAGGAAAAAGATAAGAAGGACTAAGGAAAAAAAGAATGGGGTAATATGGATTCGCTAAGCGGGAGCTTAAGCGAAGATAAATTCGACACGGACTCAACCGATACACCGAATGCCTTCCCCGGCAACGGCGCCAGAAATGCTTGTTGGTAGTTCTTAGCTTCGCTCACTAAAGATAGAGCTAGGCACTATCCCCGGTAACGGCCCAGAAATGCTTGTTGGCACTTGCTAACATTGTTACCAGGAGTAGACTATGAAATCTATTCCTGGCAACAGAGTCAGAGTGCTGTAGCAGGTCCGGTCACTATACCTAAAGGAGCGAAGCTAAAGCAGCTATCTACTAATGTCAAATGGGGTTGTCAATCCCGACACTAGTAGGAGCTAGCTAGAGAGGTTGCAATCTACCAAGAGGAGATTCTGCAAGCGCACAGAAACTATCGTAGTAGCACTTCGCCTGGGAGACCACCAGGTGTCGATTATTTGATCCAAGGGAAGGCTAGGGTGGTGTATGAGTTGAGTCAAGGAGGGGATGAGAGCCGAAGAAATAAGAAAAGGAAAAGGGGAAGAAGAGAAGATGAAAGGCTAGAAAGAATATGTGGGTGGATAGGTAAGGATGAAATAGATGGCTAAGGTAAGGTGGATAACTAGATAGATAGAGGGGTAACTAAAGGTAACTAACTACTAACTACTCCTAGATAACTACAAAGCAAGATAACTATGAAGCAAGATAGTTATGAAGCAAGGCAGGCAAAAGACAATAAAGCAACTAAGTTAAGTAAAGTTATTCCTATCTTGTCAAGTACCGAGGCGCACTAGCCTTTACACTTAATTAAGGTTGAACGCTAGCACAACGAGCCTTACTGTTTAAACTGGGCCAACTACGTGGTGGAATTCAAGGTGCACAAGGCTGTCACCACCTGCTTGCTACCATAGCTATCCGGGGGTCCAGCCGTATCTGAAGGTAAGTCTATAACTAAACACCACGCTTAACTATATTCTAACTATCTCTACCTAGCTTTGAATAGAGACACCCTGTGGATGTCAGAGCAAATACTTGACTTAATAGATAAACTAAACTAACTAAGCAACCTATTGGCAAAGATCAAATACTAAGCTCACTAGAGATTAACTACTATGGCTAAGTGAATTGAACTATAGGATAGCTAGGCACTCAAGCAATCAATCAAGTATACCACTCAATACTGATAAGTAGAATAAAGTAATACTTGAAATGATAAAATAGAATAAACTGCTTGAGTAACAAGAGCAAATCCTGAACTGGAGATGAAGGAAGACTCTCCCAGCTCCAGGACCGATCACTCGCACGCCTCTACTCTTGAGCTAAGCCTTGAGCAGCGCTACCGCGAGGGCAAAGATGCCTTGCTCTACTAGCTACCTACTTGCCTAAGTTCTCTGAGCTCTCACTGCTTGCTCTACTTGCTTGGTGTTGCTTGTGATGATGTGTGGTACGAATGGAATGGTGCCACCAGGGGGTATTTATATAGTCTTGAGGAGTGAGGGGGGTACTTATAGGGGGCAGCCCACCGACCTAGGGTTAGGTCAGGTGGCGGCGCGCCAAACCCTACTGGTGGCCGCCAGTCTCCTGGCCGGTGGATGCACCACCTTTGATCGAAGGCCTCCAGGTGGTTTCGAGGCGGTTTGGAGGTCGGTTGCATGTCTTAGTAACCGCTCATTAGCTTTGATCCACGCCACTTCATCCTGAGCCGTCCGATGCCATGACCTAGTGACCAAGGGCCGAGATTTAGCCTTGGGGAGGTCACACGGATCGGTGACGTGGCAGGGGGTGGTACTTGGGCCAACACAAGTGGCGGGCGCCACCAAGGGGTGGCGGGCGCCACCCCTCTTAGGCCATTTGGGTCCTGCTGAGTGGACTTCTGGTGGGTCAAAATGTCCAAATTGGTTCAAATCCTACATTCAAATAAAATTCTATGGACATGTGGAATTCGGTTAGTTTGAAACCTATTTGACTACATTTCATGCCTTTTTGTGAACTTTAGGGTAAAATGTTGATGGTAAAACAAGTTTAAGGACCATCAACAATAGGCTTCGCTCGATTGAAAAGTTAGGCATGACAAGCTCTCAACTCTCGCAATCACATGCTGAATTTGAACTTGTGAAGTTTCACCGCTGCAACTCCGATTTAAAACTGAAATCACAAGTGTATGCTTCATTTATAGCATGATGATTGAACTTTGCTAGGGTAGTTCACCTTGTATACATGCTTAGCACTTGTTCGGATTCCTGTCTATACATGTGTAGTGCTATTTTGATGGTGAGTATCTTTTGCCTAAAAACTGTTCTCTTTTGCTCACTTGTTCATGTTTCGTATTAGGTGATCAGTTTGAGCCTTTGCTAGCATGTATGCTTAATTGTGTCGTTGGAGTCATACTTTGTAGAGCATATTTGCATTCTATCGACTATATTCCTGAAGTTGCTAACGTGCATTTTGACTCATATGCATTTTTGGAAGGGAAGAAATTTGCTTGTTGGCACTTTTGATGGGCATTTTCTAAGGGGAGAACTTTGCTCAATTGCTTGATGATGCTCTTACTTGATAAGTGCATTTTCAACTAAGGGGGGAAATTTGACAAATCATTGTGTTCTCTGAAAGTTTAACTAAGGGGGAGAAAATTTTGCAAATCTTGTATTCTTGTGCCTTCCGAGTTGAACTATTCGAGGGGGAGTCCCCGTTATGTGCACTATTCGAGGGGGAGTTTGCTGCTTCCTGTTGGCCGTAAAGGTTTGGTGTCGAGCTTTCTTGCTAGTTGTGTTGAGCCTCTGTGCCTCTATCTTGAGGGACTAGCATTTGCTTCGATTTCTCAATTGGTGTCGAGCTCTTTTCTGGAGTTTTCATTTGGTATCTGCTAGCGGTGTTGAGCCTGTACTACCTCTTCTTGAGGGCTAGCTTTGCTTTGCTTGGTTGCGTCGAGCCGTTGCCCATGTCTTTGGGGACCAAGTTGTCTTGCTCTTTCCACTTGACCTTCTTCGGCTTTGCTATGCTTTTGGGCATTGGGTCGAGTTCTCTCTTCTTCTTCCTCCCTTCTTCTATTTCATTATGATTTGTGTGTGTAGTTGACAATGCACTCATCAAGGGGGAGATTGCGGATACATGGGTGTATGCTGAGTTCGGAGTAGTGAGTGATGAGTGATTGTCAACGGTTTGATCGCATGTTCTCTGGTTGTGTTGTGCAGGTGTCGAGCACGGAGACAATGATCGAGGGCAAGGTGAAGGTCAAGTAGAGACGTGCCGTGTCGACGGACCGGGAGCGGTGAAGGGCGGACGTGAGGCTTGGACTGAGGGACCGGTGGCCTAAGGATCAGCTGTGGTGGCTGACAGCCTGGGACATCGACGAGCGAGATTTGCGGGGCACGGTTTGTTGCTCGGTCGAGGACCTGGGGACACGTGTCGGTGGACGGGGTGCACGGGCGGTGCATCCCCTCTACAGCTCCGGTTTGGTTGTTGAGCCACAGAAAAACCACGGGTGGACGGTTTTTCGAGTTTGGGCCACAAACTTGGATGGACGGTTTCCAGGTTTGGGCCACAAAACCTGGGTGCTGCAGGTTTGCCGAGTTTGGGCCACAAAACTCGGGCTGAGGACGATTTCCAGGTTTGGGCCTCAAAACCTGGGCGCTGGCGGATTTCTGTTTCGGCCTCAAAACCAGGGGATGGACTTGGAGGCTGGTTTCCCGGTTGGGCCTCAAAACCGGGGTTGGCGTGAAAGCCTGGTTTCCCGGTTTCGGCCACAAAATGGGGGGTGCAGAGCGGGTGGCACTGGCGGCAATCGGGAGGTTGCGTCGAGGCAACGCTACGAGTTGTGCGGGCGTGGCGTCGGATCACCACCTACCTTGAGTTGGTCCAGAATAACCCTAGGGTTTAGCTGGTTCGCTCTGTAATTAGAGAGGGGTAGAGTAGGAATTAGAATTAGGATAAGTAGAGGGAGACACCCTCCTCCAATCTATCTCAGTCATTTGCTCCTTGCTTCTAGGGTTTCCTGCTCTCCCAATCCCTGCTGTAGCTAGCTGAGATCCGCACAGAACCATACCTCTGTGTACTGGAGATTTGAGGAAGTGAGGCCATAACCTCACTGTTGTAGCGTGTGGTAGCCACACGGTTGCAGATCAATGTGTTGATTCACGTTTTGGTTCGTGTTCTTTGCGTTCTTCGTTTCTCCGCGTTTTTTCCCGTCGCTCGATCTCCCTCTCTAGTGCGTCTTTGCGAAATCCATTTGAATCATCTTGTTTTATAGTGAGGAGGTCATTTCGACCAAAGGAATTCACTAACTCCTCATGAACAAGTAGATCGGGTTGATTCGTTTTCGTGGCGCTTTTTCGGTTCATACACCTTCCCTTTGATTTCCCGGTGATTTAGTCGATTTGAGCGGATGATTCTTGGGGATAGTCTCCTAACTACCTCGTGATCATCTTCTCCAAGTTTGGGAACTTGGGATTGTGGTTTGATTCGGATTGGGTGAAGGGCGACCAAAATTGCCCTCACTGGAGGTCGCGGGACAGTCCGCCGTTCCTCCCGCGAACAGTCCGCGCGTCGGGACTTGGCCAGATCAGTGGTCGCGAGTTCCTGCTGTTTGTGTCTAAGTTGACCGGCGGACAGTCCGCCGTTGCAACCCGCGGACAGTCTGGGACTGTCCAGAGGTGTTTCAGCAACACTGTTGTTTTGCTCTTTTGGCCAGCGGAGAGTCCGCCACCTGAGCCCGGACAGTCCGCCGTTGGGCAGACAGTCTGCGTCCGTACTGGCGGACAGTCCGGGACCCGGCTGAAGCTTGCATTTCAGTGCATTTGCTCCCCTGGCTTTTCCGCTTGGATTTCGGACTTCTCGTTTGGCCCTATAGTTAACCAAGAAACATCTCTAAGTATCTTTGCTACTTGTTAGCATAGGTATTTGGGGATTTTTCGACGTAGCCTTCAATCTACGTTCGGGACTCAGTTTTCAAGGGCAAACTTGAGCTGGACCTTTTGTTGTTTGGTTTGCTATCGCTTGTGGTGCCTCGCTGTGATCCTAGGGATCATCCACCCTCTTCCAAGGGTCGTGGGCATCACGTTCTCGGTCGTAGCTTTTGGGGGTTGATTTTGGACATTTGGGCAAAGTTTCGAAAGAAAATTTTTGTGCTCCCATTCACCCCCCCTTCTGGTTGTCTTGCTATTGCATTCTCGGTCCTTCAGCATGCACACCTTGAACGACGGCCTGATCTATGCGGCCATCTACAGCATCAAGATGAGCTTCGGCTGAGTCCCCATGAGCATTCACCTTAACGGCGATTCTGTTCACTGCCATTTTCAGACGGACATTCTCTGCAGAAAGAGCTGGCACAAGAAAAGGGTGCGTCAGGCAAAGCAGGCTTAACTAGAAGGAGGGAACAAGGCTTCACTAACTTGTGATAATGTTGCAGAGCTGCTTCCGTTGGTCTGCCCATTCAGCTTCCTCAATGCCATGCTTCTTAGATACATCTTCCAATTCCTTCTGGGCCTTATCCCTCTCCTCATGGTACCGGAGGCATCCAAACGGGTGAACCTAGTTGAGTTGTCAGACTCAGAGGAATCTGGTGACCCGAGAAAAGGATTGGGGAAGGCCATTGGAGCTGTTGTTTCTGGAAAGGGAGCCCGGTTTTGGCTAAGGAAAGACCTCACCCTGGAAGGAGGATGGACAGCGAATCAGGACAGATAAATAAACAAGAGAGCTACCACAAGGGGGCAAGAAACTGATTTCTTATAACACCGATGAGTTGGTGCTCAGCTTCCTCCTGCCTCGTCTCCGATGGGATACCTACCGTTGTCACCGTTACCTGCCATTGATAGAAACACGAGCAAAGGACTTTCTCTCTGGCTTGAGCTAAAAGCCGGAAGTGGAGAGTTTATGAGTCAAACTGTTTGATCGGAATCAAGGATGACAACTTATGTAGGGTCATATTTATAGAACCATGGCTTGCACACTGAAAATCAAGCATCAAAGTAGAGTTTTTCACAGTTTATGGGCCGTTATTGGGCCAGGACAGATTTTTGATGACTAGAAGAGGTTGAAACTCTAGAATCGGGAAGCCGATAGGGTTCGGCTAAGAGTTGTTTAGTTTCGGTTGATTGTTTGGGAACTCATGTTACCGATTGGCACTGAGGACAGAAAGCTGAAAACAAAAAAGTCCCTTAAGAAATACTATCCTGGTGTCGTCATGAATCGAAAGATTGAGAGAAGACTGAAACTTGGGTCTAAAATAATCAATTACAGCAACTACTTGCGGGACAGAGATGATCAGCATGATTATCAGCAAATGCCGATGTAATGTACATTGCCGCTTGGGTAAAGATAAAGTTAATGGCTGATGCATGAGATAGAACACACATTGATCTCGAAGGATCAGTCACAGATTGATTTTGGAGGTCAAACCGAAAGATTTTTTATTTACAAAGAGAGGGGAACACAAGATTACAATAAAGATGATCAGTTCGTCCACTCCATCCTACTCCTAATCGGGAGAACATGATCAAAAGAATCGGCCAGATCTGTTCCGGCCTCCTTCATATCATTTACAGAGTGTTCTACCCTATCTTCCAGCCCTCGCTCGCAGACATCAAATCTGCGGTAATGCGCCAGAGTGAATCCGCACGGCGTTGAAGGCGAGCGTCGCGCCGTACCCCATGCCGGCCCTAGAGATGTCGGGGAGGATTCGGTTAACCTCATTCACCCGCTTCAGGGGCGTCGTACCCGTCACATCGGCCATGATGGCAAGCTTGGTGATGGCGGCTTCGAGGCATGGAGTTTGGCCGCCAGAGCTGAAAGGAGGAAGAGTAAGTAAGGCAGGAAGGGAGAACAAGGAAAGAAGTGATGAAAATATTTACCGGCGGCCCGATTCGAGCAACGTCACGCTCCCGAGAGATTCGGGTAATCTCCCGATCCTTCCCCTCTAGATCAAATTGAAGGTCTATGACCTTCTGAGTCAAGTCCGGGGAGGTCATCGTCGGTTCCTCCTAAACAAAAGCAACAATATGAGAACAACTGCTTCATTTTCGAGGCAAAAAACAATTAAGAACAACCTCTTCTTGGAGGTGCTAGAAGCCCCAAGCTCAGAGCTATGTCGGCTCGCCTCGGAAGACATCTTCTAGTTGGATTGGAAGATGACAGGAGAAAGAAGGGTTTTCTGGTTTTGAGATCGAAGCAGGGGAGTTCAGAATGCACAGGCCGAAACAGGGTGAAGGGAGACTTAAAAGGACCCCAAAAGATGCATCGGGAGATGAATCAGCAAGTACAACAATTAAGGCATTCCCACGAGATTGGACATTTCCAGAGGCTCTGCGTCAGTTGAAAAGAATTTTGGAATAAATATTTATCCCAAATTAGGGGGCATGTGTTTACACCAAAATTTGGACTAAGAAAGAGGTAGGCCGGATTTTACTGAAGATGTCTGCGATTTGAAGAATTGACAAAATCAGGGGAGATCGGGTAATCAGGTAGATCAAGAAAATGACAAGTGGACCCAGCCAACAGTGAGAAAGGGATTTGGTGAACAACCAGGTGGACGGTTAGCCTTTGCAGTCTTGACAAATGTCTGTGCGGTCCGCTATTTTGCAAGACGGTGGCTCCATTCAGGAAATAGATATGGCAAGTGGAGCCGCCTTGCACGAGAAGACACGTGACAATGGAGGGTACCGAGAAGAATAAGAATAGGACTTGTATCTTTCCAAATTTCGTTATGTAAATCGTAATCGTCTAGGACTCATATTTCGTCCAGGGTATAAATATAAGCCCTCGACCATTGTAAAACTGTTCACAAGCATATCAATACAAACTGGCCCCGTGCCACCTTCGAGTCCTTAGTCATGTCGTTGAGTTCTTTGAGAGGAATCATCAATCCGTCAACCTCTGTAAGTCCCGGCAACCTTGTTATCATATCTAGTATCATGTGGTGGATTTAGATATGATGCAAGTAGTCTTGTTTGTTTTCAATGGTCGAGCGGCGGACCCTTGTTAGCGATCAAGAAGTCTTTGCTTATGCTTTGCTTATGGGTGGATACCGTGCGGCAGGTGTTTATTCATATGTTTAGCAAAAGAGAGATAGTTATCAGCTCTATTAGATTTGGCAAGATCTAGTAGATTCATTAAGTTATCATGTGTTGCATGTTTTAATTAATTTTGTAACACTCTTTTGCCCAATCTAGATTGATCTTTGTTCGGCCTTGCCTCACAAGTTTACTTGTGACCCAATAATTGCATGATCATGATGGCCGAATCAATTTCTAATCTAGGTTGTTACATGTTGTGGGTTCATGCATGTCAATCACGTTTGAGCTTCGATAAAACTAGGTATGTGCGGCAGATGCAGGTTTTAGAGTGGTTTAACCATGCTTGTTTGCATGTTCCTTCTTCATGGACCCCAACTCGGCTAGTTTGTCGGGCTTGGTTAAGCTTACATGAGTAATGAGTGTTCATAGATTTGTTCAAATATATACATGTTTTTAGCTTCTTATTGTTAGATTGTATCATGCGGTGGATTGATCTGACCGTAGGAAGTGGCGTAAACTTATAGCGAATATTATCTCGCTTGGGTTTATGCTTGACGGGTTTATGAAGATTAGACGTGCGACAGACTAGTTGGATTAACCTATGCATGTGTTGTTTGAATAGATTTATATTCATAAGTTACCTGTTTATAATTCTTCATGTCTTGATGATATATTCAAACATGTCTTTTCTTACATATGCGTTCGGCAATCAACGTGTTTACATGCTTTCTTTTATATTTGCCGAATGACTCTATAAACATGTTCGGCAGATAGCTTCTATAGTTGTATGCTGTTGTGAGTGGCTTCAGGGCCGTAAATATGGAACTGTCTGGTCTCATCCGGCATGTTCCCATTTTATTCTCACAAGTTTTATCCCTTGTTGGCTTTCAGATAAAACCGACTGGCACGTCTCCGGATTTCAAACCGTCCGGGCACCCGATTGAAGCCACGCTTTCCGGCTTGCCGTGTGTTAGGCGCGGTGCACTACATTTTGCGCCAACAGGTAGTCTAGCTTCAATCCGTAGTAGCCTGTGTAAAAGTTTGAAAATTTTCTGAAGTCATTTCAGTATCATGATAGTTATGCTTGTTTGGTAAACCAACTAAAAAGGATCAAGTTGTTAGATAAGTGAGGTTAGATAAGTTAAATAATGTTGTTGCTGTCAAGCATGTGTTTATCTCCGGTCTGTTGTTAACCTTGTTGCATCACCTGCACATTCCATGTGCATTCATCATGTTCATATACGTTCATGCCTCCTACAGGATCGGCAGGAGAAACCCAGAAGCCGCTACAGCAGGAGGAATCGAGCCAGGAGGAGACCTTGCTCGAGGAGACCGAAGGGGTTGACGTCGAGGAGTTGCCCGAGTGTCAGGACCATCGACCGTCTGACTTCGAGAGAGGCAAGCCCCGGAGCATTTAACTTCTATGGTTTGCAAATGATTTATAAATTAACCCGATATGCTTGTTGCATTAGGTTATAGGAATTGATTGCTACGTTGATGCATTACTTACTTATCTTGTCCACAACAATTATTATGTTGATATCCCTGTTAGGTCTAGGCTCGATTTATATGCTTAGCCCTGCTTAGACCAGTTAAAGTCAGGTGATTTCCTGTCTCCCGCATATAGGTGGATACTGATCATAATTAGCCTGGTGCTATCATGGGGATAACCATGTGATAATTAATTTGAGACAGAGACGGGATGTAGGAGCAGCAGAACATGGGTTCTGTGTGCTAGTAATCTTCCGTCTGTGTCGCATAGGACCCATTTTGGGAAGTGTCCCTTCAGTCAAATTGAACGCGTCAAACACTTAACGGAGTAGGTCCGAGTACCTCCCATGAAGCCGAGTAAGGTTTTTTGAGCCGGTGATGGAGATGTTGACACCTAACACCCAGGGCCTCAAATGTACCGTGGGCAACTATTCTGAGCAACCTGGCATGGTCCGTGGACAGGCAGGGCCTGACTGACCTGAAATGACCGTGGGCAGTTATAGCTTGAGCGACCTGGCATTGAGATAACCCCCGGTGTAGAAGGGCCCATGGCCCTCCCGCGCGTTGTGTTCTCGAATCTCCTGAGTGGCAGCCGACGGCTACCGAGCGCAGGTGTGATCGGGAGAGTGTGTGACATTTTATCCCCAGCTGGGTAGGAATCGATTATAATCGCCATTGCTCCTGGATAGTGAGTAATTGACTTTAGATCACTACCCGTAGAACTTATGGAACTAAAGATAGTTATGGTATGGAATCTGAAAGGCTATTGATGAAATAGTCACTCTTGCTTGAATAATTAGTCAAGTGCTTGTTATAGTTCAGGTGCAAACCTAGTAAGGTAGGAATAATTATAAAAATGCCTGCCAACGCCCTAAGTTCAGTTTATTTACAAGAGAGCTTTCATGCAAATGATATGTTGAGCCACCCCAGATATAGCCTACATGATCCTTGGTGTCTCATTATTTCTGGTTTATGATGGGTAAGTCTAGCTGAGTACCTTCTTGTACTCAGGGTTTTATTCCCTTGTTGTTGCAGATGGCCAGTGCTTATATGGCTACTGTGAGAACTGCCTGTACCCGGTTATGGGAGATGACTAGACCATGGGCATGGTCACCACTTATCTATCTAATGTTTTTGTGGACCTGATCAGACTGATGGCACTGTATGGAGAACAATCCGAACTTATATTTAAAAACTATGTTGCTTCCGCTACCGTTTCAAACTATGGTTTGTAATATTGTTTCGTACTCTGATGTATTTTGAATCATGTGCAAACTATGTTGTAACTTGTGGCATGTTCACTGAACTACTACAATCTTGGTTAATGTTGAATGATTAAGAAATCCTTCGAGATTTCCGGACTACGGGTTATACAAGCTTAGGTACTTGATAATCTTTGCGAAAGCAGAGGTTTCGGTGCTTAATCTGGTATAAATTGGTCGGGTCTGTCACAGCTGGCATTGGGCATAGTAGTTCAGTGTTATGTTCATAAGTGTATTTGAAAACCAGTATTTTCTAAAGGATAAAGTAGTATTTGCCAACTTATAGTTATATTAGGATTTGAAAACTAAAGGATAAAAACTAAGGTGTGCCAGTGATCAAGTCCTTATGCCCAGTAGGATCATAGGTGGCTAGTTAAGTACTAACTTGGGGGTATTGCATCATATTTAATTTCTATTGTATACTGTCGTCCATACGACAAAGAAATTGTATGGGTGCTATTCCTTGAAATAGTAATGTATGGATCATTTGCCTCTACGCCAAGGTAATAAGGGAGTGGAGTGTGAGAGCATGACCAAACATATGTTGGTCTAGGGGAGAGCTAGTTTAGTATGGAGCCTATACGCGTATGCACATGAGTACGAGTGAAGGTATTTTAATTGCGGGTAGATTTGAGGAATTGGGTAGTGTAAGCAAGTGAGAGCATGATCGGACAACCGCCGATCTAGGGGTGTGCTAGATTGGTACCGGAATATATACCTGTTACACACAAGTATATGTGAAGGTATTTAATTGTGGGAGTATTATATTTGATGGGTGCATATACTGCTTACGTGTATACTGGGTGTACACCTAAGATGGTATTAGATTTAAATTTCAGCAATGCATAATATTCATACTGTGGGCAAGGCTGAAATGATTTCTGCAGGTATGCTAACTTGCGAACATGTAGTACGTCTAGTTAACGCTATATGAGTGAACGTGGTATGCCACCGTCTAGCCGTTAGCTTGATAGACAGTGAGGACGTTTGTTACGTGCATGCATCATGATCATATAATCTTGCATTAATCTTACTTCCTTCCTTATAATATCCATCCCGTTTTCCTAATAAAAGTGCTTCACTAATTAAAACCTATGTGGGTAAACTTCTTTCAGATGGTCCGTACCAAGCGTACCGCCTGTAAGTCGACCGGAGGCAAGAGGCCTAACTACTTGTTGGGACCCTGGGCTGCTGAGGGATCGGAGGATTTCCTGGAGGAGTTCGGCATGCCTACCATCTTGTGGAGGGTACTGCATTTGGTTGGATACTAGGAGGGCCAGGAACCGCAGTACGACTGGCATCGTGTGCAGTTTTCGGAGGATCGATATATGTACACAGTCGAGGTGGACGTGCCCAGCCGCGATGAGCAGGATCACGTATGGTGTCGCCGGGTGTTCGCACTACAGGGTAGGACCCCATGGGATGGAGCTAACAGGGTTGCCTATACTGTTCTTGGGACATTATGGAGGATCACCCGGAGGTGGTTGCGCAAGCCACTGCTAGCATCTTCCCGACAGCGGACCCTTACCAGTCAGTGTGGCGTCAGCCAGGTGCCGTTGTGCTTGAGGCCAGTTCTTTGGAGCGAGAGCATTGTGCCGGACCAGCCGGGAGTGCTATGGCTGCACTTATGGCTACCTATGGGTGTTTGTCACGCAACTACGACCACCTGGACCATATTCTCAGTGAGGAGATAGATGCACATCACCGGGATCAGAAGGAGCACGCTACAGAGATAGACCGTCTCACCACATAGCTAGCTCATATGACTGTCGAGAGGGATCAGGCTCGTCAGAGGGAGCAGGACCTTGCACAGCAGCTCAGGACCAGCAGGGATGACGACCTTCTTGTCCATGATTATGGCTGAGATTGAGGAGTCGCTTCGAGGTGTGTGTCTCGAGGGCATGCGCGTGACTGAGCAGAACAGGCTTCTCAGGCTTCAGTGGGAGACCTGAGTTACAACTTCACCATCTCCAGGACTACAATGACCGCCTACATGAGGAGATCCATCGCTGGGAGAATGAGAGGAACCCCATCTTTCCTCAGGAGGACCCAGATCCTCGCACTTCTTCTAGTGGTTCTTCAGATGTCTCGAGCGACGATGCTGATGACGTTGTCGAGAGAGAGTAGGCTAGATACTTTGTGTTAACACATAATTTTTGCACTATGACAAGTAGGCCAGCCCAGTGCAGGTTCAGAGAAATCACCGCATGAGGGGATTCGGCAGATGGCGGGCGCGGTCGGCTAACTTAGTAGGTTCGGCAAGGCTGTGGAGGCGACTGGTCAATGGCGAGCGAATTCGGCAATGTGACGTTGCGGTCGGCTACCTCAAGCCAAGTCGGTTTGCGTCAGAAGATGACAAATGCGGCATGTCAAGAAGATTTAGCGATGAGGATCTCGTCATTTTAGTGCATGCCGGTTATTAAAGGAAGCTTGGAGCAGAAGGCATCATGTTTTGATAGTTTCCTAATTTTATCATTGTAATCGTGTCCTTCTAGGACTCAGAGAACACCAGGGTATAAATATAAACCCTGAGACTATTGTAACATAGGTACACAATCAATACAACCAACTCGGCCCCTTGCCATCTTCGAGTCCAAGTCGTGTCGTCGTGTTCTTCGAGAGGAGCCATCGATCCGTCGACCTCCGTAAGTTCCGGCAACCTTGTTATCATGTCTAGTATCGTGCGGCGGATTTAGATATGGTGCAAGCAGTCTCGTACGTTAAGCTTAGTATCGTGCGGCGGATTTAAGCTTATGACGAGAAGTTTTTGCTTATGCCTCGTATCGTGCGGCAGATTGAGTCATGAGTAAAAATAGTTATCGGCTCTGTTAGATTGGCAAATCTAATAGATTCATTAAGTTATCATGTGTTATATGTTTTATAATGTTTATTTCATTGTAACACTTCATTGCCCAATCTAGATCTTGCTCGGTTCGACTTCATCTTGTATAAGATCTATCCTGTCCTTTCACGATTATTTTTGTAAAGCTTTCATGCGATAGATCTATTGTTTGTAATAGCCGATTCGACCATATCTAGATTGCCACATGGCGAGGGTTCATGCACGTTGAGTATGCTTGATCTATGATATAGCTAGGTGTCGTGCGGCAGGCGCAGGCTTTAGATTAGTTTAACCATGCTTAGTTTGTATGCTCAATCCCCATGGACCCCAACTCGGTTGTACAATCGAGATTGGTTAAGCTTTAACTTATATTTAATACATCATGCAAATACGATTCTCATGCAAACGTGTTCGGCAACCTGTTATTCACGTAACTCTGTTCATATTGCCGAACAATCTTTAAACCTGTTGGCAGATAGCTTTCATAGCTATATGTCGTCGTAAGTGGCTTCAGGGCCGTACATATTGGAACTGTCTGGTCATACCCGGCATGTTCCAGCTTTGTATTTAACAGATTCTTTCCCTTGTTAGTTGCAGGGCAAACTGACTGGCACGCACCGGACTTCTGAGCACCCGGGCCACGTTTGAAGCCAGCTTCTCCGGCTTGCTGTGTGATTGGCACAGCGCGCCACTTTTGGTGCCAACACACTTTTTGGCACGCCCGGTGGGACGCCTTTTTCCTGGAATAATGGTTGAAGTCGTTGAAACTGAAACCAACAACAAGGCGGAGCTCGTATGGGTGCAGTTCGCCGAGCTACCCGACGAGTACAAAGAGCAGGTGCTTAACGCTTGCGCCGAATTTCAGGCCAAGTGCTTAGAAGCCTTCTCCAAGAACAAGAGCGGAAAAGTCCGCCGTCTGCATGATTTGCCGAAGCCCATTCAACTCAACCCAACTAATCCCTGGGGTGAGGAGGCAGTGCTGAAGATGACTAACATGGTCAATGAAGCTGTCTCTGGCACCATCGGCCGCATGCATGGAGCGTTTCTCAACACCTTCCGCACCATCATGATCGCCCAATTCGGCCCCAAGGCTGACGAGCTTATGGGGGCGGAGTTTGGCCCTATAGCAGGACCACATCTATTCAACCTGCCGAATCACCTCAGGGGGGCAGGGGCTGCTGGCGAAGAGACCCCGCCCGGGGCTCAATCAAGCGGGCTGACCGTTCAAGAAAAACAGACGCCAGAAGGCCGATTGCCGACCATGGGTCAGTTCACGATCGGCGCCAGGGGTCAACCGCCAGAGTCAACACGCAGGATCTCCCCACAAACCTGCAGGCTCATAAAGGACTACTACAGAAACGGGTACCACGAGATGCTTGAGCCTCACAACATAGAGGGCGCCCCACATCCGGGATATGGGAAGTCGACGGCCGAAAAGACTACCGACTCTAATGTCGATGTCATGCTGGAAAAGATGGCGGACATGATGCAACACACTTTCAGCCTGAAGCCTAAGGGCACTCATGCTTACAGGTCTCCGTTCCCTGAATGGTTCCACCGTGTGGCCCTGCCTCCCAGAGTCAAAGTACCGACAGATCTGTCCAAGTTCTCTAGTCTAGACGACACTAGCATGGTGGAGCACATCAGTCGTTATCTGCTCCAGCTTGGAGAGGCCAATACCGAGGATGCCTTCAGGGTTCGGTACTTCCCGTCATCGCTCACTGGGCCGGCGTTCGCTTGGTTCACGTCTCTGCCGCCGGGCTCTATTCTCTCTTGGGCAGACTTGGAACAGAAGTTCCATAAGCACTTCTACACGGGCACCAAGGAGAGAAGAGCTGGTGGACATCATGTATGTGCGCCAGAGGCCAAATGAGACACCGCAGGACTACCTGCGCAGGTTTAGGGAAGTCAAGAGCCAGTGCTTCGGCATGTACCTGCCGGACGACCAGCTTCCACCATTGGGCCATGGCAGGCATGCTCCCGAGCATCAGAGACAAGCTCTTCGGCCAGGAGTTTGAGGACCTGGGTCATCTCTCTCGCCGGCTGAATGAAATGACTATCCAAGCGCAAGGCTTCCGGAGGGAAGGGCGCTTCCAGAAGGACAATGTCGCGGCCTAGATGTATCAGGCTTTCCTGGACGAAGCCGATGACTATACTGATGCCGAAGATGAGGTGGCCGCTGCAGAGCTCAACTGGGACAAAGAGCCGACCCAGGCCAACAAGCAATGGCTGCGCCAGCAGAAGGGGGCATACGACTTCGACGTCACCAAGGCCGACAAGCTCTTCGAGTTTCTGGTCGCCGAAGGGAGAGTCAGGCTACCCCCGGATCCCGATGCTGCGTCCTGGAGGGGTTGAGGACAAGAAATACTGCGGCTTTCATAACACTAACACTCATTCTATTAATGATTGTCGTGTGTTCAGGACAAGGATCCAGAAGGCCATCCAGGACGGACACATCAAGTTCAATGGCAAGATGAAGATCGATGCCAACCCCTTCGCCCAGAACGCCGTGTTCTTCTCAGTGAACATGGTAGCTCCAGAGGATCCCAGAGGCAAGGGCAAAGTCAAAGTCCTCACCTCCGACAAGGCGCGCGAATCTGGCGCAGTGGATCCCGATCGGCAAATCACTGGCGATGAGCTCCGGCAGCGCGCCCAAGCCACGAATAGTCGATACGAGCACGGAGAGTCATCTTCCAGGCGCAGGCCTACCCACAGAGATCTCCTTAACAAGTGGTGCCGGCAAAATGAGAAAGAGCAGAGGCGTCTCCAACGCGAAGAGCGAGAACTCGCGGAGGAATACCAGCGTGAAGACGGTCACACGGGAGAGCACCGGTATCGTCTGGAGGAGAGGGCTTACCATAGAGAACAGGCCCATCGCTGGGAGCAGCAAGAACGCCGCCAAGAGCGGGAGCAAGCTCACTGGGGCTGCCGTTCTTCCGCCACTGCTGGAACGAAGGCTTGAAACTGCCTGCCGTCAACAACTGCCCCGAATGCAGCGATCAGTACAGGGGGTATAGGCAGGATCGGGTCAACCGCCGTCCCGTCCACGAAAGGTTGGGAGCACGCATCCCAATGGACGATCGGCGCCTAAAAATGAGAAGCCCGGATCGGCGAGCCAAAAGATATGCCGACTAGGAGTGGGTGCACCACCAGGATGACAGCGAGGAGGCACAGCCCCGCCCATATAGGTGGCAAAAGGGGCAGTGGTGCCCGCCAGGGCTCAGAAAGAGCCAGAAAAGGAGGGTGCAGCGCCTCCGGAATAGGGAGTTGGAAGAAGCAGCTGCCGATGGGAAGAAGCAAGAGTGGCGCCCGAAGGAAAAAACCAGACGACACTGGCAAAGGCGCTGACGTGGCCATGACTTTCTTCCTTCCCCTGGAATTCATGGCTCCTACGGCCAGGGGCACAGGACGAGGCGTATTCGGACTCTGACGAGGCCGAGCACGACGAGCTCGGGCACAGCTCGTGTTGTCTCAGAAGGCAGCATTTGACAAGCCAGCCAAGCATCGGCATTTAAAGCCGTTGTATGTCAAGGGGTACGTCAACGGAAAGCCGCTGACCAAGATGTTTGTCGATGGCGGCGCAGCGATCAACATCATGCCTTACGCCACCTTCAGAAAGCTGGGCATGAACGATGAAGATCTGCTCAAAACGGACATGATACTCTGTGACTTTGCCGGCAATCCCTCTGACACTCGGGGTGCCGTGCACGTGGAACTGATGATTGGATCCAAGACGCTCATCACGACCTTCTTTGTCATTGATGGCAAGGGGGCATATAGCCTGCTTTTGGGCAGGGATTGGATCCATGCCAACTGCTGCATACCTTCGACCATGCACCAAATACTCATTCAGTGGGTTGGAGACAACATCGAGATTGTCCAAGCTGACGACTCGGTGAGTGTTGCTACCATTGAGCCCACTTACTGGGAATTCGACGGAGTAGATTGCTTCTCCGATCGTGTGTGGGGAGAAGGTCCTGTCAACGTCTACGGTAGGGATCAACAGCCGATCCAAGCAATCGGCTCTCAAAGCTTCTTTTAGATGGATAACCCAACCGACAACAGCGAGGGCAAACTGGGACGTGGCTTCACGTCGGCCGACGAGTTGGAAGAGGTGGATGTTGGTGACGCAAGTAGAAGAGGCCGATGTTTGTAAGTTCCAGTTTAGACCCTGATTTCAGAGAGCAATTAGTAGATCTTCTAAAAGAGTTCAAAGATTGTTTCGCTTGGGACTACACAGAAATGCCCGGATTGGATCGGTCCATCGTTGAGCATAAATTGCCGATCAAACCCGGGTACCGCCCATATAAACAACCTCCACGTAGGATCTACAAGGAGGAGGTGTTGGCCGACGTGAAAAGGAAGTTGAAAGATTACTAGAAGCTAATTTCATTCGGCCGTGTCGATATGCGGACTGGATCTCCAATATTGTCCCGGTGTACAAGAAGAATGGGAAGATGAGAGTCTGCATCGACTTCAGGAACCTCAACAAAGCCACTCCTATGGACGGTTATCCAATGCCAGTGGCCGACTTGCTAGTAGATGCTTCGGCCGGTTTTGAAATTATAAGCTTTATGGACGGCAATGCGGGTTACAACCAGATCTTCATGGCTGCAGAGGACGTGGCAAAGACTGCCTTCAGGTGCCCTGGCCATATAGGTTTGTTTGAATGGATTGTCATGACCTTTGGTTTGAAAAATGCCGGTGCTACTTACCAGCGGGCCATGAATTACATATTCATGAGTTGATCGGCAAAATCGTAGAAATCTACATTGATGACGTGGTGGTCAAGTCGGGAAGCAAAGAAAGACACTTAGCCGATTTAAGGAAGACCCTGGAGTGCACAAGGAAACACGGTTTAAAGATGAATCCAACCAAGTGTGCATTTGGGGTGTCGGCCGGTGAGTTTTGGGATTCTTGGTCCACAAAAGAGGCATCGAGGTTGGCAAAAAGAGCATGGAAGCAATTGATAAGGTAGTGCCGCCGACCAATCTCAAAGAACTGCAATCACTGCTCGGCAAGATCAACTTTGTCAGAAGGTTCATATCCAACTTGTCCGAGCGCGTGTTACCATTCTCTCCACTGTTGAAGCTCAAGAAAGATCAGGAGTTCGTGTGGGGTGACGTGCAACAAAAGGCTTTCGATGAAATCAAAGAATACATGAAGGCGTCACCAGTGTGGTTCCTCCACAACTCGACAAGCCTTTCAAGTTGTACGTGGCGGCCGACAACCTAACAATAGGGTCGGCCCTCACAAGAATTCGAAGGAAAAGAGAGAGTCGTAGCCTATCTTAGCCGAAAGCTACTGGACCCCGAAACGAGGTATTCGGCTACGGAAAAGTTGTGCTTGTGCGTTTTCTATTCCTGTACCAAGTTTCGGCACTATCTATTGAATGCCGAATGCGTGGTAGTATCAGAGTTTGATGTAATCAAGCACATGTTATCAATGCCGATTTTAAGTGGAAGGATCGGTAAATGGGTTTTAGCTCTTTCTGAATTTGATTTGCGTTTTGAATCGGCAAAGGCTGTTAAAGGCCAGATTATGGCTGATTTCGTCACTCACCATCGTGATCCTAACGCTAACATAGTAACCATTGCCCCCTGGGCATTGTTTTTTGATGGATCGTCGTGTAGCAAAGGTGGTGGAGTCGGGATCATGTTGATTTCTCCCAAGGGGCACCTTTCAAATACTCTATACCGATCGAGTACCCGGTGACTAATAATCAAGCGGAGTATGAGGCACTGCTTCGAGGATTGCGGTTGCTTGTGGACGTTAAGGCAGATGCCGTAGAGATCTTCGGTGACTCGGAGTTGGTGATCAGGCAGCTGACAGGTGAGTACGAGTGCAAAAACGACACGCTGCAGGAATATCTCGAAGGTTGCCAAGAGCTCCTTAGACAGTTTCGATCAGCAACCTTGCAACATATTCCTAGGGGGCAAAACGAAGAAGCAAACCAGTTGGCTCAGGCAGCATCCGGTATAGGGAGAATCAAAACATTTTTGCACTTGAGGAAGAGCAAACAACCCAGAAGATGATCAAGTAATCCAAGTGAAAATCAGGCAATTGAAGACTGGAGAGACAACATTGCCGATTACCTCAGGGACCCATCCAGAAAAGTCTCCCGAAAACTCAGGTACAAGGCTCTTAAGTTTACGCTCTTGGACAATCAATTGTACTACAAATCCATAGATGGGGTTTTGCTTAAGTGCCTGAACCAAGACGAGGCTAGGAAACTGATGTATGTATGAGGTGCACGAAGGCGTATGTGGTGCACACCAGTCGGCTCACCGTATGAGATGGATAATCAGGAGG
Source organism: Coix lacryma-jobi var. lacryma-jobi (assembly GCA_009763385.1). Classification (NCBI taxonomy): domain Eukaryota; kingdom Viridiplantae; phylum Streptophyta; class Magnoliopsida; order Poales; family Poaceae; genus Coix; species Coix lacryma-jobi. The sequence goes on along the minus strand of CM019823.1, from coordinate 64,734,208 downwards.
ACTGGATATTTTTGGCCGACTATGCTCGAAGATTGCTTCGAATACTACAGAGGTTGTCAGGATTGCCAGCGATTCGGCAATGTGCAAAGGGCCCAGCATCGGCCATGAATCCGATCATTAAGCCTTGGCCTTTCAGAGGATGGGGCATTGATTTGATCGGCCAGATCCACCCTCCATCTAGCAAGGGACATAAGTTTTGTTCTGTTAGCCACGGATTATTTCACTAAGTGGGTTGAAGCCATCCCATTGAAGAAGGTGACGTCAGAGAACATGGTGTCCTTCGTCAGGGAACACATCATTTACCGATTCGGCATCCCTCAGTCCATCACTACCGATCAGGGAACTCAGTTCACTTCCTCGGAGTTTTGTGACTTTGCCGAAGGGATGGGGATTAAGCTCTATAATTCCTCCCTTATTATGCACAGGCCAATGGGCAGGCAGAGGCTTCTAACAAAATCATGATTAAGATCATTCAAAAGAAGATCGAAGAGAAACCTAAAAGGTGGCACTTGGTACTCAACGAAGCTTTGTGGGCTTACCGAATGGCTTGTCATGGGTCGACTCAGACGTCACCATACGAGTTGGTCTATGGGCATCACGCAGTGCTACCATGGGAGTTGCAATCGGGGTCAAGACGAGTTACATTGCAGAACGATCTAGCCAAAGAGAATTATAAAGATTTGATGATGGATGAGCTAGAGGATTTGCATTTGATTCGTCTCAAGGCCTTGGAAAATATTGAAAAGAACAAGATACGCGTTGCCAAGTACTACAATTCGAAAGTGAAAGAAAAAGGATTCGAAGAAGGAGACTTGGTTTGGAAAATTGTCTTGCCGATCGGTACCAAAGATAAGGTATTCGGCAAATGGTCCCCTAACTGGGAAGGGCCTTTTCGAGTTCTGAGACGTGCTCCGGGTAATGCGTACATTCTAAAAACCCTCCAAGGAGAAGAGTTTGCTAGGGCAATTAATGGACGTTATCTAAAGAGATTTCATCCTAGCGTGGAGGTCGGTGCATAACGGAATCAAGGACTAGCGGGCACCGACGGCCGATACAAGGTTGTGTCCCTTAGCACAAAAATGGCCGATAGGATCTATCGCCCTTAGAGCAAAAACAGCCGACACGGCATGTGTCGCCTTTAGCGCGAAAAACGCTAAAACAGAACCAAATGCACGCGGCGCTGTGCAATCAGTTCAATGAAGAGATCGAACACTAGACAAGCACAGAAAGGGAAAACAGATTGTACACACAGACATGGCAGATAAGAGCATTGTTCATAGTGGGGGCTGTGCAAAAGGTGCGGATCAGTTACCGAACACCCTGTTGATGACCGTCTGCGGGTTGGTGACTATGGTGAGGGCGTGAGCATGATCCTCGTAGGACTCCAGAAAATCGCCGATCTGTGCGACGTCTTCTGGGGATGCCCCGCCGGGGAAGCCAACCGGCACCACGGAGAAGTCCTCCTCCGTGCGGACCGTCAGCGCCGATAGCCCCAGCGCCACGCCGTGATGCACGCCCTGCAGGGCGACCTGCTCGACGCGGCCGTGCACATTGGCCAGGCGCGCCTCGGCGGTGTCGCCCTGGGCGTTCACCCGATCTGCGACGGCGTTCGCCGCCATCTTCAGGCGCTCCAGCTCTTCAGACAGCGCTGTGAACGACGAGTTGGAATGGATCGGATAAAAGATCAACAAGAACGACCGAAAGCCGATCTAGGATTGGGCGTTCATACCCGTGATTGCGTCGCAGAACTGCCGGCGCTGGTCCTCCCACTCCAGCTGGTCGATCCCGTACTGCTTCGAGACGGCGGCCAGCTCTTCCCGGGACTCGTCCCGCAGCGCCATGAAGTTCAAGGCGTCGTTGTGGTCGTAGAGGTCGTCGTCGAAGTCCCGGTCCGGGTTCGCCTCCCAAGGATGGGAGTGGTAGGAGAGGCTGTCGGAGGAGCTCGACGAGCCCGATGGTGGAGCCCCTGGCCTCCCGGTGCTGGAGAAGGCCGGGCATGCCCGCGGCGGCGGAAGAGATGACGGGGATCCTGTCGGCGAGCAGTAACAGAGTGTGAGCGGGGTTTTCAAGAAACTGCCACAAAGGACGTAAGCGAGGAGTCCTACCACGCTGACGGAGGCGCCGAGCGCGACTCCCCTCGGCCTCCTCAGTCGCCGGGCGCTTGCCGCGGTCATCATGGCTCGCCATTGCACTTGGAGAGTTAGGGTTTTCTGGAGCGGAGTAAGCAAGGAAGCCGAGGCGGCGAGAGAGTACTAGAGGAGCAGATGCAAGATGGGAAGAAGGCAGGCCTCCAGGGGTGATTTATAAAGTCGGAACAGTGATCGTGGCGAGTGTCCCGGGGTAGCACGCCGAATATCAACCGACGGATTGGGGTTTTCCCACCCCAAGGTGGGCCTCTACAGTAACGGGCCATGCGAACCGTCTAGATGCGCTTGCGTGTTCGGCGGAGCAGGGCGCCCGGCTTCGGCAAAAATTGCCGATTTAGATATCGGAGCGGACACTTGCCAGATTGCCGAACAGATTCATAAGGGTTAGTCACAATGTCATCAGAACGGTAACCGATTGAATGAAAGGTACAGAATATACACAAGAAGGTGTTTGAGTCGTTCTGACACGGGATTGCCGAAATTAAAAGTTCATTACACAATCATCTCAGTTGTTCAAGAATTGAGTTATAGCCGCCAAAGCATCGGCTTTAACCTGGTTAGCATGCTCCAGTGCTTTTCGGTCCTCCTCTTCGGTACCTTGTGCTTGTGAAAGCCTTGCATTGAGCTTGATGTCCTCATCAAGCGCCAGTGACAGTTGGAGATGTTGTTTCAATGATGTTCGGCAGCCTGATAGCCGAGAGGTACATGACTGAATGTCAGAGTTGACCTGGGCTGGCTAATTGGGTTTCCAGCTCAGATCTCTTTTCTTGTAGTTCTTTCAACTGAGTCTCCAGGCCAATTGAGAGTTCTTGGCCTCTTGAAATTAGAATACAGATCATTGACCTTCCTGGGTGCACTTGGACTTGGCAGTCTGAAGGTCAGCGCTTCTATTGCTCGTTTCACTTTGGCAAAGCAGTCATCCAGTGTGGATACAGCCTCTAGATGGAGCCTCAAATTTTCTGGAATGTCCTCAGCAATGGGTTCGAGGAAATTTTTAACCTCATCGGCATCTCTAACTAAGGACAAGATGTCTTGACTCAGAAAGTCTGTTACTTGCTCAGGATATCTTGGACAAGTGCTGATGGTCTTTTGGCCACTGTTCTTTACTCAGGAACTCGTTGACATCAAATGCATATTTGGAAGCCGGGCTGCTGAAAGTCTGTGATAATTCAGACAGGTTAGCCGATTGAGGTAAGGTATGAAGAAGGAATGAAATGAGAGTTAGTCTTACTGATGAGTCGGCTGATTGGTGGGGTTGTCTGGTTGAGAACCGGATGGACCAGCAGGGTCTGGAGTTGAGCCGATGAAGTCTCATCAATCGCGGCATCTGTGAAATCGCTGTCAGCCAAGAGAGGCAAGAATCTGCTGGTTGAAGGGATAATAAGGGACCTACCAATGTTGACATCATCCGGGTTCTGGGTGTCCATTTCCTCGGCATCTGCATGCTCATCATTTTCCAAGGTAATAAAGATTGGGGGCACCGTCGTTTGAGCGTTTCTTGTTCAGGGGAAGAAGCCTGTAATGGTATACAAGCCAGTCAAGAATAAGTTGATAATGATGGAAGAACTAGAACATCTTACCTTTGGGGAGGTGTGTTTTGCTTGGTCTTGGTTCGCCTGGAGCTGGAAGTGCCCTTAGTGGCCTTTCTTTTCTCTCCTTTAGCTGAGAGGGTGGTTAATGAAGCTGCTTGGGATTTCATAAACTGAGTCAATGAAGGAGCATTGTGTCCCAGGACAGTGATTGGGCCTGCTTGATGATATTGGATAGGCCTAATGTCAGAATTGGGTGTGAAGTCCTGTGGAAGTTTTGAAAAGTTAGAAATCTCAAGGATCAAATACTAAAGCAACAGGTGACTTGTTATTGTACCTCGCTGTCAGAGCTGAAGTCTGCTTGAAGTTCCAGGCACATGGGATGGACTGGGCTGTTGAAGATATGATCATGCCATTCTTGCCACCAGGACTCAAAAAGAGGATGAGCAGACTGGATCAAATGGAATGGTACTGGTTTGTAGTCTGGCAGATCTTGCCCCAGGCTGAATACTCGATGGGCCTGCATCCCTATTGTAATACGCTCTTTGGACTGAATCTGCTCCCTGGGCTTGATGATGGTGGAAAGATGAGTTTTGGAGGGAGCTGTCCACAACCTAATTGCCTAGCTGCTATGTTAGGATAATAGAATTCATAAGTGTGCTTCACTTGTCTTCCTCTGTTGAATTCGGCTGGTAGGATGCAGGGTTTGATAAATGAGTTGAAAACTCCTGTGGCCATTTCATCTATGCAGCCATCATCAAAGCTGAATTTGATAGGGAAAGTGAGGTTGTCATTCTCCCTGTAGGGTAACCAGAGCACCTGATGATTAAAGCCCTTGAAGAATAATTTGAAGAGACTGCCAATACTCTTGTTTATGGTTATAGCAGTGGCTGCTTCCCCATAAGTTTGGCAAGCTTTCTCTGTGGCCTCTTCATCCTCAGCGAAGTTGCTGGAGGGAAAGCTGAGGTTGTCCAATGGCACAGCAATGATTTGGTGCATGTATAGCTGAAACCACATTTGAACAAACCACCAGGGGCCATTGACACAATCAATTGGTGGCAGTCCATCTGTGCTATCATGAGTGGCATGATACATTTGAGTGGAGATCTGATGCATCATGTGGTATATAGATCCCAGGAAGAGCCTGCCTAGAGGGATTTGCTTTCCTTTGGATAATTTATCAGCCAGTGCGATGTAGTTAAGGGTTGGCTCGTTGGATCTCCCACAGAAGATAAATCTGCATAGCCACATGTTTAGAAAAGCCCTGTGCTCTGTTTCTGCTACTGGGCCTGATATTTTGTTGTGGATCTCTACATACTTCATCCATCCAACGCTGACATCAATGGATCTCTGAGGAATTTTCTCTAGCAGTTCGTCGGTGTTCATGATCGAGGTAATGTTCAGGCCACTCATCATGAAGACATCCAAAGACATGCTAATGTGATTGTCATTATGCCATGGCCGAACACGAAAGCATTGAGGGCATCTGACCAAAAATGAGAAGCTGCTATGAGCAATGACTCATTTTTGGGCATGCCGGCCAGGGACAGTTCCAGAGCGTGATGGATGTCTTGGGTTTCCCAGTGAGGCCAAAATTTCGCCTGAATTCTTCTGTACCAATTCCTCCAGCCGGTGACCGCGGGCAGGGGCCAGTTCTTGAAGGTATACGCCACCTGTTCGATGAAATGAAATGACTCCGTACTTGAAAGGGATTCTGTTGGTCTCCATACCGATGATATTGGTTGGATTGGAGTTTCCCATTGGTCCCAAGAAGTAGGAATCGGGATCCGCATCGCAAGGAATCAGAATTTCATCCCTAAGGGCCTGAAAGGAGAAGGTGTGCGGGGGAAGCTAAATGAGCCGAATGCCGATATAAATTGACCGAATGCGTTGAAAGGAAAAGTGAAATTTACCTCTGGGATCTCGTCGTGGGTCGCCATTGCGAAGCTCGGGTGGAGTTTGAAGCTGTTGATGATTTGGAGAAGATGCGGAGTTTGAAGCAGTGCTGACCTAGAATGCGCGGCGGACTTGTGGTCAATTTCAGAACAAATGCCTTTGTGCAGAAATTGAGGGGGCATGTGTTAACACATAATTTTTGCACTATGACAAGTAGGCCAGCCCAGTGCAGGTTCAGAGAAAATCACCGCCTGAGGGGATTCGGCAGATGGCGGGCGCGGTCGGCTAACTTAGTAGGTTCGGCAAGGCTGTGGAGGCGACTGGTCAATGGCGAGCGAATTCGGCAATGTGACGCTGCGGTCGGCTACCTCAAGCCAAGTCGGTTTGCGTCAGAAGATGACAAATGCGGCATGTCAAGAAGATTTAGCGATGAGGATCTCGTCATTTTAGTGCATGCCGGTTATTAAAGGAAGCTTGGAGCAGAAGGCATGTTTTTGATAGTTTCTAATTTTATCGTTGTAATCGTGTCCTTCTAGGACTCAGAGAACACCAGGGTATAAATATAAACCCTGAGACTATTGTAAATAGGTACACAATCAATACAACCAACTCGGCCCCGTGCCATCTTCGAGTCCAAGTCGTGTCGTCGTGTTCTTCGAGAGGAGCCATCGATCCGTCGACCTCCGTAAGTTCCGGCAACCTTGTTATCATGTCTAGTATCGTGCGGCGGATTTAGATATGGTGCAAGCAGTCTCGTACGTTAAGCTTAGTATCATGCGGCGGATTTAAGCTTATGACGAGAAGTTTTTGCTTATGCCTCGTATCGTGCGGCAGATTGAGTCATGAGTAAAAATAGTTATCGGCTCTGTTAGATTTGGCAAATCTAATAGATTCATTAAGTTATCATGTGTTATATGTTTTATAATGTTTATTTCATTGTAACACTTCATTGCCCAATCTAGATCTTGCTCGGTTCGGCTTCATCTTGTATAAGATCTATCCTGTCCTTCACGATTATTTTTGTAAAGTTTCATGCGATAGATCTATTGTTTGTAATAGCCGATTCGACCAATATCTAGATTGCCACATGGCGAGGGTTCATGCACGTTGAGTATGCTTGATCTATGATATAGCTAGGTGTCGTGCGGCAAGCGCAGGCTTTAGATTAGTTTAACCATGCTTAGTTTGTATGCTCAATCCCCATGGACCCCAACTCGGTTGTACAATCGAGATTGGTTAAGCTTTAACTTATATTTAATACATCATGCAAATACGATTCTCATGCAAACGTGTTCGGCAACCTGTTATTCACGAAACTCTGTTGATATTGCCGAACAATCTTTAAACCTATTGGCAGATAGCTTTCATAGCTATATGTCGTCGTAAGTGGCTTCGGGGCCGTACATATTGGAACTGTCTGGTCATACCCGGCATGTTCCAGCTTTGTATTTAACAGATTCTTTCCCTTGTTAGTTGCAGGGCAAACTGACTGGCACGCACCGGACTTCTGAGCACCCGGGCCACGTTTGAAGCCAGCTTCTCCGGCTTGCTGTGTGATTGGCACAGCGCGCCACTTTTGGTGCCAACACTTTGTTTAGCGCCTGGTTATCTTTTGTCACATGTCCTTCGCGCTTGATCTTTTGTGGTTATCACAGGATGATGTAAGGTTGTGTGGTGAACCTATGTGTGTGTGGCATGAGACCTGGGAAAAAGTCCCATATGTATGGGCATTGTAACACCCTTGGTGTTAAGCAACCCTAAAATGCATAATTTGACATATCATGAGCATAGCATCTCATCATTGTTGGTAGTTCTTAGCTACACCTAGGATAGGGTAACTAAAGTAGCTATCTACTAATGCCAAGCGGGTTGTCAGTCCCAACACTAGTAGGAGCTAGCTAGCGAGATGCAATCTACTAGGAGGAGATTCTGCAAGCGCACAGAACTAAATAGTAGCACTTCACCTTGGAGTACCAAGTGTCGATTTATTTGATCCAAGGGAGGCTAGGGTGGTGTATGAGTCGAGTCAAGGAGGGGATGGGAGTCGAAGAAAAAAGAAAAGGGAAAAAAGAGAAGGAAGAGAGGGGATGAAAGGCTAGAAAGAATATATGGGTGGATGGGTAAGGATGAAATGGATGGTAAGGTAAGGTGGATAAATAGGTAGATAGTATGGCAAACTAAAGGTAACTAAGATAACTAACTAATAACTACTAACTACTCCTAGATAACTACGAAGCAAGATAACTGCGAAGCAAGATAGTTACGAAGCAAGGCAGGCAAAAGTCAATAAAGCAACTAAGTTAAGTATAGTTTTATTCAAGTTTTTTTTATCCTATCTTGTCAAGTAACCGAGGCGTACTAGCCTTACCACTTACTTAGGTTTTGAATGCTAGCACAACGAGCCTTACTGTTAAACTGGGCCAACTATGTGGTGGAATTCAAGGCGCACAGGGCTGTCACCACCTGCTTGCTACCACAGCTATCCGATGGTCCAGCTGTATCTGAAGGTAAGTCTATAACTAAGCACCACGCTTAATTATATTCTAACTATCTCTACCTTAGCTTTGAATAGAGACACCCTTGCGGACGTCAGAGCAAAAACTTGACTTAATAAGATAAACACTAAACTAACTAGGCAACCTATTGGCAAAGATCAGTCACTAAGCACACTAGAGATTAACTACTATGGCTAAGTGAATTGAACTGTAGGATAGCTAGGCACTCAAGCAATCAATCAAGTATACCACTCAATACTGATAAGTAGAATAAAGTAATACTTGAAATGATGAACTAGAATATAGTAAAGTGGTTGAGATACAAGCGCAAAACCTGAACTGGAGATGAAGGAAGACTCTTCCCAGCTCCAGGACCGATCACTCGCACGCCTCTACTCTTGAGCTAAGCCTTGAGCAGCGCTTCCGCGAGGGCAAAGATGCCTTGCTCTACTAGCTACCTACTTGCCTAAGCTCTCTGAGCTCTCACTTGCTTGCTTCTACTTGCTTTGCTTCTCTTGCTTGGTGTTGCTTGATGTTGGTGTGGGGTATTGGTGTGGAATGGTGCCTCTAGGGGGTATTTATAGTCTTGAGGATTGAGGGGGGTACTTATAGGGGGCAACCAACCGACCTAGGGCTAACCCTAGTGGCAGGCGCCAGCCCTAGGTGGCGGCCGCCACCTCCATCACCGTTGGATGCACCGCCTTTGCTTCAACGGCATCCAGGAGCTCCAGAGAGGCGGTGGGTAGGTCGGTTGCATGTCCAAGTAACCGCCATTCGGTCTTGATCCACGCCAATTCCATCTGAGCCGTCCAATGCCACTGACCTAGTGACCAAGGGCCAAGATTTGGCCTTGGGATGGTCACACGAATCAGTGACGTGGCAAAGGGGGAGAGTTGGGCCTCTCCATGTGGCGGGCGCCACATTTGGGTGGGGGGCGCCACCCCACTCGGGCCAAAATGGGTCCTGGTGAGTGGGCTCGTCTCCTGGTGGGTCCATTCTCCAATTTGGTCCAAATTCCTGTATTCAAATAAAAATCTATGGACATGTGGAATTTGGTTAGTTTGAAACCTATTTGACTACATTTCATGCCATTTTCATGAATTTTTAGGGTAAAATGGTGATGGAAAAACAGGTGTTTAAGGACCATGAATAAGCTCCCCCAAGCTGAACCTATGCTCGTCCTCGAGCAAAAATGTGGTTCAAGCATTGAGCATGATATAGATAGCAACTTAAGATGTATACAAGTGCATATTGTATAGTGAGAAATAACTTAGTATATATCATTAATCATAGCAATGTGGGGCTTATAGCTTGTCACTTCAACATGAAAGAGTGAAACAAAGTAGTAGATAGGAAACTTTTATCTCGCTTAGGTTTAACTAGGATTCTGTTTGGAGGTTTTAAGGTTTTCAAATGATAAAAACTTGCTTAAGTCCTTCAAGATTCACTCAGTCACTCAATGGTGTTTAAATCCTCACTTAGGCCAAAATGTAGCCTTTCCTATTTCTAAAGAATGATATGTGGAGCTATAGTAGGCTAAGAATCATGAGCAATTGCCTGATGTTATTGCTAAGCTAGACACTTAGATCATAAGGAGCAGCAAATCATAAAAATTGATCAAGATGTGCATGTGTGGTTATGTGGAAAGTGTATGGAGAGATATTCATAATCCTTCCTAGTTAATTTCTGGGGTCTAGAGCTAATGATAACTTTCTCTTTCTCACTTTTTTTTGAATACATAGTGAGTGGACAAAAAGATGTGTCCTCACATTTTCTTAGGACATAGTCCTTTCTTGAGCTATTTTGCTCCTCACACTTTCTTAGGACATAGTCCTTTCTTGAGCTACTTTGCTCAATTTTTTTTTTCATATCTCTCTCTTTTTTTTAGCTCTAGATTTCCCCAGATATCTATAGGAAAGGATTTTAGAAATGAAAAAGGGGGAAAATAGAGAAATGCTTATTCCCAGTGTAGGAATAGCATAAGGCTAGCAATGGGATGTTTGGCAAGGTATTGCACATCTCCAGTGTAGAGAATGAGCAATTTATTTGGTGGTTGCAAACTTCCAAAGTGGAGAGTAGGCAATTTATGGTGGGTGTATGAATCTTGATTCAAAAGATATGATAAGCTTCTCTACTAAGATCTATGAGCTCAAACAAAGCTCAACACAGACAAAGCTCTTTGTGGTTTTGACTAATAGATATTTGGCTGGTGGTGGGATGGGATAAAATCTAGAAGGAACTTTTTAGCAAGGTTTTCATAATTTTAAAAAAAATCCTCCAGATTAGGTCCTAATTTCACCTTAGCAAGTTTAAAGAATTACTCCATTTTTTACCAACTTTATTCACTAAGCATGATTTCAGTTAAAGCATATGCAACCCACAAAAGCTACAAACTTAGATAAGACCAGTTATTCAAACCATAACAATAGCATTTGCATGACATATTTCAAATCTTATTCAGGTTTCAACTTGTTTAAGCAGATTTTATCAATTTTATTCATGGAATGGGGACTTAGGCAGGCATATAGCATTCAAAAGATATAGAATTTAAGAACCGAATATAATGTGTAGGCTTGAGAAATACCTTATTGGAGCGAGAGTCTCCCCCAAGCTGGCTTCTTGCTTGGTGTCGGTGTTTGTTAACCGGCAACTCGTCTTGAGTGGTCTCAGACGATTTGTTCGGTGGGGATCGGTGTTCGTAGGACCCAGCGAGTACACAGAGACAACGATTTATACTGGTTCAGGCCGCTAAATAGCGTAATACCTTACGTCCAGTGCGGCGTGTGCCTTGTGTATGATTGTGATTCAATATTCGATGATCTAGGACCTGCGCCCGGCTCCCCTTATATATCGGTAAGCCTTAGCGTAGTCCAAGTCCTAGCGGTTACAAAGGTAGAGTCCTATTCTAATTACAAGACTTCCCTTTACAACTCGGCTAAGTTACAAGTCGGAGTCCTAATCCAAGTACACCACGTGACAAGTCTTCGGATCTCCTGCGCCGTCCGAGATTAGTCGGAGTAATCATCTACTGATGACATCTGACATCCTGGTCCGTCAAGCCCCCGAGCTCTTCATCATTTCTTCACGACGTTATCTTTTAGCTTCTTCTTGAGAATCTCCGGTAATGTCTTGAGAAATCCTGAAGTGCTCTGAAGTTAAAGAAATCTCATGGCGCGTGGCTTTTTATCAAAAAAGCGCACCCATAGGGTGTAGCCCCGAGCCTCTGTTATTTACAATAACTTGAGGATCTTTTGAACCTTTTCAAGTAATTCTGAATAAGAAAAAACATTTCCTTTATGGATTGTACCCTGCAGCCCCCGAGCCTGAGATCCGAGTACTATAGTAATTGGTGCTTAGGATCTGTAGAATCAAATGTTTGGGTAATCCATTTAAGGTCTGAAGGAGTCGGATCATGATACCAGTTTGCTGATTAGACCGTCCGAGTAATTAACACTCAGCTTTAGGTGGGTAATGTTTTCAACAAACGTCCCGTATCACCCCCCACTGAGTAAAAATTCCCGTAGGTCAGCAATAATTGACTGATGACCGTTCCAACTGTACGCAGTAATGATTTGTCGTTTTCTTCAACTGCAAACTTTGTCGTTTATGCCTTGAAGTGCGTGTGGCAATCAATCCTGTTACTCATGCTGAGCTTCACATGCACCACAGTACATTGGTTGAATTATTGCTTCAGCAGTCACTCTTTTTGGTGAACCATGTCCATAGACCAAGGAGAAATCGCCTATAAATACCCTGCCTGGGAAGCAAAGGAGCTCGTATCTCATTGTAGTGTAGAACTTCTCTTAGTCCCATGAGTATTGTAATAGCAATAGCGGAGATGGCGGAGCCCCCGGGTCTCTTCCTTCTGTAGAATAGATGAAGTGCCCAGAAGAACTCTTGTGAAGGGACCATCCGCTAGGGTGGTTTCCAAGTGGTCGCGAGCAGAGGAATACAGAGCTGCGCCTAAAAGAACTCTTGTGACTACCATTCGTAGATAACCTCGGAGTCACAGGTTGTCAAAAGGGCAGCGAGGGTGATGGTCTTCCCCGAGTTCCCTCAGCACTGGGGTAGTACCAAAGACCCACCTTGGGATGCACTGAAAAGATAGTGTCTACCCAAGGTTCTGTGTCTGCTTTACTGCGTCTCACTGAACCCGGTCCTTGGTGCAATAGGCATCAAGGCTATGTGCCTTGAATTCACTAGAGTAGCATTTTACACCTTGATTGTACTTCTGTTGAAAGTTGTTGTATCTCAAGATGCTTCTATGTATCTCTGTTGTAATTCCGAGTAATAATAACAAGAATCCGGGTACTTGGAATATTTTTCGAGTCCTCTGTCCTGTTATCCGAGTACTATCTGTCTCTTGCAAATGGAAAACTTGTCTGTTTACCGCTTCTGCCCTTCGTTTCTGACACCGTCTGACACGTGCTCTCAGCCGTTAGGGTTTCTAACGTTGCCATGACGCCGTCAATGAAAGCCGAACGGTTATCAAAACAGATCTATAATAGGCCGCCACCGGGCCTATGCTTGCCTCACGCTTTCATCAAGCTCTTGCCTTCAAGCCACAAATCCTTTAGCCAACTGACAGTTGATGCGTAGGAAATCTCTTGTCACCGGCATGGGTCCCAAGAGGCAATCTGCAGCTGCGAAGAAGCCCAAGATCACCATTACCGAAAAGCCTAAGCACCCAAACCCGCCGACCGATGTCTTGGCGTGGAAGAAGCCGGACACCACTGAAGCGGAGCTGGCCTTCCTGGCGCAGCAAGGGTACCTTCGAGCGCAGCCACACGACAGCGGGAGGGTACCTATTGATCATCGGGCTCCCGCCCCCAACACCATGGAGATCGTCATGTTCAAGGCCATGGTAGAGCGGGGATTGGGGTTGCCTGCGTCGGATTTCTTCCGTGGATTGCTGCATTATTATGGTTTGACTCTAAACCATATTACTCCCAATGCGGTTCTTCATATTTCAATCTTTGTCCACCTCTGTGAAGCTTTCTTGGGAATCTGCCCCAACTTTACCCTTTTCCGCTACTTTTTCTGGTTTAAGTGTCAACCTAGTGATGCTAGGACCGAAGTAGTCGGAGGGGCTAGTCTTCAGGTTAGTATCATGCGGTGGATTTAGATATGATGCAAGTAGTCTCGTATGTTAAGCTTAGTATCGTGCGACAGATTTAAGCTTATGATGGGAAGTTTTTGCTTATGCCTTGTATCGTGCGGCGGATTAAGTCATGAGTAAAAATAGTTATCGGCTCTATTAGATTTGGCAGATCCAATAGATTCATTAAGTTATCATGTGTTATATGTTTTATTTATTTAATTCTTGTAACACCTTTTTGCCCAATTTAGATTGATCTTTGTTCGGCCTTGTCGCATGAGTTTGCTTGTGCTCTCTTTTAATCATAAGATCATGATGGCTGAATCAACTTTCAATCTAGATTGTTACATGTTGTGGGTTCATGCATATCAATTACGGTTAGGCTTTGATGAAACTAGGTGTCGTGCGGCAGATGCAGGTTTTAGATTAGTTTAATCGTGCTTGCTTGTTTGTTCCTTCTTCATGGACCCCAATTCGGCTGGTTTGTCGATCTTGGTTAAGCTTACACGAGTAATAAGCCTTTATAGATCTGTTCAAATATATGTGTTTTAGCTTGTTATAATTAGATTGTATCATGCGGTGGATTGATCTATTATAAGAAGTGGTGTAAACTTATACCAAGTGGTATCATGTGGTGGATTAGCTTCGCTTGAGTTTATACCTGACCGGTTTATGAAGACTAAACGTGCGGCAGATTAGTTGGATTAGCCTATGCATGTGTTATTTGAATAGATCTATATTTGCAAGTTACCTGTTTATAATTTCTTTAATTTGTCCGAGCATGTCTTTCTTTACATATGCATTCGGTAGTTAATATGCTTACATACTCTGTTCTCATACTAGCCGAATGACTTTATAAACGTGCTTTGACAGACAGCTTCTATAGTTGTGTGCCGTCGTGATTGGCTTTCAAAGCCGTACATATGGAACTGTCTAGTTTTATCTGGCATGTTCCAAAGGTATTCTCACAGTTTTTTCCCTTGTTGGTTTTTAGGTCAAACCGACTGGCACGTCTTCGGATTTAGCACATTCCGGGCACCCGATTGAAGCTAGCTTTTCGGCTTGCTGTGTGCTTGACGTGAGGTGTCACGTTTTGCGTCAACACACTTTTTGGCACGCCCGATGGGACCACTTCGTTTCAAGATGCCTGAAATCAGGGATGATCAAATTCTAGATGTGACCATGGATGAGTTGCTGCCAGACTTAAGGGATTTAGTACAACAAGCTTGTGATGAATTCCAGCGCAAATGCTTGGCGTCTTCTCCAAGAACAAGAGCGGCAGGGTCTTCCAGAAGCAAGAATTCCCGAAGATCATTCCTCATCACCAGTCAGAGTCGTCTGACAATAACGAAGAGGAAGCTATTCGAAAGATGACTGAATTAGTGTACAAAGCTGTATCGGAAGCCATGACCAATCATCAGGCAGCTTTCCTGAATACTTTTCGTGCTGTCATGGTTAGCATTTTTGGTCCAACAGCGGATAAACGCTTTGAAGAAGCTGCCGGCCCAATGCAAGGACCACTATTGTTCCCGGTACCTCAACATCGGAAGATCGCAGAAGGAGGTGGAGCTGGCCCAAGCACAGGTGGGATTGTTCCTCATGAGACGCAACAACCTCCCCAAACTTATGGCCAGCTCACGTTTGGCACGACGAGGAACGTCCCACAATCTGCTTCTAGAGTGTCTCCTGCAGCAAACAGGATGCAGAGGAATATGTTTGGAGATGGATATCAAGAGTTCGTTGATTATAGCGCAATTAACGCTCTTCTGAATCCAGGCTACAAGAGTTCGGTAGGACTACATCCTGGGGGGCAAGCACAAGCAGCTCTTGATTCGAATATTGACCTCATCATGCATAGGATGATGATATGATACAAAATCAATTTGGCCTAAAACCAAAGAGTCAGTCGTATGCTTACAAGTCTCCTTACCCA
Source organism: Coix lacryma-jobi var. lacryma-jobi (assembly GCA_009763385.1). Taxonomy (NCBI): domain Eukaryota; kingdom Viridiplantae; phylum Streptophyta; class Magnoliopsida; order Poales; family Poaceae; genus Coix; species Coix lacryma-jobi. The sequence goes on along the minus strand of CM019823.1, from coordinate 64,719,110 downwards.
GAGTAGTACAATCGGGTAGCACTTCCTCCAAGGGTAAAGTCTCCCACAGATTTTGCCAAGTTTTCAGGCCAAGATGACACCAGTACCGTAGAGCATATCAGCCGATACTTGATGCAACTTGGAGAGGCGTCTACAGATGAAGCTTGGAGGATTCGGTACTTCCCATTGTCGTTGACAGGACTAGCCTTCTTGTGGTTTGCTTCCCTGCCAGCAAATTCTATCAATACCTGGGCAGAGTAGAGAGCAGAAGAAATTCCACTCATATTTCTTCACGGGTACTAGCGAAAAGAAGTTGGTCGATCTCATGAGCCTGAGGACGAAACCTGACGAGACGCCATAAGAATATCTACGCCGGCTCAGGGAAACCAAGAATCTTTGCTATTCTCTGAATTTGCCGGACGACCAATTGCCGAGGATAGCCATAGCTGGTATGTTGCCGAGCATCAAAGAAAAACTATTCGGCATGGAGTTTGATGACCTCGGGCAATTATCACAAAGGTTGGCAATGATGAGTAATCAAGCCCAGGGATTCAAGAGGAATAATCATTTCCAGAAGGGTGATGTGGCTGCCGAGATGTATCAAGCTTTCCTGGAAGAAGCTATTGAGTACAATGATGAAGATGAAATAGCTGCAGCTGAGATAGTCTGGGCTAAAGAGCCGACTCAAGTCAACCAGCGATGGCTAAGGCAACAAAAAGGTACTTATGACTTTGATGTTTCCAAGTCAGATAAATTATTTGAGTACTTGTTGAAGGAAGGACGCATCAAGTTGCCAGAAGGTCACCCTATGCTGCATCCAAAGGAGTCAAGGATAAGAAGTATTGTGTTTTCATAATACTAGATCCCATTCCATAAATGATTGTCGAGTGTTCAGAGTGCGGATCCAGAAAGCTATCCATGATGGGCATCTGAGGTTTGATGGAAAGATGAAGGTTGATGATAACCCTTTTGGACAGAATACTATGTATTTCTCTGTTAATATGGTCAATGCAGCTGATCCCAAGGGCAAGAGCAAAATGAAAGTGTTAACCTCTGATAGAGCGAGGGAAGTTGGTGCTGTTGACCCTGATCGGCAAATTACAAATAAAGAGCTTCCGCAGAGGGTTCAGTTCCAGAATAGCTGAGCTAAGACGGGTGAAACTTCTAGACCCAGGGTTACGACGCGTATTCTGCTGAATAAATGGCGTCGGGGACAGGAACGGTACCAGAAGCAGAGATTTTATGAAGAACAGAAGTTCCTGGAGAAACAGCGAAGGTACGAAGAAGAGATGTACCAAGAGGAACGAGAAGATATGAGGAAGCAAGAACAATCTCATTGGGAGTGCTCGTTTTTCCAGTACTGTTGGAACGAAGGCTTGAAGCTGCCTGTTAAAAACAACTGCCCTGAGTGCAGTAATCAATATTCTGAGTATAGGCAATATCGAGTCAACCGCCATTTTGTCCATGAAAGGCTTGGGGCACGAGTCCCTGAGGACGATCGACGTTTAAAAATAAATGATTCTGAAGATTGGCAGGGAAGAGGATTTGCCAATCGCAGTTGGACTCGCACTGGAGAAGAAGAGTACCGTGAGTATGTCTGGCAGAGAGGACAGTGGTGTCCGCTAGGGTTGAGAAGGAGCCAGAAGAGAAGGGTGCAACGCCTAAGAAACAGAGAGTTAGAGCAAGCAAGTGCCAAGATAAAGCGAGTCTGGCGACCCAAAGAAAAGCCGGATGGAAGTGATCGTTCGGCTGATGCATGCATGGCTTTCTTTCTTCCATCAGAATTCATAGCTCCCGAAGATCAGGATGTCCGAGATGAGATGTATTCAGACTTTGATGAAGATGAATTCCAGGAGTTGTTGGCTCATCTTGTTTTAGCTCAACGAGCGGTATTTGATAAACCAGCTAAGCACCGGCACTTGAAGCCACTTTATATGAGGGGGTATGTTAATGGCAAGCCACTAAGCAAGATGTTCATTGATGGAGGGGCTGCCATAAACATCATGCCGTATACCACCTTCAGAAAACTTGGGACGGCAAGTGAAGACTTATTGAAGACTGACATGGTGTTGAGAGACTTTGCTGGTAATTCCTCTAATACTCGAGGGGGGCAGTTCATGTTGAGTTGACAATCAGAACTAAAACCTTGATCACTACTTTCTTCGTCATTAATGGGAAGGGGGCATACAGTTTGCTATTAGGGAGAGATTGGATACATACAAACTGTTGTGTGTCATCAACTATGCATGTGGCGGAAACGTCCTGATTATAAGAGCTCAAGTACCGTCTTAGTCAAATCCGTCTGACTTCGACTCATACTTGAACCCATATAACCCCGGTAGTCCGGAAATCTCGAAGGATTTCTATCACCGTACAACATACAGGATCGCATTGTTCAAAAATTACATTCGCAAAGATACATCATAGAGGAATGAAGCCGAATTTAAAACATCAGAGTACGAATTTAAGACGGAGTTATTACAATACCGAATTTAAAAGTGCAGAAGCTGAAATAGTTTGAAACACGACCACCACACATGTGGTCCAAATAGAACATTGTTTGATACTTAAACTCAACACGACTCACTCCTCCTTTTTTAGATAATGTGCCACTAATAGTCTCAGACCAGCAAAAGAAAAAGGAAAGCTTCTGGATGACCCTGCCCTGGGCCTACTCCTCATCACCTTCCACCGGGTAGAGGCAGTGCTTACAGTAGCCAAAGTAGACCTGGCCATCTGCAACAAACGGGATAAACCCTGAGTACGGGAATGTACTCAGCTAGACTTACCCGTCCAACTGAAAAATAAAGACACCAAGGGTATGCAAGGCCTTTTTGGGTGGAGCTGGGATCTTTAGTTGCGAAAAGCTCAAATTAAGATAAGTGGGGAATTAATGATATTAATGAGCTATCATTTTTTAGACCTATTCCTTATTCTAGGTTTGCACCTGAACTACTGAACACACTTGAGTCTAACAGACAATAATATAACCATATCCAGTTGACTTATCCATATTTTAGTTGAACCTTTTACACATCACATGGAGTTGTATCGTGGTGAAGCTCGCCATAGTTTCCCACTAACCGAGGGAGACGGCGACTCGAATCGAATTCCAAACCAGCTGGTGAAAGACCTTTAATACCAGCCCACACTTTCCCCGTCGGGTCCATGCGTTGGGCAACCGCTCGATGCTTGTTCGTGGTGGTAATCGTCGCGGTTCAAGCACGGACCGCCCAATTGGAACCTGGCGATGGCCTCACGTGGCAGATCGCAATTTCCATACTAGAGGGCGCGACACGGGTCGAAACCGGCCCGAACAGCTTCTAACCAACTTTGGGGTCGATGATTACGGCACCGACGTATCCCTAAGTAAAAGGGCGTGTTCAAAAATGAACGAGGGCCAACATCGATACAAACCTACACGATCCAACGGACGGACTGCCCCCAAGTTCTAACTTGGTGCTCTGCCTTCCAGTTGACCGTATTTTATTACTACTCAGGTTCTTTTCCACGATAGCAAATATAGCCAACCGTGATCCGGTAACTACCCATCAGGGTATTACGGAAAACATTCTTAACTACTACTTTTATTAAGCAAGCTAAGCAATTCTACATGGTAACTAAATAACAGGATAACAAGGTAGATATTAATCAATAACCAAGGAATGGTAATGCAGCAAGTAGGATTCATCCCAACTCCTAAACCTAATGCATCACAATAAAAGGACTCAAGTAATTTTAATTGCAAAAGATAGGAGGCTTAATATGCTCCGGGGCTTGCCTGAGAGAAGACTGAGGCCTCGTGGGAGGGGCACTCAGGCAGGTTAGTGTCGGCCGCGGGGTCGGCTTCCTCGGCTTGATGCAGTTTCGGGATCTCCTGCTCGGCGCTTGTCTCCTGCTCTTGGTCTTGCTCCTGAACCGTCGATCCTATTGCAATGCAGTTGAAAATAATAAATAAATAATGCGTAGTGTGAGATGGGGTGGTATGAGTGTAAATATTTCTTGCAAACCAACAAAACCAACTTGTTGAACCATTTTTGACATTGAGGTAAACACTTAATTATCTCATAAAACAATTTCATTAATCCACCTATTTCTTATTTAATAATTCAAAAGAAATTCAAGTTTGAACTGCAAGTGTATTTTCTGGACTCAGAAAAATCCACAAAAATTCCAGAAGGCAAATGACATCTTCTGGACTTCACTGAACAATTTTCAGCTAGAAATAAAATACAGAACTGTAGATATAAAAATAACAAATAAACTGCTCAAAAGGTGCTTTGAACTAACTTTTCACACAAAATGTGTTCAACAGCAGATTTCATAATTTTCTAGCTTCATCTACATACACATTCTACTGTAGAAAACTTGCTGTCAGAGCATAAACATACAAGCCTACAAAAAATACAAATCTATTCCAAATTAAACCCATTGAACTACATCCCTACTGGAAAAGGGTGCTAAACTCAATTTCATATTTTTCCCAGGTTCTACTCCATATTCCATATTTATCAAGAAAGTTTCATGAACAGAAACATTATATATTTCTTACATGAATTTCGAAAGGAAAACACAGAAAAGTACATTTGTAAAGCAACTTCAGATTCTTTCATACAATAGCTCATGCTTAACATTTTCTTAGCTTGAAATGACATACAGAGACTACACAATTTTTCCCACATTTTATTTCGACATATAAGACACCTTAATATTTATTCTAAGAAATCAGCCAAAAAGGATTTTTAACTATAACAGAAACTTTTTCCACATAAACAGTGCCTCATATATTTTTCACAGGTGCAAAACATGATAATAAACTTACACAAAATTTTCAGGACTTATCTCAACCAGAAAACATTTATAACTATTTATCTTAACAAAAGCTCATAACCTAAATTAAATAAAAACAGTAATAAAAACTCTCACCAAAAATACTTTCATATTTTTCTATGATAGATCTACTCATAAACAAGCTAGCAAAACTGAAAGTACTTCATTTGGACTTTTAAAAGGAGCTACACAAAAATAACAAGCATTTCTGGAAAATAAAGTAAAAAGGAAAAACATTTGAAATCATCCCGGCCCACTGCGTGAACTCGGTCCATGGACCGCGTGTGACTGACGCGCGGGGCCTGTGTGGTCAACGGTCCCACCTGTCGGTCAGAGCAGAGCAGAGGCGAGGCTTTGACCGGCGATTGCTCGTCGACGGTGAGGTCGCCGGTGGGGAGGTAGGGCTTGATGAGCTCGTCTCGACGAGGCGCATCCAGCAGTGGTGTTGGTTTGGCCAGAGGGTGACCGTAGCTCGCCGGTGATGAGCTATGGCGGCGGTGGCGGCGGTGGCGTGCGGTGGCGATCGGCTAGGCCGTGTCCGGCGGTCGCCGGAGAAATTGGGAGAGGAGAAAGCATACACGAACCCTAGGGAGCTAAGTGAGTGGGTTGGTTTGGCTCGGATGGCTCCAGGGGAGCTTGGCCTCGTGCATGGCTGAGGCGGCGCCCATGGCGTTCGGCCGGGGAGATGGAGTGAGAGTAGGGAGCGGTAGCGTTGAGATGGATAGGTGTTCTCACCTTGCCTTGGCTCGGTGAAGCTCGAGGACGAAGGAGAGGAGCGGAGGAGCTTCGGTCGGGGACGAACAGCCGTGAGCTCCGGACGACGCTGATGGCGTCTGCGGCGGGGCTCCTCGGACTCCGACGTCAGCGAGGCTCGACGGGTGGCGCTAGCGTGAGCACCGGGTGTTCGGGGTGTAGACGGAATGGCTTGCGCGAGGAATCGAACAACGGCAAGCGGGGGTGGTTGGAACGGCGGTGCGGGCTCTCGGTGCCGAACGCGGGGAGGGTGCTCGGCGCGTTCACGAGAGAGAGAGGAAAGGGAGTGAGGGCAGGAGCGAGTGAGGGGGCTGTGAGCGCGGGTGAGTGAGGGCACGAAGGGTGCTCGGGTTTTGGCTCGGCCGGCGGCAATGCGCGGTCGTGGCGGGGGCCACGGCGACGCGACGTCGCGCAGCACGGCGCGAGCGGCGAGGCGGCGCGACAGGCGAGGCGGCGCGGGAGTGGGCGAGGGAGATTGCTTGCTTGTGCGGGCACGCGAAGATCGAACGGGGAGTGGCGGAGGCGGATGATTGGAGCAGAGCGGGGCGCCACGCGGCAGGCCGGCCGGCGTACGGCGCGGCGCGGTCGGCGACCGGCGCTGCGCGGCGCGCGCGCGGGGCGAGTGCGGAGCGGGCCGGCGCGATGCGGAGGAGCTGGGCCAAAGGCCAGATGGGCCGGAAGTGAAGGCGCGGGAAAAATTCGTTTCCTTTTTCTTTTTCCAAGGATTTTCCAAAGTTTGACCATTCAAAAACAGTTTCAAAAACTCCAAACCAGGCTTTGACCCAAATATAAAAGTTGCTCAAAATAATGTTTCTACAACTTTCATATAAAACACTTTTGCTGAAAACCATTTTTACAATCTCCTCATAATTAAAGCCAATTTTGAAACATAAAACATTTTGCTTAATTCATTTTTATTTAACAAACTATTTTGAACTAGGTCAAAATATCAACATGAAAAACACTCTACTCAATATTCTCTATTTTATAAAACTATTTGCCAAAATAGAAATCCACTTTAATCATCAAGTCAAATAGAAATCCAAAATCCAAATAATTAAACATAAGGCAAAAACCACTCTTATGCACATGAAATGATGCAATGCATTACTTATGCTCTTAGTAGCTAATTGTGGTTCCTAATGCAGTGCTTGACACTAGGGTGTCACAGCCCTTCCCCCTTAAAAAAATCTCGTCCCGAGATTTTGAGTTACGTACCAATCTTTATAAAAAGCGGGATAGTTCACTCGCAAGTACTCCTCGGTTTCCCAAGTCGCATCGTTGGGTCCGTGGTTGCTCCAGAGAATCTTGTAAGTCTTCACTGTGCGGTCGCGAGTTTCTCAGGTCTTGGTGTCCATTATCTCTCGAGGTTGTTCATAGTATTCCAGATCTGATCTGATTGTGACATCTGGGATCCGAACTTCTTCTTGTTCTGGAACTCGAAGACACTTCTTCAACTAGGACACATGGAACACTGGGAAAACTGCGCTCATCTCTGGGGGTAACTGCACTTCATAGCCTACTTCTCCCTTTTTAGCTATGATCTGATACGGTCCCACATATCGAGGTGCTAGCTTTTTCTTAGTTCCAAAACGTTGGACTTTCCTCATGGGTGAGACTTTGAGGAAAACATAGTCTCCGACTTGAAATTCCAAGGGTCTCCTCCGTGTGTCAGCGTAACTTTTTTGTCAGGATTGCGCTGCTTTGATATGTTGTTGTACCTTTTGCACAATCTCTTCAGCATCCTTTACATAATCTGACCCATAAAATCCTCGATCTCCTGATTCAACCCAATTTACCGGGGTTCTGCATTTTCGTCCGTATAATACTTCAAAAGGTGCCATCTTTATCCTTTCTTGGTAGCTGTTGTTATACGAAAACTCGGCAAGGGGTAACCATTTCTCCCATGATTCTCCTGAGAGATAAAACACAAGCTCTGAGGATATCTTCCAAAATCTGATTCACTCTCTCTGTTTGTCCTGCGGTTTGGGGGGTGATAAGCGAAACTTCTTACCAACTTGGTTCCTAGCTCCTTGTGCAACTGTTCCCAAAAACGTGCTATGAACTGGGGTCCTCTATCAGAGACAATCCTTTTCGGAACTCCATGTAACCTCAAGATATTCTGAATGTACAGGTCTGCATACTGGTGAGGGCGGTGTGTAGTCTTAACTGGTATGAAGTGAGCCACTTTTGATAACCGATCCACGATAACCCAAATAGAATCATTTCCCTTTTGAGTGGTGGGAAGACCTGTGATGAAATCCATACTAACCTCTTCCCACTTCCACTCTGGGATAGACAACGGTTGCAACAATCCGGCAGGCCTCAGGTGTATAGCTTTTATCCTGCAGCAAGTATCACACCTTGCAACATAAGCTGCAACTTCTTTCTTCATCCTTGACCACCAATACCTTGTTCTCAAATCTTGGTACATCTTACTGCTTCCTGGGTGAATAGACAACTTTGAACTATGAGCTTCATTCAGAATTCTTTCTTTCAGCTTTGTGTCCTTAGAAACAACCAACCTTTGATTATACCATAGAATTCCCTGTTCATCTGTTCTAAAGTTCAAAGAACTACTGGTTTCCAACCTCTTCTTGATCTGACAGATCTCATCATCGGTCTTTTGTCCTTCGATGATGTCACTTTCCAAAGTGCACTGAAGAGTGATATTGTTTACCATAACGGGGTGCATAAGGTTAAATCCATCTTCCAACAGGGGTTGTAAGGAGTTGCAATGAGTCTTGCGACTCAAGGCATCAGCTACAATGTTCGCTTTTCCGGGGTGGTAATGCACTTCCAGGTTGTAATCCTTAATTAATTCCAACCATCTTCTCTGCCTCATGTTCAATTCTGGCTGGGTGAAGATATATTTCAGACTTTTATGATCCATGTACACATGACATAGGTTTCCCATAAGGTAATGCCTCCAGATCTTGAGTGCATGCACGACAGCTGCCAATTCCAAATCATGAGTGGGATAATTCTCTTCATGTGGTCGCAACTGGCGCGAAGCATAAGCGATAACTCTTCCATTCTGCATGAGTACACATCCAAGTCCAATCTTGGATGCGTCACAAAACACATCAAAAGGTTCCTCTAAGTTTGGCTGAGCCAAAACAGGCGCGGAAGTCAACAACGTTTGCAGAGTGCGAAAAGCTGTTTCACACTCTGGAGTCCATTCGAACTTCTTGTTTTTCTGCGTTAAACGGGTCATAGGCTTGGCTATTCTCGAGAAATCCGGAATAAATCAACGGTAGTATCCAACCAAACCCAAAAAGCTACGTACTTCATGTACGGTAGTGGGTGCTTGCCAATCCATAACCTCTTGCACCTTAGAAGGGTCTACAGAGATTCCTTCCTCTGAAAGGACGTGACCAAGGAAAGGTACCTTCTTCAACCAAAACTCACACTTGCTGAACTTAGCATACAACTTGTGCTCTCTAAACCGGGTCAAAACAACTCGTAGATGCTCAGCATGATCCTTCTCATTCTCCGAATATTCCAAGATATCATCGATGAACACTACAACAAACCTATCCAACTCCGGCATGAAGACCGAATTCATCAGGTACATGAAATGTGCTGGTGCATTGGTCAATCTGAAGGACATAACGAGATATTCATAGAGTCTGTATCTAGTAGAGAAAGCTGTTTTTGGTATATCTTCTCTTTTGATCTTAATCTGATGGTATCCTGACCTCAGGTCGATTTTGGAGAACACTTTCGCCTTTGACAACTGATCAAACAAGACATCGATTCGGGGTAAGGGATATTTGTTCTTTATAGTTACTGCATTAAGCGGTCTGTAATCCACACACATCCTTAAAGTTTTATCCTTCTTCTTCACAAAGATAGCGGGACATCCCCAAGGTGACGAACTAGGGCGTATCAAACCCTTATCCAAAAGCTCCTGCAACTGAACTTTGAGCTCTGCTAACTCTTTAGCGTGCATCCTATACGGTCTTCGAGATATGGGTGCCGTTCCAGGGACTAACTCTATAGCAAACTCCACATCCCTATCCGGCGGTAGTCCAGGCAAATCATCAGGAAAAACATCTGAAAACTCACACACTACTGGGATCTCAGCTATCTGTTTTGCTATGATATTGAACAACACTCCGATCTCATGGGGGTTTCGGGGTAACTTAAACCGAAAGGTAGACCCATTCCGGGGACTAACCATAGAAACTACTCGCTCTGCGACGTCAAGATTGACCTTCCAGAGTTTCATCCAACCCATACCTAAGATCACATCCAAACCCAGACCAGGGATTACGATGGGATCCACTATGGCCGTCTTATCCCTAAAAGTCATTTCCATTCCTTTAGCCATTTTACGCGCGGAGAGAACAGCTCCGGCGGAACTTATCTGATATCCCCGATCTAACTCTACCAACTCAAGATTACTTCTCAAAACAAAGTTCTCACTTATGAAAGAATGTGATGCTCCGGAATCAAACAACACAACTGCGGGGCATTGATTAACAAGAAACGTACCAGCGGTGATAGGCTCTCCTTATGACACTTCTTCCACGGTGGTGTGATGTACATGACCTGCGCGAGGTGGAGGCTGAGTGTACTGCTTCTTCGGACGAGGGCACTGACGCGACAGATGTCCAGTCTGACCATAGTTGTAACATGGACCAATCACATATGGGGTCTTGGGACCTCCTGCACTTCCTGTTTTGTTCTTGTTCTGCATCAGGGGAGCGGTGTAAGGCTTCTGAAAACTGGGACGGGAACGGTTGGTAGTGATCTTCCTCTGCGGGGGACGGAATCTCGCTCCAGCCACTGGCGGGCGATACGGGGTGCGTGCTCTGATAGGGGTTCTCTGCTGAGACGAACCTCCTTCGTTCGCACGACGGCGCGTCTCTGTCGCCAGCCGGCTATCATTGGCCTCTTGATTTAAGCAGTCACTGACGAAGTCACTAAAGGTGGTGCGGTGACTGTTGCCCATCTTTGAAAGCATGGCGGCACTCATTCCATGCTTGAAGCTTGCGATCTTCTTGGCCTCAGTGTTGACAAAGTCTGGGGCGTAGCGAGCTAGGTTGTTGAAGCTGTGCAAGTATTCAGACATAGACCTGGTTCCCTGAGACAGCCTCATGAACTCTGCAACCTTCATTTCCATCAGACCACTAGGGATGTAGTGGTTGCGCATAGCGGTGGAGAATTGCTCCCAAGTGACGCGTGCATTTGCAGGCAAGGATGCACGGTACTGGGCCCACCATAAACCAGCGGGTCCTTCCAACATGTGCGCGGCGTACTCCGCCTTGAGCTCCTCGGTCAGACGAAGCAGACGGAACTTCTGAGTGATGGAGTTGAGTCATTCATCTGCCTCAAGCGGCTCGGTGGTTTCCTTGAACACAAGAGGGCGAGTGTCCAAGAAGTCACGGTACGAGCTATACTGGTTGGGCTCCGGGCCTTGGCGCTGCTAGTGTTGTTGCGCTGTGTTGTTAGCGATGTTGCGGAGGGTGGCCTCCATGTGCCTCTGCATCTCCTCCATGTTCCTTTGGCTTCCCAGAAACTGGCCGAAAAAGGCTTCCGGCGTCATCGGCGGCGATGGGGGAGGTGGTAGATTCTCCTCCTGTGGGGCGTCGGGACCAAGGACCTCTCCGTCCTGGGGATCCTGGGCCTCGGCTGCGGGAACCTCGGCAGCTGCTGGGGCGGCGGCCTCGGCTGCGGCGTGATGCATCTGGTGGACTGCCTCGTGGAGCTGGTCGATGTAGGCCTGTTGTCCATGGATCTGCTGTATCAAGAGGTGGGCTCCCTCTCTGAGCTGGTCGAGCGCAGTGCGGGCCTCATCTCTCTGAAGAGCGGTAGTCAAGTACATCTGCTCTGCAACAGTCCTGGCAGTGGCCTGTGCTGCTGCTGTAGTGCGGGCGTCGTCACGCTCAAGAGTGATCTGCTGAATCCTCTCCTGAAGGCGAGCTACCTCGGCGTCGAACTCCTCCAGCAGCTTCCTCTTGCTCTGATAGGTGGCGGTGAGGCTGAAGGACATGCTCTCGAGAGTGCGCTCCAAACTCTCACATACACCTAGCAAAGCTCCAGTGGCACTCATCGCAGGCGTCTCGCAGTAGAACCTCTCTTCTGCACTTCCCGTCAGAACCGACTCCAAGGTCTGCTTCCAGCGTAATGGAAAAAGTGATCCACGAGGAAACACTCCTGCCATAGCGCTAGCTAGGTCGGCGGGGAAGCGGGCGATGATGTCCTTCAGCACTAGGTATGCTGCCCTGTTAGCTCCATCCTTGGCGCAGGTGCCTCTGGTGATCTCTGTCCATCCTGTCCAGTGAGGCTTGGCGGGCAAAGCTTTGACTTTGATCTCCACCATGACCAAGGAATCCTGCCCGTAGATCTCCTTCTGCCATGAGTACCTGGGCTCCTGTCCTTCCTCATAGCCCACGGCATGCAGAATCCTCCAAAGGATAGTCGGCAACCCGAAGTAGGACAAGAACGTCTTCCGGGTCAGCTTGGTGGCCAAGCGGTGACGCGGAACTCCTCTACCTCCGGTGGCCTTGCGAGCAGACAGCTTAGTCCGGGCCATCTGTAGAAACAAAAAGGTTTCGAACTCTCATAAGACGGATATTAAGTTGGCAAATTTTATAGAAAAGAGACAACTTTTTAATTAAGGGGAGGTAATGTAAATGCATGAACTTAAACATGATGCATGATCGTACTTACGTTCTCACTCACTAACATGACTCGTAAGTCCTAACGTCCTAGTCGGTGGCAAGAACGATCTCTCATGCGTCATCTACACGTTCTACTCGTTCGCATAGTTAGTGTACCTGCAGAAGATTCATTTCAGCCCAAAGAAATCCCAATGGTAAAATAACTAAGTATTGGCTAATATGCGCAAAATACATAGAAGCCAACACTAAACACCATGCACCATCATAGAAAACACCCTCAAAACATTGATACCCTCGTATGTGTCTGCGTGGAGCTCGCACATACTTGGTATAAGAACTCTCACCTAGACCGACGGTGGACGGTCATACTCTCATATCTCACAAAATCATTTTATGCATGTTTTCGCGATCGACGCATTCTCTTTTTCCGAGAATGGACCAGCAAATAAAAATCCAGCATGAAGCAAAACCCTGAACCCTGTTAGCAGTTAAGCCACCTGAATCCTAGTATAGGGCTTAAGGACGAGACTGGGCACACTTAGTAATTGAAAATAGTTTTGAAAATAGCTTTGAAATACCCATTTTAGTTCGAAATAGCTCTTTGCGGATGCATTAACTTGAACCATGCTCTGATACCAGCTGTGGCGGAACCGTCCTGATTATAAGAGCTCAAGTACCGTCTTAGTCAAATCCGTCTGACTTCGACTCATACTTGAACCCATATAACCCCGGTAGTCCGGAAATCTCGAAGGATTTCTATCACCGTACAACATACAGGATCGCATTGTTCAAGAATTACATTCGCAAAGATACATCACAGAGGAATGAACCGAATTTAAAACATCAGAGTGCGAATTTAAGACGGAGTTATTACAATACCGAATTTAAAAGTGCGGAAGCTGAAATAGTTTGAAACACGACCACCACACATGTGGTCCAAATAAAACATTGTTTGATACTTAAACTCAACACGACTCACTCTTCCTTTTTAGATAATGTGCCACTAGAAGTCTCAGACCAGCAAAAGAAAAAGGAAAGCTTCTGGACGACCCTGCCCTGGGCCTACTCCTCATCACCTTCCACCGGGTAGAGGCAGTGCTTACAATAGCCAAAGTAGACCTGGCCATCTGCAACAAACGGGATAAACCCTGAGTACGGGAATGTACTCAGCTAGACTTACCCGTCCAACTGAAAAATAAAGACACCAAGGGTATGCAAGGCCTTTTTGGGTGGAGCTGGGATCTTTAGTTGCGAAAAGCTCAAATTAAGATAAGTGGGGAATTAATGATATTAATGAGCTGTCATTTTTAGACCTATTCCTTATTCTAGGTTTGCACCTGAACTACTGCACACACTTGAGTCTAACAGACAATAATATAACCATATCCAGTTGACTTATCCATATTTTAGTTGAACCTTTTACACATCACATGGAGTTGTATCGTGGTGAAGCTCGCCATAGTTTCCCACTAACCGGGGGAGACGGCGACTCGAATCGAATTCCAAACCAGCTGGTGAAAGACCTTTAATACCAGCCCACACTTTCCCCGTCGGGTCCATGCATTGGGCAACCGCTCGATGCTTGTTCGTGGTGGTAATCGTCGCGGTTCAAGCACGGACCGCCCAATTGGAACCTGGCGATGGCCTCACGCGGCAGATCGCAATTTCCATACTAGAGGGCGCGACACGGGTCGAAACCGGCCCGAACAGCTTCTAACCGGCTTTGGGGTCGATGATTACGGCACCGACGTATCCCTAAGTAAAAGGGCGCGTTCAAAAATGAACGAGGGCCAACATCGATACAAACCTACACGATCCAACGGACGGACTGCCCCCAAGTTCCAACTTGGTGCTCTGCCTTCCAGTTGACCGTATTTCATTACTACTCAGGTTCTTTTCCACGATAGCAAATATAGCCAACCGTGATCCGGTAACTACCCATCAGGGTATTACGGAAACATTCTTAACTACTACTTTTATTAAGCAAGCTAAGCAATTCTACATGGTAACTAAATAACAGGATAACAAGGTAGATATTAATCAATAACCAAGGAATGGTAATGCAGCAAGTAGGATTCATCCCAACTCCTAAACCTAATGCATCACAATATAAAAGGACTCAAGTAATTTTAATTGCAAAAGATAGGAGGCTTAATATGCTCCGGGCTTGCCTTGAGAGAAGACTGAGGCCTCGTGGGAGGGGCACTCAGGCAGGTTAGTGTCGGCCGCGGGGTCGGCTTCCTCGGCTTGATGCAGTTCCGGGATCTCCTGCTCGGCGCTTGTCTCCTGCTCTTGGTCTTGCTCCTGAACTGTCGATCCTATTGCAATGCGGTTGAAAATAATAAATAAATAATGCGTAGTGTGAGATGGGGTGGTATGAGTGTAAATATTTCTTGCAAACCAACAAAACCAACTTGTTGAACCATTTTTGACATTGAGGTAAACACTTAATTATCTCATAAAACAATTTCATTAATCCACCTATTTCTTATTTAATAATTCAAAAGAAATTCAGTTTGAACTGCAAGTGCATTTTTCTGGACTCAGAAAAATCCACAAAAATTCCAGAAGGCAAATGACATCTGCTGGACTTCACTGAACAATTTTCAGCCAGAAATAAAATACAGAACTGCAGATATAAAAATAACAAATAAACTGCTCAAAAGTGCTTTGAACTAACTTTTCACACAAAGTGTTCAACAGCAGATTTCATAATTTTTCTAGCTTCATCTACTCATACACATTCTACTGTAGAAAACTTGCTGTCAGAGCATAAACATACAAGCCTACACAAAATAAACAAATCTATTCCAAATTAAACCCATTGAACTACATCCCTACTGGAAAGGGTGCTAAACTCAATTTCATATTTTTCCCAGGTTCTACTCCATATTCCATATTTATCAAGAAAGTTCCATGAACAGAAACATTATATTATTTCTTACATGAATTTCGAAAGGAAAACACAGAAAAGTACATTTGTAAAGCAACTTCAGATTCTTTCATACAACAGCTCATGCTTAACATTTTTCTTAGCCTGAAATGACATACAGAGACTACACAATTTTTCCCACATTTTATTTCGACATATAAAACACCTTAATATTTATTCTAAGAAATCAGCCAAAAAGGATTTTTAACTATAACAGAAACTTTTTCCACATAAAAAGTGCCTCATATATTTTTCACAGGTGCAAAACATGATAATAAACTTACACAAAATTTTTCAGAACTTATCTCAACCAGAAAACATTTATAACTATTTATCTTAACAAAAGCTCATAACCTGAATTAAATAAAAACAGTAATAAAAACTCTCACCAAAAATACTTTCATATTTTTCCATGATAGATCTACTCATAAACAAGCTAGCAAAACTGAAAGTACTTCATTTGGACTTTTAAAACGAGCTACACAAAAATAACAAGCATTTCTGGAAAATAAAAGTAAAAAGGAAAACATTTGAAATCATCCCGGCCCACTGCGTGAACTCGGTCCATGGACCGCGTGTGACTGACGCGCGGGGCCCGTGTGGTCAACGGTCCCACCTGTCGGTCAGAGCAGAGCAGAGGCGAGGCTTTGACCGGCGATTGCTCGTCGACGGTGAGGTCGCGGTGGGGAGGTAGGGCTTGATGAGCTCGTCTCGACGAGGCGCATCCAGCGGTGGTGTTGGTTTGGCCAGAGGGTGACCGTAGCTCGCCGGCGACGAGCTATGGCGGGCGGTGGCGGGCGGTGGCGGCGGCGGGCGATCGGCTAGGCCGTGTCCGGCGGTCGCCGGAGAAATTGGGAGAGGCGAAAGCATACACGAACCCTAGGGAGCTAAGTGAGTGGGTTGGTTTGGCTCGGATGGCTCCAGGGGAGCTTGGCCTCGTGCATGGCCGCGGCGGCGCCCATGGCGTTCGGCCGGGGAGATGGAGTGAGATAGGGAGCGGTAGCGTTGAGATGGATAGGTGTTCTCACCTTGCCTTGGCTCGGTGAAGCTCGAGGACGAAGGAGAGGAGCGGAGGAGCTTCGGTCGGGGACGAACAGGCGTGAGCTCCGGACGGCGCTGGTGGCGTCTGCGGCGGGGCTCCTCGGACTCCGACGTCAGCGAGGCTCGGCGGGTGGCGCTAGCGTGAGCACCGGGTGTTCGGGGTGTAGACGGAATGGCTTGCGCGAGGAATCGAACAACGGCGAGCGGGGGTGGTTGGAACGGCGGTGCGGGCTCTCGGTGCCGAACGCGGGGAGGGTGCTCGGCGCGTTCACGAGAGAGAGAGGAAAGGGAGTGAGGGCAGGAGCGAGTGAGGGGCTGTGAGCGTGGGTGAGTGAGGGCACGAAGGGTGCTCGGGTTTTGGCTCGGCCGGCGGCAATGCGCGGTCGTGGCGGGGGCCACGGCGACGCGACGTCGCGCAGCACGGCGCGAGCGGCGAGGCGGCGCGACAGGCGAGGCGGCGCGGGAGTGGGCGAGGGAGATTGCTTGCTTGCGCGGGCACGCGAAGATCGAACGGGGAGTGGCGGAGGCCGATTTGGAGCAGAGGCGGGGCGCCACGCGGCAGGCGGCCGGCATATACGGCGGCGCGGTCGGCGACCGGCGCTGCGCGGCGCGCGCGTGGGCGAGTGCGGGGGAGCGGGCCGGCGCGGTGCGGAGCTGGGCCGAAAAGGCCAGATGGGCCGGAAGTGAAGGCGCGGAAAAAATTCGTTTCCTTTTTCTTTTTCCAAGGATTTTCCAAAGTTTGACCATTCAAAAACAGTTTCAAAAACTCTAAACCAGGCTTTGACCCAAATTAAAAAGTTGCTCAAAATAATTTTTTCTACAACTTTCATATAAGACACTTTTTCTGAAAACCATTTTTACAATCTCCTCATAATTAAAGCCAATTTTGAAACATAAAACATTTTGCTTAATTCATTTTTATTTAACAAACTATTTTGAACTAGGTCAAAATATCAACATGAAAAGCACTCTACTCAATATTCTCTATTTTATAAAACTATTTGCCAAAACAGAAATCCACTTTAATCATCAAGTCAAATAGAAATCCAAAATCCAAATAATTAAACATAAGGCAAAAAGCACTCTTATGCACATGAAATGATGCAATGCATTACTTATGCTCTTAGTAGCTAATTGTGGTTCCTAATGCAGTGCTTGACACTAGGGAGTCACATGCATCAATTTCTTATCCAGTGGATCGGAGATGATATCGAAATTGTCCATGCTGATGATTCGGTGAGTATTGCTAATACGGAGCCCATCTACTGGGAATATAATGGTTTCGAGTGCTTCTCTGGGAGAGCTTTGGAAGTAGGTCCTGTGAACGTTTTCGACAAGGACCAACAGCCGATTCAAACGATCGGCTCTCAGTGTAATTTTTAAATAATCCAACTGATGGTAATGGAGAAGAGTTGAGACCAAGTTTCATATCGGCTGAACAAGGAATAAAGTATTGATGATGAAGCCGAAATAGGACCGATGTATACCAAGTTTGGGTCTCGGGTGTTTAAAAGTTCTGTTTATTTCTCCATTACTGAAGCTCAAAGGAAATCAAGAATTCGTGAGAAGTGATGTACAACAAAGGGTATTGGTGAAATTAAAAAGCATATGAAGGCATTTCCTCAACTTGGTGATCATTTCAAGTTGTACGTGGCGGCCGATAGCCTTACAGCAGGATCGGCCCTTATTTTAAGTTTAAAGGAAAAGATAGGTAGCAGCTACCTTTAGCCGAAAATGTTAAACCCAGAGAAGGGTATTCGGCTGTAGAGAGATTTTGTTCATATATGCGCCACTCGTGGATTAAAGCTTTGGCACTATTTGTTAAAGGCTGAATGCATGGAAATTGTATCTGGAGCGGATGCAAAGACATTTTTATACAGCCGATGTGTAAAGCATCGCCTTTAGCAGAAAAAAATGTTCCAAGAAGTTAAGTTATAGCCGATATTACTTATATCGCCTTTAGTGCAAGAGTGTTCATGACCCGGTAATCCTAGCGTTTTTTCGAATAGTAGGTTTATTGGGGGAAGAGAAAGGTGAAGTGTAGTAAATGAAATGCCGAGTGACATGACACATCGGGATCCAGTCGACTAAAATGACGTCATATATTCGGCAAATGTTCTTCTGAGGGGATGTTACAGTCAAAAGGGATCATTGGAGTCAAGAGATGCAAATAAACATTGCTCAGAAGAGAACAAACTTTATTTGTTCAATTACAAATATGTCCCAGTACAAACTACTTTCGAAGTGCTTTGTTCAAGACAGCCTGAAGACCAGTGATTTCAGCGAAGGGCAACGGCGTAGTCATCATCTTCAAAATTGTCCAGGGGCTCATCTGAGGAGTCGGTTGGTGGAAAAAGATATTTCCCTTAAACCAAGAATTCATTACCGCTGGTACGAGGGGGATCTCAGTGTGCACACCTTAGATGACGACCTAATCTATGTAACCATTTTCAGCGTCAAGGTGCATACCTTCGATAATGGCCCGATCTGTGCGGCCATCCATAGCATCAAGACAGTCATTCTTCGCAGGAAGAGCTGGCGAAGGAAGGAAAATGTGTCAGGCAGGCATGAGCTCGATTGAAAGAAGGGGGTCAAAGTGGGGGTTTCGTTAACCTCTGATGGCGTTGCAGATTTTGTTTGCACTGGAAAGAAAGCAGTAAGTCAAGGATGGATGAACAAGAGAAGCTACCGCAGGGAGGAAAGAAATCAGTTTTTTACCCATAAACACCAGTGAGTTGATGCCTGGCTTCCTCCTGCCCCGCTCCCAGTAGGGTGTCTGCAGTGATTGTTGTTGCCTACCATTATTGGAAGCGCAGGCGAAAGATTTTCTCCCTGGCTTGAGCTTAAAAGCCGAGAAGTAGAAAGTTTGCAAGTCAAATTGATCAATTATAGTCAAGGGGGATGACCTGTCTGAGGTCATATTTCTAAAAGCCATAGCTTGCGCACTGTTAAATCACACGTCGGGCTGGAGTTCTCATAGTCTATAAGCCGTTATTGAGCCGAACCAAGTCTTGCTGACCTGGGGAGCTCGTGGGACCGATAGAATTCGGTTGAAAATGGTTGCTATATGGAGTGTTCACTTTCAGCTGATTATTTAAAGGATTCATATTGCCGATTGACACTAAGGGCAGGAAGCTGAAAAAAGGGGAGAGTCCCGTGAAGAATTTTGTCCTAATGTCATCAGGAATCAAGAGGCTGACAACTTTGGTGACTAATGGTTACTTATGGGGAAGTGACAATCAGCATGATTATCAATGACAGCCGATGTAATGCACATTGCCGTTAAGGTAAAGAGAAAAATCGGTAGCTGGTGCACGAAACAAAACATATGTTGATCTCGAAGGATCAGTCACAGATTGGGTTCAAGAGGACGAACAGAGGATTTTTTATTTACAAAGGGAAAATGCAAGGTTATCAGTTTGTCCACTCCATCCTACGCCTAATCGGAAGAAAGTGATCAAAGGTGTCGGCCAGATCTGTTCCGGCTTCCTTCATATCTTCTACGGAGTGTTCTACTCTATCCTCCAGTTCTTGCTCGCAGACATCGAATCTACGGTAATCAGCGCCAGAATGAATCTTCACGGCGGAGAAGGCGAGCGCCGCGCCGTACCCCATGCCGGCCCTAGAGATGATGGGGAGGATTCGGTTAACTTCATTCACCCGCTTCAGAGGTGTCGTACCCGCTACATTGGCCGTAACGGCGAGCTTGGTAATGGCAGCTTCAAGGGCATGGAGTTTGGCTGCTAGAGCTAAAAGAGGAAGAGTGAATAAAGGTGAAAGAAGAGAATAAGGAAAGAAATGAAGAAAATACTTACCGGTGGCTCATTCCCGAGCAGCGTCATGCTCTCGAGAGATTCGTGTGATCTCCTAATCCTTTCCCTCCAGATCAAATTGAAGATCCGCAAGCTTCCGAGTCAGGTCCTCGGGGAGGTCGTCACTGATTCTCCTAATGAAAACAGCAAAGTAAGAATTACTATTTCATTTTTGAACAATCAAGAGAAGGGAGAAAGGAGCAACCTCCTCTTAGATGTGCTAGAAGCTCCGAACTCGGAGCTATGGCGTCTCGCTTCAGAAGACATCTTCTGGTTGATTGTGGTAACAGGAGAAAAGAGGGTTTTCTGGTTTGGAAACGAAGCAGGGGAGTTCGGAAAGCACGAGCCGGAATAAGAGTGAAAAAGGGGAATTTAAAGAATCTTAGAGGCGCATCGAGAGATGAATCGGCAAGTGCAGCAATTAAGACGTGCGAAGGTGGATGCTTCCGGAGATTCCACGTGTGTGTATGAAAAAGGAATTTTGAAAGAAATATTTGTCCCAAAATTAGGGGGCATGTGTTGACACCAAATTCTTACACGCGCGAGAGTATGACAGGTGGACCCAGCCAGCAAAGAAGGAGGGATTCGACAAGCAATCGGATGGCTATTTGGTCCTCAAGGTTTCGGTGCATGCTTGTGCAGTCGGCTATTTTACAAGACGGTGGTTCCATTCGGGAGATGGATGTTACAAGCAAAGCCGGCTTGCACGAGGAGACACGTAACAATGGAAGACGCCAAAAGGATTAGGAAGTAGGATTTGTATCTTTCCATATTTTATTATATAAATCGTAATCGTTTAGGATTAGTATTTCGTCCTTGGTATAAATATAAACCCTCGATCATTGTAAAATTGTTCACAACCATATCAATACAAACCGGCCCCGTGCCACCTTCGAGTCCTTAGTCGAGTCGTCGAGTTCTTCGAGAGGAATCATCGATCTGTCGACCTCCGTAAGTACCGGCAACCTTGCTATCATGTCTAGTATCATGCGGTGGATTTAGATACGATGCAAGTAGTCTCGTATGTTAAGCTCAGTATCGTGCGGCGGATTTAAGCTTATAACGGGAAGTTTTTGCTTATGCCTTGTATCGTGCGGCGGATTAAGTCATGAGTAAAAATAGTTATCGGCTCTATTAGATTTGGCAGATCCAATAGATTCATTAAGTTATCATGTGTTATATGTTTTATTTATTTAATTCTTGTAACACCTTTTTGCCTAATTTAGATTGATCTTTGTTCGGCCTTGTCGCACGAGTTTGCTTGTGCTCTCTTTTAATCATAAGATCATGATGGCTGAATCAACTTTCAATCTAGAATTGTTATATGTTGTGGGTTCATGCATATCAATTACGGTTAGGCTTTGATGAAACTAGGTGTCCTGCGGCAGATGCAGGTTTTAGATTAGTTTAATCGTGCTTCCTTGTTTGTTCCTTCTTCATGGACCCCAATTCGGCTGGTTTGTCGATCTTGGTTAAGCTTACACGAGTAATTAGCCTTTATATATCTATTCAAATATATGTATGCTTTTAGCTTGTTATAATTAGATTGTATCATGCGGTGGATTCATCTAATTATAAGAAGTGGTGTAAACTTATAGCATGTGGTATCATGCGGTGGATTAGCTTCGCTTGAGTTTATACCTGACCGGTTTACGAAGACTAAACGTGCGACATATTAGTTGGATTAGCCTATGCATGTGTTATTTGAATAGATAAATATTTGCAAGTTACCTATTTATAATTTCTTTAATTTGTCCGAGCATGTCTTTCTTTAGATATGCATTCGGTAGTTAATATGCTTTACATACTCTGTTCTCATACTAGCCGAATGACTTTATAAACGTGCTCTGACAGACAGCTTCTATAGCTGTGTGCCGTCGTGATTGGCTTTCAAAGCCGTACATATGGAACTGTCTGGTTTTATCCGGCATGTTCCAAAGGTATTCTCACAGTTTTCCCCTCTGTTGGTTTTTAGGTCAAACCGACTGGCACGTCTCCGGATTTAGCACATTCCGGGCACCCGATTGAAGCTAGCTTTTCGACTTGCTGTGTGCTTGACGTGAGCTGTCACGTTTTGCGTCAACATCATCCACCCTCTTCCAAGGGTCGTGGGCATCACGGTTTCGATCGAAGCTTTCGGGGGTTGATTTTGAGATCAAAAGGCCAAAGTTTCGAGAGAAATTTTTGAGCTCCCATTCAACCCCCCCCCTCTGGTCGCCTTGCTATTGCATTCTCGGTCCTTCAGGTTTCATGAATTATCAAAACCAGACTAGGGCTTTCAGACGAGCACTTTAAAGATGCTGACCTCCATTAATCAATTAACCGAGACAGACAAAGTGATCGTCTCAGTTAAGCACTGATTAACCGAGGCCTTTGGACTGAGGCAGTTTGAAATACCATCTTAGTTAATAAAACATGTTCGTCTTGAAAAAGATTTTTATAGCAGTGGCTGGAAGGTCCAGGCAAACAAACACGTCTATAATCAGCGGTATACCATCTGGAGTAGGTGGATTTGAAGTTGATGCATTGAATCCAACCTCCATACTTGCGGATGAGATGGTGAATGGCACCGGCAGAGTGAGTGAGAGAAAGGGACTAATTTGGTCACTAGTGGAGGGCGAGGGAGGAAGATAGGAGGGTCGGTTGCCATTTAATAGCTCAGGTAAGAGCAACTCCAGCAGTTTGAGAAATCAACTTGTTATCCTTAATATTTTGTCAAAACCACAAAAAAACCTTCTCCAACATTCAAAACACGTTGCTATCTTTGGCAACTTGGCATCCAGGGGGCTCGCATGCGTATACCTCCGCACGCGAAGATGTTTCGTATCGCCAAAAAATTTTCTGCGACGTCTCCTCTTCAGCTTCGCGGCGCTTCTCCACCGGCTCTCACGACGCTCCTCCTCCAGGCGTCCACCACCGGCCTCGCGACGCTCCTCCTCCGCAGCGCTCCTCCACTGGCCTCGCTGTCTCGTCTCGTCTTCCTAATCTGGGCGCCGCTGGGCTTCCTTCTCGCGGTTGGGGAACAGGGCGCGTCGTCATTCTTCCTCTTCATCCGTTGCTCGTGGAATAGGTTCAGGTTTGTCTTCTCACTGCTCGTGGAACAGGTCTTCACCGTCATTCTTCTTCCTGTACCGCTGCTCGTCTTATTCTTCTACCGCTAGGGCAAGCACGCAGCCGCTGTCGGGCTAGGGTAGGCGGTAGGGATGTCGTTGTTGATCTGGGATACTGCTTGTTGATGGATTGTTGTCTCTAGGGCTGTTGACCATGGAAATTATGGCACCTTCATCTAGATCTTTTTCAGCACTAGTACATTTTGATACAGTACATGGAGCAGCTTCGTTGTTAATTTTTTTTGTAAATTATTGTGTAGATAGATCAAGATGGAAGGAGAAGATGAAAATTTCTTGTCAGACATTCTTCTCGATGGAGAAGTCAGTCATGTTGCTGGATTGGACGACATGGTCATTCCAGTGACTCAAGACACTCAGATTGCTCATGAGGAAGCGCAGGCAAGCCGCAGTACGAAGGGAGAATGGTAAAAAAAATGATTTTAAGGAGGATGAAGTTGTTTGTTTGGCCTAGTTGAATGTTAGCAAAGATTCCATTAACGGGGCTAATCAATCTAAGTCCACATTTTGGGGTAGAGTTCATGCTTACCACGAGGAACACAATAAGAGTAAAATTGTTCGTATAGAGAGTTATGTTATGCATAGGTGGTTATTCAAACGGTAGTCAACGAGTTATGTTCATGTTATGAGGCCATTGGACGTAGGAATCAAAGTGGCTTAACGATCGAAGATAAGGTATGAAAATGTGTTGATTGTTGTACTTGGATTTTTTTTTATTTAACTATGATATATAGATTGAGAATATTTTTTAATCCTTGTACAGATGAACCAAGCAAAAAGATGTTCACGGAATTAGACAAGGACAAAAAGACATTTACTCTTGAGCATTGTTGGGCCATATTGAAAGGAGAAGACAAGTGGAAAGCCAAGATTGTAGAACTCGCCGAGCTGGAGAAACTAGCAAGTAAGAAGAAAAATAAGAGTGCAAGCAAGCAGTTGAGGCCGAGGGATGAAGCAGCAGTCTCAGGTATTCTTCAACAAAAATTTCATCCACTGCACCAAAAAAACCAAAAAACCTACGTAGGCTCTCAAGCATAGTACTTTCGCCAATGCGAATGTACTCATCTGGCGCATCAGCTGGAACCCTATAGGTGAGCATACGCATTGGGACAGTCACCTTTTGAAAGTAACTCAATCCAAGAACATTGGCCATATTTATTTTCTGCACTAAGTAATCATCATGTGCTTTAACGACATTCATTATGCATACGAAAAGCTCCCTAGACATCTTGTACCTCAAGAAAACAACACTACAATTTTTTAAAAAATAATAAAATTGAAGCACATACAACAAATCAATCTAAAGTGGAAGAACAAACTTCGACGAAATATTTCAGGGCCATATGTTGGATTCTCCGCCAAATAGTCTTTGAAACATCCTTTTGTGCCCGTCTTCTCTATCACGGTAAACAACTCTACGACCTGGGATGGAGCCACCGTGTTTTTTAAAAAAAAAATGGAGAAGGTTTCCACAATTTCAGCAGCGGCAAACATACAATAGTCATCATCATCGGATGATGAATCATCCAATTGGTTTCGAAGACGGGATCTCTTCCTAGGCATGATTTCTGAACGACAAGGGTTCTTGAATTAACAATGGTCGGCTTGTTGTAGATGATAGCCAGTCCGAGTAGATGAACGTCAAGGAGGATGAGCGCCACGTACCTGATGGGTGGAGAAGATGCCAGCCTTGGAACCTCGGACGCCGTTGGAGATCGATTGGAGGCGAGATGACGAGGACGCCCTGGCCCCGGCTTCTGGAGGACAGCGAAACGCTCGTGGCCTGAACTGCGGCGCCTTCAGGCCTGACCTGCGGCTTCTGGATGTCATGGCCTGAACACGGTCGCGACCTGGACCGTTGTGTGGCAGTAGTCGCGGCGAGGGGGGTCGCGACCTGGACTATCGCGGCAGGGGAGAAATAACTCGCGACGAGGACCGCCCGGTTGGATTTCATCATACTATGTGGGTCTGTTTTTTTAATTTTACCAAGTTAGAATAGCAAACTATGGAGAAGTTCTTTTTTCCACTTACTATATAATTTAGCACCTTGCTAAATCACAAGATATATCAAGTAAATTTTACCAAACTGCTGGAATTGGAACTTAAATTCATTCTTCCACCAACCATTTGGGCTCCAAAACTCCTGCCAAAACCAACCTGGACGCCACGTACACTAGACCACCACGTGGGTTACAAAACAAAAACGAAGGGGCATGGACTTGGGATGCGCCACTAAATAAGATTATGGACCACAAAAAACCACTTTTAAAGTTAATGGATCTAAGTGAAACTAGAGTGGAAATTGATGGATCATATCCCTAACGCATTTAACTCATATATAAGAAAACAGGGTCCTCAAAACTATAAGGAGCCTCAAATTCTAAGTAGAAGTAGGGGTCATGGTTTTTTGAGGGAGGGGGGCATTGCTTTAGGTGCTCTCTAATAAACCTACTAAATAGAGTGGGGCACTGTAACAATTAGACAGATTGAGCCAAGCACTTTGTTAACCCTTTTTACCTCTCGCAAATTTAATTAACAAATATCATAACAAAGGCCTACAGAAGAAACAATCTCAAGTGTTTGACAGCTATACAATGAGCGTTACTGTTAGAAGCGAAATTGACGACTACTCACTCTATATTTCAAACTATAAAATATTTTGGCTTTTTCTATAGATATGCTTTTATAATGTATCTAGAGATAGTGTATATCTATATCCATAGTAAAAGCTCCGTATCTTGAAAAGACAAAACCTATATTTTAGTTGTTGCTGCACTGGTACGAAATCTCTTGTATACGGAGTACGTACCGTCGTTACTACATCCATGAAACGGCAGCAGGAAAGAAGGGAAAAAGGCGTATACGCATAGTACGCATCAGATGCTGCTCTTTGGATTGTGTGGGTGCACAGCAGAGTACATATATATATACACCTTGTAGTGTGGGGCACATCTCTACACTGCACATTGTGTTGAGCACACTACAGAATCATACTGCCATGGTGACCTTCAAGGCACACCGGAGCAATCCTGAGCTGGTGATGCCGGCGTCACCAACACCTCAAGGGAGCAAGACCCTCTCCGATGTCGATAGCCAGTTTCCCCTGTGGTTCTACGCCACGGCGATCGAGTTCTTCCGCCCCCGTGGCCACGCTGTTGACGGCCACGAGACGACCCCGGTGGTGGCCGACGTCGCCGAGGCCATCAGGGAGGCCCTGGCCAAGGCTCTGGTGTACTACTACCCGATTGCCGGCCGTCTCACGGAGGTCTCCAAAGGGAAGCTGGCGGTGGAGTGCACCGGAGAAGGAGTGGTGTTCGTGGAGGCCCATGCCGATGTGCGGCTAGATGAGCTTGGTGAGCCGCTGGTGCCGCCATACCCTTTGCATCGACGAGCTCATATGCGACATCGGCGACGCCAAGGACGTCGTTGGCAGGCCTCTGATGTTCATGCAAGTAAGTCCCCAGCACCACACCATACTTAAATAATCGTTGCTATTTTGCTATTGTTTTGGAGTAGATACGTGCTACATGGAAGCTGAAACTGTAGCTTATTTTTCAATCAGAATCATGGTCGTTGATGCAATGAGTCTTTGCAGGTGACGAGGTTCAAATGCGGCGGATTTGCCATGGGCGTCAGCATATGCCACAACATGGCTGACGCCTTCGGCGTCACCCAGTTCCTCAAGTGCGTAACCGATCTCTCACGAGGCCACCAGCACCCGGCCGTTCTTCCGGTGTGGGACAGAGAGCTTTTGATGGCGCGCGACCCACCGGACTTCACAGGCCTGCCCTTCGTCGTGGAGTCGGGCGAGCCATCGCCGCCGGTCCAGCCTATAGCCATGGACAAGATGGTCGGTGACTACTTCCTCTTCGGCCCGAGAGAGATCGCCGCCCTGCGAAGCCAGGTGACCGAGCCGGCCACGGACTTCGAGCTCATCACGGCCGCCATGTGGATGTGCCGAGCAGAAGCTATAGCTCTTGTTCTTGGGTGCTGCGGGAGCGCCGGCGGCCAGCAGCAGCAGCGTGCGTCGTCGTCCCTGCTGATCACCACGAACGTTCGAGGGAAAGCGACGCTGACCCCGCCCCTCCCGCGCGGGTACTACGGCAACGGGTTCGTCTTCGTGGAGGCGGAGCTGCGCGGGGCGGCGGCGGCGGCGGGCAGCTGCTCGCTCGGCGGCACGGTCGAGCTCGTGCAGAAGGCCAAGCGTGGCATGACGGAGGAGTACGTGAGGTCGACGGTGGATCTGTTCTCGGTCGGCGGGGCGCCGCCGTACGCGCAGGGGTGGACGTTCGTGGTGTCCGACATAACGCGGATCGGGGAGGACGACCTGGACCTGGGGTGGGCCGAGCGGGTGGCCGGCGGCGTGCCCATTGTCGGAGACGACCACGGCACCAAGCTGGTGAGCTACCAGATGAGGTGCAAGAACGCAGACGGTGACGACTGCGTGGTGGCCTCCATGTACTTACCAGAGCCGGTCATGGACAAGTTCAAGGACAAGATCCACATCTTATTAGCAACTTGAAAGCTACCGAGTAGCGACTTGAAACAAAATAATAATGTAACTCCTTACCATATGTATGGTATCGGTAATAATATATGCATCTCGATGAGGCTTTTAATTAGATTGATATGTAGTATATAATTTTCTAAGAGTACGTAACTATCCCGAGGTCTTGTTCGGCAGCTGGGTATTCAATCCAGAAGAACAATCAATCCAGGTCTGGAAATAGTGGATCCACTTGTTGTCACTCATTTCAGACCTGGGTTAATTCCTAAGTAGAACCAATTCAGACGTCGGTTTGACAGGGATCGATCCAGGACATTTGACAGCATGTACACATATCCAAGCATTTAACTAACACAACAGAATAGATCAAGCTTGAAACAATAGCGATAATAACAATGCTGCTGGCAGCATGTGCACATATCCAAGTCTCTCGTCATGCTCATACATGCTACAATCCAAGATGATGAAATTACAAATCCAAAGCATAATTTAAACCAATAGATAACTCATCTAAGCTAGTCAAGTGAACAAGCACTTTGTCCAATCAAGTGTTTCTTGATCATTGCCTCATTTGCCTCCCTAAAAATGACAAGAAGTATTTTTTACAAATTACTAAATAGCTGACAATATGAAAATAACTGTGACAATATAGTCGGCCAAACCATAATTTTTTTTACAAAAATGATTGCAGTCCAAATCCTCTTACTAGAAACTTAGATATCAAAATATTCTCATCTCTAAGGGTTGCATAGAACTAGAAAGTATTTCTTCTTTCAGGTTTCTTAATCGTTCTTCCAATAGCTATTTGTTGACGCAAAAAGTGACACCACCTTGCGTCAGGACACACAGCAAGCCGAACGAGGCTAGCTTCAATCAGGTGCCCGGAGTGTGCTGAATCCGGAGACGTGCCAGTGGGTTTGACCTGAAAACCAACAAGGGATAAAACGTGAGAATACCTCTGGAACATGCTGGGTAAAACCAGACAGTTCCATATGTACGGCTTTGAAAGCCAATCGTGACGGCACATAGCTACAGAAGCTATCTGTCAGAGCATGTTTACAAAGCTATTCGGCAAGTATGAGAACAGAGTGTATAAAGCATATTAGTTGTCGAATGCAAAAGAAAGACATGCTTGAACGAGTCAAAGATATTATAAACAGGCAACTTGCAAGAATAGATCTATCCAAATAATACATGCATAGGCCAATCCAACTAATCTGCCGCACGTTTAGTCTTCAAAAACCCGTCAAGCATAAACTTAAGCAAAGCTAATCCACCGCATGATACCACTTGCTATAAGTCTATACCACTTCTTATAATTAGATCAATCCACCGCATGATACAATCTAATTATAACAAGCTAAAAGCATGCATATATTTGAATAGATCTATAAAAGCTCGTTACTCGTGTAAGCATAACCAAAATCGGCAAACTAACCGAATTGGGGTCCATGAGGAAGGAACATACAAGCAAGCATGATCAAACTAATCTAAAACCTGCATCTGCCGCACGACACCCAGTTCTATCAAAGCACAAACATGATTGACATGTATGAACCCGCAACATGTAACAACCTAGATTGAAAGTTGATCCGGCCATCATGGTCTTATGATTAGCAAAGCACAAGCGAACTTGTGAAACGAGGCCGAATAGAGATCAATCTAGATTGGGCAAAAGAGTGTTACATGAATTAGATAAATAAAACACATAACACATGATAGCTTAATGAATCTACTAGATCTGCCAAATCTAATAGAGCCGATAACTATTTTTACTCATGTCTTAATCCGCCGCACGATACAAGGCACGAGCAAAAACTTCCCGTCATAAGCTTAAATCCGCTGCACGATACTAAGCTTAACATACGAGACTACTTGCATCATGTCTAAATCCACCGCATGATACTAGATATGATAACAAGGTTACCGGTACTTACGGAGGTCGACGGATCGATGTTTCCTCTCGAAGAACTCGACGACACGACTTAGGGACTCGAAGATGGCACGGGGCCGGTTTGTATTGATGTGGTTGTGAACAATTTTACAATGGTCGAGGGCTTATATTTATACTCTGGACGAAACACGAGTCCTAGACGATTACGATTTACAATGATAAAATATGGAAAGATACGAAATCTATTCCTAATCTTTTCGGCATCTTTCACAGCCATATGCCTTCTCATGCAAGTCGGCTTCATCTGCAACATCCATTTCCCGAATGGAACCACCTCTCTGCAAGATAGCCGACCGCACAGACATTCATCGAAATCTTGAGGACCAAATAGCCGTCTGATTGCTTGCCGAATCCTTTCTTCTCTGCTGGCTGGACCCATCTGTCATATCCTCATGCGTGCGAAATTCTGGTGTTAACACATGCCCCCTAATTTTGGGATAAATATTTATTCCAAAATTCCTATTTATCGTGGAACCTCCGAAAGCGTCCGCCTTCATATGCTATAATTACTATACCTGCCGACTCATCTCCCAATGCATCCTCTGGGATTCTTTAAAACCCTCTTTCGCCCTGTTTCGACTTGTGCACTCTGAACTCCTCTGCTCAGACTCAAAAACCCTCTTTTCTCTTGTCATATCTTACTCTGGAGGATGTCTTCTGCAGCGAGTCGCCATAGTTCCGAGCTTGGTGCTTCTAGCACCTCCAAGAGGAGGTTATTCTTTTCTTTCTTTCGTCTCGAAATGAAGCAGTTGTCCTTACCTCACCATTTTCATTAGAAGGACCGGAGACGACCTCCCCGAGGTCTTGATTCAGAAGATTGCAGATCTTCAATCCAATTCGGAGAGGAAGGATCAGGAGATCAACCAAATCTCTCGAGAGCACGATGTCACCCGGGAACGGGCTACCGGTAAGCATCCCTTCATCATCTTCCTTTTTATTTTCCCTTTCTGCTCTTACCGACTCTTCCTCCTCTTTAGCTCTGGAGACCAAGCTTCAATCTCTCGAAGCAGCTATTGCTAACCTCGCCGTCACGGCCAACGTACCGGGTACGACAACTCTGAGGTGGGTAAATGAAGTCAACCGAGTCCTCCCTGACATTTCTAGAGTTGGTATGGGATATGGCGCAGCACTCGCCTTCAACGCGGTACGGATTCACTCTGGAGCCGATTATCGTAATTTCGACATCTGCGAGCGAGGGCTAGAATACAGGGTGGCTCATTCTGTCGATAATATGAAAGAAGCTGGAACAGATCTGGCTGATTCCTTCGACTTTGATCTCCCAATTAGAAATAGGATAGAATGGACGAACTGATCTCCCACTGTAATTTATTTTGTAAATAAGAAGTTCCTCTGTCCGTCTTTTTGAAATCAATCTGTGATTGATCCCTCGAGATCAATGTATGCTCTGTTTTTTGCGCATCGATCATTAACCTCTCATTTTATTCTAGCGGCGATGTTTACCACATTGGCTATTGCTGACAATCGCATTAGATACCTTTGTCTCGTAGGCAATTGTTGTAATCGGTCATTTTGGATCCAAAGCATCCGATCTTTCCCTCAGCTTCCCGATCCATGATGACAGCAAGGTAGTATTTTTTAAGGGATTTTCCGGTTTTCAGTTTTCCACTTTCAACTCTGATCGGTAACGTGAGCTCCCAAATTATTAGTTAAAATCGAACAACTCTTAGCCGAATCCTATCGGCTTTCTGATTCTGGAGTCATGACCTCTTCCAATCGTCAAAAATCCGGCCTGGCCCAATAACGGCCCATAAGCCGTGAAAACCCTACTTCGATGCTTGATCCTCCAGTGTGCAAGTCATGGTTCTATAGATATGACCTTATACAAGCTGTCACTCTTACCCCTAGTCAAATAGTTTAATTCGCAAAGATTTTCATTTCTCGGCTTCTAGCTCAAGCCAGAGAGAAAATTTCTTGCTTGCGTTTCCATTAATGATAGGCAAAGGTGACCACGGCAGGCACCCTGACGGAGATGAAGCAGGAGGAAGTCGAGCATTAACTCACTGGTGCCATAGGTAAAAGACTAGCCCTCTGCCCCCTTGCGATAGTTCTTCTTGCTCATCCTTCCCTGATCCGTCGTCCTTCTTAGGGTGGGGTCTTCATCCAGCCAAGCTCGAGTTCCCCTTCCAGAAACGGTAACTCCAATAACTTCTCAATCCTTTCCCTAAGCCATCAGATTTGAATTTGACGATTCGATTTAGCGGACTCATCTGGATGCTCTTCGATACCGCGAGGAAAAGGATAAGGCCTAAAAGGAACTGGAAAATGCATCCAAGAAGCATAGTATCGAGAAGGCTGAGTGGGAAGACCAACGAAAACAACTCTGCAACATCATCATAGGTTAGCAGATCTTCGGTCCTCTTCTTCTGGTTGAGTTCGCCTTACTTGACGCATCCCTTCTTTTGTTAGCCCTTTCTGCAGAGAATGACCGTTTGAAAATAGCAGCGAACAAAATTGCCCTCAAAGTGAATGCTCATGGGGACTCAGCCGAAGCCCGTCTCGACGCCATGGATGTTCGCATAGATCAGGCCATCATCCAAGGTGTGCACGCCGGGGTTTCCCTCGGGCTATCAGCAATGAGTTCTTGGACCAAAGAAGATTACTCCTTCCTACCAGTTGGCTTCGCAAGCGGGGATCCGGATGAATCTGAAGATCTCGAGATCTATGATAACCATGTCGCTGCCATTGCCGAGATTACTGACCCGCAATCCATTGTGAACAAATTATTTCAAGGGTAGTTTGTATTAGGATAAATCTGTGAATGAAGCTTGTAACATATGAAACTTGTTCCCCTCTGAATAGTGTCTATCTGCATCTTCGACTATCTTAGTGATTTTTTCCGATTGCAGCATTTCTTCAAAGAAAAACGTTTCCGAACGCATGACGTCATCTTAGCCAATTAGATCTCATTTTCGATGTGTCATGTCACTCGACATCTTATTTACTGCACTTCACCTTTCTCCTCCCCCAATAAACCTACCGGGATATAAACACTCTTGCACTAAAGGCGATATAAGTAATATCGGCTATGACTTGAACTCTTGGAACATTTTTTTTTGCTAAAGGCGATGTTTCACATCGGCTGTATATAAGTATTCCTCAAGTTACATAATTTCCATGCGTTCGGCTTTCAACAAGTAGTGCCGAAGCTTGATCCACGAGTGACAAAATTTCTTTACAGCCAAATACCCTCTCTGGGTCTAACATTTTCGGCTAAAGCTAGCTGCTATTTATCTCTAAAATTTTAAAATAAGGGCCGATCCTATTGCAAGGCTATCGGCCACCATGTACAACTTGAAATAATCACCAAGTTGTGGAAGTGCCTTCATACTTTCCAAGACCCTCTGTTGTACGTCACCTTACGTGAACTCTCGTTCTTCCCTTAGCTTTGGCAATGGAGAAACAAGTAGAACCCTCTCAAAAGTTCGTTAACTTCAAAACCCAGACTTGCATACATTGGTCCTATCTCGGCTTCATTATCAACATTTTATTCCTTGTCAACCGACACGAAATTTGGCCTCAATCTTTCTCCATCACCATTAGTTGGATTATCTATTCAAAAATTGCTCTGAGAGCCGATTGTCTGAATCGGCTGTTGGTCCTCATTGAAAACGTTTACAGGACCTGCTTCCCAAGTTCTTCCAGAAAAACACTCAACGCCATCATATTCCCAGTAGATAGGTTCTGTATTAGCAATACTTACTGAATCATCAGCATGGACGATTTCGATGTCATCTCCGATCCACTGGATGAGGAACTGATGCATAGTTGACGGCACACAGCAGTTTGCATGTATCCAATCTCTTCCCAATAGCAAACTGTATGCCCCCTTGCCATCAATGACGAAAAAGGCAGTGATCAAGGTCTTAGTCCCGATCGTCAACTCAACATGGACTGCCCCCCGAGTATCAGAAGAATTGCCAGCAAAGTCTCTCAACACCATGTCGGTCCTCAGCAAGTCTTCACTTGTCATCCCAAGTTTTCTGAAGGTGGTATACGGCATGATATTTATGGCAGCTCCTCCATCAATGAACATCTTAGTCAATGGCTTGCCATTAACATAGCCTCTCATATACAATGGCTTCAGGTGTCGATGCTTAGCTAGTTTATCGAATACTGCACTTTGAGCCAAGACAAGATGAGCCAATAACTCTTGGAATTCATCTTCATCAAAATATGAATACACTTCGTCTTGGACATCCTGTTCTTCGGGAGCTATAAATTCTGATGGAAGAAAGAAAGCCATGCATGCGTCAGCCGAACGATCACCCCCATCCGGCTTCTCTTTAGGGCGCCAAACTCGCTTTACTTTGGCATTTGCTTGTTCTAACTCTCTATTTCTTAGGCGCTGCACCCTCATTTTCTGGCTTTTCCTCAGTCCTGGTGGACACCACTGTCCTCTCTGCCAGACATACTCGCGGTACTCTTCTTCTTCAGTGTGAGCCCAACTTTGATCGGCAAATCCTCTTTCCTGCCGATCTTCGGAATTATTCATTTTTACGGGCCGATCGTCTTCAGGGATTCGTGCCCCAAGCCTCTCATAGACAGATCGGCGGTTGACTCGAGACTGCCTATACTCGGAGTACTGATTACTGCATTCAGGGCAGTTATTCTTAACAGGCAGCTTCAAGCCTTCGTTCCAACAATACTGGAAGAACGAGCATTCCCAATGAGACTGTTCCTGTTCCCTCGTATCTTCTCGTTCTTCCCGGTACATCTCTTCTTCGTACCTTCGTTGTTTCTTCTGGAACTCCCGTTCTTCATAAAGTCTCTGCCTCTGGTACCGTTCCTGTTCCCGACGCCATTTATTCAACAAGATGCGCGTCGTGACCCTGGGTCTGGAAGTTTCACTCGTCTCAGTTCGGCTATTTTGGAACCGAACCCTCTGCTGAAGCTCTCTCTTCGTGATCTGCCGATTAGGGTCAACGGCACCAGCTTCCCTTGCTCTATCAGAGGTTAAAACTTTCATTTTGCTCTTATCCCTGGGATCAGCTGCGTTGATCATGTTAACAGAGAAAGACACAGTATTCTGTCCAAAAGGGCTACCATCAATTTTTATCTTCCCATCAAACCTCAGATGCCCGTCCTGGATAGCTTTCTGGATCCGCATTCTGAACACTCGGCAATCGTTTATGGAGTGGGATCTAGTATTGTGAAAACCACAATATTTTTTGTCCTTGACCTCTTCAGGATGTAGCATAGGATGACCTTCCGGCAACTTGATGCGTCCTTCCTTCAACAAGTACTCAAATAATTTATCTAATTTGGAAACATCAAAGTCATAAGTACCTTTCTGCTGCCTCAGCCATCGCTGGTTGACTTGAGTTGGTTCTTTATCCCAGACTATCTCGGCTGCAGCTATTTTATCTTCATCATCGTACTCAGCTGCTTCTTCTAGGAAGGCTTGATACATCTTGGCAGCCACATCACCCTTCTGGAACTAATTATTCCTCTTGAACCCCTGGACTTGATTACTCATCGTCGCCAGCCTTTGTGATAACTGCCCGAGGTCATCAAACTCCATGCCGAATAGCCTCTCTTTGATACTCGGCAACATGCCAGATATGGCTATCTCCGGCAGTTGATCATCCGGCAAATTCAGAGAATAGCAAAGATTCTTGGTTTCCCTGAATCCGCGCAGATATTCTTGTGGCGTCTCGCCAGGTTTCATCCTCAGGCTCATGAGATCGACCAACTTTTTCTCACTGGTACCCGTAAAGAAATACGAATGGAATTTCTGCTCCAGCTCCGCCCATGTATTGATAGAATTTGCTGGCAGAGAAGAAAACCACGAGAAGGCTGGCCCTGTTAATGACAACGGGAAATACCGAATCCTCCAAGCCTCATCTGTAGATGCTTCTCCGAGTTGCATCAAGTAGCGGCCGATGTGTTCTATAGTACTGGTGTCATCCTGGCCTAAACACTTGGTGAAATCAGTAGGAGGTTTCACCCTTGGAGGAAGAGCTACCCGATTGTACCACTCTGGATAGGGGGGCTTGTATGTGTAAGTTTGATTCTTAGGTTTCAGGCCGAATTGATTTTGCATCATATCAGCCATCTTATGCATGATGAGGTCAACATTCGGATCAGGAGCTGCTTGTGCCTGCCCCCCAGGATGTAGCCCTGCCGAACTCTTATAGCCTGGATTTGGAAGAGCATTAATTGAGCTATAATCGATGAACTCATGATATCTGTCTCCAAACATATTCTTCTGCATCCTGTTCGCTGCAGGAGACACTTTAGAAGCAGATTGCGGGATATTCCCTGTCGTGCCGAATGCGAGCTGGCCATAGGTCTGAGGAGGTTGCTGCGTCTCATGAAGAACCATCCCACCTGTGCTTGGGCCAGCTCCGCCCTCTCCTGCGACCCTTTGTCGTTGAGGTACTGGGAACAACAACGGTCCCTGCATCGGACCAACAGTTTCCTCAAAGCATTTATCCACGGCTGGACTGAAAGCATTGACCATGATAGCGCGAAAAGTGGTCAGGAAAGCCGACTGATGATTGGTTACAGCTTCTGATACAACCTTATGCATTATTTTAGTCATCTTCCGAATAGCTTCTTCTTCATTGGGGATATCAGGTTGATGGTGAGGAAAAATCTTTGGGAGCCCCTGCTTCTGGAAGACCCTGCCGCTCTTGTTCTTGGAGAAAGACGCCAGACACTTGCGCTGGAATTCATCGCAGGCCTGCTGTACCAAGCTTTTTGACTCTAGCGGCAAGTCATCCATGATCACATCCAGAACTTGATCATCGCTGATCTCAGGCATCTTGTCCCACCAGGCGTGCCAAAAAGTGTGTTGACGCAAAAAGTGACACCTTGCATCAGGACACACAGCAAGCCGAACGAGGCTAGCTTCAATCAGGTGCCCGGAGTGTGCTGAATCCGGAGACGTGCCAGTGGGTTTGACCTAAAAACCAACAAGGGATAAAACGTGAGAATACCTCTGGAACATGCTGGGTAAAACCAGACAGTTCCATATGTACGGCTTCGAAAGCCAATCGTGACGGCACATAGCTACAGAAGCTGTCTGTCAGAGCATGTTTACAAAGCTATTCGGCAAGTATGAGAACAGAGTGTATGAAGCATATTAGCTGTCGAATGCAAAAGAAAGACATGCTTGAATGAGTCAAAGATATTATAAACAGGCAACTTGCAAGAATAGATCTATCCAAATAATACATGCATAGGCCAATCCAACTAATCTGCCGCACGTTTAGTCTTCAAAAACCCGTCAAGCATAAACTTAAGCAAAGCTAATCCACCGCATGATACCACTTGATATAAGTCCATACCACTTCTTATAATTAGATCAATCCACCGCATGATACAATCTAATTATAACAAGCTAAAAGCATGCATATATTTGAATAGATCTATAAAAGCTCGTTACTCGTGTAAGCATAACCAAAATCGGCAAACTATCCGAATTGGGGTCCATGAGGAAGGAACATACAAGCACGCATGATCAAACTAATCTAAAACCTGCATCTGTCGCATGACACCCAGTTCTATCAAAGCACAAACATGATTGACATGTATGAACTCGCAACATATAACAACCTAGATTGAAAGCTGATCCGGCCATCATGGTCTTATGATTAGCAAAGCACAAGCGAACTTGTGAAACGAGGCCGAATAGAGATCAATCTAGATTGGGCAAAAGAGTGTTACAGGAATTAGATAAATAAAACACATAACACATGATAGCTTAATGAATCTACTAGATCTGCCAAATCTAATAGAGCCGATAACTATTTTTACTCATGTCTTAATCCACTGCACGATACAAGGCACGAGCAAAAACTTCCCGTCATAAGCTTAAATCCGCCGCACAATACTAAGCTTAACATACGAGACTACTTGCATCATATCTAAATCCACCGCATGATACTAGACACGATAACAAGGTTGTCGGTACTTACGGAGGTCGACGGATCGATGTTTCCTCTCGAAGAACTCGATGACACGACTTAGGGACTCGAAGATGGCACGGGGCCAATTTGTATTGATGTGGTTGTGAACAATTTTACAATGGTCGAGGGCTTATATTTATACCCTGGACGAAACACGAGTCCTAGACGATTACGATTTACAATGATAAAATATGGAAAGATACGAAATCTATTCCTAATCTTTTCGGCATCTTTCACAGCCATATGCCTTCCCATGCAAGCCGGCTTCATCTGCAACATCCATTTCCTGAATGGAACCACCTCTCTGCAAGATAGCCGACCGCACAGACATTCATCGAAATCTTGAGGACCAAATAGCCATCTGATTGCTTGCCGAATCCTTTCTTCTCTGCTGGCTGGACCCATCTGTCATATCCTCATGCGTGCGAAATTCTGGTGTTAACACTATTATTTCAGGTTTCAAGGATGCATTTTGCATTATTATGAGGAATTATCTAATACGGTACACCTAAGGTTATGTGACTGTTAAGGTGTGAACACAAGGTAGATATGTGCCCTTATGGTTCGTCCTTATGATGAGTGATTGATCAACGGACTCACGGGTTGGCGTGAGTGTAACATGTCTCTTGGTTGTGTTGGTGTGCAGGTGTGGAGCTCGAAGGCAATGGTCGATAGTGAGGTAAAGGTCAAGTAGAGACGTGTCGTGCCGATGGACCGGGAGTGGCGAAGGGCGGATGTGAGGTTTGGACCGAGGTATCAGGAGGCTGGAGGACCAGTTGCTGTAGCTGACACTTGGCGGCAACAAGCAAGAGTACATGAGGATATCGGCGGCATCGGTCGAGTCAAGACGAAAGACAATTGTGTCATGGCACTTGGCGGAGGCCGGACACGAGCTTGCATAGAGATGCAAGTGCCATCGGTCGAGTCATAGAGGAAGGCAAAGGCGTCGTGCTTGGCGGAGGCTGGACATGCATCGATATCGGTGTCGGCAATGGGGCGTTGTTGACATCTCTTAGCATCACTTCAGATAACGACGCTAGAAATGTGGGTAGACAAATCTTAACGTCATCACCTTTAAAGCTAGGTTGTCATCACTAGCAGCAACGCTAGAGACATGGTTGTATTTATGATCATGCCCTTATAAAATATGAAATGAGATTATCCGCAAATGCACAGATAAAATACACCTATTGTACCATTTCACCTAGGAGAGTTCCAAGGTATCGTTATTTATATTATGCCTATACTTCTAACTCTCAAGAGAATCACATGAGATAAATTTTTACAGACTATAACACACACATGTATGATTATGATAAGAGTTTTACTAGATCTTCTCAACACAGGAATCAATCATAACAGATATAAGATAAATAAGATAAGATAAATAGAACAGGATAAACTGAAAAGAGTTCCACAAAGCATTTTCCATCCAGGGTGTTATCATAACTAAAACTAGAAAGAGGTAGATTAACTTCCTAATATAGTTCTAACTATAGTCATAAACTACATCAATTAGTGCAATTATGTTTAGCAATCATGGTTAGAATAACTTATATTTATACGTAGAAGACATCACGCATGGAGGATCAGATTCAGAGTCTATCCCCTTTGGGTGACTATGTCTTACTTGGTCTATATTCGGGGAGTGGACTACAGAGAATCAACGAGGCTATAAGAGTCACCTTTCCGAACTACCACTAGTTGGCCCGGAATATAGGGTGCATTCGCAGGTAAACAACGTTTAAGCACCATGCTTACACAATGTTGACCACTCACCCCTTGATCATCAGAATGAGCGCTATACGAACAAGAGCATAAACATAAAGATACCCTAGCTATACTAGACATATAATCAAAGTAGACAATGAACATTATAATCATGAACACAAAATAGTAACAAATCATATCAAGTATCAACTAGAACAAGAACTAGAAGATAAATAAGAACTAGAAGAACAATTAGAATTAGATTAGAGAACACAATGATAAACTAGAAGAACTATGGGGATATTACCTCTGTATACCCCCATAGACCTACTTGGGCCTGTTGTCAAGGACGGCCCAGCTAGAAGGCCCTGCGGCTCGCGACCAGGTCGTCGTGACCATCAGGGACTCTCTCGAAGCCTTGCTCGCCAAGGAAGATCCTAGAAGATAGATCCGAATTCCTTGCCTTGAGGAACCGTTTGTAATCTGTTAGGAACTATAACCCTGCTCCCCAGCTATATAAGGCGAGTAGGGACCCCCGCCAATCCCAGATTGGATCGCATCTCACTAGATAATCCAGACACCAAAACACAAGACGTAGGATATTACGACGACTTGCCGACCTGAACCTGTCTAAATCGCTCTCCCGTCCCTATGTTAACACTCGAGTAGAGGTCTCGCACGCCCCCTCAAACTAATCTACTACCTTGGGCATTCCCCTCGGTATACTGTTGACCATCTTTCGTTGACAGTTGGCGCGCCAGGTAGGGGGTGTGTGCTACGACACCATGATCTGCCAAGCGGTCACTTTCCCTAGTTCCATGATCCTCCCCGAGCCCGGCACCACTTTTCAGATCGGATCTATGATCTAGACTGTCGGCGACACCATCCTTGCTCCGGAGATCATGGGATCTGCGCAGCTGCCTGCGTCGGACGCCTCGCTGTCCACCCATCATGCCATCGCGCCAGCGCCATATGCGCCACGATCCATCCGCTGCGATGACCTGGTCGAGGCCATCGATCGGGCCAACAAGAGGATCACCGACTACATCAACATCGTCGAGACGGCTCATTGGCCTGGCCTTTGCTCGTCGCCGCCTTCACTCGTTGTCGACCGGGCTCATCACCGCCTTCGCTCGTCGCCGACCAGGCTCGTCGCCGCCTTTGCTCGTCATCGACTGGGCTCATCGTCTCCTTCCCTCATCGTCGACCGGGCTCCTCGCCGCCTTCACTCGTCGTCGACTAGGCTCATCGCCACCTTCACTCATTGCCGCCTTCGCTCCTCGTCGACTAGGCTCGTCGTCGCCCTCCCTCATCGCCGTGTTCGCTTGTCGCCGACCAGACTTGTCACCGCCTTTGCTCGTCATCGACCAGGCTCATCGCCGCCTTCGATCGTCGTCGTCGCCTTCACTCATTACTGCATTCGCTCGTCGCCGCCTTCACTCGTCGCCGCCTTCGCTTGTTGTTGACTAGGCTCGTCGCTGCCTTCGCTCGTCGCCGACCCGGCTCATCGCCGCCTTCGCTCGTCATCAACCAGGCTCGTCGCCGACTAGGCTCGTCATCGCCTTCGCTCGTCGTCGCCTTCGCTCATCGCCGCCTTCGCTCGTCGCCATCATCAGGATCATCGCCAGCAAAATCATCGTACGCCGTCATCAGGATCATCATCGGCAACATCGTCGTACGCCGTCAGGAGTGTCCAACATATGACCCACCCACCGCCCAAGATCGGATCTACATCCGGCTCCTCACTTCGCTCCATGGCTCGCCAAACGCACTTCATCATCGATCTCCATGCCCTACGACGTTCACCTTTCAGTACTAGGCGCTCTGATGACTCTTCGACCAGGTTGAGCTCTTCAGCTCCGACCAGACGTTCACCGACCTCTCCAAATGATTCGCCAACCTCTCCAAGCAGCCTAGCTAATGCCGAAGAAGCCTCAGAGCCAGGGTTGTCACCTTCATACACGTGCATGAGCGCCTGCCCTCTGTGTTATGGTGGCCAGCAGTCCTCCCGAGAGACGTCTTGCCCTCTCTATGCGTGCATGAGCGTCTGCCCTCTGCGCTACGAAGGAAAGGCTAAGCTCGGGCTGAGACCTCTAAGGCTATATGCCTAGTGTCTGTATACGCGCTATCCACGTGCTCGAAATATGATCTCCAAATAGTCTTCATTCGCCTAAGTCACGCCTCGATCGAACCTCTTGGAGAGTGGCCCTGTCTCTAGTACCTCCCTACGCGTGCACGAGCGTCTGCCCTCTGCATTACGGGATGCCAGCAGCGCCTCCTTAGGGACTCCTATGACTCCTACTCATACACGGGCTCCGCACTCTACGATATGGATCATGGGATACCCAAGGCCAAACTATTCATCGCTTTGGCTCACGACTGAGTGGCCTGCGGCAAAATACAAGTCGACGTCAGCAACAAGGGCCTATGTGGCCGCCTCCGCCTTCGTTTCTAGATGCTCCATGTCGGCTTCCAAATCTCGGGGACTTCGTCAAGCTGCAGTCATTTTTTGCCACTGGTTTTCTCCATATTTTATTTGTACATCATTATGTACTGCTGTTCTCCATATTTATTTATCAGGGACGCGGTTCAGTCAATGAGTTTCTTATGCTTGGGGACTGGATCACTCATGAAGAAGATCGTTGCCGATCAGGTTTATCAACTCGGCCTTCGCCTGTGGCCAAACAGGTTCATCGACCTGGCCTTCGTTCGTCGCCGACCAGGCTCAGGGACTTCTCCTTCGCTCTTCGCCGACAAGACTTCGCCTTCGTTCATCGCTGACCAGGCTCGGGGACTTCACCTTTGCTCGTAGCCGACCAGACTTTACCTTCGTTCATCGCCGACTAGGCGCGGGGACTTCGCCTTCGCTCGTCGCCGACCAAGCTCGTGGACTTCGTCTTCTCTCATTATTGACCAGGCTCATTGCCGCCTTCACTCGTCGCCGCCTTCGCTCGTCACCGACTGGGCTCGTCGCCGCCTTTGCTCATCGTCACCTTCGCTCGTCATCTCCTTCACTTTGTTGCTGCCTTCGTTCCTCGTCGCCTTTGCCCATCGCCGATGTGGGGATATTACACCCGTATACCCCCATGGCACGACTTGGGCTACTCGGCAGGATACGGCCCAACTAGAAGACCTTGTGGCCTGCGACCAAGCCGTCGTAGCCGCCAAGGGCTCTCCTGATGACTTGCTTGACAAGGAAGATCCAAATAGATAGACCCGGATTCCTTGCCAAAAGGAACCAATTGTAATCTGTTAGGATTCGGCAAGTTGTAACTCTGCTCCCCGGCTATATAAGGCGAGCAGGGA
The DNA here is from genome assembly GCA_009763385.1 of Coix lacryma-jobi var. lacryma-jobi. Lineage (NCBI taxonomy): Eukaryota > Viridiplantae > Streptophyta > Magnoliopsida > Poales > Poaceae > Coix > Coix lacryma-jobi. Next base: position 64,676,592 of record CM019823.1, on the reverse strand, counting down.
CCCCCTCAAAACACATCTGATCACTCAATCTCGTAATACAAACCAGCCACCAGAACACAAGACGTAGGGCATTACGGCGACTTGCCGGCCCGAACCTGTCTAAATCGCCGCCTCTCGTCCCTGTGTCTACGGTTTGCAGACGTCTCGCACGCCTCCACTGCTTAATCTACTACCTTGGGCATACCCCTCGGTAGACTGCCGACCTTATTTCGTCGATAGTTGGCGCGCCAGGTAGGGCGTGTGTGCTACGACACCATGATCTACCAAGCGGTTACTTTCCCTCGCTCCATGGTTCTTCCGGAATCGGGCACCACTTTTCAGATCAGATCTATGATCTGGACCGTGGGCGACCACGCTCCTGCTCCGGAGATCATGGAATCTGCGCAGCTTCCTGCGTCGGACGCTCTGCCGTCCATCCGCAGTGTCATCAAGCCGACGCGCTGCCCACCGAGAATCGTCCCTTGCGATGACCTGATCGAAGCCATCGACCGGGCCAACCAAGGAATCGCAGAGTGCATCGACGCCATCGAGGTAGCTCGTATACAGCTTTCCGACCAATCTTTCCTTGAGCAATTTTCAGGTACACCATTGGGAGTTTCCAGCGCATGACCCACCCACCGCCCCAGATCGGATCGACATCCGACTCATCGCCGCACTTCGCCTCCAACGTCCATGCCCTTCGGGCTCTGCGGTGTGGCTCCTGCATATTAGCATCAGGCGCTACAACAGCTCTCTGACCAGCTTCTATCTTTTGGCTCTGACCAGATGGCGCCGACCAGCAAGCGCGGTCGAATAACTCCATCTCCACTCGTCGGCATGGTGACTCTACAAGAGATCTCCGGTGACACTGTCTCGGAGAGTTCGGCGTCCCGATCTACCATGACAAACGGCTCCACCTCCACGCGGTCCACGACCGTCGTCTCCACCGACTCCGGGGCCGACTTCCTGCCATATCACGGTGGTATCATCTTCAACGTCTCTGCAGACAGTCCTCCACCGCCGAATGAAGCGGAAGGCGAACACACCAATCGGGAGCAACGCAACATCGACCGGCAACGCCGGCGTGAAGACGAACGACGCGACCAGGAGCACCACGACCGGGAGCATCGCGACAACGAACGACGTCGGGAACGCGACCATGCTGGAGACCGTGACCTCATCTACGAGTTCGACAGGGTCGATGATCAACTCGTCTACCCAACCCCAAGCGCCAACCTCGCCGTCGTCTACAATGAACTCTCCAAGCTTCCGGTAACTCCGGAACTTCAGAAGGTTGGCGCCCACGTCAAGGCTGCTATCGTGCAGTGCAACGAAAAGGGGCGCTATCCCTCTCCATCCGGATCGTCGTACAGCGGGACGCCACCAAGCCCACATCCTTCGCGCCGACGGCGATCACCGCCACGTCGCGACCAAGAAGTCTCCCAAGGCAATCGCGCCCGCGATCAAGCTCCGGCTCCCGATGCCTCGACAGGGCCACGCCCCTTCACCTCCCGGCTCCGAGCCATCCAATGGCCTCAGGGCTTCAAGGTCACCACGGTGGACAAGTACGATGGCAAGGCCAACCCAGAGCAGTGGCTCACCACGTACGAAATCGCCATTCAAGCAGCCGGCGGAGGATCCGACGTGATGGCCAAGTACCTCCCCGTGATGCTATCGTCTTCTGCCAACAGCTGGCTCCACAAGCTCGCTAAGAACTCCATCGACACCTAGGAGCATTTGAAGGAAGTCTTCATCAAGACATACAACGCTACATGTGTCCAACCAGGAACGCGTTACGATCTCCAAAACGTCCACCAGGAGCATAACGAAGGTCTCTGGAGCTACATTCAATGATTCTCCAACATGCGCCTCATGATTCCAGAGATCGCCAACGCGGAAGCTATCTCCACGTTCTCCAACGGCCTACGCCATAAGGAGCTCCGCGACAAGATCATCCGAAAGAAGGTAGCTACGGTCACCGAATTGATGACGATCGCCAACTCCTACGCCGACGCCGACGACGCCCATCGCCACCATGAACGCCCGCGTCGCCGGTCACGATCCTAGGAGTGCCGTCGTGATGATGACCGTCGCAATGAACGGTGCAATGAAGGACGCGACCACCGCTCCGGGCACCGCGACGATCGGGACCGCCGTCATGATCGCCCGGAATCCTCTCGACAGAGGATGGATCACTGTCGACGCGACCGTCGCTACATCGCCAACACCAATACTCGGTCGAAACGCACCTACGACAACGACTATGAGAAGCTCCTCAACGGTCCCTGTCCTCTCCACAAAGGCCCCAGGCACTCCATGCATGAGTGCGACACCATCGCCCGTAACGTACGTGGCAGCAATGACAAGCGGCCTCGAAACGACAACGACAACGACAAGGACGCCGACGCACATGATCCTGCCTTCCGAGCACCAACAAGGACACTCTCCATCTTCGGCAGCAACGTCGTCATTGAGACCGAGCAGAAGTGACGCCAAGTACGCCGTGATATCGCCTCCGTGGCGTCCATCACCGACAACCCCGCCAACGTCCGCCACCTTGATTGGTCGGAGCGCTCCATCACCTTCTCCAGGGAGGACCAGTGGTCGGACGACAAGTACCCTAGGCGTTTTCCTCTCGTCATCAACCCAATGATCTCCAACTGCCGCTACCGCAAAGTCCTCGTCGACGGCGGAAGCGCTCTCAACATCATCTTCTCATCGGCGTTCCGCGAGCTCGACTACTCCAAGTGAGATCTGTTCCCGGTGAATTTCCCCTTCTAGGGCATCGTACCAGGTAAACCCGCCATGCCCGTCGGACAGATAACCCTCCCAGTGCAGTTCGGCACCTCCGACCACTTCCGCGAGGAATACATCACCTTCATCGTCGCCAACTTTGACACCGCCTACCACGCCATCCTCGGTCGCCCGGCGCTCTCCAAGCTCATGGCTGTTCCACATTACGCCTACCTCGTGCTCAAGATGCCCACGAAGAAAGGCGTCCTCAGCGTTCGGGCAAATCTCCAAGTGGTGTACGAGTGCGAGCAGGAGACAATCAACTCCGTCGAGACACGCCAACAGCTCTAGGGCGCCCAGGACTGCATCACCGACACCGCCAAGCTCCGCCCCAACAATCTCGAGATCCCGGAGAACTCCGACCAGCGCTCCAGCAAGAAGTCAAAGGACACGAAGCAGGTGGCCCTGGTGGACGGCGCTCCGGAGAAGACGACCGTCATCGGCACCAACCTCGACCCCAAATAGGAAGACGCGCTCGTCAGCTTCCTATGGAGTAATGTTGACGTGTTCGCCTGGAAACTAGCGAATGAAGGACCGAAAATGCAAAAGCAAGGCGACCAGAGGGGGGGTGAATGGGAGCCTAAAATTTCTTCTCAGAAATTCTGGCCTCTGTCCCAACAAAATCAACCCCAAGAGCAAAGCCGACACACGTGATGTCCACGACCCAAGGGAATGGGTGGATGTTCCCTAGGAACACAGCGGGACACCACAAAAGCTCCCTCACCCAAATCCACACGAGTCAACTAGTGACAGGATGGAGTTTGGGTAACCTTGCTCGGGGGATTTCGGCTTTTTCGCAAAGCGGGAAGCCTGGTTTCTGTAGAGCACAGAGTCGGGAATCCAACGCAAAAAGCGGATCTCAAATTGGAGCTCGAACGTAAAAGATACGGACAAAAACGCGCGCTGTCTGCACTGACCGGACTCACTGGTGCGTCCGGTCAACAAGCACCGGACGCGTCCGGTTAGCTGAACAGCGTTCTGGGAGCTCTTTGTTCACGACTGGACTCACGGTGAACAAGCATCCGGTCGTTACAACTAAGCATCCGGTCAAACACCAAAGAGGTAATGAACAGTGCCTTCAGTGCGTCCGGTCACGCGAAACCCTAGCGTCCGGTCGCACAAAACGCTCTCTGGAGCTGACCGGACTCAATACCCAGTGCGTCCGGTCATTTCTCAGACAACGTCCGATCACTATGCGCGAGCTGGTCAACGCTAGTGTTCAAAGACCAGACTCTATCAGGGTGCGTCCAGTCGCTATGAAGAAGCGTCCGGTCACCCCGACCAGCCCACTGTTCGTCCACCGAATCGACCCGATCTCCCTCAAATCAAAAGCACTAGGGCTCAGGTTTCGTGTGAGGGATCACAAGGATGTTAGTGATCTACTCCTAACAAATCATGGCTCGAACCTAACTCCAAATCGGTGAATCGAAGAAAACGGTGAAGAACGGGCAAGAACTCGATCCAAAAACTAAATCCGCCCGATCTGTGAGTTCGTGAGGTATTGGAGAAATTCCTTCGGTAGAAAGGAGACTCTCACAAAGCTACACAAGATGGTTCAAACGGATTTGCAAATCTTCCCTCGAAACAAGAATTCTCATGAAGATCGAAAGAGGGTAAGACGTGCAAACGCGAAGAACAAAATCGCAAGACAAATTAAAGCACGAATTTGATCCTTGGATTCAGCAAGATGGATGATTGATTAAGCACTTGGTGTCGGGCTACAAGCCAATCCTAGCAACACAAAGCTTGGATGGCGAAAAGCTCAAGAACAAGAGCCGGTCTCTCCCTAACCCTATCCTTCTCTCACAGGAACAAAATGAGAGAGACACCTCCAAGAATTCCCAAGGATACGGCTGCCCTAGCAGCCCCCCTCATATATATAGGCGCACGTCCGAAGACCAAAACGCCCTTACATTAAGCACTCAACCCAAATACCCCCTAGGGGTAAAACCGTCCAGTCCTGGCGATTTCCATCCGACGGCCACGCCCGCACATCCGGTAGCTTCGCCTCGACGCGACCTCACCCGATGCCGCCACGTGCCGTCACCGTCAACCGCCGCGCCTTCTCACTGATAGCTTCGCCGCAACGCAAGCCTCTCGGTGCCGCCACGCGTCGACCGTCCTTTTGGACCTTCCCCCAGTTTTGAGGCCCAAACCGGTAAACCCGCCAGCCTAGGTTTTGAGGCCCAAACCTGGCAAACCGTCCACCCCGAGTTTTGAGGCCCAAACTCGGAAACCCGCGTGCCCAGGTTTTGAGGCCCAAACCTGGAAACCGTCCACCCCGAGTTTTGAGGCCCAAACTCGGAAACCGGCCACCCGAGTTTTGAGGCCCAAACTCGGAAACCGTCGATGGTAGCTTTCTGAGGCTCAGCTACCGAACCCGCACCGTAGACGGGATGTGGTTCGCACACCCCGACCACTGGCACCGATGCCGATGCATGTCCAGGCTCCACGCCGGGCACAACGCCTTCACCATCCTCCTTGACTCGGCCGACGGCACTTGCGCCGCACGCAAGCCCGTGTCCGACCTCCCGCCAAGTGTCACGACGCCACGTCTTCCTCCTGACTCGGCCGATGCATCGCACATCCCCATGTGCTCTCGCTCGCCGATGCCACGTGCCAGCTACCACAGCTGGTCCTCTGGCCCTCTGGTCCGTTAGTCCAAGCCTCACGTCTGCCCTTCACCGCTCTGGGTACATCGGCATGGCACGTCCGCCGCACGACACGCCCATCCTTCACCGCTCCCGGTCCGTCGGCACGGCACGTCTCTACTTGACCTTCACCTCGCCATTGACCACTGTATCCGAGCTCCACACCTGCACATCAACACAGCCAAGAGACACATGTCGCACACGCACACCAACACAGAAACACAACACAACTCACGCAACCGGTTAGTTATAAACATTAAGCGCATAGCAAATAATGACTCAACCAGGAAAAGCCTCAAACCTTCCTCACAAAGTCAATCATTCATCATATATGTTCTCAATCTCCCCCTTGATGAATGCATTGACTAACAATAAAACCAAAAAGGAAGGGTTTGAAGGCAAGCCTCATTCAAGTGCCCAAAAGCCAAGCAAAAGCAAACACAAGGCCACTTGAGATGAGGAAGGCTCATGAAAACTCCAAATAAAAGCTCTCGGTCCCGAAAGAAACGGGAAAAGCGGGCAAAGCCTCCACACAACCGAAGAGTCATGATAAAACAAGAGTTTCATGAAATCCCAAAAGGTACTCGAAAACCAATCTCAAATAAGTTGTCAAACAATCATCACAAAAGAAACCAAGGTACTTATCCACTTGGGTTCACTTGGGTCGAAATTTCTCCCCTTTTTTTCTTTCTCTTCCTCTTTCTCCCCCTTGATGATTGAATTGACAAAAACTAGGCACAAGAGATGGTTTGAGATACCAAAACCGAAAACTTGGTCCCCAAAGACATGGGCAACGGCTCAACGCAACCAAGCAAGGGATCGGAGCAATAACTCATAAAAGAGCAAAACTCGATCACACAGAGCGAAAGACTTGGTTCCCAAAGACATGAGCAACGGCTCGATGCAACCATGTCAAAAATGAGCTAGTCCTCAAGAAAAGGCAGAAAAAAGGGCTCAACACCACTAGCTCAAGGCTCGATACCAATTGAGGCTGAATCAATGCATAAGAATGCAAAACTGCTAGTCCCTCAAGATAGAGGCACAGAGGCTCAACACAGCTAGCAGAAGACTTGATACCAATTACAAGCAGCCAAAAATTGGTGAAAACAGCTAGTTCCTCAAGACAGAGGCAAAGTTGCTCGACACAACTAGCTGGAGGCTCCAAACCAATCGAAAATACCAAGCAAAAACTGCTAGTCCCTCAAGAGAGAGGCTAAAATGGCTCAACACGACTAGCAGGCTCGATACCGACTGAGAAAAAACCACAAGAGAAGCTCAACACTAAATGGAGCACAAACACTCGGAGCACGTGGAGAAGCAGCAAGACAAAAGTGACTCCCCCTGAAAGCAAGCCTATATACAAAAGCTATGCAACAAAGCTCATGACACCAATTGCATTCCATACCAAAAGATGGATACCAATTGAAATACATAAAAGAGCTATACCGAGTGAAGAAAAACATAAAAGAGCTAAACTCCCCCTAGCTCAAAGCTCTCCCCAAAATGCATGACTCTCCCCTTTGTGCCAACGCTCAAGCTCCCCCTTGCAAACAGCTTCTCCCCTTTTACAAAAGGGAACATGCTGAGGGGTTTTAACATTTCTCACAAAGTTGACACAAACACAAGACAAGTCATCAACCAAAAGCATATGGGGGCAATGAAAAGCACTGAAAGTGACCACAAAGTGTATCGGAGCTGGGGGAATGAACACTAAGCTAAAAATGCATGAAATGCACAATGCAACAGCTTCAAGTGTATAGCAATCAGAATGAAAAGATGCTAAAAAGGGTGCTGCCCTGAAACTTTAGCAACCAATACAAATGCTAGCAAAGGCTCAAACTGATCAAATGAATACGAAATATGAACAATAGAGCATGTGAGCAGTTTTAAGCCATTCAAAAGTAGTTCACCACTAAAATAGCACTTAGCATGAAAAGACAGGAAATCAACCAAGTGCTAACTCAAGTATACAAGGTGAACTACCCCTAGCAAGGTTCAATCATCATGCAATAGAATGAAGCATAAACTTGTGTTATTTTCAAATTTTTATCAGAATTTGCAGCGGTATTAACACAAGTTCAATTTAAAGCATGTGATTGCGAGAGGTTAAAAGCATGGTCTTTGCCTAACTTTTCAACCGGGCTAAGCCTATGCAACAAAAGCAATCAGAAGCTTAAAGCACCGGTTTCGGTCTTACACTACACGGCTCAAGTTTAACTCAAATGTGCAATGAGAAACAATCTCGATACCGTGAGGTGCTGACACATGCAATCCCGTCTCGATCTTTTCATTTCACTAGACTTGGATCAATTTTTAAGCACAAGGTAAATATGAACAATCCAAGCAAGTGAATGACTCAGTGCAAGAGACATAGCAACCTAGCATACAAAAGATAGCACAAGTGATCTCAACTCATCCTACCCATGCTAGTTGCCAATCTCAATGGTAAACAAATTAAAAGTTTCATAGTTGATTAGTCAAGTTCACCATTTGCAAAAATAGCTTAGCTCATAACATGTATCAAGTGATCAAAAAGAGCCTAAGCTACAAGCATCATCATGCATAAACAAGGCATACCAACAAGAGCATAATCTCATTCTCATTGCTCTAAACATGAAGCTCTAAAATGCACTAGTGTACATGATGAAATGCATGCAAAAGCTAGTCTATCAAGGACAAAGCAAAACTAGCCTAAAAAGGAAAACCCAAAACAAAAGGGTATCGGAGAAATCCAACTAAGATACATCAAGCAAAATGCTTCCCCAACTAAAAGGGAAACACACACCAAATTCACAAATAAAGAGCCAAGAAACGCTCAAGCGACAGCCAGCAAAATCCACATCGAAAAGACCACACAGCAGAGGGGTCGAAGAGGAAGAGTACCAAAAACCAAAACCAGGAGTGAATCGGTGGTACCTCATGATGCGTTTGACCACCAGCTTATGTGATGCCCGAGGGGATGCCTTGGTCCTTGGGTTCTCCGTCCTTGTCTTCTTCCATTGCAACTGTCGTCGCCATGGGCGTCGAAAGAGGCTTGGCCTCACCCATGTCGAACCCATCATCCACATCTCAACCTTCCTGCTCATAAAATCTACAAACTTGCCAACAAGACTATGAGAGGAGCCACCAAAGGTGATATCATCCACATCCATCTGAAACGAGTCAGAAAGTATGTGTCCAACATCTTTGGGCTCAAAAAGGGGCAACAAAAGCAGAATGAGCGGAATGAGACACAGAAAGACCTGGACCGCATCTCGTGCTGGTCAATGTCGTCGTCCATCCGCAGAGGGGTGAATCTGTCATCTCCCCCTTGCCAGATGTTGTCGCTCCCACAGGTGCAGCTAGTGCTCGCTGGAGAACTGCTCGAACGGAACCCCAAGTCGTGGAAGAAGTGGGAACGGGTCCGTGAGCCGAAATGCTCTCTCCAGGTTCCTGTTCTCCTGCACACTCAAAAACAGAAGAAGGCACAGGGCATTGTCTCGTCCAGTGTGACCTCAAGGTCTCCACGAAAACGGTTAGTCACATGATAAGCATAAGGTGAACTCTCAACAAAAAGAGATCTACCTATGAATGATACCGCAAGGAGATCTAAACTCAACCTAGTCAAGACTACCATGCAACAGGATAGAGCATTGTATAGCAAAATGCAGCCTAAAGACATGATCAACCCAATCACAGCCTAAACCTCAACACATGCTACAATGCAAAATAATGATAGCAATAGACCCAAAAGCATGTAACATGATAAAATTGAGGAAGGACTAGTGCTCAAACTAATCATATCAACAGGGTACATGTCGCTACACAAAACTAGCATCTGAAAAGTGATACCTAATGAACATCATACCTATACAAGTAAAACTCATGGTGAAGAATGGTAAAGCATGGCATAATGTTCATAAGGATCACCAACTAGCAAGAAAAGTGGATTAACCACCAAAGCTATACACAAAGCTAGCATGACATGATATACGAGAGATAGCACATGCTAGACTAAACAAAACATGACACAAAAGAAAAATGTACATGCAAGGACTATACAAGTGAGCACATGAAGAACCATCTCATACCACAAGAAATAGACAATGAATGTACAAGGTATGAGTGTAAAAGAAAGCTCACCGAGTAGCAAAAACCTCTTTGGAGGCAAATCTAAGCGGGGTGTAGAGAACCATCAAAAACTTGATCACATCTAAAAGACCAAGTTCCATTCGGCGCATGTTCTCCACCCTGCGTCCTCATATCTACACACAAGAGGACAAAATAACCCGAGTCTTGGATCCCGAAGGGTTAGCAAGCATGTACTTGGGAATCCAGGACTTGGTCACAAATCTCAACTTATCATGTGGGTTAGCATGATGCAAATGCTGGTTCAAATGCAATTGTGAAACACCCTTGGAAGCATTCCTCAAAAGGACAACTCGAGGAGAAGAACTAGTCGTGCCACGGGAAAAGAGGCAAACATCTTCCATGGTTTTTGTAGAAGAACCAATAGAAGCACCATGAGAAGCATGACGTGGACCAAGAGAAGAAGCACTAGCAGCATGTCCACGACCATGACCTATCCCACTAGAAAAGGAGTCATAAAACCCATCAACAAAGAGGGGCTTCTTACTAGGAGCACAAGCGTTCATGCCATGAGAAGGGCTATGAACCACCATCTTCCTAGAAGAGCGAGCTTGGCGCAAATGTTTGGCATGCCGATAGCAAAAGCTTTCTTGATGCCCATGTTTCTCACAAAAAGAGCAATGGTACAAAGGCCTATTGGAAGACACACCATTCTCCGACAAGTGAGAAGTCCCTTGGGACTTAGAACAAGAAGTATCAACAACCAACTTGGTGCCAACGCTAGGAGCACACGTGCCATGGGAAAGACTACGCGGCTTCCTAAAAGCCTTAGCTCGAATTCGTCGCTCGTGTTTGACACGGCGAATACAAAAATCGAATGAGTGTCCATCCTTCTTGCAAAAGGTGCAATGGAAAACCGGATTGGGAGCACGAGTCCCAAAAATATGAGAAGCACCCTTATCAAGAGAAGTCCCTTGGACGTCACTCGAAGAAACAGCAAGGTTAGGAGTAGCTATGAAAGAGCTATCCAAAACCTTGACACTAATGCTACAGTCAAAAGACTCACGCGCAGCACAAGAACTCAACTTCGGTTGCAAAGATGCAGACGTGGAAAAACCAACATCGGAGTTGCAAGAAATGCGTGACTCAAAAGACTTAGCACAAAGACTCTTGCATCTTTTGGCTAAAACCTCATTTTCAAACATGAGGCGGTCACAAGTACCACAAGGAGTGTTTCTCAAGTTTTCCATCTCCTTTTCAATGCACTTGGCATATGTGGTACGCAAGAGCTCAATCTCCTTCTCAAGGTTGGCACTCATATCATTGTGCTCGACCAACTTAGCGCTCATATCATCGCGCAAAACCTTCAAAGCCAAAACTTCTTTTTCTAAATCAATGCATGATGTGCAAATGAAATCGGTGGAAGAAACATCACCATTCACATCAAGCAAAGAATCATTAATAGCACAAGAAGTAAGGCAAGCATTTTTATTCAAAGAGCATGAGCTACAAGGCTTAGAATTTAATTCAACAATTTCAGCCCTAGCATGCTCGAGTTCATCTACACATGTCCTGTGAATCAAGCTTAATTCTCTAAGTCTAGCAACAAAAGATTCACAAGAATCACATGGTGACAAAGCATTTGACTTTAGCAAGGCTATTTCAGTTTTAGCACAATCAAGGTCCTTGCGCAAGTCAATGCAAACTAAACATGGTTTGGAAGCATTTGAATTCAACAATTCATTCTCAGATTTTAAGCTAGCAAGAGAAAAGCCTAGCTCATCATTCTTCCTAACCATGTCATTACAAAAGGTGCAAGGCAAAGAGGCACTAGACTTCAACTTAGCAATGGAGCATTTTAATTTTTCTACCTTTCTACTCAAGGTATCACAAAGCTCATCATCCCTAGAGCAAGCCTCATAAAGGTTGTGCAAGGTCACAAGACCACAAGCAAGTGTACCTCTCTTGGCCTTGCCAAGTTGACATAGGAGATCCTCAGGTGAAAGCTCATCATGTCGAAGAAGGTTCAATAGATCGTTCACCTCGCGATCCCTCTCATCAACTGCACTCCTCCTTCTTCCCAAGATGTCGTCCATGGAACCGTTCAAGCTGAAAGACAAAGACATGCTTGAAGAAGAACTTGGTGCACTTTCTAAAAGCACCGTTAGTGTTAGCCAAAACACAAGCTCAACACCTCGACAACAAAGTCAGAAACAAAACCGCTCTCAAAAGGTTGCCTTCGTGGATCCGGAACCGGTTAAGGTAGAGAGATCCTTAACTGGCTCCGATACCAATTGAAGGACCGAAAATGCTAAAGCAAGGCGACCAGAGGGGGGGTGAATGAGAGCCTAAAATTTCTTCTCAGAAATTTTGGCCTCTGTCCCAACAAAATCAACCCCAAGAGCAAAGCCGACACATGTGATGTCCACGACCCAAGGGAATGGGTGGATGTTCCCTAGGAACACAGCGGGACACCACAAAAGCTCCCTCACCCAAATCCACGCGAGCCAACTAGTGACAGGATGGAGTTTGGGTAACCTTGCTCGGGGGATTCAGGCTTTTTGCAAAGCGGGAAGCCCGGTTTCTGTAGAGCACAGAGTCGGGAATCCAACGCAAAAAGCGGATCTCAAATCGGAGCTCGAACATAAAAGATACAGACGAAAACGCGCGCTGTCTGCACTGACCGGACTCACTGGTGCGTCCGGTCAACAAGCACCGAACGCGTCCGGTCAGCTGAACAGCGTTCTGGGAGCTCTCTGTTCACGACCGGACTCACGGTGAACAAGCGTTCGGTCGTTACAACTGAGCGTCCGGTCAAACACCAAAGAGGCAATGAACAGTGCCTTCAGTGCGTCCGGTCACGCGAAACCCTAGCGTCTGGTCGCACAAAACGCTCTCTGGAGCTGACCGGACTCAATACCCAGTGCGTCCGGTTGTTTCTCAGACAGCGTCCGGTCACTACGCGCGAGCTGGTCAGCGCTAGTGTTCAAAGACCAGACTCTATCAGGGTGCGTCCGGTCGCTATGAAGAAGCGTCCGGTCACCCCGACCAGCCCACTGTTCGTCCACCGAATCGACCCGATCTCCCTCAAATCAAAAGCACTAGGGCTCAGGTTTCGTGTGAGGGATCACAAGGATGTTAGTGATCTACTCCTAAGAAATCATGGCTCGAACCTAACTCCAATTCGGTGAATCGAAGAAAACGGTGAAGAACGGGCAAGAACTCGATCCCAAAACTAAATCCGCCCGATCTGTGAGTTCGTGAGGTATTGGAGAAATTCCTTCGGTAGAAAGGAGACTCTCACGAAGCTACACAAGATGGTTCAAACGGATTTGCGAATCTTCCCTCGAAACAAGAATTCTCGTGAAGATCTAAAGAGGGGAAAACGTGCAAACGCGAAGAACAAAATCGCAAGACAAATTAAAGCACGAATTTGATCCTTGGATTCAGCAAGATGGATGATTGATTAAGCACTTGGTATCGGGCTACAAGCCAATCCTAGCAACACAAAGCTTGGATGGCGAAAAGCTCAAGAACAAGAGCCGGTCTCTCCCTAACCCTAGCCTTCTCTCACAGGAACAAAATGAGAGAGACACCTCCAAGAATTCCCAAGGATGCGGCTGCCCTAGCAGCCCCCCTCATATATATAGGCGCACGTCCGAAGACCAAAACGCCCTTACATTAAGCACTCAACCCAAATACTCCTCAGGGGTAAAACCGTCCAGTCCTGGCGATTTCCATCCGACGGCCACGCCCGCACATCCGGTAGCTTCGCCTCAACGCGACCTCACCCGATGCCGCCACGTGCCGTCACCGTCGACCGCCACGCCTTCTCACTGATAGTTTTGCCGCAACGCAAGCCTCTCGGTGCCGCCACGCGTCGACCGTCCTTTTGGACCTTCCCCCGGTTTTGAGGCCTAAACCGGTAAACCCGCCAGCCCAGGTTTTTAGGCCCAAACCTGGCAAACCGTCCACCCCGAGTTTGGAGGCACAAACTCAGAAACCCGCGCGCCCAGGTTTTGAGGCCCAAACCTGGAAATCGTCCACCCTGAGTTTTGAGGCCCAAACTCGGAAACCGGCCACCCGAGTTTTGAGGCCCAAACTCGGAAACCGTCGATGGTAGCTTTCTGAGGCTCAGCTACCAAACCCGCACCGTAGACGGGATGTGGTTCGCACACCCTGACCACCGGCACCGATGTCGATGCATGTCCAGCCTCCACGCCGGGCACAACGCCTTCGCCATCCTCCTTGACTCGGCCGACGGCACTTGCGCCGCACGCAAGCCCGTGTCCGACCTCCCGCCAAGTGTCACGACACCACGTCTTCCTCCCGACTCGGCCGATGCATCGCACATCCCCATGTGCTCTCGCTCGCCGATGCCACGTGCCAGCTACCACAGCTGGTCCTCTGGCCCTCTGGTCCATCAGTCCAAGCCTCACGTCTGCCCTTCACCGCTCTGGGTACATCGGCATGGCACGTCTGCCGCACGGCACGCCCATCCTTCACCGCTCCCGGTCCGTCGGCACGACACGTCTCTACTTGACCTTCACCTCGCCATTGACCACTGTATCCAAGCTCCACACCTGCACATCAACACAGCCAAGAGACACATGTCGCACACGCACACCAACACAGAAACACAACACAACTCACTCTACCGGTTAGTCATAAACATTAAGCGCATAGCAAATAATGACTCAACCGGAAAAAGCCTCAAACCTTCCTCACAAAGTCAATCATTCATCATATATGTTCTCAGCGGACATGCCTGGAGTTCCACGGAAGTTCGTCGAGCACTCCCTGAACGTATCCTCAACCGCTAGGCCGGTTCGCCAAAAGCTTCGTCGCTTCGCGCCAGATAGGAAGGAGGCAATTAGGGTAGAGCTCACCCGGCTCCTAGCTGCCGGTTTTATCAAAGAGGTGTATCAGCCGGATTGGCTTGCCAACCCGGTTCTTGTACTCAAAAAGAATAAAGAATGGCGTCTATGCGTTGACTACACCAATCTCAATAAGCACTGCCCTAAGGACCCCTTCCTCCTCCCTCGCATCGACGAGGTCATCGACTCTACCGCCGGGTGCGAACTTCTCTCCTTTCTCGATTGCTATTCTGGTTACCACCAAATTGCTTTGAAGGTAGAGGACCAAATAAAGACGGCGTTTATCACACCCTTCGGCGCCTACTGCTACACGACCATGTCGTTCGGGCTAAAGAACGCCGGAGCCATGTACCAGCGCGCAATCCAGGATTGCTTGAAGGACCTCATTCCGGAGAAGGTCGAAGCTTACGTGGATGACGTCGTCGTCAAGACTCGCACCACCGACACGCTCATCTCCGACCTCCAGGCAACCTTTAAGGCCCTCAACAGGTTCAAGTGGAAACTCAACCCCAACAAGTGCATCTTCGGCGTATTGTCCGGAAACCTCCTCGGCAACATCGTCAGCCGCGACAGCATTCGCCCAAACCCCGACAAGACTTCGGTCGTCCTACGCATGCGAGCTCCCTCCAATGTGAAGGACATCCAGAAGCTCACCGGGTGCATGGCGTCCCTCAGCCGCTTCATCTCCAGGCTCGGTGAAAAGGGGCTACCCTTCTTCAAGCTCCTCAAGGCTGGCGAGAAATTCATTTGGGACGCCGAAGTCGATCGCGCCTTTTCCGACCTAAAGAAGTACCTCACGCAGCCTCATGTGCTCGCCGCACCTAAGGAGAAGGAGCCCTTGCTGCTCTACATCGCCGCCACAAATCGGGTCATCAGCTCTGTTATCGTCGTCGAACGCGAGGAAGACAGTCATACCTACCCCATCCAGTGACCTTGCTACTTCGTCAGCGAGGTATTAAACGACTCCAAAACTCAGTACCCCCAGGTACAAAAGCTCCTCTATGCGGTCCTTATTACTGCACGCAAGCTACGCCATTACTTCCAAAGCTCCAAGCGGGTCACCGTCGTTACGGAATTCCCCCTCGGGGACATACTTCGCAACAAGGATGCTACGGGACGCATCATCAAGTGGGCTATCGAGCTCGGCTCCTACGACATCGCCTTTCAAGGTCGCCAAACAATCAAGTCACAAGCACTCGCCGATTTCCTTGCCGAATGGACGGATCTCCAAACTCCAGTACCGCCGGAAGCGCCAGAACATTGGACCCTCTTCTTCGACGGCTCCCTCACCTTGCATGGCGCCGGTGCCGGTCTCCTCTTCACATCTCCCTCCGGTGAAAAGCTCTGCTACACTTTACGTCTACTCTTTCCAGCCTCCAACAACGCCACCGAGTATGAAGCTGCCCTCCACGGTCTCCGCATCGCCAGCGAGCTAGGCGTCAAGTGCCTCATGGTCTACGGCGACTCCGCCCTCATCCTCAACCAGCTCAACAAGGACTGGAATTGCTCCAACGACAAGATGAACGCCTACTGTGCCGCCATCCGGAAGCTGGAAGGCAAGTTTTTCGGAGTCGAATATCACCATCTACCACGAGACCGGAACCAGGCGGCCGACAAGCTATCCAAGCTGGCATCATCAAGATCTCTGGCTCCCGCTGGCGTATTTATTCACGACTTGACAGAACCCTCCATCGCCGACCACTCGAGCTCCACATCACCGATGGACGCCACGACGCCGTCGACTGGACAACTAGTGGACACTACTTCCACAGCACCGCCCGATTGGCGCGAGGACTTCATCAAGTATCTCTCCAAAAACCTTGTCCCTGCAGACAAGACGAAAGTCGAGCGCCTTATTCGCCGCGTCAACAATTATGTACTGGTCGACGGCGCGCTCATGCGCAAGAACTCCAGAAACGAAGTGCTCCAAAAATGCGTCTCCAGAGAAGATGGCCTCGAAATCCTTTTCGACATCCACACCGACGAATGTGGGAACCATGCGGCTGCAAAGACGTTGGTACGTAAAGCCTTTCGCGCAGGGTTCTACTGGCCATCAGCGGTCGCTGATGCTGAACAGCTCATCCGCACCTGTGAGGGGTGCCAATTCTTCGCCAAGCAAAGCCACGTTCCTACACAAGAACTCCAAGCGATCCCAGCCTCGTGGCCCTTCGCCTACTAGGGACTCGACATGATCGGCCCTTTCCGACCAGCTCCGGGAAGCTTCAAGTGGATCTACGTCGCTGTCGACAAATTCTCCAAGTGGATCAAAGCAAAACCAATCACCAAGGTGACCGCCGAAAACGCTGTCTCCTTCATCGATGAAATAATTCACCGCTTCAGTCTCCCGAACTCCATCATCACCGACCTCGGCTCCAACTTCACTGGCAACGCCTTTCGGGATTTCTGTGAAGGCCACGGTATCCTCGTCAAATACGTCTCCATCGCCCATCCACGAGCCAACGGCCAGGTCGAACGCGCCAACGGCATGATCCTCGACGCCCTAAAGAAACGCCTCTACCAAAAAGACGAAAAGCACCCTGGTCGCTGGATGCACAAGCTCCCCTCCGTACTCTGGGGTCTCCGGACTCAACCCAGCCGCAGCACCAACGTTTCGCCATACTTCATGGTCTTCGGCTCCGAAGCTGTCATCCCCGCTGACGTCGTCTTCCGCTCCCCGCACATGGAGAACTACGATG
The DNA here is from genome assembly GCA_009763385.1 of Coix lacryma-jobi var. lacryma-jobi. Lineage (NCBI taxonomy): Eukaryota > Viridiplantae > Streptophyta > Magnoliopsida > Poales > Poaceae > Coix > Coix lacryma-jobi. The sequence goes on along the minus strand of CM019823.1, from coordinate 64,659,528 downwards.
ACGAAGCCTCTGACTAGGCTCGCTGCGACGACCTCGACCGCCTAGAAGAAGAGCGCCTGGCATCTTGCCTCTGCACCGCCAAGTATCTCAAAGGAGTTCGCCGCTACTACAACCGCAACGTGAAAGACCGATCCTTCATCATCGGCGACCTCGTCCTCAAACGGAAACTCAAGACCGACGGCCTCCACAAACTATCCTCCCACTGGGATGGCCCGTACATGGTGAAGGAGGTCACCTGACAAGGCGCCTATTGTCTCGCCGACCTTGAAGGCATCGACGTACCTAACTCCTGGAGCATCGAGCACCTCCGAAAGTTCTACGCTTAAAGGATGACTCGCCGACCTCTCCACCCGTCTCCGGACGGCTCGCCGACCTCTCCACCCGTCTCCGGACGGCTCGCTGACCTCTCCGCCCGTCTCCGGACGGCTCGCCGACCTCTCCACCCGTCTCCGGATGGCTCGCCGACATCTCCACCCGTCTCCGGACGGCTCGCCGACTTCCCCAACTCGTCTCCGGACGACTCGCCAATTTCTCCAAACAGCCTGGCTGATGCTAATGGAGACTCAGAGCAGGGGTTGCTATAACACCCGGACGTGTGCATGAGCGCTCGCCCTCTGCGCTATGGTGGCCAGCAGTCCTCCCAAGTGATGTCCCGACCTCTCTACGCGTGCATGAGCGCCCGCCCTCTGCGCTACGAAGGAAGGGCTAAGCTTGGGCTGAGACCTCCGGAAGCTATACGCCCAGTGCCTGTATGCGCCGGTTATGCGCACGTTCTCCATTCGGTCTTCAAGCAGCCTGACTCATACCAATGAAAACTCAGAGCCGGGGCTGTTGTCACCATCGGACGCGTGCATGAGCGCCCGCCCTCTGCGCTACGGTGGCCAACAGTTCTCCCAAGGGACGTCCCGACCTCTCTACGCGTGCATGAGCGCCCGCCCTCTGCGCTATGAAGGAAAGGCTAAACTAGGCTGAGAATTCTGAAGGCTATGCGCTCAGTGCCTCACATTCGCGCCACCCACGCGCTCGACAATGGTCGCCATTCACCCATGTCACGCCACGATCGAGCCTCTCGGAAAAGACCCTGACCGTGGTACCTCCCTACGCGTGCATGAGCGCCCGCCCTCTGCGCTATGGGATGCCAGCAGAGGTTCCTTGGGCGACGCCCTTGACTCCTACGTGCAAACGAGCTCCGCGCTCTACGCTACGGATCCTAGGATAACCAAAGGCCGACTGTTCATTGCTACGGCTCACGACTATTGGGTCTGCGGAATTCAGGAAACAAACAAAACACGCCGACTCGCTACAAGTTTTGATTCAGTTGGCCCAAGAGTCTATTAACAGACTATCTCCTAATATACATATTACTGGTGCCCGGCACCAAACAAACCTACACCTCCGACGAGGGCTTCGACTGCAGGCTCCGCCTCCTCCTCTAGGCGCTCCATCTCGGCCTCCGACGCGTTCGCCGCAAAGCCAGCGCCCAGCCTCGACATCTCCATCCACGGATAATGCGAACGAAGAATGGCGAGGCCATGAGCCGCCACACTCTGCGCTGCCGCCTTGGTGTACGCTTGGAAGCGCCCCCACAGGCCACACGCCTTCTGGACGACATGGTCGCCGATCTGCCGCTCCTTCTCCGCCGGGAAGAAAGGCTCCTCATCGATGCACTGCACCAACGGGGCCACCTCCTCCGCCAACGACCAGAAGCGCTCATGGTAATCGTCAATACTAAACGCATCTTGGTCCCTAGTGGTTTCGGTGATTGGATGAAACACAAGATTACTGTGACTAATGTGTGTTTTGCAGAAACAGGATTTGAGTTAGGTCACGGTAATGGCGACGATACGGGCATTTGGAGTTCATGTCCCCTGGCGATGGATATCGTTTCGGTTTTCAAAGGACGGACGACGAAGACGGTGGTAGACTAGGCTAAGTGTCATATGGTGTTGGAGGACACTTAGGTAGTCTTAGGTCTTTGTTTTTCCTTTGGTCGTACTATAAAGGGGGGAGCGTGAATCAGTAGCTTGACCTAGATGAGTCTATTGAGGTAGGTGTGGTGCACACTTGTTATTTCATAGCCCTAGGTAGCTCAGAGAGATGCCTTAAGTCGAGAGGATCAAAAGTCATTTAGGTCGCGTCGCGATCCGAGCTCAGTCTGCCCTTGTAATGGGCATCGGACGCTAGCCAGGTAGGCATCGGACGTGTCCGATGCCCACCCCGATTAGGGTTTAGTCTGGTGCGTGGCATCGGACGCGCCGATGTGTTCACATCAGACGCGCTCGTGCCACTGTTCACGTGCGCGTGAACTGGAGGCCGCATCGGATGCTGGCATCGGACGCTGAGGGCCAGCGTCCGATGTCCATGCAGAGAGGTTCCAGAGAGGGTAAAACCACATCGGATGCGTCCGATGTGGTGCCATTGGACGCTGCCCAGCGTCCGATGTCCCTTTAATAGGTATGACAAGAGGGTACAGTTGACCGTTGGTCGAGGTCATTGGCGCGTCCGATGCCAGGCATCGGAGCGTCCGATGGCCCCGCAGAAACCCTGTCTTGTGCAGTTTTTGGATGGCCGGTTGGGGGAGTATTTATACTCCTTCCCTCCATCCATTTGAGTGTTCTTGCCACTTCCATCTGCTGAGAAACACATTGTGAGTGTGAGTGAGTGCAAGAGCCCTAGTGAGGTTGAGTGATTTGCTAATTGTGAGAATTAGACACCTCCTAGTGAGAATTGAGTAGCAAGTGTGCATCTATCCATCTCTTTGGCCTTGTGTTGGTCAAGTGAGAGTTCTAGCTTGTTACTCTTGGTGATCGGCATCACCTAGACGGCTTGGTGGCGATCGTGAAGCTTGAAGAGCATCCGGTGGCATTGTGGATGACCCAAGAAAGCTTGTGACCGGTAGCGAGCGATTCACCGGGCCGGAGTGGCGAAGAATTAGCTCGTAGTGAGCACTTGATCCTTGCGTGGGTGCTCCAACGAGGACTAGGGGGTGTGCCGACACCTCGATACCTCGGGAAAAAGATCATTGTGTCATCTCTACTCCTTTACTTACACATTTACTTTCAAGCAATTCAATTCCGCATTATTACTTGTTGTTCATTCACTATTGAATTGCTTTGCTAGAGTAGGAGTGGCATAGAATTGGTCTTTTGTGCGGTAGAGTAAAGAGAAACACACTTCTAGGCACTAGGGGGTTAATTGGGGCTTGATAGGTTTTATTCTTGCAAGAAGTTTTAGAAAAGCCCAATTCACCCCCCCCCCTCTTGGGCATCTTGATCCTTTCAAATATGTTGCTGCAGATCTGCAAATTGCATTTTCACGTTTTCCCGGTAAACTGCAAATGCCAAAACAAAGGGTAAGACGATGACCACCTCCGACCATGCTTCACCACGGAGACTTACCGGCGTGCATGGCCTGCCACTTCTGCACCTCCTCGTCGGACTTTGCCTTCTCCTCGGCCAGGAGACGCTTCTCCTCGCCCGCCTGCATCGCCTCTGCGAAGACAACTCCACGATTCAGGACTCCGACCAGATGGCGTACTAAGCAAAAGGGAGTATAGCATCATCGACTTACGTGCGGCGAACTCGTCGGCCTTATCGGCCCGCAGCTGAAGCTGGAAGTTCTCCTGCCCCTGCTGCTGGATGATCTCCTCAAGCTCCCGAGAACGTGCGTGGGCATCCTCCAGATGTGCCTCCAAGCCAGCAAACTGGCCCTCGACGTGCTTTATCTCCGCCCGAAGCCGCTCGTTCTCTTCTGCCATCGGCGCCACCCGGTCAAGGGCGAGCTTACGCTCCTCCCCAACCTTCAACAGGTACTGCAGGGAAATGACGACCAGCATGAACAAAGGCCATCCAGAGAGACAACATGAAGAGGTGAACGTACTTACCTGGATCCTCTCCAGCAGTTTGGACGCGTCTCCGATCACGGCGTCCGTCGCCGCGCTCGCCGCCTCGTCAGCAACTTCGATGACCTCGTCGCCATCAACACGGAAACGACAGACAGGACATCGATGCGGGTCCTCCTCCGGACGCTCGATCTCCTCGATTTCTGGGGACGCAGGCGGCGCCATCTTCCTCTTCGTCCCCCGGGCGCGACGACCCAAGGACCCGTCTGATGTGGTGGCATTGGACGCTGCCCAGCATCCGATGTCCCTTTAACAGGTCTGACAAGAGGGTACAGTCGACCGTTGGTCGAGGTCATCGGCGCGTCCGATGCCAGGCATCGGAGCGTCCGATGCCCTCGCAGAAACCCTGTCTTGTGCAGTTTTTGGATGGCCGGTTGGGGGAGTATTTATACTCCTTCCCTCCATCCATTTGAGTGTTCTTGCCACTTCCATCTGCTGAGAAACACATTGTGAGTGTGAGTGAGTGCAAGAGCCCTAGTGAGGTTGAGTGATTTGCTAATTGTGAGAATTAGACACCTCCTAGTGAGAATTGAGTAGCAAGTGTGCATCCATCCATCTCTTTGGCCTTGTGTTGGTCAAGTGAGAGTTCTAGCATGTTACTCTTGGTGATCGGCATCACCTAGCCGGCTTGGTGGCGATCGTGAAGCTTGGAGAGCATCCGATGGCATTGTGGATGACCCAAGCAAGCTTGTGACCGGTAGCGAGCGATTCACCAGGCCGGAGTGGCGAAGAATCAGCTCGTAGTGAGCACTTGATCCTTGCGCGGATCAAGGGGGAGCGATACCCTTGCGCGGGGTGCTCCAACGAGGACTAGGGGGTGTGCCGACACCTCGATACCTCGGCAAAAAGATTGTCGTGTCATCTCTACTCCTTTACTTACGCATTTACTTTCAAGCAATTCAATTTTGCATTATTACTTGTTGTTCATTCACTATTGAATTGCTTTGCTAGAGTAGGAGTGGCATAGACTTGGTCTTTTGTGTGGTAGAGTAAAGAGAAACACACTTCTAGGCACTAGGGGGTTAATTGGGGCTTGATAGGTTTTATTCTTGCAAGAAGTTTTAGAAAAGCCCAATTCACCCCCCCCCCCCCCCCCTCTTGGGCATCTTGATCCTTTCAATTGGTATCGGAGCCTCGTGCTCTCGATTTAGGCTTAACCGCCTAGAGTTAAGATGTCCAGAGGTGATGGACCACCTCCCATGTTCGAGGGAGACGACTTTCTATATTGGAAAATTCGTATGGAGTCGTACCTAGAAGCGGTTGATGTGAAATGCCACGAAGCCGCCATAACCGGGTTCCCCAAACCCAAGGAGGGCACTAGACTCACGCCACATGAGGAAGAAAATGAGAAGTGGAATGCAAAGGCCAAAAACATTCTTTTTACAGGCATTTGCAAGGATGTGTTTAACCGCGTCCGAAACCACAAGAATGCCCATGATCTATGGGATAACATTTGTGCTCTCCATGAGGGGACCAAGAGCGAGCGTGAGGAGAGATATCATTTAGTTATGCAAAAGCTTCATTCTTTTGATATGCATGCTAATGAAAGTGCAAATGTAATGTACTCACGCTTGAATGTTCTTGTAGAGGAACTCAATGGACTTGGCCTCACACAAATGCAACCATCCGATGTTGTGAGGAAAATTCTTTGTGTCCTTCCAATTGAGAAGTATGGACACATTGTGATGGTGCTACATCAAGGCGATCTTTCCACCGCTACACCAACCCAAATGTTGGGAAAGATCAATGCGCATGAGATGTACATGCACATCACACCAAGTGGTGGCTCCTCCACCGATAAGAAGAAGGACTTGGCCTTCATAGCTTGCCATGACAAGAAGGGCAAGTCCAAGGGAATTGAGGTGCATCATGAGAGCTCAAGTGATGAAGAGGATGATTCCAACATCGCTCTCATGGTGAGAAGGACCACCAAGATGTTGAAGAAGCTTCACAAGAATGGAGTCAACTTTGACTCAAGAAAGAAGAAGTTCTTCACTAGTAGCAAGAGGAGGCCAATCTCCGAAATGGATTGCTACAATTGCGGTGAGCTTGGCCATCTTGCTCATCAATGCACCAAGCCCAAGAAAGAGAGCTACAAGAACAAGAACAAGGGCAAGAAGTATGACTCATCTAGCGAAGATGAGAAGAAGAATGACAAGCCCTACAAGAAGAAAGATGGCAAGAATAAGCAATACCACAAGAAAGGTGGTAAAGCATACATTGTTGGTGATTGGCTCACCAACATTGACTCCTCTGGTGGATCATCCAATGAAGATATTGATGATGAGAAGGAGAAGGTGGCCGCTCTAGTCATTGGCTCCTCTACACCACCACCACCACCGTCACCATCATCATCTACACACCTATGCCTCATGGCTAAAGGTGATCGAAAGGTACAAAGTGATGATGACTCTAGTGATAGTGATAGTGATGGTGAATTTGAGGCACCCACTTATGATGAGCTTGTTAAATTGCTAAACGACTACTCTAAAATCATAAGAAAGACTAGAGCTAAAAATGAAAAGCTTGTTGATGAAAATAAATCTCTTGTTGAGAAATATGATCATGCTATTCATGTTAGTAATGAGTTAAAAGATGAACTTGCTACTATGTCATCATCCATCAAGGAGCTCAAGTCCTCTAACAAGGAGCTCAAAGCTAAAAATGAAAAACTTGATAAGATGCATAGTGACTTTACCACTAGTTATGCTTTGCTCAAAGAACAATACACTCAAGTGAAAGTTGACTATGATGCTCTCACTGTTGCTTATGATATGCTTTCACATGAGACACATGATGCTCCTAACCTTGTTGTTAAGTGTGACATAGCAACATCTTGTGAGGATTTGGTTAGTGAGCATGGTGGGCAAAGAGCTAGTGGCAAGGGCAAGAGTGTGGTTGTGGCCGATCATTATGATGATTATGTCAAGATCAAGAATGAGAATGCAAAGCTCAAGGTTGATCTAGAGAAGCTTGCAACCACAAAGCAAGTCATTGTTGAGACCCAAGATGATGACTATAGCATGTCACTTGAGCTAGACATGCTAAAAGAAGAGAACAAGAGATTGAAGATGGAGAGGGACTACAAGATGACACCATCTCAATTAGAGCTCCAACAAGAGAATGACAAGCTTAAGAGAGAGAAGGAGCACCTTACCACTGGGTTGAAGAAATTCACCAAGGGGCAATGTCTTCAAAGTGAGCTACTCATGAACACCGTGATGAAGACAAATAGAAATGGTATTGGCTTCCTTGAAGAGAAGATGAAGCAACGAAAAAGCATCACTAAGCCAAAGAAGAAGAAGATTGGAAGATGCTATGAGTGTGGAAAGGAAGGACACTTTGCTCATGATTGTGAAGAGCCTAAACCTACACCCTTGCCCAAGCATGCTAGGCCTTTTGCTTTCAATGCTCACTACATGCTTAGACAAGACTCTAGTGGCAAGATGAAAGTCATGTTCATGGGGCCTCCTAACAAGAATAGGCCAAAGCAAATTTGGGTTGCTAAGTCACTAGTAGAGAAGGTTAAGAGACCGCAACAAGTTTGGGTCCCAAAAGCTCAAGCTTGATTTCTTGTGTGTGTAGGTGAACTACAAGACCGTGGATCTCATTGGGTGATTGATAGTGATTGCACACAACATATGACCGGTGATCCCCGGATGTTCACCTCGCTAGAAGAGAATGTCAATGACCAAGAAAAGATTACATTTGGTGACAACTCAAAGGGCAATGTCAAGGGATTGGGCAAAGTGGCAATTTCAAATGATCATACCATCTCCAATGTACTTCTAGTTGCATCATTGAGCTTCAACTTGCTATCCGTTGGGCAACTATGTGATCTTGGCTTTCAATGTTTGTTCACCGACAAGGAAGTGGTTGTGACCAAGAAAGATGATACACAAGTGATATTCAAGGGCTTTAGATACAACAATCTCTATCTAGTGGATTTCACCTTTGGTTGGCTATGGCATAGAAGATTGACACATGTGGGAATGAACACTCTCAACAAGCTATTAAAGAAGGATTTGGTTAGAGGCTTGAAGGATATCAAGTTTGAGAAAGATAAATTGTGTAGTGCATGTCAAGCCGGCAAGCAAGCTGCAAACACTCATCCAACCAAAGCCTTTGTATCAACATCAAGAGAGTTAGAGCTACTTCACATGGATCTATTTGGGCCAACTACATATGCTAGCTTGGGAGGAAATCTCTATTGCCTAGTGATTGTTGATGATTATTCGAGATACACTTGGGTATTCTTTCTTCATGACAAATCCGAAGCAACCCCTTCATTCAAGAAGTTTGTCAAGAGAGCTCAAAATGAGTTTGACTTGAAGATCAAAAAGATTAGAAGTGATAATGGAAGAGAATTTGACAACACCCATATTGAAGAGTATTGTGATGAAGTTGGGATCAAGCATGAAGTCTCCGCAACATATACACCACAACAAAATGGGGTAGTTGAGAGGAAGAACCATACACTAATCACCCTAGCAAGAACAATGCTAGATGAGTACACTACACCAGAAAGATTTTGGGCGGAAGCAATCAACACCGCTTGCTATGCATCAAACCGGTTGTTCCCCCATCGCCTCCTTGGCAAGACCCCCTATGAGCTACTCAACAACAAGAAGCCGGATATATCATTCTTTAGAGTGTTTGGATGCAAATGCTACATCTACAAGAAGCGCCAACACCTAGGGAAGTTTCAACGCCGATGTGATATTGGTTTTCTTGTTGGTTACTCATTGAAGTCCAAAGCATATCGAGTATTCAACCATGCCACCGGGATGGTAGAAGAAACATATGATGTGGAACTCGATGAATCTAATGGCTCTCAAGGAGAGCATGAAAATCTTGATGATGTAGGTGATGAACCATTGAGGGAAGCAATGAAGAACATGTCGGTTGGAGCTATCAAGCCTAAAGATGATGATGATGATGTGCAAGTCATTGACAAGCCATCCTCATCCAATGTACCACTTGTTGATGACAAAGATGGGAGGGATCCATTTGAAGATACTCATGTCTCCTATGATCAAATGGTGGTACAAGCTCAAGATGTTGATGCTCCACAAGCGGCCCCTCAAGTGGTTGATCAAAGAACTACTCCTCTACTACAAGCTCATCCTCAAGATCTCATCATAGGGAGTCCTACAAGGGGTGTAATGACTCGATCTCAAAAACTTAATTTATTTATTGAACATCACTCCTTTGTGTCTCTTGTTGAGCCTACCATTGTAGATGAAGCTCTAGGTGATCCGGATTGGGTGAATGCTATGCATGAAGAATTAAACAACTTCACCCGCAACCAAGTTTGGACACTTGAAGAGCGACCCAAAGGCGCAAGAGTCATTGGAACAAAATGGGTGTTTAGGAACAAGCAAGATGATCAAGGCAAGGTTGTTAGAAACAAGGCAAGGCTAGTGGCAAAAGGGTTCTCTCAAGTTGAAGGTTTGGATTTTGGAGAGACCTTTGCACCGGTTGCAAGACTCAAAGCCATTCGTATCCTCCTTGCATATGCATCACATCATGACATTAAATTATATCAAATGGATGTGAAAAGTGCATTTTTAAATGGCTTCATAAATGAACTAGTCTATGTTGATCAACCTCCCGGGTTTGAAGACCCTAGATATCCTAATCATGTTTATAGGTTGTCCAAGGCGCTATATGGGCTCAAGCAAGCCCCAAGAGCATGGTATGAGCGCCTCCGGGACTTCCTCATTGAGAAGGGCTTCACCATTGGGAAGGTCGACACCACACTATTCACCAAGAAGCTTGATGGAGAGATCTTCATTTGTCAAGTCTACGTTGATGATATCATCTTCGGGTCAACAAATGAAGCCTATTGCAAGGAATTCGGTGACTTGATGTCGAAGGAGTTCGAAATGTCCATGATTGGAGAGCTCACATTCTTCCTAGGCTTTCAAGTCAAGCAATTGAAGGAGGGGACTTTCATATCTCAAGAGAAGTATACAAAAGACCTCCTCAAGCGCTTCAACATGGATGATTGCAAGTCTATCAAGACTCCAATGCCAACAAACGGACATCTCGACCTAGATGTGGGAGGTAACCCGGTTGATCAAACTCTCTACCGTTCTATGATTGGTAGCTTGTTATACTTGACCACATCTAGGCCCGACATCATGATTAGTGTGTGCATGTGTGCTCGCTTTCAAGCCGATCCTAGGGAATCACATCTCATAGCGGTGAAGAGAATCCTTAGGTACCTAAAGCACACCCCAAGCATTGGCCTTTGGTATCCCAAAGGAGCTAACTTCCAACTCATTGGGTATTCCGATTCGGATTACGCGGGTTGCAAAGTAGATAGAAAAAGCACATCCGGAGGGTGCCATTTGCTTGGGAGATCACTAGTGTCATGGAGTTCAAAGAAGCAAAATAGTGTGGCCTTGTCTACCGCCGAGGCGGAATACAAAGCCGTGGGTGCTTGTTGTGCACAAATCCTTTACATGAAACAAACCCTTTTAGACTATGGTGTAGTTCTAGAAAGGGTACCTTTGTTGTGTGACAATGAGAGCGCGGTTAAGCTTGCTAACAACCCGGTTCAACATTCTCGCACAAAGCACATAGATATTCGCCATCACTTTCTTAGAGACCATGTTTCCAAGAAAGACATATTCTTAGAGGGAGTTAGAACCGAAGATCAATTGGCGGATATCTTCACAAAACCCCTAGATGAAAATACTCTTTGTAGATTGCGAAGTGAGCTTAATGTGCTTGATCTAAGTAACTTTGTCAAAAGGTGAAAGGGGGTTGTCTTTGCATTGCATTGTACTATATTCCATGTTTAAATTATGCTATGCACATAGGCTTGTCAGACGTGGTTAAGATAACCGCCCTAAAAAGCGTGTGAAGAAGCTTACCCATGAGCAAACTTGACAAGCAACCTAGATTCAAATTCCGTATCGCATTGCATATGCATGCTTGTTGCCTTATCGTTTCTTTTCGGTTATGTCTTGAGCAACCGTTGTGTTCGTCCACCGCTAGGGGGAGCATTTGAGGCTCCTAATGGTTTGGTCCCCTAGTTTTGGTGGCCACATGTTGTCTCTTCGGGTTTTATTGCCTATTTTCTCTAAAAATGATATGTAGCCTATGGCAAAATATTTATAAAATTGAGGGTTTATGCGAGGATGCTCACACTAGGTTCCAACTGGTGTTTATTTGCCTCTTATTTGAGTTGGAACTTGGTTGGGAGAGGGAGCCGCATCGGAGATCTTCAGAACTGCTCAAAATGCAGCATCGGATGCTGCATCGGAAGCTGCATCGGACGCTCCCAGCATTCGATGCCCTGCACTGTAGATAGCTCTGGCTGGAACAGTGTCAAGGGAGCATCCAATGTGTCACCATCGGAGCCTCCGATGCCCCATCGGAAGCTACCCAGCATCCGATGCAAAGACAACGGAAGCATCCGATGTGATTTTCGCCGTTCTGGAACTCTCTGGACAGTCATCGGAGTGTCCGATGTGAATCCATCGGCGCGTCCGATGCCCCTTAAAGCGGCACGTTGAGTTCTCTTCATTGACATCTGGGTCCCACACGTCTCTGCCTATCCTCTTCGTCTTCCTCGCGTCGCTCACCCATTTCCTACGACTGCCCACCGCCGAGCGCCCTAACCCTAACCACCACTGCGCTCCCGGCCGCCGCGTTCCTCGCCGCCGCCGCACCTTCGCCGCAGGCCGCCGAGCCCCTGCTCGCTGGCCACACCGAAACCTCCCCTCGCTCGCACCCGTGCGTGCGCGCTCGCCGGAGTCCCGTCCGCCCTCGTCGGACCTCGCCGACGCTCGCAACCACCTCGCCGGAGCTACTCCCCTCGACCCCGAGCATCACCTCCCCTCCGGCGACCGTTTCCCCGGCCGACATATCGCCACCGCGAGCGACACCTCCTGTCTCCATCATCCATGTCCACAAAGTGTTCGACGAAATGCCTAAATGAACGGTCCACCATGTTTTGACCTAGTTTCCACTCCAACCTTTTGCAGTCCCCTTTGGTGTGACGTGTGGGTGCCCGAACGTCGAGTCTCACCTCTTCTTGGGTTCGGTTCATCAGGTAGCAAAGCCAACCTCTATCTTATCTCCATTGCTTTGCTTCCATAGGACTTGCTCATCTCTAGCCTATATATTTCTTATCTATATCCCCTCTTCTCTTGCAGCGAGTCAGTGGTTTGCTCAGTTGACAGCTTGGCAGTGTTAGTTAACCCGGGGCCAAGCCCGCAGGTACGGATCGAGGCCAAGCCTCGCGAGTGACAGCGCCAGAGAAATAGTGACAGGGGGAGATTCTTTGTTAGGGGTTTAAGTGTCAGTTGGACTGTCCGCTTGTTCTCAGTGTCAGTAGATCCTTCAGTGGCAGCCAGTTCTTTCAGAGGTCGTGTGTCTTGTTCTTGTCAGCCATGTCGCGCTGCAAGAACGTAGGTGGTGGCCCCGGGGACTCTCCTCCATGCCCCCCCTTCCGGTCAGAGACCCGGGAAGGGGAAGTTGATTACGCGCCGGAAGCGCACCAGGGAGCAGCGGGAGGCCGACCAGGCCAGAGAGGTTGCGGCCGCCACAGAGTGTGCCGAGCAGGGAGGTCATTCTGGCGGACTCAGGATCGAGGATCAGTTGTCCCCCAGAGTAGCACAAAGCCATAGAGGAGGTTGAGCGGTTCCACCACTCACCGACTGGCACGCTTATGGCTGTCGGTCGCCGGACGACGTTCACGTCTCCCGGAGTGGAGCCCGAGAGCTCAGGGCAGGGCCAGGCAGAGGCTGAGGCAGCTGAGGCTGAGGCAGGACAGGCAGAGGCAGAGGCACCAGAGGCCGAGGCAGAGGAGGAGGTACCTGAGGAGGTTCCCCGGCGACGGTCCCCGCGTCGCAGGACAGCGGTGCCACCCCGGCCCGATGTCCCTCTGCGGGGAGCACGTGCTCCGTCGAGGCGTGCGCCCCCGCCGATCCCGCGACTGGACCTCCGGGCAGCCACCTGTTCTCAGATCCAGACACTCAGGCTCGTCCCAGTTGAGCAGTGGTTCCCGCGGGAGAGACAGCAGCAGGCAGTGCGGATACATGGGTGTATGCCGAAGGCTCTGAGTGATGAGTGATTGTCAACGGGTATGATGCGCATGTTCTTTGGCTTGTGTTGTGCAGGTGTCGAGCACAGAGACAGTGATCGAGGGTAGGTGAAGGTCAAGTTGAGACATGCTGTGCTGACGGACCGGGTGCGGTGAAGGATGGGCGTGCCGTGCGGCGGACGTGTCGTGCCGATGTACCGAGCGGTGAAGGGCAGACGTGAGGCTTGGAGTGAGGGACCGGAGTACCTGAGGATCAGCTGTGGAGGCTGGCAGCCTGTGACGATGACAAGCAAAGAAGTGTGGTCATGTGTTGCTCAGGTCGAGGACCTAGGAACACGTGTCGGTGGATGGGGTGCACGGGATGTGCATCCCCTCTACGACGTCGGTTTGGTGCCTGAGCCAGCGAAAAACCATCGGTGGACGGTTTCCAGGTTTGGGCCTCAAAATCTGGGTGCTGAGGGTTTTCGAGTTTGGCCACAAAACTCAGGCTGAGGGTTTCCGAGTTTGGCCACAAAACTCGGGCTGAGGACGGTTTCCAGGTTTGGGCCTCAAAACCTGGGCGCTGCGGGTTTGCTGAGTTTGGGCCTCAAAACTCAGATACTGGAAGGCTGGTTTCCCGGTTTGGGCCTCAAAACCGGGGGTACAGAGCAAAGGCGGCACGTGGCGGCAATCGGAAGGTTGCGCGGAGGCAACGCGGACGAGTTGTGCGGACGTGGCCGTCGGATACACCTACCACTGAGTTGGTCCAGTATAGCCTTAGGGTTTAGCTGGCTCGCTCTATAAAAAGCTTAGAGAGGGGTAGAGTAGGAAATAGACTTAGGCTAGTTGTAGTATAAATAGAGGGAGACACCCTCCTCCCTTTCTATCTCAGTTAGTTGCTTTTGTTCTTAGGGTTTCCTGCTCTCCCATTCCCTGCTGTAGCTAGTTGAGATCCACAGAAAAACTTGTTCTGTGTACTGTTGGTTCACGGAAGTGAGGCCGTATCCTCATCCTTCCAGAGCAGATCCGTGTTGTGCACTGTGTCGGCTGAGTCTTGCGATTGGTAGTGTAGTACACTGTGTTCGTCGCGTTTTGGCTCTGCTCGATTTTTCCCGTCGATCGATCTCTCTCTCCAGTGTGTCTTTGCGAAATCCGTTTGAATTAGTTTGTTCGTATCATTGAGGAGGTCATTTCGACCAAAGGAATTCATCTAACTCCTCATGATCGAATAGATCGGGACGATTTCGTTTTCGTGGCACTTTTTCGTTCATCCACTTTCCCTTTTGATTTCCCTGTGTTCTTGGTTGTTCTGAGAAGATGATTTCTTGGGGATAGTCTCCTAACTACCCTGTGATCTTCTTCTCCAAGTTTGGAAACTTGGGATTGTGCCTTGATCGAGTTTTGGAGGGATTTGTTTTTGGGAGAACGCGTCCAGATCCGAGCTTCTGCGGGAGCAATTCGCAGCAGGCTCGGGTGTCGGAACGTGCTGAGGCTACCTTTGTACGGTGCCTCTCGAGTAAGCCGAGACCACCCTCGGGCGAGGCAGAACTTTTCCCGAGGCCTCTTGAGCCTCTGACAAATCGGAACCTTTTCCGAGGTCCCTTCAGCCTCGGGCGAGTCGGAGTTTCACTCTGAGGCCTCTCTCGAGCCTCGAGCCTCGGGCGAGTCGGAGTTTTGCTCCGAGGCGTCTCTCTCGAGCCCCGACCCTCGGCCGAGACGGAGTTTTCCTCAGAGACCTCCCTCAGCCTCGGGCGAGTCGGTGTTTTCTCCTGAAGCCTTTCTCGAGCCTCGGGCGAATCGGAGTTTTGCCCCGAGGCCTCGTTGACTCAGTTCTCCGCCGGTTTTTCTTCGTATTCTCTGGTCAGTGGTGCCTCGCTGTGATCTTAGGGATCATCCACCCTCTTCCAAGGGTCGTGGGCATCACGGTTGTGTTTGGAGTTTTGGGGGTTGATTTTATTGGGACAAAGGCCTTAATTTCTGTGAAGAAATTTTTTGAGGCTCCCATTCACCCCCCCCCCCCTCTGGTCGCCTGGTCTGTCATTTTCGGTCCTTCAATTGGTATCGGAGCAGGTTAAGGATCTTCCACCTTAGCCGGTTCCAGATCCACAGAAGGCGACATGGATCGCGGCGTGGGCAAACCGCCGTTCTTTGATGGGACGAACTATGCGTATTGGAAGATACGCATGTCGGCCTATCTCCAGAGCATGGGCTCTTCTGTTTGGGAGATTTGCAACAACGCTGATTACGTGTTCTTGGCTGCTCGTGTCACTCAACAGCAAATTGATGAGCACGATGCCAATAGCCGAGCCCGTAATGCTCTCTTTTCATGTTTGAGCATGGGAGAGTTTGACCGCGTTTCTCACCTCTCTACGGCTCGGGAGATCTGGGACACCCTCATGCGTTTTCATGAGGGTACCTCTCAAGTCAAAACCCGACTCTACGAGTCGTTTAAGAGAGAGTATGAGAACTTCCGACATCAGCCTGGCGAGAGCATAGAGAGTTTATTCGCTCGCTTTCAGGTGATTGTCAACAGGATGAGGGCTAACAGGGAGCAGTTGCCTTTTGACGATCATGAGCGTGCTTTGAAGCTTCTGCACACTCTTGACCGGTCGGTGTGGGACTCAAAAGTCCAGGCGATCATCGAATCGCCTAACTATGAGACCCTCACCTGCGACGAGCTCTTCAGTAAGCTCAAGTCCAGTGAGATCGACGCCATGTCGAGGGCTTCTTATGCGAACCCTTCCGGCCCGACGATGGCTTTGGTTTCTGGTTCTTCCGCTAACCTCTCTGCTGGCTGTGCACTCTCGTCTCTTTTTTTTGTCACAGAGGACCAGCTTGAGACGTTAGGGGTTGATGAGTTGGCTTTGCTTGCCAACCGGTTCACGCGGTTTCACAACAACCGCATGAACCATCGCCGCGGAGGAGGACGCTCAGGATGCTACGAGTGCGGCGACCCTGACCACTTCATCGCCAACTGCCCCAAGAAGAACAAGCATCTGGGGAAGGGCGATCATGGGCACAAGTACGACTCCGACAAGCGCAAGGAGAAGTACGTCCCTCCGAGGCACAAGAAGAGGGGCGGCTTCGACAAGGAGTACATCAAGAAGAAGTACTTGGAGAAGGCCCAGGCTGAGCAGCGCACGTTCTTCGCCACGCTCAGCGACGTCGACGGCTCGGATGACGACTCCGCCTCCTCGAGCGATGACGAGTCCGAGAAGAAGAAGAGGATCGAGGACTAGCTGAACGGCCTCTGCTTCTTCGCCGACGACGATGGCCTCTGCACCATGGCGCTCAGCGACGAGGTCGGAGGCGAGCTGGAGCGCAACCCTCGGAACGACGACGACGACGCCTCCCAGGTATCGCTCACCCACGACGAGCTCTCTGCTGAGGTAGAGAAGCTTACTGCTGCCCTCCTTAGCCAAGATAAACTACTTAGGCGTGCTGCTAGAGAGCGCAAGGAGTTTAGGCAGAAGTGGGAGGACACGGTGAAGGAGCTTGAGTTCGCTCGGTCCACCGTAGTCGTGTCGGAGGAGGCTGAGTGTGAGTCGTGCACAGCGCACATGACTGACCTTCTCACCTTGAGAGGTAAGTATGCTGCGTTGGTTGGAGAGGTGGATGAGCTCCGTGCTAGGCCTCAGCTGTTGGGTGCGTGCAAGACTTGTCCTGTCTTGCAATCTGAGTTGGCAGAGAAGAATGCCAAGATTGTGTCTCTTGAAGAGGCCAACTCGGATAGCACTTGTGTCATGAGGTGCGCCTTGTGCGAGGGTCTGGAGATGGAGATTGCAAACGTGAAGCATGACAAGATGCAAACCGAGGAAGATAACACATACCTTCGGACCATCTTGTCATGGGTCTCCTGTAGTGAGCCGCAGCTCGGGATGATGATCTCCCAATTTAAGCGAGCTGTTGGAGGTCCTGGTGTTGGTTTTGCTCAGGGTGTTGATCTTTCTGCTTTTGGGAAGATTGGAGAGTCGAGTGGTCTGAACCCCAGTGAGAAGTCCAACTCCACCACTACTCCCAAACTTGCCAAGCTTCCACCCAAAGAGCCTCCTAAGCTTATCACCAAGGACGGGGTGTTTGAAGAACTCCCGAGAGCTCCACCCAAGAACCAGCAATGGCAGCCCAAGCCGAACCACCTCAAAAACAAGCTGGACACAATGCCACCCATCCAGCAGGAGTGTTTGCCACAGAAGGGCAAAGTGAACCATACCCACAGCCCTGCATACCAACAACCCCCTGTGCGTGCGGTGAGGTATCAGTGTGATTTCTGTGGGAGGGATGGTCACTTGAGTGAGTTCTGCTTTCGGCACAAGAGGGAGGCGCGCAGGTCTCAGCAGCAGAGGCCCGGAGGTGAGGTTCTCAGGCCTCGGCAGCAGAGGAGAGCTGCTGGAGATGAGGCTTTCGAGCCTCGGCAGCAGAGGAGAGCTCCGAGGAGAAAGCCTCGGCCTAGAGGGCCAGAACCTCGGCCTAGAGGCCCAGAGCCTCGGCCTAGAGGTCCAGAGCCTCGGCCTAGAGGTCCAGAGCCTCGGCAGAGTGTTGAGCCTCAGGCTCCCAGGTGTAGGCCTCATAGAGAGCGTGCCCGACGGGGTCCTGCTTTTGCAGTTGACGGACCCCGTGGCAGAGGCTCTGTTGAGCGCTATCTCCCACCGCATTTGGAGTTTTGCGGTGAGCGCTTCTTCAGCGGATCACGTTTTCCTCAGCGTGGTGATCGCTTCCCCCGTAGACAGTCTAGGAATGGTTTTTATGCTAACCGTTCTTTTGAGCAGCCGGCCCAACACTGGTATTACCCTCACTTCACTAACCCCAGTGTTGGACCGTATGCTCACCCTATGTCTTTTTATTGATGTAGGTAAATCGGTTGGAGGACATTTGGTTGGTGGATTCCGGCTGCTCGAGGCACATGACCGGAAACGCCAAGTGGTTCTCCAGCCTTAGTCCTGTTCCCAGAAAGGAGTACATAACCTTCGGCGACAACAGCAAGGGTAAGGTAGTGTCTCGCGGGTCGGTGCGGGTTAATGAGCACTTTGTGTTGCGCGATGTTGCTCTTGTTTCTAACCTGCATTTTAACTTGCTTTCTGTTTCGCAACTTTTTGACGATGACTATGAGATTCGTTTTAAACCGAATCTCAGTCGTATTTTGGACCCTCAGGGCAATCGTGTATGTTTGATTTCACCCTTTGGGAAAGTCTTTCGTGCAAATTTCTCGGAGTCTTTTGGCACTTCCCGCTGTCTTTTGGCTAGTCCTTCCTCCTCTGATCTTTGGAAGTGGCATAGGAGGCTCGGTCATTTAAGCTTCGACTTGCTTGCAAGACTCAGCTCACTTGGCCTAATCTGAGGATTGCCCAAGCTTTCGATGGAGAAGGATCTAGTCTGTCACTCTTGCAGACACGGGAAGATGGTTGCTGCCCCCCACCATCCAGTGACTAAGGTCATGACCTCGCACCCTGGAGAGCTTTTACACATGGACCTTGTTGGTCCGGCTCGGGTGAGCTCGGTTGGTGGCAAGTGGTATGTTTTGGTCGTTGTCGATGATTTTTCGAGATATTCGTGGGTCTTCTTTTTAGCTGAGAAGACCGAGACTTTCTCCTTTGCTCGTAATCTGAGTTTACATCTTCAGAACGAGTTCCCTTTGAACTCGATGTGAGCAATTCGGAGTGATAATGGTTCCGAATTTAAAAATTCGGATTTTGAGAAATTTTGTAACTCTTTGGGTTTAGAGCACCAGTTTTCTTCCCCCTACACACCGCCTCAAAATGGTGTTGTATAGAGGAAGAATCGGACCCTTGTTGAGATGGCCAGGACGATGCTCGATGAGCATAGGACTCCTAGACGTTACTGGGCCGAGGCTATGAACACTGCGTGCTACATTTCAAATCGCATTTTTCTGAGAGCTTTCCTGAAGAAAACCTCTTATGAGTTGCGTTTTGGCAGACAGCCCAAAGTAAGTTATTTTAGAGTCTTCGGTTGCCATTGTTTTATATTAAAGAAAGGCAACCTGGACAAATTTGAGTCTCGTTCTTCTGACGGTGTATTTTTGGGTTATGGCGCTCACACTCGCGCATATCGTGTACTTAACCTTGATACTAACCGAGTCATGGAGACATCAGATGTCACCTTCGACGAGACTCTTGTATGTCCTTCTTCTCGTTTTGAGCGTGCAGGTGATCATGAGGTTGGAGAGCCTCTTTTCGATGACGAGGATGAGGGTGCTGAAGATATGGATGATCCAGCACCCCCTCCACCTGCCGCGCCGCCAAGGGCGGCCTCGACGACGACTCACGGCCCCGACACTTCTTCTTCCTGGGGGCCGTGGGATCCTCCACCTCGCGCGGTACCTTTTGTACCCGGGGTGGAACCAGCTGCTGTTGAGGGGGAGATTACTTCTTCCCGGGAGGCGCCGCAACATATCCAGCGCCGGCACCCCTCTCAGCAGATGATCGGCGACATCGGCGAGCGAGTCACTCGCTCCAGGTCACAGCACATCTCTCACTTCGCTCATTCTGCTTTTGTTGCTAATTTTGAGCCCCGAGATGTTGGACACACATTGACGGATCCGGATTGGGTCAAAGTCATGCATGAGGAGTTAGAGAATTTTGAGCGAAATCGGGTTTGGGTTCTAGTTCCACCTCCACCTGACTGTAAGCCTATTGGGACAAAATGAGTTTTCAAAAACAAGCAAGGAGAGGATGGCCACGTTGTGAGAAACAAGGCCAGGCTTGTAGCGAAGGGTTATAGTCAGAAGGAGGGAATAGACTATGAGGAGACTTTTGCTCCTGTAGCTCGTTTGGAGGCTATTAGGATACTCTTGGCTTTTGCTGCATCCAAAGGTTTTAAATTGTTTCAAATGGATGTCAAGAGTGCCTTCTTAAACGGCTACATAGAAGAGGAAGTGTATGTTGAGCAGCCCCCCGGTTTTGAAAATCCCAAGTTTCCGAACCATGTTTTTAAACTTCACAAAGCTTTATATGGTCTAAAACAAGCCCCTAGAGCCTGGTATGATAGGTTAAAAACCTTCTTGCTTGCTAAGGGATTTAAAATGGGATGTGTAGATAAAACGCTCTTTCTCCTCAGGCAAGGCAAAGACACACTTTTGGTCCAGATTTACGTGGATGATATCATTTTCGGTGGTTCTTCTCACGCTTTGGTTGCCAAGTTTGCAGATACTATGAGCAGGGAGTTCGAGATGAGCATGATGGGAGAGCTGACATTCTTTCTCGGGTTGCAAATTAAGCAATCCCGAGAGGGGACGTTTGTGCACCAGGGCAAGTACACCAAGGACTTGCTGAAGCGGTTCGACATGGGTGAGGCCAAGCCTCTACCAACGCCCATGTCGACGACGACTGCCCTGGATGCGGATGTGGATGGCGAAGCAGTGGACCAGAAGGAGTACCGCAGCATGATTGGATCGCTCCTCTACTTGACGGCGACACGCCCAGACATCCAGTTTGCGGTGTGTCTGTGCGCGCGCTTCCAGGCCTCACCGCGTATTTCTCACCGTCAGGCGGTGAAGAGGGTCTTCAGGTACCTTCGGTTCACACCCGAGCTCGGGATCTAGTATTCGGCCTCATCCACTCTCTCCCTCTGCGGTTATTCTGATGCTGATTTTGCTGGGTGTCGTATTGATCGCAAGTCCACTTCTGGGACTTGCCAATTTATCGGTTCTTCTCTTGTTTCGTGGTCTTCTCGCAAGCAGTCTAGTGTCGCCCAGTCTACCACGGAGGCTGAGTATGTTGCTGTGGCTAGCTGCTGTTCCCAGTTACTCTGGATGATGGCTACTTTGCGTGATTTTGGTCTGAGATTTTCTCGTGTTCCTTTGCTTTGTGATAGCACGAGTGCTATTAGCGTTGCTAAGAACCCCGTGCTTCACTCGAAGACCAAACATATTGATGTGCGCTTTCATTTTTTGCGAGACCACCAGGAGAAGGGTGATATCGACCTTCGCCATGTCGATACTCATCATCAACTGGTCGATATTTTTACCAAGCCTTTAGACGAATCAACCTTTAATCGGTTGAGGAGTGAGCTTGGTGTGTGTTTTCCCTTTTAGATGGGGGAAACATTTTGTGCTGTGTACAGATTGACTTTTTAATTTGTCTTTCTCTTCTTTTGCGTTTCGACATACATTCTGAGCCTCAGATTTTTAATCACTAGAATGTATTTACGCTCTGTTCAGTCTGATTCGAGGCTTATGATGGAGGCCTGTAGCTTATGCTCTTACTGATCACTAGTACATGTTGTGGGCTGAGCTATTTTAAAATGGTGAAATTTTTAAATAAATTAAATTCTGAAAATGTTCACCATTAAGATATGCAACTAGCATGTGTAGGTTGTGTTGAGTTTACTCGCGCTTTTCATATATGCTAGGTTGCTATGTCTCTAGTTCTGAGTCATTCACTTGCTTGGTCTGTTCATATAATGTTTAAAATTTGAACCAAGCTTTAGTAAATTGAAAAGATCGAGATGGGATTGCTTGTCAACACCTCACGGTATCGAGACTGTTTCTCATTGCATTTTGAGTTAAACTTGAGTCGTGTAGTGTATGACCGAAACCGTAGCTTTAAGCTCCTGATTGCTTCGGCATAGGCTTCGCTCGGTTGAAAAGTAAGGCAAAGACAAGCTTTCAACCTCTTGCATTCACATGCAAATAATTAAACTTGTATAATTTCACCGCTGCAATTCCGATATAAAACTGAAATCACAAGTATATGCTTCATTCCTATGCATGATGATTGAACTGTGCTAGGGGTAGTTCACCTTGTATACATGTTTAGCACTTGTACAGACTCCTGTCTACGCTTTGTTAGTGCTATTTTGATGGTGAATACCTTTTTTTTCAAAACTGCTCATTATTGCTCATATGGCTCATATTTCGAATCCAGTGTTTAGTCTGAGCCTTCGTCGAGCCTGTATGCATCTGTTGAGTCCCTCGGGCTATACTGTTTAGAGCATTTTTGCATTCTTTTGACTATAAGTCTGAAGCTCCTGACTTGCATCTCTGACTTCTTTGCATAATGGAAGGGGGGAGAATTTTTGTCTCTTGATAAGTGCATTTTCAACTAAGGGGGAGAATTTTGCAAATCATATGTTCCCTGTTCCTTGGATGTTCATCCGAGGGGGAGTTATTATCTGCACTAGTCAAGGGGGAGCGGAGGGAGTCTCGGCCTCGAGCTATGCTGTTGCTTCACAATAGCCTCAGCCACAGCCTCGAGCTTTATTGTTCGAGGGGGAGCTCGTCTGTTTTTGCTCGAGCCTCGAGCCCCGGCCTCGAGCCCCGGCCTCGAGGCCCGCCTCGAGCTTTATTGTTCGAGGGGGAGCTCGTCTGTTTTTGCTCGGGCCTCGAGGCCCGGCCTCGAGCCTCGGCCTCGAGCCCCGGCCTCGAGCCTCTGCCTCGAGCCTCGGCCTCTGCCTCGAGTCTTGCTGCTTTCTCACAGGTTGATAGGTTTTGGTGTCGAGTTTTCTGTGCTAGTTGTGTTGAGCCGTTGCCTCTTTCTTGAGGGACTAGCATTTTGCCTCATTTTTCCACCATTGTTTCAGTTGTTGTCGAGCTCTTTTCTCTGGAAGCTTCGATTGACATTTGCTAGCGGTGTTGAGCCTGTTCTACCTCTTCTTGAGGGCTAGCTTTGCTTTGCTTGGTTGCGTCGAGCCGTTGCCTATGTCTTTGGGGACCAAGTTGTTCTGCTCTTTTCACTTGACCTTTTTCGGCTTTGCTATGCTTTTGGGTCATTTGGATTGAGTTTTTCTCTTCTCCTTCCTCCTTTCCTCTTTCTTTCTCTTTTATTATGATTTGTGTGGGTAGTTGACAATGCACTCATCAAGGGGGAGATTGTGGATATATGGGTGTATGCCGAAGGCTCTGAGTGATGAGTGATTGTCAACGGGTATGATGCGCATGTTCTTTGGCTTGTGTTGTGCAGGTGTCGAGCACGGAGACAGTGATCGAGGGTAGGTGAAGGTCAAGTTGAGGCATGCTGTGCTGACGGACCGGGTGCGGTGAAGGATGGGCGTGCCGTGCGGCGGACGTGCCGTGCCGATGTACCGAGCGGTGAAGGGCAGACGTGAGGCTTGGACTGAGGGACCGGAGTACCTGAGGATCAGCTGTGGAGGCTGGCAGCCTGTGACGATGACAAGCAAAGAAGTGCGGTCATGTGTTGCTCAGGTCGAGGACCTGGGAACACGTGTCGGTGGATGAGGTGCACGGGAGGTGCATCCCCTCTACGACGTCGGTTTGGTGGCTGAGCCAGCGAAAAACTATCGGTGGACGGTTTCCAGGTTTGGGCCTCAAAACCTGGGTGCTGAGGGTTTCCGAGTTTGGCCACAAAACTCGGGCTGAGGGTTTCCGAGTTTGGCCACAAAACTCGGGCTGAGGACGGTTTCCAGGTTTGGGCCTCAAAACCTGGGCGTTGCGGGTTTGCTGAGTTTGGGCCTCAAAACTCAGATACTGGAAGGCTGGTTTCCCGGTTTGGGCCTCAAAACCGGGGGTACAGAGCAAAGGCGGCATGTGGCGGCAATCGGAAGGTTGCGCGGAGGCAACGCGGACGAGTTGTGCGGACGTGGCCGTCGGATACACCTACCACTGAGTTGGTCCAGTATAGCCTTAGGGTTTAGCTGGCTCGCTCTATAAAAAGCTTAGAGAGGGGTAGAGTAGGAAATAGACTTAGGCTAGTTGTAGTATAAATAGAGGGAGACACCCTCCTCCCTTTCTATCTCAGTTAGTTGCTTTTGTTCTTAGGGTTTCCTGCTCTCCCATTCCCTGCTGTAGCTAGTTGAGATCCACAGAAAAACTTGTTCTGTGTACTGTTGGTTCACGGAAGTGAGGCCGTATCCTCATCCTTCTAGAGCAGATCCGTGTTGTGCACTGTGTCGGCTGAGTCTTGCGATTGGTAGTGTAGTACACTATGTTCGTCGCGTTTTGGCTCTGCTCGATTTTTCCCGTCGATCGATCTCTCTCTCCAGTGTGTCTTTGCGAAATCCGTTTGAATCAGTTTGTTCGTATCATTGAGGAGGTCATTTCGACCAAAGGAATTCATCTAACTCCTCATGATCGAATAGATCGGGACGATTTCGTTTTCGTAGCACTTTTTCGTTCATCCACTTTCCCTTTTGATTTCCCTGTGTTCTTGGTTGTTCTGAGAAGATGATTTCTTGGGGATAGTCTCCTAACTACCCTGTGATCTTCTTCTCCAAGTTTGGAAACTTGGGATTGTGCCTTGATCGAGTTTTGGAGGGATTTGTTTTTGGGAGAACGCGTCCAGATCCGAGCTTCTGCGGGAGCAGTTCGCAGCAGGCTCGGGTGTCGGAACATGCCGAGGCTACCTTTGTACGGTGCCTCTCGAGTATGCCAAGACCACCCTCGGGCGAGGCGGAACTTTTCCCGAGGCCTCTTGAGCCTCGGACGAATCGAAACCTTTTCCGAGGTCCCCTCAGCCTCGGGCGAGTTGGAGTTTCACTCTGAGGCCTCTCTCGAGCCTCGGGCGAGTCGGAGTTTTGCTCCGAGGCCTCTCTCTCGAGCCCCGACCCTCGGCCGAGACGGAGTTTTCCTCAGAGACCTCCCTCAGCCTCGGGCGAGTCGGTGTTTTCTCCTGAAGCCTTTCTCGAGCCTCGGGCGAATCAGAGTTTTGCCCCGAGGCCTCGTTGGCTCAGTTCTCCGCCGGTTTTTCTTCGTATTCTCTGGTCAGTGGTGCCTCACTGTGATCTTAGGGATCATCCACCCTCTTCCAAGGGTCGTGGGCATCACGGTTGTGTTTGGAGTTTTGGGGGTTGATTTTATTGGGACAAAGGCCTTAATTTCTGTGAAGAAATTTTTTGAGGCTCCCATTCACCCCCCCCCCCCCCCCTCTGGTCGCCTGGTCTGTCATTTTCGGTCCTTCAGGCAGGACCAGCGTTCTATACAGTGCTGCAGGAGGACTTTTACCAGGGCTATAGGAACACCGGTATCTGTCTTCGTTCTCAGAGAGTGTGTCCGCTGGAGGCAGTGGTTATGGCAGCAGGAGAGCAGATCCATCCCATCTTCACGTACCTACCTGGTCTGGCAGACCTTCTGGGGCGGTCTGGCTCATATATTGAGGATTGGGTCTTCCAGTTTATGCTTCGCTTTGGGTGCACCCGGACAGAGAGACTATTGAGTTTGCATTTGAGGGGGAGCACTACAAACTGTTCTCGTCCGAGATCTGGAGTTGGTTTGGCTTGAGACACTCTCAGACCCGGATCCACGACCTGTGCTACGACAGGACGGAGCCACCCCGCCGCCCTCATGGTGGTGCCCAGCCGTCGACAGACTTGGTCCGCCCCTGCTTCACTGAGCCCTTCGGTGAGGGTTCGAGTCGCGCGCCTAGGGATCTCACCCCTACGACTCAGATCCTCAATGAGGTTCTTCGGCGGACCTTGCTTCCCAGGGTTGGCTTCCGAGAGGGTCTTTCTAGACTGCAGCTATGGTTACTTGCATACATGGTCAGGCAGCAGGAGTTCGACGTCTGGGACGTGATTCTTTGTGAGATGGAGGATACAGTGGCAGAGGGCATCAAGGCCCGGAGACAGCTACCTTATGCACATTGGATCTCTTATATTCTGTGGAAGGTAGCTGCTACTACAGGGTCTCACCCCAGTCAGTCACTCACAAGGTCTGCGACCGTGTTCCCCGAGTACAACATAAGTCAGCTGTTGGGACACGACCAGGATCGCAGGCAGCAGCAGCAGCAGGATGCTCCGACCAGTTCACGATAGAGGCTTGAGGTCCTAGAGTCAGCTCAGGAGCAAGACGAGGCCGTCCAGGCCCTCGCAGAGCAAGAGCTAGCCGAGCTAGAGGGTGGTGCCACATACGTCGCAGAGGACCCCACCGACAGCTCTGACGAGGATTACGAGCTCCCGTCCCGCTTTCAGCCACGTGCTCACGATTCTCAGGCCGGACCCAGTGGTACTGCCTCCTCCGACCCAGCTCTACTCGCTATTCTAGCACGGATGGAGGAGCAGCAGAGGACGGTGACCCAGGACGTCCAGAGGTTAGCTCAGGAGCAGCAGCGTCTGGCACAGCAGCAGGCTCAGGAGCGTTCAGACGTCCTGCAGCGACAGATGATGGCACTACAGCAGCAGACCTTGAGCTTCATGGAGCGACTTGCCAGCGGTCCTCCTCAGTGGCAGTGGTAGCAGCCCCCTCCTCAGCAGCAGATTCAGTGGCAGCCGCCCGTCCCAGCTCTCTCGCAGTCGCAGTTTGGACAGCCGCCGCAGTTTCCACAGAGCTCCTCTCAGTTTACCACCTTCACCACTCCGCCTGGAGGAGCTCATGTCTTCAGTCCTTTGCGCACTGGTTTCACACCACGTCCGACAGAGTCTCTGTTCGCGACGACCACCACAGTGACGCGAGACTTGTCTGCCAGTTTCAGTGAGCTCACTGGGTTTCCTACGCCCGATCTTCAGGACCCACTTCAGACGCCGACAACTCCAGTGACCTCCACTACTGAGACTCTTCCGAGTTCTGTGGCGTCTTCTGAGTAGACAGAGCTAGTCCAGTCTGAGACTACCACGACAGCGCAGCCTGAGCTATCCACGATTCCCGAGCTTCCGCACTCCGAGGCTCAGGCGGCTACAGCTACACAGACTTTGACTGAGACAGTGACAGAGTCAGAGCAGCCCGAGCAGGCAGAGCAGTCAGTGCCGGAGCTGACCCAAACCACTTCTCACTAGCTTCCAGCTTCAGAGGGTCAGCAGGCTACCGGCGTGTCTTCTTCCGACTCCGAGGAGTACCTCCAGCAGTTCGAGTTTACTCAGCGCACTCCGGAGGCGGCACCTGACTCGTCTGCCCCACCTCCGCCCTCCGACGCTTAGTTTGGTGCTTGATGTCAAAGGGGGAGAGTGGATGAGTATAGCGATAGGGGGAGCGATGTGAGAGGGCATTGATTTCTTATGTTGTGTTACATTCACATACGCTCTTTACTTATCGCATCTTTTGGCACTATGTTTATGATATACTTGTGCTTATGACATGTGTGTGCTCACTATGTTATCTTATATGACATGTCATTTCGTTTCGCTCATTACTTGCGCTTAATTCTCACTTGGTTATGTATATGAGCTCTTTTACTCGTGCCCTTGTTATTTACTCTAACTTGTTGAGTGCAGGATGATGGCATGATATGTATGAGCTTGCCCCTAACCATTTTCTCTTATGCATTGCAAGTTCATACATGTCATGATTTTAAAACCTCTTCTCTCTATACTCGATCTCGTGTTGTCATCAATCACCAAAAAGGGGGAGATTGAACGCATCTTGGCCCCTAGTGGTTTCGGTGATTGGATGAAACACAAGATTACTGTGACTAACGTGTGTTTTGCAGAAACAAGATTTGAGTTAGGTCACGGTAATGGCGACGATACGGGCATATGGAGTTCATGTCCCCTGGCGATGGATATCGTTTCGGTTTTCAAAGGACGGACGACGAAGACGGTGGTAGACTAGGCTAAGTGTCATATGGTGTTGGAGGACACTTAGGTAGTCTTAGGTCTTTGTTTTTCCTTTGGCCGTACTATAAAGGGGAGCGTGAATCAGTAGCTTGACCTAGATGAGTCTATTGAGGTAGGTGTGGTGCACACTTGTTATTTCATAGCCCTAGGTAGCTCAGAGAGATGCCTTAAGTCGAGAGGATCAAAAGTCGTTTAGGCCGCGTCGCGATCCGAGCTTAGTCTGCCCTTGTAATGGGCATCGGACGCTGGCCAGGTAGGCATCAGACGCGTTCGATGCCCACCCCGACTAGGGTTTAGTCTGGTGCGTGGCATCGGACACACCGATGTGTTCACATCGGACGCGCCCGTGCCACTGTTCACGTGCGCGTGAACTGGAGGCCGCATCGGACGCTGGCATCGGACGCTGAGGGCCAGCGTCCGATGTCCATGCAGAGAGGTTCCAAAGAGGGTAAAACCACATCGGACGCGTCTGATGTGGTGGCATCGGACGCTGCCCAGCATCCGATGTCCCTTTAACAGGTCTGACAAGAGGGTACAGTCGACCGTTGGTCGAGGTCATCGGTGCATCCGATGCCAGGCTTCGCAGCGTCCGATGCCCTCGCAGAAACCCTGTCTTGTGCAGTTTTTGGATGGCCGGTTGGGGGAGTATTTATACTCCTTCCCTCCATCCATTTGAGTGTTCTTGCCACTTCCATCTGCTGAGAAACACATTGTGAGTGTGAGTGAGTGCAAGAGCTCTAGTGAGGTTGAGTGATTTCCTAACTGTGAGAATTAGACACCTCCTAGTGAGAATTGAGTAGCAAGTGTGCATCCATCCATCTCTTTGGCCTTGTGTTGGTCAAGTGAGAGTTCTAGCTTGTTACTCTTGGTGATCGGCATCACCTAGACGGCTTGGTGGCGATCGTGAAGCTTGGAGAGCATCCGATGGCATTGTGGATGACCCAAGCAAGCTTGTGACCGGTAGCGAGCGATTCACCGGGCCGGAGTGGCGAAGAATCAGCTCGTAGTGAGCACTTGATCCTTGCGCGGGTGCTTCAACGAGGACGAGGGGGGTGTGCCGACACCTCGATACCTCGGCAAAAAGATCGTTGTGTCATCTCTACTCCTTTACTTACACATTTACTTTCAAGCAATTCAATTCCGCATTATTACTTGTTGTTCATTCACTATTGAATTGCTTTGCTAGAGTAGGAGTGGCATAGAATTGGTCTTTTGTGCGGTAGAGTAAAGAGAAACACACTTCTAGGCACTAGGGGGTTAATTGGGGCTTGATAGGTTTTATTCTTGCAAGAAGTTTTAGAAAAGCCCAATTCACCCCCCCCCCCTCTTGGGCATCTTGATCCTTTCAAATACGTCGCTGTAGATCTGCAAATTGCATTTTCACGTTTTCCTGGTAAACTGCAAACGCCAAAACAAAGGGTAAGACGATGACCACCTCCGACCATGCTTCACCACAGAGACTTACCGGCGTGCATGGCCTGCCACTTCCGCACCTCCTCATCGGACTTTGCCTTCTCCTCGGCCAGGAGACGCTTCTCCTCGCCCGCCTGCATCACCTTTGCGAAGACAACTCCACGATTCAGGACTCCGACCAGATGGCGTACTAAGCAAAAGGGAGTATAGCATCGTCGACTTACGTGCGACGAACTCGTCGGCCTTATCGGCCCGCAGCTGAA
Organism: Coix lacryma-jobi var. lacryma-jobi; assembly: GCA_009763385.1. Classification (NCBI taxonomy): domain Eukaryota; kingdom Viridiplantae; phylum Streptophyta; class Magnoliopsida; order Poales; family Poaceae; genus Coix; species Coix lacryma-jobi. Next base: position 64,630,457 of record CM019823.1, on the reverse strand, counting down.
GCTGGAAGTTCTCCTGCCCCTGCTGCTGGATGATCTCCTCAAGCTCCCGAGAACGTGCGTGGGCATCATCCAGATGCGCCTCCAAGCCAGCAAACTGGCCCTCGACGCGCTTTATCTCCGCCCGAAGCCGCTCGTTCTCTTCTGCCATCGGTGCCACCCGGTCAAGGGCGAGCTTACGCTCCTCCCCAACCTTCAACAGGTACTGTAGAAAAATGACGACCAGCATGAACAAAGGCCATCCAGAGAGACAACATGAAGAGGTGAACGTACTCACCTGGATCCTCTCCAGCAGCTTCGACGCGTCTCCGATCACGGCGTCCGTCGCCGCGCTCGCCGCCTCGTCATCAACTTTGACGACCTCGTCGCCATCAACATGGAAACGACGGACAGGACATCGATGCGAGTCCTCCTCCGGACGCTCGATCTCCTCGATGTCTGGCGAGGCAGGCGGCGCCATCTTCCTCTTCGTCCCCCGGGCGCGACGACCCAAGGACCCGGCCACCAGAGCTGCAACACTTCCCGCAGCGCTGCCTCCTCCAGAACTTCCCCCAGGCGTTGGGGACGCCCGCCGCTCCGCCTCCTAAGGCTCGGGGACTCCAGACGCCTCCGGCTGCTCCGCCCCTCAAGGCTCGGGGACTGTGGACGCCTCGACATCCACCGCCGCCTCTGACGCCTCCTCCAGCGCGATCGACTTCGCTGACCCGCCAATCTCCGCCTCCACCGGAGGACTCGCCTCCCCCCGACCACCGCCTTCGGTGTCCGGCACCTCTTCAGCATTTGCCGACCTGCAAAGGGCACAGACATATCATCAACGCCCAGATCCGACCAGGGTAAGAATCATAAGATGAGCAGGGGACACTTATAGGTCCGACACCTTCTTCTCTCGGGAGAAGCGACGGGAGCGTGGACGTGCGCCACCGCCCGCGGACTCCTCCTGCGGTTTGGGCGCACCGGTTGCCCCGGCATACGACTCCCGGGCCTCTGACGCCTGCTCCGGTGACCCTGTCGTTTTCGGCTTCGCCTTCGCCTTCGCCGCTCTGCTTCTGCGCCCCGCCGAGGACCCTTGCCCGCGACGGGCACTCAGCGGGACATCGTCTTCACTGTCACACGCGTCGTCTGACCAGTCTAAGACAACGCGGCGATGCTTCGCCGCCTCTTCATCAATGGAGAAGGCGCCGCCAGTCTCCAGCGACACCTTCTTCTTTGCAGGGGTGGCCTAACGCTTTCCTTTCGGATTAGCGCGGGCCCGCCGCCCACCAGACCGAGACTCGGGGACTCGGCTCCCCTCATTCCCGCTGTCATCGATCTCCTCCACATCGACCTCCGTCGCGCCGTGACCGTCGCCATCGCTGACGTCTTCCTGCCGTGAGTCAACGCCCTTTGGCCACGCCTTCGATGGCGCTTGCGACACAAACGCCGCCCGACCCTGCGCCACAATTTTACGACCCTCAGTATTCAGTTTCGCATTTCAACAAACACATGCAGGGCAAAGATACTAACCTTCGGCGGAGGGTACTCCAGGGAGTACGACTTCCGCAAGTACTCCAGTTTCTTCCTCTTCTGTAGGTCGAAGAGTGTATCAACCCACAGGAATACCTCCTCTGACGATAGAGGCTCCGGTGCTTCCCGCGTTTGGTCCTCCGCGTCACCAGCGTACTCGTATGCTGGGTGCGCCCTTTCCTTGCAGGGCTGGCAGCGCCTCTTGATGAAGTTCGACGCCACCGCCACCCCATCGACACACTGCTTGTCGACCAGCTTCAAAAGCTCCGACCACGACGGCATCACCTTCGGCTCAAAGGCCGGATCGCACGGTGGCCTCGGCGCCTCCTGATGGATGCAGAACCACTTGGGCTTGTACTCCATCGCCTTTGAAGGCAGCGGCATTGCGATGTACTTCTCCGCCATCCCGTCCCGAAGCTGGAGGTACACCAACCCGACGATGTCCGACGCCCCAGTACCGTTGATCTTTAGGCGGAAGAAGTGGCGAAAGAGGTCGAAGTGGGGCTCGATGCCTAGATACGCCTTGCAGTAATGGATGAAGACCGCGATGTGCAACATTGTATTGGGGGTCAAGTAGCACAGCGCGACCTGGTAGTACTCCAGCAGGCCATGGAGGAAGGGGTGGACCGGGATTCCAAACCCGCACCTGAAGAAAGCTTCGAAGACGACAAGATCCGAAGTGTTTGGCGTCAGCCAGTCCTCCAGGTACGCCTCCCTCCAGCCGCCGGTGACGCTGTCAAGCAGCAGACCGGCGAAGATGAGCTCCTCTAGATTCTCCCAGCGGAGAACACTCCGCGTTCACCCGCACGCCCAGACCGGCACCTCGATGCGGTCGTCGGACTTCGCTTTCGCGGTCTTCTTCGCCGCGCCTCCGTGAGTGCGCCTTCCGCCCGCCATCGACAGCGACGAAGTATGAATCTAGATTCAGATCTGTTGCTACAGTGGATTGGTGCTCTTGCGAACGAAGGAAGCGGAGGAGACGAGGGCTTTGAGGAGAGAGCACAAGGAACAAGTGAGGAACCGCCGCTGTTCGCTTTCCCTTTTATACGGAGCGGCCTGACCCTTCAGCTCCAGGGTTCCTGGGAACCCGGGCCCATCATCCACACGACCGCCACGTCGCCTGTGGCAACCACACGCGCATGCCCGTTTCGCATCTCCTTTAAAGGGTCGTCGGGCTATTGGTTTGCCAAAATGGCTTGTCCGTTCGCCCTCATTATTTCTTCAATTTCATTTACTTTGCGCCAATACATGCGACACTAATGCACGGGGACTGACCACCCCCGCTAGTTCTAATGTCCATTTCAGGGGAACAGTAAGCTCTACAGTTCCTGGTCGGCTCTACAGTAACACCCGGGGACTGTAGATTTCCAAACTTCAAACTCGGGGACTCTCCCCTCGCATTTGCACTAATGCATTTTCTTTGGCCCTGCTACAAGAACCATGCTGCTTCTTACAGCAGGCCCAGGGACTACGTGTACACACGTCGTTTTTTCCATGGTAAAAATGACTCTGTTTCATGCAGGAAAATTACAAGCTTGGTACCACGTGCCTACAACACCTACTCCCAAGCTCGGGGACCAAGTGGATACACTTCACCTAGCGGTGAATGTATTGTTCGTCTTTTTCCTTTTTTACAGCTTGATGTGGACTAGCTCAGACTTTAACCGGGACGCCATCGACTGCTGATGTCTGACTGCGTCCAAAGTGGATACACTTCACTAGATGAAAGATCTTCAAAAATTTTCTTGCAGCACCTTGCATCCTTTTTTGCAGGACATCGCAAAAAACTCCACACGACTGCACTTCGGCTACAGCTCAGGCAGTTACGTTCGCAACCAGCCTAACCTGGTCGGAGGCCTACTACAAGTGCAACCGCGACCAGACGACCTGGTCGAAAGACGCCTACACTGACGTGCGACCAGACCCAACCTGCTCGGAAGACTTCACGACGCCCAGCACAATGGATGCAAAGTGCTCGGGGACTAGCTGTGGGGATATTACACCCGTATACCCCCATGGCATGACTTGGGCTACTCGACAGGATACGGCCCAACTAGAAGACCTTGCGGCCTGCGACCAAGCCGTCGTAGCCGCCAAGGGCTCTCCTGATGACTTGCTCGACAAGGAAGATCCAAATAGATAGACCCGGATTCCTTGCCAAAAGGAACCGATTGAAATCTGTTAGGATTCGGCAAGTTGTAACCATGCTCTCCGGCTATATAAGGCGAGCAGGGACCCCCTCAAAACACATCTGATCACCCGATCTCATAATACAAACCAGCCACCAGAACACAGGACGTAGGGTATTACGGCGACTTGCCGACCCGAACCTGTCTAAATCGCCGCCTCTCGTCCCTATGTCTACGCTTTGTAGACGTCTCGCACGCCTCCACCGCTTAATCTACTACCTTGGGCATACCCCTCGGTAGACTGCCGACCATATTTCATCGACAGCCGACCAGGCTCGTTGGCCTGGTCTTCGCTCGTCACCGCCTTCGCTCATCGTCGCCTTTGCTCATCGCCATCTTCGCTTGTCGCTGCCTTCGCTCGTCGCCTCCTTCGCTCATCGCCGTCTACGCTCCTCGCCGCCTTTGTTCGTCGTCGCATTCACTCGTCGTCACCTTGGCACGTCACCGTCTTTGCTTGCCACCACCTTCGTTCATCGCCGACCAGGCTCGTGGACTTCACCTTTGTTTGTCGCCGACTAGGCTCGAGGACTTCGCCTTCGCTCGTCGCTGACCAGGCTTGGGGACTTTGCCTTCGCTCGCCGACTAAGCTCGCCGTCACCTTCGCTCGTCGCCAACCAGGCTCGGGGACTTCATCGTCGCTCGTCGCCTTCGCTCATCACCGTCTTCGCTCGTTGTTTCCTTCGCTCACCACCACCTTCGCTCGTCGCCGACCAGGCTCAGGGACTTCGCCTTCACTCGTCGCCTCTGCTCGTCGTCGCCTTTGCTCTTCGCCGTCTTCGCTCATCGCCAACCAGGCTCAAGGACATCGCCGTTGCTCATCGCCTTCGCTCATCGCCGCCTTTACTCGTCATCGCCGACCAGGCTCATTGCCTTCGCTCGTCATCGCCTTCACTTGTCGCCGCCTTCGCTCGTTGCCGCCTTGGCTCGTCACCGTCTTCGCTCGCCGCCACCTTCGTTCATCGCCGAGCAGGCTCAGGGACTTCGCCTTTGCTCCTCGCCTACCAGGCTCATCGCCTTCACTCGTCGTCGACTTCGCTCATCGCTGCCTTCGCTCGCCACCTTCGCTCATCGCCGTTTTCGCTGGTCACCGACCAGGCTCAGAGGCTTAGCCTTTGTTCATCGCCGACTAGACTCGGGGACTTCACCTTCGCTTGCCACCTTCGCTCATCGCCGACCAGGCTCAGGGACTTCGCCCTCGCTCGTCGCCGACCAGACTTTGCCTTCGTTCATCGCTGACGAGGCTCGGGGACTTCGCCTTCGCTCGTCGTTGACCAGGCTTGGAGACTTCGCCTTCGCTCGTCGCCGACCAGGCTTGGGGATTTCACCTTCGCTTGTCGCCGACTAAGCTCATCGTCTTCGCTCATCGCCGCCTTTGCTCGTCGCCGACTAGGCTCGAAGACTTTGCCTTCGCTAGTCGTCGACCAGACTCAGGGCTTCTCTTTCACTCGTCGCCAACCAGGTTCATCGACCTGGCCTTTGCCCGTCGCCCAGGCTCGATTGTCCTGGCCTTCGCTCATCGCTGGTGTGCATCAAGTCACTCCATGTTGTTCAGATCAGGGTGCTAATTTTGGACAGCTCACCGAGGCACTTGCTAAATGTTCTACAAGCTTGGCACTACGTGTCTTCAACACCTACTACCATGCTCGAGGACTAAGTGGATACACTTCACCTTGCGGTGAATGTATTTTCTTTTTCTCTGACAATTCAAGGACGCTTTGTCAAACACAGACTTCTACTAGGACCTCGCTGTTCCTTATAGTCTTGCAAGCTCCAAGTGGATACACTTCACCAGAAGAAAGCTCTTCAAATTTTTTCTTGAGCACCTTACATCCTTCTGGCAAGCCTTACTTGGCCGACATCGACTTCGCCTACTCAAGACGGCATCGCCAATGGATACAAAATGCAAGCCTTACTTGGCCGACATCGACTTCGCCTGCTCAAGACGACGTCGCCAACGGATACAAAGTGCTTGGGGACTAGCTGTGAGGATATTACCTCCGTATACCCCCATGGACCTATTTGGGCCCTTCGTCAAGTACAACCCAACTTGAAGGCCCTACGGCACGCGACCAGGTTGTCGTGCTCGCTAGGGACTCTCATGAAGTCTTGCCCGCCAAGGAAGATCCTAGAGTTAGATCCGGATTCCTTGCCTTGAGGAACCATTTGCAATCTGTTAGGAACTGTAACCCTGCTCCCTGGCTATATAAGGCAAGCAGGGACCCCCTCCAATCCTAGATTGGATCGCATCTCACAAGATAATCCAGCCACCAAAACACAGGACGTAGGGTATTACAGTGACTTGCCGGCCTAATTCTGTCTAAATCGCCGTCTCCCGTCCCTGTGTTAACGCTTGAGTAGACGTCTCGCACGCCCCCTCAAACTAATCTACTACCTTGGGCATACCCCTCGGTAGACTGTCGACCATCTTTCGTTGACAAGAACACAATGATGAACTAGAAGAACTAGATAATGAATTAGGACACAAAGATGATTAACTAGAAGACAATTAGACAAATAGAAGAACAATATTGATACAAGAGAGAGTTTACAAGGCTATTACCTGGCCTCCTCACGACTAGATCCGGAATTCAAGCTTCCCTCGACTCTTCTAATTTTATTCTAGCTATGCCCTAGGATGATGGAGCTCTTGGTTGTCCTCTCAAAGCTACCTCTGAACTAAATGATCTGATGATGGATTGAATTATGATGTGGTGATGATGCCTTGAGGGGAGGGTCTAGGGCTGCTTATATATCCTAGTGGAATGAATCGTAGCCCTCGAATCAAATCGACCTTGAACAAGGGTTTAGATGTGTCGAAGAGGTCAATTAGGTCACGTCGAGCGAAGATGGGCCTCAAAACCTAGGGGCCTAGGCCGGCCGGCCTAGGGGTGGGGCCGACCGGTCCCACTCTCCAGCTGTCAGGCTCCTCCTTCGTCGTGTTGTCTTTTGGTGTCTTCTAGATCCTTCTAGAGTCCCTTTTCGATTGGTTTGCGCAACGAGTCGTGGCGTGGTTGGATTCTTTGTCGTCATCTTCTTGTCTATTCCCTAGATAATTCTGGTTTACTATAGCTGATGGAATTTTGTCTGTTACACCCTTGGTCTTTATACGAATAATGCTTCTAGAGGGTTCCAGAGTCTTCCAAATCATATTCATCGAGGACTCTCGCTCTGGGACTCCAAATATGGCAAATACCGACCAGGCCGATCGACCTGGCCTTCATCCATCGCCGACCAGGCTCGTTGGCCTGGCCTTCGCCCGTCACCGACCAGGTTCATCGTCCTGGTCTACGCTCGCTTTGTCGCCAACCAAGTTCATCTACTCTCGTCATCATCAACAATGTTGAGGACTCCCTTCATCATCAACAATGCTAAGGACTCCCTGGTGTTTGGATTCTTTGTGCAAGCGTCGCTAGTAGAGCTGGGGACTCTATTGGTGGTCAGACATCTCATCGGTGTGCATCAAGTCGCTCCATGTTGTTCGGATCAGGGTGCTGATTTTGGATAGCTCATCGGAGCACTTGCTAAGTACATTGCCGATAAGTTGAAGACTTTTTTCTTTTTAACCCTGACACCACATGACTGTGTCACCTACTGTCAGGCTCGGGGACTAAGTGGCTACACTTCACCTGACGATGAATGTAGTGATTCTAGTATGGCTTACACTCCTTATTGACTAAGGAGTCTAAGTGACTACACTTCGTCGAAGATGGAGAATTTTTTGGATTTTATCTTGAGCCCCTTATATCCTTCTGACAAGTCTTGCTTGGTCGACATCGACTTCACCTGCTCGGATCGCCAGTTAAGCTGGTCAACGTCAACTTCACCTGCTCGGACAAGCTCAAGATGGTATCGCCAACAAGACCCAAGTCGCTTGGGGGCTGTGGGGATATTACCTTCGTATACTCCCCATGGACCTATTTGGGCCTTTCGTCCAGGACAACCCAACTCACGAGGCCCTGCGGCACGCGACCAGTCTGTTGTGTTCGCCAAGGACTCTCATGAAGCCTTGCACTCCAAGGAATATCCTAGAGTTAGATACAGATTTCTTGCCTTAAGGAACCGATTGTAATCTGTTAGGATACAAAAAATGTAACCCTGCTCCCCAACTATATAAGGCGATCAAGGATCCCCCTCAAATCATCCAATCCAATCCAATCCAATCTCACCATATAATACAGCTACCAAAACACAGGACGTAGGGTATTACGACGACTTGCCAGCCTGAACTTATCTAAATTACCGAGTTCGTCCCTGTGTTTACGCTTAAGTAGCCATCTCACACACCTCCTCAAACTAATCTACTACCTTGGACATATCCCTTGGTAGACTGCAGACCATATTTTGTCGATAACTTCCGATTGCTTTTCTTGCATAGGCTTCGCTCGATTGGAAAGTTAGGCAATGACAATGCTTTCAACCTCTCGCACATCACATGCTTCAAATTTGAACTTGTGTTAATCCGCTACAACCTCCGATAAAATTTGATATAAACTTTGCTAGGGGTAGTTCACCTTTCATACATGAGTTAGCACTTGTTTGACTTCCTGTCTATTTGCCTAGTGCTATTTTAGTGGTGAACTCCTTTTGAATGGCTTAGAACTGCTCAACATGCTTTATTGTTCATATTTCGTATTCACTTGATTAATTTGAGCCTTTGCTAGCACTTTCAGGCAACACCCTTTTGAGCATCTTTTCACTCTAATTGGTATATACTTAAAGTTGCATTGTGCATTTCATGCATTTTTAGCTTAGTGTACATATCCCCAGCTCCGATGCCTTTTATTCATACCCACTCTGGTAACTAAGTTTAGTCTTGTGGTGGTTTGAGCTTTATTTCTCACTCCTTGGTCTGTGGTGATTTTAGCTCCGTTGTTCTGGTCGCCATAGCCATTTTCTAGTGCTTTTGAGGCTCCCATGCTTTTTGGTTGATGCTTTGTGTGTGCATTGTCAATAAGGGGAGAAATTTCACAAACATCCCATGTTGTGACAAGGGGGGGGGGGGATTGTTAGCTTGCATCAAGGGGGAGTCTTAGCACTTGTCTAGGGGGAGGTCCTTTTATTTTAGGTAACCGATTAGAGACCGTTTGCTATCGAGCTGTTTGAAATTGCTATCCATTTGGTATCGAGCTGTTTGAAATTGGTATCGAGTTTTTGCATAGCTTTGTGTCTAGGTTTGCTTTCAGGGGGAGTCACACCTTTTTCTGCTGCTTGCTAGTTGTGTTGAGTGTTGAGCCGTTTTGCCTTTTTCTTGAGGGACTAATAGTTTTTGATGCTTTGAGCTTTGAGCTAGTGGTGTTGAGCCTTCTCCACCTCTTCTTGAGGATTAACTCGTTTTAACTTGGTTGCGCTGAGCCATTTTCCATGTCTTTGGGAACCAAGTCTTTGCTCTTTTGATCGAGTTTTCGCTCTAAGAAGAGTTTTGCTCTGATTTTTTGCTTGGTTGCGTCGAGCCATTGCCCATATCTTTAGGACCAAGCTTTGCTTATTTCAAATCGTCCTTCTTCAACTTTTTTCTGGCTTTTGAACATTTGGATGAGCATCCTTCTTTTCTTCTTTCTCTTTTGTCTCTTTTTAGTGTTTATGTGTTGTGTTGACAATGCACTCATCAAGAGAGAAATTGCGAACACAAGGTTGATATGTGCCCTTGTGGTTCGGCCTTTTATGATGAGTGATTGATCAAAGCTCACGGGTTAGGGTGAGTGTGACTTTTCACGTTTGTTAAACTTACGATAGGTGCCCAATAAATTGAATTAAGCTACCCTACAACATTAGACTCTGTTTGCTTAAGTTATAAGCTGACTTTAATCTATACAAATCAGTAGTAAAATAATGTATTACTCTCGCAACAAATTAGCCGTGCAATTAAGCAGAAGCTAGTTTAAACGGGGCCTTACTCTATTGCTTTAGAATTTCTTACCCTACGAGATTAACCCTCCATTGCATTGGTGGGCTCTGTTCGGCAGGACTGATCTGTAGAAATTAAAGCTGGATTGTAGCTCAAGAAATAACTGATTTATTATAAGAGAAAAATACTATTTCACGGCGGATAGCTCAAACAAACATGATTCTTAATCAAGCTTAATTAAATTTAATAAAAACAGTTAGCTCGTTATTATTTGAACATCCTGTTACAATCCACGGATATGTCTACTAGTTCACGAAAAATATGTTTTAGGCCATATTTATAGGATTTATCTCTCTTTCATTTCATTCATCATCACCATGGTCTCCCTCCTCTCCCCCTTTCTTTTTCCTCCTTTTCCAGATTTGTCAAAATATCCGAGTCTGTTTTCGTTTTTTGTTGTGTTTTTTACCCGGGCCGCTGCAGGCCACACCATACCCCTTGCCTGCCGCCTGCCTGAGCGCCTGACCTCATCTCATCATCGACACCACCTCACCAGAGAAATCCTCCTCCCTACTCCCTAGCCAATTTTTTTTTCTATCAAACCCTCTTCCCCCATCTCAGATCCCTCTCACGTCCCAGCTCGATCCTGCCCGATGGCCGCCGGATCGTACGCCGTCGTCGCACAACGCTGAGCGACCAGGACAACCACCTCCGACGACCCCCCGAGCACCCACGAGATGGTCGCGGAGGCGGCGCCGTCCTCCTCGTCGGCGATCTGGTCCCGCCGCCGCGACGAGATCACCTTCGACCGCCTCCACAAGGTACCGCCCCTCCCGGGCTCGCCCCGATCGGATCTGCTCACCCGCCCACCCGCCCGCCCGCCCGCCCGCCCGCTGACCCTGGCCCGAGTCGACGCCACGGATCTGAGGCTCCCGCCCTGCTCCCCGGGGCCCTTTCCGCGCCCCTGTCCGTGCTCCGACGATCCGCTGAGCTTTTGGTCGCGCCCGGGGATGGCGCTTCCTGCAAGCGCTGGTTTCGTCTGTAGGGTTTGATTTGATTTGTTGCTCCCCTGTGGGAGGATTCTATTAGGTTGGACTGCTCCGGCTTCTGAGTTGGCGTAGATTCCCTGTGCTGATGCTGGGTGTTGCGTGGAGCAGACAAGCTGACTGAAGAATCTGATTGGTTTGTCCCATTTGGATATTCGGATGTGTTGAATTGAGTTGAGAGAGCTATTTCGGATGTGTTCCTGCTATGCTAGCTGTCCAGAGAAGTGGGAGAAGCCTGAATTGTGGAAAGCAATCAATCATAGCTGACTGCTTGGCTGACTGATCAGATTGGGTTGTCTCGCTTCTGGACAAACAGAAGGAAAATGAAGGATGCTCTAGGCTGAATCCCTTACTACTGGTGTTGTTGCTGCTAACCGAGCAGTAGTGATGGCTGCAAACCAAACTTTGGAGAGTATTCACTCCATCCTTGTTTGATCAGCCAGCTTCTTGACTCCAGCATCGGATTGGTTCGTCTCATTCAGACACATGGATGGAATGTGTTCGAGCAATTATAGGTGACGTTGCTGCTGTGCTAATAAACCATAGTTCTGATGCAGACAATCTGGATTCTTAAGAGCGCTCATTGGTGCTTGGTTACGGCAATATGGACTAGGAAATCATTGCATCCTATATGTCTTAGCCATTGCACTTATTTGTGGTTGTCACACTATTTGACTATACCTAGGATAAGAGTCGTATGTGTGTTCCTCTTCCACTTCATTATATATACTGTTAGGCGGGCTTAGGAACATTTTTTTCTAGGTAGAATCATATTTATGTAATGGCGTCATTCCTAGTGTATGTTGAGGTGACCAAATTTTATTATCACCTTTGGTCTGTGTAGTAATGGAATGTTGAGTACTGATTGTCCAGATGACGTAGATACCTTATTTAGAAAGGGTCCTGTGTTGGTAAATGGTTATAGAGATTCATGGAGCTGTTAAAGCAAAGTGTTGCTCTGTAAAGTTTGCTAATAGGGGTTAAATGCAGCATACTACTTTCACATTTTCTCAAAGAGAACTCATCATTGACATGATACTGTATTGAATTGATCATTAATTGTAATTGACTTGTTGAATGAACTATCTGCTTTCTTCTGCCCTGAGATGTGCAATTATGTTTTTTATGCATACTATCACCGCTATGTCAGTTTTCAAGATCGGAATTGAATACTGTAACTGATATTGTATTCATGTGAATTCAATTTGTTACAGTTTTGGAGTGCCCTGTCACCTCGCTCACGACACGAGCTGCTAAGACTTGATAAACAGACCCTTATTGAGCATGCCCGCAAGAACTTGTACTGTTCAAGATGCAATGGGCTGCTTTTGGAAAGTTTCACACAAGTTGTCATGTATGGGAAGTCACTGCATCATGAAGGTTCATGTGAGCCAAGGATTCAGGAAGTTGAAGCAGAAGAAGTTCAGGACCCTTCGGTTCATCCTTGGGGAGGCCTTTCGACAACAAAGGATGGCATCCTAACTCTTCTTGATTGCTTCATAAATGCAAAATCTCTTCATGTGATCCAGAATGTACGCCTGAAACAGTAGCCTTTGTTTTCTTTATCTTCTTTATCATCTGGTCCATGAATTTCTTCCTTCATATTTTTATGTGTTCTCTGATTGTCTGTTTTGGCATCTTTCTGTGGCATTCCTTCTCTGAAGTTACTCCTTAACCATTCTAGAGTTCTTATTCTGATGTATTCCACATTGTTTTGACTAGGTATTTGACAATGCACGTGCGAGAGAACGTGAACGTGAGATGCTTTACCCTGATGCATGTGGTGGTGGTGGCAGAGGATGGATTAGCCCAGTGATACCTAACTATGGGAGGGCCCATGGAACACGAGATACTTGTGCTTTGCACACTGCGCGCCTTTCTTGTGATACTCTAGTGGATTTTTGGTCAGCATTGGGTGAAGAAACTAGATCATCTCTTTTAAGGATGAAGGAAGAGGACTTCATCGAAAGACTTATGCACAGGTGAGTATAAAGGGTTCTTTTGTTTATACTATTTTTAAGTAAATTACTGTGACAAATACAGTCAAGGCCTCAAGGGATTCAGGGATACAAGTGGGTTTGTCTCAGAACCCACAAATAGGTCATTCTAAGCTGGTTGCTATCAATCCTATAAAATGACCTATTTTTGGGTGTGTAGACAAACCCATTTGCATCCCTAAGCAATGTGCTATTATGAACAAGAATGAGGTATTGATAGGGAGTAACTTTTAAATGTATATGAATCATTATTGACATTACTTAATTTGTTGCTCTGTAAGATGAGTTGATTTGCTTCTTAATTGTGTTCAACAAGGCGTTGTTCCACGCTTGCGTAGGCACGCCTCTACGCTGGGCGGAGGGGTACTGCCTTGCTTAGGGGGGTTAGGCGGTACCCTAGGCGGTGGAGGAAGGGACATCGGGTGGAGGTCTCCGGTGGGGGAGGAGCAGCCTCGGGCGGAATTGGACGGCGGGCATGGGCGGCGGTGGCGCAGACTGAGAGAGAGTGAGAGATGCGGGAGAGGGAGAGGAACCAGCGGCGTTGGGCGTGGACAGAGATGCGGGAGAGGGAGAGAAACTGGCGGCGGCGAGCGAGATGCGGGAGAGGGAGAGGAACTCGTGGCGGTGGGCGCAGACAGATGGGGCGAGAGAGAGATGCGGGAGTGGCTGTAATGTGGGAGAGTTGGGCTGTTAAATGGGCCTTCTCTTTCTCCCTATTCCATGACCACAGATCTATTTTTTCTTTTCTTTTAAGTATTTACGCATGTATTAGCCACCACCTGGAAAAATGCCTAGGCTCGCATAGGCTCTAGCCACCACCTGGAAACCGCCTAGATACCGCTTACCACTTTTTCTAACCTTGCTTCAATGCAGAAATATCCTAAGGTATGAAATACCATACATCACCTTTACTGATTCTACTAATAGTCAGAGAGCGCGCCCAACAATCTAATACAACTCTACATTGGTTCCACTTTTTATTTCTTATAATGTATCACCTTCGTCTTGAAACTGATAGTGACAGTAAAGCTATGCTGTAAAGCTGTTGCTTGTTTAAGCATACTCGTTCTAATGATTTATGCTTTGCACCATCCTGCCTGATACTTAAATGTCGAAAAACCCTAATATCTGTAATGTAATGAGTAGTGACTACCGTGATTTTACCTTTATTATCCAATGCAACCTTTTGATGAGATGTTCTGTAGGAATATGGATGCATTTTCAGTCAATATCTAAATGATTACTAACTTTTCTTGATGAAATTCCTGTGCAGGTTTGACAGCAAGAGATTCTGCAGAGACTGCAGAAGGAATGTTATTCGCGAATTCAAGGAGCTCAAGGAACTAAAGCGCATGCGAAGGGAACCTCGCTGCACTAGTTGGTTTTGTGTTGCAGATACCGCATTTAAGTGTGAGGTGAGGATACTATTCCTTGTCATCATTACTATCTGCAAGCCCATGGTTGTTTTTGAGTCTTTTTCTTTGGGGCGAGCATCCTGTTTTGGTAAGACCATATGGAGAAAATCCCTATAAAGCAACAAGAGTCCAAGGATCTTGTATTCACATTTTTAATGTAGTAAGGTGACAGGGTTGCCTAGTTAGCATGTTGACTTTTTATCTGTATATTTTTAGGTGTTTGACGATGCTATTCTTGTTGATTGGCATCAATCCTTGTTGGAGCAAGATGGAATTTACCATCATTTCGAGTGGGCTATTGGAACAGATGAAGGAAAATCTGATATTCTAAACTTTGAAAATGTGGGCATGAATGGGCAAGTCCACAGGAAAGGCCTTGATCTTGATCAGTTTGAAGACTATTTTGTTACACTGAGAGCATGGAGACTGGATGGCCGCTGTACAGAATTCTGTGTGAAAGCCCATGCCTTGAAGGGCCAATCATGTGTTCACCGGAGGCTAAATGTGGGGGATGGATTCGTGACGATTACCAAAGGTGAAAGTATTAGAAGTTTCTTTGAACATGCTGAAGAAGCAGAGGAAGAGGACGTAAGTGCCTTATATTTTAAATCATTAACATCAAACATTATCAGAATATTTGTTATTCAGCACTAGAACATGCATGGTTCTGGGAATTCATGTAGTCTGATTCAATGACATACTCATGAGCAGGAAGATGATGTAGTGGACAGAGACAGCAATGACCCTGATGGTGATATCGCTCATCCACAGAAACATGCTAAGAGCCCTGAACTTGCAAGAGAATTTCTCCTGGATGCTGCTGCAGTGATCTTCAAAGAACAGGTAGTTATGGCACTGGATACATAGTACTAAACTAACTGCTGAGAAAGTAAAAGCTCATACTTGTTCTACTATTACTCCTCCGTCCAAATATATAAGGCGTAACCACTTTTTATTCATGTCCCATAATAGAAGGCGTGCTCGAAGGCGTGTTAGAGTATGTCATGGGCCTATTGGGCCTGAGCTGATGGTATAGCCCGTTAGGGTTAATTATAGATAAGGGTCGTTTGCTTAGGGGTCAAGTAAGTCTTGCTTGTAAGTCAAGTAAACCTCTCTATATAAGGAGAGGAGATGTATCAATCTAATCAAGCAAGAATTAAGAAGGAAAACCCTTCCCTCTTGCCCGACCGTGGGCAAAGGCCCTGAGGCTGGTTCTTCCTGCACCCTCGCAGCCCTAGCTGCCGCCACCACTTCAACGTTAACAGTACCCGCGGGTACTATAGCACAGCAGCCGCCGCCGCTCCCTCAACTCTCTCCCCCTCTCAATCCTAGCAGCCACATATCAATCTACGAAAAGGCCTCATCCTTGTCCTCCAAAAAGAACACCCAAGAGTACCTCAAAAAGTTGTCCACGATCACAAGAACGTACTACTTTTCACTCGCCGAGCAGACCCAAGCTGGACCAACAATGTCCATGTGTAAGAGCTCGCCAGAGGGCTAGACCTAGAGGTGCACCCTCTCAAGTAGCTCATGTGTAATAGCTCACCAGAGGGCTAGACCTAAGGTGCACCCTCTCAGGTAGCTGGGCCCCAGGCAGCGAGACCACGAGGTGGTCGTGCCCGGTGTCGTTCTGGTTGTGCTCCATACGACCATGAGCTTCGTGTAAGAGGCTTTGCTGCACTGTCCCATAGTGATATGTGGCTGCTAGGATTGAGAGGGGGAGAGAGTTGAGGGAGCGGCTGTGGCTGCGGCTTCTGTGCTACGTACCTGCGGTGCTACTAACGTTGTAGTGGTGGCGGCAGCTAGGGCTGCGAGGGCGCAGGAAGAACCGGCTGCCGGGCCTTTGCCCACGGCCGGGCAAGATGGAAGAGTTTTCCTTCTTAATTCTTGCTTGATTAGATTGATACATCTCCTCTCCTTATATAGAGAGGTTTACTTGACTTACAAGCAAGACTTACTTGACCCCTAAGCAAGCGACCCTTATCTCTAATTAACCCTAACGGGCTATACCATCGGCTCAGGCCCATGACATACTCTAACACACGTACATAGAAGCAGTAATACTAGTGTTGAGAGAGAGAATTAAATATGTTCCTTGGTCTTTGAACCAGGGGTGGTTACACGTTATATACTGGGACAGTGATTATTGAAGAACAAAAGTTTGTCTACTATTATTATTCAATGAAGTGAAAATTGTCATTGTGAGCTTTGTCAGTGTCACAGCATTACCTGGAGTGTCTTTCCTTTTTATATATCAACCTGTTGGAAGAAGAAACTATTTCTGTATATGGCACACTGAATATCTCTTTAGTTGATGTTATTCTAAGTACTATGTATGTTTTTTTTTCTTTTAAATAGCCAGCACAACCAATATAGCATTACCATTTTAAGCTGTAAAACTATTTGTGGGTATGCTACCACTTATCAGCATAGTTGACGTTTATTAATTGTACCAAAGATTATATATTAGTCAGCATTATCGGCAGAGTAGTTGTGCTAACCGCTAAGAAGTTGTGACAATTTTTTCAGATCGTATTATCGAGGCTAGTCGTAAGACCACCGATCAGACGACTAATCGTGATTAGTCGTCGATCAGGGTCGATTAGTCGGTCTGATCGGTCTAGTCGGCTAATCAGACATTTAGTGGTCCTAGTGCCTGGATGACCTGATCGACCATGTATATAGTGTATATATATATATGATGTAAATATATGTAAACATAGTTATAATCATGTCTTAATGAATCATTATCATGGTGATTTACTACTGATCTGGACACTTACCTGTAGCTGTTGCTTGCTGATGCCAAATGGTTATGTTGTTTTGCCTTGCTCTTCTAATCTTTACATTTCCTTTAGTCTTTAGTCTTGTTTTTTTTTTTTGCTATTTTGCCTATTTAACTGATTATCTTCTTTCCCAACTAGTCGTCTAACAAGGCTGATCGGACGACTAATCGTGACTAGTCACGATTAGTTGGACGATAAGATTTCTAATCGACCGAAACTAATCGAACGCCCTTATCGAGCACGAAGTTACGATAAGGACGACTAATCGTGATTATTAGTCGTCCGATCTGAAAAAACTTTGTTCTTTGAGAAAATTAGAAACGTTCTTTACTGCTAATCTATTGCGATTGATTTGTTTTACAGGTCGAGAAGGCTTTCAGAGAAGGCACAGCGCGGCAAAATGCACATAGTGTTTTCGTGTCCCTTGCTCTAAAACTGTTAGAAGAACGAGTTCATGTTGCTTGCAAGGAAATAATTACATTGGAAAAACAGGTATTTATTTGATACCTTGATAGATTAATTGATACCATGACACTGGGAGTTTGCTGTTTCGCTTATCTGCCATCCTGAATCTATTATTTGTGTACGTCACTGGCTAGTAGCACACATACAAAGGCCACTGGTGGTTTCATTGGAGCACACACAATTCTGGTGCTATTTACACAAATAGCATGTCTCTATGACGAGCAAAGCAAACACATCCAAATGGGATACACACAAATTGCCCTACTTGTAAAAGATGCAACATTGGATCTATTTGCTTAACCTGTTGTGATGCATGCTAACATCGATTTACTCTTGCAGACCAAGCTTCTTGAGGAAGAAGAGAAAGAAAAGCGTGAAGAAGAAGAGCGAAGGGAGAGGAGGAGAACAAAAGAAAGAGAAAAGAAGAATAGAAGAAAAGAGAGGCTGAAAGGAAAGGACAAAGATAAGGAAAAAACACTGGTTCGGTCAAAGAAATTAGATGATCTCTCATCATTTTCTCTGAGCAACCAAGCAGCACCAATTAATAATGAGTCTCAGGATGTTCTAGACTTGAGATATTCAGATAGTGAAGAGGAAGACAATGCTGTGGTCAGGGAACAGTATCCTGATTCCTCTGCTGATCAATCTTCAAGCAAGGACAGTGATGAACGAAGCAATGAGCATGAATGCAGTGCAACAGCAGAATTTGTTCCCTCAGATTGTGATGGCTCATTCTTATGTGATGAGTCTAAATCATCAAGAAACCTGAGATTTAGAAGAGACTTCTCTCAAGAGAAAGATGCCAGTTATTGGTATGAAGATTGCCGTGATGACTCTGGAGATATTCAATGGCAGTCTAGGGAGAGGATCAGAAATAACGCTAGAAGTTACAACACTGTATTTAATGCAAATAACCGAACAAGAGATAGGTACAACCCCTGCAGCTGTGGCCATCAAGAAGACTACAGATATTTTTCCACAGCAACTAGATCAAGTAGGGAGACAAAGATGTCCAGGAAAGCAGTGGCTGAGAAACCCAGGTTGCAATACCGGAGGTGCTATCCTCCGGATACCTTCGCTGGGTCCAATGGAGGACGTGTGGGTGGTACACCAAACAAGAATATTGGTCCAAAGCAAGTATGGGAGCCAATGGATGCAAGAAAGAAGATAGGGAATGGGAATAGTGCTACTGTGTCTGCTGATGGTTCAGATCAAGTGGAATGCTCAAAGGATATCAGTGAAAGTGAAAAGCTTGAGGTAGTATGTGAACCACTTGCTGAAATTTGTTCTGATATATCTGCAGAAGCCTGTAAGTCAGACACAGATCAACCATGCAGACAAGGTGACAAGGACGAGTCAGCTTGCAGCGATGGATCTAAATGCGTAGATAAGCCAAATTGCTGCTTGACAAAGGACACTGGTAGGACAACAAACTTAACCAGTTCGGACAGCTCGTCATGTCTAAGTGAGGGAGATAGAGATAGCAGCATGAGCAGCATGACCTCACTGAGTGCTCAGAATGTAGAGTCTTCATCTACATCTGATTCAGAAGAGTCTTCAGACAGGAACAATAGCAGCCCAGGTGATCCACCAGCAAAGAATGTTTCTCGTTCATTACTTGAGATGTGTGCAGGAAATGGTTTCAGGGAGTACCAACCGAAAGGCTTGAACCCTCCTAATGGCAACCAATTTGGGTTTATGGTGGCCCCTTTACAGGACCAGATGTTGCACCAACAGAAGGTCCATGCACCACCATACTCGTCACCGTTCATGGGGTTCCACAATCACCCTTTGGCAGTTCCAACAAATGGGTACTTGCCATATCCTCAGCCTGGTCACTTCTACCCTGGCCCTATGGCCCCTGTTGGATATGGAGTCGCTGGCAACCAATGTGTTGATTTCCCAATGCAGTACAGCAATAACATCCATCCTTACTCGGGCCCTGAATTTGGTTTTCTGCCTTCACAACCAGTTCACAAGACCCCAGTGAGCTTCCATGCCGTGCCAGTGCCACCACTGACCCCGCCGTGTAGAAGCAGAGTGCCAGTGGTGGTAAATCAAGAGAGGCAGCAGAGTCCTGCCCTCTTTCCTAAATTAAAACAGGCAGTGCCGGTCCCTGAGACCGGCTGTGCAGAAGACAACACCTTGAAACAAGAAGGTGATGACGCAGACAGCACACCATTCTCCTTGTTTCAGTTCAACCTGCCGATCGCCCCTCCAAACCTGGCAACATCCAAAGAAGAGAAAAGGGGAGCAATGCCGTCAACGGCACCGGCACCGGCACCGGCACCAGCACCAGCTCAGATAGCTCGAGCCAAGCCGTGCTCGAGGGAGGACACCAGCGTTAAGGAGTACAACATTTTCTCCGGGTGTAACGGGGTGATGTTTCAGCTCAACTAGAGACGAAGAAAAGTGAGCAGCTATTCAATATACAGTGATACATGGTGAGTGATTTGTATTATCGTAAAACAGAATAAAGTAGATCGAGGTTTTTACTGTATTGCCCTCGAATATTTATTTCCTTTTTTTTTCCATTTTGATTTGTTTTGCTTCCCCTCCCCGTTTTTGTGTGTATGAACAACTGAAAAGATAGTGAGTGGTATAGATTATGCAGTTTTGACATACGAGTCATTTAAGTGTCACTTTACCCCTGGATGTTTTTGTGGTTAAACATGCTTTCTCATGAGACGCACGGACAGAGAGACCGTATGACCTATGAAAAGAGATGGTTTTGGCGCGAACTACTCTTTACGCCACTCGGTTTCCGTGCAACCCCGCCCCGTTATGTTATGGTGGCTGCCGGATTTCGTCCCGTCCGGAAGTCACTCTGGCGTTAGGTTCGCGTCACGGCTCACGGCTGTGAAGAAGTGTTCTCAGGTGCCGGCAGCACGGTAACGGATTCATCTTCCAAATAGGATCATATCCGTGTGGAAAAAAAAATGATCTTATGACAATTTAGATTTAGAGCTAGTTTGGATCCTAGGGCTAAAAATTACCCATCTTATTAAAATGATTTAAACATGAGTTAATAAAGGCTAATGGAGTGAAACTATAAATTAGTCCTTGTTAGCTTTTATTAGTCTAAAATTAGTCCATATTTAGATGTTCTAATTGGTATTCGAAAACACAGGCTAATTATTAGCTCTCGGATCCAGACACCCTCTTAGTGTGTTGTGCTATTAAGGAGCTGATTATTCAGTTGACTTCTCAAGGTAAAGAAGTTGGAAGTATACGAGCTACAATATTTGATAACCGCTGCAGTATTGCAAATGAAATAAAAATTAGTTCATTCTTCTTTCCGCCGGTAACATTAGCAGCTTAGAATTGTTTTGGATTACGTTACCCAATACGGAACCAAACAGCTCTATAGTGTAGCTTAGATTACATTAGCTACAAAAACAAACTGTTCTTTCTTGCATCGCATTCCAATTTACAGGGTGCAGCACAACGTTGGGCCAATCTATGCCAGGTAAATGCAGAACGTAGCCAATCAGCAGGTATCTAAAAAAACAAAATCCTGAGGTGAAACTGATCTCATAATTGAATCACAAGCACTGTGGTAATTGCTGGAGTAATCACAAGCACTCGAGTATGTGCATGGATTCTCCAACTCTGCCAAGCTGCAAAACTGTCTGCCTTCGTTTTTTCTGCCAGCAAAGTTATAATACCTTATGAATGCTGTTATTTTTATAACAAAGAAATGTTGCCTCCAAAGCCATCTGAAATTTATTGACCGACGTTTGCACCTTTTTTGTTCTTGCCTTCCTTTCGTAAGGGTTTGCCTTTGTCATTTGTTGTGAAAAATGCACCAAGAACCATAACACAAATTATACAATCAGCTTGCCTCTTGACATACCACTGTGAGGAATTAGCATGGAAAGCTATCTGCGAACATAAGGTTGATATGTGTCCTTGTGGTTTGACCTTTGATGGACAAACAGACTCACGGGTTGACGTGAGTGTGCGACATGTCTCTTAATTGTGTTGGTGCACAGGTGTGGAGCTCGGTGGCAATGGTTGATGGCGAGGTGAAAGTATCGTGCCGATGGACCGGGAGTTGCGAAGGACGGATGTGGGGTGTCGGGATGGTACCCAGACCGCTGGCGCCTCCGGCCCGCAATGCCAAAGGAAGACGGAGTTTTCGCGCGGATGTGCGCATTCGCGCGGAAGCACGCATTTGCCTTCGGCCCACGAAACCGAAGGAAGATGGAGCTTTCGTGCGAAAGGAAGCATTCGCGCGGAAGCACGTCGTCGCCCGGAAGCACGCATTTGCCTTCGGCCCGCGAAACCAAAGGAAGACGGAGCTTTCGTGTGAAAGGAAGCATTCGCGCGGAAGCACGTCGTCGCCCGGAAGCACGCATTCGCCTCCTGTGGCGGAACGGTCCTAATCTCATGTCCCACAGGTCCCCGTCAGCCTTTGACAGCCGAACCTATGTTCCACGCGATTAAGACTGTTCGTCACTGGGCTGCATCAGTGCCCATTGTCCGCAGGATCATCTCATAATTCGGTCACAGCACTGGATACTTTTACAAATAACATCAGAATACAGTGCGGAAGACTTAAATAACATTAGTTTTACAAATCGAGGTTCCAAATAAGATTAAAGGTGCAATTATTACAAACCAAGTTCGGATAATAGAAATAGGCAACGTAGCGGAGTACAACAAAATAAGGTACTTGTAGTCACCCAGCCCGAGGGTGCACAACTAATCATCGGCCTCATCGGCCTTTTCCTGGACGATGGTCATGCAGCAGGGCGCAAGACACATCGGGGACTCAGCCATACCTGCAACAGGGGTTAACAAACCCTGAGTACTGGGGTACTCAACAAGACTTACCCGACTAAAGAAAAGGGGAGAAGACTCAGGAATGAGAGGCATAGGTAGTCAAGGTAGGGCTTAAGCAAGATCAAGTATTTTGCAGAAAAAGCATTTTGAAATCCTTATTTTATTTTTGGAAAGATTTCAGTATTTCTCAATTCTTCATTGTTCATGATTCATTTTACCTTTCAAAAACATACCTAGTGGAGAACCACTCTCCGTTGACAGTCAGTGACCAAGTCTCCATAACCGAGGAGCAACGTTAATCCGGATAAATAATACTCAGCTGAGGATCCCTATCCACACTGCATATGTAGCACCCAAGCTTGCATATGCCAACTCGTCTACCACGATTCTTCCAAGATTGGGCCCGGTCCTACGCCACCCGGAAGTACAGTACACCACTCATATCCAGGTACGACGACCACGTGGGTACATGCTACTTCCGCCATCTCTCCACTCCCAGTGCGCGGTTGTCGGTCCAATAAAGGATTCCTCGGAGCCAGAGCTTTCCGAAGTATGTGAATAGTTACAAGTCTTGGCCCAGGCCCCCATACGGATGGTCCCTAATTTTTCTGCCAGAACCATACCTTGGTTATATCTCCCCAAGCGTAATAGTCTGTCTGTCAGTTTAAACCCTGTCCCGGTCGTGTCAACTGTTGAGTCCCGGACTACAACATGACGGCGTACGTACTCGTACAACTCTCTCCTCGCAATTGACTAGGTAGGATCTAGATACCACCCTAGCCGATACCTCTCTCCCATATTCTTTGCCTGGAAATTTTTCTTTAAGTGATCACACTTTTGAAATTGGCATTTTTATTGCAAATCTATTGCACACAGCATCACTAAGCATTTGCAAATAGTTTTTAAACAGGGCAGGTGGATCTTCTGGTGGAGGTAAATAGTGCAAGTAATAGGTCATCACACAACTCCTATAACCTAATGCAGTAGTTTAACTCAAAGCATTTTAAGTAAACCTTTATAAAAGCAAGGAAGGGTTAAATGCACCGGGGCTTGCCTTGAAGAGCGAAAAGGACAGGTTCGGGGTTGGTGGTGCAGGTGTCGGAGCTCGGGGTCGCCTCGGGAGTAGGTTCGTCAGCGGCGGCCTCGACTTTGATGCCTTCTCCTTCGGTCACTATACGGATGCAATGATGTATGCTTATGAGGATGCTGACATGAACAATACGGCACAGGACAATTCTACTGATTCTAGAGTACAACTTTCTATTGTGTAAGCAATTTCTAGAATGGACATAAAGTTACTTATATCTTCCTTTAAGCAAAATTAATCAACCTATGAAGCATCATTTATCCGACCGAAACACAAATCAAGCATGGCATCACAAACATCATAGACCAAATGGGTGGGGTCTATGAACAGCAAACAATCCCAAAAATCACATCACAGGGCATTCAACATGAACCCTAATCACCTTTTTTCTATTTTTCTTAATTATTCAAAAAGGTCATTTTATGCAGTTACTCGAAAAGGCCTCAAAATTCTACCAGGGACTAAGCATGACATAACTAGCGCATAAAAATTTACCTCATAATTTTTGGAGCTACACATGATTTTCTAAAAAAAATCTAAAACCATCCATTTCTTAATTAAAAGAAGGATTTTTCATTTTCTAATTTTTTGCAGAAAGGTAGAGTTTTCTTATTTTTCTAAAATTCTACACAGTGCAAGGAGCATACCATATTTTTCTCAAGATTTATGGAACAACAGATTAATTCTCACAAAAAAGAGAAAACAGAACACTATTCACATTTTTCCAAAAAGGAAAAGAGCACTGTGCTCCTTCCCCGCAGGACTCGGGCGAATCGCGCGGCGGACCGCAGGGCTCGGGCGAAACGGAAAGGATCGCTTCGTCCGAGGCCTGGCTGGGAGGCTCGGGCGAGACGGAAACAATCGTCCGTCCGAGGCCTGGCTGGGAGGCTCGGGCGAGACGGAAACGCGGGTTCGTTCGAGGCTTGGCTCGGGCGAAGCGGAGGGTGCACGCTTGCTCGAGGCTAGGCTCGGCGAAGTGGTGAGGGTGTGTGTCTACTCGAGACCTGGCTCGAGCTAGACAGTGTGTGAGTGCTTGCTCGAGGCCTGCTGGAGCTTGCGCCGTGAAAGCAGAGACCGGGGAGGGCTTTGAGTGCTTACCACGGGTCGGAGGCAGAGCTCGGCGGGGCGAAACAAGGGTCGAAGGAGTGAGCTCGACGTTGGCGGTGCTTCGGCGGAGCTCGCTCGGCGGCGAGCGGCGTGCCGGCAGGTCTGTTCACCAAAAGAGGTCGCCGAGGAGCGGTTAGGAGCGCGCTGAGGTGAGGAAGAAAGGGCAGGGGTCGAAGGGAAGAGAGAAGCACTCACGGCGGCGAATTTCTCGCTTAGCCGAAACACGGCCGTTTGCCGGAGTCGGGGACGAAGCTCCTGCACCGGCGAGAGGAAGGCGGAGGGGTGAAATTGGTTGCTCGGGAAGGTGGAGCAGCTCAAGGCGAAGGCGGTGGAGGGCTCGGCGGGCGCCGGGGTGGTCTGGTGGCTCGGGTTGCCGTGGTGGCAGCAATGGCGGAGCTCGGCGGCTTCTTATAGCCGCGGGATGGGCGGGGGGGGGGGGGGGTCCGGGCGAGGGGTGAGGAGCATTCGCGCGGCACTAAAGGAGGTAGGGAGCAGGGTAGGGCGGCTCGGCATGGGCGGGAGCTCGCGCGCGGCGGGGCGGCTTGCCGGCAGCCGGCAGCTGCCCGCTGTCCGCGGCCGTAGGGGAAGAGGGAGGGGTAGGGAACGGCGAAGGCAGGCGTAGGTAGGGGCCGAGAGGAAAACGAGCACCAGCGCTTGGCCGCGCGCAGCACGGGCGTGGGTCAGCCGGGCTCGTGGGCGGCGCTGCGCCGCCATTGGCCGGGGCCCCCTTGCAGCAACTCGACACAGAGATGACACCTATTCCCTTTTTTTTTGAAATTTTAGAAATAACTCCCAAAGATGAACTGCACAAGGAAAACTCAAAATACCAAAGTTGCTCAAAACTCTGGGACCTACAACTTTGTCAACATAAACTTTTTCTGAAACTCAAAAGTTTTTGAGTTAATTTTTGAAAACCGAAAGGGGGACAAAATTGAAGTTTGAAAGAATTTGAAATTACTTCTGATTTTGTATAGAAACTTGAAAATCTGTAAACACCAAAGTTGTTCCTTTTGGCAAGACCTACAACTTTGCTAAAAGGGCCAACTTCAGATTTTGAATAGTTTTTGAATTAGAAAAAGAGGGGTAAAACTAGAGTTTGGAAATTTGGGGTTTTTCAAAAGGAATTTAAATTCCATACTGATTTTGAATTTTGATCAACAAAACAAATCATCAAGACACTTAACTGAACAAGATTTACACAAGCTAGTCACAGAGGTGAAATTACTATTTTGCCCTTATAGGAAGATTTGGGCCTTTAGGGTTTTTTTGAAAAAGAGATTCAAAACATAAGTCACCTCAGAAAAAGGTAAAAGCAAAACAAGCTTTAGGCAAACATAAATGCATGGCAAGAATGATTAATGACTAAAGATGATGACATGTCAGATTAATTACATTTTAAACACCAGAGGTGTTACACCTCCGGCCCGCAAGATCGAAGTAGGACGGAGCTTTCGTGTGAAAGGAAGCATTCGCGCGAAAGCTTGTCATCGCGCGGGAGCACGCATCCGCGCGAAGAAGAGCCAAGACGGCCGGAGCCCGGGCACAGAAGCAGCTTCCGAGCGGAAACACACAGGCGGGTGGCTTTCGTGCGAAAGAGCAGTAGCGAGCGGACCGAGCTGCTTTCGCGCGGAAGGAGCCCGGCGCCTTCGGCAGGAACTTTCGTCGTGCACGACTTCGGTTTTTCACTGGCTTTCGCAGGTCGCCGGAAGCCTCGGTCGAAGGGAGCGGACCCACCGGACAGGGGAAGGAGCCGGGGGGGCGCGGGGCCCATCAAGAGACGGAGTTACGAAGTTGCCCCTCGGGTCGCTGAGGGCGGCAAACAACCACAAAGTAGTTGAGTAGGATACCATTGTAATTGCAACAGAGTGGTTGGACGGGCATTCTTGTACTTTCAAACTGATCTGGGATAATATAAAAAGCTCCCGACCTCCCAAGTGGAGGAGGAGGGAGCACTGTTCACTTGACCTGATTCCCCACTCTCTTCTGTCTACTTTCGCTTTCGCTCCACATTCTCGCTCATGTGACAACCTCTGTTTCGGGGTCTCGGTCCCGAAACAACATTGGCGCCCACCGTGGTTGTCGCCCGAGCTTGCCATGCCACCGAGGAAGGCGCCGAAGACGGTCGACAATCCCGAAACGGTTACCGCGAACAAGGATGGCCAAGGCACAGTCGCGACATGCGCTATAGCCACTCAAATACCACCGAATACAGCCCAAAACACCCAAGCTTTCGGCGGCACGCTCCCGACGGGAACCCAGCTACCGCCGGTAGCGACCTCAAGCCATGACTTGCAGCCTTTCGGCAGAGATGGCACGCCGGAAGGGAATGTCCAAGACAAGCCCGGCGATGAAGAAAACGACGATGCTGAAGTTACCAGGCATGCCCAAGCAAGCAGAATGTTGACGGAGCAGCAAGAAGAAATCGAAAGGTTGGTTCAGCAAAGAGATCAGTTACAGCGACAGCTTGCGGCAAAAGCAAGGGAAGATGAAACTCGCGACGCGTTTCGTCAGGCGGAGGCACAGAGGAGGCAACTGGAAAAGGAAATTCAGGAACTGCGAAGGGCTGGAGGAGGCCCGATCCCAATAATTCAAGAAAACGTGTTCGTGCCAAGGCGGGAGCAGCCACCAGCTTTCGACAATGCAATCGACGAAACCTCCCCGCTTTCAAGAGAATTGCAAGCCCATCCGTGGCCGCTCAACTACAAGCCACGCATTCCGACTTTCGACGGCAAGGCGAATCCGCGCAAATTCTTGGCGAGCTACGAGACAACCGTTTTTTCGGCAGGCGGAGACAATCAGGCCTTGGCAAAATCTCTCATTCTGGCAGTCGAAGACGTGGCTCACGATTGGTACACCACCCTCAAACCGCTATCCATCTATTCATGGCCTCAGTTGAAGGCCGAATTGCTCGCCACTTTCCAAGGATTCCGGCCGGACGTCAAGACCACGCGAGACCTCATGAACTGCACCCAGCAAGACGACGAACCCTTATCTGAGTACCTCAAACGCTTCATCCAGCTAAAAGCTCAAGCTTCGAATGTGCCGGAAGCCGCGGTAATTGCAGCAGCCACCGAAGGCTTGGGAACCGGGCAGTGCGCCGCTCACTTGTCCAGAGAACCACCGAAAACTGTCAAGGAATTGTTCGATGTGATGAACGCATATGCAAGGTCAGATGATGACTTTCGGCGGCGCAAAGCCGCTCGCCTGATGCAGAGGCAAGCAACGAAAGCAAGCTGCCCACCACCGGTGCCGAATCAAAGGATAGTCAGACCCTTTCAATCAATCAACACCCTGCAGGAAGAACCAGCGTCTTCGATGGCGGGCAAGGAACGACCGGAAGCGTCTGGTTTTCAACCGCAAAGAGGGCTCAATCAACCTTTTCGCGGAGGGCATGGTGGAAGGACAGGACGTGGTGGCCGAGACGGTAGAGGCCACGAAAGAGGATCCAAGCCACCGTATTGTGTCATCTACGACAGCAATTTCGGCCACACCACCCGAGAATGCAAATACAGCAAAATGGCGAAAGAGCTAAAAGACAAGGACCAAGCTTCAGCTTCTGGCGAGAGCTCTAAGCATGTCTTCCATAACTCACAAGACATGGCAACAGGAGCCGCATCAAACAACAGTCACGCAAACACACCTTTACATCCCCCACAGTACATGCCCCCCCCAGAATTTGCACTGGTACAATCCAGCATATCATGGTTACCAGTTCCCAGTCTTTGCGCCACAGTCTGTAGCAGTTTCGTCACCCATGCACTATCAGCGCCAGCCAACACCGGCACCAACGCTTTCAGCTCAAGCCCAACCCCAGGGGCAGCCAGCTCAACCCAATTACCAGTAGGGGCAGGAGATAGAAAATGAAACCAGCACAATCAACAACATTCTTCCGTCAAGAGGCCACATTTTCGCCATCACGGGCGGATCCAACTTGGAGCACGAAAGCAAAAGGGCAAGAAAGGACTATCATCGAAGAGTTCAAACGGTATCACCAAGGCTCCCGCTGAATAGGCCAGCCTGGTCATTAGCACCGATATGTTTCGACGAATCGGATTTCAAAGTTCGTGACTACCCACATTGCGACGCTTTCGTCGCCACGGCCAATGTGGCCGGTTTCACCTTGCATAACATCTTAATTGACACCAGAAGCTCAGCAGACATCCTATTCGTCAAGGCTTTCAAAGCGATGGGAATGGACAGGCGCAGTTTGGACCCTGTCGGCAATTCCTTGTACAGAGAAAGAGTGCGCACCGAAATGGTGATGTTTGATATAGTGAACATGGACTACCCGTACACCACCATTTTTGGCAGAGGTTTCACCAACAAGTTCAATGTCATAATCAAGCAAAGCTACCTGTGTATGAAAATGCCATCCCCTTTCGACATCATTTCCGTGCACGGAGATCAGCAAGCCTCAAGAAGAATTGAGGGCAGACCAACCCCGGGCTACAGCCTTATAAATGAGGTAGCAAAGAAAGACGAAATGCAAGCAACCGCCGAAGAGCACGCTATCGCTAGCTCGCCGGAATGTAAGGTCGGAGCAGCCGAAGAGACGGTAAGGATCTCACTTACGGCTTCCAGGTCCGAAAGGGTTGTGCACATTGGGTCAAGCATGCCAGAAGGGGAAAGGAATGCTTTGGCATCTTTTCTCGCGGACAACGACGATATTTTCGCCTGGTCAGCAAACGACTTGCAAGGCGTCAGTAGGGATCTCGCTCAGCATAGTTTGAACATCGCAAGCGGCTCTAAGCCCAGGAAGCAAAAATTGAGAAAGATGTCAAACGAAAGGGCAGACGCGGCAAAGGCCGAAGTGCAAAGGCTACTTGATGCGGGAGTGATCCGACCAGTCCAGTACCCCGAATGGCTGACGAACGTTGTCCTGGTGAAGAAGAAGAATGGAAAATGGCGAATGTGCGTCGATTTCACCGACCTCAACAAATGCCGTCCGAAGGACCCGTATCCTTTGCCCCGCATCGACAAGCTCGTTGACGTTGCAGCTAGTTGTGAAATAATGAGCCTGTTAGATTATTTTTCAGGTTATCACCAGATATGGCTCCATCCCGACGATGAGGAGAAAACCAGTTTCATCACCCCAACCGGCACATATTGCTATCGGCGGATGCCGGAAGGACTGCGGAACGTAGGCCCGACTTTCTCGTGGATGACCGACAAGGTTTTCGAAAGCCAGAAGCAGAAGAAAAACATGTTGGCTTATGTTGACGATATAGTGGTCAAGAGCGACAGAGAGGAAGACCATCAAGCAGACTTACTGGAGACTTTCGGTAGTCTCCGCAAAAGCGGCTTGAAGCTCAACCCGGAGAAATGTATTTTCAGCATAAAAAAAGGCAAGCTCTTGGGCTGTCTTGTATCGGCGAGGGGAATTGAAGCCAATCTTGACAAAATAGCGGCGATCATTAACATGCAACCGCCCTCAAACCGAAAGCAAGTCCAAAAGTTGACAGGAAGGCTGGCGTCTTTGAACAGATTTATCGCAAGGTTCGCCGAAAAGGGATTGCCTTTCTTCAGAACTCTACGTAGCTCCGACCCTTTCGATTGGGGCGAAGAGCAACGACAGGCTTTCCAGCAGCTAAAGGAGTACCTGACAAGGCTAACTACGTTATCCAAACCATCACCGGAAGTGACACTCTTGTTGTATCTCGCAGCATCTCACACTACCGTAAGCGCAGTTCTGGTAGAAGAAAAAGAGCATGAAAACAAGATGACACAGTTCCCGATCTATTTCGTCTCCGAGGCACTGTCAGGAGCAAAGCTGAATTATTCCGAGTTGGAAAAAATAGCATACACAGTGGTGATGGCTTCTAGGAAGCTAAAACATTATTTTCAATCTCATCACATCATAGTCCTATCGGCCCAACCATTGGAGGCTTTGTTCCGCAACAACGAGGCTATCAGCCGAATTGACAAGTGGGCGGCGGAGCTAAACGAATATGTGATTGACTTCCAGCACCGGTCCGCAATCAAGTCGCAAGCATTAGCGGATTTCATAGCAGATTGGACTCCGGCGGCTTTCGACACAACTCTTGAATTCGAAGAGCCTGTATGGACTGTAAATTGTGATGACGCTTGGGGAATGGCGGGAGCTAGAATCTCGGCGATCCTAACCCCGTCAAGAGGATCGAAAGTCAGATTCGCCGCAAGGCTGCAGTTCCTTACAACTAACAACACTGCCGAATATGAAGCCGTGCTGCTGGGCTTACGAAAGCTCCGAGCGATCGGAGCGAGAAGATGCATAGTCAAGTCAGATTCCCAGGTGGTCGTCGGCGACGCCGAAAAGGACTTCACGACAAGGGAACCAGAGCTTGCCAAGTATCTGGCAGCAATTAGAAGAATGGAGAAATATTTCGCAGGCTTCACTTTACGCCACATTCCAAGAGCCGAAAACACAGAAGCGGACGAATTGGCCAAAGCCGTGGCACAAAATCTGCCCTTACCACCAGATGTGTTCTACCAAGTCCTTTCGGCCAAAGCTGTGAAAGAAGAGGAAGATCACCCAAGTTCGGTACACGCTATCGCCACTGATGACTGGAGGTCGCAGATATTCGCCTACTTGGCTGGAACATACGAGCCGGAATCCAGAAAGGACGCCGAAAGGATGGCAGGCAGAGTGAAAGGTTACTCAATCGTTGGGGAGCAGCTATTCAAAAATGGGATAGTAGCCCCCCTCTTGAAATGCATAAGCATGCATGAGGGCATTCAATTACTCGAAGAAATGCACGCCGGAATGTCGGAGCGCACAGGGGTCCCCACGAGATAGCACATAGAGCAATGAGGCAAGGATTCTATTGGCCTTCCGCCTCATCAGACGCCAGAGAGCTGGTCAAACATTGCAAAGGCTGCCAAATGTTCGCCAAAAACCAGAAAGCCCCGGCAAACGAAACCACGCCGATAGTCCCAACCTGGCCTTTGCAGAGATGGGGCATCGACATAGTCGGACCACTACCAGCAGCTCCGGGCAACCTTCGTTTCGTAGCGGTCGCACTCGAGTTTTTCACCAAGTGGATAGAAGCGAAGGCCCTCGCAAGCATAACTTCCACCTCCTTAACCAAGTTCGTCTGGCAGAGGATAATCTGCCGTTTTGGCGTCCCTTCCTTCATCACTTGCGACAACGGAAAGCAATTTGATTGTGCCGAATTCAGGAGTTTCTGCGACGAACTCAACGTCCAACTCAATTTCGCCTCAGTAAACTACCCGCAAGCAAATGGGGCTGTCGAGAGGGCAAACAGATTAATCTTTTCGGCAATATCAAAAACCTTGTACGATTCGCTGAAAGGCAAATGGGCCAACACCCTAACGACAGCGGTATGGGGGCACAATATCTCACATTCCAGAGCTACCGGTTTCACCCCGTTCCGCTTGCTTTACGGCGAAGAAGCAGTCACTCTGGAAGAGGTAAAATTGGGCTCCTTCCGGACCGAAATGGCTCCAGGGACTCAAGAACAAAGGCACCTCGAGCTCGACACCATCGAGGAGTTAAGGCTGCAAGCAGCAAACAATCTCAAAAAGTATCATGCGGAAACAAAGCACCACAGAGACAAAACCATAGTCCGGAAGGACATCAAGCCCGGTGACATGGTGTAACACCTCTGGTGTTTAGCATGTAATTAACTTGACATACCATCATTATCATCATTAAGCATCTTAATCATGATTTCATGTGTATGCATTTTGCTAAGTGTATCATTTTATGTGAATTACCTCTATTTCAAAAACCCTAATTAGCCCACTTCTCTCTACTAGGGCAAAATGGTAATTTCATCTCTGTGATTAGCTTTGTGTAATTCTTGTTCCTTTGGTGTCTTGTAGTGTTGTTGTGTTGGCCAAAGTTCAAAGATCAGAATTTGATTTCAAATCCCTTTGTGAAACCTGATTTCCAAATCCTGGATTTTATCCCTCTTTTTGTAATTCAAAAATTATTCAAAATTTGGGATTGGCCCAAAAAGCAAAGTTGTAGATCTGTCAAAGAGAAACAACTTTGGTATTTACAAATTTTCAAGTTGCAGTACAAAGTTTTGAGTTATTTCAAATTCAATCAAACTCCAGTTTTTGTCCCCTTTTCAGTTTTCAAAATGAGTTCAAAAACTAATGAGTTTCTGGAAAAGTGTATAATAGCAAGTTGTAGGTTTTGATAAAAGGAACAACTTTCATGTTTACAGATTTTCAAGTTTCAGTTTGAAATCCAGAGTAATTTTGATTTGAATCAAGTTTGAAAAAGTGTCCCCTTTACTGTTTTCAAATTTGTTCAAAAACTATTTGGAATTTGAAAATGTTCATATTGACAAAGTTGTAGATCTCATTTTTCTGAACAACTTGGTGTGTTTTGAGTTTTTGTCGCACAGTTCAAATTTTGGAAGTAATTTGCAAATTTCAGAAACTAGCCAAAAGTCAAACCCTACACCCTACCCTGTTCATCTTCTCCGGTAGGGGGGGGGACCCGGCCATGGCGCCCCGCCGGTGCCGCGTGCACCACGCGCCTGGCAGCCGCACGCCCGCCCCCGACCTGTCGCCCGCACCGCGACATCATACCGCTCCCGCACGCGCCAAAGTTGACCCGTGCGCCGTCCCTACACTCCCAGATCGTCGCCGCCGCGTGGCCATCGCCGGCGAGCTCACGCCCAGGCCCCGAGCGCGCGTCAACCCTGCTGCCAGAGCACAATCGAGTGCGCACGCCTCCGTGAAGCTTACCCGCCTGCCCGTGACACCTCTCCGCCCCGAGCGCGCCTATAAAACCTCCCCGCCGGTGAGCCGAAGCTCTCACCGCCTCCGCCACCGTGGCCAGCCCAGTCCGAACCCTCCGCCGCTCAACCAACTAGCTCAACAGCTCCGCCTTGAGCCCGTGCAGCTTCCCCACTCCTCAATTGGTCTCTAGAGCTCAATCCTCCGTCCCTTTGCCGACTTCCACTCCTCAATTTGGTCTCTACCGTCCCTGGTTGCCCGGCGTAACTCGCCGTTCCCATCTCCGGCGAGAAGCCCGTCGAGGTCGGGATCGTGAAATCCTCCCTCTCCGGCCTTGATCATCTCCCTCCGACCTCCGCATCACCTTCCTTACTCCCGTGCGACTCTAACCCCGCCCCTGTGGACTTGTTTGGTGCTCAGGATCATCGGGACGACGATCGCCGCCGTGAGCTTTCCGCCGGCCACCGTCGACCACCTCCCTCCGTTCATCCCCTTCCCTCGCCGAGCCGCTTAATCGACTCACGGTGAGCTCCTGAACCTCTCCATGCCCTCGGTTTCGCCGCGGAGTGCCCGCAGTGGCCGGCGCAGCGCGCCGCCGCCGTCGGCCGGCCGCCGGCGAACGGAGGAGAAGAACAGTGTTGTTTTTCAATTTTCTCATACATGTGAATAGTGTTCAGATTTCATCTTTTTGTGTGATTTTCTGTGTTGATCCATAAATTCTGAAATTTTTGTGGTAGACTCTTTATGCTCTGAAGTATTTATAAAAATATAAACTTGACTTTTCTGCTGCAAAATTTGAAAATGAAAAATCTCCCTTTTAATTAATAAATGATGGTTTTGGATTTTTAGAAAATGATTTATAACTCCAAAATTTATGAGATCACTTTTTGTGAGCTAGTTATGCCATGACAAGTCTCTGGTGAAATTTTGAAGTCTTTTGAAACAAGTTGATTTTTGAGCTTTATTTTAATTAAGGAATAGTGCCTTTTGTTAATTAAATGTCTAGATTTAATTGAGCACCTTAATGACCTCCAAAAATTATGAAATTTGTTTTGCCATATAGTTGTACTCTAATGAACTTGTGTGATTAATTTGGTAATTTTTGGAGCACCTCATAAAATGACCTTTTTAAATAATTAAGAAAATAGAAAAGGTGATTAGAGTTAGCGTTGAATGCCCTGTGAAGTGACTTTTGGGATTGCTTGATGTTCATAGACCCCTACCCTTTGGTCTATGATGTTTGTGATGCTATGTTGGTTGATGCTTAGGATAGTTATGATAAAGTCTAGTTTAATCAAATTTTGCTTAAGGAAGAAATGGTTACTTTTATGCTCAACCTAGATTTCGTTTATGCCTTGCCTTAGAGTAATCTAGTATCAGTGGTTTGTCTTGCACCTTAAGTCCATATCACCATTCTCATGAGCATTCATCATTGCATCCGTATAGTTGACGAAGAAGGCCCTGAAGTCGAGGTAGCCACCGAAGGATCTGTCCCCGAGGCAACCCCGAGCTCCGACGCTTATACCTACCCCCCGAGTCTACTCTTTTTGCCGTCCAAGGCAAGCCCCGGTGCATTTAACCCTACCTTGCTTTTATAAATGCTTTCTTTAAATGTTTTGAGTTAAATTATTGCATTAGGTTGATAGGAGTTGAGTGAAATCCTATCTGATGCATTATCTACCTTGACCAATGATACACCCGATACCTGCTTTTCAAAAACTATTTGAAAATGCTTAGCAATGCTATATGATAGATTTGCAATAAAAATGCCAATTTCAAAAGTGTGATCACTTTAAGAATATTTATGGAATTTCTGGTTTACTCCCACCTTTGTGGCTAAGTATCTGATCCGTACCTAGTCAATGGGAAGGAGAGGTTGTCCTTGCGTACGGTGCCGTCATGTTGTAGTCCGGGACTCAACAGTTGACACCGACCGGGACAGGGTTGAAAAACTGACAGGACCTGTACTCTTGGGTTAGAGTCCCGAGGTGCTTGTCGCTGGCTGGAAAATTTAGGGACCACCTGTATGGGGGCCTGATTGACTAAGACTTGCAACTATTCACATACTACGGAAAGCTTCGGCTCCGAGGAATCCTTGATTGGACCGACAACCGCGCACTGGGAGTGGAGAGATGGCGGAAGTAGCATGTACCCACGTGGGTTAGAGGCCCGGATTGGAGTGGTGTACTGTACTTCCGGGTGGCGTAGGACCGGGCCCAATCTTGGAGGAATCGTGGTAGACGAGTTGGCATATGCAAGCTTGGGTGCTACATATGCAGTGTGGATAGGGATCCTCAGCTGAGTATTATTTATCCGGATTAACGCTGCTCCTCGGTTATGGAGACTTAGTCACTGACTGTCAACAGGGAGTGGTTCTCAACTAGGTCTGTTTTGAAATGTAAAATGAATCATGAATGATTATGATGGAACAAGGAATACCGAATCTTTCAAAATAAAAATAAGGTTTACCAAAAATGCTTTTCTGCAAAATACTTGAACTTGCTTAAGCCTACCTTGACTACCCTAAGCCTGCATTCCTGAGTCTTCTCCCTTTTCTTTAGTCGGGTAAGTCTTGTTGAGTACCTTTGTACTCAGGGTTCTTTTACCCATGTTGCAGGTATGGCAGACTCCTCAGTATGCCTCGGACCCTGCTGTGTGACTGTTGTTCAGGAAGAGGCCGATGAGGCCGATGAGTGATTATTCACCCTCGGGCTGGGTGATGTATCTTTATCTTTTAGTTGTTGTCATCTGCTACCCTGCCAACTCTATTTGAACTATGGTCTGTAATAATTTCACTTTAAGTTTATGTTGAACACTGGTTTGTAAAACTATTGTTATTTAAGTCTTCCGCTATTTACTCCGATGTTATTTGTCAAAATGTTCAAGAGATTGTAACTGAATTGTGAGCTGATCCTGCGGACATCGGGCACTGATGTAGCCCAGTGGCGAACCCGGTCTTAATCTCTTGGCTGTACGGATCGACTGTCAGTGGTTGATAGTGATCAGTGGGCCATGGGATTAGGGTCGTTACGTCACAGAGTGGTATCGGAGCATCTCACTACGACGTTGCAATCTTTTTGCGAAAATTTCAAAAGGTTTTTAAGTTCAAAAACTAAACTTGACTATTTTGAGTCCAAATTGCTTCTCTCATCTCATCTTGTCTTTGGCAACTAGTAGCAAGACAACTTGTATAAGCCCTATGTACCTTATCTTAGTAGTGCATTGCCTTGTTCCGTAGGAACGAATCATGCATCATGTCATTATCACTTAAGTTAACTTCCCTTCCTCTCTAAGTCGTTGGGTTAGTATGCCTTTACCTTTTTCTTGCTAGCCTTTCTCACCTATAATCTCTTGTCCAGATATGGTCATCCTCAAGCGGACTGCTCGCAAGTCGACTGGACCGCATGGTGCCGCGTCACCAGCTGGCGCCACGCACCGGAGAAGAGACTGGAGAATCCTCCAACGGACGTCGCTCGTCCCGCCGCAACCGCAAGCAGCTGAAGGAGGAGATCAAGAATCTAAAGGCTGAAATGGAGAACATGGAGCATGACTTCTATCTTTCTCGCATGGAGTTTTATGAGGCACGAGCTTCCCTGGAGCAGGCCAATCGGAACACAGTTCGCGCTATCGAGCAGCGCAACGATGCTTGGACCCGCGAAGATGTCACCAGAGCCCAACTCCATGGACTGCAGCAATACACTGCCCAGATTGAGCAGTACAATGATATACTTCATGAGGAGGTACATCAATTGTACAACCAACTTCACCCCGTGGCTCCACCTGTTGCTGAGGATCCAGAAGATGGAGTCGTGGAGGAACCTGAAGAAGAACATGAGCCAGTCCAGAATGTAGAAATGGAACCTGCTGAGATGTTCACGTTGAAGATGAAGATGAGGAGGAAGAGCCTGAGCTCATCATCGAAGATGAAGATGACGATGAAGAGATGATCATCATCGATGACGACTAGATTCCTTGTGTCTGTACCATCTGCTCACCTACAGCCTTAGTCTAGGTTTGGGACGTTAGTTGGTCTTCTGTCTAGTCGAGTCTGTATCGTGTCTTGTACCTTTCCTTTGTCAGTTAGTAGCTATCTATCGAACTTCTGTATCAGTTATCTACCCTTACATCAATGAATCTTATCAGTCAGTTTCGTTCAAAAGCAATCTTTGGATGCTAAGTTCCCAAATTCTTAACAGATGCCTGTGAACACCCGCACTGGAGCCGGAAGTTCCGGAGGTGCCAACCTTCCAAACCTCCACCAGTTCCTGCTACCCTGGCAGATGCCATTGCAGCCTTGGCCGCCGCTGCCAACCTAATAGCTCAGAACCAAGGACAGCAGAATGTTGGTCACCGTGGTCGTCACAACCAAGAGACCACCTACGTGGAGTTCACTGAAACCCGTCCACCGGTTTTCACCAGAGCCGATGACCCCTCGAAGCTGATGATTGGCTCCGCACCATGGAGCAGAAGTTTGGTCTCATCCGATGCACTGAAATCCAGAAGCCTCGGTTCGCTTCTCAGCAGCTCCGTGGTCCAGCAAGTGCTTGGTATGCCAACCTCTTGGCTGCCCAGCCTGAAGGACACCAGCTGACCTGGGAAGAGTTCCGCACCGCTTTTCGTGCACACCACATCCCATCAGGTCTGATGAAGATGAAGCTTGATCAGTTCCTAGCCCTGCAGCAGAAGGAATCCACAGTGATGCAGTATGTGGGTCAGTTCAACCACCTGAGCCAGTATGCCTCCGACTATGTCAACACGGATGAGAAGAAAGAGATTGTTTCCTTAGGGGTCTGCACCCTAAGATTCGCAGAGGTCTATCCAACAACCTCAACGGATCTTATCATGATGTCGTTGACCGTGCTGTCGCTTTCGAGGAAAGTAACCGCCAGTATCAGGAGGAGAAGAAGAAGAAGAAGGCTGGGTCTAGCAGCTTCTCCAGCAACCATAAGCGCCCAAGAATCATCTACCACCCCAGTCACCACCAAAACCGTGCCCCATATCCCTCAGCAAGTGGTCGTCTCGTCCACCGCGGCCACCATAATGCCAACCAGCAAAGTGCCACTCAGCCGAACGCCCCAGGTGTTCGTATCACCACCCCACAAACAGCTTACAACCATCCATGCTACAACTGTGGCCAAGTTGGTCACTGGTCTCGCGATTGCCCAAAACCCAAGAAGAATGCCCAGCATGCACAGAAAGGCCCTGGAGGATCACAGCAGCAGCACCGTGCACCGCAGCAGCACGTCCAGAAGGGCAAGTTTGTCAAGAAGCACGGGCAAGTCTACTTCACCACCGTCAGTAACATCCCAGAAGGAGAGCCCGTCATGCTCGGTAGGTTCCCTGTTGCCAATCATCCTGCAGTCGTCTTGTTCGATTCTGGTGCATCGCATTCCTTCATCAGTCGCACTTTTGTCATCAAGCATGAGTTACCCATGGGGGAGTTAAAAGAAGTTTCTGTATACTTTCGCCTGGAGGGCGGATAAATACTAAGGAAGTGGTCCGCAGTATACCAGTAATGTTGGGGGAACATGTCTTTCCTACCACCATGATAGTACTGCGCAATCAAGAGATAGATGTCATCTTAGGCATGAATTGGATGTGTCAGTATAAAGCCATGATAGACATCTTGAATAGAGTTGTGAGAGTGGATATTCCTAACAGCACTTCCAAACTCCTTCTCCAACTTCCTATGCCTCAAAAACCAGCAACCACCCAGTTGAATACCGCCTGTGTTCCGGAAGTCAGGGATATTCCCGTGGTCTGTGAGTTCCCTGATGTCTTTCCAGAAGATCTACCCGGTCTGCCTCCTGACCGTGATGTTGAGTTTGCCATAGAGCTAAAGCCCGGGACTGCTCCTATATCCCGCAGAGCTTATCGAATGCCTCCCAGAGAGTTGGCAGAGCTGAAGATCCAATTGCAAGAGCTATTGGACAAGGGTCTCATTCGCCCAAGTTCATCTCCTTGGGGCTGTCCTGCTATTTTTGTGAAGAAGAAGGACAAAAGTCTTCGTCTGTGCGTTGACTATCGCCCACTCAACGAGGTCACCATCAAAAATAAATATCCCTTGCCCCGCATTGACCTCCTTTTTGACCAGTTATCTGGAGCCAGAGTGTTCTCCAAAATTGATCTCAGATCTGGCTACCACCAGATAAAAATCCGTCCAGAAGACATTCCTAAAACAGCTTTCACCACCAGATACGGCCTCTATGAGTATTTGGTCATGTCCTTTGGCTTGACCAATGCCCCCGCTCATTTCATGTATCTCATGAACTCTGTGTTCATGCCAGAGCTCGATAAATTTGTAGTCGTGTTCATTGACGACATCCTTGTCTATTCAAGAACTCCTGAAGATCACGCCAAGCATCTTCGAATCGTTCTCTCTCGTCTCAGAGATCACCAGCTGTATGCCAAGTTCAGTAAATGTGAATTCTGGCTAGATCGAATTCAATTCCTTGGTCATGTCCTGTCCGCTGAAGGTGTGTCAGTTGACCCTGAAAAAGTGGCAGATATCTTGGATTGGAAGCCACCTACCACTGTCCGCGAAGTTCGCAGCTTCATGGGAATGGCTGGATACTATCGTCGTTCATCCCAGATTTCTCCAGAGTCGCCAAGCCTATCACAGAGTTGTTGAAGAATTCCGTGGATTTCGTTTGGTCACCAGCCTGTGAGCAAGCCTTTCAAGCCTTGAAGAAACTGCTAACTACCTCACCAGTCCTAGCTCAACCAGATATCGAGAAACCCTTTGATGTATACTGTGATGCATCTGGTACTGGTTTGGGCTGTGTTTTGATGCAAGAAGGACGAGTAATTGCTTATGCCTCACGACAGCTTAAGCGACATGAGGAAAACTACCCAACCCATGATCTTGAGCTAGCAGCAGTCGTGCATGCCTTGAAGATTTGGCGTCACTATCTGTTGGGCAGTATCTGCAATATGTATACGGATCACAAGAGCCTAAAGTATATCTTCACTCAAGAAGAATTGAATATGAGGCAGAGAAGATGGCTTGAGCTGATTAAAGATTATGATCTCAAAGTACATTACCATCCAGGTAAGGCAAATGTAGTTGCCGATGCCCTCAGTCGCAAGTCACACTGCAACTGTCTGATGACGAAGCCCTATGATCTTTCCTTGTGCCATGATCTCGAAAGGATGGGTATCGAAATAATTTCGCAAGGAAGCCTGAACAATGTCAGCATCGAAACAACCATCAAGGATCAAGTCATTGCTGCTCAGAAGGATAACCCTGGAATCAAGCACATCATCGAAAGGTCCAGACTGGAAAGACTGATTGTTTCAGGATCGATGATGTAGGAGTTGTTTGGTTCAAGAACCGCCTAGTAGTTCCCAAGGTGCCTGAATTGAGACAGTTAATCCTTGATGAAGCACACTTGACCAGATTCTCTATTCACCCCGGCAGCAACAAGATGTACCAAGACTTAAAGCAGAGATTCTGGTGGACTAAAATGAAGTTGAGATTGCCCGGTATGTCGCTCAGTGTGATACCTGCCAAAGAGTCAAGGCAGTACACATGAAGCCTGGAGGAGAATTGCAACCTTTGTCAGTACCCGCTTGGAAATGGGACGACATTAGTATGGATTTTGTCAATGGACTACCCAAGACCCAGAAAGGTTTTGATTCCATTTGGGTAATTGTGGACCGACTCACTAAGCAAGCTCACTTTCTGCCAGTGAAGACCAGTTACACCGTCCCCATGTATGCCACCTTGTACAAGAACAACATAGTGAAGCTTCATGGCATACCCAAGACCATTGTCTCTGACCGTGGTACCCAGTTTGTCGCTAAGTTTTGGAAAGCGTTCCATACCTCACTTGGAACCAAGCTCTTACATAGTACGGCATATCATCCGCAAACAGATGGACAAACTGAGCGAGTCAACCAAGTGCTGGAGGACATGTTGAGAGCCTGTGTTCTTACCTTCGCAGATACTTGGGATGACTGTTTGCCTTTGGCAGAGTTCTCTTATAATAACAGTTACCAAGAGAGCATCAAAATGGCACCCTTTGAAGCACTGTACGGTCGTCGTTGTCGTACACCCTCAGTTGGTCTGAGCCCGGAGAAAGAGAATTCTTTGGAGTTGACCTGGTTAAAGATATGGAAGAGAAAGTCAAGCAGATACAAGAGAATATGAAGATTGCCCAATCTCGACAGAAGAGTTACGCTGACAAGAGACGTCGACCTCTGAAGTTTCAAGTTGGAGATTATGTATATCTCAAGGTCTCACCAACCAAAGGAGTCACTCGTTTTGGAGTCAAAGGAAAGTTAGCACCCCGTTACATTGGTCCGTTTGAGATTTTGGAATGTTGTGGCAAGGTAGCTTACAAGCTGAAGTTGCCCGATCATCTCTCCGCTGTCCACAATGTTTTCCATGTCTCCCCAACTCAAGAAGTGTCTCAGAGTACCAGAACATGTCGTGGAAGTTGAAGGTGTTGAGCTAGAGCCTGATCTGTCCTACTCAGAATATCCAGTTCGCGTGTTGGACCACAAGGATCGCGTTACTCGAAGAACTACCACGAGATGGTACAAAATCAGTGGAACCAGCACTCTGAAGAAGAAGCCACCTGGGAATCCGAAGACTTCTTAGCAAAGAACTACCCCGACTTTCTCGAATCCTCTGTCTATGTAAGGTTTTGTCTTTATCCCCTCTTTGTCCTTCCTTAAGACGCAGAATCTCGGGGCGAGATTTC
The DNA here is from genome assembly GCA_009763385.1 of Coix lacryma-jobi var. lacryma-jobi. NCBI lineage: Eukaryota > Viridiplantae > Streptophyta > Magnoliopsida > Poales > Poaceae > Coix > Coix lacryma-jobi. The sequence goes on along the minus strand of CM019823.1, from coordinate 64,588,830 downwards.
TTTTAGGGGGGGAGGCTGTAACACCTCTGGTGTTTAGCATGTAATTAACTTGACATACCATCATTATCATCATTAAGCATCTTATCATGATTTCATGTGTATGCATTTTGCTAAGTGTATCATTTTATGTGAATTACCTCTATTTCAAAAACCCTAATTAGCCCACTTCTCTCTACTAGGGCAAAATGGTAATTTCATCTCTGTGATTAGCTTTGTGTAATTCTTGTTCCTTTGGTGTCTTGTAGTGTTGTTGTGTTGGCCAAAGTTCAAATCAGAATTTGATTTCAAATCCCTTTGTGAAACCCTGATTTCCAAATCCTGGATTTTATCCCTCTTTTTGTAATTCAAAAATTATTCAAAATTTGGGATTGGCCCAAAAAGCAAAGTTGTAGATCTGTCAAAGAGAAACAACTTTATTTACAAATTTTCAAGTTGCAGTACAAAGTTTTGAGTTATTTCAAATTCAATCAAACTCCAGTTTTTGTCCCCTTTTCAGTTTTCAAAATGAGTTCAAAAACTAATGAGTTTCTGGAAAAGTGTATAATAGCAAAGTTGTAGGTTTTGATAAAAGGAACAACTTTCATGTTTACAGATTTTCAAGTTTCAGTTTGAAATCCAGAGTAATTTTGATTTGAATCAAGTTTGAAAAAGTGTCCCCTTTACTGTTTTCAAATTGTTCAAAAACTATTTGGAATTTGAAAATGTTCATATTGACAAAGTTGTAGATCTCATTTTTCTGAACAACTTTGGTGTTTTGAGTTTTTGTCGCACAGTTCAAATTTTGGAAGTAATTTGCAAATTTCAGAACTAGCCAAAAGTCAAACCCTACACCCTACCCTGTTCATCTTCTCCGGTAGGGGGGGGGGACCCGGCCATGGCGCCCCGCCGGTGCCGCGTGCACCACGCGCCTGGCAGCCGCACGCCCGCCCCCGACCTGTCGCCCGCAACCGCGACATCATACCGCTCCCGCACGCGCCAAAGTTGACCCGTGCGCCGTCCCCTACAGCTCCCAGATCGTCGCCGCGCGCGCGTGGCCATCGCCGGCGAGCTCACGCCCAGGCCCGAGCGCGCGTCAACCCTGCTGCCAGAGCACAATCGAGTGCGCACGCCTCCGTGAAGCTTACCCGCCTGCCCGTGACACCTCTCCGCCCCCGAGCGCGCCTATAAAACCTCCCCGCGGTGAGCCGAAGCTCTCACCGCCTCCCCCGCCACCGTGGCCAGCCCAGTCCGAACCCTCCGCCGCTCAACCAACTAGCTCAACAGCTCCGCCTTGAGCCCGTGCAGCTTCCCCACTCCTCAATTTGGTCTCTACCGTCCCTGGTTGCCCGGCGTAACTCGCCGTTCCCATCTCCGGCGAGAAGCCCGTCGAGGTCGGGATCGTGAAATACTCCCTCTCCGGCCTTGATCATCTCCCTCCGACCTCCGCATCACCTTCCTTACTCCCGTGCGACTCTAACCCCGCCCCTGTGGACTTGTTTGGTGCTCAGGATCATCGGGACGACGATCGCCGCCCGTGAGCTTTCCGCCGCCACCGTCGACCACCTCCCTCCGTTCATCCCCTTCCCTCGCCGAGCCCTCGCTAGCCGCTAATCGACTCACGGTGAGCTCCTGAACCTCTCCATGCCCTCGGTTTCGCCGCGGAGTGCCCGCAGTGGCCGGCGCAGCAGCACGCCGCCGCCGTCGTCGGCCGCCGGCGAACGGAGGAGAAGAACAGTGTTTTTTCAATTTTCTCATACATGTGAATAGTGTTCAGATTTCATCTTTTTGTGTGATTTTCTGTGTTGATCCATAAATTCTGAAATTTTTGTGGTAGACTCTTTATGCTCTGAAGTATTTTTATAAAAATAAACTTGACTTTTCTGCAAAAATTTGAAAATGAAAAATCTCCCTTTTAATTAATAAATGATGGTTTTGGATTTTTAGAAAATGATTTATAACTCCAAAATTATGAGATCACTTTTTGTGAGCTAGTTATGCCATGACAAGTCTCTGGTGAAATTTTGAAGTCTTTTTTTGAACAAGTTGATTTTTGAGCTTTATTTTAATTAAGGAATAGTGCCTTTTGTTAATTAAATGTCTAGATTTAATTGAGCACCTTAATGACCTCCAAAATTATGAAATTTGTTTTGCCATATAGTTGTACTCTAATGAACTTGTGTGATTAATTTGGTAATTTTTGGAGCACCTTCATAAAATGACCTTTTAAATAATTAAGAAAATAGAAAAGGTGATTAGAGTTAGCGTTGAATGCCCTGTGAAGTGACTTTTGGGATTGCTTGATGTTCATAGACCCCTACCCTTTGGTCTATGATGTTTGTGATGCTATGTTGGTTGATGCTTAGGATAGTTATGATAAAGTCTAGTTTAATCAAATTTGCTTAAGGAAGAAATGGTTACTTTTATGCTCAACCTAGATTTCGTTTATGCCTTGCCTTAGAGTAATCTAGTATCAGTGGTTTGTCTTGCACCTTAAGTCCATATCACCATTCTCATGAGCATTCATCATTGCATCCGTATAGTTGACGAAGAAGGCCCTGAAGTCGAGGTAGCCACCGAAGGATCTGTCCCCGAGGCAACCCCGAGCTCCGACGCTTATACCTACCCCGAGTCTACTCTTTTTGCCGTCCAAGGCAAGCCCCGGTGCATTTAACCCTACCTTGCTTTTATAAATGCTTTCTTTAAATGTTTTGAGTTAAATTATTGCATTAGGTTGATAGGAGTTGAGTGAAATCCTATCTGATGCATTATCTACCTTGACCAATGATACACCCGATACCTGCTTTTCAAAAACTATTTGAAAAATGCTTAGCAATGCTATATGATAGATTTGCAATAAAAATGCCAAGTTCAAAAGTGTGATCACTTTAAGAATATTTATGGGAATTTCTGGTTTACTCCCACCATTGGCTAAGTATCTGATCCGTACCTAGTCAATGGGAAGGAGAGGTTGTCCTTGCGTACGGTGCCGTCATGTTGTAGTCCGGGACTCAACAGTTGACACCGACCGGGACAGGGTTGAAAAACTGACAGGACCTGTACTCTTGGGTTAGAGTCCCGAGGTGCTTGTCGCTGGCTGGAAAATTTAGGGACCACCTGTATGGGGGCCTGATTGACTAAGACTTGCAACTATTCACATACTACGGAAAGCTTCGGCTCCGAGGAATCCTTGATTGGACCGACAACCGCGCACTGGGAGTGGAGAGATGGCGGAAGTAGCATGTACCCACGTGGGTTAGAGGCCCGGATTGGAGTGGTGTACTGTACTTCCGGGTGGCGTAGGACCGGGCCCAATCTTGGAGGAATCGTGGTAGACGAGTTGGCATATGCAAGCTTGGGTGCTACATATGCAGTGTGGATAGGGATCCTCAGCTGAGTATTATTTATCCGGATTAACGCTGCTCCTCGGTTATGGAGACTTAGTCACTGACTGTCAACAGGGAGTGGTTCTCAACTAGGTCTGTTTTGAAATGTAAAATGAATCATGAATGATTATGATGGAACAAGGAATACCGAATCTTTCAAAATAAAAATAAGGTTTACCAAAATGTTTTTCTGCAAAATACTTGAACTTGCTTAAGCCTCACCTTGACTACCCTAAGCCTGCATTCCTGAGTCTTCTCCCTTTTCTTTAGTCGGGTAAGTCTTGTTGAGTACCTTTGTACTCAGGGTTCTTTTACCCATGTTGCAGGTATGGCAGACTCCTCAGTATGCCTCGGACCCTGCTGTGTGACTGTTGTTCAGGAAGAGGCCGATGAGGCCGATGAGTGATTATTCACCCTCGGGCTGGGTGATGTATCTTTATCTTTTAGTTGTTGTCATCTGCTACCCTGCCAACTCTATTTGAACTATGGTCTGTAATAATTTCACTTTAAGTTTATGTTGAACACTGGTTTGTAAAACTATTGTTATTTAAGTCTTCCGCTTTTACTCCGATGTTATTTGTCAAAATGTTCAAGAGATTGTAACTGAATTGTGAGCTGATCCTGCGGACATCGGGCACTGATGTAGCCCAGTGGCGAACCCGGTCTTAATCTCTTGGCTGTACGGATCGACTGTCAGTGGTTGATAGTGATCAGTGGGCCATGGGATTAGGGTCGTTACGTCACACATGGTCACCATTCGGCAGCCTGACAAGCAAGGTAAGCTGCAGTCGCAATGGCAGGGCCTTGTTCATTCATTTCATGTGCAGCATTGCTGAACAGGTGTATTCCGTCTGCTGACGACAGGTCGGAGAATCTGCCCACACATAAAACACAAGCAACTTGCACCGCTTTTACCCATAGTTTGTCTTCTCAAACTTTGATGTAAGTTTTTTCCTTGTTTTTTATTTTCACCTTTTGTAATCAAAATCGACTGACTGCACTCTTTTTCCTCGCCGGGGAAGCCCTTCATCGGGGTGCGAGGTTTTTTAATGAGGCAGCCGAATGTAACTGCAACATTACGAAAGTATCCGTAATTCCTCAAAAATATTATGTGGCACGCCAGAGGACGAAATCAACCGAACATAAGGTTGAGACATTCGTTATTCTGATGCGATGAACGAGAATGTCGGTCGGGTGGGCGAAAGAGATCCTCTGCATCCACCGGCAATCTCGAAAGCCTGCGGGCAATACAAAAACCGACCCTCCGACAAAACGAGAGGGCGGAACGAAAGCCTGCGGGCAATATAAAAACTGACCCTCTGACAAAACGAGAGGGAGGAACAAAAGCCTGCGGGCAGTACATAAACCGACCCTCCGACAAAACGAGAGGGCGGAACGAAAGCCTACGTGCAGTACAAAAAACCGCCCTCTGACAACAACGAGAGGGCGGAACGAAAGCCCGCGGGCAATATAAAAAACGACCCTCCGACAAAACGAGAGGGCGGAATGAAAGCCTGCCGGCAATACAAACCGACCCTACAACAAAACGAGAGGGCGGAATGAAAGCCTGCGGGCAATACAAACCGACCCGCCAACAAAATGGGGGTGGAACGAAAGCCTGTGCGCGTTGCAAACCGACCCTCCAGCAAAAAGGGAGGACGGTATCGAAAGTCAAGCTAAGCAACCGTCACGGGATCCCTGATGTCAGCAAGGACAGATAGCAGCCTTCAGTCAGTACAAAACTTAAACGCCATCTTAGCTTCCCACCTACCAAAAAACCACAAGTACAACCAAAACAATAAATACAGTCCCCTCACCGCATAGACGGGTCAATATAAATAGACACCAAAGCGCAATCCTTTCCAACCATCCAAATCCGCCAAATCCTTTCAAGTTTAAACCCCCCAAAAGCTCACCCAAGAGGCATAGTGCGAATAGGAAGCATCAGGAACCAAGGTTTCGCTTTAATGATTGTGTCATCAACACAGTTTTCAGGAAGCGCCACCAATCCAGTAACTTTAGGCGAAAGCCTCATCAGTAGCATGCCCATTCAAACCACAGCTAAAAGATGAGCTAAAGCAGACACGCTGCTAGATGACAACGAGAGCAATACCGCGGGCATGACTGGTCGCAACCTTTCCCATCAAACTTGTAAAGTTATTTTTCGTTAACCGTCTTTCAAGTACAGCAAACCGCCAGCAAAGGATCCTGCAACGCGCCGGCCGAGGGGCTTGCAACGAAAGCACCCTCACGCAAATACTACCGCCCCTCGTCTAAGTGAGTGGGGGCGGGCGCATCTTAACTATTGGCCGAGAGGCTCGCAACGAAAGCACCCTCGCGTGAAAACTAACGCCCCTCGCCTAAGTGAGTGGGGGCGGGCGCGTCTTATCGGTCCGCCTGGGGCTCGCAGACGAAAGCACCGCGCGCTGACACATACCCCCTCGCCTTGAGTGGGGGCGGGCACGTCTTCTATCGGCTGAGTGGCTCGCACGAAAGCATGCCATCATTCACCTTCTTTGGGGGGGGGAATCTATGGGGCTGCGCAATAAAGGCCCGCACCTCGCACGCCTCCTACCGGGGCTGCCGCGTGATAGTGCGGGGGGCGCCTCCCTTTCGCGATCGAGCTGCCCCTCACGAAAGCCCGTCGCGCGAAACTACCGCCCTGCCTATCGGCCCTGTCGGGGCACGCTCTACTCGATCGGCCTAGGTCGTTTTCGAAGCACGCCCCGCCCGGGGGGCAGTGGCGTCCAGCATCAATGAAGCGCCGCTCAGTCACGGTAAGGGGCTCGCCAACGACGCACCCAGCGCGAAAACTACCGCCCCTCTCCTAAGTGAGTGGGGCGGGCGCGTCTTAACTATCGGCCGAGGGGCTCGCAACGAAAGCACCCTCGCGCGAAAACTACCGCCCCTCGCCTAAGTGATTGGGGGCGGGCGCGTCTTAACTATCGGCCGGGGGCTCGCAACGAAAGCACCCTCGCGCGAAAACTACCGCCCCTCGCCTAAGTGAGTGGGGGCGGGCGCGTCTTAACTATCGGCCGACGGGCTCGCAACGAAAGCACCCTCGCGCGAAATACTACCGCCCCTCGCCTAAGTGAGTGGGGGCGGGCGCGTCTAACTATCGGCCGAGGGGCTCGCAACGAAATCACCCTCGCCAAAATACTACTACCGCCCCTCGCCTAAGTGAAGTGGGGGCGGGCGCGTCTTAACTATCGGCCGAGGGGCTCACAACGAAAGCACCCTCGCGCGAAACTACCGCCCCTCGCCTAAGTGAGTGGGGGCGGCCGCGTCTTAACTATCGGCCGAGGGGCTCGCAACGAAAGCACCCTCGCGCGAAAACTACCGCCCCTCGCCTAAGTGAGTGGGGGCCGGGCGCGTCTTAACTATCATCGGCCGAGGGGCTCGCAACGAAAGCACCACCCTCGCGCGAATACCACTACCGCCCCTCGCCTAAGTGAGTGGGGGCGGGCGCGTCTTAAACTATCGGCCGAGGGGCTCGTAACGAAACATAATCGCGCAAAGACCGGCGGAAGACACTGCCAAACGGCTACGCGTGCGGGGGTGAGAGCTTTCGGTCAGCCAATGGACGACCATCGCCCTCAAACCAAATGAACGACAGAACAAATCTCGCTTTTTCAAAAATGCACGTATATGTATATAACGATGACAACACCAAAAAGACAGTCATAATAAACCGCTTCTTTACATTCGATTTTTAATCAAGTTCATATAGTGCGTTCAAGCTCACGAACTACTCCGGCGAGCGAAGCAAAATGCTGTATCGTCGTGCATCCGGTGAAAGCACGACGTCTTCGGGCTCCACCTTAACAAACGGGGCTCCTTCGAAGCCTGGCAGCTCATGCGAAGCCTCGCGCCTCCCCCGCCTCGCCTCAAGTTCGCAGCGGTCAAAGTTTTCGTAAAAAGCACGCAAACGCTCCTCCGTGCGCTTAAGTTTCTTAGCGCGTTTATTCAGATAAGACGAAAGTGACGCCGTCGGAAATCTAGAGCGAAATCTCCTCCACAAGTCACCTCCGACACAGAGATCGCCTGATATAATCATTAGTGGGCAGATGTCGAGAACGTCCGGCGTTCCTGCATCCGCATCCTGTTCAATACAACATTCCAATTTAAGTTCAAAAAGCCACGCGTAGCAACAAGTCTGGCGAATACAACCGACACATGAAAAAACAAGCCCTATTCATGCATCTCCCGCATCTTGGGGAATGTTCCCATCACGAGAAGCAGTGGTAGCCAAGCTTTCGGGGATCTCCACATTCAGTTGAGGGGGGCTCGCTTCATCTTCCGGCTTGACTTCGCGCGCTCGCCTTTCGGAGATGAAGTCCGTAAACACCTTCTTGATGTGAGCTTTCTCCTCCGGAGTCTGCATCAAAGCAAATAACCTAGAAGAGGCATCACACAGGATGCAGGTCGAAAAAGGAAGGCAAAGCGAAAGCCAAAAAACAGCCATCCGAAAGTACCTTCCCGTGGCCCATGGCGGACTGCATAAGGGACATGTCGTTTCCACCCGTCAGCCAGAATTCGTCGAAAAATCTCTTGCCAAGAACTTTCGCTGCCTCAGGGGTTCGCCAGTAGTAGTATACCTCCTTGACCGAAAGGTCCGAGATATGGGAGCAGCCGACGTCAACAAGGCTATGACCGATAGCCTTGATGCCCGTGACAGCAGCATAGTCCCGGCCGAGGGCCATGTGCCCCTCCAGCGACTCCATCTCGGATCGAATCCAGCCGATGAGGCCTTCAACATTACGATCTGATGGGTTCTCGGTCTCGACACCGATGCTGCGAAGGCACTCGCGAAAGCGCGACACGGCCTCCCGAGCAGAAGTCAAGAGCGCTTTCTCCTTGTCGGCCTGGGCAGTCCGCAACTGCGAAATCTCTCTCTTGAGGTTTTCAACCTCTTTCTGACTCGCCTTCCTGGAGGTGCGCTTATCCTCGGCTTTCTTGGTCTACAATTCAAGATCGGCGACGAGTTTCTTCACCTGAGTGTCAAGATCCTGCTTCTCGAGCTCGACCTTGCGAATATAAAGATCGCTCTGGTTGCTCTGGCTGCGTGCAAGGACAGCAGCCTGCGAATAGCAACGAACCAAAGGAAAAAGTTAAAAAAGGAAACTAGAACGAAAGAGCCATGAAGCCCACAGCGAAACCAAACACTTACGCTCGCCAGGTGAAACGATAGTGCATCGTTGAGTTTCACGCTACTAACTTTGAGGAAATCTCTTTCGATCTCCAGCACGACGAAAGCTCTTTGAGAGAACTCCACAAACTTATTGGCTTCCTCACTTCTGCCAGGAAGGATTCCCGCCCGTCGATAGTAAAGTCGGCAGGCGAGTTGGGCGTCCGAGGCTGCACCCAAAGAACGAGCAACGCGATAAGACCCTTCTTTCGCTTCATCAGTTTCGCTCGACGAACTCAGGCCAGTGTAAAAGCATGGGTTCTCGTAGTCCGAAGGCACCCCATCGATAACCAATCGCCCATAGCCGAGAAGTTGCCCTTCCACCATCACCTGCGTCAGGCGAATGCACCACGACGAAGACTGCGACTTACCTTTATCAACAGCAGCGGGAGCCGGCATGCTCCCAGATCTGGGCCCTGTCCCGCCAGGAGCCGCTTTTTCGCCGATGGCCTAAGAAGGGGGCTTGGGGTGCAAAGCTTTCGGCTTCTTGGCCTGGCGTTCCGTGGCATCCGGCGGACCCGAAGCTTTTCGCGAGCCAAGCTTCGCGAAAGTCGGAAGGTTAGCAACATAGGCGTCATCATCAAACGCCGAGTGCGAGAGGCCCACATTCGGCTTTTTCGGAGCCATCTTAGCAGCGTAAGATGCACACTGCAAAACACGCCAAGAACAGGACGTATTAAATGCACAGCTAGAGCCTTAAGAATGACAACAACTCAAGCGCGAGACGAAAGACAAAAATCATAATCAAGCCGAAACAAAAGTGAAGAAACTAACCACCCTCGGGTGATCGAAAGGATCAACGTCGAGGATTGACTCCAACACTCCCTTGCCGCTCTTAAGCATAGGTTTGGCGATTAAACGCCCGATGCGGATATCCCCAACTTCGACAGCTTTTCGCCAAGGGACCACACCACTCCGCCCCCACGCCGGGCCACGACCTTGCCCTTCGCCTTCGGATCCTCAGTTTCTTCTTTGCTTTCGTCAATCAAAGGCCTTTCGGCGCACTTCACACCCATAGCGTCAAAAGCTCGGTTCAAGCGATGACTTCGGCCGAGGTTGCCGAGTTGGAACTCACTCTCCTTTCGCAAATACGGCCCGCAGATCTCCCTCGCTTCACTTTCAATATGCTTCACGTAAAGTTCATCATCAGCAAAATTCGCGGGCCTCTCAAGCAGTAGAAGGGGGCCCCGGTACCCATCCTTGTCAGAAAAACTTTCGAAAGAGGTTGCACTGCAGAGTGGGTTCATCCCGATAGCCATCCACTCTTCGACCAAGTCTCGGCTAATCTGAAACCGAGCAGTGAGTACGAATGCGTCTCCGCAGTGAATGGCTTCTTCGTCACTCAACGCGACAGGCGGAAGATGTCTCCCGGGGCATCTCTCTAAAACCGACACAAGCGGAGAGGCTTTCTTCTCCCCTTTACTCAACTCGGCGGCGACAGTTTCATCCGAGCAAACTCGGTAGTAGAACCAGAAGCGATTCCAATCCGGCCATTTGTTCCGATAGGTAAGCGAAATGGAAACGCTACCCCGGGTCTTCCGCGGAACGAAGTTGATGCACCCAATCTCGCTGGGTAGCTCCCAAGAAAGGGTTGTTCACTTTCGTCGATCGACGATGAATGTCGTAAAACTGCACGAAAACATCCGCGCGTGGCGTGCAGCCAAGCATTTTCATCGCCATGGCGAAAACGCCGAGTCTGACGAATGCATTCGGCGTCAGCTGGTGGAGTTGTATGCCGAACCCCGAAAGAACATCCGAGACAAATTCTTCAAGTGGAAAATCCAACCCAGCAGTGAAATAGTCGCGAAAGACAATAGCTTCGTTAGACCGCGGAATGGGCACCTCCTCATCCCCAGGGACACGACAGCTCGCTAGATGGTCTCTCCTTAAAGGTCCTTTTTCGGCCATCGACTCCAAAGCAGCAGATGTCATTCGCGATGCGCCCAGGTAAAAAGAACAGTCGGTAGGCACCGAAACCAAGCTAGCCAGAGTCCCCATCGTCAGACAAACTCCCACTGTGACTCGGAACTCGCGGAGCACCCACAGATCCAATGGACACTTCAGCGCTACGTTCGCGGCGAGAGGACCCAGAAGCGCCAGTGCTTTCGCTAGACGAGCTCGAGGTCGACGTCGAGCTGGAAGACGCCATCTAACATGGCGCGAAAGACAAATAAACAAGAATGCATGCGAATGAAAAAAAGAAAAGGGGGAGGACAGAGGCAGAAGCAAACAAACTTAAAGAACCAGTTCAAAACATGAGATAAGCCGAAAAGAAACAAAGACAAGAGAAAAGAACTACGCACCACAGTTGTCGCCCAGCGAAAGGTCGGGGCAGGAACCAACAGCTTTCGCTCAAAGCGAATGACGTAAGGCTTCACAAGCGCGAGGCAATGGAGTGGGAACACATTAAGTGGCCAAGTAGCCTCCCCGCCCGAAGCCCTCACGCTTATATAAGAGCAGCCAGCACACGGTTTTCGAGAAAGATGGAAAGACACTCGGGCACGGGATTCGAAGCGTCGCAACAACATGCAATTACAACACATGATTTTTGGGGAAGACGAAAAGACGTCTAAGCATGGATTACGAAGCATCGCAACAGCCTGACAGACGTTACATGGTGTCAGGGGTGACAAGACGTCCTGGCGCGTGAAACGAAGTGACAAAAAAATTGCTTCGAAATGAAGCAAAGGTTTTTTAGGCGGGCGTAGGCGCCTAGCGAAAGGACATGGTCGAACTTCGCAAGCTTACAGATCCAACCGTGAGGGGCTATTGTCGGGATGGTACCCAGACCGCTGGCGCCTCCAGCCCGCAATGCCAAAGGAAGACGAAGTTTTCGCGCGGATGTGCGCATTCGCGCGGAAGCACGCATTTGCCTTCGGCCCGCGAAACCGAAGGAAGACGGAGCTTTCGTGTGAAAGGAAGCATTCGCGCGGAAGCACGTCGTCGCCCGGAAGCACGCATTTGCCTTCGGCCCGCGAAACCGAAGGATGACAGAGCTTTTGTGCGAAAGGAAGCATTCGCACGGAAGCACATCGTCGCCCGGAAGCACGCATTTGCCTTCGGCCCGCGAAACCGAACGAAGACGGAGCTTTTGTGCGAAAGGAAGCATTCGCGCGGAAGCAAGTCGTCGCCCGGAAGCACGCATTCGCCTCCGTCCCGTAAGCTCGAAGTAGGACGGAGCTTTTGTGCGAAAGGAAGCATTCGCGTGAAAGCTTGTCATCGCGCGGGAGCACGCATCCGCGCGAAGAAGAGCCAAGACGGCCGGAGCCCGGGCACAGAAGCAGCTTCCGAGCGGAAACACGCAGGCGGGTGGTTTTCGTGCGAAAGAGCAGCAGCGAGCAGACCGAGCTGCTTTCGCGCGGAAGGAGCCCGGCGCCTAGGGGAACTTTCGTCGTGCACGACTTCGGTTTTTCACTGGCTTTCGCAGGTCACCGGAAGCCTCGGTCGAAGGGAGCGGACCCACCGGACTGGGGAAGGAGCTGGGGGGCGCGGGGCCCATCAAGAGACGGAGTTACGAAGTTGCCCCTCGGGTCACTGAGGGCGGCAAACAGCCACAGAGTAGTTGAGTAGGATACCATTGTAATTGCAACAATTGTAATTGCAACAGAGTGGTTGGACGGGCATTCTTGTACTTTCAAACTGATCTGGGATAATATAAAAAGCTCCCGACCTCCCAAGTGGAGGAGGAGGGAGCACTGTTCACTTGACCTGATTCCCCACTCTCTTCTGTCTACTTTCGCTTTCGCTCCACATTCTCGCTCGTGTGACAACCTCTGTTTCGGGGTCTCGGTCCCGAAACAACATGGGGCTTAGACTGAGGGACCGAAGGACCAGTTGGCACTTGGCGATAACAAGAAAGAGTATATGGGGATGAAGACGACATCGGTCGAGTCTTTATGGAAGGCGATGGCGTTGTGGCACTCGGCAGAGGCTGGGCATGGGCATGCATGGAAGATGCAAATAACATCGGTCGAGTTAGGGAGGAAGGCGAAGGCATCGTGCTTGGCGGAGGTTGGACATACGTCGACATCAATGTCGGGAGACGAGGCACAACACCTATGCTCCTTGTACAACGTGGGTTTAATGGTTGATCCTCAGAAAACCATCCATGACGGTTTTCACGTTTTGGCCTTAAAACCTGGGGTGGTCAGTTTCTGAGTTTGAATCTGTCACACCCTAAATTTGCATTTCTGAAATTAGAGTTAAAAATGATTTATTTATGAATTTTTGTGCTCATAAAATATGGAAATAAAAATTTTCTCTAAATTAAAAATTTATCCTAGGGTTTAGAAACTTGTTTGTGCATTCATGTTGGAGCATTTGAGTTTTTGTGATGTGTGGTTTTGGTTCAAAATCCAAATTGTGTTCAAAATGGTTTAGAAATGATTTAAAAACAAATTTCATAGAAAAGGGTTTTGGAAGTAAAGACTTTTTGTTTACAAAAAGTTTGGAAAATTTTAAAGTTTTAAAAATTTGTTGTTTCTTCCAAAGATCCAAATCAAAAGTTTGAAAGGATTTCAAATTGGATTTGAAAATACTTTTGAAAAGCCAAAAACCAAAAATGAAAAGGCATTTTTCTTACCCTCCCCACCTCTTCTCCCCATTCGGCTCGAGACGGCCAGTGGCCCAGCGCCCTCTCTCCCGGCCCGATCCTCCTCTCTGCTCGACCTTCTCCTTGTCGCCCATGAGGCCTAGCTGCTCTCCTCCTTCCCATTCTACCGCCAGGCCCAGTGCCTCTTCCCTCTCCCCCGCCCCCCATTCGCGCGCTCGCCCCTCCAGGTGGGGCCGTCTCAGCCCAACGCAGAAGCCAGCACCGCGCCCGCTCCTTTTCACCACTGACACGGTGACCCCATCCGTCAGGCGTCTTCTTCCTCCTCCCGTAACCACAGCGGACTCCTTCGCCGAGTCCGTCTCCGCTTCCTCTACCTACGCCTTCCGCCTACCTTACCGACCAAGCCGAACCCCCTATAAAGCTTGCCCGTCCTCGCCGCCTCTCCTCTTTCGAAAATCCGAGTTCCTCGTGCCCTAGTACGACCAAGCCGCAAGCTCCGTCGCCCGCTTAGATTCCGTTGCCGTCAACTCAAACGCCTCGACGAGTTCTAGCCGTAGCAAGGTTCCTATCTAGCCTCGTCTTGGTCACGCGAAGCCATTACACCTTTTTCCCCATCTGTTTTATCCTGGTTTTGCACTAACCCGAGCTCGCCGTCGACTGCAGAGCCCCTGTTTCCGCCTCGTCGCAAAATTCGTCGTCACCAAGGCCTCGCCGACGATCTCTTCTTGCCTGGTGAGACCCCCTTGATTTCCTCTTTCTATTGGACCAATTCCAGAGGTCTCTAACGCACATAGCCCGATCCGAGTACGCGCCGCCGCCTTCCGGCCATGGCGCCGCCGCGGGATTTTCCCCTTCCGTGATAGCGCCGCCCACCTTCGCCGATCTAATCCTAGGCGCCAGTCTCCGATCCGACGCTCAGGAGAGCTCGGTACCCTTTCGGTGTCCACTTTGCAAAAAGATCCTTACAACTTTTTTTAAGCCTAAACCTGCGCTCCTTTTCCCTGTTCACTGAGTCTGTAAAGACTTACAACCAAGCCCCTGCGTTTTCTCCTAAATGAGGCGCAGTCCAGTCAAATTTCCAATTTTGTTTTTTTTATTTAAATCTGCGAAAATCAAGTTTTGTCTTATTTACAGTTTTGCCACTGGATTTAAATGCCCATAACTTCTTCGTTTTAACTCCGATTTAATCCGTTCAACTTGCGTTAGATTCGTTTCGAAAAGATCTTTCAAACTATATAAATTGACTACTGTTTTCTGTAATTAAAATTTGAGTTAAATCCAATCCAGTAATTAGTGTCTTTAATCTTGTTTAGATCATATCTTTTTCGTTTCAACTCCGTTTAGCGTGATCTTTGCGTCTGTGTGACCGTAGCGAATCATAGTCAGTTTTCAAAACTCTTTATTTATTTATTTATTTATTGATTGATTGGTGTACTATTCTAATCATAGGCTATGTTTGCTTTGCATGACTACCTTTGGATGCTTGTGTGGTGTGCTATGATCGTATGTCCAGTCGGTGAGTTTTTCGTTGGTGATCAAGAAGAAGTTCGTGGTAAAAAGTTCAAGAGTCAACCTTTGGAAGTCTACACGTCAACAGAAGAAGGATCTTGAGTTTAAGGCAAGTATAGCATGGGACCATCCTTGTTACCTATTCATCGTAAACACTTAATTCAGTGCATGTGTCTAATTTGAATCCATTAAGGATTACCTAGTTCTTGTTATCCATTACCTTGTCACCGTGGGGTTTTTTGCATTTGGGTAGTATATTGCTAGTGCTCAACTTAAACCGACATGATCCGATCACTGATTAATGATTCATGATTAATTAACTAATGGTTATGACTTATGTAAGATGATAAAAACTTGCCTATCTGTCAGCAAAAGCTGGGACATACAGTGCAACCATGGGAGTTATATGGCTCTGACCTTAGCTCAGTATGAGGACCTTTTCTAGCTTGTTAGAGGTTACCTCTGTGGCACAAATGGGGGACAGCAGACTGTGGATCCCTGGGACTGGTTGTATCACACAGACTGACTAATGAAACCTAGCGGCCCTAACTTGTTAGACGAACCTCTGAAAGGCTGCACAGTGAAACCCAGCCATGCACCTTGGCAGTGTGATATGGGACTAGCTATCCCTGGCCAACGGGGATCACTACTCATCGGGTAAAGTGTACAACCTCTTCTGCAGAGTGTAAACTGATATAGTTTTACCGTGCTCACGCGGAAACTCACAGAAAAAGCTGGTTATGGTTAATTAATGTTTAAGAATGTTTATAAGAATGTGTAAATTAATGTGTATGATGAATGATGATGACTTATGTGAATTATATAGGTGTGAAAAATCGGATATGTTATACCTGTTGCCTGCTTTTTGAGGGTAAATCAAGAACCTACGTTTACCTAATGTTAAAATGTTTGACAACTAAAAGCTGATTGCATAAGCTTGCTTTACCTTTTGAGCCGCATGAACCCATGTTATATTTGTTAAGTACGAGATTACTTATGCTTGCTTACTTTTCAATACTGGAAAAGCCGGATGGGTACCAGACTGCAAGAGTTGGAGCAAGTGAGGCTTGTGATCAACCAGTCAGATGTCCCTGTGAAGTTGGTGTCTCCTCTATTCTGGGATGGAGTGTCTCTTCCGCTGTGCTCGTTAAGGTTCTTCATGTTCGTCATGTTTATACGTTCTGTATGTGCGATATTATCCCTTTATTTGTGACTATATGTAGATTTGACTTCCTGGGCTCACATATGGTGTATACTTGGTTTTGTTCTTAAAACCGGGGGTGACAGAATCTCAAAACTTAGGTTGACAAGTTCGCCAGTTTGGGCCTTAAAACCTAGTGGAGGTTCCGAGGAGGAATGTGGTGACACCGTGAGGCTTACGTCGAGGCGAAGCTAGCAGTGAGAAGGCTCGTGACCGTCGAGGCGACACGTGGCGACATTGTGAGTCTTGCGTTGCGGTGAAGCCAACGATGAGAAAGATGTGTGATTGCCGATGAAGGAAACCTGGAGAATCTGACTGGAATGCCCCTGGACTAGCTAGTTCATATCCTAAGGGTATAAGGGGTATAATGTAATAGGCTATAAATAAGGGATGACACCCCACGTCCCTCTCTCTCACTTCAGTTAAACTATTTTTCACTTTATTTGTTAGGCATCCTTCTGTTAGTTGTTGTAGTGATCCGCAAAGACAAATCATTCCTCTGTGTATTTGGATTTTAGGAAAGGTGACCAAAATCACCTTGTACCCTCATTGGCTTTGGGTTGAAATCTTTGTGTTGTGATTTTGTTCTCTGCGTTCTTTGTTTTCCCCTCTTTGTGTTTTCGTGAGATCTTTTGATTCGAGGGATGGATTGCAATTCTGTTTGAACCATCTTGCGCTTTATCATGAGAGGCATCTTTTCACCAAAAGAAATCTTCTAATACCTCACAAGCACATAGATCGGGCAAAAACATTCTTCTAGTTCCTCACGAGCACATAGATCAGACAAAAATCATTTTCAGATCCAAAACTTCTCCCTTTTCCCGTGATCTATGATATCTCGAGAACTCGTTGGTTCTTGTCTTTATCACCTTGGATGCTTCCTTGTGGGACTATGGATCCATGTGAGTTCATCTTCCACCGTTGAGAGAAAACACAAGTGTGATCCAAGGGTGGAGAAGCACTTCCGAGAACTTCACATGGATCATGCCACTTGGTAGAGCCCTGGTGGGCACATGGGGTGTCGGGAGACCCCCCCTATGTGGGTCCCACCAGCTCATCTTGCTCTATTTTGTCATTTCCTGCATAAAAATACTTCCAAGTACAAGTGGAGCTGGTTATGGATAAAGTATGTTCATGTCATGTCTGTTGGCACTTACTACCATCGCTACCAAGAGCGACCTTGGCAACGGCACTAGAAAGGCTTAGGTATGTTATCAGAACACTAGAGATAAATCTGCAAGCGCACAGATTAGATACCCGCACTTCACTAGATGTAGACCCAGTTTTATATCGAACCCAAAGGAACGGGGTGATTGTCTTAAGTCTATTCCTTAAACCCTGAGCACTAACAAAGATGAGAACACAAAAGATAAAAGGGGATAACTAAGGTTTCCAGCTCTAACCTCATGAAGCTATGCGATTATTATTCTACTATGGATTACGTTGGGTGACCACATTCAGAGTATGGTTGTTCCCAAGTAATATACTCCTGCTAGTCCTATAGACGGGAGGTGGAATACAAAGGATTCAACGGGTCTATAAGAGTCACACCCGCGAGCTACCACCGGTCCGGAATATAGGGTACATTATGCAAGTAATCGAGTCTAAGCACCACGCTTACACGACGATGACTCCTCTAATTCTAGAATGACTAGATTAGAATACTCTAATTAGAGTTGCAAGCCAGAAGAATAATAAGAACAAGAACGCTTACTGATAATTAGAAGTTGAAGGCCGAAGGATATCCTGATCCAAGCTCTTGACGAACTTGAATCCGCAGGTACAAGCTGAAGAAGTAGATCCAACAGGCCGGAGCTCCTTCTAATCCTCCTTTAATACCTCTCTCTCTCTCTCTCTCTTCTAATTCTAATCTTGGGATAACTCTCTACAACTAGATGAACTAGA
Source organism: Coix lacryma-jobi var. lacryma-jobi (assembly GCA_009763385.1). NCBI lineage: Eukaryota > Viridiplantae > Streptophyta > Magnoliopsida > Poales > Poaceae > Coix > Coix lacryma-jobi. Next base: position 64,571,113 of record CM019823.1, on the reverse strand, counting down.
ACTAGAAGAACTAGAACTAGAAGAAGAACTAAAACTAGATCAACTAGAGGGATCTCTACTTCTACTGAACCCTAATTTCTGATATGTAGATGAATAATGAAGACGAAGATGGAGATGCCTCCCAGTGGGGTCTGGGTCTGGTTTTTATAGCCCCTAAGGATGAACCGTAACCCTCAGATCAAACCGACCTTGAACAAGGGTTGAGATGCGTCGAGGAGGTCGATTAGAGCACGCTCGACGAAGATGGGCCGAGAAGGGTTCTGGCCCAGGCCGGCCGGCCTAGGGGTGGGGCCCTGTCAGCCACCTTGCCTCTCCTTCGATGTGGTGTCTTCTTGATCCTCCCTTGTTGCCCTAACACGACTTGCTATCTATTTGCGCGATTCATTGTATTGGAGTAGGACTCTATCTCTTTCCATTTTCTAAAAAACTCCATGGAAGACAATAATTCACCAAGGCTGTTGAATCTGTCAGTTTAGCCCCTGGATTCTGTTGCTTGGTGATCACTCCAGGTTGTTTTAGAAGCTTCCAAGTCGTATCCAACAAGGACTCTCTCGTCGGGACTCCAAATGTAGCAAACCATATGTTCGTTTCGACCGTCTCGATGAGCCCTTCACAATGGTGTGCTCTGTTTCATCACTTGAGATAATTTTATATAGTGAAATATTGATAACCCTGCAAAACAAGTGAGAACAACACAACTCGTGGAACTTGTTAGAATCAAACCCTACAACTATGCTTTATGGTTTATTTCATATCATTCTATGCATTAGTTGATGATATAATTTGACTGTAAGGACCGTCAACAAGTTCCCCAAACTTACCCTTCGCTAGTCCCTTAGCAAAACCAAAACTTAAGAATGGATCAGGAGTTTTCTGCAATATCTTTACTTCCAACAAGTACATCTGCTGTTAAACAAAGTTCTCTCTGAATATATCATGTTATTCTTCATGGGCATATTACTTTTAACCTTAGATCTTGAGTAATTAAAGATAGAACGATCAAATCAAGCACCATGTCTCTAGCTCTTTCACTTCACCTTTATCCGGAGTTTTAATAAATTTTCAAAGCTTTAATACATATGTTGTCAAATTAACAATGGATCCAAAGAGAAGTCAACTAAACATTGAATCAAGAAGTGCATGTGTAATGAAAAATGGAGTCAGATGCTCTTTTAAATATCACACACACTCTCTATTTATCAGAGACGTATGGCTATCAGGCCAATTCTACTATATCAGACATGTGCCCATTTTTTTTGAGGTTCCAAATACTTGTGCCTTTTTATTTCCTCGGGATCTATCTTTTTTGAGGTTTCAGACACTTGTCCCTTTTTATTTCCTCGGATCTCTTTTTTTCTTTTTTTTAATAGCCACATGTTTCCAATAAGGGCCATTTCTAAGATTGCCCTTGTTTTTAAAGTCCAATTGCTTGTTTGCCCCTGTTTTTTAACTTTGCATGTTTGCCCCTATTTCTGTCTTCCAATTGCAAAGTATGCCCTGAAAACATGAAAAACAGGGTAGTTTTGCAATAAAACAGGGCAACCATGCAATTGGAAGACAAAAAACGGGGCAAACATTCAAAGTTAGCAAAAATGGGGGCAAACAAATTGGACTGTTAACAAGGGGCAAAAACTTTTCCAACAACAAACTTCTAATGGTGATTAAAAAAAGGCAATAGGCAAGCAATTGGACTTTAAAACAAGGGCAATGTAGCAATTTTCCCTTCCAACAAACTTCTGAGAGGATGGCAATAGTTAATTATGAGCATTTATGCGGAAGATGGATGAATTGTGTAAGTGATCTCAATTCAATGGCATGATAACTTCCCACAGGGTCACAAAACTTAATTTAACTCAATGCAATTATTAGTCATGTTCATATTTAGAAATCTCCAGAACTTTAGTGTTGTTTAGAACAAGATAATAGCAGCTTAGATCATCACATATCATATCCCAATTACCTAGACCTTAGATCAAGTATTTACCAATCATGCATTTAATTTTATTTTAAGGCATCATTATTAATTAGGAGAACTCATGCTTTGAAGGCTAGGGAGAGAGAAATTAGATAGAGCAACTATTCATCATTTCCATGCAAAGGATTAGGGAGAGAGAGAGGGTTCTTCTTTGATCATCAACTTCTTAAAACAACCTAGACACATTATTTTATTTATTTAGTCTAACGCACTTTTAAAATATAATATAAAAGCTAATAATACTAACACTAATACTAATAATAATAATAATAAAGACATACCTGAATCGCGAAGATAACGGGGGTGCGTTTCCCCAAGCTGGTTCCCGTAGCGTTGAGCCTTCATGTGCCCATATATTTGTTTTCTTTTTTAATTAATGGTGAGCCTTCATGTGCCCATGTTTTTTTCTTTTTATTTTTAAGGGTGAGCCTTCATGTGCTCATATTTTTTTATTTTGAATTTGTTTATCGAATGAAAAACTTAAGAGGATAAAGATACTTACGTGGATACATGAGGGTGCCTTCCCCCAAGCTGAATGTTGACGTAGTCGTTCAATCTTGTAATATTGCAGACTGACAGTGGATATGTCCTTCCTTTATCAGACCTTTGATTGATGCTGATGGTTATTGAAACAGTGCTCCAGTAGTGGATGGAACATTCACTTACTCGTTAGCTTTTCTTAATCTTTCAAATCCTGTGAAACTCAAATAGACAAGAAAACTTGTGGAACAAATTAAGCGCTAGTGGTTGGTCATTCAAGCCTTAGTTGTCCAGAATTTTAGTAAGATCTTTTTCTCCATATTTTTGTATTTAAATGTTTTTACGATGCAAGAGAACAGGATGAATGTATGCATATTTATTATTATTATTATTTTTTTATGCCACCACGGTGAACATTCCTGTGGGTTTTTACACACCATAGAATTATTCACATGTGGCTTCATTATTTACGATGAAGTGCAATAAATAAAATATTTTTATTTTCTTTTCTAATACAATGCAGAAATTAAAATGTTTGTGAATTAAATATAATGATGCAAGAAATGATTATGGATTAAATATAAGAAATACGCATGAAAGTAAATATGAGGATAACTACCCATTTTTACCTTTTGGCGAAGGTTCAGATATTTAGGCCCGACGAACCGGACCTTCCCTTGGTTCAGACCTCCCAAGGAACGTTAGACGTTTGGAAAGTTGTTATTGATTGTACCTTTTAGGTGACTTTTTCTTCCATACTTTCTTGGTCTGAGTCTTCACTTTCTGTGGTTCAGTGTCTTGAGGTTTCTCTTCTTCTTTCTTTTCTGGGATGGTGTCGATAGCTTCTTCTTCATGATTAGCCTCTCTATTCTAGATAGCTTGTCTTCTTTAGCGTTGAGAGCGGCGTCTTTCACTTATATTCTACTTGGGTGCTTCATTGGGTACGTAGTTGATGAAGTAGCATCGTATCTTTTCTCCAGAAAAGTGAAAATGGATTTCCTCTTGTAGATGATTGCACTTGTAGTGTAGAGGAATGGTCTTCCTAGGATGAGGTGGACATCATCATCTTCTTCCATGTCGAGGATCACAAGTCTGTGGGGACTTCATGACATCTAATTCTGACTACGACGTCTTCCATCATTCCTTCTTGTTTATGCCTTTTGATATGGTGTCACTCATGTTCTTCGTTGGCCCAACAGTTTGAAGTTAATTGTTAATTATGGAAGCTGGCAGCATCTTGCTTAGTGTGCATGTTCTTGTAGATCTAGGACCTTCACTCTGTAGAATTTAGGAGCGACAAACTTCTCCATGTTATGCTCAAGAGTCAAGAGTGTGTCCTGCTCATAAAGACAAGGTAGATATCAAGTGTATGGGCTCTGTTGGTGGAAAAACACCAACAAAACCAAAATTTTTATTGATTCCTCTCTAACCTTAGGCACATTGCACAAGACAAACTTGTTGTTTATGTGTTCTATTCAATCTTAACATGAGTGATAGGATCAGAAGATGAGCATGAAAGTAGCATCTTAAAATATTCAACAGATCAAATTACTTAACCCAAGGAAGGATAATCTATACAATATTCATCTTTTCATGATTGTGATATATCATCTTCCAAAGGTTAGATGCACAACATTTTAGCTCATTTAGTTAAGATAGTGAGATTCAAGAGAGTAAAGCTAGGAACAAAGATCAAAGGACAAAACATGTTGAGTTGATTAGGTTGGATCAAGTGGGGTGCAACTTAAACATGTTTAGTTCTTTATTTATGTTCCTGCTAGAATCAAGGAGAAACTTTTAAAGTGATGGTCACTTACCTTGAAATATTACTTTATCAGAGTGATGTGTCAAACCACCTTGTGGAAGCTTCTCTTGTCTAGCTGGTTGTTGTTCATAAATGACTTGTCTTCTCTTGTTTGTCTCACAGTGTGCTTGAGAGGAGGAAGATCACAGTGGAATCATCTTTAGAGGTATCGACCTTCCTTCTCTATGTGTTGACTTATCAGTGAAGGTGTATTGTTTCTCGAGTATGTTGACTAGGATCCTCTATCTTCTCTTGTCAACCTTTCTTGTTTTCCCTTTAATTATTGGGTTGACAAGAGACTTGAAGTTAGAGCTGCTACTCGAGTGCCTCCATGATAGTCTTTGTCTTTTAGTGTCACGACTGAGACTTGTTCTCTCAACAATGTCTAGATGATGGAGATTTATTTATCGGCTGCTCCTCTTGATTTGCTGGCTCAAGTACTATCTCTTCATCTTCTAATTTTTGTGGTGCAGTGGCTTCATCCTTCATGATGCCCTCCTCAATTCTTGGCAGTTGGTTCTTCCTTTGACGTCTTCTCTTGGTTCTCTTTGGCTGCTCATAAGTGATGTAGCTATTGAAGATGCAGCGAAAGATCCAAAAGTTGACTTCTCTAGGTCCGACATAGATGATAACATTGATGGTGTTCAAGAACAATCTTCCAAGAATGAGTGGTGGATCATATTCTTCTTCTCGTCTGGGACAACATCTAGTGGTTGTACTGATCAAAGTGGTGAGTAGGAGATCAATATATCTTGAAGCTGGTTTTCTCCTTCCTCCCATTGATTGTGAAACTTATCTAGACAACAAAATTGTCTCTCCCAAGATGGCTTGTGATGTAGATGGATTCCCAAACAACATGTTCATGAGTTGGATTTGTAGATCTTGCTATTGTTGTAGTGGTACCATCTTATCTCCCAAGCTAGCTCTTGATTAGAAGAGAGGATAACTTCCCACTTCTTGTCTTGATGTCTTGGACAATGATGGTTGCAAGCATAGGTTCTCTCATACGGGGTAAGTTGCATCCTGTTTGTCATCAGCGCCCAAGCAAGACTCAAAGCGAGGCTATTGCCAGCACCATTCATGATCTGAGAGTAGGTTTGTGTGTCTATGGTTCGAGTTTTGGTTCTTCAAAGTTCAGACCACACCATGGATGAACAAAACCTCTCTTCTGCAAAATGTTAGTGGATATATACCCGAAGGATTGCAATAATTTGAAGCATGGGTTGTTGTCCACAAATTATGTATTTTGCATCTATGCTAATAAAAAGATGTTTTTAGGATTATGTTAGCATAGACTAGTATTTTATGTGTTGGCTGCACTTTAACATGATTCAAGGCAAAAGATAACTTGTAGTAGAAGACAAAATAAATAAACTTTGATACTCATAGTTCTTTCATCCATGATGAATGAGCTGAGTCTTCTTTGTGCAAAGTTGTTGAAGTTCATTGTACGCCTTGCTTCATCTCTGATATGAATTTATCTTAGGACTTTCCCAAAATTGATATTGAAAGTTTTCCTGCAGGGGTTAGTCCAACAAAATATCCAACATCCACTATAGCATACTATCGGCTCTAAAATCAAACTAGACACCACGTCTAATTTTATCTAGGAAGGCATTTTAACCTAAGCACCATACTTAATTTAAAAGCCTTTAGAGGTAAAATCAACACACCTTTTAGCTCAAGAATTAAACCAGACACCATGTCTTACTTTAATTCATGAAAAAAGTTAAACTATGCTCCATGTCTAATTTAAAAGGTGTATGACAATACTTCAAAACCAAAGCATATACTATAGCAGATAAATATAACATGAAAGCATTGTAGAGATTTATTTAGATGGTGATGAAAGAGCATGATTAGTATATGAGCATATCCTAAAGGTAGGGACAACCAACATAGCAACATGGCAAGAGATGTTCTTAGAAAGTCTATTCCCCAAGCTTGGATTTTGCAAAAGAATCAAGACTGAATGAATGTAATTCAATGTTACATGATGAGTGGTTGGACATACCTTGTGTTTGTTGTTCCTTCGTTCTTTTCTGCTCCAGACCTGGAAAGGTTAGTGACAAGAATACCCGAAGGAATATTTTCACAATTATATTTCTATGCTCATTACACAAAGACGATGCAGCGGAAAGGTGAATACTCATGTTTAAGTGGTACTATTTTCTTTAGGGAGTTGGTGAGAAAACTAGGGCAAGGGGGCTTTTCTAGTAATACAATGAAACATAAACCTTGCTCACTAGTAGACAAAATAGAGGAACACTCTCTAATGGCAGCATTAAGCGATTACATGATGAGGTTTAAATCATCCCACAATGAGCCAAGAGATTATTTATCTAGCTGTCTAAAATGCAAACTCCCAAGAAGGAACGTTCCTAGAATAGAATATTCCCAAAATGTAGGTGTAGCACATAACCAGGTGTTATTATAGGATCTAAGGTTTTCTACTGGTTATAGCTAGCGCTCATGGGGTAGTGATAGATAAGAGTGGAATTCAAAAATAACATTCATAAAAATGAACACAAAAATGATAAAAAGCATGGGACAAAAAAGGAAAAGATAAAAGTCTGATTACAAGCTTAAGCAGACTTAAGATCAACTCTTGATCATTCCCCGGCAACAACGCCAGAAATGCTTGTTGACACTTACTACCATCGCTACCAAGAGCGACCTTGGCAACGACACTAGAAAGGCTTAGGTATGTTATCAAAACACTAGAGATAAATCTGCAAGCGCACAGATTAGATACCCGCACTTCACCGGATGTAGACCCAGTTTTATATGAAACCCAAAGGAACGAGGTGATTGTCTTAAGTCTATTGCTTAAACCCTGAGCACTAACAAATATGAGAACACAAAAGACAAAGGGGATAACTAAGGCTTCCAGCTCTAACCTCAGGAAGCTATGCGATTATTATTCTACTATGGATTACGTTGGGAGACCACATCTAGAGTATGGCTGTTCCCAAGTAATATACTCCTGCTAGTCCTATAGACAGGAGGTGGACTACTGTTGATGGTCCTTAAACACCTGTTTTACCATCAACATTTTACCGTAAAATTCACCAAAAAGGCATGAAATGTAGTCAAATAGGTTTCAAACTAACCAAATTCCACATGTCCATAGATTTTTATTTGAATGCAGGATTTGGACCAAATTTGGAGAATAAACCCACTAGGAGACGAGCCCACTCACCAGGACCCATTTGGGCCCGAGTGGGGTGGCGCCCGCCAACCAGAGGTGGCGCCCGCCACCCAAATGTGGCGCCCGCCACATGGAGAAGCCCAACTCTTCCCCTTTGCCACGTCACCGATCCGTGTGACCATCCCAAGGCCAAATCTTGGCCCTTGGTCACTAGGTCAGTGGCATCGGACGACTCAGGAAGGAGTGACGTGGATCAAGGCCAAATGACGGTTACTTGGACATGCAACTGACCTACCAACCGCCTCTCTAGAGCTCCTGGATGCCGTTGAAGCAAAGGCGGTGCATCCAACGGTTGTGAGGGTGGCAGCCGCCACCTAGGGCTGGCGCCCGCCACTAGGGTTAGCCCTAGGTCGGCTGGCTGCCCCCTATAAGTACCCCCCTCACTCCTCAAGAGTATAAATACACCCCTGGTGGCAACACTTCATTTGTACCATCATATCCCAGTATATCCTAGAGAAACACCAAGCAAGAGAAGCAAGTGAGAGTTAGGTTAGAAGCTCAGAGAGCTTAGGCAAGTAGGTAGCTAGTAGAGCAAGGCATCTTCGCCCTCGCGGTAGCGCTGCTCAAGGCTTAGCTCAAGAGTAGAGGCGTGCGAGTGATCGGTCCTGGAGCTGGGAAGAGTCTTCCTTCATCTCCAGTTCAGGTTTTGCTCTTGTTACTCAAGCACTTTACTATATTCTATTTCATCATTTCAAGTATTACTTTATTCTACTTATCAGTATTGAGTGGTATACTTGATTGATTGCTTGAGTGCCTAGCTATCCTACAGTTCAATTCACTTAGCCATAGTAGTTAATCTCTAGTGTGCTTAGTGATTGATCTTTGCCAATAGGTTGCTTAGTTAGTTTAGTGTTTATCTTATTAAGTCAAATATTTGCTCTGACGTCCGCAACGGTGTCTCTATTCAAAGCTAGGGTAGAGATAGTTAGAATATAGTTAAGCGTGGTGCTTAGTTATAGACTTACCTTCAGATACGGCTGGACCCTCGGATAGCTGTGGTAGCAAGCAGGTGGTGACAGCCCTATGCGCCTTGAATTCCACCATGTAGTTGGCCCAGTTTAACAGTAAGGCTCGTTGTGCTAGCGTTCAACCTAAGTCAGTGATAAAGGCTAGTACGCCTCGATACTTGATAAGATAGGAATAAAACTATACTTAACGTAGTTGCTTTATTGACTTTTGCCTGCCTTGCTTCGTAACTATCTTGCCTTGTAGTTATCTTGCTTTGTGGTTATCTAGGAGTAGTTATTAGTTAGTAGTTAGTTATCATTAGTTATCCTTAGTTATCCCATTCTATCTATCTATTTAGTTATCCACCTTACCTTAACCATTCCATTCATCCTTACCTATCCACCCATATATTCTTTCTAGCCTTTCATCTCCTCTTTTCCCCTTTTCCCTTTTCTTATTCTTCGACTCTCATCCCCTTCTTGACTCGACTCATACACCACCCTAGCATTCCCTTGGGATCAAATAAATCGACACCTGGTACTCCCAGGCGAAGTGCTACTACGATAGTTCTGTGCGCTTGCAGAATCTCATCCTGGTAGATTGCATTCTCTCTAGCTAGCTCCTACTAGTGTCGGGATTGACAACCCCGTTTGGCATTAGTAGACAGCTGCTTTAGCTTCTTTCCTTTAGGTATAGTGACCGGACTTGCTTCAAGCACTTCTGACACCGTTGCCTGGAATAGATTCCATAGTCTACTCCTAGTAACGACGTTGGCTAGTGTCAACAAGCATTTCTGGGCCGTTACCGGGGATAGTTGCCTAGCTCTATCTTTAGTGAAGCTAAGAACTACCAACAACTACAAAGGATTCAACGGGTCTATAAGAGTCACACCTATGAGCTACCACCGGTCCAGAATATAGGGTACAATATGCAAGTAATCGAGTCTAAGCACCACGCTTACATGATGATGACTCCTCTAATTCTAGAATGACTAGATTAGAGTACTCTAATTAGAGTTGCAAGCCAGAAGAATAATAAGAACAAGAACACTTACTGATAATTAGAAGTTGAAGACCGAAGAATATCCTGATCCAAGCTCTTGATGAACTTGAATCCACAGGTACAAGCTGAAGAAGTAGATCCGACAGGCCGAAGCTCCTTCTAATCCTCCTCTAATACATCTCTCTCTCTTCTAATTCTAATCTTGGGATAACTCTCTACAACTAGATGAACTATAACTAGAACTAGATCAACTAGAGGGATCTGTACTTCTACTTGAAACCCTAATTTCTAATATGTAAATGAATAATGAAGACGAAGATGGAGATGCCTCCCCAGGGGGGTCTGGGTCTAGTTTTATAGCCCCTAAGGATGAACCGCAACCCTCAGATCAAACCGACCTTAAACAAGGGTTGATATGCATTGAGGATGTCGATTATGGCACGCTCGATGAAGATGGGCCGAGAAGGGTTCTGGCCCAGGCCGACCGGCCTAAGGGTGGGGCCAGCCGGCCCCACCTGTCAGCCACCTTGCCTCTCCTTCGACTTGGTGTCTTCTTGATCCTCCCTTGTTGCCCTAACACGACTTGCCATCTGTTTGTGCGATTCATCGTGTTGGAGTAGGACTCTATCTCTTTCCATTTTCTGGAAAACTCCCTGGAAGACAGTAATTCACCAAGGCTATTGAATTTGTCAGTTTAGCCCCAGAATTATGTTGCTTGGTGATCACTCTAAGTTGTTTTAGAAGCTTCCAAGTCATATCCAACAAGGACTCTCTCGTCGGGACTCCAAATGTAGCTGAAAGGATCTAATCAGCCTAGAGGGGGGTGAATAGGTGATTTTTGACAATATGAAACTTCACAAAATAGATATTGTAGTTAGATAACAACCGGTGTTGCTGGTTTGTTTGGGTAGGTACTACCATGTGTAACACACCGGTACTAGCAACACAAACAAACGACACTACCGGAATCCTAAAGTGTAACTACAAATCCAATATATGTCAGCTATGAGTGTAATACAAGTATATGCCCCACTTCCCTAAGTATGATAGATAGCGAATCTAGCCTTACCGAGCCTTGGTAGCTTCCCACGGTGTGAATTGAGCCTTCTCAACCTAAGAACGAGATAGGGAGAGGAAGAACACAAAGAACACAAGTAATATGCAAAGTAGAGACAACAACAAGCACACGGGACACGGCGATTTATCCTGAGGTTCGACCAATCCACTAAGGAGTGCCTACGTCCTCGTTGTTGAGGTGACCACAAAGGTCAGAGTCTATTTCACCTCCTAGCCTCACTCAAGCAACCACAAAGGCTACTAGAGTTTCTCCACTAGAAATCACAGGGGTAATACAAACACTTCGGGGAGCCCTCACAAATGAATCAATACGGGCTACCACGAAGAACACCTAACCGGCTAGGGTTCAAAGAACCCAAGAGTAATAGACACAAACAAAGCCGACTAGATGGAAACCAAGTGCTCAAGTCGTAGATTGTAGCTTCCCACTCTCTAATCTCACTTCCCTAACTCGAATCTCGCAAAGGAATGAATCTTGGAGCAAAGGGGGAGAGAAAGGGGAGGAGTCAATGCTTGGAGCTCTTTTGTCTGAAGTTAGGTCGCAATAAGTGAGTGGAATGAGTGGGTAACGGTCAAATGAGAAGAGGAGAGCTATTTATAGTCCCTCAGTCCCGAGGCTGGTCGGTAGTACCGACCACCATGGTCGGTAGTACTGACCAGTCAAAAACCGTTGCACAGATCTGACCTAAGGTCAACTATCGGCCTCAGGTCGGTACCACCGAGGGTCGGTAGTACCGGCTCTATGGCGGTACTACAGCCAGGCCAAATCGGCCGCAAACAGAGAGCTCCGCAGAATGAGACTTGGTCCCTTGGTTACTACCGACCAGGGTCGGTACCACCGGGGGTCGGTAGTACCGACTCTATGGCGGTACTACCGCCAAGTCAAAATCGAGCCAACACAGAGAGCCCCACAAAACTGCCTTACTACCGGCTTGGGTCGGTACCACCAAGGGTTGGTAGTACCAACCTTATGGCGGTACTATCTACCGCCAAGCCATTTTGAGCGCGAACAGAGAGGTCTGCATAAACGAACTTTCTACCGACCTGGGTCGGTACCACCGAGGGTCGGTAGTACCGACCTTATGGTGGTACTACCGCCAAGTCATTTTCGAGCTTACGCAAAGAGGTTGCAAAAACTGACTTGCTACCGGCCGAGGTCGGTACCACCGAGGGTCGGTAGTATCGGCCTTATGGCGGTACTACTGCCAGGCCATTTTCGAGTCTACATAGAGAGGATGTTAGAATGGTCTGGGGGGGCGGTATTACCGACAAGATGGCGGTACTACCGCCAGTTCAAAATGAACTCTACCTAGAGAGCATTGCGTAGAGCAGCCATGGTCGGGACTACCGACCACCCATGGTCGGTACTACCGACCACATAGAAAAACCTTTATGTGTTCGTGTTCGTGCAGTGTCTATCAAGCAAACTTTAGTTAGTCGATTTGAGCACTTTTCTCCACATCTTGCCAACCTAATTTGTGACCCTCTTGATAGTCTAGCTTACCTATAACTCAAGTTTAAAATCAAATTTTAAACCACCACTTGAGCTAGGTATCTTTATGTCCAAATGTATCCAACGTGCTTTGTTCACGTGATTACAACATTTCAAATCTTTCTAAGGACTAACACCTGCATACATGCTTTTATAAATCTATTAGTCCCTAATTTGATTGTCATTAATTAGCCAAAACCCACATTGGGGGCGAATGCACTTTCAAACTCCCCCTTTTTGGTAATTGATGACAACCAACTTAGGCTTACAATAAGGATAAAAAGAATTGAAGCTTTTGAATTCCAAAATTTAGTTCGATCTCCCCCTTAGTGTATGCTTTGGATATGAATTTCAAACCCTCACTTAAAGCAAGGTTGCATACACAAGAACAAGAGCTCTCCCTAAATTTTGCAATCCGTGGGGTGCCTAAGTGTGTGACAACATCATATATAACAATTTGTGATGCATAGACAAGATGGCATGGTGATCCACATAACAATGTAATAAGAGAAAAGCGAATGGCTATGGAAGAAAGAAAAGGACTCAAATCACATAGCCATATCGAAAACAACAATCACCAACCATGACATGAGCAGAAATATAGAGGATGAACCATACAAGAATATAACATTAAGCTCAAATGATTTACATCCTCATCACATCACAAATAAAAAAGTAGCATAACCACACTTAGTTCTCATAGTTTAACTCTCTCAAAGACTAACTATTACAGCAAGATAAGCCTAACAATCCCCCTTTGGCATCAAATGACAAAAAGGGTAGGCCACGATATGCAAAGGAAACTAATAGTAGCCACCTGACGAACCACCATAGCCACCAAAGATAGAGGAGTACGCACTGGCGCCAACATCACCACCTAGGAACGACGACGAAGGAGCGGTAGAAGGATCCGACGGAGGAGAAGGGGCATGGAAGCCACCACTCCCAGCTGGATCGGCGTCGGGGGCAGCAAAGCCTATGTAGGAGCCACCGCCTCCACCCTGGTATGAGGTGGACCCGCCACCATGGGACGGACCCTCACCATAGTCAGGGTAGAAGGGAGGAGGCTGGTACGAGGGCGGGTGCTGAAGAGGCTGATACATGTCGGAGGAGAAGATCCCGGCCTCATCACCACCCTGCTGTTGCTGCTGCTGCTGGCCACCGTCGTCATCGTCATCATCATCATCATCTTCGTCGCGCCTGGGCTGAGCATCATACTCGGCGTAGGGGTCTGGGAAGGGCCGGAGCGGAGACCGCGGGGGAAGACCAAGGTGCTCACGCACCTCCTGCTGATGCCGCTCGTCGCGCTCGGCCTTGTAGCAGATCCACTAGAAGAATTTGCCGAGAGCGTAGAGAACCCCACCACTCCTATGCCTCTCACGACGCGGAGGAGGAGCGGCAGTAGGAGGCACCTCCCCATGAGCCTGCTCCTGGCCATGAGCCTCGCCAGGAGCTGCTGCTGCTGCAGGAACATCACCACCTTCATCAGCCTTTTCCTTGCCCGTCGAGGAGAACTGACGGACACTGTACTCCTTCAAGCTCCTGTCATACTCAAACGTGGCTCCAACAACATGCTCAATGATATGCATCAAGTATGGAGCAAAAGGCAGGTCCTTGTGCGGGTCATTGTAAACATCAGAGATCTTCTGCCATAAGAAATGGGAGATGCTGAATCACCCATCTGGCAAAGCAAACTGGACAAGGACCTTTGGAGCATCATTCCTTAGATTAGTGTTGTCTCCACTCTTGGGGTCCAAGGTAAGGCGCATCAGGTTGTTCAGCACAAAGAAAGCAGGTTTCAACCCATTGACCTGAAAGTTTGCCACCTTGCCATGCAAATAAATCCCAGAACTCTCCAAATCTTCAGGGTACATACCCCCACCATACATCTTAGACAACCTGGGAGCATTCTGGTCTGCACTGTCAAACCCCAACAGCCTGGCAAAAGTGACAAAGTCACACCTGTAGTGAACTCCCTGGGTGATCCAATGCAGCACCTGTGCAGGCTGATCAATGAAGAGAGTGGACCAAAACTGACATATGATCTCCTGATTATAACTGCGCTCACTAGATATCAGCCCCAGTATCCTCCAGTCCTCAAGCCTCTGCACTAGAGCAGCAATCTCTTCTGAATCCTTGTCTGTCAACGAGCGGATTGCCAGCCGCTTGTGCTCAAAGAGGGGAGGATGCCCCTTAGCACAAAACCCCTTCCAATAGATAGACACGTAGTAGTCCTGCTGAAAGCGGGACCAAAAACGTCTGTCCACTGAGTCATCCCTGATCAAGAGATAGGGGTTCTCCAACCTCTAGATCCTCAACAGGTTCGCCTGCTTCCTGTCAGAATAATCCATGACATTGCCAGGATAAGCGGGTCTTATCATCAGTGCGCCGGCTTCACCATGCATGTGAAACACCCGGTTGATCAGCAGCAATCCGGATGTTGGAGACGATAGAGGTCCAGCGCGAGGATCGATGGAATGACCCTCCCGCTCTGGTCCAACCTCCAGAGCCACTCCTCCCATGATAACACTGTGCAGACGCCCGGGAGGACCATTGACAGGAGGCGGTGGAGGTGGAGGAGCAGCATGACTTCTGCCACCAGCATGTCCGCTGCCACCACCCCTGCCACTATCGACATTCCGACGGCTCGTGGAGGAACGCCCACGAACTTGTCGAGTGATGTCCTCGCTGCTCCCACCGGGCCGAGCACGACGCCCGGAATTGCATCGCTGCGTCTCTCCCGGCTGCAAACTACCTTGCTCCAAAGCAACATACTCCTCATCTTCCTCATCTCTAGCCTGTCGAGCATCACAAGAGGTCCTCCGGCTATGCGACATCTAGAAAAAGATTACATAGACGGATATGAGACATAGGTGATAGCAAGACTACTTTAAAGGATGTAGCAAAGACGATGATCAAAATTGGGGAAAAAACTGCTCACTGCGCGCGGTCAGTACAACCGACCGTAGTGGTCGGTACTACCGACCGCACTTCAGCGTGCAGTTTACTTCGATCCAATCACACAAATCGCCCATAAACTTGCAAACCATACATCCTAGAAGCATCTACACACTAGAGAGAACAATCCTACCAAAGGAATCGACCTAGAACAAGGTACATTGAGAGATCGGGCATGAACACCCTAGTACCTTGCTACTCGAGAAGAAGAGGCCAAAATCCGATGGAGGAAGAACTTCCGGGCTTCACGAACACCACCAAGACGATCTCCTTGTACCAAGGCACCTTCCCACCGGACGGATTTGGATTTGGGTGGAGGAGGAGTGAGATCGAGGAGAGGTGGCGAAGGGCGGCTGGGAAGCACGGGCTGAAGAGGGCGGCGACGCGGTGAAAAACGACTGACCGGATGAGGTCAAAGAGATTTTTACCGCGGCCTTTTATACCTGGGTCAAACCCGGTCGGTACTACCGACGGTCGGTACTACCGACGGTCGGTACTACCGGCCCTTATGGCGGTACTACCGACAGTTCACTTCCAGAACGGACAAAGAGCTATTCTAGGAGAACCTTGTGTGGTATACTACACACACTTCAAACATGTCCAGATTTCATACAAGCAGTACATAGCTATGGACACAAGTGAAGTATGAAAAATAGATTTTGAAATCACACACAATATTTGACAAAAGTTTTGTCTAGAGTCTCTAGGTGAAAACAAATATGTGTAAGACATCAAGCCACGTTACGAGAATCAATGATATTTAGTTCACTCCTCAAAGCACAAAATCTTGACTCATCTAGAGGCTTTGTGAAGATATCAACTAATTGTTTTTCGGTGCTCACATGGCGTATGGAGATATCTCCTTTGGCTTTGTTGGTAGTTCTTAGCTTCACTAAAGATAGAGCTAGGCAACTATCCCCGGTAACGGCCCAGAAATGCTTGTTGACACTCGCTAATGTTGTTACTAGGAGTAGACTATGGAATCTATTCCAGGCAACGGCGTCAGAAGTGTTTGAGGCAAGACCGGTCACTATACCTAAAGGAGTGGAGCTAAAGCAGCTATCTACTAATGCCAAGCGGGGTTGTCAATCCCGACACTAGTAGGAGCTAGCTAGAGAGATTGCAATCTACCAGGAGGAGATTCTGCAAGCGCACAGAACTATCGTAGTAGCACTTCGCCTGGGAGTACCAGGTGTCGATTTATTTGATCCCAAGGGAAGGCTAGGGTTGTGTATGAGTTGAGTCAAGGAGGGGATGAGAGTCGAAGGAAAGAGAAAAGAGAAAAGGGGAGAAGGGAAGAGAAGGGATGGAAGGCTAGAAAGAATATATGGGTGGATAGGTAAGGATGAAATGGATGGCTAAGGTAAGGTGGATGGATAGGTAGATAAATGGAATAGGATAACTAAGGGTAGCTAAGATAACTAACTACTAACTAATAATAACTAATCCTAGATAACCATTGTGGTAGAACCTCCCGGTAATGTGGCCCACCTGCACACGTCATCGTCATAAGGAGCCCAATGACAGTGCAAATGAAACACATCACTGGAAAGATCTGTCGGGTGTCCCCGAGAGAACCCCGAATTATCTACGAACCACAGGATCATCATCATGAAGGTTGGAATAATTACAACATTACAACAGTTGATACAAAATACGTCGGAGTGCGGAAGCAAGATAGATAAACTTTACAAAACCATGAATAAGTTACTTTTTACATAAACGTAACTGGTATTGTGGAAGTAGAATGGTATTACATAACCACACTTAGGCGAGCACCTAAGTTGGAGAAGAATTAACCAGATCACGTCTAGCCCACTGATATGATCATGATTGATACCACCTATTAGAAACCTGCAACAGGGGATTAACAAACCCTGAGTACTGTCGGTACTCAGCAAGACTTACCCGTCAACAAAAAAAACTTCAGGGTCATGCTGGTTTGGGTAGGCTCAATAGTACTTTTCATTTGCATAAAAGCTTACTAAAGTAATCCTAGATCCAAATTTTACTTAATCATTTAAGTACTTGGTAAGAACTGAAAGTGAACACTAGTGAAAGGTCATTATCATTCTTTCTTAAACCAGTTCCATTTTTATTCTACGGTGCGGGTCAGAAGATTGAGTCTCCATAACCGAGGAGAACGACGATTAGAACCGATTCAACCAGATCTGGGAGTTTTCCACGATCATACGACATATGTAGACCCTTGATCACACATATATCAACCCCAACCTCGGATCCTCCAAACAAGACCGGGTCCGCGCCACCCAAGAGTACTTGTACACCTCCAATCCGGGACTTTAACCCACGAGGGTAGCTAGTACTCCCGCCATCTCTCCACTCCCAGTGCGCGATTAGCCGTTCTCATTTAAGAACCACCAAGGCAGGGCTTACCGTAGCATATGATCGGTACTTCACAGTTTCTCAATCTAGCAGGCCAACAACGGTTAACCCTAAATTGACACATCCGGGTCACCCTACACCAACACAAGGTTCGATGTATGTGCCCGTCTGGTCTTAACCATCATTCTTTCTCATTATCATTCCAAAACGATAAGTATCGAAAACATTTATCAAAAGCTTCATAAAGCAAGGCTAAGCATTTCTATCATTTGCATAAAGCAGGTATCAAGGAATGATATATCGATAACAAGGTTGATCATGCATCAACAGGTTTAAAGCATTTATTTGATAAACATCTAATGCATCAGGTTATCAAAAGTAAGTGTAATTGTAAATCCAAGGAAGTGGTTAAATGAACCGGGGCTTGCCTTCGTTGCAGGGAAAACTAGGATCTAAGAATGATCCACAAAGGTTAGTTCATTCATCTAGAAGTTAAGTCTTCTCGATGAAGCTTGTCCAACAAGGATCTCCTTCCGAGGCTTGTTCGACAAGGGTGATCATCAAAGCTTGATCACAAGACTCCAACACTCTCAGATACTACACGTAGATGAATGATATATGCTTAGTATGATGCCATGTGATGCATGGTAAGGTGCAGGACAATTCAATTGCATAACAGAAGTTAAACAAACTTAAGGAAAGTCGAGTACAACTTTCCTTCGCGGTAGAGTTGCAAACCAACAAAACCAACTTGCAACTTACCACTATGGTTTCTTACTTAACATTTAACTACCACCAAACACCTTTAGGTTGGTTAACTAAGATGACTAAGGTTTATTAAAACATCACTCAAGCCATAGGATCACAAGATGAGAGGTGTCCCATGGTCTTCAAACAATAACTCAAAGTCACACAAGATGTAAAACCTGCTGCCCAAACTTTGGACAGATTACAAGTTCTATACTAATCAAGTCATAACCAGAGCTCCTAACATCCAAAAGGGGTGATCTTAGACAATTTGGAAAGCTCAACCAATTGTCTACAAACATCCTAATATCACCCATGGTTGGTTCTATAGGCAACTAGGTCAAACAGTTGGGACAAGCATTTTTGTCCAGGGCTAAGACAGATTTGCTAATCTAACTTCAAACAGTTATAACTGGAGCTCTGGGTCACAAAAAAGGGTGATCCTTAACAATCTAGAAAGCTTATGAAAAACTCTAAAACTTTCCTATTGTCGCCAACAGGTGATTTCCTAGTTAAAGGACTCATACTGCTCATCTATTCAGATCTGTCCAAAAGGTCGGGCAGATCTGTTCTGCTAAATTATAAAATCTATAACTATTAATCTAGCAGGCATAAAATCATGAAATTTTAGGATAAGCTAGATACAGAAGTTAACTACAACTTTTGTATACAACTTATTTACAGAAAACATAAACTTATCCAAGAAACAGTCCCTTAAAATGGACTGGTTCAGAAACTATACCAACATATGCATAGAAACTAAAATGCATCACTTGATCTATAACAAACCAAACATGATTAACTAAAAACATGAAGCATAACCATTAAACAATAGATTAATGAAAATACAAAGATTAACCATACCTTGTTATGAACAAAAAGTTACCTAATTATTTAAATAAAACTCTTTTAATCATTTCTTTATTAACAAGGCATAAGAAAAAGAGTTAAATTGAAACTTGTCAAATTGAGCCCAAACTTTTTGAGATGATTAATTATATAAAATAACAGTTGCAAAATAAATATCATAATTTTTGGACAAACAAATAAACCTGCAGAATTAAATCAAACTATAAACATTTAAATGATTAAATAAAGCATGGAAATAAGAATAAAATTTATTTTCTCCAACAGAGCTCAAAATTTTTGTGAAGATACATTTTCAGCTCAAAACAGCTACAAAAATAGTTTCATGATTTTTGGACATGTAAATAAGCCTACAAAAATCATCAAATTCCATTTATTAATTTAAAGGCATATTTTAATCAACATCAAAATTCATCCAAACACCAGGTTTCATATTTTTCATGGATAAAGTACAGCATTAAGAATGCAACAAAATTTATAACATATTATTCCCATACATATATATTTAGTTATGAATTATGCAAGAATCAGCACAAAACTCATTTTCTGGACAAGAATAAATCGCAAAAAGCTTTTCCTACCCACCTCCACTCACCCTTTCTCACTGACGTGCGGGGTCAGGGTCAAAACCGACCCTGGACGGCCTTGACCGAGCAAGGCAGCGGCGGGTATGGCACCTGGCTCGCCGTCGGCAGCTCCTCCGGCGAGACTAACACCACCAGCATGACCTTCATGGCTAGAAGAGTTGAGCTAGGGGTTTGGTTGGGTGTTTTGGGGCTTTGGAGCACGCTTGGCCATGGCCATGGCGGCTCGGCAGTGGTTGCGGCGGCGGTGCATAGCGGTCCGGCACTTCTGCCGTGGTAAAGACCTCAGCGGCGGACCGATGAGCTTCGTGACCTTGTGGCAGAGCGCACGAGCGCTCGGAGGAAGCAGAACTCACCGGAGCAGGCCAGCCATGGCGAGGCTCACGGCGGAGCTCTGATCAGCGCTGGAGAAGACGACCACGGTGGTGGGGCTACGGTTCACCGGAGCAGACGAGGGAGGGCTCAAACGAAAGCTCAGGAGGCGGCGGGATCAGTGGCACGGCCAATTTGGCCGGAGACGGCGTAACGACGGCGAGGCGTGGCGGCGAAGCTTGACGGTTTCCGTGGAGCAGAGAAGGAGAACAGGGATGGTGCCGGCGATGGAGAGGCTTATATAGCCGGCCAAGGGCTTGGGGCGATGGGCACGTCAAAGGCGGTCACCACAGTGCAAGCAGGAGGTGGCGGGGGTGCATGTCCTGGCCGGCAAAGGCGGCGGCGGCGCGGGCACGGCAGGTGCAGAGCACATGCTCTGTTCTTCCCCCCTCTCCCATTCTACTGTAGAAGGGCAGATATTCCCCCCTTTCTAAACTCTCCAGATTTTTGTACTGCACTGCAAAAACTCCAAAAACAAAAGTTGCTCCAAACTTTGTGTTCTACAAGTTTGCTTAAAGAACCAAAGTCAAATTCTGCCTGGATTTTGAATTGGAGTTCAAATTCAAATTTGAACCAAACTGAATTTCAAAATTACTTTTGAATTTTCTGAACAACTTCAAATTTCACCAATATAAAAGTTGTTCCTTATAAAATTATCTACAACTTTGTTTTTGGTCATATATCCAAATTGTGCTTAATTTTGAAACTACAAAAAAAAGGGATAAAACTGATTTTGGGAATTGATTTTCAATTTGAAACCAAATCAAACTTGTTTTCCAAATTACTCCATATTTTCTTTAGTAACTTAAGAATCTATCTTAATAAAAGTTGTTGCTTTTAATCCTCTCTACAACTTTGACTAAAAGACCAAAGTCTAATTCTTTTTAGTTTTTGAAATCTAGTTTAGGGGTCAAATTTTAGGGTTTAAAGGATTTCAATTTTATTCAAACTTTTGTACAGAAACTTTGAAAACTTTAAATACCAAAGTTGTGCCTCTCAACAAGAGTTACAACTTTGCTTTTGAAATCACTTTGAAATTTGACATACTTTTTGACTTATAGAAAAGGGAATAAAAAGAACATTTAAAACTAGGATTTTACTCACACTTATCATTTCATGTATCATCTAACCATATCACTTTATGAAAGCATCACACAAGATTATGCAACACTCATACTCAAGCATGTGAAGCATCACATTTATACTTAAAACATGAAATGCTTTATGCCTTGATGCCAGATGATTATGCATACTAAACAACTTAATTAGAATTTTAATTAATGCTTAACACCAGGGGTGTTACAACCATAGAGCAAGATAACTACGAAGCAAGATAGTTACGAAGCAAGACAGGCAAAAGACAATAAAGCAACTAAGTTGAGTAAAGTTTTATTCCTATCTTATCAAGTATCGAGGCGTACTAGCCTTTACCACTGACTTAGGTTGAACGCTAGCACAAGGAGCCTTACTGTTAAACTGGGCCACTAAGTGGTGGAATTCAAGGCGCACAGGGCTGTCACCACCTGCTTGCTACCACAGCTATCCGGGGGTCCAGCCGTATCTGAAGGTAAGTCTATAACTAAGCACCACGCTTAACTATATTCTAACTATCTCTACCCTAGCTTTGAATAGAGACACCCTTGCGGACGTTAGAGCAAATACTTGACTTAATAAGATAAACACTAAACTAACTAAGCAACCTATTGGCAAAGATCAATCACTAAGCTCACTAGAGATTAACTACTATGGCTAAGTGAATTGAACTGTAGGATAGCTAGGTCACACTCAAGGTACTTGATAAAGTAATACTGAAAGTAATGCTTAAAGTAATACTCAGATAAAGATAAATGTACCTGAGATACAAGAGAGCAAACCGGACCAGAGACGCCGGGAAATCAACCGACCTCCGATGCCAGTCGCTCGCACCCGCTTCTCTCTTAGCAAGCTCTACGCTAATTCTGCCAAGGACTTAGGCTAAGCTGTGCTAAACTAAGAGCCGCGCTGTAGCGAGGGCACTAGAGCTATACTCTCTCTACTAGCTAACCTACTTGCCTAAGCTCTCTGAGCTTCTAACTTGACCCTCACTTGCTTCTCTTGCTTGTGTGTTGCTTGATGTGGGATCTGAATGAAGTGATGCCTCAGGGGGGTATTTATAGCCCAAATGAGTGAGGGGGGTATTTATAGGGGGCAGCCAGCCGACCTAGGGCTAACCCTAGTGGCGGGAGCCAGCCCTAGGTGGAGGCCGCCACCTCCCTCACCGTTGGATGCACCGCCTTGGCTTCAACGACATCCAGGTGGTTGTCCAAGGCGGTTTGGAGGTCGGTTGCATGTCCTAGCAACCGCCCTTCAGCCTTGATCCACGCCACTTCATCCTGAGCCATCCAATGCCACTGACCTAGTGACCAAGGGCCATGATTTGGCCTTGGGGAGGTCACACGGATCGGTGACGTGGCAGGGAGTGAAACTTGGGCCAACCCAAGTGGCGGGCGCCACTTAGAGGTGGCGGGCGCCACCCCCCTTAGGCCCATTTGGGCCCTGCTGAGTGGGCTTGGCCTCTGGTGGGTCCAAATGTCCAAATTTGGTTCAAATCCTGCATTCAAATAAAATTCTATGGACATGTGGAATTCAGTTAGTTTGAAACCTATTTGACTACATTTCATGCCTTTTTGGTGGACTTTAGGGTCAAATGTTGATGGTAAAATAGGTGTTTAAGGACCATCAACAAGCTCCCCCAAGCTAACCTGTTGCTCGTCCTCGAGCAACAATGCGGTTTAAGCATTGAGCATGAAATAGGTAGCAAAATTAAGATGTCTGCAAGTGCATATTGTATAGTGAGAAATAACTTAGCTTATATCATTAATCATAGCAATGTGGGGCTTATAGCTTTTCACCTCAAACATGCAAGAGTGAAATAAAGTAGTAGATAGGAAACTTTTATCTCGCTTAGGTTTAACAAGGATTCTGTCTGGAGGTTTTTCAAAGTTTTCAAAAGATAACAACTTGCTTAAGTCCTCCAAGATTCACTCAATCACTCAATGGTGTTTAAATCCTCACTTAGGCCAAAATGTAGCCTCTCCTATTTCTAAAGAATGATATGTGGAGTTATAGGTAGGCTAAGAACCATGAGCAAATTGCCCGATGTTTATTGCTAAGCTAGACACTCAGATCATAAGGAGCAGCAAATCATAAAAATTGATCAAGATGTGCATGTGTGGTTATGTGGAAGTGTATAGAGAGATATTTCATAATCCTTCCTAGTTAATTTCTGGGGTCTAGAGCTAATGATAATTCTCTTTTTTTTGGATACATAGTGAGTAGACAAAAGATGTGTCCTCACATTTTCTTAGGACATAGTCCTCTTTTGAGCTACTTTGCTCACCTTTTTTTTTCATAGGACATAGTCCTTTCTTGAGCTACTTTGCTCATTTTTTTTTCTCTCTCTCTCTTTTAGCTCTAGATTTCCCCAGGTTATCTATAGGAAAGGATTTTTGAAATGAGTAGGGAAAGGGAGAGAAATGCTTATTCCCAGTGTAGGAATAGCATAAGGTTAGCAATGGGATGTTTTGGCAGGGTATTGCATATCTCCAGTGTAGAGAATAAGCAATTTATTTGGTGGTTGCAAACTTCCAAAGTGGAAAGTAGGCAATCTATGGTGGGTGTGTGTGAATCTTGATTCAAAAGATAAGATAAGCTTCTCTACTAAGATCTATGAGGTCTAACAAAGCTGAACACAAACAAAGATCTTTGTGGTTTCGACTAATAACTAACAAATATTTGGCTGGTGGTGGGATGGGATAAAATCTAGGAGGAACTTTTAGCAAGGTTTTCATAATTTTTAAAAGAAATCCTCCAGATTAGGTCCTAATTTCACCTTAGCAAGTTTAAAGAATTACTCCATTTCTTACTAACTTTACTCACTAAGCATGATTTCAGTTGAAGCGTGTGCAACCCACAAAATCTACAGCTTAGATAAGACTAGTCATTCAAACCATAACAATAACATTTGCATGACATATTTCAAATCTTATTCAGGTTTCAACTTGTTTAAGCAGATTTTATCAATTTTATTCATGGAGTGGTTATTTAGGCAAGCATGTGACATTCAAAAGATATAGAATTTAAGAACTGAATGTAAAGTGTAGGCTTGAGACATACCTTATTGGAGCGGGAGTCTCCCCCAAGCTGGCTTTTTGCTTGGTGAAAGATCTTCTTCTTCTCAGTCGGAGCTCTTGTTCTCATTTTATTAAAAGGGAAACTATCTAATGTTGTGAAAAGGGAAACTATCCTATTATGATATTTTATTGTTCTAACTAAGTTAACATACACCTATGCATATAACTAATGATAACTGATTTTTTTTAGTTGTATGCATGACATATGTTATTTATTCGAAAAGGGAAATTTGAAGGAAAAAATAAAACCATACCTTAGGTCCATGGAGTTTCATCCTTATCGGGTGGATCTTCTTCCTTGGGCACTTCTTCTCTTAGTACTCCATCGGGTTCTTCTTCTTTTGGCACCTCTCCTTTGTTATGTGAGTTACACAACTCAGGAGGAGGTGGTTCTTTCTTTCTGCTCCACCTTGTTCTTGGGCGCCTCTTCTTGGTACGAACGGGCTTTGCATCCTGCATGTTAGCGGCATATGCGGGACCTCGGGAGAAAGAGAATATTTCCTTCCTCCCTCCTAATGTCATTTGCATTTTACCACTTCCCACATATATGCAAGCATCAACAGTGTTCAAGAAGGGTCTACCTAAGATTAGAGGCACATCTTTCCTATTTCCCATATCTAGTATTATGAAATCAGCAGGAACATAGGAACCTCTAATATGAACAGGTAAATCATTAGCTATTCCTTCTACATAGCAAGTGGATTGATCAGCTAGCACAACATAGGCAGATGTGGATGACATGGGTGGAAAGAATGAGTTTTCATAGAAATCTTTAGATAAAATGTTCACACTCGATCCTAAATCACACATGGCATTTTTAAAGACTTCACCAAAGATTGAGCATCTAATTATGGGACTACCAGGATCACCCTTTTTAACAGTCATGGTTTGATCTTCATAATAGTTAAAATATTTTATTTCAACCATATTTGCAGTTTCCATGTCAAGTTTAGCAGGAATTTTGCTAGTTTCAAAAGATGGTATGATAACAGCAAGTTGAGCTAATTGGGTTTCTAACAACTTATTAAAGCTAAGTTGATTTTTTAGAGCAGATGAGAAATCTTCCAATTTAGCATTTATATTCTCAAGAATTTTATCATTCACCATTAATCTCTCTTTCAAGAAATCAATAGTTTTACCTTGTGAGTAAACTAAATTCTTCAAGAATGAGAAATTATCAGAATTATGAAAATTAGAGCAAGGGAATGAATTGTTACCTTGAGAATTGGAGTGCTGATTCCATCCTTGATTCTGTTGACGGAAACCGTTATTGTTGTTGATGAAGTTCAAATCTTCACGTAGCTCGTCGCAGTGGTTCCCAGAATGTCCGGTTTCTCCACAGACTTCACAAGTCATGTAGGATTCCAGAGATTGGACACTCTCTTGTTGGTTCATCTTCTCACAGCTGTCCAGCTTCTTTGCCAGCAGGTCCATCTTGGCCACGATCATGTCGGCCTCCTTAAGGGAATGCATACCTCGCTTACGGGGCTGTAGTCTTTCGTCATTCTATCCTTGGTTCGACACCATCTTCTCTATGAGAGCCTTAGCATCTGCAACATTCAGAGAAAAGAATGCACCGCCGGCGGCGACATCCAAATGGCTTCTAGAGAGAGGGGTTAGGCCATGGTAGAAGTTCTGGATCAATAGCCAGTCCTCCATACCATGGTGCGGACAAGCAGTGATATACTCTTGCAACCTCTCCCAAGCCTCGGGAATAGATTCCTTGGCTTGTTGCGTAAAGCTGGAGATTTTGTTGCACAGAGCATTCGTTTTGCTCATAGGAAAGAATTTGGCGAGAAAAGCATTGGAACACTTGTCCCATGTGTCTACAGCGTTGCGATCAGTATAGAACCATTGCTTCGCTTTTCCTAGCAAAGAGAAAGGAAAGAGACGAAGACAGATGGCTTCTTGTGTTATCCCCTTAATGGTGAAGGTGCCGCAAATCTCCAAGAATTGTAGGAGGTGAGCATTGGCATCCTCATGAGCCTTGCCACAGAACGGGCTAGCTTGGACCATCGTGATCAGAGCCGGTTTCAACTCAAAATTGAGGTTGGCATCGATCACGTCTGGTCCTATCGCTACATTAGCGGCAGAAGGAGTAGAAAACTCACGAATGGTCTTATTGGCCATCGTGAAGATAGAACGAGATAAGAAAGAAAGAAGTTGAAGAAGATGAAGGAAAAAGATAAGAAGAGTTAAGGAAAGAAAGAATGGGGTAAGATGGGATTCGCTAAGCAGGAGCTTAAGCGAAGATAAATTCGACACGGACTCAACCGATATACCGATTGCCTTCCCCGGCAACGGCGCCAGAAATGCTTGTTGGTAGTTCTTAGCTTCACTAAAGATAGAGCTAGGCAACTATCCCCGGTAACGGCCCAGAAATGCTTGTTGGCACTCGCTAACGTTGTTACTAGGAGTAGACTATGGAATCTATTCCAGGCAACGGCGTCAGAAGTGTTTGAGGCAAGACCGGTCACTATACCTAAAGGAGTGGAGCTAAAGCAGCTATCTACTAATGCCAAGCGGGGTTGTCAATCCCGACACTAGTAGGAGCTAGCTAGAGAGATTGCAATCTACCAGGAGGAGATTCTGCAAGCGCACAGAACTATCGTAGTAGCACTTCGCCTGGGAGTACCAGGTGTCGATTTATTTGATCCCAAGGGAAGGCTAGGGTGGTGTATGAGTTGAGTCAAGGAGGGGATGAGAGTCGAAGGAAAGGGAAAAGAGAAAAGGGGAGAAGGGAAGAGAAGGGATGGAAGGCTAGAAAGAATATATGGGTGGATAGGTAAGGATGAAATGGACGGCTAAGGTAAGGTGGATGGATAGGTAGATAAATGGAATAGGATAACTAAGGGTAGCTAAGATAACTAACTACTAACTAATAATAACTAATCCTAGATAACCACAGAGCAAGATAACTACGAAGCAAGATAGTTACGAAGCAAGGCAGGCAAAAGACAATAAAGCAACTAAGTTGAGTAAAGTTTTATTCCTATCTTATCAAGTATCGAGGCGTACTAGCCTTTACCACTGACTTAGGTTGAGCGCTAGCACAACGAGCCTTACTATTAAACTGGGCCAACTACGTGGTGGAATTCAAGGCGCACAGGGCTGTCACCACTTGCTTGCTACCACAGCTATCCGGGGGTCCAGCCGTATCTGATGGTAAGTCTATAACTAAGCACCACGCTTAACTATATTCTAACTATCTCTACCCTAGCTTTGAATAGAGACACCCTTGCGGACGTTAGAGCAAATACTTGACTTAATAAGATAAACACTAAACTAACTAAGCAACCTATTGGCAAAGATCAATCACTAAGCTCACTAGAGATTAACTACTATGGCTAAGTGAATTGAACTGTAGGATAGCTAGGTCACACTCAAGGTACTTGATAAAATAATACTGAAAGTAATACTGAAAGTAATGCTTAAAGTAATACTCAGATAAAGATAAATGTACCTGAGATACAAGAGAGCAAACCGGACCAGAGACGCCGGGAAATCAACCGACCTCCGATGCCAGTCGCTCGCACCCGCTTCTCTCTTAGCAAGCTCTACGCTAATTCTGCCAAGGACTTAGGCTAAGCTGTGCTAAACTAAGAGCCGCGCTGTAGCGAGGGCACTAGAGCTATACTCTCTCTACTAGCTAACCTACTTGCCTAAGCTCTCTGAGCTTCTAACTTGACCCTTACTTGCTTCTCTATCTTGTGTGTTGCTTGATGTGGGATCTGAATGAAGTGATGCCTCAGGGGGGTATTTATAGCCCAAATGAGTGAGGGGGGTATTTATAGGGGGCAGCCAGCCGACCTAGGGCTAACCCTAGTGGCGGGCGCCAGCCCTAGGTGGTGGCCGCCACCTCCCTCACCGTTGGATGCACCGCCTTGGCTTCAACGACATCCAGGTGGTTGTCCAAGGCGGTTTGGAGGTCGGTTGCATGTCCTAGCAACCGCCCTTCAGCCTTGATCCACGCCACTTCATCCTGAGTCGTCCGATGCCACTGACCTAGTGACCAAGGGCCATGATTTGGCCTTGGGGTGGTCACACAGATCGGTGACGTGGCAGGGAGTGAAACTTGGGCCAACCCAAGTGGCGGGCGCCACTTAGAGGTGGCGGGCGCCACCTAGGGGTGGCGGGCGCCACCCCCCTTAGGCCCATTTGGGCCCTGCTGAGTGGGCTTGGCCTCTGGTGGGTCCAAATGTCCAAATTTGTTTCAAATCCTGCATTCAAATAAAATTCTATGAACATGTGGAATTCGGTTAGTTTGAAACCTATTTGACTACATTTCATGCCTTTTTGGTGGACTTTAGGGTCAAATGTTGATGGTAAAACAGGTGTTTAAGGACCATCAACAGGCTTCATGGTCTCTCAAGAAATGGTGTCGGATGTCAATGTGTTTTGTGCGAGAATGGTTTACAGGATTGTTTGCTAGCTTGATAGCACTCTCATTGTCACACAAAAGTGGAATCTTGTTTTCCTCACATCCGAAATATTTTAGTGTTTGCTTCATCCAAAGTAGTTGAGCACAGCAAGCGCCGGCCGCCACATACTCGGCTTCGGCGGTGGATCGGGCAACACTATTTTGTTTCTTGGAACTCCATGACACCAAAGACCTTACAATAAATTGGCAAGTCCCGGTAGTGCTCTTTCAATCTACTTTGCAACCGGCATAGTCCGAATCGGAATAGCCAAGTAGATCAAAAGTGGAGCCCTTGGGATACCACAAGCCAAGATTAGGAGTGTGCACTAAGTATCGAAAGATTCTCTTAACGACCATAATATGACATTCTTTCGGATTAGCTTAAAATCTTGCACACATGCACACACTAAGCATAATATCAGGCCTAGATGCACAAAGGTAAAGCAATGAACCGATCATAGAGCGATATACCTTTTGGTCCACTGACTTACCATCCTCATTTAGATCAGGATGTCCATTGGTAGGCATGGGGGTCTTGATGGGTTTGGCCTTGTCCATCTCAAACTTCTTTAGCATGTCTCTTGTATACTTTGTTTGACTGATGAACGTGCCATCCTTGAGTTGCTTGATTTGAAATCCAAGGAAATACTTCAACTCACCCATCATGGACATCTCAAACCTTTTGGTCATGATCCTACTAAACTCCTCACAAAAAGTCACATTAGTACTACCAAATATTATGTCATCGACATATATTTGGCACACAAAAATATCATTATTGACTTTGTGAGTAAATAAAGTAGCGTCGACCTACCCTATCTCAAAACCCTTTTTGAGTAGGAAGTCCTTAAGGCAATCATACCAAGCTCTAGGGGCTTGCTTGAGCCCATAGAGCGCCTTGTCGAGCTTGTAGACGTGGTTGGGGAATTTCGGATCCTCAAAACCCGGTGGTTGCTCCACGTACACCAGTTCGGAGAGGGGGCCGTTGAGGAATGCACTTTTCACGTCCATTTGGTACAGCTTGAAATCATGGTGAGTAGCAAAGGCAAGTAATATGCGAATTGACTCAAGCCTAGCTACAGGTGCATAGGTTTCCCCAAAGTCCAAACCTTTGATTTGGGTAAAACTTTGAGCCACCAACCGCCCTTTGTTCCTTGTAACCACGCCATGCTCGTCTTGCTTGTTGCGGAAGACCCACTTGGTTCCTATCACGTTCTGCTTGGGTCTTTCCACCAATGACCATACTTCATTGCGAGTGAAGTTGTTCAACTCTTCTTGCATGGCCATCACCCAATCCGGATCATCAAGTGCATCGTCCACCC
Source organism: Coix lacryma-jobi var. lacryma-jobi (assembly GCA_009763385.1). NCBI lineage: Eukaryota > Viridiplantae > Streptophyta > Magnoliopsida > Poales > Poaceae > Coix > Coix lacryma-jobi. Next base: position 64,541,336 of record CM019823.1, on the reverse strand, counting down.
TAAGAGGTTCCAAAGAGGAGACAAACAAGTAATGTTCACAAAATTTTGCTAAGCGTGAACGTGTCGTTACCCCACGACGTATGCTCCCCAGTATGTTGTCAACGGGATGATCCCGTTGAATTGTATGGTGCACTCTAGGATGTGGCACGAGTGATCTCCTTTGAATGGGTCCATCTTCATCATCTTCACCATGTGTGTGAATGTCTTCATTAGCTTGTTGATCATCATGTTGAGCTTGAGCTTGATCATCAAGTTGATGTTGCATTTGAACATCATTTGCACCTCCATCTATCGGAGTTGCGGAAGCTTCATCACGTGCATTCGAATGCACATGATGGACATTTGAATCTTGTGGAGAGTGCAATGGTTCATCTTCATCATCTTGAATCTCAATAGGCCTCACATCACCGGTTGCAAGCTTCTTGATTGCTTCGGATGGAGACATGTCATTACCTACAAGCTCATCATTGACTTGCTCCTTTTGGGAGCCGTCGGATTCATCAAAAGTCACGTCTACCGTTAACTCAATAGTGCCTGTGGCATTATTGATTACGCGGTAGCTGTGTTCGTTAGTACCATAACCAAGTAGAAAGCCTTCGTGTACCTTAGGTGCAAACTTTGAGCTTTTTGGCCCTCTTGTTAAGTATGAAACACTTGCAGCCAAAGACTCAAAAGTAATGCACCTTCGGTTTGTTACCGGTTAGAAGCTCGTATGGCGTCTTGTCCCTTAGCTTGTGGAGGTAGAGGCGGTTGATGGCATGATACGCGGTGTTCATCGCCTCCGCCCAAAAACCATGGGACGTCTTGTACTCATCCAACATAGATCTTGCTGCTTCAACTAGAGTTCGGTTCTTCCTTTCCACAACCCCATTTTGCTGTGGGGTATATGGAACGGAGAACTCATGCTTGATTCCTTCTTCATCAAGATATTCTTCTATGTTGGTGTTCCTAAACTCGGTACCATTGTCGCTTCTTACTTTCTTGATCTTGAGCTCAAACTCATTTTGAGCCCTTCTAGCAAACTTCTTGAAGATGCCTTGGGTCTCACTTTTGTCTGCTAAAAAGAACACCCAAGTGAAACGAGAAAAGTCATAAACAATAACGAAACCATATTTGTTACCGCCGATGCTTAGGTAAGCAACGGGACCGATGAGGTCCATATGTAGTAGCTCCAATGGTCTTGTGGTTGACACGACATTCTTCATTGGATGCTTTGCTCCAACTTGCTTTTCGGCTTGGCACGCACTACAAATCCTATCTTTCTCAAACGAGACATTGGTTAGTCCAAGGATGTGCCCTTCCCTTTGAAGTTTGGCCAAGCTCCTCATCCCAACATGAGCTAGTCGGCGATGCCAAAGCCAACCCATGCTAGATTTTTCCATTGGACATGTCGTAGGTTCTACTTTACTAGTTGAGAGATCAACTAGGTAAAGTTTTCCCTTCAACACACCTTTAAATGCAATAGAGGAATCCCTTCTTCTAGAGACGGTCACACCGTTATCCGTAAAGAGACAATTGTAACCCATTTCACAATGTTGAGAAACGAACAACAAATTTTAACTCAACGAATGCACAAGTAATACATTAGATATGGAATTGTCAGTTGAGATAGTAATTTTACCCAAACCAAGCACTTCTCCTTTTCCTTTGTCACCAAACACAATGTTGTTGCATGAGTCACAACTTGGTTGAAAGGAGGTGAACATTTCTTTTGCCCCTGTCATATGATTGGTGCATCCACTATCCAACACTCAACTTGATCCACCGGAGGCATATTCCTACATGACAAGATTATGTTCTTGATTTAGGTACCCAAGTGAGATTGGGTCCTAGGGGGTTAGTCACATAAACTTTGGGCACCCAAACATTTCTCATAATCTCCCTCTTCTTGAGGGCACCAACATACTTGACAACTATCTTGCCGTTCTCTCCCCAACAACACAAGTAATCACATGTATAGCTTCTTGATATAGGCTTTTGTTGCTTGGGGACCTCCACTTGCTTTTCCTTGTTGATCTTACCATTAGCAAGCGGAGCCTTTGGATTGGCAACCTTGTTGGCCTTGTTCATGAGGTCAAAGAGAGGAACCCCTTTGTTAAAGTTAACAAAGGGTACCCCCTTGACCATCTTCCTTCCATTGGCCTTGCCACCATATCTATTGTACCCAATCCCATCCTTGATGGATGGGTGTCTTGCAGGCTTGAGGATATCCTTTGGTTGTTCCATCTTGAACTTGCAACCATTCCTCAAGATCATGTTCAATCGTTGGATTTCTTTGCTCTTCTTCTCTAACTCAACAATGTTAGTTGCACAAGCATTGATATCAACTTTATAACATCTATTGCAACCATTACTTGTTGAAGCATTAGAGTTATCAGAATCCTTAGGAGTAGTTGAAGAATTACTACTCCAAAGAGTGTTGTAGCTTAGTTCAAGAGTTTGATATTTCTCTTGAAAGCTTGTGAGGCTTTCTTGAACCAAGCTAACCTTACTCTTTAGATTAGCAATTGAGTCATTGCTCGTGGAACACTCCTTAGCCAACTTCTTGTTAGAGTCATTAGCTAAAGATAGTTCCACGGTCAATTTCTCAACCTTCAACTTCTCCTCGGCAAGAGAAGCTTCCAATGCAAGGTTCTTCTCTCTCTCTTGAGAGATCAAGTCACCTTGCAAAACAAGACTCTCATTCTGACTTTCCAATTTACTAAGCAATTTTAATATCTTTGGTCCACCTTTCATACCAAACTTTCTTATGATGCTTAATTCAAATTCATCCATGTCATCATCACTATATTCATCACTAGAACAAGTAGGAGAGGGAGGTCATACCTTGTCATCCTTAGCCATGAAGCAAGAATGAGTGATGTCATCCTCATCGTCGATGAGGCCCTCGAACAAGCGTGATGAAGTGGTCGAGGTAGTCATGTTGGAGAGGGGGCTTGGAGAAGAGGTCTTGTGAATGGCGATGTTGGCCGCTCCCTTCTCTTTCTCCTTGCCCTTGCTCTTCTCTTCATCACTTGAGTCATCTTCGGAGAACCATTCTTCACCAAGATGAGCTTCACCACCTCTTCTTCTTCTTTGCTTCTTATCATCACTCTTGCTATTTTTGTTCTTGTTCTTCTTTTGTGGACAATCAATGATGAAATGATCGTCCGCACCACACTCATAACAGTTCCTCTTCTTTGACTTCTTGAAGTATCCACCTTTGCCCTTCTTGTACATCTTCTTCCTCATGAATCTTCTAAAGTTCTTCATAAGGAGTGCAATCTCATCATCGGAATCATCGCTCCCTTCACTTGATGAATCATGTTGGGCCTTCCTTCCTTCTTCTTGGTTTGCCTTGAGAGCTACCACCTTCTTATGGCTTGTTTCTTGGTCTTCTAGAGCTTCATCATCCAAGACTTCATGATGCTTTATTTTGGCAAGCATCTCATGAGGTCCCATGCTCTCATAGTTAGGTCTCTCCATGATGATTGATGCAAGTGTCTTGTTCTTCTTCCTATATGCTCTCAATAGCTTTCTTGCAGCTGAGTTGTCATCCCACTTGTTGTCTCCAAGTGCTCTAATCTTGTTTATCAAGGTCATGAATCTATCGAACATTTGTTGAGTGGTTTCCCCACTCTTGATAGTGAAGTTCTCGATCTTTCCTTGTAGAAGCTCAATGTTGCACTTCCTTACACTTGCATCACCCTCGTATGATATCCTGAGAGTGTCCCAAATCTTCTTGGCATTCACCATTCCATGCACCTTGTTGCTTTCTTCAGGCTTGAGGCATGATAGAATTAATGATGCCGCTTGAGCATTTTGTTGAAACTCAATCACATCATTGTCGGTGAACTCTTCGCCTTCAACATGACTTGGTCCATTCTCGACAATGTCCCAAGCTCTTGCGGTAAGAAAATGTAGCTTCATCTTGTGTTCCCAATCATTGTAGTTGATTCCATTGAAGGAGGGTGGTTTGCCTAGATTGATGCTGGGCAATTGAAGGACTTTGCCCATTTGGCCATAGTCATAAGGTACGTTAGAGAACTCCTTCTCTCTCTTGCCTTTCTCTTCATCTTCCTTTTTCTTATCTTCTTTGGGCTGTGGTGGATTCTCTCCACTTCCGGATGACTCGGCGTTGCTGCCCAAAGCTTGCTTCAAGCCTTCAATCTCATCCTTCATCTTTTTCATTTGATCTTCAAATTTCTTTGCTTGATCTTCTAGCAACTGACTAGAAACTCTTTTGACAAGTTCATTGACTTCATCTTGACTTAGGGTCAACATGATTATCCCTTACGCGGTGAAGCGCTAACATAAGGGTTAGGCTCTGATACCAATTGAAAGGATCTAATCAGCCTAGGGGGGTGAATAGGTGATTTTTGACAATCTGAAACTTCACAAACTAGAATTTGTAGTTAGATAACAACCGATGTTGCCGGTTTGTTTGGGTAGGTACTACCGTGTGTAACACACCGGTACTACCGACACAAACAAATGACACTACCGGAATCTTAAGTGAAACTACAAATCCAATATATGTGAGCTATGAATGTAATACAAGTATATGCCCCACTTCCCTAAGTATCATAGATAGAGAATCTAGCCTTACCGAGCCTTGGTAGCTTCCCACGGTGTGAATCGAGCCTTCTCAACCTAAGAACGAGATAGGAAGAGGAAGAACACGAAGAACACAAGTAATATGCAAAGTAGAGACAACAACAAGCACACGGGACACGACGATTTATCCCGAGGTTCGGCCAATCCACTAAGGAGTGCCTACGTCCTCGTTGTTGAGGTGACCACAAAGGTCAGAGTCTATTTCACCTCCTAGCCTCACTCAAGCAACCACAAAGGCTACTAGAGTTTCTCCACTAGAAATCACAGGGGTAATACAAACACTTCGGGGAGCCCTCACAAATGAATCAATACAGGCTACCACGAAGAACACCTAACCGGCTAGGGTTCAAAGAACCCAAGAGTAATAGACACAAACAAAGTCGACTAGATGGAAACCAAGTGCTCAAGTCGTAGATTGTAGCTTCCCACTCTCTAATCTCACTTCCCTAACTCGAATCTCGCAAAGGAATGAATCTTGGAGCAAAGGGGGAGAGAAAGGGGAGGAGTCAATGCTTGGAGCTCTTTTGTCTGAAGTTAGGTCGCAATAAGTGAGTGGAATGAGTGGGTAACGGTCAAACGAGAAGAGAAGAGCTATTTATAGTTCCTCAGTCCCGAGGCTGGTCGGTAGTACCGACTGTCGGTGTTTGTTAACCGGCAACTCGTCTTGAGGGTTGTCAGACGATTTGTTCGCTGGGGATCGGCGTTCGTAGAACCCGGCGAGTACACAGGGACATCGATTTATACTGGTTCAGGCCGCTAAATAGCGTAATACCTTACGTCCAGTGTGGCGTGTGCCTTGTGTTATGATTCAAGATTCAATGATAGGAGTCGACGCCTGCGTCCCCTTATATATCCGGGTGAAGCACGGCGCGGACCGAGTCCTAGTCGGTTACATCAGAGGATTCCTATTCTAATTACAAGACTTCCTTTAAGAACTCGACTAAGTTACAACGAGAGTCCTAATCCAAGTACACTTCGTATCGAGTCTTCAGATCTCTTCGTGCCATCCAGGATTAGTCCGAGTACTCATCTCCTAATGATATCTCTGACATCCTGGTCCGTCAAGCCCCCGAGCTATTCATCATTTCATCAGAACGTTACCTTCTGGTTCTTCTTTGAGAATCTCTGAGTAATGTCTTGAGAAATCTTGAAGTGCTCTGTAGGTAAAGAACTTCCATGGCATGCACTTTTTCCCAAAAAGTGCACCCATAGAGTGTAGCCCCCGAGCCTCTTGTTATTTATAATAACTCTGAGGATCTTTTGAGCCCTTTCTGAGTAATCCTTGGATAGGAAAAAAACATTTCCTTTATGATATGTACCCTGCAGCCCCCGAGCCTGAGTTCCGAGTACCTAAGTACTCGGTTCTTGGGGTCCCAATATATTACCAGGTAATCCATAAAGGTTTTGAGGAGTTGAAACATGACACTGATCTGTTGCTTATCCATCGAGTAATAAATATCCAGATTCAGGTGCGTAATGTTTTCACCAAACATCCCTTTTCACCCCCCACTGAATAAAAATTACTGTAAGGTCAGTAATAATTGATCATTGATTATTCCACCTGTACTCATTGATGATTCTTGTCGTTTTCTGCAACTGCAAAAACTTTGTCGTCTTCTTCTTGAAGTGCCCATGTGAAGCGAAGCTATTATAAATGTAAAGCTTCACATGTGTAACAGTACATAGGGAAATTATTGATTCTCTGGTCACTTATATCCGTGGACAATGTCCATAGACCAGGATGAACCGCCTATAAATACCCTGCCTGGGAAGCAAGGAACCCATATCCTCTTGAGTATATGACGTCTCTTAGTCCCATGAGTATTGTAGAATCTGTAGCAGAGATGTCCGAGCCCCCGGGTATCTTCCTTATGTAAGATAGTTGATGTGTCCAGAAGAACTCTTGTGAAGGGACCATCCGCCAGGGTGGTTTCCAAGTGGTCGCGAGCAGAGGGATACAAAGGTGCGCCTAGAAGAACTCCTGTGACTCCCGCATCGCGGGCAACCTCGGGGTCACAGGTTGTCAAAAGGGCGCTAGGGTTAGGGCCTTCTCCCGAGTTCCTTGAGTACTGGGGTGGTGCCTTAAACCCACCTTGGGATGCACTGAAAAGATAGTGTCTACCCAAGGTTCTGTGTCTGCTTTACTGCATCTCACTGAACCCGGTCCTTGGTGCTCTATGCACCAAGAATCTTTACCTTGATTACACTAGAGTAGCGTTTTACATCTTGATTGTACTTGTGCTGGTAATTGCTCTATCTCAAGATGTTTCTGTGTATCTCTGTTGTAATTCCGAGTAATAATAAATAAGATCCGGGTACTTGAAATATTTTCTGAGTTCTTTGTCTTGTTCTCCGAGTACTAAATGTGTCTTGTGAAAGAAGTAACGTTGTCTGCTTACGGTATGCCTGTTCACTGCTTCTGATGCCGTCTGAAACGTCCCCCCAACCGTTAGGGTTTTAGACGGTTCCATAACGCCGTTTGGAAAAGATGAACGGTTGTCGAAACAAATCTATAATAAGCCGCCGTCGGGCCTGTGGTTTCTTCACGCTTCCATCTAGCCATTGCCTTCAAAGCAAACAAATCCTCTTTAGCCAATCCCTTAGTTGATGCGCAAGAAGTCCCTCGTCATCAACATGGGTCCCAAAAAGCAGTCTGCAGCTGAGAAGAAGAAAGCGAAGATCACCGCTGGCGGGAGGCCGCACCATCCGTGCCCACCCACTGATGTGCTGGCCTGGAAACAACCGGACACCACAGAGGCGGAGTTGGCTTACTTAGCGCAACAAGGATTGCTCTGGTCACAACCACTGGATGGATGGAGGGTACCGATTGATCACCGCGCGTCAGCCCCTAACACGACGGAGATCGTGATGTTTAAGTCCTTCGTGGAGCGGGGATTGGGGCTCCCAGCATCTCACTTCCTGCGGGGGTTGCTCCACTACTATGGTTTGACTCTCAACCATATTACTCCCAATGTCTTCTTCCACATTGCTATCTTTGCTCATCTTTGTGAGGCTTTTCTGGGAATCTGCCCCTCTTTTACTCTTTTCCGTCACTTTTTCTGGGTAAAATGCCAACCCACTTATGCGTGTGTAGAGGTAGTCGGAGGGGCTAGCATCCAGCTTAGGTTGGAGGTAGCTAGTCAGTTTATTACTGTAGAGTTATCAGAGTTTGTCCGAGACTGGGCTGCCGGGTGGTTTTACATAGCCAACCCCCCGCCAGCTCTCCGTCGTCACGATGGGTGGCCGCCTCAGAAGTGCCATGAGTGGAAAGACAGGATCACTGTCGAAGAGCTAGAGACTGTCAGACCTCTCATTGACATGATAGATGGGTTGAAGATCACTGGATTGAACGGGTACACTGTCGTCCAAGATTTTATCGCGCGCCGAATCCACCCGCTCCAACAACGAGCCAATTTTGACTTTGAATACCTGGGCGTGAAGGATCCGAGTCGTCATGATGCCGAGCAACTGTCAAATGATGAAATTCTTAGAAGGATGAACCGGCTGTTGAAGAGCCGTGAACATCTTGTTCCGATGATGGCAACGTTCTCCGCCATTAACCCTCCTCCAGAGGTAAGTAGTTGGGTTGTCTTGTCTTTCAGATTCTTGGTAGATATCCTTCTGACTTGACTTGAATATCTTCTTCTTTATAGGACCAAGGGAGGAGTAACAATGACTGTCCATCCTTGCCCCCGGCGACTCAGGAAGGCGGAGGCATAGCTCTTGGAGGTCCCATCCGAAGTGAGGACCTTCGAAAAGAGTCAAGCTCTCCCGGTGACTTTGACTGGCTTGACTCAGATTCAACTGACTCTGATGTCGTGCTCATAGATCCGGAAGCCAAGAGTAGCCGGAAGAGGTCTCCGACTCCACTTCAAGAAGCCGGGGAGCCTGTCCCAAAGAAGGCTCGCACTGGTAATCGCCGTGCTTGTCAAAAAATACTTTTGTCAACAGAATTGGCTGAAAAGCACTATAATACGGGTGCTCCTGGTAAGGGGAAACCCGAGTACTTTGTAGTCTTTCTGAGTTTGGATTTTTAATAAACCCTTGTCTTATATCTTTGCTTGGTCCAGATGTTGAAACTTCCCAGGGAACTTCAAGTGGTGTGGTTCCTGAAGAAACTCCGGCTCCAGACCCGCAACCGAAAAAGCCACTCTTGAAGCTGCCGCGGGCATTGAGGCTCGTGAAGTAAGGCACAAAACTTTCTTTGGAATTCCCGCTATTTCTGGTACTAGCATGGATACTTGTTTGCTGTAGGAAAACGAAGCTGACCGCAGCACCCTCAAGCGCTGTCCCTGAGACTCGGATGGTGGAGGAGTCGGAGACGCAGGATAAAGATGAATCCAGCGCCCTCCCAATCTTTAGCCAGGTAGATCCTCTGCCCGACTCCTCTCTGTCTGGTACTCAAGTGGACGTAGCACCTGAAGCAGACGTTCTTCCTTTTCCTCAGGTTGGTGTACCATACTCAATCTTCTGTTCTCCTGCTCAATTGGAGTTTGACCGAGTGATGAATGATTGGTTTTTTCACACTCGATAGCCAGACGAGCCGACTCTGGAGATGGTCTTGGCCGAGGTCAATGCTGAGGCTTCAACCCGTCCGCAGGGAGAGTCTGATAGTGCCCCCGAGTCCTCGCGCCAAGGAGCGACACTTGACATCGTGGGATACAATCAGGATCTCACCCGGCTGAAGGAGTTGAGCGAACGAGTGATGGCACCTGCCGTGGCACTTTGTGAATTTATTGAGGTAATTCCTTTGAAGTCCTCTCCATATGTCGTAGCCTCATCTGAGTATTAATATTGTTGACTCTGTACAGGGTTTTGATGTAAAAGTCACTGAGCAGATTACTCGGATTTGCCAAGAGATATCTCATGAGAATCAGCAGCTCAAAGACTACATCGCCCAAGACCAGATTAGCCAAAAGGTGGCCACTCAACTTCTGCACAACCGCATCAACGAGTTGCAAAACAATCTCAAAGTTGTTGCTGCTGAGCGTGATGCAGCCAACAACTGGGAGATTGCGCTACTTGGCAAGGATGCTGTCTCAGAGCAGAAGTTGAAGGAGCTTAAGAAGTCTTCCAAGAAGTAGTTGGCTGGTAAGTTAAGAATACTGTCCCGAGTCCTTATTGCTTTTGCAGACTGATGAGACTTGTCTGACTGATGTATCTTCAGATGCAAGCACGCTGGCTTCCGGGTGGCAAAATGCTTTCAACCGGAAGGAGGCGGAGCTCGAGGAGGTATATGCTAATGCGCAAAGTACACTACAAGAGGCCAAATTGATGCGTGAGGGTGCTGACCGGGACCTCCTGCAGGCTTTGAAATCGACAAAGGAGTTGCGGGAGGCTCTGGAGGTGGTTCAAGCGCAACTGAAGGAGTCTCAGGGGTCTCTGAAGACTTCACAAGCTTCTTTGAAGGCGCTGGAGCTTGCTGTTGAGCCCGTCCTTGATATGATCCCGCGCCCTGAAGGAGCCATCGAGTCCCTGATTGATCGAGCCAAGGCTGCACCCGGGCGGCTGACTCAGTACATCAAGGACATGACGACTTCAGTGGTGCAGGGTCTGTTGGCGACACTGCGGCTGCATATGTCGTCCTTCGACTTGTCGTCCGTCATGACGCTCCCTGAAGGCAAAGGTGATGAGGATCTTGTGGCGATGCAGGAGGAGGTCAAGGCCATGGCGGAGGAGTACTCGCAGATTCTTGATCTTGTAGAGTAGTATGCCCTCCTTGGTCCTTTGGCCGTGATTTGTATCCCCTATAAACAATTATTATTAAGTGAAAAGAATCAAAGTATTAGTTACTTTTGATACTTGTGACTTTCGTTTATGGTCAACTCGGCATTGCAAGGATGGTCTTGTCAATGGGTCGTTTTGTCTGGTGTGGATGTGTGACCAGACGTCTTATTAGACGGGTCTATCCGGGTGCTCTCTAGCATTGTGTTTGGGTCGGATGACTTTGTTTCTCTTATAGTCTTTATCGATCTTATAGAGAACTTAGTATACCCGAGTACTACTCTTAGTACCCTTGTTCAAGGGATAATTTTGATCAAGCACCTCTGAAGGACCGGAACAATGGTTCCTATGGGTGAATCATATCCTCTTGGTAGTCGCAGCTTGAGCGCGAAAGTGTGTCGGACCTCTGTCCAGTCAATATGTAACAGGGTGAGTACTACTCCCCTTGTTATACCTTATAGGAACTAGTACCTACTTTGTAGATACCATATTCGCTATAAGCTGATAGCCGGGTATTAAACCGTACTATCATTTGAGTTGTATTGAGCTCGGAGCTCGTAACTCGAGTATGGTTGCCACTGGACCAACCATCCGGGTAATATTATATATTAGTCGGTGGGATACAATAGCTAAAGCTTATTGTATGATTGAAAGGCTTTATCCGACTGAGTAGTTGTGATAAAGTGCAATAAAAGGATAATTGACAAAGTTCTTGTTTCCGATGAATCCAAACTTTATTAATATCTGGGAAATAACTACATTTGCCCTGAGTAGAGTTTGTACCATAGTCCCTAGGTGTGGAATTTCTTCAGATGCTCAATATTCCATGAATTTGGCAATGGAGAACCATCCTCAGTGACTAGCTCAAATGACCCGGGTCTTGTTACTTTAGATACTATGTAGGGTCCTTCCCATGGACTCATAAGCTTGTGGCGTCCTGTGGTATTCTGAATCTTCTTCAGGACCATGTCGCCTACTTGGAAAGTACGGTGATGGACGTTCTTGTCATAGTAGCGCCTCATCCCTTGAAGGTACCTAGCTGATTGAAAGAGAGCGGCTAATCGGGCCTCCTCGAGACTGTCAACTTCTAGTCGCCTTGTATCATCAGCCTCTCCTTCGTTGTACTGCTCTGTTCGTGGGGAATTCCAGATTAAGTCTGCCGGGAGAATTGCTTTGGTGCCATAGACCAGGAAGAAAGAAGTTTGGCCTATTGCCCGACTTCGCTGTGTCCATAGCCCCCAGACTACCTTAGGCAGCTCTTCGACCCACTTCCCGCCATGGTCTTTCAGAAGGTCAAATAGCCTTGGCTTGAGTCCGGCAAGAATGAGGGTGTTTGCTCGTTCAACTTGGCCATTTGATTGTGGATGCGCCACTAATGCATAGTCTATCTTAATTCCACAATCGCTAGCCCATGACTTGAATTCAATAGCCGTGAAAGGAGACCCAAGATCAGTGATAATTCTGTGTGGCATCCAAAAGCGATGGAAAATGCTCTGCATGAATTGTACTGACTTTGATGCATTGAACTTGACTAGCGGCATGTACTCAATCCACTTGGTGAACTTGTCAATTGCAACGTAGACATACTCGAAGCCGCCTGGAGCACGCTTAAGAGGACCCACCATGTCGAGTCCCCAACATGAGAAAGGCCATGATGGGGGAATACAGAACAACTCATGTGCGGGTACATGCTGCTGTTTGATGAAGAACTGGCATGATTGACAGCGGCGGACTAAGTCTTCTGCATCTTTCAAGGCTGAGGGCCAATAGTACTCTGATCTGAAGATCTTTCCGACTAATGTCCTTGATGCTGCATGATTGCCACAACACCCCGAGTGAACCTCATTCAGGATTTCTTTGCCTTCTTCTGGTGAGATGCACTTGAGGAGGACTCCTGATGAGGCACCACGTCGATATAGCCTGTCTCCAACTAGAACATAATTTTTGCTACGTCTGGTGACCTGCTCTGCAGCAGTTTTATCACTGGGCAGTTTATGCTCTTTGAAGTAGTCGGTTAAAACTTGTGTCCAGTCGGGTGCTATGGTTAGAATCTGAGCGGAGGGTGCGGGGTCGACCTCATCCTTCTCTTGGATTGAAGGCTTGGATAGCTCATGTACGAAGGTACCGCTGGGAACCAGAGCTCTGTCGGATCCCAATTTTGCTAAGATGTCTGCTGCCATATTAAGATCCCGGGTAATATGAATGAGTTCTAACCTTGAGAAGTGAAGGACCGAAAAAGCTAAAGCAAGGCGACCAGAGGGGGGGGGGGGTGAATGGGAGCCTAAAAATTTCTTTCGAAATTCTGGCCTCTATCCCAACAAAATCAACCCCAAAAGCTTTAGACTCAAACGTGATGCCCACGACCCTCGGAAAGAGGGTGGATGATCCCTAGCATCACAGCGAGGCACCACACAAGAGAGCAAACCAAAACTCTCAAAACTCCGAGCCAAGTTCGTGCCTAAAAGACCCACTCCCAAACGTAGATGGAAGGCTACGTTGGGATTCCTCCAAATACCGATGCTAACGCGTAGCAAAGATATGTAGAGGGGTTCCTAGGTGAACTCTAGGAGCAAACGAGAAGTCCGGAAGCGAAGCAGAAAAGCCGAGAGAGCAAATGCACTAAACCGGAACCTACAGCCGATTCCTGGACTGTCCGGGCTGCTGGTGCCGGAGTGTCCGCGCCAGGGGCGGACTGTCCGCAAAGCCCTGGTGGACTGTCCGCCGGCCAAGTAGTAAAAACAGCAACCCTGCTGCAAAGTCCCTGCGCGACTCGCGGACTGTCCACGCCTGTCACTGGCGGACTGTCTGCCGGTCACCCAAGGGGAAAAGCACCGAGGCAAATAGCCACTGCTCCGGCTGGAACCCCGACTCACGGACTGTCCGTGACTGGGGGGGAGGACTGTCCGCCACTGCCCAGAACGCCCAAAAACGCCACGAGACAAAACCTAAATTGATTGGATCCTTACCAAATCGAATGGGGCTGCAACCAAACTTCTCCCAAGTGTTCTTCTAGGTGTTGGGAAGCTAATCCTAGGATATCATCGCTCCAAACCAACTAATCCATGAGAAATCCGAAGAACACTAGAAAAGGGGAAGAAACGAAGAACAAACGCGATTTCGACCCGATCTATGTGCTCGTGAGGTTAGAAGGGAAATCCTCCGGTGGAAAGAAGGAGCTCATGGCAACAAACAATCTGATTCAAATGGAATCACAAATTGTTGCTCGGAGAGGGAGAACGAGGCAAATCTCCGAGAAGGGAAAAACAAAAACGCGAAGAACAAAAACGCGATTCGATCCAAATTGCAGCCAACAAAGAGGAGGGGCGAAATTGATCCTTGGATTGCTACTAGATGATGAATTGTGTAGCACTCTGTGTCGGGTTACAAGCCACTCCTCGTAGTACAAAACGCGGATGGCGAAAAGCTCAAGAACAAGAGCCGGTCTCTCCTCTAGCCCTAGCCTCCTCTCACCTAAACAAAATGAGAGTGACACCTCCAAGGATAGCTGTCAACACAGCCCCTTCATCTATATATAGGCGCACGTCCGAATGACACAAATGCCCTAACATGAAGTACTAACCCAAATACCCCCTAGGGGTAAAACCGTCCAGACTTGACAGTTTCCATCTGACGGCCATGCGCCTTCTCATCCTTCGCTTCGCCTCAACGCAAGCTCCAGGATGCCGCCACGTGTCGCCACCGTCGACCACCGCGCCTTCTCGTGGATAGCTTCGCCGCCGCGCCAGCCTCTCCACGCCGCCACGCGTCGACCGTCCTTTTGGACCTTCCCCCGGTTTTGAGGCCCAAACCGGGAAACCTGCCAGCCCAGGTTTTGAGGCCCAAACCTGAAAACCGTCCACCCCGAGTTTTGAGGCCCAAACTCGGAAACCGGACAGCCCAGGTTTTGAGGCCCAAACCTGGAAACCGTCGATGGTAGCTTTTTGAGGCTCAGCTACCGAACCCGCGCCGTAGACGGGATGTGGTTCGCACACCCCGACCACCGGCACCGATGCCGATGCATGTCCAGCCTCCACGCTGGGCACAACGCCTTCGCATTCCTTCTTGACTCGGCCGATGGCACTTGCGCCGCACGCAAGCCCGTGTCCGACCTCCCGCCAAGTGCCACGACGCCATCATCTTCCTCCCGACTCGGCCAATGCATCGCACATCCCCATGTGCTCTCGCTCACTGATGCCACATGCCAGCTACCACAGCTGGTCCTCTGGCCCTCTGGTCCGTCAGTCCAAGCCTCACGTCCGCCCTTCACCGCTCTGGGTACATCGGCATGGCACGTCCGCCGCACGGCACGCCCATCCTTCACCGCTCCCAGTCCGTCGGCACGACAAGTCTCTACTTGACCTTCACCTCGCCATCGACCACTGTATCTGAGCTCAACACCTGCACATCAACACAGCCAAGAGACACATGTTGCACACGCACACCAACACATGAACACCACAACTCAACGCCACCGGTTAGTCATAAACAATAAGCGCATAGCTAGATATAGACTCAATCGGGTAAAAGCCTCAACCCTTCCTCACAAAGTCAATCATTCATCATATATGTTCTCAAGAAGTGTTTTTCTAGCTTGCGGACTTTAGCGCAATAGGCGTTCATTGTTTCCTTGGTGCAATCCCAATCCTTGTTCACTTGGTGAATTACCACAGAAGAATCACCATAGACTAGGAGTCGCTTGATGCCCAATGTGACTGCTAGCTTGAGTCCGTGTAGTAGCGCTTCATATTCTGCTTCATTGTTGGTAGCGGGCCACATTATCTGCATAACGTACTTGAGTTTCTCTCTAGCAGGTGATACGAGTAGCACTCCGGCACCTTCTCCACTAAGTTTTAAGGACCCATCAAAGTACATCTTCCAATGCTCAGGAGTAGAGTTGTCTTGGGCCTGCTGTATTTCAGTCCACTCGGCGACGAAATCGGCTAGAGCCTGTGACTTGATTGCTTTCCTTGGAGTGAACTTGATGTTGAGCTCTCCTAACTCAACTGCCCACTAGGAAATTCTTCCGGTAGCATCGCGGTTGTGGAGGATTTCTCCCAATGGAAAATCCGTAACGACTGTGATCTCATGTGCTTCAAAGTAGTGTTGTAGCTTTCTTGAGGATATGAGTAGAGCGTAGAGTAATTTCTATACTTGCGGGTACCTAACTTTTGAGTCAGAGAGTACCTCGCTGATGTAGTATACTGGTTGCTGGGTATGATAGATGTGCTTGTCATCCTTGCGCTCCACTACAATTGTTGTGCTCACAACGTGTGTGGTAGCTGCAATATAAAGTATCATCGGCTCCCTAGGTTCTGGTGGCGTTAGTATAGGTGAATTGGTGAGGTATCCTTTGAGTTGTTCAAAGGCCCTGTCCGCTTCTTCCGTCCACTGAAATTTATCGCCAACCTTGAGTAATTTGAAGAAGGGTAGTCCCTTTTCTCCTAGTTGCGAGATGAATCGATTGAGCGCAGCCATACACCCGGTGAGTTTCTGAACATCCCTGACTGAAGTAGGTGGCTTTATATTGATGATGGCTGTGATCTGCTTTTGACTAGCCTCAATGCCTTGATGGCTAACAAGAAATCTGAGTAACTGTCCTGAGGGTACTCCGAATACGCACTTTGTGGGGTTGAGCCTCCATTGGTATGAGCATAGCCGGGTAAAGGTTTCCTCTAGGTCTGATATGAGGGTAGTCGGATCCTTCGTCTTTATGACCACATCGTCGACATAAGCTTCCGCGTTGCGGCCAATTTGGCCGCCCAAACAATCTTGGATAGCGCGCTGGTAAGTAGCGCCTGCATTCTTCAACCCGAAGGACATGGTTTTATAATAGTAGGCTCCGTAGGGAGTTATAAATGTTGTCTTGGGTTGGTCTTCTTCTTTGAGAGCAATCTGATGGTACCCGGAGTAGCAATCCAGAAAAGATAATAGAGCGGAGCCTGCGGTGGCATCAACTATTTGATCTATCCTTGGTAATCCAAAAGGATCCTTTGGACAGTGCTTGTTGAGGTCTGTGTAATCGACACACATGCGCCACTCTGCAGAGTTCTTCTTTTTCACTAGTACTAGATTGGCTAACCACTCAGGGTGAAGAATTTCTCTGATAAACCCAGCTGCGAGTAGTTTAGCTATCTCCTTCTTGATTGCATCTTTCTTCTCTGGTGAGAATCGTCGAAGTCTTTGCTTGATGGGTCTGGAGCCCTCTTATAGTTCCAATTTGTGCTCAGCCAAGTTCCTAGGAACTCCTGGCATATCAGCCGGTTTCCAAGCAAATATGTCTTTGTTTGCTCTGAGGAACTTAGTGAGCGCGAGTTCCTATTCTTCAGATAGGTGAGCACTGATAACCGCTGTCTTTGAGGGATCACCGGTTTCTAGGTCAATGGTTTTTGTAGAGACTTCTGCTGATGGTTGGATAGCAACCGTCTTCTTGGTTGGGACTTCTGAATCTCCAGGCTTGGTGTTATGTACCATTTGAGCGACTTCTTGTACTTCTAGGGCGAGTTGAGCTTTTTCAGCAATGTGAACAGCCTCTGTGTCGCAATCAAATGATCACTTCAAGTCGCCCCTGAAGGTTAGAATTCCTTTAGGACCTGACATCTTCAGCAGAAGGTACGGGTAGTGAGGTACTGCCATAAACTTGGCGATAGCTAGTCGTCCAAATATGGCATGGTATGATGACTCGAAGTCGGCTACCTCGAAACTGATGTAATCAGTCCAGTAATTGGTCTGAGTTCCAAAAGTGACAGGTAGTATGATCCTTCCGAGTGGTATAGCTACCTTTCTGGGTACTATGTCATAAAAGGGGGCGCTTGATGGTGTGAGCTGAGTTGCAAGGTCCAAATTCATCTTGTGTAGAGTGCTTGCAAAGATGACGTTGAGTCCTGCCCCTCCATCTACGAGTACTCTTCTCAATGTGACCCCAGCGACCGTAGGGTCCAGGACTAGCGGATAATGCCCTGCGTTTGAGACGTTGGTCCATTAGTCTGCTCGGGAGAAATTAATCGGTTGCTCAGACCAATCAAGGTATCTGGGAGTCACTGGTTCTGTGGACATGATCTCCCGTAGGGAAAGTTTCTGGAGCCGCTTGCTATCGCTGGTGGTTACTCCCCCAAATATGACATTGATGGTCCCTTTGGGGTGTTGGAAACCGCCGGCGTCCTGCTGAGGGTCTCCCGCTGCTTTCTTCCCCTTATCTTTTTTGTTTTTATTGAAATCAGAGTTCAAGCCTTGCTCTTTGAGCTGTCGACAATGCCTAGCCTGATGTCCTCCTTTCGGATGGAAAGGGCATGGTCCATCGAGTAAGTCGTCAAAGGTGGATGGCTTGTTCCCCTTCTTCTAAGGCTCCATGGCTGCAACAGTATTGTTCCCTATTCTCTTGCGGGTGTTTTGCTGAGCAGCCTGATTGCCTCTCTGATTGGTTCCTCGATCACCCTGCGTGTTCCTCTCGGGAAAGCGTTCCTGAGTGCGTTCTTCTGTCGCCATCATGGAATTTACTGCCCGATGAAACTCGTCAGCGGTGGTCGGGTCATACTTGATGAAGTCTTTGTAATTGTACCTTTCACAAATTCCATTGCCAAAAAGGTCAATTACTTCTCTGTCTGTTATGTCAGAGACTGTGGAGCGAATTTCTGAGAAGCGTCTGTAATACTCCCGCATTGTCTCATTTTTCTTCTGCTTGCATGTCCTGAGCTTAGTCCGGGGATCTGATCTGTCGGGGACACCCGCAAACTTCTCTATGAAGATACGATGGAGTTGTTCCTAGGAGTCAATGGACTCGGGCTTAAGCCTGTCAAACCATGCAAGTGGCATTGTTTCTAGAGCCATTGGGAGAAAAAGTGCTTTGACGTCATTGCTTCCTCCTGCTAATTCAACTGCATGAGCGTACAGCCTGAGCCACCATTTAGGTTCTGTCTTCCCATCGTACTTTGAGTAGTTCCCAGGTTTGAATTTTCATGGAAACGGGACTACTCGGGGCCTTTGGGAAAAGCAAGGGAAGCGATCAACTGCGTCTGATGCTGCGATGTTGACTCCTCGGAAAGATGATTCAGCTCCTCCTTCAGCCTGATCGGGTACTCGGTTGCCCAAGCGACTCCTTGCTGGAGCACGACCGAGCCGCTCATGAACAGGTCGCCTCTGGCTTGGATGGGATGATGCTTGTTCGTCGGCCAAAGACTCCAGATTTCGCCCCTTGAGCTGTAGCGCGGTAGACTGAAGCATGACCAGCCGTCGCTCTTCTTCAGGGGTGCGATTGTCCTTAGCTCCCATCTCTGTAGCTAGGGCGATGATGTTTTGGTAAGGTGTCTGGTAGACTTTGTGACCAACAACCCTCATGAACTCGGGTTCAAGGTTGTGGGAGCAATCGGCTCGTCGTCGATTGTGATCATTCTGGGATTGGTTTTCCTGATCAAGCTGGGTGCGAGCTTGATGCTCTGCTTCCTCTTCCAGATGCCTTCGGCTATTATATTCTTCAAGACGTATTTGGTAACGTTACATAGCTTCTTTTCAATGATTTGCTCGCCTCCTGCGGGCTTCTTTGGCCGGATTCTTCCTAACTCTCTCAGCCTTCATAAACTCAGTTTCTCCGGGTCCTTCTGGATCGTTATTGGATATCATACTCAGGGTTTCGTCATCTCGGAGGACATCTGGAGGAGTTGGAGGTCGTAGAGATGACTAATGTCCTGCCATGAAGACCTCCCGAGTGTAACCCTGGTTTGTTGATCCCGGTGTCACCGATTCCAATGTAGAGGCACTGGAGTTGAGCTCTGTTGAGGTGTCGTGTTCCTCAAAGGGGAGCTGATGTCCGTGTTGGTACGGGAGAATCTGGTCAATTGTGCCAACCAATCTAGCCGGAGCTGGTTGTATTGGCCAATGGACGATATTGCCTTCCTCGGTTGAGCTGAAAATGAGTCCGTGTTCGGCTCCGGCCAAGGGGATCTGTTGACACTCCTTGAACTTCGCACCAATTAAGTCTTGGAAGTTTTCAGCCGAGTTCCGCAGTCCAAAAGTAGTGCCATGTCTGGTGTCTGAGTCCTTTTCGGTCTCAGAGTTCGAGGCCGAGTAGGAGTCGGAAGCTTCGGCTTGACCCTCAGAATCTTGCGGATCTCGGATTGCAAGGTTTGCTAGGTTCCGGGTGAGATGATCCACCTTTGGCATGGCTTGCGCTTCTGATTCGTTGTGAAGTTGTCGATGTAGCTTCCCTTGATCATCCGTGATGCAAGTCCATGAGCAAAAAACGAAAATTGATCCTGCTGAGAACATATTGACGTGGTTCGTCGAGCTCTTAGTCGTCGAATCGTCGAGGTCCCCTACCTGGCACGCCAGCTGTCGGTGTTTGTTAATCGGCAACTCGTCTTGAGGGTTCTTGGACGATTTGTTCGGTGGGGATCGACGTTCGTAGAACCCGGCGAGTACACAGGGGCAGCGATTTATACTCATTCAGGCCACTAAATAGCGTAATACCTTACGTCCAGTGCGGCGTGTGCCTTGTGTTATGATTCAAGATTCAATGATAGGAGTTGACGCCTGCCTCCCCTTATATATCCGGGTGAAGCACGGAGTGGACCGAGTCCTAGTCGGTTACATCAGAGGAGTCCTATTCTAATTACAAGACTTCCTTTAAGAACTCGACTAAGTTACAACGAGAGTCCTAATCCAAGTACACTTCATCTCAAGTCTTCAGATCTCCCGTGTCGTCCGGGATTAGTCAGAGTGATCATCTTCTAATGATATCTCTGACATCCTGGTCCGTCACCGACCACCATGGTCGGTAGTACCGACCAGTCAAAAACCGTTGCACAGATCTGAATCTGACCTAAGGTCAACTACCGGTCTCAGGTCGGTACCACCAAAGGGTCGGTAGTACTAGCTCTATGGCGGTACTACCGCCAGGCCAAATCGCCCGCAAACAGAGAGCTCCGCAGAATGAGACTTGGTCCCTTGGTTACTACCGACCAGGGTCGGTACCACCGAGAGTCGGTAATACTGACTCTATGGTGGTACTACCGCCAAGTGAAAAATCGAACCAACACAGAGAGCCCCGCAAAACTGCCTTACTACCGGCTTGGGTCAGTACCACCGAGGGTTGGTAGTACCGACCTTATGGCAGTACTACCGCCAAGCCATTTTGAGCACGAACAGAGAGGTCTGCATAAACGAACTTTCTACCGACCAGGGTCGGTACCACCGAGGGTCGGTAGTACCGACCTTTTGGCGGTACTACCGCCAAGTCATTTTCGAGCTTACAAAGAGAGGTTGCAAAAACTGACTTGCTACCGGCCGAGGTCGGTACCACTAAGGGTCGGTAGTACCGGCCTTATGGCGGTACTACTGCTAAGCCATTTTTGAGTCTACATAGAGAGGATGTTAGAATGGTCTGGGTGGGTGGTATTACCGACAAGATGGCGGTACTACTGCCAGTTCAAAATGAACTCTACCCAGAGAGCATTGCGCAGACCAGCCATTGTCAGTACTACCGACCACCCATGGTCGGTACTACTGACCACATAGAAAAACCTCTATGTGTTTGTGTTCGTGCGGTGTCTCTCAAGCAAACTTTAGTTAGTCGATTTGAGCACTTTTCTCCACGTCTAGCCAACCTAATTTGTGACCCTCTTGATAGTCCGACTTACCTATAACTCAAGTTTAAAATCAAATTTTAAACCACCAATTGAGCTAGGTATCTTTATGTCCAAATGTATCCAACGTGCTTTGTTCACGAGATTACAACATTTCAAATCTTTGTAAGGACTAACACCTGCATACATGCTTTTATAAATCCGTTAATCCCTAATTTGATTATCATTAATTAGCCAAAACCCACATTGGGGGCGAATGCACTTTCAGTAGCACACCATATGTCCGTTTTGATCATCTCGATGAGCCATTCACAATGGTGTGCTCTGTTTCATCACTTGATATAATTTTATATAGTGAAATATTGATAACCCTGCAAAACAAGTGAGAACAACACAACTCGTGGAACTTGTTAGAATCAAACCCTACAACTATGCTTTATGGTTTATTTCATATCATTCTATGCATTAGTTGATGGTATAATATTGACTGTAAGGACCGTCAACAATGTCATTCTTCCTCGAAACTGAGATTGTTGACAAAGTTTTGAGTATATTATTTTAGTAATATTCCACCGTCAACAAGAATCTCCCGAGCTTAACATTTGCTCATCTCGAGCAAATAATCAAACTTGGCCTCGGTGGATCAGGAGTTGCTACCATGCTTCACATTTCAAGATTACCATGTACACAACAAAGTACTTCTATTTTGAATGGAAAAATTAGCAATGTTGAAAACTTACCCTTATTACCTTAGTCCTTCATGGGGCATATATCCTTTTCCTTTGTCTTAGGTGGTTGAGAGATAGAACAACTTCTGACTTGAGCACCATTTTTCTTGCTTCACACAAGTTTTCACATCAGAGGTTTTGCAATGTTTTTCAAACAAAGCTTAGTGTTCCTCATATGGTTCTCTCATGTCACTCATATGACGTATGATTCCTCAGCAAGGCATATGTGTAAAGTTGCCTTCTTTTTCATCCTACTTCTAGCAAGGCCTATGTGGAGCTTGGTAGGGGTAAAAGATGTAGCACACTCACCTTGCATATGTTGTGAAGTCAAAGCTTGGATCCAAGGAGAGAAGTGTCATACTCTTAGATCAAGGTGTGCATGTGTGTGGAACATGGTATGTGTGACACATTATACTCCCTTACTTGATATGATCTCTCTCTATCACTTATTTTTTAGACATGGCTATCATTATTAATGAGATCTAACATGCTCATTTTTTCAACACTCTGGACCTTCAGATGTCCATATTTTTCTTTTTCTTTATCTCATACTTTTGCATAACTCATGTCTCTTCTACTAAACCAACTAGAGAGATCACTCTTTTAGAACATGGAGTATTTAATTGGTGAAAATAAAGACATGTTTTCACACACTTCTAGTGTAGAAGTGGTGTGTATATGTGGAGTGTACGTGATCTTGATCTTGGGAGCATGACAAGTCTCTCAACAAAGGTCAACAAGACTTGACAAGACTCAACACAAAGCAAGTTGCTTTTATAAAAGGGCTTATGTCATGAAAGGGTATATATGGCTATGGTAGGAATTTATCACCATTGAAGAACATAAAGGTTTTTCATCATTTTGAAGATAAAATTTCGATAATTACCGAACGCATTAGATGCTAGTATTGTAGCGTTCGATGCACTACAGATTGATGTTTTTAGCCTCCAATGGCTAGTTTCGAGTTGGGGCCTATAAATACCACCCCTAACCGGCCAAATGAGGTTTGGAGTGAGGAATCATACCAATTGTGTTGCTACACCATCTTAGTGCTCTGCACATGCATAGTTCTTAGTGATACACATGGTGATTTGTGTAATTGCTTTGCAAAGTTCTTAGGCTAGTTTGACCACCACTCAAGAACTTGCTCTAGGTTTAGATCTAGTGTTTAGTGAACTTTGCATACCTCTTACTACTCGGTGCTTATGCGCACCATTGTTGTACATCGGAGGGGCTTGTAGCCTTGTGAGACCAAACCAACCACATTTGTGGTGTGGCCACCACCATGTACAGAGCGAACATGGGTCGCACCATTTCTGTCATAAGCTTGATAGTGAAGACGACCAAGAGCATCTGAGAGAGGCTTGCTACAAGGCACATCGGAGACCCACTTATGTGTGGGGAAGGCCCGAGGCTATCCACGGAGTTACCTAGCCGGGAGCTTGGCCCTTGCGAGGGGTTACAACGAGGACTAGGGTGAAGCTTGTGTGCTTCTCGATACATCAGTAAAAATACTAGAGTCATTGACAAGAGTTTGCATCTCTACCTTGCTCTTTAGCTTCCGCTTTTACATTGCTACCTTGGTTGTGTGCTTTACTTTTCCTAGCTTAGTTGATAGTCTAGTTGATAAGATTGGAACCTAGGTTGCCTAACTCTTTTGCGGTAGAGATAACAACACACCTAGCAAAACCATAGTTGCACATTTAGATAGATTAATTTCTTGCATAGGTTTTGGCTAGGTGGAAATTAGAGGCCATAGTTTAGAGTAAATTTTTAAGTTGCCTAATTCACCCCTCGTCTTAGGCGTCATAGTCCCTACATACCACAAATTTTCCCTAGGATTAAGCGTCGCTTAGGAACCTATGTCGGGATCATCCTGTTGCGAACACAAGGTTGATATGTGCCCTTGTGGTTCCTTTCCTGAGTGATGAGCGATTGCTCAATAGACAACATGTGTCTCTTGGCTGTGTTGATGTGCAGGTGTGGAGCTCGGAGATAGTGGTCGATGGCGAGGTGAAGGTCAAGTAGAGATGTGTCATGCCGACGAACCGAGAGCGGTGAAGGCTTAGACCGATGGACTGGGAGGCTAGAGGACCAGTTGTGGTAGCTGGCACGTGGCTTCGGCGAGCAAGAGCACATGAGGATGTGCGATGCATCGACCAAGGCGGGAGGAAGACGATGGCGTCGTGACACTTGGCGGGAGGCCGAGAAGGAAGGCGAAGGCGTTATGCCCGGCATGGAGGCTGGACATGCATTGGCATCGGTGCCGTTGATCAGTGTGTGCGAACCACAACCCATCTACGACGCGGGTTTGGTAGTTGAGCCTCTAAAAACTACCCTCGACGGTTTCTGAGTTTGGGCCTCAAAACTAGGGGTGGCGGGTTTCCGAGTTTGGGCCTCAAATCTCGGTGTGGACGGTTTCCAGGTTTGGGCCTCAAAACCTGGGCTCGCAGGTTTCTGAGTTTGGCCCACAAAACTCAGCCTGAGGACTGGTTTCCCGGTTTCAGCCTCAAAACCGGGGGAGGTCCAAAAAGGACGGTCGACGCGTGGCGGCGCCGAGAGGCTTGCGTTGCGGCGAAGCTATCAGCGAGGAAGGCGCGACAGTCGACAGGACGACACGTGGCAGCATCCTGAGGCTTGCCTCAAGGCGAAGCTAAGGATGAGAAAGGCGCATGGCCGTCGGATCAAGACTCAACAGAGTTGGACCAGGATATCCCTAGGGTTGGCCTGTTCGCTCTTTGTATCTAGGGGTAGAAGGGGAATAAGTGTATTAGGCTATAAGTAGAGAGGCAGCCCCTCCTCTCATTCTATCCTTGCACCTTCTATTCTCTAGCCTCCGCTTAGGTTCCAATCATACCTTGCTGCCTATGCTCCGCAGAGTGAACTACAATACCTCTGTGTACTGAAGATTTTGAGGAAATGAGGTTGTATTCTCGTTGTTGTCTCGTGGGTTCGAGACACGGCTGAAATTGGAATACATTCGCGTTTTGCTCTTGTGTTCTTCGCATTTTGGTTTTCACCCTCTCGGAGATTTGCCTCGTTCTCCCTCTCCAAGAGATGATTTGTGATTCCGTTTGAATCAGATTGTTCTACGTCGTGAGTTCCTTCTTAACACCGAAGGATTTGTCCTCTAACCTCACGAGCACGCAGATCGGGTTGAAATCGCGTTCGTTCTTCGTTCTTCCCCCTTTTCTAGTGTTCTTCGGATTTCTCACGATTGACTTGGTTTGGTGTGATGATTTCTTAGGATTAGCACCCAATACGTAGGAGAACACTTGGGAGAATTTTGATCGAACCCCCTTTTGATCTGGTGAAGGTTGAATCGATTTTGTGTTTGAGTCGTGCCGTTTTTGCCTTCTCTGGGCGTTGGCGGACAGTCCGCCACCCCATGCGCGGACAGTCCGCGCATCGGGTTTTGTCTAGGCAGAATCATTTTGCTCGACACTATTCTCGGTCGTTTTACTGGCGGACAGTCCAGGACCTGGTCGCAGAAAGTCCGAGACCTGGTCGCGGATAGTCCGAGATGATCCAGAACTGTTCCTGATGAGTTCTGTTTTGCGACTTTTGCCGGCGGATAGTCCGAACCCTCAGTGGCGGACGGTCCGGCCTTATCCGGACAGTCCGGGAGCCTGACGGCGGACTGTCTGGGATCCTACTATTTGTGCAGTTTTGTTCCGCGGCTTTGACACTTGGTTTTTGAGATTCTCCGGTAGTTCCGTTGTACCTCTAGGACATCTCCTAAGGTATCCACCTACTCGTAGGTTGTGAACTCACCAGTTGATTGAGTCTTCGCTTTTGGGGTGATTTTCTAGGACAAGGGCCATCCATTTCACGAGTTGAAATTTGAGGCTCCCATTCACCCCCCTTTGGTTGCCAATTCGGTCGTTCACCTGTGTCTGTACCGATCACCAGGAAGGTCACCTATGTTGTTCCCTCTTCATCCAGATTGCATGGCGACAAGAGAAGATGGGAATAAGGGGAGTGGGGACTCTATCCCTATTCCTAATGTGACTATCTTCTGCGATGACTCAACCTGATGGAGGAAGAAGCTATGATAGATTTCAGTGATGAAGGACCAAGAACGCAATATCAAGGTGACCAGAGGGGGGGGGGGTGAATGGGAGCCTCAAAAATTTCTTCTCGGAAACTTAGGCCTCTGTCCCAAAATTTGACCCCAAATGCTTCTCGAGGGGTGTCTCGTTCGCTCGATAAATCTCCGTAATCGAGGGGTACCTGAGGAGTACTCGAGGGGTGCCTCGTTCGCTCGGGAAATCTACGTAATCTAGGGGTACCTAAGGAGTGCTCGAGAGGTACCTCGTTCGCTCGGGAAATCTCCGTAATTGAGGGGTACCTGAGGAGTGCTCGAGAGGTACTTCGTTCGTTCGGGAAATCTCTGTAATCAAGGGGTACCTGAGGAGTGCTCGAGAAGTACCTCGTTCGCTCGAGAAATCTCCATAATCGAGGGATACTTGAGGAGTGCTCGAGGGGTGCCTCTCGAGGGGTGTCTGAAAAGTACTCGAGGGGTGCTTGAAAATTGCTTGAGGGGTGCTTGAGAAGTGCTCGAGGGGTGCCTCTCGAGGGATGCCTAGAAAGGATCGATTCTGTCTCGAGAAGGAACTCCTCGAGGGTGATGCAGACTGAGCCGCCGAGGCCCGTTCGTGGACCGGCCTCGAGTTTGATTGTACCAATGAGGGCGAGAAAATTCGCCTCCTCTCCAAATCCTTCCAAATCCAAACCAAATAGAAATCACTCGTTCCCGAACTTGGAGAAGATGATCACTAGGTAGTTGAAAGACTAACCCTAGAAAATCATCCGCTTAAACAAACTCAAACTCCGGGAAACCGAAGAGATTGGAGCAAGAACGAAAAGTCAGCAATAAACTTGAATCGCTCCGATCTGTGAGTTCATGAGGAATTAAAGAAATTCCTTCGGTAGAAAGAAGACTCTCACGAAGCTACACAAGATGGTTCAACCGGATTCACAAATCATCCCTCGAACCAACAGACTTCATGAAGAGCAAAAGAGTGGAAAATGTGAAACGTGAAGAACAAAATCGCAAGACAAGAGGAGCACAAATTTGATCCTTGGATTCAGCAAGATGAAGGATTGTATTAGCACTCGGTGTCGGGTTACAAGCCACTCCTAGCAACACAAAGCTTGGATGGCAAAAAGCTCAAGAACAAGAGCCCTCTCTCCTCTAACCCTATCCTCCCCTCACTAAGACAAAATAAGAATGGAAACACCTCCAAGGATTGCTATCCAACAAAGCCCCTTCACATATGTATAGGCGCACGTCCGAAGACAAAAATGCCCTCACATGAAGTACTCAGCCCAAATACCCCCTAAGGGTAAAACCGTCCAAATCTGGCAGTTTTCATCCGATGGCCACATGCCTTCTCATCCTTCGCTTCGCCTCGATGCAAGATCTAGGATGCCACCACGTATTGTCCCGTCAACCACCACGCCTTCTCACCGATAGCTTTGCCGTGACGCAAGCCTCTCGGTGCTGCCACGCGTCGACTGTTCTGCATAGGAATCTCCGCCGGGTTTTGAGGCCCAAACCGGTAAACCCGCCAGCCCAGGTTTTGAGGGCCAAACCTGGAAACCGTCCACCCTGAGTATTGAGGCCCAAACTCGGAAACCATCGCTGGTAGCTTTCTGAGGCTCCACTACCGAACCCGCGTCGTAGACGGAGTGTGGTTCTCGCACGCCGACCATCGGCACCGATGCCGATGCTTGTCCTGCCACCACGTCGGGCACAACACCTTCACATTCCTTCTTGACTTGGCCGACGACACTTGCACCGCACGCAAGCCCGTGTCCGGCCTCCCGCCAAGTGCCACGACGCCATCATCTTCCTCCCGAATCAGCCGATGCCATTGCACATCCCCATTGTTGATGCTCCTTAAACACCTGTTTTACCATCAACATTTTACCCTAAAGTTCACCAAAAAGGCATGAAATGTAGTCAAATAGGTTTCAAACTAACCAAATTCCACATGTCCATAGATTTTTATTTGAATGCAGGATTTGGACCAAATTTGGAGAATGGACCCACCAGGAGATGAGCCCACTCAGCAGGGCCCAAATGGGCCTAAGTGGGGTGGCGCCCGCCACATGGAGAGGCCCAACTTCCCCCCTTGCCACGTCACCGATCCGTGTGACCTTCCCAAGGCCAAATCTTGGCCCTTGGTCACTAGGTCAGTGGCATCGAACGGCTCAGGAGGGAGTGGCGTGGATCAGGACCAAATGGCGGTTACTTGGACATGCAACCGACCAAACCACTGCCTCTCTAGAGCTCCTGGATGCCGTTGAAGCAAGGGCGGTGCATCCAACGGTGATGGGGGTGGCGGCCGCCACCTAGGGCTGGCACCCGCCACTAGGGCTTGCCCTAGGTCGGCTGGTTGTGCCCTATAAATACCCCCCTCACTCCACAAGGCTATAAATACCCCCCTGAGGCTTCACTTCAAAGGCACCACAACCAAGCAACACACAAGCAAGGGAAGCAAGGCTAGAGCCAGAGAGCTGATAGCTTAGGGTTTAGCCAAGCTTAGGCAAGTAGGTAGCTAGTAGAGCAAGGCATCTTTGCCCTCGCGGAAGCGCTGCTCAAGGCTTAGCTCAAGAGTAGAGGCGTGCGAGTGATCGGTCCTGGAGCTGGGAAGAGTCTTCCTTCATCTCCAGTTCAGGTTTTACTCTTGTTACTCAAGCACTTTACTATATTCTATTTCATCATTTCAAGTATTACTTTATTCTACTTATTAGTATTGAGTGGTATACTTGATTGATTGCTTGAGTGCCTAGCTATCCTACAGATCAATTCACTTAGCCATAGTAGTTAATCTCTAGTGAGCTTAGTGTTTGATCTTTGCCAATAGGTTGCTTAGTTAGTTTAGTGTTTATCTTATTAAGTCAAGTATTTGCTCTGACGTCCGCAAGGGTGTCTCTATTCAAAGCTAGGGTAGAGATAGTTAGAATATAGTTAAGCGTGGTGCTTAGTTATAGACTTACCTTCAGATACGGCTGGACCCCCGGATAGCTGTGGTAGCAAGCAGGTGGTGACAGCCCTGTGCGCCTTGAATTCCACCACGTAGTTGGCCCAGTTTAACAGTAAGGCTCGTTGTGCTAGCGTTCAACCTAAGTCAGTGGTAAAGGCTAGTACGCCTCAATACTTGATAAGATAGGAATAAAACTTTACTTAACTAGGTTGCTTTATTGACATTTGCCTGTCTTGCTTCATAGTTATCTTGCTTCGTGGTCATCTAGGAGTAGTTATTAGTTATTAGTTAGTTATCTTAGTTACCCTTAGTTATCCCATTCTATCTATCTATTTAGTTATCCACCTTACCTTACCATCCATTTCATCCTTACCTATCCACCCACATATTCTTTCTAGCCTTTCATCATCTCCTCTCTCCTTTCCCTTTTCTTATTCTTCGACTCTCATCCCCTCCTTGACTCGACTCATACACCACCCTAGCCTTGCTTTGGATCAAATAAATCGACACCTGGTACTCCCAGGGAAGTGCTACTACGATAGTTCTGTGCGCTTGCAGAATCTGCTCCTGGTAGATTGCATTCTCTCTAGTTAGCTTCTACAAGTGTCGGGACTGACAACCCCGCGTGGCATTAGTAGATAGCTACTTTAGCTACCCTATCCTAGGTGTAGTTAAGAACTACCAACACCCGTGTGCTCTTGCTCATCGAAGCCAAGTGCCAGCTACCATAGATGGTCCTCCGACCCTCCCGTTCGTCGGTCCAACCCTCATGTCCACCCTTCACCGCTCTAGGTCCATCGGCATGGCACGTCCGCCGCACGACACACCCATTCTTCACCGCTCCCGGTCCATCGGCACGTCTCTACTTGACCTTCACCTCGCCATCGACCACTGTCTCTGAGCTTCACACCTGCCCATCAACACAGCCAAGAGACACATGTTGCACACGCACAACAACACAGGTAACACACCACAACTCAACACCACTGATTAGTCATTAACATTAAGCACATATGAAATAAGGACTCAACCGGGAAAAGCCTCAAACCTTCTTCACAAGTGTCAATCATTCATCATACACACATGGGAGTTTCTCAACCATGTCACATGGGCACTTCTCAACCAAGTGTCTCAATCTCCCATGTGTTCTCAATGTCCCCCTTAATGAAGCTGTAAAATGCACTAAAATACATGATGAGATGCATGCAAAGGCTAATCGATAAGAATTAAAGCAAAAACTAGCCTAAAAGGAAAAACACAAAACAAAAGGGTATCAAAGAAGTCAAACTATGATACAACAAGCAAAATGCTTCCCCCATATAAAAAGGGAAAACACACACCAAGCTCACAAGAGATGAGCCAAGAAATGCTCAAGCGAACAGCCAGCAAAATCCACATCGAAAAAACTCCAAAGCAAAGGGGTCGAAGAGGAAGAGTACCAAAACCCGAACTCCGGAGTGTATCAAAGGTACCTCATGAAGCGCTTGACCACCTGCTCGTGTGATGCCTGAGGGGACGACTGCCACGTCAAAGTCGTCTCCCGCTCGCCAGATACTGTCACTCCCACAGGTGCAGCTAGTTCTCACTGGAGAGCTGCTCGAACGGAACCCCAAGTCGTGGAAGAAGTGAGATCGGGTCTGTGAGCCAAAATGCCATCTCCAAGCTTCTGTTCTACTGCAAGCTCAAAGGCAGAAGAAACACAAGCCATTGTCTTGTCCAGTGTGACCTCAAGGTGTCCACAAAACGGTTAGTCACATAAAAGCATAAGGTGAACTCTCAACAAAAAGAGGCCTACCTATGAAAGATACCGCAAGGAGATCTGAACTCAACCTAGTCAAGACTACCATGCAATAGGATAAAGCACTATAGAGCAAAATGCAACCTAGAGACGTGATCAACCCAAACATAGCCTAAACTTCAAAACATGCTACAATGCAAGAAAATGATAGCAATAGATCCAAAAGCATGTAACATGAAAGTGTGGAATGGCTAGTGCTCAAACTAAACATGTCAACAGGGCACATATAGCTAACCAAAACTAGCACCTGAAAATGATACCTAATGAACATCATACCTCTACAAATTAGGCTCATGGAGAAGTATGGTAGACATGGCACAATGTTCATGAGGATCACAAACTAGCATGAAAAGTGGCTAATCCACAAAAGCTATACACAAACCTAACATGACATATGATATGCAATATAACACATGCTAGACTAAACAAAAACATGATACAAAAGAAAATGTATATGCAAGAACTATACAAGTGAGCACATGAAAGTCCATCTCATACCACAAGAAATAAATCATGGATGTACAAGGTATGAGTGTATAAGAAAGCTCACCCAACTGCAAAAGCCTCTTTGGAGGCCATTCTAAATGGGGTGTAGAGAACCATCAAATCTTGATCACTTCTAAAAGACCAAGTTCCATCAGGCGCATGTTCTCCACCCCGCGTCCTCATATCTACACACAAGAGGACAAAGTAACCCGAGTCTTGGATCCCGAAGGGTTAGGAAGCATGTACTTGGGAACCCAAGACTTGGTCACACATCTCAAAGGAGTACTCAACTTATCATGTGGGTTAGCATGATGCAAATGTTGGTTCAAATGCAATTTTGAAACATCCTTGGAAGCATTCCTCAAAAGGACAACTCGAGGAGAAGAATGAGTCGTACATGGGTAAAGAGGCAAACATCTCCCAAGGTTTTTTTGAGAATAACCAATAGAAACACCATGAGAATCATGTCCACGACCATGACCCAACCCACTATAAAAGGAGTCATAAAACCAATCAACAAAGAGGGGCTTCTTACTAGGAGCACAAGCGTTCATGCCATGAGAAGGGCTATGAACCACCAACTTCCTAGAAGAGCGAGCTTGACGCAAGCATTTGGCACGTCGATAGCAAAAGCTTTCTTGATGCCCATCTTTCTCACAAAAGGAGCAATGGTACAAAGGCCTATTGGAAGGCACACCATTCTCTGACAAGTGAGAAGTCCCTTGGGACTTAGAACAAGAAGCATCAACATTCAACTTGATGTTTTCTACTGGGATAAGACCACCCCCTCTATATATATGAGAGGATCACGACCGATTAAAGGATCCAACCTTAAATCATCAAAATACACTACTCAAACCCTATTTTCTCTACTTTCTCTCTACCTTGCTGTTCGTCACGTCCCCCGGTGGGATTTGGCGGCGTTCTAGGCAGCCTTGCTGGTCCTAGGACATCCTCCACGTGCTCTTCCCCGACGGGTCTTCTCGGGAGGCGTTCGGGAGTCTTCTCTGCAAGAATCGAGCCCAAAATCGGCCTAACCGGTGTCTAGATCGGTTTTGTCGTTTTGCTTGCGTTCTTGCTGCGTGGTGGGTTGATTTACAACCCCTTGGGCGTGCTAGCCCTGCTGGTGTTTGATTTAGATCTCCTCCGACGTCAACACACTTTTTGGCGACTCTGCTAGGGAAGAAGAAGCGAGACAAGATTCAATCTATTAGCGAGATGGGAAGCAAAGACGACGACAAGACTAACCCTAACAAACAAGACAACATCGTCATCCCTACCTCCTTGGATGATCTTCCCAATGAGCTGCGCCAGAAGCTTCAGGCTAAGCTTGACGCCGACATGAAGGCTTTCTTGGAGAGTTGTACCATAGATCGGCGCAATAAGGTCACTCAATTACGTGAACCTACCTACGGACAGGCTACTACCACTACATCTGTTAGCTCTGGGGAGAAGGCCAAGGATAAGGTAAATACCAAGGTACCTAATGATTCTTACCCTACTCATGCCAATTATGCTACGATGATGGACGATCATAAGAAAGTTATAGATAATAATCTTATGGCTGCGATTAGGATGATTATGGCTCGTTTTGATAAGTTGGAGGGTAAGACAGCCGATAATGCTAATGTATCGGCTGGAACATCCAATTCTCAACAACCTCTGTATGGCATGCCTTATAATTATTATGATAATCAAAGTCCATATGCAGCAGCTAACAAAGATAAATCGGCTCTTTCGGCGTCTGAAACCGATAAAGCCGATTTAAGTAGTGTTGGCCCATCTTTGCAAATAGTGCCTATCGTTCCAAGATCGGTGGCGAATCAGGCTTCGGTGGGGCATAACACAGTTCTCCCGAACCCGCCGAAGTCACCAAGTCAAATTCCTATGTTTAATGTTGCCTCCACAACTCTCGGTACCGATTTCAATGAAACTTTAAATCTGTTTAAAAATGTATTGTCTAAATCTATTGAGGAGAGTTTAGGTGTGCAAATTAAGTCCAATAAGAGCACATACCATAAACCGTACCCTTCACACTTGGATTATATGAGAGCTCCTGATAAGTGGAGGGTACCAGATATTCACAAATTTAGTGGTGATGATAGTAAATCAACTATGGAACATGTTGGAATGTTTCTCGCACAAATGTGTGAAGCTAGTACTTTAGATTATATGAATGTTCGTTATTTTTCCTTATCTCTTACTGGTACAACTTTTGCCTGGTTTACTTCATTACCATCTTGCTCCATTGGTTCATGGGCTGAATTGGAACAAAACTTTCATGAACACTTTTATAATGGGGTGCAAGAAACTAGATTGTCTTATCTTACATCGGTTCGACAAGGGCATGGTGAACTTGTTCTTGATTTTGTTAAGCGCTTTAGAGAAATTAAGAACCGATGTTTTCATTTGATGATTTCTGAAAAAGATTTGACTGATTTGTGCTTTGCTGGTTTTCGTACTGAAATGAAGGAGAAATTTGAGCATTATGAGTTCTTTACTGTTAATCAATTAGTACAAAAGGCCATTGCTGTTGAATCACGCCTTAAAGAATCTCGTGATGCTCATAGGTCTCATCGACTGAACGTACATGTTGTTTAAACATATTCTGATAGTTCGGATGATGAGACAAAAGAATGTTATGCAGCAGAATTTGTTTGGCCAGCTCAGAACAAATTAGTTACATGTCCTTCTCTCAAACCGATTCATAAGAATCAGAGTGAAGAAGTAAAGTTTACTTTTGATTTTTCTAAATGTGACCGAATATTTGATGAATTGCTTAAATTCGGTTATATTAGAATTGCTCATACATTGCCATCAGCTGAAGAGTTAAGGAGGAAAACTTATTGCAAATATCATAATTCCTTTTCTCATGCTACTAATGATTGAAATGTTTTCCGTCGACAGGTCCAATCGGCCCTCAATGAAGGACGATTGAGTCTTACTGAGATGCAGGTGGATAAAGCTCCTTTCCCAATCAATGTTGCTGAGAAGGGAGAACCCTCTATTCTGATCCGCCCGGAGCAAGCCGATACAGCTGGAGGCAAAAATGTGATTATCGGTGAACCTCGAGAAGTGCTAGAGGTTGAGAAGATCTCAGGGCGTAAAGTGATCCTTGAGAAGGATGAAGATGGAAAGAGTATGCTCAAGATCACTGCTGCATCAAGAAATCACCTAAACAAACGGCGGCGAGATGAGACGATGGCAGCTCTGCACAGACCAGCCAGGTCTGGCGAAGCCGACCAGGCCGGTTTTCAAACTGGCCAAGCCGGTTCTAGAGCTCGGCAGGGGGGTCAAACCGACCAGGTCGGTTTCCAAACCGACCAGGTCGGTTCTTCTGGATCCAGCAGCCACGGAAGTCCCGATTCACGCAAATTATGCACTTTTGTTCCAAAGAGACCTGAAATTGGCACATGGAAATCAAATGTGGAGAAGAACGAAGGGAAGTTTGTGAAAAGACAATGCACATTTGATAGACTCGTGGCTAAATATAAGAAAGAGAAGCAAAGAACGGCTGATTCTGAGAATCGGCCATTAAAAAAAGAGTCTTCGCCACCAAAGCAAGATGATCAACCCAAGCAGATTGTGGTGGCTAAAGCAGCAACTCCATTGCAGAGGGTTGCGCCTCGTGTTTCTCGTTGGGGGCCCCCAATTTGGCCACCTCCACAATGGGGTCCTCATGGAGTTTGGGTGTCATATCCTTCACCGGTGCCAATGCCTTATCAACAAAGGTGGGGAGATGTTGCTGGTCCTTCTTCACGACCTTCGGTATTTAGCCGATTGAGATTGGATCAATCGAGCTATAACAATGAGGGGTCATCACAACCATGCATCAAGGATGTTGCCAACTCGTGAGATTCCTGCTCATGTAAAGGGAAAGGCACAAGTGCGGCAAGTGTATGTGCCCAAGAAGATCCAAGAGGTTGCTAGTATTTCTCCCGAATCAAAGGTTGTTCCTTCTCCATCTATCACAATCGGCTCTAAAGTGGTTATGGTCATGAATAGTGATGAGCCCATTGTGATTGAGGACCCATCTCCAACAGTGAATCAAGGGAAATCTGCAAGTGAGGTTGCTGAAGTTGAAGAGGTAGAGCGTGCCGAACGTGATCCAAAGTACTTGCAACCGAAGTGGTGTCCTCCTGGCTTGTCCAAGACAAAGAGACGCAAACTTCAGTGGGCTCGGCAGGCTCAGCAAAAGAAAGAAAGATTGGAGAAGATGAGGGAGGAAATATTTAATTCAACACATCCAATTTTCCCTCAAGGCAAGCGAAAGAGCGAAAAATCAGTTTCTGTCAGCCAGAAACCGACTAAGTCGGGTGCCGAGCCGACTGAGTCGGCTACTGAGCCGACTAAGCCAGATCTCGAGCCGACTAAGTCGGCTTCGCTTGTGCCTGTGCCAAAACCGACTGAGTCGGTTACTGAGCCGACTGAGCCGGTTTCTGAACCAACTGAGTCAGTTTCCGAGCCAACTAAGTCGGTTCTTCTGCAATCAGATGTCGCTGATTCATCTTTGGTTGAATCGGTTTCAGCTAATGATGCAGCTGCTCCTATGGATGTTGAGGAGTCTCTCGGGGATCAAGATGAGGAGTTGGTGGATTATGAGACATCTCTAGAAAGGGCAGAAGTGAATGTGGTATATTTGTCATCCGACTATTATGTTGTAGGAGATGACTCGATGACCACTCAATTCAATTTTGGTACTCAGAATGCAGTGTTTCAAAAACTAGAAGACTCTATTAATCATCGCAAGCCACTGCATGTGAAGGGTCATATCAATGGTACTCCAGTTCATAATATGTTGGTGGATAGTGGAGCTATTGTAAACTTGATGCCTTATACGCTTTATAAGAAGCTTGGAGGCACGGATGATGAGTTGATCAAGACCAACATGACGATCAGCGGGGTAGGAGGAGGTGATCCTATTCCGGCCAAAGTTGTTGCTTCGATGGAGCTCACTATTGGAAGCAAGACTTTGGCCACCGCTTTCTTCGTCGCTGAGGTACAAGGTAGCTACAACCTGATTCTTGGACGCGATTGGATTCATGCAAATCGATGTGTCCCTTCTAGCTTGCATCAGTTTCTCATTCAATGGGTGGGAGACGACATTGAGGTTGTCCATGCAGATTCATCGGCCTGTGTTGCTATGGCCGATACTCCTTCAATCAGGGGGCATGATGGTATTGCTTGTCTTTCTGGGCGTGATATTTCTGATTTTTAGTTTATTAGTGTCACTAAGAAAGGTTTTATACCTGTTTCTTTGAAGCCGATTGACAATCGGCTCAATATCATCATGTAATTTATTAATGGATGCTAATTTAGAGTGGTTAAAACATCGTGTTGAACAATATCGGGCTTCTAAGACTAATGCTTGTGAGGCTATTGATGGTTTTGATGAACTTGATAAATTAGGACAAGGCTTTACGTCGGCCGACCCATTGGAACAGGTTGATATTGGGGATGGCTCTGTGCCTAGGCTGACGTTTATAAATAAAAACTTGAAAGCCGATTATAAAATTAAGTTAATCGAGCTTCTCAAAGAGTATGTTGATTGCTTTGCATGGAACTATACTGAGATGTCGGGATTAAGCCGAGAGCTTGTTGAGCATCGGTTGCCTATCAAACCCGGGTTCAGGCCTCACAAACAACACCCACATCGCTTCAATTCTACTATATACGACCGGATTAAGGAAGAGATTAATCGGTTGTTGGAAGCGGGTTTTATTCGTCCATGTAGGTATGCGGAGTTGGTTTCTAACATCGTGCCCGTGGAAAAGAAGGATTCTAGAAAAACTCGGGTTTGCATTGACTTTAGAGATCTTAATAGAGCCACTCCAAAAGATGAGTATCCTATGCCTATAGCCGATATGCTTATTAATGATGCTTCAGGACATAAGATCCTTAGCTTTCTTGATCTTAATGCTGGTTACAATCAAATCTTTATGGCCGAAGAGGATGCTTCCAAAATGGCCTTAATTTGTCTTGGGTTTGTTGGTCTTTTCGAGTGGGTTGTTATGACTTTTGGATTGAAAAACGCTAGTGCAACTTATCAAAGAGCTATGAATTTGATCTTCCATGATTTGCTTGGTGTTATTATGGAAGTATATATTGATGATATTGTGATCAAATCGGCCGCTCATGATCCTCATTTGGCCGATTTGTGTCTTGCTTTTGAAAGGATGCGCCGGTATGGTTTAAAGATGAACCCACTCAAATGTGCATTTGGTGTATCGGCTGGTAAATTCTTGGGTTTCATAATTCATGACAAAGGCATAGAGGTAGATCCCAAGAGAATAGAATCTATTAAGAAGGTTCAAGTGCCTAGATGCAAAAGGGACTTACAAAAGTTTCTGGGAAAAGTGAACTACTTAAGAAGGTTTATTGCCAACTTGTCTGGGAAGATTATTCCTTTTACCCTCATACTTCGCTTGAAAGATGAATCTGAATTTACTTGGGGGCAAAGCAACAAGAGGCTTTCGACAAGATTAAGGAATATCTTTCAACACCACCGATTCTTCATGCTCCAAGGAGGGGAATTTCTTTCAAATTATATATTGCTGCCGAAGAGAAAGTTATAGGTGCAGTGTTGACTCAAGAGGATAGTGGTAGAGAATATGTTATCTCATACATTGGACATTGTCTTCTTGATCCCGAGACAAGGTATGTCCATATTGAAAAGTTATGCTTATCGTTATATTATGCATGTTCTAAATTGAGACAATATCTATTGTCTAGTACATGCATAGTCGCTTGCCAGGCCAATGTTATTAAACACATGTTACATCGGCCAATCCTTAGTGGGAGGATTGGTAAATGGGCATATGCACTAATAGAATATGACTTGGCTTTTGAACCCTTGAACACTTTAAAGGGCCAAGTTCTGGTTGACTTTATTGTTGAGCATAACATTGACCTAAACGATGAAATCAATTATATAACTTGTAATCAATGGAAGCTTTATTTTGATGGATCGGTTTGCAAAGATGGTCAGGGTGCTGGCATTGTTGTTTCTCCCAATGGTGCTATTTTTTAGATGTCTTACCGATTAGAGATTATTTGCACTAACAATCAAACTGAATATGAGGCCCTCTTATTCGGCTTGGAGATATTGCTTTCTATGGATGTACAACATGTTTTAGCTTTCTGTGATTCCTTGCTGGTTGTGCAACAAGTTACAGGTGTTTATCAATGCCTGGAGGGATCACTAAATGTTTATCTTGACAAGTGCCTTGATATTATTAAGCAATTTGCCGAATTTCAAATTCGGAATATTCCAAGGCATGAGAATTATAAAGCTAATATGTTGGCTCAACAAGCATCAGGCTACGATGTCGGTGGGCGAAATTTTCACATCAAAAAGGAACCGATGCATTGCATCAATGTTTCCTGGCTGGTCGAGCCGACCAGGTCGGTTTTAGAATTGGCTGAGCCGGTTCCACTATGTACAGGGACTGATGAACCGGCTAAGCCGGCTCCAGAAACCGGCCAAGTCGGTTTGGCTGACCCTTCACCATTAAATCGACTCAAATTTCTCCCTGTTGATGTTAATGCCGATTTGGTTGATTGGAGGGTTCCCATTGTTGCATATTTACGTGATCCAAGCATTAAAGTTGATAAGAGTATTTGGCGGACTGCTTTCAAGTTTATTTTGCATCATGATGAATTATATAGAAGAACCACCGAAGATTTGTTGATTAAATGCTTAGATGATGATCAGGCTAGAGTGGCCATGGGAGAAGTGCATGAAGGTGTTTGTGGTACTCACCAATCGGCTCCCAAGATGAAATGGCTTTTGAGGAGGGTCGATTTCTATTGGCCTACTATGGTTGCCGATTGTTTTCGCTACTACAAAGGTTGTGAAGAGTGCCAACGGTTTGGTAACATTCAGCTGGTCCCTGCTGCGTTGATGCATCCTGTCATCAAACCTTGGTCGTTCAGAGGTTGGGGGTTAGATTTTATTGGCCAAATACATCCCCCATCATCAAAGGGACATCGTTTTGTCTTGGTTGCTACAGATTATTTCACTAAGTGGACTGAAGCGGTTCCTTTGAAGAATATGACACATAGAGAGAGGTGATTGAGTTTATTACTGAGCATATTATTCATAGATTCGGCATTCCTCAAACATTAACTACAGATCAAGGCACTTCTTTTATGTCTAAAGAAGTGAAAGATTTTGCCAAATTATACAAGATTAAGTTGCTCAATTCATCTCCCTATTATGCTCAAGCTAATGGCCAGGAGGAATCAAGTAACAAGACTTTGATCTAGTTGATTAAGAAAAAGAATGAGGACAATCCCAGAAGGTGGCATGAGGTCTAGTCTGAGGCTTTGTGGGCTCATCGCATCTCTAGGCATGGTGCTACGAAAGTTACTCCTTCTGAGCTTGTATACGGTCAGGAAGTTGTGTTGCCCGTTGAGGTGAATTTGGATGCATATAGGCTCGCTAAGCAAAATGATTTATCTGCCGTTATGTATCATGATCTATGATGGATAATATTGATGAGGTAACTGACAAGAGAATTCAGGCTTTGAAGGAGATTAAGAAAGATAAAGCTAGAGTTGCGAGGGCTTATAACAAGAAAGTAAAATGCAAATCTTTTCAAGTTGGAGATTTAGTGTGGAAGACTATTTTTCCTCTTGGATCGAAAAGCAACAAGTTTGGCAAGTGGTCACCAAGCTGGGAAGGTCCGTTGAAGGTGGTCAAAGTAGTGTTTGGAAATTCCAATATGCTGGAGACATTGCAAGGTGAACGTCTCCCGAGAGCAATAAATGAGAGGTATTTAAAAAAGTACTTTCCAAGTGTTTGGCAAGAAGCCTAAGTGCTCTCCAAACAATGGCCGATACATGTATCGCCCTTAGTCACTAGATAGCCGATGAGTTGGACATCGTTGCTATTTAGTTTGTTTTTAGGCTCAACTAAAGATCACCTAAAAATAGGGGGCATATGTTGACACTCAAAAATTGGTATAGCTTAAAACCCTTCGAAGCTGCAAAAGCTAGAAGGATCCTAATGGCTTCTAACCGGGCTACAGGGGCACAGGTTTCCTCATAGTCGATCCCCTCCTTTTGGCAGAAACCCTGGGCTACTAGCCTAGCCTTGTTCCTCACTACCATCCCATCCTCACCCTGTTTGTTTTTGAAAACCCATTTGGTACCTATAGGGTGGCATTCTGGTGGAGGTGGAACTAGGGTCCAAACTTAGTTTCGCTCAAAATTCTCTAACTCCTCATGCATGGCATTGACCCAATTAGGATCAGAAAGAGCGTGTCCAACATCTTTGGGCTCAAAAGAAGCAATGAATGTAGAATGAGCAAAGTGTGAGATCTCATACGCTCGCGACCGCGTGACTCGCTGGTCGATGCCGCAGATCATCTGCTGCGGAGGGTGGATCTTCTGGACACTTCAGGGCGCTTGCCTCGCCGAAGTCGCCTCCCCCTCGCCGGATGCTGTCGCTCCCTCAGGTGCAGCCGGTGCTTGCTGGAGAGGTGGCTCAAGAGGACCCCAAGAAGTGGAAGTAGTGGGATCGGGTCCTCGAGCAGACGTAATCATCGCAGGGTCGAATGGGGCAGCCAGTGGAGTTGGCTCAGAATCACCCCAATCGGCGTCTTCCCGCTCCTCCTCCACAAAGATCATCTCTCCCATCTCTTGATCTCCTGCAACATCAAAAACAGAAGAAACACAAGGCATAGTCTCGTCGAATGTGACATCGCAGGTCTTCACTATCCGGTTAGTCTCAAGGTTAAGAACACGATAAGCACGAGAATGCAAAGCATAACCCAGAAACACACCATCAGCAGAACGAGATTCAAATTTGTCCAAATTGCGTTATTTCAGGATGAAGCACTTGCACCCAAACACCCGAAAATGAGACACCTTGGGTACCCGTCCAAAACGCAACTCATAAGAAGTCTTTTTCATGAAGGCTCAAAGAAAGATGCGATTCGAAACATGGCAAGCGGTGTTGATCGCCTCGGCCCAAAAACTCCTAGGTGTCCTATGCTCATCGAGCATCGTCCTAGCCATCTCAACAAGGGTCCGGTTCTTGCGCTCAACAACACCGTTCTGCTGGGGGGCATAAGGAGAAGACAACGGATGCTCGATCTTAAGAGAAGAACAGAAAGAGGTAAACTGCAAGTTGACGAACTCTGTACCATTATCGCAACGAATAGCTCTAATAGTATCAGGGGGAAACTCAGTTTTCAACCTCAAAATAAGATCTCGAGCAAAAGAAAAAGCTTCATCCTTAGCCTTCATGAAGAACACCCAAGAGTACCTCGAAAAATCGTCAACGATCACTAGAACGTACCACTTCCCACCCGCTGAGCAAACCCGAGCTGGACCAACAGTGTCCATGTGTAAAAGCTCGCCGGGTTGCTTGGTCATCACCTGATTGACAGGTGGGTGAGAAGCAGCAACCATCTTCCCATGACGACAAGGATGACAAACAAGATCCTTCTGAAACTTAAGCTTGGGCAATCCTTAAATTAAGCCAAGTGAGCTAAGTCTTGCAAGCAAGTCAAAACTCAAATGACCGAGCCTCCTATGCCACTTCCACAAATCAGAAGAAGGATCAGCCATCAAACATCTAGCAGAGCCGAAAGAACGAGAAAAATCGGCTCTGAAAACACGGCCAAATGGGATGACCCAACAAACAAGGTCTCCCCGAGAATCCAAAACTCGACTAAGGTCTTTCTTAAAACGCACTTCAAAATCATCTTCAAGGAGTTGCGAAACCGAAAGTGAAGGACCGAAAGTGCTACCAAAAAGCGACCAGAGGGGGGGGGGTGTGAATGGGAGCTTCAAATTTTCCTTTCGGAAACTTGTTGCCTCTGTCCTATAGAATCAACCCCAAGAGCAAACCTAGAGCTTGCAAGTGTCCACGACCCTAGATGTAGGGTGGATGCTTCCAAGAAGCACAGCGGGACACTACACAACTCTAGAAACCAAACGCAAAAGCCGGAAATCAAAACCGACAACGAACGAACAAACCGCGAACGAGAAACGCGGAGAACAGAGATGACCGGACTCTGCCTGCGTCCGGTCACTGACCAGCGGACGCGTCCGGTCGTCCAAAAACTAGTTTTGAACCTTACTGTTTCTGACCGGACTCTTGCTGAAGGTGCGTCCGGTCAGGTGTCCAGCGTCCGGTCAGAGAGTGACAAGGTAATGAACAGTTCTAGCGTTAAGTCCGGTCACAGCACAACAGAGCGTCCGGTCAGTGTAACGCAGACAAGCCAAGCTCGGCCTTCAACGACCGGACTCACAGGGAGCGTCCGGTCGATGAACAGTGAGCATCCGGTCACCCCGAAATTCTACTGTTCGTCCACCGATTTGACTCAATCTCACCCAAAACAAATCCTCTAGGGATCAAACTTGGTGAGAGGAGTCACAAGGATGATAGTGAGCTATCTCTAAGAGATCATGGCTCGAACCTATCTCCAAATCGATGAATCGAAGAAATTCGGGGGAAGGGAGAAAAACTTGACCCGAAACAAAAATCGATCGATCTACTAGGTCGCGAGGTTAGAGAAGAATTACTTCGGTGGAAAGAAGTGCCTCATGATCTAGAACAACTTGGTTCAAACGGATTTGCGAAAGACTCACCAAGTAAAGAGATCGATCAACGGGAAAATCATGGAGAAAAGCAACCCGCGAAGAACACGAATAAAATGCGAATCACAGCCACGAATTTGCAACCGTGTGGCTACCACATGCTACAATAGTGAGATTACGGTCTCACTTCCTCAAAATCTCACGGGCACAGAGGTATTGTTCTCTTTTCTATGGATCTCAGTTCGCTACAGCAGAGGATAGGAAGAGCAGGAAAACCTAGAAGGCAAAATAGCAAATGACTGAAATAGAATGGGAGGTGGGTGTCTCCCTCTACTTATCCTAATTCTAATTCCCACTCTACCCCTAACTAATTACAGAGCGAACCAGCTAAACCCTAGGGTTATTCTGGACCAACTCAGGATAGTGGTGATCCGACGACCACGCCCGCACAACTGGTAGCGTTGCCTCGACGCAACCTCACTGATTGCCG
The DNA here is from genome assembly GCA_009763385.1 of Coix lacryma-jobi var. lacryma-jobi. Taxonomy (NCBI): domain Eukaryota; kingdom Viridiplantae; phylum Streptophyta; class Magnoliopsida; order Poales; family Poaceae; genus Coix; species Coix lacryma-jobi. The sequence goes on along the minus strand of CM019823.1, from coordinate 64,498,392 downwards.
CCACGTGCCACCACCGCTTTGCTCGTCCTTTTCCCAGACTTCGCCCCCGGTTCTAAGGCCCAAATCGGGAAACCAGCCTTCACGACCAACCCCCGGTTTTGAGGCCCAAACTGGGAAACCAGCTGTCCATCGCTTGAGTTTTGTGGCCCAAACTCAAAAACCCGCAGCACCCAATTTTTGAGGCCCAAACCTGGAAACCGTCCTCAGCCCGAGTTTTGTGGCCCAAACTCGGAAACCATCAGCGCCTAGGTTCCGAGGGCCAAACCTGGAAACCGTCCACTCGGTGGTTTTTCTGTGGCTCAACCACCAAACCGAGCCGTAGAGGGGATGCACCGCCCGTGCACCCCGTCCACCGACACGTGTCCCCAGGTCCTCGACCCAAGCAACACCGTGCCCGCAAGTCTTCGCTCGTCGTCGTCCCAGGCTGCCAGCCAGCATAGCTGATCCTCGGGCCACCGGTCCCTCAGTCCAAGCCTCACGTCCACCCTTCGCCACTCTCGGTCCATCGGCACAGCACGTCTCTACTTGACCTTCACCTTGCCTTTGATCACTGTATCCGTGCTCAACACCTGCACAACACAAACCAAAGAACATGCGCATTATCCCAGTTGACAATCACTCATCACTCAGAGACTCGGCATACACCCATGTATCCGCAATCTCCCCCTTGATGAGTGCATCGTCAACTACCAACACAAATCATAAATGGAATAGAGGAAGGAAGGAAGCAGGAGAGAGAACTCGACCAAATGACCCAAAAGCATATCAAAGCCGAAGAAGGTCAAGTGGAAAGAGCAAAACAACTTGGTCCCCAAATACATGGGCAATGGCTCGACGCAACCAAGCAAAGCAAAGCTAGCCCTCAAGAAGAGGTAGAAGAGGATCAACACTGCTAGCGTGAAAACTCGATACCAATTGAAGAATCAACTGAAGTTCAAGCAAAATAGAGCTAGCCCTCAAGAAGAGGCAGAACGGGCTCAACACCGCTAGCGAGGAAGCTCGATACCAACTAAAGAAAGCTTGATACCAACTGAAGAGCATAAAGACAAAGGTGCTAGTTCCTCAAGAAAGAGGCAAAGGCTCAACACAACTATCTACCAAACATGCTTCGAACCAACTGTTACCAGCTAGCAAGCTCCCCCTCCGATAGTGCACACAACCAGGAAATCTCCCCTTAAGTTCAACTTGGAAAGCAAAGATTTGAAGATATTTTCTCCCCTTAGTCGAACACAGAGAGCACACATGATTTGTCAATATTTTCTCCCCCTTAGTTGAAAATGCACCATCAAGCAAGTTTCTCCCCCTTCCAAAATGCATATGAGTCAGAAATGCAAGTTAGCAGCTTCAGAAATATAGTCGAAAGAATATGAGGATGCTCAACAAAGTGTTGATCCGATGACTGATTAAAATGCACAGAATGCTAGCAAAGGCTCAAACTGATCACCAAATACGAAATATGAACATGTGAGCAAAGTGAGCAGTTTTTAGCCAAAAAGGTATTCACCATCAAAATAGCACCAAACATGTATAGACAGGAAGTCAAACAAGTGCTAAACATGTATACAAGGTGAACTACCCCTAGCAAGGTTCAAAGCATCATGCTATAGAATGAAGCATAGACTTGTGTACTCAATATTTATCGGAGTTGCAGCGGTTAATTCACACAAGTTCAAATTTCAGCATGTGATTGCAAGAGGTTGAAAACTTGTAATTGCCTAACTTTTCAACTGTGCGAAGCCTATGCAGAAGCAATCAGAAGCTTAAAGCAACAGTTTCGGTCATGCACTACACAGCTCAAGTTTAACTCAAAGTGCAATGAGAAACAGTCTCAAAACTGTGATGTGCTGACAAGCAGTCCCGTCTCGATCTTTCCAATTCACTTAACTTGGTTCAAATTTTATCTCAGAATATGAACATACCAAGCAAGTGAATGACTCAGAACTAGAGACATAGCAACCTAGCATATATGAAAAGCACGAGTGAATTCTACACATCCTACACATGCTAGTTGCATATCTCAATGGTGAACAGTTTCAAGATTGATGTACATTAAGCAGGTTCACCATTCAAAAATAGCTCAGCTCACAAAATGCATTAGTGATCAGTAGGAGCATAAGCTACAAGCATCATCATAAAGCATCAGAGCAAATACTAGACAGAGCATAGCAACATTCTAAAGATTATATTCATGAAGCTCTGAATGTAAATATGCAACATGAAATGCAAAGATGCATAAAGAAACCAAAATGAAAAACACAAAGTCAGTTTATAATACAAGAACCAAAATGTTTCCCCCATCTAAAAGGGGAAACACACACCAAGCTCACCTCTCAACCTAGCAAAAGTTGATTGGTCCAAAGGCTTGGTGAAAATATCACCCAACTGATGATGAGTATCGACATGGCGAAGGTCGATATCACCCTTCTCATAGTGGTCTCGCATAAAATGAAAGCGCACATCAATGTGTTTGGTCTTAGAGTGCAGCACGGGGTTCTTAGCAACGCTAATAGCACTCGTGCTGTCACAAAGCAAAGGAACCCGAGAAAAGCTCAGACCAAAATCACGCAAAGTGGCCATCATCCAAAGTAACAGGGAACAGCAGCTAGCCGCAGCAACATACTCAGCCTCCGTGGTAGACTGGGCGATGCTAGACTACTTGCGAGAAGACCACGAAACAAGAGAAGAACCAATAAACTGACAAGTCCTAGAAGTGGACTTGCGATCAATACGGCAACCAGCAAAATCGGCATCAGAATAACCACAAAGGGAGAGGGTGGAGGAAGCAGAATACCAAATCCCAAACTCTGGAGTGAAGCATAAGTACCTCATAATGCGCTTGACTGCCTGACGGTGAGAAGTGCGCGACGACGACTGAAATCGCGCGCACAGACACACCGCGAACTGGATGTCTGGGCATGTCGTCGTCAAGTACAGCAACGACCCGATCATACTCTGGTACTCCTTCTGGTCCACAGCTTCTCCATCCACATCCGCATCCAGGGCCGCCGTGGTCGGCATGGGTGTTGGAAGAGGCTTGGCCTCACCCATGTCGAACTTCTTCAGGATGTCCTTAGTGTACTTGCCCTGGTGCACGAATGTCCCCTCTCGGGATTGCTTGATTTGCAACCTGAGGAAAAACGTCAACTCGCCCATCATGCTCATCTCAAACTCCCTGCTCATAGTGTCTGCAAACTTGGCAACCAAAGCGTGAGAGTATCATTGCCTTGCTTGAGGAGAAAGAGCGTTTTATCCACACATCCCATTTTAAAACCCTTAGCAAGCAAAAAGGTTTTCAACCTATCATACCAGGCTCTAGGGGTTTGTTTCAAACCATATAAAGCTTTGTGAAGTTTAAAAACATGGTTTGTAAACTTGGGATTTTCAAAACCGGAGGGTTGTCTCACATACACTTCCTCTTCTATATAGCTGTTTAAGAAGGCACTCTTGACATCCATTTGAAAAAGTTTAAACCCCTTGGATGCAGCAAAAGCCAAGAGTATCCTAATTGCCTCCAAACGAGCTACAGGAGCAAAAGTCTCCTCATAGTTTATCCCCTCCTTCTGATTATACCCCTGGGCTACTAGTCTGGCCTTGTTTCTCACAACATGGCCATCCTCTCCTTGTTTGTTTTTGAAAACCCATTTTGTCCCAATAGGGTGACACTCAGGAGGAGGAGGAACAAGAACCCAAACCCGATTTCTCTCAAAATTTTCTAACTCCTCATGCATGGCATTGACCCAATCTGGATCAGACAAAGCGTGTCCAACATCTCGGGGTTCAAAATCAGCAACAAATGCAGAATGAGCAAAGTGAGAGATTTATTGTGACCTTGACCGAGTGACACGTTCGCTGATGCTGCCGATCATCTGTTGAGGCGGGTGTTGGCGTTGGATGTGTCATGGTGCCTCCCGAGCTGATGTAGCCTCCCCCTCAACAGCAGCTGGTGCCTCCCCAGGTACAAAAGGTACCGCTCGGGGTGGCGGATCCCACGGCCCCCAAGTCGAAGAAGAGGGATTGGGGCCGTGAGTCGTAGTAGAAGCCGCTCTTTGCGGCACAGCAGGTGGAGGAGGTGCTGGGTCATCCATCCCTTCAGCACCTTCTTCCTCATCATCAAAAAGAGGCTCGCCAACCTCATGATCTCCTGCACGCTCAAAACAAGAAGAAGGACAAACCATGGTCTCGTCGAAGGAGACATCTGATGTCTCCATGACTCGGTTAGTATCAAGGTTAAGTACACGATATGCGCGAGTATGAGTGCCATAACCCAAAAATACACCGTCAGAAGAACGAGACTCAAACTTGTCCAAGTTGCCCTTTTTGAGTATAAAACAATGGCAACCGAAAACTCGAAAATAACTCACGTTGGGCAGTTTTCCAAAACACAACTCATAAGAAGTCTTTTTCAAGAAAGCTCGGAGAGAAATGCGATTGGAAATATAGCATGCAGTGCTCATAGCTTCGGCCCAATATCGTCTAGGAGTCCTATGCTCATCGAGCATCGTCCTGGCCATCTCAACAAGGGTCCGATTCTTCCTCCTACAACACCATTCTGTGGCGGTGTGTAGGGGGAAGAAAACTGATGCTCTAAACCCAAAGAGTTACAAAACTTCTCAGAATCCAAATTCTTGAATTCGGAACCATTATCACTTCTAATAGCTCTCATCGAGTTCAAAGGGAACTCGTTCTGAAGACGCAAAATCAGATTTTGAGCAAAGGAGAAAGTCTCAGTGTTCTCAGACAAAAAGAAGACCCACGAATATCTCGAAAAGTCATCAACAACAACAAGCACATACCACTTCCCCCCAACCGAGCTCACCCGAGCCGGACCAACAAGGTCCATGTGTAAAAGCTCTCCAGGGCGCTTGGTCATGACCGTAGTCACTGGATGGTGGGGAGCAGCAACCATCTTCCCATGTCTACAAGAATGGCAAACAAGATCCTTCTCCATGGATAACATGGGCAATCCTCGGATTAGTCCAAGTGAACTAAGTCTTGCAAGCAAGTCAAAGCTCAAATGTCCTAGTCTCCTATGCCACTTCCAAAGATCAGAGGAGGAAGGACTAGCCAAAAGACAACGAGAAATGCCAAAAGACTCCGAGAAATTCGCACGAAAGACTTTCCCAAAGGGCGAAATCATACAAACAAGATTGCCCCAAGGATCCAAAATACGACTGAGATTCAGCTTAAAACGAATCTCATAGTCGTCATCAAAGAGTTGCGAAACAGAAAGAAGGTTAAAATGCAAGTTAGAAACAAGAGGAACATCGCGCAACACAAAGTGCTCATTAACTCGCACCGACCCACGAGACAACACTTTACCTTTGCTATTGTCGCCGAAGGTGATAAACTCCTTTCCGGCGACCGGACTAAGACTGGAGAACCACTTGGCATTTCTAGTCATGTGCCTCGAGCAACCGGAATCCATCAACCAAACGTTCTCCAATCGTTTTACCTACATCAATAAAAAGACATAGGGTGAGCATACGGTCCAACACTAGGGTTAGTGAAGTAGGGAAAATACCAGTGTTGGGCCGGCTGCTCAAAAGAACGGTTAGCAGAAAAACCATTCCTAGCACGCCTACGGGAAGAGCGATCACCACGTAGAGGAAAACATGGTCCGCTAAGGGAGGAGCGTCCATCGCGATACTCAAAACGCGGTGGTGGAAAACGCTCGACTATAAAGCCACCGCCACGGGGTCCATAGCCTACAACTGCAGGCTCCCACCGGGCACGACCTCCTCGCGGCCTAGGCCTAGGAACTTGAGGTTTTGGACCTCTAGGCCTAGCAGCACGCCTCTGAACATTCGGCACATGTACATCATGGAAAGGATGGTACATGTCCGTGTTGTTCATCTCCTTTGCACGACGCGCCTCTCTCTTGCGCTGAAAGCAAAACTCACTCAAGTGTCCATCTCTCCCACAGTGCTCACAATGGTACCTCACTGCTCTCAAAGGGGGTTGTTGGTACTCACGGTAGTGGGTGTGGATCACTTTGCCCTTCTGTGGCATGAGCTCCTCTTGGATAGGTGGCATGGTGTCAAGCTTGTTTTTCAGGTGGTTGGGCTTGGGATGCCATGTCTGTTTCTTGGGTGGAGCTCTCGGAGGTTCTACAACCATTCCATCCTTGGTGTTAGGCTTGAGAGGCTCTTTGGGTGAAATCTTAGTAAGCTTGGGAGTAGTGGTGGAGTTGGGCTTCTCACACGGGTTCAGACCACTCGACTCTCCAATCTTCCCAAAGGATGAAACATCAACACCCGGAGCAAAGCCTACACCTGGACCTCCAGCAGCACGCTTGAATTGGGAGATCATCATCCCGAGCTGCGGCTCACCACTAGACACCCATGACAAGATGGTCCAAAGGTGTGTGTTTTCCTCCTCGGTTTGCATCTTGTCATGCTTCACATTTGCAATCTCCATCTCCAAACCCTCGCAAAGAACGCACCTAGACACACAAGTGCTATCCGAGTTGGCCTTTTCAAGAGACACAATCTTGGCATTCTTCTCTGCCAACTCAGATTGCAAGCCCGCACAGGACTTGCACGCACCAAGCACCGAAGATCTAGCTCTCAGCTCATCCACCTCTCCTACCAACACAGCATACTTACCTCTCAAAGTGAGAAGGTCAGTCATGTGTGTGGTGTACATCTCGCACTCACTCTCCTCGGAAACGACTATGGTGGACTTAGCAAACTCAAGCTCCTTCACCGTATCCTCCCACTTCTGCCTAAACTCCTTCTGCTCTCTAGCAGCACGCCTAAGCAACTTGTCTTGACTAAGAAGGGCCGCAGTAAGCTTCTCGACCTCAGCAGAAAGCTCATCGGGGGTCAGAGATACCTGGGAGGTGTCGTCGTCGTCGTTCCGAGGGATCTCCTCCAGCTCGCCGTCGACCTCCTTGCCGAGGGCCAAGGTGTAGAAGCCCTCGTCATCGGCGAAGAAGCAGAGGTTGTTGAGCTTGTCTTCGATCCTCTTCTTCTTCTCGGACTCGTCGTCGCTTGAGGAAGCGGAGTGATCATCCGAGTCGTCGACGTCGCTGAGCGTGGCGAAGAATGCATGCTGCTCAGCCTGAGCCTTCTCCAAGTACTTGGTCTTGATGTACTCCTTGTTGAAGCCGCCCTTCCGCTTGTGCTTCGCGGGGACGTACTTCTCCTTGCGCTTGTCGGAGTCGTACTTGTGCCCATGATCCGCCTTGCCGAAGATTTGCTTATTCTTCTTCGGGCAATTGGCGATGAAGTGGTTGGGGTCGCCACACTAGAAACAACCCGAGCGTCCTCCTCCGTGGCGACGATTCATGCGGTTGTTGTGGAACCGCGAGAACTGGTTGGCGAGCAATGCCAGCTCGTCATCCCCCATGAACTCCAGCTGCTCCTCTGTGACAGAAAGAAGAGAAGAGAGTGCAAAGCCTCCAGAGGGGTTAGCAAAAGAGCCAAAAAGTAAAGCCATCGATGGGCCAGAAGGATTCTCATAAGAAGCCCTCGCCATGGCATTAATCTCACTGGACTTGAGCTTACTGAAGAGCTCGTCGCACGTGAGGTTCTCATAGTTAGGTGATTCGATGATCGCCTGAACTTTGGAATCCCACACCGACCGATCAAGGGTATGTAAAAGCTTCAAAGCCCTCCCATGATCGTCGAAAGGCAACAGCTCCTTGTTTGCCCTCATCCTATTGACAATCACCTGAAAGCGAGCGAATAAACTTTCTATGCTCTCGACAGGCATATGTCGAAAGTTCTCATACTCTCGCTTGAACGACTCGTAGAGATGGGTTTTGACTTGAGTGGTTCCCTCATGGAAACGCATGAGGGTAGCCCAAATCTCCCGAGCCGTAGCGAGGTGAGAAATGCGATCAAACTCACTCATGCTCAGACATGAGAAAAGAGCATTACGGGCTCGGCTATTGGCATCGTGCTCATCAATCTGATGCTGAGTAGCACGAGCAGCCAAGACCACGTAATCAGCAGAGTTGCAAATATCCCAGATGGAAGCACCCAAACTCTGCAGATAGGCCGACATGCGTATCTTCCAATACGCATAGTTTGTCCCATCGAAAAACGGCGGTTTGCCCAAGCCGCGATCCATGTCGCCTTCTGTGGATCTGGAACCGGCTAAGGTGGAAGATCCTTAACCTGCTCCGATACCAATTGAAGGACCGAAAGTGCTACCAGAAAGCGACCAGAGGGGGGTGAATGAGAGCTTCAAATTTTCCTTTCAGAAACTTGTTGCCTCTGTCCCAGAGAATCAACCCCAAGAGCAAACCTAGAGCTTGCAAGTGTCCACGACCCTAGATGTAGGGTGGATGCTTCCAAGAAGCACAATGGGACACTACACAACTCTAGAAACCAAACGCAAAAGCCAGAAATCAAAGCCGACAACGAACGAACAAACCGCGGACGAGAAACGCGGAGAACAGAGATGACCAGACTCTGCCTGCGTCCGGTCACTGACCACCGGACGCGTCCGGTCGTCCAAAAACTAGTTTTGAACCTTACTGTTTTTGACCGGACTCTTGGTGAAGGTGCGTCCGGTCAGGTGTCCAGCGTCCGGTCAGAGAGTGACAAGGCAATGAACAGTTCTAGCGTTGAGTCCGGTCACAACACAACAGAGCGTCCGGTCAGTGTAACGCAGACAAGCCAAGCTCGGCCTTCAACGACCGGACTCACAGGGAGCGTCCGGTCGATGAACAGTGAGCGTCCGGTCACCCCGAAACTCTGCTGTTTGTCCACCGATTTGACTCAATCTCACCCAAAACAAATCCTCTAGGGATCAAACTTGGTGAGAGGAGTCACAAGGATGATAGTGAGCTACCTCTAAGAGATCATGGCTCGAACCTATCTCCAAATCGATGAATCGAAGAAATTCAGGGGAAGGGAGAAAAACTTGACGTCGAACAAAAATCGATCGATCTACTAGGTCCGAGGTTAAAGAAGAATTCCTTCTGTGGAAAGAAGTGCCTCACGATCTAGAACAACTTGGTTCAAAAATTTGCAAAAAGACTCACCCAGTAAAGAGATCGATCAACGGGAAAATCGTGGAGAAAAGCAACCGCGAAGAACACGAATAAAATGCGAATCACAGCCACGAATTGCAACCGTGTGGCTACCACACGACAATAGTGTGATTACGGTCTCACTTCCTCAAAATCTCCACGGGCACAGAGGTATTGTTCTCTTCTCTGTGGATCTCAGTTCGCTACAGCAGAGGATGGGGAGAGCAGAAAACCTAGAAGGCAAAATAGCAAGTGATTGAGATAGATGGGAGGTGGGTGTCTCCCTCTACTTATCCTAATTCTAATTCCTACTCTACCCCTAACTAATTACAGAGCGAACCAGCTAAACCCTAGGGTTATTCTGGACCAACTCAGGATAGTGGTGATCCGACGGCCCCACGCCCGCACAACTGTGGTAGCGTTGCCTCGACGCAACCTCAGCGATTGCCGCCACATGCCACCACCGCTCTACTCTTCCTTTTCCCGGACTTCGCCCCCGGTTTTCAGGCCCAAACCGGGAAACTAGCCTTCACGACCAACCCCCGGTTTTCAGGCCCAAACCGGGAAACCAGCCGTCCATCGCCTGAGTTTTGTGGCCCCAAACTCAGAAACCCGCAGCACCCAGGTTTTTGAGGCCCAAACCTGAAACCGTCCTCAGCCCGAGTTTTGTGGCCCAACTCAGAAACCATCAGCGCCCATTTTGAGGCCGCAAACCTGGAAACCGTCCACTCGGGGGTTTTTCTATGGCTCAACCACCAAACCGAGCCGTAGAGGGGATGCACCGTCCGTGCACCCTATACACCGACACGTGTTCCCAAGTCCTCAACCCAAGCAACACCGTGCCCGCAAGTCTTCGCTCGTCGTCGTCTGAAGGACCGGATTAGCGACCAGAGGGGGGGTGAATGGGAAGAGTCAAATTCAACTTGTGAATAGAATGACCCTTGTCCAGAAAGTCGACAGCCCAAGCCGAAGCTCGAGACGAAGACTCGAGACGACCGGAGAGTTCATGACCTTCGAGTAGGTGGATACCCTAGGAGATGTCCTAGTGGTACAGCGGAACCCCCGGAGAAATCCCAAAACCAACTGCAAAAGCCTCGGAGCAAAACTGCCCGCTCTACAGATTCGTGGACTGTTCGGGGTCAGGGTCCCGGACTGTCCGCGACTAGAAGTCCGGACTGTCCGCCGGTCACAGACCAGAAAACAGACTATTCTGAAACAGTTCTGGTCAAGTCTCGTACTGTCCGCGGGTTTGTACCACGGACTGTCCGCCGTTCACTCGATAGTGAACAGTCAGGGGGCTGCGCCTGACTGACTCGACCAAAACCCGACTCGCGGACTGTCCACCGTTCAGGTCGCGGACTTTCCGCAGCTGGACAGAGAACACAAAACTGCACGGTTTCAAAATCAAATCCGATTTGATCTCAACCAAAACCAAGGGAACTTCGATCAAACTCCTCCCAGGTGTTCCTCTATGTATTGGGGTGCTAATCCTAAGAAATCATCGCACTAAACCAAGTCAATCAAGTGAAATCCGAGGATCACTGAAAAGGGAGGTAGAACGAAGAACGAACGCGAAATCAACCCGATCTACAGATTCATGAGGTTAGAAGAGAATTCCTTCGGTAGAAAGAAGGGGCTCAAGACCAAGAACAAATTGATTCAAGTGGAAATGAAAATCATCTCATGAAGAGGGAGAACGAGGCAAATCTCTGTGAGATGAAAAACCAAAACATGAAGAACACAAGACACGATTCGATTTCAGCCGAAATTCGTCCACACGAGGAGACAACGAGAACACGGTCTCGTTTCCTCAAAAGATCCAAATACACAGAGGTATGATTCCTGTCTCTGCGGATCGCTTGCAGCGAGGTATGATTAGAACCTAAGCAGAGGGCTAGAGAGAGAGTGCTTAGGAACAAATGACTGCAAGGATAAGGAGAGAGGAGGGGTGCCTCTCTTATTTATAGCCTAAAACAATAATCCCCTTTCTACCCCTAGATACAAGAGCGAAGCGGCCAACCCTAGGGGTATCCCGGTCCAACCCTGCTGATGGTTGATCTGACGGCCACGCGCCTTCCTCACCCTTAGCTTCGCTCGACGCAAGCCTCAGGATGCCGCCACGTGCCGCCCAGTCGACCGCCGCGCCTACCTCGTGGATAGCCTCGCCTCCGCGCCAGCCTCTCCACGCCGCCACGCGTCGACCGTCCTTTTTGCGGACCTCCCCCTGGTTTTGAGCCGACAACCGGAAAACCTAGGCCTTCCCCCGGTTTTGAGGCTGAAACCGGGAACCGTGTCCTCAGGCTGAGTTTTGTGGCCCAAACTCAGAAACCCCGCGCACCAGGTTTTGAGGCCCAAACCTGGAAACCGTCCACGCCGAGTTTTGAGGCCCAAACCTGGAAACCGTCCACGCCGAGTTTTGAGGCCCAAACTCGGAAACCGTCGATGGCAGCTTTTCGAGACTCAGCTACAGAACCTGTGCCGTAGACGGGATGTGGTTCGCACACCCCGAGTACCAGCACCGATGCCGGAGCATGTCCAGCCTCCACGCCGGGCACAGTGCATTCGCCATCCTTCTCGGCCTCCCGCCAAGTGTCACGACGCCATCACCTTCCTCCCGCTCCTCCGACTCGGCCGATGCACCGCACATCCCCATGTACTCTTGCTTGTCAACGCCACGTGCCAGCTACCACAGCTGGTCCTCAGGTCTCCCGGTCCGTCGGTCCAAGATCCACATCCTCCCTTCACCACTCCCGGTCCGTCGGCACGGCACGTCCCTACTTGACCTTCACCTCACCTTCGACCACTGCCCGAGCTCCACACCTGCACATCAACACAACCAAGAGACATGTTGCTCGTTGATCGATCACTCATCACTCAGGAAGGGAACCACAAGGGCACATATCAACCTTGTGTGCTCAATCTCCCCCTTGATGAGTGCATCGTCAACTCATAGTAACCGTAACCAAATAAAAGAAAAGCAGATTAGATAGAAGGAGAAGAACTCACTCGAGATGTCCAAAAGCCAAAGAAAAGGCCGAAGAAGCACAAATCGAGATGAGCGAAGCTTGGTCCCCAAAGACATGGGCAACGGTTCAACACAACCAAGCAAGAAATCGAAGCAACAACTCATCAAGGAGCAAAACTCGATCAAAATCAGAGCACAAGACTTGGTTCCCAAAGACATGGGCAACGGCTCGACGCAACCAAGTCAGAAACTAGCTAGTCCTCAAGAAGAGGCAGAAAGGGCTCAACACCACTAGTTGAATGCTCGATACCAAACGAATACTGCATAAGAAACAACTACTGCTAGTCCCTCAAGATAGAGGCACAGAGGCTCAGCACAACCAGCAGTAAGCCCGATACCAATCCAGAACCATCAAAACATGATGAAAACAGCTAGTCCCTCAAGACAGAGGCACAGAGGCTCGACACAACTAGCTGAAACGATCGATATCAAATAAAAACCAACTCGAAGGAGGCAGAAAAACTCCCCCTCACTCAAAGAACTCCCCCTCAGCAAGAGAATCAAAAATTGCAAATTGACACCACTGGAAACATTCTTCCCCTTGGGGGCAAATTGCAATCAAAAGAGAGGAGAAAAGGACTCAAGTAAGTCAAACGGAGCTAGGTCATGCCTATCGAAGTCAAGCAGATGCACATGAGTCAAAAATACATGTTAGCAGCTTCAAGTATATACTCGAAAGAGTGAAAGAATGCTCTAAGGAGTGCTGATCCGACTACAAAAGCAACATGTAAAAGTGCTAGCAAAGGCTCAAACTGATCACCGAATACAAGATACGAAAGCAGAAGCCAAGTGAGCAGTTTTAAGCCGTTCAGAAAGGAGTTTTACCATCAAAATAGCACTGAACATGTATAGACAGAAGGTCAAACAAGTGCTAAACATGTATACAAGGTGAACTACCCCTAGCAAGGTTCAATCATCATGCTATAGAGTGAAACATAAACTTGTGTTTTCCGATTTTATCGGAGAATTTGCAGCGGTTAATAACACAAGTTGAAATTCAGCATGTGATTGCGAGAGGTTGAAAGCTTGTCATTGCCTAAGTTTTCACCGTGCTAAGCCTATGCATATGCAATCAAAACTTAAAGCATCAGTTTCGGTCTTACACTACACGGCTCAAGTTTAACTCAATGTGCAATGAGAAACAGTCTCGATACCATGATGTGCTGACAAAGCTATCCCATCTCGATCTTTTCAATTCACTAACACTTGGTTCATTTTAAGCAAGATATGAACAATCCAAGCAAGTGGAAGACTCAAAACTAGAGACATAGCAACCTAGCATATATGAAATAGCTCAAGTAACCTCAACACATCCTACACATGCTAGTTGCCAATCTCAATGGTGAACATATATCAAATTTTAGGTACATCAAACATGTTCATCATTTTCAAAAATAGCTTAGCTCACAAGATGTATCAGTGATCAAGAAGAGCCTAAGCTACAAGCATCATCATACATCATCACTAAACAGAGCATAAATTCATTCTAAGGAATATAGTCATAAAGCTCAAAAATGCAAGATGTATGCAAGATGAAGTCAGAATCGGAGCCAAAACAAAACCAGAAAGACTCAAGACCCAAAAACAAAAAGGATCAGAAAGTCAGTCTAGGGTACATCAAAAATGCTTCCCCCATCTAAAATGGGAAACACACACCAAGCTCACCTCTCAACCTAGCAAAAGTTGAGAGATCCAAAGGCTTGGTGAAAATATCCGCAACCTGGTTATGGGTGTCTACATGCCTAAGATCAATGTCGCCTTTCTCATAATGATCCCGAAGAAAGTGAAAGCGAACATCGATGTGTTTGGTCTTGGAGTGAAGGATGGGGTTCTTTGCTACACTAATGGCTGAAGTGCTGTCGCAAAGCAAAGGGACCCGACTGAAATCTAGACCAAAATTACGCAAAGTAGCAACCATCCATAAAAGCTGCGAAGCACAAGAAGCAGCGGCAACATACTCGGCTTCTGTAGTAGACTGGGCTACGTTCGACTGTTTGCGAGAAGACCACGAAACCAGTGAAGAGCCAAGAAATTGACAAGTCCCAAAAGTAGACTTGCGCTCAAGCCGACATCCGGCAAAATCCGCATCGGAGTAACCACAAAGCGAAAGAGTCAAAGAAGAAGAGTACCAAAGTCCGAACTCAGGAGTGTATCAGAGGTACCTCATGATGTGCTTGACTGCTTGCTTGTGGGAAGTCCGAGGGGACGCCTGAAAGCGAGCGCACAAACACATAGAAAACTGTATGTCTGGCCTCGTTGCCGTCAGGTACAGGAGCGAGCCGATCATGCTCCCGTACTCCTTCCGATCAACAGCCTCTCTGTCCTGGTCCGAGTCCATCGCAGCAGTCGTCGCCATGGGCGTCGTAAGAGGCTTGGCCTCGCCCATGTCGAACTTCTTCAGGATGTCCTTCGTGTACTTACCTTGATGCACGAACGTCTCGTCTCGGGTTTGCTTGATTTGCAACCCGAGGAAGAAGGTCAACTCACCCATCATACTCATCTCAAACTCCCTGCTCATAGTATCTGCAAACTTGGCAACAAGTGCGTGAGAGGAGCCACCAAAGATGATATCATCCACGTAAATCTGGACTAATAGGGTGTCATTGCCTTGCTTGAGGAGAAACAGAGTTCTATCAACCCGTCCCATTTTAAAACCCTTGGAGAGTAAAAAGGTTTTCAAATGATCATACCATGCTCTCGGGCTTGTTTCAAACCATATAAAGCTTTTGTAAGTTTGAAGACATGGTTTGGAAACTTGGGACTCTCGAAACCAGGAGGTTGTCTCACATAAACCTCTTCCTCTATATACCATTTAGAAACGCACTCTTGACATCCATCTGGTAAAGCTTAAAACCCTTCGAAGCGGCAAAGGCTAGAAGGATTCTAATGGCTTCTAAACGGGCTACAGGGGCAAAGGTTTCCTCATAGTCTATCCCCTCTTTCTGGCAGAAACCCTGGGCTACAAGCCTAGCCTTGTTCCTCACTACCATCCCATCTTCACCCTCTTTGTTTTTGAAAACCCACTTGGTACCTATAGGGTGGCATTCTGGTGGAGGTGGGGTCCAAACTTGGTTTCGCTCAAAGTTCTCTAGCTCCTCATGCATGGCATTGACCCAATTAGGATCAGAAAGTGCGTGTCCAACATCTTTGGGCTCAAAAGAAGCAACGAATGCAGAATGAGCAAAGTGAGAGACTTCATACGCTCGCGACCGCGTGACTCGCTGGTCGATGCCGCCGATCATCTGCCGTGGGAGGTGAACTTGCTGAATGCTTCGGGGCGCTTGCCTCGCCGAAGTCGCCTCCCCCTCGCCAGATGCTGTCGCTCCCTCAGGTGCAGCGGGTGCTCGCTGGAGAGGTGGCTCAAGAGGACCCCAAGTAGAAGACGTCGTGGGATCGGGTCCTCGAGCTGAAGTAGTCGTCGCAAGGTCGACGGGGGCAGCCAGTGGAGTTGTCTTGGGATCACCCCAATCAGCATTCTCCTACTCCTCCTCCACAAAAATGGTCTCTCCCAGCTCTTGTTCTTCTGTAACATCAAAAGCAGAAGAAACACATGGCATTGTCTCGTCGAAAGTGACCTCACAGGTCTCCACTATCCAGTTAGTCTCCAGGTTAAGAACTCGATAAGCACGTGAATAAGAAGCATAACCAAGAAACACCCCATCAGCAGAGCGAGATTCAAATTTGTCCAAATTGCCTTGCTTCAGGATGAAGCACTTACACCAAAACACCCGAAAATGAGACACCTTGGGTACCCGTCCAAAACGCAACTCATAAGAAGTTTTCTTCATGAAAGCCCGAAGAAAGATGCGATTTGAAACATGGCAAGCGGTGTTGATCGCCTCGACCCAAAAATGCCTAGGAGTCCTATGCTCATCGAGCATCGTCCTGGCCATCTCAACAAGGGTCCGGTTCTTGCGCTCAACAACACCGTTCTGCTAGGGGACATAAGGAGAAGAAAACTGACGCTCGATTCCATTAGAAGAATAGAAGGAGACAAACTGAGAGTTATCAAACTCAGTTTCATTGTCGCTACGAATAGCTCTAATGGTATCAGGGGAAACTCAGTTTTCAACCTCAGAATCAAATTGCGAGCAAAAGGAAAAGCTTCATCCTTACCCTCCATAAAGAACACCCAAGAATACCTCGAAAAATCGTCAACGATCACTAGAACATACCACTTCCCACCCGCTGAGCAAACCCGAGCTGGACCAACTGTGTCCATGTGTAAAAGCTCGCCGGGTCGCTTTGTCATCACCTGATTAACAGGTGGGTGAGAAACAGCAACCATCTTCCCATGAGGACAAGGATGGCAAACAAGATCCTTCTAAAACTTAAGCTTAGGCAATCCTTGGATTAGGCCAAGTGAGCTAAGTCTTGCAAGCAAGTCAAAACTCAAGTGACCGAGCCTCCTTTGCCACTTCCACAAATCAGAAGAAGAACCAGCCATCAAAAATCTAGCAGAGCCAAAAGAACGAGAAAAATCGGCTCTGAAAACACGGCCAAAAAGAACGATCCGACACACAAGATCTCCCCGAGGGTCTAAAACACGACTCAGACCCTTCTTAAAACGCACTTCACAATCATCCTCAAGAAGTTGCGAAACGGAAAGCAAATTGTAATGCAAGTTAGAAACCAAAGCAACATCCTTAAGGACAAAGTTCTCATTGATCCGAATAGCTCCATGAGAAACGACCTTACCTCTACTATTGTCCCCGAAAGTGATGTACTCCTTGTGCATCACGAGGCTAAGGCTGGAGAACCATTCCTTCTTTCCGGTCATGTGGCGCGAACACCCGGAATCCATGAGCCACATGTTCTCCAACCGAAGTTCCTGCATCAATAGAAAGTCAGGCCAAGCGACTGACGTATGCAATGGGTTAGTACGTATCCACGTACAGCCTTGAGTATACTGAGATACCAGTGTCGTGTCATAGGCCAGAAAAGTGTTAGAAGCAACACCAACTATCCTCCTCCCATGGGAGGATAGCGATCACCACCAACCTGAAAGGGTGGTCCGCTATGGAACGGAAAAACTCCAAACTCACCACTATATCCCATCTGAGCAAAGCGATCGCCACCATACTGAAAAGGTGGTCCGCTATGAGACTGAGCAGCAAAGCCTCTTACACTTGGCTCACGGTCGTATTGAGGACGTCCGGAACCGCGACGGCACGACACCTGGTCTAGCTTGAGGTGCACCTGAGGCCTGGTAGCAACTGAGGTCCTCCGGTCTAGCGCCCTGCCTCTGAACTCCCCAACCTTGCACACCGTGGAGAGGGTGGTGCCTAGCCTGGTTGTTCAGCTCCAACTCCTTCCTAGCGTCTCTCTTCCTCCGAAAGCAAAACTCAGCTAGGTGACCCTCACGGTGGCAGTACTCGCACTCGAACCTCACCACTCTCTTGGGTTGTTGATTCCTACGGTTGCGAGGGTTGTTCACTCTGGCTGGCTGCTTGCCTCTCGGAAGGGGATCACTAGAGACGTCAGGAAGGGTGTCAAGTGTGTTCCTAAGATGGTTAGGTTTGGGAACCCACACTTGCTTGCGAGGTGGAGCCTTGGGAGGTTCATCAGGATGCCATCCTTGGTGATAGGCTTGGGAGGCTCAGGTGGGGTGATCTTGGTAAGCTTAGGGATAGTGGATGGCTTCTCACTAGGGCTCACTCCACTAAACTCACCGATCTTGCCAAAGCTACTAGCGCCCTTCCCATCTGAAGCAAAGCCTACTCCCGAGCAATCAGTTCCCCTCTTGAACTGACTGATCATCATGCCCAACTGCGGCTCACTGCACGACACCCAACTCAGGATGGACCGGAGGTATGTGTTTTCCTCCCCGGTTTGCATCCTGTCATGCCGACAGTTGGCAATCTCAAGCTCCAACCCCACGCATCGCTCACATGGAGCGGACAAGGTGCTAACTGAGCTGGCCTTCATGGCTTCAACAAGCTTGGCATTAACTTCTGCCAACTCAGTTCGCAAGCTAGGACAAAGCTTGCACGCACCCAGCAAAGAAGGCCTCGCCTTCACTTCCTCCAGCTCCTTCTTCATGGGAGCACACTCACGACACTCACCCACCAAGTCTAGCCTACTCTTCAGCTCATCGTACACCTCGATCAAGGAGGCATACTTGGTTTGTAAGGTGGAAAGTTTGCCATGTGTGTGGTGCACTCATCGCACTCTTCCTCATCGGTCACTCTCACTTCGGACTTAGCAAACTCAAGCTCCTTAAGCGCCTCTTTCATCTTGGCCTTAAACTCACCGCGCTCATGGAGAACCTCCTTGAGTTTCTTCTCCAAAGCAAGGACTAACTCCGCAAAGCTATCACGCTCATCAGTGAGACGATCGACAAGAGAGGCATTCGATACCTCAGAGGCGTTGCTGTCGTCATCGCTGTTGGCGTCATCGGCGTCCTTCGCCTAGCACTTGGAGTCCTCTTCATCTAGGGCCATGGTGCACATGCCCTTGGAGGAGATGCCGAAGAAGTAGAGTCCGTTGAAGCGATCTTCAATCTTGTGCTCGGACCCATCGTCGCTGGAGTCGCTGTCAAAGGACTTGTCGGAGTCGCCCTTGCCGGCGAAGAGCACGCGCCGGCCGACGTCGAAAGCCCTCTCCAAGTCCTCTCGGCGAAAGCTATCCTTGTTCTTCTTCTCGGTCTTGTACTCCGGCTTGCCCTTGCGCCTGAAGTTGCGATTCTTGCCGGAAGACTTGTTGTGGTTCTTGGGACAGTTCGCCATGAAGTGGTCTAGATCACCACACTTGTAGCAGCCCTCGCGTGCGTCACCACGCCAGCGATTCAGGCGGTTGTTGTCAAACTGCGAGAACCAGGTGATGGCGAGGGCGAGCTCATCATCTCCAAGCGCCTCCAACTGCTCCTCCGTGACTGTATGCAAAGAAGACAAGGCAACAAGAGGAGGTGAAACATTAGCAGAGACAGTCGATCCACCCATGCCTGAGACCAAAGCCATGGAATGTGAAGATGGGTTCTTCAGCTTGGCCTGAGTCAGGTGATCGATCTCGGTGGACTTAAGCTTGCTGAATAGCTCATCCACGATGAGGGTGTCATAAGATGGAGACTCAATGATAGTCGACACCTTCACCTCCCATACCCTCCGATCCAGGGCATATAGTAACTTGAGTGCCCTCTCATGATCGTCATAGGGTAGGTTAGCCCAATTGGCACGCATCTTGTTCACAATCGTTTGGAAACGAGCGAACAAAGCGTCAATGGTCTCTCCCTCCAACTGAACAAAGTTCTCATACTCGCGCTTGTACGTCTCGAAGAGTCTGGTCTTGACATGGGCTATCCCCTCGTGATAGCTTTGAAGCTTCACCCAGATCTCTTGTGCCGTCTCAAGCTCAGAGACACGTTCGAACTCAGGAAGGGACATGCTGGCCAAAAGAGCATTACGAGCCTTGGAGTTGGCCTCGTGTTGGTCAATCTGGATCTGACCCACACGAGCTGCAAGGACTACGTAACTCAGCATTCTCGCATACTCCCAGACAGAAGTCCGATGCTGTTTAGGTAAGCAAAGCATCTGAATCTTCCAATAGGGTAGTTCGTTCTCAATCGAACAAAGGAGCCTTGTCGTTCCCTCGTTCCATGTCGCCCTTAGGATCCGAAACCATTAGTGTGAAGATCCTTACCCGCTCTGATACCAATTGAAGGACCGGATTAGCGCTCAGAGGGGGGGTGAATGGGAGCCTCAAATTCAACTTGTGAATAAAGGGCCCTTGTCCCAGAAAGTCACCCCAAAACGAATACTCGAGATGACTGGAAGGTCACGACCTACGAGTAGGTGGATACCCTAGGAGATGTCCTAGTGGTACAGCGGAAACCCCTCGGCGAAATCCCAAAACCACTGAAAAAGCTCGGAGCAAAACTGCACACTCACATGCTTCAGTTTCGTGGACTGTTTCCGGGTCAGGGTCCCGGACTGTCCACTGAACGCCCGGGACTGTCCGTGACTGGAATTCCAGACTGTCCTGGTCACATACCAGAAAACCAGACTTGTCGGTGTTTCGAAACAGGGGTATGACACCAACGAGTAATATGATCGCGTGCTTCTCTTCCTGGATGGTGATGCAAGAGGACACAAGGATTTATCCTGGTTCGGGCAAAGAAGGCCCTACGTCCAGCGGGGGGAGGTGTTCTTGTATTACTTGCACCTAAGTGCTTGTACAGGGGCGAATACAAGCTCAGTGAGCGTGGACCGGAGTCCGGACTCGTGTGTGTGTGGACTTGTGTCTTAACGTGTCTGTTCCCGTCGTGCCCAGAATGAGGCCCTGGTGTCCCCTTTTATAGAGCAAAGGGAGGCCAGGGTTACACAAGGGTATTACAGGTGTCGGGGTGTATTGTGTCCCTTACGAAGAAGGGTAGGAACCCTGTCTTGTCGAAGACATTGTAGCCGACGTGGGCGTTGCTGTTGAAGCGTCCTTGAAGCGTGGCCTCCATCCTGGGCGCGGACGTGGAGGCGCGGCGAGGTGGAAGCCGTACAGCACCCATCCCGGAACGTACAGGACGCGGCGGGGTCCCTCCGGGTCTTGGGTACCTGTCCTCCAATAGCATGAAAGTAGTTAGGGCTCGAGGGGCGTGGAGCCGGCCTCGAGGCGGCGCCTACGGGGGGCTCGAGTCCCCGCAGGTATGGGCAAGTCCCGTGAAAATCGATTGAGCGGCAGGCATCTGGCCTCGAGGCGTGTCTTGGACGTGCCACAGTGTAGGGCGTGGGTTAACAGTGCTTCACTGGTGCCTTTTCGCCCATACTTGTGGTGAAAACAGACTTGACTCTGCCCCGGACCACTGTGGCACACGTTGTGTTACAGAGGACGTGACTGGAGTAGGTGGATGAATTAAGTGCGCGGTATGGGGCTGGCATCCGATGTCTGCACCGCTCGAGGGAGGCAAAACGCGTCTCGAGGGATAGGCCGCTGTGCCAGAGAGGCTCGAGGTCCCCGCGTGGGTCTCGAGGTGTGGTGTTCGGCTGTGGGGGGCTCGAAGGGTAGTGGGCGCTGCCCGAGGCCTGGGGGCTCGGGCGAGACGGAAAGCGAGCGTCGCCCAGGCCTGTGGAGGGCTCGGGCGAGACGGAAAACGACGTGCGCCCGAGGCCTGGCTTGGAGGGCTCGGGCGAGACGGAAAACGAACGTGCGCCCGAGGCCTGGCTGGAGGGCTCGGGCGAGACGGAAAACGAGCGTGCGCCCGAGGCCTGGCTTGGAGGGCTCGGGCGAGACGGAAAACGAGCGTGCGCCCGAGGCCTGGCTTGGAGGGCTCGGGCGAGACGGACGACGTGCGCCCGAGGCCTGGCTTGGAGGGCTCGGGCGAGACGGAAACGAGCGTGCGCCCGAGGCCTGGCTTGGAGGGCTCGGCTCGGTGGGCCAGCGTCGTAGCCTCGGGGGGTCGGCTTTTTAGGGGGTTAGACTAGTTAGGTCTGTTATTAACCGGTGTTCTAGGTTTACCCTATTTGTTTGCGTTGATTGGGGGTACCCCTTTTGCGGACCCCCGACAGTAGCCCCCGAGCCCTTGCTCGAGTGCTTGCACTCGAGCAGGGGCTCCCGACTGGGATCTCGTGGGTTAGCTAACTGGCCTCGAGGGTTTCGTCGATTTGATTCCGTGGGTGTCGTGCGAGCGACACCCGCGGGTGTAGCCCCCGAGCCACGAGGGAGTGGTTTAGAACTTCCTCGTGGGCTTTTTGCGAGTTTTAGTTGCGATTTTTAGGTTCGGGGTGTCAGGCCCCCGAGTTTTTTAGACCCTCTTTCGTCGAGGGGTGCCAGGCTGAACCGGCCGGCCGGCTCTTCGAGCTGTCCGGCGCACCGGTTGCCCTGGCTTGTCATCCCGCGAGTCCTTTCGATCGGATGCGAGGGGGATGCCTCGTACTACCCCGAGTGGGCGAGTATCGAGGTTCCCGGTGAGCTGGTAACGGGGAATCCAAGTGAGAGCTCGTGCCCCGTTCGATAGGGGTCGACTGTGGCCCGGAGGCGGTCTCATAAAGCATGGGTGCTCAGTCTGCAGGAGTGCCGGGTCCATTCGATAGGACCCGGTGGCTCGATGCCTCCCTCCGAGGGGATCTCACTGCATGTCGAGCTCCCCGCCTTGGATACACGTGAGGGGCCTCGAGGGCTTGGCCCTCGAGTGATGCCGCGAATGGCGCCCCTTGGTGTCCCTGACTCGGGTGCTCGAAGCCGGCTGTCGAACCCTCTTTCGTCGAGGGCCAGCCTTCGCTGCTTCGAGACTTAGGGCCGGGGCCCGTTTTTGGGTGCTCGAAGCCGGCTGTCGAACCCTTTTTCGAGGGCCAGCCTTCGCTGCTTCGAGACTTAGGGCCGGGGCCCGTTTTTTACTTCAGGAAGAAGCCTTCGTCGCTTGGAATCCTTCTGCCCGTTGGGCGCGCCTTTTTAGGCGGAAACCGCCAGGGAGTGGAGATCGTGGCGCCAGGGCGGCGGGCGCGAAGTCGGAGCGGCGGCCGCAGAGGGCCCCGGCAGTTGAGCGAACGGTGAGCTGCCGCGTGTTCCCTGCATCCGGCTCGAGACGTAGTTAGGTGGGTGCATTAAATGCTATGCGGTTACCTTTTTACGTCGTGGGAGACCCCGCCCGTCGGGGTTTCCCCTTATAAATATCGAGAGAGGGGAAAAGGAACCCTTTACTTTGCCTTTGCCTTCACCGCCGCCGTAGCCTTCACGCGCCCTCTCCTTCGAGCTAGTTGATTGGGGATTTTCCGGCTGCCCGTCCGCTGCTCGGGTCCGCGCCGCGCCACCGCTATGGCCGCCCAGACACAAGTGCTGCCGGCCGAAGACTGGAGCTCGTCGAAGGTGACGCAGAGCGAGATGGACTCGTTGGTGGCCCAGGGGCTTCTGCGCCCCAACCCGGAGGAGGGACCCGCGTGGTGGGTTATCCCGTCGGCGGAGCACCGGGAGCCGCACCCGCCGGAGGGGTACGTGGTGAGCTTCACGCGCTACCACCGTATGGGGCTCGGCGTCCCGCCGAGCCGCTTCATGCGGGGGCTGGACCCACCACTTCGAGGTGAGCTGCACCCTTCTCCCCCAACTCCATCTCGCACGCCGCCATATTTCGCCGCGGTGTGCGAGGGGTACCTGAGATGGAGCCCCCACTGGGAGATGTTTTCCTCCTTCTCTTCCGGCGAGCTCTTCATAAGGCCCTAAAGCCAGCGGGAGGCGGCTCGTGCGCATGGGCTCCCTTGCCATCACTGCTGCAGGGCTGGGGACCTTCGTCGGCCAACGTCCCCCGTGAATACCTGCGATACAAGCTTTTTCCACCACCAGGCCGGTGGGACGACCATTGGTTCTATCTGCGGAATGAAGATGGTCTCTTCCCGCAGTACACCGGCAGGGTCCTCGCTCAACGCCCCCGGAGAAGTGGACCTGGGGCGTCGCGGCGGACAGGCACGCCACCTGCCCCGCTGATGAAGATGATGAAGACGCTGGTGGATGAGAAGAAGTTGACCGTGCAAGCGGTCATTTGGGCGTTCCACCAGCGAAGAGTTCTCCCGCTGGCGGACCGCCCCCTTCTCATGCACGAGATGGGGTCGGAGGCCAGGCTCGAGGTGCTTAATCGATCGCGGATGGCCGAGGAGAGGCTGTTCCGGAACGAGGGCGTCTCCCGGGTGTCAATCACGATCCGGGGTCGTTCATCCCTGAGTACACACCACCTGGTCGCCATGGCGCCCGACGAGGGGTGTCTCGACCTGGTGAGCCTCCCTCGAGCTGAGCTATTCCGAGCCCCCTCCCCTTTCTCCTCCTTCGAACCTTTTGCATTCTTCTTGTGGTTTGTCTTGTCACGCTTCTTCTTTCTTTCTTTCAGGGGGCGTTTACTTGTCGCGCGTCGAGGCCCCCGGTGAGGGAGGACGCCGCGGATACTCAGGTGAGGCGCCTCTCTGCTCAGAAAGACAAGGAGAGCAAGGATGCCAGGAAGAAGAAAGAGAAAAACACAAACCTGCGCCGCTTGGCTCGGGAGCAGAGACTGGCGAAGGGCTCGTCGCAAACCGTCAGCCTGGACAAGACGGGTCCCCCGAGCTGAGCTCCTCGAGCTCGGAGGAGGAGAGCGGTGATGAGGAGGAGAGCGAGACGAGGGGATGGAGGCGCGCCTGAAGCGCGCGGGGGTCGTCGATGACAGGGCTGACCGCTCCTCTGTGCAGGAGGGTATGCTGGAGGTCCCCCCGGCGAAGGGACGCGCGCGGAGAAGCAGCCGCGGAAGGCGCGCCGATCCCTGCCTCGTCGGGGCCTGGGGTCCGTCGAGCTCCGCGGCGGACGTGCCCCCGGTCGTGAGGAAGCCCGAACCCGGAGCGCCTCCGCCTCAGCACCAACGGAGGCCGCCCCCGCGCCAGCCCAGGCGGGAGGCCTGGAGAAGGGCCGTGCCTCGAGAAGCGGCCGACAGGTCGAGAAGGATTTCGGGCCCGACCGCCGCGAGCCGTCAAGGTCGGGGTCGAGGCCCGCGGAGGAGCGGGGGCCAGGAGGAGGTGTCGAGCCCGCGCCATCACGAGCGTCGGGGAGGGAGCCCCCGGGCGTCTCGTGCCCAGGGCGTGAGCGTCCCCGAAGTCCATCGCCGCACCGCCGCCGGGACACAGAAGCAGACGCGGGAGGGCGCAACCGTCAGCGCGTGCGCCGGAGCCCGCACCGGGCGGGCGCCACGATGACAGCACGAGGGAGGTGCGGTCGCCCTCCCGCGAGGTGGGCGGAAGGAGGGATCTCCCTCGAGGTCGAGCCACGGGAGGCGTCGGGAGCCCTCCCCCCATCCCAGCCCTGTGGAGACGGCCCGGCGCAATGCTCGAGCGGGGGTGGGCCTCAAAACCTGAGGGGTCCGGCGATTCCGGGAGAAGCCCAGTCGCCGCTTTGGGTGAGTAATTTTCTTGGACCTCGTCGGAAGCGAGGCTTGACCTCTTTACTTTTGATAAAATGCCATCTCTGGTTTCTCAGGGGGAAGCGCTCCTACCCGGAGGTGGACCTCGCTTCGTCTAAGCGGGCCAAGACCTCGAGCCCCGTCGAGGCACAAGCACCTCGAGGTATGGCACCTTCCTCCGCTAGAGAAGCCGCTTGGCTGGAGAAGGCTCGAGCTGCCATGGCTCGAGGTGACCAGATGATCGTCGCAAATTTTGGTGAGGCCGTCGCCGTCGACCGCAGGGGTCGAGGCATTCCTCTTGATTCTGATATCAATGTCATCTCGCATTGCAGGGGCCTCAGCTCACGGCATCGAGCCCGCCGCTATCATGCTTACTGAGGCGCCTGCCGTCTCCCCCTTCTCCTCCTGCGATGCGTCTGTCGGGAGCGCCCCCCCTCCCCCCCCCACCCCTCCCCCCGTACAGAGCTGTTTCGGGGAGGCGCCTGGGGCGAGCACGGCCCCGCGGCGTCGGGGCCTGGGGGCGAGGGGACTACCCCCTCGAGGCCCCGACGGTGGAGGACCTCCTGACGAGCTAGAGCAGGGGCCCCTCGCCGCGGGCCTTGCCGATGGTGGAGGCGCCCGAGGCGCCAGCAAGTGCTGACGAGACGCAGGAGGGCCCCAGGGAAGGGCCAGGAAGACCGGGCCGTGCCGTCGGGCGGCAGGCCGCAGCTGGGGCAGCTCGGGACGGAGGAGGATCAGCCGACATCGAGCTCGACCGTCCAGTATGGCCGTTTCCTGACGCGCCGCCGCCCGCCCCTTGCCATGGTCCACGTCGAGCGACCGGTTCAGGGGGGGCTCCGCGCGAGGTGCGGGCCATCTTTCGGGAGGTGGCCGAGCTCATGGCGGAGGCGGAGCGGTCCTGTTCCGAGGAGGCGGGCCGGTCCGCACAGGTGTCGGCCGCCCTCGCGAGGGCTGAGGCGGAGCTTCAAGATCTCCGCGCGAGCTGAGCCGGAACGCCAAATGGCGAGCGGCTCAACGAGGCGGAGGCGGAGGTCCGGGCGGCTCGAGGCGAGGTCGCTCGATCCAAGGAGGAGGCCGCCGCCGCTCTCGAAGCGTCGAGGAAGGAGGCCGCGGACGTCCGAAGCGAGGCCACCTCCGCCCGGGCTGAAGCCGAGGCGGCGAAGCAGGAGGCCGCTGACGCCCGTGGCGAGGCCGCCGCTGCCCGAACCGCAGCGGAGGCGGCGAGAAAAAAGGCCGAAGACGCCCGAGATTGTGTCGCACCGCCCGAGCTGCCGAGGGGGCGGCGCGGCAGGAGGTGATCCGCAAGGATCTGGCCCTTGTGGAGGCGGGCCGGCTGATCGAGGACCTTAGGTCCGAGAGGCTCCTCATGCTGGCCGAGAAGCGCAGGCTTGAGCAGCGTGCTGAGGGCCTGACGGTGACCTCGCCGCACTGGGGCAACATTGCGACGGTGAGGCTTACACCTTGTTCTTGTTTGGGTCTCGAAGTTTTTTGTTACGCCGCAGTCTCACTCTTCCTTGTTCGTTGCGCAGGGGTCGAGAAGACGGTCGAGGAGCTCCGCGGGACGAACCAGGCTCTCTTGGACCAACTCCAAGACGAGACGATGGTGGCGGAGCGGGCTCGCACCTCCCTCGACCGGCTTGGCCCCATGTGGGTGCTCCTCCAGTAGCTGCGGCAGAAGGCGCGGTGGCCCGAGGCGATGCCTTGGTCGACGCCTTGTGCTTCTTCGACGCAGCGGCGCGGGACCGTGTCCGGCAAGCTCTCCATCAGGCCGTCGCGGTCGTTCGCTCCGGTTTCCGCTTCCCGGTCCACGTTGTCGCCAACGGCTTCATCGAGATCGAGGGGAAGGACGAGGAGTGGAACAACCGCCGTGTTGACAAAATTTTGGAGAAGATGGAGAGGCCGGGTACATCGCTCGCCAAGATTTTCGAGGAGGACGTGCTGCCTCCTGACGCCAGCAGAGTAGGGTGTCGAGGGCCCTCCTCCTTCTAGCTCGGGTGTCGAGGCTGAGCCCGCCGTGGAAGACCTCGGGGAGGAGTACCACACCGACGAGATTAGGGCCTGCGTGCCAAATTGGGCGTCGAGGCCCTTGTAAAGATTTATGGCATGGATGAGGGTCTATCGAGACCCATTTGCATATATGACTTGTTTGTTTAAAGGTGTTGTTTTCTTTTCAAATGCGTTTGACCACTTCTCTTTGTTGCAAGCTCGAGTTCTGCTAACTTAGTCCGTACTCCTTCGATACGTCGCGAGCCCCTCGAGGGGAGGCGTAGGTAGGGTACCGTAGCCCGGGGGCGTAGGTGGCCGTCTACGTCGACGCCTCCCGACCTTTGGAGGCTCGAGGTATTTTGGGATTTAGACGTCGCTAGTTCACTCGAGGCACGAGTCGAGACGAGGGTCGAATTTTTTGAAAAGAAAACACGCATTTTTTCGGAGTCTGGGGGGCGGTTACCCCCCTGTCAGCCCCCGAGGGAGGCTCGACCCTGAGCAAGGCAGGGTCGAGGCTACCTTATGCTGCAAGCAAAATGAAAGACAACGCACGAGATTGTTCATTCATATTTGACATGTTTGTACAAAGCAACACCAAAAATGAAAAAGCCTTGAGGCCCTTAAGTATAGAAGAACGTAGATGAGATATGTTCCACGCGTTCGCCAGGATTCTGCCTTGATCGTCGTAGAGCTTGTATGTTCCTGGCTTGAGCACCTTAGCCACGGTGTATGGGCCCTCCCATGGAGGGTGAGCTTGTGGCGCCCTCGATTGTCTTGAAGCCGTCGAAGCACGAGGTCCCCCACTGCTAGGTCTCTTTTGCGCACATACTTGTAGTGGTAGCGTCGAAGTGATTGCTGGTAGCGTGCGGAGTTGATGAGCGCCGCATCTCGGGCCTCCTCGAGCTGGTCCTTGGCGTTGCAAGCCTCTCGTCGTTGTTTTGCTCGTTGTAGGCTCGAAGTCGGGGGAGCCGTACTCGAGGTCCGTAGGCAAGACTGCCTCGGCGCCCGTAGGTTAGGAAAAACGGAGTGAACCGGTGGCTCGACTCGGCGTAGTCCTGAGGCCCCACAGCACCGAGGGGAGCTCTGCGGCCCATCCCTTTCCGAAATTTTTGAGAGTCTTGAACAGCCTCGGCTTCAGCCCATGGAGTATCATGCCGTTGGCGCGTCTCGACCTGCCCGTTGCATTGAGGGTATGCGACCGAGGCCCAGGTTACGCGAATGTGTTGTCATCGCAGAAGTTGGTGAACTTTTTGCCCGTGAATGGGTGCCATTGTCGGTGATGATGACGTTAGGCACTCCAAACCGGTACATGATGTTGGCGATGAACTCGACGGCCTTCGGAGGTGGGGTCTCCTATCGGCTTAGCCTCGATCCACTTGGTGAACTTGTCGATGGCCACGAGCACGTGTGTGTACCCTCCACTTGTCCTTTTAAGGGGACCCACAAGTCGAGCCCCCAAACGGCAAATGGCCAAGTGATTGGGATCATCTGCAGGGTGTGTGCGGGCTGGTGCGTGTTGGCGTGGAATAGAATTGACACCATGACATGCTCGGACCAAGCGCTTGGCGTCCCCAATGGCGGTCGGCCAATAGAAGCCTTGACGGAAGGCGTTCCCAACCAGGGCCCTCGGCGCTGCGTGGTGGCCGCAAGCCCCCGAGTGCATGTCGTCGAGGAGCTTGCATCCTTCCTCGAGGAGGATGCAGCGCTGAAGGATCCCGGTCGGGCTTCGTCGGTATAGTTCCCGTTCGTCGCCGTAGGTGACGTAGGTCTTGGCCCTTCGAGCTACGCGTCGAGCCTCCGTCTTGTCTTCCGGTAGCACGCCTAGCGCTAAGTAGTCGAGGTAGGGCGTCGCCAGTCGAGTTGTCGTGGTGAAGAAGAGGCGGTTGCGTCGACCTGCATCGCCTCAGCGGATGTCCAGGGGTCATTCCCGAGGGGTGGCGTTGAAAGTCGAGCTCCCGTGTCTAGCTCGAGGGGTGGCGTCGAGGGGCCAGCCCCCGGTCGATTTCGACGGATGGCTCGAAGACGTCCCTCGAGAAGATGTCTGGTGGTACCGTGCGCGCGTGGACGCCAACTTTGCCAGCTCGTCTGCGGCCTCGTTGTACTTTCGAGCTATGTGGTTGAGCTCGAGGCCGTAAACTTATCTTCCAGCTTGCGCACCTCCCCGCAGTATGCCTCCATCTTGGGATCGATGCAGCTTGAAGCCTTCATAACCTGGTTGATGACGAGCTGCGAGTCTCCTCGGGCGTCGAGGCGTCGGACCCCGAGCTCGAGGGCGATGCGCAGCCCATTGACGAGGGCCTCGTACTCGGCGACGTGTTGGAGGCGGGGAAGTGCAAGCGTAGCAGGTAGCGCATGTGGACTCCGAGGGGTGAGGGTGAGATGAAGAGCAGGCTTGCGCCTGCCCCCGTCTTCGTGAGAGATCCGTCGAAGTACATGGTCCAGAGCTCGGCTTGAATCTACGCCGGCGGGAGCTGAGTGTCGGTCCATTCAGCAACGAAGTCCGCCAACGCTTGCGACTTGATGGCCTTTCGCGGGGCATAGGTGATGGTCTCCCCCATTAGTTCGGGGACCACTTGGCGATGCGCCCCGTGGCCTCCCGATTGTGATGATCTCTCCGAGGGGAAGGACGACACCACCGTTACGGGATGAGCGAGGAAGTAGTGCTGGAGCTTGCGCCTTGTGACGATGATGCCGTAGAGCAGCTTCTGGATGTGCGGATACCGGACCTTGGCCTCGAGAGAGTACTTCACTGGTGAAGTACACCGGTCGTTGGACCGGCAATGCATGACCCTCCTCGTGCCTCTCGACGGCTACGACGCGCTGACCACCTGAGGGTTGCGGCCACATAGAGGAGGAGAGGCTCGGGGGAATCGCCAACCTGGGCTGGTCGCGGTGGCACGAGGATTGGTGCGGAAGTCAGCAACCCCTTCAACTTGGTTAAGGCCTCCTCGGCTTCGACAGTCCACGTAAAGTGTTCCGTCTTCTTCAGCAGGTGGTAGAGGGGTAGCGCTTTTTCCCCTAGCCTCGAGATGAATCTGCTGAGAGCGGCTAGGCAGCCAGTCACTTTCTGCACACCCTGAGGTCTCGAATCGGGCCCATCCTCGTGACTGCTGAGATTTTTTCGGGGTTTGCCTCTCCCCCGTTGTGAGACAATGTAGCGAGTAAGTAGCATGCCTCGAGGCACACCAAAGACACACTTCTCGGGTTGAGCTTCACATTCTTGGCCCGGAGGCACTCGAATGTGGTCTCGAGGTCGCTGATTGAGGTTCCCGACTTTCTTGGTCTTAACCACGATGTCATCGACGTAGGCCCTCGATGGTCCTGCCTATGTGCTCGCCAAAGATGTGCTGCATACATCGTTGATACGTTGACCCCGACGTTTCGTAGGCCGAAGGGCATCGTAACGTAGCAATACATACCAAATGGCGTGATAAAAGAGGTTGCGAGTTCGTCGGATTTTTTCATCTTAATTTGGTGGTAGCCGGAATACGCCCGCAGGAACGAGAGCACTTCGCACCCAGCAGTGGAATCGACAATCTGATCAATTCTAGGTAAAGGAAATGGAACTTTTGGACATGCTTTATTCAGTCAGGCCAGTGTAGTCTACACACATCCGCATTTTTCCATTCTTTTTCCTAACTAATAAGTACAGGGTTAGCTAGCCACTCTGGGTAAAATACCTCCTTGATGAACCCAG
The DNA here is from genome assembly GCA_009763385.1 of Coix lacryma-jobi var. lacryma-jobi. Classification (NCBI taxonomy): domain Eukaryota; kingdom Viridiplantae; phylum Streptophyta; class Magnoliopsida; order Poales; family Poaceae; genus Coix; species Coix lacryma-jobi. The sequence goes on along the minus strand of CM019823.1, from coordinate 64,467,866 downwards.
CCGCCAAAAGCTTGTGCACCTCCTCGCCGATGATCCTGCGCTTCTCCTCGTCGAAGCGGCGCAGGCGTTGCTTCACTGGTCTGGAACCGGCCCGGATTTCCAAGGCGTGCTCGGCGACTTCCCTTGGTATGCCCGGCATGCCCGAGGGGCCCCACGCAAACATGTCGATGTCGCATCGCGTCAGAGCAGCGATGAGAAGTCGATGAGCACGGCTTCCTATTTAGGCTCGAGGCCGCGCACTGACGGCCAGCGTCTTGCCATCGGTCGAAGTCGGGTCGGGTATCCGCTTTGTGTGCTCCGCCGGCTCGAAGTTTGCCAGCGTGACGCTTCGCTTCAGGAGCCACCTCGTGGCCAGGGCGGCTAGGGCCTCGAGCGAGTCGAGGTGGACGTTGGCCTCCCCACGCTCGACGCATTCCACGTCGCAGTGGTATGCGTGCTCGTAGGAGGTGTCGATGGTGGATGACCCCTTTTGGCCCTGGCATCTTGAGCTTTAAGTACGTGTTAGTTGGGAACCGCCATGAACTTGGCGTAGCCCGGCCGACCGATGATGGCGTGGTAGGCCCCTTGGAACCCACCCACCTCTCGAAGGTGAGCGTCTCTCCCGGCGAAAGTTAGCCGGCGGGCCAAAGCAAACCGGCAGGTCGATGCGCCCGAGGGGTTGGGCCTTCTTCCCCGTACGACGTACGATGCGTGAACCCCCCGACGCTGGGCCGGAGCTTGACCCTCTGAAATCCCAGGAGGTCGAGTGTCTCGAGGTATATGATGTTGAGGCTCGAGCCCCCATCCATCCTCACACCTTGGAGAACCGTACGTCGACGATGACGGGGTCCGACGAGGGGGTACGCCCCCGGTTTTATGACACGGTCGGTGGTCGTCACGTCAAGTCGTGATCGGCGCATCAGACCAGTCAAGGTAACCGGGGGGCGTCGTGGCAGAGTGCAAAGGCCTCCCGGCGCTCCTTTTCTTTCTTTCTCGAGCCGAGAGCCCACGGTCGGCCCCCCGGTATCAATGTAGCAGTCGCGCGACCGGGGGGGAAGTCGCCGTCCGCGTCCCCACCGCCGCGTTGATCGGCATCCTTGCCCTTAGGCGCGTCTTCTCTCTTATCGCCGAGCTGGAGTAGTAGCCTTTCAACAGTCGGCAGTCCTTTAACTTGTGATTTACGGGGCCCCTATGATAAGTGCAGGGGCCCTCGAGCATTTGGTCGAAAACAGCCCCGTCATGGGGGCTCGGGCTTCTTAGGCTCGAGGGCGCCTGCGAGCACTTCGTCGTCGTCGTCATCATTGGCGTCGAGCGCTTCGCCTTCTGACCTTTGCATTTGTTCTTCTTCTTTTTTGTTGCTGTTGTTGTTGTCGTTCTTGGCGTCGTCGCCTTTGTTCGTGACCTCCGGCGCGGCCACCGCCTTGCCTTTGTCCGTGGAACGGCCAAAGAAGGCCCCCACTGCTCGTCGCCTGAGGCAAAGCTGGTGACACGATCCATCAGGTCCTCGACCGTCCTGGGACGGTAGCGTCCTAGCTCATGGACTAGCTCTTGGCATGTCGTGCCCGCGAGGAACGCTGAGATGACGTCCTCATCAGGCACGGGGGGAGCTCGAGGCGCTGCTTCGAGAACCGTCGAGCAAATCACGGAGGGGCTCGTTCGCCGCCTGCCTGCAACGCCGTAGATCCCAGGGGTTGCCTGGGCGCACGCACGTCCCCTTGAAATTCCCGTCGAAGACCCTGACTAGGTCGGCCCAGTCGTCGATTGATCCGGCGGGAGCCCCTCGAGCCACCGGCGGGCGGTGTCCGAGAGGTAAAGTGGGAGTTGGCGTATGATCACACGGTCGTCGTTCTTCGCTCCGCCAGTTGGCAGCCTAGGCGGAAGTCCGAGAGCCAGAGCTTGGGCTCGACCTCCCGTCATACTTCACGATGTTGGTCGGCGGTCGGAAGCGGTCGGGAGGGTTGAGCTGCGGATGGCCCGGCTGAAGACTCTGGGGCCCAGGGGCTCGAGGGCTTGTCGGTCCTCGTCGCTGTCGTAGCGCCCTCCCTCGATGGGCGCTATAGCCACGCTCCTGGGTCCCTTGTCCTTGCGCCGGCGGTTGATGTCGTGCGGGCGTCGTTGGGGTCTCGAGGTGGCCGGTTGTCGATGATCCGTTCGCGGACTGGTCTAGCTCAGAGGAGGCGTCAGGTGGTGGACGGATGCCTCGCGCTCGTTGCGGGGCGTGTCCGCCGGTTTCCCTGAGGCTGCTCCGCGTCGTCGTGACGCCGAGCTCTCGGCTTGCTGCACAGCAGCTGTCTCGAGGAGGTTCTTCATTTCCCCAAGCATGCGCCTGGCGTCAGGGTTGGAGACGGCGGGCAGATCGCGGAGCAGCATCGCCGCCGCCACCACGTTCTGTCCCGCTCGCGGGAAACGCACCTCGGGGCGTGCTGGCGCCCCGTCCTCGAGGATCTGCCGGTGGATCTCTCGAGCTCGGCTAGCGAGCGCCGGCACCTCGAGGCCGGGCTGGCTCTTGTGCTAGGGTTTTCTCGAGCTGCAGCAGGCGTTGTCGGTCCTCCTCAGCCTTGGCGATGGCCTCCCGCAGCTGCGCGTGCTGCGCCGCTCGGTCGCGCTGTCGCTGTGCTGGGATGGTGCCGGGGGTTCGTTCCTCCCGTGAATACGTGACCGCTGCCGCAGCAGCCACGTCTCCGGGCCCTTCGAGGTTGAGCGCCGGCCTGACGTCGTCGCCCTCGTCCTCGGTGTCGCATACGACCCCCTCAAGTTGGAAGCACTCCCTGGAGGGATCCCAGAGGTCGGGTCGTGGTAGTAGTCTATTCGTCGGAGTCGGGGCTGGTGATGCCGCGCCGCCTTGGCTCGTGCCGGGGCTGCAGCTCGCGTGGTACCACTCCCCGAAGGTGGCTTGACGAGGTGGCCCGACGGCTCGTGAGAGGCCACGGTCGACGCGGGCGGGGTGGACGATCTCCAGGTTGGCCATGGCCTGCAGCAGCGCGCCGGGCGTTCCTCCTGCTCCGCCGGGGGGTGTCGGCCCCGACTGCGCTCATTGAGCTCGCGGGCGTAGGCTGCCGCGGAGGCTGTCGAGGCCGAACGGGAACTGCCGGCGTTGAGCGCGGTACACCACGTGCGGGAGGAGGCCGGCAGCGTCGACGGTGCGCGGCTCGGAGGCCTCTGGCCTGGCTCTTGGTCCGTGCGCATGATGAGCGCGGAGTCGCTGGGCGGGCGCGGGCGCGCCCGGGAAGTCTCCAGCCGTGCGCCGGGCAAGCTCCTCCTCGGGAACTCCGCGCTGGCCGCGGGGAGGTGGGTGTATGCCGCCGGCGCCGCCTGTGCCTGGCGACGATGATGACGACGACGCCGCTCACGGGGTGGCGACGCGCGATGGTGTGGGCGACGTGCCATGCTCCTCGCACGGGGCGGCGCGACACGCCCTCCACTCGGGCCCTCCGTGGAGAGCAAGGTCAGCTCGTTGCCGTTGTCAGTGGCCAGGAACTCGAGGCTCCCAAACCAGATGACGGTGCCAGTAGAGAACGAAGGAGTTGAAGCAGCCATCCAGGAAACGGCGAGAAACCGACTCGACACGCGAAGGCCCCTACCTGGCGCGCCAACTGTCGGTGTTTCGAAACAAGGGGTACGACACCAACGAGTAATACGATCGCGTGCTTCTCTTCCTGGATGGTGATGCAAGAGGACACAAGGATTTATCCTGGTTCGGGCAAAGAAGGCCCTACGTCCAGCGGGGGGAGGTGTTCTTGTATTACTTGCACCTAAGTGCTTGTACAGGGGCGAATACAAGCTCAGTGAGCGTGGACCGGAGTCCGGACTCGTGCGTGTGTGGATTTGTGTCTTAATGTATCTGTTTCGGAGCCGTACGCGTGAATCTCCTCAGAATGAGGGCCCTGGTGTCCCCTTTTATAGAGCAAAGGGAGGCCAGGGTTACACAAGGGTATTATAGGTATCGGGGTGTATCGTGTCCCTTACGAAGAAGGGTAGGAACCCTGTCTTGTCGAACACATTGTAGCCGACGTGGGTGTTGCTGTTGAAGCGTCCTTGAAGCGTGGCCTCCATCCTGGGCGCGGACGTGGTGGCGTGGCGAGGTGGGAGCCGTATAGCACCCATCCCGGAACGTACAGGACGCGGCGGGGTCCCTCCGGGTCTTGGGGTACCTGTCCTCCAATAGCATGAAAGTAGTCAGGGCTCGAGGGGCATGGAGCCGACCTCGAGGCGGTGCCTACGGGGGGCTCGAGTCCCCGCAGGTATGGGCAAGTCCCGTGAAAATCGATTGAGTGGCAGGCATCTGGGCCTCGAGGCGTGTCTTGGACGTGCCACAGTGTAGGGCGTGGGTTAACAGTGCTTCACTGGTGCCTTTTCGCCCATGCTTGTGGTGAAAACGAGACTTGACTCTGCCCCGGACCACCATGGCACACGTTGTGTCACAGAGGACGTGATTGGAGTAGGTGGATGAATTAAGTGCGCGGTATGGGGCTGGCATCTGATGTCTGCACCGCTCGAGGGAGGCAAAACGCGTCTCGAGGGATAGGCCGCTGTGCCAGAGAGGCTCGAGGTCCCCGCGTGGGGTCTCGAGGTGTGGTGTTCGGCTGTGGGGGGCTCGAAGGGTAGTGGAGCGCTTGCCCGAGGCCTGGGGGGCTCGGGCGAGACGGAAAGCGAGCGTGCGCCCGAGGCCTGGCATGGAGGGCTCGGGCGAGACAGAAAACGAACGTGCGCCCGAGGCCTGGCTTGGAGGGCTCGGGCGAGACGGAAAACGAACGTGCGCTCGAGGCCTGGCTTGGAGGGCTCGGGCGAGACAGAAAACGAACGTGCGCCCGAGGCCTGGCTTGGAGGGCTCGGGCGAGACGGAAAACGAACGTGCGCCCGAGGCCTGGCTTGGAGGGCTCGGGCGAGATGGAAAACGAACGTGCGCCCGAGGACTGGCTTGGAGTGCTCGGGCGAGACGGAAAACGAGCGTGCGCCCGAGGCCTGGCTTGGAGGGCTCGGGCGAGACGGAAAACGAGCGTGCGCCCGAGGCCTGGCTTGGAGGGCTCGGCTCGGTGGGCCAGCGTCGTAGGCCTCGGGGGGTCGGCTTTTTAGGGGGTTAGACTAGTTAGGTCTGTTATTAACCGGTGTTCTGGGTTTACCCTATTTGTTTGCGTTGATTGGGGGTACCCCTTTTGCGGACCCCCGACAAGACTGTTCTGAAACAGTTCTGGTCAAGTCTCGGACTGTCCGCGGGTTTGTACCGCGGACTGTCCGCCGTTCACTCAATAGTGAACAGTCAGGGGGTTGCGCCTGTCTGACTCGACCAAAACACGACACACGGACTGTCCACCGTTCAGGTCGCGGACTGTCCGCGACTTCACAGAGAACACAAAACTGCACGGTTTCAAAACCAGATCCGATTTGATCTCAACCAAAGCCAAGGGAACTTCGATCAAACTCCTCCCAGGTGTTCCTCTATGTATTGGGGTGCTAATCCTAAGAAAATCATCGCACCAAACCAAGTCAATCAAGTGAAATCCGAGGATCACTGAAAAGGGAGGAAGAACGAAGAACGAACGCGAAATCAACCCGATCTACGGATTCGTGAGGTTAGAAGAGAATTCCTTCGGTAGAAAGAAGGGGCTCACGACCAAGAACAAATTGATTCAAGTGGAATCGAAAATCATCTCACGAAGAGGGAGAACGAGGCAAATCTCCGTGAGATGAAAAACCAAAACGTGAAGAACACAAGACACGATTCGATTTCAGCCGAAATTCCTCCACACGAGGAGACAATGAGAATACGGTCTCGTTTCCTCAAAAGATCCAAATACACAGAGGTATGATTCCCGTTTCTGCGGATCGCTTGCAGCGAGGTATGATTAGAACTTAAGCAGAGGGCTAGAGAGAGAGTGCTCAGGAACAAATGACTGCAAGGATAAGGAGAGAGGAGGGGTGCCTCTCTTATTTATAGCCTAAAACAATAATCCCCTTTCTACCCCTAGATACAAGAGCGAAGCGGCCAACCCTAGGGGTATCCCGGTCCAACTCTGCTGATGGTTGATCTCACGGCCACACGCCTTCTTCACCCTTAGCTTCGCCTCGACGCAAGCCTCAGGATGCCGCCACGTGCCGCCCAGTCGACCGCCGCGCCTACCTCGTGGATAGCCTCGCCTCCGTGCCAGCCTATCCACGCCGCCATGCGTCGACCGTCCTTTTTGCGGACCTCCCCCCGGTTTTGAGGCCGAAACCGGGAAACCTGGGCCTTCACCCGATTTTGAGGCTGAAACCGGGAAACCTGTCCTCAGGCTGAGTTTTGTGGCCCAAACTCAGAAAACCCGCGCACCCAGGTTTTGAGGCCCAAACCTGGAAACCGTCCACGCCGAGTTATGAGGCCCAAACTCGGAAACTGGCCACCCCGAGTTTTGAGGCCCAAACTCGGAAACCGTCGATGGCAGCTTTTTGAGGCTCAGCTACCGAACCCGTGCCATAGACGGGATGTGGTTCGCACACCCCGAGTTCTAGCACTGATGCCGGAGCATGTCCAGCCTCCACGCCGGGCACAGTGCATTCTCCATCCTTGTCGGCCTCCCGCCAAGTGTCACGACGCCATCACCTTCCTCCCGACTCGGCTGATGCACCGCACATCCTCATGTACTCTTGCTTGTCAACGCCACGTGCCAGCTACCACAGCTGGTCCTCAGGTCTCCCGGTCCGTCGGTCCAAGATCCACGTCCTCCCTTCACCACTCCCGGTCCGTCGGCACGGCACGTCCCTACTTGACCTTCACCTCACCTTCGACCACTGCCCAAGCTCCACACCTGCACATCAACACAGCCAAAAGACATGTTGCTCTTTGATCGATCACTCATCACTCAGGAAGGGAACCACAAGGGCACATATCAACCTTGTGTTCTCATCGTCCCAGGCTGCCAGCCACCACAGCTGATCCTTGGGCCACCGGTCCCTCAGTCCAAGCCTCACGTCCGCCCTTTGCCACTCTCGGTCCATCGGCACGGCACGTCGCTACTTGACCTTCACCTTGCCTTTGATCACTGTATCCGTGCTCGACACCTGCACAACACAAACCAAAGAACATGCGCATTATCCCAGTTGACAATCACTCATCACTTAGAGACTCGGCATACACCCATGTATCCGCAGAAAGCAAGTTAAAATGCAAGTTAGAAACCAGAGCAACATCCTTGAGCACAAAGTTCTCATTGAGCCGAATAGCTCCATGAGAAACAACCTTACCTCTACCACTATCCCCGAAAGTGATGTACTCCTTGTGCACCACGGGGTCTAGGCTGGAGAACCATTCCTTCCTTCCGGTCATGTGGCGCGAGCACCCGGAATCCATGAGCCGAAGTTCCTGCATCAATAGAAAGGCAGGAAATGAGCATATGACACAACACTAGGGTTAGTATACTGAGAAGGATACCAGTGCTATGTCATAGGCCCAGAAAAAGTGTTAGAAGGAACACCAAACTGTCCTCGTCCCATGGGTGGATAGCGATCACCACCAAATTGAACAGGTGGTCAGCTATGGGACGGAAAACCTCCAAACTCACCAATATGTCCTATTTGAGCAAAGCGATCACCACCATACTGAAAAGGTGGTCCGCTATGGGACTGAGCAGCAAAGCCTCTTACACTTGGCTCACGGTCGTATTGAGGACGATCGGAACCACGACGGGCACGACCACCACCCCGTGGTCTAGCTGCCTGGGTCCTAGCCACTTGAGGGGGTGCACCTCTAGGCCTAGCGCCCTACCTCTGAAATCCCTGACCTTGCACACCATGGAGAGGGTGGTGCCTGGCCTGGTTGTTCAGTTCCATCTACCTCCTAGTCGCTCTCTTCCTCCGAAAGCAAAACTCAGCCATGTGACCCTCATGGTGACAGAACTCGCACTCAAACCTCACCACTCTCTTGGGTTGTTGGTTTGCTTGGTTACGGGGGTTGTTCACTTTGGCTGGCTTCTTGCCCTTCAGAAGGGGATCACTAGAGTGGCCATGAAGGGTGTCAAGTGTGTTCCTAAGATGGTTTGGTTTGGGAACCCACACTTGCTTGCGAGGTGGAGCCTTGGGAGACTCAACAAGGATACCATCCTTGGTGATAGGCTTAGGTGGCTCAGGTTGGGTGATCTTGATAAGCTTAGGGAGAGTGGATGGTTTCTCACTCGAGTCTACTCCGCTAAACTCACCGTTTTTGCCAAAGACACTAGAGCCCTCACCACCTGTAGCAAATCCTACTCCCGGACCGCTAGTTCCCCTCTTGAACTGACTGATCATCATGCCCAACTGCAGCTCACTACATGACACCCAACTCAGGATGGACCAAAGGTATGTGTTTTCCTCCTCGGTTTGCATCCTGTCATGCTGACAGTTGGCAATCTCAAGCTCCATCGCCGCGCATCGCTCACATGGAGCGGACAAGGTGCTAACTGAGCTGGCCTTCATGGCTTCAGTGATTTTGGCACTAACTCCTGCCAACTCAGATCGCAAGCCTGGACAGGACTTGCACGCACCCAGCAAAGAAGACCTCGCCTTCACTTCGTCTAGTTCCTTCCTCAGGGAGGCACAAACTTTGCACTCACCAACCAAGTCTAGCCTACTCTTCAGTTCATCATACACCTCGATCAAAGAGGCATACTTGGTTTGCATGGTGGCAAAGTTGGTCATATGCATCGTGCACTCATCACACTCCTCCTCCTCGGACACCTTCACCTCGGTCATAGCATTCTCAAGCTCCTTAAGCGCATGTACCATTTTAGCCTTGAACTCGTTGTGCTCTCTAAAGGCACGCTTAAGTTGCTTGTCTTGACCGAGGACTATGTCAGCTAGGGTGTCACGCTCTGGGAGGCACAAACTTTGCACTCACCAACCAAGTCTAGCCTACTCTTCAGTTCATCATACACCTCGATCCAAGAGGCATACTTGGTTTGCATGGTGGCCAAGTTGGTCATATGCATCGTGCACTCATCACACTCCTCCTCGGACACCTTCACCTTGGTCATAGCATTCTCAAGCTCCTTAAGCGCCTCTACCATTTTAGCCTTGAACTCGTTGTGCTCTTGTTGGTATAAATTAATGAACACTCTACTTTATCCGTAAGTGCACAGATAAAATCTACCGATTTAGCACTTCACCAGAGTAACCCAGTTTTAATATCGAACCCAAAGGAACGGATAGCGATGAGTCTCAAGTGTATAACCCCTGAGTAACTAACAAGGACGGAGAAGCTAAAAGTATAGAGGGGATCACTAAGGTTATCTAAATCCAACTTAAGAGTGATATGTTTATTATTCTTAATGGGGAAGTTGCCATAAAAGGTCACAACAGAGTATGATTCTTTTATGCAAATGTATAATCCTACCGAGCCTACACACAGGTAAGTGGACTATAGAAGAATCAACAAGGCTATAAGAGTCACCCTTGCGAACTACCACTACTACCGGCGTTATAGGAGGTAAATATGAGCTATCAAGTCTAAGCACTACGCTTATACTATCTAACTACTCTAACTCTAGAGCGACTAGAATTAAAGTACTCAAAAGAGAGTCATAAACTTTAAGAACAATAAGAACAATGTCTCAAACTTAAATATAGATGTTGATTACCGAAACAATCATTGAAGCAAGTTGATGAAGAACTTGAATCCATAGGTACAAGATGAAGAAGTTGATCCGACAGGCCGGAGCTTCCTCTTGATCTCTTCCTCTCTCTCTCTCTTCTAGTTCTAGAATAAGACTAGGTTCTAATCCTATTAGAGGGGTATCTAGTCTTCTACTTGAAAGCTAACTCTTGATTACAACTAGATGAACTAGAAGAGATTCATCTAGAGGGACCTCTACTTCTACATTGGAACCCTAATTTCTGATGTGGAGATGAATAATGAAGAGGGAGATGCCTGGAGAGGGGGTCTGGGGCTGCTTATATAGCCCTAAGGGATCAACCGCGGCCGTTGGATCAAACCGACTTAAGGTACGGCTGAGATGCATCCTAGAGGTCGGTGGAGGAAGCTTGCAGAAGACGGAAGCCAGCGGGCCCAGGGGGAGACCGACCGGTGGGCCCAGGGGACCGGTCGGTCCCACCTGGAAGTGGACCGGGGTGCCCCTCCTCGTGGTGTCTTTAGGTGTTCTCTGGAGTCTTCTGAAAGGTTCCTGACTTGCCGAATACGTTATCTCCTGTCGGTTTCCTTCTAGGAGAAGCAATCAGCGCTGGTTTCCTGGTTTAGTCCCTGCAGAATCATAATTCACCAAAACTCATGGAATATTATCAATTAAAACCCTAAACCTTTGTTGGTGATTGAATTCATGCCCTTTTTATATTTATTTATCCTTTAATTTTGATAGATAACCAGCGTCAACAAGTTCCCCCAAGCTTACCCTTTGCTAGTCCCTTAGCAAAACCAATACTTATCAATGGATCAGGAGTTGCTGCAATATCTTCACTTCCAACAAGTACAGATGTATTCAAACAAAAGTTCTCACATGGAATAGAAAAAAGTATCATATTATTCATCACGGGGCTTAGTACTTTACCTTGCATCTTGAGTAATTGAAAGATAGAAAGATCAAATCAAGCACCATGTCTCTAGCTCTTTCACTTCACCATTATTCTGGAGTTTTTATGAATTTTCAAAAGTTTAAGAACATATGTTGCCAAATTAAACAAAGGATCCAAAGAGAAAGTCAACCACACTATTGAGTCGAGACGTGCATGTGTATGGAAAATGGAGGCGGATGCTCTTTTGAATTTATCACTCTCTTCTGCTTATTAGAGACATATGGCTATCAGGCTAATTCTACTGGCGGGCACATGCCCATTTTTTTCTGATATTCATTATTATTATTTTTTTTCGAGGTTCCGGACACTTGTCCCTTTTTATTTCCTCGGGATCTTTCTTTTTGAGGTTTCGGACACTTGTCCCTTTTTATTTCCTCAGATTTTTTTTTCTCTTTTTTTTTCTTTTTTTTCAATAGCCACATGCTTCCAACAAACTTTTGAGAGGATAACAATAGATAATCATGAGCATTTATGCAGAAGATGGATGGAATGTGTAAGTGATCTCAATTCAATAGCACATAGGGTCAACAAAGCTTAATTTAACTCAATGCCATTATTAGTCATATTTATAATGAGAAATCTCCGGAACTCTAGTGTTGTTTAGAACAAGATAATAGCAGCTCAGATCATCACATGTCATATCTATCAATTACCTAGACTCTGGATCAAGCATTTGCTACCCATATATTTAATTTCATTTTTAAGCATCATTATTAATTAAGAGAACTCATGCTTTAAAGGCTAGGTACTTGAAAGAAATTAGATAGAGCAACTATTCATTATTTCCATACAAAAGATTAGGGAGAGAGGGTTTTAGTCATCAACTTCTTAAAACAAACTAGACACACTAAACACACTTTAAGATAAAAGCTAATAATAGTAGTAGTAGTAAAGACATACCTGAATCGCGAGAATAACGGGGGTGCGTCTCCCTCAAGCTGGTTCCCTTAGTAGCGTTGAGCCTTCATGTGCCCATATATTTTTGTCTCTTTTCTTTTTAAGGGTGAGCCTTCATGTGCTCACAATTTTTTTTGTGTTTTGAATTTGTTTATAGAATGAAAAACTTAAGAGGATAGAGATACTTACGTGGATACATGGGGGTGCCTTCCCCCAAGCTGAATGTGACGTAGTCGTTCGATCTTGCAATGTAGCGGACTGGCAGTGCATATGTCCTTCCTCTATTAGAGCTTTGATTGATGTTGATGTTTGTTAAGACAGTGCTCCAATAGTGGATGGAGCATTCACTTGCTCGTCAGCTTTTCTTGGCCTTTCAAATCCTATGAAACTCAAATAGACAACAAAACTTGTGGAACAGATTAAGCATTAGTGGTTGGCCACTCAAGCCTTAGCTGTCTAGAATTTTAGTGAGATCTTTTTCTTGATATTTTTGTATTTTATATTTTTATGATGCAAGAGAAAGTATGACAAGATGAATGCATGCATATTTATTTTTATTATTTTTATGCCACCGCGATGAACATTCCTGTGGGATTGTACACACCATAGAATTATTCACATGGGGCTTCATGGTTTATGATGTAAATGTAATATTTTTATTTTCTTTTCTAATGCAATGTAGAAATGTTTGTGAATTAAATATGATGATGCAATGATTCAATATGATGATGCAATAAATGACTAAGAATTAAATATGAGAAATATACAGCAAAGTAAATATAAAGATAACTACCGATTTTTACCTTTTGGCGAAGGTTCGGATATTTAGGTCTGTCGAACCGGACATTTCCTTGGTTCAGACATCCCAAGGTATGTCAGACGTTTAGAAAGTTGTTATCGATTGTACCTCTTAGGTGCAGACATTTTCTTCCATACTTTCTTGGTCTGAGTCTTCACTTCCTGTGGCTCACTGTCTTGAGATTTCTTTTGTTCTTTCTTTTCTGGGACAGTGTCGATAGCTTCTTCTTCGTGATTGGCCTCTCTATTCTTGATAGTTTGTCTTCTTTGGCATTGAGAGCGGTGTCTTTCACTTCTGTTCTCCTTGGGTGCTTCATTGGGTATGTAGCTGATGAAGTTGTATCGTGCCTTTTCTCCAGAAAAGTGAAAATGGATTTCCTCTTGTAGATGATTGCACTTGTAGCGTAGAGGAATGGTCTTCCTAGGATGAGGTAGACATCATCGTCTTCTCCCATGTCGAGGATCAAGAAGTCTGTGGGGACTTAATGACCTCTAATTCTGACTACGACGTCTTCCATCACTCCTTCTTGTTTATGCCTCTTGATATGGTGTCACTCATGTTCGTTCGTCCAGCAGTTTGAAGTGAAGCGTTAATTATGGAAGCTGGCAGCATCTTGCTCAGTGTGCATGTTCTTGTAGATCTAGGAACTTCACTTTGTAGAATTATGGAGTGACAAACTTCGCCATGTTTGCTCAAGAGTGTGTCCTGCTCATAAAGACAAGGTAGAGATCAAGTGCATGGGCTCTGTTGGTGGAAAAACACCAACAGAACCAAAAGTTTTGTTTATTCTCCTCTAACCTTAGGCACATTGCATAAGACAAACTTATTGTTTATATGTTCTATTCAATCTTAACATGAGTGACAAGATCAGAGGATGAGCATAAAAGTAGCATCTTTAAATATTTAACAGATCAAATTACTTAACCCAAGGAAGGATAATCTATGCATAAAGTGTCGATTTTTTTCATAATCATTTTCCAAAGGTTGGATGTACAACATTTTAGCTTATTTATTTAAGACAGTGACATACAAGAGAGTAAAGCTAGAAACAAAGATCAAAGGACTGAACATGTTGAGTTGATTAGGTGGATCAAGTGAGGGTGCAACTTAAACATGTTTAGTTCTTTATTTATGTTCATACTGGAATCAAGAAGAAGCTTTTAAAGTTAGGTTACTTGCCTTGAAATATTACTTTGTTATTGAAGAGTGATGTGGTCGAACCACATTGTGGAAGCTCCTTCTAGCTGGCTTGTCTTCTCTTGCTCGTCTCACAGTGTGCTTGAGAGAGGAAGATCACGTGGAATCCTTTAGAGGTTCGATCTTCCTTCTCTATGTGTTGACTTATCAGCAAATGCGCTTTGTTCCTCGAGTATGCTGCCTAGGACCTCTCTCTTTTCTGTATTAATTCTGTACCATGAGGATATAGGATAGTTCTGCATTCTCTCTTGTCACCTTTTTTTTTTCCTTTTAATCATTGGGTTGGCAAGAGACTTGAGTTTAGAGCTGCTACTACTCGAGTGCCTCCATGAGAGTCTTTGTCTTGTATGCCACAACTGAGACTTATCGTCTCAACAATGTCTAGATGATGAAGATCTTATCGGCTGTTCTTCTTGATTCGCTAGCTCAGGTAATATCTTCATCTTCTAAGAGCATCTCCAACAATTTGGTAAATTTCACTTGGTAAATCTTGAATTATAGCAAGTTGCTAATTTATTTCCCAAGTCAAAAAAATACCTATCTCCAACAATTTGCTATTCCAACTTGGTAAAAATCAAAAAAGGGAGGCCCACCAACTGAACAGACCGAGTTCTGTCGGCCACGCCATGATTTGCATTGTGCTTGCCTGCTGATGCGCATATAACCTTCTTCTTCCAGGACTGTAGTTCATGCAGACATGCACTGAAACGTCGATCAATCAGGCAATCATCACATAAATCAACTCACGCACAGATTCTTGAACATAAAATTTAAATAGCATTCATACAGTACTTCAGTACGTTCTACTCCTCCCCTCGTAGTCGCAGTACACACCATCACCATCAGGGACAGACATCCAGACAGATCAGCGGCAGAACTGAGGCTCACACCACAGGACCACCCCCCTCGCCGGCGAGCACCACCCAATCGCCCCTAGCTCGGCTGCCACGGCCCTGGGCCCACTGCTGCTCTCCTCCTCCCGTCGGAGCTCCCCACGAGATCCTGCTCTGCCCTGCCGTCCCGAAGCTCCTCCGCGTGCGCTCCGTGGCCGGGCCGCTGTCCAGCCTCATCTCGTCCCCGGAATTCCGCCGCCTCTACCACCTCTCCTCGTCGTCCTCCGGGCCCAGGCCGGCCGCCGCGTGGCTGCCCTCTTCAAGAAGCTCTCGCCCCACGACGCCGCCATCCGGGCTTCCACGGGCCCTCGGGCCGCTGGTTCCGCATCCCGTCTCTCGCCATCCTCGCCCCCGCCGTGCCACCCGGCGAGGACCTCTACTTCCTGATGGAGCGGCGGCGCCGAGGAAACGTCGAAGAGGAGACGACTCGCGGCGAGCTGCGACGCCGAGGAAACGTCGAATAGGAGATGGCGCGACGCGAATTTCTTTCCGATCCAGATCGTCGAAGTCTTATTCGCGTGGGACTGCTCAGATTCACGGATGGGAGGTATTTCGCGTGCTCGAGAGAGAGCGGGCGGGCGCGGGACGGGAGCCTACGAGGAAAATTTCGCGCGATAGGAAGTGGCGCCCCAGGCGGAAGTATACGCGTGCGGGAGCGTAGAATAGGAACTTGGGAAAATACCAACCTTGTTTAGGGAATTGTTGGAGGTAGATTTTTGTGATTTTGTCCAAGTTATAAAAATAGCAACCAAATTTAGGAATTGTTGAGATGCTCTAACTCTTATGGTGCAATGGCTTCATCTTAATGATGCCCCTCCTCAATTCTTGGCAGTTCTTCCTTTGAGGTCTTCTCTTGGTTCTCTTTGGCTGTTCATAAGTAATGTAGATGTTGAAGAACATTGATGGTAACATTGATGG
The DNA here is from genome assembly GCA_009763385.1 of Coix lacryma-jobi var. lacryma-jobi. Taxonomy (NCBI): domain Eukaryota; kingdom Viridiplantae; phylum Streptophyta; class Magnoliopsida; order Poales; family Poaceae; genus Coix; species Coix lacryma-jobi. The sequence continues at coordinate 64,452,650 of CM019823.1, read as the reverse complement.
TGTCAAGAACGATCTTCCAGAATGAGTGGTGGATCATATTCTTCTTCTCGATGGAGATAGCATCTAGTGGTTTGTATGATCAATATGTTTGAAGTTGGGTTTCTCCTTCCTCCCTTTGATTGTGAAACACATCTAGACAACAGAATTGTCTCTCCCCCGGCTGGCTTGTGATGTAGATGGACTTCCAACAACATGTTTCATGTGTTTGAGTTGTAGATCTTGCTATTGTTGTAGTCGTACCATCTTGTCTCCCAAGCTAGCTCTTGATTAGAAGAGAAAATAACTTTCCACTTCTTGTCTTTATGTCTTGGGCAATGATGGTTGCAGGCATAGGTTGTTTCATACGAGATAAGTTGCATCCTGTTTGTTATCAGTGCCCAAGCAAGACTCAAAGCTAGGCTAGCACCATTTGTGATCTGAGAGTTGGTTTGTGTGTCTATGGTTTGGGTTTTGGATCTTCAATGTTCAGGCCAAACCATGGATGAACAAAATCTCTCTCCTGCATAATGTTAGTGGATATATACCCGAAGGATTGCAAGAATTTAAAGCATGGGTTGTTGTCCATAACATATGTATTTTGCATCTATGCTAATAAAGATGTTTTTAGGATTACTTTAGCATAGACTGGCATTTTATATGTGTTGGCTGCACCTTAACATGATTCAAGGCAAAAGATAACTTGCAGTAGAAGACAAAATAAACTTTGATACTCACAGTTCTTCCATCCATGATGAATGAGCTGAGTCTTCATTGTGCAAAGTTGTTGAAGTTCATGTGTCTCTCTTCATCTCCAGTGTGAGTTCATCTCCGGACTTTCCAAATTGATATTGAAAGTTTCCCTGCAGTGGTCAGTCCAACAAAATATCCAACATCCACTATAGCATACTATCGGCTCAAAAATCAACCTAAACACCATGTCTAATTTGATCTAGGAAGGTATTTAACTAATTGCTTAAATTAAAAACCTTTGAAAGCAGATCACCACTCCTAAACTAGGCACCATGCTTAATTTAAGAGATGTATGAAAGTACTCCAAACCTAACATATAATATAGCGAATGAGGGTAGCATGAAAGTATTATAGAGATTTATTCAGATGGTGATGAAAGAGCATGATGAGCATGTCCTAAAGGTAGGGACAACCAACACAGCCAAGCGGCAAGAAATGCTCTTAGAAAGTCTATTCCCCAAGCTTGGATTTTTGCACAAATCAAGATTGGATGAATTTAATTCAATGTTGTATGATGATTGGTTGGGCGTACCTTGTGTTTGTTGTTCCTTCGTTCTTTTCTGCTCCAGACCTGGGAAGGTTAGTGACAAAAATACCCGAAGGAATATTTTCATAATTATATTTCTATGCTCATTACAAGGACAGTGCAGCAGAAATGTAGGCATAGCTAATAACCAGGTATTATGATGGGTATAAGGATTCTACTGGTCATAGCTTGCTCATGGGGTATAGATAGATAAGAGTGGAATTCAAAAACACACATTCATAAGAATGAAAACAAAAATGATGAAAAGACTGGGACAAAAAAAAGAAAAGATAAAAGTATGATTACAAGGTTAAACATAAGATGTAAAATGATCTACATTCCCCGGCAACGGCGCCAGAAATGCTTGTTGGTATAATTAATGCACACTCTACTTTATCGGCAAGCGCACAGATAAAATCTACCGATGTAGCACTTCACACCGGAGTAACCCAGTTTTAATCGAACCCAAGGAACGGATAGCGATGAGTCTCAAGTGTATAACCCCTGAGTAACTAACAAGGACGGAGAAGCTAAAAGTATAGAGGGGATCACTAAGTTTATCTAAATCCAACTTAAGAGTGATATGTTTATTATTCTTAAATGGGGAAGTTGCCATAAAAGGTCACAACAGAGTATGATTCTTTATGCAAATGTATAATCCTACCGAGCCTACACACGGGTAAGTGGACTATAAAGAATCAACAAGGCTATAAGAGTCACCCTTGCGAACTACCACTACTACCGGCGTTATAGGAGGTAAATATGAGCTATCAAGTCTAAGCACTACGCTTATACTATCCAACTACTCTAACTCTAGAGCGACTAAAATTAAGTACTCAAAAGAGAGTCATAAACCTTAAGAACAATAAGAACAATGCTCAAACTTAAATATAGATGTTGATTACCGCAATCATTGAAGCAAGTCGATGAAGAACTTGAATCCACAGGTACAAGATGAAGAAGTTGATCCGACAGGCCGGAGCTTCCTCTTGATCTCTTCCTCTCTCTCTCTCTTCTAGTTCTAGAATAAGACTAGGTTCTAATCCTATTAGAGGGGTATCTAGTCTTCTACTTCAAAGCTAACTCTTGATTACAACTAGATGAACTAGATCTAATTCTAGATGAACTAGAAGAGATTCATCTAGAGGGACCTCTACTTCTAACATTGGAACCCTAATTTCTGATGTGGAGATGAATAATGAAGAGGGAGATGCCTGGAGAGGGTCTGGGGTTGCTTATATAGCCCTAAGGGATCAACCGCGGCCGTTGGATCAAATCGACTTAAGGTACGGCTGAGATGTCCTAGAGGTCGGTGAGGAAGCTTGCAGAAACGGAAGCCAGCGGGCCCAGGGGGAGACCGACCGGTGGGCCCAGGGGACCGGTCGGTCCCACCTGGAAGTGGACCGGGGTGCCCCTCCTCGTGGTGTCTCTAGGTGTTCTCTGGAGTCTTCCGGAAGGTTCCTGACTGCCGAATATGTTATCTCCCGTCGGTTTCCTTCTAGGAGAAGCAATCAGCGCTGGTTTCCTGGTTTAGTCCCTGCAGAAATCATAATTCACCACCAAACTCGTGGAATATTGTCAATTAAAACCCTAAACCTTTGTTGGTGATTGAATTCATGCCCTTTTTATATTTATTTATCCTTTAATTTTGATTGATAACCAGCGTCAACAGCTCTCTAAAGGCACACTTAAGTTGCTTGTCTTGACCGAGGAATATGTCAGCTAGGGTGTCGCGCTCACCGGTAAGACGATCAACAAGAAGAGAGGATGATACCTCATAAGTGTCATCGTCGTCGTCGGTGCCGGCGTCCTTGTCCTGACACTTGCGGTCCTCCTCATCCAATGCCATGGTGCAAAAGCCCTTGGAGGAGTTGCCGAAGAAGCAGAGTCCGTTGAAGCATTCTTCAGTCTTATGCTCGGACCCATCATCGCTGGAGTCGTTGTCAAAGCTCTTCTCGACGTCGCTGATGGAGGCGATGAAGGCACGCCGGCCGGCGTCGAAAGCCTTCTCCATGTCCTCCTGACGGTAGCTGCCTTTCTTCTTCTTCACGGCCTTGTTCTTCGGCTTGCCCTTTGTAACACCTCAGGTGTTTACATGAATAAAATATTGTCATGCCATCATAAGCATTCCATTCCATAGCATCATATGCTAGCTCACTTGAGATGCATTCACTAAAAAGAGTTTAATTCCTAATGTGTGAGCATTTTGTTATTGCTTGTGAGGTAGCTCAAAATCCTATTTTGGAATGTCATTATGAAGTAACTTGTGTTCATTCCCTTTTGACTAGAGTCATGTAAAGGCATGAATCCAGGTTCAAACAACTCAAAAGGTTACAAAGTTACTTAGCCTAAAATTGGGAAAATCATCAATTTCTATATAAGTTAATTAACCCTTTCCAGTTAACTCAAAATCTGTGCTTATTTAGGGGCTGACCCTAAAACTTTTTAGTAGATCTTGAGAAGAGGTACAACTTTGGTATTCAAAGTTTTCAAAGTTTCTGTAAAAATTCTAAGTAATTTTGAATCTATTCAACCCTAGAAATGGTCCCCTTTGATTCTAAACTTGCATTTCAAAAACTATTTGAAATCTGAATTTGAGGTTTACATAAAGTTGTAGAGAATTTCAAAAGGAACATTTCATACATTGACCATTTTTCAAGTGTCATTGCAAAATCAAAAGTAATTTTGCTTCTACTACAAAACCCTAGTTCTGTCCCCTTTTCAAATTTCCAAATTTGAATTGGATTTGAACTGTTTTGATCATTTGACTTATTTCCATTTGAAATCAGCCATGGGGTGTTAAAGCAAAGTTGTACAACTTTTCAAACTCTACCTTCATGTTTTGCAAAACTTGAAGTGCAGTTCAAATTTCAAAAGTAATTTTGAAATTTCAGAAAGGGGGGAGAGCAAGGAACAGTGCCACAGGGGGGAAACGGCTGAAGCTCGCCAGCGACCTGCTCCGCCCGGCCGTGCTCGCGCTGGGGCGCATGCGTTTGCCAGCGAGCTGCTTGGCAGCTGGCACGCAAGTTCTTCACGCCGCCGCCCTCTCCTTCACCCCTATCATCCCACAGAAGCTCCGCGTTTCTCGCTTTCTCCTCTGCTCGCTCCCCCGCCGTCGCCGCCGTCCCTCTGCTCAGCTACGCCGGCCACGTGAACGCTCGTTCGTCCCGTTCAAAACCGCGTCACCGTGTTCGCCTCGTCGTTGCAGACCGTAGAGGAGCTAGGTCGTAGCCTCGCTCGTCCCCGCAGCCGCCCGGCGTGGTCGTTCTTCATCTCCGGTCCCGGACACCTCCATCGACGCCGCCACCGTGGTCAGCAGCTCGAGCTCGGGGCCTATCATCCTCACCTGAGCCCGTTTTCTCTTCCTTATCTGTTGCTGATGCTCTAGCACCAGGTCGTTGACCTTGTCTCTCTCTGTCTCAGCCGGAACAGGTCGTCGCCGTCGAGCCGCACCGCTGGAACCCGCCGTCGTCGTCGTCATCACCGTTCGGAGCCGCGTCAGCCTCGGAGACCTAGCCCGCTAGGGTCGTGGTGAGCCTCTGGTGCTGATGCGCTTGTTCGTGGGCTCGTTAGAGCTCCCAGTTGGCCGGCGTGCCGTCGCCGTGCCGTGCCGTCGCTCCGCCGCTGTCGTCGAAGTAGAGAGAGAGAGGTCGAGGGAGGGAGTTTGAGGGTTCAACGGAGCCGTGAGGTGAAGGGGAAGGTGCTGAGCTGGTTGGTTTGGCGGAGAAGGGAGAAGGTTGCGTTGCTCCGGCGTGCGCGAGCCGAAGCTCGCCGCCGGCAGCCTTGGCATCGGGGACGTGTCGACGAGAATTCGACAAAACCCGAGGGCCTAAGTGCAAAGTCGTAGACTCAGAATAGTGAATAGTGTCAAGGGCTTGGTTGTAGTTTTGTTAAAGCCAGAGGGCTTTTCTGCATGTTTGGCTGTGCAGGCGCGGGCAGGCCCGCGTTGGGCTGCTTGCGCGCGGGATGGGCCGATCGGGCCAGTTTCGGCCCATTGGGGGTTTTTGTTTTAAACGTTTTAATCTATTTTCTGATTTGAGCATACTAATGCTGGTTTTGTTATTTTTGTATGAATTAATCTGTTGATCCAAAAATCATGAAAAATTTTGTACATGTTCTATGAAATGTGTAGTTTTTATGAAAAATATAATATGGACATGTTTCTGTATTTTGTTTTGCAGTAAAAATTATGCCTCTTAATTCTTGAATAAGGATTCAATGATTTTTATAAAATCAAGTTTAACTCCAAAAATGCTGAAATTTATTTTGTGCACTGTTTGAATCATAACCAATCTGTGTACCAAGTTTGAACTAATTTGAACATAGTTTGCTGCACAACTTATTTTCGGCTAATTAAAATTGCTTCTTTATGGTTAAATAATGTTATAAAACATAAAACCCAAGTTCTTTAGAGTAGTTTAAAGGTTAAGATAAGTGAATTATCTTGATCTGCTGCTTGATGCAGGCAAGAGTCACTCATTGTAACCATGTATGTTTATATAAGTTAGTTTTGTTGGTTTGCAACTTTACCGTGGAGGCAAGTTGTTGCAAGTCAAGTGTTATAACCTAGTAAATTTCCATCTTTACCATGATCATGTCATGAGCATTCCATTAAGCATGCACTCTATTATCGTATAGCTTCCGAAGTGATCGAGTGTCCGAACGAGGTTGGTCCGGAAGCTTCAGAGTATCCAGTTGATCCGATTACCAGGAATTCCAGACTCTTCCAGTCAACGAAGGCAAGCCCCGGTTCATTTAACCATTTCCTTGGATTTACAATTACACTTACTTTCGATAACCTGATGCATTAAATGTTTATCAAATAAATGCTTTAAACCTGTTGATGCATGATCAACCTTGTTATCGATATATCATTCCTTGATACCTGCTTTATGCAAATGATAGAAATGCTCAGCCTTGCTTTCTCACGCTCCCGATAAATGTTTTGATACTTATCGTTTGGAATGATAATGAGAAAGAATGATGGTTAAGACCAGACGGGCACATACATCGAACCTTGGGTCGGTGTAGGGTGACCCGGATGTGTCGGATTAGGGTTAACCGTTGTTGGCCTGCTAGATTGAGAAACTGTGAAGTACCGATCATATGCTACGGTAAGCTCTGCCTTGGTGGTTCTTAAATGAGAACGGCTAATCGCGCACTGGGAGTGGAGAGATGGCGGGAGTACTAGCTACCCTCGTGGGTTAAAGTCCCGGATTGGAGGTGTACAAGTACTCTCGGGTGGCGCGGACCCGGTCTTGTTTGGAGGATCCGAGGTTGGGTTGGTATATGTGTGATCACGGGTCTACATATATCGTATGATCGTGGAAAACTCCCAGATCTGGTTGAATCGGTTCGAATCGTCGTGCTCCTCGGTTAAGGAGACTCAATCTTTCGACCCGCACCGTAGAATGAAAATGGAACTGGTTTAAGAAAGAATGATGATGATCTTTCACTAATGTTCACTTTCAGTTCTTACCAAATACTTAAATGATTAAGTAAAATTTGGATCTAGAACTACTTTAGTAAGCTTTTATGCAAATGAAAAATTCTGTTGAGCCTACCCAAGCCAGCATACCTGTTCTTCTCTTCTCTTGTCGGGTAAGCCTTGTTGAGTACCTTTGTACTCAGGGTTTGTTAATCCCCTGTTGCAGGTGACGTTCACGAGCAGCCTTGTTTTGAGGCTTGTTGCGTGACCGTCATTGAGGAGGACGTGTCCGGGGAGGAGTAATGCAACCCTTAGGCGGGGTTGTTTGTGTGAAATACAGTTTATTAATGCTACTTCCACTACCTAGGATAAAGTTTGAAACTATGGTTTGTAATAACGACGCAAGTTTGAACAACTGGTTTGTAAAACTTATGGTGTAATACTTCCGCACTTTTATCTCTGATGTATTTTATTTGTGAAATGTTGTAATACTGCAATGACTCTTGCAATGATCCTGGGAGTGTAAGGAAACGTGGATGAGTCGGGTTACCCGATGACACGTGGGGGTCTTTTGGGCTATTGGGCACAGTGTATGTCTGTTCGAGGTCTGTAGGACAAGGACAGGTACACGTGGGCCCTAATAATCCAGGAGGTTCCGTCACAGCTGGTATCAGAGCGATCATTGCAGCAGTCTTGTGGTATTGTTGCAAAACTTCAAAATGATTTGAGTCAAAACTATTTGAATCTAGTTTGATCCAAAATTCTTTTGACTTACCTTGTTCATGCTATTCGATCTATGTTCTGTCTTAAAATAGTAGATCATGGTGTTAAGTGGAGCAGCAGCATGTTAAGTTAAGCCTTAACTTGAAATTGTTGTTAAATTTCTACTCCTATATAAGGGAGTATAATTTAAATTTTATATGCTTTATGCGTAAGTACGCTTCATGCATCATGCTTAATCAACTTGTGGTTTATGGTATAGTGGGGTAAGGGTTAGAATCCAATCCTTTCTTGCTATCCAAAAAGTATTTTCCTTTATCTGCCTAATTCAAAATCTTATCTCGCTAGGATGCCGCGCGGTAAGGAAACAGCTCGCAAGAGTACAGGTCCTCATGGTGTACCCATGCACCCACTCGCATCCCGCAAGGAGGAAGAGTCCAGCAGGAGTCAGGAGATCAATGAGGACTTACGAGCAGAGGTTCGTGAGTTGAAATCTCAGTTGGCCACCACCTCTCGGGAGAAGAGTTTAGCACTTGCCAAAGCAGGCATGAAACTCAAGCTGGAGGGGGCCAACAGAAGCGTAGTCAATGCAGAAAAACTCATGACTAAAATGCTTGGAGAACGGAACACTGCTTGGCAGCGAGAAGATGCCGCGTTAGCCCGTCTGCATGAGTTGGAGGCATATGTGACGGATATAGAAGCATTCAATGACCAGTTACATGAGGAAGTCCATGTGCTGTATGATCAACTTCATCCACCTCCACCTCCAAATGCAGCCGAAGATGAGATGGGTACACTCACGGATGAGGAAAAGGTAAAGAAGGGAGGGAGTGAGGAAGATCCTGATGTGGTTGAGTCTGCTGATGACAGCGACAGTGAGAGTGGGGGTGACGAGTGAGTCGTCTTCCACTAGAGTGTCAGGCGTGGATCTTAAACCCTAGGGATAGGGGCTGTGTAATAGTTTAGCTGAACATGATCTTAAGCTAGTTGAATCATGTATCAGTTCTGTTATGCATGAATAATGTAACATGAGTGTGTAAACAGTTACTGTTTTTGTATCATAACCCAGAGATCAATAAAGTTTGGTTTGTTTATGAGCAGATGCCTCGTACCCGTGCTGCTGATGGGACTGGTTCGTCTCATGATGGGGAGGGTGTTCCCAACGCACCCCCAGTTCCACCAACTCTGGCAGAAGCCATTGCGGCACTCATGCGTGCCACCACAGACAATGCACGTCTGCTACAGGGCCTAGTTCAGAATGCACCATATGGGCAGCGTGGCCGACATCATCATCAGGTCCAGGAAAGTACTTATCAAGATTTCACAGAGACCAGGCCGCCGGTATTCACTAAGGCTGAGGAGCCTCTAGAAGCTGCAGATTGGCTCCGTACTATGAATCAGAAGTTTGAGCTAATCCACTGCACTGAAACTCAGAAGCCAGCCTTCGCAGCCCAGCAGTTGAGGGGAGCTGCGGGAACTTGGTGGGCAAACTTTGAAGCTGCACAAGCTCCAGAACACCGCATTACCTGGGATGAGTTCTCGAGAGCTTTCAAAGCTCACTACATTCCAGCGGGTGTGATGCGGATGAAGGCCGAAGAGTTCTTAGCCCTCAGGCAAGGGGATCAGCCAGTACAGCAGTATATTGGCAAGTTTAATCATCTGTCTCAGTATGCTTTGGATCATGTGAACACCGATGACAAGAAGCGCAGTTGCTTCATGAGGGGGCTGAATACGAAGATGCAGAAGATGCTGGCAATGTGTGACGATAATATCTCCTTCAATGATGCGGTGAATAAAGCTATATCTGCAGAAGAGAAGCATTTCAAGCATCTCGAAGCTAAAAAGAGGAAGGGTGGGAGTTCGACTGGATCGTTTGGTGGCAATAAGAAGCGCCAGCGTATCATATACCACCCAGTCCAGCACAACCGTCCACAGTACCGTCCACCCCAGCAACAACAAGCCAGCTCACAGCAGTCATCGCTAAAACTGTTGTGAACTCTAATTATCCACGACAGCCGAATGCCCCTGGCATTCGAACCCAAACTCCCCAGAACCACAATTACCCATGCTACAACTGTGGGAAGCCGGGCCATTTCTCCCGTAATTGCCCATATCCCAGGAAGAGTATCTCAAATACTCCACAGGGGCAAAGTGGTCAGAATTCCCAGCACGGCCGCAGCAACAACCACAGCAGAATCAAGGCCACAATAACAATCAGAAGAATAAGACCGTCCAGAAGACTGGCCGGGTGTATTATGCACAAGTGGCAGATATTCCTGAAGGGGAACCCGTCATGATGGGTATGTTTTCAGTTGCTCATCATCCTGCCGTATTATATTTGATTCTGGTGCATCGCATACCTTTATCAGTAAGAGTTTTGTTGAAAAGCATCATATACCTATGGGGAAGCAAAGGAAAATTTCCTTATACACACACCGGGAGGTCGTTTATATACAAAGGAAGTGGTGCATCAGGTGCCCGTAGAATTTGCCGGGCATACTTATCCCACTAATATGATAGTAATCAAGGATCAGGATATAGATGTGATCCTAGGAATGAACTGGATGTACCAGCAGAAGGCAGTATTAGATGCCTTGCATAGAACAGTCAGGTTGATCATACCTAATAGTACTTCTGAACTCTTTATCCAACTTCCAATTCCCAAGAAAACCGTTGACCAGATGTGCGGCAGCGTCTGTGCAACAACCGTTAAAGAGATTCAGGATATTCCAGTAGTCTGTGAGTTTCCGGATGTGTTTCCTGAAGACTTGCCGGGGTTACCACCAGACCGTGATGTTGAGTTCAGCATAGAGCTAAAACCAGGAACAACACCAATATCTCGACGAGCCTATAGAATGCCACCTAAAGAACTGGCAGAATTAAAATTCAGTTGCAAGAACTGCTTGATAAAGGTTATGTCAGACCTAGTTCATCACCATGGGGCTGTCCTGCTTTGTTTGTCAAAAAGAAAGACCAAACATTGAGGCTATGTGTGGACTATCGTCCGCTTAATGAAGTGACAGTGAAGAATAAGTACCCTTTGCCGCGGATTGATCTTCTGTTTGATCAACTCGCGGGCGCCAAGGTATTTTCCAAGATAGATCTGAGATCTGGGTATCACCAGATAAAGATAAGGCCTGAAGATATTGCTAAAACTGCTTTCACCACCAGATATGGCCTATATGAGTACTTGGTCATGTCCTTTGGGTTGACCAATGCTCCAGCTCACTTCATGTACCTGATGAACTCAGTATTCATGCCTGAACTAGACAAGTTTGTAGTGGTGTTCATTGATGACATTCTGATATATTCCAAGACTCCACCAGAACATGCTGAACACCTCAGAGTAGTGTTGGGTCGTTTGAGAGACCATCAGCTTTATGCAAAGTTCAGTAAATGTGAGTTCTGGCTAGACAAAGTTCCATTTCTGGGTCACGTGTTATCGGCTGAAGGTGTAGCTGTGGATCCAGGCAAGGTGCAAGAAATTCTTGAGTGGGAGTCTCCCAGAACTGTTCATCAAGTTCGCAGTTTTCTGGGTATGGCAGGTTATTACCGCAGGTTTATTCCAGACTTCTCCAAAGTTGCCAAACCTATAACTCAGTTGTTAAAGAATGAAGTCAAGTTTGTTTGGTCGGATAAATGTGAAAAAGCTTTTCAGAAGCTAAAAGAATTCTTAACTACAGCTCCAGTCTTAGCCCAACCCAATATTGAGAAGCCGTTTGATGTGTATTGTGATGCTTCTGGTATTGGGATTGGTTGTGTTTTGATGCAAGAGGGCAGAGTGATAGCTTATGCATCCAGACAGCTAAACGTCATGAAGAACACTATCCAACTCATGACTTAGAGTTAGCAGCAGTTGTTCACGCCTTAAAGATTTGGCGTCATTACCTCTTGGGCAACACATGTCACATATACACCGACCACAAGAGTTTGAAATATATATTCACTCAGTCAGAGTTAAATATGAGACAACGGAGGTGGTTAGAGCTAATCAAGGACTATGATCTTGAAGTGCATTACCATCCCGGAAAGGCAAATGTTGTAGCCGATGCTCTTAGTAGGAAGGTTCGTTGCAACTGTATCACTGTCAGACCAGTAGATCTTACTCTTTGTTCCGAGTTAGAAAAACTGGGTATTCAGATGATCACTCAGGGCAGTTTGTCTAATATATCAGTTCAATCATCTATCAAAGACCAGATTGTAGCTGCTCAGAAAGAAAACAAGGGTATTGTTCACCTCAAAGAGAAAGCCAAGCAGACAAAGCTTCTTGCTTCCGAGTCGATGAAGCAGGAGTGGTCTGGTTCAAAGACAGACTGGTCGTTCCGAAGAATCCTGAATTGAGGAAGCAGATTCTGGATGAAGCTCATCTTACCCCGTTTGCGATTCATCCGGGAAGTACAAAAATGTACCAGGATCTTAGGCAAAGATTCTGGTGGACTAAGATGAAAATTGAGATTGCAAAGTATGTAGCCAGATGTGATACTTGTCAGAAAGTCAAAGCCATTCATCTTAAGTCAGCTGGTGAACTGCAGCCATTGCCAATTCCTACTTGGAAATGGGAGGACATCAGTATGGACTTTATTGTGGGTTTACCAAGAACATCCAAGGGCTACGACTCTATTTGGGTTATAGTAGATCGTCTAACCAAGGTTTCGCATTTTATACCAGTCAAGACCATCTACTCAGCATCCACATATGCCAAGATATACTTTCAGAGGATTATGAGTTTGCATGGAGTTCCTAAGACTATTGTCTCAGATAGGGGTACTCAGTTTGTTTCAAAATTCTGGGAAAGTCTACATGAGTCTCTGGGCACTAAACTCTTACACAGTACAGCTTACCACCCACAAACAGATGGTCAGACTGAAAGAGTAAATCAGATATTAGAAGATATGCTCAGAGCATGTGCTCTTAACTTTCCATTTAAGTGGGATGAGTGCTTACCATTAGCAGAGTTCTCATACAACAATAGCTATCAAGAGAGTATCCGTATGGCACCATTTGAAGCTTTATATGGCAGAAGGTGTCGGACTCCTTTACATTGGTCCGAGCCTGGTGAAAGATGGTTCTTTGGTGTCAATCTAGTTCAAGAGACCGAACAGAAGGTCAAACTCATACAAAGGAATATGAAAATAGCACAATCTCGACAGAAAAGCTATGCAGACAAAAGGCGTAGACCTTTGACGTTTGCCAAAGGAGATTTTGTGTATTTAAAGGTGTCACCCACCAAGGGTGTTTATCGTTTCGGGGTCAAAGGAAAACTTGCTCCCCGTTACATTGGGCCATTTCAAATCCTGGCCAAGTGTGGCAAAGTGGCATACCGTATTCAACTACCGGCTCATCTATCAGAGGTTCATAATGTGTTTCACATCTCTCAGCTGAAGAAGTGTCTACGAGTTCCTGACCAAGTGGTTGATGTTGAAGGGGTACAACTTGAGCCTGATATGACATACTCAGAATATCCCATCAAAATGCTTGATCAGCGAGATAGGGTAACTCGACGACACACTCACAGGTTCTATAAAGTTCAATGGAGTCAGCATTCTGAGGAGGAAGCAACTTGGGAAACCGAGGAATTCTGATAGAGCAGTTTCCTGAATTCTATGCAACCATACAGTCAGGGCAGTGAAAGTGGTTGACAATAGAACGTGTTCCTAGTTTTGTAAAAAGTTTGTAATCTTTATCCCCGTACCCCACAACTTTAGTAGTTGGTTTAGTTTGTGGTGAAATCTCGGGTCGAGATTTCTTTTAGGGGGAAAGGATGTAACACCTCAGGTGTTTACATGAATAAAATATTGTCATGCCATCATAAGCATTCCATTCCATAGCATCATATGCTAGCTCACTTGAGATGCATTCACTAAAAAGAGTTTAATTCCTAATGTGTGAGCATTTTGTTATTGCTTGTGAGGTAGCTCAAAACCTATTTTGGAATGTCATTATGAAGTAACTTGTGTTCATTCCCTTTGACTAGAGTCATGTAAAGGCATGAATCCAGGTTCAACAATTCAAAGGTTACAAAGTTTACTTAGCCTAAAATTGGGAAAATCATCAATTTCTATATAAGTTAATTAACCCTTTCCAGTTAACTCAAAATCTGTGCATATTTAGGGGCTGACCCTAAAAGCTTTTTAGTAGATCTTGAGAAGAGGTACAACTTTGGTATTCAAAGTTTTCAAAGTTTCTGTACAAAATTCTAAGTAATTTTGAATCTATTCAAACCCTGGAAATGGTCCCCTTTTGATTCTAAACTTGCATTTCAAAAACTATTTGAAATCTGAATTTGAGGTTTACATAAAAGTTGTAGAGAATTTCAAAAGGAACATTTCATACATTGACCATTTTCAAGTGTCATTGCAAAATCAAAAGTAATTTTGCTTCTACTACAAAACCCTAGTTCTGTCCCCTTTTCAAATTCCAAATTTGAATTGGATTTGAACTGTTTTGATCAATTTGACTTATTTCCATTTGAAATCAGCCATGGGGTGTTAAAGCAAAGTTGTACAACTTTTCAAACTCTACATTTCATATTTTGGCAAAACTTGAAGTGCAGTTCAAATTTCAAAAGTAATTTGAAATTTCAGAAAGGGGGAGAGAGCAAGGAACAGTGCCACAGGGGGAAACGCCTGGAAGCTCGCCAGCGAGCTGCTCCGCCCGGGCCGTGCTCGCGCTGGGGCGCATGCGTCGCGCCAGCGAGCTGCTTGGCAGCTGCGCGCGCAAGTTCTTCACGCCGCCGCCCTCTCCTTCACCCCTATCGTCCCACAGAAGCTCCGTGTTTCGCTTTTCTCCTCTGCTCGCTCGCCGTCGCCGCCGTCCCTCTGCTCAGCTACGCCGGCCACGTGAGCGCTCGTTCGTCCCGTTCAACCGCGTCACCGTGTTCGCCTCGTCGTTGCGGAGCCGTAGAGCTAGGTCGTAGCCTCGCTCGTCCCCGCAGCCGCCCGGCGTGGTCGTCTTCTTCATCTCCGGTCCGGACACCTCCATCGACGCCGCCACCGTGGTCAGCAAGCTCGGGGCCCTATCATCCTCACCTGAGCCCCGTTTTCTCTTCCTTATCTGTTGCTGATGCTCTAGCACCAGGTCGTTGACCTTGTCTCTCTCTGTCTCAGCCGGAACAGGTCGTCGCCGTCGAGCCGCACCGCTGAAACCCGCCGTCGTCGTCGTCATCACCGTTCGGAGCCGCGTCAGCCTTGGAGACCTAGCCCGCTAGGGTCGTGGTGAGCCTCTGGTGCTGATGCGCTTGTCGTGGGCTCGTTAGAGCTCCCAGTTGTGCCGTCGCCGTGCCGTCGCGTCCGCCGCTGTCGTCGTCGAAGTAGAGAGAGAGGTCGAGGGAGGGAGTTTGAGGGTTCAACGGAGCCGTGAGGTGAAGGGGAAGGTGCTGAGCTGGTTGGTTTGGCCGGAGAAGGTTGCGTTGCTCCGGCGTGCGCGAGCCGAAGCTCGCCGCCGGCAGCCTTGGCATCGGGGACGTGTCGACGAGAATTCGACAAAACCCGAGGGCCTAAGTGCAAAGTCGTAGACTCAGTTGAATAGTGTCAAGGGCTTGGTTGTAGTTTTGTTAAAGCCAGAGGGCTTTTCTGCATGTTTGGCTGTGCAGGCGCGGGCAGGCCCGCGTTGGGCTGCCTTGCGCGCGGGATGGGCCGATCGGGCCAGTTTCGGCCCATTAGGGGTTTGTGTTTTTAAACGTTTTAATCTATTTTCTGATTTGAGCATACTAATGCTGGTTTTGTTATTTTTGTATGAATTAATCTGTTGATCCAAAAATCATGAAAAATTTTGTACATGTTCTATGAAATGTGTAGTTTTTATGAAAAATATAATATGGGCATGTTTCTGTATTTTGTTTTGCAGTAAAAATTATGCCTCTTAATTCTTGAATAAGGATTCAATGATTTTTATAAAATCAAGTTTAACTCCAAAAATGCTGAAATTTATTTTGTGCACTGTTTGAATCATAACCAATCTGTGTACCAAGTTTGAACTAATTTGAACATAGTTTGCTGCACAACTTATTTTCGGCTAATTAAAATTGCTTTCTTTATGGTTAAATAATGTTATAAAACATAAAACCCAAGTTCTTTAGAGTAGTTTAAAGGTTAAGATAAGTGAATTATCTTGATCTGCTGCTTGATGCAGGCAAGAGTCACTCATTGTAACCATGTATGTTTATATAAGTTAGTTTTGTTGGTTTGCAACTTTACCGTGGAGGCAAGTTGTTGCAAGTCAAGTGTTTATAACCTAGTAAATTTCCATCTTTACCATGATCATGTCATGAGCATTCCATTAAGCATGCACTCTATTATCGTATAGCTTCCGAAGTGATCGAGTGTCCGAACGAGGTTGGTCCGGAAGCTTCAGAGTATCCAGTTGATCCGGATTACCAGGAATTCCAGACTCTTCCAGTCAACGAAGGCAAGCCCCGGTTCATTTAACCATTTCCTTGGATTTACAATTACACTTACTTTCGATAACCTGATGCATTAAATGTTTATCAAATAAATGCTTTAAACCTGTTGATGCATGATCAACCTTGTTATCGATATTCATTCCTTGATACCTGCTTTATGCAAATGATAGAAATGCTCAGCCTTGCTTTCTCACGCTCCGATAAATGTTTGATACTTATCATTGGAATGATAATGAGAAAGAATGATGGTTAAGACCAGACGGGCACATACATCGAACCTTGGGTCGGTGTAGGGTGACCCGGATGTGTCGGATTAGGGTTAACCGTTGTTGGCCTGCTAGATTGAGAAACTGTGAAGTACCGATCATATGCTACGGTAAGCTCTGCCTTGGTGGTTCTTAAATGAGAACGGCTAATCGCGCACTGGGAGTGGAGAGATGGCGGGAGTACTAGCTACCCTCGTGGGTTAAAGTCCCGGATTGGAGGTGTACAAGTACTCTCGGGTGGCGCGGACCCGGTCTTGTTTGGAGGATCCGAGGTTGGGTTGGTATATGTGTGATCAGGGTCTACATATATCGTATGATCGTGGAAAACTCCCAGATCTGGTTGAATCGGTTCGAATCGTCGTGCTCCTCGGTTAAGGAGACTCAATCTTTCGACCCGCACCGTAGAATGAAAATGGAACTGGTTTAAGAAAGAATGATGATGATCTTCACTAATGTTCACTTTCAGTTCTTACCAAATACTTAAATGATTAAGTAAAATTTGGATCTAGAACTACTTTAGTAAGCTTTTATGCAAATGAAAAATTCTGTTGAGCCTACCCAAGCCAGCATACCTGTTCTTCTCTTCTCTTGTCGGGTAAGCTTGTTGAGTACCTTTGTACTCAGGGTTTGTTAATCCCCTGTTGCAGGTGACGTTCACGAGCAGCCTTGTTTCGAGGCTTGTTGCGTGACCGTCATTGAGGAGGACGTGTCCGGGGAGGAGTAATGCAACCCTTAGGCGGGGTTGTTTGTGTGAAATACAGTTTTATTAATGCTACTTCCACTACTAGGATAAAGTTTGAAACTATGGTTTGTAATAACGACGCAAGTTTGAACAACTGGTTTGTAAAACTTATGGTGTAATACTTCCGCACTTTTATCTCTGATGTATTTTATTTGTGAAATGTTGTAATACTGCAATGACTCTTGCAATGATCCTGGGAGTGTAAGGAAACGTGGATGAGTCGGGTTACCCGATGACACGTGGGGGTCTTTTGGGCTATGGGGCACAGTGTATGTCTGTCCGAGGTCTGTAGGACAAGGACAGGTACACGTGGGCCCTAATAATCCAGGAGGTTCCGTCACACCCTTGAGCCTGGAGGTGGTTTGTCGGGGAAGAGCTCTTTGTCGCACTTGGGATAGCTCGCGATGAAGTGGTCCGGGATCTCCACATCTATAGCATCCCTCACGGCGCCACCATGCCGGTGATTCAGGCGGTTGTTTTGAACGCGAGAACCGGGTAGAGCGAACCGGGTGATGACGAGGGTGAGTTGTCATCGCCAACGCCTCCACGCTCCTCTGTATGAAAGCAAAGAAGACAAAGCAAGAGAGGGTGGTGAAGCGTCAGCAGAAAGAGTCGATCCACCCTTGCCTGAGCCAAAGCCATGGATGTGAAGAGGGTTCTCAGCTTGGCCTGAGTCAATGATTGATCTTGGTGGACTTGCCTTGCTGGAATAGCTCGTCCACGGTGAGGGTGTCGTAAGCAGGAGATCAATGATGGTCGACACCTTCACCTCCCATACCTTCCGATCTAGGGCATATAGAAGTTTACGTGCCCTCAATGATCATCATAAGGTAGGTTGGCCCGATTGGCATGCATTTTGTTCACATCGTTTGGAAATGAGCGAACACTAGCATCAATTGTCTCTCCCTCTAACTGAACAAAGTTCTCGTACTCCCACTTGTAGGTCTCAAATAGTCTGGTCTTGACCTGAACGGTCCCTCGTGATAGCTCTGAAGCTTCACCCAGATCTCTCGTGTCGTCTTAAGCTCGGAGAAACGCTCGAACTTAGGAAGGGAGATGGTGGCAAAAGCGATTATGAGCTTGGAATTTGCCTCGTGTGTGGTCAATCAGATCTGACCCACACGAGCCGCAAGGACCTCGTACTCAGCGTTCTAGCATATCTCACAGACAGAAGATCCGATGCTGCAGAGATAAGCACGCATCCGAATCTTCCAATAGGGATAGTTCATCCATTGAAGTAGGGGGCTTTGTCATTCCCTCGATCCATGCGCCCTTAGGATCCCCTGGATACCGATTAAGGTAGAGAAGATCCCTTAACCGGCTCCGATACAATTGAAGGACCCCCGAATGGCGACAAGAGGGGGGTGACGGGAGCCTCAAATTTCAATTGTGAAATCGATGGCCCTGTCCAGAGAGTCACCCGAAAAGCAAGACCGGGCTGTTGTATCCATGACCCTAGATGTAGGGTGGATGCTTCCTTAGAAGCACAGCGGGATACTACATAACCCAAGAAGGCCAACGCAAAAAGCCAAAAAAACCAAATCCGAAGTCAGAAGAACGAAATGCGGATTGAAAACAGCGAACAAGTCACTGCATCGGACGATGGCAGCGTCCGATGCCTCAGTGGCAAACGCGTCCGATGTGAACAAAGCAGTTCAGGAACCTTACTGCATGACCATCGGACTGCTACAGTAACAACTCAGCATCTGATGCTCAGGCCACGGTGCATCGATGGTCAATGGAGTGTTCGATGCCTTGCGTCCGATGCTCACTTGAAAAACACATAAACTGACACGTGCAACGGCGCGTCCGGATGCTACTCGGGTCAGCGTCCGATGCCAAGAACACCAGCGTCTGATGCCCCCGGAAACTATGCAGTTCTCCGCGATTCAACCTGATCTCTTCCGAATCAAAAGCTAAAGGCTTAGACTTGGTATGAGGAGTCCCAAGGAGGTTAGGAGCTACTATAGGAGATCATGGCTTGAACCCATCTCCAAATCGGTGAATTAAAAGAATTCGGGGCAATGGAGAAAGAAATCGATCCAACACAAAAACTGACTGATCTACAGCTCGTGAGGTTTGAGGTTAATTCTTCGGTTCAAAGATGTGCCTCACGACCTAGAAAACAAAAGTTCAAGTGGAATCGAAAACCGTTCCTCGGAGAGGGAGAACGAAGCAAATCTCCAAGAAGGCAGAGAAACCAAAAACGCGAAGAACACAACTCAAAACTCGAATTGATCTTGAATCCAGCCGAATTTTCTCCACACGAGGAGGACAACGAGATTACGGTCTCGTTCCTCAAAATTCAAATACACAGAGTATGATTAGCCGTCTCTACAGATCACATGCAGCGAGGTATGATTAGAACCTAAGCGGGGTCCTCCCAGAGAGAGGAGAGCTCAGGAAATAATGGCTGCAAGGATAGAGAGAGAGGAGGGGCGCCTCTCTTATTTATAGCCTAATAAAAATAGTCCTCTTCTACCCATGGATACAGAGCGAAGTGGCCAACCCTAGGGGTATCCCGGTCCAACTCTGAAGAGTCGCGATCCGACGGTCACGCGCCTTCCTCATCCTTAGCTTCGCCTCGACGCAAGCTCAAGATGCCGCCATGGGTGTCATCCTGTCGACCGCTGCACCTTCCTCGTGGATAGCTTCGCCGCCGCGCCAGCCTCTCCACGCCGCCACGCGTCGACCGTCCTTTTTGGACCTCCCCCGGTTTTGAGGCTGAAACCGGGAAACCTATCCTCCGGACTGAGTTTTGAGGCCCAAACTCAGAAACCCGCGAGCCAGGTTTGAGGCCAAAACTAGAAATCGTCCTCAACGACTTTTGAGGCCCCAAATCGGAAACCCGCTACCAGAGTTTGTTTCCCAAACTCGGAAACTGTCAAGGTAGTTTTAGAGGCTCAGCTACCAAACACGTGCCATAGACGAGATGTGGTTCGCACACCCCGAGTTCCAGCATCGATGCCCGGAGCATGTCCAGCCTCCACCCCGGGCACAGTGCATTCGCCTTCCTTCTCGGCCTCCCGCCAAGTGTCACGACGCCATCACCTTCCTCCTGACTCGGCCGATGCACTGCACATCCCCATGTGCTCTTGCTCGTCGATGCCACATGCCAGCTACCATAGCTGGTCCTCAGGTCTCCCGGGTCTGTCGGTCCAAGCCTCATGTCCGCCCTTCACCGCTCGGACCGTCGGCACGCAAGTCTGTACTTGACCTTCCCTCACCTTCGACCACTGTCTCCGAGCTCCCCACTTGACATCAACACAGCCAAGAGACATGTTGACCTCGCCCCTCCGGTGAGCCTGTTGACCGATCACTCATCACTCAGGAAAGGGGACCACAAGGGCACCTATCAACCTTGTGTTCGCACTTATGATTCTTGAGTAGTTGTTAAGCAATTCAACAAGTTCATCATAAGTGGGAGACTCAAATTCACCATCACATCATCAATCACTAGAGTCATCATCACTTTGTACCTTCCGTCACCCTTTGCCATGGAGACATAGGTGTGTAGAGGATGATGGCGACGATGGTGGTGGTGGGTGTAGAGGTCCCAATGACTAGAGCGACCACATTTTCCTTCTCATCATCAATATCTTCATTTGATGAGCAACCTGAGGAGTCAATGTCGGTGAGCCAATCACCAACAATAGCCTTGCCACCTTTCTTGTGGTATTGCTTCTTTCTTGCCATCTCCCTTGTAGGGCTTCTCATTTTTCTTCTCATCTTCACTTGATGAGTCATACTTCTTGCCCTTGTTCTTGTTCTTGTAGCTCTCTTCTTGGGCTTGGTGCATTGGTGAGCAAGATGGCCAGTTCACCGCAATTGTAGCAATCCATTTCAAAGATTGACCTTCTCTTGCTACTTGTGAAGAACTTCTTCTTTCTTGAGTCAAGTTGACTCCATTATTGTGAAGCTTCTTCAACTTCTTGGTGGTCTTCCTCACCCTGAAAGCAATGTTGGAATCATCGTCTTCTTCATCACTTGTGCTCTCATGATGCACTCAATTGTCTTGGATTTGCCCTTCTTTTCATGGCTTGCTTTGAAGGCCAAGTCCTTCTTCTTGTCAGTGGAAGACCCACCACTTGTGTGATGATGGATGTACATCTCATGAGCATTGATCTTCCCAAGATTTGAGTTGGTGTAGCGGTGGAAAGATCACTGGTGTAGCACCGTCATAATGTGTCCATATTTGTCAACGGCGGCGCGTAGCTCGGATTTCCCCGCGGCAACGCGTAGCTCGGATTTCCCGCAGCGGCGGTGCGGTGTTGGAGCGAGAAGCTACTCTGTGTGAATGGTGCGCGTCGTAGTGAGAGGCCGTGGGGCTCGATGTGCTCGCCGACGTAGATGCGAACGTTGGCGCATAGCCCTGGCGTGGACGATGGCGGCACGCTTCTCCTGCTCGGCGCATGCGACGAGAGCCCCGGAGCGCTGGGGCTCCTACTGCGCGACCTGATCCCTGTCGACCTTGTTGTCGGTGGGTGGAAGGACCTTCTCGTCGTGGATCTGGTCGACGGGGCACAGACTCCGGGTAACCAGCGTTGGCGGAGAGGAGGAGCGGGAAGGGCGAGATCGCGCTCCTTCGGAATGCGGACATGTCGCTCGAACCACCCACCCCAGTTGTCCGGCACCACCTCGGCGACGAGATGCACCGCAGGGTTTGGCTCAAAGGGAGAGGACGAGGATCTCGTCGAAGAGACCGCCCCAATTGTCTGCCTCAACGAGCTGCATCCCGCGGACTACTTGAGGCAACGCAGAGCTCGACGATGGCGCCTGGATGCTCCAGCGCGGCCAAGCTCCGATGGAAGCGCTACTCCATCGAGCATCGAGCTAATCCAGCTTCCTCAGGATCTCACTGATGAAGACAAGCTCGATGGAGGATTCCATGGTGGTAGAATCGATGGCTCCGGTACCAGATGTCAGCAACCCCAATCAGATTGCTCACGAGTAGCTCTATTACAATTCTAAGATAGAAGATGAACGGTACAACTAAGAGTAAAGGTAATTGTAGATTGATAATCTGGTTGATGCCCTAGTCTACTGCTGGTTCCCTTCCTTTATACTGCTGGTCTACGTGTCGTCTTGGGCCTGCCTGTTGACCTGGGCCTGCGTGGGCTTGTACTAGAACTTGTACTTGACAATCCCTAACAGTATCTACAGAGCAGAGACCCAGTCGCCCGCTCCCGTGTCCACATAGCTAAAAACCAGACGCTGCCACTCCTCTCCCCTCCCCCTGATCTCAGCCGGACGAGCGATCTGCCATTGGCGGGCACCAAGCTCCACAGTCTTCCACTTCCTCCCCACCACTCGCCCTATCAGAACCCCAGGGGAACTCCTCTCATTGTGCCACCTCCATCCCACTGAGAAGCACCCTCTCTCTCTCTCTCTCTCTCTCTCTCTCTCTCTCTCTTGTGCCTGCAATGCCACCACTGTCGCGTTCAACCCGAGTAGAGGACCTCGCCATCGGTTCTCCCCTCTCTGACCCTCCTTTGACCAAGCAAGACGCCTAGGTGAGCTCGTTGTGCCCTCCTTCGTCCCCATGTACCTTTGGCTAGGTCAGTCATGGGTCGTATACCCTTCTCGGGCGAGCTCTGGCGGGCCATTCATGGCGCCGCTGCCGCTACTGCACCGCCGCTGCGTCCAAGTCCCCGTCGGTCGCGCCCTTTTCCCCTACCCCTCTGACACCGTTCATTTCTGGATCGACAGATGAGATTAGAAGATATCTCTAAACCGGTATAAACCAGGTCTATGAGCCCGTGGACTCAGTCTACCATGCCCACACACTGCGTCAACAGCTGTGTGGCGCACCTGAGCCAATCCAGTGATGCCACGTGGCTGCCGCGTCGACTGCAGCTGGTCATTTTGCAGAAAGGACCCTCCCTTTTATCCAAACCAACCTGCAGTCCATTATCCCTGTTCAGTGAGTCTTGATTATTTTTCATTCTAGCCTTCGCGTTTCGGACAAATGAGGCCCGGTCCTTCTGCTTTTATTTTTAATTTTAATTTATTTAAAATATGAAAATTACTTCAGTTTATTTATAGAAATGCCACTCTAATTCAAATGCTCATAATTTTTACATTTTATCTCTGATTGACCCGTTCAAGTCACATTGGGTTCGTATCAACGAGATCTATGCAATAGTTTTTAGTTTAATATGTTTTCCCACTGTTGATGTACTGTTGCTTATATTGATATGTTTGGGTCATGTATTGATGTGTGATCCAGAGATTTCGGACTTCGAGGATTCTCAGGACCCATACTGTGCTTCGTCGATCCTACCTAGCCTGAAGGCAAGTGTCCTTGAACATTTTGCACCTATATATTTATTTTACTTTTGGTATTAGAGTAGTTAGATCCAGTAGATGCATGAAGTGTCTTAATTTTGAATCTCATATCAGTTTTTACTAGTTATTGTTGATATTTTCCTTGACACCTGGTTTGGGATTATGGGTAGAGTCATGCTTAGCACTTGTTGATGCTCACTAATGCTCATAATTAACCATCAACTATTGCATGAAATGACACTAAATGAATCACAAAGCATAGTTGTAGGGTTTGAAACTAACAAGTTCCACAAGTTTTGGTGCTCTCACTTGTTTTGTAGGACATCCATGTTTTTACCATATAAAAGTATCTCAAGTGATGAATTGGAGTGCACCATTGCGAAGAGATCATCGAGACGATCGAAACGGAGAAGAGTGCATGTGGCTATTGAAAAAAAAAAGAAAAAAAAGAGAAAAAAAAACCGAGGAAATAAAAAGGGACAAGTGTCTGAAACCTAAAAGATAGATCTCGAGGAAATAAAAAGGGGCAAGTGTCCGGAACTTCGAAAAAAGAGAAAAAACAAAAAAATGAATATCATAAAAAAGATGGGCATGTGCCCGCTAGTAGAATTAGCTTAATAGTCATGTGTCTCTGATAAACAGAAGAGAGTGATATATTCAAAAGAGCATCCGCCTCCATTTTCCATACACATGTACTTCTCAATTCAATGGTGTGGTTGATGTTCTCTTTGGATTCATTGTTTAATTGGACTTTTAATCTTTTCTGAAAATTCATAAAACTCTAGGATAATGGTGAAGTGACAGAGCAAGAGAAATAGTACTTGATTTGATCATTCTATCTTTCAATTACTCAGGATTCAAGGTAAAGTACTAAGCCCCGTGATGAATATTTGATACTTTTTCCTAATGAGAACTTTTGTTTGAATACATGTGTACTTGTTGGAAGTGAAGATATTGCAGCAACTCCCGATCCATTGTTGAGATTGGCTTTGCTCGGGACTAGCAAAGGTTAAGCTTGGGGAACTTATTGATGCTCACTAATGCTCATAATTAACCATCAACTATTGCAAGAAATGACACTAAATGAATCACAAAGCATAGTTGTAGGGTTTGAAACTAACAAGTTCCACGAGTTTTGGTGCTCTCACTTGTTTTGTAGGACATCCATGTTTTTACCATATAAAAGTATCTCAAGTGATGAATTGGAGTGCACCATTGCGAAGAGCTCGTCGAGACGATCGAAACGGACATATCATTTGCTATATTGGGAGTCCCGGATGAAAAGATATTAATTTCGCAACGAAACCTGCAAAAGAAGGATCTAGAAGACACCAGAAGACACCAGGAGGCGGCCCGCCACGTGGGCCCACTGGGCCAGACCGACCGGTGGGGCCCATAGACCGGCCGGTCGGCCACGGAGGCCGTTTTGCCTCCGCCTTCTGGAACCTTCTTCCACCGCCTCCTAGGATGCATCTCCACCGTCCCTGAAGTCGGTTTGATCCTGCGGCAACGGTTCCTCGCCCAGGGCTATATAAGTAGCCCCAGACCCCCCTCTCCAGGCATCTCCATCTTCATTATTCATCTCCACATCAGAAACTAGGGTTTCAATTAGAAGTAGAGATCCCTCTAGATGAATCTCTTCTAGTTCATCTAGAATTAGATCTAGTTCTAGTTCTTCTAGTTCTAGTTCGTCTAGTTCTAATCTAGTTGTCTAGTTCATCTAGTTATAATTAGAGATCGGATTAGAGAGAAGAGGAGGAGAGAGCTGAGGAGGAGCCGGATCTGTCGGATCTTCCTCGACATTGTATTGGTGCAGCATTTGGTTTGTCTTCAAGTAATCTCCAGGTTCTTCATTTACTACTTCTAAGTATTCTATTTAATTTCAGTTCTTACTTTATTTTATTTACTGGATCTCCGCTCGTATTGAGTGCTCTAATTATGATATCTGATTAGAGTAGTAAGCGGTAGTGTAGACTTGGTGTCTAGACTAGGGTTTACCTGAGTTTGCGCCCAATCCTCCAGATAGTTGTGGTAGCTACAGGGGTGACAGCTTTGTAGATTGTTATAATCCACCACGTTAGGGTTGGTGTTTCGTAGAGCTTTTTGGCAGCCTTTTCCCGATTACCCTTTTCCCAGTTTTTTTCGAGAATCGGAAAGGTACTGTTGCTCCAAAGTAAGTAAAGTATAGTAAGCCTTTAATTATATAGATTAGCTTAGAAAATCCTATATCCCTCTCTAACCACATTATCATTATTTTCTTGGACGTTCTTAATTCTTCTAGTACACTTCACGTTCCCCGTGGAAATTGATACCCTGGAATACTCTCGGGTGAAAGCTACATCAGTATCCGTGCGCTTGCGGATTTTTCTGTGTGCATTTAAAATACCCAACAGCCCTGCAGTCAATGATGGGATGGGTTGGTCACAATTAATTAGCTTGATTAATGCAACAAGAGGGTTGGTAATTTTTGTAGCAACATAGTTGTTGACATCTCTTAGCATCACCTCAGAAAACAGCACCAGAAATGTAGGTAGACAAATCTAACATCATTACCCTTAACGCTAGGCTATCACCACTATCAGTGACACTAGAGATGCGGTTGTATTTACGATCATGCCCTTATAAAATATGAAATGAGATTATCTACAAGCGCACAGATAAAATATATCTGTTGTAGCATTTCACCTAGGAGAGTTTCCAAGGTATTGTTATTTATATTATGCCTATACTTCTAAGACTCAAGAGAGTGGCAGGAGATAAACTTCTTCCAACTATAACACACACATGTATGATTATGATAAGAGTTTCACTAGATCTACTCAACACAGGAATCAATCATATATGATAAATAAGGTAAATGAAATAGAACAGAGTAAACCGAAAAGAGTTCCACAGAGCATTCCCATCCATGGTTTGATCATAACTAGAACTAGAAAAAGATAGATTAACTTCCTAATATGGTTCTAACTATAGGTCATAGACTACGTCAATTAGTGTAATTATGTTTAGCAATCATGATTAGAATAACTTATATCTATACGCAGGAGATATCACGCATGGAGGATCAGATCCAGAGTCTATCCCCTCTGGGTGACCGCGTCTTACTAAGCCTATATTCGGGTAGTGGACTACAGAAGAATCAACGAGGCTATAAGAGTCACCCTCGCGAACTACCACTTGCTGGCCCGGAATACAGGGTGCATTCGCAGGTAAACAACGTATAAGCACCATGCTTACACAATGTTGACCACTCACCCCTTGATCATCAGAATCAGCGCTATACGAACAAGTGCATAAACATAAAGATACCCTAGCTATGCTAGACATATAATCAAAGTAGACGATGAACATTATAATTATGAACATGAAATAGTAACAAGTCATATCAAGTATCAACTAGAACAAGAACTAGAAGATGAATAAGAACTAGATGAACAATTAGAAGTAGATTAGAAACACAAGGATGAACTAGAAGAGCAATTAGAACTAGATTAGAACACAGAGATGAACTAGAACACAATTAGAACACAAAGATGATGAACTAGAAGACAATTAGATAAATAGAAGAACAATGTTGATACAAGAGAGAAGTTACAAGGCTAATTACCTAGACTCCTCATGACTAGATCCAGAATCTGAGCTTCCCTCGACTCTTCTAATTCTATTCTACCTATGCCCTAGGATGGTGGAGCTCTTGGTTGTCCTCTCAAGGCTACCTCTGAACTAAATGATTGAAGACTAAATTATGAAGCGATTTGATGTGATGCCTCCAGGAGGGGGGGTCTGGGGTTTCTTATATAGCCCGGTGGGATGAACCGTTGCCCTCGGATCAAACCGACCTTGAACAATGGTTTAGATGTTTCGAAGAGGTCGATTAGGTCATGTTCCACGAAGTTGGGCCAGGGAGAAGTCTGGCCCAGACCGGCCGTCCTGTGGGTGGGGCCGGCCGGCCCCACCTGGCAGCCCCTAGGTGCTGTCTTCACCGAGTTGTCTTCTGGAACCTTCCTTATTCTCCTAGAGTCCTTGTTCGATTGGTTTGCGCAACGAGTCGTGGCGTGGTTGGATTCCTTGTCGTCATCTTCCTGTCTAGTCCCTGGATAAATCTGGTTTTCTGTACCTGATGGAATCTTATCTGTTACACCCCTGATCTTGGTATGGATAATGCTTCTAGAGGGTTCCAGAGTCTTCCAAGTCGTGTTGATCGAGGACACTCGCTCCAGGACTCCAAATATGACAAGTGATATGTCTGTTTCGATCGTCTCGATGAGCTCTACCCAATGGTGTGCTCTGATTCTTCACTTGAGATACTTTCTTGTAATGAAATATTGAATATCCTGCAAAACAAGTGAGAACAACATAACTCATGGAACTCGTTAGAATCAAACCCTGTAGCTATACTCTTTGGATCATTTCAGGTCATTTATGAGGTTGGTTGATGGTTTAAAATAGGAGTTCACTACCGTCAACAAGTTCCCCCAAGTTGAACCTTTGCTAGTCCCTTAGCAAAAATTAATTGGAATATTATGATGGATCGGGAGTTGCTATTATGCTTTCACGCCTCAAAAGTACACTGGTGTTCAGACAAAATTTTTCCTTTGAATTAGAATCAATCGTTTCAGCTTTCAAACTTACCTCTTACCTTCAACTGTGGTACTTGTAGCTTTTACTTAGGTTATGAGCAATTTTGAAAGCAGAACGATCAAGTTAAACACTATGTCTCAAGTTCTTCGATCTACCTTCATTCTGGAGTTTTGTAATATTTTCAAAATATAACTCAGAGATTCCTTCATATGATCCTTTCAAGTTTCTCATCTATGGTATTTGTGGATTCTCTCTAAGGCAATGAATGTTGTGCCTTCTCTCACCCTATACTAATAAGCTTTTGTGGAGTTCATAGGTGGGAGACAACCTGTACATACTTACATAGCATATATTGCATAGTCAAAGCATGGATCCATAGAAACTTGGCATACAATCAAATCAAGATGTGCAAGTGTGTGGACCTATATGTGGAATGGATTGGTATACGGTGGAACATTGGTGATAAACAATTGTGAGGGTGAAAACACACAGTGATGACGATGTAACAATAATGATGGATGATGGGTGTAGACCTTTACTTACTTTGCTCCTCGTAAAGATACTTCTCTCTCTTTTATGACTCCTGCTAGAGACAACATGGGCTATCTTCTTCTCTCTCTTTTTTAAGGTGGGCATCAAAACAACCCTAATTCTACTGTCGGACACTTGTCCATTTTTACTTTCTTTTCTTTTTTTAGATAACTCTTGCATAGCCCATGCATCTTTTTGTAGAACAATGTTTAAAGAGATAACGATAATGAATTAGAGCATTTATGAATGGCAATGAAGGCATAAAAAGGTCATATGGATGAAGGGAATATTTTTTGTTGTTCACTCCCAGGATAGAAGTGAAACATTTTTTGAGTGGATCTAAATGGAAGGCATGTTGTTGCATACTCCCAGTGTAGAAGCAGCATATATGGGTGGAGTGTACGTGATCTTGATTGTAACTGTATGACGAGTCTCTAAAGGTCAACACGATTTGACAACACTCAATGCATATGCAAGCAGTAAATATACAGAGTAAACTTCCTAGTCTATCAGGCATGTATATCAAGTTGCGGTAGGAATTTCAAACACTCATCATAGAGGATCTCATCATGTAGCATTTTAAAGTTTTCAAAGGATAAATCTCCAGAACTCAAGTATCACTAGGAACAAGATAAATAGCAGTTCAACCTTTTCATATCATACTCGTCAAACACCTAGACTTAGGACAAAACTTTTGCAACCCACAAGTTTCAGATTCAAAGTAAACTTTCATGTTAAAACAATCTTATCCAAAACTCAGGAAAATTCAAGATTGAACACAAGGTACTTGAAAAGAATTACAGTAGAGCAACTGTTCATCATCTCCATACAAATTAATTATATTTTCCTAGAGCTCAATTATTTAGGGCAAGCTTTTATTCTAGATCATCATTGTTCATTTATTGACTCTAACATTAAACACACACACTCTAAGATAAAAGATATAATATAAAGAATAATAATAATAAATACATACCTTAATTATGAAGATAACGGGGGGTGTCTCCCCCAAGCTAATCCCTTTGATCGTGTCGAACCTTCACGTGCTCGAATATTTTTGTTCTTTTTCTTTTTAAGGGTGAGCCTTCATGTGCTCACATATTTTTTGGGTTTTTTCTTTTAAGAGTGAGCCTTCGTGTGCTCACAATTTTTTTGGTATTATTGTTTTTAAATGAAATTCAAAAATATATATATTACCTCGGATAACGAGGGAGCCTTTTCCCCCAAGCTAGATGCTTACGTGTTCGTTCTTTTGGTAGTGTAGATGTACTTCACTCCTCTGGTCCTTAATGGAAGGTTGTTTCCTATAAAACATGAGGCCTTCTAGGACGATTCGAGGGTTTTTTGTTATTGTTGAAGGCCCGTCACTAAGGACCTTCTGTGACAATTACAAGCTATTTTTATGACAATTTGTGATCTATGACAACTGTAATTATCACCAAAATTGTCATAGATCAAAAATTGTCATAAAAATAGTCACAGAAGGTCCTTAGTGATGGGCCTTCTATGACAACAGAAAACCCACTAATCGTCGTAGAAGGCCTCATTTTTTGCAGTCCCTCCAGAGTGGATGAAGTTATCTATCCTTCTCATTGATTCCTGCTAAACCCAATAGGCAACAAAGTGTTAGTGGTAAAACCATATATGTCTTCTCGAGCCTTATAGATGTTTAAGCAAGCATGATTCAACAAGACTTTAATATTTTAGGATTTTCTATTTTTATATGCAGATGCAAAAGGCAAGAAATTATTTTTTTGCACCTCCACAGTAAACAGTTAAACTTATTCACATGGGGCTTAAAGAGTTTTTTTCTTTTAGATGCAATGTGATAATGCAACAGAATTTTTTTATTATTTTTCCAATGTAATGCAAAAATTAAAATGCTTATGGATAAAGTATGATGATGCAATGGTTGTGGATTAAATATGAGAAATATGGAAACTATGCAGGAAAGTAAATATGGATAACTACCGATTTTTACCTTTTGGCGAAGGTTCAGATATTTAGGTCCGGCGAACCGGACCTTCCCTTGGTTCAGACCTCCCAAGGTATGTCAGACGTTTGAAAAGTTGTTATTGGTTGTACTTCTTCAGGTGCGGACTTTTTCTTCTGTACTTTCTTGGTCTGAGTCTTTACTTTCTGTGGTTCACTGTCTTAAGGTTTCTCTTCTTCTTTCTTTTCTGGGATAGTGTCGCTAGCTTCTTCTCTGTGATTGGCCTCTCCATTCTTGATGGCTTGTCTTCTTTGGCGTTGAGAGCGGCGTCTTTCACTTCTATTTTTCTTGGGTGCTTCATTGGGTATATAGTTGATGAAGTAGCATCGTACCTTCTCTCTAGGAAAGTGAAAATGGATTTCCCCTTGTGTTAACACGGAATTTTCGCACTATGACAAGTGGGCCAGCACGGCGCAGGTTCGGGACAAATCACCACCGGAGGGATTCGGTAGACAGCAAGCACGGTCGGCTAATCCAATCGATTCGGCAAGGCTGTGGAGGCGACTGGTTAAACGAGGAGTGGGTTCGGCAATATGGCGCTGCGGTCGGCTACCTCGGGCTAAGTCGGTTTGCGACAAATACGGCATGTCAGAAGAGTTGGCAACAGGAGATCTCGTCATTGTTAGCGCGTGCCGATTATTAAGGGAGGCTTAGAGCGGAAGGCATCATATTTTAGATAGTTTCCTGATTTTATCGTTGTAATCGTATCCTTCTAGGACTCGTAGAGCACCAGGGTATAAATATAACCCCGGAACCACTGTAAACAGGTACACAATCAATACAACCAAACCGCACCGTGCCATCTTCGAGTCCAAGTCGTGTCGTCGTGTTCTTCGAGAGGAGCCATCGACCCGTCGACCTCCGTAAGTCCCGACAACCTTGCTATTATGTCTAGTATCGTGCGGCGGATTTAGGCATGATGCAAGTAGTCTCGTTTGTTGGTAATGGTCGTGCGGCGGATCATTACTCGATGATCGGGAAGTCTTGGTTTATGATAAGATTACGAGTAAGTACCGTGCGGCAGGCACTTACTTGGTAACCTTAGCATGAACAAGATAGTTATCGGCTCTATTAGGTTTGGCAAGATCTAATAGATTCATCAAGTTACCTTGTGTTATATGTCTTGTTACGTTTATTTCGTTGTAACACTTTATTGCCCAATCTAGATCTTGATCGGTTCGGCTCTGTCTTTTATAGATCTATCTTGTTCTTTCATATTCGTTATTGTAAAGTCTTCCATGCAGTAGATCTATTATCCGTAATAGCCGATTTGATCATATCTAGATTGCCACGTGGTGAGGGTTCATGCACGTTAAGTATGTTTGATATCTATGACAAGGCTAGGTGTCGTGCGACAGGCGCAGGCTTTAGATTAGTTTAATTATGCTCGGTTTGCATGTTCAATCCCATGGACCCCAACTCGGTTGCACAATCGAGATTGGTTAAATTTCAATTCATAGTTAATATACCATGCAAGTACAATTCTCATGCAAACGTATTCGGCAACTTGTTACACGTAACTTCGTTCATACTGCTGAATGATCTTTAAATCTGTTGTAGATAGCTTTCATAGCTATATGTCGTCGTAAGTGGCTTCAGGACCGTACATCTTGGAACTGTCTGGTCATACCCGGCATGTTCCAGCTTTGTGTTTTAACAGTTTATCTCCTTTGTTAGTTGCAGGACAAACTCACTAGCACGCACCGGACTTCTGAGCACCCGGCCACGTTTGAAGCTAGCTTCTCCGGCTTGCTGTGTGATTGGCACAGTGCGTCACTTTTGGTGCCAACACACACATTTTGGCACGCCCAGTGGGACTCCTTTTTCCTGGAACAATGGTTGAAGTCATTGAAACTGAAACCAGCAACAAGGCGGAGCTCGTGCGGGTGCAGTTCGCCGAGCTACCCGACGAGTACAAAGAGCAGGTGCTTAACGCTTGCGCCGATTTCAGGCCAAGTGCTTAGAAGCCTTCTCCAAGAACAAGAGCGGAAAGGTCCGCCGTCTGCATGATTTGCCGAAGCCCGTTCAACTCAACCCAACTAATCCCTGGGATGAGGAGGCAGTGCTGAAGATGACTAACATGGTCAATGAAGCTGTCTCTGGCACCATCGGCCGCATGCATGGAGCGTTTCTCAACACCTTCCGCACCATCATGATCGCCCAATTCGGCCCCAAGGCCGACGAGCTTATGGAGGCAGAGTTTGGCCCTATAGCAGGACCACATCTATTCAACCTGCCGAATCACCTTAGGGGGGCAGGGGCTGCTGGCGAAGAGACCCCGCCCGGGGCTCAATCAAGCGGGCCGACCATTCAAGAGAAATAGACGCCAGAGGGCCGATTGCCGACCATGGGTCAGTTCACGATCGGCGCCAGGGTCAACCGCCAGAGTCAACACGCAGGATCTCCCCGCAAACCTGCAGGCTCATAAAGGACTACTACGGAAACAGGTACCACGAGATGCTTGAGCCTCACAACATAGAGGGCGCCCCACATCCGGGATATGGGAAGTCGACGGCCGAAAAGACTGCCGACTCTAATGTCGATGTCATGCTGGAAAAGATGGCGGACATGATGCAACGCACTTTCGGCCTGAAGCCTAAGGGCACTCATGCTTACAGGTCTCCGTTCCCTGAATGGTTCCACCGTGTGGCCCTGCCTCCCAGAGTCAAAGTACCGACAGATCTGTCCAAGTTCTCCAGTCTAGACGACACTAGCACGGTGGACACTGGGGCGGCGTTCGCTTGGTTCACGTCTCTGCCGCCGGGCTCTATTCTCTCTTGGGCAGACTTGGAACAGAAGTTCCATACGCACTTCTACACGGGCACCAAGGAGAAGAAGCTGGTGGACATCATGTATGTGCGCCAGAGGCCAAACGAGACGCCGCAGGACTACCTGCGCAGGTTCAGGGAAGTCAAGAGCCAGTGCTTCGGCATGTACCTGCCGGATGATCAGCTTCCACCATTAGCCGTGGCAGGCATGCTCCCGAGCATCAGGGACAAGCTGTTCGGCCAGGAGTTTGAAGACTTGGGTCACCTTTCTCGTCGGCTGAATGAGATGACTATCCAAGCGCAAGGCTTCCGGAGGGAAGGGCGCTTCCAGAAGGACAATGTCGCGGCCCAAATGTATCAGGCTTTCTTGGACGAAGCCGATGACTACACCGACGCTGAAGATGAGGTGGCCGCCGCAGAGCTCAACTGGGACAAGGAGCCGACCCAGGCCAACAAGCAATGGCTGCGCCAACAGAAGGGGCATATGACTTCGACGTCACCAAGGCCGACAAGCTCTTCGAGTTCCTGGTCGCCGAAGGGAGAATCAGGCTACCCCCGGATCACCCGATGCTGCGTCCTGGAGGGATCAAGGACAAGAAGTACTGCGGTTTCCACAACACTAACACTCATTCTATTAATGATTGCCGTGTGTTCAGGACAAGGATCCAGAAGGCCATCCAGGACGGCCACATCAAGTTCAATGGCAAGATGAAGATCGATGCTAACCCCTTTGCCCAGAACGCTGTGTTCTTCTCATTTAACATGGTAGCTCCAGGGGACCCCAGGGGCAAGGGCAAAGTCAAAGTCCTCACCTCCGACAAAGCGCGCGAGTCTAGCACAGTGGACCCCAATCGGCAGATCACCAGCGATGAATTCCGGCAGTGTACCCAGGCCACGAATAGTCGATATGAGCACAGGGAGTCATCTTCCAGGCGCAGGCCTACCCACAGGGATCTCCTCAACAAGTGGCGTCGGGAAGGTGAGAAAAAGCGGAGGCTTCTCCAACACGAGGAACAGAGATTCGCAGAGGAATATCAGCGTGAAGACGGTCACACAGAGGAGTACCGGTACCGTCTGGAGGAGGGGGCCTACCGCAGGGAACAGGCCTACCGCAGGGAGCAGGAACGCCGCCAAGAGCAGGAGCAGGCTCACTGGGGCTGCCCGTTCTTCCGCCACTGCTGGAACGAAGGCTTGAAGCTGCCTGTCGTCAATAACTGCCCTGAGTGCAGCGATCAGTACAAGGGGTATAGGCAGGCTCGAGTCAACCGCCATCCCGTCCACGAAAGATTGGGAGCACGCATCCTAATGGACGATCGGTGCCTAAAAATGGAAAGCCCGGATCGACAAGCCAAAAGATATGCCGATCAGGAGTGGGCGCACCACCAGGATGACAGCGAGGAGGCACAGCCCCGCCCATATAGGTGGCAAAAGGGGCAGTGGTGCCCGCCAGGGCTCAGAAAGAGCCAGAAAAGGAGGGTGCAGCGCCTCCGGAATAGGGAGTTGGAAGAAGCAGCTGCCGATGGGAAGAAGCAAGAGTGGCGCCTGAAGGAAAAACCAGACGACACTGACAAAGGCGCTGACGTGGCCATGACTTTCTTCCTTCCCCTGGAATTCATGGCTCCTACCGGCCAGGGGGCACAGGACGAGGCGTATTCGGACTCTGACGAGGCCAAGCACGACGAGCTCGCGGCACAGCTCGTGTTGTCTCAGAAGGCAGCATTTGACAAGCCAGCCAAGCATCGGCATTTAAAGCCATTGTATGTCAAGGGGTACGTCAACGGAAAGCCGCTGACCAAGATGTTTGTCGATGGCGGTGCAGCGATCAACATCATGCCTTACGCCACCTTCAGAAAGCTGGGCATGAACGATGAAGATCTGCTCAAAACAGACATGATACTCCGTGACTTTGCCGGCAATCCCTCTGACACTCGGGGTGCCGTGCACGTGGAACTGATGATTGGATCCAAGACGCTCATCACGACCTTCTTTGTCATTGATGGCAAGGGGGCATATAGCCTACTTTTGGGCAGGGATTGGATCCATGCCAACTGCTGCATACCTTCGACCATGCACCAAATACTCATTCAGTGGGTTGGAGACGACATCGAGATTGTCCAAGCTGACGACTCGGTGAGTGTTGCTACCATTGAGCCCACTTACTGGGAATTCGACGGAGTAGATTGCTTCTCCGATCGTGTGTGGGGAGAAGGTCCTGTCAACGTCTACGGCAGGGATCAACAGCCGATCCAAGCAATCGGCTCTCAAAGCTTCTTTTAGATGGATAACCCAACCGACAACAGCGAGGGCAAACTGGGACGTGGCTTCACGTCGGCCGACGAGTTGGAAGAGGTGGATGTTGGTGACGCAAGTAAGAAGAAGCCGATGTTTGTAAGTTCCATCTTAGACCTTGATTTCAGAGTGCAATTAGTAGATCTTCTCAAAGAGTTCAAAGATTGTTTCGCTTGGGATTACACAGAAATGCCCAGATTAGATCGGTCCATCATTGAGCATAAATTGCCGATCAAACCCGGGTACCGCCCATATAAACAACCTCCACGTAGGATCTACAAGGAGGAGGTGTTGGCCGACGTGAAAAAGGAAGTGGAAAGATTACTAGAAGCTAATTTCATTCGGCCGTGTCGATATGCGGACTGGATCTCCAATATTGTCCCGGTGTACAAGAAGAACGGGAAGATGAGAGTCTGCATCGACTTCAGGAACCTCAACAAAGCCACTCCTATGGACGGTTATCCAATGCCAGTGGCCGATTTGCTAATAGATGCTTCGGCCGTTTTGAAATTATAAGCTTTATGGACGGCAATGCGGGTTACAACCAGATCTTCATGGCTGCAGAGGACGTGGCAAAGACCGCCTTCAGGTGCTCTGGCCATATAGGTTTGTTTGAATGGATTGTCATGACCTTTGGTTTGAAAAATGCCGGTGCTACTTACCAGCGAGCCATGAATTACATATTTCATGAGTTGATCGGCAAAATCGTAGAGATATACATTGATGACATGGTGGTCAAGTCGGGAAGCAAAGAAAGACACTTAGCCGATTTAAGGAAGACCCTGGAGTGCATAAGGAAACACGGTTAAAGATGAATCCAACCAAGTGTGCATTTGGGGTGTCGGCCGGTGAGTTTCTGGGATTCTTGGTCCACAAAAGAGGCATCGAGGTTGGCAAAAAGAGCATGGAAGCAATTCATAAGGTAGTGCCGCCGACCAATCTCAAAGAACTGCAATCACTGCTCGGCAAGATCAACTTTGTCAGAAGGTTCATATCCAACTTGTCCTAGCGCGTGCTACCATTCTCTCCACTGTTGAAGCTCAAGAAAGATCAGGAGTTCGTGTGGGGTGACGTGCAACAAAAGGCTTTCGATGAAATCAAAGAATACATGAAGGCGCCACCAGTGTTGGTTCCTCCACAACTCGACAAGACAAGCTTTCAAGTTGTACGTGGCGGCCGACAACCTAACAATAGGGTCGGCCCTCATGCAAGAATTCGAAGGGAAGAGAAAGTCGTAGCCTATCTTAGCCGAAAGCTACTGGACCCCGAAACGAGGTATTCGGCTACGGAAAAGTTGTGCTTGTGCGTTTTCTATTCCTGTACCAAGTTTCGGCACTATCTATTGAATGCCGAATGCGTGGTAGTATCAGAGTTTGATGTAATCAAGCACATGTTATCAATGCCGATTTTAAGTGGAAGGATCGGTAAATGGGTTTTAGCTCTTTCTGAATTTGATTTGCGTTTTGAATCGGCAAAGGCTGTTAAAGGCCAGATTATGGCTGATTTCATCACTCACCATCGTGATCCTAACGCTAACATAGTAACCATTGCCCCCTGGGCATTGTTTTTTGATGGATCATCGTGTAGCAAAGGTGGTGGAGTCGGGATCATGTTGATTTCTCCCAAGGGGGCACCTTTCAAATACTCTATACCGATCGAGTACCCGGTGACTAATAATCAAGCGGAGTATGAGGCACTGCTTCGAGGATTGCGGTTGCTTGTGGACGTTAAGGTAGATGCCGTGGAGATCTTCGGTGACTCGGAGTTGGTACTCAGGCAGCTGACAGGTGAGTACGAGTGCAAAAATGACACGCTGCAGGAATATCTCAAAGGTTGCCAAGAGCTCCTTAAACAGTTTCGATCAGCAACCTTGCAACATATTCCTAGGGGGCAAAACGAAGAAGCAAACCAGTTGGCTCAGGCAGCATCCGGGTATAGGGAGAATCAAAACATTTTTGCACTCGAGGAAGAGCAAACAACCCCAGAAGATGATCAAGTAATCCCAAGTGATAATCAGGCAATTGAAGACTGGAGAGACAACATTGCCGATTACCTCAGGGACCCATCCAGAAAAGTACCCCGAAAACTCAGGTACAAGGCTCTTAAGTTTACGCTCTTGGACAATCAATTGTACTACAAATCCATAGATGGGTTTTGCTTAAGTGCCTGAACCAAGACGGGGCTAGGAAACTGATGTATGAGGTGCACGAAGGCGTATGTGGTGCACACCAGTCGGCTCACCGTATGAGATGGATAATCAGGAGGACTGGATATTTTTGGCCGACTATGCTCGAAGATTGTTTTGAATACTACAGAGGTTGTCAGGATTGCCAGCGGTTCGGCAATGTGCAAAGGGCCCCAGCATCGGCCATGAATCCGATCATTAAGCCTTGGCCTTTCAGGGGATGGGGCATTGATTTGATCGGCCAGATCCACCCTCCATCTAGCAAGGGACATAAGTTTGTTCTGTTGCCACGGATTATTTCACTAAGTGGGTGAAGCCATCCATTGAAGAAGGTGACGTCAAGAACATGGTGTCCTTCGTCAGGGAGCATATCATTTACCGATTCGGCATTCCTCAGTCTATCACTCACTACCGATCAGGGAACTCAGTTCACTTCCTCGGAGTTTTGTGACTTTGCCGAAGGGATGGGGATTAAGCTCTATAATTCCTCCTCCTTATTATGCACAGCCAATGGACAGGCAGAGGCTTCTAACAAAATCATGATTAAAATCATTCAAAAGAAGGAATCAAAGAGAAACCTAAAAGGGGGTGGCACTTGGTACTCAACGAAGCTTTGTGGGCTTACCGAATGGCTTGTCATGGGTCGACTCAGACGTCACCATACGAGTTGGTCTATGGGCGTCACGCAGTGCTACCATGGGAGTTGCAATTGGGGTCAAGACGAGTTACATTGCAGAACGATCTAGCCAAAGAGAATTATAGAGATTTAATGATGGATGAGCTAGAGGATTTACATTTGATTCGTCTCAAGGCCTTGGAAAATATTGAGAAGAACAAGATACGCGTTGCCAAGTACTACAACTCGAAAGTGAAAGAAAAAGGATTCGAAGAAGGAGACTTGGTTTGGAAAATTGTCTTGCCGATCGGTACCAAAGATAAGGTATTCGGCAAATGGTCCCCTAACTGGGAAGGCCTTTTTGAGTTCTGAGATGTGCTCCGGGTAATGCGTACATTCTAAAAACCCTCCAAGGGGAAGAGTTTTGCTAGGGCGATTAATGGACGTTATCTAAAGAGATTTCATCCTAGCGTGGAGGTCGGTGCATAGTGGAATCAAGAACTTGCGGCACCGACGGCCGATACGAAGTTGTATCGCCCTTAGCACAAAAATGGCCGATAGAATCTATCGCCCTTAGAGCAAAAAACAGCCGACACGGCATGTGTCGCCTTTAGCGCAAAAAACGCAGCAGAAATACAGGACAAGTGCACGCGGTGCTGTGCAATCGGCTAGATAAATCAAACACTCAACAAGCACAGAACGGGAGAACGGGATGTACACACGAACGTGGTAGAGTGGAGCATTGTTCATAGTGGGGGCTGTGCAAAAGGTGCGTATCAGTTACCGAACACCCTGTTGATGACCGTCTGCGGTTGGTGACTATGGTGAGGGCGTGAGCATGATCCTCGTAGGATTCCAGAAAATCGCCGATCTGTGCGACGTCTTCTGGGGATGCCCGCAGGGAAGCCAACCGGCACCACGGAGAAGTCCTCCTCGTGCGGACCGTCAGCGCCGATAGCCCCAGCGCCATGCCGTGATGCACGCCCTGTAGGGCGACCTGCTCGACGCGGCCGTGCACATTGGCCAGGCGCGCCTCGGCGGTGTCGCCCTGGGTGTTCACCCGATCTGCGACGGCGTTCGCTGCCATCTTCAGGCGCTCCAGCTCTTCAGACAGCACTGTGAACGACGAGTTGGAATGGATCGGATTAAGGATCAACAAGAACGACCGAAAGCCGATCTAGGATTGGGCGTTCATACCCGTGATTGCGTCGCAGAACTGCCGGCGCTGGTCCTCCCACTCCAGCTGATCGGTCCCGTACTGCTTCGAGACGGCGGCCAGCTCCTCCCGGGAATCATCCCGTAGCGCCATGAAGTTCAAGGCGTCGTTGTGGTCGTAGAGGTCGTCGTCGGAGTCCCGGTTCGGGTTCGCCTCCCAAGGATGGGAGTAGTAGGAGAGGTCGGGAGGGGAACTCGACGAAACCGATGGCGGAGCTCCTAGCCCTCCGTTGCTGGAGAAGGCCTGGCATGCCCGCCGGCGGTGGAGATGACGGGAATCCTGCCGGCAAACAGTGACAGGGTGTGTAGCGGGTGGGTTTTCAAGAAAGTGCCACAAAGGGCGTAGGCGAGAAATCCTACCCACGCTGACGGAGGCGCCGAGCACGACTCCCTTCGGCCCCCTCGGTCGCCGAGCGCTTGCCGCGACCATCGTGGCTCGCCATTGTACTTGGAGAGTTAGGGTTTCCTGGGGCGGAGCGAGCAAGGAAACCGAAGCGGCGAGAGTACTAGAGAAGCAAAGGCGAGATGGGGAAGAAGGCAAGCTTCCGAGGGCAATTTATAAAGGCGGAACAGTGATCATGGCGGATGTCCCGGGGTAACACGCCGAATATCAACCGGCGGACTGGGGTTCTCCCACTTCCCAAGACGGGCCTCTACAGTAACGGGCTGTGCGAACCGTCTAGATGCGCTTGCATGTTCGGCAGGAGCAGGGTCACCTGGCTTCGGCAAAAAATTACCGATTTAGATGTTCGGGGCGAACACTTGCCAGATTGCCGAACGGGTTTGTAAGGCGGTTAATCACGATGTCATCGAAGCAATAACCGATTGAATGAAAGATACAGATATATCACAAGAAGGTGTTTAGATCATTCTGACACGGGATTGCTGAAATTAAAAGTTTGTACATAGTCATCTCAGTTGTTCAAGAATGGGTTATAGCCGCTAGAGCATCGGCTTTGACCTGATTGGCATGCTCCAGCGCC
Organism: Coix lacryma-jobi var. lacryma-jobi; assembly: GCA_009763385.1. Classification (NCBI taxonomy): domain Eukaryota; kingdom Viridiplantae; phylum Streptophyta; class Magnoliopsida; order Poales; family Poaceae; genus Coix; species Coix lacryma-jobi. The sequence goes on along the minus strand of CM019823.1, from coordinate 64,412,389 downwards.
TTTTGGTCCTCTTCTTTGGTGCCTTGTGCTTGTGGAAAGCCTTGCATTAAGCTTGATGTCCTCATCGAGCGCCAGTGACAGTTTGGAGGATGCTGCTCAATGATGTTGGGCAGACCAAACAGTTGAGAGGAGCACGACTGAATGGCAGAGTTGACTTGAGCTAGTTGAGCTTCCAGTTTAGACTTCCTTTCCTGCAATTCTTTTAGCTGTGTTTCCAGAGTTCCCTGGGAATTCTTGGCCTCTTGGAATTGGGCATACAGGTCATTAACCTCCTGGGTGCATTTGGACTTGGCAGACTGCAGGTCAGTGCTTCTAATTGCTCGTTTCACCTTGGCAAAGCTGTCATCTAGTGTAGACACAGCTTGCAGATGGAGCCTCAGATTTTCTAGAATATCTTCAACAATGGGCTCGAGGAAGTTTGTGACCTCATCGGTGTCTCTGACTAAGGACAAGATGTCTTGATTTAGAAAGTTTGTTATGTTGCTCAGGACATCTTGGACGAGTGCTGATGGTCTTGGGCCACCGTTCTTTTGCTCAGGAACTCGCTAACATCAAATGCATATTTGGAAGCCGGGCTGGCAAAGGTCTTTGTTGACTCAGACAGGTTAGCCGACTGAGGTAAGATATGAAGGAGAATAGAGTGAGAAATTAATTCTTACTTGACGAATCGGCTGATTGATGGAGTCTTGGTCTGGTGAGAACCGGATGGTCAGCAGGGTCTGGAGTTGAGCCATGAAGGTCTCATCAACCGTGTTATCTATGAAATTGCTGGTCAGTCAAGAGAGGCACAATCTGCGGTTGAAGGGAAGGTTGAGGGACCTACCAATGTTGGCATCATCCGGGTTCGGGTGTTCATTTCCCCGGCGTGATGCTCATCATCTCCAAGGTAATAAAGATGGGGCAATTTGTTGGACAGTTTCTTGTCAGGGGTGGAGGCCTGTAGTGGCATACAAGCAGTCAAAGAGTAAGTTAATATGATGGAGAGGAACCAAAACACTCTGACCTTTGGGGTGTGTGTTTGCTTGGTCTGGTTTGTTGGAGTGGAAGTGTCCAGTGGCCTTTCTCTTCTCTCCTTTAGTGAGAGGGTGGTTAATGAAGCTGTGGGGATTCATAAAACCGAGACAATGAAGGGCACTGTGTCCCAGGACAGTGATTGGGCCTGCTTGATGATATTGGATAGGCCTAATGTCAGGATTGAGTGTGAAGTCCTGTGGAAGTTTGAAAGAGTTAGAAATCTCAAAGGTCAAATACTAAAGTAGCAGATGATTTGTTATTGTACCTCACTGTCAGAGTTGAAATCTGCTTGGATTTCCAGGCACATGGGATGAACTGGGCTGTTGAAGATGTGATCATGCCATTCTTGCCACCATGACTCAAAAAGGGGATGAGCAGACTGGATCAAGTGGAATGGTACTGGTTTGTAGTCTGGCAGATCTTGCCCCAGGCTGAATACTCGATGGGCCTGCATCCCTATTGTGATCCGCTCTTTGGACTGAATTTGCTCCCTGGGCCTGATTGTGGTGGAAAAGATGAGTTTTGGGGGGAGCTGTCCACAACCTAATTGCCTGGCTGCTATATTAGGGTGATAGAATTCATAGGTGTGCTTCACTTGTCTTCCCCTGTTGAATTCGGCTGGTAGGATGCAGGGTTTGATAAATGAGTTGAAAACTCCTGTGGCCATTTCATCTATGCAGCCATCATCAAAGCTGAATTTGATAGGGAAAGTGAGGTTATCATTCTCTCTGTAGGGTAACCAGAGCACCTGATTGAAGCCCTTGAAGAATAATTTGAAGAGATTGTCAATACTCTTGTTGATGGTTATAGCAGTGGCTGCTTCCCCATAAGTTTGGCATGCTTTCTCTGTGGCTTCTTCACCCTCAGCAAAGTTGCTGGAGGGAAAGCTGAGGTTGTCCAATGGCACAGCAATGATTTGATGCATGTATAGCTGAAACCACATCTGAACAAACCACCAGGGACCATTGACACAATCAATTGGTGGCAGTCTATCTGTGCTTTCATGGGTGGCATGATACATTTGAGTGGAGATTTGATGCATCATGTGGTATATAGATCCCAGGAGGAGTTTGCCTAGAGGGATTTGTTTTCCTTTGGATAATTTGTCAGCCAGTGCAATGTAATTGAAGGTTGGCTCATTGGATCTCCCACAGAAGATGAATCTGCACAACCACATGTTCAGAAAAGCCCTGTGCTCTGTCTCTGCTATCGGGCCTGATACTTTGTTGTGGATTTCCACATACTTCATCCACCCCACGCTGACATCAATGGACCTCTGGGTGATTTTCTCTAATAGCTCATCAGCATTCATGGTCGAAGTGATGTTCAGACCACTCATCATGAAGACATCAGCTAAAGTGATTGTCATTATGCCATGGCCGAACACAAAAGCATTAAGAGCGTCTGACCAAAAATGAGAAGCCGCTATGAGCAATGGTTCATTTTTAGGCATGTCGGCCAAAGACAGTTCCAGAGCATGATGAATGTCTTGGATTTCCCAGTGAGGACCGAATTTTGCTTGGATTCTTCTGTACCAGTTCCTCCAACCGGTGACAGCAGGCAGGGGCCAGTTCTTGAAGGTGTACCGCCACCTGTTCGATGAAATGACTCCGTACTTGAAGGGGATTCTGTTGGTTTCCATACCGATGATGTTGGTTGGATTGGAGTTCCCCATTGGGCCCAAGAAATAAGAATCGGGATCCGCATCGCATGGAATCAGGATTTCATCTTGTAGGGCCTAGAAGAAGAATGTGTGCGGGGGAAGCTAAATGAGCCGAATACCAATGTAAATTGACCGAATGCATTAAAAGGAGAAAGTGAAGTTCACCTCTGGAATCTCGTCATGGGTCGCCATTGCAGAGCTCGGATGGAAGTTGAAGCTGTTGGCAGTTTGGGGAAGACGCGGAGCTTGAGGCGGTGCTGACCTAGAATGCGCGGTGGACTTGCGAACAATTTAAGAACAAATACCTTTGTTCGGAAATTGAGGGGGCATGTGTTAACACGGAATTTTCGCACTATGACAAGTGGGCCAGCACGGCGCAGGTTCGGGAGAAATCACCACCTGAGGGATTCGGTAGACAGCAAGCACGGTCGGCTAATCCAATCGATTCGGCAAGGCTGTGGAGGCGACTGGTTAAACGAGGAGTGGGTTCGGCAATATGGCGCTGCGGTCGGCTACCTCGGGCTAAGTCGGTTTGCAACAAATACGACATGTCAGAAGAGTTGGCAACAGGAGATCTCGTCATTGTTAGCGCGTGCCGATTATTAAGGGAGGCTTAGAGCGGAAGGCATCATATTTTAGATAGTTTCCTGATTTTATCGTTGTAATCGTATCCTTCTAGGACTCGTAGAGCACCAGGGTATGAATATAAACCCCGGAACCACTGTAAATAGGTACACAATCAATACAACCAAACCGGCACCGTGCCATCTTCGAGTCCAAGTCGTGTCGTCGTGTTCTTCGAGAGGAGCCATCGACCCGTCGACCTCCGTAAGTCCCGACAACCTTGCTATTATGTCTAGTATCGTGCGGCGGATTTAGGCATGATGCAAGTAGTCTCATTTGTTGGTAATGGTCGTGCGGCGGATCATTACTCGATGATCGGGAAGTCTTGGTTTATGATAAGATTACGAGTAAGTACCGTGCGGCAGGCACTTACTTGGTAACCTTAGCATGAACAAGATAGTTATCGGCTCTATTAGGTTTGGCAAGATCTAATAGATTCATCAAGTTACCTTGTGTTATATGTCTTGTTACGTTTATTTCGTTGTAACACTTTATTGCCCAATCTAGATCTTGATCGGTTTGGCTCTGTCTTTTATAGATCTATCTTGTTCTTTCATATTCGTTATTGTAAAGTCTTCCATGCAGTAGATCTATTATCCGTAATAGCCGATTTGATCATATCTAGATTGCCACGTGGTGAGGGTTCATGCACGTTAAGTATGTTTGATCTATGACAAGGCGAGGTGTCGTGCGGCAGGCGCAGGCTTTAGATTAGTTTAATTATGCTCGGTTTGCATGTTCAATCCCCATGGACCCCAACTCGGTTGTACAATCGAGATTGGTTAAACTTCAATTCATAGTTAATATACCATGCAAGTACAATTCTCATGCAAACGTATTCGGCAACTTGTTACTCACGTAACTTCGTTCATACTGCCGAATGATCTTTAAATCTGTTGGCAGATAGCTTTCATAGCTATATGTCGTCGTAAGTGGCTTCAGGGCCGTACATCTTGGAACTGTCTGGTCATACCCGGCATGTTCCAGCTTTGTGTTTAACAGTTTATCTCCTTTGTTAGTTGCAGGAAAAACTGACTGGCACGCACCGGACTTCTGAGCACCCGGGCCACGTTTGAAGCTAGCTTCTCCGGCTTGCTGTGTGATTGGCACAGTGCGTCACTTTTGGTGCCAACACCTTGCTTCATGTAGATGATTGCACTTGTAGTGTACAGGAACGGTCTTCCTAGGATGAGGTGGACATCATCATCTTCTCCCATGTCGAGAACCAAGAAGTCTGTGGGGACTTCATGACCTCTAATTCTAACTATGACGTCTTCCACCACTCCTTCTGGAAATCGGAATGATTGTTCTGTTAGTTGTACCTGCAAGTATGTTTGACATAGTGGTGCATCACGAAATAAATGTTTATGTTACCATAGACATGATGTTGACACTTGAGCTGATGTCGCAGAACGTGTTGTAGAAGGTACTCTCCTTGATCATGCAATCAATGGTAGGTACTCCTGGATCGGACATCTTCTCAAGCCGTAGTGGAGGAAGAGTGGGATCTCCTGATGGTTCAACAGTGTTGACCATCCATACTGGTTCTTGTTCTTGTTGCTTCGTCTCGTTCCTCCTCCTTCTATTGTTGTTCTTCTTCTTCGGGGCCAGCAGGTGCATACTCGTACTCATATGGTGAATGAGGGTGTACACAAGTCTTGAGTGTGCGATTCTTTAAACTGAACCTCTCCTTCCTATCATTGATCATGAAGCAGATCTTGGCGCTTTCAGTGTAGATGATGGCTTTAGTTGTACTTAAGAATGGTCTTCCCAAAATGATGGGTGCTCTTTCATCTCCTCCTGTTTCCACAATCACAAAATCTACTAGGACAGATGAGTGTCCAAGTTGTATTTGAACATCTTGACAGATTCCCTTGGGGTAGCACAGTGTCTGATCAGCAAGCTGCAAACACATGGTTGTGTACAACAATGGTTCAGCATGAATTTTCTCATAGATTACCTTAGGCATAATGTTGACACTTGCTCCAAGATCATAGACGGCTTCATCAAAGGTATGGGGTCCAATGATGATAGGGATGACAGGTCTCCCTGGATCTCCTTTCTTCTCGGGCAAATTCTCATATCCCCATCCTTTATATTTTGGCCTCGGCGGAGTTGTGAAGTAATCCCTTATATTGAAAATGTCTACAAGATTTGTAGTTTCTAATTCTTCCGGATTCCCCGAAATCTTACCTTTTTCAGTCATAGGTACTGAAGCGGCTAACTGAGAGATTTGTGATTCTATTATCTTGTTAAACTAAGTTGATTCTTTATAGCAGAAGTAAAGCTTTCCACTCTATTATTAATGGTTTCAAGAATGTTATCATTGGAAGCCATCTTTCTAGACATGTTAATAATAACTTGATTTCTCTTAAAGGAGGTTGATTGAAATTGTTACCCTGGTAGTTACCTGAGTGAGTAGTTACCTTGGTAGTTGGGCCTCTGCTGTTGATTCCACCCTTGATTCTATTGAGGACAATAGTTGTTGTTGTTGTTAATGATGTAGTTCACATCCTCTTGGACTTCAGGGCAGTTTCTTCCTGTGTGGCAAGTGCCTCCACATTCTTCACAAGTTGAAGGACCGGAAGTGCTACCAGAAAGCGACCAGAGGGGGGGTGAATGGGAGCTTCAAATTTCTTTTCAGAAACTTGTTCGCCACTGTCCCGAGAATCAACCCCAAGAGCAAACCTAGAGATTGCAAGTGTCCACGACCCTAGATGTAGGGTGGATGCTTCCAAGAAGCACAGCGGGACACTACACAACTCTAGAAACCCAACGCAAAAGCCAGAAATCAAAACCGACAACGAACGAACAGACCGTGGACGAAACAGCACAGAATCAGCAGCATTGGAAGCTGGCTAGCATCTGATGTGAGAGCATCGGAAGCTTCCGATGCGAAATGAACAGAACTGAAACCTTACTGGACTGGCATCGGAAGCTGCTACAGTAAAGCTCTAGCTTCCGATGCAAGACCTTCGAAGCATCCGATGGCAATGGATGCACCGATGGTCAGTGTCCGATGCTCCTTAGAAAGTACTGTCAGACGACACGTGGCATCGGATGCTTCCGATGGTATGAACTAGCATCTGATGCTCACGAACAGAGCGTCCAATGGTCTCGATTCAGAACTGTTCTTCCCCGAAATTCACTCGATCTCCTCCGAATCAAAAGCTCTAAGGCTTAGACTTGGTATGAGGAGTTCCAAGGGAGTTAGTGAGCTATCCCAAAGAGATCATCGCTCGAACCTAACTTTAAATCGGCAAATCAGAAGAATTCGGGGAAAAAGAGCAAAACTCGATCCGAAATGAAAATCGACCGATCTACTAGCTCGTGAGGTTAGAGATAAAATCCTTCGGTGGAAAGATGCGCCTCACAATCTAGAACAACTTAGTTCAAACGGAATCACAAGGATGAACCGAGTAGGGAGATCGATCAACGGGAAAATCGTGGAGAAAAAGGGAAACGCGAAGAACAGCTCCAAAACGCAAATCACAACCACGAATTGCAACCGTGTGGCTACCACACGCTACAACAGTGAGATTACGATCTCACTTCCTCAAAATCTCACGAACACAGAGGTATGATTGTCTCCTCTGTGCATCTCAGTTCGCTACAGCAGAGGATGGGGAGAGCAGGAAAACCTAGAAGGAAAAATAGCAAATGACTGAGATCAATTTTAGAACAGGATATGAACATACCAAGCAAGTGAATGACTCAGAACTAGAGACATAGCAACCTAGCATATATGAAAAGCACAAGTGAATTCAACACATTCTACACATGCTAGTTGCATATCTCAATGGTGAACAATTTTAAGTTTTATGTTCATTAAGCAAATTCACCTTTCATAAAATAGCTCAGCTCAAAACATGTATCAGTGATCAGAAAGAGCATAAGCTACAAGCATCATCATAAAGCATCGAAGCATACACTATGCAGAACATAGTCACATTCTAAAGATTATATATATGAATCTCTGAATGTAAATATGCAAGATAAAATGCAAAGATGCATGATGTAACCAAATGAACAAAAAAGAGTCAGTCTATAATACACGAACCAAAATGTTTCCCCCATCTAAAAGGGGAAACACACACCAAGCTCACCTTTCAACCTAGCAAAAGTTGATTGGTCTAAAGGCTTGGTGAAAATATCAGCCAACTGATGATGAGTATCGACATGGCGAAGGTCGATATCACCCTTCTCATAATGGTCTCGCAGAAAATGAAAGCGCACATCAATGTGTTTGGTCTTAGAGTGCAGCATGGGGTTCTTAGCAACGCTAATAGCACTCGTGCTGTCACAAAGCAAAGGAATGCGAGAAAAACTCAGACCAAAATCACGCAAAGTGGCCATCATCCAAAGCAACTGAGAACAGCAGCTAGCCGCAGCAACATACTCAGCCTCTATGGTAGATTGGGCGACACTAGACTGCTTGCGAGAAGACCACGATACAAGAGAAGAACCAATAAACTGACAAGTCCCAGAAGTGGACTTGCGATCAAGTCGGCAACCAGCAAAATCGGTGTCAGAATAACTGCAAAGGGAGAGGGTGGAGGAAGCAGAGTACCAAATCCCAAATTCTGGAGTGAAGCATAAATACCTCATAATGCGCTTGACTACCTGACGGTGCGAGGTGCGCGGCGACGACTGAAATCGCGCGCAACGACACACCGCGAACTGGATGTCCGTGCGTGTCGCCGTCAGGTACAGCAGCGACCCGATCATACTCCGGTATTCCTTCTGGTCTACGGCCTCTCCATCCACATCCGCATCCAGGGCCGTCATGGTCTACAAGGGTGTTGGAAGAGGCTTGGCCTTACCCATATCGAACTTCTTCAGGATATCCTTGGTGTACTTGCCCTGGTGCACGAACGTCCCCTCCCGGGATTGTTTGATTTGCAACCCGAAGAAAAATGTCAACTCGTCCATCATGCTCATCTCAAATTCCCTGCTCATAGTGTCTGCAAACTTGGCAACCAAAGCGTGAGAAGAACCACCAAAAATGATATCATCCACGTAAATCTGGACCAAGAGAGTGTCATTGCCTTGTTTGAGGAGAAAAAGCGTTTTATCCACACATCCCATTTTAAAACCCTTAGCAAGCAAAAAGGTTTTCAACCTATCATACTAGGCTCTAGAGGCTTGTTTCAAACCATATAAAGCTTTGTGAAGTTTGAAAACATGGTTTGGAAACTTGGGATTTTCGAAACCGGGGGGTTGTTTCACATACACCTCCTCTTCTATGTAGCCGTTTAGGAAGGCACTCTTGACATCCATTTGAGAAAGTTTAAACCCTTTGGATGCAGCAAAAGCCAAGAGTATCCTAATTGCCTCCTAACGAGCTACAGGAGCAAAAGTCTCCTCATAGTCTATCCCCTCCTTCTGACTATACCCCTGGGCTACAAGTCTGGCCTTGTTTCTCACAACATGGCCATCCTCTCCTTGTTTGTTTTTGAAAACCCATTTTGTACCAATAGGGTGACACTCAGGAGGAGGAGGAACAAGAACTCAAACCCGATTTCTCTCAAAGTTTTCAAGCTCCTCATGCATGGCACTGACCCAATCCGGATCAGATAAAGCATGTCCAACATCTCGGGGTTCAAAATCAGCAACAAATGCAGAATGAGCAAAGTGAGAGATTTGTTGTGACCTGGACCGAGTGACACGTTCACCGATGCTGCCGATCATCTGTTGAGGCGGGTGTTGGCGCTGGATGTGTCGTGGAGCCTCCCGAGCTGAAGAGACCTCCCCCTCAACAGCAGCTGGTGCCTGCTCGGGTACAAAAGGTACTGCTCGAGGTGGCGGATCCCACGGCCCCCAAGTCGTCGAAGAAGAAGGATCGGGGCCGTGAGTGGTAGTAGAGGCCGCTCTTTGCGGCTCAACAGGTGGAGGTGGTGCTGGGTCATCCATCCCTTCAGCACCCTCTTCCTCATCATCAAAAAGAGGCTCGCCAACCTCATGATCACCTGCACGTTCAAAACGAGAAGAAGGACAAACCATGGTCTCATCGAAGGTGACATCAGATGTCTCCATGACTCGGTTAGTGCCAAGGTTAAGTACACGATATGCGCGAGTATGAGTGCCATAACCCAAAAACACACCGTCAGAAGAACGTGACTCAAACTTGTCCAGATTGCCCTTTTTGAGAATAAAACAATGGCAACCAAAAACTCTAAAATAACTCACTTTGGGCTGTCTTCCAAAACGCAACTCATAAGAAGTCTTTTTCAAGAAAGCTCGGAGAAAAATGCGATTGGAAATGTAGCATGCAGTGCTCATAGCTTCGGCCCAATATCGCCTAGGAGTCCTATGCTCATCGAGCATCGTCCTGGCCATCTCAACAAGGGTCCGATTCTTCCTCTCAACAACACCATTCTGTGGCGGTGTGTAGGGGGAAGAAAACTGATGCTCTAAACCTAAAGAGTTACAAAACTTCTCAAAATCCGAATTCTTGAATTCGGAACCATTATCACTTCTAATAGCTCGCATCGAGTTCAAAGGGAACTCGTTCTGAAGACGCAAAATCAGATTGCGAGCAAAAGAGAAAGTCTCAGTCTTCTCAGTCAAAAAGACGACCCACGAATATCTCGAAAAGTCATCAACAACAACAAGCACATACCACTTCCCCCCAACCGAGCTCACTCGAGCCGGACCAACAAGGTCCATCCAACCGAGCTCACCCGAGCCGGACCAACAAGGTCCATGTGTAAAAGCTCTCCAGGGCGCTTGGTCATGACCTGAGTCACTGGATGGTGGGGAGCGGCAACCATCTTCCCATGTCTACAAGAATGACAAACAAGATCCTTCTCCATGGACAACTTGGGCAATCCTCGGATTAGGACAAGTGAACTAAGTCTTGCAAGCAAGTCGAAGCTCAGGTGACCAAGTCTCCTATGCCACTTCCAAAGATCAGAGGAGGAAGGTCCAGCCAAAAGACAACGAGAAGTGCCAAAAGACTCCGAGAAGTTCGCACGAAAGACTTTCCCAAAGGGCGAAATCAAACACACAAGATTGCCCTGAGGATCCAAAATACGACTGAGATTCGGCTTAAAACGAATCTCATAGTCATCATTGAAAAGTTGCGAAACAGAAAGAAGGTTAAAATGCAAGTTAGAAACAAGAGCCCCATCGCGCAACACAAAGTGCTCATTAACTCACACCGACCCACGAGACAACACCTTACCTTTGCTATTGTCGCTGAAGGTAATAAACTCCTTTCCGGCGACCGGATTAAGACTGGAGAACCACTTGGCGTTTCTGGTCATGTGTCTCGAACAACCGGAATCCACCAACCAAACGTTCTCCAATCGTTTTACCTACATCAATAAAAAGACATAGGGTGAGCATACGGTCCAACACTGGGGTTAGTGAAGTAGGGGGAATACCAGTGTTGGGCCGGGTGCTCAAAAGAACGGTTAGCAGAAAAACCATTCCTAGCACATCTATGAGAAGAGCGATCACCACGTAGAGGAAAATGTGGTCCGCTAAGGGAAGAGCATCCATCGCGATACTCAAAACGCGGTGGAGGGAAACGCTCAACTACAAAGCCACCGCCACGGGGTCCATAGCTCACAACAGCAGGCTCCCGCTGGGCACGATCTCTTCGCGGCCTAGGCCTAGGAACTTGAGGTTTTGGACCTCTAGGCCTAGCAGCACTCCCCTGAACATTCGGCACATGTACATCATGGAAAGGATGGTACATGTCCATGTTGTTCATCTCCTTTGCACGGTGCGCCTCTCTCTTGCGCCGAAAGCAAAACTCACTCAAGTGTCCATCTCTCCCACAGTGCTCACAATGGTACCTCACCGCTCTCATAGGGGGTTGTTGGTACTCACGGTAGTGGGTGTGGATCACTTTGCCCTTCTGTGGCATGATCTCCTCTTGGATAGGTGGCATTGTGTCAAGCTTGTTTTTCAGGTGGTTGGGCTTGGGATGCCATGTCTGTTTCTTGGGTGGAGCTCTCGAAGGTTCAACAACCATTCCACCCTTGGTGTTAGGCTTGAGAGGCTCTTTGGGTGGAATCTTAATAAGCTTGGGAGTAGTGGTGGAGTTGGGCTTCTCACATGGGTTAAGACCATTCGACTCTCCAATCTTCCCAAAAGATGAAACATCAACACCCTGAGCAAAACCTACACCTGGACCTCCCGCAGCACGCTTGAATTGGGAGATCATCATCCCAAGCTGCGGCTCACCACTAGACACCCATGACAAGATGGTCCGAAGGTATGTGTTTTCCTCCTCGGTTTGCATCTTGTCATGCTTTACGTTGCCTATCTCCATCTCCAAGCCCTCACAAAGAACACACCTAGCAACACATGTGCTACCCGAGCTGGCCTCTTCAAGAGACACAATCTTGACATTCTTCTCTGCCAACTCGGATTGCAAGCCTGCACAAGACTTGCACGCACCGAACAACGAGGATCTAGCCTTAAGCTCATCCACCTCTCCTACCAACACAACATACTTACCTCTCAAAGTGAGAAGGTCAGTCATGTGTGTGGTGCACATCTCACACTCCTCCTCCTCGATGACAACAATGGTGGACTTGATAGATTCAAGTTCCTTCACCGTATCCTCCCACTTCTGCCTAAACTCCTTCCGCTCTCTAGCAGCACGCCTAAGAAACTTATCTTGACTAAGGAGGGCGGTAGTAAGCTTCTCGACCTCAGCAGAAAGCTCATCGGGGGTCAGAGATACCTGGGAGGTGTCGTCGTCGTCGTCATTCCGAGGGTTCTCCTCCAGCTCGTCGTCGACCTCCTTGTCGAGGGCCATGGTGCATAAGCCCTCGTTGTCGGCGAAGAAGCAGAGGCCGTTCAGCTTGTCCTCGATCCTCTTCTTCTTCTCGGACTCGTCGTCACTTGAGGAAGCAGAGTCGTCATCCGAGTCGTTGACGTCGCTGAGCGTGGCAAATAATGCACGCTGCTCAGCCTGGGCCTTCTCCAAGTACTTCGTCTTGATGTACTCCTTGTTGAAGCCGCCCTTCCGCTTTTGCTTCGCGGGGACGTACTTCTCCTTGCGCTTGCCGGAGTCGTACTTGTGCCCATGATCCGCCTTGCTAAAGACTTGCTTGTTCTTCTTCGGGCAATTGGCGATGAAGTGGTTGGGGTCGCCGCACTCGAAACATCCCGAGCGTCCTCCTCAGCGGCGACGGTTCATGCGGTTGTTGTGAAACCGTGAGAACCGGTTGGCGAGCAAAGCTAGCTCGTCATCCCCCATGAACTCCAGCTGCTCCTCTATGACGGAAAGAAGAGAAGAAAGTGCAAAGCCTCCAGAGGTGTTAGCAGAAGAGCCAGAAAGCAAAGCCATCGACGGGCCAGAAGGATTTTCATAAGATGCCCTCGCCATGGCGTCAATCTCACTGGACTTGAGCTTACTAAAGAGCTCGTCACACGTGAGGGTCTCATAGTTAGGCAATTCGATGATCGCCTGAACCTTGGAATCCCACACTGACTGATCAAGAGTATGTAAAAGCTTCAAAGCCCTCTCATGATCGTCGAAAGGCAACAGCTCTTTGTTAGCCCTCATCCTATTGACAATCACCTGAAAGCGAGCGAATAAACTTTCTATGCTCTCGCCAGGCATATGTCGAAAGTTCTCATACTCTCGCTTGAACGACTCGTAGAGACGGGTTTTGACTTGAGTGGTTCCCTCATGGAAACGCATGAGGGTAGCCCAAATCTCCCGAGTCGTAGCGAGGTGAGAAACACGATCAAACTCACTCATGCTCAGGCATGAGAAAAGAGCATCACGGGCTCGGCTATTGGCATCGTGCTCATCGATCTGATGCTGAGTAGCACGAGCAGCCAAGACCACATAATCAGCAGAGTTGCAAATATCCCAGATGGAAGCACCCAAACTCTGCAGATAGGCCGACATGCATATCTTCTAATACGCATTGTTCGTCCCATCGAAAAATGGTGGTTTGCCCACGCTGCGATCCATGTCGCCTTCTGTGGATCTGGAACCGGCTAAGGTGGAAGATCCTTAACCCGCTCTGATAAAATTGAAAAATCAAATGAAATCCAAGCAAGGATAGAGCTAGCCCTCAAGAAAAGGCAGAACAGGCTCAACACCGCTAGCTAGAAGGCTCAATACCAACTGAAGAGCACAAAGGCAAAGGCGCTAGTTCCTCAAGAAAGAAGCAAAGGCTCAACACAACTAGCTACCAAAAATGCTCCGTACCAATTAAACCAATTAGAGGCTTCAGAAAAGCTCCAAATCAATTTGGAAATTCAAAAATCCGAAAAATCCGAGCCAACTTAAACTCCCCCTCCAATAGTGCACACAAACCGAGAAATCTCCCCCTTAGTTGATCTTATGATTTGAGAGAATTTCTCTCCCTTATGATTTGGCAAATTTCTCCCCCTTAGTTGAAAATGCACTATCAAGTATCTCCCCTCCAAATGCATATGAGTTAAAAATGCAAGTTAGCAGCTTCAGGAATATAGTTGATAGAATGAGAAGATGCTCTACACAGTATAACTCCAATGACTCAACAAGAATCATATATGCCAGCAAAGGCTCAAACTGATCACCAAATACGAAATATGAACAGATAAGCAAAGTGAGCAGTTTTAGCCATTCAGAAAAGGATGTTCACTAAACAAATAGCACTAAACATGTATAGACAGGAAATCAAACAAGTGCTAATCATGTATACAAGGTGAACTACCCCCAGCAAGGTTCAATCATCAAGCTAAAGAATGAAGCATAGACTTGTGTATTCAAAAAATTTTCGGAGTTGCAGCGGTTAAATTACACAAGTTTAAATTTCAGCATGTGATTGCGAGAGGTTAAAAGCTTGTCATTGCCTAACTTTTCAACTGTGCGAAGCCTATGCAGAAGCAATCAAAAGCTTAAAGCAGCAGTTTCGGTCATACACTACACAGCTCAAGTTTAACTCAAAGTGCAATGAGAGACAGTCTTGATACTGTGATGTGCAGACAAGCAATCCCATCTCGATCTTTTCAATTTACTTAACTTGGTTCATCCTTTGCGATTCCGTTTGAACTGAGTTGTTCTAGATTGTGAGGCGCATCATTCCACATAATGATTTTATCTCTAACCTCACGAGCTAGTAGATCGGTTGATTTTCATTTCAGATCGAGTTTTGCTCTTTTTCCCCGAATTCTTTCGATTCACCGATTTAGAGTTAGGTTCGAGCCATGATCTCTTTGGGATAGCTCACTAACTCCCTTGGAACTCCTCATACCAAGTCTAAGCCTTAGAGCTTTTGATTCGGAGGAGATCGAGTGAATTTCGGGGAAGAACAGTTCTGAATCAAGATCATCGGACGCTCTGTTCGTGAGCATCGAACACTAGTTCATACCATCAGAAGCATCTGATGCCACATGTCATCTGACAGTACTTTCTAAGGAGCATCGGACGCTGACCATCGGTGCATCCGTTGCCATCGGACGCTCCGAAGGTCTAGCATCGGAAGCTAGAGCTTTACTGTAGCAGCTTCCGATGCCAGTCCAGTAAGGTTTCAGTTTTGTTCATTTCGCATCAAAAGCTTCCGATGCTCTCACATCGGAAGCTTGCCATGCAGGAATCATGGATATGCATGACTTCCTTCTTCTCATGGTTTCGTTCGTCAAGCTTCTTTATGAGTAGGTCCATCTGAGCAGACAACATGTCTACTTCTTTGAGTTGATGCATTCCTCCTCTCTTCATTGGTTGAGTGCGTTCTTCATTCCATACTTGGTTGGAAGCTATCTTCTCAATGAGAGTCGTTGCCTCTCGAATAGTGAGTGACAAGAACGATCCTCCAGCAGCTGCATCAATATTATCACGGGCACTCGAAGTGAGCCCATGATAGAATGTCTGCATAAGTAGCCAATTCCCCATCCCGTGGTGAGGGCATTCTGATATGTTATCTTGAAAGCATTCCCATGCCTCAGGGACAGATTCATCATATTGCTGAAGAAAACTTGAGATCTTCGCACGTAGGGCATTCGTCTTGCCTACGGGAAAGAACTTTGCTAGGAAAGCAGTGGAGCAGATCTCTCATGTAGTGTTTTTGACTTTGTTGGAGTAGAACCATTGCTTCGCTCTTCCCAAAAGTGAGAATGGGAATAAACAGAGGTATATGGCATCCTTGGTGACTCCTTTGATAGTGAAAGTGTTGCAGATCTCCAGGATGTGTTGGAGAAGGGCACTCGCATCTTCATGTGCTTTCCCACAAAACTGGCTGGCTTGCACCATGCTGATCAGAGATGGCTTGAGTTCGAATCCCTTGGTTCCCACATTGACTATTGGTCCAGTCCTGACGTTGGTAGTGGTTGGCGTGGAGAAATCAAGAGAGTCCTGTCAGCCATGTCTTCTAACACTGGTGTTAAGCTTCTTGCATGAGTGTCTTCGGTTAACATGGTTGGAGATTTCCTGAGCTTGGCTTTGGCTTTGGCTTTTCTGATCAAAACTTCAGGATTGGCAACGTGTAGTTTTCTGGTCGATCAAATCCATTCATACATCACCCTGCAATAAGATATTACAGAAATAGACAGAAGACAGGGTGAGCCTATTAGAGTGAAGATCGATAGTGTGTCTCGATTATCATAAACATGTGTGTAGTGTTTTTCCTAGGTATTCAACTTATATCATATTATCTCCTAGTCTTCTCTGAGAAACTTAGAACACTAGTGAAAGGTCCGAATGGCTAGAGGGGGGGTGAATAGCCTATTTAAAAATCTAGAATCCTAAAACTCACAGCTCAAAACAGATATCAGAACACACTGTCGGTACTACCAACTGTGGGGCCGGTACTACCGGGGTCGGTACTACCGGCTCCAAGGGTCGGTACTACCGACAACCTAGGAACAGCTACGAAATTGAGATGAACGAGATGCAAAATTGAATCTAGCTTATACCAAGGCTTTCCTAAGAGATGTAGATGAAGTTTATACCTTGTCCTAGTAGTGGCTTCTCCCCAAAGAGTAGATCAAGCCTTCCCACACTTAGAATGAGAGTAGAGGGACGAAGAACACGAAGAACAAGCGTACAAATGAAATAATCCAAGATGAAAATCCAACAAGC
The DNA here is from genome assembly GCA_009763385.1 of Coix lacryma-jobi var. lacryma-jobi. NCBI lineage: Eukaryota > Viridiplantae > Streptophyta > Magnoliopsida > Poales > Poaceae > Coix > Coix lacryma-jobi. The sequence continues at coordinate 64,396,049 of CM019823.1, read as the reverse complement.
ACACAAGACACGAGATTTAACCTGAGGTTCGGCCACTTCACTAAGAAGCACCTACGTCCTCGTTGTTGAGGTGACCACGAAGGTCAGAGTCTCTTTCACCTCCTTGCCTCACTCAATCAACCACAAGGGCTAGTTGAGTTTCTTCACTAAGAATCAGAGGGTAATACAAACACTTCGGAGTGCCCTCACAAGTGAGTCAATCACAGGCAACAACCGAAGAACACCTAACCGGCTAGGGTTCCAAGAACCGAAGAGTAAAGAACACAAATCAAGCCGGAGAGATGTTGAATCCAAGTGCTCTAGACGTAGATCGATGTGTCTCACCCTCTAATCTCACTTCCCTAGCTCAAAGTTTGCAGGAGATTCACTCTAGAATCAAAGGGGGAGAGAGAGGAGCTTGGTCAACACTTGGGAGCTTTTCTTTCTTCTTTTAGGTCAGGCGAATGGGAGAAGTAACCGTTAGAAGCCGGTCGAGCGGCTACTAATACATGTCACACTGCGCCACGGTCGGTAGTACCGACCCCCTTGGTCGGTAGTACCGACGGTACCAAATACAGTCGTTAGCGACCGTTGACCAGATGGAACACCCGACCCTTGGTCGGTACCACCGGTGGTCGGTAGTACCGGCCCTATGGCGGTACTACCGACAGGCCAAACTGGGTTCACACAGAGAGCTCCAGACTTCCACCAAACCTTGATGACACCAATGGTCGGTAGTACCGGCCCTATAGCGGTACTACCGACAGGTCAAGAAAGGATCTACACAGAGAGCTTCGCAAGGCAACTGGTGACCACAGTACCACCGACCAGGGGGTCGGTGTTACCGAGGGTCGGTACTACCGACCCTATGGCGGTACTACCGCCAAGCCAACATAGTTCCAACACAGAGAGGTAGAAAAACGACTTGGGACCTCAGTACTACCGACCAGGGGTCGGTACTACCGAGCCCGGTAGTACCGACTTTATAGCGGTACTACCGCTAGGCCACCTGAGACCCTACTCAGAGAGCATTGCTCTCAGCACCCTTGGGCGGTACTACCGACCCCCATGGTCGGTACTACCGACCACACCCAGAAAACCACTATGTGTTCGTGAGTGCATGGTGTCTCTCAAGCGCTAGAAATTAGATGTCATGAGCACTTTTCTCCACATCTATCTAGCCTCTAATGTATCTCTCTTGATTGTCTAGCTTGCCTATTACTCAAGAGAAAAGATAAAACTAAAGTCTCAACTTGAGCAACGGCATCTTCCCTTTTCCATTTCACCAAAGACAGAGCATTTGATCACTTGAGAACTTGTGGTCGTCACCATCCAACATGGTCGCCATCCAGCTAGCTCCATCAAGGGCTTGGTCATAATCCTCTCATTAGCTACACACATGCTTAGCAATAGGATTAAACCAAAATGGGTTTCATCAATTAACCAAAATCCAACTAGGGCTTTCAATCTCCCCCTTTTTGGTAATTGATGACAACTCAATCAAAGATATATGATTTTAAAAGGTAACCATATTGATAGTATTTGCTCCCCCTACATATGTGTTGTAGAGTTTGGTTCTAAAAAGAATAGCACACATGTATGGATATGAAAATGTAGATGAGCAATACTACCAACAATGATGCTAAGGCATAAGAATGGACCTTTAAAGCGTGATACCAAACGGAGTGCACGTATTTCTACCATCCTTAGCAACATTTGACACTAGACATACATCAAAACTCAAGAACCCCGTGAGATCAACATTATAGAAAAAGTTCTTGAAATACTTGAAACAAGAGTATGTCTAGTTGCTATGCTAGTGAGCAATTCATCAAACGTATCTTATCACCAGCATTCATCACATAAGCATGGATATCAATATAAATAGCTTATGCAATGCAACAAACATATGGATATGCACATTCAAAAGCAACATACATGTTTATGAGCTTGCTCCCCCTATTTGTATGCTCAAATTTTAAGAGTTCAAGCTTCGAACCACTTGAAACTTTTATCCCCTTTTGTCTTTGTTACTCCCCCTTCCACTAGCATATATCTTTGTAGCACTTTCTTTCTCCCCCTTTGTCAACAATTATCATAAAGGTGGAACAAAATTTTAAAGAAAGGAGGAAACTATTAGCATGAGATACATGTGAGGAGATCGAACTAAGTCAAGTTGTGGAATAATCTATCTCATGAACATAATGTATTTAACACGGTTTGCTCTAGAGTAAGCTTCTTCACACATCTTACAATGGTTATCTTACTCACGTTGGTTAAACACATTTTGCTCACTTACTAGATCAAAGACTAGAGTTACAAGCTCACAAACAAGTTATATACTACCACTAGATCAAGTCAAACATAGAAGCAATAGTGGTACCATATATACTTCAAAGTCATTTGATTTACCATGAATGAACCTAGATAAGCAATGTGATGGCTATATGAACTAAAATACAATCTAATAAGAATGAATGCACATGCAAAACAATTTCACCTTTGCTTTTCTTGGAGGAGAGACATGTCATAAGTGGGGGTGCATTCAACTCATGTTGGAGAAGCGTAGGATATTCAATTCATTCCTTAGGTTGCAAAACCTTCTCTCATCTAGTGGCTTGGTGAAGATATCGGCAAGTTGATCATCGGTGCACACACTTTCAATAGATATATCTTTCTTTGTTTGATGGTCTCTAATGAAGTGATGCCTTATATCAATGTGCTTTGTCCTTGAGTGTTGAACCGGGTTGGTGGCTATTTTGACGGCACTCTCATTATCACATAGCAATGGGACTTGTCCAAACTTGACTCCATAATCTTGCAATGTTGCTTTCATCCATAGCAATTGTGCACAACAACTACCCGCGGATATGTATTCGGCTTCGGCGGTAGAGAGTGCAACACTATTTTGCTTCTTTGATGACCATGAGACAAGTGATGTTCCAAGTAATTGACAAATGCCCGATGTGCTCTTTCTATCCACCTTGCATCCCGCATAATCGGAATCCGAGTATCCAATCAATTCAAATTGAGAGCCCTTGGGATACCATAGTCCAACATTAGGAGTGTGCTTCAAATATCTCAATATTCTTTTGGTTGCCTTCAAATGACTTTCTCTTGGTGATGCTTGGAACCTTGCACACATGCACACACTAAACATGACATCCGGCCTTGATGCGGTCACATAGATTAGGCTTCCAATCATTGACCGATATAACTTTTGATCTACCATGTCACCACTAGAGTCACTATCCAAATGTCCATTTGTGCCCATTGGAGTGGTTATTGTTTTGGCTTCATCTAATCCAAACTTCTTGAGCATGTCCTTGATGTACTTGCCTTGACTAACGAATGTGCCTTTCTTCATTTGCTTGATTTGTAGACCAAGGAAGTAACTAAGCTCTCCAATCATAGACATCTCAAACTCTTTAGCCATCATCTCTCCAAACTCTTCACAAAAGTCTTGGTTGGTTGATCCAAATATGATGTCATCCACATAGATTTGCAACACAAACAAGTCACTTCCAATTTTCTTGGTGAAGAGAGTGGTGTCAACCTTCCCAATCTTGAACCCTTTTGCTAACAAGAAGTCCCTCAATCTTTCATACCAAGCTCTAGGTGCTTGCTTCAACCCATATAGTGCCTTCTTGAGCTTGTACACATGGTTGGGCTTCTTCAAGTCTTCAAACCCGGGAGGTTGCTCAACATACACTAACTCATTGATGAATCCATTGAGAAAAGCACTCTTCACATCCATTTGATAGAGCTTGATGTTGTGAGCACAAGCATATGCAAGTAGGATTCTAATGGCTTCCAATCTAGCAACCGGTGCATAGGTTTCTCCAAAGTCAATCCCTTCCATTTGAGTGTATCCTTGTGCAACCAAGCTTGCTTTGTTTCTTACAACAATGTCATCTTCATCTTGCTTGTTCCGGAAGACCCATCTTGTACCAATAACATTTGTGTTCTTTGGTCTTTCCACTAACTCCCAAACATCATTGCGGGTGAAGTTGTTCAACTCTTCATGCATTGCATTCACCCAATCAACATCCATCAAAGCTTCATCAATCTTGGTTGGCTCAATAGATGATACAAATGAGTAGTGTTCACAAAATGAAGCCAATCTTGATCTTGTTTGCACACCTCTTCTTATGTCACCAACAATTTGATCTAAGGGATGATCTCTTGTAATGTGTGTTGGTTGTAGCACTTGTTGCGGTTGGACACTTGCACTTGCACTTGGATGAGCCACTTGAGAGTTACTAGCATCTTGTTGATCATGAGAACCACTAGAGCTTGCAACATCATTGTTGTGCATGGTTGGAGGTGAGAGCACTTGATCTTTGTCATCTTCAATGTTAATCACTTGCTTTGGCCTAATATCACCAATGTCCATGTTCTTCATTGCTTCCGCCAATTGTGTTCCTCTCACATCATCTAGATTATCTTGTTCTTCATGTGAGCCATTGGTTTCATCAAACTCAACATCATGGACTTCTTCAACGATTCTTGATGTGTTGTTCCACACTCTATATGCCTTGCTTATAGTGGAGTAACCAAGTAGGAACCCTTCATCACACTTCTTTTCAAACTTGCCAAGTCTTGTGCCCTTATTCAATATGTAGCACTTGCACCCAAAGACCCGGAAATATGCAATGTTGGGCTTTCTATCATTGAGGAGCTCATATGGTGTGTTCTTTAATAGAGGGTGACAGTAGAGCCGGTTGCTATAATAGCATGCCGTGTTGATTGCTTCGGCCCAAAAAGAATCACTCACATTGTATTCACTAAGCATGGATCTTGACATATCAATAAGTGTCATATTCTTCCTTTCAACTATCCCATTGGATTGAGGTGTATACTTGGCTGAGAATTGATGCTTGATTCGAAATTCATCACATAGCTCATCAACCCTTGTGTTTCTAAACTCACTTCCATTGTCACTTCTTACTTTCTTAATTCTTCTATCAAACTCATGTTGACTTCTCTTGACAAAGGTTTTGAAGACCCATGTGTATCTTGTATAGTCATCCACTATCACAAAGCCATACTTGTTTCCCCCAATACTTGCATATGTAGTTGGTCCAAACAAGTCCATGTGCAACAACTCAAGTGCATGTGTAGTGCTCATCATTCCTTTGTTGGGATGGGTGTTTCCAACTTGCTTTCCCATTTGACATGCACTACATAGCTTATCTTTCTCAAAGTAAACATCTTTTAGTCCTCTAACCATGTCATGCTTCACTAGCCTTTTTAGTTGCTTCATTCCAACATGTCCCAAGCGCCTATGCCATAGCCAACCCATACTTGATTTGGTGAACAAACATGTTGTCAATTGAGCTTCACTTGCATCAAAGTCTACCAAATAAAGGTTCTCATATCTAAATCCTTTGAAGATCACATCACTTCCATCAACACTCACAATCTCCACATCATCAACACCAAATATGCATTTGAATCCCAAATCACATAATTGTGCCACTGACAACAAGTTGAAGTTGAGAGATTCCACTAATAGCACATTGGAGATGCTCAAGTCATTTGATATTGCAATCTTGCCCAAGCCTTTGACCTTGCCTTTCTTGTTGTCACCAAATGTGATAGCATCTGCATGATCATTGCCACTAGTGTTGATTGATTTGAACATCCTACCATCTCTGGTCATGTGTTGAGTGCACCCACTATGAAGCACCCAGTGCCTTCCTCCGGCTTTGTAATTAACCTACAAAAAGGATCAATTCTTTTTAGGTACCCAAATCTTTTTGGGTCCTCCAAGATTAGTAACCAAGCTCTTGGGCACCCAAATTGCCTTCTTCTTTGGGCCAACCATGGATGCACCAATGTACTTAGCCTTCACACCATTAGTGCCCTTAGTAAGCATATAACAAGAATCAAAGCGAATAGATGTAACATGAGCATGCTTCTTGTTTTTATTCTTGTTAAAGCAATGTTGCTCTATATGCCCGGATTGCTTGCAACTATTGCAAAACTGACCGTTGCTCTTCACAAAACAAGTCTTGTGAGGAACAAAAGCCGCCTTGCCCTTCTTGGGGCTATAGCCAAGTCCCTCCTTGTTGAGTGGAGACCTTTGGCTACCCAAGCACTTAAGTAAGCGGGCATCTCCACCATAGGCATTGCCTAAGGCATGAGTGAGCTCATTAACCTTGTTCTTAAGGTTCTTGTTTTTTACTACTAATGATGAGTTACATGTAGTAGAAGTAGACATTTTAATTGAGCTAGATGATGATGATGCATTGATAGGAGCAACAATAATAGGAGTGTAAAAAGATTCATCAAGTATATCACAAGTTACTCCTACATTGCATGTCTCTACAACATCCTCAATCTTACTTTGATCAAGGAGGGAGGAGTGGGCTTCCTTAAGCCTAGTGTGAGCTTGATCAAGCTTCTCATGGGCTTCCTCTAGCCTCTCATGAGTAGACTTGAGCTCATCAAAGGATTGCTCAAGAGCCTTGTTGGCCTTGCGCAATTCTTTGCACTCCTTCCTCTTAGTCTCAATGTAAGAGTGAGCATCTCGTAGCATGCTTATGAGGTCCTCCTTTGAGTACTCCTCATCATCATCACTCTCACTCTCACTCTCATCGGATGATACCTTAGTGGCTGTTAACACCAGATTTTCGCACACATGAGGATATGACAAGTGGACCCAGCCAGCAGTGGGGAAAAGATTCGGCAAACGATCGGATGATCGGCTAGCTCTCAAGAATTCGGTGAGCAACCAAGGATGGTTAGCCTTCGGAGTTTATGCGGTCGGCTGTTTTGCGAAGCGGCAGCTCTATCCGGGAAATGGATATGACAAGTAAAGCCGGCTTGCACGAGAAGGCACATAACATTGAAGGACGCCGAGAAGAATAAGAATAGGACTTGTTTCTTTCCAAATTTTATTATGTAAATCGTGATCGTCTAGGACTCGTGTTTTGTCCAGGGTATAAATATAAACCCTTGGCTATTGTAAAACGGTTCACAACCATATCAATACAAACCGGCCCCGTGCCACTTTTGAGTCCTTAGTCGTGTCGTCGAGTTCTTCGAGAGGAATCATCAATCCGTCGACCTCCGTAAGTCCCAGCAACCTTGTTATCATGTCTAGTATCATGCAGTGGATTTAGATATGATGCAAGTAGTCTTGTTTGTTCTCAATGGTCGTGCGGCGGACCTTTGTTAGCGATCAAGAAGTCTTCGCTTATGTTTTGCTTATGGGTAAATACCGTGCGGTAGGCGTTTATTCATGTGTTTAGCAGAAGCGAGATAGTTATCGGCTCTGTTAGATTTGGCAAGATCTAACAGATTCATTAAGTTATCATGTGTTGCATTGTTTATTTAATTTTGTAACACTCTTTTGCCCAATCTAGATTGATCTTTGTTCGGCCTTGTTCCACAAGTTTGCTTGTGTTTTAATAATTGCAAGATCATGATGGCCGAATTAACTTTCGAATCTAGATTGTTACATGTTGTGGGTTCATGCATGTCAACCATGGTTAGGCTTTTGATAAAACTAGGTATCGTGCGGCAGATGCAGGTTTTAGATTAGTTTAATTGTGCTTGTTTGTTTGTTCCTTCTTCATGGATCCCAACTCGGCTAGTTTGCTGAGCTTGGTTAAGCTTATATGAGTAATGAGTCTTTGTAGATTTGTTCAGATACATGCATGCTTTTAGCGCCTTATCATTAGATTGTATCATGCGGTGGATTAATCTAATTATAAGGAGTGGTGTAGACTTAGTTTATGCTTGACGGGTTTATGAAGATTAGACGTGCGGCAGACTAATTGGATTAACCTATGCATGTGTTGTTTGAGAACATATATGATGAATGATTGACTTTGATGAGGAAGGTTTTAGGCTTTTCCCGGTTTAGTCCATATCTCGCTATGCGCTTAATGTTTATGACTAACCGGTGGTGTTGAGTTGTGGTGTTTCTGTGTTGGTGTGCGTGTGCAACATGTGTCTCTTGGCCGTGTTGATGTGTAGGTGTTGAGCTCGGATACATTGGTCGATGGCGAGGTGAAGGTCAAGTAGAGACGTGCCGTGCCGATGGACCGAGAATGGTGAAGGATGGGCGTGCCGTGCGGCGGACGTGCCATGCCGATGTACCTAGAGCGGTGAAGGGCGGACGTGAGGCTTGGACCGACGGACCAGAGGGCCAGAGGACCAGCTGTGGTAGCTGGCACGTGGCATCGGCGAGCGAGAGCACATGGGGATGTGCAGTGAATCGGCCGAGTCGGGACGAAGACGATGGCGTCGTGGCACTTGGCGGGAGGTCGGACACGGGCTTGCGTGCTGCGCAAGTGCCGTCGGCCAAGTCAAGAAGGAATGCGAAGGCATTGTGCCCGGCGTGGAGGTCGGACATGCATCGGCATCAGTGCCGGTGGTCGGGGTGTGCGAACCACATCCCGTCTACGGCGCGGGTTTGGTAGCTGAGCCTCAAAAAGCTACCCTCGACGGTTTCCGAGTTTGAGCCTCAAAACTCGGGTGGCCGGTTTCCGAGTTTGGGCCTCAAAACTCGGGATGGACGGTTTCCAAGTTTGGGCCTCAAAACCTGGGCTCGCGGGTTTCCGAGTTTGGGCCTCAAAACTCGGGGTGGACGGTTTCCAGGTTTGGGCCTCAAAACCTGGGCTGGCAGGTTTCCCGATTTGGCCCTCAAAACCGGGGGAAGGTCCAAAAGGACGGTCGACGCGTGGCGGCACCGAGAGGCTTGCGTTGCGGCGAAGCTATCGGTGAGAAGGCGCGGCGGTCGATGTGACGGCACATGGCGGCATACTGGAGCTTGCGTCGAGGCAAAGCGAAGGATGAGAAGGCGCGTGGCCGTCGGATGAAAACTGCTAGGTTTGGACAGTTTTACCCCTGGGGGGTATTTGGGTTGAGTACTTCATGAGAGGGCATTTTGGTCTTCGGACGTGCGCCTATATATATGAAGGGGGCTGGTTAGGGCAGCCCATCCTTGGAGGTCTCACTCTCATTTTGTTTAGGTGAGAGGAGGCTAGGGCTAGAGGAGAGACCGGCTCTTGTTCTTGAGCTTTTCGCCATCCGTGTTTTGTACTGCAAGGAGTGGTTTGTAGCCCGACACTGAGTGCTTAATCAATCATCCATTTCGCTGAATCCAAGGATCAATTTCGCCCTCCTCTTTGTTGGCTGCAATTTGGATCGAATCGCGTTTTTGTTCTTCGCGTTTTAGTTTTTCCCCTCTCAGAGATTTGCCTCGTTCTCCCTCTCCGAGCGACAATTTGCGATTCCGTTTGAATCAAATTGTTCTATGTCGTGAGCTCCTTCTTTCCACCGAAGGATTTCTTCTCTAACCTCACGAGCACATAGATCGAGTCAAAATCGCGTTCGTTCTTCGTTCTTTCCCCTTTTTTAGTGTTCTTGCGGATACATGGGTGTATGCCGAGTCTCGAGTGATGAGTGATTGTCAACGGGTTTGATGCGCATGTTCTTTGGCTTGTGTTTTGCAGGTGTCGAGCACGGAGACAGAAATCAAGGGCAAGGTGAAGGTCAAGCAGAGACGTGTCGTGCCGATGGACCGGGAGCGGTGAAGGGCGGACGTGAGGCTTGGACTGAGGGACCGGTGGCCTGAGGATCAGCTGTGGTGGCTGACAGCCTGGACAGCGACGAGCGGAGACTTGCGGGGCACGGTGTTGCTCGGGTCAAGGACCTAGGGACACGTGTCGGTGGACGGGGTGCATGGGCGGTGCATCCCCGCTACAGCTTCGGTTTGGTGGTTGAGCCACAGAAAAACCACCGAGTGGACGGTTTCCAGGTTTGGGCCTCAAAACCTGGGCGCTGATGGTTTCCGAGTTTGGGCCACAAAACTCGAGCTGAGGACGGTTTCCAGGTTTTGGGCCTCAAAACTTGGGTGCTGCGGGTTTCTGTGTTTGGGCCACAAAACTCAGGCGATGGACGGCTGGTTTCCCGGTTTGGGCCTCAAAACCGGGGGTTGGTCATGAAGGCTGGTTTCCCTGTTTGGGCCTCAAAACCAGGGGCAAAGTCCGAGAAAAGGACAAGCGGAGCGGTGGTGGCACGTGGCGGCAATCGGTGAGGTTGCATCGAGGCAACGCTACCAGTTGTGCGGGCGTGGCTGTCGGATCACCAGCATCTTCGAGTTGGTCCAGAATAACTCTAGGGTTTAGCTGGTTCACTCTGTAATTAGAGAGGGGTAGAGTAGGAATTAGAATTAGGATAAGTAGAGGGAGACACCATCCTCCCCTTCTATCTCAGTCATTTGCTATTTTCCACCTAGGGTTTCCTGCTCTCCCATTCCCTGCTGTAGCAAACTCAGATCCACAGAGAAGAGAACAATACCTCTGTGCCCGTGAGATTTTGAGGAAGTGAGACCGTAATCTCACTATTGTAGCGTGTGGTAGCCACACGGTTGCAAATTCGTGGTTGTGATTCGTGTTTTGTTTGTGTTCTTCACAGGTTGCTTTTCTCCACGTTTTTCCCGTCGATCGATCTCTTTGTTCGGTGCGTTTCTTGCAAATCCGTTTGAACCAAGATGTTCTAGATCGTGAGGCACTTCTTACCACCGAAGGAATTCACTTCTAACCACACGACCTAGTAGATCAATCGATTTTTGTTTCGGGTCAAGTTTTTCTTCCTTCCCCCGAATTTCTTCGATTCATCGATTTGGAGATAGGTTCGAGCCATGATCTCTTAGAGATAGCTCACTATCCTCCTTATGACTCATCTCACCAAGTTTGATCCCTAGAGGATTTGTTTTGGATGAGATCGAGTGAAATCGGTGGACGAACTGCACAGTTTCGGGGTGATCGGACGCTCAGTTCGAACTAACCGGACGCTAGAGAGTGAGTCCGGTCGATGAACATTTCACTGTTTAGTTTCGCACATTGACCGGACGCACCCTTCACTCCTTGACCGGACTTGCCTCTTCTACTGTTCATTGGGGTTTTCACTGCTGACCGGGCACTCTGTTCCACTGACCGGACGCTGTTGACTAGTGAGTCCGGTCACGAACAGTAAGGTTCCAAAATGGGTTTTGGTTGACCGGACGCGTCTGGTGCCTACTGATCAGACGCACCAGTGAGTCCGGTCAGTACTGTTTCATGTTGTTTCATCTGCAGTTCGTTCGTTCATTGACGGATTTTGTTTCCGTCTTTTGCATTGGGTTTCTAGGGTTGTATAGTGTCCCGCTGTGCTTCTCGGAGGCATCCACCCTACATCTAGGGTCGTGGACACTTGCAAGCTCTAGGTTTGCTCTTGGGGTTGATTCTCGGGACAGTGGCAACAAGTTTCCGAAAGGAAAATTTGTAGCTCCCATTCACCCCCCCCCCCCTCTGGTCGCTTTCTGGTAGCACTCTCGATCCTTCAATTGGTATCAGAGCGGGTTAAGGATCTTCCACCTTAGCCGGTTCCAGATCCACAGAAGGCGACATGGATCGCGGCGTGGGCAAACCGCCGTTCTTCGATGGGACGAACTATGCGTATTGGAAGATACGCATGTCGGCCTATCTCCAGAGCATGGGCTCTTCAGTTTGGGAGATTTGCAACAAGGCCGATTACGTTGTCTTGGCTGCTCGTGTCTCTCAGCTTCAGATCGATGAGCACGAAGCCAATAGCCGAGCGCGTAACGCTCTTTTCTCCCGTTTGAGCATGTCCGAGTTTGATCGCGTTTCTCACCTTCCCACGGCTCGTGAGATTTGGGCGACCCTCATGCGCTTTCATGAGGGAACCACTCAAGTCAAATCCCGTCTCTACGAGTCGCACAAGCGGGAGTATGAGAACTTTCGACATATGCCTGGCGAGAGCATAGAGAATTTATTCGCTAGCTTTCAGGTCATTGTCAACAAGATGAGAGCAAATAAGGAGCTGCTGCCTTTCGATGATCATGAGAGAGCTTTGAAGCTTTTGCATACTCTCGATCGATCGGTATGGGACTCAAAGGTCTAGGCGATCATCGAATCGTCTAACTATGAGACCCTCACATGCGACGAGCTCTTTAGTAAGCTCAAGTCTAGTGAGATTGACGCCATGTCGATGGCCTCTTATGAAAATCCTTCTGGCCCGACTATGGCTTTGGTTTCTGGCTCTTCTGCTAACTCCTCTAGAGGATTTGCACTTTCTTCTCTCTTTTCTGTCACAGAGGAGCAGTTCGAGTCTTTGGGAGACGACGAGTTGGCTTTGCTTGCCAACCGGTTCTCGCGGTTTCACAACAACCACATGAACCATCGCCGTGGAGGAGGACGCTCAGGATGCTTTGAGTGCGGCGACCCCGACCACTTCATCGCCAACTGTCCCAAGAAGAAGCACACATCTGGGAAGGGCGATCATGGGCACAAGTACGACTCCGGCAAGCGCAAGGAGAAGTACGTCCCCGCGAAGCACAAGCAGAAGGGCGGCTTCGACAAGGAGTACATCAAGAAGAAGTACTTGGAGAAGGCCCATGCTGAGCAGCGTGCTTTCTTCGCCATGCTCAGTGACGTCGATGGCTCGGATGACGACTCCGCTTGCTCAAGCGATGATGAGTTCGAGAAGAAGAGGAACGAGGACAAGCTGAACGGCCTTTGCTTCTTCGCCGACGACGAGGGTTTCTGCACCATGGCCCTTGGTGATGAGGTCGACGGCAAGCTGGAGCACACCCCTCGGAACGACGACGACGACGACGACACCTCCCAGGTATCTCTAACCCACGACGAGCTTTCTGCTGAGGTCGAGAAACTTACTGTCGCGCTTCTTAGTGAAGACAAGCTTCTTAGGCGTGCTGCTAGAGAGCGCAAGGAGTTTACGCAGAAGTGGGAGGACACGGTGAGGGAGCTTGAGTTTGCTAAGTCCACCGTGGTCGTTTCTGAGGAGACTGTGACGGAACGACCCTAATCCCATGGCCCACGTGTCCCTGTCAACCTCTGACAGCCGAACCCATGTTCCATGTGATTAAGACCTGTTCGCCACCGGGCTACATCAGTGCCCAATGTCCGCAGGATCATCTCACAATTCGGTTACAGCATTGCATACTTTTACAAATAACATCGGAATAATGAGCGGAAGACTCAAATAACATTAGTTTTACAAAACAGGGTTCCAAATAGAAATTAAGGTGCAGTTATTACAAACCAAGTTCTGATATTAGAAATAGACATAGGCAACATAGTGGAGAACAGCAAAGATACTTATAATCACCCAGCCCGAGGGTGAACAACTATTCTTCGGCCTCATCGGCCTCTTCCTGGACGATGGTCACGCAGCAGGGTGCAAGACACATCGGGGACTCTGTCATACCTGCAGCATGGGTAACAAACCCTGAGTACTGGGGTACTCAACAAGACTTACCCGACTAAAGAAAAAGGGAGAAGACTCAGGAATGAGAGGCTTAGGGTAGTCAAGGTAAGGCTTAAGCAAGATCAAGTATTTTGCAGAAAAGCATTTTTGTAAACCTTATTTTACTTTGGAAAGATTTAGTATTCCTCAATTCTTCATCGTTCATGATTCATTTTACATTTCAAAACATTCCTAGTTGAGAACCACTCTCCGTTGACAGTCAGTGACCAAGTCTCCATAACCGAGGAGCAACGTTAATCCGGATAAATAATACTCAGCTGAGGATCCCTATCCACACTGCATATGTAGCACCCAAGCTTGCATATGCCAACTCGTCTACCACGATTCCTCCAAGATTGGACCGGTCCTACGCCACCCGGAAGTACAGTACACCACTCCTTTCCAGGTACGACGACCACGTGGGTACATGCTACTTCCGCCATCTCTCCACTCCCAGTGCGCGGTTGTCGGTCCCAATCAAGGATTTCTCGGAGCCAGAGCTTTCCGAAGTATGTGAATAGTTACAAGTCTTGACCAGCAGGCCCCCATACGGATGGTCCCTAATTTTCCAGCCAGAACTATAGCTTGGTTATATCTCACCCAAGCGTAATAGTCCTGTCAGTTTTTCAACCCTGTCCCGGTCGGTGTCAACTGTTGAGTCCCGGACTACAACATGACGGCACCGTACGCTCGGACAACCTCTCCTCGCTATTGACTAGGTACGGATCAGATACCTAGCCAACAGCCGGGGAGTAAGACCAAAATCCCACAAACATTCCTTAAGTGATCACACTTTTGAAATTGGCATTTTATTGCAAAGTCTAATTCAATAAGCATTGCTAAGCATTTTTCAAATACTTTTGAAAAGCAGGTATCAAGTGTATCGGTGGTCAAGGTGGATAGTGCATCAATTAGGATAGCACACAACTCCTATAAACCTAATGCAATAATTTAACTCAAAAGCATTTAAGGAAATCATTTTATAAATTCAAGGAAAGGGTTAAATGCACCGGGGCTTGCCTTGAAGAGCAAAGAGGGCAGGCTCGAAGGCGGCGGAGCAGTTGTCGGAACTCGGGGTAGCCTCAGGGACAGGTTCGTCGGCGGCTGCCTCGATCTTGACTCCTTCTTCGGTGACTATACGAATGCAATGATGCATGCACATGAATATGCTAGCATGAACAATGCAAAACAGGGCATACAACATGAACCCTAATCACTTTTTCTATTTTCCTTAATTATTTAAAAAGGTCATTTTATGAAGTTGCCCCAAAAATTACCAAATTAATCACATAAGTTCATTATGGTGTAGATAGATGGCAAAACAAATTTCATAATTTTTGGAGGTCATTAAGGTGCTCAAATAAAATCAGACATTAATTAACAGAAGGCACTATTTAACAATTAAAAATAAATGCTCAAAAAATCAACTTGTTCCAAAAGACTTCAACATTTCACCAGAGACTAATCATGGCATAGGAAGCTCACAAAAATTTATCTCATGATTTTTGGAGTTATAAATAATTTTCTAAAAATCCGAAACTATCCATTTATTAATTAAAAGAGGGATTTTATATTTTCAATTTCTTGCAGAAAAGTCAAGTTTCACATTTTTATAAAATACTACACAGTGCATGGAGCATACCATAATTTTATCAGGATTTAAGGAACAACAGATTAATTCAAACAAAAAAGAGAAAACAGAACACTATTCACACTCTTTCAAAAAGGAAAAAGAAGAGAGCGCTGTGCTCCTTCCTCGCAGGGGCTCGGGCGAATCGCTGCGAGGCGGACAGCAGGGCTCGGGCTAGGCGGAAACACTCGGCCGTCCGAGACCTGGCTGGTAAGCTCGGTCGAGACGGAAACAAGCGTTTCGTCCGAGGCCTGGCCGGAAGGCTCGGGCGAAACGGAAAGCAAGCGTCCGTCCGAGGCCTGACTGGGAGGCTCGGGCGAGACGGAAAGCAAGCGTCCGTCCGAGGCCTGACTGGGAGGCTCGGGCGAGACGGAAAGTATGTGTTCGCCGAGGCCTGGCTCGAGCGAAGCTGAGGGTGCGTGAGTCCGCTCGAGGCCTGGCTCGAGCGAAGTGGTGAGGGTCTGTGTGTCCGCTCGAGGCTAGGCTCGGGCGAAACGGAAAACGTGTGCTCGAGGCCTGGCTCGAGCTAGACATTGAACGTGCATCCGCTCGAGGCCTGGCTCGAGCTTTACGCCGTGAAAGCAGAGACCAGGGGCTTCGAGTGCTTACCACGGTCGGAGGCAGGGCTCGGCGGAACAAGGGTCGAAGGAGGAAGCTCGACGTTGGCGGTGCTTCGGCGGAGCTCTTTCGGCGGCGAGCGGCGCTCCGGCGACCCTGCGCAACACACGAGACCACAAGGGCCTGGTTAGAGTCGCGCGGAGCCAAGGAAGCTGACACAGGGGTCAGGGGAAGATGATCGTGGCCGGAGAGGAAGTATTTGACGAACCCGAGTTCACCGGTGTTTCGTCGGAGTTTGGGAAGATGGGGTTACGCCGGGCGATTGGAGGCGGGGGAGGTGAAATTGAGAGGTGGGAAAGCTTCACGAGCTCAAGGCGGAGCTTTCGGGCTAGGTGGTTGAGCGGCGGGAGCTTCGGAGTGGTCTGGCCACGGCGGCGGGGTCGAGTGAGAAGCTCGGACTCCGGCGGTCCCTTTTATAGGCACTGTCGGGGACGGTAGAGAGCACGGGATGGTGTGGATGAGCTCGGCCGAAGCGTGCGCACTCGATTGCAAGCCGGCGGGAAGGACGGCGTGCACCCAGGGCCTGGGCGAAGGCTCGCCGGTGACGGCCACGCGGCGGCGACGCCCTGGGCACTGTAGGGGACGGGGGCGGAGGTCAGCGCTTGCGCGTGCGGGTGCGGTATGATGGCGCGGGCGCAGGCGACAAGTCGGGGCGGGCGTGCGGCTGCCGGGCGCGCGTGGCGCAGGCGGCGCTGGCGCGCGGCCATGGCCGGGGCCCCCTCGTGCTCTGTGTCGGCTAGAGGTAGGGGATGAACAGGGCTAGGTCTAGGGTTTGACTTTCTGTATTTCGCAAATTACTTCCAAAACTTGAACTGAGCAGCAAAAACTCAAAACACCAAAGTTGTTCAGAAAAAAGAGATCTACAACTTTGTCAAAAAGAATATTTTCAAATTCCAAACAGTTTTTGAATTAAATACGAAATCAGAAAAGGGGACACTTTTAGGATTTGAATAATTTCAAAATTACTTTTGATTTTACATTGAAAGATGGAAATCTGCAAATATGAAAGTTGTTCCTTTTATCAAAACCTACAACTTTGCTAATATACCCTTTTTCTAAAACCCAATAGTTTTTAAATAAATTTTGAAAACTGAAAAGGGGACAAAAATTGGAATCTGAATGAATTTGGATTTACTTCAAACTTTGTACAAAAACTTGAAAATTTGTAAATACCAAAGTTGTTTCTCTTGGCCAGATCTACAACTTTGCTTTTTGGACCAACCTCAAATTTCGAATAATTTTTGAATTACAAAAAGAGGGATAAAATCCAGGGTTTGGAAATCAGGGTTTTGCAAAGGGATTTGAAATCTGATTTTGATTTTTGAACTTTGGCCAACACAACAAAACTTCAAGACATCCAACTGAACAAGAATTACACAAAGCTAGGCACAGAGGTGAAATTACCATTTTTGCCCTTATAGAAAGATTTGGGCTTTTAAGGTTTTTGAAAAGAGATTGCTACACAAGTACTAAGCAAACATAAATGCAAGGCAAGGATGATTAATGACTAATGATGATGACATGTCAGGTTAATTACAGTTAAACACCAGAGGTGTTACAGAGACTGAGTGTGAGATGTGCACCAAGCACATGATTGACCTTCTCACTTTGAGAGGTAAGTATGTTGCCTTGGTAGGAGAAGTGGATGAGCTCCGGGCAAGACCCTTGTTGTTGGGTGCGTGCAACTCTTGTGCAGGCTTGCAAACCGAGTTGGCAGAAAAGAATGCCAAGATTGAGTCTCTTGAGAAGGCCAGCTCGGGTAGCACTTGTGTGGCTAGGTGCGCTTTGTGCGAGGGTTTGGAGATGGAGATTGCCAATGTGAAGCATGGCAAGATGCAAACCGAGGAAGAAAACACAAACCTTCGGACCATCTTGTCATGGGTGTCATGTAATGAGCCGCAGCTTGGGATGATGGTCGCGCAGTTTAAGCGTGCTGCTGGAGGTCCTGGTGTTGGTTTTGCTCCGGGTGTTGATATCTCTTCTTTTGGGAAGATTGGGGAGTCGAGTGGTCTTAACCCGAGTGAGAAGCCCAACTCCACCACTACTCCCAAGCTTACCAAGCTACCACCCAAAGATCCTCTCAAGCCTAACACCAAGGATGGAGTGTTTGATGAACCTCCGTGAGCTCCACCCAAGAAACAACAATGGGCTCCCAAACCAAACCACCTCAAGAACAAGCTGGACACAATGCCACCTATCCAGGAGGAGCTTATGCCACAGAAGGGCAAAATGATCCACACCCACTACCATGAGTACCAACAACCCACTATGAGAGTGGTGAGGTACCATTGTGAGCACTGTGGGAGAGATGGACACTTGAGGGAGTTTTGCTTTCAGCGCAAGAGAGAGGAGCGCCGTACCAGGGAGATGAACAATCCGGACATGTACCATCCTTTTCATGATGTACATGTGCCGAATGTTCAGAGGAGAGCTCTGAGGAGAGCTGCTAGGCCTAGAGGTGCACCGCCTCAAGGTCCTAGGCGTCAGGGAGGTGTTGCCCGACGAGGTCCTGACTTTGCAGGTTACGGACTCCGTGGTGGAGGTTTTGTTGAGCGTTTTCCCCCACCGCGTTTTGAGTATCACGGTGAGCGCTCCTTCCCTAGCGGACCACATTTTCCTCAGCGTGGTAATCGCTTTCCCCGTAGGCGTGCTAGGAATGGTTTTTCTACTAACTGTTCTTTTGAGCAGCCGGCCCAACACTGGTATTCTTCCTATTTTACTCACCCCAGTGTTGGACTGTATGCTCACCCTATGTCTTTTTATTGATGTAGGTAAAACGGTTGGAGGACATTTGGTTGGTGGATTCTGGTTGCTCGAGGCACATGACCGAAAACGCCAAGTGGTTCTCCAGCCTTAGCCCTGTTGCCGGAAAGGAGTACATAACCTTCGGCGACAATAGCAAAGGTAAGGTATTGTCTCGCGGGTCGGTGCGAGTTAATGAGCACTTTGTGTTGCGCGATGTTGCTCTTGTTTCTAACTTGCATTTTAACCTTCTTTCTGTTTCGCAACTCTTTGACGATGACTATGAGATTCGTTTTAAACCGAATCTCAGTCGTATTTTGGATCTTCAGGGCAATCTTGTGTGTTTGATTTCGCCCTTTGGAAAAGTCTTTCGTGCGAATTTCTCGGAGTCTTTTGGCACTTCTCGTTGTCTTGTGGCTGGACCTTCTTCCTCTGATCTTTGGAAGTGGCATAGGAGACTTGGACATTTGAGCTTCGACTTGCTTGCAAGGCTTAGTTCACTTGGCCTAATCCGAGGATTGCCCAAGTTGCATATGGAGAAGGATCCTGTTTGCCACTCTTGTAGACACGGGAAGATGGTTGCCGCTCCCCACCATCCAGTGACTCAGGTCATGACCAAGCGCCCCGGAGAGCTTTTGCACATGGACCTTGTTGGTCCAGCTCGGGTGAGCTCGGTTGGGGGGAAGAGGTATGTGCTTGTTGTTGTCGATGATTTTTCGAGATATTTGTGGGTTTTCTTTTTGTCTAAGAAGACTGAGACTTTCTCTTTTGCTCGCAATCTGATTTTGCATCTTCAGAACGAGTTCCCTATGAACTCGATGCGAGCTATTCGTAGCGATAATGGTTCCGAGTTCAAGAATTTGGATTTTGAGAAGTTTTGTGACTCTTTGGGTTTGGAGCATCAGTTTTCTTCCCCCTACACACCGCCACAGAATGGTGTTGTAGAAAGGAAGAATCGGACCCTTGTAGAGATGGCCAGGACGATGCTCGATGAGCAAAGGACTCCTAGGCGATATTGGGCCGAGGCTATGAACACTGCATGCTATATTTCCAATCGCATTTTTCTCCAAGCTTTCTTGAAAATGACTTCTTATGAGTTGCGTTTTGGAAGACTGAAGGACCGAGAAAGCACTAGCAAGGCGACCAGAGGGGCGGTGAATGGGAGCCAATCAAATTTGTCTCGAAACTTTGGCCAAGTGTCCCAAAATCAACCCCGAGAAACGCCGACCGAAACCGTGATGCTCACGACCCTTGGAAGAGGGTGGATGATCCCTAAGATCACAGCGGAGCACCACCAAGGAGAAGCAAACCAAACTCCAAAAGTTCCGGCTCGAACACAACCCCAAAAACCAAGTCCCGAACGTAGATAGATGGCTACGTCGAGAAATCCCCAAATACCGATGCTAACAAGTAGCAAAGATACCAAGAGAGGTTCCTTGGTCAACTACAGGGCCAAACAAGAAGTCCGGAAATCAAGCGATCAAGCCGGGAGAGCAAACGCACTAAACCGGAAGACTCAGGCAATTCCCGGACTGTCCGGCCCTGGGGTCCCGGACTGTCCGCGGCAGGGGCGGACTGTCCGCCAAGAAGTCCCGGACTGTCCACCGGCAGAAATACCAAAACAGCAAGGTTGCTGAACCCTTGCTGGACGTGTCCCGGACTGTCCGCGGATTTCAACTGCGGACTGTCCGCTGGTCAAAATCCGCTAGGGCAGCCGAGGGACGCAACCACTGGTCAGGCTCTCCCCCGATGCCCGGACTGTCCGCGGTCCCAGGCGCAGACTGTCCGCGACCTTGCAGAGAGGGCGATTTTGGTCGCCTTCTCTCCAAATCTCTCCAAATCCGATCCAACTCAAAGTCCCAAGTTCCCAAACTTGGAGAAGATGATCACGGGGTAGTTAGGAGACTATCCCCAAGAAATCATCCGCTCAAATCAACCAAATCACCGGGAAATCAAAAGGGAAGGTGGATGAACGGAAAAAGCGCCACGAAAACGAAATCGACCCTATCTATTCAATCATGAGGAGTTAGATGAATTCCTTTGGTCAAAATGACCTCCTCAATGATACGAACAAAATGATTCAAACGGATTTCGCAAAGACGCAATAGAGAGGGAGATTGAGTGACGGGAAAATCGTGAAGAAACGAAGAACGCGAAGAACACGAATCAAGTCATCGATCTGCACTGCAATGGTGAGGATACGGCCTCACTTCCTCAAATCAACAGTACACAGAGGCAAGTCTCTCTGCGGATCTCAGCTAGCTACAGCAGGGGATGGGAGAGCAGGAAACCCTAAGTGCGGAAGAGCAAATGACTGAGATAGATGGGGGGAGGGTGTCCCCCGACTACTTATCCTAATACTAGCCTAAGTCTATTTCCTACTCTACCCCTCTCTATTCTAATTATAGAGCGAGCCAGCTAAACCCTAGGGTTATTCTGGACCAACTCGATGGTAGGTGTATCCGACGGCCACGCCCGCACAACTCGTCCGCGTTGCCTCCACGCAACCTTCCGATTGCCGCCACGTGCCGCCCTCGCTCTGCACCCCCGGTTTTGTGGCCCAAACCGGGAAACCAGCCTTTTCCAGCCAACCCCCGGTTTTGAGGCCCAAACCGGGAAACCAGCCCACCAGCATCTGAGTTTTGAGGCCAAACTCAGCAAAACCTCAGAGCCCAGGTTTTGAGGCCCAAACCTGGAAACCGTCCTCAGCCCGAGTTTTGTGGCCAAACTCGGAAACCCTCAGCCCGAGTTTTGTGGCCAAACTCGGAAACCGTCCATGCCCAGGTTTTGAGGCCCAAACCTGGAAACCGTCCATCTGATGGTTTTTCCCTGGCTCTACCACCAAACCGAAGCCGTAGAGGGGATGCACCGTCCGTGCACCCCGTCGACCGACACGTGTCCCCAGGTCCTCGACCCAAGCAACACCGTGCCCCGCAAGTCTTCACTTGTCGCTGTCCCAGGCTGTCAGCCACCACAGCTGATCCTCAGGCACTCTGGTCCCTCAGTCCAAGCCTCATGTCCGCCCTTCACCGCTCGATCCATCGGCATGGCACGTCCGCCGCACGGCACGCCCATCCTTCATCGCACCCGGTTCGTCGGCACGACACGTCTCAACTTGACCTTCACCTTGCCCTCGATCACTATCTCCGTGCTCGACACCTGCACAACACAAGCCAAAGAACATGCGCATCATCCCAGTTGACAATCACTCATCACTCAGAGACCCGGCATACACCCATGTATCCGCAATCTCCCCCTTGATGAGTGCATTGTCAACTACCAACACAAATCATAGTAGAAAGAGAAGAAGGAAGAAGGAGAAGAGAGAACTCGACCAAATGACCCAAAAGCATAGCAAGCCGATGAAGGTCAAGTGGAAAGAGCAAGACAACTTGGTCCCCAAAGACATGGGCAACGGCTCGACGCAACCAAGCAAAGCAAAGCTAGCCCTCAAGAAGAGGTAGAACAGGCTCAACACCGCTAGCAAATCCCAATCGAAAATATCGAAGCAAAATGCTAGTCCCTCAAGATAGAGGCACAGAGGCTCAACACAACTAGCAAAGAAAACTCGATACCAATGCCTTTCGGCCAAACACGCTCCGAACCAATTGGAATGTCTCCAAATCAAAAGAGAGCCAATCGAAAACAGAATGCCCTGAAAATGTTTACTAGTTCCTCAAGATAGAGGCAAAGGCTCAACACAACTAGCAAACTCCCCCTTGACAAATGCAAGCAAAGTATATGATTTGCAATTTCTCCCCCTTAGTTGAAAATGCACTAATCAAGAAAAGGCATCAAGGCAAGAAACTCCCCCTTCCAACATGCATATGAAGTCAGAAATGCACGTTAGCAGCTTCAGGCATATATTCAAAAGAGTGCAAAGATGCTCTAAACAGTAGAACTCCAATGACTCAATTTAAGCACAGCTAGCAAAGGCTCTAACTGATCACACATACAAAATATGAACATATGAGCATGTGAGCAGTTTTAGCCAAAAAGATAGTCACCATCGAAATAGCACAATACATGTATAGACAGGAATCCAAACAAGTGCTAAACATGTATACAAGGTGAACCACCCCTAGCAAAGTTCAAACATCATGCGTAGGAATGAAGCATATACTTGTGATTTCATTTTATATCGGAGTTGCAGCGGTGAAATTACACAAGTTTAAATTCAGCATGTGATTGCGAGAGGTTGAAAGCTTGTCATTGCCTAACTTTTCAACCGAGCGAAGCCTATGCCGAAGCAATCAGAAGCTTAAAGCTGCGGTTTCGGTCATACACTACACGGCTCAAGTTTAACTCAAAGTGCAATGAGAAATAGTCTTGATACCGTGATGTGTTGACAAGCAATCCCATCTCGATCTTTTCAATTCACTAAAACTTGGTTCAAAATTTTAAACATGATATGAACAGACCAAGCAAGTGAATGACTCAGAACTAGAGACATAGCAACCTAGCATATATGGAAAGCACGAATGGACTTCAACACATCCTACACATGCCAGGTGCATATCTCAATGGTGAACATTTTTAGATTTTATATACATTAAGCAAATTCACCATTCCAAAATAGCTCAGCTCATAACATGTACTAGTGATCAGAAGGAGCATAAGCTACAAGCATCAACATAAGCATCGGAGCATATTATAGAGAGCATAGGTACATTCTAGTGATTATAAACATGAAGCTCAGAATGTAAATGCGGATGCTAAAATGCAAAGAAAAAGAAAGACAAATGAAAAGTCAGTCTATTATACAAGAACCAAAATGTTTCCCCCATCTAAAAGGGGAAACACACACCAAGCTCACCCCTCAACCGGTTAAAGCTTGATTCGTCTAAAGGCTTGGTGAAAATATCAGCCAGTTGATGATGAGTATCGACATGGCGAAGGTCGATATCACCCTTCTCCTGGTGGTCTCGCAGAAAATGAAAGCGCACATCAATGTGTTTGGTCTTCGAGTGAAGCACGGGGTTCTTAGCAACGCTAATGGCACTCGTGCTGTCACAAAGCAAAGGAACACGAGTAAAGCTCAGACCAAAATCACGCAAAGTGGCCATCATCCAAAGCAACTGGGAACAGCAGCTAGCCGCAGCAACATATTCAGCCTCTGTAGTGGACTGAGCGACACTAGACTGCTTGCGAGAAGACCACGAAACAAGAGAAGAACCAATAAACTGGCAAGTCCCAGAAGTGGACTTGCGCTCAATACGGCAACCAGCAAAATCGGCATCTGAATAACCGCAAAGGGAGAGGGTGGAGGAAGCAGAATACCAAATCCCAAACTCAGGTGAGAAACGAAGGTACCTGAATATGCGCTTCACCGCCTGACGGTGAGAAGTGCGCGGCGACGCCTGAAAGCGCGCACACAGACACACCGCGAACTGGATGTCCGGGGGTGTCGCCGTCAGGTAGAGGAGCGACCCAATCATGCTTCGGTACTCCTTCTGGTCTACTGCTTCTCCATCCACATCCGCATCCAGGGCAGTCGTCGTCGACATGGGTGTTGGAAGAGGCTTGGCCTCACCCATATCGAACCGCTTCAGCAAGTCCTTGGTGTACTTGCCCTGGTGCACAAACGTCCCCTCCCGGGATTGCTTAATTTGCAACCCGAGAAAGAAGGTCAGCTCGCCCATCATGCTCATCTCGAACTCCCTGCTCATAGTATCTGCAAACTTGGCAACCAAAGCGTGAGAAGAACCACCAAAAATGATATCATCCACGTAAATCTGGACCAAGAGAGTGTCTTTGCCTTGCTTGAGGAGAAAGAGCGTTTTATCTACACATCCCATTTTAAAACCCTTAGCAAGCAAAAAGGTCTTCAACCTATCATACCAGGCTCTAGGGGCTTGTTTCAAACCATATAAAGCTTTGTGAAGTTTAAAAACATGGTTTGGAAACTTGGGATTTTCAAAACCGGGGGGTTGCTCAACATACACTTCCTCTTCTATGTAGCCGTTTAAGAAAGCACTCTTGACATCCATTTGAAAGAGTTTAAAACCTTTGGATGCAGCAAAAGCCAAGAGTATCCTAATAGCCTCCAAACAAGCTACAGGAGCAAAAGTCTCCTCAAAGTCTATCCCCTCCTTCTGACTATAACCCTTGGCCACAAGACGCGCTTTGTTCCTCACAATGTGGCCATCCTCTCCTTGTTTGTTTTTGAAAACCCATTTTGTCCCAATAGGATTACAGTTAGGAGGAGGAGGAACTAGAACCCAAACCCGATTTCTTTCAAAATTTTCAAACTCCTCATGCATGGCATTGACCCAATCCGGATCCGTCAAAGCGTGTCCAACATCTCGGGGCTCAAAATTAGCAACAAAAGCAGAATGAGCGAAGTGAGATATGTGCTGTGACCTGGATCGAGTAACCCGTTCGTCGATGCTGCCGATCATCTGCTGAGGCGGGTGCTGGCGCTGGATGTGTCGTGGCGCCTCCCGAGCTAAAGTAGCCTCCCCCTCAACAGCAGCTGGTGCCTCCCCGGGTACAAATGGTACCGCTCGGGGTGGCGGATCCCACGGCCCCTAGGAGGAAGAGGTGTCGGGGCCGTGAGTCATCGTAGAAGCCGCTCTTTGCGGCACAACAGGTGGAGGGGGTGCTGGATCATCTATACCTTCAGCACCCTCGTCCTCGTCATCAAACAGAGGCTCGCCAACCTCATGATCACCTGCACGCTCAAAATGAGAAGAAGGACAAACGAGAGTCTCGTCGAAGGTGACATCTGATGTCTCCATGACTCGGTTAGTATCAAGGTTAAGTACACGATATGCGCGAGTGTGAGTGCCATAACCCAAAAATACTCCGTCAGAAGAACGAGACTCGAATTTGTCCAGATTGCCTTTCTTCAATATAAAACAATGGCAACCGAAGACTCTAAAATAACTCACTTTGGGCTGTCTACCAAAACACAACTCATAAGAAGTCTTCTTCAAGAAAGCTCTCAGAAAAATGCGATTTGAAATGTAGCATGCAGTGTTCATAGCTTCGGCCCAATATCGCCTAGGAGTCCTATGCTCGTCGAGCATCGTCCTGGCCATCTCAACAAGGGTCCGATTCTTCCTCTCTACAACACCATTCTGAGGGGGTGTGTAGGGGGAAGAAAACTGATCCTCTAAACCCAAAGAGTTACAAAACTTCTCAAAATCCGAATTCTTGAATTCGGAACCATTATCACTCCGAATTGCTCGCATCGAGTTCAAAGGGAACTCATTCTGAAGACGCAAAATCAGATTGCGAGCAAAGGAGAAAGTCTCGGTCTTCTCAGCTAAAAAGAAGACCCACGAATATCTCGAAAAGTCATCGACAACAACTAAAACATACCACTTGCCACCAACCGAGCTCACCTGAGCCGGACCAACAAGATCCATGTGTAAAAGCTCTCCAGGGTGCGAGGTCATGACCTTAGTCACTGGATGGTGGGGAGCGGCAACCATCTTCCCATGTCTACAAGAATGACAAACTAGATCCTTCTCCATCGAAAGCTTGGGCAATCCTCGGATTAGGCCAAGTGAGCTAAGTCTTGCAAGCAAGTCGAAGCTTAAATGACCGAGCCTCCTATGCCACTTCCAAAGATCAGAGGAGGAAGGACTAGCCAAAAGACAGCGGGAAGTGCCAAAAGACTCCGAGAAATTCGCACGAAAGACTTTCCCAAAGGGCGAAATCAAACAAACAAGATTGCACTGAGGGTCCAAAATACGACTGAGATTCGGTTTAAAATGAATCTCATAGTCATCGTCAAAAAGTTGCGAAACAGAAAGCAAGTTAAAATGCAGGTTAGAAACAAGAGCAACATCGCGCAACACAAAGTGCTCATTAACCCGCACCGACCCGCGAGACAAAACCTTACCTTTACTATTGTCGCCGAAGGTTATGTACTCCTTTCCGGCAACAGGGCTAAGGCTGGAGAACCACTTGGCGTTTCCGGTCATGTGCCTCGAGCAACCGGAATCCACCAACCAAATGTCCTCCAACCATTTTACCTACATCAATAAAAAGACATAGGGTGAGCATACGGTCCAACACTGGGGTTAGTGAAGTAAGGGGAATACCAGTGTTGGGCCGGCTGCTCAAAAGAACGGTTAGCAGAAAAACCATTCCTAGCACGTCTATGAGAGGAGCGATCACCACGTAGAGGAAAACGTGGTCCGCTAAGGGAGGAGCGTCCATCGCGATACTCAAAACGCGGTGGGGGAAAATGCTCAACTACAAAGCCTCCGCCACGGGGTCCATAGCCTACAACTGCAGGCTCCCGCCGGGCACGCTCTCTACGAGGCCTCGGCCTAGCAACTTGAGGCATTGCGCCTCTAGGCCTAGCATCTCTCCTCGGAGCTCTCTGCTGCCTAGGCCTGGGAACTTGAGGTTCTAGACTTCTGGGCCTAGCTGCTCTCCTCGGAGCACTCCTCTGAACATTCGGCACATGTACATCATGGAAAGGATGGTACATGTCCGCATTGTTCATCTCCCTAGCACGGCGCGCCTCTCTCTTGCGCCTAAAGCAGAACTCGCTCAAGTGTCCATCTCTCCCACAGAAATCACAATGATACCTCACCGCACGCAAAGGGGGTTGTTGGTAATCATGGCTGTGGGTGTGGAACACTTTGCCCTTCTGTGGCAACTCCTCCTGGATAGGTGGCATTGTATCCAGCTTGTTCTTTAGGTGGTTGGGTTTGGGATGCCACACTTGGTTCTTGGGTGAAGCTCTCAGAGGTTCCTCAAATACCCCATCCTTGGTGGTAGGCTTAGGTGGCTCTTTGGGTGGAAGCTTGGTAAGTTTGGGAGTAGTGGTGGAGTTGGGCTTCTCACTCGGGTTCAAACCACTCGACTCTCCAATCTTCCCAAAAGCAGAAAGATCAACACTCTGAGCAAAACCTATACCGGGACCTCCAGCAGCTCGCTTGAATTGGGAGATCATCATCCCGAGCTGCGGCTCACTACAAGAGACCCATGACAAGATGGTCCGAAGGTATGTGTTTTCCTCCTCGGTTTGCATCTTGCCATGCTTGACATTGGCAATCTCCATCTCTAAACCCTCGCACAAAGCGCACCTAGCCACACAAGTGCTACCTGAGTTGGCCTCTTCAAGAGACACAATCTTGGCATTCTTCTCTGCCAACTCAGATTGCAAGACAGGACAAGTCTTGCCCGCACCCAACAGAGAAGGTCTAGCCTTCAGCTCATCCAGCTCTCCAACCAACGCAGCATACTTTCCTCTCAAAGTGAGAAGGTCAGTCATGTGCGTGGTGCACATCTCACACTCGGCCTCCTCAGACACGACCACGGTGGACTTGGCAAACTCAAGCTCCCTCACCGTGTCCTCCCACTTCTGCCTAAACTCCTTGCGCTCTCTAGCGGCACGCCTAAGCAGCTTATCTTGACTAAGAAGCGCGGCAGTAAGCTTCTCAACCTCGGAAGAAAGCTCATCGTAGGTGAGAGATACCTGGGAGGTGTCGTCATCATCGTCGTCATTTCGGGGGGTGTGCTCCAGCTTGCCTCCGACCTCATCACCAAGCGCCATGGTGCAGAGGCCTCCGTCGTCGGCGAAGAAGCAGAGTCCGTTCAGCTTGTCCTCGATCCTCTTCTTCTTCTCGGACTCGTCATCGCTTGAGCAAGCGGAGTCGTCATCCGAGCCATCGACGTCGCTGAGCGTGGTGAAGAACGCACGCTGCTCAGCCTGGGCCTTCTCCAAGTACTTCTTCTTGATGTACTCCTTGTCGAAGCCGCCCCTCTTCTTGCGCCTTGGAGGGACGTACTTCTCCTTACGCTTGCCGGAGTCGTACTTGTGCCCATGATCGCCCTTCCCCGAATGCTTGTTCTTCTTGGGGCAGTTGGCAATGAAGTGGTCGGGGTCGCCGCACTCATAGCATCCTGAGCGTCCTCCTCCGCGGCGACGGTTCATGCGGTTGTTGTGGAACCGCGTGAACTGGTTGGCGAGCATTGCCAACTCGTCATCCCCCAACGACTCAAGCTGGTCTTCTGTGACAGAAAAGAGTGAAGAAAGAGCAAAGCCAGCAGAGGGGTTAGCAGAAGAGCCAGAAACCAAAGCCATAGTCGGGACAGAAGGATTCGCATAAGAAACCCTCGACATGGCGTCAATCTCACTGGACTTGAGCTTACTAAAGAGCTCGTCGCAAGTGAGGGTCTCATAGTTAGGCGATTCGATGATCGCCTGGACCTTTGAGTCCCACACCGACCGATCGAGAGTGTGCAAAAGCTTCAAAGCTCTCTCATGATCGTCGAAAGGCAACTGCTCCTTGTTAGCCCTCATCCTGTTGACAATCACCTGAAAGCGAGCGAATAAACTTTCTATGCTCTCGCCAGGCTGATGTCGAAAGTTCTCATACTCTCTCTTGAATGACTCGTAGAGTCGGGTTTTGACTTGAGAGGTGCCCTCATGAAAACGCATGAGGGTGGCCCAAATCTCCCGAGCCGTAGAGAGGTGAGAAACGCGATCAAACTCTCCCATGCTCAAACACGAAAACAGAGCATTACGGGCTCGGCTATTGGCTTCGTGCTCATCGATCTGGAGCTGAGTGACACGAGCAGCCAAGACAACGTAATCATCCCTGTTGCAAATCTCCCAAACAGAAGAGCCCATGCTCTGGAGATAGGCCGACATGCGTATCTTCCAATACACATAGTTCGTCCCATCGAAAAACGGCGGTTTGCCCATGCCGCGATCCATGTCGCCTTCGGTGGATCTGGAACCGGCTAAGGTGAAAGATCCTTAACCTGCTCTGATACCAATTGAAGGACCGAGAAAGCACTAGCAAGGCGACGAGAGGGGGGGTGAATGGGAGCCAATCAAATTTCTCTCGAAACTTTGGCCAAGTGTCCCAAAATCAACCCTGAGAAACGCCGACCGAAACCGTGATGCTCACGACCCTTGAAAGAGGGTCGATGATCCCTAAGATCACAGCGGAGCACCACCAAGGAGAAGCAAACCAAACTCCAAAAGTTCCGGCTCGAACACAACCCCAAAAACCAAGTCCCGAAAGTAGATAGATGGCTACGTCGAGAAATCCCCAAATATCGATGCTAACAAGTAGCAAAGATACCAAGAGAGGTTCCTTGGTCAACTACAGGGCCAAACGAGAAGTTCGGAAAACAAGCGATCAAGCCGGGAGAGCAAACGCACTAAACCGGAAGACTCAGGCAATTCCCGGACTGTCTGGCCCTGGGGTCCCGGACTGTCCGCGGCAGGGGCGGACTGTCCGCCAAGAAGTCCCGGACTGTCCGCTGGCAGAAATACCAAAACAGCAAGGTTGCTAAACCCTTGCTGGACGAGTCCCGGACTATCCGCGGATTTCAACTACGGACTGTCCACCGGTCAAAATCCGCTAGGGCAGCCGAGGGACGCAGCCACTGGTCAGGCTCTCCCCCGATGCCCGGACTGTCCGCGGTCCCAGGCGTGGACTGTCCGCGACCTTGCAGAGAGGCCGATTTTGGTCGCCTTCTCTCCAAATCTCTCCAAATCCGATCCAACTCAAAGTCCCAAGTTCCCAAACTTGGAGAAGATGATCACGGGGTAGTTAGGAGACTATCCCCAAGAAATCATCCGCTCAAATCAACCAAATCACCGGGAAATCAAAAGGGAAGGTGGATGAACGGAAAAAGCGCCACGAAAACGAAATCGACCCGATCTATTCAATCATGAGGAGTTAGATGAATTCCTTTGGTCAAAATGACCTCCTCAATGATACGAACAAAATGATTCAAACGGATTTCGCAAAGACGCACTAGAGAGGGAGATCGAGTGACGGGAAAATCGTGAAGAAACAAAGAACGCGAAGAACACGAATCAAAACACGAATCAAGTCATCGATCTGCACTGCAATGGTGAGGATACGGCCTCACTTCCTCAAATCAACAGTACACAGAGGCAAGTCTCTCTGCGGATCTCAGCTAGCTACAGCAGGGGATGGGAGAGCAGGAAACCCTAAGTGCGGAAGAGCAAATGACTGAGATAGATGGGGGGAGGGTGTCCCCCGACTACTTATCCTAATACTAGCCTAAGTCTATTTCCTACTCTACCCCTCTCTATTCTAATTACAGAGCGAGCCAGCTAAACCCTAGGGTTATTCTGGACCAACTCGGTGGTAGGTGTATCCGACGGCCACGCCCGCACAACTCGTCCGCGTTGCCTCCACGCAACCTTCCGATTGCCGCCACGTGCCGCCCTCGCTCTGCACCCCCGGTTTTGTGGCCCGAACTGGGAAACCAGCCTTTTCCAGCCAACCCCCGGTTTTGAGGCCCAAACCGGGAAACCAGCCCACCAGCATCTGAGTTTTGAGGCCAAACTCAGCAAAACCTCAGAGCCCAGGTTTTGAGGCCCAAACCTGGAAACCGTCCTCAGCCTGAGTTTTGTGGCCAAACTCGGAAACCCTCAGCCCGAGTTTTGTGGCCAAACTCGGAAACCGTCCATGCCCAGGTTTTGAGGCCCAAACCTGGAAACCGTCCATCTGATGGTTTTTCCCTGGCTCTACCACCAAACCGAAGCCATAGAGGGGATGCACCATCCGTGCACCCCGTCCACCGACACGTGTCCCCAGGTCCTCGACCCAAGCAACACCGTGCCCCGCAAGTCTTCACTTGTCGCTGTCCTAGGCTGTCAGCCACCACAGCTGATCCTCAGGCACTCTGGTCCCTCAGTCCAAGCCTCACGTCCGCCCTTCACCGCTCGATCCATCGGCATGGCACGTCCGCCGCACGGCACGCCCATCCTTCATCGCACCCGGTCCGTCGGCACGGCACGTCTCAACTTGACATTCACCTTGCCCTCGATCACTGTCTCCGTGCTCGACACCTGCACAACACAAGCCAAAGAACATGCACATCATCCCAGTTGACAATCACTCATCACTCAGAGACCCGGCATACACCCATGTATCCGCAAAGACAGCCCAAAGTGAGTTACTTTAGAGTCTTCGGTTGCCACTGTTTTATATTGAAAAAGGCAACCTGGACAAATTTGAGTCTCGTTCTTCTGACAGTGTATTTTTTGGTTATGGCACTCACACTCGAGCTTATCGTGTACTTAACCTTGATACTAACCGAGTCATGGAGACATCCGATGTCACCTTCGACGAGACCATGGTTTGTCCTTCTTCTCGTTTTGAGCATGCAGGTGATCATGAGGTTGGTGAGCCTCTTTTTGATGACGAGGATGAGGGTGCTGAAGGTATGGATGATCCAGCACCCCCTCCACCTGTTGTGCCACAAGGAGCGCCTTCTACTACGACTCACGGCCTGACACTTCTTCTTCCTGGGGGCCGTGGGATCCGCCACCCCAAGCGGTACCTTTTGTACCCAGGGAGGCACCAGCTGCTGTTGAGGGGGAGATTACTTCTGCTCGGGAGGTGCCACGACACATCCAGCGCCAACACCCCCCTCAGCAGATGATCGGTAGCATTGACGAACGTGTCACTCGGTCCAGTTCACAACAAATCTCTCACTTTGCTCATTCTGCATTTGTTGCTGATTTTGAACCCCGAGATGTTGGACACGCTTTGACGGATCCGAATTGGGTCAATGCCATGCATGAGGAGTTAGAAAATTTTGAGCGAAATCGGGTTTGGGTTCTAGTTCCACCTCCTCCAGACTGTAATCCTATTGGGACAAAATGGGTTTTCAAAAACAAACAAGGAGAGGATGGCCACATTGTAAGGAACATAGCGAGACTTGTGGCCAAGGTTTATAGTCAGAAGGAGGGGATAGACTATGAGGAGACTTTTGCTCCTGTAGCTCGTTTGGAGGCTATTAGGATACTCTTGGCTTTTGCCGCATCCAAAGGTTTCAAACTTTTTCAAATGGATGTCAAGAGTGCCTTCTTAAACGGCTACATAGAAGAAGAGGTCTATGTTGAACAACCCCTCGGTTTTCTAAATCCCAAGTTTCCAAACCATGTTTTTAAACTCCACAAAGCTTTATATGGTTTGAAACAAGCCCCTAGAGCCTGGTATGATAGGTTGAAAACCTTTTTGCTTGCTAAGGGTTTTAAAATGGGATGTGTGGATAAAATGCTCTTTCTCCTCAAGCAAGGCAAAGACACTCTCTTGGTCAAAATTTACGTGGATGATATCATTTTCGGTGGTTCTTCTCACGCTTTGGTTGCCAAGTTTGCAGATTTAATGAGCAGGGAGTTCGAGATGAGTATGATGGGCGAGCTGACTTTCTTTCTCGGATTGCAAATTAAGCAATCCCGAGAAGGGACGTTTGTGCACCAGGGCAAGTACACCAAGGACTTGCTAAAGAGGTTCGATATGGGTGAGGCCAAGCCTCTTCCAACACCCATGTCGACCACGACGGCCCTGGATGCGGACAAGGATGGAGAAGTTGTGGACCAGAAGGAGTACCAAAGCATGATCGGGTCGGTGCTCTACCTGACGGCGACACGCCCGGACATCCCGTTCGTGGTGTGTCTGTGCACACGCTTTCAGGCGTCGCCGCGCACTTCTCACCGTCAGGCAGTCAAGCGCATTTTCAGGTACCTTCGTTTCACACCTGAGTTTGGGAATTGGTATTCAGCTTCCTCTACCCTCTCCCTTTGCGGTTATTCCGATGCCGATTTTGCTGGTTGTCGTGTTGAGCGCAAGTCCACTTCTGGGACTTGCCAGTTTATTGGTTCTTCTATTGTATCGTGGTCTTCTCGCAAGCAGTCTAGTA
This sequence comes from Coix lacryma-jobi var. lacryma-jobi, assembly GCA_009763385.1. Taxonomy (NCBI): domain Eukaryota; kingdom Viridiplantae; phylum Streptophyta; class Magnoliopsida; order Poales; family Poaceae; genus Coix; species Coix lacryma-jobi. The sequence continues at coordinate 64,363,126 of CM019823.1, read as the reverse complement.
TCGCTCAGTCTACCACAGAGGCTGAATATGTTGCTGCGGCTAGCTGCTGTTCTCAATTGCTTTGGATGATGGCCACTTTGCGTGATTTTGGTCTGAGCTTTTCTCGCGTGCCTTTGCTCTGTGACAGCACGAGTGCTATTAGCGTTGCTAAGAACCCCGTGCTTCACTCGAAGACCAAACACATTGATGTGCGCTTTCATTTTCTGCGAGACCACCATGAGAAGGGTGATATCGACCTTCGCCATGTCGATACTCATCATCAGTTGGTTGATATTTTCACCCAGCCTTTGGACGAATCAACCTTTAATCGGTTGAGGGGTGAGCTTGGCGTGTGTTTCCCCTTTTAGATGGGGGAAACATTTTGGATCTTGTATCATAGACTGACTATTTTCTCGTCTGCTTTGTTTTCTCTTAGTTTAGTCCTTTGCATTTTAGCATACACTTTTACATTCTGAGCTTCATGTATATAATCTTTAGAATGTAATTATGCTCTGTTTAGTATGCTCCAATGCTATATGATGCTTGTAGCTTATGCTCTTTCTGATCACTAATACATGTCGTGAGCTGAGCTGTTTTTGAATCGTGAACCTACTTAACAAACACAAAACTTGAAAATGTTCACCATTGAGATATGCAACTAGCATGCGTAGGATGTGTTGAGTTCACTCGTGCTTTTCATATATGCTAGGTTGCTATGTCTCTTGTTCTAAGTCATTCACTTGCTTGGTTTGTTCATATTCTGTCAATAAAATTGAACCAAGTTTTTAAGTGAATTGAAAAGATCGAGATGGGATTGCTTGTCAACACCTCACGGTATCGAGACTGTTTCTCATTGCACTTTGAGTTAAACTTGAGCCATGTAGTGTATGACCGAAACCGATGCTTTAAGCTTCTGATTGCATTTGCATAGGCTTCGCTCGGTTGAAAAGTTAGGCAATGACAAGCTTTCAACCTCTCGCAATCACATGCTAAATTCTGAACTTGTGTTATTTCACCGCTGCGACTCCGATCTAAAATTGAAATCACAAGTTTATGCTTCATTCTATAGCATGATGTTTGAACCTTGCTAGGGGTAGTTCACCTTGTATACATGTTTAGCACTTGCTTGTTTTCCTGTCTATACATGTGTAGTACTATTTTGATGATGAATACCTTTTTGGCTAAAACTGCTCACTTTGCTCATATGTTCATATTTCGTATATAGTGATCAGTTTGAGTTTTTGCTAGCAGTTTATGAATGTTGTTGAGTCATTGGGGTTATACTGTGTAGAGCATCCTTGCATTCTCTTGACTATATTCATGAAGCTGTTAACTCGCATTTTGACTCATATGCATTTTGGAAGGGGGAGAAACTGACTTGTTGGCATTTTTGATGGCGCATTCTCAAAGGGGGAGAGATTTTACACGATGGTGCATTTGCTTGATGGTGCATTTTCAACAAAGGGGGAGAAATTTGACAAATCATGAGTGCCCTTCTGTGTGTGTTCAACTAAGGGGGAGAAAAATTTTCAAATCTTAAGCTTTCCGAGTTGAACCAAGGGGGAGTTTTCCTGGTTGTGTGCACTATTCAAGGGGGAGTTTGCTTCTTGTTGACCGTAAGGTTTGGTATCGAGCTTTCTTGCTAGTTGTGTTGAGCCTCTGTGCCTCTATCTTGAGGGACTAGCATTTTGCTTCGATTTATCAATTGGTACTTGCTAGCTGTGTTGAGCCTGTTCTACCTCTTCTTGAAGGCTAGTTTTGCTTTGCTTGGTCGCGTCGAGCCGTTGCTCATGTCTTTGGGGACCAAGCTGTATTGCTCTTTCCACTTGACCTTCTTCGGCTGTGCTATGCTTTTGGGTCATTTGGTTGAGTTCTTTCTACTCCTTCTTCTTTCTTTCTTCTTTTCATTATGATTTGTGTGTGTAGTTGACAATGCACTCATCAAGGGGGAGATTGCGGATACATGTGTGTATGCCGAGTCTCGAGTGATGAGTGATTGCCAATGGGTTTGATGCGCATGTTCTTTGGCTTGTGTTGTGCAGGTGTCGAGCACGGAGACAGTGATCGAGGGCAAGGTGAAGGTCAAGTAGAGACATGCCGTGCCGATGGACCGGGAGCGGTGAAGGGCGGACGTGAGGCTTGGACTGAGGGACCGGTGGCCTGAGGATCAGCTGTGGTGGCTGACAGCCTGGGACAGCGACGAGCGGAGACTTGCGGGGCACGGTGTTGCTCGGGTCGAGGACCTGGGGACACGTGTCGGTGGACGGGGTGCACGGGCGGTGCATCCCCTCTACAGCTTCGGTTTGGTGGTTGAGCCACAGAAAAACCACCGAGTGGACGGTTTCCAGGTTTGGGCCTCAAAACCTGGGCGCTGATGGTTTCCGAGTTTGGGCCACAAAACTCGAGCTGAGGACGGTTTCCAGGTTTGGGCCTCAAAACCTGGGTGCTGCGGGTTTCAGAGTTTGGGCCACAAAACTCAGGCGATGGACGGCTCGTTTCCCGGTTTGGGCCTCAAAACCAGGGGTTGGTCATGAAGGCTGGTTTCCCGGTTTGGGCCTCAAAACCGGGGGCGAAGTCCGGGAAAAGGACAAGCGGAGCGGTGGCGGCACGTGGTGGCAATCGGTGAGGTTGCGTCGAGGCAACGCTACCAGTTGTGCGGGCGTGGCCGTCAGATCACCAGCATCTTCGAGTTGGTCCAGAATAACCCTAGGGTTTAGCTGGTTCGCTCTGTAATTAGAGAGGGGTAGAGTAGGAATTAGAATTAGGATAAGTAGAGGGAGACACCCTCCTCCCCTTCTATCTCAGTCATTTGCTATTTTCCACCTAGGGTTTCCTGCTCTCCCATTCCCTGCTGTAGCAAACTGAGATCCACAGAGAAGAGAACAATACCTCTGTGCCCGTGAGATTTTGAGGAAGTGAGACCGTAATCTCACTATTGTAGCGTGTGGTAGCCACACGGTTGCAAATTCGTGGTTGTGATTCATGTTTTGTTTGTGTTCTTCACGGGTTGCTTTTCTCCACGTTTTTCCCGTCGATCGATCTCTTTGTTCGGTGCGTTTCTTGCAAATCCGTTTGAACCAAGATGTTCTAGATCGTGAGGCACTTCTTACCACCGAAGGAATTCACTTCTAACCACACGACCTAGTAGATCGATCGATTTTTGTTTCGGGTCAACTTTTTCTTCCTTCCCCCGAATTTCTTCGATTCATCGATTTGGAGATAGGTTCGAGCCATGATCTCTTAGAGATAGCTCACTATCCTCCTTTTGACTCATCTCACCAAGTTTGATCCCTAGAGGATTCGTTTTGGATGAGATCGAGTGAAATCGGTGGACGAACTGCACAATTTCGGGGTGACCGGACGCTCAGTTTGAACTGACCGGACGCTAGAGAGTGAGTCCGGTCGATGAACATTTCACTGTTCAGTTTTGCACATTGACCGGACGCACCCTTCACTCCTTGACCGGACTCGCCTCTTCTACTGTTCATTGGGGTTTTCACTGCTGACCGGACGCTCTGTTCCACTGACCGGATGCTGCTGACTAGTGAGTCCGGTCACGAACAGTAAGGTTCCAAAACGGGTTTCGGTTGACCGGACGCGTCCGGTGCCTACTGATCGGATGCACCAGTGAGTCCGGTCAGTACTGTTTCGTGCTGTTTCATCTGCAGTTCGTTCGTTCGTTCACGGATTTTGTTTCCGTCTTTTGCATTGGGTTTCTAGGGTTGTATAGTGTCCCACTGTGCATCTCGGAGGCATCCACCCTACATCTAGGGTCGTGGACACTTGCAAGCTCTAGGTTTGCTCTTGGGGTTGATTCTCGGGACAGTGGCAACAAATTTCTGAAAGGAAAATTTGTAGCTCCCATTCACCCCCCCCCTCTGGTCGCTTTCTGGTAGCACTCTCGATCCTTCAGTTCTTCTGATTTCTCTTGGATTAGTTGGTTTGGAGCGATGATATCCTAGGATTAGCTTCCCAACACGTAGAAGAACACTTGGGAGAAGTTTAGTTGCAGCCCCGTTTTATTTGGGGAAGATCCAATCGATTTTGGTTTTGTCCCGAGCTGTTTTTGGGCTTTCTGGACAGTGGCGGACTGTCCGGGACTCATCCCCGGACTGTCCGGGGGTCGGGGCTGTTCACGGGAAGTGAGGTCGCTGTTTTCATTTTTGAATGGCGGACTGTCCGGGACTCATTCCCGGACTGTCCGGGGTTCAATAGCGGACAGTCCGCGGTTCACTAGCGGATAGTCCGGAACTGCACAGTTTTGCTGATTTCATCCGTATCTTTTGCGTACGAGCTCTGATTTCTGATCCGTTTGTTGCGTTAGTTTTCTAACTTTTTAAGGATCATTCAAAAGCACTTTTGCCACCATTGGTCAAAGTATTTTTTGTCGGACACTTCCTTCTTCTCCATAGGAGTTAAGTGTTCCGCTTTCGGAGTTTCGTTGGTTCTAGCGGTCGTATCTTTTGCGTTCGAGCTCCGATTTGAGATCCGTCTGTTGCGTTAGTTTCCTAACTTCAAAAGGATCTTTCCAAGGTGCTTTTTACACTAGTTGGTCTAAGTAGTTTTGGTCGAACACTTTCCTCTTCTCCATAGGAGTGGGGTGTTCCGTTATCGGAGGTTCGATTGTTCTAGGAGCTTGCTTGTGCAGTTTTGCCCCGTTGCTTTGGCGCTTGTTTTGGGGGTTCTTCGGTGGTTCCGCTGTACCTCTAGGATATCTCCTAGGGTATCCACCTACTCGTAGGTCGTGAACTCACTGGTTGTTTGAGTCTTCGCTTTTGGGGTGATTTTCTAGGACAAGGGCCATCATTTCTTGAGAAGAAATTTGAGGCTCCCATTCACCCCCCCCCCCCCGCTCCGGTCGCCAATTCGGTCCTTCAATTGGTATCGGAGCTAGTTAAGGATCTCTCTACCTTAACCGGTTCTGGATCCGCGAAGGCGACCTTTTGAGAGCGGTTGTGTTTCCGACTTTGCTTGTCCAGGTGTTGAGCTTGTGTTTTGGCTAACACTAACGGTGCTTTTGGAGATGGCACCAAGTTCTTCTTCTAGTGTGTCTTTGTCCTTAGGTTTAAGTCTTGGACATGCGATCGAGGACGACATTTTGGCAAGAAGAAGGAGTATGGCTCTAGAGGCGGAACGCGAGGTGGATGCTTTGCTGGGCTTCCTAGGAGATGATGAGCATTCAATGGAGGATCGTATACGCGAACTTGGCAAGGCCAAGAAAGGTATTCTCGCTACTTGTCTTGGGATTTTATCTCAACAATTTGAAGCGTGTTGTGATGATAACATGAGATACGATGAGCTTTGTGATACCTTGCGTAGAAAGATTGAGAAATTGAATTGCTCCATCACTAGGTTGAAATGTGGCATTTTTCATTGGAAGTCTAGTGCATCTTTACCTTGCACCTCTTGTAGTGACATGGTTAGGAAGAATGATGAGCTATGCTTTTCTCTTGCTAGCTTAAAATCTGAAAATGAAATGTTGAAATCAAATGCTTCCATACCATGTCTTGTTTGCTTTGACTTGCGCAAGGACCTTGTTTATGCTAAATCTGAAATAGCCTTGCTTAGGTCAAAAGTTTCTTTACCATGTGTTTCTTGTGAGTCTTTGCTTGCTGAAATTGATAAACTAAAATTGACTCACACCACATGTGTAGATGAACTTGAGCATGCTAGGGCTGAAATTGTTGAAATAAATGCTAGGCCTTGTAGCTTGTGCTCTTTAAATAAAAATGCTTGCCATGCTTCTAGTGATATTCATGATCCTTTGCTTGATGTAAATGGTGATGTTTCTTCCACCGATTTCATTTGCACATCATGCATTGATTTGGAAAAGGAAGTTTTGGCTTTGAAGGTTTTGCGCGATGATATGAGCGCCAAGTTGGTTGAGCACAATGATATGAGTGCCAACCTTGAAAAATAAAATGAACTCTTGCATACCACATATGCCGAGTGCATTAGGGAGGAGATGGAAAATTTGAAAAACACTCCTTGTGGTACTTGTGATCGCCTCATGTTTGAAAATGAGGTTTTAGCTAAAAGATGCAAGAGTCTTTGTGCTAAGTTTTTTGAGTCACGCATTTCTTGCAACTCCGATGTTGATATTTCTAAGTCTGCATCTTTGCAATTGGAGTTGAGTTCTTGTGTTGCGCGTGAGTCTTTTGACGGTAGCACTTGTACCAAGGTTTCAGATAGCTCTTTCATAGCTACTCCTAACCTTGCTGATTCTTCGAGTGATGTCCAAGGGACTTATCTTGGCAAGGGTGCTTCTTATATTTTTGGGACTCGTACTCTCAATCCGGTTTTCTATTGCACCTTTTGCAAGAAGGATGAACACTCATTCGATTTTTGCTTTCGCCGTGTCAAGCACGAGCGGCATATTCGAGCTAAGGCTTTTAGAAAGCCGCGTAGCCTTTCCCATGGCACGTGTGCTCCTAGTGTTGGCACCAAGTTGAACGTTGATGCTTCTTGTTCTAAGACCCAAGGGACTTCTCACTTGTCGGAGAATGGTGTGCCCTCCAGTAGGCCTTTGTACCATTGCTCTTTTTGTGAGAAAGATGGGCATCAAGAAAGTTTTTGCTATCGGCGTGCCAAACGTTTGCGTCAAGCTCGCTCTTCTAGGAAGTTGGTGGTTCATAGCCCTTCTCATGGCATGAACGCTTGTGTTCCTAGTAAGAAGCCCCTCTTTGTTGATGGGTTTTATGACTCCTTTTCTAGTGGGTTGAGTCATGGTCGTGGACATGCTTCTAGTGCTTCTTCGCTCGGTCCACGTCATGCTTTTCATGGTGCTTCTATTGGTTCTTCTACAAAAACCTTGGAAGATGTTTGCCTCTTTTCCCGTGGTACGACTCATTCTTCTCCTCGAGTTGTCCTTTTGAGGAATGCTTCCAAGGGTGTTTCACAATTGCATTTGAACCAACATTTGCATCATGCCAACCCACAGGATAAGTTGAGATTCGTGACCAAGTCTTGGGTTCCCAAGTACATGCTTGCTAACCCTTCGGGATCCAAGACTTGGGTTACTTTGTCCTCTTGTGTGTAGATATGAGGACGCGGGGTGGAGAACATGCGCCTGATGGAGCTTGATCTTTTAGATGTGATCAAGATTTGATGGTTCTCTACACCCCGCTTAGATTTGCCTCCAAAGAGGCTTTTGTTATCTGGTGAGCTTTCATATACACTCATACCTTGTACATTCATGATCTATTCCTTGTGGTATGAGATGGTCTTTCATGTGCTCATTTGTATAGTTTTTGCATGTACATTTTCTTTTGTATCATGTTTTGTTTTAGTCTAGATATGCTATCTTGTATATCATGTCATGCTAGCTTTGTGTACAGTTTGGTGGCTATTCCACTTTTCATGCTAGTTTGTGATCCTCATGAACATTGTGCCATGTTTTATCCTTTTTCTCCATGAGCTTGATTTGTAGTGGCATGGTGTTCATTAGGTGTCATTTTTCAGGTGCTAGTTTTGATTAGCTACATGTATCCTGTTGATATGATTAGGTTGAGCACTAGCCTTTCCATAATTTTATCATGGTACATGCTTTTGGATCTATTGCTATCATTATCTTGCATTGTAGCATGTGTTGAGGTTTAGGCTGTGTTTGGGTTGATCATGTCTCTAGGCTGCATTTTGCTCCATAGTGCTTTATCCTGTTGCATGGTAGTTTTGACTAGTTTGAGTTCAGTTCTCCTTGCGGTATCATTCATAAGTAGATCTCTTTTTGTTGAGAGTTCACCTTATGCTTATTATGTGACTAACCGCTTTGTGGAGACCTTGAGATCACACTGGATGAGACAATGCCTTGTGTTTTCTTTTGCTTTTGAGTGTGCAGGAGAACAGGAGCTTGGAGAGGGCATTTCGGCTCATGGACCCGATCCCACTTCTTCCACGACCTGGGGTTTCGTTCGAGCAGTTCTCCAGCAAGCACTAGCTGCACCTGTGGGGGCGACAGCATCAGGCGAGGGGGAGACGACTTCGGCAAGGCAGGCACCCCGGAGTTCAGCAGATTCAGGCATCCCCTCGGATATGACACCAGCAGGCGGTAATGCGCTTCATGAGGTACCTCCGACACACTCCTGAGTTCGGGTTTTGGTACTCTTCTTCCTTGACCTCTTGTTGTTGTGTGGTCTTTTTTATGTATATTTTGCTGGCTGTTGCTTGAGCATTTCTTGGATCTTTAGTTGTGAGTTTGGTGTGTGTTTCTCTTTTAGTTCGGGAAGCATTTTACTTGTTGTATCATAGTTGGATTTCTCTGATACCCTTTTGTTTTGGGTTTTCCTTTTTAGACTAGCGTTTGCTCCGTTCCTTATAGGCTAGCTTTGCATGCATTTCATCATGTACATCTTGCATTTTAGAGCTTCATGTTTAGAGCAATGAGAATGAGGTTATGCTCTTTTTGGTATGCCCTGTTTATTCATGTTGATGCTTGTAGCTTAGGCTCTTTTTGATCACTTGATACATGTTACGAGCTAAGCTATTTTTGGAATTGGTGAACTTGATTAATCAACTATGAACTTTTTAATTTGTTCACCATTGAGAGTGGCAACTAGCATGGGTAGGATGTCTTGAGATCACTTGTGCTATCTTTTGTATGCTAGGTTGCTATATCTCTTGCACTGAGTCATTCACTTGCTTGGATTGTTCATATTTACCCTATGCTTAAAATTTGATCCAAGTCTAGTGAAATGAAAAGATCGAGATGGGATTGCATGTGTCAGCACATCATGGTATCGAGACTGTTTCTCATTGCACTTTTGAGTTAAACTTGAGTCGTGTAGTGTAAGACCGAAACCGATGCTTTAAGCTTCCGATTGCTTTTCTTGCATAGGCTTAGCCCGGTTGAAAAGTTAGGCAATGACCATGCTTTCAACCTCTCGCAATCACATGCTTTAATTTGAACTTGTGTTAATACCGCTGCAATCTCCGATAAAAATTTGAAAATAACACAAGTTTATGCTTCATTCCATGGCATGATGATTGAACTTTGCTAGGGGTAGTTCACCTTTTATACTTGAGTTAGCACTTGTTTGATTTCCTGTCTATTCATGATAAGTGCTATTTTAGTGGTGAACTGCTTTTGAATGGCTTAAAACTGCTCATATGCTTAATTGTTCATATTTCGTATTCACTTGATCAGTTTGAGCCTTTGCTAGCATTTGTGTTGGTTGCTAAAGTTTCAGGGCAGCACCTTTTTGAGCATCTTTTCATTCTGATTGCTATACACTTGAAGCTGTTGCATTGTGCATATCATGTATTTTTAGCTTAGTGTACATACCCCCAGCTCCGATACACCTTGTGATCACCCCCATATGCTTTTGGTTGATGACTTGTCTTGTGTTTGTGTCAACTTTGTGGAGAAATGTTAAAACCCCTCAGCATGTTCCATTTTGTCAAGGGGGAGAAGCTGTTTGCAAGGGGGAGTTTGTGTGTTGGCACAAAGGGGAGAGTCATGCATTTTGGGGAGAGTTTTGAGCTAGGGGGAGTTTAGCTCTTTTATGTCCTTCTTCAATTGGTATAGCTCTTTTATGTGCTTCAATTGGTATCCTTCATAATGAGCTTTGTTGCATAGCTTTTGTGTATAGGCTTGCATTCAGGGGGAGTTGTTTTGTTTTGCAACTTCTCCGTGTGCTCCGAATGTTTGTGCTCCATTTGGTTTTGACCTTCTCCTTGTGTTTTCTCAGTCGGTATCGAGCCTGCTAGTAGTGTTGAGCTGTTTTGCCTCTATCTTGAGGGACTAGCAGTTTTTGCTTGGTATTTTCGATTGGTATGGAGCCTTCAGCTAGTTGCGTCGAGCCTATGTGCCTCTGTCTTGAGGAACTAGCTGTTTTCACCAATTTCTGGCTGTTTGTGATTGGTATCGAGTTTTCTGCTAGTTGTGTTGAGCCTCTGTGCCTCTATCTTGAGGGACTAGCAGTTTTGCATTCTTATGCGTTGATTCAGCCTCAATTGGTATCGAGCCTTGAGCTAGTGGTGTTGAGCCTCTTCTGCCTCTTCTTCAGGGCTAGCTCATTTTTGACTTGGTTGCGTCGAGCCGTTGCCCATGTCTTTGGGAACCAAGTCTTTTGCTCTGTGTGATCGAGTTTTGCTCTTTTATGAGTTGTTGCTCCGATCCCTTGCTTGGTTGTGTTGAGTCGTTGCCCATATCTTTGGGGACCAAGTTTTCTGTTTTGGTATCTCAAACCATCTCTTTGTGTTAGTCTTTGTCAATTCAATCATCAAGGGGGAGAAATTTCGAAACCCAAGTGGTTAACCTCCCAAGTGGATAAGTACATTCGAAACCTAAGTGGATAAGTACCTTGGTTTCTTTTGTGATGATTGTTTGACAAATTATTTGAGATTGGTTTTTGAGTGCCTTTTGGGATTCTTGAAACTCTTGTTTTCACTTAACTCTTCGGTTGTGTGGAGGTTTTGCCCGCTTTTCCCGTTTCTTTTGGGACCAAGAGGTTTTATTTGGAGTTTTCATGATCCTTCCTCATCGCAAGTGGCACTGTGTTTGCCTTTTCTTGGCTTTTGGACACTTGAATGAGGCTTGCCTTCAAACCCTTCCTTTGTGGTTTTATTTTTAGTCAATGCATTCATCAAGGGGGAGATTGAGAACATATATGATGAATGATTGACTTTGATGAGGAAGGTTTGAGGCTTTTCCCGGTTTAGTCCATATCTCGCTATGCGCTTAATGTTTATGACTAACCGGTGGTGTTGAGTTGTGGTGTTTCTGTGTTGGTGTGCGTGTGCAACATGTGTCTCTTGGTTGTGTTGATGTGCAGGTGTTGAGCTCGGATACAGTGGATGATGGCGAGGTGAAGGTCAAGTAGAGACGTGTCGTGCCGACGAACCGGGAACGGTGAAGGATGGGCATGCCGTGCGGCGGACGTGCCATGTCGATGTACCTAGAGCGGTGAAGGGCGGACGTGATGCTTGGACCGACGGACCAGAGGGCCAGAGGACCAGCTGTGGTAGCTGGCACGTGGCATCGGCCAGCGAGAGCACATGGCGATGTGCGATGCATCAGCCGAGTCGGGACGAAGACGATGGCGTCGCGGCACTTGGCGAGAGGTCGGACACGGGCTTGCGTGCGGCGCAAGTGCCGCCGGCCAAGTCAAGAAGGAAGGCGAAAGCGTTGTGCCCGGCGTGGAGGCTGGACATGCATCGGCATCGGTGCCGGTGGTCGGGGTGTGCGAACCACATCCCGTCTACGGCGCGGGTTCGGTAGTTGAGCCTCAAAAAGCTACCCTCGACGGTTTTCGAGTTTGAGCCTCAAAACTCGGGTGGCCGGTTTTCGAGTTTGGGCCTCAAAACTCGAGATGGACGGTTTCTAGGTTTGGGCCTCAAAACCTGGGCTCGCGGGTTTCCGAGTTTGGGCCTCAAAACTCAGGGTGGACGGTTTCCAGGTTTGGGCCTCAAAACCTGGGCTGGCAGGTTTCCTGGTTTGGCCCTCAAAACCGGTGGAAGGTCCAAAAGGACGGTCGACGTGTGGCGGCACCGAGAGGCTTGCGTTGCGGCGAAGCTATCATTGAGAAGGCGCGGCGGTCGACGTGACGGCACGTGGCGGCATCCTGGAGCTTGCGTCGAGGCAAAGCGAAGGATGTAAAGGCGTGTGGCCGTCGGATGAAAACTGCTAGGGTTGGACAGTTTTACCCCTAGGGGTATTTGGGTTGAGTACTTCATGAGAGGGCGTTTTGGTCTTCGGACGTGCGCCTATATATATGAAGGGGGCTGGCTAGGGCAGCCCATCCTTGGAGGTGTCACTCTCATTTTGTTTAGGTGAGAGGAGGCTAGGGCTAGAGGAGAGACCGGCTCTTGTTCTTGAGCTTTTCGCCATCCACGTTTTGTACTGCGAGGAGTGGTTTGTAGCCCGACACTGAGTGCTTAATCAATCATCCATTTTGCTAAATCCAAGGATCAATTTCGCCCTCCTCTTTGTTGGCTGCAATTTGGATCGAATCGCGTTTTTGTTCTTCGCGTTTTGGTTTTTCCCCTCTCGAAGATTAGCCTCGTTCTCCCTCTCTGAGCGACGATGTGCGATTCCGTTTGAATCAAATTGTTCTATGTCGTGAGCTCCTTCTTTCCACCGAAGGATTTCTTCTCTAACCTCACGAGCACATAGATCGGGTCGAAATCGCGTTCGTTCTTCGTTCTTTCCCCTTTTCTAGTGTTATTCCAATTTCTCTTGGATTAGTTGGTTTGGAGCGATGATATCCTAGGATTAGCTTCCCAACACGTAGAAGAACACTTGGGAGAAGTTTAGTTGCAGCCCCGTTTTATTTGGTGAAGATCCAATCGATTTTGGTTTTGTCCCGAGCTGTTTTTGGGCTTTCTGGACAGTGGCGGACTGTCCGGGACTCATCCCCGGACTGTCCGGGGGTCGGGGCTGTTCACGGGCAGCGAGGTCGCTGTTTTCATTTTTGAACGGCGGACTGTCCGGGACTCATTCCCAGACTGTCCAGGGTTCACTAGCGGACAGTTCGCGGTTCACTAGCGGATAGTCCGGAACTGCACAGTTTTGCTGATTTCGTCCGTATCTTTTGCGTATGAGCTCCGATTTGTGATTCGTTTGTTGCGTTGGTTTTCTAACTTCTTAAGGATCATTCCAAAGTACTTTTTCCACCATTGTTCAAAGTATTTTTGGTCGGACACTTCCTTCTTTTCCATAGGAGTTAAGTGTTCCGCTTTCGGAGTTTTGTTGGTTCTAGCGGCCGTATCTTTTGCGTTCGAGCTCCGATTTGAGATCCGTCTATTGCGTTAGTTTCCTAACTTCATAAGGATCTTTCCAAGGTGCTGTTGCCACTAGTTGGTCTAAGTAGTTTTGGTCGAACACTTTCCTCTTCTCCATAGGAGTGGGATGTTCCATTATCGGAGGTTCGATTGTTCTAGGAGCTTGGTTGTGCAGTTTTGCCCCATTGCTTTGGCGCTTATTTTTGGGGTTCTTCGGTAGTTCTGCTGTACCTCTAAGACATCTCCTAGGGTATCCACCTATTTGTAGGTTGTGAACTCACCGGTTGTTTGAGTCTTCGCTTTTGGGGTGATTTTCTGGGACAAGGGCCATCATTTCTTGAGAAGAAATTTGAGGCTCCCATTCACCCCCCCTCTGGTCGCCAATTCGGTCCTTCATTGTTTGGCTAGATTTATATTTACAAGTTACCTGTTATATCTTGATAGAAACCTCTTACATGTACATTCGGCAACCGGCTGTTGATATATGCTCATTCTTAATGTTAGCCGAATGATCTTTGAATTTATCGACAGACAACTTCTGTAGTTGTATGCCGTCATGATTGGCTTTAAAGCCATACATATGGAACTGTCTGGTCCTACCCAGCATGTTCTAGGTTATTCTCACAATTTTATCCCTTGTTGGTTTTCAGGTCAAACCGACTGGCACGTCTCCGGATTCCAAACCGTCCGGGCACCCGAGTGAAGCCACGCTTTTTCTGGCTTGCTGTGTGTGAGGCACGAACCACATTTTGTGTCAACACACTTTTTGGCACGCCCGGTGGGACATCTCTGTTTCAAGATGCCTGAGATCAATGAAGATCAAATTCTGGAAGTGACCATGGATGAGTTGCCATCAGACTCGAAGCTTTTCGTACAGCAAGCTTGTGATGAGTTTCAACGCAAGTGCTTGATGACTTTCTCCAAGAACAAGGGCGGCAAGATCTTCCAGAAACAACTTTTCCCAAGGGTTCTCCTTCCTCACCAATCCGACAGCACTAATGAGGAAGATATTCAGAAAATGACCCAAATCGTGTACAAAGCTGTATCAGAGGCCATGACCAATCATCAATCGGCTTTCTTGAATACCTTTCGCGTCGTTATGGTTGGTATTTTCAGTCCAACAGTGGATAAACGCTTTGAAGAGGCCGTTGGTCCGATGCAAGGGCCATTGTTATTCCCTGTGCCTCAGCCTCAGGGGAAAAATGCTGAAGACGGCGGAGCTGGTACAAGTGCAGGTGGGATGATCCCGCATGAGACACAACGCCTCACACAACTTATGGTCAACTCGCGTTCGGCACAACAGGAAATGTTCCACAGTCTGCTTTCAGGGTGTCTCCCGCAATGAACAGAATACAAAAGAATATGTTTGGAGATGGATATCAAGAGTTCATTGATTATAATGCAATTAATGCTTTTCCAAATCCAGGCTATAAAAGTTCAGCAAGGGCACGTCTTGGAGATCAAACACAAGCACCTCCAGATTCGAGTGTCGATCTCATCATGCATAGGATGGCTGATATGATGCAAAATCAATTCGGCCTAAAGCCAAAGAATCAGTCATACGCTTACAAGTCCCCTTACCCAGAGTGGTACAATCGGGTAGCACTTCCTCCAAGGGTAAAACCTCCTACTGATTTTACCAAGTTTTCAGGCCAGGATGACACCAGCACTATAGAACACATCAGCTGTTACTTTATGCAACTTGGAGAGGCATCTGCAGATGAAGCTTGGAGGATTCGGTACTTCCCATTGTCATTGACAGGACCGGTCTTCTCGTGGTTCACCTCTCTGCCAGCAAACTCTATTAATACGTGGGCAGAGCTAGAACAAAAGTTCCACGCATTTTTCTTTACGGGCACCAGTGAGAAGAAGTTGGTCGATCTCATGAGTCTGAGGATGAAACCTAACGAGACACCGCAAGAATATTTGCGCAGGTTCAGGGAGACCAAAAACCTTTGCTATTCCTTGAATTTACCAGATGATCAATTGCCGGGGATAGCCATAGCTGGCATGTTGTCGAATATCAAGGAGAAGTTATTCGGCATGGAGTTTGACGACCTCGGGCAGTTATCACAACGGTTAGCAATGATGAGTAGTCAAGCCCAGGGGTTCAGAAGGAATAATCAGTTCCAGAAAGGTGATGTGGTTGCCGAGATGTATCAGGCTTTCTTAGAGGAAGCAACAGAGTACGATGATGAAGATGAGGTAGCTGCAGCCGAGATAGTCTGGGCTAAAGAGCCGACTCAAGTCAACCAGCGATGGCTGAGGCAGCAAAAAGGTACTTATGACTTTGATGTTTCCAAGTTAGATAAATTATTTGAATACTTATTGAAGGAAGGATGCATCAAGTTGTCGGAAGGTCATCCTATGCTGCACCCCGAAGGAGTCAAGGACAAGAAGTATTATGGTTTCCATAATACCAGATCCCACTCTATAAATGATTGCCGAGTGTTCAGAGTGTGGATCCAGAAAGCTATCTAGGACGGGCATATGAGGTTTGATGGAAAGATGAAAGTTGATGGTAGCCCTTTTGGACAGAATAATGTGTTCTTCTCTGTTAATATGGTTAATGCAGCTGACCCCAGTGGCATAAGCAAGATGAAGGTGTTGACCTCTAATAGAGCAAGAGAAGCTGGTGCTGTCGACCCTGATCGACAAATTACAAGTGAAGAGTTTCGGCAACAAGTTCATTTTCAGAATAGCCGAACCGAGAAGGGTCAAATCTCCAGGCCTAGGGTCACGACACGTATTTTATTAAACAAATGGCGTCGGGAGCAGGAGCGATACCAGAAGCAAAGATTTTATGAAGAGCAAAAATTCATGAAGAAGCAACAGAGGTATACAGAGGAAATATACCGAGAGGAGCGAGAATATATGAAAGAACAAGAGCAGTCACATTGGGAATGCTCATTTTTCAAGTATTGTTGGAATGAAGGCTTGAAGCTGCCTGCTAAAAACAACTGCCCTGAATGCAGTGATCAATATTCTAAATATAGGCAGTCTCGAGTCAACCGCCGTTCGGTCCATGAAAGACTTGGGGCACGAATCCCTGAGGACGATCGGCGCTTAAAAATAAACAGTTCTGAGAATCGGCAAGGAAGAGGATTTGCCGATCGAAGTTGGGCTCGCACTGGAGAAGAAGAATACCGCGAATATGTCTGGCAGAAAGGACAGTGCTGTCCACCAAGATTGAGAAAGAGCCAGAAAAGAAGGGTGCAGCGCTTAAGGAACAGAGAGTTAGAACAAGCAGGCACCAGAACGAAACAAATTTGGCGCCCTAAAGAGAAGCCGAATGAGGGTGATCGTTCGGCTGATGCATGCATGGCATTCTTTCTTCCATCGGAATTTATAGCTCCCGAAGATCAAGATATCCAGGAGGAAGTGTATTCAGATTTCGACGAAGATGAATTCCAAGATCTGTTAGCTCATCTTGTTTTGGCTCAACGGGCGGTATTTGATAAACCAGCTAAGCATCGACATTTGAAGCCACTCTATATGAGGGGGTATGTTAATGGCAAGCCACTGACCAAAATGTTTATTGATGGAGGAGCTGCCATAAATATCATGCCATATACCACCTTCAGGAAACTTGGGATGGCGAGTGAAGAGTTATTAAAGACTGACATGGTGTTGAGGGACTTTGCTGGTAATTCTTCTGATACTCGAGGAGCATTTCATGTTGAGTTAACAATTGGGTCAAAGACTTTGATTACTACTTTCTTCGTTATCGATGGCAAGGGGGCATACAGTTTGCTCTTAGGAAGTGATTGGATACATGCAAACTGCTGTGTACCGTCAACTATGCACCAATTCCTCATACAGTGGATTGGAGATGACATCGAAATTGTCCATATTGATGATTCGGTGAGTGTTGCTAATGCAGAACCCATCTACTGGGAATATGATGGTGTCGAGTGCTTCTCTGGAAGAGCTTGGGAAGCAGGTCCTGTGAACGTTTTCGACAAGGACCAACAGCCGATTCGAACGATCGGCTCTCAGAGCAATTTTTGAATAAATAATCCAACTGATGGTAATGGAGAAAAGTCGAGACCAAGCTTCGTGTCGGCTAATGAGGAATAAAGTTTTGATGGTGAAGCCGAAATAAGACTAATATGTGCAAATTTTGATCCTGAGTGTGTTTTGAAGCTAATGAACTTTTGAAAGAATTCTACTTATTTCTCCATTGCCAAAGCTCAAGAAAGATCAGAAGGAATTTGTATAAGGTGACTACAACAGAAGCTTTCTGATGAAATTGAAGAATATATGAAGGCACTTCCACAACTTGGTGATCATTTCAAGTTGTACGTGGCGGCCGATAGCCTTATGGTAGGATCAGCCCTTATACAAAATTTAAAGGAAAAGTGATAGCTTGCCTTAGCCAAAAAATGTTAGACCCAGAGACGGGTATTCGGCTGTGAATATATTTTTGTGTTGCTTATGAGTTGAAGCTTCGGCATTACTTGTTAAAAGCTGAATGCGTGGTAATTGTATGTAAGACAAATTCAAGGATATTGGTATACAAAGATAGCCGATGTAAAGCATCGCCTTTAGCAGAAAAAATGTTCCAAGAATTTAAGTTATAGCCGATATTGTTTATATTGCCTTTGGTACAATAATATTCATGACCCTGGTAGCCCTAGCATTTTTCAAGTTGGCAGGTTTATCGGGAGAAGAGAAAGGTGGAGTGCAGTAAGTAAGATGCCGAGCGACATGACATGTCAAAAACGAGATCTAATAGGCTAAGATGACGTCATGTGTTCGGGAAACGTTTTCTCTGAAGGGATGTTGCAATCAGAAAAATCACTGAGAAATGAAAATGGAATTATTCAGAGAAGAACAAGTTTCATCTGTTACAAACTTCATTCACAGATCTGTCCTAGTACAAACTACCCTTGGAATAATTTGTTCAGAACAGACTATGGATCAGTAGTTTCAGCAATGGCAGCGGCATGATCATCGTAATCTTTGATACCTTCCATTTCATCCAGGTATCCACCTGCGAAGCCGACTGGTAGAAAGGAGTAGTCCTCTTTGGTCCAAGAACTCATTGCCGCTAGCCTGAGGGAAACCCCGGCATGCACACCTTGGATGACGGCCTGATCTATGCGGCCATCCACAGCGTCAAGACGAGCTTCGGCTGAGTCCCCATGAGCATTCACCTTGATGGCAATTTTGTTCACTGCCATTTTTAGACGGTCATTCTCTGTAGAAAGGGCTAACAGGAAGAAGGGATGCGTCAGGCAAGGCAAGCTCAAACAGAAGAAGAAGAAGACCAAAACTCTACTAACCTTTAATGATACTGTAGAGCTATTTCCGTTGGTCTGCCCATTCAGATTCCTCAATACCATGCTTCTTGGATGCATCTTCCAGTTCCTTATGGGCCTTATCCCTTTCCTCGCAGTACCGAAGGACATCCAAACGGGTTTGCTGGAGTGAATCATCAAATTCAGAATCTGATGACTTAGGGAAAAGATTGAGAGAGGCTTTTGAAGCTACCGTTTCTAGAAGAGTAACCCGAGCTTGTTTGGAGGAAGACTCCATCCTGGAAAAAGGATGAACGACAAATCAGGATTAGATGAACAAGGGAAGCTACCGCAAGGGGGCAAGGAATCGATTTTTTACCCATAATGCCGTTGAGTTGATGCTCGGCTTCTTCCTGCTTCGTCTCCAATGGGATGCCTGTTGTGGTCGCCATTACCTGCCATTGATAGAAACACAAGCAGAGGATTTTCTCTCTGGCTTGAGCTAGAAGCCGAGAAGTGGAAATTTTGCGAGTCAAACTGCTTAATTGGAGACAAGAGTGACAGCTTGTGTGGGGTCATATTTATAGAACCATGGTTTGCACATTGGAAGACCAAGCATCGGAATAGAGTTTTCACAGCTTGTGGGCCGTTAGGTTGGATTTTGCTGACCTAGAAGGGTCATGGTTCCAAAATCGGGAAGCCAATAGGGTTCGGCTAAGAGTTGTTCAGTTTCGGTTGATTGGGAACTTACATTACCGATTGACACTAAGGACAGAGAGCTGAAAATGGAAAGGTCCCTTAAGAAATACTATCCTGGTGTCATCATAAACCGAAAAATTAAGAGAATGACTGGAAACTCTGGATCCGGAATAATCAATTACGGCAGTTACCTACGAGACAGAGATGATTAAGCATGATTATTAGCCGATATAATAAACATCGCTGCTATGGTAAAAATAAAGTTAATGGCTGATGCACGAAGCAGAACACACATTGATCTCGAAGGATCAATCACAGATTGATTTTAGGAGGGCGAACAAAAGAACTTCTTATTTACAAAAGAGGGAACAAGTTACAGTGGAAAATCAGTTCGTCCATTCTGTCCTATTCCTAATCGGGAGATCAAAGTCAAAAGAATCAGCCAGATCTGTTCCAGCTTCTTTCATATCATCGACAGAGTATGTCACCCTATCTTCTAGCCCTCGCTCACAGACATCAAAGTTGCAGTAATCAGCACTGGAATGAATCCGTACAGCGTTGAAGGCAAGCGTTGCGCCGTATCCCATACCAGCTCTGGAGATGTCGGGGAGGACTCGGTTGACCTCGTTTACCCGCCTCAGGGCTGTCGTGCCCGGTACATTGGCTGTGATGGCGAGATTGGCAACAACAGCCTCAAGTGCGTGAAGTTTGACCTCCAGAGCTGAAAGAGAGAAGGATGAGAAAAGGCAGGAGGGGGAAAACAGGAAAAGAAATAGTAAAAATGATGAAAAATATTTACCAGTGGCCTGATTCCGAGCGACGTCACTCTCCCGAGAGATTCGGGTAATCTCCCAATCCTTCCCCTCCAGATCAAATTGAAGGTCGATGACCTGCTGAATCAAGTCCTCGGAGAGGTCGTCGTCGGTCCTCCTAAACAAAAAGCAACATGAGAACAGCTGTTTCATCTTCGAAATAGAAACAATGAAGAATAACCTCTTCTTGGAGGTGCTAGAAGCCCCAAGCTCTGAGCTGTGATGGCTCGCTTCGGAAGACATCTTCTAGATTGGAAGATGGCAGGTGAAAAGAGGGTTTTCTGGTTTTGAGATTAAAGCAGGGAAGTTCAGAATACACAAGCCAAAACAGAGTGAAAGGGGACTTTAAAGAATCCTGAAGGCGCATCGGGAGATAAATTGGCAAGTACAGCAATTATGGCGTGCGAAGGTGGATGCTTCTGGAGGTTCCACGTCGCGTACAAGGAAAAAAGGAATTTTGGAATAAATATTTATCCCAAAATTAGGGGGCATGTGTTAACACCAGATTTTCGCATGCACGAGGATATGACAAGTGGACCCAGCCAGCAGTGGGGAAAAGATTCGGCAAACGATCGGACGATCGACTGGCTCTCAAGAATTCGGTGAGCAACCAAGGATGGTTAGCCTTTGGAGTTTATGCAGTCGACTGTTTTGCGAAGCGGCGGCTCTATTCGGGAAATGGATATGACAAGTAAAGCCGGTTTGCACGAGAAGGCACGTAACGTTGAAGGACGCCGAGAAGAATAAGAATAGGACTTGTTTCTTTCCAAATTTTATTATGTAAATCGTGATCGTCTAGGACTCGTGTTTTGTCTAGGGTATAAATATAAACCCTTGGCTATTATAAAACGGTTCACAACCATATCAATACAAACTGGCCCCGTGCCACTTTCGAGTCCTTAGTCGTGTCGTCGAGTTCTTCGAGAGGAATCATCGATCCGTCGACCTCCGTAAGTCCCGGCAACCTTGTTATCATGTCTAGTATCATGCGGTGGATTTAGATATGATGCAAGTAGTCTTGTTTGTTCTCAATGGTCGTTCGGCGGACCTTTGTTAGCGATCAAGAAGTCTTCGCTTATGTTTTGCTTATGGGTAAATACCGTGCGGCAGGCGTTTATTCATGTGTTTAGTAGAAGCGAGATAGTTATTGGCTCTGTTAGATTTGGCAAGATCTAATAGATTCATTAAGTTATCATGTGTTGCATTGTTTATTTAATTTTGTAACACTCTTTTGCCCAATCTAGATTGATCTTTGTTCGGCCTTGTTCCACAAGTTTGCTTGTGTTTTAATAATTGCAAGATCATGACGGCCAAATTAACTTTCGAATCTAGATTGTTACATGTTGTGGGTTCATGCATGTCAACCATGGTTAGGCTTTTGATAAAACTAGGTATCGTGCGGCAGATGCAGGTTTTAGATTAGTTTAATTGTGCTTGTTTGTTTGTTCCTTCTTCATGGATCCCAACTCGGCTAGTTTGTTGAGCTTGGTTAAGCTTATATGAGTAATGAGTCTTTGTAGATTTGTTCAGATACACGCATGCTTTTAGCTCCTTATCATTAGATTGTATCATGCGGTGGATTAATCTAATTATAAGGAGTGGTGTAGACTTAGTTTATGCTTGACGGGTTTATGAAGATTAGACGTGCGGCAGACTAATTGGATTAACCTATGCATGTGTTGTTTGGATAGATTTATATTTACAAGTTACCTGTTATATCTTGATAGCATCCTCTTACATGTACATTCGGCAACCGGCTGTTGATATATGCTCATTCTTAATGTTAGACGAATGATCTTTGAATTTATCGACAGACAGCTTTTGTAGTTGTATGCCGTCGTGATTGGCTTTAAAGCCGTACATATTGAACTGTCTGGTCCTACCGAGCATGTTCCAGGTTATTCTCACAATTTTATCCCTCGTTGGTTTTCAGGTCAAACCGACTGGCACGTCTCCGGATTCCAAACCGTCCGGGCACCCGAGTGAAGCCACGCTTTTTCCGGCTTGCTGTGTGTGAGGCGCGAACCACATTTTGCGTCAACAGTGGCCTTAGCCATGAAGCATGTTGATGGAGCGTCGAAGATAGAAGGCATGCTTGAGATAGCAAGACTGGCCATAGCCTTTTTCTTGGTGGTCTTCCTCTCATCATCACTAGAATCACCATCATCGCTTGAGGAAGCATCACTATCCCATGTCACAACATAGGATCCACCCTTCTTCTTTTCCTTCTTCTTCTCCTTCTTCTCCTTCTTCTCCTTCTTGTTATTCTTATGATCATCTTCATCATCACTAGATTGTGGACAATCCGCAATGAAGTGATCTTTGCTCTTGCATCGACAGCATCTTCTAGTTGAGCTCTTGTATGAATCTCTTTTCTTTCTTGCCCCAAAGCTCTTCTTCTTCATGAACTTGCCAAACTTCTTGACAAAGAGAGCTATTTCTTCATCATCTAACTCATTGCCACTTGTGCTAGCTTCATCATTACTTTCCTCCTTTGCTTTTCCCTTGCTCTTGATCTTGGAGGATGACGCCTTGAACGCCACGGTCTTCTTCTTCTTCTCTTCCTCTTGGGCTCCCCCATCCCGTTCCACGTGGTATGTGTCTTGAGTGACCACATCACCTAGTACTTGGTTTGGGGTTATCGTATCCAGCCCTTCTCTCACAAGGATTGTCACCAAGGTATCAAACCTAGGTGGCAAGCATCTCAAGAACTTGTGAGAAAAGTCCTTATCATCCACCTTCTCACCCAACGCCTTCAAATCATTGACAATGACTTGCAACCGGTGAAACATCTCTGGTATGCTTTCATCATCTTGCATCTTGAAGGTGGCAAGCTTCTCTTTGAGAATGTAGAGCTTGGCACTCTTCACGGCCTTGGTGCCCTCATAGGTCTCCTCTAATCTTTCCCATATCTCACTTGCACGCTCGAGATTCTAGATTTGCTCAAAAACTTTGATGTCGAATGCTTCATAGAAAAGGTTGATTGCCACATCATTCCATTGAAGCTTCTCTTCTTCTCTTAGAGTTGGATCAGCGGAGTCAATCACAGCAAAGTCATGCTCAATCACATCCCATATCTTCCTATTCATGCCCCTTGTGAACGCGCACATCTTCCGCTTTCAACAATCGAAGTTGGTGCCATCAAAATGTGGTGGCTTCCCCATATAGTTGATTTGAGCCATTGCAACACCGGAGGTTGTAAATCCTCAAACAAACAGTGACTTGGCTCCGATACCACTTGAAAGGTCCGAATGGCTAGAGGGGGGTGAATAGCCTATTTAAAAATCTAGAATCCTGAAACTCAGAGCTCAAAACGGATATCAGAACACACAGTCGGTACTACCGACTGTGGGACCGGTACTACCGGGGTCGGTACTACCAGCTCTAAGGGTCGGTACTACCGACAACCTAGGAACAGCTACGAAATTGAGATGAACGAGATGCAAAATTGAATCTAGCTTATACCAAGGCTTTCCTAAGAGATGTAGATGAAGTTTATACCTTGTCCTAGTAGTGGCTTCTCCCCAAAGAGTAGATCAAGCCTTCCCACACTTAGAATGAGAGTAGAGGGAGGAAGAACACGAAGAACAAGCGTACAAACGAAATAATCCAAGATGAAAAATTGAAAATCCAACAAGCACACGAGACACGAGATTTAACCCGAGGTTCGGCCACTTCGCTAAGAAGCACCTACGTCCTCGTTGTTGTGGTGACCACGAAGGTCGGAGTCTCTTTCACCTCCTTGCCTTAATCAACCACAAAGGCTAGTTGAGTTTCTTCACTAAGAATCAGAGGGTAATACAAACACTTCGGAGTGCCCTCACAAGTGAGTCAATCATGGGCAACAACCAAAGAACACCTAACCGGCTAGGGTTCCAAGAACCCAAGAGTAAAGAACACAAATCAAGCCGGAGAGATGTTGAATCCAAGTGCTCTAGACATAGATCGATGTGTCTCACTCTCTAATCTCACTTCCCTAGCTCAAAGTTTGCAAGAGATTCACTCTAGAATCAAAGGGGGAGAGAGAGGAGCTTGGTCAACACTTGGGAGCTTTTCTTTCTTCTCTTAGGTCAGGCGAATGGGAGAAGTAACCGTTAGAAGCCGGCCGAGCGGCTACTAATACATGTCACACTGCGCCACGGTCGGGAGTACCGACTCAGGAAAATTCAAGATTGAACACTAGGTACTTGAAAAGAATTACAGTAGAGCAACTATTCATCATCTCCATACAAATTAATTATATTTTCCTAGAGCTCAATTATTCAGGGCAAGCTTTTATTCTAGATCATCATTGTTCATTTATTGACTCTAACATTAAACACACACACTCTAAGATAAAAGATATAATATAAAGAATAATAATAATAAATACATACCTTAATTATGAAGATAACGGGGGTGCGTCTCCCCCAAGCTAATCCCTTCGATCGTGTCGAGCCTTCACGTGCTCGAATATTTTTGTTCTTTTTCTTTTTAAGGGTGAGCCTTCATGTGCTCACATATTTTTTTGGGTTTTTCTTTTTAAGAGTGAGCCTTCGTGTGCTCACATATTTTTGGTATTATTGTTTTTAAATGAAATTCAAAAATATATATATTACCTCGGATAACAGGGGAGGCTTTTCCCCCAAGCTAGATGCTTACGTGTTCGTTCTTTTGGTAGTGTAGATGTACTTCACTCCTCTGGTCCTTAATGGAAGGTTGTTTCCTACAAAACATGAGGCCTTCTAGGACGATTCGAGAGTTTTCTGTTGTCGTAGAAGGCCCGTCACTAAGGACCTTCTGTGACAATTACAAGCTATTTTTATGACAATTTGTGATCTATGACAACTGTAATTGTCACAAAAATTGTCATAGATCAAAAATTTTCATAAAAATAGTCACAGAAGGTCCTTAGTGACGGGCCTTCTACGACAACAGAAAACCCTCTAATCGTCGTAGAAGGCCTCATTTTTTTGTAGTCGCTCCAGAGTGGATGAAGTTATCTATCCTTCTCATTGATTCCTGCTAAACCCAAATAGGCAACAAAGTTCGTGGAACTGATTAAGTGTTAGTGGTAAAACCATATATGTCTTCTCGAGCCTCATAGATGTTTAAGCAAGCATGATTCAACAAGACTTTAATATTTTAGGATTTTCTATTTTTATATGCAGATGCAAAAGGGAAGAAATTATTTTTTTGCGCCTCCACAGTAAACAGTTCAACTTATTCACATGGGGCTTAAAGAGTTTTTTCTTTTTAGATGCAATGTGATAATGCAACAATTTTTTTTTATTATTTTTCCAATGCAATGCAAAAATTAAAATGCTTATGGATAAAGTATGATGATGCAATGGTTGTGGATTAAATATGAGAAATATGGAAACTATGCAGGAAAGTAAATATGAGGATAACTACCGATTTTTACCTTTTGGCGAAGGTTCAGATATTTAGGTCCGGCGAACCGGACCTTCCCTTGGTTCAGACCTCCCAAGGTATGTCAGACGTTTGAAAAGTTGTTATTGGTTGTACTTCTTCAGGTGCGGACTTTTTCTTCTGTACTTTCTTGGTCTGAGTCTTTACTTTCTGTGGTTCACTGTCTTAAGGTTTCTCTTCTTCTTTCTTTTCTGGGATAGTGTCGCTAGCTTCTTCTCTGTGATTGGCCTCTCCATTCTTGATGGCTTGTCTTCTTTGGCATTGAGAGCGGCGTCTTTCACTTCTATTTTTCTTGGGTGCTTCATTGGGTATATAGTTGATGAAGTAGCATCGTACCTTCTCTCCAGGAAAGTGAAAATGGATTTCCCCTTGCTTCATGTAGATGATTGCACTTGTAGTGTACAAGAACGGTCTTCCTAGGATGAGGTGGACATCATCATCTTCTCCCATGTCAAGAACCAAGAAGTCTGTGGGGACTTCATGACCTCTAATTCTAATTACGACGTCTTCCACCACTCCTTCTGGAAATCGGAATGATTGTTCTGTTAGTTGTACCTGCAAGTATGTTTGACATAGTGGTGCATCATGAAATAAATGTTTATATGTTACCGTAGACATGATGTTGACACTTGAGCTGATGTCACAGAACGTGTTGTAGAAGGTACTCTCCTTGATCATGCAATCAATGGTAGGTACTCCTGGATCGGACATCTTCTCAAGCCGTAGTGGAGGAAGAGTGGGATCTCCTGATGGTTCAACATTGTTGACCATCCATACTAGTTCTTGTTCTTGTTGCTTCGTCTCATTCCTCCTCCTTCTATTGTTGTTCTTCTTCTTCGGGGCCAGCAGGTGCATACTCGTACTCATATGGTGAATGAGGGTGTACACAAGTCTTGAGTGTGTGATCTTTAAACTGAACCTTTCCTTCCTATCACTGATCATGAAGCAGATCTTGGCGCTTTCGGTGTAGATGATGGCTTTAGTTGTACTTAAGAATGGTCTTCCCAAAATGATGGGTGCTCTTTCATCTCCTCATGTTTCCACAATCACAAAATCTACAACAACAGATGAGTGTCCAAGTTGTATTTGAACATCTTGACGGATTCTCTTGGGGTAGCACAGTGTCTGATCAGCAAGCTGCATACACATGGTTGTGTACAACAATGGTTCAGCATGAATTTTCTCATAAATTACCTTAGGCATAATGTTGACACTTGCTCCAAGATCATAGACGGCTTCATCAAAGGTATGGGGTCCAATGATGATAGGGATGACAGGTCTCCCTGGATCTCCTTTCTTCTCAGGCAAATTCTCATATCCCCATCCTTTATATTTTGGCCTCGGCGGAGCTGTGAAGTAATCCCCTATATTGAAAATGTCTACAAGATTTGCAGTTTCTAAATCTTCTCGATTCCCCGAAATCTTACCTTTTTCAGTCACAGGTACTGAAGCGGCTAACTGAGAGATTTGTGATTCTATCATCTTGTTAAAGCTAAGTTGATTCTTTATAGCAGAAGTAAAGCTTTCCACTCTATTATTAATGGTTTCAAGAATTTTATAATTGGAAGCTATCTTTCTAGACATGTTAATAATAACTTCATTTCTCTTAAAGGCGGTTGATTGAAATTGTTACCTTGGTAGTTACCTGAGTGAGTAGTTACCTTGGTAGTTGGGCCTCTGCTGTTGATTCCACCCTTGATTCAATTGAGGACAATAGTTGTTGTTGTTGTTGATGATGTAGTTCACATCCTCTTGGACTTCAGGGCAGTTGCTTCCTATGTGGCAAGTGCCTCCACATTCTTCACAAGTCATGCAGGAATCATGGATATGCATGACTTCCTTCTTCTCATGGTTTCGTTCATCAAGCTTCTTTATGAGTAGGTCCATCTGAGCAGACAACATGTCTACTTCTTTGAGTTGATGCATTCCTCCTCTCTTCATTGGTTGAGTGTGTTCTTCGTTCCATACTTGGTTGGAAGCTATCTTATCAATGAGAGTTGTTGCCTCTCGAATAGTGAGTGACAAGAACGATCCTCCAGCAGCTGCATCAATATTATCACGGGCACTCGAAGTGAGCCCATGATAGAATGTCTGCATAAGTAACCAATTCCCTATCCCGTGGTGAGGGCATTCTGATATGTTATCTTGAAAGCATTCCCATGCCTCAGGGACAGATGCATCATACTGCTGAAGAAAACTTAAGATCTTCGCACGTAGGGCATTCGTCTTGCCTACGGGAAAGAACTTTGCTAGGAAAGTAGTGGAGCAGATCTCTCATGTAGTGTTTTTGACTTTGTTGGAGTAGAACCATTGCTTCGCTCTTCCCAAGAGTGAGAATGGGAATAAATAGAGGTATATGGCATCCTTGGTGACTCCTTTGATAGTGAAAGTGTTGCGGATCTCCAGGATGTGTTGGAGATGGGCACTCGCATCTTCATGTGCTTTCCCACAAAACTGGCTGGCTTGCACCATGCTGATCAGAGATGGCTTGAGTTCGAATCCCTTGGTTCCCACATTAACTATTGGTCCAGTCCTGACGTCGGTAGTGGTTGGCGTGGAGAAATCACAGAGAGTCATGTCAGCCATGTCTTCTAACACTGGTGTTAAGCTTTTTGCGTGAGTGTCTTCGGTTAACATGGTTGGAGATTTCCTGAGCTTGGCTTTGGCTTTGGCTTTTCTGATCAAAACTTCAGGATCGGCAACGTGTAGTTTTCTGGTCGATCAAATCCATTCATACATCACCCTGCAAAAAGATATTCAAGAAATAGACAGAAGATAGGGTGAGCCTATTAGAGTGAAGATCGATAGTGTGTCTCGATTATCATAAACATGTGTGTAGTGTTTTTCCTAGGTATTCAACTTATATCATATTATCTCCTAGTCTTCTCTAAGAAACTTAGAACAATAGTGAAAGGTCTGAATGGCTAGAGGGGGGTGAATAGCCTATTTAAAAATCTAGAATCCTGAAACTCATAGCTCAAAACGGATATCAGAACACACAGTCGGTACTACCAACTGTGGGGCCGGTACTACCGGGGTCGGTACTACCGGCTCCAAGGGTCGGTACTACCGACAACCTAGGAACAGCTACGAAATTGAGATGAACGAGATGCAAAATTGAATCTAGCTTATACCAAGGCTTCCCTAAGAGATGTAGATGAAGTTTATACCTTGTCCTAGTAGTGGCTTCTCCCCAAAGAGTAGATCAAGCCTTCCCACACTTAGAATGAGAGTAGAGGGAGGAAGAACATGAAGAACAAGCGTACAAACGAAATAATCCAAGATGAAAATCCAACAAGCACACGAGACACGAGATTTAACCCGAGGTTCGGCCACTTCACTAAGAAGCACCTACGTCCTCGTTGTTGAGGTGACCACGAAGGTCGGAGTCTCTTTCACCTCCTTGCCTCACTCAATCAACCACAAAGGCTAGTTGAGTTTCTTCACTAAGAATCAGAGGGTAATACAAACACTTCGGCGTGCCCTCACAAGTGAGTCAATCCCAGGCAACAACCGAAGAACACCTAACCAGCTAGGGTTCCAAGAACCGAAGAGTAAGGAACACAAATCAAGCCGGAGAGATGTTGAATCCAAGTGCTCTAGACGTAGATCGATGTGTCTCACTCTCTAATCTCACTTCCCTAGCTCAAAGTTTGCAGGAGATTCACTCTAGAATCAAAGGGGAGAGAGAGGAGCTTGGTCAACACTTGGGAGCTTTTCTTTATTCTCTTAGGTCAGGCAAATGGGAGAAGTAACCGTTAGAAGCCGGTCGAGCGGCTACTAATACATGTCACACTGCGCCACGGTCGGTAGTACCGACCCCCTTGGTCGGTAGTACCGACGGTACCAAATACAGCCGTTAGCGACCGTTGACCAGATGGAACACCCGACCCTTGGTCGGTACCACCAATGGTCGGTAGTACCGGCCCTATGGCGGTACTACCGACAGGCCAAACTGGGTTCACACAGAGAGCTCCAGACTTCCACCAAACCTTGATGACACCAATGGTCGGTAGTACCGGCCCTATAGCGGTACTACCGACAGGTCAAGAAAGGATCTACACAGAGAGCTTCGCAAGGCAACTGGTGACCACAGTACCACCGACCAGGGGCAAATACAGCCGTTAGCGACCGTTGACCAGATGGAACACCCAACCCTTGGTCGGTACCACCGGTGGTCGGTAGTACCGGCCCTATGGCGGTACTACCGACAGGCCAAACTGGGTTCACACATAGAGCTCCAGACTTCCACCAAACCTTGATGACACCAACGGTCGGTAGTACCGGCCCTATAGCGGTACTACCGACAGGTCAAGAAAGGATCTACACAAAGAGCTTCGCAAGGCAACTGGTGACCACAGTACCACCGACCAGGGGGTCGGTGTTACCGGGGGTCGGTACTACCGACCCTATGGCAGCGCCACCGCCAAGCCAACATAGTTCCAGCATAGAGAGGGAGAAAAACGACTTGGGACCTCGGTGCTACCGACTAGGGGTCGGTACTACCAAGCCCGGTAGTACCGGCTTTATAGCGGTACTACCGCTAGGCCACCAGAGACCCTACTCAGGGAGCATTGCTCTCAGCACCCATGGGCGGTACTACCGACCACACCCAGAAAACCACTATGTGTTCGTGAGTGTGTGGTGTCTCTCAAGCCCTAGAAGTTAGATGTCATGAGCACTTTTCTCCACATCTATCTAGCCTCTAATGTATCCCTCTTGATAGTCCGGCTTGCCTATTACTCAAGAGAAAAGATAAAACTAAAGTCTCAACTTGAGCAACGGCATCTTCCCTTTTCCATTTCACCAAAGACAGAGCATTTGATCACATGAGAACTTGTGGCCGTCACCATCCAACATGGTCGCCATCCAGCTAGCTCCATCAAGGGCTTGGTCATAATCCTCTCATTAGCTACACACATGCTTAGCAATAGGATTAGACCAAAATGGGTTTCATCAATTAACCAAAATCCAACTAGGGCTTTCAACTAGGTGGGACGTGCTTTTGGAATTACACAGGTGGTTCCGGCAACCGAATTTCCTTATGTATCCAAACAACGGGGGATGTGCTTTTGGAATTACACATGTGTTCCCTGGCAACAGCGCCAGAAATCCTTCCCAAATATTTCCAGCTTTGCCAAGCACTCTGAGATTTCTGTCAGAGAGATGAATGAAGCTTCAAGTCTTGAGGAGTTGTTCAACATCCCTATTTCTCAAGTGGCTGCCCAAGAGCTAGAGGATCTCAGCACCTTGATTCAGTCCTTCAGCTTAAGCAATGATTTCGATCAGAGAAGCTTTGTTTGGGGAAATCACAAGTATGCTGCTTCTAAGATGTACAATCTTGCCTTCTCCTCAGTTCAAGTTCCTAGCAGTTTTGCTCTAATTTGGAAATCCAAGGTCACCCGAAGAGTTAAATTTTTTGCTTGGCTTGTCTTCCTGGATAGACTTACCACCAGAAACATGCTGGCTAGGAGAGGATTCAATGTACAGCCCAACTGCTTCTGCGTTCTGTGCCCCCACAGGCAAGATGAAACCATCCAGCACCTGTTTTTCGGTTGTGATTTTGCAAAAAAAGTGTTGGGACAAGATTGGTATTGTCTGGAGTAATGAAGATGACATTCATAGAAGATTCACAAGTACGAGACAGAGTGCTAATCTGCCATTTTTCTCTGAAATCTTCTTCATCGCTGCATGGGAAATCTGGAAGATCAGGAACCGGCAAATTTTTGATGGTGTAACTGCTACCTTTGCTAGGTGGCTATACAATTTCAAGCATGAAGCTGCCCTTCAAGCTCATAGGCTAAAAGATGAAGATAGAATTGTAGCTATGTTTTGGCTCGATGATTTGTAGATCCTTCCTCCCTCTCACTAGAGTTCTCCCCTCCTGTCTAGATTAGTTTCTCTTTCTTCTCCCTGTAAGTATGTCTTCATCTTGCTCTCTTGTACCCTTGTACAGTTGCACTCTTGTTTTGTTCTTTACTTTAATGAAAAAATTTTGCACCGTGGGGTACTCCCCCACGGTCCTTTTGCCTCAAAAACAGCGCCAGAAATGCTTGTTGACATCTCTTAGCATCACCTGAGATAACGGCGCCAGAAATGTAGGTAGACAAATCTAAGATCGCTACCTTTAACGCTAGGCTGTCACCACTAGCAGCGACACTAGAGATGTGGTTGTATTTATGATCATGCCCTTATAAAATATGAAATGAGATTATCCGCAAGCGGACAGATAAAATACATCAGTTGTAGCATTTCACCTAGGAGAGTTTCCAAGGTATCGTTATTTATATTATGCCCCTACTTCTAAGACTCAAGAGAGTGGCAGGAGATAAACTTCTACAAACTATAACACACACATCTATGATTATGATAAGAGTTCCACTATATCTACTCAACACAGGAATCAATCATACTCCCTCTGTATCACAAATAGAATACATCTAGGACAGTGACATGGTCTCCAAAGCATAACTCTGACCATTTATTTCTTTAAAAATATTTGTTGTACAGTGGTATATATATACTTTTATGAAAATACTTTTCAAGATAAAATTATTTATATGATTTTTACATTTTTAAAACCAATAATTTAAATATTATTTATGATTTATATTCCCAATGTTTGACTGAAACCTTTTCCAAAACGTCTTCTATTTGCGATACGGAGGGAGTATATGATAAGTAAGGTAAATGAAATAGAATAGAGTAAACCGAAAAGAGTTCCACAGAGCATTCTCATCCAAGGTTTGATCATAACTAGAACTAGAAAGAGACAGATTAACATCCTAATATGGTTCTAACTATAGGTCATAGACAACATCAATTAGTGCAATTATGTTTAGCAATCATGGTTAGAATAACTTATATCTATACGCAGGAGACATCACGCATGGAGGATCAGATCCAGAGTCTATCCCCTCCGGGTGACTGCGTCTTACTAGGCCTATATTCAGGGAGTGGACTACAGAGGAATCAACGAGGCTATAAGAGTCACCCTCGCGAGCTACCACTTGCTGGCCCGGAATATAGGGTGCATTCACAAGTAAACAACGTATAAGCACCATGCTTACACAATGTTGACCACTCACCCCATGATCATCAGAATGTGCGCTATACGAACAAGTGCATAAACATAAAGATACCCTAGCTATGCTAATTATATAATCAAAGTAGACGATGAACATGATAATTATAAACACAAAATAGTAACAAGTCATATCAAGTATCAACTAGAACAAGAACTAGAAGATGAATAAGAACTAGATGAACAATTAGAAGTAGATTAGAAACACAAGGATGAACTAGAAGAGTAATTAGAACTAGATTACAACACAGAGATGAACTAGAACACAATTAGAACACAAAGATGATGAAGTAGAAGACAATTAGACAAATAGAAGAACAATGTTGATACAAGAGAGAAGTTACAAGGCTGATTACCTAGACTCCTCACGACTAGATCCGGAATCTGAGCTTCCCTCAACTCTTCTAATTATATTCTAGCTATGCCCTAGGATGCTGGAGCTCTTGGTTATCCTCTCAAGTCTACCTCTAAACTAAATGATCAAAGACTAAATTATGAAGCGATTTGATCCAGAATTCTCCTAACGTAATTGGTGGCATCAAAAAACGGAGCCTTGTCATTCCCTCGATCCATGTCGCCCTGTGGATCCAAAACCGATTAAGGTATGGAAGATCCTTAACCGGCTCCAATACCAATTGAAGGACCAGATTGGTGACTAGAGGGAGGGTGAATGCAAGCCTCAAATTTCTTCTCGAGAAAAAGATGGCATCTGTCCCAAAACATCACCCAAAGGCAAAGACTCGAGCAACCGGCTAGTTCACGACCTGACGAGTAGGTGGATACCTTAGGAGATGTCCTAGATGTACAACGGAACTACCGGAGAAAGCTGAAGATCAAGCACCAAACACACAAGGCAAAACTGCACCAACAGAAGGTTCCTGGAATGTCCGGGGTACTGCTCCCGGACTGTCTGCCGTAGAGTGCCAGACTGTCCGCGCCTGGGTGCCGGACTGCCCGCTGGCAAAAATCCAGAAACCAAACTATTCTGAAACAGTTCTGGTCAGGTCCAGGACTGTCCGGTGTTTGAACCGTGGACTGTCCGTCGTTCACTTGACAGTGAACAGTCAGGGGACTGCGCCTGACTGACCTGGCCAAAACTTGACCCGCGGACTATCCGGGGTCAGGGTCCCGGACTATCCGAGAATGCCCAAACAACACAAAAACAGCTCGGGTTAAAACCAAAATCGATTTGATCTCAACCAAATTGAATGGGGCTGCAATCAAACTTCTCTCAAGTGATCTTCTACGTGTTGGGGAGCTAATCTTAGGAAATCATCGCTCCAAACCAACTCAACCGTGAGAAATCCAAATATCACTAGAAAAGGGGGAAGAACGAAGAACAAACGCGAAATCAGCCTGATCTATGTGCTCGTGAGGTTTGGGAGGAAATCCTCTGGTAGAAAAATGACACTCACATCCTAGCACAAAGTGATTCAAACAAAATTGAAAACCATCCCTCAGATTGGAAGAATGAGTCAAGTCTCTGGAGGGGAAAAGAGAGAAACGCGAAGAACGAAATCAAAACGTGAATTCAACTCGATTCCTAAAAATCTCCAATAAGGAGACAAAAGGATTACGGTCCCTTTTCCTTGAATCACAAAATACACAGAGGAATCATCGTCGCTACAGATCACAAGCAGCTAGAGGAAGGGAGAGCCTAACAGATGAATATCAGTCAGAGAAATGTAAATGCTGCAATGATAGAATGAGAGAAGGGGCTGCTGAAAGGTCCTAAATGGCTAGAGGGGGTGAGTAGCCTAATAAAAATTATACAAAAAACACTTAGAGCAACTAGTTAGACAATTACAAAGCGAAGCTTTTTGCTCTAGCTCTACTAAGTGTTGCAAGCCACCTATCCAACAATTCTAGCAAGAAATAACTTCTAATTAGAGAGCTACTTCTAGCAACAAATATCTCTACACAAGAAATAAAGAATGTAATGCAAAGATAGAGAGATATACCGACGTCGGCAAGAGATAATCAATCACAGTTAGAATACCAAGAAACTCCTGGAGAAGTCCAAAGAGGCAAAATACACAAAGATTTTCTCTCGAGGTTCACGTGCTTCCCGGCACGCTACTCCCCGTTGTGTCGACCAACCACTTGGTGGTTCGGTGGCTAATAGGTGTTCACAAACCTAGCTCAACACTTGAGCACCACAAGAACCGACCCACAAATGGAGGTAACTCAATGACACACGCAATCCACTGGAGTTACCTTTTGGCTCTTCACCGGGGAAGGCACAATACCCCTCACAATCACCGGGAGATGGCCACGAACAATCACCACCCGTGCAAAAACTCCTCCGCTGCTCCAAGCCGTCTAGGTGGCGGCAACCACCAAGAGCAAAGAGAATACCCACAGCAACAACGATCCCCAAGTGCCACTAGATCCAAACTCACAAGCAAATGCACATGGAACCACTCGATCTCACTTTGATTCGCACTATCAAGCAACGAGATGAGTGGGAGGGAGTATGTCTCGCTCAAAGAGATGTTCAAGAAGTTAGAGTGCAAAGAGCTCCTCCTCACAGCCGGCCACAACGTATTTATATGGAGGGGAGAAGACAACACTTCGTTCTCTCTTTTTTCTCGAGCTCCACGACGACGACTGGTACTTCCGCTTGCCACAACTGGTACTACCGGTCAACAGACCGGTACTACCAGTCACTAACCCGTACTTCCGGTCAGAGCCCTATTCGACCGTTAGAGAAGAAAAACATGAGCAGAGACTTCCGGGCACCTGACCGGTACTACTGGTCGACCACCTGTACTTCTGGTCGTCCAACGGTACTACCGACCGGTACTACCCGTCTTTGACCGGTACTACCGCCGGTACTTCCACCACCCTGAGCACTGTGCTAAAACAGCCATAACTCTTAGCTCCAAACTCCGATTTCGATGATCTTGGATATTTTGGAAAGCTTATTCAGAGGGATACACAACCCACATGAATAGATGATCCAAAGCACAAAGGGTTAGTACATATTTCCAATCCAAGAACCATCACTTCTCTTTTTCAACCAAAGTTTTCAACAAAAACTTCTCCAACTTCTTCTCCTTTGCAAATGTGCCAACACCACCAAGTGTAAACAACCTTGTGCATGTTTGTTAGCATTTTCACAATCAATTTCAAAGGATTAGGGGTTAGCACACTAGGTCCTAATGCATATGCATGTATGAATTCACCTAATGGCACTTGATAACCGCAATCACCGAGATAGTCCCCTCTTAATAGTACGACTATCGATCCTAAACACACTCACACCCTCTATGGTGTCTTGAGTTGCGAACACAAGGTTGATATGTGCCCTTTTGGTTCCCTTCCTGAGTGATGAGCGATCGGTTAACAGGCTCACTGGAAGGGGTGAGAGGCAACATGTCTCTTGGTTGTGTTGATGTGCAGGTGTGGAGCTCGGAGACAGTGGTCGAAGGTGAGGTGAAGGTCAAGTAGAGACGTGCCATGCCGATGGACCGGGAGCGGTGAAGGGCGGACGTGAGGCTTGGACCGACGGACCAGGAGACCTGAGGACCAGTTGTGGTAGCTGGCACGTGGCATCGACGAGCGAGAGCACATGGGGATGTGTGGTGCATCGGCCGAGTCGGGAGGAAGGTGATGGCATCATGACACTTGCCGGGAGGCCGAGAAGGAAGGCGAATGCACTGTGCCTGGTGTGGAGGCTGGACATGCTCCGACATCGGTGCTGGAACTCGGGGTGTGCGAACCACATCCCGTCTATGGCGCAGGTTTGGTAGTTGAGCCTCGAAAAACTACCCTCGACGGTTTTCGAGTTTGGGCCACAAAACTCAGGGTGGCGGGTTTCTGAGTTTGGGCCTCAAAACTCGGCAAGGACGGTTTCCAAGTTTGGGCCTCAAAACCTAGGCTCGCGGGTTTCTGAGTTTGGGCCACAAAACTCAGCCAGAGGGCAAGTTTCCCGGTTTCAGCCTCAAAACCGGGGGAGGTCCAAAAAGGGATGGTTGACGCGTGGCGACGTGGAGAGGCTGGCGCGGCATAGAAGCTATCCACGAGGAAAGCGCGGCGGTCGATAGGATGGCACGTGGCGGCATCCATAGGCTTGCGTCAAGGCAAAGCTAAGGATGAGGAAGGTGCGTGACCGTCGGATCGCGACTCTTCAGAGTTGCACCGGGATACCCCTAGGGTTGGCCGCTTCGCTCTTGTATCTAGGGGTTGAAGGGGATTATTGTACTTAGGCTATAAATAAGAGAGGCGCCTCTCCTGTGTCTCTCTCTATCCTTGCAGCCATTTGTTCCTGAGCTCTCTCTCTCTAGCCTCTGCTTAGGTTCTAATCATACCTTGCTGCCTGTGGTCCGCAGAGATGGTGAATCGTACCTCTATGTATTTGGATTTTGAGGAAACGAGACCGTAATCTCGTTGTCTCCTCATGTGGAGGAGTTTCGGCTGGAATTGAGAATGATTCGCGTTTTGTGTTCGTGTTCTTCACGTTTCGGTTTTTCCTCTTCCAGAGATTTGCCTCGTTCTCCCTCTCTGTGAGACGATTTTCGATTCCACTTGAATCAGTTTGTTCTATGTCGTGAACTCCTTCTTTCCATCGAAGGATTTCTCTTCTAACCTCAGGAATGCATTGATCGGCCTGAAATCGTGTTTGTTCTTTGTTCTTCCCCCTTTTCTAGTGTTCTTCGAATCTCTCGTGATTCACTTGATTTAGTGCGATGATTTCTTAGGATTAGCACCCCAATATGTAGAGGAACACTTCGAAGGAGTTTGGTTGAAGCCCCATTTGATTTGGTCGAGTTGCAACCGATTTTGGTTTTGAGCCGTGCAGTTCTTGTGCTTTCTGTGTAGTGGCGGACAGTTCGTGCATCGGGTCTCCATCAGGTCAGCCAGGCGCAACCCCCTGACTGTTCACTGTCGTGTGAACGGCGGACAGTCTGTGGTACAAACCCGCGGACAGTCCGAGACCTGTCCAGCAGACTTGCAGAACAGTTCGGTTCACGCAGTTTTGCCGGCAAACAGTCCGGCACTCAGGCTCAGACAGTCCGGGCTTCTACTGCGGACAGTCCAGGACTCTGACCCTGGACAATCCACGAACCTGCAATCTTTGCAGATTTGGTTCTTGGCTTTGGCACTTGGTTCTGGGGTCTCTCCGGCAGTTCTGTTGTACCACTAGGACATCTCCTAGGGTATCCACCTACTCGTAGGTCGTGAACTTGTTGGTTGTTTCATGTCTTGACTTTTGGGGTGATTTTCTGGGACAAGGGTCATCCATTTCACGAGTTGAAATTTGAGGCTCCCATTCACGCCCCCCCCCCCTATCTGGTCGCTAATTCGGTCCTTCAATTGGTATCAGAGCCGGTTAAAGGATCTTCTCTACCTTAATCGGTTTTTGATCCTCAGGGCGACATGGATCGAGGGAACAGCAAGGCTCCCTACTTCGATGGGACGAACTATCCCTATTGGAAGATTCAGATGTGTGCCTATCTCTGCAGCATCAGTTCTTCTGTGTGGGAGATATGCGAGAACGCAGAGTACGAGGTCCTTGTGGCTCGTGTGGGTCAGGTTCAGATTGACCTACTGAAAGGTCCTAGTTTGGTTTTGGTAATTGAGTGACAACTTAGGTGGACTAATATGTGTTTGAAGTGAATTACACAGGTGATTAGTCCATAAGTGATCATGTGTGAGCAACATATGCCATAAAGGTGAAATGGCTTGGAAGATGTTGCAAGGCTCACACATGTGAAGAAGGAGCTTAATGCACATGAAACATGACATGGAGTCATGTGGCTAAGATGGTGAAGATCAAGGCAAGACTTGGCTTGATGGACCGGTTGCGAAGGTGAAGGGCAAGTTGAGGCTTTGAAGCCGTTGGTACCGAGTGTCGGGAGGCTTAAGCAAGACTTGGCGCCGAAGGACCGAAGCGATGGTGAAGAGCAAGTGATGTCAAGATCGATGGACCATGGAGGCCATGTGATGATATGAAGTGGATCATATCATTTGATGAAGAGGTTGGTGCATGTGTTGCATCAACACCGGAGGAGATGGAATGGAATGCGCAAGGCAAAGGTATATTTGTAGGGCATTTCATTTCACCGGTCATAGGTGTGTAGAGAAGATTATGACCGGGTTTAGGATAGATGGCCGTACTATTAAGAGGAGCAAACTTGTTTGCATATCGGTCATCTAGTGCCACTTGAGCGATCTAACTTTGCGATGTTACTAAGATCGAGTGGCGTGGTGAGAGCAAGTGAAAATCCTTTGAAAATTGTTTGTGAAAATGCTAACACACATGCACATGATGGTGTACACTTGGTGGTGTTGGCACATTTGCAAAGGAGAAGGTGTTGGAGTTGATTTGGATCAACTCGGAGAAGTTTCGAGGAAAGCTTTGGTTGAAAAAGAGAAGCGATGGATCTTGGATTGGATTTCTGTTCTAAATCCTTTGTGATTTGGATCTTGAATTCATGTGGGATGTGTAGCCCTCTGAATAAGCTTTCCAAAATGTCCAAGATCATCGAAATCGGAGTTTGGAGTGAAGAGTTATGGCCGTTCTAGCGCGGGGAGTGCAGGCTGGTGTAGTCGGTAGTACCGACCCTGGTGGTCGGTAGTACCGACCCAAGAGGGCTGTTTGCAGCCTCTCTGGATGTGGCTTGGTTTGGCCTGGCGGTGGTACCGCCATAACCTCGGTACTACCGCCGGCGGTGGTACCGACCAGATGGTCGGTGGTACCGAGGCCCTGAGGGGTTTCGCGAGGCTCTCTGTAGTTTTGAAAATGGCTTGCCGGTAGTACCGCCATTACCTCGGTACTACCGCCCACGGTGGTACCGACGCAAGGTCGGTAGTGGCTGGTTTTTCGCAGAGCTCTCTGTTCGCGGCGATTTTGGCTTGGCGGTAGTACCGCCATGACCTCGGTACTACCGACCTCGGAGGTACCGACCAGAGTCGGTACTTCGCCTTAATCAGCGGGATGTGAGGTAACGGCTAGTTTGACTAAGCCGGTAGTACCGCCCAGGAAGGGTCGGTACTACCGACCGGAGCGCAGAAAGCCTAGTGAAGGGGCATAACGGCTAGTTGGCCCTTGGGGCTATATATAGTCGGTGAGGCCGGCTTTGGGCTGTTGGTTGGAGCACTCCAAAGCCTTGGTGGCTTGTGTGGATGTGCCTGGGAGCCCTCTAACACACATATGCTTTAGTGCTCATCCGATTGTGTGAGAGAGTGATCCTAGTGCGTTGCTTTGAGAGATTGCATCGAGTGGCACTAGGTGTTCGAGTTGCAAGCCGGTGGTGCTTATTACTCTTGGAGGTTGCCACCTCCTAGACGGCTTGGTGATCGAGTCTCCGTCGTGAAGCCCGCGTGAAGATTGTGCGTGGCTCCGGAGAAGGATTGTGAGGGGCATTGTGCTCGCCCCGCGGGGATCGCGAAGAGCAACTCTAGTGGATTGCGCGTGTCATTGAGTTACCCTCACTTGTGGGTGAGTTCTTGCGGCGCTCGAGTGTCGAGCTAGGTGTGGTGCCTATTAGCCGCCGAACTACCAAAGTGTGTGGTCGACACAACGGGGACTAGCTTGGTGGCAACCAAGTGAACCTCGGGAGAAAAATCACCGTGTCAACTTCGTGTTCATCTTCTCGGTGGTTTGCATACTCCTTTCACTAGCTTGTATTTACTTATTCATATACATGTGCTAGTTGCTCTTATGATTAGTTAGCTTGTGTAGCTTGCTAGTTACATTCTTTGCTTGTGTAGCATAGAGTTGATCCCATGAGTGACTAGTTGACTTGTAGTCTTGCTAGTCACATTGCTTAGTTTGTGTAGCTAAGTTGAGCTCTCTAATTTGGCTTGTGTAGCCCTGTTATTGAGCATTGCTAGTGAGCTTAGGCTTTGCGCTTTTGCTTAGTGGCATGAGGAGCTCCCCGGTTGTTTGAAGTACTAGTTGCTTAGGTTTGTGTAACCTTGCAAGCTAGAATTGTTTAGGTGAGCCCTAGCTAGCCCGACACCTTATTTGCATTGTTTAGGATCTCTTGTAAGGTGTCATAGAATATAGGTAGAGGGGTGTAGTCTTGGCTAGACCGATAGTTTTAATTCCACATTTATTTCGGTTAGCCGCTCCGATTAAGTTTAAGTTTTAAAAGGACTATTCACCCCCCCTCTAGTCCGCCATCTCGACCCTTCAATTGGTATCGGAGCAAGGTCTCTCATTTGTGGTCTTCACCGACCCAAGAGGATGGCGACTTATGGGCTAGATGTTGAGTGTCCACACATTCTTGATGGCACACACTTTGCACGGTGGAAAAATTGGATGATATGCAATTTTAAATTTATTAGTCCTCAAATGTGGTGGATCGTAGATGTGGGCCTTTCTCTTGTGTTGGATAGAAAGAATGCAACTCAAGCGCAAAAGAAATGCCTACATCTCGATTGCCAAGCTACTAACATTTTCTATCAATCTATGGAGGATAACATATTTGGTGAGATCATGGACTTGAAGTCCGCCCATGAGATTTGGATTTATCTCAATGAGAAATATGGGGCGATCTCCGATGAAGATGATGTTGATGAGCCCAAGGAAGAGGCACGCGAGGTGGATGAGCAAGGCCACAACTTCGTGATTGTGGAAGATTGCTCCACCTCAAGCTCAAGTGATGCAAGTGATGATGATATTCCAAGCACACTTGATGATGATGGTTCATGCTCCGGCTATGAGAGTGATACTTCTTCGAGCTCTCCAACCACTACATCGCATTGCTTCATGTCACACGGTGACACTAAGGTTTGCAAAGCTAATGTGATTGATCTTAATGCATATGAGGAGCTCTTGAGTAAATATGCTAGCATGACCATCGCTTTAGAAAATGAGATGTCTAAAAATGCAAAATTGACAAAAGAAAACTCATTTCTAAAGAATGCATGTGAACAACAAAAGGATCTACTTTATGTTACTACTTGTTCACATGATGAGCTTAAATTGACTCATGAGGAACTTAGTGTTGCTCATGACAACTTGGTAAAAGACCATGCTTTTCTCACTAACAAGTTTTCTAATGAAGAAACTAAAACTAGTGAGATCTCATCATTTGGGTCAAATGATCAATCACATATTTGTGCTAACCCATGTGATGTAGAGAAGAAGCATGTATCCACCTCTTGTGATGATTTATTAGACATGCCATGTTCTTCACATTTAGATGCTTGTTCTACTTCTTTGTCTTGTGAGACTAACCTTTTGAAGGAGAACAATGAGCTCAAAAGTGAAGTGAAGAACTTGAGCAACAAGTTAGAGAGGTGGTGTAAATCAAAGGTCACCCATGAGCACATGATGAAGAATCAAAGAAGCTATGGTGACAAGAGTGGCATTGGCTTCAACAAGAGCAATGTCAAAGGCAAGAGATGGGGCAAGAGAAGACATGAAAGAGAAATGAAGAAGCAAGAACAAGAAAAGCTATCTCATCTCATGTGCTATCAATGCCATGAGATGGGACATCTTGCAAAAGCTTGCCCCAACAAGAAGAAGCCCCAAGTTCAAATCAAGAACAACCATCATGATGGTGACTTGATGAAGAAGAAGAAAACAAGAAGGGGCGGAAGAGCAAGGCATCGAACTCATATCCATGATGCCAAAATGATGATGAGCAAGAATGAAGAAAAGAAGAAAGATTTGGCTCACATCAAGTGCTACAAGTGTGGTGATATGGGACACTTTGCCTCGAAGTGTCCTAACAAGCTTGAGAAGAAGGCTCAAGCAACTCATGAGAGGCAAGGCAATGAGAAGCAACACATGAGCAAGGAAGAAAAGGCTCAATCAAAGAGAGTTTGCTACTCATGCCGGGAAAGGGGACACATGGCAAATTCATGTCCCCTAGGTAAAACTTCTAAGCCTATTTCAATTGATGATAATATTGTGCTTAGAAAGGATGAAAATGGTACCTCTAAGGATACTATTGCAACTCATCCCGCTACTCATACTAAGGCTATGCCTAAGTATGTTGCTCCTAACTTGAGAGGACCCAAACTAGTTTGGGTACCATCAAAAAGTGGATGATTGTGTGTAGGTACCATGGCATTGGAGGCTTGATTCAATTTGTTCCATGTTGATCATTATATGATTGAGTCAAGTAATGAAGCTTAGTGCAAATCCATCCCAATGCCAAGTCAAGTGAAGTGAAGTCCAAGTGCTACAACGAACAAGTGCATAAGTTCAAGTTGTGGTGGTTGATTGGAAATATTTGAAGGCTTGCAAACAATTGAGTTGAAGCTTGCTTTTTGGATGATCATGAGCTACTAAGGTATATCTCTAGTTGATCATGTTATTTTAGATGCATATGAGATGATCGAATCGGATATATATGCATATGATTGCTTGCTATAAGATGATTGAATGGATTTGATGCTTAGTGATCAAAATTGAGTTAGTTTGAATGGATATGTTCATAAGACTTCTTTTAGTAAGTGATTTGAATGGATGTATGTCTTGTGAGATTGTCCAAACAAGTTAGCTTCAAGTTTGATTCAAATTGGTAGAGTATAGCTAAATTGCTCAAAGTTGTTCAATATTGCAAAATCTGAGTGAGCTGAGAAGATAGCCATGTTTGGATGATCAAATCTTTTTGGATTGGCTTGAAATTTGGTACACATGCTCTACACTTATGATATTAGTTGCTGTGCAAAATTCATGATTATTGGATAAGATGTACTTTGGTTTTGGAGTAGATCTTGTCAACTATAGTGCAGCAGTTTTCAGCATGTAGTACTATGGAAAGAATTGAAATCTGGTAGCAATCTAGAAAGCCAATGAAGCTCAAATTTTTATGGCTGCTAGAACACCTAGAGAATCACATCTCCACCAAATTTCATGGTCA
The DNA here is from genome assembly GCA_009763385.1 of Coix lacryma-jobi var. lacryma-jobi. Lineage (NCBI taxonomy): Eukaryota > Viridiplantae > Streptophyta > Magnoliopsida > Poales > Poaceae > Coix > Coix lacryma-jobi. The sequence goes on along the minus strand of CM019823.1, from coordinate 64,320,348 downwards.
TTGGACTTATATTTTGGGAGATATGCATGTTTCTTTGAGAAGGACAGAATCTGCCAGAAAAGTGACAATTATTGGATTAATCTAGAGTCACTTTGATTGAAAGGCCCTCAAGTTGGAATCATGTTTATAAGTGGTTGAGGGACCTATGTTTGGTTTTAAGATGAGCTAGAAATATGACAAATATGAGTACAAGTTCATTTGATTGGGAAGTATATTTGGCACACATTTGGTACTCAAATTGAAGATCAAGACCAACATCAAGATGAAGATAAAGATCAAGTTCTAGTATCAAATTGAATATCTTTTGGAAGAAAGAAAAGGACTCAAAGAGGATTCAAAATCACTTTTCTAGAAGAGTTCAAATGGATCAATCAAACAAAGTCAATTCAAGTGAGTATCAAGGATGATTCTTTGGAGAGAGGTCACTTCTCCCTTTTGTAGGGGCTTGCCGCCTTTTGTAGGTTAACCGAGCATGATGCTTGGAAGGCTAACATGGAAGTGGTGATCTAGAGTATCATTGGAGATGCTTGGTTGGAGAAATCAAGAGATTGATCAAGAAAGAAAGCAAGCAACACCCAAGATAGAAAAGCAAATCATGACAATTCAAGTGGTATTCATATGCAAGCTATGTTCAAATGAAGAAGCAAGCAAACCACAACAAGATAGTGCACTTAATCATATGAGTGAAGATTTGTTCTATCAATTGGTATATATTGGTCTTCACCATGGACTTCACATTGCTATTTGGAGCTTAATTGGAATCAAATGACTATCCTCTACTTCAAGATAGCAAAGGTATCATTGTAATGTGCATGATCATTTCATTCCTCACTAGTATGCAGTGAGTGCATATAGTACATGCTAAATAGGATCATGCATAACAATTGAAAAGTTTAAATTCATTGCCTACCACTATTGCTTGTTTGATTATATGATCTAGTGGTTAGTATATGAGTTTGTTCATGAGCTAGTGAACCCAAGTACTTGATCTAGAAGATGAACTTTCAAGTGTCTAATTCAACATGAGTAAGATAACCATTGAAAAATGTGTGAAGAAGCTTACTCTAGAGCAAACCGAGTTAGATATCTTGTGCAATATTGCCTAGTTTAAGTCACAAATGAGAAGCTCATGAAGATGACAAGAGTTCAAGAAGAAGATAATAATGCAAATGGATATCAAGCTAAACTTTTTATTCAAGTGGTATCCTACAAGACTTCAAGTGATCCTCAACTTTAAGTGATCAAATCAAGCAAAGATCCATCACCAACAAGAGCTCAAGCTTATCAAGTGGATGACCCATGCTATGACATAGGGAAGGTGCCCCACCTATTGGTATCAAGGTCAAAGATCCTACACATGGTGTCATTCCAACACATATGGTGGTGTCCATCAAAAATACAAGACTCAAGTGTCAACCATCTACCCTAATGTCAACTCTTTGTATCAAGAGAAGCATACCTTTTGTGGTCATTGATGACAAAGGGGGAGAAATTGTGGCAAAGATATGTCATTTATGATATGTCAAGGACAAAGGGGAGAAGTCAAGAAAAGAAGATGGACATGGATCAAAAAGGGAGCAAGATTGGATAATGCGGAAGGATCAAAATTCTTGGACAAAGAGAGCACACAAGTAGGGGGAGCAAGCTCATGAATACATGTTTGATGCATTTGGTTGTGCATTACATTTGCTTGCTCACATTGCATATATTTTACTTTCCTACATGCTTGTGTGCAATATTTGCTAGAACTAAGACTTGGATGATGATTGATTTCCTTCATTTGGTATTTAGAGCATAGTCTTAGTGTAGCAAGTGGTAACTAGAACCTTGATTATAATGTTGATCTCATGTGGTATCTAGTTTCACTTGTTTCTAGCAAGGTCGATGCTAAGGATGAATCAAAATGTGGTATGCACGCTTCAAAGGTAAAAATTCATCATGTATACCTTAGCATCACTTAGTAGTGCTAACACTCCCACAAATTTCTTATTTATGCATGTGTGCAAACTTGAAACCAATCCTTTTTTAGCACACATGTAGGGGGAGTTAACACTACAAAGTCGGGTTGTATGGTGCTTATCCAAATCTTTTCATATGGTCTTAATGTTGGATAAGTAACATAGAATCCAATGAGCTTAATTTCCATATCTTTGTAGAGTTGTCATCAATTACCAAAAAGGGGGAGATTGAAAGGTCCTAGTTTGGTTTTGGTAATTGAGTGACAACTTAGGTGGACTAATATGTGTTTGAAGTGAATTACACAGGTGATTAGTCCATAAGTGATCATGTGTGAGCAACATATGCCATAAAGGTGAAATGGCTTGGAAGATGTTGCAAGGCTCACACATGTGAAGAAGGAGCTTAATGCACATGAAACATGACATGGAGTCATGTGGCTAAGATGGTGAAGATCAAGGCAAGACTTGGCTTGATGGACCGGTTGCGAAGGTGAAGGGCAAGTTGAGGCTTTGAAGCCGTTGGTACCGAGTGTCGGGAGGCTTAAGCAAGACTTGGCGCCGAAGGACCGAAGCGATGGTGAAGAGCAAGTGATGTCAAGATCGATGGACCATGGAGGCCATGTGATGATATGAAGTGGATCATATCATTTGATGAAGAGGTTGGTGCATGTGTTGCATCAACACCGGAGGAGATGGAATGGAATGCGCAAGGCAAAGGTATATTTGTAGGGCATTTCATTTCACCGGTCATAGGTGTGTAGAGAAGATTATGACCGGGTTTAGGATAGATGGCCGTACTATTAAGAGGAGCAAACTTGTTTGCATATCGGTCATCTAGTGCCACTTGAGCGATCTAACTTTGCGATGTTACTAAGATCGAGTGGCGTGGTGAGAGCAAGTGAAAATCCTTTGAAAATTGTTTGTGAAAATGCTAACACACATGCACATGATGGTGTACACTTGGTGGTGTTGGCACATTTGCAAAGGAGAAGGTGTTGGAGTTGATTTGGATCAACTCGGAGAAGTTTCGAGGAAAGCTTTGGTTGAAAAAGAGAAGCGATGGATCTTGGATTGGATTTCTGTTCTAAATCCTTTGTGATTTGGATCTTGAATTCATGTGGGATGTGTAGCCCTCTGAATAAGCTTTCCAAAATGTCCAAGATCATCGAAATCGGAGTTTGGAGTGAAGAGTTATGGCCGTTCTAGCGCGGGGAGTGCAGGCTGGTGTAGTCGGTAGTACCGACCCTGGTGGTCGGTAGTACCGACCCAAGAGGGCTGTTTGCAGCCTCTCTGGATGTGGCTTGGTTTGGCCTGGCGGTGGTACCGCCATAACCTCGGTACTACCGCCGGCGGTGGTACCGACCAGATGGTCGGTGGTACCGAGGCCCTGAGGGGTTTCGCGAGGCTCTCTGTAGTTTTGAAAATGGCTTGCCGGTAGTACCGCCATTACCTCGGTACTACCGCCCACGGTGGTACCGACGCAAGGTCGGTAGTGGCTGGTTTTTCGCAGAGCTCTCTGTTCGCGGCGATTTTGGCTTGGCGGTAGTACCGCCATGACCTCGGTACTACCGACCTCGGAGGTACCGACCAGAGTCGGTACTTCGCCTTAATCAGCGGGATGTGAGGTAACGGCTAGTTTGACTAAGCCGGTAGTACCGCCCAGGAAGGGTCGGTACTACCGACCGGAGCGCAGAAAGCCTAGTGAAGGGGCATAACGGCTAGTTGGCCCTTGGGGCTATATATAGTCGGTGAGGCCGGCTTTGGGCTGTTGGTTGGAGCACTCCAAAGCCTTGGTGGCTTGTGTGGATGTGCCTGGGAGCCCTCTAACACACATATGCTTTAGTGCTCATCCGATTGTGTGAGAGAGTGATCCTAGTGCGTTGCTTTGAGAGATTGCATCGAGTGGCACTAGGTGTTCGAGTTGCAAGCCGGTGGTGCTTATTACTCTTGGAGGTTGCCACCTCCTAGACGGCTTGGTGATCGAGTCTCCGTCGTGAAGCCCGCGTGAAGATTGTGCGTGGCTCCGGAGAAGGATTGTGAGGGGCATTGTGCTCGCCCCGCGGGGATCGCGAAGAGCAACTCTAGTGGATTGCGCGTGTCATTGAGTTACCCTCACTTGTGGGTGAGTTCTTGCGGCGCTCGAGTGTCGAGCTAGGTGTGGTGCCTATTAGCCGCCGAACTACCAAAGTGTGTGGTCGACACAACGGGGACTAGCTTGGTGGCAACCAAGTGAACCTCGGGAGAAAAATCACCGTGTCAACTTCGTGTTCATCTTCTCGGTGGTTTGCATACTCCTTTCACTAGCTTGTATTTACTTATTCATATACATGTGCTAGTTGCTCTTATGATTAGTTAGCTTGTGTAGCTTGCTAGTTACATTCTTTGCTTGTGTAGCATAGAGTTGATCCCATGAGTGACTAGTTGACTTGTAGTCTTGCTAGTCACATTGCTTAGTTTGTGTAGCTAAGTTGAGCTCTCTAATTTGGCTTGTGTAGCCCTGTTATTGAGCATTGCTAGTGAGCTTAGGATTTGCGCTTTTGCTTAGTGGCATGAGGAGCTCCCCGGTTGTTTGAAGTACTAGTTGCTTAGGTTTGTGTAACCTTGCAAGCTAGAATTGTTTAGGTGAGCCCTAGCTAGCCCGACACCTTATTTGCATTGTTTAGGATCTCTTGTAAGGTGTCATAGAATATAGGTAGAGGGGTGTAGTCTTGGCTAGACCGATAGTTTTAATTCCACATTTATTTCGGTTAGCCGCTCCGATTAAGTTTAAGTTTTAAAAGGACTATTCACCCCCCCTCTAGTCCGCCATCTCGACCCTTCACCTACATGAGGCCAACTCCAAGGCTCGTAACGCGCTTTTGGCCAACATCTCCCTTCCTGAGTTCGAGCGTGTTTTCGAGCTTCAGACTGCTTGAGAGATCTGGGTGAAGCTTCAGAGCTATCACGAGGGGACCGTTTAGGTGAAGACCCGACTCTTTGAGACATACAAGCGGGAATACAAGAACTTTGTTCAGTTGGAGGGAGAGATGATTGATGCTATGTTCACTCGTTTCCAAACGATTGTGAACAAGATGTGTGCCAATCGGGCCAACCTACCTTATGATGATCATGAGAGGGCACTCAAGCTTCTATATGCCCTGGATCGGAAGGTATGGGAGGTGAAGGTGTCGACCATCATTGAGTCTCCTGCTTAAGACACCCTCACCGTGGATGAGCTTTTCAGCAAGCTCAAGTCCACCAAGATTGATCACATGACTCAGGCCAAGCTGAAGAACCCATCTTCACATTCCATGGCTTTGGTCTCAGGCAAGGGTGGATCGACTCTTTCCGCTGATGCTTCACCACCTCTCTTTGCTTTGTCTTATTTGCTTTCAGTGATAGAGGAGCAGGTGGAGGCGTTGGGCGATGACGATCTCGGCTCATCATCACCTGGTTCTCGCGGTTCTAGAACAACCACCTGAATCGCCGGCGTGGTGGTGCATGTGAGGGCTGCTACGGATGCGGAGATCCAGATCACTTCGTCGTGAGCTGCCCCAAGCGCGACAAGAGCTTCCCCGGCAAGAACTGCAACTCCAGGTGCAAGGGCAAGCCAGAGATCCAGGCCGGGAAGAAGAAGAAGGGCAGTTACTGCTGGGAGGACGTGGAGAAGGCCTTCGACGCCAGCCGATGTGCCTTCATCGCCTCCATCAGCGACGTCGAGAAGAGCTCCGACGGCGACTCCAGCAATGATGGGTCCGAGCACAAGACTAAAGAACGCTTCAATGGACTCTGCTTCTTCGGCAAGTCCTCCAAGGGCTTCTGCACCATGGCCTTGGATGAGGAGGACCGCAAGTGTCAGGACAAGGACGCCGACACCGACGACGACAACGATGCTTCTGGGGTAGGCTTCTCTTGTTGATTGTCTTACCGGTGAGCGTGACACCTTGGCCGACATTGTCCTCGATCATGACAAGAAGCTCAAGCGTGCCTTTAGAGAGCACAACGAGTTTAAGGCTAAACTAGGCGAGGCGTTGAAGGAGCTTGAGAGTGCTAGGTCCGAGGTGAAGGTGACCGAGGAGGAGGAATGTGATGAGTGCACGATGCATATAATGGACTTTGCCACCATGCAAACCAAGTATGCCTCTTTGATCGAGGTGTATGATGAGCTGAAGAGTAGGCTAGACTTGGTTGGTGAGTGCAAAGTTTGTGCCTCCCTGAGGAAGGAGCTAGAGGAAGTGAAGGCAAGGTCTTCTTTGCTGGGTGTGTGCAAGTCCTGTCCAGGCTTGCGAACTGAGTTGGCAGAAGTTAGTGCCAAGCTTGCTGAAGCCATGAAGGCCAGCTCAGTTAGCACTTTGTCCGCTCCATGTGAGTGATGCGCGGCGATGGAGCTTGAGATTGCCAACTGTCGGCATGACAGGATGCAAACCGAGGAGGAAAACACATACCTTCGGTCCATTCTGAGTTGGGTGTCATGCAGTGAGCCACAGCTGGGAATGATGATCAGTCAGTTCAAGAGGGGAACTGGCGGTCCGGGAGTAGGCTTTGCTTCAGGTGGTGAGGGCTCTAGTGTCTTTTGCAAAATTGGTGAGTTTAGTGGAGTAGACCCGAGTGAGAAACCATCCACTCTCCCTAAGCTTATCAAGATCACCCCACCTGAGCCACCTAAGCCTATCACCAAGGATGGTATCCTTGTTGAGTCTCCCAAGGCTCCACCTCGCAGGCAAGTGTGGGTTCCCAAACCTAACCATCTTAGGAACACACTTGACACCCTTCCTGGCCACTCTAGTGATCCCCTTCCGAAGGGCAAAAAGCCAGCTAAGGTGAACAACCCCCGCAACCAAGCAAACCAACAACCCAAGAGAGTGGTGAGGTTTGAGTGCGAGTACTGTCACCGCGAGGGTCACCTGGCTGAGTTTTGCTTTCAGAGGAAGAGAGCGGCTAGGAGGCAGATGGAACTGAACAACTAGGCTAGGCACCACCCTCTCCATGGTGTGCAAGGTCAGGGAGTTCAGAGACAGGGCGCTAGGCCTAGAGGTGCACCCCCTTAGGTGGCTAGGCCCTAGGCAGCTAGACCACGGGGTGGTGGTTGTGCCCGTCGCGGTTCCGGTCGTCCTCAATACGATTGTGAGCCGGGTGTAAGAGGCTTTGCTACTCCGTCTCATAGTGTGGCAGAACCTCTCGGTAATGTGGCCCACCCGCACACGTCATCATTATAAGGAGCCCAATGACAGTGCAAATGAAACACATTACTGGAAAGATCTGTCGGGTGTCCCTGAGAGAACCCCAAATCATCCACGAACCACAGGATCATCATCATGAAGGTTGGAATAATTACAACATTACAACATTGGTTACCAAATACCATCGGAGTGCGGAAGCAAGATAGATAATCTTTACAAACATGAATAAGTTACTTTTTACATAACATAACTTGTATTGCGGAAGCAGAATAATATTACAAAACCACACTTAGGTGGAGCACCTAAGTTGGAGAAGAAGAACAATCAGATCACGTCAAGCCCACTGACATGATCTTGATCAACATCACCTATTAGAAACCTGCAACAGGGGATTAACAAACCCTGAGTACGGTCGGTACTCAGCAAGACTTATCCGTCAACAGAAAAGACTTCAGGGTCAGGCTGGTTTGGGTAGGCTCAATAGTACTTTTCATTTGCATAAAAGCTTACTAAAGTAACCCTAAATCCAAATTTTACTTAATCACTTAAGTACATGGTAAGAATTGAAAGTGAAGACTAGTGAAAGGTCATTATCATTCTTTCTTAAACCAGTTCCGTTTTTATTCTACGGTGCGGGTCGGAAGATTGAGTCTCCTTAACCGAGGAGCACGACGATTCGAACCGATTCAACCAGATCTGGGAGTTTTCCACGATCATACGATATATGTAGACCCTGGATCACACATATACCAACCCCAGCCTCGGATCCTCCAAACAAGACCGGGTCCGCGCCACCCGAGAGTACTTGTACACCTCCAATCCGGGACTTTAACCCACGAGGGTAGCTAGTACTCCCGCCATCTCTCCACTCCCAGTGCGCGATTAGCCGTTCTCATTTAAGAACCACCAAGGTAGGGCTTACTGTAGCATATGATCGATACTTCACAGTTTCTCAATCTAGCAGGCCAACAACGGTTAATCCTATTCCAACACATCCGGGTCACCCTACACCAACCCAAGGTTCGATGCATGTGCCCGTCTGGTCTTAACCATCATTCTTTTTCATTATCATTCCAAAACGATAAGTATCGAAAACATTTATCAAAAGCTTCATAAAGCAAGGCTAAGCATTTCTATCATTTGCATAAAGCAGGTATCAAGGACTGATATATCGATAACAAGGTTGATCATGCATCAACAGGTTTAAAGCATTTATTTGATAAACATTTAATGCATCAGGTTATCGAAAATAAGTGTAATTGTAAATCCAAGGAAATGGTTAAATGAACCGGGGCTTGCCTTCGTTGCAGGGAAGATAGGATCCAAGAATGATCCCCAAAGGTTAGTTCCTTCATCTATAAGTTAAGTCTTCTCGATGAAGCTTGTCCAACAAGAATCTCCTTCCGAGGCTTGTTCGACAAGGGTGATTACCAAAGCTTGATCAACACGACTCCAACACTCTCGGATACTACATGTACATAAATGATGTATGCTTAGTATGATGCCGTGTGATGTATGCTAAGGTGCAGGACAATTCAAAAGCATAACAGAAGCTAAACACAAGATAAGGAAGGTCGAGTACAACTTTCCTTCGCGGTAAAGTTGCAAACCAAAAAAACCAACTTGCAACTTACCACTACGGTTTCTAGCTTAACAAACAACTATCACCAAACACCTTTAGGTGGGTTAACTAAGATGACTAAGGTTTATTAAAACATCACTCAAGCCATAGGAGCACAAGGTGAGAGGTGTCCCATGGTCTTCAAACAATAACCAAAAGTTACACAAGATGCAAACTTAAACTTAATGGTTTATTAACCATAACCAGAGCTACCATCATCCAAAAGGGGTGATCCTAGACAATTTGAAAAGCTTATCAAATTGCCTACAAACTTTCTAATATCACCTAGGGTTGGTTCTATAGGCAACTAGGTCAACTAACTTGAATAAACATTTCTGTCCAAACTAGGACAGATTTGCTGATCCAACTTCCAACAACCATAACTGGAGCTATGGGTCACCAAAAAGGGTGATTCTTAACAATCTAGAAATCTTATGAAAAACTCTAAAACTTTCCTATTATACTCAGTAGGTGATTCCCTAATTAAAAGGCTGAAACTGCTCATCTTCACAGATCTGTCCAAAAGGTAGGGCAGATCTGTTCTACTGACTTAGAAAAACTATATCTCCTAATCTAGCACGCCTAAAATCATGAAATTTTTAGACAAGCTAGATACAGAAGTTAACTACAACTTTTGTATACAACTTATCTACAGAAAACATAAACTTAATCATGAAAACAGTCCATTAAAATGGACTGGTTCAGAAACTATACCAACATATGCATAGAAACTAAAATGCATCACTTGATCTATAACAAACTAAACATGATTAACTAAAAACATGAAGCATAACCATTAAACAACAGATTACTGAAAATACAAAGATTAACCATACCTTGTTATGAACAAAAAGTTACCTACTTATTTAAATAAAACTCTTTTAATCATTTCTTTATTAACAAGGCATAAGAAAAAGAGTTAAATTGAAACTTGTCAAATTGAGCCCAAACTTTTTGAGATGATTAATTATATAAAATAACAGTTACAAAATAAATATCACAATTTTTGGACAAACAAATAAACCTGCAGAATTAAATCAAACTATAAACATTTAAATGATTAAATAAAGCATGGAAATAAGAATAAAATTTATTTTTTCCAACAGAGCTCAAATTTTTTGTGAAGATACATTTTTAGCTCAAAACAGCTACAAAAATAGTTTCATGATTTTTGGACATTTAAATAAGCCTACAAAAATCATCAAAGTCCATTTATTAATTTAAAGGCATATTTTAATCAACATCAAAATTCATTCAAACACCAGGTTTCATATTTTTCATGGATAAAGTACAGCATTAGGAATGCAACAAAATTTATATCATATTATTCCCATACATATATATTTAGTTATGAATTATGCAAGAATCAGCACAAAACTCATTTTCTGGACAAGAATAAATCGCAAAAAGCTTTTCCTACCCACCTCCACTCACCCTTTCTCACTGACGTGCGGGGTCAGGGTCAAAACCGACCCTGGACGGCCTTGGCCGAGCAAGGCAGCGGTGGGTATGGCACCTGGCTCGCCGTCGGCGGCTCCTCCGGCGAGACTAACACCACCAGCATGACCTTCATGGCTAGAAGAGTTGAGCTAGGTGTTTGGTTGGGGGGTTTGGGGCTTCGGAGCACGCTTGGCCATGGCCATGGCGGCTCGGCAGTGGTTGCGGCGGCGGCGCACAGCGGTCCGGCGCTTCTGCCGTGGGAAAGACCTCAGCGGCGGACCGATGAGCTTCGTGACCTTGTGGCGGAGCTAGCACGAGCGCTCGGAGGAAGCAGAACTCACCGGAGCAGGCCAGCCATGGCGAGGCTCACGGCGGAGCTTCGGTCGGCGCTGGAGAAGACGACCACGGTGGTGGGGCTACGGTTCACCGGAGCAGACGAGGGAGGGATCAAACGAAAGCTCAGGAGGCGGCGGGATCAGTGGCACGGCCAATTTGGCCGGAGACGGCGTAACGACGGCGAGGCGTGGCGGCGAAGCTTGACGGTTTCAGTGGAGCAGAGAAGGAGAACAGGGATGGTGCCGGCAATGGAGAGGCTTATATAGCCGGCCAAGGGCTTGGGGCGATGGGCACGTCAAAGGCGGTCACCACAATGCAAGCAGGAGGTGGCGGGGGTGCGTGTCCTGGCCGGCAGAGGCGGCGGCGGCGCGGGCATGGCAGGTGCAGAGCACATGCTCTGTTCTTCCCCCCTCACCCATTCTACTGTAGCAGGGCAGATATTTCCCCCTTTCTAAACTCTCCAGATTTTTGTACTGCACTGCAAAAACTCCAAAAACAAAAGTTGCTCCAAACTTTGTGTTCTACAAGTTTGCTTAAAGAACCAAAGTCAAATTCTGCCTGGATTTTGAATTGGAGTTCAAATTCAAATTTGGACCAAACTGAATTTCAAAATTACTTTTGAATTTTCTGAACAACTTCAAATTTTACCAATATAAAAGTTGTTCCTTATAAAATTATCTACAACTTTATTTTTGGTCATATATCCAAATTGTGCTTAATTTTGAAACTACACAAAAGGGGATAAAACTGATTTTGGGAATTGATTTTCAATTTGAAACCAAATCAAACTTGTTTTCCAAATTACTCTAGATTTTCTTTAGTAACTTGAGAATCTATCTTAATAAAAGTTGTTGCTTTTAATCCTCTCTACAACTTTGACTAAAAGACCAAAGTCTAATTCTTTTTAGTTTTTGAAATCTAGTTTAGGGGTCAAATTTAGGGTTTAAAGGATTTCAATTTTATTCAAACTTTTGTACAGAAACTTTGAAAACTTTAAATACCAAAGTTGTGCCTCTCAACAAGAGTTACAACTTTGCTTTTGAAATCACTTTGAAATTTGACATACTTTTTGACTTATAGAAAAGGGAATAAAAAGAACATTTAAAACTAGGATTTTACTCACACTTATCATTTCATGTATCATCTAACCATATCACTTTATGAAAGCATCACACAAGATTATGCAACACTCATATTCAAGCATGTGAAGCATCACATTTATACTTAAAACATGAAATGCTTTATGCCTTGATGCCAGATGATTATGCATACTAAACAACTTAATTAGAATTTTAATTAATGCTTAACACCAGGGGTGTTACACATAGCGGACCACCTTTCTAGCATGGTGGTGATCGCTTTGCTCAAATGGGACGAGGAGGTGAGTTTGGAGGATTTCCGTTCCATAGCGGACCACCCTTTCAGTTTGGTGGTGATCGCTATCCACCCATGGGACAAGGACCACCCTTTCAGTTTGGTGTTCCTTTTAACACTTTTCTGGGCCTATGACACAACACTGGTATCCTTCTCAGTATACTAACCCCAGTGTTGTGCCATATGCTCATTTCCTGCCTTTCTATTGATGCAGGAACTTCAGCTGGAGAACATGTGGCTCATGGATTCCGGGTGCTCGCGCCACATGGCCGGAAGGAAGGAATGGTTCTCCAGCCTAGACCCCGTGGTGCACAAGGAGTACATCACTTTCGGGGATAGTGGTAGAGGTAAGGTTGTTTCTCATGGAGCTATTCGGCTCAATGAGAACTTCGTGCTCAAGGATGTCGCTTTGGTTTCCATCTTGCATTTTAACTTGCTTTCGGTTTCGCAACTCCTTGAAGACGATTTTGAAGTGCACTTTAAGAAAGGCCTTAGTCGAGTTTTGGATTCTCGGGGAGACCTTGTTTGTTGGGTCGTCCCATTTGGCCGTGTTTTTAGAGCCATTTTTTCTCGTTCTTTTGGCTCTACTAGATGTTTGATGGCTGGTCCTTCTTCTGATTTGTGGAAGTGGCATAGGAGGCTCGGTCATTTGAGTTTTGACTTGCTTGCAAGACTTAGCTCACTTGGCCTAATCCAAGGATTGTCCAAGCTTAAGTTTTAGAAGGATCTTGTTTGCCATCCTTGTCGTCATGGGAAGATGGTTGCTGCCTCACACCCACCTGTTAATCAGGTGATGACCATGCAACCCGGTGAGCTTTTACACATGGACACTGTTGGTCCAGCTGGGGTTTGCTCAGCGGGTGGGAAGTGGTATGTTCTAGTGATCGTTGATGATTTTTTGAGGTACTCTTGGGTGTTCTTCATGGAGGCTAAGGGTGAAGCTTTTTCTTTTGCTCGAGATCTGATTCTGAGGTTGAAAACTGAGTTTCCCCCTGATACTATTAGAGCTATTCGTAGCGATAATGGTACTGAGTTTGTCAACTCGCAGTTTACCTCCTTTTGTTCTTCTCTTGGAATCGAGCATCAGTTGTCTTCTCCTTATGTCCCCCAGCAGAACGGTGTTGTTGAGCGTAAGAACCGGACCCTTGTTGAGATGGCCAGGACAATGCTCGATGAGCATAGGACTCCTAGGCGTTTTTGGGCCGAGGCGATCAATATCGCTTGCCATGTTTCAAACCGCATCGTTCTTCGAGCTTTCATGAAAAAGACTTCTTATGAGTTGTGTTTTGGATGGGTACCCAAGGTGTCTCATTTTCGGGTGTTTAGGTGCAAGTGCTTCATCCTAAAGCAAGGCAATTTGGACAAATTTGAATCTCATTATGCTGATGGTGTGTTTCTTGGTTATGCTTTGCATTCTCGTGCTTATCATGTTCTTAACCTTGAGACTAAGCGGATAGTGGAGACCTGCAAGGTCACATTCGACGAGACTATGCCTTGTGTTTCTTCTGCTTTTGATGTTGCAGGAGATCAGGAGATGGGAGAGACGATCTTTGTAGAGGAGGAGCAGGAAGATGTCGATTGGGGTGATCCCGAGTCAACTCCACTGGCTGCCCCATTTGACCCTACGACGACGACGTATGCTCGAGGACCCGATCCCACTACTTCCACTACTTGGGGTCCTCTTGAGCCACCTCTCTAGCGAGCACCGGCTGCACCTGAGGGAGCGATAGCATCTGGCGAGGGGGAGGCGACTTCGGCGAGGCAAGCGGCCCGAAGCGTCCAACAGATCCACCCTCCGCAGCAGATGATCGGCGGCATCGACCAGCGAGTCACATGGTTGCGAGCGTATGAGATCTCACACTTTGCTCATTTTGCATTCATTGCTTCTTTTGAGCCCAAGGATGTTGGACACGCTCTTTCTGATCCTAATTGGGTTAATGCCATGCATGAGGAGTTAGAGAATTTTGAGCGAAACCAAGTTTGGACTCTAGTTCCACCTCCACCAGAATGCCACCCTATAGGTACCAAATGGGTTTTCAAAAACAAACAGGGTGAGGATGGGATGGTAGTGAGGAACAAGGCTAGGGTAGTAGCCCAGGGTTTTTGCCAAAAGGAGGGGATCGATTATGAAGAAACCTTTGCCCCTGTAGCGCGTTTAGAAGCCATTAGAATCCTTCTAGCCTTTGCCGCTTCAAAGGGTTTTAAGCTTTACCAGATGGATGTCAATAGTGCATTTCTAAATGGGTATATAGAGGAAGAGGTTTATGTGAGACAACCTCCTGGTTTCGAGAGTCACAAGTTTCCAAACCATGTCTTCAAACTTACAAAAGCTTTATATGGTTTGAAACAAGCCCCGAGAGCATGGTATGATCATTTGAAAACTTTTCTGCTTTCCAAGGGTTTTAAAATGGGACGGGTAGATAAGACTCTTTTTCTCCTCAAGCAAGGCAATGACACCCTTTTAATTCAGGTTTACGTGGATGATATCATCTTTGGTGGCTCCTCTCATGCACTTGTTGCCAAGTTTGCAGATACAATGAGCAGGGAGTTTGAGATGAGTATGATGGGTGAGTTAACCTTCTTCCTCGGGTTGCAAATCAAGCAAACCCCGTGACGAGACGTTCGTGCATCAAGGCAAGTACACGAAGGACATCCTGAAGAAGTTCGACATGGGCGAGGCCAAGCCTCTTACGACGCCCATGGCGATGATGATTGCGATGGACGCGGACCAGGACGGAGAGGCAGTTGACCAGAAGGAGTACAGGAGCATGATCGGCTCGCTCATGTACCTGACGGCTCCGAGGCCAGACATACACTTCTTAGTGTGTCTGTGCGCTCGTTTTCAGGAGTCCCCTCGGACTTCCCACAAGCAAGTAGTCAAGCGCATCATGAGATACCTCCGGTTCACTCCTGAATTCGGGCTTTGGTATTCTTCCTCTTCAACTCTCTCGCTTTGTGGTTACTCCGATGCGGATTTTGCCGGTTGTCGGCTTGAGCGCAAGTCTACTTCTGGGACTTGTCAATTTCTTGGCTCTTCACTGGTTTTGTGGTCTTCTTGCAAATAGTCTAGCGTAGCCCAGTCTACTACTGAAGCCGAGTACGTTGCCGCTGCTTCTTGCACCTCGCAGCTTTTATGGATGGTTACTACTTTGTGTGATTTTGGTCTAGAATTCAGTCGGGTCCCTTTGCTTTACGATAGCACTTCTGCCATTAGTGTAGCAAAGAACCCTGTTCTTCACTCCAAGACCAAGCACATCGATGTTCATTTCACTTTCTTCGTGATCACTATGAGAAAGTCGACATTGATCTTAGGCATGTAGACACCCATAACCAGGTTGCGAATATTTTCACCAAGCCTTTGGATCTCTCAACCTTTACTAGGTTGAGAGGTGAGCTCGGTGTGTGTTTCCCCTTTTAGTTGGGGGAAGCATTTTTGTTGTATCATAGACTAACTTTTTGTTTTGGTCTTTGAGTTTGTTTTAGTTGTGTCTTTGCTCCGATACTGACCTTTGCATGCATCTCATCATGTATACACTTTGCATTTTCAAGCTTCATGTTTATAGTCTCTAGAATGATCTTATGCTTTGAATAGTGTATGCTCCGATGTTTTATGATGTTGTTTGTACCTTAGGCTCTCCTTGATCACTGATACATGTTTTGAGCTGAGCTATTTTTCTCAAAATGGTGAATATGCTTAATTGAACATAAAACTTGTTCACCATTGAGATTGGCAACTAGCATGTTTAGAATGTGTTGAGGTCACTTGTGCTATTTCATATATGCTAGGTTGATATGTCTCTAGTTCTGAGTCTTTCACTTGCTTGGTATGGTCATAACTTGTTCAAAATGAACCAAGTTTAAGTGAGTTGAAAAGATCGAGATGAGATTGCTTTGTCAGCACATCACGGTATCGAGAATGTTTCTCATTGCACTTTGAGTTAAACTTGAGCCGTGTAGTGCAAGACCAAAACTGATGCTTCAAGCTTCTGATTGCTTATGTATAGGCTTAGCTCGATTGAAAAGTTAGGCATTGACATGTTGGAAATATGCCCTAGAGGTAATCATAGAGATGATGATATTTCTATTGTATCCATGATTTATTATATGTTCATTGAATATCCATTAAAGACAACTTGTATTGATTGACAATTATGTGAATTGTCTGTGAAACTCTTTTACTTGTATGGTTATTCAATAGTTGTCCCTGATCGGAGTTCATGTGAGGACACACATGAATATTAGATCAGCACATGTATTAGTTGATGACTATGTTTCACAAGTCATAGACATGGAGATGTCAAACTAATAATGTGGGCACATGTATGGCATGGGGCTAGACTGACCCAACATGAGATGTTCTTCTTATTATCTCTTTACACATCATGTATGTTATGTCCTTAGACCTGAGATTGTGGTATGTACTCAAGATATGAATCGACTCACTTAGGGACTATCAAACGCTACTTTGTAATAGAGTAGTTATAAAGATAGTCTTCGGGTTTGTCAGGAAGTATGTTGTGAGACATAGACGATCAAGATGGGATTTGCCCCTCTCCATGCGTGAGAGATATCACTGGACCACTCAAATGATTGGATCATAAAATGCATGGTCGTGCTTAGGTTAAGTGTTAACCTATGAGTTGGACCAAATATTGTGTGGCAAGGGAATTACGTATATGTGATTGTGGTGGTTCGTCAGATATGATCTTTGCGTATACATAGGAGTTGACACGTCTTGCTAGAGGCTGCTATCAACTATCGAGCGAGTAGGAGTACTTGGGTCGTGTCTATGTGTGTGTGAACCCATAGGGTCGCACGCTTAAGGGGCTAGAAGCCTGATTCGAGTTGGACTCGAATCAGACCGGGATTAGGGTTTGCTAATGGGCCTCCAGTTCGGTGGGCTCATTAGGGACGCCTATAAATAGAGGGGTGGGGCGGCCAGGGTTTGTACCACGTCATTAGACAGCCGTCGCCCACCCCACGCCCGCGCCTATTACTCCTCGCAGACCTAGCAGTCTATAGGCGTGACGCTTCCTCCCTGTACGTGTGGATACCTCGGAGGTGCTGCATCTGGAGCACAAGGACGAACCGCACATGGAGACGTGAAAAACGGACATGAACAACTACACGGCATCGTTGCGACACGCACGTCTACACCGAGACGTCTTCTGCTGCATCTGCGCGTCTAGTGATAATCCCGTGATCTATAACTAGCAGTAGTTCCTGGTTTATGAGGTCGAAAATTTTGTTTTCCGGCTAGCATAGCATCCTCATAACCCTTCATGACAAGCTTTCAACCTCTCACAATCATATGCTGAAATCTGAACTTGTGTAATAACCACTGCAATTCTCCGATAAAATCTGAAAAACACAAGTCTATGTTTCATTCTATAGCATGATGATTGAACTTTGTTAGGGGTAGTTCACCTTATATACATGTTTAGCACTTGTTTGATTTCCTGTCTATACATGTTCAGTGCTATTTTGATGGTGAAACCCCTTTCTGAACGGTTTAAAACTTCTCACTAAACTTATGTGTTCATATTTTGAATTTTGTGATCAGTTTGAGCCTTTGCTAGCATTTTTGCTTGTTGCCTAGTAATCGGGTCAGCACTCTTTAGAGCATTCTTTCACTCTATAGACTATATAGCTAACATGCATTTTTGACTCATATGCATTTGCTTGACTCCGATAGGCATGGCTTAGCTTCGCTTTGCTTATTTGAGCTCCTTTCTCTTCTCTTTTGCTTGCAAATTGCCCCCAAGGGGGAGAATTTTTTTATGGTATGGTGACAATTTGCAATTCCTGTGCTTCACTTGTTGAGGGGGGAGTTCTTTAAGTGAGGGGGAGCTTTTCTGCTTGGGGAGCTTTTCTGCTTCTTTTCGATTTGGCCTTCAATTGGTATGGAGCTTTCAGCTAGTTGTGTCGAGCCTCTGTGCCTCTATCTTGAGAGACTAGCAGTTTTGCTTTCGGATTCGATGTTTTCAGCCTCTTTTGGTATCGAACTTTTAGGTAGTGGTGTTGAGCCCTCTCTGCCTCTTCTTGAGTACTAGCTTGTTCTTGACTTGGTTGCATCGAGCCGTTGCCCATGTCTTTGGGAACCAAGTTTTTCGCTCTGTCTGATCGAGTTTTGCTCTTTGTTGAGTTATTGCTCTGATTCTTTTCTTGGTTGTGTCGAACCATTGCCCATGTCTTTGGGGACCAAGCTTTGCTTATCTCGAGTTGTCCCTCTTCGGCTTTTAACTTGGCTTTTGGACATCTTGAGTAAGTTTCTCCTTCTATCTACTTCTATTTTCTTCTTTGATCATGGTTACTTTGTGTAGACGATGCACTCATCAAGGGGGAGATTGCGAACACAAGGTTGATATGTGCCCTTGTGGTTCCCTTCCTGAGTGATGAGCGATCGATCAACAGGCTCACTGGAAGGGGTGAGAGGCAACATGTCTCTTGGTTGTGTTGATGTGCAGGTGTAGAGCTCGGAGACAGTGGTCGAAGGTGAGGTGAAGGTCAAGTAGAGATGTGTCATGCTGATGGACCGGGACCCGGGAGCGGTGAAGGGCGGACGTGAGGCTTGGACCGACAGACCGGGAGACCTGAGGACCAGCTGTGGTAGCTGGCACGTGGCATCGACGAGCGAGAGCACATGGGGATGTGCGGTGCATCGGCCGAGTCGGGAGGAAGGTGATGGCGTCGTGACACTTGGCGGGAGGCCGAGAAGGAAGGCGAATGCACTGTGCCCGGCGTGGAGGCTAGACATGCTCCGTCAACGATGTTGGAACTCGGGGTGTGCGAACCACATCCCGTCTATGGCGCGGGTTTGGTAGTTGAGCCTCGAGAAACTACCCTCGACGTTTCCTAGTTTGGGCCACAAAACTCGGGGTGGCGGGTTTCCGAGTTTGTGCCTCAAAACTTGGCAAGGACAGTTTCCAGGTTTGGGCCTCAAAACCTAGGCTCGCGGGTTTCTGAGTTTGGGCCACAAAACTCAGCCGGAGGACAGGTTTCCCGGTTTCAGCCTCAAAACCGGGGGGAGGTCCAAAAAGGGACGGTTGACGCGTGGCGGCGTGGAGAGGCTGGCGCAGCGGCGAAGCTATGCACGAGGAAGGCGCGGCGGACGACAGGACATCACGTGGCGGTATCCTGAGGCTTGCGTCAAGGCGAAGCTAAGGATGAGGAAGGCGCGTGACCGTCGGATCGCGACTCTTCAGAGTTGAACCGGGATACCCCTAGGGTTGGCCGCTTCGCTCTTGTATCTAGGGGTAGAAGGGGATTATTGTACTTAGGCTATACATAAGAGAGGCGCCCCCCTCTCTCTCTATCCTTGTAGCCATTTGTTCCTGAGCTCTCTCTCTCTAGCCTCCGCTTAGGTTCCAATCATACCTCGCTGCATGTGATCCGTAGAGACGGTGAATCATACCTCTGTGTATTTGGATTTTGAGGAAACGAGACCGTAATCTCGTTGTCTCCTCGTGTGGAGGAGTTTCGGCGGGAATTATGATCGATTCGCGTTTTGTGTTCATGTTCTTCGCGTTTCGGTTTTTCCTCTCCCAGAGATTTGCCTTGTTCTCCCTCTCCGTGAGATGATTTTTGATTCCACTTGAATCAGTTTGTTCTATGTCGTGAGCTCCATCTTTCCACCAAAAGATTTCTCTTCTAGCCTCACTAATCCATAGATCGGGCTAAATCACGTTCATTCTTTGTTCTTCCCCCTTTTCTAATGTTCTTTGAATCTCTCGTGATTCACTTGATTTGGTGCGATGATTTCTTAGGATTAGCACCCCAATATGTAGAGGAACACTTGGAAGGAGTTTGGTTGAAGCCCCATCTGATTTGGTCGAGTTGCAATCGATTTTGTTTTTGAGCTGTGTAGTTTTTGTGCTTTCTGTGTAGTGGCGGGCAGTCCACGCCCTGACGGCGGACAGTCCGCGCATCGGGTCTGCATCAGGTCAGTCAGGCGCAGCCCCCTGACTGTTCACTATCGTGTGAACAGTGGAGAGTCCGCTGTACAAACCCGCGGACAGTCTAGGACCTGTCCAACAGACTTGGAGAACAGTTCTGTTCACGCAGTTTTGTCGGCGGACAGTCTGGCACTCAGGCTCGGACAGTCCGGGCTTCTACTGCGGACAGTCCGGGACTCTGACCCCAGACAGTCCGCGAACCTGCAGTCTTTGCAGATTTGGTTCTTGGCTTTGGCACTTGGTTTTGGGGTCTCTTCGGCAGTTCCGCTGTACCACTAGGACATCTCCTAGGGTATCCACCTACTCATAGGTCGTGAACTTGTCGGTTGTTTTGTGTCTTGACTTTTGGGGTGATTTTCTGGGACAAGGGCCATCCATTTCACGAGTTGAAATTTGAGGCTCCCATTCACCCCCCCCCCCCTCTAGTCGCCAATTCGGTCCATCATGTGTGCCAAAACAAAATCCCTATTTATACCTTTGCCTTGATCTCCATAGGGTTTTGCTTTTCTCTTCTTCTTTTCCCAAATGTGGAGCACTTGATCCATCTTTTGGTCATCACCACCAACACCATGGTCATCATCTAGCTCCTACACTTGGTGTGTACCAACCTAGCTCATAAACACTTCATGATAAAGGTTAGTACCCTAGGTGACATCAATTATCCAAAACCAAACAAGGACTTTCAATCTCCCCCTTTTTGGTAATTGATGACAACCTTTCACAAAGATATGTATTTGAAAATTTGAGTCACCTATTTGTTAGTATTAGCTCACCCCTACATATGTGCTATAGTGTTTGGTTCAAGTTCGACACATATGCATAGATATGAAATGTGGGAGAGTAATATTATCAAATGATGCTAAGGTGTAAAGAATGGACCTTTGAAGCATGATACCAATCGGAGTTGCCAATATACACCATCCTTAGCACCATGGTTAGCTAGACTTACAAAAACACTAGACACCTTGTGAGATCAACATTATTTGAAAGGCTCTAGTACCACTTGTAAAATAAACTATATATAGCTACCACCTATGCATGCTAGTTTGCAAACCATCATTCAAGATTTATTTCTAGCATACACCATACAAGCATGAATATCAAGTTAAGAACTTATTGAATGCAAGCAAGCATATGAACATGCACCAATCAAATGCAACAACCAAGTTCATGAGCTTGCTCCCCCTACTTGTGTGTTTCTTTTGTCCAATAATAATTTTTGATCCCCTTTGCATTCATCAATTTTGATCCGCAGGCAAACTCCCCCAATTTCAATATCTTTGTAGCACTCTCTCCCCCTTTGTCATCAATAACCACAGAAGGTATATATATTTTGCACAAAGGGTGGTACTAGGGGTAGATGGTTGATGCTTGAATATTGTATTTTTGATGGACACCACCACTTATGTTGAAATGAGACCATTTGTAGGATCTTTGACCTTGATACCAATAGATGGGGCATCTCCCTCTATGTCCAAGCATGGGTCATACCACTTGATGAACTTGAGCACTAGATGATGGATGCTTTCTTGATTTGATCACTTAAAGTGGAGGATCACTTGAAGTTATTGGATGCCACTTATAAGCTTGATTTAGCTGACACCACTTGTAATACCACTTGATAATAGCACGTATATGAAAGGTTGTATCACAAGATGCAAGTCTAGATACCACTTTTGAATGTTGAACTTGATATCCATTTTCATTTCTATCTTCTTCTTGAACTAGATTGTTTCCATGAATTTTCTTCTCTTATGGTTTAAACTACAAACTTGCATAAGTAACCTAATTTGGTTTAAACCAATGACAAGCTTCTTCACACATCTTGCAATGGTTATCTTGTCAATGTTGAATTTAGATCTTTTCTTACTCATTTAACTCGATTAACCACTAGGTTCACATGCTCATGAATAAGTCATATGTAGCCACTAGATCATATCAAACATAGAAGCAATAGTGGCATCATATGTGCTCTAAAACATTTTATTTTCATGAATTTTCCTTGTCACTATTTTTGGATGTCTATATGCTCTAAACAAGTCCTAAGCAAGGTATGTATGCATATGACAAACAATGATACCTTTACTATCTTGGAATAGAGGATAGTCAATATGATTCCAATAATAAATCTAAAATAGCAATGTGAAGTCCATTAGGTAGCTTGGTGAAGACCACTTGATAGATACCAATCGATAGAACAAATCTTCACTCATATGAAATGAAAACCACTAAAGATCAAGTGCACTATCTTATCGTTGTGGTTAGCTTGCTTATTTATTTCTTCATTTTGCTTGCATGAGAACATCATATGAGAATACCACTTGAATTATCATGACTAGCTCTCTTTTGGGTGTTGCTTGCTTATCTTGATCAAACTCTTGATTGCTTCTAGATCAATTCAAAACCAAACTTAGGTCCCTCAAACACTTATAAACATAATTCCAACTTGAGGGCCTTTCAATCAAGTGAATTCCAAAATTCCATAGATTTGCAGTTTTTCTGGCAGATTCTGTACCTCTAAGTGAAAAATTCATATCTCCCAAAATATATATCCAATACCCATTGAATTTGGTGGAGATGTACTTCAATATGTCTTCTATCAGCTGTAAAAATTTGAGCTTCATTAGATTTATATATTGCTACCAGATTTCATATCTTCCCACACTGCTACATGCTGAAAACTGCTGCACTTGTGTTGATAAGATCTACTCTAAAACCAAAGCATCACTTATCCAATGATCATGAAATTTGTACAGCAACTAGTATCATAGTATTAGAGCATGCATACCAAATTTCAAGTCAATCCAAATAGATTTGATCACTCAAACATGGTTATTATCACAGCTAGCTCAGATTTTTGTAATATTGGATTTCATCACTTAAGCTATTCTTCCTCAAATTGAACCAAATCTTAAATCAATTTGCTTGAATACCAACACAAGACATATGTCCATTCAACCCACTTACTAAAAGTCATTTTGTGAATATATCCAATCAAACTAACTCAAACTTGACCACTAAACAATTTATCCATTCAATCATCTTATAGCAAGCAACATATGCATATTGCCAATTCAATCAACTCATATTTATCCAAATGAATATGATCAACAAGAAATATACTTTAGTAGCTCATGATCATCCATTAGCAAGCTTCTACTTCAATATTTGCAAGCAACCAAATAATTCAATAAGTCGCCACAACTTGAAACATAACACTTGTATGTTGTAGCACATTTGGACTTCACTTGTTGTCATGGCATTGGGATAATGATTATCACTTTTCAATACTTTGCTCAATCATATAATCAACATAATAAATATCACTTGAACCAAGTCCCAATGCCAATGGTACCTACAAACATCTACCTTTTGTTCGTACCCAAATCTTTTTGGGTCCTCCAAGGTTAGTTACTAGGCTCTTGGGCACCCAAAATAGCTTTCTTCTTTGAGCCCACAATAGGTGCACCAACGAACTTAGCCTTCACACCATTAGCACCCTTGGAAAGAACATAGCAAGAATCATAAATAAATGAGGATACAAAATTATTAGCTCTCTTGTTCTTGCAATGTTGCTCCATGTGCCCAGCTTGTTTGCATCTATTGCAAAACAGACCATTGCTTCTCACAAAACTAGTTTTGGGAGTTGCAAAGGCCTTCTTGCCTTTCTTGGGGGTATAGCCAATTCCTTCTTTTGCAAGGGGAAATCTTTGGCTACCCAAGCATTTTAGTAAGCGGGCATCTCCACCATAGGCATTGCCTAAGGCACGAGTGAGCTCATTGACCTCCTTTTTCAAGGTCTCATTCTCTACCATTAGTAAGGCATCACGTGTGAAACCGTCACTCATAGTAGAAGTAGTAGTTGTGGATGAGCTGCATGAAGGGTTAGTGGGAGCAACAATAATAGGATTATAAAAAGATTCATCAAGAATATCACAAGTAACTCCTATGTCACATGTTGGGGGCAACATCCTCAACCTTGACTTGATCAAGGAGGGAAGAGTGAGCTTCTTCAAGTTTAGTGTGAGCTTTTCCAAGCTTCTCATGGGCTTCCTCTAGCCTCTCATGAGTAGACTTGAGCTCATCAAGTGATTGCTCAAGAAGACTAAGCTTCTTGCGCAATTCCTTGCACTCTTTCTTCTTTGTTTCAAAGCAAGTGTGAGCTTGCTCAAACATGTCCACGAGTTCCTCATTAGAATATTCCTCATTTTCATCACATTCATTATCATCATCACTCTCATCATAGGATGTTACCTTGGATGGCTTAGCCATCAATAATGTAGGTGGAGTATCAAATAGAGAAGGCTTCTTGTTGATGGCAATACTTGCAAAAGCTTTCTTCTTGATGTTGTTTTGCTCTTCATCATCACTATCATCGGAAGAAGCTTCACTATCCCAAGTCACCACATAAGATCCACCCTTCTTCTTAGTGAGTGAGAGTTTCTTCTCTTTCTTTCCCTTCTTGTCCTTCTTCTCCTTCTTCTCATCTTCATCATTGTCACTATCGTAAGGACAATTGGCTATCACATGATCTTCACTTTTGCACTTGTAGCATCTTCTCACATAGCCTTTGTTCTTGAAGTTGTCTCTTCTCTTTCTAGCACCATAGCCTTTCTTCTTCATAAACTTGCCAAATTTTCTAACAAGAAGAGCCATGGCTTCATCGTCAATGTCACTTGAATCTTCATCATCATCTTCACTTGATTTAGCTTGTTTGACCTTGCTCTTGCCTTTGGATGAGGTTGCTTTGAATGCTAAGCTCTTCTTCTTATCTTTCTCATCATCTTCCCCTTCCCTTTCCACATGGTAGGTGTCATGAGTGATCACCTCACCTAGTACTTGGTTGGGGTCCTTTGTGTCCATGTCCTCTCTCAAGAGTATGGTAGTTAGCATTCCAAATCTTGAAGGCAAGCAATGCAAAAACTTGAATATGAAATCCTTGTTCTTGACATCCTCACCCAAACTCTTGAGATCATTGACAATTATTTGCAATCTATTGAACATCTCGGCAATTGATTCATTTTCTTGCATCTTGAAGCTTCCAAACTAGTCCTTGAGAATGTATAGCTTGGCACCCTTGACTTCTTTGGTGCCCTCATATGTATCCTGTTGGGGGAAGGGACCCTCGGCAGTGGCACCGCGCAGGCTGGCTGATCAAACGGCTCTCGCAGTTCCGCACACCTTCGCTGCGACCCGTCTTTTTATTTTATTAAGTCCCTCAGGCCACCATTCAGGCCCCCGAGTACTGACCCAACCTTCGCTATGATTAGCTGACCCTCGCAGGCGAAGGGCACGAAGAGCGCTGGAAGCAGCCCCCGCAAGCCCCGCACACCTTCGTTGTGGGGCTCAGGCCCAACTGGTGGCAAAGAGACTCGAACTTCGCGACTGGACGGATATCTTCGCGAAGACGAAGGTCTGCCCTCGCACTTCCGCGAGGGTGAGCACGAGCCGAGCGGCGGCGGGCGTATGAAAAGCAGGCTAGGGTTTTGGCTCCAGTTGTGTTTATACGATTCTGCCCTTCTGTGTGTATAGCGCAAAAGAATCTTTCTTGTACCCTATTGTAATTTGGTCGGCACCCCTTGGTATCCCCTATAAATACCAGGGGGTGAACAGTGTAACGGGACACGATTTTCGGGAATAGAGCCACAGTAACACTGTTTACGCTTCCTCATACCTTCGCGCTGGTTTTATTCCTGTTGCATCATCGCTTGGTTCTGACGATTGGCCACCTTCGCCACCCCCCTGCACGTGTGCGGAGGTTGGGCAAGAGTGTTTTCAACAGTTTGGCGCCGCCCGTGGGGAGCGGAGTTTGAAATGGCAGGAAACAGGAGAGCGCCCACTACCAGAGACCCTCGCATGACCAGAGAGGCCACGGCGATAATCCAACCTGTGGAAGAGGATGTAGCACCCTCAGAAACAGGAGAAGTTGCTCCAGGGATGGAGGTATCGGGCCCTCATACTCGGCCGGTATCACAGCCGCACCCGAATACCTCCGGGAGAGATGGGGAAGGAGATGAGGAGGAGTTGGGCCTCGAAGCTTTAGAGAGACTCCAAGCTGAGTTACAGGAAAACAAAGAGGCACCTGGACCAGCTTGAAAGGCATAACCGGCTGCGTCTTATCAGGCAAAAGGCAGACGAGGCTAGGGAACAGCTTCGCCGAATGGAGGAGTCCCTCGCAGTAGCTGAAGCCGAAGCCGAGGGTTGGAATGATGGGGAAATGCCGCCGCTTCAGGAGGGAAATGAGGAGCAGGATCAGGGCAACCTCCGCCGCCATCCGCCACCCCCACCACCACCAAATCACCCAGAACCATATCCCATGAGACAAAAAAAACTTTTGCCAACTCTACCCAGACGAGAGAGAGCCAAACCTTCGCAACCAACGGAGAGCCCAACAGCACCAGATGCCCTATGACCCAAAGTCACCGCTCTCCCAGATACTCCAAACCCAACCCTGGCCACCATGCTACAATCCACAAAATCTACCCCACTACGACGGACTTACCGACCCTCGCCAGTTCATAATGAGCTATGAGGCAGCAGTTGTCGTGGCAGGGGGCGATGAATCAACAATGGCAAAATCTTTTGTCATCATCCTGCGTGATATCGCACAAACTTGGTACAGCAACCTTCGCCCTGGAACCGTGGATTCCTGGGCCAATCTCAAAGATAGGCTCTGTACAAACTTCAAAGGCATTACAGCAGCCCCATCAAACCCCATTGAGCTGTTCAACTGCAAACAAGAAGAGCGCGAACCACTTCAAGATTACTGGCGAAGGTTTATCCAAACCAGAGCAAGAACTCCGGGGATATCCGACGAAGCTGTCATTCTCGTTGCAGTCAGTGGTCTGCGTCCAGGCCCATGCTCATCGAAATTCGCCAGGAAGCCGACGAATTCAATCGAGGAATTACATGAGACAATGGAAAGATACTGTAGAGCGGACATGGATTTCAGGGCAAAGTCCGATGCTCGGAGGTCACAACAGAAG
The DNA here is from genome assembly GCA_009763385.1 of Coix lacryma-jobi var. lacryma-jobi. Classification (NCBI taxonomy): domain Eukaryota; kingdom Viridiplantae; phylum Streptophyta; class Magnoliopsida; order Poales; family Poaceae; genus Coix; species Coix lacryma-jobi. Next base: position 64,293,519 of record CM019823.1, on the reverse strand, counting down.
CCACAGTCGAGGCCTCAACCAAGAGAAAATAACCCTCGACAAGAACAAAGCAACATCGGTGCTATCAACAAAGCAGTCCACTATGAAGACCAAAGACGGGGCGCTCAACCTCCGAGCAACCAAAACCCTCAAGGTTTGCCACCCCCACCGGATCAACGGAACCAGCAGAAAGATCCCGCGAAAATGTATTGTCCTTTTTGTGGTCTTGGAAAGGGGCACACCACCAAACAATGCGAGTGCTTCACCAAAGGAAAAGAGTACCAGGAGTCCAAAAGAGCCGCTTCGGCAGACAACCGAATCATCAACCACACCAGGAAACCAAACTTCCACCCACCAAATCATCCATACCACTACACACCCATAAACTACGGCCTACCCTCGCAACAACCTATCTACGCACACCACCCACACTACAACCAAACTCCTTATCAGCCAACCATGATCCCACAACGCCAAAATGCACCATATACAGTCACATACCCAACAACCCCCCAAACCCAAACCCCAACAAACCAACAAGTCAACAACGCTCTACCACCACCACCACCAATACCCGCATTACCAGCGCCACCACCAATACCCCCAAAACCAAACGACCATCAACAACTCAACATCAACCTTCGATGTAATACTAGCTATCACCGGAGGCTCAAATGAAGACCATGGCAACAAGCGGCAGAGGAAGGAACATGCTAGACGAGTACACCATGTAGTCGTCGAAGGACCACACAAATTCAGCCGATGGTCTCACATTCCTATAACCTTCGACTCCAGCGACATGAAGTTGAGAGATTACCCTCACACTGACACTATGGTGATCGAAACCAATCTAGCAGGGTGGACAGTCACCAAAATTCTAGTCGATACAGGAAGCTCCGCAGACATCCTGTTCGCCTCAACCTTCAACAGCATGAAGATTGATAGAAACCTCCTGCAACCTGCTGACAACCCTCTATATGGCTTCGGCGGTCAACAAGTGAGAGCCGTCGGGAAGATATCTTTGCCCGTGACCTTCGGCGACCAGATGAACTGCAGAACTGAGCACATAACCTTCGACGTGGTCGACATGTTTTATCCGTACAATGCAATATTTGGCCGAGGGGTCACCAATGCATTCAACGCAGTCATCCACCCCGCTTACCTCTGCATGAAGCTTCCTGCTCCGAAGGGGGTGGTTGCAGTATTTGGAGACCAGGACATTGCAAGGGCAGCTGAGGGAACAGTAGCACCAGGACAACGCAATGTCCACAATTTATCAAAGCCTCGAGCTACAAACCTCAGCAATGAAGGTGAAATTTGCACTGACAAAGTAAAGGCATCACCCAAAGAAGAGACTAAACAAGTCCAACTCTTTGAGGGTAACACCGAAAGAAAGGTGTTCATTTCAGCCAACCTAGACCCCCAATCAGAAAACAACCTCGTCTTTTTTCTCAAAGAAAACTCCGACACCTTCGCTTGGTCCGTAGAGGACCTAAAGGGGGTAAACAGAACTCTGATAGAGCACAGACTAAATATCAAACCAGGCTATCGCCCAGTTAAGCAAAAGCTTCGCAAAATGTCAGAAGAAAGGAAAGAGGCAGCGAAGGCTGAGGTAAGAAGGCTTTTGGACGCAGGCGTCATCCGCCCAGTCAAATATCCAACTTGGCTCTCAAACGTGGTCCTAGTTCAGAAAAAGAATAAGAAATGGTGAATGTGTGTAGATTTCACGTGTCGGAACAAAGCTTGTCCGAAGGATGACTTTCCTCTCCCTAACATAAGCACCCTGGTTGACAGAGCAGCCGGCTGCCAAATGCTATCTCTCCTTGACTGCTTCTCAGGATACCACCAGATCTGGATGAATGAAGAAGATGAGGAAAAAAACAAGCTTCATTACACCTTCGGGCACTTTTTGCTTTCGAAGAATGGCAGAAGGCCTAAGAAATGCAGGCTCAACCTTCGCTCGCATGACATCTGAAGTCTTCAAAGATGAACACACCGTCTCCGCCTACGTCGATGATCTGGTTGTCCAAAGCGAGCTAAAAGGAAACCACATATCAGATTTTATCGAGAGTGTTCAGCAACCTCCGGTCCGCCGGATTAAAGTTGAACCCCGAAAAATGTGTTTTCGGGGTAAGCGAAGGAAAATTGCTGGGTTGTATCGTCTCAGCAAGGGGAATCGAAGCCAACCCTGAGAAGATTGATGCTATCATCAATATGGAACCCCCGACAACCAAAAAAGCAGCTCAGCGTTTGTCAGACTGCTTAGCAGCACTCAGCAGATTTATCTCCACGTCCGCTGAGCGAGGGTTACCTTTCTTCGAAACATTGAGAAGCACTGCACCATTCAATTGGGGACCTCGGCAGCAGAAAGCTTTCGAGGATTTGAAAAAGTATCTCACCAACTTAACTGTTTTAACCAGCCCATGCAAAGGGGACCTATTACTGCTGTACGTCGCAGCTTCGCCTCACGCAGCAAGTGCAGTCCTAATCAAGGAGTTGCACGAGAACAACAGGACCAGGCAAGCCCCAATCTACTATGTATCAGAAACCCTCGAAGGTCCCAAATGAAATTACTCAGAGCTCGAAAAGATAGCGTACGCCATGGTCATGGCATCAAGAAAGCTCAAGCATTATTTCCAGGCATATGAGATCCATGTACCTTCGGCATTCCCCGTCGAGAACATTTTCAGAAACAACGAGGCAGTTGGAAGAATAGCAAAATGGGCAGTTGAGCTCAATAGCTACGCTATAACTTTCGTCGGCAGAACAGCAATCAAGTCACAAGCACTAGCAGATTTCATAGCTGAGTGGACCCTTGACCCTCGCAGCGATGGACCTCAACAAGATCCATTTTGGACTGTATATGTCGATGGAGCCTGGGGAGCAACTGGAGCGGGGGCTTCGGCCATTCTAGTCTCGCCATCCGGGCCGAAGCTAAGATATGCAAGAAGACTCGATTTCAAGTGCACAAACAACTCTGCAGAATACGAAGCTGTAATACTAGCACTCTCAAGGCTTTGATCATTGTCAGTCCGAAGAGCAGTCATCAACACAGACTCACAAGTCATCGCGGGGCACATTGAGAAAAACTACAAGGCAAAAGATCCAGAGCTACAAAAATACTTCCAGTATGTCTGAAGGTTAGAATCCTTCTTCCTCGGCATAACAGTAAAAGCGATTCCGAGGTCAGAAAACAACGAGGCAGACTGCCTAGCTAAAGCAGCAGCACAACAACTACAGCTGCCGCCAGATGTTTTCCTTGAGGTTGCGACTCAATCAGCTTTCGAAACCTCCGAAAGAAATGCCAAATTGATCAGTGCAATCCAGAACGAGGACTGGAGAGCGCCTATCATAGCCTATATCAAGGGGCTCCATGAACCCAACTCCAAAGAGGAAGAAAACAGACTAAAACAAAGAGCACGAGGGTACAAGATTGTGGACAACATTCTGTACAAAGCTCCGGTAACCTCGCCATGGCTCAAATGCGTGTCACAGTCCGAAGGAAACGACATTCTCAAGCCCATTCACGAAGGCATCTGTGGTTCACACAACGGCCCGAGAGCGTTAGTTGGAAAAGCTTTCTGGCAAGGTTTCTACTGGCCAACAGCGTTAAGCGATGCAGAAAGCATCGTCAAACATTGTGAGGGTTGCCAACTAACGGCAAAAGCGCAGAACGCCCCAGGGGCTCCAACAACTCTAATATGCCCAACATGGCCGTTGCAAAGATGGGCAATGGACCTCGTCGGTCCACTACCAACAGCTCCAGGAAACCTTCGCTACGCAGTCGTAGCTGTGGAATACTTCACGAAATGGATCGAAACTAGACCACTGGCCTCCATCACCTCCTTGGCCGTGAAGAAGTTTTTCTAGCAGCAAATAATTTGTCGTTTTGGTGTCCCCAGATACCTAACGGTCGACAATGGCACTCAATTTGACAGCGAGGTTTTCAAAGAATTCTGCGCTCAAATCGGAACAATCCTATGCTTCGCCTCAGTGCAGCCCCTTCAATCCAACGGCTTAGTCGAAAGAGCCAACGCAACAATTTTCCAAGCCATATCAAAGAAACTGCAAGGCAGGCCTAAGGGAAAGTGGGCGGAAGAGCTAACCTCCGTCACCTGGTCTCATAACACCTCGGAATGCAGAGCTACCAAATTCACACCCTTCAGGCTACTCTTTGGGGAAGAAGCAGTGTTACCAGAGGAGTTGAAACATGGGTCACTCAGAACTACCCTCAAACTAGATGAACAAAGCCAACTGCTCGATAAAGACCTACTCGAGGAAACAAGATGCAATGCAGTGCACAACCTTCGCAAGTACCAGGAAGAAACCAAAAAATGGAGAGACAAAAAAGTGAGAATCAAAGAACTAAAGAAGGGTGACCTCGTTCTCATTCGGAAACAAAACGCCAACATGGCGGGAAAGTTTCAGCCAAATGGACGGGTCCATACCTAATAGCAGAATGCAATCGTCCCGGCTCCTTTCACCTCTCTGATAGCGAGGGAAACATCCTGCCTCACACCTGGAACATCGACGACCTTCGCAAATACTACCCATAGCGGAGCCTTAGCGAGCTCTCGCAATATGTAATTTGTTAGCTTAGTTATGTTTTCTTCCTTTTCTATGCATGTAACAAAACAAAGGAGCTGCACTCTTTTTCCTTACGAGGGGGCGTAAGGTTTTTTAACGAGGCAGCATCCAAATCCTTAATACAGGCCAGAACCCCCGAAAAAAGCAAAACTCCAGTCTGCTTCACTTAAGCTAGCAAACATCAAAAAAAGCAACTCTTCTTCAAGAGTGCTAAAATCGATGTAAACACCCCGAAGATTGCTTCGAAAAACAAACTTTTTCGAAACAAACTTGGGAAAAAAGCAAACTTCACCTCCACCAAAGACAAGGGGAGGCGCGAAGTACAAAAGTCGAGCACCCTCGCAAAAACACGCAAGGGGCTCGCAAAAAAGCAAACTTCACCTCCACCTAAGATAAGGGGAGGCGCGAAGTACAAAAGTCGAGCACCCTCGCCAATCACGCCAGGGGCTCGCAAAAAAGCAAACTTCACCTCCACCTAAGACAAAGGGAGGCGCGAAGTACAAAAAGTTGAGCACCCTCGCAAAAACATGCCAGGGGCTCACAAAAAGCAAACTTCAACTCCACCTAAGACAAGGGGAGGCACGAAGTACAAAAAGTCGAGCACCCTCACCATTCACGCCAGGGGCTCGCAAAAAAGCAAACTTCACCTCCACCTAAGACAAGGGGAGGCGCGAAGTACAAAAAGTTGAGCACCCTCGCAAAAACACGCTAGGGGCTCGCAAAAAGCAAACTTCAACTCCACCTAAGACAAGGGGAGGCGCGAAGTACAAAAAGTCAAGCACCCTCTCCAAACATGCCAGGGGCTCGTGACGCAAAATCCCACGCACATCTAAAGCAAGGCAACGCACAAACTTTACGTTCAACCTCTCAACGAAAAAGCGAGCCTCGCTAAAAAGAAAAGGGGGCGTCGCTGTTTTTCTCAAAACACCTCTCAATGAAAAAGCGAGCCTCGCTAAAAAAAAAGGGGGCGTCGCTGTTTTTCTTAAAAACACCTCTCAACGAAAAAGCAAGCCTCGCTAAAAAGAAAAGGGGGCGTCGCTATTTTTCTTAAAAACACCTCTCAACGAAAAAGCGAGCCTCGCTAAAAAGAAAAGGGGGTGTCGCTGTTTTTCTTAAAAACACCTCTCAACGAAAAAGCAAGCCTCGCTAAAAAGAAAAGGGGGCGTCGCTGTTTTTCTCAAAACACCTCTCAACGAAAAAGCGAGCCTCGCTAAAAAGAAAAGGGGGCGTCGTTGTTTTTCTTAAAAACACCTCTCAATGAAAAAGCAAGCCTCGCTAAAAAGAAAAGGGGGCGTCGTTGTTTTTCTCAAAACACTTCTCAACGAAAAAGCGAGCCTCTTTAAAAAGAAAAGGGGGCGTCGCTGTTTTTCTTAAAAACACCTCTCAACGAAAAAGCAAGCCTCGCTAAAAAGAAAAGGGGGCATCGCTGTTTTTCTTAAAACACCCCTCAACGAAAAAGTGAGCCTCGCTAAAAAGAAAAGGGGGACATCGCTAAAAAACAACACAGAGCTCAATAGCCAACGAGCCTCGTCAATATCCGACAAGGACATCACAAAAATTACTCAAGCGAATCGTAATGACAAAAATCAAACATACAGTGTTCCCGTTCATTTACAAAATAACTCCACAACGATAAACAATCGGTGAAAACTATAAAATTACAAGGAATCATCACCTCCATCAATTAACATTAAATCTTCGTAACCTTCATCACCCTCCTCAAACCCTGTCTCTACTGGAACTATGGGTCCCCACAACAAAGGAGCTGCAAGGACAATTGGCAGCTCCCCGGGCAAAACCCTCGCCCTATACATATATCTACGGCCTACATCACTAACATCTGAAGGTTCCTCCTTTGGAACCACTAGTGACCCGTCCGAACCTACATCTAGCTTGCTTCGCCCAAACAAGTAATCCAAAGCTGTTTTCTCATCAATATCATCATCAACGCCAGCTTGCGAGGACGAAGAAGAACCAAACAAATAACGGGTGGCCTGTCGATCAGTATAGTCTGCTTCGCGCCAAAAACGACCCGACCTGCTATTCTTCAAATCGTACCTTTGCACTTTCGACCACCAAAAACGTTCAAAGGCCAGCGAAGGATGTTTTAGCCTAGTGCGAGCCCACGACTCACCAGTTATAAAAGTATCTTGATAGTTAAGCGTCAGTGGCGTCACATCAAACACTTCTAGCACGGTTCTGTCAGGAACCTGCATTTTCACAAAATAGGAAAGTGTCTCAGCATCATCAAGTTTTTACAACCACCACACCTTTTACAAAATGACCCTCTCGCCCGAGCAATCCTAAGTTCACACCTGCCCGGCTTCCCCATGCTCATCAGCCACGGCTTCGTCGGCGGTAGCATCTAGACCTCCGCCAATGGCAGCACCCGAGCCTTCAGCAGACGCCCCTTCTGTTGCCGCCTCTTCTACAATAGCTTCTTCAGTGCTCGGAGCGTTCTCAGCCAGGGCTCCAACCTCGATAGGCGGAACCCCCGCAGGGCTGGGCGCAAGAATAACTTTGGAGCTACCACCAGCATCAACAGTCGCTGGCGGTGAGGGCATCGCGTCCTTCCGAGCCTGCAAGGAAAAATAAACGACAAGACCTCTAAAATCAATACCAAAACCATCATCATAGAAACAGACCCAACTACAAATTTTACCAAAACCACAAACCTGACGAGTAGCCTCGGCAGCTTCTTCAAAAGCAAGAGCTCGGCCACCACCGGAAATCTAGAAATTGCGAAGCAATCGCATCGCACAATTCCAAACCTCGGCGTCGTCAACTTTCATCCGGCGCACCTCGTCAACTATCGGAAAGGCATGGCTTGGCCTTTTGATCTTGCGAAGGTGCTCGCAATCCGCTTGACGAAGCGTGCTGGCCATCGCCAAAGCCCCCGCATAGCCTCCAAAGTCGGTCGCGTTGCCAACCAACGAGCTAAAGACATCAAGCTCGTTACTCATTGTAACGTCCCGACTCCACGAGACCGGGCCTACTTACATCTGGCAGCTTTTCTAGGATATAGACTTCCCTCACAGACCAATACCAGTCTTTTCTACGCATTTTGTCCTCACTCGTGCGCACCCGGGAAGAACTTCCCGGTCGGTCACCCATCCCTAATTTTCTCCAGGCCAAGCACGCTTAACTTTGGAGTTCTTTGGAGATGGGCTTCCGAAAAAGAAGTTGCAACTTGTTGGTATGAGTATCCTATTATTCCTATTAAGCCTTAGGCTGGAATGTTACATCCTCACCCCCTTAAGAGATCGACGTCCTCGTCGATCAATCCCAAGCCAGGAATGTCCTCTCTTGGCCACGTCCGTGTGTCCAGTGCCAGCACATGTGCCATGCTGTCTGACCACTCCGGGTCCACACCAACCATGACCACCATGCCTGAGCAACTGTGACACACGCGCCCGTGAAACCGCGAGAGTCGGCTCTGATACCATTCTGTAACGTCCCGACTCCACGAGACCGGGCCCACTTACATCTGGCAACTTTTCTAGGATATAGACTTCTCTCACAGACCAACCAGTCTTTTCTACGCACTTTGTCCTCACTCGTGCGCACCCGGGAAGAACTTCCCGGTCGGTCACCCATCCCTAATTTTCTCCAGGCCAAGCACGCTTAACTTTGGAGTTCTTTGGAGATGGGCTTCCGAAAAAGAAGTTGCAACTTGTTGGTATGAGTATCCTATTATTCCTATTAAGCCTTAGGCTGGAATGTTACACTCATCCAACTTTCGAAGGCCTCCGCATTAAAAACAGGCAGCGGTTCCCCGGCAGAACCCCCGGCCTCGAACAAGAAGGCATCAAGTTTGCTCTTAATTCTCACCATACTCCTTCGCCACGCCTCCGACCGGGAAGCCAGCTCTGAGGACAGCTCATCTATACGACTCTTCGCAGTGACCAAGTCCTTGTCCTTCTCACGACAAGATTCCAACAGTTCAGCATTACGGTTTGCGACACCCTGTGTCTCCTCCCGGGCTTTCTTAACTTTCTCAAGAGCTCCTTTAAGCTCGATATCTTTGTTCTCCAAACTGCGCCGAAGGTCCTTGTTTTCTTTCTCCACCTCGGACAACCGTCCCTTCAAAAAATCATCGTTCATACCCGCCCTTCGGCGCGCAGAGCGACTGAGGAGCATCAACTCAGCCAACTTAACGTCAATATCATCATGAAGCTCATCTAAAGGCTGGTTGACTAATCGAAGCTCGGCTTCCGGCACACAAACTCGTCCAAACACTCGTCCAAGAAAGCGCCTTTCCTCCAGAGCGCATTGCAAATGACACTCACGAAGGTCCGGACTCGTGAAAAGCTCCGTAGCTGGATCCGAGACCCCAACTTTCATGGCAAAGTAAGGAAGGCTGGACCGGCTAGCTTCGCCATATGGCCTCTTACCAGGGTTCCTATCCGACTCAAGCTCACCCTTCACCTCAAAACCATCGACCCAAATGTGTGACCCCGCGAACTCGGGAATAAACCCTCGCTCGGGGCTTTCAGGCTCGAGGTCCCGCATAACATCATCAATGGACAGGGCAGCTTCAGCGTCAGCGTTCGACGTGACAATCGCTTTCCCACGTTCATCACCGATGGACACTTCTTCGTCCGAGTCACCCTCATTGCCGGAGGTCTCACTATCATCATCAGACGAATTGCCTTCAGAATCGGACCCCTTCTCGACTTCGTCCTTTTCTCGGTTTTTGTCATCGGAGGCCCCCTCGTCGTCTGAAATCTGGATCAAAGCACTAATCCCGCCAACGCGGGGCACCCGTCCTCCAACCCCACCAACACCTCGGCCGCTTGAGACAATGGCCGAGGAAGAAGAGGTACCGGCAGCACCCAAACCTACTGCGGCCTTCGTCGCAAGCGCTTTCACCCGGCCGCCGGCGCCGCCGCCACCACGACCATGACCTCTCTTCGGCCGTGAAACAATCTCTTTCTCCTCCGCAGAAGCTCGCTTCCTTTTCTTTGGCGCATCCTCGCTCGACGGAGCAGGCCAATCAGCATAATGAATCCCAAGAATGTCGAACATCCTGTTAACTCAACCTCCGCTACCCACCGAGCTGTGGATCGCCTTGACCTCCAATGTGGACAACTTTCCAACAAGTTCTTCAGCCCACTCCTGAACACGCTTATAGACCGCTCCGATCCCATCTTCTTGCCTGGGAAATTTCCTGAGAACTTTCTCCCAAACCTTGTTAAGGTCAACCTTCGGTTTCCTCAAACCCTTACCCTCATACTTGGGGTCTTCCTCGACTGCAAACCATGCCTGCTTCCGGCTAAGGGGCCAAATCTTGGCACAGCAGTACTCCTCGACTAAGTCGCGAGCACACTGAGAGCGCGCCACCACCCTCAAACAGTCAACAGCAGCATGAGCCTCGGGGCTCATTATAGCTTCGGCGCTAACGTCACCAAGCGGCGGAAGCTCGCCGCAAAGCTCAGCATTACCACTAAGCTTGTAATAGAACCAAAACTCCTGCCACCCACTGGTCCATTTGTTCTTCTGGGCCTGCACTGGCAATTCCGACCCGGCGCGGTGGCAAAAGGTGTATACCGCAAACTGACCGAGACTGATGACACCACCGCGATCAGAGATCTTGCGAGGCTGCATGTGCACACGATGGGTCCGAACAAAACCCTCGACATGAGGAACAATACCCTGAGAACGGCACGCCCAGACATAAACTGACATCTTCGTGAAGCACGAAGGTGTGAGCTGATGGAAACGCAAATTGAACCTTTGCAGAACCGAAGTCACAAAGGAGGCAGCTAGGAACCGCAGACCAGCCGTGAAGAACTCCTCGAAAACAACAACTTCATCAGCATCAGGCTTCGGCACAGTCTCCCCAGCGCTGGTCCTCGCTTTCCCATCCTCGATCCAGCCCCGCTTGACATAAGATGTCAACTCCGAGGCACAAACTCGGCTGAGACCAAACTCGAAGGTCACTCCTTCATCTGCAGTAGAAGGGGAAGCAGCACGAGCGGTTTGCTTCAACCTAGACATCTCCCAAACTAGAGCCCTCGCAGACCTCGGCAAACAAAACCTTCGAAACTAGACAAAAGCAACCTTCGCAAAGAGAAAGGCGCAGCAGCAGGATGGCTATAGCAACGGAGGGCACAATCTCAAGCCCCCTCCAACCCCTTCTATTTATAGGCAGGGAGATGAGTCACCCCACCCAACGAAAGCGGCAAGACAACCGAAATCCTCGGCATGAAAAACGAAACGGACCTTAATAAACAGTACCAACAACAGTGTAACGGCCCGGCCCAAAACAGCCGCGGGCGTCGCTGCCAAGGGTCCCGTTACATTTCCCGTCCAAGAGCGCTGCTTGGGCCCAAACACTGTTCTTCTGGACCAAGGCAACAAGGGGCTACTGTTGGGGGAAGGGACCCTCGGTAGTGGCACCGCGCAGGTTGGCTGATCAAACGGCTCTCGCAGTTCCGCACACCTTCGCTGCGACCCGTCTTTTTATTTTATTAAGTCCCTCAGGCCACCATTCAGGCCTCCGAGTACTGACCCAACCTTCGCTATGATTAGCTAACCCTCGCAGGCGAAGGGCACGAAGAGCGCTGGAAGCAGCCCCCGCAAGCCCCGCACACCTTCGTTGTGGGGCTCAGGCCCAACTGGTGGCAAACAGACTTGAACTTCGCGACTGGACGGATATCTTCGCGAAGACGAAGGTCTGCCCTCGCACTTCCGTGAGGGTGAGCACGAGCCGAGCGGCGGCGGGCGTATGAAAAGCAGGCTAGGGTTTCGGCTCCAGTTGTGTTTATACGATTCTGCCCTTCTATGTGTATAGCGCAGAAGAATCTTTCTTGTACCCTATTGTAATTTGGTCGGCACCCCTTGATATCCCCTATAAATACCGGGGGGTGAACAGTGTAACGGGACACGATTTTCGGGAATAGAGCCACAGTAACACTGTTTACGCTTCCTCATACCTTCGCGCTGGTTTTATTCCTTTTGCATCTTCGCTTGGTTCTGACGATTGGCCACCTTCGCCACCCCCCTGCACGTGTGCGGAGGATGGGCAAGAGTGTTTTCAACATATCCTCCAATCTCTTCCATATATCAAAGGCAAACTCAAGATCTTTGATTCTCTCAAATATCTTTGGATCAAATGCATTGTACAAGGCATTGATGGCATGCACATTGCATTTGAGCTTCTCTTGCTCGGCCACGGTAGGAGCTTGGGGATTAGCTATCTCAATTTTTATCTCTGTCACATTCCATACCTCAAAACTCATTGCCCTCAAATGATTTTCCATCTTCCTCTTCCAATGATCATAGCTAGTGCCATCAAAATACGGAGGCTTGCCAATTTGATTGATTTGAGCCATTTCAACACCGAAAGTTGTTAAGCCTTGATTTAATGGTGACCACGGCTCTGATACCACTTGAAAGGTCCTAAATGGCTAGAGGGGGGTGAATAGCCTAATAAAAATTCTACAAAAAACACTTAGAGCAACTAGTTAGACAATTACAAAGCGAAGCTTTTTGCTCTAGCTCTACTAAGTGTTGCAAGCCACCTATCCAACAATTCTAGTAACCTATAATCACTATGGAACACAAAAGTTATGTCACTACTCTCTAAAACAATGAGCTAGCAAGAAATAATTACTTCTAATTAGAGAGCTACTTCTAGCAACAAATATCTCTACACAAGAAATAAAGAATGTAATGCAAAGATAGAGAGATATACCGACGCCGATAAGAGATAATCAATCACAGTTAGAATACCAAGAAACTCCGGGAGAAGTCCAAAGAGGCAAAATACACAAAGATTTTCTCCCAAGGTTCACGTGGCCGGCACGCTACTCCCCGTTGTGTCGACCAACCACTTGGTGGTTCGGTGGCTAATAGGTGTTCACAAACCTAGCTCAACACTTGAGCGCCACAAGAACCGACCCACAAATGGAGGTAACTCAATGACACGCGCAATCCACTAGAGTTACCTTTTGGATCTTCATCGGGGAAGGCACAATACCCCTCACAAATCACCGGGAGATGGCCACGAACAATCACCACTCGTGCCAAAACCTCTATGCTGCTACAAGCCGTCTAGGAGGTGGCAACCACCAAGAGTAAAGAGAATACCCGCAACAACAATGATCCCCAAGTGCCACTAGATGCAAACTCACAAGCAAATGCATTTGGAACCACTCGATCTCACTTTGATTCGCGCTATCAAGCAAGGAGATGAGTGGGAGGGAGTATGTCTCGCTCAAAGAAATGTTCAAGAAGTTATAGTGCAAAGAGCTCCTCCCTGCAGCCAGCCATAATGTATTTATATGGAGGGGAGAAGACAACACTTCGTTCTCTCCTTTTTCTCGAGCTCCACGACGACAATCGGTACTTCTGCTTGCCACAACCGGTACTTCCGGTCAGAGCCCTATTCGACCGTTGGAAAAGAAAAACCTGAGCGGAGACTTCCGGGCACCTGGCCGTACTACCGGTCGACCACCGGTACTTCCGGTCGGTACTTCCGATCGTCCACTGGTACTACCGGTCTCTGACCGGTACTACCGCCGGTACTTCCACTAGCCTGAGCACCGCGCTAAAACAGCCATAACTCTTAGCTCCGAACTCCGATTTCGATGATCTTGGACATTTTGGAAAGCTTATTCAGAGGGCTACACAACCCACATGAATAGATGATCCAAAGCACAAAGGGTTAGTACAGATTTCAAATCCAAGAACCATTACTTCTCTTTTTCAACCAAAGTTTTCTCCAAAAACTTCTCCATCTTCTTCTCCTTTGGAAATGTGCCAACACCACCAAGTGTAAACAACCTTGTGCATGTGTGTTAGCATTTTCACAATCAATTTCAAAGGATTAGAGGTTAGCACACTAGGTCCTAATGCATATGCATGTATTTATTCACCTAGTGGCACTTGATAACTGAGATAGTCCCCTCTTAATAGTACGGCTATCGATCATAAACACACTCACACCCTCTATGGTGTCTTGAGTGCCAAAAAAACCCTATTTATACCTTTGCCTTGATCTCCATAGGGTTTTGCTTTTCTCTTCTTCTTTTTTCCAAATGTGAAGCACTTGATCCATCTTTTGGTCATCACCACCAACACCATGGTCATCATCTAGCTCCCACACTTGGTGTGTACCAACCTAGCTCATAAACACTTCATGGCAAAGGTTAGTACCCTAGGTGACATCAATTATCCAAAACCAAACAAGGACTTTCAGCTGCCTCTTTTTTGTAGTCCTAATACATTATTCCCCTTCTACCCCTAGATACAAGAGCAAACAGGCTAACCCTAGGGGTATTCCAGTCCAACTCTGTCAAAGCTCATCCGACGGCCACGCGCCCTGCCATCCTTCGCTTCGCCTCGACACAAGCTCCAGGATGCCGCCATGTGTCGTCCCATCGACCGACGCAACTCCTCACTGATAGCTTTGCCGCAACGCAAGTCTCTCGGTGTCATCACGTGTTGACCTCTTCCGCATGGGAACCTCCGCCTGGTTTTGAGGCCCAAACCGACAAACCGTCCTCCCTAAGTTTTTTGGCCCAAACTCAGAAACCCGCCAGCCCAGGTTTTGAGGCCCAAACCTAGCAAACCATCCACCCTGAGTTTTGAGGCCCAAAATCGAAAACTATCACGGGTAGCGTTTTGAGGCTCAACTACCGAACACCCGCCATAGATGGAGTGTGGATCTCACACCCTGACCACCGGCACCGATGCCGACGCATGTCCAGCCTCCACGTCGGGCACAACGCATTCACCTTCCTTCTTGACTTGGTCGACGACACTTGCGCCGCACGCAAGCCCGTGTCCGACCTCCCGCCAAGTGCCACGACGCCATCGTCTTCCTCCCGACTTGGCCGATGCCATCGCGCATCCTCATGTGCTCTTGCTTGTCGAAGCCAAGTGCTAGCTACCACAGCTGGTCCTCCGGCCCTCTGGTCCATCAGTCCAAGCCTCACGTCTACCCTTCACCGCTCTGGGTCCATCGGCATGGCACGTCCGCCGCACGGCACGCCCATCCTTCACCGCTCCCGGTCCATCGGCACGGCACGCCTCTACTTGACCTTCACCTCGACATTGACCACTGCCTCTGAGCTCCACGCCTGCACATCAACACAGCCAAGAGACACATGACCTCGCTCACCCCTCCCGGTGAGCCTGTTGACCAATCGCTCATCACTCAGGGTGGAACCACAAGGGCACATATCAACCTTGTGTTCGCACAAGGTTTACCTATCTAAAGCAAAGCCAAGCAAAGCATAGCAAGCATAATGTGGCTAAAACATAGAACTAACAAGGCCACACTACTCATATCATAACAAAATCAAGAAAAATTACATAACATAATAGAAGTAGAGATCAAGTTTGTTACAAGCATCCAATGTAGAAAAGATAATTAAAAGTTTATTACAAATCAAGGCTCGAGAGCATCATCAGAAGGAAGAATATAAAACTCCAGATTAGCAATGATTATCGCAGCAATTACGTCAACTTCTTCCTCCGCCCTGGATGCATCCTCCACAACTTCTCCAGACTGAGGCTTGACCAAACTTTGCAAAGCAACTTCAGGTGCAAGAACTCGGACATGAGCCAAGGCACGACGAACGCACATTTGATAGACAACCTAGGTAAAAGCCTTGAAGCGCTGAGGAACCAAGGGGATGTAGTTGCTCCACGTCCGACCATGATCCTCTGAGGAGTGGACAAGATCAACAATAGGTTTAAAAGACATCCATAAAGTTGCCCAATTCTTCCCAGCCCTCTCCACCTGAGCATTCGCCTCTTGTGCTGACTTCATGGCCTGTGCAAGATCCTGGTCAGCACCCTAATGAATCAACTTAGCCTGAGCAAGTTGTTCTTCAGCCCTCTGTGTTACCTGCTCAACCCTGTTATGCTCCGTCCGAAGGAGTTCTTTACACCATCAATCTCCTCCAAGAGCTTGGTTTTCTCCTTGCGGAGGTCTAAGAGAAAGAAAAGGGGGGTTCAGGCAAGAAAACCATATATGAAGAAGGAAATCAAAAGCAAGTACCTTCATAATGAGTCTTGTAGGAGGACGATTGTTTTGACACCTTGTGAAGTTCCTCCAATGCCTTCTCCTTACTCCTCTCTGCCTCAACTATCTGAGCACGAAGGGCAGCCTCGTTTGAATGAGCCATGGAAAGTTCACGTCGCACGTCAACAAGCTCAAAAGACAACTTTTCTCAACTTCCCTAGAACCAAAGAAAAAGGATTGATCCTGAAAGAAGGCCTAGAGCAAAAGAAGGAGGGAATAAAAATAAAAATAAAAGAAAAGTACCAAAGAAGGAGACACCAACCTGAAGTTTACTACCAAAAGTAGTCGCACCGGCATCAAAGTTGTCCACAATGAAGACAACTTTGATAACCGGTGTGAAGGATCCAACTCCTTCACCACATCATCCACCAAGTGGCCAACATCGTCAGCACCAAGGGGATCAAATGAGGAAGAGATCGCAATCCCTTCCAAAACCACCCTCTGGACACAGGAAGCATCAAGCAATCTCGCAACAGCCAACAGGGGGGCCTTGCCATAGTAACTTCACCAGCTACCCAGGAAGATTCCACCTGGCCAGTAGGAGCAACCGCCTCAGGGGCATTCTCTCCACTAGCAGGCTTCTCAGTTCCCTAAGATAAATCTTTCAGGGTCCCCAAATCAGATCTAGAACAAGTAGCATCTAGACAGACTGGGGAAGCGCAGAAGAAGCCGACGGTAAGCTAAAAAAAGATAACAAGAATGAGAAAAATAAGCCAACAGAAAAGGGAAACACAACAAGCAAAGAACACTTCATAAGAACTTTCTGAACAAGTCTTTTCTTCGAACCAAAGCCTGGAAACTTTGGCGGGGGCATGGCAAAAGATAGTTCAGCCTCCACTTGCAACAATGGAGTTGAACCACCAAAAGCACTCGGAGGATCACCCGCTTGAACCGACAATGTGGCCCCTCTGTCAGAACCAGCCTGAGAAACTGGAACAACTCTAGAAGCCACACCAGTAGGCTTGCGGGAACTAAAAACAAAAGAAAAAGGTCAAGGAAGCATAAAAGCATGGCAGTACAAGCAAACAAAGGAAAAAGTAACCACTGACGAGCTAGAGGGATTTCATCCTCACCTTCCTCATCTTCCTCAAGAACTACAAGTTGATCATCTAAAAATACCAAAAGAATAGCTCAAAAGAACAAATAATAAGGACAAAGGGAAAAATAAAAATAAAAAACAAACCTCACTTACTAGCAGACTACCTGATATAAGAGGAGCAGACGAGTGAGTCCTTTTGACAGCCAGAGCACCAGTAGAAGAGTCACCAAGCGCTCTCTTCAAAGAGCTCTGTGGATGACAAGGCACTGAACGAGGAACGTACCCAACATACTCAATGTTCCTAAAAGAAACCCCAGGAATAAATACAAGAAGATGAGACTCGCCAGCCTTGACAACAAACAACGGGCCACCGACACCAGAAGATACAACCGGGACAGGGTCTTTGAAGTCTCTGCCAAACCCCTAGGGCAAAACTAAGAAGTAAATCAAAACAACACAAAAGAGGCAAATTTGAAAAAGAAACACAAAAGAACTTACTTCTGGAGGAAGGTTACTTCTACAATACTCCTCCACATGATGTGGAATCATTGTAACATCCTTCAATAGTTCTTGGAAACGGGCCAAGATCTCTTCATCCTCAAGCTCAACTCCCAAAACTAGTCAGGAGGAATCTTGATGGCTCGAGTACTCAAAGCCAAGATGCTCTCTAGCCATCAGTTGGTTGCACCCAACTCCAGTAAGACCCATTAGTCGCAATGTCTTCAAACGCTCAAAAAGCGGCCAGAGGGCGTCAGTCTCCTCATCAGGAAGACAGTTCCTTTCCCAATTGTCAACAACAGTCGGGGGAGAATTATCAAAATCAGGAAGAGCGGGCATCATATTGCCAGCATAAAACCACTCGGCACGCCAATCCCGCACAGAATCAAGAAGGACATAGTTGAAGACATCATATTTTCGCCCTTGGCAAAATTGAATACCAACCCTGCCAATAACAGAAGGCTTAGAAGAACTCGGTTGAGCCTTCCGACGAAAAAAATGATGAAACAAGGCAAGAGAAGGAGGAATTCCAAGGAAAGCTTCACAAAAATGAACAAAGGAAGAAAGATGAAGGATGGCGTTTGGAGTCAAAGTGATTTAAATGGATAGAATTCAAATCAAGGAAACGATGAAGAAATGGAGAAGCAGGTAAACACAAGCCTGCATTGACACAAGGTACGAAGAGGGCAGTCTCACCAGTTTGTGGGATAGGGACTCGGTGCTCACCCGCTCCCTTCCATTCGCCAAGCTCCTGAGTTGGAAGAAGACCATGATCAACAAGTTCCTAAATCTTCTTAGCCCTAATAGTAGGGGCAGGCCAGATTTTGGTTGCCTCACTCTAGCGAGCAAATCTCGGTTGCTGCTAGAATCTTGCACCTGTTTCTTCCTGACCTAGCCGTCTTCCCCATATGAAGCTCTGCGATGAATTGGATCCACAAAAGACAAAGAAAAGAAGAACGACAATGGTGTGACGGTGATGCGGTGAATTTAGGGTTTTGTAGAGGCTAAAGCAATGATAGTCAAAGTTAAAGTTCGCTTATATAAACATGCAGAAGGCCCATTAAAAACTAAAAACCATACATCATGGTGTTTTTGAAATAGTTAACTATTTTTTGGAAGGAACCATTCATAAGATCATTGTGATCCATCTACGACAAGAGAAACAGATCTAAGAAGTTAACAGGGTACTCAAGAAATAACAAGCAGTAA
The DNA here is from genome assembly GCA_009763385.1 of Coix lacryma-jobi var. lacryma-jobi. NCBI lineage: Eukaryota > Viridiplantae > Streptophyta > Magnoliopsida > Poales > Poaceae > Coix > Coix lacryma-jobi. The sequence continues at coordinate 64,275,169 of CM019823.1, read as the reverse complement.
ACATCTTCCAAAAGAAGACATGAAGCACACAAAGTACTTAGAAATCTTTATGATGAGCTTCCTTTATATCATTCAACAATAGAGATACAACAACTGATTACATACAAGACCCAATGAATTCACTACAAAAAGTTTAAAAAAAGGTAGTCACAACGAAAATAGCGGAATTCGTGCATCCACCAAGGTGAACAATAAGAAGGTCCTATGAACTACCAGACGCACCCTACACCACTCAGATGCATCTTTGCTGATAGCAAGAGCAGTACAACACGAGAGTCAGAAAACCAACTCGGAAGCACTACTCCTGACATGATACAACAAAAACTGTGCATCCAAGATTGGTAGCAGAGAGAACCACCCTGAATCTGCAGTGGCAAGACTACTCAACCAGACATCTGCTTCAACCAAGCTCCAACACGTGTTGATCTGGTATTCAAACACGGAGGAGCATTAGCAGCACTCTGCTCAAGTGAAGAACAAGCCGACCAACAAGATCCCTGCCTGACAAACAAGATAGATCTGCACCAGACAGTCGTCGACGAGCGAGGTAGAAGAGAGGACTTGTGACCTTGAGAAGAGCTCATAGACAACTCATCATAATGATTCCTCTAACTACCTCCACAGAAAACCAAGGGAGCTCTCCCTAAGGGATTAGGGCACCTCTAACTCTTTCACAAGAATTCCTCCAACCACAAAACAAGCTACATGCTACACAAGCAACGCTCGGGGCTGCTCAATTTCACAAACTATTATACTCATGGCCGAAGATTCCAAAAGCACAAGGAGCAAGCTCAAGTGTTTGATGAAACCAATCCACCAGGAGACTATTTATAGGCAAAAATTGGTGCACATGCACCTAGCCCACCAACCAGAGTTAACCAGAAGAAGTAGCAAACGCAACATGTTTTTCAGAGCCAAAACATACATGTGAATCAAGAGTGCATAAAGGACACTCGTATCCAGGAAGAATATGCCAACATTATTCAAAGCATGACCAGGCTGGGTACAATACCCAACTACAGCCCGCCAACCAGTTCACTAATAAAAAGCATCTAAGAACCTCAACATACACCAAGGGCCCTACATCTGAGTTCTTTTCAAGAAAAGAACCCGAAAACAGGCTCAGGGCCTACATGTACATAGGGATGAAAACGGTCAAAAAAACTCCTCAACTATTTTCTACTTTTACATTTGAATATGAAAACTATAAAGTCAAACACAAAAACAAAGACGAACTTACAGAATATCAAAAACGAACTAATTTGAGCGAAATTATGTCGAACACGGTCGGTATACGAAAATTTAATATGAAATACCGACCCGTAGGACCAAATCCATAAGCCCATGAAAATTAACTAATGTATATGCATGTACGTAACAATTACTAACCGCATATAATAAGTCTAGAACAATAATTAAGTTTAACTACATATAATAAGTCTAGAACAGACGATTAACACTAACAACTAGCATAACATCTATAGTTCATCATCATTATTTTTGGCAACCAATAGATTCAAGTGAAGACAATGTGAACAATAATTACAGACAGATATATAAATCAATAATATCAAAAAAAAATTATTATAAAACAATTGCAATAATAATTTATTAGTTTTTTTCTTTTGAGCAAACAATAATGTATTAGTTTTTTAGGATGCAGAAGCAAAATATTTCGAATAAATATGAGAGGGTAGATGACTGTTGTAGAATGCACGCAGAAGCAGCTATATGTTGTCCGAATTTGAATTACCGAATTTTGAATTCGGGATATTCCGAATTAAAAGTAGAAAAGTAGAAATTGGTCGAAAAAAGCTCAAACCATTTTTGTTCTGATTTCGAATTTAGTGCTCCGAATTTCGAACCAAATTCGAATTTGTCCAAAAATACAAATTCGATCGGATCAAATAAAGAAAACGATGTGGTTCGGTGCGGGATATTTCCGTACCGTTTTCATCCCTATGTACATATGCCTCAGAAAAGAACCCTCAATTTTTTTCCCAAAGATCAAAGACCCTCCAACTCTTTGTTCCAAATAGCAAGAGGCTCGAGGGCTACACTCAGTGAGTGCACTTTTTCTCAAGAAAAAGCGCACGTCACTTAAAGAACTCACCGACCAGAAGAACCTACCAGAACAACACTTCAAGGTTCCGCGTCAAGAAGAACTCGGGTCAATCTGTTTTCTGCTCTGCACAACAGGGAGAAGCAGGGAGGTTCTTAAACTCGACCATGAAATGCTCAGGGACTCATCAACACTCACACCACTTGAAGATTTCAGAAAGCGCTACATGGTTTCACTCAAGAGAGCACTCGAACAATGCTTGTTTCTACCTGGCAAGACTTGAACGAACAAGACGAGGCATCCCAAAGTTCAACCATGAAGTGCTCCGGGGCTTGTCGGTATATAATACCCGGGATACCCCGCATAGAAGAGAGAAGACCTAGTCCGACTAGAATTCCCTAATATTTAATCATATTAGGACTGCTATTTCCTAATCATATTAGGACTGCTACCTCCCAATCCTATTAGGACTCTCACCTTGTAACCGACTAGAAGTCGTGCCTCCTAGACTATATAAAAGAGGGCAGGGCTCCCTAGGTCGGGAGTGAATACAATAGAACATACACTTCATACAATAATCCAACGTAAAAAGGCTAACACTGATTGGATATAGGGCTTTTACTCACGAGGGCCCGATCCAGTATAAATCGACTGTCTTCTGCGTTTACCGTCGAGTCCCGCACGTGCCGAAGCTCGAACAACTGCCCCGAGTACCCCTGTGGCAGGCTATCGGTCAAACACCGACAGTTGGGCGGCTGCTAGTGGTTATGTAGGAGTGTTGGGTCATTTGCTCTATGGCCTTGTTTAGATGGAAAAATTTTGGCGTTTTCGTTATTATTTGATAAACTTTGTCTAAATATGGACTACATAGACTCCAAAGATTCGTCTCGACATGTACATACTAAAAGTATAATTAGTTATTTTTTTACCTATATTTAATGCTCTATGCATACGTCTGAACATTGATGTGATGATTGATGTGATGGAAAATTTTGGGAAATGGAGGAAACTAAACAAGTCCTATGTTGCCTTCTCCATGCTGCTTGCCAGACCAGCAGAGAAGGGTGGAGGCTAGCCACTGGCTGGTTTGTAGCGACTAGCGAGTGACGGGTGGTGGCAGGGTGCACATGTGGGCATGCGGCAGACAAAAGGGAGAGACAGCGACGTGGAGGATTGATGGTGTGTTTGGAAGCAATATGCCTGGCTCAGGGTAGGAAAACGATAGCCTGGCTCAGGCAGCTCAATTTGCCTGTAGTAACATACCGAATTACTTTTTATTGTTAATGGTCATTTAGTTAAGTTCATCACAATATTTACAACACAAAACACTATTGGTCTGTAGGCAACTTTATTTCCTTTTTCCATAGGGACTATTATATTATACCATACTTGTATTTTTTTAGTATGTTTTAGAGCTGTCTTCTTTTGGATGTGAACCAATAAAACAATATTAATCTTAAAAAACACTATTATTATCTAAAATTGAAATAGTAACAAAAAAGTAATACGGCAATGCAATACTAGTATTTTTTTCTCTCTAAATAATATTTTCGGACATAGGTCTTTAACCAAACACATCTCTTCAAATGTGTCTAGCCATTCTAGACAACTCTCAGACAACGTATTTTGTAAGGCAACTGACCTAAACCTCCAACCAATAGTTTGGGGGAGGCCGAGATGTAGGAGTTCTAGGGTTGCCTAATGTTGGGCCGGTATTGACTAATGGGCTGAGTAACAGGCTCTTTTTGTGAAGGACCGAGAATGCTACCAGAAAGCGACCAGAGAGGGGTGAATGGGAGCTCCAAATTTTTCTTTCGGAAACTCGTAGCAACTGTCCCAAAATCAATCCCAAAAGCAAACCTTAGAGCTTGCTAGTATCCACTACCCTAGATGTAGGGTGGATGCTTCCACGAAGCACAGCGGGACACTACACAACTCTAGAAACCCAACGCAAAAGACGGAAATCAAATCCGACAACGAACGGACAAGCTGCGAACGAGACAGCGCAAAACTGAACTGACCGGACTCTGACCTGCGTCCGGTCGCAGAGCACCGGACGCGTCCGGTCAGGGGAAATCCAATTTCAGACCTCTCTGAGTTGGACCGGACACACTGTCTTCTAGCGTCCGGTCGTTCCTCGAGCGTCCGGTCACAAAAACGCGAGCAGTGAACAGTGGGAGCGGCGAGTCCGGTCAGAGCAAGGATGAGCGTCCGGTCATGTGCGTCCGGTCAAGAAGCAGAAATGCACAGGAATACGTTCAACGACCAGACTCTGGAGGTGCGTCCGGTCAGCCCGACCCAAGCGTCCGGTCACCCCACGATTTCATCGTTCGTCCACCGAATCGACTCGATCTCACTCAAAACAAATCCTCTAGGGATCAAACTTGGTGAGAAGAGTCACAAGGAGGATAGTGAGCTATCTCTAAGAGATCATGGCTCGAACCTATCTCCAAATCGATGAATCGAAGAAATTCGGGGGAAGGGAGAAAAACTTGACCCAAAACGAAAATCGATCGATCTCCTAGACCGTGAGGTTAGAAGTGAATTTCTTCGGTCGAAAGAAGTGTCTCACGATCTAGAACAACTTGGTTCAAACGGTTTTGCAAAAGATGAACCGAGCAAAGAGATCAAGCGACGGGAAAATCGTGGAGAAAAAGGATTCCGCGAAGAACACGAACGAAACGCGAATCACAACCACGAATTGCAACCGTGTGGCTACCACACGCTACAACAGTGAGGTTACGGCCTCACTTCCTCAAAATCTCATGAACACAGAGGTATTGTTCTTTTCTCTGTGGATCTCAGCTAGCTACAGCAGGGATGTGGGAGAGCAGAAAACCCTAGAAGCAAAGAGCAAATGACAGGGATGACTAACTGAGATAGATGGGGAGGTGGGTGTCTCCCCCTATTTATCCTAATTCTAACCTATTCCTAATTCCCACTCTACCCCTAACTACTTACAGAGCGAACCAGCTAAACCCTAGGGTTATTCTGGACCAACTCGATGGTAGGTGGATCCGACGGCCACGCCCGCACAACTCGTAGCGTTGCCTGGACGCAACCTCCCGATTGCCGTCACGTGTCGCCCTCGCTCTGCACCCCCGGTTTTGTGGCCCAAACCGGGAAACCGGCCTTTTCCAGCCAACCCCCGGTTTTGAGGCCCAAACCGGGAAACCAGCCCACCAGCTTCTGAGTTTTGAGGCCAAACTCAGCAAACCCTCAGCGCCCAGATTTTGAGGCCCAAACCTGGAAACCGTCCTCAGTCCGAGTTTTGTGGCCAAACTCGGAAACCATCCGCACCCAGGTTTTGAGGCCCAAACCTGGAAACCGTCCACCCGATGGTTTTTCCCTGGCTCTACCACCAAACCGACGTCGTAGATGGGATGCACCTCCCGTGCACCCCGTCCACCAACACGTGTCCCCAAGTCCACGACTCAGGCAACACATGACCGCAAGTCTTCACTTGTAGCTGCCACAGGCTGCCAGCCACCACAGCTGATCCTCGGGCCTCTGGTCCCTCAGTCCAAGCCTCATGTCCGCCCTTCGCCACTCTCGGTCCATCGGCACGGCACGTCTCTACTTGACCTTCACCTCGCCTTTGATCACTGCATCCGTGCTCGACACCTGCACAACACAAGCCAAAGAACATGCGCATCATCCCAGTTGACAATCACTCATCACTCAGAGACCCGGCATACACCCATGTATCCGCAATCTCCCCCTTGATGAGTGCATTGTCATCTACCAACACAAATCATAATAGAAAGAGAAGAAGGAAGAAGGAGAAGAAGAGAACTCGACCAAATGACCCAAAAGCATAGCAAAGCCGAAGAAGGTCAAGTGGAAAGAGCGAAAGAACTTGGTCCCCAAAGACATGGGCAACGGCTCGATGCAACCAAGCAAAGCAAAGCTAGCCCTCAAGAAGAGGTAGAACAGGCTCAACACCGCTAGCAAAAACCAATCGAAAATATCGAAGCAAAATGCTAGTCCCTCAAGACAGAGGCACAGAGGCTCAACACAACTAGCAAAGAAAGCTCGATACCGACTGTTACCAAAAAGAGTTCGACACCAATTGAAAATCTGAAAAGCAAATGCTAGTCCCTCAAGAAAGAGGCTAAGGCTCAACGCAACTAGCAAACCGCTCCAAACCAATTGAAAATGTCAAAGACTCAACCGGAAACAAACTCCCCCTCGAATAGTGCAAACAACCAGGAAGGCTCCCCTTTAGCTGAAACGGAGGGTAATGATTTGCAATTTCTCCCCCTTAGTTGAAAATGCACTTATCAAGAAATAAGGCTCCCCCTCAGAAAAGTGCGAACAAGAAGATTCTCCCCCTTCCAAAATGCATATGAGTCGAATGCTAGTTAGGAGCTTCAAGAGTATACTCAAAAGAGTGCAAAGATGCTCTATAGAGTTCAAATCCGATGACTCAGAAAAATGCACAGAATGCTAGCAAAGGCTCAAGCTGATCACTAAGAATGAAATATGAACATGTGAGCAGTTTTAAGCCAAAAAAGGTATTCACCATCAAAATAGCACAGACATGTATAGACAGGAAGTCAAATGTGCTAAGCATGTATACCAAGTGAACTACCCCTAGCACAGTTCAAACATCATGCTGATACCAATCTAGGCATATGCTTGTGATTTCAGATTTTAATCGGAGTTGCAGCGGTGAAATTTCACAAGTTCAGAAAATAGCATGTGACTGCGAGAGGTTGAATGCTTGTTATTGCCTAACTTTTCAACTGTGCGAAGCCTATGCATAAGCAATCAGAAGCTTAAGGCAACAGTTTCGGTCATACACTACACAGCTCAAGTTTAACTCAAAGTGCAATGAGAAACAGTTTCGAAACTGTGAGGTGTTAACAAGCAAACCCATCTCGATCTTTCCAATTCACTTAACTTGGTTCAGATTTTAAACAGAATATGACATACCAAGCAAGTGAATGACTCAACACTAGAGACATAGCAACCTAGCATATATGAAAAGCACATGTGACTTCAACACATCCTACACATGCTAGTTGCATATCTCAATGGTGAACATTTTTAAGTTTATTATCAAATTTACCATTCAAAAATAGCTCAGCTCATAGTATGTACTAGTGATCAGAAAGAGCATAAGCTACAGCATCAACATAAAGCATCGGAGCAAAAACTAAACAGAGCATAGTTACATTCTTCAGATTATACACATGAAGCTCAGAATGTAAAAGCGTATGCTGAAATGCAAAAGATGCACGAAGAAATTAAAAAGAAGCAAAAACAACTGAAATCAAAAAGTCAGTGTATCATACAAAATCCAAAGTGTTTCCCCCATCTAAAAGGGGAAACACATACCAAACTCACCTCTCAACCGATTAAAGGTTGATTGGTCCAAAGGCTTGGTAAAAATATCAGCAAGCTGATGATGAGTATCGATATGGCGAAGGTCGATATCACCCTTCTCATAGTGGTCTCGCAGAAAATGAAAGCGCACATCAATGTGTTTGGTCTTCGAGTGAAGCACGGGGTTCTTAGCAACGCTAATCGCACTCGTGCTGTCACAAAGCAAAGGAACACGAGAAAAGCTCAGACCAAAATCACGCAAAGTGGCCATCATCCAAAGTAACTGGGAACAACAGCTAGCCGCAGCAACATACTCAGCCTCCGTGGTAGACTGGGCGACGCTAGACTGCTTGCGAGAAGACCACGAAACAAGAGAAGAACCAATAAACTGGCAAGTCCTAGAAGTGGACTTGCGATCAATACGGCAACTAGCAAAATCGGCATCAGAATAACCGCAAAGGGAAAGAGTGGAGGAAGCAGAATACCAAATCCTGAATTCTGGAGAAAAGGATAAGTACCTCATAATGCGCTTGACTGCCTGACAGTGAGAGGTGCGCGGTGACACCTGAAAGCGCGCGCAGAGGCACACCGCGAACTGGATGTCCGGGCGTGTCGCCGTCAGGTACAACAGCGACCCAATCATACTCCGGTACTCCTTCTGGTCCACTGCTTCTCCCTCCTTGTCCGCATCCAGGGCCGTCATAGTCGCCATGGGTGTTGGAAGAGGCTTGGCCTCACCCATGTCGAACTTCTTCAGAATATCTCTGGTGTACTTGCCCTGGTGCACAAACGTTCCTTCCCGGGTTTGCTTGATTTGCAACCCGAGGAAAAACGTCAACTCACCCATCATGCTCATCTCGAACTCCCTGCTCATAATGTCTGCAAACTTGGCAACCAAAGCGTGAGAAGAACCACCGAAAATGATATCATCCACGAAAATTTGGACCAAGAGAGTATCACTGCCTTGCTTGAGGAGAAAGAGCGTTTTATCTACACATCCCATTTTAAAACCCTTAGCAAGCAAAAAGGTTTTCAACCTATCATACCAGGCTCTAGGAGCTTGTTTCAAACCATACAAAGCTTTGTGAAGTTTAAAGACATGGTTTGGAAACTTGGGATTTTTGAAACCGGGGGGTTGTCTAACATACACCTCCTCTTCTATGTAGCCGTTTAAGAAGGCACTCTTGACATCCATTTGAAAAAGTTTGAAACCTTTGGATGCAGCAAAAGCCAAGAGTATCCTAATTGCCTCTAAACGAGCTACAGGAGCAAACGTCTCCTCATAGTCTATCCCCTCCTTCTGACTATATCCCTGGGCTACGAGTCTGGCCTTGTTTCTCACAACATAGCCATCTTCTCCCTGTTTGTTTTTGAAAACCCATTTTGTCCCAATAGGATGACACTCAGAAGGTGGAGACACTTGAACCCAAACCCGATTTGTCTCAAAGTTCTCAAGCTCCTCATGCATGGCATTGACCCAATCAGGATCCGTCAAAGTGTGTCCAACATCCCGGGGTTCAAAATCAGCAACAAATGCAGAATGAGCAAAGTGAGAGATTTGCCTTGACCGGGTGACGCGTTCGTCGATGCTGCTGATCATCTGCTAAGGCGGGTGCTGGCGCTGAATGTGTTGTGGCGCCTCCCTTGCCAAAGTGGCCTCCCCCTCAGCAGCAGTCGGTGCCTCCCCGGGTACAAAGGGTACCGCTCGGGGTGGCGGATCCCACGACCCCCAGGAAGACGATGTGTCGGGGCCATGAGTCGTCGTAGAGGCCGCTCTTTGCGGCATAGCAGGTGGAGGAGGTGCTGGGTCATCTATCCCTTCAGCACCTTCTTCTTCATCATCGAAAAGAGGTTCGCCAACCTCATGATCACCTGCACGCTCAAAACGAGAAGAAGGACAAACCATGGTCTCGTCGAAGGTGACATCGGATGTCTCCATGACTCGGTTAGTGTCAAGGTTAAGTACACGATAAGCACGAGTATGAGTGCCATAACCCAAAAACACACCGTCAGAAGAACGAGACTCAAACTTGTCCAAGTTGCCCTTTTTGAGTATAAAACAATGGCAACCAAAAACTCAAAAATAACTCACCTTGGGTAGTTTTCCAAAACGCAACTCATAAGAGGTCTTTTTCAAGAAAGCTCGAAGAAAAATGCGATTGAAAATATAGCATGCAGTGTTCATAGCTTCGGCTCAATATCGCCTAGGAGTCCTATGCTCATCGAGCATCGTCCTGGCCATCTCTACAAGGGTCCGATTCTTCCTCTCTACAACACCATTCTGAGGCAGTGTGTAGGGGGAAGAAAACTGATGCTCTAACCCAAAAGAGTCACAAAACTTCTCAAAATCCGAATTCTTGAATTCAGAACCATTATCACTCCGAATTGCGCGCATAGAGTTCAAAGGGAACTCATTCTGAAGACGCAAAATTAGATTGCGAGCAAAGGAGAAAGTCCCGGTTTTCTCAGCTAAAAAGAAAACCCACAAATATCTCAAAAAATCATCGACAACAACAAGCACATACCACTTTCCCCCAACCGAGCTCACCCGAGCCAGACCAACAAGGTCCATGTGCAAAAGCTCTCCAGGGCGCTTAGTCATGACCTGAGTCACTGGATGGTGGGGAGCGGCTACCATCTTCCCATGTCTACAAGAATGGCAAACAAGATCCTTCTCCATGGATAACTTGGGCAATCCTCGGATTAAGCCAAGTGAACTAAGTCTTGCAAGCAAGTCGAAGCTCAGGTGACCTAGTCTCCTATGCCACTTCCAAAGATCAGAGGAGGAAGGTCCAGCCAAAAGACAACGAGAAAATCCGAACGACTCCGAGAAATCCGCACGAAAGACTTTTCCAAAGGGTGAAATCACACAAACAAGATTGCCCTGAGGATCCAAAATGCGACTGAGATTCGGTTTAAAACGAATCTCATAGTCGTCGTCAAAGAGTTGCGAAACGGAAAGAAGGTTAAAATGCAAGTTAGAGACAAGAGCAACATCGCGCAACACAAAGTGCTCATTAACTCGCACAGACCCACGAGACAGCACCTTACCTTTGTTGTTGTCGCCGAAGGTGATATACTCCTTTCCGGCGACCGGACTAAGACTGGAGAACCACTTGGCGTTTCCGGTCATGTGCCTCGAACAACCGGAATCCACCAACCAAACGTTCTCCAATCGTTTTACCTGGGAGGTGTCGTCGTCGTCGTTCCGAGGGGAGTTCACCAGCTCGCCGTCGACCTCCTTGCCGAGGGCCATGGTGCAGAGGCCATCATCGTCGGCGAAGAAGCAAAGACCGTTCAACTTGTCCTCGATCCTCTTCTTCTTCTCGGACTCATCGTCGCTTGAGCAAGCGGAGTCGTCATCCGAGCCGTCGATGTCGCTGAGCGTGGCGAAGAACGCACGCTGCTCAGCCTGGGCCTTCTCCAAGTACTTCTTCTTGATGTACTCCTTATCGAAGCCGCCCCTCCGCTTGTGCCTCGCGGGGACGTACTTCTCCTTGCGCTTGCTGGAATCATACTTGTGCCCATGATCGCCCTTCCCAGATGAATGCTACTTCTTGGGGCAGTTGGCGATGAAGTGATCGGGGTCGCCGCACTCGTAGCATCCCGAGCGTCCTCCTCCGCAGCGACGGTTCATGCGGTTGTTGTGAAACCGCGAGAACCGGTTGGCGAGCATTGTCAACTCGTCATCCCCCAAAGACTCCAGCTGGTCCTCTGTGACAGAAAAGAGAGACGAAAGAGCAAAACCTCCAGAGGGGTTAGAAGAGCCAGAAACCAAAGCCATAGTCGGGCCAGAAGGATTCTCATAAGAAGCCCTTGCCATGGCATCAATCTCACTGGACTTGAGCTTACTGAAGAGCTCGTCGCACGTGAGGGTCTCATAGTTAGGTGATTCGATGATCGCCTGAACTTTGGAGTCCCACACCGATCGATCAAGAGTATGCAAAAGCTTCAAAGCTCTCTCATGATCGTCGAAAGGCAACAACTCCTTGTTAGCCCTCATCCTGTTGATAATCACCTGAAAGCGAGCGAATAAACTTTCTATGCTCTCGCCAGGCATATGTCGAAAGTTCTCATACTCTCGCTTGAACGACTCGTAGAGACGGGTTTTGACTTGAGAGGTTCCCTCATGGAAACGCATGAGGGTAGCCCAAATCTCCCGAGCTATAGCGAGGTGAGAAACGCGATCAAACTCACTCATGCTCAAGCATGAGAAAAGAGCATTACGGGCTCGGCTATTGGCATCGTGCTCATCGATCTGAAGCTGAGTGACACGAGCAGCCAAGACCACGTAATCGGCAGAGTTGCAAATATCCCAAATGGAAGCACCCAAACTCTGCAGATAGGCCGACATGCGTATCTTCCAATACGCATAGTTCGTCCCATCGAAAAATGGCGGTCTGCCCACGCCGCGATCCATGTCGCCTTCTGTGGATCTGGAACCGGCTAAGGTGGAAGATCCTTAACCCGCTCCGATACCAATTGAAGGACCGAGAATGCTACCAGAAAGCGACCAGAGGGGGGTGAATGGGAGCTCCAAATTTTCCTTTCGGAAACTCGTAGCAACTGTCCCAAAATCAATCCCAAAAGCAAACCTTAGAGCTTGCTAGTATCCACTACCCTAGATGTAGGGTGGATGCTTCCACGAAGCACAGCGGGACACTACACAACTCTAGAAACCCAACGCAAAAGACGGAAAACAAATCCGACAACGAACGAACAAGCTGCGAACGAGACAGCGCAAAACTGAACTAACCGGACTCTGGCCTGCGTCCGGTCGCAGAGCACCGGACGCGTCCGATCAGGGGAAATCCAATTTCAGACCTCTCTGAGTTGGACCGGACGCACTGTCTTCTAGCGTCCGGTCGTTCCTCGAGCGTCCGGTCACAAAAACGCGAGCAGTGAACAGTGGGAGCGGCGAGTCCGGTCAGAGCAAGGATGAGCGTTCGGTCATGTGCGTCCGGTAAAGAAGCAGAAATGCACAGGAATACATTCAATGACCGGACTCCGGAGGTGCGTCCGGTCAGCCCGACCCAAGCGTCCGGTCACCCCGCGATTTCACCGTTCGTCCACCGAATCGACTCGATCTCACTCAAAACAAATCCTTTAGGGATCAAACTTGGTGAGAAGAGTCACAAGGAGGATAGTGAGCTATCTCTAAGAGATCATGGCTCGAACCAATCTCCAAATCAATGAATCGAAGAAATTCGGGGGAAGGGAGAAAAACTTGACCCAAAACGAAAATCGATCGATCTCCTAGACCGTGAGGTTAGAAGTGAATTTCTTCGGTCGAAAGAAGTGTCTCACGATCTAGAACAACTTGGTTCAAACAGTTTTGCAAAAGATGAACCGAGCAAAGAGATCAAGCGACGGGAAAATCGTGGAGAAAAAGGATTCCGCGAAGAACACGAACGAAACGCGAATCACAACCACGAATTGCAACCGTGTGGCTACCACACGCTACAACAGTGAGGTTACGGCCTCACTTCCTCAAAATCTCATAAACACAGAGGTATTGTTCTTTTCTCTATGGATCTCAGCTAGCTACAGCAGGGATGTGGGAGAGCAGGAAACCCTAGAAGCAAAGAGCAAATGACAGGGATGACTAACTGAGATAGATGGGGAGGTGGGTGTCTCCCCCTATTTATCCTAATTCTAACCTATTCCTAATTTCCACTCTACCCCTAACTACTTACAAAGCGAACCAGCTAAACCCTAGGGTTATTCTGGACCAACTCGGTGGTAGGTGGATCCGACGGCCACGCCCGCACAACTCGTAGCATTGCCTCGACGCAACCTCCTGATTGCCGTCAGGTGCCGCCCTCGCTCTGCACCCCCGGTTTTATGGCCCAAACCGGGAAACCAGCCTTTTCTAGCCAACCCCCGGTTTTGAGGCCCAAACCGGGAAACTAGCCCACTAGCTTCTGAGTTTTGAGGCCAAACTCAGCAAACCCTCAGCGCCTAGGTTTTGGGGCCCAAACCTGGAAACCGTCCTCAGTCCGAGTTTTGTGGCCAAACTCGGAAACCATCCGCACCCAGGTTTTGAGGCTCAAACCTGGAAACCGTCCACCCGATGGTTTTTCCCTGGCTCTACCACCAAACCGACGTCGTAGATGGGATGCACCTTCCGTGCACCCCGTCCACCGACACGTGTCCCCAAGTCCACGACTCAGGCAACACGGTGGGCAAGTCTTCACTTGTAGCTGCCACAGGCTGCCAGCCACCACAGCTGATCCTCGGGCCTCTGGTCCCTCAGTCCAAGCCTCATGTCCGCCCTTCGCCACTCTCGGTCCATCGGCACGGCACGTCTCTACTTGACCTTCACCTCGCCTTTGATCACTGCATCCGTGCTCGACACCTGCACAACACAAGCCAAAGAACATGCGCATCATCCCATTTGACAATCACTCATCACTCAGAGACCCGGCATACACCCATGTATCCACATTTTGTACTTCGGTTATTTTGGGTTTTTTTGTTACCTGAGGGTAATGACCGAACTAAGTCTGGTTAGTTCGATTACTTCAAACTAGAGACTGAACTTATGACCGAAATTTTTTATCTCGGTCACTTTGATCTTGATCTCGATTATTTCGATTTGGTCTTCGATCATCGATTAATAATTATGCCTAGGGTAAATGGGCAAGGCCACCAGCGAGCACCACTAGGGCGCATGCTCATAGTCGTGCTCGTGCGCCATGAAAGAGACCAAGAAAGGCCCATGTGGTGAAGAAAGGTGCGTGACTAAATCGTGAATGCTCAAGAAAGGCCCGTGCGAGACTAAATCGCGAATGCTCATTCGCTCAAAAACAAGCGAACGATTTTGTGGCATTCTCCTTTTTGAAAAAAATAGCTGCTCACTTTCCTTTTTTCCGATAAATGCCCCGTCTCAGTGCTCCTTTGCATGTGTTCATTGTATCCCACGCCCTTCCCAACTGGCTGTGCGCCAGCCTTAACGAAGGTAGAAAAAGAGAAACAAATTTATTTTAAATTGCTATAATTTTTGAACGGTGTATCTGGTTTTAGTTTCGTCTGTACCGATGTTTTCTATGTGACGAGGTGAATAAAACTAGATCACACTTGCATATGGTTCAAAGAATTTATTCTACCAGCAATTTATGTGTACTAACTTATTATATACAAAAAGTTATGAAATACAATTTACACATAAATGTTATTAAACACAAAAGGAACGAATTACCTTATAACTTATGTCAAAACTTAAAAACACAAAAAGTTATTAAACACAACTTATATATATAAGTTATCAAATACAACTTATGTATATACTATTCTATACAACTCGTGTACATAAGTTATTCTATATAACTTACCATTTTTTTTATAACTCGTACCAAAACCTGAAAACATAAAAGTTATTATTAAACACAACTTATATACAAAAAGTTATCAAACACAACTTATTATGTACATAAATTATTCTATATAATTTGTCAATGTTATAAAAAATAAGAATAAAAAATAAAAGAATACTAAAAACATATAAAGAAAAACTAAATAAAAATAAAATAATAAATTAAAAAATTGCGTGGGTGTATGCAGGATAAGTGGACAAGAACGAGTGCATGCAACAGAAGTGGGAAGTGAGTGCAAATATAACACCGAAAAAACAGGAAATAAGTATGACAGGAGTGGGCAATGAGTGCCATATGGTGAAGACTATGTTGGCTCATATCGAAATGGGCGAAAGCTTATTAAATTGGAATTGGGTGAAGAAAAAAGATGGAAGGGAAAGGGAAAAAAGTGAAAGGGAAAGAAAGAAAAAAGAGAAAGAAATAATGGTTTTTTCTATCAGAAGAAATTGTTACCAAAATAGCTCTAGATCCACTGATAGAAATGCACCCTCGCTAGAGGAGAGCGGCCAATCGGGATACGGAACTCCAAGCAGAACAAAAAGACGATTCACCCTGCTAACACCACCGAGAGAGGCGTGAATGGCTTTGACCTCCAGGGAGCCAAGCTTGCCAACTAAATCCTCGACCTCTGCATCAACCATCTCCAAAATCTTCTCAACTCCTTTCATCCCACCGGAGTGTCTCTTTAGCACCGTCTCCCAGGTTTAATTCACCTCCAAAATAAAGCCTTTCAGGCCTCATTTTTCGTAACGCTCCTCATCCTTGACAGTAAACCAAACTTGGTTCAAGCTGAGCGGGGAAAATCTCGCGCAACAGTATTCCTCGACTAGGTCACGGGCGCACTGAGAACGAGACAAGACCCGGAGAGCGTCCACTGCAGCGTGGACCTCATCGCTCATCAGAGCATCAGTACCCACATCACCAAGGCTAGGCAAATTCCCAGAGAGTTCACTAGCGTCATCAAGCTTGTAATAAAACCAATGTTCTTGCCAGTTACAGTCCATTTGTTCTTCTGCGCTTGAACATGAACCTCCGCTTCGGTGCGGTAACAGAAGGTGTACACCCCAAACTACCCAAGAACAACTTTCCCCTCCTCGTTGGTCATCTTGCGAGGTTGCATATGAACACGGTGAGTACGGATGAAACCTTCGAGACAAGGATCCACACCCTGCGACCAACAACCCCAAACGTAGGCAGAGTGCTTGGTGAAGCACGAAGGATTCAACTGGTGAAACCGAAGCTTAAACCTTTTCAAGATGGTTGTGACAACAGGAATAACTGAGAAACAAAGCCCAGCAACAAAGAACTCCTTAAAGACAACGACCTCATCAGGCCTATGCTTGGGGACGCTCTCCCCTCCACAAACCCTCGCAGAACTCCTATTGAACCAACCTTTCTTCATGAAGGAGTCAAGGTCAACACCAGAAATCTTGCTGACCCCAAAATCAAAACTAACAGAATCCTTGGGAGCAGGCGAGGAAGCAGACTGCACAAGGCGAGCCGTAGACTTGACGCGAGCCATGACAAGAAAGGACAAGCACAAAGTACAACCCTCGCTCAAAATGCACAAGGACCGCCACAACCTTCACAAAACAAAAGCAGTGACGGCAGGATGGCAGCGGAAGAGGCGAGAGCACAAGAACAAACAAGCCACCAACCACGACTATTTATAGCCCAGGGGTCGCATGCACAGGCACAAACATCGGCACACATCATGGAACACAAGGAGATCAACGGCCTCGCATGCACACGCGCAAACATCGACACACATCATGGAACAGAAGGATATCAATGACCATCGTAAACCAAGCATTCAAATCAAATATCAAATCAGAAAAACAGTAATCTCCTAAAAATAAGAAACCACGAAGAAGTTAGACAAACGGGTCCACGAGTAGTCGTGGACATCGCTGCCACGGGAAACCATTTCAAAAGGCGCTGCTCGGACCCAAAGGCTTGAACTAAGGCATCGAGGGACTACCGTTGAGGAAACGGGGCACCGACAACAAGCCCACAACTTCTCAACTAAAATTGTTGTCTGACTTTCTGTAACGACCCACTTTTTGATAGATAACTAATTTTGGATAAATGAGTCATCCTTTTATATTAATTGCATCATGCTATATAATTGATACACATTGACATAAAAATACACACATCATGTATTAATGCTTGAAAATTATCCTTTACATGTTTGAGGCTAGTTTAGCTCCACAGTTTGCCTCACGCACATACACACACCATTCTTTATACTTCTAAGTACACACCAGTACACATCACTGTGGCAACTATTTCACCAACTCTTGTACTAGTTTATACACCAGTGAGCTGCCATGCCCTTCTAGAAAGGATCCAACCAATCAAGTAGCAGTAGCTTGACCACCACAGTATAGACTCTTGACCAAGCTGGGAAGTGAAGGTAAATATCTCATGGAGGGTGGAGTAGAATACAAATACAAGAGCCAAGAGTGAAAGTAGAAGCTTTCCCCATCACAGTAGCAAACCAGTCCTCCACTCAAAGTTGAAGCCTACCGAGAAAACACCTAGCCTAACCCTTGACTGAGAAGAAACCACAGTCTTCCACATCAACACAAAATGGTGACTTGAGCATCCATGGAGAGCGACATGGGTTGAGAGGGGGGAGGCTGACCAAGGAGGAAGTCAAGAAGAGTGGCCAAGTGGAGATCAACCAAATCTAGAAGAAGAAGCAGTGTAGTAGGCAAGATCTGCAAGTAGAAGGGGTGCTCGTGAGAGAGCACCGGTCTAAGTCATCCCCACGATTAAGGTGAGGTTTCACCTGCACAACTTAGAGGAAATCTTCTTTTGTCTACCAAGAACACAGAGCACATGCCATGGGCACTCCTGTCCTAGTTTTTCGCATCAAACCAACACTAGATAATTCATTTAGGCTGCAAGAAAAATATGAACTAGTTGTTCCCAAAACAATGACTAATATTCCTTTTTTTAGACAAGTATACACATAATACTCCAATCTGGGATAAAAATCTAGATGCTCAAAAAAATTATATACGTTTTCAGCACCTTTGTATGCCTTTATTATAGTGCTGAAATAGTATATGATTTTTTAGAATCTTAACGTCCTCAAATAAAAAAAACTCAAAACTACAAAGTTATAGATCTCATCGAGAGCTACAACTTTCATATAAAAATCATCTTCATCTGATGTCGTATTGAAGAGTTATGATTTTTGGAAAATTTAGTCTTGTCACGCCACTCCCGGTGGCGCGATAAGTCCGTACTGTCATGCCACATGCATTGGCGTGACAAGGTTTTAAACGTGGGAAACAATGTCCGACGTGTAAGATCTTGTCACGCCACTTCCAGTGGCGTGACAACGTTATTTGGTTGCGTCGGCCCCACTAGCGCGACCAAAAGGGTCAAATCTGTAAATTTTATTTGGGTGGGAATATTATTAAAATATTTTGTAAAAATGGATTAAAAATAAAAAAATCCCCTAGTAATCTAGTTTGGACTTCTATACGATGGGCTTGTAATAATGTGTAAACTTTTGACGCTCCTTAAAGACTTAAGTGTGTAGGATGGTATTGTAATAATTATCGGTACTTTCTAGCTATTCTCCTGCTGCCAAATTTGTTATGGTTATTGTTTGACAAATCTTGTATTTGTTAAGTAATAAGCATAGGCCAGGGTTAATACATAAGGTGTTAATGACCCCGGGTCATCACACCTTCGTTGTTAAATGGGGCGAAGGGAACCGTGCTCTGACATTTGTCTTTCGTTTTGTAGGAAACGAGGCAGAGTCAAGGTCCGATAAGGCTACCTTTGGGGGTGATGAAATGGGATCTTCGGCGTGGACACTGAGACCGTCTTCGCGAGGCCCTCGCGAAATGGTGGCCAGCACCCTGGCGGCGACAAGGAGTGGCCGAGGGACTGTTAGGGTTTAGCATGTGTTTGTACGATGATGCCCTCAGGCCTCGCGAAAGACGACTTAGAAGTGAGTTAAAGATGACTTAGAACTGAGTTGGATTTTGAAGAATCATTAGGGACATGTGTGAATTCTTTTTTTGCACGTCCAATATCAGCCAAAGTTTATGTTTTTATGCATAACATGGTTCTTTTAAGTTTGTCTAGATTTAGAAATGAACTTATGGCTCAATCCTGTTATCTTAGGTGTGGTGTCTCAATGAAGTGTGTGACCTCTATTATTGACTTATGTTGCACGATGCAGTCTATTTCATTTTAGAAATTAACAGACCAGTTTCTGGACACTGCCTTTTTAGTTACATGCAATACTTTGATACCACGAAAGCATTTTCTTCAATAGTTACTAGCAGTTTAGTTGTGCCACAAATGCATTTCTGATTTAGCTCATTATCCACACATGCCTGGAATGAAACAAAAATAAAATGTATTGTTAGCTCTGCAAGCACTTTTTTCAGCATTTTATAGCAACTCAGGATATGTTATCTTGTAGTTTAAATCATGTTATTCAACATTTTCAGTCTCTGAAGGGCTGTGCAAGTTATTACATGTAATATTAGCATTTTGCAAAACAAAAAGAACTAACTAAATGCACTGTTGCCTGTTGGCCATGTTGGTATTAGCTTCCTACATACAAACACAACTCTCAAAATAATTAAGTTGCTTTCTAATATCCCTATTAAACGAGATGTCCACATTTGGCTGAGATCCCCCTTTGTCTCCAGTGTGACGAATGTGATGATGGGGGTGTCGTGTGCATCTGTCTCTGACACCCTACCACATTAGGTGGCCCCTCTACATCTTGCTCCTCTAAAGGCGGTGGCGCCACTCCACTTCACGCTCCTTGGAGGATGTTTGGATTAACCCTCACGACCAGCCTCTTGTCGTCAGCCTGGATGCCTACAACACTGTCGTTGACGAGGTGTTGTGCTAGATGGATGTACAGTATGAGGCTAAAAGCCTCGTGTCATGTCGCCAAAGAAACCTTGCATGGTGTCATTGTCTGCTACCCCATGGGCACGGACTTGGCTAGCATGACGCTCCTCTCCGTGTTTTGTCGGTCCAGATCTCAAGGCCCACATATACGATAGCACGGTGCCATAGCAGGAGCAACTTGTTCAGGGGAGCAAACGACGACTCCCATCTCCAGGCTGTATTCCTTGTCATCAAATTTTTTGTCAATGCGCTGATCCCCATGGTGCACCAGCACCACCATTTTTGTTCATGGCTTAGTTTCATGCTGACTTTTTTATTCATTATTATTGCTTAATTAAGAATATTATTTTGCCTAATTTAGAACCTATTATTGCCTAATGCTTAGCACTATTATTGCCTAACATAGGGAAAAGCATGAAAAGCGGCATTCATAACTTTGATTTGTGTTTCAGTGGCCCTATTCTTCATGCCTGGCTCTTTGATTTTGCTATGTAGGTGTGCAGGGCAAGTTGTACCCTTTGTCATGGATGAAGATGTTGTTGCCGTTACGAGGCTTCATCGTGGGTCCCACCTTCGGTACATCAACCAACAACTATGAAAGCAACACATGATGCAGCAGCTCGGCATGATGCAACACGACGCTTAGCGGCCCCAACATAGCCTCCCTGAGCATCGCCATCCTTTGCATCACTCTCTTCGAGCGCTTCCTAGACTAGTAAGTCCCAATCCAAGTCTCATTCCATCTCAACCTCACCGCCTCATTGCAGAATGCAGTACCTAGCTGGCTCATCTGTGAACTAAGTTATCTTTTCGACTGAGCTCGATTGATTGCTGCATCACATGTTAACATGTGACAAGAATTTGTGTATATTGCGTATGTTAAATGGCTCTTCTGACAAACGAATTGTTTATATTGCACTGGAAATCATTGGTAGATATGTGGCTTAGATGGTTCTATCGATTTTATTGTCCTCTTTAGCTGCTTAAAAGCTCTTCCTCAAAGCAGTTTGATTAATAAAAAAGGGGCTATTGCGTTCTTGCCCCTACTTTAACGTCCAATTGTGATTTTACCCCTGCTTTTGTCATCATTGTGATTTTACCCCTGGTTTGTAAAAGCGAAGCTTAAGTTTGCCCCTACTCCGTGAACAACAGGTAACGGTGTCAAATGGGCTAAATGAGGACAAGTTTGTCCAGGTAAAACTGCCCCTACTTATCTAAATATATTATGATTTTACCCCTGTTTTCTAAATATATTATGATTTTAGCCCTGTTTTTTTTTAAAAAAAAATTGACAACATCATTGCACAACCTGTTGTTACATATGATTCCACACAACATACACCTGACAACATCATTGCACAACTTGTTGCATATGATTCCACACAACATAGATAGATAATATCACATCAGATAAAAGTGTGGCAAAAGTATCCATGCAGCACTAAGCGCCATCCACATACAAGTCCAACAAAAGTAGTAGCTAATAGTGAGATATTACATGTTCAGTGTCATACATCACATTCATGCATCTATTCCAAACCATGCAGCTAACCTCCCTCCTCTTCCTCGTCCTCTTCCTCTCCCTCTTCCTCTTCTTTCTGTTCCAGCCTCTTCTGTTCCTTCTGTTACAGGTCCTACACTTGCACTTCTCCCTCTTCCTCTTCCTCTCCCTCTTCTTTCTGTTCCAGCCTCTTCTGTTCCTTCTATTACAGGTCCTACACTTGCACTTCTTCCTCTTCCATTTCCTCTTCCTCTTCCCCTTCCCCTTCCACTTGACATGAATGGAGAAAAAATGTTCAGTAAACAAGTTGACTAAATAAGCATGAGTAAAGAAGCAAAAAAATACAAATCAGCATGACTCACATTGATGCTTGTGAAGATGATTCATTTTGAGAAGATGAGTGGTTCCTCTTTTGACTAGCAGTTGGACCTCCTTGGCAATGCTTGGCTATATGCCTAGTTCATTACATTCATAACACGGTATCCTTTTCTTGCTAGTGGTGGCCTCATCATAGGACTTGATCCTAGAATTTCTTGGTCTTCCTGGTTTCCTTCTCAGTTTAGGCTTCTTGATTTGATAGCCCAAATCAACATGTGGCCAATTATCTTTGGATGTCATTGGATTGAAAGAACATGCATATGCCTTTTTTAACCGATCCACAGAGAAGTATTCATGCACAAAGTCATCCATTCGTACCTCTCTACTAATCTTAGAAATGAAAGCTAAAGCATGCGTGCAGGGCTTTCCAGTTACTTGCCAACCCCTGCAAGTACATGTTTTTTCTCCTAGGTTGATTGCGTACCTAAATCTGTTCACAGTTACTTCAGCTGTTCCAGCCCCACATATCAATACATCATGGTCCTTGATACTCTTGGCTTTACCATTTAGAGCATTGGTCACAGCTGGAATGATTGTGCCTGACATTTTACTAGCAATCTTGCCTCTTAAAACAAATTTCTCAATGATCATTTGTCTTATCTTATCATGCATATCCACAATTTGAAAATTCTTGGTTTTGGACACCCAACTGTTAAAGCTTTCAGAGAGGTTGTTGTTGATGTAATCTACCTTGCATTCTTCCCCAAATTTGCTTCTACTCCACACATATGGATGGTTGTCATCCAACCAGGATAGTGCACTAGGATCCTTCTCCTCTATTTTTCGCATAAAGTACTTGAACTTGTCATTTGTGAAGCTCTTGGCAGCTGCCCACATATTCTTACCATAAAGCTCACCACTGTAACCATTCTTCTTCATGTTCTTCCACAAGTGCCTCATGCATTCTCTATATTCCACTCCTGGGTACACATCATCTACAGCCACCTCAATTCCTTTGCCCGCATGTGTACTAATGACCAAGCCTGTAGGAGTACCAATAGCTTTCTTTAAGTTATTCACAAACCAAGTCCAGCTTTCCTTAGACTCAGCCTTAATCACACCATAAGCCACTGGAAATAAACAGTTCTGACCATCCACTGCAACAACTGCTGCTAAGTGACCCCTTCCCCTTCCAGTCAAGTGTGTGGCATCCATGGCAATGTAAAGTCTACATCCTAGCAAGAACCCATCAATGCAAGGTTTAAGAGCAACAAAGAACCTACTAAAACACAAATCACCATTGTCATCTTTTTCAGTGTCTATGTCAATGACACTGCCAGGTACTACTCTTAGAAGCTCAGCTTGATAAGTTGGTAGCAAGTTATAACTATCGGCCCACTTCCCATATATGATGTCCATTGCTCTTTCCTTGCCTCTGAAAACTCTATCATATGGAACTTCTATCGAGTACTTCTTCTTGAGCCTATCTTGCAACTCCTTTGGTCTCATTTCAGGGTCTTCCCGCAACAAATCAACAACTCTTTCAGCTACCCATTTATTGGATGCCATTGTTTCACCACAATTGTTGAATGAACCACAAGTATGCTTTGGATCACTAGTCTTTACCTGCAATACAAAAACAACAAGAAAAAACATTTTATTAGTAAATTGTTGCACACTAATACTTATTATTTGATGTTGAATGACATAAAAAATGAAATTACCTTACAACCAATGTACTTTTTACTTGTAGGTGCAAAAAATAGCCATTTACAACCCTGATTTGCTCTCTTGCATATGGCTCTAAATCTGCTCTTGTCCTTTTTCACAATCTCAAAAGCATGATAATTCAAGATGGCATGATGTGTGACTGCAGACTTGCACTGATCCACGTCTGGGAACACCACATTTACATCAATACATGGATTTTCAACATCATATGAGAAGGGTGGAGGGTCATATTCATCATCATCAACAACAACTTCACCATCAGGATTAAACTCAGGGTCAAAGCAATCAGCACAAGAATCAGAGGAGGCAGCCAAGTCACTATCATAACTGCTATCACTTGCTGCCACAAGTGAATCAGTGTCAGAATATATGCCCTCATCATGTGCGCCTTTTGCTTTGGATTTGGTGGCTCTCTCCTTTGTGTTTCTGGATGTGGCTCTCTCAGCAGTGTATGTCTCATTGGTGGGCACTCTATTCCTTACAGAAGGGTGACACCTACGTTTTGTTGGTGAAAACTGCAATGGGCCCTCAAAATCAATAATTTGGGCATTAATGTACACCTCTCCCTTATCTTTATTCAGTTCAAACCACTCAAGCAAATGCTCATCAGTTTTAATCTCAATAGAAGTCTCTCTAGAAATTTCATCTAATGCACGCCATAAAGTTATGTACTATTTTGAACCCCACATGTAGTACTCAGCTATGAAATTAACTAGCTGCAGCAGGTCAAACCTATGCATGTCAACAACTTGAGTAGGCAATGTACTATCCTGTCGCCATAATTTTGGTTCCCCATCAATCAAACTGAAAAATGACAGAACTCTAACAACAAGGCTCATATCCATGTGATTTGGCCTACAAATCACATCATCGAATACACAATTAGCTAAATCGCTCTACAAGCAGAAACAAATTCTTTCTATATATTGATAGTAAGTCAGAAGCTCCAAATATTACCTAGTCTCTTCATCAACAACACACAAATCCTTCTCACAGGATTTCCCTCCGGGTCCTCGCATGGCCACCTGCGCGTCGCGCCGCACGGGGCTGTCTGGCCGGCCACGGTGCACGAGGACGCCCTGCTGCCGAGCCGCTCTGCATCGGCACGCCAGTCTGGCCGCGTGTTGACACTGGTTATCTATCAAAATTAAAGGATAAATAAATATGAAAAGGGCATGAATTCAATCACCAACAAAGGTTTAGGGTTTTAATTGATAATATTCCACGAGTTTTGGTGAATTGTGATTCTACAGGGACTAAACCACGAAACCAACACTGATTGCTTCCCCTAGAAGGAAACTGACGGGAGATAACGCAACCGCCACGTCAGGAAGTTTCTAGAAGACTCCAGAGGACACCATAAGACACCAGGAGGTCGGGCACCGCGAGAGGCCGCTAGGTGGGACCGGTCGGTCCCACCCTTAGACCGACCGGTCTCCCCCCGGGCCTGCTGGCTTCCGTCTTCTGCAAGCTTCCTCCACCGAACCCTAGGACTCATCTCCACCGTCCCTGAAGTCGGTTTGATCTAACAGCCGCGGTTGATCCCTCAGGGCTATATAAGCAGCCCCAGACCCCCTCTCCAGGCATCTCCATCTTCATTATTCATCTCCACATCAGAAACTAGGGTTTCAATTAGAAGTAGAGGTCCCTCTAGATGAATCTCTTCTAGTTCATCTAGTTGTAATCAAGAGCCAGCTATCAAGTAGAAGACTAGATACCCCTCTAGTAGGATTAGAACCTAGTCTTATACTAGAACTAGAAGAGAGAGAGGAAGAGATCAAGAAGGAGCTCCAGCCTGTCGGATCAACTTCTTCATCTTGTACCTGCGGATTCAAGTTCATCTTCAACTTGCTTCAGCGATTGTTTCGGTAATCAACATCTATATTTAAGTTTGAGTTATTGTTCTCATTATTCTTAAGGTTTATGACTCTCTTTGAGTACTCTAATTCTAAGTTGCTCTAGAGTTAGAGTAGTTGGATAGTGTAAGTGTGGTGCTTAGACTTGATAACTCATCATAAATGCCTCCTATAACGCCGGTAGTAGTGGTTGTTCGCAAGGGTGACTCTTATAGCCTTGTTGATTCTTCTATAGTCCACTTACCCGTGTGTAGGCTCGGTAGGATTATACATTTACATAAAAGACTCATACTCAGTTTGTGATCTTTTATGGCAACTTCCCCACTAAAAATAATATAAACATATCACTCTTAAATTGGAATTAGACAGCCTTAGTGATCCCCTCTATACTTCTAGATTCTCCGTCCTTGTTAGCTACTCAGGGGATAGACTTTAAGACTTAACACTATCCATTCCTTTGGGTTCGATATTAAAACTGGGTTACTCCGGTGAAGTGCTACATCGGTAGATCTTATCTGTGCGCTTGCGGATAAAGTAGAGTATGCGTTAATTTATACCAACAAGCATTTCTGGCGCTGTTGCCGGGGATAGAGTTTATCTCTACTCTTGGTAGCGACGTTAGTAAGTGTCAACACCGCGCCGCACGATGCTGCCTGGCCGGTCGCGCCCACAGGGCCGCCTGGCCGGCCGCGCTGCACGGGCCCCCCGGCCGACTGCACGGCCTGGGACGCCCAGTTGCTGGCGCCCGCCTGGCACGCCGCGCAGCACGGTGCTGCCTGGCTGGTCGCGCCCACGGGGCCCCCTGGCCGGCCGCGCTGCACGGGACGCCCGGCCGCCGGCACCCGTCCGGCCGACCGCGCGGCCTGGGACGCCCAGCCGCCGGCGCCCGCCTGGCACGCCGCGCTGCACGGGATGCTCGGCCGCCGGTGGCCGTCCGGCCAACCGCGCTGCACGGGACGCTCGGCCGCCGGTGCCCGTCCAGCCAACCGCTTGCATCGCACAGGGCTTCGCCTCCCACGACGTCGTCCAACGCTCGTTCCTCGTCTGATGGCTCTAGGGTTAGAGGAGAACGTGAGATTGGGAGAATGAGAGAGAGAGGATACAAGAGAATGAGAGAGGATACAGGAGAGAATGGAGAAGGGGAAAGAACGAATGGATAAGGGGTATTATTGTTCTTTCGTCTTAATGTGAAGGGTTTTGTTGTTTTGTTTTTTTTAATTCTAGAAACAACTAACATAGTTAAAAAGTAGGGGTAAACTGAGGCTTAGTAGTAACAGAGCAGGGGTAAAATCACAACGATGACTAAAACAAGGGTAAAATCACATTTGAGCATGAAAGTAGGGGCAAAAACACAATATCCCCAATAAAAAAAGGTCTAGTAGCAATTGTTAATAGTAGAGTCTTGTGATTCTATTGCTGCCTCAACTATCTGCAATAGCTAGCAACCTAGTGCTCAGCGAGGAAGTAATAGGTAGGCAACAAGCACCACTATAGTTGGATTGTAGGGATTTTCATTTTGCCACGGAGCAAATTCCGCAACAATGTTATTATTCTTATGGAATAATGTTATTCTGATTAGGCAATAATATTATTCTGAAATTGGCAAAATAGAGTATTCATTGATCAGTTCAATTCAATATCTAATTTTTGATGTACCAAATAGAAATATCAACATTCCTACAGATCGAAAAAGCAATTGCTTCTGTAGCCATATCAGACCTAATTATTTAGCCTTGCACTACTTGTTTTCTAATTACCACTTTCTTTTGTCATTACATTGCAGATCCTCATTGTATTCAGCGGAGAATGCAAAAAATGATGTGTAGTAAATAGCGGTAGTAAGCAGGTTATCAAGTAATTTGTAGTATTTGCAGCTCATTCTGGGAGCATATGTATGTACAGATCAACTTTTAAACATGTTAGTTTGAACAAAAAAAACCTTAAACATATTGTATTTGGAAATATTAAGTAGAAAAGTAAATCTTATGTACAATCATTCTAGGAGTATATATGTCAATTCTTTATGTAGTTCCAAATCGTTTAGCTTCTTTTTTTGTGTTCCAATAACATGTGCATTTCATGTTGTCTAATGCATTGCTGTAAAAATTAGAGCTTTTTTTAGTTTCAGATTTGCATGAAAGATCAGCTTTGCCAAAGATGATAAATTTGGAGGCTATTGCGTCAAAAAAGCGTGGGCCTCCTAACATTTGGTGGCAAAACTGTGGAGCCATTGAAAAATCCTCTCGCTCTTGCGCTCGCGGGACCAAAATATCCGGCACCCAAGCCTTGTTTAGATTACTTCCAACTTTCAACTTTTTACACTCTCTCTCCATCACATCAATTTTTGGTCACATACATGAAACAATAAATATAGGTAAACTAATTATTACACAGTTTATTTATAATTTGTGAGACGAATCTTTTGAGCCTAATTAGTCTATAATTGACAATATTGGTCAAATCTATACCTATACCTACCTATATATTATATTATATATATTTTTTATTATTAATAATAAAGAGGCAAAATTTCTGCCCACAAAAAAATTCCGTCCAACTCTAGAGCATTTATTTCGACGACCGTTTCTATTTCCATAGCCGTTCTGTTCGTTTCTACTTTCTATTTCCAAAGCTGTTTTGTTCGTTTCTACTTACATAAGGTCTGGTTCAGTACGTTTTGTTTTACGTGTGTTTTCGATCTACGTGGTGCATGTTTCTCTCTACGTTACGTATAAGAATTTGAGTCGAGTTCTAGGTAGTGCTGAAAAATTCTATAAGAACGTAGGGGTTTTAGTTTGGGCAGGGAAAAGAACACGCCAAACTCTCGATCCCAAAAAATCAGACCGCATAAACAACCCGATGACATGCGTCGTTGCCTCGTAGGTGAACCGAGGGTGGTTCTTGATTCGGCTGACAACATCCAAATCACGTCGGAGCTCGGTCAGCCGCTGTTGGAACTCATCGTTGGGGAACGCGGATCGGTGGCCGCGTTAAGCTTGCTGCAGATGGCCGATCAGTCGTTCACGTGCTCTCTGCTGGCTTGCTCGACTACTCTGTTTTAGGGGGTGTTTGGTTCTCACCCCCTAGAGTTTAGCCACTAAAGTTTAGTTACTTTTAGTCACTAAAGTTCCAAACACCCCACTAGAAGTCACTTTTAACACTACAACTCTAGTGACCTCCACTAAACTTTAGTGGCTAAACTCTAGGGGTGGGAACCAAACACCCCCTTAGTTGCTCTGTTTACTGTTGCGGGGCTGACAAGCACATGCGTAGGCATCGCGTGAAGCCTACGACGACGACGGCGATGACTTTGAGATGGGCCAAGGGTGGAGGCTTTGCCCCGCAAGGGCGACAACAACCGCATACAGGCGTGGGCCACGGGGCCAAGCGAGCTAGGTGCCGCCATACTAGCGAGTGCGAGATACCAGCAGGAGGCAGGAACGACGGTACGTGGTGCAAGCAGGAAGAGAAAAATAGCCATGAGCATTGCATGGCGATGTGAGTGATCGAGGCACCGAGAGAGTCTATGATCTGTCCTACTCTGCTACTTTGTTGTTGGGCTAAAATTGAAGACATGTTTTAAAAACATTTGGGCCAAGACTCTAGGGCCATGGCCTACTAGCCCTGCTGATGAGGATGAGCACAAGTGTGAGCTGAAACGATGAGGTGAAGCTCAAGCACGACAATGACATGAAACTTACGCGCTGACCGCAGGTCGTTACGATGACACAAAGGGCCTGTTTGGTTGGTGACCGTAACTTGTCACGCCTGATCTTCGGCAAACTGTGGCTGCCACAGAAAGTGTGGCGAGCAAAATTGAAGCCACACTTGTGGCAAAGTTTGGCACGAAAATGAGTCTATGACGTGTGGGGCATGGTTCTGAGAAAGTGTGGTGTGCCATAGCTGTGGCAGTGAACCAAACGACTGCCAGAAAAACTGTGGCACGACGAATCTGTGGCATGGCAAGTTCTGGTCACCAACCAAACGGACCCAAAGCGCAGAACAAACGATGGCGGCGAGATGTAGCTCGACCGCGAGCAACAGGTTCTGAGGGCAAGGCGTCAAGCTTGGCTACAGGACACAACCATGAGGATGTGGAGCTCGAGCGCGACCACAATGGTGATGCGTAATGTCGACCCACGGATAGCGGCTCTCCGCCACCGCCTGCTCCGTGTGAACCACGACGTTTGCTCACACAGCCAAAAGCCATATAAGTGACATTACAATAAACCATGTGCCCCGTTGCAACGCATGGACATTTCTGCTAGTACAAATAAAAGTGCTACCGTGTTAGAATTGCAAAAAGTTGCAATCTAAACAAGATCCCACACAGCCAAAATGTAAATTGTAGTATTTTTGCCAAAAAAGAAAGCATTGGGAATAAGATTGCCAAAAATAGAATATGCAGTCGGATAGCACTAAAACTATACTCCCTCCATATTGAAAAAGCTGACGTTTTGGACAAGATTTGAGTCAAACATTGAGAATATAAATCATAAATAACTTTAAATTATTAAGTCTAGAGATGTAAAAATCATATAAATAAATTTGTTTTGAAAAGTACTTTCATAAAAATATACATATACCACTTTCCAATAAATATTTTTAAAAAACAAGTGGTCAAAGTGATGTTTGAAACGTCAGTTTTTTCAATACGGAGGGAGTATGCGCTCGCTTGCTGTAGTAAAATCCATTTTTTTTCCTTTTTTTTTGTCGGCCAGACCGCCCGCCCGCCGGTGGTAAACGAAAATTCGAACATCGTGTCTGCCCGGCGCCCGCGCATCCTTTCCTTCCAACAGAAACAGGCCCCTCCCTGCTCCGTCCAATATTTCACCGCCCCCGCAGCCCCGCCGGCCGCCGCTTCCCCTCATCTTTTGAAATTTCGATTTCCTGCCGCCACCCCCTCCCTCCCTCCCTCCCAATTTTCATATTTTGCCTATCCTTGATTCCTAAAACCCCAAAGGCCAGTTCTCAGCTCTCGTTCTCCTCCCAAATCCATCTCTCCCAACCCAAGCAAGTGATAGGCACAACAGCTGCCGCGACGCTCGCCATGGCGCCGAGCTCCCCGTCGTCTGCCGCGCCCACGCGCGTCTCCGGACGGAAGCGTGCTGCCAAGGCCGAGGAAATCCACCAGAAGCAGGAGGAGGAGGAGGAGAAGGAGGTCGCGGCGGCGTCCTCCGCCAAGCGCCGTCGCAAGGCGGCGGCTTCTTCCGAGAAGAAGCCCAAACAGGGCAATCCGCCTAAGGCGGGAAGGAGGAAGAAGGGGGAGGCCGAGAGGGAGGACCCCATGGAGGACGACGTCTGCGCCGACGAGCCCGACGAGGAGGAGTTGGCTATAGGCGAGGAGGAGGCAGAGGCCGAGGCGGAGGAGCAGGCCATGCAGGATGCCGCTGCAGGGTCGCCTGGGAAGAAGAGGGTGGGGAGAAGGACCGCCGCCGCCGTCGGCGACCACGAGCCAGAGTTCGTCGGCGAACCCGTCCCCGCGGCCGAGGCGCGCAGCAGCTGGCCCAAGCGCTACGAGTGCAGCACGGCCGCCAAGATGTACAGATCCCTCCCTACACTGTTTTGCTTTTGATTCATCAATACCAGATGCTTGCTTCCTTTTGAGTTCCCGTGTTTTTCGTTGATTCGTCGCGCTTGCAGGCCGGATGAGGACGAGGAGGTCAAGGCCAGGTGCCACTACCGGAGCGCCAAGGTGGACAACGTCGTCTACAGCCTCGGTGATGACGTCTACGTCAAGGTCATTGTTCACCGCTTTCATTTCCTTGTCTACGTGCCATGCTGCTGCTGCTGCTCTCATGTTTTTGTTAAGGAATCAAGCGATTGCTTGATTGTTTGTTGTCAGTTCCCAGTGATGCAATCTGTGTATAGCCAGCCTGGCCCTTCGCTAAATGTACAAAACGCTTTGTTGGATCTGGAAAAACGTAGATTAGCTTGCAGTTCAATACCTTTAACCCAAATTTTTGTGGGAGATTTCAGTATTGGGTATGCCCTTTTTAGCTGCTTGTGCAGTTTACATAGTACCTACTTCGTATAGGAAATAGATGACGTTTTGGACATCGATACGATCTTCAAAGTATAACTTTGACTCTCTTTATACCAAAAAATATTTATTAAAAAATGCTATATGTATATTTTATAAAAGTATTTTTCAAGACAAATCTATTCATATGTTTTTTATATTTCAAACTCAATAATTTAAAAGTTATTTATGATTTATATTCTTAATGTTTCACCAAAACCATGTACAAAACGTCATCTATTCCTATATGGAGGGAGTACGTGATATTTGCTTGCAAAGCAAGCACGAAACACTACCATGAAAATGTGTGACAGCTAATACACATTTGTTTAGGTTGTGGTAATTACTAGATGCATTTGGTTCAATTGAACTGTAATCTTATGCACTTATTTCTTTGATTGTTTTTATGTAACAGTATGCTGCAACAACAACAACCAACAACAACCAAGCCTCTTAGTCCCAAACAAGTTGGGGTAGGCTAGAGTTGAAACCCAACAAGAGACCCTAGTCACGGTTCAGGCACGTCAATGGCTGCTCTCCATGCATTTCTATCCAAACATAGATCTCTAGGTATATCCCAACTTTTTAGATCCCTCTTTATTGCCTCCCCCCACGTCAATTTCGGTCTACCTCTACCTCTCCTCACATGAAAATCTTGGGCTAAAACTCCACAATGCACTGATGCCTCCGGAGGTCTCCTTTGGACATGACCAAACCACCTCAACCGATGTTGGACCAACTTTTCTTCAATTGGTGCTACCCCTAGCCGGTCACGAATATCGTCATTTCGGACTCGGTCCATCCTTGTGTGGCCACAAATCCAGCGCAACATACGCATTTCTGCAACACTCATTTGTTGGACATGTCTTCTTTTAGTAGGCCAACATTCTGCTCCATACAACATAGCCGGTCTAATCGCCGTCCTATAAAACTTGCCTTTGAGCTTTTGTGGTACCCTCTTGTCACAGAGAATACCAGATGCTTGGCGCCACTTCATCCACCCTGCTTTGATCCTATGGCTAACATCTGCATCAATATCTCCATCCTTCTGTAACATCGATCCAAGATACCGGAAGACATCTTTCTTAGGCACCACTTGGTCTTCCAAGCTCACCTCTCCCTCTTCCTGTGCAGCATTGCCGAAATCACATCTCATGTACTCAGTCTTAGTCCTGCTTATTCTAAACCCTTTGGACTCAAGGGTCTGCCGCCACAACTCTAGTTTCCTATTTACTCCTGTCTGACTCTTATCAACTAACACTACATCGTCTGCAAAAAGCATACACCAAGGGATATCTCCTTGTATGTCCCTCGTAACCTCATCCATAACCAAGGCAAAGAGATATGGGCTCAAGGCTGACCCTTGATGAAGACCTATTTTAATCGGAAAGAAATCAGTGTCACCATCATTTGTCCGCACACTGGTCTCGACGTTGTTGTACATGTCCTTGATGAGGGTAACATATTTTGTTGGGACTTTATGTTTGTCCAAAGCCCACCACATAACATTCCTTGGTATCTTGTCGTACGCCTTCTCCAAGTCAATGAAAACCATGTGTAGGTCCTTCTTTTGCTCCCTGAACCGCTCCATAACTTGTCTTATTAAGAAGATTGCTTCTATGGTTGACCTTCCAGGCATGAAACCAAATTGGTTCATGGATATCCGCGCCGACCCTCGCAATCTATGCTCAATAACTCTCTCCCACAACTTCATCGTGTGGCTCATCAACTTAATTCCCGATAATTAGTGCAGCTTTGGACGTCTCCCTTGTTCTTGTAGATTGGAACCAATATGCTTCTTCTCCACTCCTGAGGCATCTTGTTTGAACGATAGATATTGTTAAACAACTTGGTTAGCCATACTACAGCTATATCCCCGAGGCATCTCCACACCTTGATTGGAATACCATCAGGACCCATCGCTTTATCCACTTTCATCCTTTTCAAAGCTTCTCTAACCTCCTGCTCTTGTATCCTCCGCACATAGCGCCTATTGGTGTCATCAGATGAGTCATCCAACCGAACGGTGGAGTTCTCATTCTCCCCATTGAACAAATTATCAAAATATTCTTGCCACCTATGTCTAATCTCATCTTCCTTCACCAAGAGTTGCTCCCTCTTATCCTTAATGCACTTGACTTGGTTGAAGTCCCTTGTCTTCTTATCACGAGCCCTAGCCATCCTATAAATGTCCTTCTCTCCTTCCTTCGTATTCAAACGTTGGTAAAGATCCTCGTAAGCCCGCCCCTTCGCCCCCCACCGCTCGTTTTGCAGCCTTCTTAGCCACCTTGTACTTTTCTATGTTGTCCGCGCACCGGTCTTGGTACAAGCACTTATAGCATTCTTTTTTTCCTTAATAGCCTTTTGCACATCTTCATTCCACCACCAAGTGTTTTGGATCGCGACCACTTCCTTTAGACACTCCAAGCACCTCTGCGGCAACCTTCCGAACGCAAGTTGCCATCTTCTCCCACATGTTGTTTGCATCTCCTTCGTCTTTCCAAGGGCCCTCATCAATAACTCTTTCTTTGAAGCCCTTCAATGCTTCTCCCTTTAAATTCCACCACTTTGTCCTCGCACTCTTGGCTTGTTTGACCCTACGAGCATGCACCAGGAAGCGAAAATCGGCCACCAATAGCTTGTGTTGAGAAACCACACATTCTCCAGGTATCACCTTACAATCCTCGCAAGTGTGTTTATCCCCCCTTCTTGTAAGGACAAAGTCGATCTGGCTAGAGGAACGACCACTACTAAAGGTCACTAAATGGGAAGGTCTCTTTCTAAAGAAAGTGTTGGCTATCATCAGATCGAAAGCTGTAGCAAAATCTAGGACATCCACTCCCTCCTGGTTCCTACTACCATAACCGAAACCACCATGAGCCGCCTCAAAACCTGCACTTGAAGACCCTACATGGCCATTTAGGTCCCCTCCTATGAAGAGCTTCTCACTGCTAGGTACAGCTCTAACCAAGCCATCCAAATCTTCCCAGAACTGCCTCTTAACACTCTCATCATGGCCTACTTGAGGGGCATAAGCACTAATTACGTTTAGAACCATATCACTAACGACAAGTTTAACTAAGATAATCCTATCTCCTTGTCTTCTCACCTCCACTACTCCATCCTTCAGGCTCTTGTCAATCAGAACTCCTACTCCATTAATATTTGAAGTTGTCCCTGTGTACCAGAGCTTAAAACCAGTATTTTCCACCTCCTTCGCCTTCTGACCCTTCCATTTAGTCTCTTGGACGCACAAGATATTTACACGCCTCCTAACCGCTGTATCAACTAACTCTCTTAACTTACCCGTGAGGGACCCTACGTTCCAACTGCCTAGACGAATCCTAGTTGGCTCGACTAGCTTCCTTACCCTTCTCACCCGCCGAGTCAGATGAGAAGACCCTTGCACATTTTTCACCACATCCGGGCGCCGATGTGGCGCGCCACTAAGGATGCGACGACCCGATCCTTGCTCACTTGGCACCATGCCCAGATCACGACACGGCGCGTCACGGGGGTGACGACCCGGCCCTTGCTCATTTGACACCATGCCCGGGTTCCGACATGGCGCGTCGCTAAGAGGGTTACGCCCCAACGGGATTCTTTTGGGTTTCATCTCCATAAGGTTAGCTAGGTTTTTACGTTGGCTCGCCAAGCCTATCACAACCCTCCTCCTTAACCAGGGCTTGGGACCTGCTATGTTGAGCCACCATAGACACCCCAACATAGGCGGAGTTTATGTAACAGTATGCTGAATGCTGTAAATATTGCTTCTTCTTTGAAATGGCACTAAGTTAAGCTTTTACTTAATTTGCATACATTAGTGATTACTTTTGCCCATCTTATATTTATGGTCTTGTTATTGTCTTTATGCTGTGCTTGTCTCACTGTTATGGAAGCATGAATTGCTTTTTAAAATCTATTCCTAGTCATGCGTGTCTAGCAAAGTAGTTTATGCTATTCATACATAAAATCAATATTCAAAAAGGCGAAGCCTCCTCCCCGCCCAGGCTCGCCTAGACGCTAGGCTAGGGGTTCCCGCCTCGCCTAGGGGGGGTAGACGGACCCCTAGGCGGTGCTAGCTCGCCGGCGGCGCCGGTGGAGGAGGAGGAGCGTTTGGCAGAGGTCATCGGTAAGGGAGGAGCTGTGAGTGGGCAGGCGTGGGTGTGTGCGGGCGGTGGCGGCAGGCGCGTGCGGTAGGTGCCAGCGGCGGGCGGGCACGAGCAGTGGTGGCAGGCTCGTGCGGAGGCGGGTGCACACTAGAGGAGAGAGATGCCGGAGAGGAAGAAGAATCAGTGGTGGCGGCTGATGCGGTGTGGGAGGCTGAGCAGAAGATGCGGGAGACTGAGCGGATGGATAAGGTTGGAGACTTGGAGTGGGAGATGGGCTGGATTGTTGTCTCTTGGGCCTTTCTATCTCTCTAAGCCAGCCTTTCTATCTATCTAAGCCCACTATTTAGCTGTTTTTTTTTCTTTTTAGAAGATAATATATGTATATTAGTATACAAAATGTCTAGGAAAACGCCTAGGCTTGCTTAGACTCTAGGCTATGGGTCATCGCCCCTATGGCGTCATCGCTAGAAGTCGCCTAGCGCTTGTGAACATTGCATAAAATGGTGCTACCTGACCACAATCCTCT
This sequence comes from Coix lacryma-jobi var. lacryma-jobi, assembly GCA_009763385.1. Lineage (NCBI taxonomy): Eukaryota > Viridiplantae > Streptophyta > Magnoliopsida > Poales > Poaceae > Coix > Coix lacryma-jobi. The sequence continues at coordinate 64,239,435 of CM019823.1, read as the reverse complement.
GCTTGGTGTCTTGTTTGATTCTGTTGTTCCTCTGCTTGTCTTATTTGGTTCTGTTGCTAGGCCTTGTGCATACGCTGCTGTTAAAAGATGGATCTTTTTTAAAGCTGCTAACTGTTCTATTGCCAAACTATATGTCCTCAATGGTGTTTTCAGTATCTAACTGTTACTTAATCCTGCATTTAATTTGCATGTGCCAGCGCTTGCTTACAATACATTGTGATATCTGAGATTATAAAACAGAAGTATAGTTTATCTTACCGGTTCTAGCTTTGATGAAAGTTCTTTCTAATATAATTGGACATCAACATTTTTTTTCCGAATACGCAGGACAGCTGCGTATCATTATATTAAAAGTAGGAAAAGAAGACATACAGAGACCCAAACACACACACAAGAATCGATACTCACACACACCAAACACTAAATACTTGCTGAATGAGACTAATCACCAATGCACGAAAAGGAAGACACGGCCAGAGGCCCTTAAAACAACCTCAGGGGTTGTGCCTTGGGGACAAACCCTTAGTCCCGGCCAAAGCCACAGAAGGGCTTTCTCCCGAGCAAGTTTCAAAACTATAGACAAACTAGGAGTAGCCCCATTAAAGACAGTCGTTTCTATGTTTCCAGATGGTCTAGACTCCCAAGATAATGAGGGAATTTAGCCCCTTCTGCGCATCCTCGCTAACAGTCAAGATCGCCTTGTCCCACCAATCGTCAAAGGAGGAATCATCGGGCTGCGGGGCTAGTGTCGGCAAACCAATGCTAAGCAGGATATTAAACCAGAATTGTCTTGCGAACACAACCAATGAGGAGGTGTTGGATGTTTTCTTCTTCCTGATCACAAAGTAGACACCGATCTGGACGAGGGAGACCTTTGCGAGCCAACCTGTCTGCTGTCCAGCAGCGATTGTGAGCAACCATCCACATGAAGAAGCGACACTGCGCCCAAGCTTTCCCAGATGCGCTCATATGGGGCAAAACTGAGGGCACCCACAAAAAGTGCATCATAGGCTGATTTAGCAGTATACTCACCTGAGGCGGAAAGCCTCCAAATATGTCCAAATGTGTCTATCAGGGATTCCTTCCAGCAAGATTATACCCTGTAGCATATCCCATAACTCAAGATACTCCCATAAGGCTTGCACAGATATTTCCCCCTAGACATCATCTGTCCATTTCATCCCATCAAGTGGTAACATCATTGTGCGTCTGTTTGCCCTTCTTTTAGATATTAGAACATACAGGTTAGGTGCAAGCTGCTGAATACATTTGCTATCCAGCCATTTATCCTTCCAAAAGAGGGTATTTGCTCCATCACCAGTTCCAGTAATAATGGCTAGAGAAAGGAGACATTCAAAATTTCTGAGGATTGATTATACATCAACATTGATTATGCATTAACAAAAATGCTTAGAAATAATGGTGCTAATGTACAACCAGATGATTTTGCTCTGACATCACTCCTTATATGTCCAACAGTAGTTATGATTTAACTTTCTGATTCATTTTTTCCTATCACAGGCTGGAGAAAACGAGGCTGATTACATTGGTCGCATTACTGAATTTTTTGAGGGGATTGACCAATGTCACTATTTTACTTGCCGTTGGTTCTTTCGTGTAGAGGACACGGTATGTATGAAAGCATTTGGTATTTCTATGTATGTTGAAAGTAGCATAGATTGAACCCTATCTTTGCAGATTATCAATTCCTTGGTGTCGATAAATGTTGATGGACACAAGCATGATCCTAGACGTGTTTTCTTTCAAGGAAAAGAATGATAATGCGCTTGATTGCATCATCTCCAAGATCAAGATAGTCCATGTTGATCCAAATGTAAGTTTCTTTTTCAAAGCATTGGGGTTTTGCTATGGATATAATGTTTTTCATTGCAACTGTTTTGTTGTCTTAGATGGATCCAAGAGCCAAAGCCCAACTAATAGAGCAATGCGACCTATACTACGATATGTCTTACTCTGTTGATTATTCTACATTTGCTAATATACTATCAGGTAATTGTCTCTATGGCTTCCATTTCTAAGTTGACTGGGTGCATGCAATCACATGCTTGTCAAATTGGAGCTATCGTACTACTTACTAAATAGGGTTTTAATATTGTTCATTGTTTGAAATAATTGTGACATTGATATACACAATCTCTTTTAGGGTTAGTGCATACACTATTAGAGCCAAAGGTCTCAAATCCTGGCTGTATGATATACACAAGTATGAGACATACTGACCAGACATTGTAATGGTATTAACATGCTTGGTTTCAAATAATGGTTGACACAATTAATAAAATAACCATTGTCTGCTTCTATATTGTATCTGAGGTCTATGAGAGCATCTATATGAGAGGGAGTGTTAATTTTGATTGAGTTGCTTAATTTTTCATATTAGCTTATATTCTTCTAAGAGCATTGGCTGGCTGCTTTAAGCTAAGCCTAGGCAGGCCCCTATCATGCAACCAGACACTTGATTGGTTGGCTATATTTGATGTTAGGGATGGAAACGGACGGGAAAACCCTATTTCTACTTCCGTTTCTATATTTTGTAGCGAAAAATGGGACCGAGTTCGAAAATGAAATCATAATATACGGCCATACGGAAACGGATAAATACAGATGGAGAGCTGAAAAATTAAATTAAGATAACATAATCTAATATTCTCAAAATATATGTATATAAAGTCATATAGTAATGTGTATAAAGTTTATATTCATTTACATGTTATGTACGTGAACATAACATGTATATTAGTGATTCGTAGTTTTATTAACATAATATAAGGCTATGTAATTGTTGAATATGTTGCACATAGATTGAAAACAGGAGAAATACAAAATAAATACGGGTCTATTCCATATTAAAATGGGATTACTAGGAAACGGATGGAAAACACCGTTTTTCTATTTCCGCAAATACGAAAAAGGGATCTCGCAAATATGGAAATGAACGAAAAAATGTTGGAAATGAAACGGTACAGTACAGAAAAATTCCGTCCGTTTTCATCCCTATTTGACGTAGCACATTTTTCCCTCGAAAACGTAGGAGAGCTTCGCATCATTATATTAAGAAGAAAAAAGGGATATGAGCCCAAACAATACAAAACCCAAAACACACACTCCTACTAGGAACAAACATGCCTAAAACTACACATGACCATGGATGTGCTTATTAGTATTGTGTGGATGCGGATACATAGATATGATATGTTATGTTGTTTTCTGGAAAAACATGATATGTTGATATGTTTTAATATTGTTAAGTAAATAAAAAATATTGTATATTAAAATTCTAAAAGCAATAGTAGCTTAAGATGAATGTTGGAGTGTATATGTGTTTAGGCCCATGAGACCCATGTAAGACTACAATATTACTACCATCCTAGGGTTGGCCGAATTAATCCATTCACTCTTTCCAACGTGGTATCAAGCTACGGGTTCCTTTCCTCTCTCTCCCTTCCCTCCCTCCCTGCCAGCAGCAGCCGCCGCTGCCCCGCCGCCGTCGCCAGCCATGGCCGGCGGCCTCCCACCTTCCTCTCTCCTCTGGCCGCTGCGGGCGCAGCGGGCGTGGGCGCTGCCGTCGCCGCCAAGGGCGCAGGCGCAGCGGGCGCCGCCACTGCCGCGGGTGTGGGCGCAGGCCCCGCAGGATGCCGCCGCCCCGCCACAAGCAGCGCGGGCGACTCCTCCCCAGCGTGGCCGTGCTCGCCCCTGCCGGCTGCCCCTCTTCCTGGCGCGGGAGACGTCACTGACCTGCACGGCCTCGATCTACTCCCCGCGAGCGGTCGCCCGCCGCCCCTACCTCCGCTTCCTCCCTCCGGCAGCCAGCTGCTGCCCGGCGTGGTGGCTGGCGCTGCTGCAGTGGCCGCGCGGGAGCAGGGGCCTAGGGCTCCCGCCTTCTTCGCCTCCTTTCCCGGCGCCGGCTCCTCCCTGGGCGTGCTGGCACCCCGGGCACCCCTCCTAGCTTCCCTGCTGCCTGGTGGATGCCTCCCAGTGCCACCTTCCTCGGCTCCTCGCGTCCCCGATCGTTGCCTCCGCCACCGTCGTCTCTCCTTGGTCCCCCTCCTCCTGGACTGAGCGGGAGTGGGGGCGGTCGTGGGCGTACACCGGCTACTTGGGGTGCCCCTTGTCTCTCCTTCAACCATCCATGGCCCTGGCACATCTCCATGCCGCCCTTCCAGTCGGCCGGCGGCGAGTTCCACCCCACCCACACACTGGTAGCCATGTTTGCTGGGGCAGTCCCGGGCGCTCCTCTGTTCCCACCGCCGTTGACTCCACCCCACGGACCCTGCCGGGGCCTGTCGTTTGGGATCCGACGGCCTTGGCCCGCTCTTTCAGCACCCTAGGCCTCACACCACCAGTCAGTTCCGATTGGATCGCTGACTCGGGCGCCACATACCACACCACTCCCAACCCTGGTCTCCTCTGTTCCGCTCACCCTTCGTCCATCATGGTCGCGAATGGCTGTTGCCTTTCGGTCACGTCCGTGGGTGCCGCTAACACTCATAACTCCTTTCTTCTTCCCGATGTCCTTGTTGCTCCCCATATGGTTCACAACCTTTTTTCTATTCGTCGTTTCACAGCTGACAACTCCTGTTTTGTTGAATTTGACCCTTCTGGTCTCACGATAAAGGATTTGGCTTCCTGACGTCCTCTTCTACGCTGTGACAGCACGGGGCCCCTTTACACTCTTCGGTTTCCTGCTTCTGCTCTATGGTCTTCACCTTCCCCTACGTCAGCTGCTTTCGCCACCACCACCTCCTCTATTACTTGGCACTGTCGCCTTGGTCACCCTGGCCTCGATGCCTTGACATAGCTTAGTCGTAGTTCTGCCATACCATGTACTCGAGCTCGTGATGAGCATTTGTGTCATGCGTGCCAACTGGGCTGACATGTTCGTCTTCCTTTTCCTACTTCTTCTCATGTGGCTCATATCTTTGACCCCGATCTGTGGACATCTCCTGTTCTTAGCATTTCTGGCTATAAATACTATCTTGTGTTGGTGGATGATTTCTCTCACTATTCCTGGACTTTTCTTCTTCATGCCAAGTCTGACACTTTCTCCACGCTCCTCCACTTCTTTGCCTGGGTGTCCACTCAGTTCGGCCTCACTATCAAGGCCGTTTAGTGTGACAACGGGCGTGAGTTCGATAACTCCACGTCTCGTGCTTTCTTCCTCTCTCATGGCATGCAGTTGCGCATGTCGTGCCCCTACACCTCCTAGAACGGCAAGGCCGAGCGCATGATTCGCACCACCAACGACATCATACGCACCCTTCTCTTGCAGGCCTCTCTTCCTGCTCGCTTCTGGGTCGAGGGTCTTCACACCTCCTCAACCGTTTACCTTCTGCTGCTTGTCCTGCTCCCACTCCTCACCATGCCCTTTTCGGCACCTCTCCTCGCTACGACCACATTCGTGTCTTCGGGTGTGCGTGTTACCCTAACACCACTGCCATTGCTCCCCACAAGCTGGCTCCCCGGTCGACTCGGTGTGTCTTCCTCGGCCCGGATCACAAGGGGTACCGTTGCTTTGACCTCTCCTCTCGTCGTGTCCTCATCTCCCGTCATGTTGTGTTCGACGAGTTCGATTTTCCTTTCTCCACCACCACCTCTCCTCCCACCTACACTCCACCTCCCATCCCTAACCTTGATCTCTCCTTGTTTCCCACTGACGCGGTGGTCTAGCCACCTTTGCCGTTTTGCCCTGCAGGTCCTCCTCTACCGCGCCCTCCACCGGGCCCGTGCCTCGGCCCTCCTGCTCTACCGTGCCCTCCGTCGGGCCCGTGCCTCGGCTCGCCGTCAGCCGGGCTGCGCCGGCCCTTGTGCCCTGCGCCGGTCTGGCGGCCCCGCCCCCTGGTGCTGTGCATGACCCTGCGCTCGCTGCGGGTCTAGCGTCTTCGGCACCTCCCGCGCGCTTCGTCCAGCCGATGCGTGTCTACTAGCGCCGTGCACGGGCAGCCTCCCTGCCCCCGGTGCGGGCCCGTTGGCGTCGTCGTGACCATTGTCACCTCCCGTGGCCTCTTCTCTATCCTCGACGCCTACACCGCCGCCTCCACCATCGCCGGCTGCCCGGGTCGAGCTGCTCGTGTACCACCCGCCTCTTCTTCACCGCCACCCGCGTCATATTCACCCCATGGTGACGCGGCAGGCGGTGGGGGTACTGCGGCCCCGGGTTCTCGTTGCGACGCTCGATGAGCCGCGTATCTCTCCGGTACCCTCTTCTGTGCGCGACGCCCTGGCCGACCCTCACTGGCGTCGTGCGATGGAAGAGGAGTACGCGACTCTTCTCGCCATCCAGACCTGAGATCTGGTGCTCCGTCCACTTGGCTCCAATGTCGTCACCGGCAAGTGGATATGGACACACAAGCGCCGAGCTGATGGTACTCTTGAGCGATACAAGGCTCGCTGGGTATTCCGGGGTTTCACTCAGCGACCTGGAGTTGACTATGACGAGACGTTTAGTCCAGTGGTGAAGCCAGCTACAGTCTGCACGGTTCTCTCACTGGCTCTCTCTCGCTCTTTGGCTCGTGCATTAGCTGGACGTCAAGAATGCGTTTCTCTACGGGACACTTGTTGAGACAGTCTACTGTAGTCAGCCGGCGGGCTTTGTTGACTCTTCTCGCCCGGATCTGGTCTGCCGCCTCAACAAGTCACTCTACGGCCTCAAGCAAGCCCCTCGGGCGTGGTACTCTCGGTTTGCTGCATTTCTGCTTACTCTGGGGTTTGTGGAGGCCAAGTCAGACACTTCGCTGTTCATCTACCACCACGGTGGGGAGACTGCCTATCTGCTGCTCTATGTTGATGACATTGTGCTCACCGCTTCCAGCCCGACACTGCTGTGGCGGATCATCACCTCTCTTCAGCAGGAGTTCGCGATGAAGGACCTCAGTGTGCTCCATCACTTCCTCGGGGTCACCGTTGAGCCTCGTCTCGGGGGTCTCTTTCTTCACTAGTGGCAGTACACTCTTGATATCTTGGAGCAAGCTGGGATGACTGACTGCAAGCCTTGTTCCACCCCGGTTGACATTCAGGCCAAGCTGTCAGAGACCGAGGGCACCACCCTTACTGATCCTACCGCGTATAGGAGTCTTGCAGGGGCGCTTCAGTACCTCACCTTCACTCACCCGGACATCACACGGCCCTCAAGCGTCTCCTCCGATACCTCCGTGGTACCGTCGACTACGACCTCCTACTCCGTAAGTTAGGTCACATGGACAATGAATCCAGGGGACAATGATAAGAGAGTCATCTTGGGGTAGGCTATGTCTAGCTCAAGTATCTGTTGAACCTCAATGTATCAGCCATGAATTTCCTGCAGGGTTCCATGAATGCGTGAAAAATTCTTGTTTTAGCTGGGCCTGGCTGTTGTGGTGCAGCGCATGCGATGTTGGATGAGAGCGGTGCTGTCAGGGAACCAAAATGCTTTGCTATGTGGCCTTGCTGGATGGAAACGACAATCAAACAAAGATGCTTCATCTGTTAAGCCTAGCCAGCGGTAACCTGGGTCTCTGGTACAAGTCTGGCAAGAAACCAATCACACCCTAAGTGTGTCTGGTTGGTGCATGTAGCTGAATAACTAACATTGATCTAGATTTTGAAAAGTCTATGATGACAAATTTAACAATTTGTTTATGTTTTTTCTTGCAAAACCCTAACACTTATTTTTCTCGACTAGAAAATGGCCAATCTGGTAGCGAAACTACTTCTGATATTTCTTCTGATGATGCGGATTTGGTGACGACATCTGGCAGGCCAGGGAGGACAGCAACCCTTCTTGATCTATATTCTGGCTGTGGGGGCATGTCCACTGGCCTTTGCCTGGGTGCTGCATGTTCTGGCTTGAAACTTGAAACTGTAATTTTCTACCTTGTCATCAGTTGGATGGTATTTTCTTTTGTAGATTGGATAGAATATGTATCACAATCTCATCAATTATCTATTTTTTTGGCTATCATTACAGCGATGGGCTGTTGACCTTAACAGTTTTGCATGCCAAAGTTTAAAGTACAATCATCCACAGACTGAGGTATGGATAGTAAACTGCACCTTGGATTCTGTCTGTTCTGTACTCTTACAAGCGTCTTTTAGAGATGGGATTATTTTTGAAATATAGGGCTTGTTTGGGAGAGCTTCATCTTATTCTGATTCTTTATGAAAGCTGATTCTCTAGAAAAAGTGATTTTGTAACTGAAAATGATTCTCTTTGATTTTTTTAGCATAAACTCTTGAAATCATGACGAAGAATCACTTCACAGAATCAGATGAAGCTATTTTTTTTCAGCTCTTAGCCTTAGTTCATTTCAGAGAATCACTTTACATAAATCAGCAGAGAATCATTTCACTTTAAAAAACTGTTTGGCAGAGCTCTTACTGGGTCTAGCAAAGAATTAGCTCCGGGAGCTATACCAAACATGGCCATAAAGTGAATTGCTTAGCTTGACAATGATTGCTGTTGTTCACCCTGGGCACAAAATACCGAGTACCGAACTGAATTTACCGAGAATCGAACCGAATTTACCGAAACTGAAAAAAATTTGTTCCCTGTTCGGTTCCAAGTTCCTAGGAACCAAATTTACCGAGGTAAAATACCGAAACCGAACCGAATTTACTGAACTAACCGAATTTACATGAAATGTGATGAGTTTATGTGTTGTTATATTATTGATTGTTCTGTTGCAGACTATTATATTATATATTTTTGGTACTAACACTTCTAGTCTTGTGGACTTTTATATGTATATGTATTTTGCACTATTATTCTCTATAAAATCATGTCAAAATTAGCTTTTGAACCTGCTATTGTGATAAGTTCGGTACTGTTCAGTAAATATCGAAACCGAACCGAATTTCCTCGGTACTGTTTTTTTTAGGAATCGATCGGTACTAGTTTTCTAAGGAATCAAATTTGCATAGGTACTGAAGAACCAAACCGAACCGAACTGAAGAACCGAATGCCTAGGCTGAGCTATTGTCACATTTGTCATGGCCTAGCAGCATAGGAGTTAGTGAAACACCACAGTGACCTCCTGGCAGATCCATGCATATTATAAGATGGAGAAGAGAGGATGAGATTATTATTGGAATATAAAGTGAATTCCTCACCTTTTCCATCACCTTAAACTTTTTATTTGAATAGGTTGTTGTGTACAACTCAATATGATATTATGACGGAGTTCTTGAGTTCAAATTCTAATAGGCGCAATTAAATATAGTAAATAGTAATTGTAATAGACTCCTATTTCCATGTTTGAGGCCTGAGTAATCCCCATCAATTAAATATAGTAATTGTAACAGACTCCTAGTCAGTTCACGCAACTCAATAAATATAGATGCCGAAGTGGTATGTATAAGCATAATTGGACTAGTTTGGTGCCCACAAGTTAAGCTAATGGTGATTTGGGTCAATGTTGCAAACCAGATAGTTAGAGATCTCATAAAGTAATTTGCGTGCTGAGGGGGCTAGGTGAGACAAGTTTACAACATCAAGGACAGCTCTTGCAACTTCCTTGAATGATTCTGTTACATGGGGCCCTATGCCTAATAAAGAACCTAAATGTTATCAGAAACTACTTAGCCAATCTTCTAATGAAAGTTTGATACTAAGCTTTGGTCTTAGTATGACCAGAGTATTAGAGATATATAACCCTTTCACATGACTTCTAACTTATACCTCAAGTCAATCCATGTATAAGGGCTATACATCTCTAATAGCATGTTCCTCCTTGAAGACCTTGCATCTCTAATGGAGAGCTAGCACTCCATCATCAAAGATAATTCAAAGTATCTTTGGGTCTTTGAATGTAGGTACGGAATGAAAAAGCCGATGATTTTCTTGCTCTGCTTAAGGAATGGTCAGTCCTTTGTGACAAATATGTCCATCAAGACATGGGTTCAAATTTAGCTGCCTTAGAAAACAAAGAGGACGAAAGCAGCCCTCTTGACAAGGATGAATTGTTGTAGAGAAGCTTATTGGGATATGCTATGGTGGCAGTGGCAGGGATAATGGCATCTATTTTAAGGTATTTATTTAAGAGTTATATGTTCATTTGTACTTGAATGCATACAATTTTGATTTTGAGAATTTCTAAGATAGTGAGTTCAATTACTATCAGATTATGGAAAAATGAAGCCTTTCAAACAATGGATATTTCTGTAGATTTTGTGGTAAGAGTAGATTTTTGCAGGTCCAGTGGGAGGGATATGGTCCTGAAGAGGATACATGGGAGCCCATTGATAACCTGAGGTTAGTATTTGGTATTATCATATGATTGTTGCCTGGTACATCTATTTGAACTCTAATCCTTGTTTCATGAACCAGTGACTGTCCACTGAAAATTAGAGAATTTGTACAAGATGGGTACAGGAAAAAAATTCTGCCACTGCCTGTGAGTATTTGTTTGGATCTGATTTTTCTCTGTTGTTTAGCTCCACAGTGCCTCAATCCTCAATTCTTTTAAAAGGGTGATGTTGATGTCATTTGTGGAGGCCCACCATGTCAAGGGATTAGTGGATTTAATCGGTTCAGAAACCGCAATGAGCCACTTAAAGATGAAAAAAAACAAGCAAATGGTGACTTTCATGGATATTGTGGCATACTTGAAGCCCAAGTATGTTCTCATGGAAAACGTCGTGGACATACTCAAGTTTGCTGATGGCTACCTGGGAAGATATGCTTTGAGCTGCCTAGTTGCGATGAACTATCAAGCACGCCTCGGAATGATGGTGGCAGGTTGTTATGGCCTGCCACAGTTTCGTATGCGTGTGTTCCTCTGGGGTGCTCTTTCTTCCATGGTTTGTTCTATTTCTTGTCACTCTATATGTTTGTTGCCTTTGTGCTGTTTTTTTATCAGGTATAACTAGGACGCACACAACTCACACACTGTATACTCACACCACACACACACATATGCGTGCGTGTACTTTGCAAATTCTAGAAAAATGTAGAAAAAAATGACACTAGAGTTTGAACCCTAGTGGGTAGCGCCTTACTAGACTCCTATTAGACCACAGGCACATTCACTATATTGTGCCGTTGACTGTTGGGTAATCAGGTTTATTTGATTATGTAGGTGCTCCCGAAGTATCCATTGCCTACATATGATGTTGTAGTACGTGGAGGAGCCCCTAATGCTTTTTTGGTAAGTGCAATCATAGTTTTGAAATCTATTGGGATGTGTAAGATTTGCTGATCAAATGAATTTGCTTGCAGCAATGCATTGTTGCATATGATGAGACACAAAAACGATCCCTGAAGAAAGCTTTGCTTCTTGGTGATGCAATTTCAGATCTACCGAAGGCAAGTGTTTTTGTAAAGTTCATACATTTCTATACCTTAGGTGTAGCATTATATTCTACACCAAACTGTTATACCAAACAAATTTAATACTGTTTCAGTAGTATTATTCAGTATTTTTGTGATACTAATGTGTAATACTGACTCATACACACACTCTTACTCTTCTCTATAGGTAGAGAATCATCAACCTAATGATGTAATAAAGTATGGTAGTTCTCCCAAGACAGAGTTTCAACGCTACATTCGACTTGGCCGCAAAGGTAAAAGGCCTCTTGAGTGTTCTAAAAGATGGTACCAGACGCTCGCCTAGTCACTCTTTGACGCCGGGCGGAGGAGTAATGCCTCACCTAGGGGGTAAGAATAGACGACGTGCCTCTAGATCCAGAGTCGTGCTGCCGCCGGAAGGAGGGAGCTGCCCTGCTAGATCCATTGCCAGGCTGCCTCCTCCGGTCCTCACTCATCGCCCACCGGTCATGCATTGTCAGATGTGCATCCATTTGAAAGAGAGGGGAAGGGAGCAGAAAGGAAAGGCAGACCTTAGGGTTGTGATGGTGTGGGGGCACGTGGGTGGCGCTGCGGCAGCGCAAGGAGGCTGAGCCTCCACTGGAGAGAGGGGTCACGGGAAAGAAGATGGCACCGAGGGAATGCAGATGAGATGTGGATAGGACAGACCGATTTTGTGTCTTGCTCCTTGGCTTTGTAAAAATTCATGCAAATTTCCTTACAGTAATTTTCTTTATTACTGATTTCTTACATTTTAGTCCCTATAACTTCTAATTTTTCACAAGATACCATTAGATATACTTTTATTCATGGTTTTAAATAGCGAGTTAAAGCTAAAGTGTTTAGCATTTTATAAACTGTAATTAGCGGACTTTAGCGGCAAAATAGCGGCAGAATTGTGCATGAACGCAAATAGCGGCACAATTTTTTTCAAGCTATTTCGGGCTATAGCGGCACAAATAGCGGGCTATTTAATTCCATGCTTTTATTTGATATTTCTATTCTCATACCATCATCTCTGGTCATTAATGTTGGTGGTTAATTCAATAATTATTTAACTACATAGATGCAGAACAAATTGATGTAAATGCCTAGAGGCGGAGGGTCACCAACCTGGGTGGGGACGCTTAGCTACTATTGCATCAAGTTCACTCTATTTTATTCTTCCAGACATGTTGGACTGGTCTTTCGGTGGGGATGCTGGTCCAGATGAAGGGAAGCTCTTAGATCATCAGCCCTTGCGGCTAAACAATGACGATTATGAGCGGGTGCAGCAGATTCCTGTCAAGAAGGTTTGTGGCTTGATAGTGTGTCCCTTGTTATTTCTCCTGAAATAATCATAGCTCTTTCCTATCACAGGGAGCCAACTTCCGTGACCTAAAAGGTGTCAGAGTTGGAGCAAATAATGTTGTTGAGTGGGATCCAGAAATCAAGCGTGTGTACCTGTCGTCTGGGAAACCATTGGTATGTGATATTTTGTGCTATCCTCAATATATATAGTTCTTTCCACAGAAGCGCATCATGTTTATGTTAGATATTCAAAGATTCGAACTTGAGCGATTAGAACTGCAAGTAAAATTATGGTTAAGACGTGATGAAATTTTGCATAAATCTTTGTCGTCCAGGTTCCTGACTATGCGATGTCATTTATCAAGGGCAAATCACCAAAGTAAGTGGTAAATTGGTCATGCTTTCTTTTCTAAATAGGAAGGAAATTGGTTAATTGTCCTTGCATGTGATACTGTAGGCCATTTGGGCGCCTGTGGTGGGATGAGACAGTTCCTACAGTTGTGACCAGAGCAGAGCCTCACAACCAGGTAAGCTTGATTACAAAATCCCCCTTGTTCTGAATCTCTGTGACTATTCTCAAATGATTCTGACTGAACATGTCGTCCACAGATTATATTGCATCCGACTCAAGCAAGAGTCCTGACTGTCCGTGAGAATGCAAGATTGCAGGGCTTCCCTGATTACTACCGATTGTTTGGTCCGATCAAGGAGAAGTAAGTTCCTCTTTTCAGTTTGCTTGTACCCAATCAATTCTCTTGAAAAATGTGTGCAGAAGCCATTGATCGACTAGTTACAGTTACATCTCTTGAAATCCTTACCTGGACATGTGCTTTGCTGATGGCAATAGGTACATTCAAGTTGGTAATGCAGTGGCGGTACCTGTTGCCCGTGCACTGGGCTACTGTCTGGGGCAAGCCTACCTGGGTGAATCAGAGGGTAGTCACCCACTGTACGAGCTGCCTGCAAGTTTCACCTCTGTGGAGCGAACTGTGGCCCAGGTGGGGGCTTCTTCTGATGGCACTCCTGCAGGGGAGGTGGTTGAGCAGTAAAAGGAGACTGCTGGGCAACAGCAGCAGCAACTCTAGCTGCGTTCAGATTCGGTCCAACCTGGCCAAGCATGCTACCAATAATCAGGGCATGTGCTGTTCCCTAGATTCGATTGGAGATGAATGTAAGCATGGTTGGCACTCGAGCTTGAGTTCCTTCCTGTTGTATTGTACCTGAGGTCTCAAAATATTCTTTAGGGCTGTTTAGATCTCAAATTTTTACATTTCAAAACTTTACAAATATTTTGGTTGTAAACTTTATAATCCAAAACTTTACAAGTGAATGTTTAGTTGAGCTGTAAACTTTACAAGTGCTTTCATTGAAGCCCGGCATGAAGCGGCGCAGGAAGAGCGCTCTTCGCCTGTGACTCAAAACTTTACAGATCCAAAACTGAAATGAGTGCTCTTCTCGAAGTTTACAGTACAGATTCAAAGCGGGAGGCTCTTCCTGAAGTTGTTCCTCATGGCACTGAAGATCGAAGTCGCCCTAGTTGTAGGCGTTGTATTGGGCGGGTCACCGTCGCTCACTAGCTCCTCCATCGGCTCCACCACGGTGTAGCTCGCCAGGTTGAAGAAGTAGGTCATGGAGAACCGCTCCCTCGCCGTGTTCACTGACACCCGTGCTCTGCGCTCTCGTACCTGTTGTTGCTCCACACCTGGACGAGGTCGCCGACGTTGATGACGAAGGAGCCCGGCGTGGGCCTGACGTGGACCCACTCGTCGTCGTTGGAGCGCCGCCGGACATCGAGCCCGCCGATGTTGTCATGGTACACGATGGTTAGGGCGCCGACGTCCATGTGCCGCCCCACGTCGAGGGCCAGGTTCGGGCTCGGGCACGGCGAAGGTCGTCTGGTCCTTGAAGAAGCCATGCAATCGGTCGGGCCTCAGCTTTAGGCTCCGGGCGATCAACTCCAGTGGGACGGTAGAGGAGAGAGCGAGCGAGAGCGTGGCATGGGAGAGAAGTAGCGAGAAGATAGGGTCGGGAGGGGGGGTGGGGGTGGGGAACGGATAAGGCATGGACAAGTGGGCTGCACAGAACCCAAGAAAAAAATACTCTTTTGGGCCTTGTGGGTTTCAAATTCCAAATTTTTATAGGCCATGTTTTCCCACTCTTTACAACCCTATGTTTACTTCCAAAATTCCAAAAGTGACAAAATTCAAAATAATTTGGAATTTTGGATGCAACTAAACAAGCCCTTAGTCTAGTTGTGGCAAACCTTTCTTATGTCTTTTCAAATTAGCGGTCTGCTGATTTGATCTGTGTCATGCACTCGTATTCTGCTATTGGTTGCTCAATGACAGTTGTGACAAACAAATCTTGTTTTGAGTCGAGTCATCTTGGATTACCTTGTTGCAGTGTTTGCATTGGTTGTTACCAAAGTGTGGGAAGAAAACATGCTTTGAGCACATTTATGCTATTACTTTGCCTTGTATTGTGCAACAGGATTGCTTGAGATGGTTCACAACATAGGTTGATCCACTTGGCCTTATGTTAGGATATCAATAAGAAAAGTGAAAACGGCAGCTCTAATGTGTGTGCTGAAGAGGTGCAATAATAAGAAAAGTCAGGTGTAATATATTGGACACCAGGTGTTAGTTTAGAACCTCTTTGCACCTTTTGCTTGTTTTTGCACCAGGTGTAAATAATTTACGATGTCTACTATCACATCATAAAATTTGAAATTAAAATTCAATTTGTGCATAGAGAAATAAATAAGACAAATCTTGTTAAGGGGTAAATTAAACCGACGAAATAGTTAAGAGGAGTAAACTGAACCAAAACATTAGTTTAGGGGGTTCTGGACGTATGCAATTCTTCGAGATAGTAATTTAGATTTTTTTCAATAAACAAATAATATTCACTAACACCCATTCTCTCTCCATCCACCATTTGTGTGAGGAAAATTAAGATACCATATATGTTATTATATGTAGAGCACACCTTAGTATGGACTAACACATTTATACTTCGAGCTTGTTTAAATAGTAGAGCGCACCGCATGACATGGTTAACCATACACCTTGCTAAAGAAATATACACTGGAGCTGCTCTTAGTGAACAAGGTGCCTAAGTGACTTTGGTTGTGGGCATAAACATGCTCTAGCTAGGCAAAAGGTAAGGTAAAAAAGTAGAGTATTTGGTTTCCTTGCTTGCCATTGTATAAGCCTTTATGCTTTTGATAAAACCGATGCTGAAGTTCATTCTTAACATCTCCGCCTCTTCAAAATATGCCATTAGGAGGTGCAAAATGGGAGCTTGACCCTTTGCATGGGAATCTGGCACCTTATGTTAAATCTTAACTATGCTTGTTTACTTAATTGTGTCTTAATTATTGTATACAACAATTCAATGTACTTTCATGTGATATAAAACCTAGAAACTACTTATTGTATACAACCATTCAATGTGCTTTCATGTGATATCACAAAAGAACACATCCTTTTCGTGTGCTGGTGGTAATTTTTATAAAACTAGGTTTATATCACAAAATATCTCAAATGACCCTTTGGTGTGATATAAAACTTGAAAAACTGCAACATGTCGCGTGCTTGTGATAATTGTTATGAACTTCGTGTGCAATGAAGATTTGAGGTTAGCAACAATCTCCAACCACTTTGTTAAGGTTGCTGATGTCAACTAATTTTGAGACATTGTGGATCTCTTGAGGACCGCCTCTTGATTTGTTGACTTACTACCGTTATGTTTTTTGAGATTGTTGATGCCACTCGATCCATGGGTTGCCTTAGTGGATCTTGTTTATCAACACGATTTGGCAGACAATCGCTTCCAAGTTGTTGTTGATTGTCAATTTGGCAACTAGCTAGTAGTTGTTAGCTCAAAGAGGGACAATAATTGTTTTGATGAGCAGCCTTATTTGCATAGTAGAGACAATCTTTTTTGGGTGGTCCAGTTTTCCTAGCAAAGCAAAAGATTTTGGAGGATTCAAATACCTCCTTACTTAACAAGGGGGCAAAGATACAAGGATTATAGGTCCTAAGATGCAAAGTCAAAAGAAACCATAAAAAATGGATGAAGAAGGAAGAAAAAAAATCAAAGAAGACTCAAATGAACATGACCTAACTAGAAGATCTGGTGAGGATAACGTAACAATACCAAAGTTTGTGTTTTTTGAGAATAAAGGATAAACGAACAAACTAGAAAGTCTGGTGCTTGAAGAAAGAGATGCACTAGAGTATTGCAATAGATTGTAACAATAGCCTAGTAAGGAAACAAAATATACTCAATGGACCGGACGGTTCAGTACAACCACAAGAGTTTAACATCACATCCTCACAAGATGATTCCGTGATAGAATTGTAAGCATTAGAATATTGACTAGAATGATGGGTAGTGGCTAGGATCAATGTGTGTCTAATGGATATCAGAGGAAAAGTGTATATATATAAGATGATCTGATTAGTACAAATGTTGTATACCAAATCAACCAATGAGTGCAGTTATCTTCAATTGTTAGGCAACAGTTTGCCAGGGTTGTTGAGCCTATTATACTACATCAATCCCTTGGACCATTTGGGATTGTAAGAGTCCACTAAAGACTAGAGAAGTGATGCTACTTGAGAGTACGTACATTCTAGCCACAAAAGTGCTAAGTGATCAATTCTAGGCAAAATATTAGTATATATATTAAGGCCATTAACGACTGATCAGTGCTATTGACATAGAGGAGAGTGGGAGCACTTGAATTGTTGGTGATTCAAGGCCTTTTTGTTGAACCACCTCTTTGGTGTGGGTGTTGATGATAATAATTTTTGGATGGGGAGACCCTTAATTAGTGATGCAGCTCTCTAGTGGACATGGCATTAAGGTGTTTAAGGAAAATGGACCTCGGACCATTTAACTTCGGATTTTGGTGTTTGATGAACAACATAACTAAATTGGACTAATGCGTTTGCAAGTGTTTGTTTTGTAGTCCAATAGGGTGCAAATGTGACTTGGACTAAGGCGACGTGGTGATCCGATGATCAACACCTCAAGCAAGACTCTAGAAGCTTAGTTAAGGACCCTAAAGATCAAGCAAAGTCCAAGGCACAAGAACGGAACCAAGTCGGACGCAAAGAATGAGAGAAAGGCGGGAATAACAAGTGACCGGACGCTGCCTCGCAGTGATCGGACGCTGGCCTGGATGCATCCGGTCAGTACACCAAGCCAGCAGCGCCACGTCAGAGGGACCGGATGCTGCGGTAGTAGCGACCGGACACACCGATGCTACTGTTCCTCAGTGCGACCGCATGACCGGATGCTACGACGATGATCGGACGTTGGAGCTCAGCTGAGTCCGATCGAACACATAGAGGTTCCAGAGGCACAAAATCTTGACCGGACGTGTCCGGTCGTCTGTGACCGGACTCATGCCAGAGTCCGATCAGCGCCTGTGCAGGCTGGCAACTAGCCGTTGTGAGTGACCGGACGCGTCCGGTCAGGACGTGAAGTGCGTCCGGACGATGTCTGAAAAGTGCATCTCTTTGACCCAACGACTCTATTTGCTTGGGGCTCTATAAATACCCCCATGGCCGGCCAAAAACACATGGTTGGAGCTCAAGGAAGTGTACCAAGTGTATAGACACATATTTAGTTGCTCTAGCCACCAAAGTGCTCAAGTGATATACTAGGTGATTAGTATATGTGCTTTGCGAAGTGCTTAAGCTAGTTAGACCACCGCTTTGCGCTTGCTCTAGGTGTTAGGCCTAGTGTTTAGTGAGGTTGAAAACCTCTCATCTACCGGTGCTTGCGTGCACCGTGGTTGTACATCGGTGGGACTTGTAGTCTTGCGAGACCACATCAACCGAGTTTGTGGTGTGGCCGCCTCCGTGTACCGAAGGGAACAAGGCCCGCGGCGCTTCGGCCGGAAACTTGATAGTGAAGACGGCGGGGAGCAACCGGGAGAGGCTTTGCCACGAGTGGCTTAACCGAAGACCCACTTGAGCGTGGGGAAGGCCCGGAGCTATCCACGGAGTTACCCGATCGGGAGCTTGGCCCTTGCGAGGGATTCCTTGCGAGGGGCTCCAACGAGGACTAGGGGGAAGCTTGCGCGCTTCTCGATACCTCGGTAAAAATACCGGAGTAGTCGACGGGAGTTTGCATCTCTATCGCACTCTTTATCTTCCGCATTTTCACTGCAACCTAGTTCATATGCTTTACCTTTCCTAGCTTTCTCTTGCTTCTCTTGCTAGTTGATAGGTTTGGAAACTAGGTAGCATAACTCCTTTTTGCGGTAGAGATAGCAAACACACATAGCAAAACCTTAGTTGCACATTAGATAGTTTACTTTCTTGCATAGGTTTTGTCTAAGTAGAAATTAGAGGCCATAGTTTAGAGTAGACGTTTTAAGTTGCCTAATTCACCCCCCTCTTAGGCGTCACGGTCCTTTCAAGGTGACCTAAAACAAGATTGAGGTTAGGCTTACCATTGTGGCATGTGCTCATTTAGCTCTCGGTGGGATCCTTTTGTGTCGAATCCAAGAAATTGACCTAGACAGACTTGACAGCTAGAAGCATATCCTTAGTGGAGCTCGAAGGTAGACTAGGGTAGCGGATTATTTATGAATACCATGATATAAATGTCTTGTCCCATGTGTTTGCACATCTATTGCTCAACCTTTGCTTTCACATGTATATAGACACTACAGGAGAACGAGGCTTCGCCGAGTGCTGCACTCGGCGAAGGGCACTCGGCGAAGAATTTCACGGCAAAGAGGTTCTTTGCCGAGTGCCAAATATCGGGCACTCGGCGAAGGCTTCGCCGAGTGCTGACATATTTGGCACTCGGCAAAGAAAAAAATAAAAAAACCCCGAAAAAATAGGAATTTTTTTTATTTAATTGGAGGAGGGGCCCACTGGGCAGCGCCCACTTGTCGCCCTCGAAATCGCAAGTTCTACTATTTTTCACGCAATTTTCTCTCACGCAGTCAGCAGGATTCGAACTCACAACCTCTCGTTCGCGCGGAGCCTCCTCTACCACTGCACTACACACTCATATACGTTCCATCTCCGTTTCGATTACCCATATATTATACTAAACCATGTGTAACTTGCTTATTTGAGGCCCTAAACGAATTCAAATCAAAAATTGTAAACTACAAAGTTTTCTAACTTTTCAAGATCTACAACTTTTATTTTGGTAGTTTTTCCATCCGAGGTCGTTTATAAAAATTTGAATTTTAAATTTTATAATTTGAAACGTAGTTTTCGTTGACAAGATGATTTCAAATCAAAAAGTTGTCAACACCAAAGTTTCATAACTTTTCGAGATCTACAACTTTCATTTTGGTCATTTCTCCATCTGAGATATTTTGAAAAATTTGAATTTTAAAATTTTCAAATTCGACGCAGTTTTGCATAACTAGATGACTTCAAATTAAAAAGTTATCAACTACAAACTTTCATAACTTGTCAAGATCTACAAAGTTTATTTTGGTTGTTTGACTATTTGTGCATCCGACATTGTGGTTCTAATATTATTCATAAACATTATATATCACTCTTGTAGTTTTATAAACTACCGGAGACATATATAAGATTTGTGAACGAATTTATTTTAAGTTTGTCAAATGAAAAAATCACCAAAACAAAAATTGTTCATCTTGATAAGTTAACCAACTTTGTAGTTGAAAACTTTTTCATTTGGATTAATTTACTGCATCAAAATATAATTTAAAAACTGGCTTTGCCGAGTGTCAGAAAAAAAACACTAGGCAAAGAGCTCTTCGCCGAGTGCCACGTGGCCGGCACTCGGCAAAGAGCCCCTCTTTGCCGAGTGCCAGCCACGTGGCACTCGGCAAAGAACCGCCCACGTGGCACAGTTCGGGGCGGTTCTTTGCCGAGTGCCACGTGGCTGGCACTCGGCCCTCTTTGCCGAGTGCCGGCCACGTGGCACTCGGCGAAGAACCGCCCACGTGACACAATTCGGGGCCACATGCTTCTGGCACTCGGCAAAGAGGGGCTCTTTGCCGAGTGCCGGCCACGTGGCACTCGGCAAAGCATGCTTTGCCTTGTGTTGGCCCTTTGCCGAGTGCCAGATTTGCGGCACTCGGCAAAGAGGCTCTTCGCCGAGTGCCCGAAATTTGGCACTCGGCGAACTCCCAGGCACTCGGCGAAGATTGATTTTCCCGTAGTGAGAATATTTGCTTATCTTGAGGCGACTCTTAAGGACTGACTCGATCTTTTTGAGATGACTAAAAACACTAGGTAGATTTTAGTTGCACATTTATATAAAATGTTTGCTTATCTTGATGAACACAATTTGTAGAAGATAGATCATGTATTTGAGCATCTCGATGATTACCAATCATCTCATAGCACCTACATGCAGGGATGCGTGGGGTTTATTTGGAGTGGTGGCTAAAAATGGGAGATAAAAGGAGACATTGTGGTGGTAGTTGAATGGTGCTACGGAAGATGCGCGTGATGCCTTCTTCCCTCATTTTCTGTCGCCCCTGTTCCACCTTCGACCCCTTTCTCCTTCTCCCTCCTCACTTAATCACCCGCATGGGAAAAGGAAAAGGTACACACAATCAATTCTACCTATCTATTTGTAGAGCAGATCAATCAAGTCCATATATATGAATTCATGATTCAATTGGTTCTTCGTTGTAACTAGTTTGAGATTCATGTGGAGTTTTGCGTAGTAAATCTTTGACATGCATGGGGGTGCTCCCAACTTTGTGGTTTCATTTTTTATTGAATATTAGTTATCTAAGAGCTTAGGGATTTCCTTATGTGATCACTCTTCTTGTTTGTTTGTTTATTTTATTAATGTCATAACTCGTTCTACTTTGCATACATATAATTGTAATGCCCATGACTACATGGGGCATTACAAATTGTTATTTGGAGTAGGTTGTGAGTATTACCTAATTGTCAATTTCATGCACATGTACACTCCTTAACTAAGACATAGATACAACAATGCATTTCTCTTGTAAAGTTGCAGCAATTCCTTTTGTTACCTTTTCTTCTTCGGTTGGCAACAAATTTGAGATGCAATAATCAAAATAAATTGTTGCACCTTGTGCCAGTTCATTGACCTATAACATTTTTTTCCTAAATTTCGTCTTTGCAGGGTGTTGGAGCACAACTAAGAGATCAAACTCTTAGCTATATATAACAATATATACATAGGTATATCCCTTTCAGATCAAGAGGGTGGAGTTCTCCCCCATTTGCAGGAAGAGCTCCATCCTTGGTCTACAAGCTAGATCAAACCAATAAATGGCCTCCACCCCACGATCCTCGCCATCCAGCTCTAATCAGCCGCCACCCTCACAAACATCAACTCCGGCACCAAAATCATCTACAAAATCACCCTCACCACCAAAGGGTGAATCAACTTCATCTCCCACATCGAAATCATCATCACTCTCGCCGCCGCCACCGAGAAAAAGTAGTGGTGCCTCTAGCTCTAAAGATGGGAAGAAGAAGTCATCTTCATCGTCGTCGTCATCGTCATTGTCACCGTCAGATGATCATACAAGCGCTGTGATCGCCGGTGTGGTGCTTGGGGTGGTGGGCTTTGCCCTGTTGTTGTCCATCGTGGCGTGCGTGTGCTGCGCCAAGAAGAGGAAGAAACGTTCGCCCTCAATGAACATGCCCTTCTACACCGACGAGAAAGGTGGGGAACGTGTCGTGTACAATATGTAATCATGGCTTATACTTGTATACGGACTATTATACATTTTATTAATATATATGTTACACACAACACTACTAAACTGTTTGATTGATGCATGCATAAAATCATATAAATGCAGGCAATGTGTATTACCCCAACGCTGGTCTGCCTCCCATGTGGCAGCAATATGGCAGCAACGGCAGCATCGCTCCTATGCCGGGATGGCACCAGCACCCTCCGATGTCGTCGCCATCGCCGGGCTCGTTGGCGGCGCCCCTGAGCGGCGAGATGTACACGTCCGGGCCCCACGGCCCCGCCCTCCCTCCACCTTCACCCAACATGGCGCTGGGGTTCTCCAAGAGCTCCTTCTCGTACGAGGAGCTCGCGGCGGCGACGTCGGGCTTCTCGTCGGCGAACATGCTGGGGCAGGGCGGGTTCGGGTACGTGTACAAGGGCGTGCTCGCCGGCAGCGGGAAGGAGGTGGCGGTGAAGCAGCTCAAGTCCGGCAGCGGGCAGGGGGAGCGCGAGTTCCAGGCGGAGGTGGAGATCATCAGCCGCGTGCACCACCGCCACCTGGTGTCGCTCGTCGGCTACTGCATCGCCGGCAATCAGCGCATGCTCGTCTACGAGTTCGTGGCCAACAACACGCTGGAGCACCATCTGTACGCCAAGGACGGGCCTGTCATGGACTGGGACACTCGTATGAAGATCGCGCTCGGCTCCGCCAAGGGCCTCGCCTACCTCCACGAGGACTGCCATCCTCGGATCATCCACCGCGACATCAAGGCCGCCAACATCCTGCTGGACAACAACTTCGAGGCCATGGTGGCGGACTTCGGGCTGGCCAAGCTCACCACAGACACCAACACGCACGTGTCCACGCGCGTGATGGGCACCTTCGGCTACCTGGCGCCGGAGTACGCGTCCAGTGGGAAGCTGACGGATAGGTCTGACGTCTTCTCCTTCGGCGTCATGCTGCTGGAGCTGCTCACGGGGCGCCGCCCCATCGACACCACCAACTACATGGAGGACAGCCTCGTGGACTGGGCGCGCCCGCTGCTGGGCGCCGCGCTGGCGGGGGACACGGGCTTCGCCGAGCTCGTTGACCCCCGGCTGGGAGGCGAGTACTCGGCCGTGGAGGTGGAGCGCTTGGCGGCCTGCGCCGCCGCCAGCACCCGCCACTCGGCCAAGCGCCGCCCCAAGATGAGCCAGATCGTGCGCGCGCTGGAGGGCGACGCGTCGCTGGACGATCTGCACCAGGACGGTGTCAAGCCAGGGCAGAGCGTGCTCTTCTCTGGCGGTGGCTCCGACAACATCTCACGACTAAGGCAGATCGCCTTCGACAGCGGCGAGTATGGCGCCTACACCACCGACTATAGCACCGACTCCTCCACCGGTGGCGGTGGCCGACCGCCGCGCAGGCCATGATGAGATCAAATCATAATAACTTATTAGCATAAAGCTACAGTCTACACATATATGTATATATTTTTAGACCAAAGGGGCATTCACACCCTGCTTATATTGAAAGGAAAACAGAGCATTGCTGGGGTTACCAACTTGTGTACAATAATAGAGCCATTACATACTAGGCAGATACAGACAAAAAAAATAGCTTGCTAACTGTCCAGCACCTCTAAACAAAGATAAACCAAAAACATCTCCACCTCTAGCAAGGCATAGGAGCCCACACAGCCAGCCTTTAAGACTTGCAAAAACCATCTCCATTCAGTCTTGAGGATCATCTCCTTCAGTAGTTCATTATCACCATGCTGTCAACTCTTCCTGCGGCTTTATGATCATGTCCTCCATCTTCATCACCTCCTTCGGCTTGAGTAGTTTTCTATTCTTCCACTGTGACAGAAGAAATCTTGTAAGCTTTGTTCTTGGGTGATTTTATTAGAAGGTCATCAAAGACCTAGTCATTTCTGGTCTTCCATGAGCTCCAGATTAAACTGTCCAGAAAGAAAAAAGATAGAAGACCAGATGATGCTGAAGGAGAAGACGTCGGACCTGTCCGTCAGCTTTCAAAGAAAAATCCTGACCTTGAGAAGTAGCTTTGTCTTCGACAATTCATTCTCAGAACAACTGTCCTGGGATCCTTCATCAACTTGTATAGAGATTTGGTAGGGAACCCACCAGAACTTTCTTGAGCCCAAATCACCATATCCTCCTCTGATAACTCCACCATCTCTAAGTCTGTAAGTCGTTCCATTAAGCCACTTCATCAATATGTCCAAATTCCAGTCCACCTCATCCAAATCTGAAACTGACCAATCCTGCTGTCTACATATTTTGAAAAGATTTGGATATTTAACCTTAAGGGGATACTCTTCCAACCACAGATCATGCCGAAATCTGATTTTATTCCCATTCCGTATGTAGCTTCCACTTGGTTCCTTTTCATACCAATCTCTGAACTTCTCCAAGCCTTGCCAGAACTGTGAGTTGTGACCTGTGAGCTCCCTCTTTGCTTGCTTTGGCAAAAGCTCTTATCTCTAAGATATTTTTTCCTGAGCACCTCTAAGGCCATACCGCTGTCACCCCTATCAAGTTTGAAAATCCATTTTGCCAACAAACAATATTCATTGCTTTGGTGTCCGCAAAACCCGGATCGGACCTCCAAAATCTTTTGGTGAAGCTAAGGCTTCCCATTTAATCATGTGTTACTTCTTTCAATTTCCAACTCCTTCCTAGAAAAGTCTTCCCTTGCAGAATCCAACTTCTTATAGGTACCCTCATGTAACGCATGCAAAATCTTCCCTCTTGCTTTATCCAAACCTCTTCAAATATGAAGATACTTCATACTTCATCTTGTTAAGTCTTCGGATCGACTAGGGTAGATCCGGGGTCCTTTTTGAATCGGATATGAAACACGGGGTAGTTCATCCTAGATGAACTACCAGAGAGGAAGAGATAGATAGGGGGAGAGACCCATACCTTCGGGCTTGGCAGAGGAAGGTGTTGGTGGAGATTTGCACACGGCCAGCGATGGTCGGAGAAGAGCTGGTGACAGCGGCGTTCGGTGGCGTGGAGCTTCCTGGTGGCGCATCCCGTCGTTGGCAGTGCCACCCTCAAGATCAGGTTAGGGTTAGGACAGTGGGGTCTGGCTGCTACAGTACCTCGTGTCTTGAGCCCGTAGCCCCCACTTCCTTTTTATAGGCACTGTGCGACGGGGGCCCACCAGACACCTATTGTGCTGGACGCTGAAAGGTCCAAATTGGCTAGAGGGGGGGGGGGGTGAATAGCCTAATTAAAAATCTACAAAACTCTTAGGCAAACACTATTAGTATAACAAATAGCGAAGTTTTTTGCGCTAGCCTAATAGTGTGTTGCAAGCCACCTATCCAACAATTTTACCTAATATTTCTATGTCACACAAACAACTAGAGCTAAAAACAAATGCGGAATAAAACAATATAGCTCTAGCACAAGTATGATATACAAAAGGTATATGAGACAAGTATGTGCAATAAACAAACTAAGCAAGCTAATTACAACTTAGCTACACAAGGTATATGACAAAAGATATACAACAAGAAAAGATATCTACACAAGAAAGTAGCTCAAAGTAAATACACAAAGTAAATGAGCTAGATTGAGGGGATTTCACCGAGCCTTCGGGATCGCCACGTAGAGAGCCAATCACCGGTGAAATCAACTTGTGAAGCCAATCACCAAGAATGTGTAGATGAAGACCAATCATCAAGATGTAGAGGCAATCAAAATAAGCACACGGGACACCAAGATTTATCCCGAGGTTCACGTGCTTGCCGACATGCTACTCCCCGTTGTGTCGACCAACACTAGGTGACCCGGTGGCTAATCGGCGCAAAGCCAAGCTCACAAAGAGCGCCACAAGAATCTACCACTAGTGAGGTAGCTCAATGACACGAGCAATCCACTAAGGATGCCTCTTGCCGCTCCGGCGAGGTGAGGCTCCAAAGACCTCTCACAATCACAATCGGTGGTGGCCAAGAACAATCACCAATCTTGCCAACAACCACCTCAACACCTCCGAGCCATCTAGGCACCGGCAAATGCCAAGAGTAACAAGAAAACTCAATGCCAATGCGAAGAACTAGTGCCACTAGATTGAACTCTTTTAAATCACGCACTAGATCACTCAATCTCACTTGGTTTGATCAAATCAACTTGGGAGATGAGTTGGGAGGCTTGCCAAAGCTCACTAGTATGCTTAGGAATCAAAATGTGCAAGAGAGAGACCAAGTGAGCCGGCCAAGCCCCTTAAATAGGCCACACAAGCCGGCCTAGCCGTTGGGCTCAAGTCGGGGTCATCGGACGCGCCGATGCACTACCATCGGACGCTGCCTCAGCGTCTGATGCTTCAGATGAAGCCACGTGTCCCCCTGGTATGAATTCGGTCCGTTAGATCCCAACGGTCATATTCTTTCCCGCGCTGGTTAAAGTGGCATCGGATGCGCCGATGCCTAGCATCGGACGCTCCGATGCCTCTGCTCAATTTCTACTCAACTCAGCGCCACATCGGACGCACCGGCACCTTCACATCGGATGCTCAACCCCAGCGTCCGATGACCATGCAGAGAGGTTCCAGAGAGGGCCAAAACGCATCGGATGCGTCCGATGGTCCTACATCGGATGCAGGCCAGCGTCCGATGCTCCCTGGACAACACGATCGCGCCACGTCATGACCATCGGACTCTGCAACAGTGTTTCGCCTGCGTCCGTTGCCAGCGTCCGATGCTACCTCGACTTCTGACAGCAGTTAGGGTTTGCCATCGGACGCTCGGCCAGCGTCCGATGCTACCGACGCCAGCGTCCGATGCCCCTAACTTGACATTTTTCACTTTCTATCTTCTACCCTTGCTCCCATGTGCTAACACCAAAGTGTTTCACCACTTGTGCATGTGTGTTAGCATTTTGCAAAGCATTTTCCAAGGGTTTTGTTAGTCACACACTAGGTCTATGGCATCGATATGTTAGAGAACTCCTAGTGGCACTTGAACACCGCATAAGCCGTGAATAATCTCCTCTTAATAGTACGGCTATCTATCCTAAATGTGATCACACTCGCTAAGTGTCTTGATCACTAAAACAAAGAGCCCTATAGGTTATACCTTTGCCTTCGGGCCTCTTTGCTCCATCTCTTCTCTTCTTCTCTTAATTCACCAAAGGTAGAGCACTTGATCACTTGAGAGCTTGTGGCCAACACCATCCTCCATGGTTGCCACCTTGCTAGCTCCACCACTTGGCCTGGTCTTAATCCTTTCTTATAAGCTACACACATGCTTAGCAATAGGATTAGACCAAATAGGTTTCATCAATTAACCAAAACCAAACTAGGGCTTTCAGACGCCCCTGATTAGGGCATGGGATCAAGGCCCAGTATGACCGTTGGGTCAGACTGGAGGAGATCAATTCTATCATTCTCCCCCTTGATCTCAT
Organism: Coix lacryma-jobi var. lacryma-jobi; assembly: GCA_009763385.1. NCBI lineage: Eukaryota > Viridiplantae > Streptophyta > Magnoliopsida > Poales > Poaceae > Coix > Coix lacryma-jobi. Next base: position 64,211,741 of record CM019823.1, on the reverse strand, counting down.
CTTATACTTTAATGTATTATTCAAATTCCAATCTTCTATTCCACAAATTAGTGCATAGAGCATGCTCCATCGTCACAGTCAATCGCCGATAGATTTAACAGTTACAATCCACTTCTCTGTTATGAAACAACCCTTTATTTTCTAGAAATCATAGGCCTTACCATAAACCCATGTCGATTGTGTATTCTCTGAATACACTGGGTGGTAAGCCTTTGAAAAATGGATCTGTAATACTATCACATTCTAAAAGTATGATTCTGGACTTTCTCCTTCACAACGTACAACCCAATGTCAATGTGTTTGGCAACACACTTGACTCGTTGTCTTAGGAGCAGAATTTCTTAAATAGTTATTGTTATTGTTTACCATTATCAACTCCCCGAGTATAGGTTTCTTAACCATTCTGTCTATCCTTTATGCCTCATAATAAGCTATATCATAGGTATGCATCATCGATGACACCACTATTGTTTCTTTAGAGCTTTTTCACAATAAAACTTCAACTGCGAGTGTTAGTTAGTAATGTGGATTTCACTACACATCTCGCCCAAACATATCAATTGTACTCACAACCATTTGAGAGTACTAGTTCTCGGTTACTCATCATGATGCATATGAAACTTTGAATAATTGTAAGACATTCTGAACTCCATTCCAGTGATCTATATCTGGATTGGACATCTGCCAAAATCCCGGATACATCAACTATGTCAGGGTAAATTCTTGTGCACTCATTAAGCTTCCAATAGCCGAAGCATATAGGATGCCCATTTTATCGATCTCACATCTGTTCGTGGAACACTAAAAATTCCCAAAACTATTACCAAATTCCCAAAACTATTACCCTTGACCATAGGAATGGGTGTATGTGAATCTTCTCAAGTATGAACTTGAGATAGTTCTAATACCCCTTTTCTTTGTCTCGATAAGATTCAATTCCTAGAATGAATGACACTTCACCAAGACCAATCTTATACATAACTTAGGTCAAGGACTACTTCTCAATAGCAGATTAACACTATTGCCAGCAAGCAAGATGTCATCCACACACAAGTTTAGGGAAAAGAATTTCCCATTCTGAACTTTGCACAATGTCATTGTCCCTTTTATTCTCTTTAAAACCCAAACCTTTTAATGTGGCATCAAACTTTGAATACCACTGTTTAGATGCTCGTTTGAATTCATAAATGGATTTCTTCAGGTGGCATCCTGAACGTTCTTTTCTTCCATGTCAAAAACCGTTAGGTTGTGCCATGTAAACTTTTCATACAAATCCCCATCAATTAGTACCGTATTTACATCTATCTGATGTAACTCTAAAATATTATGTGCCATTAACACTGGTTAAAGTGTTTTCCTCTCTTATGTGAATCCTTTCACTACAAGTCGCACTATATGAATTTTCTATGTTTCCTCCAAAGCCACTTTGCATCTTATAGACACATTACAACCCACAATTTTGGCTCCATTAGAAATAACTTCTTATGTTTTATTCTTTAAGACTTTTAGGATCCAAATAATGGCACTTCTTCCATGTGGGGCTATTGTTGCTCTTTTATTGCTAAGAGGCAATACATTCTTTAGGCTCCTGTATAACAAGATCCTTGTTTACATTACTCATCTTTCTAGAAGAGTTAACAACAAGTGTTGTATACGCCATACAACATCAACAAGTATGATTTTCCTTGAGTCATTGGAGTGAGCACGCAGTCCCACTTCTCTTCAAGTTCTAGATCTCTACATACCATGCTCCCCTACATTATCCCATCTTTTATAAAGATGGTGCTTTCTCAAATTTATTATTTGGGTTTAATCTGTCAAAAGTCATATGGTGCCTTAAGCACCGCTCGTCCAGTAGAAATACTGGCTTACTATGCTATTTTTCTATTAGGACCATAAAGGTACCTGAATTTAGCTATCTCTTTTCTTTGCTTAGGGGTATCGTTATTATGATTGTTATACTCCCTCAATGGTCACATTTATCTATAGAGATCAATCTTGCCTTAATGCATACCATGCATTGCATATTGCATTAATCTTTATCTTTCTTAATTTAGTCTCACCATTCTCCCCCTCGAAATATGGCACAAACTTTACTGCCATAATTTCGAAACTGAAGGACCGAAAGTGCTACCAGAAAGCGACCAGAGGGGGGGGGGGGTGAATGGAAACTTCAAATTTCTTTTCAGAAACTTGTTGCTACTATTCCGAGAATCGTCCCCAAGAGCAAAACCAAAGCTTGCAAGTGTCCACGACCCTAGATGTAGGGTGGATGCTTCCCGGAAGCACAGCGAGACACAACACAACTCTGGAAACCCAACGCAAAAACCGGAAATCAAAACCGACGACGGACAAACGAACCACGGACGAAAACGTGCGAAGCTGCACTGATCGGACTCACCGGAGCGTCCGGTCAGTCAGGATCGGACGCGTCCGGTCGATGAAAAACTGATTGGGACCTTACTGTTTCTGACCGGACTCACAGAAGTGAAGCGTCCGATCAGGTGCTAAGCGTCCGGTCAGTCAGCAAAACGGCAGTGAACAGTGAGCACGTTGCGTCCGATCAGTGACCAACCGACCGTCCGGTCGAATTACGAAGAAATCTCTAAGAGTGAGTTCAACGATCGGACTCACAACCCTAGCGTCCGGTCGGCCCAATGCCAGAGTCCGGTCACCCCGAAAAGAGCTGTTCGTCCACCGATTCGACTTGATCTCACCCAAAACGAATCCTCTAGGGATCAAACTTGGTGAGATGAGTCACAAGGAGGATAGTGAGCTACTCCTAAGAGATCATGACTCGAACCTTTCTCCAAATCATTGAATCGAAGAAATCCGAGGAGAGGGGAGAAAAGTTGATCCAAAACGAAAAACGATCGATCTACTTGTTCATGAGGTTTGAGTTAAATTCCTTCAGTGGAAGTGATCACCTTACTACAAGGAACAAGTTGATTCAAATGGTTTTGCAAACGGAGCAATGAAGAGAGAGAACGATCTATGGGAAAATCGTGGAGAAAATGAAGAACGCGAAGAACAAGTTCAAAACGCGAATCGAACCACGAATTTCCAGCCAAAATTCGTCCCCACGAGGAGACAACGAGATTACGGTCTCGTTTCCTCAAAAAGCAAATACACAAAGGTATTGTTCACCGTCTCTGCAGATGTCAGTAGCGACAGCAGAGATGTGGGAGAGCAGGAAAACCTAGAAGGCAAAATAGCAATGACTGAGATAGTTTAGAGGGAGGGGAGGCCTCTCCTTATATAGCCTAATACAATTTATTCTGCGGATACATGGGTGTATGCCGAGTCTCGTGTGATGAGTGATTGTCAATGGGTTTGATCGCAGGTTCTTTGGCTTGTGTTGTGCAGGTGTCGAGCATAGAGACAGTGATCGAGGGCAAGGTGAAGGTCAAGGTCAAGTAGAGACGTGCCGTGCCGACGGACCAGGAGCGGTGAAGGGCGGACGTGAGGCTTGGACTGAGGGACTGGTGGCCTGAGGATCAGCTGTGGTGGCTGGTAGCCTGGGACAGCGACGAGCGAAGACTTGCGGGACATGGTGTTGCTCGGGTCGAGGACCTGGGGACACGTGTCGGTGGACGGGGTGCACGGGCAGTGCATCCCCTCTTCAGTTTCGGTTTGGTGGTAGAGCCAGAGAAAAACCATCGGGTGGATGGTTTCCAGGTTTGGGCCTCAAAACCTGGGCGCTGATGGTTTCCGAGTTTGGCCACAAAACTCGGGCTCAGGACGGTTTCCAGGTTTGGGCCTCAAAACCTGGGTGCTGCGGGTTTCTGAGTTTGGGCCACAAAACTCAGGCGATGGGCGGCTGGTTTCCCGGTTTGGGCCTCAAACCGGGGGTTGGCTGTGATGGCTGGTTTCCCGGTTTGGGCCACAAAAACCGGGGCGGAGTCCGTGAAGAGGACGCAGAGCGGTGGCGGCACGTGGCGACAATCGGGAGGTTGCGTCGAGGCAACGCTACGAGTTGTGCGGGCGTGGCCGTCGGATCCACCTACCATCGAGTTGGTCCAGAATAACCTTAGGGTTTAGCTGGTTCACTCTGTAAGTAGTTAGGGGAAGAGTGGGAATTAGGAATAGTTAGAATTAGGATAAGTAGGGGGAGACACCCACCTCCCCATCTATCTCAGTCATTTGCTCTTTGCACCTAGGGTTTCCTGCTCTCCCAATCCCCTGCTGTAGCTAGCTGAGATCCGCAGAGAACCATACCTCTGTGTACTGGAGATTTTTGAGGAAGTGAGGCCGTAACCTCACTATTGTAGCATGTGGTAGCGACACGGTTGTAGATCAATGTGTTGATTCGCGTTTTGTTCGTGTTCTTCGCGTTCTTCGTTTCTTCGCGATTTTCCCGTCGCTCGATCTCTCTCCATACTGCGTCTTTTCGAAATCCACTTGAATCATCTTGTTCTTTGTAGTGAGGAGGTCATTTCGACCGAAGGAATTCATCTAAATCCTCACGAACAAGTAGATCGGGTCGATATTGTTTTCGTGGCGCTTTTTCGGTTCATACTCCTCCCCTTTCGATTTCCCGGTGTTTGAGTTGTTTTGAGCGGATGATTTCTTGGGGATAGTCTCCTAACTACTCCGTGATCATCCTCTCCAAGTCTGGGAACGTGGGATTTTGGTTTGAATCAATTTGGAGAAGATTTGAGTTGAGGGCGACCAAAATCGCCCTCACTGTTCATCTGCGGACAGTCCGCCGCTGGGGTCGCGGACAGTCCGCGCGTCGGGACTCAGCCGAGCAGTGGCTGTGTGTCTCGGTGAACAGTGCCGAAGTTTGACCGGCGGACAGTCCGCCATTGGTTTTCACGGATAGTCCGGGAACTGTCCAGGGGACTTCAGCAGCACTGCGGTTTTGCTCTTTTGGCCAGCGGACAGTCCGCGACCTGAGCCCGGACAGTCCGCCACTGGGCAGACAGTCGCGACCGTATTGCCGGACAGTCCGGGATCCTGCTGAATCCTCCGGTTTAGTGCGTTTGCTCTCCCGGCTTGTTCGCTTGGTTTCTGGACTTCTCGTTTGGCCTTAGAGTTGACCAAGGAACCTCTCTAGGTATCGTTGCTACTTGTTAGTGTTGGTATTTGGAGATTTCTCGACGTAGCCGTCTATCTATGTTCGGGACTTGGTTTTTGAGGGTCGAACTTGTTTCGGTGCTTTTGCCGTTTGATTCGCTATCGCTTTGTGGTGCCTTGCTGTGATCCTAGGGATCATCCACCCTCTTCCAAGGGTCGTGGGCATCACGGTTTCGATCGTAGCTTTCGGGGGTTGATCTTGGGACACTTGGCCAAAGTTTCGAGAGAAATTTTGTTGGCTCCCATTCACCCCCCTATGGTCGCCTTGCTAGTGCATTCTCGGTCCTTCAATTGGTATCGGAGCAGGTTAAGGATCTTCCACCTTAGCCGGTTCCAGATCCACAGAAGGCGACATGGATCGCGGCGTGGGCAAACCGCTGTTTTTCGATGGGACGAACTATGCGTATTGGAAGATACGCATGTCGGCCTATCTCCAGAGCATGGGCTCTTCTGTTTGGGAGATTTGCAACAGGGCTGATTACGTTGTCTTGGCTGCACGTGTCACTCAGCTTCAGATCGATGAGCACGAAGCAAATAGCCGAGCTCGTAACGCTCTTTTCTCCTGTTTGAGCATGTCTGAGTTTGATCGCGTTTCTCACCTCCCCACGGCTCGGGAGATTTGGGCGACCCTCATGCGTTTCCATGAGGGAACCACTCAAGTCAAATCCCATCTCTACGAGTCGCACAAGCGGGAGTATGAGAACTTTCGACACATGCCTGGCGAGAGCATAGAGAGTTTATTCGCTCGCTTTCAGGTCATTGTCAACAAGATGAGAGCGAACAAAGAGCTGTTGCCTTTTGACGATCATGAGAGGGCTTTGAAGCTTTTGCACACTCTTGATCGTCAGTGTGGGACTCAAAGGTCCAGGCGATCATCGAATCGTCTAACTATGAGACCCTCACTTGCGACGAGCTCTTTAGCAAGCTCAAGTCTAGTGAGATTGACGCCATGTCGAGGGCTTCTTATGAAAATCCTTCTGGCCCGACTATGGCTTTGGTTTCTGGCTCTTCTGCTAACCCCTCTGGAGGATTTGCACTTTCTTCACTCTTTTCTGTCATAGAGGACCAGCTGGAGTCTTTGGGGGATGACGAGTTGGCGATGCTCGCCAACCGGTTCTCGCGGTTCCACAACAACCGCATTAACCGTCGCCGCGGAGGAGGACGCTCAGGATGCTTTGAGTGCGGCGACCCCGACCACTTCATCGCCAACTGTCCCAAGAAGAAGAACACATCTGGGAAGGGCGATCATGGGCACAAGTACGACTCCGGCAAGCGCAAGGAGAAGTACATCCCCGCGAGGCACAAGCAGAGGGGCGGCTTCGACAAGGAGTACATCAAGAAGAAGTACTTGGAGAAGGCCCAGGCTGAGCAGCGTGCATTCTTCGCCACGCTCAGCGATGTCGACGGCTCGGATGACGACTCCGCTTGCTCAAGCGATGATGAGTCCGAGAAGAAGAAGAGGATCGAGGACAAGCTGAACGGCCTCTGCTTCTTCGCCGCCGACGACGACTTCTGCACCATGGCCCTCGGCTAGGAGGTCGATGGCGAGCTGGAGGAGACTCCTCGAAACGACGACGACGACGACACCTCTCAGGTATCTCTCACCCACGATGAGCTTTCTGCTGAGGTCGAGAAGCTTACTGCCGCCTTGCTTAGTCAGGACAAGTTGCTTAGGCGTGCTGCTAGAGAGCGCAAGGAGTTTAGGCAGAAGTGGGAGGACACGGTGAGTGAGCTTGAGTTTGCTAAGTCCACCGTGGTCGTTGTTGAGGAGGTAGAGTGTGAGATGTGCACCAAGCACATGACTGACCTTCTCACTTTGAGAGGTAAGTATGTTGCGTTGGTAGAAGAGGTGGATGAGCTCCAGGCTAGACCCATGCTGTTGGGTGCGTGCAAGACTTGTCCTGTCTTGCAATCTGAGTTGGGAGAGAAGAATGCCAAGATTGTGTCTCTTGAAGAGGCCAACTCAGGTAGCACATGTGTGGCTAGGTGTGTTCTTTGTGAGGGTTTGGAGATGGAGATCGCTAATGTGAAGCATGACAAGATGCAAACCGAGGAGGAAAACACATACCTTCGGACCATCTTGTCATGGGTGTCTAGTGGTGAGCCACAACTCGGGATGATGATCTCCCAATTCAAGCGAGCTGCTGGAGGTCCTAGTGTAGGTTTTGCTCCGGGCGTTGATGTTTCTACTTTTGGGAAGATTGGAGAGTCGAGTGGTTTGAACCCGAGTGAGAAGCCCAACTCCACCACTACTCCCAAACTTACCAAGCTTCCACCCAAAGAGCCTCTCAAGCCTAACACCAAGGATGGAGTGTTTGAGGAACCTCTGAGAGCTCCACCCAAGAACCAAGTGTGGGCTCCCAAACCAAACCACCTCAAGAACAAGCTGGACACCATGCCACCCATCCAGGAGGAGCTTATGCCTCAGAAGGGCAAAGTGATCCACACCAACCACCGTGAGTACCAACAACCCCCTTTGAGAGTGGTGAGGTACCATTGTGAGCATTGTGGGAGAGATGGACACTTGAGTGAGTTCTGCTTTCGGCGCAAGAGAGAGGCGTGCCGTGCTACGGAGATGAACAATGCGGACATGTACCATCCTTTCCATGATGTACATACACCGAATGTTCAGAGGCGTGCTGCTAGGCCCAGAGGTCTAGAACCTCAAGTTCCCAGGCCTAGGCAGTGAAGAGGACGTGCCCGGCGGGAGCCTGCAGTTGTAGGCTATGGACCTCGTGGCAGTGGCTTTGTTGTAGAGCGTTTTCCTCCACCGCGTTTTGAGTATCGCGATGGACGCTCTACCCTTAGCGGACCACGTTTTCCTCAACGTGGTGATCGCTTCCCCCGTAGGCGTGCTAGGAATGGTTTTTCTACTAACCGTTCTTTTGAGCAGCCGGCCCAACACTGGTATTCCTCCTACTTCACTAACCCCAGTGTTGGACCGTATGCTCACCCTATGTCTTTTTATTGATGTAGGTAAAACGATTGGAGAACGTTTGGTTGGTAGATTCCGGTTGTTCGAGGCACATGACTGGAAATGCCAAGTGGTTCTCCAGTCTTAGTCCAGTCGCCGGAAAGGAGTTTATCACCTTCGGTGACAATAGCAAAGGTAAAGTGTTGTCTCGTGGGTCGGTGCAAGTTAATGAGCACTTTGTGTTGCGCGATGTTGCTTTGTTTCTAACTTGCATTTTAACCTTCTTTCTGTTTCGCAACTCTTTGACGACGACTATGAGATTCGTTTTAAACCGAATCTCAGTCGTATTTTGGATCCTCAGGGCAATCTTTTTGTATGATTTCGCCCTTTGGAAAAGTCTTTCGTGCGAATTTCTCGGAGTCTTTTGGCATTTCTCGTTGTCTTGTGGCTGGACCTTCCTCCTCTGATCTTTGGAAGTGGCATAGGAGACTTGGACATTTGAGCTTCGACTTGCTTGCAAGGCTTAGTTCACTTGGCCTAATCCGAGGATTGCCCAAGTTATCCATGGAGAAGGATCTTGTTTGCCATTCTTGTAGACATGGGAAGATGGTTGCCGCTCCCCACCATCCAGTGACTCAGTCATGACCAAGCGCCCTGGAGAGCTTTTGCACATGGACCTTGTTGTCCGGCTCGGGTGAGCTCGGTTGGGGAAAGTGGTATGTGCTTGTTGTTGTTGATGACTTTTCAGATATTCGTGGTCTTCTTTTTAGCTGAGAAGACCGAGACTTTCTCCTTTGCTCGCAATCTGATTTTACGTCTTCAGAACGATTCCCTTTGAACTCGATGCGAGCTATTAGGAGTGATAATGGTTCTGAATTCAAGAATTCGGATTTTGAGAAGTTTTGTAACTCTTTGGGTTTAGAGCATCAGTTTTCTTCCCCCTACACACCGCCACAGAATGGTGTTGTAGAGAGGAAGAATCGGACCCTTGTAGAGATGGCCAGGACGATGCTCGATGAGCATAGGACTCCTAGGCGATATTGGGCCGAAGCTATGAGCACTGCATGCTACATTTCCAATCGCATTTTTCTCCGAGCTTTCTTGAAAAAGACTTCTTATGAGTTGCGTTTTGGAAACGCCCACGGTGAGTTATTTTGAGTTTTGGTTGCCATTGTTTTATACTAAAAAAGGGCAACTTGGACAAATTTGAGTCTCGTTCTTCTGACGGTGTGTTTTTTGGTTATGGCACTCACACTCGCGCTTATCGTGTACTTACCTTGACACTAACCGAGTCATGGAGACATCCGATGTCACCTTCGACGAGACCATGGTTTGTCCTTCTTCTCGTTTTGAGCGTGCAGGTGATCATGAGGTTGGTGAGCCTCTTTTTGATGACGAGGACGAGGGTGCTGAAGGTATGGATGATCCAGCACCCCCTCCACCTGATGTGCCGCAAGGAGCGGCTTCTACGACGACTCACGGCCCCGACAACGTCTTCTTCCTGGGGGCCGTGGGATCCGCCACCCCGAGCGGTACCTTTGTCCCGGGGATGCACCAGCTGCTGTTAATGGGGAGATCACGTCTGCACGAGAGGCGCCACGACACATCCAGCGCCAACACCCCCCTCAGCAGATGATCGACAACATTGATGAACGGGTCACTCGGTCCAGGTCTCAAATCTCTCACTTTGCTCATTCTGCTTTTGTTGCTGATTTTGAGCCCCGAGATGTTGGACACGCTTTGACGGATCCGGACTGGGTCAATGCCATGCATGAGGAGTTAGAGAACTTTGAGTGAAATCGGGTTTGGGTTTTAGTTCCACCTCCTCCAGACTATAAGCCTATTGGGACAAAATGGGTTTTCAAAAACAAGCAAGGAGAGGATGGCCACGTTGTTAGAAACAAGGCCAGGCTTGTAGCGAAAGGCTATAGTCAGAAGGAGGGGATAGACTATGAGGAGACTTTTGCTCCTGTAGCTCATTTGGAGGCTATTAGGATACTCTTGGCTTTCGCAACATCCAAAGGTTTCAAACTTTTTCAAATGGATGTCAAGAGTGCCTTCTTAAACAGCTACATAGAAGAAGAGGTTTATGTTGAACAACCCCCTGGTTTTGAAAATCCCAAGTTTCCAAACCATGTTTTCAAACTCCACACAGCTTTATATGGTTTGAAACAAGCCCCTAGAGCCTGGTATGATAAGTTGAAAACCTTTTTGCTTGCTAAGGGTTTTAAAATGGGATGTGTGGATAAAACGCTCTTTCTCTTCAAGCAAGGCAAAGACACTCTCTTGGTCCAGATTTACGTGGATGATATAATTTTCGGTGGTTCTTCTCACGCTTTGGTTGCCAAGTTTGCAGATACTATGAGCAGGGAGTTCGAGATGAGTATGATGGGAACTGACTTTCTTTCTCGGATTGCAAATTAAGCAATCCCGAGAAGGGACGTTTGTGCACCAGGGCAAGTACTTTCTTTCTCGGATTGCAAATTAAGCAATCCCGAGAAGGGACGTTTGTGCACCAGGGCAAGTATACCAAGGACTTGCTGAAGAGGTTCGATATGGGTGAGGCCAAGCCTCTTCCAACACCCATGTCGACCACGATGGCCCTGGATGCGGACAAGGATGGAGAAGCTGTGGACCAGAAGGAGTACCGAAGCATGATCGGGTCGCTGCTCTACCTGACGGTGACACGCCCAGACATCCAGTTCGCGGTGTGTCTGTGTGCGCGCTTTCAGGCGTCGCCGCGCACTTCTCACCGTCAGGCGGTGAAGCGCATTTTCAGGTATCTTCGTTTCACACCTGAGTTCGGGATTTGGTATTCAGCTTCCTCCACCCTCTCCCTTTGCGGCTATTCCGATGCCGATTTTGCTGGTTGTCGCATTGAGCGCAAGTCCACTTCTGGGACTTGCCAATTTATTGGTTCTTCTCTTGTATCGTGGTCTTCTCGCAAGCAGTCTAGTGTCGCCCAGTCTACCACGAAGGCTGAGTATGTCGCTGCGGCTAGCTGCTGTTCCCAGTTGCTTTGGATGATGGCCACTTTGCGTGATTTTGGTCTGAGCTTTACTCGTGTTCCTTTGCTTTGTGATAGCACGAGTGCGATTAGCATTGCTAAGAACCCCGTGCTTCACTCGAAGACCAAACACATTGATGTGCGCTTTCATTTTTTGCGAGACCACTATGAGAAGGGTGATATCGACCTTCATCATGTCGATACTCATCATCAGTTGGCTGATATTTTCACCAAGCCTTTGGACGAATCAACCTTTAATCGGTTGAGGGGTGAGCTTGGTGTGTGTTTCCCCTTTTAGATGGGGGAAACATTTTGGATCTTGTATCATAGACTGACTATTTTCTCGTTTGTTTTGTTTCTCTTTTGCATTTCAGCATACGCTTTTACATTCTGAGCTTCATGTATATAATCTTTAGAATGTAATTATGCTCTGTTTAGTATGCTCTGATGCTTTATGTTGATGCTAGTAGCTTATGCTCTTTCTGATCACTAATACATGTTGTGAGCTGAGCTATTTTCGGATGGTGAACCTGCTTAATGAACTTAAAATTGAAAATGTTCACCATTGAGATATGCAACTAGCATGTGTAGGATGTGTTGAATTCACTCGTGCTTTTTAATATATGCTAGGTTGCTATGTCTCTAGTTCTGAGTCTGTCACTTGCTTGGTCTGTTCATATTCTGTCAATAAAATCTGAACCAAGTTTTAAGTGAAATGAAAAGATCGAGATGGGATTGCTTGTCAACACATCACAGTTTCGAGACTGTTTCTCATTGCACTTTGAGTTAAACTTGAGCTGTGTAGTGTATGACCGAAACTGTTGCTTTAAGCTTCTGATTGCTTCTGCGTAGGCTTCGCACAGTTGAAAAGTTAGGCAATGACAAGCTTTCAACCTCTTGCAATCACATGCTGAAATCTTAACTTGTGTAATCTTAACCGCTGCAACTCCGATAAAATTTGGATACACAAGTCTATGTTTCATTCTATAGCATGATGGTTGAACTTTGCTAGGGGTAGTTCACCTTGCATACATGGTTAGCACTTGTGTGTTTTCCTGTCTATACATGTGTAGTGCTATTTTGATGGTGAATACCTTTTTGGCTAAAAACTGCTCACTTTGCTCATTTGTTCATACTACATATTTGGTGATCAGTTTAAGCCTTTGCTAGCTTGTATGCTTTCCAGTGAGTCGTTGGAGCTATACTGTTTAGAGCATCTTTGCATTTTCTTGACTATATTCCTGAAGCTGCTAACTTGCATTTTGACTCATATGCATGTTGGAAGGGGGAGAACTTCTCTTGTTGGCACTTTTTGTTGGTACATTTTCTGAGGGGGAGAAAATCGTTTTCAGTTCCTTTTGCTTGATGGTGCATTTTCAACTAAGGGGGAGAAAATTTGGACAAATCATGTCTCCCATGTTGGCGGTTGTGTGCACCATGCAAGGGGGAGTTTGCTCGTGCTGAATTTTTGAAATTTCCAATTGGTTCGGAGCGCTTTGACTAGTTGTGTTGAGCTTTTACCTCTATCTTGAGGGACTAGCAGTCGCATCTTTGTTTCAGTTGGGTTCAGTTGGTATCGAGCTTTCCAGTTGATGTCGAGCTTTCTTGCTAGTTGTGTTGAGCCCCTGTGCCTCTATCTTGAGGAACTAGCATTTTGCTTCGATTTTTGGTTTTCAATTGGTATCGAACCATTTCTTGCTAGCGGTGTTGAGCCTGTTCTACCTCTTCTTAAGGGCTAGCTTTGCTTTGCTTGGTTGCGTCGAGCCGTTGCCCATGTCTTTGGGAACCAAGTTGTTTCGCTCTTTCCACTTGACCTTCTTTGGCTTTGCTACGCTTTTGGCTCAATTGGTTGAGTTCTCTCTTCTCCTTCTTCCTCCTTCTATTTCCATTATGATTTGTGTGTGAGTAGTTGACAATGCACTCATCAAGGGGGAGATTGCGGATACATGGGTGTATGCCGAGTCTCGTGTGATGAGTGATTGTCAACGGGTTTGATCGCAGGTTCTTTGGCTTGTGTTGTGCAGGTGTCGAGCACAGAGACAGTGATCGAGGGCAAGGTGAAGGTCAAGTAGAGACGTGCCGTGCCGACGGACCGGGAGCGGTGAAGGGCGGACGTGAGGCTTGGACTGAGGGACTGGTGGCCTGAGGATCAGCTGTGGTGGCTGGCAGCCTGGGACAGCGACGAGCGAAGACTTGCGGGACATGGTGTTGCTCGGGTCGAGGACCTGGGGACACGTGTCGGTGGATGGGGTGCACGGGCAGTGCATCCCCTCTTCAGTTTCGGTTTGGTGGTAGAGCCAGAGAAAAACCATCGGGTGGACGGTTTCCAGGTTTGGGCCTCAAAACCTGGGCGCTGATGGTTTCCGAGTTTGGCCACAAAACTCGGGCTGAGGACAGTTTCCAGGTTTGGGCCTCAAAACCTAGGTGCTGCGGGTTTCTGAGTTTGGGCCACAAAACTCAGGCGATGGGCGGCTGGTTTCCCGGTTTGGGCCTCAAAACCGGGGGTTGGCTGTGAAGGCTGGTTTCCCGGTTTGGGCCACAAAACCGGGGGCGGAGTCCGTGAAGAGGACGCAGAGCGGTGGCGGCACGTGGCGACAATCGGGAGGTTGCGTCGAGGCAACACTACGAGTTGTGCGGGCGTGGCCGTCGGATCCACCTACCATCGAGTTGGTCCAGAATAACCTTAAGGTTTAGCTGGTTCGCTCTGTAAGTAGTTAGGGGTAGAGTGGGAATTAGGAATAGTTAGAATTAGGATAAGTAGGGGGAGACACCCACCTCCCCATCTATCTCAGTCATTTGCTCTTTGCACCTAGGGTTTCCTGCTCTCCCAATCCCCTGCTGTAGCTAGCTGAGATCCGCAGAGAACCATACCTCTGTGTACTGGAGATTTTTGAGGAAGTGAGGCCGTAACCTCACTGTTGTAGCATGTGGTAGCCACGCCCGCACAACTGGTAGCGTTGCCTCAACGCAACCTCACCGATTGCCGCCACTTGCCGCCACCGCTCTGCTCGTCCTTTTCCCGGACTTCGCCCCCAGTTTTGAGGCCCAAATCAGGAAACCAGCCTTCACGACCATCCCCCGGTTCTGAGGCCCAAACCGGGAAACCAGCCGTTCATCGCCTGAGTTTTGTGGCCCAAACTCAGAAACCCGCAACACCCAGGTTTTGAGGCCCAAACCTGGAAACCGTCCACTCGGTGGTTTTTCTGTGGCTCAACCACCAAACCGAGCCGTATAGGGGATGCACCGCCCGTGCACCCCGTCCACCGACACATGTCCCCAGGTCCTCGAGCCGAACAACATTGTGCCCCGCAAGTCTCCGCTCGTCGCTGTCCCAGGCTGTCAGCCACCATAGCTGATCCTCAGGCCACCGGTCCCTCAGTCCAAGCCTCACGTCCGCTCTTCGCCACTCTCGGTCCATCCGCACAACACGTCTCTACTTGACCTTCACCTTGCCTTCGATCACTGTATCCGTGCTCGACACCTGCACAACACAAGCCAAAGAACATGCGCATTATCCCAGTTGACAATCACTCATCACTCGAGACTCGGCATACACCCATGTATCTGCAATGTCCCCCTTGATGAGTGCATTGTCAACTACCAACACAAATCATAATGGAATAGAGGAAGGAAGAAGAAGGAGAAGGAACTCGACCAAATGACCCAAAAGCATACCAATGCCGAAGAAGGTCAAGTGGAAAGAGCAAGACAACTTGGTCCCCAAAGACTTGGGCAACGGCTCGACGCAACCAAGCAATGCAAAGCTAGCCCTCAAGAAGAGGTAGAACAGGCTCAACACCACTAGCGAGAAAGCTCGATACCAATTGAAATACCAATTGTAATTCAAGCAGAATAGAGCTAGCCCTCAAGAAGAGGCAGAACGGGCTCAACACCGCTAGCGAGAAAGCTCGATACCAACTAAAGAGCACAAAGGCAAAAGCGCTAGTTCCTCAAGATAGAGGCAAAAGGCTCAACACAAGTAGCTACCAAAAATGCTTCGAACCAAGTAGAGACTTCATAAAAGCTCCGAATCAATTGGAAAATCCAAAATCCGAAAAATTCGAGCCAGCTCAAACTCCCCCTCCAATAGTGCACACAACCAGGAAATCTCCCCCTTAGTTGATCTTATGATTTGAGAGAATTTCTCCTCCTTAGTTGAAAATGCACTATCAGGTATCTCCCCTCCAAATGCATATGAGTTAAAATGCAAGTTAGTAGCTTCAGGAATATAGTCGATAGAATATGAAGATGCTCGACAAAGTGCTAATCCAATGACTCAACATTATGCACAGAATGCTAGCAAAAACTCAAACTGATCACCAAATACGAAATCTGAATATTGGAGCAGAATGAGCAATTTTCAGCCAAAAAGGTATTCACCATCAAAATAGCACTAAACATGTATAGACAGGAAGTCAAACAAGTGCTAAACATGTATACAAGGTGAACTACCCGTAGCAAGGTTCAATCATCATGCTATAGAATGAAACATAGACTTGTGTATTCAAATTTTATCAGAGTTGCAGCGGTTAAATTACACAAGTTCAAATTTCAGCATGTGATTGCGAGAGGTTGAAAGCTTGTCATTGCCTAACTTCTCAACTGTGCGAAGCCTATGCAGAAGCAATCAGAAGCTTAAAGCAACAGTTTCGGTCAAACACTACACAGCTCAAGTTTAACTCAAAGTGCAATGAGAGACAGTCTCGATACTGTGATGTGCTGACAAGCAATCCCATCTCGATCTTTCCAATTCACTTAACTTGGTTCAAATTTAAAACAGAATATGAACATACCAAGCAAGTGAATGACTCAGAACTAGAGACATAGCAACCTAGCATATATGAAAAGCACAAGTGATTTCAACATATTCTGCACATGCTAGTTACATATCTCAATGGTGAACATTTTCAAGTTTTATGTTCTTTAAGCAAATTCACCATTCATAAAATAGCTCAGCCCACAACATGTATTAGTGATCAGAAAGAGCATAAGCTACAAGCACCATCATAAAGCATCGGAGCATACACTATACAGAGCATAGTTACATTCTAAAGATTATATACATGAAGCTCTGAATGTAAAAATGCAAGATGAAATGCAATGATGCATGAAGAAACCAATTTAAAGAAAAAGAGTCAGTCTATAATAAATGAACAAAAATGTTTCCCCCATCTAAAAGGGGAAACACACACCAAGCTCACCTCTCAACCTAGCAAAAGTTGATTGGTCTAAAGGCTTGGTGAAAATATCAGCCAACTGATGATGAGTATCGACATGGCAAAGGTCGATATCACCCTTCTCATAGTGGTCTCGCAGAAAATGAAAGCGCACATCAATGTGTTTGGTCTTAGAATGCAGCACGGGGTTCTTAGCAACGCTAATAGCACTCGTGCTGTCACAAAGCAAAGGAACGCGAGAAAAGCTCTGACCAAAATCACGCAAAGTGGCCATCATCCAAAGCAATTGAGAACAACAGCTAGCCGCAACAACATATTCAGCGTCTGTGGTAGACTGGGCGACACTAGACTGCTTGCGAGAAGACCAAGATACAAGAGAAGAACCAATAAACTGACAAGTCCCAGAAGTGGACTTGCGATCAAGTCGGCAACCAGCAAAATCGGCATCAGAATAACCGCAAAGGGAGAGGGTGGAGGAAGCAGAATACCAAATCCCAAATTCTGGAGTGAAGCATAAGTACCTCATGATGCGCTTGACTGCCTGATGGTGCGAGGTGCACGACGACGACTGAAATCATGCGCAAAGACACACCGCGAACTGGATGTCCGGGCGTGTCGCCGCCAGGTACAACAGCGACCTGATCATACTCCGGTACTCCTTCTGGTCCACAGCTTCTCCATCCACCTCCGCATCCAGGGCCGTCATGGTCGACATGGGTGTTGGAAGAGGCTTGGCCTCACCCATATCGAACTTCTTCAATATGTCCTTGGTATACTTGCCCTGGTGCACGAACGTCCCCTCTCGGGATTGCTTGATTTGCAACCCGAGGAAAAACGTCAACTCGCCCATCATGCTCATCTCAAACTCCCTGCTCATAGTATCTGCAAACTTGGCAACCAAAGCATGAGAAGAACCACCAAAAATGATATCATCCACGTAAATCTGGACCAAGAGAGTGTCATTGCCTTGCTTGAGGAGAAAAAGCGTTTTATCCACACATCCCATTTTAAAACCCTTAGCAAGCAAAAAGGTTTTCAACCTATCATACCAAGCTCTAGGGGCTTGTTTCAAACCATATAAAGCTTTGTGGAGTTTAAAAACATGGTTTGGAAACATGGGATTTTTGAAACCGAGGGGTTGTTTCACATACACCTCTTCTTCTATGTAGCCATTTAAGAAGGCACTCTTGACATCCATTTGAAAAAGTTTAAAACCTTTGGATGCAGCAAAAGCCAAGAGGATCCTAATTGCCTCCAAACGACCAACAGGAGCAAACGTCTCCTCATAGTCTATCCCCTCCTTCTGACTATACCCCTGGGCTACAAGTCTGGCCTTGTTTCTCACAACATGGCCATCCTCTTCTTGTTTGTTTTTGAAAACCCATTTTGTACCAATAGGGTGACACTCAGGGGGAGGTGGAACCAAAACCCAAACCCGTTTTCTCTCAAAATTTTCTAACTCCTCATGCATGGCATTGACCCAATCAGGATTAGATAAAGCATGTCCAACATCTTGGGGGTTCAAAATCAGCAACAAATGCAGAATGAGCAAAGTGAGAGATTTGTTGTGACCTTGACCGAGTGACGTGATCGTGGATGTCGCCGATCATCTGTTGAGGAGGGTGTGGGCGCTGAATGTGTCGTGGTGCCTCCCTTGCCGAAGTGACCTCCTCCTCAACAGCAGCTGGTGCTTCCTCGGGTACAAGCGGTACAGCCCGAGGTGGCGGATCCCATGGCCCCCAAGTAGTCGACGAAGAGGGGTTGGGGCCATGAGTCGTCGTAGTAGAAGCCGACGCTTGCGGCACAACAGGTGGAGGTGGTGCTGGATCATCCATCCCTTCAGCACCCTCGTCCTCGTCATCAAAAAGAGGCTCACCAACCTCATGATCACCTGCATGCTCAAAACGAGAAGAAGGACAAACCATGGTCTCGTCGAAGGTGACATCGGATGTCTCCATGACTCGGTTAGTATCAAGGTTAAGTACACGATATGCATGAGTATGAGTGCCATAACCCAAAAATACACCATCAGAAGAACGAGACTCAAATTTGTCCAGGTTGCCTTTCTTAAGTATAAAACAGAGGCAACCAAAGACTCTAAAATAACTCACCTTGGGCAGTTTTCCAAAATGCAACTCATAAGAAGTCTTTTTCAAAAAAGCTCGGAGAAAAATGCGATTGGAAATGTAGCATGCAGTGCTCATAGCTTCGGCCCAATATCGCCTTGGAGTCCTATGCTCATCAAGCATCGTCCTGGCCATCTCTACAAGGGTCCGATTCTTCCTTTCTACAACACCATTTTGTGGTGGTGTGTAGGGGGAAGAAAACTGATGCTCTAAACCCAAAGAGTTACAAAACTTCTCAAAGTCTGAATTCTTGAATTCGGAACCATTATCACTACGAATAGCTCGCATTGAGTTCAATGGGAACTCGTTCTGAAGACGCAAAATCAGATTGCGAGCAAAAGAGAAAGTCTCAGTCTTCTCAGTCAAAAAGAAGACCCACGAATATCTCAAAAAATCGTCAACAACAACAAGCACATACCACTTCCCCCCAACCGAGCTCACCCGAGATGGACCAACAAGGTCCATGTGCAAAAGCTCTCCAGGGCGCTTGGTCATGACCTGAGTCACTGGATGGTGGGGAGCAGCAACCATCTTCCCATGTCTACAAGAATGGCAAACAAGATCCTTCTCCATGGATAACTTGGGCAATCCTCGGATTAGGCCAAGTGAACTAAGCCTTGCAAGCAAGTCGAAGCTCAAATGTCCAAGTCTCCTATGCCACTTCCAAAGATCAGAGGAGGAAGGTCCAGCCACAAGACAACGAGAAATGCCAAAAGACTCCGAGAAATTCGCACGAAAGACTTTTCCAAAGGGCGAAATCATACAAACAAGATTGCCCTGAGGATCCAAAATACGACTGAGATTCAGTTTAAAACGAATCTCATAGTCGTCGTCAAAGAGTTGCGAAACAGAAAGAAGGTTAAAATGCAAGTTAGAAACAAGAGCAACATCGCGCAACACAAAGTGCTCATTAACTCGCACCGACCCACGAGACAACACTTTACCTTTGCTATTGTCACCGAAGGTGATAAACTCCTTTCCGACGACTGGACTAAGACTGGAGAACCACTTGGCATTTCCAGTCATGTGCCTCGAACAACCGGAATCTACCAACCAAACGTTCTCCAATCGTGTTGTTCATTCGACACATGTACATCATGGAAAGGATGATACATGTCCGTGTTGTTCATCTCCTTTGCACGGCGCGCCTCTCTCTTGCGCCAAAAGCAAAACTCACTCAAGTGACCATCTCTCCCACAATGCTCACAATGGTACCTCACCGCTCTCATAGGGGGTTGTTGGTACTCGCGGTAGTGGGTGTGGATCACTTTACCCTTCTGTGGCATAAGCTCCTCCTTGATAGGTGACATTGTGTCTAGTTTGTTCTTGAGGTGGTTTGGTTTTGGAGCCCATGATTATTTCTTGGGTGGAGCTCTCGGAGGTTCAACAAACACCCCATCCTTGGTGTTAGGCTTTAGAGGCTCTTTGGGTGGAATCTTGGTAAGCTTGGGAGTAGTGGTGGAGTTGGGCTTCTCACTCGGGTTAAGACCACTAAACTCTCCAACCTTGCCAAAAGATGAAGCACACTCTACACCCTGAGCAAAGCCTACACCCGGACCTCCAGCAGCACGCTTGAATTGGGAGATCATCATCCCAAGCTGCGGCTCACCACTAGACACCCATGATAAGATGGTCCGAAGGTATGTGTTTTCTTCCTCGGTTTGCATCTTGTCATGCTTCACGTTGGCTATCTCCATCTCTAAACCCTCACACAGAACACACCTAGCTACACACGTGCTACCCGAGCTGGCCTCTTCAAGAGACACAATCTTGGCATTTTTCTTTGTCAACTCGGATTGCAAACCTGCACAAGACTTGCATGCACCCAACAACGAAGATCTAGCCTTAAGCTCATCCACCTCTCCAACCAAAGCAACATACTTCCCTCTCAAGGTGAGAAGGTCAGTCATGTGCTTGGTGCACATCTCACACTCATCCTCCTCAGAAACAACAACGGTGGACTTGACAGATTCAAGCTCCTTCACCGTATCCTCCCATTTCTGCCTAAACTCCTTTCGCTCTCTAGCAGCACGCCTAAGCAGCTTATCTTGACTAAGAAGGGTGGCAGTAAGTTTCTCGACCTCAGCAGAAAGCTCATCGGGGGTCTGAGATACCTGGGAGGTGTCGTCATCGTCGTCGTCGTCGTTCCGAGGGATCTCCTCTAGCTCGTCGTCGATCTCCTTGCCGAGGGCCATGGTGCAGAAGCCCTCGTTGTCGGTGAAGAAGCAGAGGCCGTTCGGCTTGTCCTCAAACCTCTTCTTCTTCTCGGACTCGTCGTCGCTTGAAGAAGCGGAGTCGTCATTTGAGTCGTCGACGTCGCTGAGCGTGGCGAAGAATGCACGCTGCTCAGCCTGGGCCTTCTCCATGTACTTCGTCTTGATGTACTCCTTGTTGAAGCCGCCCTTCCGCTTGTGCTTCGCGGGGACATACTTTTCCTTGCGCTTGCCGGAGTCGTACTTGTGCCCATGATCCGCCTTGCTGAAGACTTGCTTGTTCTTCTTTGGGCAATTGGCGATGAAGTGGTTGGGGTCACCGCATTCGAAACAACCCGAGCGTCCTCCTCCGCGGCGACGGTTCATGCGGTTGTTGTGGAACCACGAGAACCAGTTGGCGAGCAAAGCCAACTCGTCGTCCCCCATGAACTCTAGCTGCTCCTCTGTGATAGAAAGAAGAGAGGAAAGTGCAAAGCCTCCAGAGGGATTAGCAGAAGAACTAGAAAGCAAAGCCATCGACGGGCCAGAAGGATTTTCATATGAAGCCCTTGCCATGGCGTCAATCTCACTGGACTTGAGCTTACTAAAGAGCTCGTCGCATGTGAGGGTCTCATAGTTAGGTGATTCGATGATCGCCTGAACCTTTGAGTCCCACACCGATCGATAAAGAGTGTGCAAAAGCTTCAAATCTCTCTCATGATCGTCGCAAGGCAACAGCTCCTTGTTTGCCCTCATCCTGTTGACAATCACCTGAAAGTGAGCGAATAAACTTTCTATGCTCTCGCCAGGCATGTGTCGAAAGTTCTCATACTCTCACTTGTGCGACTCGTAGAGTTGGGTTTTGACTTGAGTGGTTCCCTCATGGAAACGCATGAGGGATGCCCAAATCTCCCGAGCCGTAGCGAGGTGAGAAACGCGATAGAACTCCGTCATGCTCAAACATGAGAAAAGAGCATTACGGACTCGACTATTTGGCAGAGTTGCAAATATCCCAGATGGAAGAACCCATACTCTGAAGATAGGCCGACATACGTATCTTCCAATACGCATAGTTCGTCCCATCAAAGAACGGCGGTTTGCCCACGCCGTGATCCATGTCGCCTTCTGTGGATCTGGAACCGACTAAGGTGGAAGATCCTTAACCTGCTCCAATACCAATTGAAGGACCAAAAGTGCTACCAGAAAATGACCAGAGGGGGGGGGGGTGAATGGAAGCTTCAAATTTCTTTTCAGAAACTTGTTGCTACTGTTCCGAGAATCGTCCCCAAGAGCAAAACCAGAGCTTGCAAGTGTCCACGACCCTAGATGTAGGGTGGATGCTTCCCGGAAGCACAGCGAGACACAACACAACTCTGGAAACCCAACGCAAAAACCGGAAATCAAAACCGACGACGGACGAACGAACCACGGAAGAAAATGTGCGAAGCTGCACTGATCGGACTCACAGGAGCGTCCGGTCAGTCAGGATCAGACGCGTCCGGTCGATGAAAATCTGATTTGGGACCTTACTGTTTCTGATCGGACTCACAAAAGTGAAGCGTCTGATCAGGTGCTAAGCGTCCGGTCAGTCAGCAAAACGGCAGTGAACAGTGAGCACATTGCGTCCGGTCAGTGACCAACTGAGCGTCCGGTCGAATTACGAAGAAATCGCTGAGAGCGAGTTCAACGATCGGACTCACAACCCTAGCGTCCGGTCGGCCCGATGCCAATCCGGTCACCCCGAAAAGAGCTGTTCGTCCACCGATTCGACTTGATCTCACCCAAAACGAATCCTCTAGGGATCAAACTTGGTGAGATGAGTCACAAGGAGGATAGTGAGCTACTTCTAAAAGATCATGACTCGAACCTATCTCCAAATCGATGAATCGAAGAAATCCGAGGAGAGGGGAGAAAAGTTGATCCAAAACGAAAACCGATCGATCTACTTGTTCATGAGGTTTGAGTTAAATTCCTTCGGTGGAAGTGATCACCTTACTGCAAGGAACAAGTTGATTCAAATGGTTTTGCAAACGGAGCAACGAAGAGAGAGAACGATCTACGGGAAAATTGTGGAGAAAACAAAGAACGCGAAGAACAAGTTCAAAATGCGAATCGAACCACGAATTTCTAGCCGAAATTCGTCCCCACGAGGAGACAACGAGATTACGGTCTCGTTTCCTCAAAAAGCAAATACACAGAGGTATTGTTCACCGTCTCTGCGGATCTCAGTAGCTACAACAGGGATGTGGGAGAGCAAGAAAACCTAGAAGGCAAAATAGCAATGGCTGAGATAGTTTAGAGGGAGGGGAGGCCTCTCCTTATATAGGCTAATACAATTTATTCCCCTTCTATCCTTACTGCTAATTACAGAGCGAACCAACTAAACCCTAGGGTTATTCTGGACCAACTTGAAGTGGATGCTGATCCGACGGCCACACCCGCACAACTGGTAGCGTTGCCTCAACGCAACCTCACAGATTACCGCCACGTGCCGCCACTGCTCTGCTCGTCCTTTTCCCGGACTTCGCCCCCGGTTTTGAGGCCCAAACCGGGAAACCAGCCTTCACGACCATCCCCCGGTTTTGAGGTCCAAACCAGGAAACCAGCCGTCCATCGCCTGAGTTTTGTGGCCCAAACTCAGAAACCCGCAGCACCCAGGTTTTGAGGACCAAACCTGGAAACCGTCCACTCGGTGGTTTTTCTGTGGCTCAACCACCAAACCGAGCCATAGAGGGGATGCACCGCCCATGCACCCCGTCCACCGACACATGTCCCCAGGTCCTCGATCCGAGCAACACTGTGCCCCGCAAGTCTCCGCTCGTCGCTGTCCCAGGCTGTCAGCCACCACAGCTGATCCTCAGGCCACCGGTCCCTCAGTCCAAGCCTCACGTCCGCCCTTCGCCACTCTCGGTCCATCGGCACAACGCGTCTCTACTTGACCTTCACCTTGCCTTCGATCACTGTATCCGTGCTCGACACCTGCACAACACAAGCCAAATAACATGCGCATTATCCCAGTTGACAATCACTCATCACTCGAGACTCGACATACACCCATGTATCGACAGAAACTATCCAAAACTTTTTTGAACGAGGAGACATCTATAACTTGCTTTGTTTACATGACCATGTCATGCAAACAAAGCCATCTCTTGATTCACACGAGAGTATATTTTCTTCAATCCACTTTTAAGAACTTAACGAAGTCCTTTATTAACTGTACTTTTGCAAGTCATTGCATGCTTTCTTTATATGAGATTGCTCCCTTCATGGCCTTAGCTCATGACCATGACACAATAGAAGTGAACGGTCAACACTGTTGATAGCATAAAAGCTACCTAAACTTTTTATTTTTTCTCCCAGTCTGGGATATACTTTAGGCACATGAGTCATCACCAATTTTTCCCGCCATGCAAGACAATTTCCCAAAAGGGACATTAAAGCCAGGATTGACTTTCACATTCGATCATCAAATTCAGAAATAAATCTAAATATTCTGTAACATACACATTTAATCCAACGTTGGTCAAATTAAATATGCATATTTCTTATTACAACTTTTGTCATAATAACTGAAACTGAAACAAATTCTTATTCATAGAGAGTACATAAAACATATTTCATGTACCAAAATCTTACTTTGGATCAATGTCCTTAAATTCTTTTCTTTACAAGCCATTCTCTAAAGAGAACACTGTCCCTTTATGACATTCTTTCATGCAAAAAACTTTCACTTTCCATCTTCTGAGTCACAAGTACCCAACTCTTTTTTTTCCTCCAAGAATCAAAGCATGAAGATCTTTTCTAAAAAACATTGGTCAACGATAATCAACAACAATGAGCATGGAAATAACCCTACGTTGGTCTGGTTAAAATCATGCACATTAAACTTTAAAACTTACAGTTCTATTCTATATCACTGTTGGGCAGAAAATAGAATAAAACAATATTCTTTTACATTAATTCTACATCACCGTTGAGCACAAATAGAATTAACGTATGCAAACTCAATTAATCCGTTGATAATCAATATTATTTCAGCAAAATACTCATTTGTCGGGGACATTTCTTGATTCTTATATAGTCTCTGGAAAATCTGGTCACATTGACGCAAAATTTACTAGAGATTCAAACTTCAAATTTAAACTTATAATATTGTTATCATCAACGTTGGTCAGAAAATAACAATATCATAACTTAACTTAAACATGTGATTATTCCTCTAATTAAATTTTTCCGTTGGTTCCAATTTAATTAGAAGATAATCAATGTCAACTTTGCAGCGAAAACAAACACTATTAAAAAATATTTATTCAGAAGCATCACTGTATACTATATCGACCTTTTGACCAAATTATCTCGTTAGTTCAAATTTTGTCAGAGGGTGAAACCGATTCAAAATCATTAACAAAAGGCTTCTGAAAAAGAAAAAAAATAAAAAACAGACTTTACTGAGCATTTGGCCCAGGCGGCTGGCGTCCCGTCTTACTTTCGCAGCGTGGCCTGTAGCCCAGCGGCCTACGCACGGCCTCCCACATGCCAGCTGCGCATGCGCGCTGCCCTCCCTCGCGCCCAGGCTGTAAACTGGGCCTGGGCTGGGAAACCCTTGTCCCTCTTGGGCCGAAACTGGCCCGACCGATTTGAGCCATTCACTTGCATTGGACGGCTCTCCGTCGTTCTCGCGGGATCAAAATCGGCGCCCGGCCACCGGCTTCCCCAAAACCCTAGAACATTTCTCCTCCTCTCTACGGCGCCACAAGGGATGGAGAGCGGAGCTCCCAGGGCGGCGCCGCCGGGCTCCTCTCCGGAGAACCCCCGACCTCCTTCCTTCCTCTCCCCTTCCCCTTCTCTCTCGCCCGCAGCTATAAGCGAGTAGACCTGAGGGATTATCGCTGCTGTTCGTGCAGCCGGAGACGGAGGAGATGGCAGCGCCGCCGTGGGACCCCTCACCGGTGCGCGTGCTTGCCCTAGGCTGAGCGTGCTGCCATCGAGCGACCCTCGTTGCGGTGCCCTTAACCTTGAGCTCGAGATGGAGGCCACGTGACGACGAGACCTCACCCCCTCCGGCAGTCCGGGTTGACCTCCTACGTGGCATCCAAGCGACGACCGATGCTGGCGATAAGTCAGAAAACCCAGGTAAGACATCCTTCCTCTTCTTATGGCACGGGGCGAGGGTTTCTGAGGGCTCGGTTTATCCCAGCACGCCGACGAAACGACAGTGCAGACTCTATTCTCCCCTAATTGGGGTTGTTCTGTTCTCTTTCGGCGCACCGGCAAGCGGCTGCGGTCGATCTAGGGTTTCCCCTGTCTAGCTGGATCAAAATCCGCCTGTCTCTGCTTGTCTTTCTTCCCCAAAACTGATCCACACCTAGTGTAGCTTTGATACCATTGTTAAGTCTTCGGATCCACTAGGGTAGATCCAGATGGGGTCCTTTTCGAATCGGATATGAAACACGAGGTACTTAGAGAGGAACAGAGAGATAGGGGAGAGAGACCCATACCTTCGGGCTTGGCAGAGGAAGGAGGTGTTGGTGGAGATCTGCACATAAGCAGCGATGGTTGGAGAAGAGCTAGCGACGACGGCGTCCGGCGGCGTGGAGCTTCCTGGTGGCGCATCCCGTCGCTGGCAGTGCCACCCTCAAGATTGGGTTAGGGTTAGGACATAGGGGTCTGGCTGCTACAGTATCTCATATCTTGAGCCCGTAGCCTCCACTTCCTTTTTATAGGCACTGTGCGACGGGGACCCACCAACCACCTATTGGGCTGGACGCCCCCGATCAGGGCGTGGGATCAAGGCCGGGTCAGACTGGAGGAGATCAATTCTAACACATCTGACACCTCTACTCGATAGCCGATACCATAGCCACTATCAGAGGATTGTGGTCTGACCCAATTCTGATAATTGAATGAGCTGTAACCATAGGAAACTTAGCTTCCCAAGAGTTGTTCATAAACACTGTGTCTAAGACAACTTCCTCATTTCTGATTTCCCTGAGAGCTTCCAACCTACTCGACCCTCCATGGTCTGACACTTTCTCTGTCACCCCCTTGCAACTAGAAGAAATCTTATGATAGGGATGAGGGTTCTCACATCCTTGGAGAGTCCCTGGTGGCCTTCGATCCAGTCGTCGCAGCTAGAAGATATCTTGTGATCGGTTCTTTCTTGAACTCTTGGCTTCGAACCCTCCAGTCTCCATGCGAACCTCCTTGGCTGTGTAGCCCTCCATCCTTTTATTATGTTACATGGCTGCCATTTGCACAGTATGATATTCTGGGGCGACTTCTACTTCCAGTTCCACCTTGGAGTTTCAGATCACGAGCTGAACAGATGCCATCTTCAGAGTACTACTCGCCTTTTGATGGTACTCCCCTTGTTCTGGAACTTCACCTCATCAACGGTGGAGCTTACCTTTAGATATATTTTATACTCTGCCTTTGTAACTTAGTAGATCCCCCTTCAATCCAAATGTAACTTTGTAACACCGAGGATCTGCTGAAATTTTATAGAAAGTTTGCGCCTCCTCTCAGAACAAAACATCCAGCCGTCCCTTTCTTAGCGATTTCAGCTTTTCGATTGTATATGTGGTAACAAACTTTTCTGTAATCGCCCCGAACAATCTCTATTTCTTTCTTCCTACTAGGCAGATTTTTATCCTCATCGATCTCCGTTATCCTCTCCTAAGATTATAAATAGCAGATCATAGGGCATTCAGAAGAACACGCCCCGCTCTCGTTCCTCTACTTGTTGTTAGTCCTCGCCTTCAGGTAGATGGAAAATAGAAAGCGCACCATGGATGAGACGCCATCGGCTTTTCCTTCTCAACGTCGCAGGACTCGGGAGTCGGGAGTATTTCTTTGGTGCTTTTCTTTGATATATGAGACAAATCTGAGTGATTTCTTACTCCTGTAGATCAACACCTCTTGAAGTTCAGACCCTCTTTGCAGAGAGAGATGAATATCGTACCCTCTTCTTCAACGCCAATTGGGATCTCCTCATCAACCATTTGGCAGATAACCGTGACAGACCTAAGGGAGAGCTTGGAGTCGGTTCTCCCAATTAATCAAGGTAATCTTCGCTACCCCTCCTTGTGTTGATTTTTTCCTTCAGCATACTTCACTCTGATTCTGTACCTTCTTTCTTCATATTTGGAAGCACGTTTGGAGAACCTTCGGCAATCTGCCCAGCTTGCAGTTGACTCTGTCAATGCCAGAGGTGTCGTCCTTGAGACTATCCGCACTCATCATTCTCTAAATTCATCCTCTATCCATCATAGTCATCGAGATTCTTCCCTCTATACGCATTTTTTCCGCACTCATCATCCTCTATATCTCATACTCTATATCAACCACTAACCATGTGTTGGCACCAAAAGTGGCGCGCTGTGCCAATCACACAGCAAGCCGGAGAAGCTGGCTTCAAACGTGGCCCGGGTGCTCAGAAGTCCGGTGCGTGCCAGTCAGTTTGCCCTGCAACTAACAAAGGAAAGAATCTGTTAAATACAAAGCTGGAACATGCCGGGTACGACTAGACAGTTCCAAGATGTACGGCCCTGAAGCCACTTACGACGACATATAGCTATGAAAGCCATCTGCCAACAGATTTAAAGGTCATTCGGTAGTATGAACGAAGTTACGTGAGTGACAAGTTGTCGAATACGTTTGCATGAGAAATGTACTTGCATGGTATATTAACTATGAATTGAAGTTTAACCAATCTCGATTGTGCAACCGAGTTGGGGTCCATGGGGATTGAACATGTAAACCGAGCATAATTAAACTAATCTAAAGCCTGCGCCCGCCGCACGACACCTAGCCTTGTCATAGATCAAACATACTTAGCGTGCATGAACCCTCACCACGTGACAATCTAGATATGATCGAATCGGCTATTGCAAACAGTAGATCTATCGTGTAAAGGCCTTACAAAAATAATCGTAAAAGGACAGGATAGATCTTATACAAGATGAAGCCGAACCGAGCAAAATCTAGATTGGGCAATAAAGTGTTACAACGAAATAAACACATAACACAAGGTAACTTAATGAATCTATTAGCTCTTGTCAAACCTAATAGAGCCGATAACCATCTTGTTTATGCTAAGGTTACCAAGTAAGTGCCTGCCGCACGATACTTACTCGTAATCTTATCATAAACTAAGACTTCCCGATCATCGAGTAATGATCCGCCGCACGATCATTACCAACAAATGAGACTACTTGCATCATGCCTAAATCCGCCGCACGATACTAGGCATAATAGCAAGGTTGCCGGGACTTACGGAGGTCGACGGGTCGATGGCTCCTCTCGAAGAACACGACGACACGACTTGGACTCGAAGATGGCACGGGGCCGGTTTGGTTGTATTGGTTGTGAACGTTTTTACAATAGTCTCAGGGTTTATATTTATACCCTGGTGTTCTACGAGTCCTAGGAGGACACGATTACAACGACAAAACAGGAAACTTATCTAAAATACGATGCCTTTTATTCTAAGCCTCCCTTAATAATCGGCACGTGCTAACAATGACGAGATCTTCTGTTGCCGAATCTTCTGATATGCCGTATTTGTCGCAAACCGACTTAGCCTGAGGTAGCCGACCGCAGCGCCATATTGCCGAATCCACCCCCCGTTTGACCAGTCGCCTCCACAGCCTTACCGAATCGATTGGATTAGCCGACCATGCTTGCTGTTTACCGAATCCCTCAAGTGGTGATTTCTCCCGAACCTGCGCCGTGCTAGCCCACTTGTCATAGTGCGAAAATTCTGTGTTAACACATGCCCCCTCAATTTCTGCACAAAGGCATTTGTTCTGAAATTGACCACAAGTCCGCCGCGCATTCTAGGTCAGCCCTGCTTCAAACTCTGCATCTTCTCCAAATCATCAACAGCTTCAAACTGCACCCGAGCTTCACAATGGCGACCCACGACGAGATCCCAGAGGTAAATTTCACTTTTCCTTTCAACGCATTCGGTCAATTTATATCGGCATTCGGCTCATTTAGCTTCCCCCGCACACCTTCTCCTTTCAGGCCCTTAGGGATGAAATTCTGATTCCTTGCGATGCGGATCCCGATTCCTACTTCTTGGGACCGATGGGAAACTCCAATCCAACCAATATCATCGGTATGGAGACCAACAGAACCCCTTTCAAGTATGGAGTCATTTCATCGAACAGGTGGCGGTATACCTTCAAGAACTGGCCCCTGCCCGCGGTCACCGGCTGGAGGAATTGGTACAAAAGAATTCAGGCGAAATTTGGGCCTCACTGGGAAACCCAAGACATCCATCACACTCTGGAACTGTCCCTGGCCGGCATGCCCAAAAATGAGTCATTGCTCATAGCAGCTTCTCATTTTTGGTCAGATGCCCTCAATGCTTTCGTGTTCGACCATGGCATAATGACAATCACACTAGCCGATGTCTTCATGATGAGTGGCCTGAACATTACCTCGATCATGAACGCCGACGAACTGCTAGAGAAAATTCCTCAGAGATCCATTGATGTCAGTGTTGGATGGATGAAGTATGTAGAGATCCACAACAAAATATTAGGCCCAGTAGCAGAAACAGAGCACATGGCTTTTCTAAACATGTGGCTATGCAGATTTATCTTCTGTGGGAGATCCAACGAGCCAACCCTTAACTACATCGCACTGGCTGATAAATTATCCAAAGGAAAGCAACTCCCTCTAGGCAGGCTCTTCCTGGGATCCATATACCACATGATGCATCAGATCTCCACTCAAATGTATCATGCCACTCATGATAGCACAGATGGACTGCCACCAATTGATTGTGTCAATGGCCCCTGGTGGTTTGTTCAAATGTGGTTTCAGCTATACATGCACCAAATCATTGCTGTGCCATTGGACAACCTCAGCTTTCCCTCCAGCAACTTCGCTGAGGATGAAGAGGCCACAGAGAAAGCTTGCCAAACTTATGGGGAAGCAGCCACTGCTATAACCATAAACAAGAGTATTGGCAGTCTCTTCAAATTATTCTTCAAGGGCTTTAATCAGGTGCTCTGGTTACCCTACAGGGAGAATGACAACCTCACTTTCCCTATCAAATTCAGCTTTGATGATGGCTGCATCGATGAAATGGCCACAGGAGTTTTCAACTCATTTATCAAACCCTGCATCCTACCAGCCGAATTCAACAGAGGAAGACAAGTGAAGCACACTTATGAATTCTATTATCTTAACATAGCAGCTAGGCAATTAGGTTGTGGACAGCTCCCTCCAAAACTCATCTTTTCCACCATCATCAAGCCCAGGGAGCAGATTCAGTCCAAAGAGCGTATTACAATAGGGATGCAGGCCCATCGAGTATTCAGCCTGGGGCAAGATCTGCCAGACTACAAACCAGTACCATTTCATTTGATCCAGTCTGCTCATCCTCTTTTTGAGTCCTGGTGGCAAGAATGGCATGGTCATATCTTCAACAGCCCAGTCCATCCCATGTGCCTGGAACTTCAAGCAGACTTCAGCTTTGACAGCGAGGTACAATAACAAGCCACCTGTTGCTTTAGTATTTGATCCTTGAGATTTCTAACTTTTCAAAACTTCCACAGGACTTCACACCCAACTCTGACATCAGGCCTATCCAATATCATCAAGCAGGGCCAATCACTGTCCTGGGACACAATGCTCCTTCATTGACTCAACTTATGAAATCCCAAGCAGTCTCATTAACCACCCTCTCAGCTAAAGGAGAGAAAAGAAAGGCCACTAAGGGCACTTCCAGCTCCAGGCGAACCAAGACCTAGCAAAACACACCTCCTCCAAAGGTAAGATGTTCTAGTTCTTCCATCATTATCAACTTATTCTTGACTGGCTTGTATACCATTACAGGCTTCTTCCCCTGAACAAGAAAACGCTCAAAGGACGGTGCCCCCAATCTTTATTACCTTGGAAAATGATGAGCATGAAGATGCCGAGGAAATGGACACCCATAACCCGGATGATGTCAACATTGGTAGGTCCTTTAATTATCCCTTCAACCAGCAGATTCTTGCCTCTCTTGGCTGACCAGTGATTTCACAGATGCCGCGATTGATGAGACCTTCATCGGCTCAACTCCAGACCCTGCTGGTCCATCCGGTTCTCAACCAGACCAAACCCCCACCAAACAGCCGACTCATCAGGTAAGGACTAACCTCTCATTTCATTCCTCCTTCATACCTTACCCCAATCGGCTAACCTGTCTGAATTATCACAGACTTCTGCCAGCCCGGTTTCCAAATATGCATTCGATGTCAACGAGTTCCTGAGTAAAAGAACAGTGGCCAAAAGACCATCTGCACTTGTCCAAGATATCCTGAGCAACGTAACAGACTTCCTGAGTCAAGACATCTTGTCCTTAGTTAGAGATGCCGATGAGGTTAAAAATTTCCTCGAACCCATTGCTGAGGACATTCCAGAAAATTTGAGGTTCCATCTAGAGGCTGTATCCACACTGGATGACTGCTTTGCCAAAGTGAAACGAGCAACTAGAAGCGCTGACCTTCAGACTGCCAAGTCCAAGTGCACCCAGGAGGTCAATGATCTGTATTCTAAGTTTCAAGAGGCCAAGAACTCTCAATTGGCCCTGGAGACTCAGTTGAAAGAACTACAAGAAAAGAGATCTGAGCTGGAAACCCAATTAGCCCGGGTCAACTCCGACATTCAGTCATGTACCTCTCGGTTATCAGGCTTGCCGAACATCATTGAGGCAACATCCTCCAAACTGTCACTGGCGCTTGATGAGGACATCAAGCTCAATGCAAGGCTTTCACAAGCACAAGGTACCGAACAGGAGGACCGAAAAGCACTGGAGCATGCTAACCAGGTTAAAGCCGATGCTTTGGCGGCTATAACTCAATTCTTGAACAACTGAGACGATTGTGTAATGAACTTTTAATTTCGGCAATCCCGTGTCAGAACGACTCAAACATCTCCTTGTAATATATCTGTATTTTGCATTCAATCGGTTACCGTTCTGATGACATCGCGATTAACTGTGTAAACTTGTTCGGCAATCTGACCAGTGTTTGTCCCGAACACCTAAATTGGCAATTTTGCCGAAGCAGGCGTTCTAATCTCCGCCGAACACGTGAGTGCATCCAGACGGTTCGCACAGCCCGTTACTGTAGAGGCCCATCTCGGGAAGCAGGAAAACCCCAATCCGCCGGTTGATATTCGGCGTGCTACCCCGGGACACTCGCCACGATCACTGTTCTGATTTTATAAATCGCCCCTGGAGGCCTGCCTTCTTCCCATCTTGCATCTGCTCCTCTAGTACTCTCGCCGCCTCGGCTTCCTTGCTTACTCCGCTCCAGAAAACCCTAACTCTCCGAGTGCAATGGCGAGCCATGATGACCGCGGCAAGCGCCCGACGACTGAGGAGGCCGAGGGGAGTCGCGCTCGGCGCCTCCGTCAGCGTGGGTAGGACTCCTCGCTTATGTCCTTTGTGGCAGTTTCTTGAAAACCTCGCTCACACTCTGTTACTGCTCGCCGACAGGATCCCCGTTATCTCTTCCGCCGGCGGGCATGCCCGGCCTTCTCCAGCGCCGGGGAGGCCAAAGGCTCCACCATCGGGCTCGTCGAGCTCCTCCGACAGCCTCTCCTACCACTCCCATCCTTGGGAGGCGAACCCGAACCGGGACTCCGACGACGGCCTCTACGACCACAACGACGCCTTGAACTTCATGGCGCTGCGGGACGAGTCCCGGGAAGAGCTGGCCGCCGTCTCGAAGCAGTACGGGATTGACCAGCTGGAATGGGAGGACCAGCGCCGGCAGTTCTGCGACGCAATCACGGGTATGAACGCCCAATCCTAGATCGGCTTTTGGTCGTTCTTGTTGATCTTTTATCCGATCCATTCCAACTCGTCGTTCACAGCGCTGTCTGAAGAGCTGGAGCGCCTGAAGATGGCGGCGAACGCTGTCGCAGATCGGGTGAACGCCCAGGGCGACACCGCCGAGGCGCGCCTGGCCAATGTGCACGGCCGTGTCGAGCAGGTCGCCCTGCAGGACGTGCATCACGGCGTGGCGCTAGGGCTGTCGGCGCTGATGGTCCGCACGGAGGAGGACTTCTCCGTGGTGCCGGTTGGCTTCCCCGGCGGGGCATCCCCAGAAGACGTCGCACAAATCGGCGATTTTCTGGAATCCTACGAGGATCATGCTCACGCCCTCACCATAGTCACCAACCCGCAGTCGGTCATCAACAGGGTGTTCGGTAACTGATCCGCACCTTTTGCACAGCCCCCATTATGAACAACGCTCTTATCTGCCATGTCTGTGTGTACAATCTGTTTTCCCTTTCTGTGCTTGTCTAGTGTTCGATCTCTCCATTGAACCGATTGCACAGCGCCGCGTGCATTTGGTTCTGTTTTAGCGTTTTTTCGCGCTAAAGGCGACACATGCCGTGTCGGCTGTTTTTCTCTAAGGGCGATAGAACCTATCGGCCATTTTTGTGCTAAGGGCGACACAACCTTGTATCGGCCGTCGGTGCCCGCTAGTCCTTGATTCCGTTATGCACCGACCTCCACGCTAGGATGAAATCTCTTTAGATAACGTCCATTAATTGCCCTAGCAAACTCTTCTCCTTGGAGGGTTTTCAGAATGTACGCATTACCCGGAGCACGTCTCAGAACTCGAAAAGGCCCTTCCCAGTTAGGGGACCATTTGCCGAATACCTTATCTTTGGTACCGATCGGCAAGACAATTTTCCAAACCAAGTCTCCCTCTTCGAATCCTTTTTCTTTCACTTTCGAATTGTAGTACTTGGCAACGCATATCTTGTTCTTTTCAATATTTTCCAAGGCCTTGAGACGAATCAAATGCAAATCCTCTAGCTCATCCATCATCAAATCTTTATAATTCTCTTTGGCTAGATCGTTCTGCAATGTAACTCGTCTTGACCCCGATTGCAACTCCCATGGTAGCACTGCGTGATGCCCATAGACCAACTCGTATGGTGACGTCTGAGTCGACCCATGACAAGCCATTCGGTAAGCCCACAAAGCTTCATTGAGTACCAAGTGCCACCTTTTAGGTTTCTCTTCGATCTTCTTTTGAATGATCTTAATCATGATTTTGTTAGAAGCCTCTGCCTGCCCATTGGCCTGTGCATAATAAGGGGAGGAATTATAGAGCTTAATCCCCATCCCTTCGGCAAAGTCGCAAAACTCCGAGGAAGTGAACTGAGTTCCCTGATCGGTAGTGATGGACTGAGGGATGCCGAATCGGTAAATGACGTGCTCCCTGACGAAGGACACCATGTTCTCTGACGTCACCTTCTTCAATGGGATGGCTTCAACCCACTTAGTGAAATAATTCGTGGCTAACAGAACAAACTTATGTCCCTTGCTAGATGGAGGGTGGATCTGGCCGATCAAATCAATGCCCCATCCTCTGAAAGGCCAAGGCTTAATGATCGGATTCATGGCCGATGCTGGGGCCCTTTGCATATTGCCGAATCGCTGGCAATCCTGACAACCTCTGTAGTATTCGAAGCAATCTTCGAGCATAGTCGGCCAAAAATATCCAGTCCTCTTGATTATCCATCTCATACGGTGAGCCGACTGGTGTGCACCACATACGCCTTCGTGCACCTCATACATCAGTTTCCTAGCCTCGTCTTGGTTCAGGCACTTAAGCAAAACCCCATCTATGGATTTGTAGTACAATTGATTGTCCAAGAGCATAAACTTAAGAGCCTTGTACCTGAGTTTTCGGGAGACTTTTCTGGATGGGTCCCTGAGGTAATCGACAATGTTGTCTCTCCAGTCTTCAATTGCCTGACTATCACTTGGGATTACTTGATTACCTTCTGGGGTTGTTTGCTCTTCCTCAAGTGCAAAAATGTTTTGATTCTCCCTATACCCGGATGCTGCCTGAGCCAACTGGTTTGCTTCTTCGTTTTGCCCCCTAGGAATATGTTGCAAGGTTGCTGATCGAAACTGTCTAAGGAGCTCTTGGCAACCTTCGAGATATTCCTGCAGCGTGTCGTTTCTGCACTCGTACTCACCTGTCAGCTGCCTGATCACCAACTCCGAGTCACCGAAGATCTCTACGGCGTCTGCCTTAACGTCCACGAGCAACCGCAATCCTCGAAGCAGTGCCTCATACTCCGCTTGATTATTAGTCACCGGGTACTCGATCGGTATAGAGTATTTGAAAGGTGCCCCCTTGGGAGAAATCAACATGATCCCGACTCCACCACCTTTGCTACACGACGATCCATCAAAAAACAATGCCCAGGGGGCAATGGTTACTATGTTAGCGTTAGGATCACGATGGTGAGTGACGAAATCAGCCATAATCTGGCCTTTAACAGCCTTTGCCGATTCAAAACGCAAGTCAAATTCGGAAAGAGCTAAAACCCATTTACCGATCCTCCCACTTAAAATCGGCATTGATAACATGTGCTTGATTACATCAAACTCTGATACTACCACGCATTCGGCATTCAATAGATAGTGCCGAAACTTGGTACAGGAATAGAAAACGCACAAGCACAACTTTTCCGTAGCCGAATACCTTGTTTCGGGGTCCAGTAGCTTTCGGCTAAGATAGGCTACGACTCTCTCTTTTCCTTCGAATTCTTGCTTGAGGGCCGACCCTATTGTTAGGTTGTTGGCCGCCACGTACAACTTGAAAGGCTTGTCGAGTTGTGGAGGAACCAACACTGGTGGCGCCTTCATGTATTCTTTGATTTCATCGAAAGCCTTTTGTTGTACGTCACCCCACACGAACTCCTGATCTTTCTTGAGCTTCAACAGTGGAGAGAATGGTAACACGCGCTCGGACAAGTTGGATATGAACCTTCTGACAAAGTTGATCTTGCCGAGCAGTGATTGCAGTTCTTTGAGATTGGTCGACGACACTACCTTATCAATTGCTTCCATGCTCTTTTTGCCAACCTCGATACCTCTTTTGTGGACCAAGAATCCCAGAAACTCACCGGCCGACACCCCAAATGCACACTTGGTTGGATTCATCTTCAAACCGTGTTTCCTTGTGCACTCCAGGGTCTTCCTTAAATCGGCTAAGTGTCTTTCTTTGCTTCCCGACTTGACCACCACGTCATCAATGTAGATTTCTACGATTTTGCCGATCAACTCGTGAAATATGTAATTCATGGCCCGCTGGTAAGTAGCACCGGCATTTTTCAAACCAAAGGTCATGACAATCCATTCAAACAAACCTATATGGCTAGGGCACCTGAAGGCGGTCTTTGCCACGTCCTCTGCAGCCATGAAGATCTGGTTGTAACCCGCATTGCCGTCCATAAAGCTTATAATTTCAAAACCGGCCGAAGCATCTACTAGCAAGTCGGCCACTGGCATTGGATAACCGTCCATAGGAGTGGCTTTGTTGAGGTTCCTGAAGTCGATGCAGACTCTCATCTTCCCGTTCTTCTTGTACACCGGGACAATATTGGAGATCCAGTCCGCATATCGACATGGCCGAATGAAATTAGCTTCTAGTAATCTTTCAACTTCCCTTTTCACGTCGGCCAACACCTCCTCCTTGTAGATCCTACATGGAAGTTGTTTATATGGGCGGTACCCGGGTTTGATCGGCAATTTGTGCTCAACGATGGACCGATCCAATCCGGGCATTTCCGTGTAGTCCCAAGCGAAACAATCTTTGAACTCTTTTAGAAGATCTACTAATTGCACTCTGAAATCAGGGTCTAAACTGGAACTTACAAACATCGGCCTCTTCTTACTTGCGTCACCAACATCCACTTCTTCCTGCTTGTCGGCCGATGTGAAGCGACGTCCCAGTTTGCCCTCGCTGCTGTCAGTTGGATTATCCATCTAAAAGAAGCTTTGGGAGCCGATTGCTTGGATCGGCTATTGATCTCTGCCATAGACATTGACTGGACCTTCTCCCCACATGCGATCGGAGAAGCAGTCTACTCCGTCGAATTCCCAGTAAGTGGGCTCAATGGTGGCAACACTCACTGAGTCGTCAGCTTGGACAATCTCGATGTCGTCTCCAACCCACTGTATGAGTATTTGATGCATGGTTGAAGGTATGCAGCAGTTGGCATGGATCCAATCCCTGCCCAAAAGCAGGCTATATGCCCCCTTGCCATCAATGACAAAGAAGGTCGTGATGAGCGTCTTGGATCCAATCATCAATTCCACGTGCACGGCGCCCCGAGTGTCAGAGGGGTTGCCGGCAAAGTCACGGAGTATCATATCCGTTTTGAGCAGGTCTTCATCGTTCATGCCCAGCTTTCTGAAGGTGGCGTAAGGCATGATGTTGATTGCTGCGCCGCCATCGACAAACATCTTGGTTAGCGGCTTTCCGTTGACGTACCCCTTGACATACAACGGCTTCAAATGCCGATGCTTGGCTGGCTTGTCAAATGCTGCCTTTTGAGACAACACGAGCTGTGCCACGAGCTCGTCGTGCTCGGCCTCGTCAGAGTCCGAACACGCCTCGTCCTGTGCCCCCTGGCTGGTTGGAGCCATGAATTCCAGGGGAAGGAAGAAAGTCATGGCCACGCCAGCGCCTTTGCCAGTGTCGTCTGGTTTTTCCTTCGGGCGCCACTCTTGCTTCTTCCCATCGGCAGCTGCTTCTTCCAACTCCCTATTCCGGAGGCGCTGTACCCTCCTTTTCTGGCTCTTTCTGAGCCCTGGCGGGCACCACTGCCCCTTTTGCCACCTATATGGGCGGGGCTGTGCCTCCTCGCTGTCATCCTAGTGGTGCACCCACTCCTGGTCGGCATATCTTTTGGCTCGCCGATCCGGGCTTCTCATTTTTAGGCGCCGATCGTCCATTGGGATGCGTGCTCCCAACCTTTCGTGGACGGGACGGCGGTTGACCCGATCCTGCCTATACCCCCTGTACTGATCGCTGCATTCAGGGCAGTTGTTGACGGCAGGCAGTTTCAAGCCTTCGTTCCAGCAGTGGCGGAAGAACGGGCAGCCCCAGTGAGCTTGCTCCCGCTCTTGGCGGTGTTCTTGTTCCCAGCGATGGGCCTGTTCTCTGTGGTAAGCCCTCTCCTCCAGACGATACCGGTGCTCTCCCGTGTGACCGTCTTCACGCTGGTAGTTCCTCTGCGAGTTCTCGCTCTTCGCGTTGGAGACGCCTCTGCTCTTTCTCATTTTGCCGGCGCCACTTGTGAAGGAGATCTCTGTGGGTAGGCCTGCGCCTGGAAGATGACTCTCCGTGCTCGTATCGGCTATTCGTGGCTTGGGCGCGCTGCCGGAGCTCATCGCCAGTGATTTGCCGATCGGGATCCACTGCGCCAGATTCGCGGCACCTTGTCGGAGGTGAGGACTTTGACTTTGCCCTTGCCTCTGGGATCCTCTGGGGCTACCATGTTCACTGAGAAGAACACGGCGTTCTGGGCGAAGGGGTTGGCATCGATCTTCATCTTGCCATTGAACTTGATGTGTCCGTCCTGGATGGCCTTCTGGATCCTTGTCCTGAACACACGACAATCATTAATAGAATGAGTGTTAGTGTTATGAAAGCCGCAGTATTTCTTGTCTTTAACCCCTCCAGGACGCAGCATCGGGTGATCCGGGGGTAGCCTGACTCTTCCTTCAGGCGACCAGAAACTCGAAGAGCTTGTCGGCCTTGGTGACGTCGAAGTCGTATGCCCCCTTCTGCTGGCGCAGCCATTGCTTGTTGGCCTGGGTCGGCTCTTTGTCCCAGTTCGAGCTCTACAAGCGGCCGGCGTCATCTCTCACTCTTCGCGCTCATCTCATCGGTCATCGTAGTCATCGGCTTCGTCAGGAAAGCCTGATACATCTGGGCCGCGACATTGTCCTTCTGGAAGCGCCCTTCCCTCTAGAAGCCTTGCGCTTGGATAGTCATTTCATTCAGCCAACGAGAGAGATGACCCAGGTCCTCAAACTCCTGGCCGAAGAGCTTGTCTCTGATGCTCGGGAGCATGCCTGCCACGACCAATGGTGGAAGCTGGTCGTCCGGCAGGTACATGCCGAAGCACTGGCTCTTGACTTCCTAAACCTGCGCAGGTAGTAGTCCTACGGTGTCTCATTTGGCCTCTGGCGCACATACATGATGTCCACCAGCTTCTTCTCCTGGTGCCCGTGTAGAAGTGCGTATGGAACTTCTGTTCCAAGTCTGCCCAAGAGAGAATAGAGCCCGGTGGCAGAGACGTGAACCAAGCGAAACGCGGCCCAGTGAGCGATGACGGGAAGTACCGAACCCTGAAGGCATCCTCGGTATTGGCCTCTCCAAGCTGGAGCAGATAACGACTGATGTGCTCCACCGTGCTAGTGTCGTCTAAGCTAGAGAACTTGGACAGGTCTGTCGACACTTTGACTCTGGGAGGCAGAGCCACACGGTGGAACCATTTGGGGAACGGAGATCTGTAAGCATAAGTGCCCTTAGGCTTCAGGCCGAAAGTGCGCTGCGCATCATATCTGCCATCTTCTCTAGCATGACATCG
Source organism: Coix lacryma-jobi var. lacryma-jobi (assembly GCA_009763385.1). NCBI lineage: Eukaryota > Viridiplantae > Streptophyta > Magnoliopsida > Poales > Poaceae > Coix > Coix lacryma-jobi. The sequence continues at coordinate 64,171,821 of CM019823.1, read as the reverse complement.
ACATTAGAGTCGGCGGTCTTTTCGGCCGTCGGCTTCCCATATCCTGGATGTGGGGCGCCCTCTATGTTGTGAGGCTCAAGCATCTCATGGTACCCGTTTCCGTAGTAGTCCTTTATGAGCCTATAGGTTTGCGGGGAGATCTTGCGTGTTGACTCTGGCGGCTGACCCTTATTGCCGAACGTGAGCTGACCCATGGTCGGCAATTGGCCCTCTGGCGTGTGCTTCTCTTGAACAGTCAGTCCGCCTGATTGAGCCTTAGGCGGGGTCTCCTCACCAGCAGCTCCTGCCCTTGAGGTGAGGTGATTCGGCAGATTGAAAAGATGTGGTCCTGCTATAGGGCCAAACTCCGCCTCCATAAGTTCATCGGCCTTGGGGCCGAATTGGGCGATCATGATGGTGCGAAAAGTGTTGAGAAACGCCCCATGCATACGACCAATGGCACCAGAGACAGCTTCGTTGATTATGTGAGACATTTTCAACACTGCCTCCGCTTCCCCGGGATCATTCAGGTTGAGCTGGACGGGCTTCGGCAGATCGTGCAGACGGCGAACCTTTCCGCTCTTGTTCTTGGAAAAGGCTTCTAGGCACTTGGCCTGGAATTCGGCACAAGCATTATCCACCTGCTCTTTGTACTCGTCGGGTAGTTCAGCGAGCTGCACCTGCACGAGCCCCGCCTTGTTGCTGGCCTCGGCTTCAGTGACTTCGACCATTGCTGCAGGAAAAAAGTGTCCCACTGGGCGTGCCAAAAAGTGTGTTGGCACCAAAAGTGGCGCGCTGTGCCAATCACACAGCAAGCCGGAGAAGCTGGCTTCAAACGTGGCCCGGGTGCTCAGAAGTCCGGTGCGTGCTAGTCAGTTTGCCCTGCAACTAACAAAGGAAAGAATCTGTTAAATACAAAGCTGGAACATGCCGGGTACGACCAGACAGTTCCAAGATGTACGGCCCTGAAGCCACTTACGACGACATATAGCTATGAAAGCCATCTGCCAACAGATTTAAAGGTCATTCGGTAGTATAGTATGAACGAGTACGTGAGTGACAAGTTGCCAAATACGTTTGCATGAGAAATGTACTTGCATGGTATATTAACTATGAATTGAAGTTAACCAATCTCGATTGTGCAACCGAGTTGGGTCCATGGGGATTGAACATGTAAACCGAGCATAATTAAACTAATCTAAAGCCTGCGCCCGCCGCACGACACTAGACTTGTCATAGATCAAACATACTTAGCGTGCATGAACCCTCAGCACGTGACAATCTAGATATGATCGAATCGGCTATGCCAAACAGTAGATCTATCGTGTAAAGGCCTTACAAAATAATCGTGAAAGGACAGGATAGATTCTTATACAAGAGAAGCCGAACTGAGCAAAATCTAGATTGGGAATAAAGTGTTACAACGAAATAAAACAACTAACACAAGGTAACTTAATGAATCTATTAGATTTGCAAACCTAATAGAGCCGATAACCATCTTGTTTATGCTAAGGATACCAAGTAAGGGCCTGGCCGCACGATACTTACTCGTAATCGTATCCATAAACTAATACTGCCGATCATCGAGTAATGATCCACGCACGAGCATTACCAACCAAAAGAGACTACTTGCACATGCCTAAATCCGCCAGCACGATACTAGGCATAATAGCCAGGTTGCCGGGGACTTACGCGAGGTCGACGGGTCGATGGCTCCTCTCGAAGAACACGACGACACGACTTGGACCGAAGATGGCACGGGGGCCGGTTTGGTTGTATTGGTTGGTGAACGTTTTACAATAGTCTCAGGGTTTATATTTATACCCTGGTGTTCTATGGTCCTAGGAGGACACAATTACAACGACAAAACAGGAAACTTATCTAAAATACGATGCTGCGGATACATGGGTGTATGCCGAGTCTCTGAGTGATGAGTGATTGTCAACGGGTTTGATCGCATGTTCTTTGGCTTGTGTTGTGCAGGTGTCGAGCACGGAGACAGTGATCGAGGCAAGGTGAAGGTCAAGTTGAGACGTGCCGTGCCGACGGACTGGGTGCGATGAAGGATGGGCGTGCCGTGCGGCGGACGTGCCATGCCGATGTATCGAGCAGTGAAGGGCGGACGTGAGGCTTGGACTGAGGGACCGGAGTGCCTGAGGATCAGCTGTGGTGGCTGGCAGCCTGGGACAGCGACGAGCGGAGACTTGCGGGGCACGGTGTTGCTCGGGTCGAGGACCTGGGGACACGTGTCGGTGGACGGGGTGCACGGGCGGTGCATCCCCTCTACAGCTCCGGTTTGTTGGTGAGCCAGGGAAAAACCAAAGGGTGGACGGTTTCCAGGTTTGGGCCTCAAAACCTGGGTGCTGGGTTTCCAGGTTGAGCCACAAAACCTGGGCGCGACGGTTTCCAGGTTGAGCCTCAAAACCTGGGGTGGGCCGGTTTCCGAGTTTGGGCCTCAAAACTCGGGCGCTGGGGGTTTCTGAGTTTGGGCCACAAAACTCAGGCTGGAGGCTGGTTTCCCGGTTTGGGCCTCAAAACGGGGGCTGATGGAAAGGCTGGTTTCCCGGTTTGGGCCACAAAACCGGGGGTGCAGAGCGAGGGCGGCACGTGGCGGCGATCCAGAGGTTGCGTCGAGGCAACGCTTCGGTTCGAGCGGGCGTGGCCGTCGGATCTACCTACCACCGCGGGTTGGACCAGAATAGCCTTAGGGTTTAGCTGGTTCGCTCTGTAATTAGTTTAGAGAGGGGTAGAGTAGGAAATAGGCTTAGTCTAGGTTAGTATAAGTAGTCCAGGGGAGACACCCTCCTCCCTATCTCAGTTAGCGCAGTCATTTGCTTCCTTGCACTTAGGGTTTCCACTCTCCCATCCCCTGCTTTAGCTAGTTGAGATCCGCAGAGAGACTCCACTCTGTGTACTGTTGAGTTGAGGAAGTGAGGCCGTATCCTCACCTTGGAGCACAGATCGTTGGCTTGATTTGCGTCCTTGATTCGAACTCGTGGCTGTGATTTCCGTTGTGTTCGTGTTCTTCGCGGAATCCTTTTCTCCACGATTTTCCCGTCGCTTGATTCTTTGCTCGGTTCATCTTTTGCAAATCCGTTTGAACCAAGTTGTTCTAGATCGTGAGGCACTTCTTTCCACCGAAGGAATCATCCTCTAACCTCACGGTCTAGGAGATCGATCGATTTTTCGTTTCGGGTCAGTTTTCTCTCTTCCCCCGAAATTCTTCGATTCACCGATTTGGAGATAGGTTCGAGCCATGATCTCTTAGAGATAGCTCACTATCTCTTGTGACTCACTCACCAGTTTGATCCCTAGAGGAATTGTTTGGGTGAGATTGAGGCGAATCGGTGGACGAACGGGCTGCTGCGGGTGACCGGACGCTCAGTCGGGGTGACCGGACGGACGCTTGGTCCGTGAGTCCGGTCGATGAACGCACGTAGCCGTGTTCTTCACTTTGACGGACGGAGCTGCGTTCACGTTTTGACCGGACGCACCCTCTTCCACTGTTCATCGTGTTTGTTCGTTTCTGACCGGACGCACTGCTCTCGACGGACGCTCCGTACTCGTCAGGAGTCGGTCGCGACAGTAAGGTTCCAGAGCCGATTTTGTTGACCGGACGCGTCCGGTCCCTGCTGACCGGACGCTGGCCAGAGTCCGGTCGATCCTGTTTCGCGCGTTTTCGTTCGCGGTTCGTTCGTTCTTGATCGGATTGAGTTCCGTCTTTTGCGTTGGCTTTCTAGGGTTGTCTAGTGTCCCGCTGTGCTTCTAGGAAGCATCCACCCTACATCTAGGGTCGTGGACATTAGCAAGCTCTAGGGTTCGCTCTTGGGGTTGATTTTGGGACAGTGGCATCTAGTTTCCGAAAGGAAATTTTGAAGCTCCCATTCCCCCCCTCTGGTCGCTTTCGGTTAGCTTCTCGGTCCTTCAATTGGTATCGGAGCAGGTTAAGGATCTTCCACCTTAGCCGGTTCCAGATCCACCGAAGGCGACATGGATCGCGGCGTGGGCAAACCGCCGTTTTTTCGATGGGACGAACTATGCGTATTGGAAGATACGCATGTCGGCCTATCTGCAGAGTTTGGGTGCTTCTATTGGGATATTTGCAACTCTGCTGATTACGTGGTCTTGGCTGCTCGTGTGGACTCAGCATCAGATCGATGAGCACGATGCCAATAGCCGAGCCCGTAATGCTCTCTTTCTTGTTTGAGCATGGGTGAGTTTGATCGTGTTTCTCACCTCGCTACGGCTCGGGAGATCTGGGACACCCTCATGCGTTTCCATGAGGGCACCTCTCAAGTCAAAACCCGACTCTACGAGTCGTTCAAGCGTGAGTATGAGAACTTTAGACATCAACCTGGCGAGAGCATAGAAAGTTTATTCGCTCGCTTTCAGGTGATTGTCAACAGGATGAGGGCTAACAGAGAGCAGTTGCCATTTGACGATCATGAGCGTGCTTTGAAGCTTTTGCACACTCTTGACCGTTCGGTGTGGGACTCCAAGGTTCAGGCAATCATCGAATCGCCGAACTATGAGACCCTCACCTGCGACGAGCTCTTCAGTAAGCTCAAGTCCAGTGAGATTGATGCTATGGCGAGGGCTTCTTTTGAAAATCCTTCTCGCCCGTCCATGGCTTTGGTTTCCGGCTCTTCCTCTAACCCCTCAGCTGGCTTTGCGCTTTCTTCTCTCTTTTCTGTGACAGAGGACCAGCTGGAGTCTTTGGGAGACGACGAGTTGGCTTTGCTTGCCAACCGGTTCTCGCGGTTCCACAACAACCGCATGAACCGTCGTCGAGGAGGAGGACGCACGGATGCTACGAGTGCGGCGACCCCGACCACTTCATCGCCGACTGCCCCAAGAAGAAGAACAAGCACTCGGGCAAGGGCGAACATGGGCGCAAGCACGACTCCAAGTACAAGGAGAAGCACGTCCCCCCAAGGCACAAGAAACGGGGCGGCTTCGACAAAGAGTACATCAAGAAGAAGTACTTGGAGAAGCAGCAAGCTGAGCAGCGTGCGTTCTTCGCCACGCTCAGCGACGTCGACGGCTCGGATGACGACTCCGCTGGCTCCAGCGATGACGAGTCCGTGAAGAAGAAGCTGGAAGACAAGTTCAACGGTGCTTGTGCTTCTTCGCCGGCGACGGAGGCCTGTGCACCATGGCGCTCGGAGATGAGGTCGACGGCGAGCCGGAGCGTACCCCTCGGAACGACGACGACGACGACACCTCCCAGGTATCTCTCACCTACGACGAGCTTTCCTCCGAGGTTGAGAAGTTGACTGCTGCCCTCCTTAGCCAAGATAAGTTGCTTAGGCGTGCCGCTAGAGAGCGCAAGGAGTTTAGGCAGAAGTGGGAGGACACGGTGAAGGAGCTTGAGTTCGCTCGGTCCACCGTGGTAGTGTCGGAGGAGGCGGAGTGCGAGTCGTGCACCGCGCACATGACTGACCTTCTCACTCTGAGAGGTAAGTATGCTGCGTTGGTTGGAGAGGTGGATGAGCTCCGTGCTAGGCCGCAGCTGTTGGGTGCGTGCAAGACTTGTCCTGTCTTGCAATCTGAGTTGGCAGAGAAAAATGCCAAGCTTGAGTCTTTAGAGAAGGCCAGCTCAGATAGCACTTGTGTCTCGAGGTGTGCTTTGTGTGAGGGCCTGGAGATGGAGATTGCCAATGTGAAGCATGGCAAGATGCAAACCGAGGAAGAAAAACACATACCTTCGGTCCATCTTGTCATGGGTCTCCAGTAGTGAGCCGCAGCTCGGGATGATGATCTCCCAATTCAAGCGAGCTGTTGGTGCCCCTGGTGTAGGTTTTGCTCAGAGTGTTGATCTCTCAGTTTTTGGGAAGATTGGAGAGTCTAGTGGTCTGAACCCATGTGAGAAGCCAAATTCCACCACTACTCCCAAACTTGCCAAGCTTCCACTCAAAGAGCCAGCCAAGCCTATCACCAAAGATGGTGTGGTTGAGGAACCCCCGAGAGCTCCTCCCAAGAACCCAGTTGGGCACCCAAGCCAAACCACCTCAGAAACAAGCTTGATGCTATGCCACCCATTAGAGAGGAGTTTGCCTCAGAAGGGCAAAGTAAACCACACCCACAGCCCTGGTCACCAACAACCCCTTTGCGTGCGGTGAGGTACCAGTGTGATTTTCTGTGGGAGGGATGGTCACTTGATCGAGTTCTGTTCCGGCGCAAGCGAGAGGCGCGCCGTGCTCGGGAGATGGAGAACCCGGACATGTACCATCCAGCTCATGGTGGACATGTGCCGAAGGCTCAGGGGAGAGCTGCTAGGTCCGGACGTCAAGGTCCCCGGCCTAGGCAGGAGATGAGAGCCCCTAGGAGGGAGACTAGGCCTAGAGGTCCAGCACCTCAGTTTGTTAGGCCTAGGCAGGAGAGAGCTCCGAGGAGAGACGCTAGAGCAGTTGAGCCCCAGGCTCCTAGGCGTAGATCTCGTAGAGAGCGTGCCCGACGGGGTCCTGCTTTTGCAGGTAATGGACCCCGTGGCGGAGGCTTAGTTGAGCGCTTTCCCCACCGCAGTTTGAGTACCGCGGTGAGCGCTTCTTCCCAGCGGACCACGTTTTCCTACGTGGTGATCGCTTCCCCCGTAGACAGGCTAGGAATGTTTTTACACTAACCGTTCTTTTGAGCAGCCGGCCCAACACTGGTATTCTCCTTACTTCACTAACCCCAGTGTTGGACCGTATGCTCACCCTATGTCTTTTTATTGATGTAGGTGAGACGGTTGGAGGACATTTGGTTGGTGGATTCGGTTGCTCGAGGCACATGACCGGAAACGCCAAGTGGTTCTCCAGCCTTAGCCCGGTCGCCGGAAAGGAGTACATAACCTTCGGCGACAATAGTAAAGGTAAGGTATTGTCTCGTGGGACGGTGCGGGTTAATGAGCACTTTGTGTTGCGCGATGTTGCTCTTGTTTCTAACCTGCATTTTAACCTTCTTTCTGTTTCGCAACTTTTTGATGATGACTATGAGATTCGTTTTAAACCGAACCTTAGTCGCATCTTAGATCCTCAGGGCGATCTTGTATGTCTGATTTCGCCCTTGGGAAAGTCTTTCGCGCGAATTTCTCGGAGTCGTTTGGTTCTTCTCGCTGTCTTTTGGCTAGTCCTTCTTCCTCCGATCTTTGGAAGTGGCATAGGAGGCTCGGTCATTTAAGCTTCGACTTGCTTGCAAGACTTAGCTCACTTGGCCTAATCCGAGGATTGCCCAAGCTTTCGATGGAGAAGGATCTAGTTTGCCATTCTTGCAGACATGGGAAGATGGTTGCCGCTCCCCACCATCCAGTGACTAAGGTCATGACCTCGCACCCCGGAGAGCTTTTACACATGGACCTTGTTGGTCCGGCTCGGGTGAGCTCGGTTGGTGGCAAGTGGTATGTTTTGGTTGTTGTTGACGACTTTTCGAGATATTCGTGGGTCTTCTTTTTGACTGAGAAGACTGAGACTTTCTCCTTCGCTCGCAATCTGATTTTGCGTCTTCAGAACGAGTTCCCTTTGAACTCGATGCGAGCTATTAGAAGTGATAATGGTTCCGAATTCAAAAATTCGGATTTTGAGAAGTTTTGTAACCGCCTTGGTTGGAGCATCAGTTTTCTTCCCCCTACACACCGCCCCAAAATGGTGTGTAGAGAGAAGAATCGGACCCTTGTTGAGATGGCCAGGACGATGCTTGATGAGCATAGGACTCCTAGGCGCTATTGGGCCGAAGCTATGAACACTGCATGCTATATTTCCAATCGCATTTTTCTGAGAGCTTTCTTGAAAAAGACTTCTTATGAGTTGCGTTTTGGAAAACTGCCAAGGTGAGTTATTTTCGAGTTTTTGGTTGCCATTGTTTTATACTCAAAAAGGGCAACTTGGACAAATTTGAGTCTCGTTCTTCTGACGTGTGTTTTTGGGTTATGGCACTCACACTCGAGCTTATCGTGTACTTAACCTTGACACTAACCGAGTCATGGAGACATCAGATGTCACCTTCGACGAGACTCTTGTTTGTCCTTCTTCTCGTTTTGAGCGTGCAGGTGATCATGAGGTTGGTGAGCCTCTTTTTGATGACGAGGACGAGGGTGCTGAAGGTATGGATGATCCAGCACCCCCTCCACCTGCCGCGCCGCAAAGAGCGGCCTCGACGACGACTCACGGCCCCGACACTTTCTTCCTGGGGGCCGTGGGATCCTCCACCTCGCGCGGTACCTTTTGTACCCGGGGTGGAACCAGCTGCTGTTGAGGGGGAGGTCACTTCTTCCCGGGAGGCGCCACGACATATCCAGCGCCAGCACCCCCTGAACAGATGATCGGCGACATCGGCGAGCGAGTCACTCGCTCCAGGTCACAGCACATCTCTCACTTCGCTCATTCTGCTTTTGTTGCTAATTTTGAGCCCCGAGATGTTGGACACGCTTTGACGGATCCGGATTGGGTCAATGCCATGCATGAGGAGTTAGAGAACTTTGAGCGAAATCGGGTTTGGGTTCTAGTTCCACCTCCACCTGACTGTAAGCCTATTGGGACAAAATGGGTATTTAAAAACAAGCAAGGAGAGGATGGCCACGTTGTTAGAAACAAGGCCCGGCTTGTAGCAAAAGGCTATAGTCAGAAGGAAGGATAGATTATGAGGAGACCTTCGCTCCTGTAGCTCGTTTGGAGGCTATTAGGATACTCTTGGCCTTTGCTGCATCCAAAGGTTTCAAACTTTTTCAAATGGATGTCAAGAGTGCCTTCTTAAACGGCTACATAGAGGAGGAGTTTATGTTGAGCAACCCCCCGGTTTTGAAAATCCCAAGTTTCCAAACCATGTCTTTAAACTTCACAAAGCTTTATATGGTTTGAAACAAGCCCCTAGAGCCTGGTATGATAGGTTAAAAACCTTTTGCTTGCTAAGGGTTTTAAAATGGGATGTGTAGATAAAACGCTCTTTCTCCTCGGCAAGGCAAAGACACGCTCTTGGTCCAGATTTACGTGGATGATATCATTTTCGGTGGTTCTTCTCACGCTTTGGTTGCCAAGTTTGCAGATACTATGAGCAGGGAGTTCGAGATGAGCATGATGGGCGAGCTGACATTCTTTCTCGGGTTGCAAATTAAGCAATCCGAGAGGGGACGTTTGTGCACCAGGGCAAGTACACGAAGGACTTGCTGAAGCGGTTCGATATGGGTGAGGCCAAGCCTCTTCCAACACCCATGTCGACGACGACTGCCCTGGATGCGGATGTGGATGGAGAAGCAGTGGACCAGAAGGAGTACCGCAGCATGATCGGGTCGCTCCTCTACCTGACGGCGACACGCCGGACATCCAGTTCGCGGTGTGTCTGTGCGCGCGCTTTCAGGCGTCGCCGCGCACTTCTCACCGTCAGGCGGCGTGAAGCGCATCTTCAGGTACCTTCGTTTCACTCCTGAGTTGGGATTTGGTATTCTGCTTCCTCCACCCTCTCGCTTTGCGGTTATTCCGATGCCGATTTTGCTGGTTGTCGCATTGAGCGCAAGTCCACTTCTGGGACTTGCCAATTTATTGGATCTTCTCTTGTATCGTGGTCTTCTCGCAAGCAGTCTAGTGTCGCCAGTCTACCACGGAGGCTGAATATGTTGCTGCGGCTAGCTGCTGTTCCCAGTTACTTGGATGATGGCCACTTTGCGTGATTTTGGTTTGAGCTTTTCTCGCGTGCCTTTGCTTTGTGACAGCACGAGTGCCATTAGCGTTGCTAAGAACCCCGTGCTTCACTCGAAAACAAACACATTGATGTGCGCTTTCATTTCTTGCGAGACCACCAGGAGAAGGGTGATATCGACCTTCGCCATGTCGATACTCATCACCAACTGGCTGATATTTTCACCAAGCCTTTAGACGAATCAACCTTTAATCGGTTGAGGGGTGAGCTTGGTGTGTGTTTCCCCTTTTAGATGGGGGAAACCTTTTGGATCTTGTATAAACTGACTCTTTATTTTGAGTTTCTTTCTTGCATTTTAGCATACGCATTTACATTCTGAGCTTCATGTTTATAATCACTAGAATGTAACTATGCTCTATCTAGTATGCTCCGATGCTTATATGGATGCTTGTAGCTTATGCTCTTCCTGATCACTAGTACATGTTATGAGCTGAGCTATTTTGGAATGGTGAATTATTACTTAGTAACTTACAATCTGAAAATGTTCACCATTGAGATATGCAACTAGCATGTGTAGGGTGTGTTGAGTCCTTCCTGCTTTTCATATATGCTAGGTTGCTATGTCTCTAGTTCTGAGTCATTCACTTGCTTGGTCTGTTCATATCATGTAAAAATTGAACCAAGTTTTAGTGAATTGAAAAGATCGAGATGGGATTGCTTGTCAACACCTCATGGTATCGAGACTGTTTCTCATTGCACTTTGAGTTAAACTTGAGCCATGTAGTGTATGACCGAAACCGTAGCTTTAAGCTTCTGATTGCTTCGGCATAGGCTTCGCTCGGTTGAAAAGTTAGGCAAAGACAAGCTTTCAACCTCTCGCAATCACATGCTAAATATTGAACTTGTGAATTCTTACCGCGCTGCAACTCCGATATAAAACTGAAATCACAAGTATATGCTTCATTCCTATGCATGATGATTGAACTTTGCTAGGGGTAGTTCACCTTGTATACATGTTTAGCACTTGTCTGGATTCCTATCTATACATGTGTAGTGCTATTTTGATGGTGACTATCTTTTTGGCTAAAAATGCTCACTTGCTCATATGCTTCATATTTCGTATGTGTGATCAGTTTGAGCCTTCGCTATTTGATGTGCTTAGTTGTGCCATTGGAGCTATACCGATTAGAGCATTTTTGCACTCTTTTGATTATATGCCTGAAGCTGCTAACTTGCATTTCTGACTTCATATGCATTTAGAAGGGGGAGTTTTGTTGGCTCAGGGAAGAGTTTGTGCTTGATAAGTGCATTTTCAACTAAGGGGGAGAGTTTTTTGCAAATCATTGTCTCCTGGCGTTCAATTAAGGGGGAGTTTTTTGCTAAGGGGGAGATTTTCATGTTGGACCTAGGGGGAGTCCCTGGTTGCTTGCACTTGTCGAGGGGAGTTTGCTAGTTGTGTTGAGCCGTTGCCTCTGTCTTGAGGGACTAGCAAACATTTTCCTCATTTGGCATCGAGTTGGATTTTGATTGGTTTGGAGACCTTTCGTTTGTTTTTCAATTGGTTCGGAGTGGTTTTCGTGCTAGTTGTGTTGAGCCTCTGTGCCTCTATCTTGAGGGACTAGCATTTGCCATTTTTAGCTCCGATTTCAATTGGTATTCTGCTAGCGGTGTTGAGCCTGTTCTACCTCTTCTTGAGGGCTAGCTTTGCTTTGCTTGGTTGCGTCGAGCCGTTGCCCATGTCTTTGGGGACCAAGTTCTCGCTTCTTCCACTTGACCTTCTTCGGCTTTGCTATGCTTTTGGGTCATTTGGTTGAGTTCTCTTCCTCTCCTTCCTCCTACCTTCTTCTTTCATTATGATTTGTGTGTGTAGTTGACAATGCACTCATCAAGGGGGAGATTGCGGATACATGGGTGTATGCCGAGTCTCTGAGTGATGAGTGATTGTCAACGGGTTGATGCGCATGTTCTTTGGCTTGTGTTGTGCAGGTGTCGAGCACGGAGACAGTGATCGAGGGCAAGGTGAAGGTCAAGTTGAGACGTGCCGTGCCGACGGACTGGGTGCGATGAAGGATGGGCGTGCCGTGCGGCGGACGTGCCATGCCGATGTATCGAGCAGTGAAGGGCGGACGTGAGGCTTGGACTGAGGGACCGGAGGCCTGAGGATCAGCTGTGGTGGCTGGCAGCCTGGACAGCGACGAGCGGAGACTTGCGGGGCACGGTGTTGCTCGGGTCGAGGACCTGGGGACACGTGTCGGTGGACGGGGTGCACGGGCGGTGCATCCCCTCTACAGCTCCGGTTTGTTGGTTGAGCCCGGGAAAAACCAAAGGGTGGACGGTTTCCAGGTTGGGCCTCAAAACCTGGGTGCTGGGTTTCCAGGTTGAGCCACAAAACCTGGGCGCGACGGTTTCCAGGTTGAGCCTCAAAACCTGGGCGTGGGCCGGTTTCCGAGTTTGGGCCTCAAAACTCGGGCGCTGCGGGTTTCTGAGTTTGGGCCACAAAACTCAGGCTGGAGGCTGGTTTCCCGGTTTGGGCCTCAAAACCGGGGGCTGATGGAAAAGGCTGGTTTCCCGGTTTGGGCCACAAAACCGGGGGTGCAGAGCGGGAGGCGGCACGTGGCGGCGATCCAGAGGTTGCGTCGAGGCAACGCTTCGGTTCGAGCGGGCGTGGCCGTCGGATCTACCTACCACCGCGGGTTGGACCAGAATAGCCTTAGGGTTTAGCTGGTTCGCTCTGTAATTAGTTTAGAGAGGGGTAGAGTAGGAAATAGGCTTAGTCTAGGTTAGTATAAGTAGTCCAGGGGAGACACCCTCCTCCCTATCTCAGTTAGCCAGTCATTTGCTCCTTGCACTTAGGGTTTCCACTCTCCCATCCCCTGCTTTAGCTAGTTGAGATCCGCAGAGAGACTCCACTCTGTGTACTGTTGAGTTGAGGAAGTGAGGCCGTATCCTCACCTTGGAGCACAGATCGTTGGCTTGATTTGCGTCCTTGATTCGAACTCGTGGCTGTGATTTCCGTTTGTGTTCGTGTTCTTCGCGGAATCCTTTTCTCCACGATTTTCCCGTCGCTTGATCTTTTGCTCGGTTCATCTTTTGCAAATCCGTTTGAACCAAGTTGTTCTAGATCGTGAGGCACTTCTTTCCACCGAAGGAATCATCCTCTAACCTCACGGTCTAGGAGATCGATCGATTTTTCGTTTCGGGTCAAGTTTTCTCTCTTCCCCGAAATTCTTCGATTCACCGATTTGGAGATAGGTTCGAGCCATGATCTCTTAGAGATAGCTCACTATACTCCTTGTGACTCATCTCACCAAGTTTGATCCCTAGAGAACTGTTTTGGGTGAGATTGAGTCGAATCGGTGGACGAACGGGGCTGCTGCGGGTCGACCGGACGCTCAGTCGGGGGACCGGACGCTTGGTCCGTGAGTCCGGTCGATGAACAGCACGTAGCCGTGTTTCTTCACTTTGACGGACGCTTCATTCACGTTTTGACCGGACGCACCTCTCCCTGTTCATCGTGTTTGTTCGTTTCTGACCGGACGCACTGCTCTCGACCGGACGCTCCGTACCAGTGAGTCCGGTCGCGAACAGTAAGGTTCCAGAGCCGATTTTGTTGACCGGACGCGTCCGGTCCCTGCTGACCGGACGCTGGCCAGAGTCCGGTCGATCCAGTTTCGCGCGTTTTCGTTCGCGGTTCGTTCGTTCTTGATCGGATTCGAGTTCCGTCTTTTGCGTTGGCTTTCTAGGGTTGTCTAGTGTCCCGCTGTGCTTCTAGGAAGCATCCACCCTACATCTAGGGTCGTGGACATTAGCAAGCTCTAGGGTTCGCTTGGGGTTGATTTTGGGACAGTGGCATCTAGTTTCCGTAAGGAAATTTTGAAGCTCCCATTCACCCCCCCTCTGGTCGCTTTCGGTTAGCTTCTCGGTCCTTCAAGATGCCTTTTATCTAAGCCTCCCTTAATAATCGGCCGTGAATAACCATGACGAGATCTTCTGTTGCCGAATCTTCTTTGTTCTGGATATGCCGTTTTGTCGCAAAAGACTTAGCCTGAGTAGCCACCGCAGCGCCATATTGCCGAATCCACCCACCCCGTTTGACCAGTCGCCTCCACAGCCCTTAGCAAATCGATTGGATTAGCCGACCGTTGCTTGCTGTTACGAATCCCTCAGGTGGTGATTTCTCCCGAACCTGCGCGTGTTGGCCCCCACTTGTCATAGTGCGAAATCGTGTTAACACCATGGGTCCCAATATTGTAAACAATTTTTTATCTAATATATTAATGTGAGATCTTGTTTTGAAGGATTTATTGAAACAAATTTAATAGTGTAATCGGAATTTTAATTTGGGTTTTTTAGTTTGTAAGTTATAAAAATTTTTAGTTAGTTCAACAAGTGGAACCTACCTCTGTAGTTTTCCACGCAGGCGCATGCAGTGACGGCTGTGTCGCTTTGGCTGTTGCTCATGGGCCCTTTGTCCTTTAGCATTCATTCGACATTCTGCCTAAGATGAAGGATGGCTGATGTTGCGAAAATGTACCGTATAGCACTGCGGCGTTTTTTTACTGAAAACCATACTGCCGGGTGAATTTACAGTACCCGCTGCGGTCAGTCTGAGGGCCAGCCTTAGGATGTATATGAACGATCTAAGGGCCTGTTTGGATCAAAGAATTTTCAAAGAAATTTTGGAGGAATAGATTCCAAAGGAAAGGAATCACTTCAGGGTGTTTGGAATGAAGGAATGTTGAATTCCTTCAAAGAAAAAGGGATCCATAGTAGTGTAAAACAAAGGAAATAAAAACATCCACTTCAACTCAAGGGAAAGAATCTTTGCTCTTCCTTTCTTACTATGCTTGCTCATCTTCCTGTAGTTTTTCTTCCCTTATTCCATACAGCTCAAAGTATTTATTCCTGTGTTTTAAAATCTCATAGTTTTCCACTATTCGCTCCATGCTATTCCTGCGTTATTTTCCATTCCTCTATTTTGTATTCCTTTGTTCCAAACAGGCCCAAAGAGATTGCTCTTCACGGTGCACCATGAAGCTGCAACAACACTTGCAAGGTAGAACTCCGATTCCTTCCGCATGGTTTCCCAGGCATCGACGACCCAACTGTTCATGAGAAGTTAATAGAAGATTTTGCTCCTGTTGCGAATTCCATAGCTTTTACCGCAATGGTCGGAGAAATTGTAGGGAAAGTTTTTGTTAGCCCTTAGATTGTATGAGGGGCAAATTCTAGCAAAGTCATGAATCCTTTCTTCTGTAATTTGTATTCTTTTCCTGCGAATAATTGTCTCGATAGCCCTGCAGTTTTGTATTCCTCTCGCAAATTGGCTACCTTGGTTAATCGATAAAAAATTTCTTCCATTGGATCGGCAAAATTATGTAACTTAGCCAATCTGGAGTTTTCTAGAAACCGCCTGCACCCGAGTAGATACACAAAACCGTAGAAAGTAACCCTTGACGTCCGTCGCGGCAACTGTTCATCTTCATCTCGATTCCCAGAACGATGATTCATCCACCAATCAAATGCATCCACGTGGTCCACGATGCTCGTGCATCCTGGCTATAAATTGAAGCCAAGGTCAGCGGAAGATCTTTGTCATTGCAGTTAGCTCCTCACTTAAATCCTCAACACCTTTTCTCAAGCCTTCGGTTAGTCGCTCGCATCTATGGCTGATCGTGGCAAGCGTCCGACGGAGGCTGCCTCAGAGGAAGTGGACCAGCCTTCCCATCACCATCGTCGCATACAAGGATAAGATGATTCATCATCAAAAACTGCATTTTTCTTGATCTGTTTTTCTGATCTTTATGCCAACTAAGGGCATCATGCTGCTGCAACGACCGTAGCAAGGTCAGCTAGCTCTGGTAGTTCTAGTTCCTCATACTCCATTTTAGATCCGATGGATGTCAGATTCACCGAGGAGGATGCCCGACATTTCTTGCACCAAGTGCGCAAAGCACATGACTCGTACTCTAAGGCTTCCTTTGGATAGGGGCATATCCGCAGGGATCCGCGCCCGATCTGCGTGGAAGAAGAGGCCCATGGAAACGTATCGCTGTCTAATCCACGATACCCTTTAGAAGCACTCGGTCTAAAAAAATGCCCGTGGCTTCTATTAAAAGAATAAGCAATTTCCAGATTAAAACCAGAATATTAATCATGATAAATTGATGATCTAGATATCTCAGATTGTATTATTTACTAGCATAACAAAACATGCATAACATGATCTCAAACATGACAACCGGTGTAAACATAGCTCGTACACCAGATAGATTAAAAAGCAAGAACAAAGACATAATATCTGGTATAAGCATAGGCATTAGATCACGAACGACGTACCTTTCTGTTGGTGGAGAAGACGGTGGCGGAGTCGGTGCTGGACGATCCTCGATGAGCGCTAGAGGAAGAGCTCTGAGCAGTTGACGACGAGTACGTCTTGACGCAGCGCCGCTTGACTTGGACGGTAGACGACCCGTTGTTGAAAACGAGAGCAGTCGCGCGATGAGCGCTTCCCAAAAACCTTATTCGCCTTCTCCCGGTGCAGGATCGCAAAGACGAGGATTCCGGAGACCTGCTCGCCCGGTTGCTAGTGCACGTAAGCGAACAGAATGGAGACGACTAGACGGCAGCGCAAAAGCGATATGAGGCAAACCGTAGCTCGAGAGGTGTTGAGATGCATTTTTTGGCGTGGCCGATAGGTTGCTTATATAGTCCTGTTGAACCGACCTCATGTCGCGATCACGATCTAAATCGGTTTAGGACTCTAAGTTGTAATAGTTTAGAACTCTGCAACTTGAAGACCAAGAAACCAAAAACTAAAACTGCAAAAGGAGACCGCGCTCTCGCAAGGCGAGGAGCCGGATTTCGGCGGACCATTCACGCAGGTGCCGCGCACCCATGCCAGTCGCCACGCCACGCCACGCCCGGCAAGGCGAGGCGAGGCGAGGCGAGTGAGCGCATGCGTGTGGGCTTCTCTTTCTCCTTCTCACACTACACTTGAGGAAGTGAAGAGGACTTCCATATTTAAGCAAGTCCTCCTCCTCTTCTACTAGCAATGTGGGACTAAAGAGTTCCACTTCTCCTCTTTGCACACATGAATGGGCCTTTGAGATTTATTATGAATTCAGAATTTGTTAATGGGCAAGCCCATATATAATTCTAACAATCCCCCACCAGATCTCAAATACCCATTTAGAGTTTTGCCTGTTCCCGCTACTGTTTGATATATAGTGTTTAGTAGAGACTGTTAAGTTAAACTTCTGCCTATAACCTTAAGTTACACTTATTCACAACTTGAACAATGGACTATTCCTTGAATTGCAAGTTTTGCGTGAAGCAAGTTTTACTCAAGATTAAACTAGTACCTGGCTGCCAATAGCCTTTCTCCGTGGGTGGAGCATATACGTCATACTCCATGGTCTCTTCATGAGCTTACTAGAGATCACCCTAATCTCATAGACTGCGACGTTTAACAGTCATGGCTCATATAGGTATGTTCTTCAAGAATACTCTGTAGGATAGCATCTTTGCTTATAAAGCCAATAGAACATATTAAGGCCTTTGCCAACCTTCCATACAGTGCCTCATAGCAAATGAGAGTATTGCATCTTTCACATAGAGAGGTTTAGAGGTAACTCTCCTCGGTTTACAATAGCTTGTTCTTCCCAGATCCTTAGTCACGGGATCTCCGATCAAAAAGGTTAGGTTACTACTACTATAAACTCATATGGGTCTCATACCCATCTCCCTTGATGCGATTTCTATCACATTTCATGATAACCATTTTGTAAAGGGATCTGCCAGGTTTTTGTCTGTTTGTACATAAGTCACAGCTATTACTCCAGAGTTTCTCAACTTCCTGACAGACTTCAAATGTCTTTTAACGTGTCTTGTTTACTTCGCATTATCCCTAGCACTATTCACTTTAGTGATCACTGTTTGATTATCACAGTTCATAAGGATAGCCGGTATTGGTTTTTCAACCACCGGTAAGTCAGACAAGAGCTCACGCAGCCACTCTGCCTCTGCAAAAGCTGTATCCAAAGCAGCAAGTTCTGCTTCCATGGTTGATTTAGTCAAAATAGTCTGTTTACAAGACCTCCATGATACTGCACCACCTCCAAGGGTAAAGACATACCCACTAGTGGCGTAGATCTGATCAATATTAGAAATCCAGTTTGCATCACTATATCCCTCTAACACAGCTAGGTG
The DNA here is from genome assembly GCA_009763385.1 of Coix lacryma-jobi var. lacryma-jobi. Taxonomy (NCBI): domain Eukaryota; kingdom Viridiplantae; phylum Streptophyta; class Magnoliopsida; order Poales; family Poaceae; genus Coix; species Coix lacryma-jobi. The sequence continues at coordinate 64,154,022 of CM019823.1, read as the reverse complement.
CCCAGAATAGTGAATTCCAAAACTCATTGTACCTTTGAGATAACGCAAAACTCTTTCAAGTGCATGCCAATGATTATCACCCGGGTTGGACATGTACCTACTCAACTTGCTCACAGCAAATGAGATATCTGGTCTAGTTGCGCTCGCTAGATACATGAGTGAACCAATAATCTGAGAGTATCTCAGTTGGTGGTCTAGCAATATTTCTGTTCTTTCTCAAAGTCACACTGGGATCATAAGGTGTTGGAGAAGGTTTACTATCCATAAAGCCAAAGCGACTCAAAACCTTCTCAACATAGTGAGATTGCAATAAAGTAATCCCACTCTCATCCTTAATCAGCTTAATGTTCAAAATAACATTAGCTTCCCCCAGATCTTTCATATCAAAGCTCTTTGATAGGAAAGACTTGACCTCATTAATAACATCAATATTTGTTCCAAAAATAAGAATATCATCAACATATAAAATTAATATAACAGATTGACCCCCACCATGTCGATAATACACACACCTATCAGCTTCATTAACAACAAATCCTGCACTAATTAAAGTAGTGTCAAACTTCTCATGCCATTGTTTAGGTGCTTGTTTCACGCCATACAAAGATTTCAATAACTTACACACTTTTTGCTCTTCACCTTTTACTACAAACCCATCAGGCTGATCCATATAAATTTCCTCATCCAACTCCCCATTAAGAAAAGCTGTATTCACATCCATTTGATGAATGAGAAAACCATATGAGGCAGCCAGGGAAAGTAACACTCAAATAGTGGTTAATCTAGCAACAGGTGAATAAGTATCAAAGAAGTCTTCGCCTTGTTTTTGGGTATAACCCTTAGCCACAAGCCGAGCCTTGTACTTGTCCATAGTACCATCAGGTCTAAGCTTCTTCTTGAACACCCACTTACAACCCACAGGTTTACAACCAAAAGGCAACTCAGATAACTCCCAGGTACCATTAGAAAGAATCGAGTCCATCTCACTATGAATAGCTTCTTTCCAATCATCTGCATCTGGAGATGCATATGCTTCTATAATAGAAGTAGGAGTATCATCCACAAGGTACACAATAAAATCATCACCAAAGGATTTTGCAATCCTTCGTCTCTTGTTCCTCACAGGAGTTTCATTGTCATCCTCCTCAAGAACTTCATTAAGTGGTTGTTCAAATGACTTAAGCGGAGGCTCAATATAGTGTAGTAAAATCAGGAGTTAATTAGAGGAAAACTTAGCATTGCTACACATATCTTTCATAGGAAAAATATTTTCAAAGAATGTAGCATCACGAGATTCAAAGATTGTATCCACATGCATATCAGGAACTTTAGATTTTACTACTAAAAATCTATAGGCAATGCTATGATGTGCATATCCTAGAAGATGCAATCCGCAGTCTTTGGTCCAAGCTTACGCTTCTTAGAAATTGGAACATTGACTTTCGCCAAACATCCCCACGTGCGTAAGTATGTAAGTGATGGTTTCCTTCCAACCCAATACTCATATGGAGTTGTCTCTTTATTTCTGTTTGGAACTCTATTCAGGACATGACTCGCAGTCAATAAAGCTTCCCCCCGTGCCTTAGATAGACCAGCAGTATCTAACATGGCGTTCATCAAGTCAGTCAACGTGCCGTTTTTCCTCTCGGCAATCCCGTTTGATTCGGGAGAATAGGGAGCTGTCCTCTCATGAATAATACCATGTTCCGCACAGAATTCATCAAAAAGTATAGGAAAATACTCACCTCCACGATCTGACCTTAGACATTTAATCTTTCTCTCTAGTTGATTTTCAACTTCAGCCTTATAGATTTTAAAGTCGTCTAGCGTTTATCTTTAGTTTTAAGCAAGTAAACATAACAATATCTAGTTGCATCATCAATTAAAGTCATGAAATATCTCTTTCCACTTTTGTCAACACACCATTCATCTCACAAAGATCAGAATGTATGAGTTCTAGAGGTGCCAAGTTTCTCTCCTCTGCTGCTTGTGAGGCTTTCGAGGTTGCTTTGATTGCCACACAACTATGGCACTTAGAACCTTGGCAATAGTGAAATATGGAATTAAACTCAAGCTAGCCAAACGTGACATCAAACCAAAGTTCACATGACATAAACGAGAATACCAAAATTAGAACTATCATTAATTGTGCCACAAATAGGATTTATTTACTTATTACAAAAATCTGCCAAAGATAGGCGGAACAAGCCTCCGCAATCATAGCCTTTACCAATAAATTGTCCATGCTTAGACATAACTACTTTATTGGACTCTAAAACTACTTTAAAACCATCCCTCAAAAGAAGAGAGACGCTAACAAGGTTTTTGCGTATAGTAGGGACATGCTGTACGTTCTTCAGCTGCACGATCTTCCCCGAAGTAAACTTCAGATCTACCGTGGCAACACCACAAACAGAAGCATGTGACCCATTCCCCATTAGGACGGAGGAACCTTGAAGCCCCTGATAAGAAGAAAACAGAGAGATATCAGCACACACGTGAATATTAGCACCTGTATCAACCCACCAATTTGGTGATTGAAACACTGATAGTACAGTAGGAAAATTACCATACACGTCATCAGCATCGCTAGTAGTCACAAGGTTGACACTCTTTTTTTCCCTTTTCGGTCCGCTCGCTCCGGACACTCTTTGGAAAAATGCCCAAGCTCTCCACAAGTGAAGCACGACAACTCTGCTTTATTCTTCTTCTTCTTCTTAAATGCTAGTAGTAGTAGTTTTGGCATTGAAAGACTTAGGCTTTCCTTTGTACTTGCCATGGTTTTTTTTGGACGAAGTGGGCGCTAGCTCTTTCCTCGTTCCCCTTCTCAGTGTTATCTTTAGCCCGAGCCTTCTCTTCAACATCAAGAGATGCTATTAGGTTTTCAACTGATATTTTCTGTCTCTTGGTTTAAGGCTTGTGGCAAAATTCCTCCAGGAGGAAGGTAGCTTTGCAATAATGCACCCAGCTACAAACTCATCGAGTATAACACAGTTAAGGAGTTCAAGCTCTCTTGACAGACGCTGTATCTCATGAGCTTGCTCGACTATAGATTTGTTCGCAACAATCTGTAGTCATGAAAAGTCTCCATGATGTACAGCTCTTTGCCAGCATCTAAAGCACCAAAGGTAGCTACCAGAGAATCCCACAAAGTCTTTGCGTCTTTAATGTCCAGAATTGTATCAAAGATATGATTAGAAAGGACATTCTGCACAGCTCCCACAAAGATCTGGTTGGCATCCTAGAATCTTCTCTGATCTTCTTCAGAGATATTTCCCTCGGGCATACCAGCACTAACCCAGAACACTTTCATGGCTGTCAACCAATTGGTGACCTTAACTTGCCATCTCTTAAAGTGCTCTCCAGAAAATTTTTCTGGCTTCAGCGCATCAACAAAACTAGCCACAGTTAATTCTGGAAACCTAAAATAAGGTTTTGGATTGTTAAAAGTATAGGCAATTTCCAGATTAAAACCAGAATATAAATCATGATAAATTGATGATCTAGATATCTCAGATTGTATTGTTTACTAGCATAACAAAACATGCATAACATGATCTCAAACATGACAACTGGTGCAAACATAGCTCGTACACCAGATAGATTAAAAAGCAAGAACAAAGGAATAATATCTGGTATAAGCATAGGCATTAGATCACGAACGGCATACCTTTCTGTTGGTGGAGAAGACGGTGGCGGAGTCGGTGCTGGACGATCCTCGATGAGCGCTGGAGGAAGAGCTCTGAGCAGTTGACGATGAGTATGTCTTGACGCAGCGCCGCCTGACTTGGACGGTAGATGACCCGTTGTTGAAGACGAGAGCAGTCGCGCGACGAGCGCTTCCCAAAAACCTTATTCGCCTTCTCCCGGTGCAGGATCGCAAAGACGAGGGTTCCGGAGACCTGCTCGCCCGGTCGCTGGTGCACGCAAGCGAACGGACTGGAGACGACTAGACGGCAGCGCAAAAGCGATATGAGGCAAACCCTAGCTCGAGAGGTGTTGAGATGTGTTTTTTGGCGTGGCCGATAGGTTGCTTATATAGTCCTGTTGAACTGACCTCGTGTCGCGATCACGATCTAAATCGGTTTAGGACTCTGAGTTGTAACCATTTAGAACTGCAACTTGAACTTGAAGACCAAGAAACCAAAAACTAAAACTGCAAAAGGAGACTGCGCTCTCGCAAGGCGAGGAGCCGAATTTCGGCGGACCATTCACGCAGGTGTCGCGCACCCGCGCCACGCCACGACGAGGCGAGGTGAGCGAGCGCGCGCGTGTGGGCTTCTCTTTCTCCTTCTCACACTACACTTGAGGAAGTGGAAAGGACTTCCATATTTAAGCAAGTCCTCCTCCTCTTCCACTAGCAATGTGGGACTAAAGAGTTCTACTTCTCCTCTTTGCACACATGAATGAGCCTTTGAGATTTATTATGAATTTCAGAATTTGTTAATGGGCCAAGCCCATATATATTTCTAACAGCTTCTGCGCTCGTTCCCCGTCAATTCACGAGGAAACAAAAAATCACCTCCCAACTACCGCAACTGGTCCTCCGGCCTCCTGGTCCGTCAGTCCAAGCCTCACGTCCACCCTTCGTCACTCCTGGTCCATCTGCACGGCACGTCTAAAAGGACCATGACACCTAAGAGGCGGGGTGAATTAGGCAACTAAAAACTTTACTCTAAATAATGGCCTCTAATTACCACCTAGTCAAAACCTATGCAAGAAAGTAAACTATCTAATTGTGCAACTATGGTTTTCCTAAGTGTGTTGCTATCTCTACCGTAAAAGAGTTATGCGACCAAGGTTCCAATCCTATCAACTAGCCTATCAACTAAGCTAGCAAAGGTAAAGCACATAATTAAGGTAGCAAGGTAAATGCAGAAGCTAAAGAGCAAGGTAGAGATACAAACTCTCGTCGATGACTCCGATATTTTTAGCGAGGTATCGAGAAGAACACAAGCTCCCCCCTTGCCCTCGTTGGAGCCCCTTGCAAGGAATCCCTCGCATGGGCCAAGCTCCCAGTCGGGTAACTCTGTGGATAGCTCCTGTCCTTCCCCACGCGCAAGTGGGTCTCCGGTTAAGCCACTCATGGCAAAGCCTCTCCCGGATGCTCCCCTGAAAGGTCCTAAATGGCTAGAGGGGGGGGGGGGGTGAATAGCCTATAAAAATTTCTAACAACAACACTTAAACAAACTAGTTAGACAATTAAATGGCGAAGCGAAGTTTGCGCTAGCTCTACACAGATGCAAGCCACCTATTCACAATTCTAGATAACCACAAATCTAAGTCACACAATATCAAAGGAACTATTCAACAACTAAATAAGCAATAATGTATATCACTACACAAGATAAGAGAATGTAACTAACAACAAGGTATAATATTAACTTGCAAGAAAGTAACAAATGTAAGTACAAGAGATAGAGGTGTGTATACCGAGCCGGCAAGAGATTAATAGATGAATATCAAAGAATACCACGGAGACAGGTTGGCACAATAATTTTTCCTCCGAGGTTCACTTGCTTGCCGGCAAGCTACGTCCCCGTTGTAGCGATACACCCACTTGGAAGTTCACCGCGCTAATAGGATCACACGCCTAACCCTCAATAGGGTGCCGCACAACCAACACAAGATGGGGATCCACAAGCTACGAGCAATCCACTAGAGTTACCTTTGGCGCTCCGCCGGGGAAGGTACAAGAAACCCCTTACAAATCAACGGGAGATGGCCACGAACAATCACCACTCGTGCCTTATTCCTCCGCTGCTCCAAACCGTCTAGGTGGCGGCAACCACCAAGAGTAATAAGAATATCCGCAGCAACAACAATCGCCAAGTGCCACTAGATGCAAACTCACAAGCAAATGCACTTGGATCTCTCGATCTCACTTGGATTCGCACTAACAAGCAAAGAGATCGGAGGGAGGGATTGGGAGGGATTATTTGCTCAATAGGATGTTCAAGAAGTCGGAGGGTCAAGAAAAACACCCCAAAGGCGGCTACGGCCAATTTATAGAGAGGGGGAGGACGACAGCCCGAACCCTACTTTCTGCGCTTGGTCGGTAGTACCGACCCCTCCTAGGCGGTAGTACCGACAGAGTCAAAACTAGCCGTTTAAACACACGACCCCCTGATTTAGGCGAAGCACCGACTCTCTGGTCGGTACCTCCGAGGTCGGTAGTACCGAGGGTAATGGCGGTACCACCGCCAAGCCAAAATCGGCCGCGAACAGAGAGCTCTGCGAAAAGCAAGCTACTACCGACCTTGCGTCGGTACCACCGCGGGCGGTCGTACCGAGGTTATGGCGGTACTACCGCCAGACCATTTAAAATCTACACAGAGAGCCTCGCGAAACTTTAGGGAGAGCCACGGGGGAACCACCGAAGAGGCGGGCCCAGGGAAAAACCGCCGGCTGGTAGTACCGAGGTTATGGCGGTACTACCGCCAGGCAAAAAATGCCCCAACACAGAGAAGGCTGCACGCAGCACCTATGGGCGGTACCACCGACCACCTGGTTGGTACACACCGACCATACACAGAAAACTTCATTTTCTTCTCTGTGTTGATCCAAAACTACTTCAACAACTTTCTCCTTTGCAAAAGTGCTAACGCCACCAAGTGTTCATCATCCTGTGCATGTGTGTTGGCATTTTCACAAACATTTTCAAAGGATTCGAGTTAGCACACTAGGTCCTAATGCATATGCATGTATGAATCCACCTAGTGGCACTTGATAACCGTGATCACTGAGATATTCCCCTCTTAATAGTACGGCTATCTATCCTAAATGCACTCACACCCTCTACGGTGTCTTGAGTGCCAAAACAAAATTCCTATTTATACCTTTGCCTTGATCTCCATAGGATTTTGTTTTTCTCTTCTTCTTCTTCCAAATGTGGAGCACTTGATCTATCTTTTGGTCATCACCACCAATACCATGATCATCATTTAGCTCTCGTACTTGGAGTGTACCAACCTAGCTCATAAAACACTTCATGACAAGGTTAGTACTCTAGGTGACATCAATTATCCAAAACCAAACAAGGACTTTCAATCTCCCCTTTTTGGTAATTGATGACAACCTTTCACAAAGATATATGTTTTGAAAATTTGAGTCACCACTTTGTTAGTATTAGCTCCCCCTACATATGTGCTATAGTGTTTGGTTCAAGTTCGGCACATATGCATAGATATGAAATGTGGGAGTGAGAGTAATACTATCAAATGATGCTAAGGTATAAAGAATGGACCTTTGAAGCGTGATACCAATCGGAGTTGCCAATGTACACCATCCTAGCATCTTGATTAGCTAGACTTAGAAAAAAGCACTAGATACCTTATGAGATCAACATTATATAAAAAAGGTTCTAGTACCACTTTGCAAAAACAGATTACATCTAGCTACCACTTATGCATGCTAGTTCACAAATCATCATTCAAATTTACTTCTAGCATACATCACACAAGCATGTATATTGAATTTAAATTTTTACAATGCAATCACTCATATGAATATGCACATTCAAATGCAACAATAAGTTCATGAGCTTGCTCCCCCGACTTATGTGCTCAAATTTTAATTGGTCCTCCCTTTGTTATATATATCTATCTTAGTAACCATTTCTCCCCCTTTGTCATTAAGTACCATAAAAGGCACACCAATTTTAGTAGGAGAGTTAAGTTAATCAATAGGGTGATCAAGTTCATAGTATGGTTCAACCTAGCAAACAAACATAAGATATTTAACACGGTTTGCTCTAGAGTAAGCTTCTTCACACATTTTCAATGGTTATCTTACTCACGTCGGTTAAACACTTGAATGCTTGTTTTCAAGATCAAACACTAGGTTCACAAGCCTATAAACATGTCATATGCTACCACTAGATCATATCAAACATAGAAGCAATAGTGGTACCATATGTACATCAAAAGTATTTTATTTTCATATGAATGAGCCTATAAGATGCAAGGAATGTCTAAATGCACTAAACATATCCTTAGCAAGAATGAATGTCATGCCAAACAATTTTACCTTTGCTTTGTCGAAGGAGAGGCATGTCTATAATGGAAGGTGCATCAACTCATATTTGAGAAATCAAGTATATTCAATTCATTCCTTAGCTTGCAAAATCTCTTTTCATCAAGTGGCTTGGTGAATATATCGGCAAGTTGATCATCGGTACCACATTCTCAATTGAAATATCACCCTTTTGTTGATGGTCTCTTATGAAGTGATGGCGAATGTCAATGTGCTTTGTTCTTGAATGTTGTACTGGATTGTTGGTGAGCTTCACTGCACTCTCATTGTCACATAGCAATGGTACTTGTTGGAATTTTAATTCCAAAGTCATCCAAGGTTGCTTTCATCCAAAGTAATTGAGCACAACAACTCCCTGCGGATATGTATTCTGCTTCGGCGGTTGAAAGTGCAACACTGTTTTGCTTTTTCGATGACCATGATACAAGTGATCTTCCAAGTAATTGACATGTGCCCGATGTGCTTTTCTATCAACTTTGCATCCTGCATAGTCGGAGTCCGAATATCCAATCACTCAAAGTTGACCCCTTAGGATACCACAATCCAACATTTGTGTATGCTTCAAATATCTCAATATTCTTTTAGTTGCCTTCAAGTGATTCTCTCTTGTGTGAGAAGCTTGAAATCTTGCACCATGCATACACTAAACATGACGTCCGGCCTAGAAGCGGTCACATAGAGTAAGCTTCCAATCATAGACCGATACAACTTTTGATCCACCATGTTGCCACTAGCATCACTATCCAAATGTCCATTTGTTCCCATAGGTGTACTAATAGCTTTTGCAATCATTTAGACCAAACTTCTTGAGCATATCTTGATGTACTTGCCTTGACTCACAAAAGTGCCATTCTTCATTTGCTTGATTTGAAGACCAAGTGAAGTAACTAAGCTCTCCAATCATAGACATCTCAAACTCATTGCCATCATATCCCAAACTCTTCACAAACTCTTGGTTGGTGGACCCAAAGATAATATCATCAACATATATTTGCAACACAAAACAAGTCTTGCCAATCTTCTTGGTTTGAAGAGAGTAGTATCAACCTTGCCCATCTTGAAACCTTTAGAGAGTAGGAAATCTCTCTCAACCTCTCGTACCATGCTCTTGGTGCTTGCTTCAAACCATACAACGCCTTCTTGAGCTTGTAAACATGGTTGGGATTCTTGTCATCTTCAAACCGGGGGAGTTGTTCTACAAATACTAACTCATTGATATACCCATTGAGAAATGCACTTTTGACATCCATTTGATATAACTTGATATTATGAGCACATGCATAAGCCAATAGAATCTAATTTATTCCATTCTTGCAACCGGTGCATATGTTTCTCCAAAATCAAGACCTTCAACTTGAGTGTAACCTTGAGCTACCAATCTTGCTTTGGTTCTTACTACTATCCCATCTTGATCTTGCTTATTTCGAAATACCCATTTGGTTCCAATTACATTGTAATTCTTTGGTCTCTCACAAGTTCCCAACTTGGTTGCGGGTGAAGTTGTTTAGCTCTTCATGCATAGCATTTACCCAATCAAAATCCATCAATGCATCTTCATCTTGGTTGGCTCAAATGATGACACAAAAGAAAAATGTTCACAAAATGATGCCAATCTTGATCTTGTTTGCACACCACTTCTAATACCCACAACAATTTGATCTATGGGATGATCTCTTGCAATATTGGTTGGTTGGAGGATTTGCACTTGATTGCTTGGTTGAGATGAACTAGCTTGTTGATCTTCACTAGCACTTGATTGATCATGAGAACCACTAGCTTGATTTGCATTAACTTGCTCATTTGAGGAGAACATTTGGTCATCTTCATTATCATCCACTTGTCTCGGCCTAATATCACCAATATCCATATTCTTCATTGCATTGACATTGAGTGCCTCTCACATCATTAAGATTTTCATTTCCTTCTTGGAGCCCTTAGTTTCATCAAATTCAACATTCATGCACTTCTTCAATAATACCACTAGCCAAGTTCCAAACTCTATATGCTTTGCTTGTTGTTGAATATCCAAGTAAGAATCCTTCATCACATTTCTTCTCAATTTGCTCAATCTTGCACCTTTCTTCAATATATAACATTTGCAACCAAAAACTCTAAAGTATGCGATATTGGCTTTCTTCCATTTAATAGCTCATATGGTCTTCTCTAGCATGCCATGGCAATAGAGACGGTTGCTACAATAGCAAGCCGTATTGATAGCTTCGGCCAAAAGGAATGACTGACATTGTATTCACTGAGCATAGACCTTGCCATATCAATCAAAGTTTGTCTTCCTTTCAACAATCCATTTGATTGAGGAGTATACTTGGTTGAGAATTGATGTCTAATGCCAAAGTCATCACACAACTCATCAATTCTTGTATTTCTTAAATTCACTCCCATTGTCACTTCTAACTTTCTTGATTGTTGTTTCAAACTCATTCTGACATTTCTTGACAAAGTTTTGAAGATATCAAAAGTTTCACTTTATCACTAAGAAAGAAGACCCATGTGTATCTAGTGTAATCATCCACTATCACAAAGCAATATTTACTTCCACCGATGCTAGTGTATGTTGTTGGTCCAAAATAAAACCATGTGCAATAACTAATGCTTTGCTAGTACTCATCATGCTTTTCTTAGGATGGGAGTTACCAACTTGTTTGCCAGCTTGACAAGAGCTACAAAGTTATCTTCTCAAAAGTGACATCTTTTCAAGCCTCTAACTAAATCATGCTTCACTATTTGTTCACACTGTTTCATTCCAACATGACAAGCCTTCTATGCCATAACCAACCCAAACCAGATTTAGTGAACAAGCATGTTGACAGCTGGGGTTTCACTAGCATTGAAATCAACCAAGTATAGGTTCTCATATCTAATCCTTTGAATATCAAATTAGAACCATCTACACTTATGATTTCTACATCATCAACTCCAAAAATGCATTTGAAACCAGATCACACAAACTGAGCAATGACAGTAAATTGAAGTTCAAGCTCTCAACTAGCAACACATTGGAAATGCTCATGTCATTGGATATTGCAATCTTACCAAGCCCTTTAACCTTGCCTTTGCCATGTCACCAAATGTGATAGAATCAAAACCATGATTGCGCTTGAATTGATTGAATTGAACATTCTTGAATCCCCGGTCATATGTTGAGTGCACCCACTATCAAGCACCCAATGCCCCCTCCGGCTTATAGTTGACTACAAGAACAAATCAATCCTTTTAGGTACCCAAACCTTTTTGGGTCCTCCAAGATTAGTGACCAAACTCTTTGGTACCCAAATAGCTTTCTTCTTTGAGCCCACAATTGGTGTACCAATGAATTTAGCTTTCATGCCATTTACACCCTTGGTAAGCAAATAACAAGATCAAATTTAATAGAGGATACATTAGCGTTCTTGTTCTTGTTCTTGCAATATTGCTCTACATGCCACTTTGCTTGCATCTAGTGCAAAACCGACCATTGCTCTTCACAAAACTAGTCTTGTGAGTAGCAAAAGCCGCCTTGCCACATTCTTGGGGGTATAGCCCAATCCCTCTTTGTTGAGAGAAAAACGTTGGCTACCCAAGCACTTAAGCAAGCGGGCCTCACCACCATAGGCTTTACCTAAGGCGTGAGTGAGCTCATTACCTCCTTCTTTAATGTCTCATTCTCAACCATGAGTGAGGCATCACAAGTGAAGCCATCATCCATAGATGAAGTAGTAGTGGTAGATGATGAGCTACATGAAGGGTTAGTAGCAGCAATAATAATAGGCTTATAGAAAGAATTCATCGATTATATCAAGCTATTGCCTATGTCACATGTTTTACCACTTTTTCAGTTTAGCTTGATCAAACAAGTGAGGAGTGAGCTTCCTTAAGCTTAGAGTGAGCATTGCCAAGCTCCTCATGGGCTTCCACTAGCCTCTCATGAGTAGCATTGAGCTCCTCAAAGGATTGCTCAGAGCTTTTAGTCTCTTTTGCAATCTTTGCACTCCTTTATCTTTTTATCAAAGTGTTCTCTAGCATCATCAAGCATTTCAATTAATTCATCTTTAGTGGGTTCATCATCATCACTATCATCACTGTCACTCTCATCATCATCAGATGTACCTTTGTGGCCTTTGCCATGAAGCATGATGAGTGTCGAAGATTGAAGGCTGTTGTTGATAGCAATACTTGCAAGTGCCTTTCTTGCTTGTCTTGCGATCTTCATTATCACTATCTTCAATCACTATCATTGTGGATGCATCACTATCCCAAGGACCATATATGATTGCCCCTTCTTCTTCTTTGTGTAATTCTTCTTTTCTTTCTTCTCTTTCTTCTTGTCCTTCTTGTTGTCATTATCATCATTCTCACTGTTGTACGGACATTGAGAAACAAGATGGTCCCTGCTACCGAACTTGAAGCCCCTCCTTGGTTCATCCTTGTTCTTGTATGAAGTCTCTCCCTCCTTGCCCGGTAGCCCTTCTTCTTCATGAATTTGCCAAACCTTTTGACAAATAGAGCCATTCTTCATTCATCGTCATCACTGTCATTTGAGCAGTATCTTCGCTAGAATCTTCTTTCTTTGCTTTGCCCTTGTTCTTTGATGATGATGTTGTGGCTTTGAATGCCACACTCTTCTTCTCTCATCCTTCTTTACTTCTTGATCATTCTCATCTCTGTAGGTGTCATCGGTCATTACATCCCAAGAACTTGGTTTGGTGTCATAGTGTCCAAAACCGCTTCTTACAAGCAACGTGACTAACATGCCAAATCTGTTGGGAAGACATCTCAAGAATTTATGAGAGAAGTCTTTGTCCTTCACCTCTTCTCCAAGTGCTTTGAGATCATTGACAAGCACTTGAAGCCTATGGAACATCTCTGGAACACTTTCATCTTCATTCATCTTGAAGCTAGCAAACTTTTCTTTGAGAATGTATGCTTTTGCTCCTTTCACTGCTTGAGTGCCCTCAAATGATTCTTCCAATTTATTCCAAGCATCATATGCCATCTCCAAATTTTTGATTTGCTCAAATACCCTCTCATCAACGGCATCATGAATAGCACTGAGAGCAATGTCATTGTTCTGCATCTTCTCTTCTTCGGCATTGGTGAGATGCTCCGGATCGACTATCTCAATCTTGACATCCACAACTTGCCATATCTTTCTATTGATTGACTTTAAATGAGTGGTCATTTTTGCCTTCCAATAGCTATAGTTTGTGCCATCAAATTGGGGTGGCCTTTTGGTGTTGTTGATATGAGCCATTTTGACACCGAAGGTTGTTAAGCCTCAAATAAACGGTGACCTTGCTCCGATACCAATTGAAAGGTCCTAAATGGCTAGAGGGGGGGGGGTGAATAGCCTATAAAAATTTTCTACAACAACACTTAAACAAACTAGTTAGACAATTAAATGGCGAAGCGAAGTTTGCGCTAGCTCTACACAGATGCAAGCCACCTATTCACAATTCTAGATAACCACAAACTCTAAGTCACACAATATCAAAGGAACTATTCAACAACTAAATAAGCAATAATGTATATCACTACACAAGATAAGAGAATGTAACTAACAACAAGGTATAATATTAACTTGCAAGAAAGTAACAAATGTAAGTATAAGAGATAGAGGTGTGTATACCGAGCCGGCAAGAGATTAATAGATGAATATCAAAGAATACCACGGAGACAGGTTGACACAATAATTTTTCCTCCGAGGTTCACTTGCTTGCCGGCAAGCTACGTCCCCGTTGTAGCGATACACCCACTTGGAAGTTCACGCGCTAATAGGCATCACACGCCTAACCCTCAATAGGGTGCCGCACAACCAACACAAGATGGGGATCCACAAGCTACGAGCAATCCACTAGAGTTACCTTTGGCGCTCCGCCGGGGAAGGTACAAGAAACCCCTTACAAATCACCGGGCGATGGACACGAACAATCACCACTCGTGCCTTATCTCCTCCGCTGCTCCAAACCGTCTAGGTGGCGGCAACCACCAAGAGTAATAAGAATATCCGCAGCAACAACAATCGCCAAGTGCCACTAGATGCAAACTCACAAGCAAATGCACTTGGATCTCTCGATCTCACTTGGATTCGCACTAACAAGCAAAGAGATCGGAGGGAGGGATTAGATCTTGCTCAAGAGGATGTTCAAGAAGTCGGAGGGTCAAGAAAAACACCCCAAAGGCGGCCACGGCCAATTTATAGAGAGGGGAGGACGACAGCCCGAACCCTACTTTTCTGCGCTTGGTCGGTAGTACCGACCCCTCCTAGGCGGTAGTACCGACAGAGTCAAACTAGCCGTTTAACACACGACCCGCTGATTTAGGCGAAGCACCGACTCTCTGGTCGGTACCTCCGAGGTCGGTAGTACCGAGGTAATGGCGGTACCACCGCCAAGCCAAAATCGGCCGCGAATAGAGAGCTCTGCGAAAAGCAAGCTACTACCGACCTTGCGTCGGTACCACCGCGGGCGGTAGTACCGAGGTTATGGCGGTACTACCGCCAGGCCATTTTCAAATCTACACAGAGAGCCTCGCGAAACCCTTTAGAGCCACGGTACCACCGACCCTCTGGTCGGTACCACCGCCGGCGGTAGTACCGAGGTTATGGCGGTACTACCGCCAGGCCAAAAACGCCCCAACACAGAGAAGGCTGCACGCAGCACCTATGGGCGGTACCACCGACCACCTGGTCGGTACCACCGACCATACACATAAAACTTCATTTTCTTCTCTGTGTTGATCCAAAACTACTTCAACAACTTCTCCTTTGCAAAAGTGCTAACACCACTAAGTGTTCATCATCCTGTGCATGTGTGTTGGCATTTTCACAAACATTTTCAAAGGATTCGAGTTAGCACACTAGGTCCTAATGCATATGCATGTATGAATCCACTTAGTGGCACTTGATAACCGTGATCACTGAGATATTCCCCTCTTAATAGTACGGCTATCTATCCTAAATGCACTCACACCCTCTACGGTGTCTTGAGTGCCAAAACAAAATTCCTATTTATACCTTTGCCTTGATCTCCATAGGATTTTGTTTTTCTCTTCTTCTTCTTCCAAATGTGGAGCACTTGATCTATCTTTTGGTCATCACCACCAATACCATGATCATCATTTAGCTCTCGTACTTGGAGTGTACCAACCTAGCTCATAAACACTTCATGACAAGGTTAGTACTCTAGGTGACATCAATTATCCAAAACCAAATAAGGACTTTCATCCCCGCCGTCTCCACTATCAAGCTTCCGGCCGAACTGCTGCGGGCCTTGTTCCCTTCGGTACACGGTGGCGGCCACACCACAAATGCGGTTGGTGTGGTCTCGCAAGACTACAAGCCCCTCCGATGTACAACAATGGTGTGTGCAAGCACCGAGTAGCAAGAGGTATGCAAACCTCACTAAACACTAGGCCTAAACCTAGAGCAAGCGCATGAGCAGTGGTCTAACTAGCCTAAGCACTTCGCAAAGCACCTACACTAATCACTATGTGAATCACTAAGCACTTTGCATATGGAGGCACTAATATGGTGTAGCAACACCCTTGGTATGTTTCCTCACTCCTCCACACCTTATTTGGCCGGTTTGAGTTGGTATATAGGCCCCCAATCAAATAGAGCCAGGGGCTGAAAACAGCTTTATGTAGAGCATCAGACTTTACAGTGAAGGCATCGTACGCGTCCTATGCTCATGATGAGTAGCCGTTGGAAAACTAGCCGTTAGACCTTGTTGACGTAAAATCTCGTTCGGTCACGCCAACACACTCGAGCACACGGTCCTCAGAGGGGTGCGAAGCAAGGTCCTGACCTCATGAACCTTCAACGGATGGTGGAGCCGAATCTTAGCGAGATCGACTTCGGGCGTGCCAGTTAATTTGACCTGCAATTGACAAGGAGAAGAAAAAGATTGTTAAATCGTGGAACCTTCCGGTTTTGTGCCAGACAGTTACAAAATGTACAACTCTGATATAGCCATTGTTAATAGGACATTGACTACAGAGTCAACTCCCAAAAGACTTGTATAAGAGCATTGGAAAAGATGTGAAACATATCGGCTATGAAATATATAAAGGAGCACTCAGAATAAATAAACAACTAATGGGCTTAAAAGATGTTAAAAGAAATAAAGATCTATGTGTACGTCTAAGCAACATGAAACCAACGTATCGACTAATTGCACAAGCAGTTCTATTCATTAAAGTGGAGTGTCTCCATACAACCATAATAATGAATAGATCGATAAAATAGCTTAAACATCAACAGTGGGGCATCTCCATGCAGCCATAATGATGGCCAAGCTAGATCACGTCTTGTGCAAAGAATAGATCCGTTAATTTCAAGCCACTTAAAAGTACACATTATAAAGAAAGTATAACTGGATTAGCTATTTCAGCCGATGCAGGGTCCATGAAGCACGAACAAGATCTATCCGTTAAAACCATGATTTGGCTTAAGATCAAACAAAACTAATCTATCATATATATCAGTGGGGTTCAGAAATACAACCATAATAGATATGTTAGATCAAATCTATCTGCTCTTAGATCAGATCATTATTTTATCAGATATCTCGAACGCACAACATGTAACAACCAAGATTGACAAAATAGTCGATGAGGGGCTTGTATCGGCTATTTCCTCTGTTGTAAGCGTGTAAATCTCAAAAACGGCCAAAACTAAGCGTCCTTTAAGCTTAAACCACTTTGTCAATCTTGATTGGGCAAGATGTTGTTTAAAGCATAAAGGAACAAATTAAAACATGAAACAACATCAGTAACTTGATGAATCCATTAGCTTGCCAAACCAATACAGCCGATAACTAGTCAAGATCGACTAAAGTAAGAGATTGATCAGAGTCAAGACAGTCTCACAAAAGACAAACTTGGACCGATAACTAGCTATGCCATAGCTTAACAAGAGTTTGGTCGATGCCAAATACAGCCTTATTACACGATGACACGAGCCATTGGTGAAACTTACAAGCAAACCGGAGATCGGTCGATGCCGATGCAGCCCTGTCTGATTGAAGGTCTCACCGAGATCTACGTTACTCCTACTCCTAGGGTTTTTGGCCGGTGGCCGGTGTATTGGTTGATTGGATGTCCTTACAAAAATCGGGTTTCTAACTATTTATAACTCAGTTGACTCCTGTTCTAACATGACTAGGTTACATAATAAGTGAAATAAAAGATGAAACAAACTCAAACTCTTCGGTCGAACCCAATATTCCTTCGAAGCTTGTCACGCCTGGTCTTCGTGGGTCTTGGTCGTGTCTGGGCCCAAACATCCTCTTTTATTTTTCTAGCCGATTCTTTCATCAATAAATCAGCTGTTTGTGCTCACAAAAATAATAATTTTCTATGTCCAAAATCTGGTGTAAACACATTCCCTCCAATTTTGGGATGAAATTTATTTTATTCCAAAAATGTCACTCCTTTCTTTGGGGTCTGATCGGCTACCCTTTCTCTTAGCCGATCAGCCGAGTCTTCTTCCCAACCGTTATTGCTTTCTCCCAGGGTTACTCTCAAACCCAAACCTTCAAAGAAGTCCGCCGCCACTTGATTCAAGCAAAAATCCCTCGATAGCTCAAATTTGGTGCTTCTACAGGTCAAATGGCGACTCAAGATTTTATTCGTGAGGTAAATTTTGGGTCTCCTATCATTCCTCTTACGATGATTCTCTACTCTCATATTTTTCCTTATATTTTAATTTTCAGGCGCTTCATGACCAAATCCTCATCCTAATTCAGGATAGTCCAAATGACTTTTTTCTCGGTCCGGTAGGCAATCTTGACCCCACCGAAATCATCACTGCTGAAACTCAGAGGATCCCCTTCAAAAATTCAAATTTTGCTTCCAAGCATTGGGGCCAAACTCCCTTCAGGAATTGGCCATCGATCATTCCAGGTTGGAGAGATTGGCTGATCAAGGTAGAGGCAAAGAAGAAGCCAGATTGGATCCTCCGCAACTTAGATCAGGGTATCACTCTGTCTTTAGCTGATATGAAGAAAAATGAGCAAATGTTGAAGGCTGCCTGCTATTTTTGGTCCGATACCTTCAACACCTTCATGTTCAAGCAGGGTCCCATGACCCCAAATTTAGCCGATGTGAACATGCTGACTGGCTTAAACATCATTGGATCAATCAACCCTTATAGCTTTCAAATCAAGCCCTCCATCAAGCTTGGAAAGATAGGTGGTTGGTCCAGCTACATTACCACCTTTAATACTTCCCAATCTAGTGTCTCAGAACGGGAGCACATCATCTTTCTAAATATGTGGCTAGAGAAGTATTTATTCTGAGGGCAGAGTTGTGGCCCAACCTCTAATTTCTTGGCTCTAGCAGAAAAATTGCCTATGACTACAGACATTCCCTTGGGAAAGTACCTTCTGGGTGCTCTATATAGTATGCTGAATAAAGTAGCTCAAAGTTTGATGGAAAATGAAGATATCCCATCAATAACAGCCCCCTGGTGGCTGCTTCAACTCTGGCTTAACCTTCATCTCCACAGGATGATAACCCCAGACTTGAGGACCTTATCTTTTCCTAAATTATACCCAGACAACCAAGAAAAGTTACTGGCCGATGATGCCAAAGTGAGAAGATGTACCTCATTTGGAGAAGCTGCTGCTATGATATTCATCGATGAATTAGTCAGCTTCTTCTTCAAGATCTTCTACAAGGGGTTCCCTGCTGCCATCTTTGATTGGTTTCAATATCCAGACATTGCAGACTTTGAGAATCCATACACCTTCAGGTTCCACAGAGAAAGTGATGACGAGGGTCTGAAGATCCTATGCCAAATAATGAAACCTTGCATTCTGCCAACTGAAATTAGGCATGGTAGGGAAAAACCTCCCATGTCTTATGAATTCTATCATCCTGTCATGGCAGCCAGGCAAATAGGTTTCGGCCAAGTGCCCTCATCTCTTTACTTTGCCGACAAGCTCAGACCAAGGGAAGCAGTAGACTCTGCCTTAGAGTATAACGAAATATTTCAATTAGAGCAATCCGTCTCCCTGAAGATGGTCAAAGAATGGAATTGCAGACCCTTCTCTTCAGTCCCTTTCCAAGACTGGTGGCAACAGTGGAGCACCCACCTCTTTAATGAAGTTGTGGCTACTTACTATCTGAAGTTGGATTCAGACTTCCAAGCAAATGATGAGGTATGATTCAGTTTGTTCTCAAATTTTATATCTTTACCACCTGTTTCCCTCTGATGTTATATGTCAAACGCCTACAGGATTTGGTCACCTTGAATCCCCCAGAAATAAATTACAACATATGGTGTCCAAATCCAAGGATTGGCTGTGATGCTTCTACCATCAAGACCTTGATGAAGAGGAAAGTCTCTAATATCCTAGATGATTAGACCCTCAACACTTTTATAAAGGAAGCTGGCTCCTCCAAGAAACAAAAAACTGACAAGCCAACTACTAAGGTTATATCTAAGAAGAAGAGAGACACTTCTGATAGCAGCCAATCCTTGATCAAAAATGCTAATACAGAGGTAATAACTATCTGTCTCCTCTGCCCTCATCATTAAACCTGTTAATTCTTTCTGTCTTTCAATTTTTAGGAACAGACTGGTACCAGGTATGTTTCCTCTTCCTAACATCGATCAAGAGTCCCCACAACCAGGTATGTTTCTTAACGACTCCATTTTCCTTAGTGGATGATCTTTGAAAATTTGATGAAGATTGCTTTCAGATACACTTCCCGAGCCTTCTTCCATTATCCCTGAGCTTAAAATCATCCCATCTGATCAGGTGCTTTAAACAATACTACTTCTCCTTTCAACATCTCCCTATCTGTGTTTATTTATACATCTATCTGTGCAGGAGCAAGGAAAGCCTTCTTCCCCTGTCATCCCCTTTGATTTAGAAGATTATATGGATGAAGAAGAAGAACCTGTACCAGAAAACTCCAAGAAACTCTCTGAAGAAACCAAGGCTCGATTGCAATCATTACTCCCCCTTTTGGAGGCCAACATAGTCGATCTGGTACATGACGCAAAAGGAATCAGAAACATCTTTGACTTGACTAAAGATGACATACCAGAAGATCTTAGCAAAGCTCTAATTCCTGTTGCTCATATAGAGTTCCTTCAGTTAGAATTCATGGAAGCTAAAGCCAAACTCTCGGCGCATGAAGCCCAAGTACACATGCCAGCACATGAGCAACGTTGCATTTCTAACATGGTTGCTGCAAAGGACACCATAGATCAACTAAATTCAGACTCCACCGTCCTCATCGGCAACCTGTCATCCCTAGAAGCCGAGAGGGATCAATTGCTGAGCAGGCTCCAGGTTATCGATGAACAAATCAAGTCGAGGAAAGATAGTCTGGAGAACATTCCTATTGCTCTTCGCGAACAAAAGAAAAAGATAGCACTTCTTCATGGTGACCTCCAGGATGTCAAAGCCAAAAAGAAACCAATCCCAGGTTCTATCGAAGAGGATTAGAAGAAGATAGCTGATATAGACGCCATCCCCTTGAATGCTCTAAATGTATTAAGATCTGTTCTAAACATGTAATTCTGCTCATCTGTAATTCCTGACTCTCAACCCTTTCTTTGTAAATACTCACATTCTTCATCGGTTGACTGGTGTCAGGATACTCTGTTATCCATTTAACACTTGAAGCTCTATCAGCTATCCTCAGCCGATATTATCTAGACAACTTGTCCTTTAGCCGATTAGTACTAGAACAACCTGTTTAGTCGATTCACCTTTGGATCCGAATCTCAGGGTGCCCCCGAACCGATGTTTTTTACCTTCTCGAGCCTTACTCACAAATACAAAACGTCGGCTTCTTGAACACACCACACATTCATTGCCTTACTCTTTGGTGTTTGCTCTCCTCATCCACCGTCTACCTTTCTTCTCCACTCGGCGATCAAAGCAATGGCGGGCAACCGCGGCAAGCGCCTCGCGGAGGCATCGGAGTCCATGGACGGCCCTCCGGCGACCCGTCGCCGTGTGCTTGGGTAATGATTTTTGTCTTCAGCGTCTTCTTGTGCTTCGAAACTTCTCATTCACCCGAGGAAAACCCTAACTTTTCCGCAGTCTTTTTCCCCCGGCAGACGGCCAAGGCCCCAGCCAACCCCCGTCGGGGCATGGGTTGGCATTGGATGATGATGCTTGGGCCTTCATTCGGGGCGTCTCTGATACCCGACACCTCCTGGAGGAGGAGCGTCACCGAACTGCCCGCCTTGTGGAGGAGCGAGAGGTCCTCTGCGCTCGCCTCAACAGTGTTCTTGAACACTTAGAGGCGTCCGACGCCAGGGTTGCTGGTACATTTTTCCAAATCCTTTAATTCATCACTTCAATTACCTTTGTGTAACCGTTCTAGTCAATCCGTTGGTAATTATTTAAATACTTAGCCGATTTGTTCTTTGATTTGATTGAATCGGCCATCCTTCTTAAACTTAGTCTCTCTTATCCAATCGTAGAACTCCAACAACAGCTCGACTGGCTTCCTGGGCGAGCCACGACGATTGCCGACTTCGTGAACTCTCGGGGAGACAATCTGAGGGTGCGCCTGGATGATGTCGGGACGCGCATCAGGGAGTTGGCCCTCCACGCCATCTGCCACGGTGCCACCTTCGCCCTTGCCGGAGCCGAACTTAGCGGTGCTGAGATCTCCGGGGAAGTTTCTCCCTCCTTCGTCGGCGCTAGGACGAGGGAAGACTTCAGGGAGCTGGTGGAGGAATTCCAACCCCTGGGGCTCGCCGTGACGGAGGTGTCGCACCTGGAGGACCTCCTGAACAAGCTTCATCTAGATTAGTTTGTATTTTTAATGCTTCTTTTGTGTATCCGGCCTGGTGGCCGAACAAGCTGAACAACAAGTCTGTCCCTGCATCGTCAGGCTTCAAATAATTCTGTTAAATATCGCTGCCTGATGTGCTACTTGCGCTTCTGAAACTTTTCCTTTTAACTTATTTCCTTTGATGAATATTCTAAAGGCGATACTTCCTTAGTATCGGCTATCAATTAAAATAAAAAGACGATACATACATATCGGCTATTTTTGTTCTAAAGGCGATACATTAGTATCGGCTATAAAGTCAAACAAATCGATCTTTCGCTCCAACTCTAAAAGAAATAATCTTGACTGACACATCATCAGCCTTAGCTTATGGTGCCGATGCGAATCATCGTCAACAAGTTAATCTGCTAGAACATTTTTAAAGCCGACTTCTTCGATCGGTTGTTGACTGTCATCAATTGTCTTGAGAAAGTATTCTTCGAAAATCTTTCCAGAAAAACACTCCATGTTATCAAAGTTCCAAACATCAGGGTCTGAATAAGCAATACTAACAGTTGAATCGGCTGGTACTACCTCCACGGTGTCGCCGATCCACTGAATCACATTCTAATGCATGGTAGATGAAATGCAACAATTGGCGTGGATCCAATCCCTTCCAAGAAGCACACTGTAGGATCCTTTTGCATCGACCACAAAGAAAGTAGTCGGCATACTCTTGCTGCCAATTGTCAACTCGACACATATAGCACCTTTAGTAGCCGATACGTTGCCAGCAAAGTCGGTCAACCTCATATCCGTCTGAGTCAAGTCTTCAGTAGTCTTGCCAAGCTTTCTAAAAGTGGCATATGGCATCAAATTAACAGCTGCCCCTCCATCAACTAACATCCTATTCAGAGGCCTTCCATCAACAAACCCTTTCAAATATAATGCCTTCAAATGGGAATGTTTCTCAGGTTTTTGAAACATGGCCTCTTCTGCTTGATAGATCCACTAAGCAACTGCTTCTTCACCATCAGTTTCTTCTTCATGATCAGAGGATCTAAACTCGGCAGGTAGCATGAACAGAGCAGCGATATTAGCCGATGATTCACCTTTATCGGCTATCTGCTTTACTTGCCAAACTTTGGGTTTCTTCTTCTAGATTTCATCATTCCTTAACCTTTGAACCTGTCATTTCTGGGTTTTAGTCAAGCTGCCAGGGCACCATTGTCCTTCTTGCCAGGGATGATCACGATCGGCTAATCTTGCTCCAAGCCGATTATGAACATTTTCATTTTTTATGCGCTGATCTGTATTTTCAAACCTTAATCTTTCATGTACAGATCGGCGGTTGTCTCTCGACTGCCTATACTCCCGATATTGATCACTGCATTCTGGGCAATTACGAAGAGTAGGAAGTTTTAAGTCTTCATTCCAACAATGCCTGAAGAAAGGACAGTCCCAATGATTCTTCTCTTCATCTCTGATACGCCTTTCTTCTTCACGAGACCTGCTATACTCTTCCTCTTTGAGCCACTCTTGATATTCCTGCTCGTCCCTTTCTCTCTGCATTTGGCTCTTTTCCTTCTGACGTTGCCACTTGTTCAGTAAAATTCTGACAGTTGGACGTCTTCTTGCTTCACCAGCCTTTGAAGTCTCAGGTTGATTACGTTGATCAATACTCTTCTGTCCTTTCATCTCCTGATACTCCTTGGCTGTTAGCTGCTTCTTCGGATCAACCTTCCCTACTGCCTTGGCTTCGTCAGAAGTCAACACTCTGATTTCACTTCGAGGAGCAGGAGCTATCATGTTCTGTGGGAAAGGATGGCCATTGATACCCATACCCTTAGCTTTTTCTAGGCCTATCCTTCCTTTAACGATAGCCCTCTATATCATATCTCTGAAAACTCAGCAATCGTTAGTAGTATGGGTACCAAAATTATGAAATTTGCAGTACCTTTTATTTTTGAGCTCCTCAGCCGATGGGATACTGTGGTTCCCAGTCAACTTGATTTGACCCTTCTCCAGCAAGTAGTCAAATATCTTATCAACCTTAGTGATGTCAAAGTTATACTTTACATCTTTCTCGGTACTTTTGGCCTTTGCCCAAGGTATGTACTCGTTGTTTCTCCAAGCCCAGTCCACAGCAGCCACTTCATCATCACTTTCATCTCCTGAATCATCGTCTTCATCTTGCAGGAAAATATGACTCTCTGCATTGTAGGCTTTCTTGGGTTTAAAGACTTGATTGTACCGATTCTGAGCATCAATATTTGCCACCTTTTTAGCTAAATCAGTCATATTATTACATCCAAAGCCGATTTTCTCTCTGATGGCAGGTATCAATCCTCGAATTGCAATGCTAACCACGTCTGGGTCTGATAATGATAAGGAGTAGCATTGATTCTTCCTCTCTGAATCTCTGAAGGTATTGGCATCCAGAGTCATTATTCATTTGTCTTGTATCGATTAAGTCTACTAAGCCTTTTTCCAATACTCCAAAGTCAAAATATTTATGGAATTTGTCTTCCAAATCCTCCTAGCTCTGAATGGAATTGGGTGGCAGAGATGAAAACCATGAAAAAGCCGATCCAGAGAGAGAGAGGGAACATTCTGACTTTAAGTGCTTATTCATCACCAATCTCCCCAAGCTAGACCAGAAACTGGGTTATATGCTCCATGGTTGTTACTGAGCCGGTTCCTGTGAATTTAGTAAAATCAGGGATTCTCTATCTTGGAGGAAGAACAACCTGATCAAACCATTTTGGATATGGCTTTTTGTAGCCAGTTACTGTAGATTTTGGCGTCAAGCCAAATTGCTTTTGAACTAGGTCAGTTACACGACTCATCAGTTGATCAATTTGATTCACTGGCTTTTGATAGCCGATGTTCTGCCCCCTAAAAGTGTTTCCATTATACCCCGGGTTCTCCTGAGCATCCAAGGTATAGAAATCTGAGACATAATGATATCCCTGAGGGATATCACCAGGTGCTACGCTCCCTTGATATGGTGGTGCATTGAAGTCTCTGGTGATGCGCCTTGCATGAGGAGCTATTTTTGTATCCGATGAGTACATGTTATTACTCACAATCGGCTGTTGCACTGGCTGCGGTGTCACGCCCCCAGGGTTAATCATCATCTGGCTTCCATTGCCATTTGGACCATTGATCTGAGGTCCAGTAGAAGTTCCAGCTCCTTGACTGTTTCCAACAGTATATGTTGGACCCCTTCTGTCACCACCCAAGCCAAAAGCCTCTTTAATGGCATTTGTGAGGCTGTTGAGGAAAACCTCATTGTGATTCATCAGAGTAGTGGACATCGCTTTGCTGATCACTCCTTGCATGGCATTGTGCTGGACTGGATCATTGGATCTTCATGTCCTTCCAGAACCACCCTTGGAAGACGAGTCTTCTGAATAATCTTTTTATCCCTGGTGTTACTGTAGCGTAATAAGCATAAGTGTCGATATTGCTCAACAATCTGTTCTATTAAGCGTTGAGTTTCATCTAGAAGCTCATCCATTGTCACGTTCAACACTTCATCATTGTCGAACGTCATGATTCAGACGACTGTGTCCCACTGGGCGTGCCAAAAGAATGTGTTGACGTAAAATCTCGGTCGGTCACGCCAATACACTCGAGCACACAGTCCTCAGAGGGGTGCGGAGCAAGGTCCTGACCTCCTGAACCTTCAACGGATGGTGGAGCCAAATCTTAGCGAGATCGACTTCGGGCGTGCCAGTCAATTTGACCTGCAATTGACAAGGAGAAGAAAAAGATTGTTAAATCATGGAACCTGCCGGTTTTATGCCAGGCAGTTCCAAAATGTACGGCTCTGATATAGCCACTGTTAATAGGACATTGACTACGGAGTCAACTCAAAGAGACTTGTATAAGAGCATTGGAAAAGATGTGAAACATGTCGGCTATGAAATATATAAAGGAGCACTCAGAATAAACAAACAGCCGATGGGCTTAAAAGATGTTAAAAGAAATAAAGATCTATGTGTACGTCTAAGCAACATGAAACCAACGTATCGACTAATTGCACAAGCAGTTATATTCATTAACAGTGGAGTGTCTCCATACAACCATAATAATAAATAGATCGATAAAATAGCTTAAACATCAACAGTGAGGTGTCTCCATGCAGCCATAATGATGGCCAAGCTAGATCACGTCTTGTGCAAAGAATAGACCCGTTAATTTCAAGCCACTTAAAAGTACACATTATGAAGAAAGTATAACTGGATCAGCTATTTCAGCTGATGCAGGGTCCATGAAGCACGAACAAGATCTATCCGTTAAAACCATGATTTGGCTTAAGATCAAACAAAACTAATCTATCATATATATTAGTGGGGTTCGGAAATACAGCCATAATAGACATGTTAGATTAAATCTATCTACTCTTAGATCAGATCATTATTTTATCGGATATCTCGAACGCACAACATGTAACAACCAAGATTGACAAAATAGTCGATGAGGGGCTTGTATCGGCTATTTCCTCTGTTGTAAGCGTGTAAATCTCAAAAACGGCCGAAACTAAGCGTCCTTTAAGCTTAAACCACTTTGTCAATCTTGATTGGGCAAGATGTTGTTTAAAGCATAAAGAAACAAATTAAAACATGAAACAACATCGGTAACTTGATGAATCTATTAGCTTGCCAAACCAATAGAGCCGATAACTAGTCAAGATCGACTAAAGTAAGAGATTGATCAGAGTCAAGACAGTCTCACAAAAGACGAACTTGGACCGATAACTAGCTATGCCATAGCTTAACAAGAGTTTGGTCGATGCCAAATACAGCCTTATTACACGATGACACGAGCCATTGGTGAAACTTACAAGCAAACCAGAGGTCGATCGATGCCGATGCAGCCCTGTCTGATTGAAGGTCTCGCCGAGATCTACGTTACTCCTACTCCTAGGGTTTTTGGCCGGTGGCCGGTGTATTGATTGATTGGATGTCCTTACAAAAATTAGGTTTCTAACTATTTATAACCCAGTTGACTCCTATTCTAACACGACTAGGTTACATAATAAGTGAAATAAAAGACGAAACAAACTCAAACTCTTCGGTCGAACACAATATGCCTTTGAAGCTTGTCACGCCTGGTCTTCGTGGGTCTTGGTCGTGTCTGGGCCCAAACATCCTCTTTTATTTTTCTAGCTGATTCTTTCATCAATAAATCAGTTGTTTGTGCTCACAAAAATAATAATTTTCTAAGTCCAAAATCCGGTGTAAATAGACCTGTTTTTTGGGGCATCAGACGCTACAGTAAGGCATCATATGCTGGCATACTGTTCATTCTAGGCTGATTTTAGAGGGCATCAGACACTGCATCGGACTCGCGTCCTATGCTTGGCATCGGAGCGTTCATTGCTCCTTTTCCATTGAGACATGCTTTCGTATTTTGGGCAGAACTCTTAGCTCCGAACTCCGATTTCGATGATCTTGGACTTTTTGGAAAGCTAATAAAATGCTCTACAACATTATGCTAATGCCATGTCTGTTTAAGCAAATCCAAAATCATGAGACAGTTCCAATTCAATCAGCTCTTGTCTCAGCTTGAGCGGCTCAACTTTGTTTGCGTCCGGGCCTCTGTTTCTTGTGTCTTGGACTTTGCTTGACCTTTGTAATCCTTCAATACATCTTGTAGGGCGTTGCTTGAGGTGTTGATCATTTGATCACCATATTGCCTTTGTCCAAGTCACATTTGCATCCTATTGGACTAGAAAACAAACATTTGCAAACACATTAGTCCAATTTGGTTATGTTGATCATCAAACTCCAAAATCCAAAGTTAAATGGGCTGAGGTCCATTTTACTTACAATGTCTCTACTTGATCTTCACCTCGCCATTGACCATTGCCTCTGAGCTCCACACCCGCACACTAACACAACCAAGAGACAGGTTGCCCACTCACACCAACCCATGAGCCTGTTGATCAATCACTCATCACAAAGGGCCGAACCACAAGGGCACATATCAACCTTGTGTTCGCACAATGGAAGGTTGGTGGAGCACCCTAGGTGTCGACCGACCTAGTGGGATGTTGGCAAACCCTAGAATCCACCGCCATGACATCCAATGGATGCTCCCTTGGTTGCAGTTGCATGTCCCAAAGATGGTTGCTATTTATGTCAGTTATCTTGGTTTGAGTATGACAATGGGCCTATGAATCCATGTGAAGCATCTGGATGGCCCTCAGATCAAACAGACTAGAAATCAACTTGTGGATGTGTTGCATTATGTGTTTCTTGTCTTGGCACTCGATTGGTGATGTGGCTGTAGTAGGGGGAATCGAGCGACATGTGAAAGCCCTAGTTTGGTTTTGGATAATTGATGAAACCTATTTGGACTAACCCTATGCTTAAGAATGTATGAGATAGGTTGGTCCAACACCAAGTGATGGAGCTAGATGGATGGTGATGTCCACATGATGGTGATCAAAGGCTCCAATGCTTGGAAAAGAAGAAAGAGAAAAAACAAAATGGGCTAGAGGCAAAGGTATATGCATATGGCCATTTTGTTTTGGTGATCAAGACACTATAGAGAGTGTGATCACATTTAGGATTGATAGCCGTACTATTAAGAGAAGCGAAACTCGTTTGTGAAATGCGGTTATCAAAGTGCCACTAGATGATCTTACTTTGCATATGCATTTAGAATCTAGTGTGTGCTAACATCCCTTGGAAATGTGCTTGATAAATGCTAACTCACATACACAAGTAGTGGAAACATGGTGAAGTTAACACTTTTGCACAAGGGATGAAGTAGGGATTGATTCTGTGCTCTCTAAGGAGCATCAGACGCTGGTCTGATAGGCATCAGACACTGGGGGTAGCGTTCGATGGTATACTTTAAGTAAACAGAGCTGACTGAGTAGCATCGGACGCAGGCAACGAACACTGGGAAAACACTGTTGCTGAGTCCGATGCTGATGACGTGTCCTAGGGTTGTTCTTAGGGGAGCATCGGACGTTGGGCAGCGTCCGATGTGGCTGCCTCAGATGCGTCCGATGTCCGCGGGAGCTTTCTGGATACTCTCTGCATAGACATCGGACGCTAGTCCTGTAGCGTCTGATGTGGCACTGTGCGAGCGTCCAATGTTGGCGCATTTAGCCGTTGTGAAGTCTGAAAGGTCATCAGACGCTGGGTCGGTGCGTCCAATGTAGCATCCGATGCAACATTAACAACTCGCGTTTGATTCTAGCCGTTGAGATCTAGCGGCTGCAGTGAAATGAAAGGGGATGCATGGTGTTCATCCAGGCATCGGACGCTGGCCGTGCGTCCGATGTAAAACCATCGGAGCGTCCGATGGCCCCGCAGATTCAGAGTGAAAGGGGGTTTTGTCCCTCACCTTTGTGGGGGCTCTATATAAGGCATGTGGCCGGCTTGGGCTCACACTCTTGGCCATTTGGATTGCCTAAACTCTACTGTGAGCCTAGCCAAACTTCTCCCACTCCATTTGATTGATTGTTCAAGACATTGAGAGAGACTGGGAGAGCCAAGTGCATTGCATGAGTGTGTTCATCTAGAGGCACTTGGTGTTTGTGTTTCACCACAGATTTCTCTTGTTACTCTTGGTGTTTGTCGACACCTAGATGGCTTGGAGCAGCGAGGATCGTTGAGCGGAAGTTGGTGATTGTTTCCGGCTCCGATCAGTGACTTGTGAGGGGTTTCTTGTGCCTTCCCCGCGGGAGATCACGAAAGGTAACTTTAGTAGATTGCTCATAGCTTGTGGATCCCCATCTTGTGGTGTATTTGTGCGGCACCCTATCGAGGGTTTGGCGTGTGATGCCAATTAGCTCGTGAACCTCCAAGTGGGTGTATCGCTACAACGGGGACGTAGCTTGCCGACAAGCAAGTGAACCTCAGAGAAAAATCATTGTGTCATCTTTTCTCTGTGATATCCGTTGGTATCTTAGTCTTGATCACTTGCCCGGCTCAGTATACACTTCTCACTCACTTGTACTTACCTTGTGTAGTTATACTTGTTATTGCTCACTTGCTCTTTTAATTGTAAAGTAGCAACATAGACATTGGGTGATATAGAGATTATAACTTACTAGAATTGTGGTTAGGTGGCTTGCACTTTTGTAGAGCTAGCGCAAAACTTGCTTCGCCATTTAGTTGTCTAACAAACTCTGCTCAAGTGTTGTTGTAGAATTTTTATAGGCTATTCACCCCTCTCTAGCCATTTAGGACCTTTCAACATGGAGAGGGGTCAAATAACCCTACAAGTCAGCCCCTCTGACCCTGCCTTGCTAGTCGAGCTCCTAGTACATCACTTTTCCATGTTTCCACAATTTTTCATATAGTTAAATAATGTCGAAGTACAAGTAAAATTCATTTGACTAAAACCATATTTTTCCTATTTTATGTTTGTTTTCCTTTGATTCTTTGCATAGTTGATGGATAAAATAGGCAATTAGTAGCCATCAACAATGACTAGGGCCTAGGTTGTTCTAGGCTTTAGCCCTATTGCTAAGCTAACTTTGCTTACTCACAGTCCTTGGGTGACGTTGGTTAGGGCCTTGTAGACTCTGTTTGGGATCTAGTGGGGGTGCACAAGCACACTTGTTGGGTGTAGCCCTTGAGCCTCTGACTGACTAAGAGAATCAGCTAGGGGGGTAATTGCATTAATATGGTGCTAATCTAGGGGTTTACATAACCACTATGTTAGATATTCATCAATAGGTTTCTCAATTAACTATTGCTCATTGTTGGTGTCCTATAGCTTTCTCCTAGTATCCGAAATCTGAGATACTAAAAGTGCATGTAGGCCCTAAGTGGGTTTCGGTGAACTGAATGACAACACGATCAAGGGAGTAACAGTAATATTCATGGGATTTGCAAGTGTTTAGTCCCATGTTGGCTATTGTATGATGAACTCACTATATGTTGTGATCAATATTAATGAGAATTAGTCCAAGGTTGATTATTAAAAGTATGAATTGGCAAGCAAGTGTGTTAACAAATAAATGAGACATGAAGGTTTGCATATGGATTGGTCTCACCCATAAACCCTGTAAGTATTCATGCATATGGCTGATTTTCAATGCTTGTGTGGTTTTTATTGAAGGAGTTTATTGAAATTTAAAGTGAAAACAATCTATTTCAAGCAGAAGACAATAACAAAAATGAAATAGTAATCACTGTATGCTTATTGTTGAT
This sequence comes from Coix lacryma-jobi var. lacryma-jobi, assembly GCA_009763385.1. NCBI lineage: Eukaryota > Viridiplantae > Streptophyta > Magnoliopsida > Poales > Poaceae > Coix > Coix lacryma-jobi. Next base: position 64,123,057 of record CM019823.1, on the reverse strand, counting down.
TCAATGCAAGATGTGATTTGATGGCTTGATAGGGTGAAGATAGTAAGGAAAGGGCTTCAAGGTACTAAGCAAGGCGAAGGGCAAGCAACAACTTGGTGCTAAAGGACCTAGCTAGGGTGAAGAAGAGAGTACTTGCATTGAGTTGTGATACTAATCAAGCTATGAAAAGTCATATTGATGTGGAAGATCAAATCATTATTGAGTCAATACATGAAAGTGACTTGAAACCTTTGGTTGAATTTCAAATGTGAATTGTTTTGAGTCATATGCTCAGGGTTGATGTGCTCAAAGTTTCAAGTGATGAAGACCCTCAAGTATGCATGATCAATGTCGCAAGTGAATATTTGATGAAGACTCAAGTTGAGGTCAAATTGTTTTTATATTTAATTCTTTAGTACAGGAATGTCACACTATTAAAAGGCATGCATAACTAAATTTGAGACAAGTTATAGTGCTCAAGTAAACCCAAGTGAGGAAACTTAAGAGTGAGAGAGGTAGGACGGTTTGTTGTGCCCATGCAACAAAATCGACCAAGCTGGATTAGGAAAATGATTAGGCCGACTTTCTTGACCCAACGACTAGTCGGCTAGGTCAGGTTCCAAAGTCGGCTAGGTCAGGTTTGTCTGTCAGAGCACAAACTACTAGTTTTGGAGTAGCTCTATATATACCTCTGTCTCTCCTCCTTCGTGTGTTGCTTTTGCTCCCCACTCATACTCCACGACCAGAAGCAGGAGATAACACTCCTTATTACCTTTGTGGGCGAAAAGCTAAATCCTAAGTGCGAGGAGTGTGCCTTGCTTAGTGAGAAGCCTAAGTGGCATTGGAGACTTTGAGAGACATTGTATGTTGTTAGACAGCCGATTATGGGCTGCTAGACTAGATGGGCTGTACGCCTGTAGGGCCCTTTTGGGTTTATCGTAGTTGATCTTGGATTAGGCAAGGATCTCCGTTGATTGGGTGTTTCTATAAACCCTCGACGATCCTTGCCTATATATTGTACACCCTTTGTACCTCCATAATCAATCTACTAATTTTCCTAAGCCAATCCTTCTTTCATGGTATCACGAGTCCGGGTTTTCACCCGATTCCACTTCCGCTGCCTTCCTCGTGCGCTCCCCTGAGCTGCACTCGTTCCCAGCTATCCGCACCGGCCTCCTCTGCTGTGCTGCGATGCCTAGGACTCCTCCCCACCTCTACCCCAAGTCCGTTGTCGCCGCTGTCGCCGCCGCCACTACCGCCAAGTCGTCCACCATCGAGCAGTCCACTCTGGATCTCGAGGACCAGGCAAAGGCCGCCGCCGCTGCACAGGACAAGGCCGATGCGGACGCCGCCGCATGCCAACGCGCGGCCAATCGGAAGGCCGCGCACGCGGCCACCCTCACGCGTGCTGCCACCGCCGATAAGGAACCTCGACCGCTACTCTGGAGCGCGACGCTACTGCGGCTCGCGCTCGCGATGCCCTAGCCCGCGCCGAGCAGGAGCGCGCCGCCGCTGGAGCGTCCGCAGATGAGGACGACGAGGATGCCCTATCCGATCACACCTCCGACCACCGCGATCTTCATCAGGCTCTTCTTCTCCACGAGGCTGCTGCGATCGCCAACCTTCACGCCCAGGCGGTTGCGGTTCAGAACATCCGGAGCCTCATTCCGGTTGTTCTTGACCTCAACTCCGGCAACTACACTCGGTGGCGCGATCAATTCCTCCTCACTATTGGGAAGTATTCTCTGCAACATCATGTCCTACAGGATCTCCCGGCGCCCGCCTTCTCTGATTGGCAGCGCATGGAGTCTGTTGTCAAGTCCTAGATCAGCGGCACCATCTCCGATGACCTCACGGAGACTATCTCTGCGCAGAACTCCACTGCCCATGATGCCTGGATGGCTGTGGAGTTGCAGTTCTTCAACAACCACAAAACACGTGCCCTCCTTGACGCCAAGTTCCGCAACTACGTCCAAAGTGATATGTCCATCAGCGACTACTGCAAGAACCTCAAGTGCATGGCAGACATGCTTGGTGACTTGGGCGAGGTCATCACTGATCGTACTCTCGTCCTCAACCTCATTCGTGGCTTGAATGAGCGCTTCAAGACCGTCAGCATGCACCTCCGACGCGGGCGCCCCTTCCCCTCCTTCCTGGACGCGAAGGCCGACCTTCTTCTAGAGGAACTGACAATTGAGCAACAGGCATCGTCCCAGCCGACTGCTCTTGCTGCTTCCACCACTACCACCACCTCGTCGCGCCACCCTGCTGTCCAGCCACATGCTGCTCCCAGTACAGGCTCCGAAGGTGGCCCAGCTTCTTCCAAAAACCGCCGTGGTGGCAAACGCGGTGGCCGGCGCGATGGCACTGGTGGCCAGCCAACATCTCCTAGTGTGCAGCCCGGCGCGCCATCCAGCTCCTCCTCCGGCGGCCACAAGGCTGGTAGCTGCAGCCCCGGGGGCGCAGCCTGGCCCTCCTTCTACCGCCCCTAGGCCGGCGCCATCCTAATGTGGCCTGGACCGCAGGCCAGACAACGGCCTGCACTTGTGCCCCTCCCAGCCAGCGCACACCAGCACGCCCTGCTGGCACAACCTGCTTTCTAGCAGCCCGTCGCCCCCCAACCCGGCTATTATGGCAGAACCTCCTGAATTAAGTGGCCCACATGCACCCATCATTGTCGTAAAGACTTCTGATTGGCGTGCACGGGTTCCAAATGACTCAAGAGATCTGTCGGGTGTCCTCGGGAAACCCAAATCATCCACGTTACATTCTTTTCAGGAATTCCCTCGTCAAGCATCACAGTATTACAACAGTTTTATAGATAAGATAAATCAGAGTAAAAGCGGAAAGAGTATATAACATAGATTGAAACTTAAGTTTAAAAGTTTACAACCCAGAAGTACTTGATACATAAAAGGTTCGGAACTTTATATTACATATACCACACAATTTTTGGTTACTTGCCCAAGGTCAAACATCAGTGTCATCATCACTCTCCTCCACAAGAGTGAAGAAACATTGACCACCAAAAGGATGATCAATAAACTCACCTGCAACAAAGGTTAACGAACCCTGAGTACAAAAGTACTCAACAAGACTTAACCGTCTAGAAAAGAGGAGAAGACTCAGGTATGAAAGTTATAGGGATTCAAGGTAAGTCTTAAGCAAGATCAAAACATTTCTTATGCATAAAATCTTACTAATAGAAAAACCCTACTTTCAAGTTTTAACTCAAGATTAACTTTCATGACTATCTAAAAATTCTCAAACCTTCATAAGCATATCACATCTGTAGTTCCCATCCCATAAAGATTCAATTATTACTACGGTGCGGGTCAGTGGATTGAGGCTTCATATCCGAGGAAACACGGCGATTCGAATCGTTTAAACCCAGCTGGGGATTCAGTACCACACGACATATGTAGATCTTAATCTTGCATATGTCAACCCTATCTATAGATCCTCCCATACAAGAACGGGTCCAGCGTCACCCGAGAGTACAGTACACCTCGAACCCGACTATCTCATAGCCCCGAGGGTACACGCTACTCCCGCCATCTCTCCACTCCCAGTACGCGGTTGGCCGTTCTCAAGTATCGGAATAGCTATAGATGAGGCTTACCACTGCATGTGGGCTGTACTCAAAGGTCTCAATCACAGCAGGCCAACAACGATAAGGTCCTAGGTTGAGTAACCTTACAACAAGACTCCATTCTTGATGTAAGTTACTATAATTATCATGTTGTCTCAAGATTCAGTATTTCCATAACGTAGCAACCATTTTTAAAAGCACCTACTATTATGAAGTAAGTAAAGCATGGCTAAGCATACTAAGTATTTTCATAAAACGGGTATCAAGGTTAAATATTGGAATCATCAAGATCGGTAATGCATCAAACATGGTTCACTCAACTCCTATTCACTTAATGCATCATATTAACTCAAGTGATATAAATAACTTTATAAAATACAAGGATAGGTTTAATGTCCGGGGCTTGCCTTGGTGATCACTGAAGTCCGGTGACTCAGAAAAACCAGAAGGATCCAAACTCTCAGAAGAAACCCACTGTGGATCCGGTTCTTCCGAAACGAGATCTACACGTAGAAGTGCATATGCATGATCAATGAGATGCTCATGATATGATTAAGACAGGGTACATGTTCTTTGGATAATAACAAACAAACTTAACTATCTTGAGTACAACTTTCCTTCATGATATAAAAACAAACTAACTTAGTTATTAAACCATATATTATTACTAAGCAAGTTTTATTATTTTCATTAAGCAAGGTTATGTAACTAACAAGCAACAAAAGATTATTTGCATAAAGGAATCCATAACCAGGGAGCAATTCATGCTAATTTTCCACTGGTTGTCAAACAATTTCCAAAAATCACACAAATCTAAGGTGATTAACTATTTCTATTTATTTTATAAGTAATTTAAAATAGTCTTTACTTATGAATAAATCATACTTTATCAAACAGAGCTGGAATTAAACATGAAGGTAGATATTAGTAACATAAACTCACATGTCAAATTTTATTATTTTAGGAGACACACAGAAAATTACATAATTCATCAAAGTTGCATTTATTAATTAAAGCATGGATTTAATTATTATAGCAAAGGTACTCAAAACACAAGTTTCGTAATTTTTATATTAGCACAGACATGCTATCATCTAACATGTAAAATTTCATAATTAACAGAGCTATAGAATAATTATAGCAAAAATAACAAAACTAGCTACTGTGCAAAAAGCTATAAAAAGAAAAACTGAAATCTAAGCCTAACTGGGCTTTCGGCCCGATTCCGGCGGCCCAGCGCACGCGAAAGCCGGCCCGGCCTGGCTCCTGCCCGCGCGCCCTGGCGCTTTTGCAGAAAAGCCCTTCGGCTTCTAAGGAAACAACCCGCAGTCCAGAGCGCTATTCACATGTGCCATGGACTTTGCAACCAGCCCCCTGCACTTTACCGTCTTCGCAACTGCGAAGTCCCCGACGCCGGCCAGAGAGGACGGCGGCGCACCGAGCGCCGGCAAACCCTACGCCGGTCAACTCCGGCCATTAGAGACCCGACTAAAGCGAGCACAAGCACCGGCAAGTCACCCGCAACCGATAGAGTCCCTAACCCTAAACGCTACCGATCTGGTGAAGCCTGGCCACGCACGGCGGCGAACCGGATCACGGCGAAGCTGTTCCGGCGAACTTAGACCGGTAGCAATAGAACGAAGGGGCTAGGAAGCTCCAGTAGCTCACCTTGATGCTGGCTGCGTAGTTGGTTCGAGCGGAGGATGAACGGAAAGAAGAAGTCCCGGGAGCAGTGACTTGCGGCGGCGAGCTCCAGCGAAGCAGACGATGTTCCGGCGAGACCTGAGCACCAAACGGAAAACCATCGAGCCAATGAGTATCCTGGGGTCAAGGCGAAACAGAAACACGAGACAGGGAGAGCAGAGGAGTGCCCGGATGGGCAGACCACGACGAGGTCGAGCTCGGCGGCGTTTTCGCCCGGCGGGAAGAAGAACGGCAAGCACAAGCTCTCTAAGGCAGTAGAGGTAGAAGGGATGGGTTCTGGAGATGCGCAAGGAGGTAAGGAAGTTATGGCTACGGTCAATTTTGGATGAGGACGCTCGGTTTGGAGTGAATTTGAAGGACCGAAAATGTAATAGCAAGGCGACCAGAGGGGGGGGGGGGGGTGAATGGGAGCCTAAAAATTTCTTCTCGAAATTACGGCCTTTGTCCCAACAAAATCAACCCCAAAAGCTTCGGACTCCAAACGCGATGCCCACGACCCTAGAAAGAGGGTGGATGATCCCTAGGATCACAGCGAGGCACCGCACAAGGGAGCAAAACAAAACTCCCAAAACTCCGAGTCAAGTTCGTGCCTAAAAGACCACTCCCTAACGTAGATAGAGGGCTACGTCGGGATTCCTCCAAATACCAATGCTAACGCGTAGCAAAGATATGTAGAGAGGTTCCTAGGTGAACTCTAGGAGCAAACGAGAAGTCCGGAAATGAGACGAAAAAGCCGGGAAAGCAAACGCACTAGACCGGAACCTACAGCCGATTCGCGGACTGTCCGGGCTGGGGGTGTTGGACTGTCCGGTCAAGGGCGGACTGTCCGCGAAACCCTGGCGGACTGTCCGCAGGTCAAAAGGCAAAATCAGCACGGCTGCTGAACCCTCCCTGCGCGACTCCAGGACAGTTCGGGACTTATAACAGCGGACTGTCCACCGGCCTACCTAACAAAACAGCAAAGCTGCTGGACCTCCCCTGCGTGACTTGCGGACTGTCCGCAGTCTATACTGCGGACTGTCCGCCGGTCACCCGAGGGGAAAAAGCCCGAGGCCAACAGCCACTGCGCGGCTGAAGCCCCGATGGCCGGACTGTCCGCGGCCACTGTGGCGGACTGTCCGCGCCTACGGTAGACTGTCCGAGAACCCCACGGCGGACTGTCCGCGATCTCCCAGGAAGCACAAAAACTGCTCGGGTCAAAACCAAAATCGATTGGATCTTCACCAAATCGAATGGGGCTGCGACCAAACTTCACCCAAGTGTTCTTCTACGTGTTGGGAAGCTAATCCTAGGATATCATCGCTTCAACCCAACTCAACCATGAGAAATCCGAAGAACACCGTAAAAGGGGAAGAACGAAGAACGAAAACGATTTTGGCTCGATCTACTTGTTCGTGAGGGTAGGGATGAATTCCTCCAGTCGAAATGTTCTCCTCACATCAAAGAACAAGTTGATTCAAACGGAATCGCAAAAGACGCAGCGTAGAGGGAGATCGGGGGAGGAGAAAATAGTGGAGAAAATGGTGAACGCGAAGAACACGAAGAACAAAATCAAAACGCGAATTCCACCACGAATTTGACCCTTGGATTCAGAGGAATGGATGATTCATTAAGCACTCGGTGTCGGGCTACAAGCCACTCCAGCAGATCAAAGCTTGGATGGCGAAAAACTCAAGAACAAGAGCCTGTCTCTCCCTAACCCTAGCCTCCTCTCACACAACGCAAAATGAGAGTGACACCGTCCTCGGATTCGGCTGCCCTAGCAGCCCCCCACATATATATAGGCGCACGTCCTAATGACCAAAGCGCCCTTACATTAAGCACTCAACCCAAATACCCCCCAGGGGTAAAACCGTCCAGTCCGGCCAATCTTCATCCGACGGCCACACCCGCACATCTGGTAGCTTCGCCTCGACGCGACCTCACCCGATGCCGCCATGTGCCGCCACCGTCGACCGCCGCGCCTTCTCACCGATAGCTTCGCCACAACGCAAGCCTCTCAGTGCCGCCACGCGTCGACCGTCCTTTTGGACCAACCCCCTGGTTTTGAGGCCCAAACCAGGCAAACCGGCCACCCCGAGTTTTGAGGCCCAAACTCGGAAATCCGCAAGCCCAGGTTTTGAGGCCCAAACCTGGCAAACCTTCCACCCCGAGTTTTGAGGCCCAAACTTGGAAACCGGCCACCCCAGGTTTTGAGGCCCAAACCTGGAAACCGTCGATGGTAGCTTTTTGAGGCTCAGCTACCGAACCCGCACCGTAGATGGGATGTGGTTCGCACACCCCGACCACCGGCACCGATGCCGATGCATGTCCAGCCTCCACGCCGGGCACAACGCCTTCACCTTCCTTCTTGACTTGGCCGACGGCACTTGCGCCGCACGCAAGCCCGTGTCCGACCTCCCGCCAAGTGACTCGACTCAAGCGCCTTCCTCCCGACTCGGCCGATGCACCGCACATCCCATGTGCTCTCGCTCGCCGATGCCACGTGCCAGCTACCACAGCTGGTCCTCTGGCCCTCTGGTCCCTCAGTCCAAGCCTCACGTCCGCCCTTCACCGCTCGGTACCTCGGCATGGCACGTCCACCGCACGGCACGCCCATCCTTCACCGCACCCGGTCCGTCAGCACGACACGTCTCTACTTGACCTTCACCTCGCCATAGACCACTGTCTCCGAGCTCCACACCTGCACATCAACACAGCCAAGAGACACATGTCGCACACGCACACCAACACAGAAACACCACACAACTCACACCACCGGTTAGTCATAAACAATAAGCGCATAGCAAGATATGGACTAAACCGGGTAAAAGCCTCAAACCTTCCTCATCAAAGTCAATCATTCATCATATGTATTCTCAATCTCCCCCTTGATGAATGCATTGACTAACAATAAAACCAAAAAGGAAGGGTTTGAAGGCAAGCCTCACTCAAGTGCCCAAAAGCCAAGTAAAAGCAAACACAAGGCCACTTGAGATGAAGAAGGATCATGAAAACTCCAAATAAAAACTCTCGGTTCCGAAAGAAATGGGAAAAGCGGGCAAAGCCTCCACACAACCGAAGAGTCAAGAGAAGACAAGAGTTTCATGAAATCCCAAAAGGCACTCGAAAACCAATCTCAAAAATTGTCAAAGAATCATCACAAAAGAAACCAAGGTACTTATCCACTTGGGTTCACATGGGTTACTCCCCCTTGATGATTGAATTACTTGGGTTTCTAGATTTCTCCCCCTTGATGATTGAATTGACAAAAACTAGGCACAAGAGATGGTTTGAGATACCATAACCGAAAACTTGGTCCCCAAAGACATGGGCAACGGCTCAACGCAACCAAGCAAAGGATCGGAGCAACAACTCAATAAAGAGCAAAACTCGATCACAAAGAGCAAATGACTTGGTTCCCAAAGACATGGGCAACGGCTCGACGCAACCAAGTCAAAAATGAGCTAGTCCTCAAGAAGAGGCATAAAAAGGCTCAACACCACTAGCTCAAGGCTCGACACCAATTGAGGCTGAACAGCACATAAGAAGCAAAACTGCTAGTCCCTCAAGATAGAGGCACAGAGGCTCAACACAACTAGCAGAAGACTTGATACCAATCAAAAACAGCCACAATTTGGTGAAAACAGCTAGTTCCTCAAGACAGAGGCAAAGCGGCTCAACACAACTAGCTGAAGGCTCTAAACCAATTGAAAATACCAAGCAAAAACTGCTAGTCCCTCAGGATAGAGGCAAAGCGGCTCAACACGACTAGCAGGCTCGATACCAATGCCTTACGGCCAAACATGCTCCACACCAAATGAAAATCAATCGAAGCAGACCAATAGAAGGAACACAAAGAAGGTTCGATATCAATTGAAAAAGCCCAAAGAAAAGGCTCAAGGTGAAATGGAGCACAATCACTCGGAGCACACGGAGAAGCAGCAAGACAAAGGCGGCTCCTCCTGAAAGCAAGCCTATACACAAAAGCTATGCACAAAGCTCATGACACCAAATACAATCCATACCAAAAGATGGATACCAAATGAAACACATAAAAGAGCTATACCGAGTGAAAATACCAATTGAAGAAGAAACCAAAAAGAGCTAAACTCCCCCTATCTCCAAGCTCTCCCCAAAATGCAAGACTCTCCCATTTGTGCCAACACTCAAGCTCCCCCTTGCAAACAGCTTCTCCCCCTTGACAGAAAGGGAACATGCTGAGGGGTTGTAACATTTCTCACAAAATTGACACAAACACAAGACAAGTCAACAACAAAAGCATATGGGGGTAGTGATACCAACTGAAGGTAACCATAAAGTGTATCAGAGCTGGGGGTATGTACGCTAAGCTAAAAATGCATGATATGCACAATGCAACAGCTTCAAGTGTATAGCAATCAAAATGAAAAGATGCTCAAAAGGGTGCTGCCCTGAAAGTATAATAATCAATACAAATGCTAGCAAAGGCTCAAACTGATCAAATGAATACGAAATATGAACAATTAAGCATATGAGCAGTTTTAAGCCATTTGAAAAGGAGTTCACCACTAAAAATAGCACTTAGCATGAATATACAGGAAATCAAACAAGTGCTAACTTAAGTATAAAAGGTGAACTACCCCTAGCAAAGTTCAATCATCATGCAATAGAGTGAAGCATAGACTTGTGTTATTTTTCAAATTTTATCGGAATTTTCAGCGGTATTAACACAAGTTCAATTTAAAAGCATGTGATTGCGAGAGGTTGAAAGCATGGTCATTGCCTAACTTTTCAACCGGGCTAAGCCTATGCAAGAAAAGCAATCGGAAGCTTAAAGCACCGGTTTCGGTCTTACACTACACGGCTCAAGTTTAACTCAAATGTGCAATGAGAAACAGTCTCGATACTGTGAGGTGCTGACACATGCAATCCCATCTCGATCTTTTCATTTCACTAATACTTGGATCAAATTTTAAGTACAAGGTAAATATGAACAATCCAAGCAAGTGAATGACTTAGTGTAAGAGAGATAGCAACCTAGCATACAAAAGGTAGCACAAGTGATCTTAACACATCCTGCCCATGCTAGTTGCCACTCTTAATGGTGAACAAATTTAAAAGTTTCATAGTTGATTAGTCAAGTTCACCACTTGCAAAAATAGCTTAGCTCATAACATGTATCAAGTGATAAAAAGAGCCTAAGCTACAAGCATCATCATGAATAAGCAGGGCATACCAAAAAGAGCATAGTCTCATTCTTATTGCTCTATACATGAAGCTCTAAAATGCAAGATATACATGATGAAATGCATGCAAAAGCTTAGCCTACAAGGAAGGGAGCAAAAGCTAGCCTAAAAGGAACACCCAAAAGAAAAGGGTATCGGAGAAGCCCAACTAAGATACAACAAGCAAAATGCTTCCCCAACTAAAAGGGAAACACACACCAGACTCACAAGAAAAGAGCCAAGAAATGCTCAAGCAAACAGCCAGCAAAATCCACATCGAGAAGACCACACCGCATAAAGAGGTCGAAGAAGAAGAGAGCCAAAATCCGAACTCAGAAGTGTGTCGGACGTACCTCATGAAGCGCATGACCTCCTGCTGGTGTGATACCCAAGGGGACGCCTGATGCTGCTGAACTCCGGGGCGCCTGCCTCGCCAGAGTCGTCTCCCCCTCGCCTGATGCTGTCGCTCCCACAGGTGCTGCTTGTGCTTGCTGGAGAGCTGCTCGAACGGAACCCCAAGTCGTGGAAGAAGTGGAATCGGGTCCATGAGCCGAAATGCTCTCTCCAGGCTCCTGTTCTCCTGCACACTCAAAAGCAGAAGAAAACACAAGGCGTTGTCTCGTCTAGTGTGACCTCAAGGTCTCCACGAAAACGGTTAGTCAAATAAGCATAAGGTAAGCTCTCAACAAAAAGAGGTCTACCTATGAATGATACCGCAAGGAGATCTGAACTCAAACTAGCCTAGACTACCATGCAACAGGATAAAGCACAGTATAGCAAAATGCAGCCTAAAAACATGATCAACCCAAACATAGCCTAAGCCTCAACACATGCTATAATGCAAGATAATGATAGCAATAGATCCAAAAGCATGTAACATGATAAAATCGAGGAAAAACTAGTGCTCAAACTAATCATATCAACAGGGCACATGTAGCTACACAAAACTAGCACCTGAAAAGTGATACCTAATGAACATCATACCTCTACATGTAAAGCTCATGGAGAAATATGGTAAAACATGGCATAATGTTCATGGGGATCACAGACTAGCATGAAAAGTGGCTCCTCCACAAAAGCTATACACAAAACTAGCATGACATGATATACAGGAAAGCACATGCTAGACTAAAGTAAAACATGATACAAAAGAAAATGTACATGTAAAAGCTATACAAGTGAGCACATGAAGAACCATCTCATACCACGAGGCATAGAACATGGAAGTACAAGGTATGAGTGTCAAAGAAGGCTCACCAAGTTGTAAAAGCCTCTTTGGAGGCAAATCTAAGCGGGGTGTAGAGAACCATCAACTCTTGATCACATCTAAAAGATCAAGCTCCATCAGGCGCATGTTCTCCACCCCGCGTCCTCAAATCTACACACAAGAGGACAAAGTAACCCGAGTCTTGGATCCCGAAGGGTTAGCAAGCATGTACTTGGGAATCCAGGACTTGGTCACAAAACTCAACTTATCTTGTGGGTTAGCATGATGCAGATGCTGGTTCAAAAGTGATTTTGAAACACCCTTGGAAGCATTCCTCAAAAGGACAACTCGAGGAGAGGAACGAGTCGTACCACGGGAAAAGAGGCAAACATCTTCCAAGGTTTTTGTAGAAGAACCAATAGAAGCACCATGAAAAGCATGATGTGGACCAAGAGAAGAAGCACTAGAAGCATGTCCACGACCATGACCTAACCCACTGGAAAAGGAGTCATAAAACCCATCAACAAAAATGGGCTTCTTACTAGGAGCACAAGTGTTCATGCCATGAGAAGGGCTATGAACCACCATCTTCCTAGAAGAGCGAGCTTGGCGCAAACGTTTGGCATGCCGATAGCAAAAGCTTTCTTGATGCCCATCTTTCTCACAAAAAGAGCAATGGTACAAAGGCCTACTGGGAGGCACACCATTCTTCGACAAGTGAGAAGTCCCTTGGGACTTAGAACAAGAAGCATCAACAACCACCTTGGTGCCAATACTCGGAGCACACGTGCCATGAGAAAGGCTACGCGGCTTCCTAAAAGCCTTAGCTCGAATTCGCCACTCGTGCTTGACACGGCGAAAATAAAAATCGAGCGAATGTCCCTCCTTCTTGCAAAAGGTGCAATGAAAAACCGGATTGGGAGGACGAGTCCCAAAAATATGAGAAGCACCCTTGTCAAGAGAAATCCCTTGGACATCACTCGAAGAAACAGCAAGGTTGGGAGTAGCTATGAAAGAGCTATCCGAAACCTTGACACTAGTGCTATCGTCAAAAGACTCACGCGCAACACAAGAACTCAACTCCGGTTGCAAAGATGCAAACATGGAAATATCAACATCGGAGTTGGAAGAAAAGCGTGATTCAAAAGACTTAGCACAAAGGCTCTTGCACCTATTGACTAAAACCTCATTTTCAAACATGAGGCGATCACAAGTGAAGGACCGAGAAAGCACTAGCAAGGCGACTAGTGGGGGGGTGAATGGGAGCCAATCAAATTTCTCTCGAAACTTTGGCCAAGTGTCCCAAAATCAACCCCGAGAAACGCCGACCGAAACCGTGATGCTCACGACCCTTGGAAGAGGGTGGATGATCCCTGAGATCACAGCGGAGCACCACCAAGGAGAAGCAAACCAAAACCCAAAAGTTCCGGCTCGAACACAACCCCAAAAACCAAGTCCCGAACATAGATAGACGGCTACATCGAGAAATCCCCAAATACCGATGCTAACAAGTAGCAAAGATACCAAGAGAGGTTCCTTGGTCAACTATAGGGCCAAACGAGAAGTCCGGAAATCAAGCGATCAAGCCGGCAGAGCAAACGAACTAAACCGGAAGACTCAGGCAATTCCCGGACTGTCCGGCCCTGGGGTCCCGGACTGTCCGCGGCAGGGGCGGACTGTCCGCCAAGAAGTCCCGGACTGTCCGCCGGCAGAAATACCAAAACAGCAAGGTTGCTGAACCCTTGCTGGACGAGTCCCGGACTGTCCGCGGATTTCAACTACGGACTGTCCGCCGGTCAAAATCCGCTAGGGCAGCCGAGGGACGCAGCCACTGGTCAGGCTCTCCCCCGATGCCCGGACTGTCCGCGGTCCCAGGCGCGGACTGTCCGCGACCTTGCAGAGAGGGCGATTTTGGTCGCCTTCTCTCCAAATCTCTCCAAATCCGATCCAACTCAAAGTCCCAAGTTCCCAAACTTGGAGAAGATGATCACGGGGTAGTTAGGAGACTATCCCCAAGAAATCATCCGCTCAAATCAACCAAAACACCGGGAAATCAAAATGAAAGGTGGATGAACGGAAAAAGCGCCACGAAAACGAAATCGACCCGATCTATTCGATCATGAGGAGTTAGATGAATTCCTTTGGTCGAAATGACCTCCTCAATGATACGAACAAAATGATTCAAACGGATTTCGCAAAGACGCACTAGAGAGGGAGATCGAGTGACGGGAAAATCGTGAAGAAACGAAGAACGCGAAGAACACGAATCAAAACACGAATCAAGTCATCGATCTGCACTGCAATGGTGAGGATACGGCCTCACTTCCTCAAATCAACAGTACACAGAGGCAAGTCTCTCTACGGATCTCAGCTAGCTACAGCAGGGGATGGGAGAGCAGGAAACCCTAAGTGCGAAAGAGCAAATGACTGAGATAGATGGGAGGAGGGTGTCTCCCGACTACTTAACCTACTACTAGCCTAAGTCTATTTCCTACTCTACCCCTCTCTATTCTAATTACAGAGCGAGCCAGCTAAACCCTAGGGTTATTCTGGACCAACTCGGTGGTAGGTGTATCCGACGGCCACGCCCGCACAACTCGTCCGCGTTGCCTCCACGCAACCTTCCGATTGCCGCCACGTGCCGCCCTCGCTCTGCACCCCCGGTTTTGTGGCCCAAACCGGGAAACCAGCCTTTTCCAGCCAACCCCCGGTTTTGAGGCCCAAACCGGGAAACCAGCCCATGAGCGCCTGAGTTTTGAGGCCAAACTCAGCAAACCCTCAGAGCCCAGGTTTTGAGGCCCAAACCTGGAAACCGTCCTCAGCCCGAGTTTTGTGGCCAAACTCGGAAACCCTCAGCCCGAGTTTTGTGGCCAAACTCGGAAACCGTCCACGCCCAGGTTTTGAGTCCCAAACCTGGAAACCGTCCATCCGATGGTTTTTCCCTGGCTCTACCACCAAACCGACGTCGTAGAGGGGATGCTCCGTCCGTGCACCCCGTCCACCAACACGTGTCCCCGAGTCCTCGACTCGGGCAACACATGACCGCACTTCTTCACTTGTCATCATCACAGGCTGCCAGCCACCACAGCTGATCCTCGGGCCTCTGGTCCCTCAGTCCAAGCCTCACATCCGCCCTTCGCCACTCTCGGTCCATCGGCACGGCACGTCTCTTCTTGACCTTCACCTCGCCTTCGATCACTGCATCCGTGCTCGACACCTGCACAACACAAGCCAAAGAACATGCGCATCATCCCAGTTGACAATCACTCATCACTCAGAGACCCGGCATACACCCATGTATCCGCAATCTCCCCCTTGATGAGTGCATTGTCAACTACCAACACAAATCATAGTAGAAAGAGAAGAAGGAAGAAGGAGAAGAGAGAACTCGACCAAATGACCCAAAAGCATAGCAAGCCGAAGAAGGTCAAGTGGAAAGAGCAAGACAACTTGGTCCCCAAAGACATGGGCAACGGCTCGACGCAACCAAGCAAAGCAGAGCTAGCCCTCAAGAAGAGGTAGAACAAGCTCAACACCGCTAGCAAATCCCAATCGAAAATATCGAAGCAAAATGCTAGTCCCTCAAGATAGAGGCACAGAGGCTCAACACAACTAGCAAAGAAAACTCGATACCAATGCCTTTTGGCCAAACACGCTCCGAACCAATTGGAATGTCTCCAAATCAAAAGAGAGCCAATCGAAAACAGAATGCCCTGAAAATGTTTACTAGTTCCTCAAGATAGAGGCAAAGGCTCAACACAACTAGCAAACTCTCCCTTGACAAATGCAAGCAAAGTATATGATTTGCAATTTCTCCCCCTTTGTTGAAAATGCACTAATCAAGAAAAGGCATCAAGGCAAGAAACTCCCCCTTCCAACATGCATATGAAGTCAGAAATGCAAGTTAGCAGCTTCAGGCATATATTCAAAAGAGTGCAAAGATGCTCTAAACAGTAGAACTCCAATTACTCAATTTAAGCACAGCTAGCAAAGGCTCTAACTGATCACACATACGAAATATGAAGCATATGAGCAAGTGAGCAGTTTTAGCCAAAAAGATAGTCACCATCAAAATAGCACTATACATGTATAGACAGGAATCCAAGCAAGTGCTAAACATGTATACAAGGTGAACTACCCCTAGCAAAGTTCAATCATCATGCGTAGGAATGAAGCATATACTTGTGATTTCATTTTATATCGGAGTTGCAGCGTGTGACACCCCAATTTTAAGAACAAAATTGGAGCACAATATATGTATGTCAGGATCAATTTTCATACATATATCCACATCATAGTAAATATCAAAACAATGCTTTATTAATATATCGTACATTATTACAAAAATGACCCTCGGGTCCAAAAGAAAAGTACAGACTCTCAGTCTAACTCTAATGTAGACTCGCGGAAACTGGACGCCATCTCCACAGGAAGGTCGACCGGGGGCTGCGCCATCCTAGTGCAAGTCGTCTGGGTCGTATCCACCGTCTTCTGGGTACAAGTTGTCGAGGTCGTAACCACCGTCTTCGGGGTACTCCTGCTCTGCATCGTAGACTCCAACGTCTGGGTGGGGTAGCAGGGGGTTCAAAGAGGAAGGGTGAGTACATCGAAATGTACTCCGCAAGTGTAGGAAATAAATGCTTATGAGGCTAATAACAAAGGTAGGCTGACTTTGTTTTACTCAAGCGCCTAAACCAACACATCCTATTAATCCTATTAACCTATGCACCTATTTACTAGGTTATATCCACAGTCTCCAACAGAACAGTAACCACACTTGGAGTCGCACCGAGCAACCAACACTTGGAGTCCACCAAGCAACCACACTTGGAGTCACACCAAGCAAAGCCCACACCTGAAGTCCATCAGGCAAACCACACCTGAAGTCCATCAGATGACCCGAACTAGGTCGTTACAAGGAGTCCTATGTGTATTAGTTCCACACGTCACGACATAGAGAGCTACCTTCCGTAATAACACCAGGTCTGCGCCCGAGCCTGGGAGTCACTCCCGTACCAAGCAGTAACCCGCGTAGAAGAAGCCTCTGTACCCATGTCATATGAGACTAATAACCACATAAGGCTTCTCTAACGAACTAGAACCAACCCACCAACTAATCTCGAAGAAGTCCAAGCCCGCTCGTGACCGTGGGCACGACTGATATATCAGTTTTAATAATCGGCAGAGTTTGCACATCTTTACCCATGAGTCATGCGTTCCCCATCACGCCAAACACTGCCAAGGTGCACAGCGGGGTCACACTACAAGGCCTTTACAAAGCCCCTCCAAGCCTGTGTTACACGTACTCTAAGGTTTCTCCCCTGTCCATAAGTCTACGACCCCAAGGGACCCCTCTTGAGCCACTAAAACAAACCCCGTGTAGCATAACTTGGAGGAAACTAATTAATTAGCCAGATCCAGCCCATCCAGACCTCATGGCTGTGCTGTGTAACCGGGTTACATGCTCCGAGAACCGGGTCCTAGGGATCCAGGCAGGATAATCTAGCACGAGCCCAGAACCAAAAATCGAATACAGCTGCCGAGTCGCACGACACAAAAACCACCAGTACGGTCCATCCTGCCGGATTTACCTACTCACCATACTACTCATTACCAGTCCACATGTTACATAGATCATTAATCAGAATTAATTATAATAACCATCCCATCCCAAGACAGCAAGGCTAAGCATGACTTCTACCCAAACATCCCAAAACAGGCGACAAGGATAATATATACAAATTCTAGTAAACCCTAACTTGGGATTCAAATTAATGACAAGCATGCATCTACAACATCTAACTACTCTAGTACCAAAAGTAAAATAAAGTAGGTGCAAGATGTTCAAGGACACTTGCCTTTGATAGGAAAACGTGATACAACATATACTCGGCGTCTTCGAAATCCATCAGTGGCTTTTCTTCCATCGCGGCAAACTTCGGTCGCGCAAACATACAAACAAACATATACAAATAAATAAAACAGTACACCAAACATTATAAAAACATCCTAAAAAGGTTACTAACACGTAAGGCTTGTTTCTACGATCGCGTGAGCGCAAAAACCGCTGAAAACGGAGCTACGGTTTGAAAATTACCCATTTTGAAGTTTGGAGGGCAATTTGGTAAATAAACAAAATTTGCTTTTAATTACTTTTCAAAATCAGTGACTAAAATTTAAAAGATTTGGACCCTAATTTGTTTATTAAAAGCTAACAGACTTATTTGTAAACAAAAGCATTTTAGAATTATTTTTATAAGCAAACCACATTTATAGACATTATAAAAGAGTTTATAAAAGCATTAAACTTTCCAATAAAACAAAATAAAACTATTTCATTTTGTGAACCAAAACAGATTAGTGACATTAGTAATTAGTTTAATAACATCATTAATCATTTATGGAACCAAATAAAACATTTAAACACATTTTAAAACAAAGAAATCCATTCTCCCTCGCTGTTCGGATCTAAACAGGAATAACCATAGCTAACAGGGGGTAGCTACGAAGTTTTACAAGGCACAGAAAATAGTGAATTAATTAAAGGGAAAATCAGGGGCTAGATCGCATAAGATGGGTGACGGGGCTTGACCTTGCTGACGTGGCTTTTGACTGCTACGTGGCTTCTGCTGATTGGAAGGACGACGATGACGTGGCGAGCACTTGACCGGGTGTTGACTCAGTCAAGATGGGATCTGGGCCGCACATCTGCTGATGGACGGCGCAGGACCATCCTTCCTCCACTGTTCCTGGGCGCGGGTCCAAACAGAGCGCCGACGGCGGCGCCTCGCCGGTGACTGGCGGTGGCGGTGCTCTGGCGACTGGGGTGCTTCAGCGAACAGCCGAGGAGGTGTAGGGGGCCTCGGCGCACCCTCTGGTGGGCGTTTTGGTGGCGGAAAGGTACAGAGAGGGAGGTCGAGTGGTGGGGTGATCGGCGGCCGGTCGGTGGCCTCGGTCGTGAGCGAAGGTGTTGATTTGGGCACTGAGTGAGGCTAGGAAGGGATTGACCGGACGCGGCGTGTCCTTGCGGTGCCAAAGGAGGAGTCGGTGAGGGGTTTGACGCCATATGCATGGAGATCGATGAGCTCGACCCGAGCTCGTCCATGTCTGCGGTGGTGCGGCTGCGGCTCGGGTACGAGGAAGGGGACCAGGGGAGGGGCGAGGCGGATGCGGCGTGGGGTTGCGGTGCCGGAGGAGCCCGCGGTGGTGCCGGAGGCGGTCTCTCGGACGGAATCGACGAGCTGGATGTGAACTCATCCATGGTGGCGGCGGTGATGGGCGTGGGCGCTCGAGAGGTCGAGAGGGCACGTGGAGGGGTGTGGCGGCGGCTCGGTGGAGCTGTGGTGTTGGGATGCGTTTTATGAGGGATGGGAAACCCTAGGGCGAGGGAGAAGCAGCGGGGGCGGACGACCGCAGAGTTCGGGCGTCGGCCGCGCGGAAGGCTCGGTCTGGAGGTTGGGGGCGGGTCTTACAGGCGGGACCCACAGGCAGCGAGAGAGGGAGGATGACCAGTGGGCCGAACTGTAAGAGAGAGGAGGGAATCTGAGCGGCTACTGCCGTTCCTTGGCCCGGTGGCGAGCGAGTGGGCTTGGGAGGGGGAGCGGGCCGGCGGGGACGCGGGAGGGGCTTGGCCCAGGAGAGAAACGGGGGGAGAGAGGGAAAGGGAGCAGGTGGAGGAGTGGGCCGGCGGCGCCTGCGTGCTGAGGGTGAGGAGGAGAGGGTTTGGGCCGGGGTTCGAGTGGCCGGCTGGGCTGAAAAGAGGAAGGGGAGCCCGAGAGAGGGAGAGGTTTTCCTTTTTCTTTTCTTTTCTTTTTCTTCTCAAATGTATTTCTAAATTTAAATTCAAATCAGTTTTGAAATCAAAATGTTTTGCCAAGTTTTAGAAATATTTTCCCTAGTTTTTTTTAAAATAAAACTTTGAGATTTATTTTGTTAACTTTAAATAAATATTTTATTTATTTTCTAAATAGAATAAATTTGATTCGCCCTAAACGGGTTTAACAGAAATTCTTTTTCACCCAATAAAATATGCAACGACATGAATGCAACAACCATCTGGTTAGAAATTTTCCTCCGTCTAGGGTTTTGGCCATTTTCCTTATTAAATTCTATTTAATTTTAATTATTTAAAAACCCGGGGTGTTACACAGCGGTGAAATTACACAAGTTTAAATTCAGCATGTTATTGCGAGAGGTTGAAAGCTTGTCATTGCCTAACTTTTCAACCGAGCGAAGCCTATGCCGAAGCAATCAGAAGCTTAAAGCTACGGTTTCGGTCATACACTACACGGCTCAAGTTTAACTCAAAGTGCAATGAGAAACAGTCTCGATACCGTGATGTGTTGACAAGCAATCCCATCTCGATCTTTTCAATTCACTAAAGCTTGGTTCAAATTTTAAACATGATATGAACAGACCAAGCAAGTGAATGACTCAGAACTAGAGACATAGCAACCTAGCATATATGGAAAGCACGAATGGACTTCAACACATCCTACACATGCCAGTTGCATATCTTAATGGTGAACATTTTTAGATTTTATATACATTAAGCAAATTCACCATTCCAAAATAGCTCTGCTCATAACATGTACTAGTGATCAGAAGGAGCATAAGCTACAAGCATCAACATGAGCATCGGAGCATATTATAGAGAGCATAGTTACATTCTAGTGATTATAAACATGAAGCTCAGAATGTAAATGCGGATGCTAAAATGCAAAGGAAAAGAAAGACAAATGAAAAGTCAGTCTATTATACAAGAACCAAAATGTTTCCCCCATCTAAAAGGGGAAACACACACCAAGCTCACCCCTCAACCGGTTAAAGGTTGATTCGTCTAAAGGCTTGGTGAAAATATCAGCCAGTTGATGATGAGTATCGACATGGCGAAGGTCGATATCACCCTTCTCCTGGTGGTCTCGCAGAAAATGAAAGCGCACATCAATGTGTTTGGTCTTCGAGTGAAGCACGGGGTTCTTAGCAACGCTAATGGCACTCGTGCTGTCACAAAGCAAAGGAACACGAGTAAAGCTCAGACCAAAATCACGCAAAGTGGTCATCATCCAAAGCAACTGGGAACAGCAGCTAGCCGCAGCAACATATTCAGCCTCTGTAGTGGACTAAGCGACACTAGACTGCTTGCGAGAAGACCACGAAACAAGAGAAGAACCAATAAACTGGCAAGTCCCAGAAGTGGACTTGCGCTCAATACGGCAACCAACAAAATCGGCATCCGAATAACCGCAAAGGGAGAGGGTGGAGGAAGCAGAATACCAAATCCCGAACTCAGGTGAGAAACGAAGGTACCTGAATATGCGCTTCACCGCCTGACGGTGAGAAGTGCGCGGCGACGCCTGAAAGCGCGCACACAGACACACTGCGAACTGGATGTCCGGGCGTGTCGCCGTCAGGTAGAGGAGTGACCCGATCATGCTTCGGTACTCCTTCTGGTCTACTGCTTCTCCATCCACATCTGCATCCAGGGCAGTCGTCGTCGACATGGGTGTTGGAAGAGGCTTGGCCTCACCCATATCGAACCGCTTCAGCAAGTCCTTGGTGTACTTGCCCTGGTGCACAAACGTCCCCTCTCGGGATTGCTTAATTTGCAACCCGGGAAAGAAGGTCAGCTCGCCCATCATGCTCATCTCGAACTCCCTGCTCATAACATCTGCAAACTTGGCAACCAAAGCGTGAGAAGAACCACCGAAAATGATATCATCCACGTAAATCTGGACCAAGAGAGTGTCTTTGCCTTGCCTGAGGAGAAAGAGCGTTTTATCTACACATCCCATTTTAAAACCCTTAGCAAGCAAAAAGGTTTTCAACCTATCATACCAGGCTCTAGGGGCATGTTTCAAACCATATAAAGCTTTGTGAAGTTTAAAAACATGGTTTGGAAACTTGGGATTTTCAAAACCGGGGGTTGCTCAACATACACTTCTTCTTCTATGTAGCCGTTTAAGAAGGCACTCTTGACATCCATTTGAAAAAGTTTGAAACCTTTGGATGCAGCAAAAACCAAGAGTATCCTAATAGCCTCCAAACGAGCTACAGGAGCAAAAGTCTCCTCATAGTCTATCCCCTCCTTCTGACTATAACCCTTCGCTACAAGCCTGGCCTTATTTCTCACAACGTGGCCATCCTCTCCTTGCTTGTTTTTGAAAACTCATTTTGTCCCAATAGGCTTACAGTCTGGAGGAGGTGGAACTAGAACCCAAACCCGATTTCGCTCAAAATTTTCTAACTCCTCATGCATGGCATTGACCCAATCCGGATCCGTCAAAGCGTGTCCAACATCTTGGGGCTCAAAATTAGCAACAAAAGCAGAATGAGCGAAGTGCGAGATTTACTGTGACCTGGACCGAGTGACTCGTTCGTCGATGCTGCCGATCATCTGCTGAGGGGGGTGCTGGCGCTGGATGTGTCGTGGCGCCTCCCAGGAAGAAGTGATCTCCCCGTCAACAGCAGCTGGTGCCTCCCCGGGTACAAAAGGTACCGCTCGGGGTGGCGGATCCCACGGCCCCCAGGAAGAAGAGGTATCGGGGCCGTGAGTCGTCGTCGAGGCCGCTCCTTGCGGCACCGCAGGTGGAGGGGGTGCTGGATCATCTATACCTTCAGCACCCTCTTCCTCGTCATCGAAAAGAGGCTCACCAACCTCATGATCACCTGCACGCTCAAAACGAGAAGAAGGACATACAAGAGTCTCGTCGAAGGTGACATCTGATGTCTCCATGACTCGGTTAGTGTCAAGGTTAAGTACACGATAAGCTCGAGTGTGAGTGCCATAACCCAAAAACACACCGTCAGAAGAACGAGACTCAAACTTGTCCAGGTTGCCTTTCTTCAATATAAAATAGTGGCAACCAAAGACTCTAAAATAACTCACCTTGGGCTGACGACCAAAACGCAACTCATAAGAGGTCTTCTTCAAAAAGGCTCTCAGAAAAATGCGATTTGAAATGTAGCATGCAGTGTTCATAGCTTCGGCCCAATAGCGCCTAGGAGTCCTATGCTCATCGAGCATCGTCCTGGCCATCTCAACAAGTGTGGCAGAACCTCCCGGTAATGTGGCCCACCCGCACACGTCACCGTCTCCCTGAGCTCTAATGACTGTGCACATGTACCACATCACAGGAAAGATCTGTCGGGTGTCCCCGAGGGAACCCCGAATTATCCACGAACCACAGGACCATCATCATGAAGGTTGGAATAATTACAACATTACAACAATTGATACAAAATACCATCGGAGTGCGGAAGCAAGATAGATAACCTTTATAAAACATGAATAAGTTACTTTTACAAGAACATAACTGGTGTTGTGGAAGTAGAATAGTATTACAGAGCCACACTTAGGCGGAGTACCTAAGTTGGGGAAGAAGAACAACTAGATCACGTCAAGCCCACTGACATGATCATGATCAACATCACCTATTAGAAACCTGCAACAGGGGTTAACAAACCCTGAGTACTGGGGTACTCAACAAGACTTACCCGACTAAAGAAAAAGGGAGAAGACTTAGGAATGAGAGGCTTAGGTAGTCAAGGTAAGGCTTAAGCAAGATCAAGTATTTTGCAGAAAAAGCATTTTGAAATCCTTGATTTATTTTTGAAAAGATTCCAGTATTTCTCAATTCTTCATCGTTCATGATTCATTTTACCTTTCAAAAACATACCTAGTTGAGAACCACTCTCCGTAGACAGTCAGTGACCAAGTCTCCATAACCGAGGAGCAACGTTAATCCGGATAAATAATACTCAGCTGAGGATCCCTATCCACACTGCATATGTAGCACCCAAGCTTGCATATGCCAACTCGTCTACCACGATTCCTCCAAGATTGGGCCCGGTCCTACGCCACCCGGAAGTACAGTACACCACTCCTATCCAGGTACGACGACCACGTGGGTACATGCTACTTCCGCCATCTCTCCACTCCCAGTGCGTGGTTGTCGGTCCAATAAAGGATTCCTCGGAGCCAGAGCTTTCCGAAGTATGTGAATAGTTGCAAGTCTTAGCCAGCAGGCCCCCATACGGATGGTCCCTAAATTTTTCCGCCAGCAACAAGCACCTTGGGACTCTAACCCAAGAGTACAGGTTCTGTCGGTTTTTCAACCCTGTCCCGGTCGGTGTCAACTGTTGAGTCCCGGACTACAACATGACGGCACCGTACGCTCGGACAACCTTTCCTCGCTGTTGACTAGGTACGGATCAGATACTTAGCCAACAGGCAGGGAGTAAAGCCAAAATCCCATCAAAATTCTTTAAGTGATCACACTTTTGAAATTGACATTTTATGGCAAATCTATTGTATAGCATCACTAAGCATTTTGCAAATAGTTTTTAAAACAGGGCAGGTGGATCTTCTGGTGGAGGTAAACAATGCAGGTAATAGGTTATCACACAACTCCTATAACCTAATGCAGTAGTTTAACTCAAAAGCATTTTTAAGAAAAACTTTTGTAAAAAGCGAGGTAGAGTTAAAATGCACCGGGGCTTGCCTTGAGGAGCAAAAGAGGACAGGCTCGGGGTCGGCAGTGCAGGCGTTGGAGCTCGGGGTCGCCTAAGGGGTAGGTTCGTCAGCGGCTGCTTCGACTATGACGTTTTCTCCTTCGGTCACTATACGGATGCAAATGATGTATGCTTATGAGGATGCTGACATGAACAAAAGGCTTGCTGAAACACAGGACAAAACCTACTGATTCTAGAGTACACTTTCCATCGCGTAAGTAACTTCTTAGTGTGGACATAAAGCTACTTATCTTTTATCCCTAAGCAAAATTAATCAACCTATTAAGCATCATTTATCCGACCTAAACACAAAACAAGCATGGCATCACAAACATCATAGACCAAATGGGTGGGGGTCTATGAACAGCAAACAATCCCAAAAGTCACATGACAGGGCATACAACATGAACTCTACTTGATTTTCTATTTTTCCTAATTATTTAAAAAGGTCATTTTATGCAGTTGCTCCAAAATTTACCCAATTAATCTCATAGGTTCATTATGATATAAATAGATGTCAAAACAAATTTCATAAATTTTGGAGATCATTAAGGTGCTTAACAAAAATCAAACATTTAATTAACAAAAGGCACTATTTAACAATTTAAATAAATACCCAAAAATCAACTTGCTCCAAAAGGCCTCAAAATTCTATCAGATACTAAACATGACATAACTAGCACATAAAAATTTATCTCATGATTTTTGGAGCTACACATGACTTTCTAAAAATCTAAAACCATTCATTTCTTAATTAAAAGAAGAATTTTTCATTTTCTAATTTTTTGCAGAAAGGTAGAGTTTCTTATTTTTCTAAAATACTACAAGGTATAAAGAGTCTACCATAAAATTTTCAGAATTTTTGGAGCAACACAGAAAATCACACAAAAAGATGAAAAAGGAACACTATTCACAACTTCCCAAAAAGAAAAAGAGCACTGTGCTCTTTCCTCGCAAGGCTCGGGCGAAACGGGCTCGGGCGAGACGGGCTCGGGCGAGACGGAAGACGATCGCTTCGTCCGAGGCCTGGCTTGGAGGCTCGGGCGAGACGGAAGACGATCGCTTCGTCCGAGGCCTGGCTTGGAGGCTCGGGCGAGACGGAAGCAATCGTCCGTCCGAGGCCTGGCTGGGAGGCACGGGCGAGACGGAAGCAATCGTCCGTCCGAGGCCTGGCTGGGAGGCTCGGGCGAGACGGAAGGCTCGGGCGAAACGCAGGAGAGGCGGACGGCGGACCGGCCGCTCGGGGCTCGCGCTGGGAAAGCCGAGTGTGGGGAAAGATTCGCGGGCTCACCGTGAGTCGGGAGGGAGACTCGGCGAGGCGGTGCAGGGTCGGAGCAGGGAGCTCGACGTTGGCGGTGCTTCGGCGGAGCTCTCTGGCGGCGAGCGGCGTCCGGCGGCTCTGTCCACCAAAAGGGATCACCGAGGTGCGGTTAGGAGCGCACAGAGGTGAGGAAGAGAGGGCAGGGGTCGGAGGGAAAAGAGGAAAACTCACGGCGGCGAATTTCTCGCTTAGCCGAAACGCGGCCGTATGCCGGAGTTGGGGACGAAGCTCCTGCGCCGGCGAGAGGAGGGTGGAGGGGTGAAATTGGTTGCTCGGGAAGGTGGAGCAGCTCAAGGCGAAGACAACGGCGGGCTCGACGGGCGCTGGGGAGGTCCGGTGGTGCGGGGCGCCGTGGTGGCGGCAATGGCGGAACTCGGCGGCTTCTTATAGCCGCGGGCGGAGCTGGGGAGGGGTCCGGGCGAGGGGTGGGAGCGCTCGCGCGACATTAAAGGAGGTAGGGAGCAGGGTAGGGCGGCTCGGCATGGGCGGGAGTTCGCGCGCGGCGCGGCGGCTTGCCGGCGGCCAGCATCTGCGCGCTGTCCGCGGCCGTAGGGGAAAGAGGAGGGTAGGGTAGGGGATGGGCGAGGCGGCGGTAGGTAGGGGACCGGAGAGGAGACGAGCGCCAGTGCTTGGCCGCGCGCGGCACGGGCGCGGGTCAGCCGGGCTCGGCATGGGCGGCGAGGCTCGCGCGCGGCGCGGCGGCCTTGCCGGAGGTCGGGGCCCCCTGGCTTTAAAGCTCGTGCACAGTGACGTCATTTAAAGCAAAACTCCCCCTTTCTGAACCTTTGAAATTACTCCCAAAAGTTTAACTACACCAAGAAAACTCAAAACACCAAAGTTGCTTAAAATTTTGAGATCTACAACTTTGCCAATATAAACTTTTTCTGAAACTCAAAGGTTTTTGAGATAATTTTGAAAACCGAAAAGGGAACGAAATTGAAGTTTGAAAGAACCTGAAATTACTTCTGATTTTATATTAAAACTTGAAAATCTGTAAACACAAAAGTTGTTCCTCTTGACAAGATCTACAACTTTGCTAAAAGGACCAACTTCAAATTTTGAATAGTTTTTAAATTAATAAAAGAGGGGTAAAAACCAGGGTTTGGAAATCAGGGTTTTTCAAAAGGCATTTAAATTCTGTTTTCGATTTTTGAACTTTGATCAACACAACAAAACATCAGGGCACAAAACTGAACAAGATTTACACAAGCTAGTCACAGAGGTGAAATTACCATTTGCCCTTATAGGAAGATTTGGGCATTTAGGGTTTTCGAAAAAAAGATCACTACACAAGTCATCTCAGAAAAAGGTAAATGCAGAACAAGCATTAGGCAAACATAAATGCATGGCAAGAATGATTAATGACTAAAGATGATGACATGTCAGGTTAATTACATATTAAACACCAGAGGTGTTACAACAAGGGTCCGATTCTTCCTCTCTACAACACCATTTTGGGGCGGTGTGTAGGGAGAAGAAAACTGATGCTCCAAACCAAGGCGGTTACAAAACTTCTCAAAATCTGAATTTTTGAATTCGGAACCATTATCACTTCTAATAGCTCGCATCGAGTTCAAAGGGAACTCGTTCTGAAGACGCAAAATCAGATTGCGAGCAAAAGAGAAAGTCTCAGTCTTCTCAGTCAAGAAGAAGACCCACGAATATCTCAAAAAGTCATCAACAACAACCAAAACATACCACTTGCCACCAACCGAGCTCACCCGAGCCGGACCAACAAGATCCATGTGTAAAAGCTCTCCAGGGTGCGAGGTCATGACCTTAGTCACTGGATGGTGGGGAGCGGCAACCATCTTCCCATGTCTACAAGAATGACAAACTAGATCCTTCTCCATCGAAAGCTTGGGCAATCCTCGGATTAGGCCAAGTGAGCTAAGTCTTGCAAGCAAGTCGAAGCTTAAATGACCGAGCCTCCTATGCCACTTCCAAAGATCAGAGGAGGAAGGACTAGCCAAAAGACAGCGGGAAGTGCCAAAAGACTCCGAGAAATTCGCACGAAAGACTTTCCCAAAGGGCGAAATCAAACAAACAAGATTGCCCTGAGGGTCCAAAATACGACTGAGATTCGGTTTAAAACGAATCTTATAGTCATCGTCAAAAAGTTGCGAAACAGAAAGCAAGTTAAAATGCAGGTTAGAAACAAGAGCAACATCGTGCAACACAAAGTGCTCATTAACCCGCACCGACCCGCGAGACAAAACCTTACCTTTACTATTATCACCAAAGGTTATGTACTCCTTTTCGGCAACAAGGCTAAGGCTGGAGAGCCACCTGGCGTTTCCGGTCTTGTGCCTCGAACAACCGGAATCCACCAACCAAATGTCCTCCAACCGTTTTACCTACATCAATAGAAAGACATAGGGTGAGCATATGGTCCAACACTGGGGTTAGTGAAGTAGGAAGAATACCAGTGTTGGGCCGGTTGCTTAAAAGAACGGTTAGCAGAAAAACCATTCCTAGCACGTCTACGAGAGGAGCTATCACCACGTAGAGGAAAACGTGGTCCGCTAAGGGAGGAGCGTCCATCACGATACTCAAAACGCGGTGGAGGAAAATGCTCAACTACAAAGCCTCCGCCACGGGGTCCATAGCCTACAAATGCAGGCTCCCGCCGGGCACGCTCTCTACGAGGCCTAGGCCTAGCAACTTGAGGCACTGCGCCTCTAGGTCTAGCATCTCTCCTTGGAGCTCTCTGCTGCCTAGGCCTGGGAACCTGAGGTTCTGGACCTCTGGGCCTAGCTGCTCTCCTCGGAGCACTCCTCTGAACATTCGGCACATGTACATCATGGAAAGGATGGTACATGTCCGCATTGTTCATCTCCCTAGTACGGCGCGCCTCTCTCTTGCGCCTAAAGCAGAACTCGCTCAAGTGTCCATCTCTCCCACAGTAGTCACAATGATACCTCACCGCACGCAAAGGGGGTTGTTGGTACTCACGGCTGTGGGCGTGGATCACTTTGCCCTTCTGTGGCAACTCCTCCTGGATAGGTGGCATTGTATCCAGCTTGTTCTTTAGGTGGTTGGGTTTGGGATGCCACACTTGGTTCTTGGGTGGAGCTCTCGGAGGTTCCTCAAATACCCCATCCTTGGTGGTAGGCTTGACGGGCTCTTTGGGTGGAAGCTTGGTCAGTTTGGGAGTAGTGGAGGAGTTGGGCTTCTCACTAGGATTCAGACCACTCGACTCTCCAATCTTCCCAAAAGCAGAAAGATCAACACCCTGAGCAAGACCTACACCAGAACCTCCAGCAGCTCGCTTAAATTGGGAGATCATCATCCCGAGCTACAGCTCACTACAAGAGACCCATGACAAGATGGTCCGAAGGTATGTGTTTTCCTCCTCGGTTTGCATCTTGCCACGCTTGACACTCGCAATCTCCATCTCCAAACCCTCACACAAAGCACACCTAGCCACACAAGTGCTACCTGAGTTGGCCTCTTCAAGAGACACAATCTTGGCATTCTTCTCTGCCAACTCAGATTGCAAGACAGGACAAGTCTTGCACGCACCCAACAGAGAAGGTCTAGCCTTCAGCTCATCCACCTCTCCTACCAACGCAGCATACTTACCTCTCAAAGTGAGAAGGTCAGTCATGTGCTTGGTGCACATCTCACACTCGGCCTCCTCAGACACGACCACGGTGGACTTGGCAAACTCAAGCTCCCTCACCGTGTCCTCCCACTTCTGCCTAAACTCCTTGCGCTCTCTAGCGGCACGCCTAAGCAGCTTATGTTGACTAAGAAGCGCGGCAGTAAGCTTCTCAACCTCGGAAGAAAGCTCGTCGTAGGTGAGAGATACCTGGGAGGTGTCGTCGTCGTCGTCGTTGTTCCGAGGGGTGTGCTCCAGCTCGCCTCCGACCTCATCACCAAGCGCCATGGTGCAGAGGCCTCTGTCGTCGGCGAAGAAGCAGAGTCCGTTCAGCTTGTCCTCGATCCTCTTCTTCTTCTCGGATTCGTCATCGCTTGAGCAAGCGGAGTCGTCATCCGAGCCGTCGACGTCGCTGAGCGTGGCGAAGAACGCACGCTGCTCAGCCTGGGCCTTCTCCAAGTACTTCTTCTTGATGTACTCCTTGTCGAAGCCGCCCCTCTTCTTGCGCCTTGGAGGGACATACTTCTCCTTACGCTTGCCGGAGTCGTACTTGTGCCCATGATCGCCCTTCCCCGAATGCTTGTTCTTCTTGGGGCAGTTGGCGATGAAGTGGTCGGGGTCGCCGCACTCATAGCATCCTGAGCGTCCTCCTCCGCGACGACGGTTCATGCGGTTGTTGTGGAACCGCGTGAACCGGTTGGCGAGCATTGCCAACTTGTCATCCCCCAACGACTCAAGCTGGTCCTCTGTGACAGAAAAGAGTGAAGAAAGAGCAAAGCCAGCAGAGGGGTTAGCAGAAGAGCCAGAAACCAAAGCCATAGTTGGGCCAGAAGGATTCTCATAAGAAGCCCTCGACATGGCGTCAATCTCACTAGACTTGAGCTTACTAAAGAGCTCGTCGCAAGTGAGGGTCTCATAGTTAGACGATTCGATGATCGCCTGGACCTTTGAGTCCCACACCGATCGATCAAGAGTATGCAAGAGCTTCAAAGCTCTCTCATGATCGTCGAAAGGCAACTGCTCCTTGTTCGCCCTCATCCTGTTGACAATCACCTGAAAGCGAGCGAATAAACTTTCTATGCTCTCGCCAGGCTGATGTCGAAAGTTCTCATACTCTCTCTTGAACGACTCGTAGAGTCGGGTTTTGACTTGAGAGGTGCCCTCATGAAAACGCATGAGGGTGGCCCAAATCTCCCGAGCCGTAGAGAGGTGAGAAACGCGATCAAACTCTCCCATGCTCAAACACGAAAAGAGAGCATTACGGGCTCGGCTATTGGCTTCGTGCTCATCGATCTGAAGCTGAGTGACACGAGCAGCCAAGACCACGTAATCAGCAGAGTTGCAAATATCCCAGATGGAAGCACCCAAACTCTGCAGATAGGCCGACATGCGTATCTTCCAATACGCATAGTTCGTCCCATCGAAAAACGGCGGTTTGCCCACGCCGCGATCCATGTCGCCTTTTGTGGATC
This sequence comes from Coix lacryma-jobi var. lacryma-jobi, assembly GCA_009763385.1. NCBI lineage: Eukaryota > Viridiplantae > Streptophyta > Magnoliopsida > Poales > Poaceae > Coix > Coix lacryma-jobi. Next base: position 64,092,479 of record CM019823.1, on the reverse strand, counting down.
TGGAACCGGCTAAGGTGAAAGATCCTTAACCCGCTCCGATACCAATTGAAGGACCGAGAAAGCACTAGCAAGGCGACCAGAGGGGGGGGGGTGAATGGGAGCCAATCAAATTTCTCTCGAAACTTTGGCCAAGTGTCCCAAAATCAACCCCGAGAAACGCCGACCGAAACCGTGATGCTCACGACCCTTGGAAGAGGGTGGATGATCCCTGAGATCACAGCGGAGCACCACCAAGGAGAAGCAAACCAAAACCCAAAAGTTTCGGCTCGAACACAACCCCAAAAACCAAGTCCCGAACATAGATAGACGGCTACATCGAGAAATCCCCAAATACCGATGCTAACAAGTAGCAAAGATACCAAGAGAGGTTCCTTGGTCAACTATAGGGCCAAACGAGAAGTCTGGAAATCAAGCGATCAAGCCGGCAGAGCAAACGAACTAAACCGGAAGACTCAGGCAATTCCCGGACTGTCCGGCCCTGGGGTCCCGGACTGTCCGCGGCAGGGGCGGACTGTCCGCCAAGAAGTCCCGGACTGTCCGCCGGCAGAAATACCAAAACAGCAAGGTTGCTGAACCCTTGCTGGACGAGTCCCGGACTGTCCGCGGATTTCAACTACGGACTGTCCGCCGGTCAAAATCCGCTAGGGCAGCCGAGGGACGCAGCCACTGGTCAGGCTCTCCCCCGATGCCCGGACTGTCCGCGGTCCCAGGCGCGGACTGTCCGCGACCTTGCAGAGAGGGCGATTTTGGTCGCCTTCTCTCCAAATCTCTCCAAATCCGATCCAACTCAAAGTCCCAAGTTCCCAAACTTGGAGAAGATGATCACGGGGTAGTTAGGAGACTATCCCCAAGAAATCATCCGCTCAAATCAACCAAAACACCGGGAAATCAAAAGGGAAGGTGGATGAACGGAAAAAGCGCCACGAAAACGAAATCGACCCGATCTATTCGATCATGAGGAGTTAGATGAATTCCTTTGGTCGAAATGACCTCCTCAATGATACGAACAAAATGATTCAAACGGATTTCGCAAAGACGCACTAGAGAGGGAGATCGAGTGACGGGAAAATCGTGAAGAAACGAAGAACGCGAAGAACACGAATCAAAACACGAATCAAGTCATCGATCTGCACTGCAATGGTGAGGATACGGCCTCACTTCCTCAAATCAACAGTACACAGAGGCAAGTCTCTCTACGGATCTCAGCTAGCTACAGCAGGGGATGGGAGAGCAGGAAACCCTAAGTGCGAAAGAGCAAATGACTGAGATAGATGGGAGGAGGGTGTCTCCCGACTACTTAACCTACTACTAGCCTAAGTCTATTTCCTACTCTACCCCTCTCTATTCTAATTACAGAGCGAGCCAGCTAAACCCTAGGGTTATTCTGGACCAACTCGGTGGTAGGTGTATCCGACGGCCACGCCCGCACAACTCGTCCGCGTTGCCTCCACGCAACCTTCCGATTGCCGCCACGTGCCGCCCTCGCTCTGCACCCCCGGTTTTGTGGCCCAAACCGGGAAACCAACCTTTTCCAGCCAACCCCCGGTTTTGAGGCCCAAACCGGGAAACCAGCCCATGAGCGCCTGAGTTTTGAGGCCAAACTCAGCAAACCCTCTGCGCCCAGGTTTTGAGGCCCAAACCTGGAAACCGTCCTCAGCCCGAGTTTTGTGGCCAAACTCGGAAACCCTCAGCCCGAGTTTTGTGGCCAAACTCGGAAACCGTCCATGCCCAGGTTTTGAGTCCCAAACCTGGAAACCGTCCATCCGATGGTTTTTCCCTGGCTCTACCACCAAACCGACGTCGTAGAGGGGATGCACCGTCCGTGCACCCCGTCCACCGACACGTGTCCCCGAGTCCTCGACTCGGGCAACACATGACCGCACTTCTTCACTTGTCATCGTCACAGGCTGCCAGCCACCACAGCTGATCCTCGGGCCTCTGGTCCCTCAGTCCAAGCCTCACGTCCGCCCTTCGCCACTCTCGGTCCATCGGCACGGCACGTCTCTACTTGACCTTCACCTCGCCTTCGATCACTGCATCCGTGCTCGACACCTGCACAACACAAGCCAAAGAACATGCGCATCATCCCAGTTGACAATCACTCATCACTCAGAGACCCGGCATACACCCATGTATCCGCAATAAGTACCACAAGGAGTGTTTCTCAAGATCTCCATCTCCTCTTTTATGCACTTGGCATATGTGGTACGCAAGAGCTCAACTTCCCTCTCAAGGTTGGCACTCATATCATTGTGCTCAACCAACTTGGCGCTCATATCATCGCGCATTTGCTTCAAAACCAAAACTTCTTTTTCTAAGTCAATGCAAGATGTGCAAATGAAATAGGTGGAAGAAACATCACCATTCACATCAGGCAAAGAATCATGAATATCACTAGAAGCAAGGCAAGCATCTTTATTCAAAGAGCATAAGCTACAAGGCCTAGCATTTATCTCAATAATTTCAGCCCTAGCATGGTCAAGTTCATCTACACATGTGGTGTGAGTCAATTTTAAATTATTAAGTTCAGCATGTAAAGACTCTCATGAAACACATGGTAACAAAGCATTTGACTTAAGCAAGGCTATTTCAGTTCTAGCACAATCAAAGTCCTTGTGCAAGTCAATGCAAGCTAGACATGGTTTGGAAGCATTTGATTTCAACAATTCATTCTCAGACTTTAAGCTAGCAAGGGAAAAGCTTAGCTCATCATTCTTCCTAACCATGTCACTACAACCGGTGCAAGGCAAAGAGGCACTAGACTTCAAACTAGCAATGGAGCATTTCAACTTTTCGACCTTTCTATGCAAGGTACTACAAAGCTCAACATTCCTAGATCGAGCCTCATAAAGATTTTGCAAGGTCACAAGACTCGAAGCGAGAGTACCTTTATTGGCCTTGCCATGTTGACAAAGAAGATCCTCCGGTGAAAGCTCATCATCTCGTAGAAGGATCAGCAAATCGTTCACCTCGCGATCCCTCTCATCAACTGCACTCCTCCTTCTTCCCAAGATGTCATCCATGGAACCGTTCAAGCTGAAAGACAAAGACATACTTGAAGAAGAACTTGGTGCACTTCAAAAGCACCGTTAGTGTTAGCAAAGCAAAAGCTCAACACCTCGACAAGAAAAGTCAGAAACCAAAACCGCTCTCAAAAGGTCGCCTTCACGGATCCGGAACCGGTTAAGGTAGAGAGATCCCTAACCTGGCTCCGATACCAATTGAAGGACCGAAAATGTAATAGCAAGGCGACCAGAGGGGGGGTGAATGGGAGCCTAAAAATTTCTTCTCGAAATTACGGCCTTTGTCCCAACAAAATCAACCCCAAAAGCTTCGGACTCCAAACGCGATGCCCACGACCCTAGAAAGAGGGTGGATGATCCCTAGGATCACAGCGAGGCACCGCACAAGGGAGCAAAACAAAACTCCCAAAACTCCGAGTCAAGTTCGTGCCTAAAAGACCACTCCCTAACGTAGATAGAGGGCTACGTCGGGATTCCTCCAAATACCGATGCTAACGCGTAGCAAAGATATGTAGAGAGGTTCCTAGGTGAACTCTAGGAGCAAACGAGAAGTCCGGAAACGAGACAGAAAAGCCAGGAAAGCAAACGCACTAGACCGGAACCTACAGCCGATTCGCGGACTGTTCGGGCTGGGGGTGTCGGACTGTCCGGTCAAGGGCGGACTATCCGCGAAACCCTGGCGGACTGTCCGCAGGTCAAAAGGCAAAATCAGCACGGCTGCTGAACCCTCCCTGCGCGACTCCCGGACAGTCCAGGACTTATAACGGCGGACTGTCCGCCGACCTACCTAACAAAACAGCAAAGCTGCTGGACCTCCCCTGCGCGACTCACGGACTGTCCGCGGTCTATACTGCGGACTGTCCGCCGGTCACCCGAGGGGAAAAAGCCCGAGGCCAACAGCCACTGCTCGGCTGAAGCCCTGATGGCCGGACTGTCCGCGGCCTGTGTGGCGGACTGTCCGCGCCTACGGCAGACTGTCCGGGAACCCCACGGCGGACTGTCCGCGATCTCCCAGAAAGCACAAAAACTGCTCGGGTCAAAACCAAAATCGATTGGATCTTCAACAAATCGAACGGGGCTGCGACCAAACTTCACCCAAGTGTTCTTCTACGTGTTGGGAAGCTAATCCTAGGATATCATCGCTTCAACCCAACTCAACCATGAGAAATCCGAAGAACACCGTAAAAGGGGAAGAACGAAGAACGAAAACGATTTTGGCTCGATCTACTTGTTCGTGAGGGTAGGGATGAATTCCTCCAGTCGAAATGTTCTCCTCACATCAAAGAACAAGTTGATTCAAACGGAATCGCAAAAGACGCAGCGTAGAGGGAGATCGGGGGAGGAGAAAATAGTGGAGAAAATGGTGAACGCGAAGAACACGAAGAACAAAATCAAAACGCGAATTCCACCACGAATTTGACCCTTGGATTCAGAGGAATGGAAGATTCATTAAGCACTCCTTCTCTCCCTAACCCTAGCCTCCTCTCACACAACGCAAAATGAGAGTGACACCGTCCTCGGATTCGGCTGCCCTAGCAGCCCCCACATATATATAGGCGCACGTCCTAATGACCAAAGCGCCCTTACATTAAGCACTCAACCCAAATACCCCCCAGGGGTAAAACCATCCAGTCCGGTCAATCTTCATCCGACGGCCACGCCCGCACATCTGGTAGCTTCGCCTCGACGCGACCTCACCCGATGCCGCCACGTGCCGCCACCGTCGACCGCCGCGCCTTCTCACCGATAGCTTGGCCACAACGCAAGCCTCTCGGTGCCGCCACGTGTCGACCGTCCTTTCGGACCAACCCCCTGGTTTTGAGGCCCAAACCAGGCAAACCGGCCACCCCAAGTTTTGAGGCCCAAACTCGGAAACCCGCAAGCCCAGGTTTTGAGGCCCAAACCTGGCAAACCGTCCACCCCGAGTTTTGAGGCCCAAACTCGGAAACCGGCCACCCCAGGTTTTGAGGCCCAAACCTGGAAACCGTCGATGGTAGCTTTTTGAGGCTCAGCTACCGAACCCGCACCGTAGACGGGATGTGGTTCGCACACCCCGACCACCGGCACCGATGCCGATGCATGTCCAGCCTCCACGCTGGGCACAACGCCTTCGCCTTCATTCTTGACTTGGCCGACGGCACTTGTGCTGCACGCAAGCCCGTGTTCGACCTCCCGCCAAGTGACTCGACTCAAGTGCCTTCCTCCCGACTCGGCCGATGCACCGCACATCCCATGTGCTCTCGCTCGCTGATGCCATGTGCCAGCTACCACAGCTGGTCCTCTGGCCCTCTGGTCCCTCAGTCCAAGCCTCACGCCCATCCTTCACCGCACCCAGTCCGTCAGCACGGCATGTCTCTACTTGACCTTCACCTCGCCATAGACCACTGTCTCCGAGCTCCACACCTGCACATCAACACAACCAAGAGACACATGTCGCACACGCACACCAACACAGAAACACCACACAACTCACACCACCGGTTAGTCATAAACAATAAGCGCATAGCAAGATATGGACTAAACCGGGTAAAAGCCTCAAACCTTCCTCATCAAAGTCAATCATTCATCATATGTATTCTCAGAATTTGGGATTGGCTTGGAGTTGAGCCCGTCGGTGCCTCGGTGGCGAAACGGCGACGGCGAGCTCAGGAGAAGGCGCCACGAAGCAAGGGAGAGCGCCAGCAGCTGCTTAACATTGCCATGGAGACAGGTGCGAGCTCATTCGAGAGAGAACGGCGCCCTTCGCGCTGGCGTCAATGATCCAGTGTTCGGCCGTCCACCGCCATGAACAGGAGAAGAACTTATCCCCCCCCTTTATCCTTTATACCCTATCAGATTTTTGAATATAAGTTGAAAATATGTTAAAATATCAAATGCTCAGAATTAAATACTGAACATCTTTTATTTTTGCAACATATGCAAAATAGGCTTAGATTTTGAATTAGGATTTGAAATTCAAAAGGGGACATAAAAGGGCAAAAGTGTATTTTCACAATTACTTTTGATTTCGTATGAAAACTTGAAAAACTTTATACATCAAAGTTGATCCTTATCATAAATGGAGCAACTTTGCTTTTTAGAGCATGACCAAATTCTTTTTATATTTAGAATTATGAAAAAGGGGACAAAATAGGATTTTCAAATTAATTAAATTATTTATTTGGATTTCAACCAAATTCGAATTATACCTCAGTGGTCACTTGAAACATGCTCCCAAATACACCTTTGAGACATAATACCAAAGTTTGGTCCAAAATTCAGTTACTATATATGAGATTACCAAAACACCCTTTTATAGCACAAGAGCACTATTCACCACATAAGAAGACATAAGCTAGGGTTTCAAACTTAAGCCCTCCTTATCAACTAAGCACAAGCATGATGAATTAAACTTGTTTTTAGTGAATGCATACTTAGGTTATCAACTCAGATGAAATGCCAGTGCATATGATGACATGTCAAGTTTTAGTCTGTTTAACACCAGAGTGTTACAGCTCTTTCCCCCTTAATGAAATCTCGTCCCGAGATTTAACCTGTAGGCTAACTAATGGAAAAGGAAATGTGTCAGGCACTTCCATTACTAACCTTTACATAAAACAGGGGATAGGTCATCATATTACAGATTACAAGGACTAGACAGAAGAAAGAAACTCAGGAAAACTTTCTAAGAGAAACTCTTCTGACTCCCACGTGGCTTCATCTTCTGTATGTTGATTCCATTGAACCTTGTAAAACTTGAAAGTTCTTTTTCGAGTGACTCGATCTTTCTGGTCAAGAATCTTGATAGGATACTCTGAGTATGTCAGATCAGGCTCTAATTCAATCTCTTCAATATGAATGACATGATCAGGCACTTGAGGACATTTCTTTAACTGAGAAACATGGAACACATTATGAACTGATGATAGCTGTGGCGGTAAATCAAGTTGATATGCCACCTTTCCACATCTTTTAAGGATTTGATAGGGACCTATATATCGAGGTGCCAACTTTCCTTTGATTCCAAATCGAGTAACGCCTTTCATTGGTGATACCTTGAGATAAACATAATCACCAACTTTAAAGGTAAGAGACCGACGTCTCTTATCGGCATAACTCTTTTGCCTGGATTGTGCTATCTTCATGTTCTCTTGAATCAACCTGACTTTTTCTTCAGCTTCCTTAACTAAGTCAACTCCGAAGAGACTACGTTCTCCAGGTTCAGACCAGTTTAAAGGTGTTCTACATCTTCTGCCATACAGAGCTTCAATTGGTGCCATCTTAATGCTCTCTTGATAACTATTATTGTAAGAGAACTCTGCTAAAGGCAAACATTCATCCCATTTCTCTTAATAATTGAGTACACAGGATCTTAACATATCTTCTAAGATCTGATTAACTCTTTCAGTCTGACCTCCAGTCTGTGGATGATAAGCTGTACTATGCAGAAGCTTGGTATCCAAGGACTTATGTAAGTGCCGCCAGAAAACATTGACAAACTGTGTCCCTCTATCAGACACGATAGTCTTTGAAACACCATGCAGACTCACAATTCTGTCAAAATATATCTTGGCATAGCTAGATACTGGATATGCTGTTTTAACAGATATGAAATGAGCTGATTTGGTCAGACGATCAACAATGACCCATATGGAATCAAACCCTTTTGATGTCCTGGGCAGACCCACTATGAAATCCATACTAATGTCATCCCACTTCCAAGATGGAATTGGCAATGGTTGCAATTCTCCAGCAGACCTAAGATGAACTGCCTTCACTTTCTGACAAGTATCACATTTAGCTACATAACTAGCAATTTCAAGTTTCATCTTAGTCCACCAGAATCTCTGTTTCAGATCATGATACATCTTATTACTGCCTGGATGTACTAAAAATCTTGTTGCATGAGCTTCATCAAGAATTTGCTTTCTGAGCTCAGGAACCTTTGGAACCACTAACCGATCCTTGAACCAAATCACTCCAGCTTCATCTATTTTGAAATTGGAATTCTGCTCAGAGTGAATCTTTTCTTTCAGATGGATCATACCCTTGCTTTCCTTCTGGGCTGCAATGATCTGATCTTTAATGGATGATTGAACGGTCACATTTGCAAGATTTCCTTGTGGAATCATTTCAAGGCTTAACCTTTCAAACTCATGGCACAAGGTAATATCTATCAGCTTGACTTCCAGACAATTGCAATGACCCTTTCGACTGAGTGCATCTGCCACTACATTGGCTTTACCTGGGTGATAGTGCACTTCAATATCATAATCTTTTATCAGTTCTAACCATCTTCTCTGACGCATATTCAACTCAGACTAAGTGAAGATGTATTTCAAGCTTTTATGATCAGTATATATGTGACAAGTATTACCCAACAAATAATGTCGCCAGATCTTCAGAGCATGGACTACAGCTGCCAACTCTAGATCATGTGTTGGATAATGTTCTTCGTGCCGCTTAAGCTGTCGTGAAGCATAGGCAATGACTCTGCCTTCTTGCATTAGTACACACCCAATGCCTTTGCCTGAAGCATCACAATAAACATCAAAGGATTTTTCAATGTCTGGCTGAGCTAATACTGGTGCAGTTGTCAATAACTTTTTCAAAGTTTGAAAAGCTTCTTCACATTACGATGACCACACAAACTTGGTGTCATTCTTTAGCAGTATTTTCATTGGTTTAGAGATCTTGGAGAAGTCAGGGATAAATCTACGATAATACCCTGCTAAACCTAAGAAACTCCGAACTTGATGTACTGACGTTGGTGACTTCCAGTCAAGAACTTCTTGGACTTTACTTGGATCTACTGCAACACCTTCAGCTGACAAAACATGGCCCAAGAATTGAACTTTATCTATCCAGAACTCAAATTTACTAAATTTAGCATATAACTGATGTTCTCTCAGGCGAGTCAACACTATCCTGAGATGTTCTGCATGCTTCTCTTTGGTTTTGGAATAGATGAGAATATCATCAATAAACACAACTACGAACTTATCTAGCTCTGGCATAAACAATGAATTCATCAAGTACATGAAGTGTGCTGGGGCATTGGTCAGACCAAAGGACATGACTAGATATTCATACAGACCATATCTGGTAGTGAATGCTGGTTTCAGAACATCTTCTGGTTTGATCTTGATCTGATGATACCCTGATCTCAAATCTATCTTCGAGAATACCTTCGCACCAGCAAGTTGATCAAAGAGAAGATCAATACAGGGCAAAGGATACTTGTTCTTGATTGTCACTTCATTCAAAGGACGATAATCAACACATAACCTTAAGGTATTGTCCTTCTTCTTCACAAAGATCGCTGGACAACCCCATGGTGATGAACTAGGTCGAATGAAACCTTTATCTAGCAAACCTTGTAACTGAGTTTTCAACTCTGCTAACTCTTTTGGTGGCATTCTATAAGCTCTTCTGGCTATTGGTGTTGTCCCTGGTTTGAGTTCTATTTCAAACTCCACATCACGATCAGGTGGCAGACCAGGTAAATCTTCTGGGAACACATCAGGAAACTCACAGACCACCGGAATGTCTTTGATTTCCTTAACAGAGGTAGCACACACTCGCTCAATTGCCCTCTTAAGAGTAGGAAGATGGACAAGAAGTTGAGACTTGCTATTAGGTAAGTTGAGCTTGATGGTTCTATTCAAGGTGTCTATCACTGCACCTCTCTGGTTCATCCAGTTCATACCCAAGATCACATCTATACTTGGATCTTTTAAAACTATCATGGATGCTAGAAATATATATCCACCCAGATCTATAGGTACCTGATGTACCATTTCCTTAGTACATAGTCGACCCCCAGACGACTGTATAAAGAATTCATCTTTGGTTTCACCAATAGGTATATTATGCTTCTCCGCAAATGTTTTATTCATGAAAGTATGTGATGCACCAGAATCAAAAAGTGTAAGTGCTGGGTGTTGAGCAACAGGGAACATACCAAGCATAACAGGTTCTCCTTCAGGAATAGCTTCTATCTGAGTATGGAAAACCTTTCCTGTTTTCTGAGTACCCTTACCCTTCTGATTGTTCTGTGCATTTCCCTTATTCTGGTTTGCTTGCTGCTTTCCCGCTGGCCTTGGTACATTGGCATTGGGAACATTCTGCCTTGGATAAGGACATTCACGAGAGAAATGTCCAGTCTTTCCACAATTGAAGCATGGATAATTTGTAGCTTGTGGCACTGGTGGACGAATGGCAGGAACATTCGGCTGACGTTGAACATTGAAAGGCATAGCAGGCCTTGCAAAAGTCCTCTGAGGATTCTGCTGCTGAGGCGGACGGTAAAGTGGACGATAAGATGGGCGGAACTGCTGGACTGGATGATATATCAGCCTCTGACGCTTCTTGTTGCCGCCAGATGATCCAGATCCTGACACAACTCCCTTCTTCTTCTTAGCCTCCTTATGCTTGCGGTTCTTTTCTTCACTAGATATAGCAACATTCACTGTCTCATGATAATTTATATTGCCACAAGTTGTCATCATAGACTGAAGCTTTGTATTCAATCCTCTCATGAAACATGCCTTCTTCTTCTCATCAGTGTTGACCTGGTCAAAGGAATATTGGGACAGATGATTAAACTTCCCAATGTACTGCATAACTGGCTCATCTCCCTGACGGAGAGCTAAGAACTCTTCAAGCTTCATCTTCATAACTCCATCTGGAATATAATGAGCCCTGAAGGCCTCCTTGAATTCAGTCCAAGTGATTCGGTGATCGGCTGGTTGAACAACTAGTAAATTTGCCCACCAAACCCCTGCGGCTCCTCGAAGTTGCTGAGCTGCAAATGCTGCCTTCTAGACTTCAGTGCAGTTGATAAGACTGAATTTTTGTTCCATGGTGCGGAGCCAATCATCAGCTTCAAGAGGTTCATCAACTTTAATGAACACTAGAGGACGGGTATCAGTGAAATCAACATATGTTGTCTCTTCTCTGTTGTTACGGCCACGACCACGTTGACCAACATTCTGATTTTATGCTAACAGAGTTGTTGCATTGACCAATGTTGCAATTGCATCAGCCAAAGAGGGTGGAACTGGTGGTGCATTAGGGACATCATCCCCACCATGGGAAGCACTAGCGCCACGTGTGTTAGCAGGCATCTGTTTAAAACAAACCATACTTTGATTAACATTCATATTTATACATCATAACATGCATACCATGCTCAACTTATTTATCATACAAGTCCGCTCTTGGGCAGGACTACTGAAACCACTATCTTACACACTGACCATACTAGAGGTTTTCTGACTAACTAGGTTATAAAGTCAGAAAGATCACACTATGATACATCTCATGTCTACTCAACCTCCAGATCTATCACTCTTCCCCAGACAAGACCTCATACTCCACCGGCTCTAACTCCTTATCTTCTTCTTCTTCTGCTTCCACCTCAGATTCTATTTCAGGAGTAGGTGGCGTAGCAGGTTCTGGCTGCAACCGTGCAGTCAGCTCCTCCACCTGCCTGTGTAGGTCAGCATGGTGGATCTCCATGAGGTTCTGATTATCCCTCATTACATCTACCCGGATTCGCGCCCGATTCCTCTGCTCGACGGCCTTCCTCCACTTGCACTCATACTCTTGATGCTGCTCGTGGTGGTACTGCAACTGCTCACTTAACTCTTCTCTCTCTCTGGTACCCCTCAACCTTTCTCCATTCGCCCTTGCCAACTCCATGTACAGGCGGTCTACTTCCGCCTGAAGTTGTGACGAGGCACTGTTACTACCTTCACCTTCTTCATAAGCAACCACTGGCTGGTTGCTTCCCACACTATCAGCGGGTTCATCATCTCTTGGGGCAAGAACGTGTCGAGGAACACCTCGAGGTCCGGTACACTTGCGTGCAGTCTGCTTGGTACGGGCCATCTGCTAAAATATATTTATTTTGAATATTAGAACTATATATGTTCCAAGATTAAGAGACAGAGTTTTATAATTAGATAGACATATTAACTCTATTTCTACCCTTAGATACAACTTTAAGAGGAAAAAAATTAATTATATGTTATCAATCATGATGCATGAAACGTACTTACGAACAAACACACATCAAACAAATAATTATCTTTAAATTAGTCACTTATTATAAAAGTGAATAAACTTTCTTTTCACAATTAGGGCAATATTATAATGTTATAAGCATTGTTCCTTAGATATAAATATCACCATAACTATACTAAAAACAGATCCATTTAGATAGAAGGATAAGTCTAAAGAATGAATTAAGGCAAGTCAGAAGCATAAGACAAGTCTAGAAGCAATTTGGACTCAAACTAATTTGAAATTTAGTTTGACTCAAAACTTTTGAAGTTTTCAAAAAGACTTCTGATTGGCGTGCACGAGTTCCAAATGACTCAAGAGATCTGTCGGGTGTCCTCGGGAAACCCGAATCATCCACGTTACATTCTTTTCAGGAATTCCCTCGTCAAGCATCACAGTATTACAACAGTTTTATAGATAAGATAAATCAGAGTAAAAGCGGAAAGAGTATATAACATAGATTGAAACTTAAGTTTAAAAGTTTACAACCCAGAAGTACTTGATACATAAAAGGTTCGGAACTTTATATTACATATACCACATAATTTTTGGTTACTTGCCCAAGGTCAAACATCAGTGTCATCATCACCCTCCTCCACAAGAGTGAAGAAATATTGACCACCAAAAGGATGATCAATAAACTCACCTGCAACAAAGGTTAACGAACCCTGAGTACAAAAGTACTCAACAAGACTTAACCGTCTAGAAAAGAGAAGACTCAGGTATGAAAGTTATAGGGATTCAAGGTAAGTCTTAAGCAAGATCAAAACATTTCTTATGCATAAAATCTTACTAACAGAAAAACTCTACTTTCAAGTTTTAACTCAAGATTAACTTTCATGACTATCTAAAAATTCTCAAACCTTCATAAGCATATCACATCTGTAGTTCCCATCTCATAAAGATTCAATTATTACTACGGTGCGGGTCAGTGGATTGAGGCTCCATATCCGAGGAAACACGGCGATTCGAATCGTTTAAACCCAGCTGGGGATTCAGTACCACACGACATATGTAGATCTTAATCTTGCATATGTCAAACCTATCTATAGATCCTCCCATACAAGAACGGGTCCAGCGTCACCCGAGAGTACAGTACACCTCGAACCCGACTATCTCATAGCCCCGAGGGTACACGCTACTCCCGCCATCTCTCCACTCCCAGTACGCGGTTGGCCGTTCTCAAGTATCGGAATAGCTATAGATGAGGCTTACCACCGCATGTGGGCTGTACTCAAAGGTCTCAATCACAGCAGGCCAACAACGATAAGGTCCTAGGTCGAGTAACCTTACAACAAGACTCCATTCTTGATGTAAGTTACTATAATTATCATGTTGTCTCAAGATTCAGTATTTCCATAACGTAGCAACCATTTTTAAAAGCACCTACTATTATGAAGTAAGTAAAGCATGGCTAAGCATACTAAGTATTTTTATAAAACGGGTATCAAGGTTAAATATTGGAATCATCAAGATCGGTAATGCATCAAACAGGGTTCACTCAACTCCTATTCACTTAATGCATCATATTAACTCAAGTGATATAAATAACTTTATAAAATACAAGGATAGGTTTAATGTCCGGGGCTTGCCTTGGTGATCAGTGAAGTCCGGTGACTCAGAAAAACCAGAAGGATCCAAACTCTCAGAAGAAACCCACTGTGGATCCGGTTCTTTCGAAACGAGATCTACATGTAGAAGTGCATATGCATGATCAATGAGATGCTCATGATATGATTAAGACAGGGTACATGTTCTTTGGATAATAACAAACAAACTTAACTATCTTGAGTACAACTTTCCTTCATGATATAAAAACAAACTAACTTAGCTATTAAACCATATATTATTACTAAGCAAGTTTTATTATTTTTATTAAGCAAGGTTATGTAACTAACAAGCAACAAAAGATTATTTGCATAAAGGAATCCATAACCAGGGAGCAATTCATGCTAATTTTCCACTGGTTGTCAAACAATTTCCAAAAATCACACAAATTTAAGGTGATTAAGTATTTCTATTTATTTTATAAGTCATTTAAAATAGTCTTTACTTATGAATAAATCATACTTTATCAAACAGAGCTGGAATTAAACATGAAGGTAGATATTAGTAACATAAACTCACATGTCAAATTTCAATATTTTAGGAGACACACAGAAAATTACATAATTCATCAAAGTTGCATTTATTAATTAAAGCATAGATTTAATTATTATAGCAAAGGTACTCAAAACACAAGTTTCGTAATTTTTATATTAGCACAGACATGCTATCATCTAACATGTAAAATTTCATAATTAACAGAGCTATATAATAATTATACCAAAAATAACAAAACTAGCTACTGTGCAAAAAGCTATAAAAAGAAAAACTGAAATCTAAGCCTAACTGGGCTTTCGGCCCGATTCCGGCGGCCCAGCGCACGCGAAAGCCGGCCCGGCCTGGCTCCCGCCCGCGCGCCCTGGCGCTTTTGCAGAAAAGCCCTTCGGCTTCTAAGGAAACAACTCGCAGTCCAGAGCGCTATTCACATGTGCCATGGACTTTGCAACCAGCCCCCTGCACTTTACCGTCTTCGCAACTGCGAAGTCCCCGACGCCGGCCAGAGAGGACGGCGGCGCACCGAGCGCCGGCGAACCCTACGCCGGTCAACTCCGGGCATTAGAGATCCGACTAATGCGAGCACAAGCACCGGCAAGTCACCCGCAACCGATAGAGTCCCTAACCCTAAACGCTATCGCTCTGGTGAAGCCTGGCCACGCACGACGGCGGACCGGATCACGGCGAAGCTGTTCCGGCGAACTTAGACCGGTAGCTATAGAACGGAGAGGCTAGGAAGCTCCAGTAGCTCACCCTGATGCTGGCTGCGTAGCTGGTTCGAGCGGAGGATGAACGGAAAGAAGAAGTCCCCGGAGCAGTGACTTGCGGCGGCGAGCTCCGGCGAAGCAGACGATGTTCCGGCGAGACCTGAGCACCAAACGGAAAACCATCGAGCCAATGAGTATCCTGGGGTCAAGGCGAAACAGAAACACGAGACAGGGAGAGCAGAGGAGTGCCCAGATGGGCTAACCACGGCGAGGTCGAGCTCGGCGGCGTTTTCGCCCGACAGGAAGAAGAACGGCGAGCACAAGCTCTCTGAGGCAGTAGAGGTAGAAGGGATGGGTTCTGGAGATGCGCAAGGAGGTAAGGAAGTTATGGCTGTGGTCAATTTTGGATGAGGACGCTCGGTTTGGAGTGAATTTGGGATTGGCTTGGAGTGGAGCCCGTCGGTGCCTCGGTGGCGAAACGGCGACAGCGAGCTCAGGAGAAGGCGCCACGGAGCAAGGGAGAGCGCCAACACCTGCTTAACATTGCCATGGAGACAGGTGCGAGCTCATTCGAGAGAGAACGGCGCTCTTCGCGCTGGCGTCAATGATCCAGTGTTCGGCCGTCCACCGCCATGAACAGGAGAAGAACTTATCCCCCCTTTATCCTTTATACCCTATCAGATATTTTGAAATTACTTCAGATTTTTGAATATAAGTTGAAAATATGTTAAAATATCAAATGCTCAGAATTAAATACTAAACATCTTTTATTTTTGCAACATATGCAAAATAGGCTTAGATTTTGAATTAGGATTTGAAATTCAAAAGGGGACATAAAAGGGCAAAAGTGTATTTTCACAATTACTTTTGATTTCGTATAAAAACTTGAAAAACTTTATACATCAAAGTTGATCCTTATCATAAATGGAGCAACTTTGCTTTTTAGAGCATGACCAAATTCTTTTTATATTTAGAATTATGAAAAAGGGGACAAAATAGGATTTTCAAATTAATTAAATTATTTATTTGGATTTCAACCAAATTCGAATTATACCTCAGTGGTCACTTGAAACATGCTCCCAAATACACCTTTGAGACATAATACCAAAGTTTGGTCCAAAATTCAGTTACTATATATGAGATTACCAAAACACCCTTTTATAGCAAAAGAGCACTATTCACCACATAAGAAGACATAAGCTAGGGTTTCGAACTTAAGCCCTCCTTATCAACTAAGCACAAGCATGATGAATTAAACTTGTTTTTAGTGAATGCATACTTAGGTTATCAACTCAGATGAAATGCTAGTGCATATGATGACATGTCAAGTTTTAGTCTGTTTAACTCCAGAGTGTTACAGCTATGGAGCATGCCGGGCCTTTGAAGGACCGAGAAGCAACCAGAAAGCGACCAGAGGGGGGTGAATGGGAGCTTCAAATTTTCCTTTCAGAAACTAGTAGCCACTGTCCCGAGAATCACCCCAAAAGCAAACCTTAGAGCTTGCAAGTGTCCACGACCCTAGATGTAGGGTGGATGCTTCCGAGAAGCACAGCGAGACACTACACAACTCTAGAAAGCCAACGCAAAAGACGGAACCCAAATCCGACAACGACCAAACGAACTGCGAACGGAAACGTGCTGAGATAGCACTGACCGGACTCACCCTGCGTCCGATCAACAAGCACCGGACGCGTCCGGTCAGGCAAAGTCCAATTTTGGACCTCTCTGAGTTGGACCGGACTCACAGTCTCTGAGCGTCCGGTCACACCTCGAGCGTCTGGTCACTTAAAAACGCAGATGGTGAACAGTGTAAGCGAAGCGTCCGGTCACTGAGAAACTGAGCGTCCGGTCAGTACACAGGAAGAATTTGCAAAGAACGTTCAACGACTGGACTCTGTGGGAGCGTCCGGTCAGTGTGACAGTCAAGCGTTCGGTCAAGACCGAAATGAACACCGAGCGTGTTCAACCACCGGACGCACTGCCCCAGCGTCCGGTCGTCACGAGTCAAGCGTCCGGTCACCCCGACAGTGAACTGTTCGCCCACCGATTCAACTCGATCTCACCCAAAACAAATCCTCTAGGGATCAAACTTGGTGAGAGGAGTCACAAGGAGGATAGTGAGCTATCTCTAAGAGATCATGGCTCGAACCTATCTCCAAATCGGTGAATCGGAGAAATTCAGGGGAAAGGAGAAAAACTTGACTCGAAACCAAAATCGATCGATCTCCTAGACCGTGAGGTTAGAGGAGAATTCCTTCGGTGGAAAGAAGTGCCTCACGATCTAGAACAACTTGGTTCAAACGGATTTGCAAAAGATGAATTGAGCAAAGAGACCAAGCGACGGGAAAATCGTGGAGAAAAAAGGATTCCGCGAAGAACACGAACGAAACGTGAATCACAACCACGAATTGCAACCGTGTGGCTACAACACGCTACAACAGTGAGGTTATGGCCTCACTTCCTCAAAATCTCATGAACACAGAGGTATTGTTCTCTTCTCTGTGGATCTCAGCTAGCTACAGTAGGGATGTGGGAGAGCAGGAAACCCTAGAAGCAAAGAGCAAATAACAGGGATGACTAACTGAGATAGATGGGGAGGTGGGTGTCTCCACCTATTTATCCTAATTCTAACCTATTCCTAATTCCCACTCTACCCCTAACTACTTACAGAGCGAACCAGCTAAACCCTAAGGTTATTCTGGACCAACTCGGTGGTAGGTGTGTCCGACGGCCACGCCCGCACAACTCATAGCGTTGCCTCGACGCAACCTCCCGATTGCCGCCACGTGCCGCCCTCGCTCTGCACCCCCGGTTTTGTGGCCCAAACCGGGAAACCAGCCTTTTCCAGCCAACCCCCGGTTTTGAGGCCCAAACCGGGAAACCAGCCCACCAGCTTCTGAGTTTTGAGGCCAAACTCAGCAAACCCTCTGCGCCCAGGTTTTGAGGCCCAAACCTGGAAACTGTCCTCAGCCCGAGTTTTGTGGCCAAACTCGGAAACCATCCGCACCCAGGTTTTGAGGCCCAAACCTGGAAACCATCCACCCGATGGTTTTTCTCTAGCTCTACCACCAAACCGACGTCGTAGAGGGGATGCACCTCCCGTGCACCCCGTCCACCGACACGTGTCCCCAAGTCCACGACTCAGGCAACACATGACCGCAAGTCTTCACTTGTAGCTGCCACAGGCTGCCAGCCACCACAGCTGATCCTCGGGCCTCTGGTCCCTCAGTCCAAGCCTCACGTCCGCCCTTCGCCACTCTCGGTCCATCGGCACGGCACGTCTCTACTTGACCTTCACCTCGCCTTTGATCACTGCATCCGTGCTCGACACCTGCACAACACAAGCCAAAAAACATGCGCATCATCCCAGTTGACAATCACTCATCACTCAGAGACCCGGCGTACACCCATGTATCCGCAATCTCCCCCTTGATGAGTGCATTGTCAACTACCAACACAAATCATAATAGAAAGAGAAGAAGGAAGAAGGAGAAGAAGAGAACTCGACCAAATGACCCAAAAGCATAGCAAAGACGAAGAAGGTCAAGTGGAAAGAGCGAAAGAACTTGGTCCCCAAAGACATGGGCAATGGCTCGACACAACCAAGCAAAGCAAAGCTAGCCCTGAAGAAGAGGTAGAACAGGCTCAACACCGCTAGCAAAAACAATCAAAAATATCGAAGCAAAATGCTAGTCCCTCAAGACAGAGGCACAGAGGCTCAACACAACTAGCAAAGAAAGCTCGATACCGACTGTTACCAAAAAGAGTTCGACACCAATTGAAAATCTGAAAAGCAAATGCTAGTCCCTCAAGAAAGAGGCTAAGGCTCAACGCAACTAGCAAACCGCTCCAAACCAATTGAAAATGTCAAAGACTCAACCGGAAACAAACTCCCCCTCGAATAGTGCAAACAACCAGGAAGGCTCCCCCCTAGCTGAAACGGAGGGTAATGATTTGCAATTTCTCCCCCTTAGTTGAAAATGCATTTATCAAGAAATAAGGCTCCTCCTCAGAAAAGTGCCAACAAGAAGATTCTCCCCCTTCCAAAATGCATATGAGTCAAAATGCAAGTTAGGAGCTTCAAGAGTATACTCAAAAGAGCGCAAAGATGCTCTACAGAGTTTTGATCCGATGACTCAGAAAAATGCACAGAATGCTAGCAAAGGCTCAAACTGATCACTAAGTCTGAAATGAGAGCAAAAGAGCAGTTTGTAGCCGAAAAAGGTATTCACCATCAAAATAGCACAGACATGTATAGACAGGAAGTCAAACAAGTGCTAATCATGTATTCAAGGTGAACTACCCCTAGCATAGTTCAAACATCATGCTGATATCAATCTAGGCATTTACTTGTGATTTCAAATTTTAATCGGAGTTGCAACGGTGAAATTACACAAGTTCAGAAAACAGCATGTGACTGCGAGAGGTTGAATGCTTGTTATTGCCTAACTTTTCAACTGTGCGAAGCCTATGCATAAGCAATCAGAAGCTTAAGGCAACAGTCTCGGTCATACACTACACAGCTCAAGTTTAACCCAAAAGTGCAATGGGAAACAGTCTCGAAACTGTGAGGTGTTAACAAGCAAACCCATCTCGATCTTTTCCAATTCACTTAGCTTGGTTCAGATTTTAAACAGAATATGACATACCAAGCAAGTGAATGACTCAACACTAGAGACATAGCAACCTAGCATATATGAAAAGTACATGTGACTTCAACACATCCTACACATGCTAGTTGCATATCTCAATGGTGAATATTTTCAAGTTTTAAGTTCATTAACAAATTCACCATTTAAAAATAGCTCAGCTCATAGTATGCACTAGTGATCAGAAAGAGCATAAGCTACAACATCAACATAAAGCATCGGAGCAAAAACTACACAGAGCATAGTTACATTCTTCGGATTATACATATGGAGCTCAGAATGTAAAAGCGTATGCTGAAATGCAAAAGATGCACGAAGAAATTAAAAAGAAGCAAAAACAACTGAAAACAAAAAATCCGTGTATCATACAAAATCCAAAGTGTTTCCCCTATCTAAAAAGGGAAACACACACCAAGCTCACCTCTCAACCAATTAAAGGTTGATTGATCCAAAGGATTGGTAAAAATATTAGCAAGCTGATGATGAGTATCGACATGGCGAAGGTCGATATCACCCTTCTCATAGTGGTCTCCCAGAAAATGAAAGCGCACATCAATGTGTTTGGTCTTCGAGTGAAGCACGGGGTTCTTAGCAACGCTAATCGCACTCGTGCTGTCACAAAGCAATGGAACACGAGAAAAGCTCAGACCAAAATCACGCAAAGTGGCCATCATCCAGAGTAACTAGGAACAGCAGCTAGCCGCAGCAACATACTCAGCCTCCGTGGTAGACTGGGCGACGTTAGACTGCTTGCGAGAGGACCACGAAACAATAGAAGAACCAATAAACTGGCAAGTCCCAGAAGTGGACTTGCGATCAATACGGCAACCAGCAAAATCGGCATCGGAATAACCGCAAAGGGAAAGGGTGGAGGAAGCAGAATACCAAATCCCGAATTCTAGGGAGAAGGATAAGTACCTCATAATGCGCTTGACCGCCTGACGGTGAGAGGTGCGCGGCGACGCCTGAAAGCGCGCGCAGAGACACACCGCGAACTGGATGTCCGGGCGTGTCGCCGTCAGGTACAGCAGCGACCCGATCATACTCCGGTACTCCTTCTGGTCCACCACTTCTCCATCCACATCCGCATCCAGGGCTGTCGTGGTCGCCATGGGTGTTGGAAGAGGCTTAGCCTCACCCATGTCGAACTTCTTCAGGATATCTCTGGTGTACTTGCCCTGGTGCACAAACGTTCCTTCCCGGGTTTGCTTGATTTGCAACCCGAGGAAAAATGTCAACTCGCCCATCATGCTCATCTCGAACTCCCTGCTCATAATGTCTGCAAACTTGGCAACCAAAGCGTGAGAAGAACCACCGAAAATGATATCATCCACGTAAATTTGGACCAAGAGAGTATCATTGCCTTGCATGAGGAGAAAGAGCGTTTTATCTACACATCCCATTTTAAAACCCTTAGCAAGCAAAAAGGTTTTCAACCTATCATACCAGGCTCTAGGGGCTTGTTTCAAACCATACAAAGCTTTGTGAAGTTTAAAGACATGGTTTGGAAACTTGGGATTTTCGAAACCGGGGGGTTGTCTAACATACACCTCCTCTTCTATGTAGCCGTTTAAGAAGGCACTCTTGACATCCATTTGAAAAAGTTTGAAACCTTTGGATGGCAGCAAAAGCCAAGAGTATCCTAATAGCCTCCAAACGTGCTACAGGAGCAAATGTCTCCTCATAGTCTATCCCCTCCTTCTGACTATATCCCTGGGCTACAAGTCTGGCCTTGTTTCTCACAACATGGCCATCTTCTCCCCTGTTTTGTTTTTGAAAAACCCATTTTTGTCCCAATTGGATGACACTGAGAAGGTGGAGACACTAGAAACCCAAACCCGATTTGTCTCAAAGTTCTCAAGCTCCTCATGCATGGCATTGGACCCAATCAGGATCCGTCATAGCGTGTCCAACATCCCGGGGTTCAAAATCAGCAACAAATGCAGAATGAGCAAAGTGAGAGATTTGCCTTGACCGGGTGACGCGTTCGTCGATGCTGCCGATCATCTGCTGAGGCGGGTGCTGGCGCTGAATGTGTCGTGGCGCCTTCCTTGCCGAAGTGGCCTCCCCCTCCAACAGCAGCTGGTGCCTCCCCGGGTACAACGGGTACCGCTCGGGGGTGGCGCTCCCACGGCCCCCAGGAGACGATGTGTCGGGGCCGTGAGTCATCGTAGAGGCCGCTCTTTGCGGCACAAGCAGGTGGAGGAGGTGCTGGGTCATCTATCCCTTCAGCACCTTCTTCTTCATCATCGAAAAGAGGTTCGCCAACCTCATGCCACCTGCCGCTCAAAACGAGAAGAAGGACAAACCATGGTCTCGTCGAAGGTGACATCGGATGTCTCCATGACTCGGTTAGTGTCAAGGTTAAGTACAACGGTAAGCTCGAGTGTGAGTGCCATAACCCAAAAACACACCGTCCGAAGAACGGGCTCAACTGTCCAAGTTGCCCTTTTTGAGTATAAAACAATGGCAACCAAAAACTCGAAAATAACTCACCTTGGGGAGTTTTCCAAATGCAACTCATAAGAGGTCTTTTTCAAGAAAGCTCGAAGAAAAAATGCGATTGGAATATAGCATGCAGTGCTCATAGCTTCGGCCCAATATCGCCTAGGAGTTCTATGCTCATTCGAGCATCGTCCTGGCCATCTCTACAAGGGGTCCGATTTTTCCTTTCTACAACACCATTCTGAGGGGGTGTTGTAGGGGGAAGAAAACTGATGCTCTAAACCCAAGGAGTTACAAAACTTCTCAAAATCTGAATTCTTGAATTCGGAACCATTATCACTCTGAATTGCTCGCATAGAGTTCAAAGGGAACTCATTCTGAAGACGCAAAATCAGATTGCGAGCAAAGGAGAAAGTCTCAGTTTTCTCAGCTAAAAGAAAACCCACGAATATCTCGAAAAATCGTCGACAACAACAAGCACAACCACTCCCCCCAAACCGAGCTTACCCGAGTGGACAACAAGGTCCATGTGTTAAAAGCTATCCAGGGCGCTTAGTCAGACCCTGCGAGTCACTCCGGATGGTGGGGAGCGGGCAATCCATCTTCCCGTGCTAACAAGCGAATGGCAAACAAGATCCTTCTCCATGATAACTGGGCAATGCCTCGATTAGGCAAGTGGACAACTAAGCCTTGCAGCAAGTCGAAGCTCAAATGTCAAGTTCCCTATGACACTTCCAAAGATCAGAAGGGAAGGGTCCATGCCACAAGACAGCGAGAAAGCCAAAAGACTCTCGAGAAGATCCGCCGAAGACTTCCAAAGGGCGGATTAATCACACAAACAAGATGCCCTGCGGGTCCAAAATACGAATGAGATTCGGTTTAATTTTTTTTTTAAAACGAATCTCCTGTCGTCGGGTCGACACCCACGTTGCAGAAACTGAGAAAAGAAGGTTAAAAATGCCAAGTTAGGAAACAATCGCAGCAGACATAGGCGCAACAAAAGTTCTCATTGAACTCGCACCTGACCCCAAGATACAAGACCTTACCTGTTGCTGTTGTCGCCCGAAGGTGAGTATTACTCCTTTCCGACGACCGAACTAAGATGTAGAACCACTTGCATTTCCGGTCATGTGTCTCGAACTACAGCCAGAACTCCGAGACAACCCAAACGTGTTCCAAGTCGTTTTTACGACATCAATAAAAAGACATAGGGTGAGGCATACGGTTTTCCAACACTGGGGTTAGTGAAGTTAAGGGGAGAATACCAGTGTTGGAGCCGACTGCCTCAAAAAGAAACGGTTAGCGAGAAGGGAAAACCATTCCTGCATGGCATACAGGAGGAGCGTATCACCACGTTGAGGAAGGAAAACCGTGGTCCGCTAAGGAAGGAAGCGTCCATCGCGATACTCCAAACGCGGGGGATGTGGGGGAGAAAACAGCTCAACTACAAAGCCACCGCCAAGGGGGGGTCCATAGCCTACAATGACGGGTTCTCCCGCGGGGCAGAGCCACTACTGTCATCAGCCCCCGTAGGCCCTGACTACCTGTACGGGAACTTGCGAGCGCTAAACCACACTCTGGCCAGCGTCTCTCCTCGGAGGAATCTGCCTGCCTAGGCCTAGGAACTTGAGGTCTGACCTCTGGGCCTAGCAACATGTCTCGGTGCTCTCCTCTGAACATTCGGCGCATGTACATCATGGAAAGGATGGTACATGTCTGGGTTGTTCATCTCCCTAGCACGGCGTGCCTCTCTCTTGCGCCTAAAACAGAACTCGCTCAAGTGTCCATCTCTCCCACAGTGCTCACAGTGGTACCTCACCGCTCAAAGGGGGTGTTGGTACTCACGGTTGTGGGTGTGACCACCTTGCCCTTTGTGGCAACTCCTCCTGGATAGGTGGCATAGCATCAAGCTGTTTTTCAGGTGGTTGGGTTTGGGATGCCACACTTGGTTCTGGGTGGAGCTCTCAGAGGTTCCTCAAACACCCCATCCTTGGTGTTAGGCATGAGAGGTTCTTTGGGTGGAAGCTTGGTTAGTTTGGGAGTAGTGGTAGAGTTGGGCTTCTCACTCGGTTCAAACCACTCGACTCTCCAATCTTCCCAAAAGCAGAAAGATCAACACCCTGAGCAAAACCTACACCGGGACCTCCAGCAGCTCGCTTGAATTGGGAGATCATCATCCTGAGCTGTGGTCACCCAAGACACCCATGACAAGATGGTCCGAAGGTATGTGTTTTCCTCCTCGGTTTGCATCTTGTCATGCTTCACATTGGCAATCTCCATCTCCAAACCCTCGCACAAAGCGCACCTAGTCACACAAGTGCTACCCGAGCTGGCTCCTCAAGAGACACAATCTTGGCATTCTTTCTGCCAACTCGGATTGCAAGACAGGACAAGTCTTGCACGCACCCAACAACAGGGTCTAGCCCGAAGCTCATCCACCTCTCCTACCAACGCAACATACTTGCTTCTCAGAGTGAGAAGATCAGTCATGTGCGTGGTGCACGCCTCGCACTCCTCCTCATCTGTGACAACTACGGTGGACTTGACAAAATCAAGTTCCTTCACCGTATCCTCCCACTTCTGCCTAAACTCCTTGCACTCTCTAGCGGCTCGCCTAATCAACTTATCTTGACTAAGGAGCACGGCAGTAAGTTTCTCGACCTCAGCGGAAAGCTCATCGTGGGTCAAAGATACCTGGGAGGTGTCGTCGTCGTCGTCGTTCCGAGGGGAGTTCACCAGCTCGCCATCGAGGGCCATGGTGCAGAAGCCGTCGTCGTCGGCGAAGAAGCAGAAGCCGTTCAGCTTGTCCTCGATCCTCTTCTTCTTCTTCTCGGACTCGTCGTCGCTTGAGCAAGCGGAGTCGTCATCTGAGCCGTCGACGTCGCTGAGCGTGGCGAAGAACGCACGCTGCTCAGCTTGGGCCTTCTCCAAGTACTTCTTCTTGATGTACTCCTTGTCGAAGCCGCCCCTCCGCTTGTGCCTCGCGGGGACGTACTTCTCCTTGCGCTTGCCGGAGTCGTACTTGTGCCATGATCGCCCTTCCCAGATGAATGCTTCTTCTTGGGGCAGTTGGCGATGAAGTGATCGGGGTCGCCGCACTCGTAGCATCCTGAGCGTCCTCCTCCGCGGCGATGGTTCATGCGGTTGTTGTGAAACCGCGAGAACCGGTTGACGAGCATGCCAAGCGTCATCCCCCAAAGACTCCAGCTGGTCCTCTGTGAACAAAAAAGAGAGATGAAAGAGCAAAACCTCCAGAGGGATTAGCAGAAGAGCCAGAAACCAAAGCCATAGTCGGGCTAGAAGGATTCTCATAAGAAGCCCTTGCCAAGGCATCAATCTCATTGGACTTGAGCTTACTGAAGAGCTCGTCGCAAGTGAGGGTGTTAGTCGGTGTGATTCGATGATCGCCTGAACTTGGGAATCCCACACTGATCGATCAAGAGTACGCAAAAGCTTCAAAGCTCTCTCATGATCGTCGAAAGGCAACAACTCCTTGTTAGCCCTCATCCCGTTGACAATCACCTGAAAGTGAGCGGATAAACTTTCTATGCTCTCACCAGGCATATGTCAAAAGTTCTCATACTCTCGCTTGAACGACTCATAGAGATGGGTTTTGACTTGAGAGGTTCCCTCATGGAAACGCATGAGGGTATCCCAAATCTCCCAAGCCGTAGCGAGGTGAGAAACGCGATCAAACTCACTCATGCTCAAGCATGAGAAAAAGAGCATTACGGCTCGGCTATTGGCATCGTGCTCATCGATCTGAGCTGAGAGACACGAGCAGCCAAGACCACGTAATCGGCAGAGTTGCAAAATCCCAGATGGAAGCACCCAAACTCTGCAGATAGGCCGACATGCGTATTTCCAATACGCTTAGTTCGTCCCATCGAAAAATGGCGGTTTGCCCACGCCGCGATCCATGTCGCCTTCTGTGGATCTGGAACCGGCTAAGGTGGAAGATCCTTAACCCGCTCCGATACCAATTGAAGGACCGAGAAGCAACCAGAAAGCGACGAGGGGCGGTGAATGGGAGCTTCAAATTTCCTTTCGGAAACTAGTAGCCACTGTCCCGAGAATCACCCCAAAGCCAGCAAACCTTAGAGCTTGCAAGTGTCACGACCCTAGATGTAGGGTGGATGCTTCCGAGAAGCACAGCGGGACACTACACAACTCTAGAAAGCCAACGCAAAAAGATGGAAACCAAATCCGACAACGACCAAACGAATTGCGAACGGAAACGTGCTGAGACAGCACTGACCGGACTCACCCTGCGTCCAATCAACAGGCACCGGACGCGTCCGGTCAGGCAAAGTCCAATTTTGGACCTCTATGAGTTGGACCGGACTCACGGTCTCTGAGCGTCCGGGCACTTAAAAACGCAGATGGTGAACAGTGTAAGCGAAGCGTCTGGTCACTGAGAAACTGAGCGTCCGGTCAGTACACGGAAGAATTTGCAAATAACGTTCAACGACGGACTCTGTGGGAGCGTCCGGTAGAGTGTGACAGTCAAGCGTCCGGTCAAGACCGAAATGAACACCGAGCGTGTTCAACCACCGGACGCACTGCCCCAGCGTCCGGTCGTCACGGTCAAGCGTCCGGTCACCCCGACAGTGAATGTTCGCCCCGATTCAACTCGATCTCACCCAAAACAAATCCTCCAGGGATCAAATTGGTGAGAGGAGTCACAAGGAGGATAGTGAGCTATCTCGAAGAGATCATGGCTCGAACCTATCTCCAAATCGGTGAATCGGAGAAATCGGGGGAAAGGAGAAAAACTTGACTCGAAACCAAATCGATCGATCTCCTGACCGTGAGGTTAGAGGAGAGAATTCTTCGGTGGAAAGAAGTGCCTCACGATCTAGAACAACTTGTTCAAACGGATTACAAAGATGAACGAGCAAAGAGACCAAGCGACGGGAAAATCGTGGAGGATGGAGGAAAAAAATGATCTGCGAAGAACACGAACGAAATGCGAATCACAACCACGAATTGCAACCGTGTGGCTAACCACACGCTACAACAGTGAGGGTACGGCCTCACTCCTCAAAATCTCATGAAACCGAGGTATGTTCTCTTCTCTGTGAATCTCAGCTAGCTATAGAGGGTGTGGGAGAGCAGGAAAACCCTAGAAGCAAAGAGCAAATGACAGGGATGAATAAACTGAGATAGATGGGGGAGGTGGTGTCTCCCCCTATTTATCCTAATTCTAAAACCTATTCCTAATCCCACTCTACCCCGAACTTAACTTACAGAGCGAACAGCTAAACACTAAGGTTATTAGCGGACCAACTCGGTGGTAGGTGTGTCAGACGGGCCACGCTCGCACACTCATAGCGTTGCCTCGACGCAACCTCCCGATTGCCGCCACATGCCGCCCTCGCTCTGTGTAACACTCTGGTGTTAAGCAAGACTAAAACTTGACATGTCATCATATGCACTGGCATTTTATCTGAGTTAATAACCTGATTATGCATTCACTTAAAACAAGTTTAATTTTCATGCTTGTGCTTAGTGATAAGGAGTGTTTAAGTTTGCAATCCTAGTTTATGCTTTCTTGTTAAGAATAATGCTTTTATGCTTTATAAGGGTATTATGGTAATCTTATGTATAGTAGTTGAATTTTATACCCAACCCTGGTATTATGTCTCAAAGGTGTAGTGAGAACATGTTTCAAGCTACCTTTGAGGTGTAATTCCAGATTGGAATGAAATTCAAATAAATAGTTTAAATAATTCAAAAACCCTATTTTATCCCTTTTCTATAAATCAAAATTTGAAAGAATTTGGGTATGCTTTAAAAAGCAAAGTTGCTCTATTTCTGATTAGGAACAACTTTGGTGTTTAAAGTTTTTCAAGTGTTCTTGTGAAATCAAAAGTAATTGTAAAAGTCCTTTTGCCCTTTTTGTCCTCTTTTGTATTTCAAATCCTAATTCAAAATCTGAGCATATTTGGGTATCTTGCAAAAATGAAAGATGTTCAGTATTGAATTCTGAGCATTTGATATTTTGGCATATTTTCAACTTTATTCAAAAATCAAATGTAATTTTAGTTTTTTTTAGAAAGGGTAGAAAAGGAGGTGGGGAAAATGGGGGGGATAAGCTCACCTCCCTGTTCACGGCGGTGGCCGCCGCGATCTTTTGCCGGCGACGCCAGCGCGATGGCCGCAGTTCTCTCCCGAACCAACGTGCGACCGAGTTCGTGGCAAAGTTACCCAGCCGCTGGCACTTACCCTCGCGTCGTGGCGCCTTCTTCCGCGCTCGCCGTTGACATCTTGACACGCAGCCCCGACGAGTACCTCCTGGCTCGAGCTGCAGTTCACCGTTCCTGCTTGATCTCATCCGATTAACCACGGGTATAATACCCCACGACCTTGCGCATCTCCAGAACCCTTCGTTCAAACTCTACTCACTCAGAGAGCAAGCAATCGCTGTTCTTCCTTCCGCCATTGAAAAAGCTCCGCCGAGCTCAATCTTGCCGTGGTCCGATCCACTGGGCACTCCTCTACTCTCTCTTCTCGTGTTTGTGTTTCGTCTTGATCCCAAAGAGCTCATAGGCTCGATGGTTCCTTGTCTGGTGCTCAGGTTTTACCGGAACAGCGTCGTCTTCGCCGGAGTTCACCGCCGAAGGCCACTGCTCCGTGGACGCCTACTCTCCGAGCAACCTCCGCTCAAACCGGCTTCTCCATCAGCACCAGGGTGAGCTTCTAGACCTTCCTAGCCTCTCCGTTTGCTTGCTACCGGTCTAGGATCGCCGGAACAGGGCTAGCCGAGATCCGATCCGCCGCCATGCGTGGCCAGGCTCAACCCGAGTGAGTGGTAGAGTGTAGGGTTGAGAGCTCAATCGACTGCGGCTGTCTTGCCGTGTGTTGATGCTCGCGTCAGCCGAGTCTCTTCTGGCCAGAGTCGGCCGGCGTAAGGCCCGTCGGCGCTCGGTTCGCCGTCGTGCACACCGGCCATGGTCGGGGACCTTGTGGTTGTAAAGATGAGAAGTTCCAGGGTGTTGGTTGCAAAGTCGCAGACTCAGGTGAATAGCGCCATGGACTGCGGGTTGTTTTAGTGTAAGCGAAGGGCTTTTCTGCAAAGCTGTCAGGCACACCGCTTCGCTCGAGCCAAGCCTCGGGCGAACGCGTTCACCGTCCCGCCCGAGCTAGGCCTCGGACGGACGAGCGTTTTTCCGTCTCGCCCGAGCCTCGAGCTAAGCCTCGAGCGGACACATGCGCAGCGTATCGCCCGAGCTAGGCCTCGGACGGACGAGCGTTTTTCCGTCTCGCCCGAGCCCTGAGTCAGGCCTCGGGTAGACGTTTGTCTCGTTGTCTCGCTGGAGCCAGGCCTCGAGCGGACCCTCGGGCGCTGTCTCGCTCGCGCCGAGCCTCGAGCGAACGCACACACACTCACCTACCGTCGTGCGCTCGCGCCACGCTGGGCCGAGTTGGCTTGGGCCGAAAGCCCAGTTTGGGTTCGTTCAAGTTTTTCTTTTTCTGGCTTTATGCACAGTAATCAGTTTTGTTGTTTTTGCTATAATTAATCTATAACTCTGTTAATTATGAAATTTGACATGATAGATGATAGCATATCTGTGCTAATATAAAAATTATAAAATTTGTGTTTTGAATACTTTTGATATGACAATTAAATCTGTGCTTTAATTAATAAATGTAACGTTGTTGATTTATGTAATTTTCTGTGTTTCTCCAAAAATCATAAAATTTGACATGGGAGTTTATATCTTTGATATACACCTTCAGGTTTAATTTCATCTCTGTTTGACAAAGTATGCTTGGTGTATAAATAAAAGGCTAATTAAAATAATTAATAAAATAAATAGAAATAGTTGATCTCTGTAGATTTGTGTGACTTTTGGAATTGTTTGACAACCAATGGGAAACTAGCAAGATTTGCTCCCTGGTTATGGGTTTCCTTTATACAAATGCCTTTTTGTTGCTTGTAAGTTGCTTTATCAGAAAATAATAAAACTTGTTTAGTGTTATAATAACTAAAGTGGGTTGTTGGTTTGCAACTTTACCGTGAGGGAAAGTTGTACTCTGTAAAGGGTATAGTTAAGAAAATTTCCATCTTTACCATGATCACATCATAAGCATCTCATTATTCATGCATATGCACTTTTACGTGTAGATCCCGCTTCGGAAGGCCCTAACTCTCAGTGGATTTCTCCTGAGGGTGCAGACCTTTCTTGTTTTTCAGAATCTTCGGACTTCACCGATCCTCAAGGCAAGCCCCGGTGCTTTTAACCTTTACTTGTTTTTATAAAGTTTTATTAAAATGTTGCTGAGATAAATAAACTACTGCATTAGGTTATAGGAGTTGTGTGATGACCTACTCCTGCACTGTTTACCTCCACCTGAAGATCCACCTGCCTTGTTTAAAAACTATTTGCAAAATGCTTAGTGATGCTATACAATAGATTTGCAAAAATGCCAATTTCAAAAGTGTGATCACTTAAAGAATATTTATGGGAATTTGGCTTTACTCCCGACTGTTGGCTAAGTATCTGATCCGTACCTAGTCAACGGCAAGGAGAGGTTGTCCTAGCGTACGGTGCCGTCATGTTGTAGTCCGGGACTCAACAGTTGACACCGACCGGGACCGGGTTGAAAAACTGACAGGACTGTTACGCTTGGGTGAAATATAACCAAGGTACAGTTCTGGCGGAAAAATTAGGGACCATCCGTGTGGAAGCCTGCTGGCCAAGACTTGCAACTATTCACATACTACGGAAAGCTCTGGCTCCGAGGAATCCTTTATTGGGACCGACAACCGCGCACTGGGAGTGGAGAGATGGCGGAAGTAGCTTGTACCCACGTGGTCGTCGTACCTGGATAAGAGTGGTGTACTGTACTTCTGGGTGGCGTAGGACCGGGCCCAATCTTGGAGGAATCGTGGTAGACGGGTTGGCCTATGCAAGCTTGGGTGCTACATATGCCGTGTGAATAGGGATCCTCAGCTGAGTATTCTTTATCCGGATTAACGTTGCTCCTCGGTTATGGAGACTTGGTCCACTGACTGTCAACGGAGAGTGGTTCTCAACTAGGTATGTTTTGAAAGGTAAAATGAATCTTGAACGATGAAGAAAGAATTGAGAGATACTTGAATCTTTCCTAAACAAAACAAGATTACAAAAATGCTTTTGTGCAAAATTTTTGATTTTGCTTAAGCCTTACCTTGACTTCCTAAGCCTCTCATTCCTGAGTCTTCTCCTCTTTTCTAGTCGGTTAAGTCTTGTTGAGTACTTTTGTACTCAGGGTTTGTTAACCCTTGTTGCAGGTGAGTACATGGATCCACCTTTTGATGGACAATGCTACTTCACTCTAGTAGAAGAGAAGTGATAACGATTCTGATGTGTGACCTTGGGCAAGTAACCTCTTTTGAATGAGTTTTGTAATATAAAGTTCCGAACAAGTTATGTAATAAATATTTTGGTGATGTAAACTTTAAACCTAAGTTTTAATCTATGTATATTAATCTTTCGCTTTTACTCTGATTTATCTTATCTATAAAACTGTTGTAATACTGTGATGCTTGATGAGGGATTATCCTGGAAAGAATGTAACGTGGATGATTCGGGTTTCCCGAGGACACCCGACAGACCTCTTGAATCATTTGGAACTCGTGCACGCTGATCAAAGGTCCTTAGGACAATGATGGGTGCATGTGGGCCACTTAATTTAGGAGGTTCTGCCACAGCTGGTATCAGAGCAGGATTCCCTTAGAAAGTATAACAGTATTCATTTTTGAAAACTTCAAAGGTTTTGAGTCAAACTAAATTTCGAATTAGTTTGAGTCCAAATTGCTTCTAAGACTTGTCTTATTCTTCTGACTTGCCTTAATTCATTCTTCAGACTTATCCTTCTATCTAAATGGATATGTTTTCAGTATAATTATGATGATACTTATATCTAAGGAACAATGTTTATTATGTTATTGCCCTAAATTGTGAAAAGGAAGTTTATTCACTTTTATTAAAAGTGACTATTTTAAAGTTAATTATTTGTTTGATATATGCTTTGTTCGTAAGTTCGATTCATGCATCATGATTGATAACCTATAATTAACTTTCCCTCTTAAAAGGTTGTATCTAAATAGAGTTGATATATCTATCTAATTATAAAACTCTATCTCTTAATCCTGGAACATATATAGTTCTAATGTCAAAATGAATATATTTTAGCAGATGGTACGTACCAAGCAGACTGCACGCAAATGTACCGGACCTCGAGGTGTTCCTCGGCACGTTCTTGCCCCAAGAGGTGATGACCCTGCTGAGAGTGAGGGAAGTAACCAGCCCCTGGTCACTTACGAAGAAGGTGAAGGTAGTAACACTGCCACTTCACAGCTGCAGGCGGAAGTAGACCGCCTGTATATGGAGTTGGCAAGGGCAAATGGAGAAAGGATGAGGGGCACCAGAGATAGGGAAGAGTTGCGTGAGCAGCTACAATACCACCACAAGCAGCACCAAGAGTATGAATGCAAGTGGAGGCAGGCCGTTGAGCAGAGAAACCGGGCACGAACCCGGGTAGATATAATGAGAGATAATCAAAACATCCTGGCAAACCATCATGCTGACCTGCATAGGCATATAGAAGAGCTGACCGCACAGTTGCAGCCAGAACCTGCCACACCACCACATCCTGAAAATGCATCTAGAAGAAGAAGAAGAAGAAGAAGAGGAGATGAGGAGTTAGAGCCGGTGGAAGATGAAGTCACATCTGAGGAAGAGTCATAGATTTAGAGGTTGAATAAGCATAAGGTGTATCACAGTGTATCTCTCTGACTTTGTAAACTAGTTAGTCAGAAAACCCCTATATAGTCAGATGGGTAAGAAAGTGGTCTCGATAGTCTTGCTCAAGAGCAGACTTGTATGAAAAATAAGTTGACCATGATGTGCATGTCATAATGTGTATATGAATGTTAATCAAGGTATGGTTTGTTTAAACAGATGCCTGTTAACACTCGTGGAGCTAGTTCTTCTCATGGTGGGGATGATATCCCTAATGCACCACCAGTTCCACCCTCCTTGGCTGATGCAATTGCAGCATTGGTCAACGCAACCACCTTGTGGCACAAAATCAGAATGGTGGTCAACGTGGTCGTGGTCGAAATAATAGGGAAGAGACAACATATGTGGATTTCACTGACACCCGTCCTCCAGTGTTCGTTAAAGCATGATGAACCTCTGGAAGCTGACGACTGGCTCCGGACTATGGAACAAAAATTCAGTCTTATCAATTGTACCGAAATCCAGAAGCCAGCTTTTGCAGCCCAACAACTTCGAGGAGCCGCAGGGGTTGGTGGGCAAATTTATTAGCTGTTCAACCAGCTGACCACCGAATTACTGGGCTGAGTTCAAGGAAGCCTTCGGGCTCATTATATTCCTGATGGAGTTATGAAGATGAAGCTTGAAGAGTTCTTAGCTCTTCGTCAAGGAGATGAACCAGTTATGCAGTACATTGGGAAGTTCAACCATCTGTCCCAATATGCTTTTGATCAAGTCAACACTGATGAGAAGAAGAAAGGATGTTTTATGCGTGGATTGAATACAAAGCTTCAATCTATGATGACCACTTGTGGCAACATAAACTATCATGAGACAGTGAATATTGCTATAGCAAGCGAGGAAAAGAACCGCAAACATAAGGAGGGCAAGAAGAAGAGGGGACTTGTGTCAAGGCCTGGATCATCTGGCGGCAACAAGAAGCGTCAGAAGTTTGTATATCATCCGGTCCAACAGTTCCGCCCATCTTATCGTCCATCCCGCAGCAGCAGCAGTATCCTCAGAGGACGTTTGCAAGGCCTACTATGCCTTTCAATACTCAACGTCAGCTGAATGTTCCTGCCATTCGTCCACCAGTGCCACAAGCTACCAATGGTCCATGTTATAATTGCGGAAAGGCGGGGCATTTTGCTCGTGAATGTCCTTATCCAAGGCAGAATGTTCCCAATGCCAATGCACCAAGGCCAGCAGGAAATCAGCAAGCAAATCAGAATCGGGGAAATGCACAGAATAATCAAAAAGGGTAAAGGTGCTCCGAAAAACGGGAAAGGTTTTCCACACTCAAATAGAAGCTATTCCTGAAGGAGAACCTGTTATGCTTGGTATGTTCCCTGTTGCTCAACACCCAGCTTTACACTTTTTGATTCTGGTGCATCGCATACTTTTATGAATAGAACATTTGCGGGAAAAGCATGATATACTTATTGATGAAACCCAAGATAACTTCTTGATACAGTCACCTGGGGGTCGACTAAGTACTAAGGAAATGGTACGTCAGGTACCTATAGATCTGGGTGGATATATATTTCCAACCTCCATGATAATCTTAAAAGATCCAAGTATAGATGTGATCTTGGGTATGAACTGGATGAACCAGAGAGGTGCAGTGATAGACACCTTGAATAGAACCATCAGACTCAACGTACCTAATAGCAAGTCTCAACTTCTTATCCATCTTCCTACTCTTAAGAGAGCAGTTGAGCAAGTGTGTGCTACCTCTGTCAAGGAAATCCAAGACATTCCAGTGGTCTGTGAGTTTCCTGATGTGTTCCCAGAGGATTTACCTGGTCTGCCACCAAATCGTGATGTGGAGTTTGAGATAGAACTCAAACCAGGCACAGCACCAATAGCCAGAAGGGCTTATAGGATGCCACCAAAGGAGTTAGCAGAGTTGAAAGCTCAGTTACAAGGCTTGCTAGATAAAGGTTTCATTCGACCTAGTTCGTCACCATGGGGTTGTCCAGCTATATTTGTAAAGAAGAAGGACCATACCCTGAGGCTATGTGTGGATTATCGTCCTTTAAATGAAGTGACAATCAAGAACAAGTATCCTTTGCCCCGTATTGATCTCCTCTTTGATCAACTTACCGGTGCGAAGGTATTCTCGAAGATAGATTTGAGATCAGGGTATCATCAGATCAAGATCAAACCAGAAGATGTTCCGAAAACAGCATTCACTACTAGATACGGTCTGTATGAATATCTAGTTATGTCTTTTGGTCTGACCAATGCCCCAGCACATTTCATGTATTTGATGAATTCAGTGTTCATGCCAGAACTAGATAAGTTCGTGGTTGTGTTTATTGATGACATTCTCATCTATTCCAAAACCAAAGAAGAACATGCAGAACATCTCAGGATAGTGTTGACTCGCCTGAGAGAACATCAGTTATATGCTAAATTCAGTAAATGTGAGTTCTGGATAAATGAAGTTCAATTTTTGGGTCATGTTCTGTCAGCCGAAGGAGTGGCAGTGGATCCAAGTAAAGTTCAAGAGGTTCTTGACTGGAAGTCCCCAATTTCAGTACATCAAGTTCGGAGTTTCTTAGGATTGGCAGGGTATTATCGAAGATTTATCCCTGACTTCTCCAAGATCTCTAAACCCATGACCACACTACTAAAAAATGACACTAAGTTTGTATGGTCAAAGGAATGTGAAGAAGTTTTCGGACTTTGAAAAAGTTGTTAACAACCGCACCAGTATTAGCCCAGCCAGACATTGAAAAGTCCTTGATGTTTATTGTGATGCTTCAGGTAAAGGCATTGGGTGTGTACTGATGCAAGAAGGCAGAGTTATTGCCTATGCTTCGCGACAGCTTAAGCGACATGAAGAGCATTACCCAACGCATGATTTAGAGTTAGCAGCTGTGGTTCATGCTCTAAAGATCTGGCGGCACTATTTATTGGGTAATACATGTCATATATACACCGATCATAAAAGTTTGAAGTATATTTCACTCAGTCTGAGTTGAATATGCGTCAAAGAAGATGGTTGGAATTGATAAAAGATTATGATATTGAAGTGCACTATCACCCAGGTAAAGCTAATGTAGTGGCAGATGCACTCAGTCGAAAGGATCATTGCAATTGTCTAGAAGTCAAGCCAATCGATGTTACTTGTGTTATGAGTTTGAAAGTTAAGTCTTGAAATGATTCCACAAGGAAGTCTCGCCAATGTGATAGTTCAATCATCCATTAAGGATCAGATCATTGCGGCCCAAAAAGAAAGCAAGGGAATGATCCATCTAAAAGAAAAGATTCACTCTGAGCAAAATTCCAATTTCAAAATAGATGAAGCTGGAGTAATTTGGTTCAAGGATCGGTTAGTGGTTCCAAAAGTTCCTGAGCTCCGAAAGCAGATTCTTGATGAAGCTCATGCAACCAGATTTTCAATACATCCAGGCAGTAATAAGATGTATCATGATCTAAAACAGAGATTCTGGTGGACTAAGATGAAACTTGAAATTGCCAGTTATGTAACAAAATGTGATACTTGTCAGAAAGTGAAGGCAATTCATCTTAGGTCTGCTGGGGAGTTACAACCTTTGCCAATTCCATCTTGGAAGTGGGATGACATTAGTATGGACTTCATAGTAGGTCTGCCCAAGACATCAAAAGGGTTTGATTCCATATGGGTCATTGTTGATCGTCTGACCAAATCAGCTCATTTCATATCTGTTAAAACAGCATATCCAGCATCTACCTATGCCCAGATATATTTGGACAGAATTGTAAGTCTGCATGGTGTTCCAAAGACTATCATATCAGATAGGGGGACACAGTTTGTTAATGTTTTCTGGAGGCACTTACATGAGTCTTTGGGTACCAAGCTTCTACATAGTACAGCTTATCATCCACAGACTGGGGGCCAAACTGAAAGGGTTAATCAGATCTTAGAAGATATGTTAAGATCTTGTGTGCTCAATTATTCAGAGAAATGGGATGAATGTTTGCCTTTGGCAGAGTTCTCTTATAACAATAGTTATCAAGAGAGTATTAAGATGCACCATTTGAAGCTCTGTATGGCAGAAGATGCAGAACACCCTTAAACTGGTCTGAACCGGGAGAGCGTAGTATCTTGGAGTTGATTGGTTAAGGAAGCTGAAGAAAAAGTCAGGGTAATTCGAGAGACATAAAGAAAGCGCAATCCAGGCAAAAGAGTTATGCCGATAAAGAGACGTCGGTCTCTTACCTTTGAAGTTGGTGATTATGTCTATCTCAAGGTGTCACCAATGAAAGGAGTTACTCGATTTGGAATCAAAGGAAAGTTAGCACCTCGATATATAGGTCCATATCAGATCCTTAAAAGATATGGAAAGGTGGCATATCAACTTGACTTACCACCACAGCTATCTTTAGTCCATAATGTGTTCCATGTCTCTCAGTTGAAGAAATGTCTTCAAGTGCCTGACCATGTTATTCATGTTGAAGAGATTGAATTAGAGCCTGATCTGACATACTCAGAATATCCTATCAAGATTCTTGACCAGAAAGATCGAGTTACGCGAAAAAGAACTGTCAAGTTCTACAAGGTTCAATGGAATCAACATACGGAGGAAGAAGCCACGTGGGAGTCGGAAGAGTTTCTCTTAGAAAGTTTTCCAGAGTTTCTCTCTTCTGTGTAATCCTCGTAATCTGTCTTATGGGAATCTTTCCCTGCTTTATGTAAAGGTTAGTAATGGAAGTGCCGAACACATTTCCTTTTCCATTACTTAGCCTACAGGTTAAATCTCGGGACGAGATTTCTTTAAGGGGGAAGAGAGCTGTAACACTCTGGTGTTAAGCAAGACTAAAACTTGACATGTCATCATATGCACTGGCATTTTATCTGAGTTAATAACCTGATTATGCATTCACTTAAAACAAGTTTAATTTTCATGCTTGTGCTTAGTGATAAGGAGTGTTTAAGTTTGCAATCCTAGTTTATGCTTTCTTGTTAAGAATAATGCTTTTATGCTTTATAAGGGTATTATGGTAATCTTATGTATAGTAGTTGAATTTTATACCCAACCCTGGTATTATGTCTCAAAGGTGTAGTGAGAACATGTTTCAAGCTACCTTTGAGGTGTAATTCCAGATTGGAATGAAATTCAAATAAATAGTTTAAATAATTCAAAAACCCTATTTTATCCCCTTTTCTATAAATCAAAATTTTGAAAGAATTTGGGTATGCTTTAAAAAGCAAAGTTGCTCTATTTCTGATTAGGAACAACTTTGGTGTTTAAAGTTTTTCAAGTGTTCTTGTGAAATCAAAAGTAATTGTAAAAGTCCTCTTTTGCCCTTTTTGTCCTCTTTTGTATTTCAAATCCTAATTCAAAATCTGAGCATATTTTGGGTATCTTGCAAAAATGAAAGATGTTCAGTATTGAATTCTGAGCATTTGATATTTTGGCATATTTTCAACTTTTATTCAAAAATCAAATGTAATTTTAGTTTTTTTAGAAAGGGTAGAAAGGAGGTGGGGAAAATGGGGGGGGATAAGCTCACCTCCCTGTTCACGGCGGTGGCCGCCGCGATCTTTTGCCGGCGACGCCAGCGCGATGGCCGCAGTTCTCTCCCGAACCAACGTGCGACCGAGTTCGTGGCAAAGTTACCAGCGCTGGCACTTACCCTCGCGTCGTGGCGCCTTCTTCCGCGCTCGCCGTTGACATCTTGACACGCAGCCCCGACGAGTACCTTCCTGGCTCGAGCTGCAGTTTCACCGTTCCTGCTTGATCTCATCCCGATTAACCACGGGTATAAATACCCCACGACCTTGCGCATCTCCAGAACCCTTTCGCTCAAACTCTACTCACTCAGAGAGCAAGCAATCGCTGTTCTTCCTTCCGCCATTGAAAAAGCTCCGCCGAGCTCAATCTTGCCGTGGTCCGATCCACTGGGCACTCCTCTACTCTCTCTTCTCGTGTTTGTGTTTCGTCTTGATCCCAAAGAGCTCATAGGCTCGATGGTTCCTTGTCTGGTGCTCAGGTTTTACCGGAACAGCGTCGTCTTCGCCGGAGTTCACCGCCGAAGGCCACTGCTCCGTGGACGCCTACTCTCCAAGCAACCTCCGCTCAAACCGGCTTCTCCATCAGCACCAGGGTGAGCTTCTAGACCTTCCTAGCCTCTCCGTTTGCTTGCTACCGGTCTAGGATCGCCGGAACAGGGCTAGCCGAGATCCGATCCGCCGCCATGCGTGGCCAGGCTCAACCCGAGTGGTAGAGTGTAGGGTTGAGAGCTCAATCGACTGCGGCTGTCTTGCCGGTGTTGATGCTCGCGTCAGCCGAGTCTCTTCTGGCCAGAGTCGGCCGGCGTAAGGCCCGTCGGCGCTCGGTTCGCCGTCGTGCACACCGGCCATGGTCGGGGACCTTGTGGTTGTAAAGATGAGAAGTTCCAGGGTGTTGGTTGCAAAGTCGCAGACTCAGGTGAATAGCGCCATGGACTGCGGGTTGTTTTAGTGTTAGCCGAAGGGCTTTTCTGCAAAGCTGTCAGGCACACCGCTTCGCTCGAGCCAAGCCTCGGGCGAACGCGTTCACCGTCCCGCCCGAGCTAGGCCTCGGACGGACGAGCGTTTTTCCGTCTCGCCCGAGCCTCGAGCTAAGTCTCGAGCGGACACATGCGCAGCGTATCGCCCGAGCTAGGCCTCGGACGGACGAGCGTTTTTCCGTCTCGCCCGAGCCCTGAGTCAGGCCTCGGGTAGACGTTTGTCTCGTTGTCTCGCTGGAGCCAGGCCTCGAGCGGACCCTCGGGCGCTGTCTCGCTCGCGCCGAGCCTCGAGCGAACGCACACACACTCACCTACCGTCGTGCGCTCGCGCCACGCTGGGCCGAGTTGGCTTGGGCCGAAAGCCCAGTTTGGGTTCGTTCAAGTTTTTTTTTCTGGCTTTATGCACAGTAATCAGTTTTGTTGTTTTTGCTATAATTAATCTATAACTCTGTTAATTATGAAATTTGACATGATAGATGATAGCATATCTGTGCTAATATAAAAATTATAAAATTGTGTTTGTTGAATACTTTTGATATGACAATTAAATCTGTGCTTTAATTAATAAATGTAACGTTGTTGATTTATGTAATTTTCTGTGTTTCTCCAAAAATCATAAAATTTGACATGGGAGTTTATATCTTTGATATACACCTTCAGGTTTAATTTCATCTCTGTTTGACAAAGTATGCTTGGTGTATAAATAAAAGGCTAATTAAAATAATTAATAAAATAAATAGAAATAGTTGATCTCTGTAGATTTGTGTGACTTTTGGAATTGTTTGACAACCAATGGGAAACTAGCAAGATTTGCTCCCTGGTTATGGGTTTCCTTATACAAATGCCTTTTTGTTGCTTGTAAGTTGCTTTATCAGAAAATAATAAAACTTGTTAGTGTTTATAATAACTAAAGTGGGTTTGTTGGTTTGCAACTTTACCGTGAGGGAAAGTTGTACTCTGTAAAGGTATAGTTAAGAAAATTTCCATCTTTACCATGATCACATCATAAGCATCTCATTATTCATGCATATGCACTTTTACGTGTAGATCCCGCTTCGGAAGGCCCTAACTCTCAGTGGATTTCTCCTGAGGGTGCAGACCTTTCTTGTTTTTCAGAATCTTCGGACTTCACCGATCCTCAAGGCAAGCCCCGGTGCTTTTAACCTTTACTTGTTTTTATAAAGGTTTTATTAAAATGTTGCTGAGATAAACTACTGCATTAGGTTATAGGAGTTGTGTGATGACCTACTCCTTGCACTGTTTACCTCCACCTGAAGATCCACCTGCCTTGTTTAAAAACTATTTGCAAAATGCTTAGTGATGCTATATATAGATTTGCAAAAATGCCAATTTCAAAAGTGTGATCACTTAAAGAATATTTATGGGAATTTGGCTTTACTCCCGACTGTTGGCTAAGTATCGATCCGTACCTAGTCAACGGCAAGGAGAGGTGTCCTAGCGTACGGTGCCGTCATGTTGTAGTCCGGGACTCAACAGTTGACACCGACCGGGACCGGGTTGTTGAAAAACTGACAGGACTGTTACGCTTGGGTGAAATATAACCAAGGTACAGTTCTGGCGGAAAAATTAGGGACCATCCGTGTGGAAGCCTGCTGGCCAAGACTTGCAACTATTCACATACTACGGAAAGCTCTGGCTCCGAGGAATCCTTTATTGGGACCGACAACCGCGCACTGGGAGTGGAGAGATGGCGGAAGTAGCTTGTACCCACGTGGTCGTCGTACCTGGATAAGAGTGGTGTACTGTACTTCTGGGTGGGCGTAGGACCGGGCCCAATCTTGGAGAAGGAATCGTGGTAGACGGGTTGGCCTATGCAAGCTTGGGTGCTACATATGCCGTGTGAATAGGGATCCTCAGCTGAGTATTCTTTATCCGGATTAACGTTGCTCCTCGGTTATGGAGACTTGGTCCACTGACTGTCAACGGAGAGTGGTTCTCAACTAGGTATGTTTTGAAAGGTAAAATGAATCTTGAACGATGAAGAATTGAGAATACTTGAATCTTTCCTAAACAAAACAAGATTTACAAAATGCTTTTTGTGCAAAATTTTTGATTTTGTTTAAGCCTTACCTTGACTTCCTAAGCCTCTCATTCCTGAGTCTTCTCCTCTTTTCTAGTCGGTTAAGTCTTGTTGAGTACTTTTGTACTCAGGGTTTGTTAACCCTTGTTGCAGGTGAGTACATGGATCCACCTTTTGATGGACAATGCTACTTCACTCTAGTAGAAGAAAGTGATAACGATTCTGATGTGTGACCTTGGGCAAGTAACCTCTTTTGAATGAGTTTTGTAATATAAAGTTCCGAACAAGTTATGTAATAAATATTTGGTGATGTAAACTTTAAACCTAAGTTTTAATCTATGTATATTAATCTTTCCGCTTTTACTCTGATTTATCTTATCTATAAAATGTGTTGTAATACTGTGATGCTTGATGAGGGATTATCCTGGAAAGAATGTAACGTGGATGATTCGGGTTTCCCGAGGACACCCGACAGACCTCTTGAATCATTTGGAACTCGTGCACGCTGATCAAAGGTCCTTAGGACAATGATGGGTGCATGTGGGCCACTTAATTTAGGAGGTTCTGCCACACTCTCACCCCGGTTTTGTGGCCCAAAACCGGGAAACCAGCCTTTTCCAGCCCACCCGGTTTGAGGCCACAAACGGGAAACAGCCCACCAGCTTCTAAGTTTTGAGGCCAAACTCGACAGCAACCCTAGCGGCCCGGTTTTGAGGCCCAAACCGGGGGAAACCGTCCTCAGCCCGACTTTGTGGCCAAACCGGAAACCATTCCGCACCCAGGTTTTGAGCCCAAACCTGGAAACCGTCCACCCGAGGGTTTTTCTCTAGCTCTACCAGCAAACCGACGTCATAGAGGGGATGCACCTCCCGTGCACCCGTCCACCGACAGGTGTCCCCAAGTCCACGACTCAGGCAACACAGACCACAAGTCTTCACTGTAGCTGCCATCGCTGCCAGCCACCACAGCTGATCCTCGGGCCTCTGGTCCCTCAGTCCAAGCCTCACGTCTGCCCTTCTCCACTCTCGGTCCATCGGCACGGCACGTCTCTACTTGACCTTCACCTCGCCTTTGATCACTACATCCGTGCTCGACACCTGCACAACACAAGCCAAAGAACATGCGCATCATTCCAGTTCACAATCACTCATCACTCAGAGACCCGGCATACACCCATGTATCCGCAGCCTTGGGCTCCACTGACTCCTCGTTACTACCATCCTCTTGGTGGGCTTTAGGCTTGGGACAAGCCCTCCCTGGCCTCGTCATTCAGCACCATGACGCCGCAGCTACCGCAGAATAACAATGAATGGTACTTCGATTCAGGTGCAACCTCTCATATGACCTCACATTCCGATTTCCTTTCACATAGTACTTCTTCGCGGTATCCTACTCCATCGTCCATTGTTGTCGGTAATGGTTCCCTTATCCCGTTACATCCACTGGCTCTACAACTATTTCACCTTCTTTACACCTTAATAATGTGCTGGTTTTACTGCAACTTATTAAGAATTTAATTTCTGTTCGCCAGTTCACTATTGATAACAATTGCTCTGTTGAGTTTGACCCGACTGGTTGTTCTGTGAAGGATCTTCTGTCTCGGAACGTGATCGTTAGGTGCAATAGCTTTGGACTGTTGTATCCACTCCGTCTGCCAGCTGCTCAGTCCTTGGTCGCCACCGCTACATCTTCACTTTGGCATCGCCGCCTCGGTCATCCTGGACACGAGGCCCTCTCCAAGCTTGCGTCGAGTCTACCTAGTTGTCGTCATGATGTTACT
Source organism: Coix lacryma-jobi var. lacryma-jobi (assembly GCA_009763385.1). Lineage (NCBI taxonomy): Eukaryota > Viridiplantae > Streptophyta > Magnoliopsida > Poales > Poaceae > Coix > Coix lacryma-jobi. The sequence continues at coordinate 64,049,434 of CM019823.1, read as the reverse complement.
ACCATTTGTCATGCGTGTCAGTTAGGTCATCATGTGCGTCTTCCCTTTTAGTTATCAACTTCCCGAGCGTCCAAAAATTTTGATCTTATACATTGTGATCTGTGGACATCACCTGTTCTTAGTGTCTCAGGATACAAATATTATTGGTTATACTTGATGATTGTTCACATTATTTATGGGCGTTTCCTCTCAAACTGAAATCTGATGCCTTTTCAACACTTGCTCACTTCTTTGCTCTTGCATCCACCTAGTTTGGTACCACCATCAAGGCAGTCCAGTGCGATAACGGTCGCAAGTTCGACAACTCCACCTCCCGCACGTTCTTCCTCACTCATGGTGTTCTCCTTCGCATGTCTTGCCCATACACTCCCCCCCAGAATGGTAAGGCCGAGTGCATCATTCATTCCATTATTATTCGCTCCCTTCTAATTCAGGCATCCTTACCACCTTCATTCTGGGTAAAAGCCATGCAGACTGCCACCTATCTCATTAACATGTTGCCCCCACACCCTGACAACAATCGTCCAACATCACATATGCTGCCCTCTTTGGCACAACACCCACCTACGACCACCTCCGTGTTTTTGGATGCACATGTTATCCCAACCTGTCTCTACAACTCCCCATAAACTTTCTCCCCGATCCACCCTATGTGTCTTCCTGGGATATTCTGCTCATCACAAAGGATACCGCTGCCTTGATCTCTCTTCCAATAGAGTCATCATCTCTCGTCATGTTATATTTGACGAGTCAGTCTTTCCCTATGCTGAGCAGGGTTCCACCCCATCCCTAGCCGACTTAGATTTTTTGGACATTACTCACTATGTGTCGACTCCCATCGGACCAGCACATAAGCTTCTTCCTGCAGGTCCTAGTGCCTCTTCCACTGCACAGCCCCGTGCGGCTGCAGCTACTACCGGTGCTGATCTGACTAGTCTAGCAGCGCTTGATGCGCTCCCAGTCGGCTCCTCTGAAGCACCGAGAACTCTACCAGAAAGCGACCAGAGGGGGGGGTGAATGGGAACCTAAAAATTTCTCTCGAAACTTTGGCCTTTGTCCCAAAAATCAACCTCCAAAAGCTTTGACCAAACCGTGATGCCCACGACCCTTGGAAGAGGGTGGATGATCCGTAGGATCACAACGAGGCGCCACCAAACGAGAGCGAACCAAATCCCAAAAGCTTTGGCTCAAGTTCAACCCCAAAAACCGACCCTCGAACATAGATGGAAGGCTACGTCGAGAAATCTCCTAATACCTATGCTAACAAGTAGCAAAGATACCTAGAGAGGTTTCTTGGTTAACTCAAGGGCCAAACGAGAAGTTCGAAAACCAAGCGGAAAAGCCGGGAGGCGATTTGCACTGTCCAGGACAAGTCTGCGAAGTCCCAGACAGTCCGCGGGTACGGTCCCGGACTGTCCGCGGTACTGTCGGACTGTCCGCGAGGAGATGGCGGACTGTCCGCCAGCAAAAACCCTAAAACAACAAGTCTACTGAACCTCCCTTGTCGACTCACGAACTGTCCGCGATCGACTACAGCGGACTGTCCGCCGTTCAACCAAAAGCAAAGTGGCCGAGCCACACAGCCACTGGTCTGGCCCAAGCCCGACACACGGACTGTCTGCTGGTGGAACCGCGGACTATCCGCGACCACCCAGAGAAGGCAATTTTGATCGCCCTTCTCTCAAATCTCTCCAAATCCGATCCAACTCAAAATTCCTTGTTCTCGAACTTGGAGAAGATGATCACGAGGTAGTTGGAAGACTATCCCCAAGAAATCATCCGCTCAAATTGACTCAATCAACGGGAAATCGAAGGGGAAGGTGTATGAACCAAAAAAGCGCCATGAAACTTGAATCAACCCAATCTACTTGCTCGTGAGGGTAGAGATGAATTCCTTCGGTGGAAATGTTCTCCTCACATCAAAGAATAAGTTGATTCAAGTGGATTCGAAAAAGTCGCACCAAGGAGGGAGATCGAGTGATGGGAAAATCGTGGAGAAAATGAAGAACGCGAAGAACAAGTTAAAAACGCGAATCGAACCACGAATTGCCAACCGAAATTCATCCCCACGAGGAGACAATGAGATTACGGTCTGTTTCCTCAAAAAGCAAATACACAGAGGTATTGTTCACCGTCTCTGCGGATCTCAGTAGCTACAGCAGAGAATGGGAAGCAGGAAACCCTAGAATGAAAATAGCAATGGCTGAGATAGTTTGGAGGGAGGGGTTCCCTCTCCTTATATAGCCTAATACAATTATTCCCCTTCTACCCCTACTGCTAATGAGCGAGCAGGCTAACCCTAAGGGTACTCCTGACCAACTCGAAGTTGATGGTGATCCGACGGCCACGCCCGCACAACTGGTAGCTTCGCCTCGACTCGACCTCACCGATTGCCGCACGTGCCGCCACCTGCTCTGCTTGTCCTTTTCACGGACCTCCCCCCGGTTTTGAGGCCGAAACCGGGAAACCTGGGCCATCCCCTGGTTTTGAGGCAAAACCAGAAAACCTGTCGTCCGTCGCCTGAGTTTTGTGGCCCAAACTCAGAAACCTGCCACCACCCAGGTTTTGAGGCCCAAACCTGGAAACCGTCCTTAGCTCGAGTTTTGTGGCCCAAACTCGGAAACCGGCCACACCCAGGTTTTGAGGCCCAAACCTAGAAACCGTCCACTCGGTGATTTTTCTGTGGCTCAACCACCAAACCGAGTCGTAGAGGGGATGCACCGCTAGTGCACCTCGTCCACACGCAAATCTTCACTTGTCGCTGCCCCAGGCTGTCAGCCACCACAGCCGATCCTCAGGCCACCGGTCCGTCAGTCCAAGCCTCACGTTCACCCTTCACTGCTCTGGGTCCATCGGCTCGACACGTCTCTACTTGACCTTCACGTTGCCTTTGATCACCGTATCCGTGCTCAACACCTGCACAACACAAGCCAAAGAACATGCACATCATCCCAGTTGACAATCACTCATCATCTCAAGATCCGGCATACACCCATGTATCCGCAATCTCCCCCTTGATGAGGGCATTATCAACTACCAACACAAATCATATGAAGGTAGAAGAAAGAAGAAGAAGTAAGCAAACTCAACCAATCGACCAAAAGCGAAGCAAAGCCAGAAGAAGTCGAATGGAGTGAGCGAGACAACTTGGTTCCAAAAGACATGGGCAACGGCTCGATGCAACCAAGCAAAGCAAAGCTAGCCCTCAAGAAGAGGTAGAATAGGCTCAACACCGCTAGCGAGAAAGTCAGAGCAAGAAAGACAAGGACAAGCTAGTTCCTCCAGACAGAGGCAAAGACTCAACAAAACTAGCCAAAACCGCTCCAAACCCAATTGGAAAACCACATATGGGCTGAAAGTTGCTCCACATCAATTGAACAGCTCGTCAAAGGAAAAAGAGCAAACTCCGCAAACTCCCTCTTCAATAGTGCATACAACTAGGGACATGATTTGTCAAAATTTCTCCCCCTTAGTTGAAAATGCACACAACAAGGCAAATGCAAATGAGAGACAAATGCAAGTTAGCAGCTTCAGGTATATATTCCAGAGAGTGAATAGATGCTCCAATGAGTGCTGGTCCAACTACTCAACAATAAGAACAAATGCCAGCAAAGGCTCAAACTGATCACAGAATACGAATATGAACATATGAGCAAAGTGAGCAGTTTTATTTTTAAGCCATTACAAAGGAATTCACCATCAAAATAGCACCACACATGTATAGACAGGAAGTACACAAGTGCTAATCATGTATACAAGGTGAACTACCCAAAGCAAAGTTCAATCATCATGCTATAGAAAGAAATATAGACTTGTGCTTTCAAAATTTTTTCGGAGTTGCAAGCGGTTTTTACACAAAAGTTTTAAAATTTCAGCATGTGATTGCGAGAGGTTGAAAACTTGACATTGCCTAACTTTCCAACCGAGCTAAGCCTATGCATGAGCAATCAGAAGCTTGAAGCAACGGGTTTGGTCTTACAGTACACGACTCAAGTTTAACTCAAAGTGCAATGAGAAACAGTCTCGATACCGTGATGTGCTGTCAAGTGATCCCATCTCGATCTTTCCAATTCACTTCAACTTGGTTCAAATTTAGCAGAATATGAACATACCAAGCAACTAAAAGACTCAGAACTAGAGACATAGCAATCTAGCATATATGAAAAGCACAAAGTGACTTCAACACATTCTACACATGCTAGTTCTAGAATCAATGGTGAACATGTTTCAAATTTTATGTTGAATTAAGCATATTCACAGTTCTGAAAAGTAGCTCAGCTCACAACATGTATCAGTGATAAAAAGAGCCTAAGCTACCAGCATCATCATGTATCATCGGAGCATACACTAATCAGAGCATAGATTCATTCTACAGATTATAGACATGAAGCTCGAAAAACATAAAGATGCAAATATGATGAAAAACAAAAACTAAATAAGAGCAAACAAAAAGAAGTCAGACTATGATACAAAAAGCAAAATGTTTCCCCCAACTAAAAGGGGAACAACACCAAGCTCACCTCTCAACCTAGGAAAGGTTGATTGGTCTAAAGGCTTAGTGAAAATATCTGCCAACTGAAGATGAGTATCAACATGGTGAAGGTCGATATCACCCTTCTCATAGTGGTCTCGCAAGAAATGAAAGCGCACATCAATGTGTTTGGTCTTAGAGTGCAACACGGGGTTCTTAGCAACACTAATCACACTCGTGCTGTCACAAAGCAATGGAACTCGAGAAAAACTCAGACCAAAATCATGCAAAGTGGCCATCATCCACAATAACTGGGAACAACAGCTAGCCGCAGCAACATATTCAGCCTCTGTGGTAGACTGAGCGACACTAGACTGCTTACGAGAAGACCAAGACACAAGGGAAGAACCAATAAACTGACAAGTCCCAGAAGTGGACTTGCGATCAAGTCGGCAACCATCAAAATCAGCATCCGAGTAACCGCAAAGGGAGAGGGGGGAAGAAGCAGAATACCAAATCCCAAACTCGGGTGTGAAGCATAAGTACCTCATAACGCGCTTGACCGCCTGACGGTGAGAGGTGCACGGCGACGACTGAAATCGCGCGCAAAGACACACCGCGAACTGGATGTCCGGGCGTGCCGCCGTCAGGTACAGCAGCGACCTGATCATGCTTCGGTAATCCTTATGGTCCACAGCTTCTCCAACCTTGTCCACATCCAGGGCCGTCGTGGTCGACATGGGTGTTGGAGAGCTTGGCCTCACCCATATCGAACTTCTTCAATATGTCCTTGGTGTACTTGCCCTGGTGCACGAACGTCCCTCTCAGGATGCATGATTTGCAAACCCGAGGAAAAACATCAACTCGCCCATCATGCTCATCTCAAAACTCCCTGCTCATAGTATCTGCAAACTTGGCAACCAAAGCATGAGAAGAACCACCGAAAATGATATCATCCATGTAAATCTGAACCAACAGAGTGTCATTGCCTGCTTGAGGAGAAAAAGAGTTTATCCACACATCCCATTTTTAAACCCTTATCAAGCAAAAAGGTTTTCAACCTACCATACTAGGCTCTATGGGCTTGTTCAAACCATACAAGCTTTGTGAAGTTTAAAAACATGGTTTGGAATCTTGGATTTTCAAACACGGGGGGTTGTTTCACATACCTCCTCTTCTATGTAGCCATTTAGGAAGGCACTCTGACATCCATTTGAAAAAGTTGAAAACCTTTAGATGCAACAAAAGCCAAAGGATCCTATTGCCTCCAAACGAGCTACAGGAGCGAAAGTCTCCTATAGTCTATCCCCTCCTTCTGACTATACCCCTGGGCTACAAGTCTGGCTTGTTTCTCACAACATGGCCATCTTCTCCTTGTTTGTTTTTTTTTTTTTTAAAAACCCATTTGGTCTCAATAGGGTGAAACTCAGGAGGGAGAGGAACAAGAACCCAAACCCGATTTCTCTCAAAATTTTTCGAAGCTCCTCATGCATGGCATTGACCCAATAATCCGGATCAGATAAAACATGTCCAACATCTCGGGGTTCAAAATCAGCAACAAATGCAGAATGAGCAAAGTGAGAGATTTGTTGTGACCTAGACCGAGTGATGCGTTCGTGGATGTCATCGATCATCTGTTGAGGAGGGTGTTGGCGCTAAATGTGTCATGGCGCCTCCCTTGCTGAAGTTACCTCCCCCTCAACAGCAGCTGGTGCCTCCTCAGGTACAAGCGGTACAGCCCGAGGTGGTGGATCACATGGCCCCCATGTAGTAGAGGAAGAAGGGTCGGGACCGCGCGCAGTCCTGGTCGAAGTCGACCCAATTGGCATCGCAGGTGGAGAAAGTGCTGGATCATCAATCCCTTCAGCACCTTCCTCATCATCAAAAAGAGGTTCTCCAACATCATGATCACCTGCACGCTCAAAACTAGAAGAAGGACAAAGCACAGTCTCGTCGAAGGTGACATCGGATGTCTCCATGACTCGGTTAGTATCAAGGTTAAGTACGTGATATGCACGAGTATGATTTCCATAACCCAAAAATACACCATCAGAAGAGCGAGACTCAAACTTGTCCAAGTTGCCTTTCTTGAGTATAAAATAGTGGCAACCAAAAACTCTAAAATAACTCACTTTGGGTTGCTTCCCAAATTGCAACTCATAAGAGGTTTTCTTCAAGAAAGCACGAAGAAAAATGCGATTGGAAATATAGCATGCAGTGTTTATAGCCTCGGCCCAATACCGCCTAGGAGTCCTATGCTCATCGAGCATTGTTCTGGCCATCTCTACAAGGGTCCGATTTTTCCTCTCTACAGCACCATTTTGTGGCGGTGTGTAGGGGGAAGAAAACTGATGCTCTAAACCCAAAGAGTTACAAAACTTCTCAAAATCCGAGTTCTTAAACTTGGAACCATTATCGCTACGAATAGCTCTCATCGAGTTCTTAGGGAACTCGTTTTGGAGTCGCAAGATCAAATTGCAAACAAAAGTGAAAGTCTCAGTTTTCTCAGCTAAAAAGAAAACCCACGAATATCTCGAAAAATCGTCAACAACAACAAGCACATACCACGTCCCCCCAACTGAGCTCACCCGAGCCGGACCGACAAGGTCCATATGCAAAAGCTCTCCAGGGCACTTGGTCATAACCTGATTCATAGGATGGTGGGGAGCGACTACCATTTTCCCATGTCTACAAGAATGGCAAACAAGATCCTTTTCCATGCACAACTTGGGCAATCCTCGGATTAAGCCAAGTGAACTAAGCCTTGCAAGCAATTCGAAGCTCAGATGACCTAGTCTCCTATGCCACTTCCAAAGATCAGAGGAGGAAGGTCCAGCCAAAAGACAACAAGAAATTCCAAATGACTCCAAGAAATTCACACGAAAGACTTTCCCAAAGGGAGAAATCAAACATACAAGATTGCCCTGAGGATCCAAAATATGACTGAGATTCATCTTAAAACGAATCTCATAGTCATCATCAAAGAGTTGCGAAACGGAAAGAAGATTAAAATGCAAGTTAGAAACAAGAGCAACATCACGCAACACAAAGTGCTCATTAACTCGCACCGACCCACGAGACAACACCTTACCTTTGCTATTGTCGCCGAAGGTGATATATGTTGACACTTCTTAACGCAACCACTAGAACTAGACTATGGAGCCTAACCCCAGCTACGGCGCTAGAAGTGTCTTGGTGGTAAAACTATTGACTATTGGATAATTCAGCAAGCGCACAGAATATACCGATGTAGCACTTCACCCGGGAGTATTCCAAGGTATCGTTATTTATTTTATCCCAAAGGAAAGCAAGCCAGGAAAGATGTATAGAGAGGAAAGATAGATCCTTTAGTCTTACTATAATCTATTATCAATTAGAGAAGCAAAAGGGGACAAGTGGATATAAGGAGGATAGATAGATAAGATAAATAAGTTAAGCAAAGAGTTTATGATATGAAAGATAACTTTAGTTGAGTTAGCTAGGTGGGAGGACAACGAGTGAGTATAAAGTACTCCTATGTTTCTACCTTTACTCCTATGAACTAATCCTAATTAAATAGATGACTTAACTAGATTGACGCCTTGCTACTTGTGTGAGAGGGATAAACGAGAGAGTAAAGCGATAGAAGGTTGTTCACCTAACCCAATACTCAAGCGGATATTTGGCTTATGGATGCCTTACCTTTTAAAAACTAGCTTGAGTTCACGTGAGGGGATCTAGGTAGCCAGGCAAAATCTGTCACCTTTTGCCCAAGCGCCTCTACTGTCCGTGCAAGCCAGCGGTAGTCAAAGATAAGATGAAGTATGAGCACCACGCTCACACTTATCTACACCTTTAGCTATCGATCAAAATATCTAAAGCCCCTATCCTAGGATAGGACGATGATGCACACACAAGAAGCTATTTAAAGGAAATCAATCTAACTAAGACAACTATAGAACTAAGATAAGCACACAACAAGACTATATAAATAGACTTGCACTAATTAAATACTTTAATAAATACTTGGAAAGTAAATACTTAAGTAAATGCAAAGTAAAGTAAAGAAAGAATAATATATTAAATAAATAAAGTCTTACAAAAGAAGAAAGATACAAGGGCTATACCAGACTCCCAGAAGACGACTCCGGAGACCCGAGCTTCGTCCGACTCAACTCTAACTCCCACTCTAGACTAACTACTACTACTCTTGCTTGATCTCACATGAGAGTGGAGATATATGTTGTGAGATATATAAACTATGTGAGATGTCTTGAATGATAGGGTGAAGGCCTCTATTTATAGTGGAGGTGGAGTAGGGGCTACTCTGGTGCCACGTCAGCGATCCGTGTGCTCATCCTCTCTTCACCCTTGGATCCACCGCCATAGCAACCGACCTTGATGAATGGCTTGGATATGGTTCACGTGTGAAACATGTGCTTTGCCACCGACTTGGATGAAGTTCACCATGGGGTCGGCCGACCCCCCTCTTTGACATGTGGGCCCGGGGTACATCTTCTAGAAGGTGATGATGTCATCCTGATGAATAGTGCAGATGGGCCCCACCAAGGGGGGGTCTGCCGACCCCCCTATGACAGGGCTGGCCCACCACCTTCTCTCCCTTGGTGACCCCACATGTCATGGAGCAAGTCTTGTGAAGTTGGTTGCATTTGGTTTTCGGTGTGGACCCATGAATCCATGTGCTTCTCATCTTGCACCATTGAGCAAAAGCACATGTTTGATCCAATGGTTGATATTGACTTGAACATGCTTGTAACACCCCTGGTGTTAAGCATTAATTAAAATTCTAATTAAGTTGTTTAGTATGCATAATCATTTGGCATCATGGCATAAAAGCATTTCATGTTTTAAGCATAGTTGTGATTCTTTACATGCTTTAATATAAGTGTTGCATGATCTTGTGTGATGCTTTCATAGGTAATGTATGATGTGGTTAGGTGTCACATGAAATGATAAGTGTGAGTAAAACTCTTATTTTAATAGTTCTTTTATCCCCTTTTCAATAAGTCAAAAAGTAAGTCAAATTTCAAAGTGATTTCAAAAGAAAAGTTGTAGCTCTTGTTGAGATGTACAACTTTGGTATTCAAAGTTTTCAAAGTTTCTGTACAAAAGTTTGAATAAATGTGAAATCTTTCAAACCCTAAATTTTACCCCAAAACTAGATTTCAAAAACTAAAAAGAATTAGACTTTGGTCCTTTTATCAAAGTTGTAGAGAGGATTAAAAGAAACAACTTTTATTAATATAGATTTTCAAGTTATTAAAGAAAATCTGAAGTAATTTGGAAAAACCAGTTTGATTTAGTTTCAAATTGAAAATCAATTTCCAAAATCAGTTTTACCCCTTTTCCTATAGATTGAAAATTAAGCATAATTTGGATATGGGACTAAAAACAAAGTTGTACATAATTTTATAAGGAACAACTTTTATATTGGTAAAATTTGAAGTTGTTCAGAAAATTCGAAAGTAATTTTGAAATTCAGTTTGGTCCAAATTTGAATTTGAACTCCATTTCAGAATCTAAGTGAATTTGACTTTGGTTCTTAAAGCAAGTTTGTAGAACACAAAATTTGGAGCAACTTTTGTTTTAGGAGTTTTTGTCGTGCAGTACAAAAATCTGGAGATTTTCAAAAGGGGAAAAATCTGCTCCTGTAGCTACAGGAGGGGAGCTGCATCTGCTGATGCAGGGCATGGCCGCCGCGTCGCCGCCGCCGTGGCCTGGCCGCCTCCGCGCCGCTCCACGTGTCTGGCCACGCCGCTAGAAGTCTGCCTGCTTCACCTAGCGCGCTGGCGAGATCTGATGAGTCTCTGGTCCTTCTACCGCCAGAAATCGCCGCCTCGGTTTCTTCTTCCTCTGTTTCTCGATCAAGCTCCGGTGAGCTGTTTCGCCGCGGTCGCTGCGCCTCGGCGCTCTCCATCTTCCAAATAGCTCCACAAGAATCCCTTGCTTCCCTTGAGCTAACTAACCTGAGCCCTAGAGCTTCTAATCGCCGTTGCCGGGGTCTTCTTCCCCACTGTCGGCAGCCGGCCGCCGCGGGTATCTCCGCCATAGCCAGCCTGGCTCGGAGCCTTTCCGGCTGAACTAACCCCACCGCTAGCTCCGCCTTGGTGTCCTGCCTATGATCGGCTCACTAGTGAGGTCGCTACCGCCCTATCTTGTCCAGTCCGCGAGGTTTGCCATTGGCGTAAGCTCTGCTTTCGCCGCCGCCATGGCCAACCTTGGTCGGGTGCTCCTCCTGTGAGTCTAGCGCGCGCATCGTGGTCAGGATGAGCGCCTAAGTGTGTTGCGCCCCTTAGCTAAGTCTCTACCGCGCTGGCTTAGGCATTTCGTGTGGGTTGCCATCGCCGCAGGAACCCGCCATGGCCGCCATTGTAGTCCGCCTTGCTCCAAGCCTCCCCGAGTGAGTTTGGGTGCGCATCATGGTCGCAGAAAGTTCCTTAGTGCAGTGCCGCTCTTGGTTAGGTCTCTACCGAGTCCTAGAGGCCGGAACACCCCGGCGCTGCCGTGTTCGGCATGGCCGAGTCGCCGTGGTCGCAGAGGGCTAGATGGCGTGTGTGTGCTAGCCTAGGAGAGAAGGGAAAGTAGTGCGCGGTGTCAAGGAGTGGAGTTTGGAGTCCTCGCCGTCGCCGGAAACCTCACCGGTGAGGAGGCCGGAGGCCGGTCAACGTGGGCGAGTGGTCGGTCAAGGCCCATCGGTCTCTAGTCTGGCTTGAGCGTGAGGGAGAAGGCCTGACGCCTGGGGCCCCCTGTCAGCGAGAGAATAGGGTTTTTCCTTTTTCTAGTTTAACTAAATAGTGTTGTGTTTTGTCTTTTTGATATGTTTTTCTTGGGAGCTCCAAAATTTGTGAAAATTTTTGTGTAGCTTTATCAAGCTGCCTAGTATTTATTAAAAATATGAAACTTGAGTTTTAAACAAATTTTGAAACTGATTTAAATAGACCTTTTTATTAATAAATATGCTTTGATGATTTTTGTAGGCTTATTTAAATATCCAAAAATCTTGAAACTAATTTTGTCGCTGTTTCTAGATGAAAATGTATCTTCCCAAAAATTTTGAGCTCTGTTGGAGAAAATAAATTTTATTCTTATTTCTATGTTTTATTTAATCATTTAAATGTTTATAGTTTAATTTAATTCTGCATGTTTATTTGTTTGTCCAAAAATTGTGATATTTATTTTACAACTGTTATTTTATATAATTAATCATCTCAAAAAGTTTGGGCTCAATTTGACAAAGTTAAATGTAAGTCCTTTTCCTATGTTTAATTTATAAAGAAATGGTTAATAGAGTTTTGTTTAAGTAATTAGTAATTAACTGTTCATAAGAAGTTGTGGTTAATCTTTATATCTTCAGTAATCTTTTGTTTTATGGTTATGTTTTATCTAATTAATTAATCATGTTTAGTTTGTTATAGATCAAGTGATGCATTTTAGTTTTTATGCATATGTTGGTATAGTTTTTGAACCAGTCCAATTTAAGGGACTGTTTCTTGTTTAAGTTTATATTTTCAGTAAATAAGCTGTATACAAAAGTTGTAGTTAACTTCTGTCTCTAGCTTGTCCTAAAATTTCATGATTTTAGGCCTGCTAGATTAGGAGATATAGTTTTTATAATTCAGCAGGACAGATCTGTCCTACCTTCTGGACAGATCTGAGGTTTTGTGCTGTTTGAGCCTTTTAGGTTGTAAATCACCTATTGAAGATAATAGGAAAGTTTTAGAGTGTTTGATAAACCTTCTAGATTGTCAAGGATCACCCTTTTTTGGTGACCTAGAGCTCCAGTTATAGATGTTGGAAGTTGGGTAAGCAACTCTGTCCTAGTTCTGGACAGCCATGTTTATCCAAGTTAGTTGACCTAGTTGCCTATAGAATCAACCTTGGGTGATATTAGGAAGTTTGTAGACAATTTGATAAGCTTTTCAAATTGTCTAGGATCACCCCTTTTGGATCTTGGTAGCTCTGGTTATGGCTTGATTAGCATAGAACATGTAATCTGTCCAAAGTTTGGGCAGCAGGTTTTACATCTTGTGTGACTTTGGGTTATTGTTTGAAGACCATTGGACACCTCTCATCTTGTGATCCTATGGCTTGAGTGATGTTTTAATAAACCTTAGTCATCTTAGTTAACCAACCTAAAGGTGCTTGGTGGAAGTTGTATGTATAGCTAGGAATCTTAGTTGGTAAGTTGCAAGTTGGTTTTTGTTGGTTTGCATCTTTACCGCGAAGGAAAATTGTACTCGACTTTCCTTAGCTTGTTTAACTTCTTTTATGTATTTTAAATTGTCCTGCATCTTAGCATGCATTCCATGGCATCATACTAAAGCATACATCCTTTATCTACGTGTAGTTTTCGAGAGTGAGAAGTTTGGGTTAATCCAACTTCGCATCGAGAAGGTCAAGTTGATCAAGCCTTGGAAGAGGAGCCTTGGAGGACAAGCTTCCGAGGAAACACTTCCACTTCAAGATGAAGAAACTAACCTCTGTGGATCCTTCTTGGATCCTAGTTTTCCCTACAACAAAGGCAAGCCCCGGTGCATTTAACCTTTCTATTTTGATACAAATAGTTATTCACACTTAGGTCTAGTGATATATGCATTAAGTAAATAGGAGTTGAATGAAACCATAGTTGCATGTTTACCTTGGTTATCCTAATATCCCATCAGTAGAGATAAGACGATCTCATATGCTTAGCAATGCTTAGAATCGGTAGAAATCGATTGTTGGCTTCATTGATCGCGAGATGTAGGTTTTACCTTTTCTCTCTCATTGGCTCTTTGGATGGGTCATGAGAATCTTAATATAATGATAAATTGAGACCGGGCGGGTAACTTGCATCTGGAATGGAGTCCTGGTGTAGTGTTTCCGTCTGTGTCGCTTAGGAACCGTCCATTGTTGGCCCTTGGAGCAAGATCATGTTATAGTACTAGCCGCATGCAATGGTAAGCCTGCTCCGAGAAATCTTTTATTGGGAGGATTATTCGCGCACTAGGAAGTAGTAAGATAACGAGGGTAGCGGTATGTCCACACTAATCTGGAATGGACGGAAGCATTCCGGCTTGGCAATGGGTTAGTGGAGTATCATACTCTCAGGTTGCGCGAACCCGTTCCAATAAAAGAGGATTCGTGAGATTTGGTTGATATATGTAAGTTAGGTCTTGCATATGTCGTGCGGATGGGAAGCCCCAGCTGGGTAGAGAAAGCGGTTCAAATCGTCGTGCTCCACGATAAAGGAGACTTGATCCTCGCACCATCAACATAGTTAATTTATGGAATATCCTTATTTAAATCTAATGTTGAGATGCTTAATCAAGTGCATGAATTAGATAGGTGCAAATTGGATTCTGGATAAATAACTTAATTCACCGCTAAAACTTGCAAATAGGATCAACTAGTAGTAAGCTTTTCTGCAAATCTTCTTTTGATAGCCTCGTTACATCCTTTAAAGCTAGCATGACCCTGGAGTCTTTTTCCTTTGTCGGTTAAGTCTTGCTGAGTACCGACAGTACTCAGGGTTTGTTAATTCCCCTGTTGTAGGTTTCCAATAGGTGGTGTCGATCACGATCATGTCAGTAGGCTAGACGTGATCTGGTTACTTCTTCTCCATCTTAGGTGCTTCGCCTAAGTGTGGTTCTGTAATACTATTCTGCTTCCGCAATACAAGTTATATTTATGTAAAAGTAACATATTCATGTTTTGTAAAGTTTATCTCTCTTGCTTCCGCACCCCGATTGTATTTTGTATCAACTGTTGTAATGTTGTAATGGTTCCACCTAAAGACAAGACGATCCTTTAACTCGTGGATGATTCGGGGTTCACTCGGGAACACCCGACAGTTCTTTCCTGTGATGTGGTACATGTGCACAATCATTAGAGCTCGGGGAGATGGTGACATGTGCATGTGGGCCATGTTGCCGGGAGGTTCTGCCACAATGCTTCTCTTGGATCATGCCATGTCACCATGGCTGAGGTGGCCCCAAGGTGGGGTCGGCCAACCCCCTTGGTGGGCCCACCTGGCCTCGTTTTGTTCATTTTGCCATCTCCTACAAGTTCACAAGCTAAGACTACAAGTGGAACTTATTAGTGATAAATATGCTCATGATATGCTATTCTTCCTTGAAACCGAGGCCCGTTGACGGTATTTTGATAAGGTAAAACATGCTATAACTTCCGTCAACAAGATCCCCCGAGCTTAACCTTTGCTCATCCCGAGTAAACAATCAAACTTGGCCTCGGTGGATCAGTATTGTTACTATGCATCACATTTCAAGAGTTCCATGTGCACAACAAAGTTCTTCTCTTTGAATGGAAAAATTAGCTATGTAAATCACCCATATTACCTTAGTACTCTATGGGGCTTATGGCTTTTCCTTTGTCTTAGGTGGTTGAAAGATAGAACAGTTTGACTTGAGCACTAACTTTCTTGTTTTTAGCAAGTTTCATACCGGAGGTTTTGCAATATTTTTCAAAAGAAAAACTTAATGTTCCTCATATGGTTCTCTCATGTCGCTCAAATGGTGTATGATTCCTCACCAAGGCATATGATAAGTGTTGGCTTCTTTATTGCATCCTACTTCTAAACAGGCTTATGTGTAGCTCAAGGTAGAGATGAAAGAAGATGGCATACTTACTTGCATTTTGTTGCGAAGTCAAAGCTCGGATCCTTGAAGAGAAGTGTCATACTCTCAGATCAAGATGTGCAAGTGTGTGGTGTATGGTGGACTAGATTGCTTCTTTATTTGATAAGATCTATCTCTCTTTTTTTTCTTTTCTAATGAGACATGGCTAGCATTTTTTTCATGGACTTTCACTTGTCCATCTCTTTTTTGCATCTTTATTTTGCCTAGCCTTTTGAGTCTCATCTACTAAATAATTGAGAGAGATTTCCTAACACTTGGAGTATGAAGCAACCTATTTGGTGGAAATGAAAGGCATGTTTTTGCATACTTCCAATGTAGAAGCAGCATGTATATGAGGTGTGTACGTGATCTTGATCTTAGGAACATGAAAAGTCTCTTAACAAGGGTCAACAAGACTTGACAACACTCAATACAAAGCAAATATCCTATGTAGAAGGTTTGTAAACATGTAAAGCATATATGGCTGTGGTAGGAATTTATCACCATTGAGGAACAATTAAGATTTTGACCATTTTAAGGATAAATTCTTCAGTAATCTATCATGCTTAGAACAATATTATAGCAGCTCTTGTCTCACTATATCATGTCTCACAACAACTTAGACTTAGTTCTAGCACTTGCAACCCACAAAGTTTTCAGGTTCATGATGGTTTAAATGAGCTAAGTAACCCGTACTTAGAGAAATACTAAGTTGTAAACTAGGAACTAGAGAAACATTAGCAAGGCAACTAGTCATCATTTCCATGGGGAAGATAGACATATATGCTAAGGGGAATACTCAACAAATATTTTTGGTATTTTCCCTTTTTTTTAAATGCAATGAGAAAACTAATTGAAACATAAATAACTTAAGATACAGGACTTACCTTGGTGGGGGAGAGGATCTCCCCGAAGCTTGGTTCTTGCCTACTATGGTGGTGGATAATGCTGGTACCACCTGACCCAACGTCATGCTTCTTCTTCTTGAATGGCCCGCAGGAGTTGGGCGTTTTGTTATGCAAGAAGCAATGTTGCCTCTTATTCGAAGTTCATCGCACCCATGTTGTCGATGAGCTCGTCCATCGGCGTCCTTTGATGTTGCCTTCCTCTACCCCGTGGGCGAGGAGTGTCTTGAGAGCGAGGAGTGTCCTGTGAGCGAGGAGGCCTCCCCAAGGACCCTGAAATGTCCATAGAGGCTGCCTCATCTCCCTCCTCAACTTCTTCAGCCTGATGTGAAGGTCCACCTTGTTCAATTCGAGTAGCATGGGACGCTCTCCTTGTCCTCCTGCTAGTACCTACAACTTTTGGGGCTCTTTCCTCGGGGTCCAAATCAAAGGTTAGCGTACGAAGCGCATACAATCGAAGTCCCTCACAAGGGAGAGTGATTTCGACTATATGGCTTGGATAAATCATTATTAGTTCACCCTTGGGACCCCTTTTGAGTACATCACAATCAATAAATACACTTTCTTCCAAAACATCTCTCACGGTTTTAATGTACTCAAAAGTTTGGGATTCTAGTGCACCCAAAGCTTCGGCTATGCGTGTGATGAATGATGTGAAGTACTCCCTCCGTCCCTAAATAAGTGTCGTTCTCGCTTCCCGAGAAAAAGCTACCGACAATTATATATTAAAATATATTAATATTTATGCTAAGTAATTAGTATCATCGGAAAGATCTTTACATTTAGTTTTTTAACAAAATTATTTGGAGATATAAATATTGCATATATTTTCTATAAATTAAGTCAAACACGTGGCACGCACACCAACGACGACACTTATTTAGGGACAGAGGGAGTATATGGGTTTCCTAGGCTTTATGTAGCTAAGCCAATAGTTCACTAGCATTTTAACAGGTGAAACTTTAACCTTGCTAACCATGGCATAGAGTAATTTCAGCTCATCATCACTTACCAAAGTTCCTATCGTGCCAGGGAAAAGAGTGGTGAACAGCCAGTAGCGCATGAAGCGCAAGGTTGGGTTATGAATTTTGTGCGGTGAGGGATTGGAACAATCACTAGAGTCAGTAATGACATACCAGAAAACATTCTTGTCATAATGAAAAGCATGGTCTACATCAAGATGGCAAGAGTGATCAAATCCTAAAGTAGTGTTTAATGTGCTCCAAGTCAAGTCATATTCCATCCCAAACATTCGAAATGTTACCCCATCGTTATTCACTTTTAACGTGCATAAAAACTCAATGGTTAGGTTCTCTATGCCAAATTCAAGAATTTCAAAGAATCCTCCCCAACCAATGGTATTGAAAATAGCATAAAATTCTGAATCCATACGTGTTTCTTGCAAGAGGGCCGGATCAATGACACTTGTGTGTGAGAAACTACACTCACGAAGAGTAAGGAATTTCCCCATCTCTTCGGCATTTAGCCTGAGGCCACTCTCGGTCTCCATTGCTCTAGCCGGGGGAATGAAGGGTACTAGCCCACTTCTTTCCACCTCTCTCCTCTCATGAGCACTAGCTTGGTGAGGTTCTTGGGAAGAACTCTCACCCTTGTTGGACTTTTTGAAACGGGAGGCAAGCAACTTCTTCATCTTACTACAAGATAAGTTACCAAGCTTCTACTACTACTATGAAATGGGGACTATTTTTGGGTTTTTGGTTTTTGGATGGCTACTACTAAGCTAAGCTTGAGAATGAACTTGCAACTAAGGAAGGAAAGGAAGAACTTGTGAGCTCGAGATGGTCCTGGTGGTTTTGGTGTGGAGTTGAGCTCACAATGCAAGGGTATATATAGGGGGAGAAGGGCAAGTGGTGACCACCCATAGCATGGGTCGGCCGAGCCCCCTCCTTGCAACTTTGAACATTGCTTTACTTTGTCCAGGGAACATGTTTAAAGTGAGAAAACACATTTTCAGGATGGGCCAACACATGGGTCGGCCGACCCCCCTACATGACACTTTCAACTTTGCTTTTGCTTTAGCCAGGGGACATGTCTAAAGTGTGCAAACACATTTTCAGAATGGTGCAATATGGGGGTCGCCCGACCCCATGACATGCCCCCCTCAAGCTTTAAACTTTGTGTCATCAAGTGTCTAGTAAAGATGTAACTATGTTTGGTCCAAAGTTGATACAAATTTCAGAGATTCCCTTGCCTAGTGTTTGGTGAAAGGGAAAAGATGAATGGCCAAAGTGGAGACATGTCTAAAGTGATTCCCATGGAACACGAGAGAACTAAGACATGCCTTTGGCTGGTTGTTGTGGTCCCATGAGCATCCAACATAAAGGGGAACATCTCATGCTTAAAGAGTAAAGCAAAGGACCATTTCTTTTCAGATGTTGGCTTTGTTGATATGCATGATGTTCATGAGCATGCTGAGTAGAGTGCAGCAGGGTGCAAGAGGGAACCATGGTGGGATCGGCCGATCCCACCTTGGATGCTCCTTGAGCACCAAAGTTTTGTGTCATACTCAGGGTACTAAGCCAGGATAGAGCATGTGCCAGTGGGCCCACTGGTGGGGTCGGCCGACCCCACCTTGGGGTGGTCCCACGGCTCAAATGTGTTGCAAGTTATTGTCAAAGTGTTATTAGCATGAAAATTTATTTTGTCAAAATGAAAAAATGCAGAATTAAACTAAGTATGCAATTGAAGGGAAATGCAAGAATTGAAATGCATGAAAAGTTAAATATGAGATAACTACTGATTTACCTTATCAGCAAGGGCTCCATGTTCCAGGTCTATAGAGCAGGACCTCTCCGTCTTGTCATTCATTGGGTGCTTCGGTTGGTCCCGAAGATGGAGACCGTGGTTGCACCTCGTCAGCGAGTTCTTCTTTTACTTCGGCCTTGTTGGCCGACTCGCTCTTTTTCTTGTTCCTACGGCGTGGGTGATGACAACGATGTTTGTTGTCTCGAGGTTCTTTGTCCTTCACCTGCATGTTAGCTTTATAACCGTTGAATGGACACTTTACCTTATACTCCGGGAACTGGAGGTGAAGTTGGCCGGATCCCACGTAGATGACGGTGTTAACCGTATTAAGGAATGACCTTCCCAGGATGATCGTGACGTCTACATTGGACCCCATGTCCAATATAAGGAAATCGACGGGGACATAGCTGTTTTGGACTTTGATGAGGATGTCCGTTGCTAGTCCCTCGGGGAACCGTAGCGTTTGATCAGCCAGCTGCAAACGAACAAATGTAGGGAGCAAAGGTCCCCCTAGTAAGTTATCATACATTACCTTGGACATGATATTGACACCCGATCCAAGGTCGCAGAAGGCGTCGTGGAAGAGATGTGGTCCAATCTGGCAGGTGATGGTTGGCAGGCCTGGATCTTCCTTCTTGGTGACGAAGGGCGAATCGAGTTGATAGCCCTAGTTTGACCCGAGCGGAGGCTTACCGTACCTCGTAGTAACTAATTTTACAGCCTCTATTGGATCCTCGGGTTTCCCTGGGATCTTACCTTGCTCATAGGATGGGACAGCTGCTGCTAATTGAGCTAATTGTGTTTCTAGCATTTTATTAAAACTCAATTGATTTTTCATAGCAGAATTAAAGCTATCCATTTTCTCATTTATATTTTCAAGAATCTTATCATTAGCCATCATCTTTTTATTAATACTATCATTTATTTTAGATTGGCCTAGGACAAGATCTCTTAAAGAAGGTTGGTTATTATAAGAATTATTGAAATTATTGCTATAACCGTTACCTTGATTTTGGTAGAAGGGGCGCGAATTCCATCTTGTTGTTGTTGTTGGGGCCGGTACCCATTGTTGTTGTTGGTGTTGTTGATGAAGCTCACTTCCTCCTTCATTTCGGGACAATTATTTCCCGAATGGTCATTGCCTCCGCATACCTCGCACCATTGCTCGTCTTCGACGACTTGTGCGGTTGCATGAGGTTGAATGTAACACCCTAGGTGTTAAGCAACCCTAAGTGCATAATTTGACATCTCATGAGCATAAAGCATCATCATTGCATGTTGCATTCTTTCTTTTGGTTAAGTGTCATTTCATGTGACCTTTTGTGATGCTATGCTTGATTGAATGCTTGTGTGTCTTGTTTGTGGAGTGTTTAAGTCTCCTTAGTAGTTGAACCTTGTTGAGGAGTCAAAAGGAAGCTAGGTTTATGTTGGTCATGTTGGCTAACCAAGTCTCTAACCCTAGTTGCCTTACTAGAGCCCTAGGAGTCCTTTTGTTTGACTAACTAAGACCTTCTTAATAGAAGCTTCGCATGGCTGTAGGCCCTTAACCAAAAGTGTGTAGAATTTAGAGTAGAACAAAAGTTGTTTAAGGCCCAACTCATGAAAATGAGTTTAACAAGGTGTTTTGGGACCCACAAGGCAGATTTGAGGGAGTTTAGACTTAGAAAATTCTCTAAGTCCTAACTGCCCAAAGCAGTTCATCTAGCCATCTTTGGAGCTTTCTCGGGAGCAATCTAGGCCGAACCAAAGATCAATCTTGTAACCAAAGTGGTAGTCGGTATGTAGCTCTAAGCAATGGAGCAAGTGGTTTAGCTTTTCATCAAATGGATTAGGAGTTAATCGCGCTCAAAGTCTGGCCGTCAGTCGGCCTGATGGCACTGAATCGGGCTGGGCCGTGCCGTGCCGGCGCGCGCGTGCGGCGTCGTGGCCGACAGCGCCAGGACGTTGCCGCCGCGTGGCGCTCGACGGCCGGCCAAGCCAGCGTCCGCGCGCGGCGTGGCAAGCATGCCTTCGCCCTCGCCCTGTCCGAACCCGCTCCTCCCTCCATTCTGTTCCCCGCGCTCGCGCCTCTCTCTCTCGCTCTCTGCTCTCGCCGGCGTTCGAGCGGGAAAAGGGGAGAAAGCAAAGCGCCGCCGCCGCCCGCCGAACCTCGGCGAGCGATTACTCGCTCCACCGGGCGCCGCCGTCCAATTCCTCTCGCCAGTTCCTCCGCCCTGGTCTCCTCTTTCTCCGGTAAGGGTTGGTTTCCCCTCTCTCCCTCTCTAGCTGCCGGAACAGCGGACGCCATCCGCAAGCTTCCGCCATGGCCGCCATCGTGACCTTCACGTGGACCGGTCATCTCCGGCCATGCTACCCTGAGCTGAGCCATGTTCTAGTCTTCTCTACCGTCGTAGTAGCTTAGAGCCAGATGGAGACCTCTCTCGTGTCCTGAGTTCGCCGGACCGCGGGCCAGTCGCGCTGTGTCCGCCATGGACCGCCGCCGTGCATCGCGCCGGACAATGCCGGGGATGCCGAAGCCCGGGAGTTGCTCCAATAGGTCGCTTGTGACTTGCTTAGGCTAGTGTTAGTCTTGCCGAGTCGCAAGCCGCCGGGAAGAGTTCCGCTGCCGAGTCGCCAGAGCCGCCGCTCCGCCATGGCCGCCGTCGAGCTTGCTCCGATATCCCTCTGTCTCAGCGAGTCGGTTAGTTGTGTTCGCCTCGCAAACCCGCACCCAGTAATGGTCTCCGTGTCGCCAGAAGTGTCGCCGTCGACGAGCTAGGGCCGGTCAACGACCACGGCGCAAAACTCCGCCGTTGACCGCCGAGCCTGGCCTCGCACGGTAACGTGCCGAGCCTGGCCTCGGTAGCTTGGTCGCCCTGACCAGCGGGCCCCGACTGGCAGCAAGAAAGAAAGAAAGGGAAGCATTGGGTGCCGTAGGCCTCGGTAAGCCGGGCGTGCCGAGCGTTTGCCTCGAGCCTCGGTTAAGTCACCGAGCCTCGGTTGAGTCAGTAGCCTCGGCCGAATCGGTTGAGAGTGTTTGAGCCTCGGCCGAGTCGCGCCGAATGTGCCGAAGCCTTGCCTCGGGCCTCAGCCGAATCGCGCCGGGCGTGCTGAGCGTTTGTCTTATGCCTCGGGCCTCAGCCGAATCGCGCCGGGTGTGCTGAGCGTTGTCTTATGCCTCGGCCGAACCAAGTTGGAGTCCGTAGTTTAGGTTTGAGTTTCTTTTTAGTTTGTTTTTGCAGAGTTATGTAATGGCTTCAAAAATTCCTACAAGGCTCATTTTAAGTCCAAATCCTGTGAAACAAATTTTGTTAGGTCAAGCATGTTTAGATCTATCAGTGAAAACTGTTAAATGCATTTTTGGTGATACTTTTATGTGTAGATTTATTTAATTTAGAAAATTGCTGATAACTTGGTAAATGCATAACTAATTATGTATAAGTCAGAAAAATGTGATTCCAGTTTTGTTAGGTTTGTATGAATGTGTAGTTTCAGAGAAAAATATAATATGAGGTTGTTCTGTGAATTAATTTGACAGTAGCTTTTAAAATGCTTAAATGTCGTTTCCTTGTTTATTTTGTAGTAATTAAAATATGAGGAATATGAACATGGGAATTTAAGCACATTGCTCTTATGCTAGGAAGTTCAGTAGAAAAATAAGAAATCTGTTGTTTGACACTTTTTGCTAGGGTGTGTAGTTCAAAGCACCTTTCCATAATAGAATTTGTCTTTTTCATAGAGGATGAAGTCTAGGTCCAAATGGGATGAAATTTGGACAGAGGGTTAGATTAACTGTTATTGATCTCCAGTAATTTTTATAGGTTTTTGTGAAGCTGTCTAGGATAGGTTACTGTTATGGGCCTATTAACTAGATTTAATTCTACAAATAATTAGAGGGTAATAAACCCGTTAAGCAACGTTGATGCGGTGACAACAAGACTTGGTAAGTAGTATGTCGAATTAAATAAGTGAGTAGCAGTAGATGACATGTGCTTATCTCCTGAATGGTTACTCCATGTTGCATCACCATGCATCCCATGTGCATTCATATTGTTCATTCATGTACCGCATCATGCAGGATCGGTAGTGGAAGCCCAGGAGACGCCGGAGGAGCAGCGTCAGGAGGAGACACCCGAGGAGGGGATCCCGGAAGGAGACGCTGAAGACCTGCCGGAGTGCCGTGATCACCGCCCCGCCGACTTCGAGCGAGGCAAGCCCCGGAGCATTCTAACTCCTACGGTTTGCAAATGTTTCTAATTAACCTGATGATGGATGTTGCATTAGGTTATAGGAATTGATTGCTACCGTTGATGCATTATTACTTATCCTTGTCCACCTGCAAATATTACCTTGTTATCCCTGATAAGTCTAGGCTCGTTTATGCTTAGCCTGCTTAGACCGGTAAAAGTCGGGTGATTTCCTGTCTCCCGCATATAGGTGGATACTGATCATGTTTAGCCTTGTGCTATCATGGAGATAACCATGTGATAATTAATTTGAGACCGGGCGGGATGTAGGAGCAGCAGGACATGGGTTCTGTGTGCTAGTAGTCTCCCGTCTGTGTCGATCAGGAACCGACGAAGGCACACCTCAGTCATTTTGAACGCGTCAATCACTTAACGGAGCAGGTGCGGGTACCTCCCGTGAAGCCGAGTAAGGTTTTTCGAGCCGGTGACGGAGATGTTGACGCCTAACACCCAGGGCCTCAGATGTACCGTGGGCAACTATTCTGATCGACCTGGCATGGTCCGAGGGCAGGCAGGGCCTGATCGACCTGGCATGACCGTGGGCAGTTAATAGCTTGAGCGACCTGGCATTGAGATAACCCCCGGTGTAGAAGGGCCCATGACCGTCCCGCGTGTTGTGTTCTCGAACCTCCTGAAGTGGTCGCCACGGCCACCTGGAAGGGTGTGACGGGCGAGTGTGCGACATTTTATCCCCAGCTGGTAGGAATCGATTATAATCGCCATCGCTCCTGGTTAGTGAGTAACTTGACTGAGCATGTGTTACCATAGTAATATATGGAATTAATGATGGTTATGGTTGATGAATCTGAAAGGCTATTGATGAAATAGTCACTCTTGCTTGAATAAGTAGTCAAGTGTTTGCTCTAGATCAGGTGCAAATCTAGATAATCAGGCTGATTACATAAAAGTGACTGCTAATGCTCTATTGATGATTAGTTAATAATAAAGTGCTTTTATGCAAAAAAGTAAGTGTGGCCAACCCCAGATACAGCCTTGCATAATCCTTGGTGTCGGTTATTTCTGGTTTATGACGGGTAAGTCTAGCTGAGTACCTTCTCGTACTCAGAGTTCTATCCCTTGTTGTTGCAGATGGGCAATGCTTCTTCGGCTATTGCGAGAACTGTCTGTACCCCGTCGAGGGCAGTGACTAGACCATGGGCATGGTCAACTCTTATCTTCCCTGATGCTTTGTGGACCGATCAAGCATATGGCACTGTATTGTGAACTAAGGACTGTGTTTCAAAACTATGTTGCTTCCGCTTTTGAATTTAAACTATGGTTTGTAATAACTGTTGAACTCCGATGTATTTGAACTATGTGCGAACTGAATGTACCTTGTGGGCATGTACGCTAATCTATTACGATCTTGGTTAAAGTTGAATGACTTGAAATCCTTCGAGATTTCCGGACTACCGGGTTTGTACGAGCTTAAGTACTTGTAATCTCTGTGAAAGCAGCGATTCAGTGCTTAATCTGGTGCAAATTGGTCGGTTCTGTTACATTGAACGACCTCTTGTTCCTTCTTGGAACTTTATTCTACTTTCTTCATCAAGAGGTCCATCTTGAGCAGAGCATGTCCACATCGTTGAGAGCATGAACAACTCTCTTCTTGGGCTGAAGACGTTCCTCATTCCAACCTTGGATGGTAACCATCTTCTCTATGAGGTCCTTGGCATCTCTCACATTGTGTTGTAAGAATGCCCCTCCAGCGGCTGCATCTAGGTGACTACGGGCCATACCAGTCAGGCCATGGTAGAAACCTTGGATGATGAGCCACTCCTCTATCCCATGATGAGGACAGACGTGAATGTACTCTTGTAGACGTTCCCATGCTTCGGGAATCGTGTCATCAGCTTGTTGCTGGAAGCTGGAAATCTTTCCACGAAGGGCACTGGTCTTGCCCATCGGGAAGAACTTCTTGAGAAACGCATTGGCGCACTTCTCCCAAGTGGTGGCTTCACTATTGTTGGCGTAGAACCATTGCTTCACCTTTCCCAATAACGAGAATGGGAAAATACGAAGACGGATGGCGTCTGTAGACACATTCTTCATAGTGAAGGTACCACATACCTCCAAGAAGTGTTGGAGATGGGCGTTGGCATCCTCATGCGGCTTCCCACAGAATGGATTGGCTTGCACCATGTTGATGAGAGCTGGCTTGAGCTCGAAAGTCGCATCCCCCAAGTTAAGCTACGAACCCGTGGCGACATTGTCGACTGACGGTGCAGAGTACTCGGAGATGGTCTTTGGGCCATGGCTTCTCTTCTAGCTGGTGCAGAAACTTCCTCCTCGAACGAATTCTGGTTCGAGATGAACCTCTAAGGTGGAACTTGACGAAGTCTAGTCCTCCTCAACAACTGCTCAGGATTTTCAACGAAGTTTGACGGCAGTTGGAAACCGCTCATACACCTACTAGTTTCACGATAACGAAAAGAAACTAGACAGGTGAGGGGTTAGCCCCTATACTAATTGATAACTAATATATAGCAGACTCCGGATTCACTCTCTCTAAACTCCTAGGCTGTTGCTTTCCCCGACAACGGCGCCAGAAATGCTTGTTGACACTTCTTAACGCAACCACTAGAACTAGACTATGGAGCCTAACCCCAGCAACGGCGCTAGAAGTGTCTTGGTGGTAAAACAATTGACTATTGGATAATTCCGCAAGCGCACAGAATATACCGATGTAGCACTTCACCCGGGAGTATTCCAAGGTATTGTTATTTATTTTATCCCAAAGGAAAGCAAGCTAGGAAAGATGTAGAGAGAGGAAAGATAGATCCTTTTAGTCTTACTATAATCTATTATCAATTAGAGAAGCAAAAGGGGATAAGTGGATATAAGGGAGGATAGATAGATAAGATAAATAAGTTAAGCAAAGAGTATATGATATGAAACATAACTTTAGTAGAGTTAGCTAGGTGGGAGGACAACGAGTGAGTATAAAGTACTCCTATGTTTCTACCTTTACTCCTATGAACTAATCCTAATTAAATAGATGACTTAACTAGATTGACGCCTTGCTACTTGTGTGAGAGGGATAAACGAGAGAGTAAAGCGATAGAAGGTTGTTCACCTAACCCAATACTCAAGCGGATATTTGGCTTATGGACGCCTTACCTTTTAAAAACTAGCCTGAGTTTACGTGAGGGGATCTAGGTAGCCAGGCAAAATCTGTCACCTTTTGCCCACGCGCCTCTACTGTCCGTGCAAGCCAGCGGTAGTCAAAGATAAGATGAAGTATGAGCACCACGCTCACACTTATCTACACCTTTAGCTATCGATCAAAATAGCTAAAGCCCCTATCCTAGGATAGGACGATGACGCACACACAAGAAGCTATTTAAAGGAAATCAATCTAACTAAGACAACTATAGAACTAAGATAAGCACACAACAAGACTATATAAATATAGACTTGCACTAAGTAAATACTTAAATAAATACTTGGAAAGTAAATACTTAAGTAAATGCAAAGTAAAGTAAATAAAGAATAATATATTAAATAAATAAAGTCTTACAAAAGAAGAAAGATACAAGGGCTATACCAGACGCCCAGAAGACGACTCCGGAGACCCGAGCTTCGCCCGACTCAACTCTAACTCCCACTCTAGACTAACTACTACTACTCTTGCTTGATCTCACATGAGAGTGGAGATATATGTTGTGAGATATATAAACTATGTGAGATGTCTTGAATGAGAGGGTGAAGGCCTTTATTTATAGTGGAGGTGGAGTAGGGGCTACTCCGGCGCCACGTCAGCGATCCGTGTGCTCATCCTCTCTTCACCCTTGGATCCACCGCCATAGCAACCGACCTTGATGAATGGCATGGATATTGTTCACGTGTGAAACATGTGCTTTGCCACCGACTTGGACGAAGTTCACCATGGGGTCGGCTGACCGCCCTCTTTGACATGTGGGCCCGGGGTACATCTTCTAGAAGGTGATGATGTCATCCTGATGAATAGTGCAGATGGGCCCCACCAAGGGGGGGTCGGCCAACTCCCCTATGACAGGGCTGGCCCACCACCTTCTCTCCCTTGGTGACCCCACATGTCATGGAACAAGTCTTGTGAAGTTGGTTGCATTTGGTTTTCGGTGTGGACCCATGAATCCATGTGCTTCTCATCTTGCACCATTGAGCAAAAGCACATGTTTGATCCAATGGTTGATATTGACTTGAACATGCTTCTCTTGGATTATGCCATGTCACCATGGCCGAGGTGGCCCCATGGTGGGGTCGGCCGACCCCCTTGGTGGGCCCACCTGGCCTTGTTTTGTTCATTTTGCCATCTCCTACAAGTTCATAAGCTAAGAGTACAAGTGGAACTTATTAGTGATAAATATGCTCATGATATGCTATTCTTACTTGAAATCGAGGCCTGTTGATGGTATTTTGATAAGGTAAAACATGCTATAACTTCCGTCAACAATATACTCCTTTCTGGCAACCGGACTAAGACTGGAGAACCACTTGGTATTTCCAGTCATATGCCTTGAGCACCCGGAATCCACCAACCAAACGTTCTCCAATCGTTTTACCTACATCGATAAAAAGACATAGGGTGAGCATACGGTCCAACACTGGGGTGAGTAAAATGGGAAGTGTACCAGTGTTGGGCCGGCTGCTCAAAAGAACGGTTAGTAGAAAAACCATTCCTAGCATGCCTACGGGGAAAGCGATCACCACGTATAGGAAAACGTGGTCCGCTAAGGGAAGAGCGTCCATCGCGATACTCAAAACGCGGTGGGGGGTAATGCTCAATAGCAAAGCCACCGCCACGGGGTCCATAGCCCACAAACGCAAGCTCCCGTCGGGCACGTCCACCTTGCGGCCTAAGCCTAGGACCTTGAGGCACTGGACCTCTAAGCCTAGCAGCTCTCCTTTGAACATTCGGGACATGCACATCATGGAAAGGATGGTACATGTCCGTGTTGTTCATCTCCTTTGCACGGCGCTCCTCTCTCTTGCGCTGAAAGCAAAACTCCCTCAAGTCTCCATCTCTCCCACAGTGCTCACAATGGTACTTCACCGCTCTCATAGGGGGTTGTTGGTACTCACGGTAGTGGGTGTGGATCACTTTGCTCTTTGGTGGCATGAGCTCCTCATGGATAGGTGGCATTGTATCTAGCTTGTTCCTTAGGTGGTTTGGTTTTGGAGCCCATGTCTGTTTCTTGGGTGGAGCTCTTGGAGGTTCCACAAACACTCCATCCTTGGTGTTAGGTTTGAGAGGCTCTTTGGGTGGAATCTTCGTTAGTTTGGGAGTAGTGGTGGAGTTGGGCTTCTCACTCGGATTAAGACCACTCGACTCTCCAATCTTACCAAAGGATGAGGCACACTCAACACCCTGAGCAAAACCAACACCAGGACCTCCAGCAGCACGTTTGAATTGGGCAATCATCATCCCAAGCTGCGGCTCATCACAAGACACCCATGACAAGATGGTCTGAAGGTATGTGTTTTCTTCCTCGGTTTGCATCTTGTCATGCTACACATTCGCAATCTCCATCTCCAAACCCTCACACAAAGCGCATCTAGACACACAAGTGCTACCCGAGCTGGCCTTCTCAAGAGACACAATCTTGGCATTCTTCTCTGCCAACTCGGATTGCAAGCCTGCAAAAGACTTGCACGCACCACGCACTGAGGATCTAGCCCTAAGCTCATCCACCACTCCAACCAAAGCAACATACTTCCTCCTCAAGGTGAGAAGGTCAGTCATGTGCTTGGAGCACATCTCACACTCATCCTCCTCAGTCACGACAACGGTGGACTTGACAGACTCAAGCTCCTTCACCGCATCCTCCCACTTCTTCCTAAACTCCTTTCTCTCCCTAGCAGCAAGCCTAAGCAGTTTATCTTGACTAAGGAGAGCAGCAGTAAGCTTGTCAACCTCAGCAGAGAGTTCGTCAGGACTTGAGATACCTGGGAGGTGTCATCGTCGTCATTGTTCTGAGGAATCTCCTCAAGCTCGCTGTTGACCTCATTGCCGAGGGCCATGGTGCAGAAGCCCTCGTTGTCGGCGAAGAAACAGAGGCCGTTCAGCTTGTCCTCGATCTTCTTCTTCTTCTCGGACTCGTCATCGCTTGAATCAGCGGAATCGTCATCCGAGTCGTCGACGTCGCTGAGCGTGGCGAAGAAAGCACGTTGTTCAGCCTGGGCCTTCTCCAAGTACTTCTCCTTGATGTACTCCTTGTTGAAGCCGCCCCTTCGCTTGTGCTTGGCGGAGACGTACTTCTCCTTGCGCTTGCCAGAGTCGTACTTGTGGCCGTGATCCGCCTTGCCGAAGACTTGCTTGTTCTTCTTCGGGCAATTGGAGATGAAGTGGTCCGAGCCTCCACACTCGTAGCAACCACCTCGTCCTCCTCTGCGGCGATGGTTCATGCGGTTGTTGTGGAACCGTGAGAACCGGTTGGCAAGCAGGGCCAACTCGTCGTCTGCCATGAACTCCAGCTGCTCCTCTGTGATAGAAAGAAGAGATGACAAAGCAAAGCCTCCAGAGGTGTTAGCAGAAGATCCAGAAACCAAAGCCATCGATGGGCCAGAAGGATTTTCATAAGAAGCCCTCGCCATGGCGTCAATCTCACTGGACTTGAGCTTACTAAAGAGCTCATCGCACGTGAGAGTCTCATAGTTAGGCGATCCAATGATCGCTTGAACCTTGGATTCCCACACCGACCAATCGAGAGTGTGTAAAAGCTTGAGAGCCCTCTCATGATCGTTGAAAGGCAACAACTCCTTGTTAGCCCTCATCTTGTTGACAATAACCTGAAAGCGAGCGAATAAACTCTCTATGCTCTCGCCAGGCATGTGTCGAAAGTTCTCATACTCTCGCTTGTGCGACTCGTAGAGATGAGTTTTGACTTGAGTGGTTCCCTCATGGAAATGCATGAGGGTAGCCCAAATCTCCCGAGCCGTAGCGAGGTGAGAAACGCGATCAAACTCTGTCATGCTCAAACATGAGAAAGGAGCATTACGGGCTCGGCTATTGGCATCGTGCTGATCCATCTGATGCTGAGTCACACGAGCAGCCAAGACCACGTAATCTGCAGAGTTGCAAATATCCCAAATGGAAGCACCCAAACTCTGGAGATAGGCCGACATGCGTATCTTCTAATACGCATAGTTCGTCCCATCAAAGAACGACGGTTTGCCCACGCCGCGATCCATGTCGCCTTTTGTGGATCTGGAACCAGCTAAGGTGGAAGATCCGTAACCCACTCCGATACCAATTGAAGGACCGAGAACTCTACCAGAAAGCGACCAGAGGGGGGTGAATGAGAGCCTAAAAATTTCTCTCGAAACTTTGGCCTTTGTCCCAAATATCAACCCCCAAAAGCTTCGACCAAACCGTGATGCCCACGACCCTTGGAAGAGGGTGGATGATCCGTAGGATCACAGCGAGGCACCACCAAACGAGAGCGAACCAAATCCCAAAAGCTTCGGCTCAAGTTCAACCCCAAAAACCGACCCTCGAACGTAGATGGAAGGCTACGTCGAGAAATCTCCTAATACCTATGCTAACAAGTAGCAAAGATACCTAGAGAGGTTTCTTGGTTAACTCAAGGGCCAAATGAGAAGTCCGAAAACCAAGCGGAAAAGCCGGGAGGCGATTTGCACTATCGAGGACAAGTCTGTGAAGTCCCGGACAATCCGCGGGTACGGTCCCGGACTGTCCGCGGTACTGCTGGACTGTCCGTGAGGAGATGGCGGACTGTCCGCCGGCAAAAACCCCAAAACAACAAGTCTGCTGAACCTCCCTGGTCGACTCACGGATTGTCCACGATCGACTACGGCGGACTGTCCGCCGTTCAACCAAAAGCAAAGTGGCCAAGCCACGCAGCCACTGGTCGGGCCCGACCCCGACATGCGGACTGTCCGCCGGTGGTACCGCGGACTGTCCGCGACTACCCAGAGAAGGCGATTTTGATGGCCCTTCTCTCAAATCTCTCCAAATCTGATCCAACTCAAAATCCCTTGTTCTCAAACTTGGAGAAGATGATCACGAGGTAGTTGGAAGACTATCCCCAAGAAATCATCCGCTCAAATTGACTCAATCAACGGGAAATCGAAGGGGAAGGTGTATGAACCAAAAAAGCGCCACGAAACTTGAATCGACCCAATCTACTTGCTCGTGAGGGTAGAGATGAATTCCTTCAATGGAAATGTTCTCCTCACATCAAAGAATAAGTTGATTCAAGTGGATTCGAAAAAGACGCACCAAGGAGGGAGATCGAGTGATGGGAAAATCGTGGAGAAAACGAAGAATGCGAAGAACAAGTTAAAAACGCGAATCGAACCACGAATTGCCAACCGAAATTCATCCCCACGAGGAGACAATGAGATTACGGTCTCGTTTCCTCAAAAAACAAATACACAGAGGTATTGTTCACCGTCTCTGCGGATCTCAGTAGCTACAACAAGGAATGGGAAGCAGGAAACCCTAGAATGAAAATAGCAATGGCTGAGATAGTTTGGAGGGAGGGGTTGCCTCTCCTTATATAGCCTAATACAATTATTCCCCTTCTACCCCTACTGCTAATGAGCGAGCAGGCTAACCCTAAGGGTACTCCTGACCAACTCGAAGTAGATGGTGATCCGACGGCCACGCCCGCACAACTGGTAGCTTCGCCTCGACGCGACCTCACCGATTGCCGCCACGTGCCGCCACCGCTCTGCTCGTCCTTTTCACGGACCTCCCCCCGGTTTTGAGGCCGAAACCGGGAAACCTGGGCCATCCTCTGGTTTTGAGGCAAAACTGGAAAACCTGTCGTCCGTCGCCTGAGTTTTGTGGCCCAAACTCAGAAACCTGCCACCACCCAGGTTTTGAGGCCCAAACCTGGAAACCGTCCTCAGCGCGAGTTTTGTGGCCCAAACTCGGAAACCGGCCGCACCCAGGTTTTGAGGCCCAAACCTGGAAACCATCCACTCGGTGGTTTTCCTGTAGCTCAACCACCAAACCAAACTGTAGAGGGGATGCACCGCCAGTGCACCCCGTCCACACGCAAATCTTCACTTGTCGTTGTCCCAGGCTGTCAGCCACCACGGCCGATCCTCAGGCCACCGGTCCGTCAGTCCAAGCCTCACGTTCGCCGTTCACCGCTCCGGGTCCATCGGCTTGACACGTCTCTACTTGACCTTCACCTTGCCTTTGATCACCGTATCCGTGCTCAACACCTGCACAACACAAGCCAAAGAACCTGCGCATCATCCCAGTTGACAATCACTCATCATCTCAAGATCTGACATACACCCATGTATCCGCATCCTCTGCTACTCCAGCTTCGCCCGCATGGCCACATGCGGCACCGACTTCTCCAGCGCCTGCACAGCCACGTGCGGCCTCGGTCTCACCCTCATCCGCACGGTCACGTGCGGCCTCGGCTTCATCCTCGCTCGCACGGTCATGTGCGGCCTCGGCTTCGTCCTCGCCCACACGTTCACGTGCGGCCCCTACATCACCTTCGCCAGCACAGCCAACACTGTTGGAAATATGCCCTAGAGGTAATCATAGAGATGATTATATTTCTGTTGTATCCATGATTTATTATATGTTTATTGAATATACATTAAAGACAACTTGTATTGATTAACAATTATGTGAATTGTCTGTGAAACTCTTTTACTTGTATGGTTATTCGATAGTTGTCCCTGATCAGAGTTCATGTGAGGACACACATGAATATTAGATCAACACATGTATTAGTTGATGACTACGCTTCACAAGTCATAGACATAGAGATGTCAAACTAATAATGTGGGCACATGTATGACATGGGGCTGGACTGACCCAGCATGAGATGTTCTTATTATCTCTTTACACATCATGTACGTTATGTCCTTGCGGATACATGGGTGTATGCCGAGTCTCTGAGTGATGAGTGATTGTCAACTAGGATAATGTGCATGTTCTTTGGCTTGTGTTGTGCAGGTGTCAAGCACGGATACAGTGATCAAAGGCAAGGTGAAGGTCAAGTAGAGACGTGCCGTGCCGATGGACCGAGAGTGGTGAAGGGCGGACGTGAGGCTTGAACTGAGGTACCGGTGGCCCGAGGATCAGCTGTGGTGGCTGGCAGCCTGGGACAGCGACGAGCGAAGACTTGCGGGCACGGTGTTGCCTGGGTCGAGGACCTGGGGACACGTGTCGGTGGACGGTGTGCACGGGCGGTGCATCCCCTCTACGGCTCAGTTTGGTGGTTGAGCCACAGAAAAACCACCGAGTGGATGGTTTCCAGGTTTGGGCCTCAAAACCTGGGCACTGATGGTTTCCGAGTTTGGGCCACAAAACTCGGGCTGAGGACGGTTTCCAGGTTTGGGCCTCAAAACCTGGGTGCTACGGGTTTCTGAGTTTGGGCCACAAAACTCAGGCGATGGACGGCTGGTTTCCCGGTTTGGGCCTCAAAACTGGGGGCGAAGTCCGTGAAAAGGACGAGCGGAGCGGTGGTAGCACGTGGCGGCAATCAGTGAGGTTGCGTCGAGGCAACGCTACCAGTTGTGTGGGCGTGGCCGTCGGATCACCAGCATCTTTGAGTTGGTCCAGAATAACCCTAGGGTTTAGCTGGTTCGCTCTGTAATTAGAGAGGGGTAGAGTAGGAATTAGAATTGGGATAAGTAGAGGGAGACACCCTCCCATTCTATCTCAGCCATTTGCTCTTTGCCTTCTAGGTTTTCCTGCTCTCCGTCTCCTCTGCTGTAGCAAACTGAGATCCACAGAGAAGAGAACAATACCTCTGTGTCCGTGAGATTTTTGAGGAAGTGAGACCGTAATCTCACTATTGTAGCGTGTGGTAGCCATACGGTTGCAAATTTATGGTTGTGATTCGCGTTTTGTTTGTGTTCTTCGCGGGTTGCTTTTCTCCACGTTTTTCCCATCGATCGATCTCTTTACTCGGTGCGTCTTTTGCGAATCCGTTTGAACTGAGTTGTTCTAGATCGTGAGGCACTTCTTTCCACCGAAGGAAATCATCTCTAACCTCATGAGCTAGTAGATCGGTCGATTTTCGATCTGGATCGAGTTTGCTCCTTTTGTCCTGAATTCTTCCAATTCACCGATTTGGAGTTAGGTTCGAGCCATGATCTCTTTGGGATAGCTCACTAACCTCCTAGGAACTCCTCATACCAAGTCTAAGCCTTAGTGCTTTTGATTCGGAGGAGATCGGGTTGAATTCGCGGAAGAACAGTTCTGTATCGGGACCATCGGACGCTCAGTTCTTGAGCATCGGACGCTGAGCTCTTTCTATCGGAGCGTCTGTTGCCACGTGTCATCTGACAGTGCTTTTAAAGGAGCATCGGACGCTGACCATTGGTGCGTCCGTTGCCATCGGACGCGCCGGGGGTCTAGCATCGGACGCTAGGCGGACGCGTCCGGTGCCTGGCCATCGGACGCTGCCAGCGTCCGATGCAGTGATTTCTTCACTGTTTCGTCCGCAGTTTGACCATTTGACTTTGGATTTGGTTTTGGATTTTTGCGTTGGATTTCCGACTTCGTGCTCTACAGAAATCGGACTTCCCGCTTTGCAAAATAGCCTGAATCCCCCTCGCGTTGCTCGGGGGACTTCTCTTGGGTCGTGGACATCACGCGCATCGGTTTTGCTCTGGGGTTGAATTTCTGGGACATAGGCTATTAATTTCTGAAAAGATTTTTAAAGCTCCCATTCACCCCCCTCTGATCGCTTTCTGATAGCACTTCCGGTCCTTCAGTCCTTAGACCTGAGATTGTAGTATGTACTCAAGATATGAATCGACTTACTTAGGGACTATCAAACGCTACTTCGTAACAGGGTAGTTATAAAGATAGTCTTTGAGTTTGTCAGGAAGTATGTTGTGAGACATAGACAATCAAGATGGGATTTGCCCCTCTCCATGCGAGAGAGATATCACTGGACCACTCAAATGATTGGATCATAAAATGCATGGCCGTGCTTAGGTTAAGTGTTAACCTATGAGTTGGACCAAATATTGTGTGGCAAGGGAATTATGTATATGTGATTGTGGTGGTTCGTCAGATATGATCTTTGCGTATACATAGGAGTTGACACGTCTTGCTAGAGACCGCTATCAACTATCGGGCGAGTAGGAGTACTCGGGTCGTGTCTATGTGTGCGTGAACCCATAGGGTCGCATGCTTAAGGGTCTGGAAGCCTGATTCGAGTTGGACTCGAATCAGACCGGGATTAGGGTTTGCTAATGGACCTCTAGTCGGTGGGCTCATTAGGGACGCCTATAAATAGAGGGGTGGGGCGGCCAGGGTTTGGACCACATCATTTTTGACAGCCGTCGCCCACCCCACGCCCGCGCCTATTGCTCCTCGCAGACCTAGCAGCCTGGAGGCATGACGCTTCCTCCCTATACGTGTGGATACCTCGGAGGTGCTGCATCTGGAGCACAAGGACGAACCGCACGTGGAGACGTGAAGGACGAATGTGAACAACTACACGGCATCGCTGCAACGCGCACGTCTACACCGAGACACCTTCCGCTGCATCTGCGCGTCTAGTGGTAATCCCGTGATCTATAACTAGCAGTAGTTCCTGGTTTATGAGGTCGAAAAAATTTGTTTTCCGGCTAGCGTAGCATCCTCGTAACCCTTCAGTGGTATCAGAGTCGTTATAGATTCGGTTGTGTGCATATAGAGATATGCACGGTTGTAGATCAGTTTCTGATCTAGATTCGTGATCTTGCTGTATTGGTCATGTAACGATCTACTCCTACCAGTCGGATTTCCGCCATCAGAGTTAAGTGATACGTGTAAATCCAATCATGGCAAGATGAAGATCAATCAGATTGATCGAATCGAATCTAGGTCAAGAGCTGGGTGCATGAGATGTGCGTCGGCATGAGGAGATCTGCAAAAGGAGCATTGTTCGGTAAAACAGCCATAACTTTTGCATACGACCTCGGATTGAGATGATCTTTAAACGAAAATTGATCTACAAAAATTTTACATCCGATTTTCACCTGCTCTAGATGGTTTTGTCAAATTTAGATTTGCGAAAAAAGGCTGGGAAAATTATGTTTTCTGCGATTCAAGATTAGACGTCAGGAACGTTTAACTCTGTTTTGCAGGCATTGATGACTCGTATAGCCCTTATGTGTATGTGATGCATATATGTAATTATTTCATGACTTGCATGTCGTGATTATGACAATATGGCTGGAGCCACATATATATTGTCCATTTGATGTAATGGCCTGAGTGCCAAAACTATGATGATCCTACACGCGACTATGTAATTACTTTATTAATTACGCTAGTTGTAGCTAGTCTTGATGGATTCATTGCTGGAGGATGGCGTGCATGTACCATGTAGATGGAGATCATCATGGTGAACAGATTGCGCGGAGATGGAGATCTCCAAAGGGACACTGGGCTATACCAAGTC
This sequence comes from Coix lacryma-jobi var. lacryma-jobi, assembly GCA_009763385.1. Taxonomy (NCBI): domain Eukaryota; kingdom Viridiplantae; phylum Streptophyta; class Magnoliopsida; order Poales; family Poaceae; genus Coix; species Coix lacryma-jobi. Next base: position 64,013,065 of record CM019823.1, on the reverse strand, counting down.
ATATCTGTGTTGATGCTATTCTCTTATTATGTTCTACTTTCACGTATGATTCATGTTTATTGTCTACTGTTGACACCTCGGGTGGCACGCAGAAGAAACCACAAGCGCACGGCTATCAGTTGTAGATTTTCACCTCAGAGTATTCCAGGGTATCGAATCCACGAGGAACGCGAAGTGATTTTGAGAAAACTAGGGGGATAAGGATATCTAGGATAGATGAAGGGAACGGGCACTATCAACTGGGGTAGATCCTAGTTCTATTAGACTTCTAGTGATTTAAGTTCTTTACTAGTGTACTGTGGGCGTACTAGCCTTTACCACTGACTTAGGTTGAACGCCAGCACAACGAGCCCTACTGTTAAACTAGACCAACTACGTGGTGGAATTCAAGGCGCACTGATACGTCTCGTTGTCCCGATCTTCACGACGTAGGATCTTGAACTTGATAACTAGCTGAAGAACAGCCGGATAACTTGCTGCAAGCAGCGATAACTAGTGCAACCTGACAAATAAAACTCGAAGTCAACCACCGTCTTTAACCGGCAACCTGAATCAAGGATTCGCCCAACCACACTCTCAAAGAACCAACCAACACAACCTACAATCAATCAAGGCAAACCTTGAAGGGAGCAGGAGCACCAATTGGGAGCGGATGACGCCACCGCTTCTGTAAATCCCGCGAAGGAAATCACAAGAGCAAAGGGGAAGAGATTACACTCTCAGATTTGTTAGCACACAGCTGAACAAAGGGGTTCTGTATTTCAATTATCAAAAGTCTCCGTTTGCTATGAAGCAATGACATATTTATACGAGGAACAGCCCTCCTAGATAGGTATAAACGCGAAATGGAAATGAAAGGGTAGACTATGTGAACAGGCTTCCACGAAAGGGCTTCTAAGTTAATCGCGCGTGACTGTTGGACTTCGGAGCAGTCTTCAATGTTTTGGCAATAACTCCACCTTGGAAAGTCCAAATGATGCACCGTCAGTTGTGTTGGAAAGTTAACTTGATAAACTTTCACACCATGTGCAGCATGCACCATCAAGTTTTGTAGATTGGTACAGTTTTGCACGGCAAGTTGGACAACATGCAGTCTGTCCAGCAGCTGACCAGTATGTACTAAATCTGGTCGGCAGCCAAGAGGAAAACTCCAAACTGGTCGGGGCTTATTTCATTGGAAACTAGACTTCATAATCTTTCCAAAATGTCCTCATGGGCCTTCATAGCTTTTGTAAATCAAAAGATATGACTAATTCTTTCCGATGTTTCTGCTGGACTGGACTGGTCGGAGTGTGGAGCTTCATTGTAATCACTTCTTTGTGTGTTCTTGTCTTCCTCCTTGGTGAACCTGAGCAATAGCAATGTGCACAACTTAGGTAGTATATAATTCTCATTAATATTAAAATGAATTTCACAAAGTAGCACGTGCACCTCTTGTTGTAGCTTCTTCGCTCGGTTACGTGTAATCGGTCCATTGAAGACTTGAGCTGGCGTAGTTTGACTCAGAGCTTGTAACATCTTGTTGGTCGGAGAGCTGGTCGGTGAGGTCGATATGCTGGTCGGTGAGGAGCTGGTCGGTGAGGTCAATATGCTGGTCGGTGACGTGGTCTTGGTCGGTGGGGTCATATCATCCCCCCCCCCTCCTTGAAAAGGAGTCATCCTCGACTCTAAAATGTCTTCGCTTATGAATGGCAATAAGTCAACAACATTGAAGGTGTTGCTCACGCCATAACTTGCTGGAAGATCTATCTTGTATGCATTATCATTGATCTTGGCAAGAACACGAAATGGACCATCTCCTCGTGGCATCAACTTGGATTTGCGCTTATCAGGAAAGCGATCCTTGCGTAAGTGGATCCACACTAAGTCTTCTGGTTCAAATAATACTTTCTTTCTATGCTTGTTCATACTCGCAGCCTTACGTGTTGCCTTGAGTTCGATTACCTCCTTGGTTTTCTCATGTATCTTCTTTACATATGCAGCACGCTTGGAGGCTTCCATATTGGTTCTTTCCTGCAATGGAAGAGGCAACAAATCTATCGAAGCAATAGGTTTGAACCCATATACAATTTCAAAAGGACACAAATTAGTGGTAGAGTGCACGGCCCTGTTGTAAGCGAATTCCACATGAGGCAAGCAGTCCTCCCAAGCCTTTAGGTTCTTTTTCACCATTGTTCGCAGCAACATTGACAACGTACGATTCACCACTTCAGTTTGTCCATCGGTTTGAGGGTGACAAGTGGTGGAGAACAGAAGCTTTGTTCCAAGTTTTGCCCATAACGTTTTCCAGAAATAGCTCACGAACTTGACATCACGATTTGACACAATGGTCCTGGGCATTCCATGTAATCTCACAATTTCCCTGAAAAATAAATTAGCAACATGTGAAGCATCGTCGCTCTTGTTACAAGGGATAAAATGAGACATCTTTGAAAATCTATCAACCACAACGAATATAGAATCTTTTCCTCTCTGAGTTCTAGGTAATCCTAAAATAAAATCCATGCTTATGTCTTCCCAAGGAATATTAGGTGTAGGTAAAGGAGTGTATAAACCATGAGGGTTCAGCTTTGACTTAGCTTTGTGACAGGTGACACATCGCTCCACAAATCGGATGACATCTCTCTTCATCTTGGGCCAATAGAAATGATCACTCAACAGCTCGTAGGTTTTCTTTTGTCCAAAATGACCCGTTAGTCCACCTCCATGGGACTCCTGCATTAAAAGCAATCTAACCGAAGAGTTTGGAACACAAAGCTTGTTAGTTCTTAACAGAAATCCATCATGTATGTGATATTTTTCCCAACCTTTCCCATCTTTGCATTGATTATATGGTTCTGAAAATTCAAGATCACTTTTATACATATCTTTTATGCTTTCAAGACCCAAAACCTTGACCTCGAGTTGGTTCAACAATACACTCTTTCGAGATAGAGCATCAGCAACCACATTGTCCTTACCTTTCTTATATTTCACAATGTAGGGAAATGTTTCGATGAACTCAACCCATTTGGCATGGCGACGGTTCAGCTTAGCTTGGCCCTTCAAGTACTTCAAAGCTTCATGATCAGAATGAATAACAAACTCTTTTGGCCATAAGTAGTGCTGCCATGTTTCAAGCACACGTACCAAAGCATACAATTCTTTGTCATACACAGAATAGTTCAGTTGAGCACCTCCCAATTTTTCACTAAAATATGCTACAGGTTTTCCATGTTGCATTAAAACTCCTCCTATCCCAATTCCACTAGCATCACATTCTACTTCAAAAGTTTGGGTGAAATCAGGATGAACAAGTAATGGTGTTGTAGTTAAACATTTCTTTATTTCTTGAAAAGCACTTTCCTGTACTAGCCCCCATTTAAATTCAACACCTTTTTTAGTTAATTCATTCAAAGGAGCAGCGATAGTACTGAAATCTCTCACAAATCTTCTATAAAAACCAGCAAGACCATGAAAACTTCTAACTTGACTTACATTCGTTGGAGTTGGCCAATCCTTGATAGCTTTCACCTTAGATTCATCCACTTCTATTCCTTTTCCTGAAACAACAAAGCCAAGAAACACAACATTGTCTATGCAAAAACTGCACTTCTCAAGATTAGCAAATAATTTTTCCTTCCTAAGCTCATCTAAAACTTGGCAAATGTGATTCATATGTTCTTCAAAAGACTTGCTGTAAATTAAAATATCATCAAAGTAGACAACAACAAATTTTCCAATGAAAGCTCTTAGGACATGGTTCATTAATCTCATAAAGGTACTAGGAGCATTAGTCAAACCAAAAGGCATAACTAACCATTCATACAACCCAAATTTTGTTTTAAATGCAGTTTTCCATTCATCTCCAGTTTTCATCCTTATTTGATGGTATCCACTTCTCAAATCAATTTTAGTAAATATTATTGAACCACTCAATTCATCTAGCATATCATCTAACCGGGGAATAGGATGGCGATAGCGAACAGTGATATTATTTATAGCTCTACAATCAACGCACATCCTCCAAGAACCATCTTTCTTAGGTACTAAAATTACAGGAACAGCACAAGGACTTAAGCTTTCATGAACAAAGCCTTTATCAAGAAGTTTTTGTACTTGCCTTTGTATTTCCTTTGTCTCTTCTGGATTGGTTCGGTATGGTGGTCGGTTGGGGAGTGCAGCCCCTGGAATGAGATCAATTTGATGCTCGATCCCACGAATTGGTGGAAGTCCAACTGGTGTTTCCTTTGGAAAGACATCTTCATAGTCCTGCAAAAGATGAGACACAGCACTAGGGAGAGAGGTGATGTCGTTAGATGTAATTAAAATGTCCTTGCACACAAGTACAAAGAGCACTTGGTTTGGGTTGTTCCTCACTTCTCTCAATTCTGATTTTGTAGTAAGCATAACTAGATGCTTTCCCTCTCCTTTCTTTTTACCTCTTAAATTTGGCTTGTGGCTCTCACTCACCGAATTGTGGATGGCACTCAATTTCTTTTGCTCTTCTTCCTCTCTACTCACTGTACTTGTGGTAGACTTCTTCTGTAGATGCTCAGCCATGATTTGTTGAGGGGTCATTGGTTTGAGTACAAACTTCTTCCCTTTCAGCTCTAGAGTGAACTGATTTGTTCTCCCACAATGTTGGCTATATCGATCATATTGCCATGGCCTTCCAAGCAGCAAGTGACACACCGACATGGGTGCCACATCACACTCTACGGTATCAACATATTCACCAATTTTGAATGGAACTTTTACTATATATCCAATCTTAATATCTCCTGATTCATTCAACCATTGGACATGATACGGATGAGGATGTCGCTGTAATTTTAAACCAAGCTTATCAACCATCTCACGACTAGCAAGGTTATGGCAACTCCCGCCATCAATGATCACCTTCACTACTTTATCGTGCACCTTTGCTCGGGTTTGAAAAAGATTGTGTCGCTGTCCAATTTCAGTTTCTTTAATCTGAACACTCAAGATTTGGGCCACAACAAGAGCAGCACCATGCTCAAATTCGCATCGAGTATGTTCCTCTTCTTCATGAACTTCGTCAACATTCTCTTCCTCAACTTCTTCTTCGCTAGCTGATTCATATTCTCCTTTATCGTTCACAATGACCACACGATTGTTTGGACACTCTCTGACTACATGCCCGCGACCTCCACACTTGAAGCATTGAATCCCACTACTCTTGGTTGTAGAACCCACTGAAGTAGAGGCTGATACAGCTGGTTTAGAGCTCGTGCTTGGGGCAGCAGCATTCTTCCCACTATAAACACTTGGACCATTGGAGCGCAAGCCTCCACTTAAGCTCTTTGACATTGAGGGTGCAGCAACAAACTTGGAGATTGACTTGCTTCCTTCTGACATTGTCCTCACACCATATGGCAAGGACTTGCTACTCTTAGCATCTTGCTGCAGTTGGCGTTCAGCTTTGGTTGCTTGATGTACCAAATCAATAAGATGACGGTACGGCTGAAACTCAACAATGCATTGGATATTGCGATGCAGACCAGCCATGAAATGTGCAATAGTTTGCTCTTCATCTTCATACACATTAGCTCTAATCATAGCCTTCTCCATCTCCTTATAGTACTCCTCAACAGAGAAACTTCCCTGCTTCAGATTCTGCAATTTATCAAAAAGATCACGCCGATAGTGCTTCGGCACAAAACGAGTTCTCATTTCTCTCTTCATTTCTACCCAACTTTCAATAGGATCTTCTCCATCTTCTTCACGATCATGAAGAAGTTGCTCCCACCATATCAGCGCGTATCCTTCAAACTCCAATGATGCCATTGCCAACTTTTTCTGTTTCGAAAAATTATGCAAGCGAAAAATCTTATCCACTTTCAGCTCCCAAGTGAAATAAGCTTCAGGATCAGATCCACCTTCAAATTTTGGCATGGTAAATTTCAGTATTCCAAACCTCTCCTCACGGTTACCTCTTCTATGATGTCGGCGACCAGAATGATGTGAACGATTATCATCATCAACATCTTCAGATTCTGCATCACTTCTTCGTCCTCGCCCTCCTCTTCTACCATATGCCGTTCTTCGGTTCCTCCTTTCTAGTTCTCTTGCTCTTCTGGTAGCAGCTCTTCCTTCCCTTTCTTCGTCATCTTCACCTTGATTGCTTGCTCCATCACGAGGTTGGCGTTGTTCTCTGATTTCAGCCATAAGAGCTTGAAGATCTTGTGTCAGCCTGTCTTGCTTCGCTTCCATGCTTTGCCTTAATTCATTAAATTGTGCCATAGTGACACAATCTTCTATCTCAACTCCACCCATCTTCCTGAAAGGTTAGCTGAATACGAAACAATACTTATTTGTGGAATGAAAACTTTTGTAGATCTCTCAACCTCACCTCTCTTACCAACCGAAGCTCTTATGAGGTCCCTGCGGGTTACAGAAAAACAAAGCGTGTGGTGGTAACAGATAGTGATGGTTAGGCGAATACAAGACCACAAAATTACCGACTACGATGGCTTGTATGTGGAGCTTGGTGAGGATTAAAACAAGGAAAAGCAATCTGAATTCTAGTTATTGTAATGTTAAATAACAATCCAATCTAGATATTCCCTGCCTAGTGTTGACCACAAGTTATGAAAGATGTAAATGGATCACACACGCACAATGAAATTTCAGAGTTGATGCAAACAAGGAGTATGATTGGGATGCAAGTGTTGCGATCAGACCCAACCAAAGTTTTGCACCAAACAAAAATAGCAAACTGGTTGCACAACTTGATGCGATAAACCTCAACACTTGTGCATATAAACTACTGATCTTAATCACTTTTTTTTCAACTTCTTGCAGCACTATTTTTTTGCACTTTTCTTTCTTCTTTTTTGACACGATTCTTTTAAATAGAACTAAACACACAGATCAGATATGATACTTGCACACTTAGGGATAAAATCATACAAATAACAAAAGCAACCAGTGGCTATGACTTGATAGGACCAAAGTTAACGCGAAGGATGATATAGGTTTCAGATTTTTTTATAGGGATTTTCAGTTATATTAAAGAGGCACAAAGTACACACGAAGGATAAATGATCAGCAACTAAACAAAGATTCTAATGGACTGGAACTTAACAAAACTCACTAAAAAAAAGATTGAAACAAAGGGCTATGGCAAAATATTTTTATGGCATTTTGGTGGATAGGACGAACACAAAATATATGTAGCTAAGGGTAAAGATTCCTACCATGGTAACGAAAGCTTTGATGCCAGATGATACGTCTCGTTGTCCCGATCTTCACGACGTAGGATCTTGAACTTGATAACTAGCTGAAGAACAGCCGGATAACTTGCTGCAAGCAGCGATAACTAGTGCAACCTGACAAATAAAACTCGAAGCCAACCACCGTCTTTAACTGGCAACCTGAATCGAGGATTCGCCCAACCACACTCTCAAAGAACCAACCAACACAACCTACAATCAATCAAGGCAAACCTTGAAGGGAGCAGGAGCACCAATTGGGAGCAGATGACGCCGCCGCTTCTGTAAATCCCGCGAAGGAAATCACAAGATTAAAGGGGAAGAGATTACACTCTCAGATTTGTTAGCACACAGCTGAACAAAGGGGTTCTGTATTTCGATTATCAAAAGTCTCCGTTTGCTATGAAGCAATGACATATTTATACTAGGAACAACCCTCCTAGATAGGTATAAATGCGAAATGGAAATGAAAGGGTAGACTATGTGAACAGGCTTCCACGAAAGGGCTTCTAAGTTAATCGCGCGTGACTGTTGGACTTCGGAGCAGTCTTCAATGTTTTGGCAACAACTCCACCTTGGAAAGTCCAAATGATGCACCGTCAGTTGCGTTGGAAAGTTAACTTGATAAGCTTTCACACCATGTGCAGCATGCACCATGAAGTTTTGTAGATTGGTACAGTTTTGCACGGCAAGTTGGACAACATGCAGTCTGTCCAGCAGCTGACCAGTATGTACTAAATCTGGTCGGCAGCCAAAAGGAAAACTCCAAACTGGTCGGGGCTTATTTCATTGGAAACTAGACTTCATAAGATTTCCAAAATGTCCTCATGGGCCTTCATAGCTTTTGTAATCAAAAGATATGACTAATTCTTTCCGACGTTTCTGCTGGACTGGACTGGTCGGAGTGTGGAGCTTCATTGTAATCACTTCTTTGTGTGTTCTTGTCTTCCTCCTTGGTGAACCTGAGCAATAGCAATGTGCACGACTTAGGTAGTATATAAGTCTCATTAATATTAAAATGAATTTCACAAAGTAGCGCGTGCACCTCTTGTTGTAGCTTCTTCGCTCGGTTACGTGTAATCGGTCCATTGAAGACTTGAGCTGGCGTAGTTTGACTCGGAGCTTGTAACATCTTGTTGGTCGGAGAGCTGGTTGGTGAGGTCGATATGCTGGTCGGTGAGGTGGTCTTGGTCGGTGGGGTCATATCACGCACAGGGCTGTCACCACCTGCTTGCTACCACAGTTATCCGGGGGCCTAGTCGTATTCACTGGCAATATATAGCCTAAGTACCACACTTAATCTATATAATACTTATACTAGCCCTGTACTAGAACTAGACCACTTGAAACTAATATCAAGCAATGAAACAAATAAGACACAAGTACTGAAAATAAATACTTGAAGATAGAATAAGATACTAAGTTACCAAAGTTGAAGCGCAGAACAAAGAGAAGCAGAGGTCTCCGACAACTCCGGAACTCTCTAGACTTCTACTGTTCTCCTCTCCAGCTCATCTTCTAGTGAGGCACTCACACTCTCTCTAATCTCTCTAGCATAGCAAGTGTGCTAATCTAACCAAATGGTAAGGAATGATGTGAGGCTCTCCGAATGAGAGCTCAAGGGGCCTATATATAGTGCTAGGAAGCTAGGGGGTACTTATAGATTGAAGGGGAGGTCGGTTAGGGTTTAGGGGGTGGCGCCCGCCACCAAACCCTGGCGCTCGCCACCTCTCTGCCGTCCATTGCAACCGTCATTCATCCAACGGTCTTCATTTGCTCTCCTAAGTCGGTTTGAGGGTCGGTTAGGGTTTAGACACGTGTCCAAAGCCCACTATCCAGGTGATACTCTTCTTAGCCCTTGGATCAAACCGCCTTAGTGTGCAATGGCCAAGATTTGAGCTTGAGGTGATTCCCACGGATCGATGACGTGGCTTGGGCCACTTTTGGCACGAATGACCTGGCGACCGCCAGGAATAGGTGGCGGCCGCCACCTTACTCAGGCCCAAATGGGCCAGAGTGGCTTGGCATTGCTCCTGGTGCTCTTGTTTGGCCCAAATTCCATTATTTCCTGCATTAAGATAAGAAACTATGCACATGTGGAAATAGGTTAGTTATAAACCAAATCGTCTACCTTTTATGTTGTTTTACCTTGGTTTTGGGTGAAATGTTGATGGTGAAATGATGCTTTAAGCACCATCAACAAGCTCCCCCACACTAACCTCTTGCTCGTCCCGAGTAAGCATGGACTTTAAGAAATGAAACAATTTTATTGAACTAAGCATTCACACAAGATGTTCAACAACCTATACTCATGTTGGTAACCTTTCCAAGTGGCTAATAAGTCACACCTATGGCGGTTGAAAGATAGAATAGCTTGCAAGCAAGAGAAACACACTTTCCTCTTTTACATACCTTGGGGTTTCAGGATATTTTCAAAATGAAAAACATGGTTCATTGAATCTCTCTTTAAATCTCAAGGCACCCATGGTGTATATCCTCACTTTATGGCAAAAGAAAATGCCAGAGTCTATCCTATGGTTTATGTGGAGTTTATAGGGAAAGGAAGGAATGTAAGGCACTTCTATCTCTTCTTTTATTGCTAAGTCAAGTTTAGGATCATGGGAGAGTATAGTCATGCACTAGCCAAGGTATAGGGTGGACTAACTCAACTCCTTTGTTCTTTTTGAAACTCTTCTCTTACCAAGGATCATGGCTATATGCATCTCTCTTTTTTTTGAATATTTGGACACTTGTCCTTTTGAGAGCATTTGCTCTTTTTTTTGAATACTTGGACACTTGTCCTTTTTAGAGAATTTGCTCTTTTTTTTAGATACTATATAGCCATGTCCTTTGAAGGAATGAGAAAATTTATTCAACTCTTTTAGAACAAAATTTTTGGAGGAGAACTACATGAGTATACTCTCAGTGTGAGAGTTGTCTCAAAAAGGCATGGTTTGCCTTGGCTTTTAGAGCATGACTAAACTCTTCTACCTAGATCAACTATTCTTGACAAAGCTCAAAGATTGATTTAGAAGGCTTTATGGGCTGTTTTCCTATACTCTAATATTTTGGCTTTGGTAGGTGGATAGGAAAGAAAGATCATGAACCATGGTAATTTTGGTTTTCAAAATAAAAACTCCCAAGGTTGTAGCAGAGTACTAATGCAATTTCAATTACTACTTCTATATCTAATCAAACAACAACCTAGGTTGACTTCCCTATCAAAATGAGTAGGCTACTACACATGAATAAAAGGTAGAATAACATGTCGTGTAAACACTCAATTCAAAAGAAATTGTTTCAGCATTTTTATTTCCTAGCTGTATTTTTAGTTCAAACCGAGACATCCAGTGATCCAAATTGTACAGAATTTAAAATACAGGTTTAGGGTTTCACCAGGGGTGTTTCGGTGCAGAGTGGCCTGGCGGCCGCCAGTAAAAGGTGGCGGCCGCCATGGGCTTTGGCCCAAACGGCTTGCAAACAGCGTGGTGGCTACCATGATAAGTTCAGTTTACAGCTTTGAACATTCAATCACGTTTTACAGAGGTGTTTAGAGAGGGGATTTCCCCCACACTAGGAGTTTTGGTACTTTTTATTTTTAAAATGAAAAAAACTTGATGAAGGGAAAAATGAGGGTGTCTTTTTATTCATTATATAAAAATTGAAAATTAAACAACCTAAAATTTAAATCAAGCAAAATTAAACTTAAACTAAATCAAACTAAAAATCTAACTAGACACCCTAAATCTAATCTAATCTAGTGAAGGAGCCTCGTAGAGATCCTCGAAGCCCGTCTCTTTGAAGAGACGCTTGATCTTCGAGGTGCAGCCCTTGCGGAGAATGGTGAACCGATCCTCCATATCCATTCGCCAGAGGGCTATATCTGCGACTTGATCCTCCAAGGCGCTCTTCTCCTTGCGCAGCTTCTTCACCTCGGTGGCGAGTTTTTCGAGGGTTAACCCCTCCTCACCACCGATGTGCTCCATCTCGCCGGGGACTCCTGCCGGCGATGGGTTGAGACGGTGGCGCACGGATGGCTCGGAGAGCGACCCATTGGAGTCATGAGTGCTCGCCTCACGCTCACGCAGCCTCTTCTCATAATGCCCATCGGGCATCCTCACGCCATACATCTCTAGTTTAGCCCTCTTAGGATTGGGGCTGTAGCTCTGGGTGCGGCTATCCGAGCCAAAGCTGACCCAGGATTTCACCCTTGACGAAGTGGGCGTCTCATCGCCCCTGGTTTTGACGGCCGGAGACTTCCTCGGGGTGATCTCCCCCGTGGTCGGCCTAGTGGGCGTCCTCAACTTTTTCCCGGGTGGCGTCACCGGAGGAGGATGAAGACGGAGCGGAGGCGAGGCCAGGGGGCGCTTCACCCCTGGCGGCCGCCCAGCAGGGGTGGCGCCCGCCACTGGAGTTGTGGCTGGTGCCTTCCCTGCATCCTCCGGTGGTGTCCCCTTTCATAAGTGCCGTCAGGCAGCACCATTGCTAAAGGAGGTACGTCAAGTACCTCCATGTCGTCGTCGATCAACGACCGGATGATGGCTTTGGTGGAGGACGAGACGGATCCTTGAGGGTTGTAGGACATGGATTTCCGTGGAGACGACATGGTTTTGGAGGAGGCTTGGCTGGACTTCGTGAATAGATGGAGGGAGAAGAAGGAGTTCTTCTTTTAAGAAGGGGGAGAAGTGGAGGGATAAGCCTTAGATGAACTAACACGTCCTCATCTCCTCCTTCTTTCACTCTCCCGAGCTCGGGATTAGCTACCACGTGGATGGGGGCCTCTAAACCACCGCCTAGCATGGCGGGCGCCAGGGTTTGGCGGCGGCCGCCAGTTGGGAGTGGCGGCCGCCACTTCTCCTTCGTCGGGCATCGAGCGGGAGAAGGTAAGCCTCCTAAATTTCAAAGTTCCGAGGTCGGAATGGCTTGGTTGGGCCTAAAGAGGCCTTTCTCGGGGTTTTGGATGGACTAGGTGCATGAAATGGACAAGGGGTAAATTGGGTCCATCCATTAATTGTCATGGGCTTAAGCTACTTCAAAGTTAATTATATCAATTTCGTTTAGCTCATTTTTATCAAAGTCATAGAATATTTTTAATCTTTGTCCATTGACTTTGAAGATTTGCCCATCGTCACTTTCTAATGTGACGGCTCCATGGGAAGAGATTGCAACAACCTTGAAAGGTCCTTCCCATTTGCTTCGAAGTTTACCATGTCCAAAAAGTCGAACACGGGAGTTAAAGAGTAAAACTTTATCTCCTACTTCGAACTCTTTCTTTTTGATCCGTTTATCGTGCCATCTCTTAGTCCTCTCTTTATAGAGCTTGGCACTATGATAGGCTTTCTCTCGCCATTCTTCTAGTTCGGAAATTTGCATCCTCCTATTTTGGCCAGCTTGGTCAAGGTCCATGTTCCATTTCTTAATGGCCCAATGAGCTTTGAACTCAAGCTCAACAGGAAGGTGACAAGTTTTCCCATAAACTAGTTGGTATGGGGACATTCCAATCGGGGTCTTATAGGCGGTCCGATAGGCCCACAGAGCTTCGGGTAACTTATGTTTCCATCCCTTTCCCATTTCTTCTACCGTTTTTTGCAAGATATTATTTATTTGTTTATTGGATGTTTCGGCCTGTCCACTTGTTTGGGGGTGGTATGCAGTGGCTACATTATGTTGGATTCCTTGACTAGCTAAGAAATGTCGGAAGCTCTTATCTATGAAATGAGGGCCTCCGTCACTAATGACTAGTCTAGGAAGTCCAAAACGAGCAAAGATGTTTTCGTTGAACATTTTCTTCGAATGTTTAGCATCTGCCGCTCGACAGGGTATGGCTTCTACCCATTTCGAGACATAATCCACCGCCACAAGAATGTACTCGGCGTCATAGGATTTAGGAAAGGGGCCCATGAAATCTATACCCCAAACATCGAACAACTCAACTTGGAGATTGTTCACGAGTGGCATAGCATCTCGGGCATTAATGTTACCATGCTTTTGGCAACGAGGACAATGTCTCACATAATTCTTTGTGTCCTCGTACATGGATGGCCAATAAAAACCACTTTGCCATATTTTAGCATGTGTTCAAAAAGCTCCATAGTGTCCTCCATATTCGGCGGAGTGACATCTATCTATGATTTTTGTTGCTTCTTCTATGGGGGCACATTTTCTCAAGAGTCCATCTGCACAGACCTTATAGAGATATGGTTCATCCCACAGGTGCATTCTACTTTGATATAGCAGTTTCTTTTTATTCTCCCCCGGCGGGACATAGCCGGTGACTATAAAATTCACGATGTTTGCATACCAAGGGTTGGTATACGTGACTTTTAGAAGGGTATCATCGCGAAGGAAGTCATTTATTAGGAGATTGTCCGAATTATTGACTTGTAGTCTAGACAAGTGATCAGCTACTGAATTCTCTACTCCTTTCTTGTCTCTTATTTCCAGGTCAAATTCTTGAAGGAGTAGGATCCAGCGGATCAACCTTGGCTTAGCATCTTTCTTAGTGAAGAGATATTTTAGAGCAGAGTGATCGGTATAAACAATGACCTTAGTGTTGGTATAAATTAACGCACACTCTACTTTATCCGCAAGCGCACAGATAAGATCTACTGATGTAGCACTTCACTGGAGTAACCCAGTTTTAATATCGAACCCAAAGGAACGGATAGTGCTAAGTCTCAAAGTCTATCCCTGAGTAGCTAACAAGGACGGAGAATCAAGAAGCATAGAGGGGATCACTAAGGTTGTCTAATTCCAATTTAAGAGTGATATGTTTATATTATTCTTAGTGGGGAAGTTGCCATAAAAGGTCACAAATAGAGTATGAATCTTTTATGCAAATGTATAATCCTACCGAGCCTACACACGGGTAAGTGGACTATTGAAGAATCAATGTTGGGGAAAAGGACCCTCGGCAGAGGCGCCGCTCGAGCTGGTGCCCAAAGAATAACCCTCGCCAAATCTATGTGTCCTCGCAAGGTCCCTCTCCACTTCGGGATCGTTACCCTGACCTTCGGACGCAGGTTCAACCCTCGTCGCCTTGTTGCACTCCATGCAGGTCTAAGTCGACAACCGCACTACAGGCAACCCTCGCTGGCTCACAAAGCCACCTCGCTTGGAGCGAAGGTTCAAGCAAGCGACGAATGTGCGTTGGCCCGGAGGCAAGCGAAGTCAAAGGACCGGCGAGCACGGCCGAAGGTCAAAACCTCCGCCCCTCTCTCCCGAAGGTGGACAGAACCAGGTGGCGGCGCATTGGAGAGGGGCCGATTAGGGTTTCCACTTCAGCTGTGTGTTTACGTTTTTACCCCTCCTCCCTGCGTGGAGCCAGGGAATCTTTTCTGTACCCTTTTGTAATTGATCCCATGACCCTTGGTATCCCCTATAAATACCAAGGGGTGAATAGTGTAAAGGCACGACTTTTTGGGAACAGAGCCAGAGCAGCTTTGTCTTCGTTTCCTTAACCCTCGCTATTGCATCCGACACTTGGTCACCTTCGCCACTCCCCTGCACAAGTGCGGAGGTGGGGGCAAGTGTGCGTCCAACAGTTTGGCGCCGTCCGTGGGGACTCGTAGTTTGAAATGGCAGGAAACAGGAGAGCACCTTTGGCGAGGGACCAGCGCGTCGCTAGAGAGACGACGGCAGTAGTTCCCCCTGCTGAGGAGATTGTGCAACCCTCGGGAGCAGAGAATGTTACCCCGGAACCTCAGGTCCAGAGCCCCCAAGCCCGAGTGGCAACGCAGCCACACCCTCACGCTGCAGGAGAGGGAGAGGAAGGAGATGAGGAGGAGTTGGGCCTCGAGGCCCTCGAGAGGCTTGAAGCTCAACTACAAGAGAAGAAGAGGCGCCTGGATCAGCTCGAGAGGCATAACTGATTACGCTCGATCAGACAAAGGGCAGTTGAAGCCAGAGAGCAGCTTCGCCGAATGGAGGAATCCCATGCTGCGGCAGAAGCCGAGGTCGAAGGCTGGAGTGACGAGATCCCCCCGCTGCAGGAGGGGAATGAGCAGGATCAAGGCAACCTTCGCCACCATCCACCACCCCCACCACCACCAATAAACCCGCAACCACATCCTATAAGGCCACCAAACTTCCGCCACCTCTACCCGGATGAGAGAGAGCTAAACCTTCGCAACCAACGAAGGCCTCAACAACACCTAATGCCCTACGACCCAAAGTCTCCACTCTCCCAAATACTCCAAACCCAACCCTGGCCACCATGCTACAACCCACAAAACCTACCTCGCTACGATGGGCTTTCTGACCCTCGTCAATTCATCATGAGCTACGAAGCAGCAGTTGCCGCGGCAGGCGGAGATGAATCAACAATGGCAAAGTCTTTTGTCATTATCCTGCGAGACATCGCACAAACCTGATACAGTAACCTCCGCCCCGGAACTGTAGATTCCTGGGCCAACCTCAGAGACAAGCTTTGCACAAATTTCAAAGGCATCACGCCAGCTCCATCAAACCCCATTGAGTTGTTTAACTGCAAACAAGAAGAGCGCGAACCACTTCAAGATTACTGGCGGAGGTTCATTCAAATCAGAGCAAGAACCCCGGGGATATCCGACGAGGCTGTCATTCTCGCTGCAGTCAGCGGCCTTCGCCCCGGCCCGTGCTCTTCGAAATTTGCTCGGAAGCCGGCGAATACAATCGAAGAATTGCACGAGACAATGGAAAGATACTGTAGAGCTGACATGGACTTCCGAGCGAAGTCCGATGCTCGGAGGTCACACCAGAAACCACAAACGAGGCCTCAACCGAGAGAAAGCAACCTTCGCCAAGAGCAAAGCAACGTCGGTGCCATCAACAAAGCAACAAATTACGAGGATCAAAGACGGGACGCTCAACCTCTGAGCAACCAAGCCCCGCAGGGTTTGCCACCTCCGCCGAATCAGCGGAACCAGCAGCGAGATCCCGCCAAAATGTATTGTCACTTCTGTGGAATGGGCAAGGGACACACAATAAAGCAATGCGAATGCTTCGCCAAGGGAAAAGAATACCAGGAATCCAGGAAAGCTGCTTCGTCAGACACCCGAATCATCAACCACACCAGGAAACCAAGTTTCCATCCACCAAATCCCCCATACCACTATACCCCCATAAACTACGGCCTACCTTCGCAACAACCCACTTACACTCATCACCCACTCTACAACCAAACCTCTTATCAGCCAACCACCATCCCACAACGCCAAAACCCACCTTACACAGTCACATACCCAACAACCCCCCAAAACCAAATTCCAACAACCCACCAAGCCACCAACGCTCTGCCACCACCACCGCCAATCCCCGCGTTACCAGCACCACAACCCGTCAAAGCCGAAGCCCCGAGCCAAACGACCATCAACAATCCAACTTCAACCTTCGGTGTGATTCTAGCTATCACCGGAGGTTCAAATGAGGACCATGGTAACAAACGGCAGAGGAAGGAACATGCCAGACGAGTTCACCACGTGGCCGTCGAAGGACCACATAAATTCGGTCGTTGGTCTCACATCCCCATAACCTTCGATTCCAGTGACATGAAGCTAAGAGATTACCCTCACACCGATGCTATGGTGATCGAAACCAACCTCGCTGGGTGGACTGTCACCAAAATATTGATCGATACAGGAAGCTCCGCTGACATCTTGTTCGCTTCAACCTTCGACAGCATGAAGCTTGACAGGAACCTTCTGCAACCTGCTGACAACCCCCTATACGGCTTCGGTGGTCAACAAGTGAGAGCCGTCGGAAAAATTTCTCTGCCCGTGACCATCGGTGACCAAATCAACTGCAGGACTGAGCACATAACATTTGATGTCGTCGACATGTTCTACCCATACAATGCCATTTTTGGCCGAGGGGTCACAAACGCATTCAATGCTGTCATCCATCCCGCTTACCTATGCATGAAGCTTCCCGCTCCGAAGGGTGTGGTCGCAGTATTTGGGGACCAAGACATTGCAAGGGCAGCTGAAGGGAACGTAGCCCCGGGGCAACGTAATGTACACAACTTGTCAAAACCTCAAACCCCCGGTATCAGCGATGAGGGTGAAGTCTGCAATGACAGAGTGAAGGCAGCGCCAAAGGAGGAAACCAAACAAGTCGAACTCTTCGAGGGTAACGCCGAAAGAAAGGTGATCATCTCAGCCAATCTAGACCCTCAATCAGAAGGCAACCTCGTCACCTTCCTCAGAGAAAATTCCGACACCTTCGCTTGGTCCGCAGAAGACCTAAAAGGAGTCAACAGATCAATGATTGAGCATAGCCTGAACATCAAAGCAGGCTATCGCCCAATCAAACAAAAGCTTCGCAAGATGTCAGAAGAAAGAAAGGAGGCAGCGAAGGCTGAAGTAAAAAGGCTTTTGGACGCAGGCGTCATTCGCCCAGTCAAATACCCAACTTGGCTCTCAAATGTGGTCCTAGTCCAAAAGAAGAACAAAAAATGGCGAATGTGCGTGGATTTCACTTGCCTGAACAAAGCCTGTCCGAAGGATGACTTCCCCCTCCCAAATATAAGCACCCTGGTCGACAGAGCAGCAGGTTGCCAAATGCTATCCCTCCTCGATTGCTTTTCAGGCTATCACCAGATTTGGATGCATGAAGAAGACGAGGAAAAAACGAGTTTTATCACACCCTCGGGCACCTTTTGCTTCCGAAGAATGGCAGAAGGCTTGAAAAATGCAGGCTCAACCTTCGCTCGCATGACCTCTGAAGTTTTCAAGGATGAACACGCTGTCTCTGCTTATGTCGACGACCTAGTTGTCCAGAGTGAACTAAAAGAAGACCACATATCAGATTTATCGAGGTAAGCGAAGGTAAATTGCTAGGTTGCATCGTCTTAGCCAGAGGAATCGAAGCTAACCCTGAGAAAATTGATGCCATCATGAACATGGAATCTCCGGCGACCAAGAAAGCAGCTCAGCGTCTGACTGGTCGTTTAGCAGCACTTAGCAGATTCATCTCAAGATCCGCAGAGCGAGGGTTACCCTTCTTTGAAACACTCAGAAGCAATGCTCCATTTAATTGGGGTCCTCAACAACAAAAGGCCTTCGAGGAGCTAAAAAAGTATCTGACCAGCTTGACTGCTCTAACCAGCCCAAGCAAGGGAGATCTATTGTTACTCTACGTCACAGCCTCGCCCCACGCAGCAAGCGCAGTCCTCATCAAGGAGCTCCGCGAAAGCAACAAGACCAGACAAGCCCCAGTGTACTATGTTTCCGAAACCCTCGAAGGTCCAAAGAGAAATTATTCGGAGCTTGAAAAAATAGCATACGCCGTCGTTATGGCGTCAAGAAAGCTCAAGCACTATTTCCAGGCGCACGAGAACCATGTACCTTCGTCGTACCCCCTCGAGAACATTTTCAAAAACAACGAAGCAGTTGGAAGAATAGCAAAATGGGCAGTCGAGCTTAACAGTTACGCTGTGACCTTCATCGGCAGAACAGCAGTCAAATCACAGGTACTGGCTGATTTCATAGCAGAATGGACGCCCGACCCTCGCCCTGGTGAGCTGCAACATGACCAATTTTGTATCGTTTACGTCGACGGAGCCTGGGGCGCAACTGGAGCCGGTGCCTCGGCCATTCTAATCTCGCCTTCCGGATCGAAGCTGAGATACGCAAGAAGGCTTGACTTCAAGTGCACAAACAACTCTGCAGAGTACGAAGCTGTGATTCTGGCACTTTCAAGACTACGGTCGTTATCAGTTCGAAGGGCACACATTAACACAGATTCTCAAGTCATTGCGGGGCACATTGAAAAGAACTACAAAGCAAAAGATCCAGAGCTTCAAAAGTATTTTCAATATGTCCGAAGGTTAGAATCTTTCTTCCTCGGCATAACTGTAAAAGAAATATCAAGGACTGAAAACAGCGAGGCAGATTGCCTAGCCAAAGCAGCCGCACAGCAGTTACAGCTTCCACCAGATGTGTTCTATGAGGTTACCACTCGTTCAGCCTTCGAAGCTTTTGAAACCAGCATCAAGCTGATCAGCGCAATTCAGTGCGAGGATTGGAGAGCACCTATCATGGCCTACATCAAGGGGCTCCATGAATCAAGCAATAGAGAAGAAGAAAACAGACTAAAGCAAAGAGTCCGAGGATACAAGATCGTTGACAACACCTTGTACAAAGCTTCGGTAACCTCGCCATGGCTCAAATGTGTGTCTCAGTCCGAAGGCGATGACATTCTCAAGCTAATCCACGAGGGCATCTACGGTTCTCACAACGGCCCGAGGGCTCTAGTCAGAAAAGCGTTCTGGCAAGGTTTCTACTGGCCAACAACATTAAGAGATGCGGAAACCATCGTCAAGCATTGCGAGGGTTGTCAACTGATGGCAAAAAACCAAAACGCTCCAGGGGCACCCACAACCCTCATATGCCCAACCTGGCCTCTGCAAAGGTGGGCGATGGACCTCGTAGGCCCATTACCGACAGCTCCCGGGAACCTTCACTTTGCGGTGGTAGCTGTGGAATACTTCACAAAGTGGATTGAAATAAGGCCACTGTCCTCCATCACTTCCCTCGCAGTAAAAAAGTTTTCTGGCAACAAATAGTCTGTCGCTTTGGAGTTCCTCAGCATCTAACTGTCGACAATGGCACTCAGTTCGACAGCGAGGTCTTCAAAGAATTCTGTGCGCAAATTGGGACAATGTTATGCTTCGCCTCCGTCCGGCACCCGCAATCCAACGGCCTGGTTGAAAGAGCCAATGCGACAATATTCCAAGCTATATCCAAAAAGTTGCAGGGTAGACCTAAGGGTAAATGGGTCGATGAACTACCTTCGGTCACCTGGTCTCACAACACCTCGGAGTGCAGAGCAACAAAATTCACCCCTTTCAAACTTTTGTTCGGTGAAGAAGCGGTGCTTCCAGAAAAGCTAAAATATGGGTCGCTCAGGACAACCCTCGCATCTGACGAGCAAGCCCAACCGCTTGATAAAGACCTACTCGAAGAAGCAAGATGCAACGCAGTGCACAACCTTCGCAAGTACCAAGAAGAAACCAAAAAATGGAGAGACAAAAAGATCAGAATCAAACATCTGCAGAAGGGTGACCTCGTCCTCATCAGAAAACAAAACGCCAGCTTGGCGGGAAAATTTCAGCCCAAGTGGACAGGTCCATACTTGATTGTGGAAAGCAATCGCCCTGGCTCTTTCCACCTCTCCGATAGCGAGGGAAACATCTTGCCTCACACCTGGAACATCGACGACCTTCGCAAATACTACCCATAGCGGAGCCCTAGCGAGCCCTCGCAAGATGTAATTTATCTTTGCATTCATGTTTCCTTCTATTCCTATGAATGTAAACAAACGACAGGAGCTGCACTCTTTTTCCTTACGAAGGGGCGTAAGGTTTTTTAATGAGGCAGTATCCAAACCATTAATACAGGCTAGAACCCCCAAAAAAGTAAAATCTCCAACCCTCTACTCCCAAACATCGAAAAAGCAGATCTCTTTTAAGAGCGCTACATTCGATGAAACCCACCAAGATTGCTTCGAAAAACAATCTTTTTTCTTTTCAAAGCAAACTTCACCTCCACCTAAGATAAGGGGAGGCGCGAAGTCCAAAAAAGTCAAGCACCCTGGCGCAAACGACAGGGGCTCGCAAAAAGCAAACTTCACCTCCACCTAAGATAAGGGGAGGCGCGAAGCCCAAAAAAGTTGAGCACCCTGGCACAAATGACAGGGGCTCGCAAAAAGCAAACTTCACCTCCACCTAAGATAAGGGGAGGCGCGAAGCCCAAAAAAGTCGAGCACCCTGGCACAAACGACAGGGGCTCGCAAAAAGCAAACTTCACCTCCACCTAAGATAAGGGGAGGCGCGAAGTCCAAAAAAGTCGAGCACCCTCGCAAACGCGCCAAGGGCTCGCAAAAAGCAAACCTCACCTCCACCTAAGATAAGGGGAGGCGCGAAGCCCAAAAAAGTCGAGCACCCTGGAACAAACGACAGGGGCTCGCAAAAAGCAAACTTCACCTCCACCTAAGATAAGGGGAGGCGCGAAGTCCAAAAAAGTCGAGCACCCTCGCAAACGCGCCAGGGGCTCGCAAAAAGCAAACTTCACCTCCACCTAAGATAAGAGGAGGCGCGAAGCCCAAAAAAGTCGAGCACCCTGGCACAAACGACAGGGGCTCGCAAAAAGCAAACTTCACCTCCACCTAAGATAAGGGGAGGCGCAAAGTCCAAAAAAGTCGAGCACCCTCGCAAACGCGCCAGGGGCTCGCAAAAAGCAAACTTCACCTCCACCCAACGGGGGAGGTGCGAAGTCCAAAATGTCAAGCACCCCCGCAAAGCACGACAAGAGCTTATCACGATAGCAACGCGCGAGCCTCGCTAAAAAGTAAAAGGAGGCGTCGCTGTTTTTTCAAAACAAGCTCACGAGAGCAACGCGCGAGCCTCGCTAAAAGTAAAAGGGGGCGTCGCTGTTTTTCCAAAACAAGCTCACGAGAGCAACACGCGAGCCTCGCTAAAAGTAAAAAGGGGGCGTCGCTGTTTTTTCAAAACAAGCTCACGAGAGCAACGCGCGAGCCTCGCTAAAAGTAAAATGGGGGCGTCGCTGTTTTTTCAAAACAAGCTCACGAGAGCAACCCGCGAGCCTCGCTAAAAGTAAAAGGGGGCGTCGCTGTTTTTTCCAAAACAAGCTCACGAGAGCAACGCGCGAGCCTCGCTAAAAGTAAAAGGGGGCGTCGCTGTTTTTCCAAAACAAGCTCACGAGAGCAACGCGCGAGCCTCGCTAAAAGTAAAAGGGGGCGTCACTGTTTTTTCCAAAACAAGCTCACGAGAGCAACGCACGAGCCTCGCTAAAAGTAAAAGGGGGCGTCGCTGTTTTTCCAAAACTAGCTCACGAGAGCAACACGCGAGCCTCGCTAATAGTAAAAAGGGGGCGTCGCTGTTTTTCCAAAACAAGCTCACGAGAGTAATGCGCGAGCCTCGCTAAGAGTAAAAAGGGGGTGTCGCTGTTTTTCCAAAACAAGCTCACGAGAGCAACGCGCGAGCCTCGCTAAAAGTAAAAAGGGGGCATCGCTGTTTTTTCAAAACAAGCTCACGAGAGCAACGCGCGAGCCTCGCTAAAAGTAAAAGGGGGCGTCGCTGTTTTTCCAAAACAAGCTCACGAGAGCAATGCGCGAGCCTCGCTAAAAGTAAAAAGGGGGCATCGCTGTTTTTCCAAAACAAGCTCACGAGAGCAACGCGCGAGCCTCGCTAAAAGTAAAAAGGGGGCGTCGCTGTTTTTTCAAAACAAGCTCACGAGAGCAACGCGCGAGCCTCGCTAAAAGTAAAAGGGGGCGTCGCCATTAAAAAACGCAAGAACAACAAATAGCGCAGTAAACATGGCGCACTACCCATACATCATTCTCATGCTTTTACAAAGTAACAACACAACGATAAACATATCGGAAAAATGAAAATTTCTACAAGGAACAATTGCTCCCCTCAATCAACATCGAATCACCGGAACCCTCGGCCCCCTCCTCAACCCCCCCCCCCCTCCACCGGAACCAGGGGTCCCCACAGCAAAGGAGCTGCAGGGACAATTGGCAGTTCCTCGGGTAAAACCCTCGCCCTATACATATATCTGTGCCTCGTCTCACTAACTTCCGAAGGTTCTTCCTTCGGAATCAAAAGCGCCCCATCCGAACCGATACCAAGCTCCCTTTGCCCAAACAAATATTCCAAAGCTGTGTTCTCGTCAATATCATCATCTCCGCCAGCTTCCGAGATCGGAGAGGATCCAAACAAATAACGGTCCGCTTGACGGTCAGTATAATCTGCTTCACGCCAAAAACGATCCGACCTTCTATTCTTCAAATCATACCTTCGCACCTTTGACCACCAAAAGCGTTCAAAGGAAAGCGAAGGATGTTTAAACTTAGCGCGAGCCCACGATTCACCAGTTATAAAAACATCCTGGTAATTTAACATTAGCGGAGTCACGTCGAAAACGTCTAGCACGGTTCCGTCAGGAACCTGCACGTTTCACAAAAATACAAGTTGTTTCAGCCTCATCAAGTCTTTACAACCACAATCTCTACAAAAGGGCTACCCCGCCACAACAATCCCAGGGATCACACCTGACCAGCTTCCCTATGAATAGCCTCTGAACCCTCGCCAACGGCGACAGTCGAGGCCCCAGCAGACGCCTCCCCTGCCGTGGACTCCTCCACAGCAGCCTCGACGATCGAAGCAGGATCCTCTTCCATCGCCGCTTTCTGCACCGCGGTTTCTTCAGCGATCGCGACGTCCTCAGTCAACGCCTCGATCTCGGCGAGCGTAACCCCCGCAACACTTGACTCAGGGGGCGACTTTGGAGCCACCTCCTGCTTCAACATCCGTGGGCGGCGAGGGCATCGCATCCTGTCGAGCCTATAAGCAAAACAAAAGGCAAACCTCGCTTAGATCAATAATAATCCCTCTGAAACAAATCAACAAAATCAAGAAGTCCGAAAAAGTACGCAAACCTGACGCGTAGCCTCGGCAGCTTCCTCGAAGGCAAGAGCTCGGACGCCACCGGAGATCCAAAACCTGCGGAGCAGGCGCATCGCGCAGTTCCGAACTTCAGAATCATCAACCTTCATACGGCGCACCTCATCGACCGACGGAAAGGCATGGTTCGGTTTCTTGACTTTGCGAAGATGATCACAACCCGCCAGTCGAAGCGTGCTCGCCATCGCCAAAGCCCCGGCGTAGCCCCCGAAATCGGCCGCATTGGCAACTAGCGAACTAAATACATCAAGCTCATTACTCAGCCAACCCTCGAAGGCTTCCGCGCTAGCTGCAGCCAACGGCTCTCCGGTAGAGCCTCCGGCCTCAGTCAGGCAGCAGTCAAGCTTACGCTTGACGTTCTCCATACACGTCCGCCAGGATTCGCTCAAATCCCCTAAGCGACCCTCGACATCGGCCAACGCCTTGTCCTTCGCCTTTCCCTCGGCAATCAAATCAGCATTACGCTTCGCCAGTTCAACTGCCTCCTATCGAGCCTTCGCGGCCTTCTCCGAAGCATTTTTCAGTTCAGTGTCCTTATTTTCTAAGCTCCGGGCAAGTCTGCCATTCTCCTTCTCAAGCTCATCAATTTGGTTTCTCATAAATTCCATGTCGGAGCTAACCTTCCGCCTCGCCGCGCGGTTCAAGAGCATTAGCTCCGCCAACTTGACGTCAACGTCGGCAAAAGTATCACCAGCCGCCTGGTCCGCAAGTCGAACCTCTGCCTCCGGCACACAAATGCGGCCGAAGATTCGGCCTAAAAACGCCTTTCCTCCGGGCCACACTGCAAGTGACAGTCCCGAAGGTCCGGACTAGTGAACAGCTCAGTTGCCGGATCAGAAATCCCAAGCCTCTTAGCATACTCCGGGAGGCTCGACCGACTCGCCTCGCCGAACGGTCTCTATCCCCGGACTCGGTCGGACTCAAGTTCTCCATCAAACTCTACACCCTCTACCCACAGGTGCGAGCCCGCAAAGCTGGAAATCGACCCTCGTCGAAGGCTACCTGGCTCAATGTCTTGAGCGATGTCGTCCGCGCTCTGGGCAACCATCGCACCAGCACTTGGCGAGGCTGCTCCTCTTACGTGGGTGTCATCGATGGACACCTCCTCATCAGTGCCATGTCCTTCACTAGAAGCTTCGCTGCTTTCATCAGACGAACTCTCGTCCGTTTCCTCCTCCTTTTCATCCTTCTCCTCCTCCACCTCTTCATCATCAGACTCATCCTCATCGCCCGAAATCTGAATTAAAGCACTGATACCTCCAACGCGAGGCACCCGTCCTCCAACCGTACTGGCGCCTCGGCCGCTTGGAGCTACGGCCGAGGAGGAAGAAGCACCGGTAGCACCAGAACTAGCAGCGACCTTCGTCGCAAGCACCTTCGTTCGGCCGCCAACGCCGCCACGGCCACGACCACGACCTCTCTTCGGCCGCGAGACAATCTCTTTATCAACAGCAACCCGTTTCCTCTTTTTGGGTGCATCATCACTTGACGGCGAAGGCCAATCAGCATAACGAATGCCAAGAATATCAAACATCCTGTTCACTCGACCTTCGCTACCAACAGAGCTGTGGATAGCCTTGACCTCCAATGTGGACAGTTTCCCAACAAGCTCCTCTGCCCACTGCTGAACCCGCTTATAGATAACTTCGTTCCCATCCTCGCGCCTTGGAAACTTCTTAAGAGTTTTCTCCCAAACCTTCCCCAGATCCAAATTTGGCCTTTTCAAGCCCCTACCTTCGTACCTGGGGTCATTCTCCGCTGTGAACCATGCCCGCCTCCGGCCATGAGGCCAAATCTTGGCGCAGCAATACTCCTCCACTAAATCACGCGCACACTGAGAGCGCGCAACGACTCTCAGGCAGTCAACATCAGCGTGAGCCTCGACGCTCATCCTAGCTTCGGCGCTCACATCTCCAAGTATCGGAAGCTCACCGCAAAGCTCGGAGCTATCACTGAGCTTGTAATAGAACCAAAACTCCTGCCACCCGCTGCTCCACTTGTTCTTCTGCGCTTGCACCGGCAGCTCCGCTCCAGCGCGATGACAGAAAGTGTACACCGCTAACTGACCAAGACTGGCTTTACCCTCGCCGTCCGTAATCTTGCGAGGTTGCATATGAACGCGATGAGTGCGAACAAACCCCTCGACATTAGGGACAATCCCCTGAGATCTGCAGGCCCAGACATAAACTGACATCTTCGTGAAGCAAGAAGGTGTAAGCTGGTGAAAGCGCAAGTTAAACCTTCGCAGAACTGAAGTCACAAAAGAATCAGCAGGAAAGCGAAGACCGGCCGAAAGGAACTCCTCAAACACAACAACTTCATCCGCGTCCGGCCTCGGCACCGTCTCCCCAACACTGGTCCTCGCCTTGCCTTCCTCAATCCAGCCCCACCTCACATAAGAAGCAATCTCACTGGCGCAAACCCGGCTAAGACCAAACTCGAAGGTAATCCCCTCATCCGCGACGGCGGGAGAACCAGCCCGAGCAGTCTGCTTCAATCTGGCCATCCCTTCAGCTACCAACACTATCAAACAACGAATGCCCGCCCCTACCCTCGCGCACAAGCCAAAACAAACCTTCGCTGCAAGCAAACCGCAACAACAGGACAGCTATAGCAGAGGAAAGCACAATCCAACCTCTTCACCCACCCTTTCTATTTATAGGCCAAGCAACGAGCCTCCACACCCGCCAAAATCGGCACGACAATCGAAAAACGCGGCGCAAAAAACAAAACCAGCTTCAACAGTACAAACAACACTACAACGGCCCAGCCCAAAGCAGTCGCGGGCGTCGCTGCCGAGGGTCCCGTTTATTGTCCCCGATTGAAAGGCGCTGCTTGGGCCTAAACACGGGTTTTTAGATCCAAGACAACGAGGGGCTACTGTTGGGGAAAAGGACCCTCGGCAGAGGCGCCGCTCGAGCTGGTGCCCAAAGAATAACCCTCGCCAAATCTATGTGTCCTCGCAAGGTCCCTCTCCACTTCGGGATCGTTACCCTGACCTTCGGACGCAGGTTCAACCCTCGTCGCCTTGTTGCACTCCATGCAGGTCTACGTCGACAACCGCACTACAGGCAACCCTCGCTGGCTCACAAAGCCACCTCGCTTGGAGCGAAGGTTCAAGCAAGCGACGAATGTGCGTTGGCCCGGAGGCAAGCGAAGTCAAAGGACCGGCGAGCACGGCCGAAGGTCAAAACCTCCGCCCCTCTCTCCCGAAGGTGGACAGAACCAGGTGGCGGCGCATTGGAGAGGGGCCGATTAGGGTTTCCACTTCAGCTGTGTGATTACGTTTTTACCCCTCCTCCCTGCGTGGAGCCAGGGAATCTTTTCTGTACCCTTTTCTAATTAATCCCATGACCCTTGGTATCCCCTATAAATACCAAGGGGTGAACAGTGTAAAGGCATGACTTTTTGGGAACAGAGCCAGAGCAGCTTTGTCTTCGTTTCCTTAACCCTCGCTATTGCATCCGACACTTGGTCACCTTCGCCACTCCCCTGCACAAGTGCGGAGGTGGGGGCAAGTGTGCGTCCAACAATCAACAAGGCTATAAGAGTCACCCTTGCGAACAACCACTACTGCCGGCGTTATAGGAGGCATATATGAGCTATCAAGTCTAAGCACCACGCTTACACTATCCAACAACTCTAACTCTAGAATGACTAGAATTAAAGTACTCAAAAGAGAGTCACAAACCTTAAGAATAATAAGAAGCTCAAACTTAAATATAGACGTTGATTACCAAAACAATCGCTGAAGTTGATGATGAACTTGAATCCACATGTACAAGATGAAGAAGTGGATCCGACAGGCCGGAGCTCCTTCTTGATCTCTTCCTCTCTCTCTCTCTCTTCTAGTTCTAATATAAGACTAGGTTCTAAACCTAAACTAGAGGGGTAACTAGTCTTTTACTTGATAGCTGGCTCTTGATTACAACTAGATGAACTAGATCTAATTCTAGATGAACTAGAAGAGATTCATCTAGAGGGACCTCTACTTCTAATTGAAACCCTAGTTTCTGATGTGGAGATGAATAATGAAGATGGAGATGCCTGAAGAGGGGGGTCTGGGGCTGCTTATATAGCCCTGAGGGATCAACCGCGGCCGTTGGATCAAACCGACTTCAGGGACGGTGGAGATGCATCCTAGGAGGCGGTGGAGGAAGCTTGCAGAAGACGGAAGCCAGCGGGCCCGGGGGGAGACCGGTCGGTCTAAGGGTGGGACCGACCGGTCCCACCTGGCAGCGTCTCGGGGTGTCCCGCATCGTGGTGTCCTCTGGTGTCCTCTAGAACCTTCTGGAATATTCCTGACGTGCCAGTTGCGTTATCTCACGTCGGTTTCCTTCTAGGGGAAGCAATCAGTCCTGGTTTCCTGGTTTAGTCCCTACAGAATCACAATTCACCAAAACTCGTGGAATATTGTCAATTAAAACCGTAAACCTTTGTTGGTAATTGAATTCATGCCCTTTTCATATTTATTTATCCTTTAATTTTGATAGATAACCAGTGTCAACAATTCCCCCAAGCTTACCTTTTGCTAGTCCCTTAGCAAAACCAAAACTTAACAATGGATCAGGAGTTGCTACTATATCTTCGCTTCCAACAAGTATACCTGCTGCTAAACAAAAATTCTCCGAAACATATCATGTTATTCTTCATGGGGCTTATAACTCTTACCTTAGATCCTAAATAATTGAGAGATTGAACAATCGAATCAAGCACTATGTCTCTAGTTCTCTCACTTCACCTTTATCCCGGAGTTTTAATTAATTTTCAAAAGCATTAATACATATGTTGTCAAATTAAACAATGGATCCAAAGAGAAAGTCAACCAACCATTGAATCAAGAAGTGCATGTGTATGGAAAAATAGAGTCGGATGCTCTTTTGAATATATTCACTCTTTTCTGTTTATCAGAGACATATGGCTATCAGGCTAATTCTACTGTCGGGCACGTGCCCATTTATCCTGACATTTTTTTTCTTTTTCTTCGAGGTTCCGGACACTTGTCCCTTTTTATTTCCTCGGGATCTATCTTTTTGAGGTTTCGGACACTTGTCCCTTTTTATTTCCTTGGATCTTTTTTTTCTTTTCTCTCTTTTTTTCTCTTTTTTTTAATAGCCATATGCTTCCAACAAACTTCTGAGAGGGTAGCAACAGATAATAATGAGCATTTATGCGGAAGATGGATGAAATGTGTAAGTGATCTCAATTCAATGGCAAGATAACATCTCACAGGGTCACAAAGCTTAATTTAACTCAATACAATTATTAGTCATATTCATATTTAGAAATCTCCGGAACTTTAGTGTTGTTTAGAACAAGATAACACATGACATATCCCAATTACCTAGACCTTAGATTAAGTATTTGCCATCCATGTATTTAATTTTATTTTAAGGCATCATTATTAATTAGGAGAACTCATGCTTTGAAGGCTAGGTACTTGAAAGAAATTAGATAGAGCAACTATTCATCATTTCCATGCAAAAGATTAGAGAGAGGGTTCTTCTTTAGTTATCAACTTCTTAAAACAAACTAGACACACTATTTTATTTATTTAGTCTAACACACTTTAAGCTAATAATAGTAGTAGTAATAATAATAAAGACATACCTGAATCACGAAGATAACGGGGGTGCGTCTCCCCCAAGCTGTTTCCCTTAATAGTGTTGAGCCTTCATGTGCTCATATATTTTTGTCTCTTTAATTAATGGTGAGCCTTCATGTGCCCACATATTTTTTTTGTTCTTTTCTTTTTAAGGGTGAGCCTTCATGTGCTCACATATTTTTGGGGTTTTTATTTTTAATAGTGAACCTTCATGTGCTCATATATTTTTGGTGTTTTGAATTTATTTATAGAATGAAAAACTTAAGAGAATAGAGATACTTACGTGGATACATGAGGGTGCCTTCCCCCAAGCTGAATGTTGACGTAGTCGTTCGATCTTGCAATGGAGCAGACTGGCAGTGGATATGTCCTTCCTCTATCAGAGCTTTAATTGATGTTGATGTTTGTTGAGACAGTGCTCCAACAGTAGATGGAGCATTCACTTGCTCATCAGCTTTTCTTGGCCTTTCAAATCCTGTGAAACTCAAATAGACAACAAAACTTGTGGAACAAATTAAGCGTTAGTGGTTCGCCACTTAAGCCTTAGTTGTCTAGAATTTTAGTAAGATCTCTTTCTTAATAATTTTGTATTTTATATTTTTATGATGCAAGAGAAAATGCATAGGATGAATGCATATTTATTTTTATTATTTTTATGCCACCACGGTGAACATTCCTTTGGGTTTTTATACGCCATAGAATTATTCACATGGGGCTTTATGATGCAGTGAAATATTTTTATTTTGTTTTCTAATGTAATGCAGAAATTAAAATATATTGTGAATTAAATATGATGATGCAAGAAATGGTTATGGATTAAATATGAGAAATATGCAGCAAAGTAAATATAAAGATAACAACCGATTTTTACCTTTTGGCGAAGGTTCGGATATTTAGGTCCGACGAACCGGACCTTCCTTTGGTTTAGACCTCCCAAGGTATGTCAGACGTTTGGAAAGTTGTTATTGATTGTACCTCTTAGGTGCAGACATTTTCTCCCATACTTTCTTGGTCTGAGTCTTCACTTCCTGTGGTTCACTGTCTTGAGGTTTCTCTCCTTTCTTTTCTGGGACAGTGTCGATAGCTTCTTCACGATTGGCCTCTCTATTTTTGATAGTTTGTCTTCTTTGGCTTTGAGAGCGGGGTCTTTCACTTCTATTCTTCTTGGGTGCTTCATTGGGCATTTAGTTGATGAAGTTGCATCGTGATTTTTCTCCAGGAAAGTGAAAATAGATTTCCTCTTGTAAATGATTGCACTTGTAGCGTAGAGGAATGGTCTTCCTAGGATGAGGTGGACATCATCGTTTTCTCCTATGTCGAAGATCAAGAAGTCTGTGGGGACTTTATGACCTCTAATTT
Source organism: Coix lacryma-jobi var. lacryma-jobi (assembly GCA_009763385.1). Lineage (NCBI taxonomy): Eukaryota > Viridiplantae > Streptophyta > Magnoliopsida > Poales > Poaceae > Coix > Coix lacryma-jobi. The sequence goes on along the minus strand of CM019823.1, from coordinate 63,982,416 downwards.
TGACTATGACGTCTTCCAACATTCCTTTTTGTTTATGCCTCTTGATATGGTGTCACTCTTGTTCTTCGTTCGTCCAGCAGTTTGAAATGAAGCGTTAATTATGGAAGCTGGCAGCATCTTGCTCAGTGTTCATGTTCTTGCAGATCTAGGACCTTCACTCTGTAAAATTTGGGAGTGATTCTCCATGTTTTGCTCAAGAGTGTATCCTGCTCATAAAGACAAGGTAGAGATCAAGTCATGGGCTCTGTTGGTGGAAAAACACCAACAGAACCAAAAGTTTTGTTTATTCTCCTCTAACCTTAGGCACATTGCACAAGACAAACTTGTTGTTTATGTGTTCTATTCAATCTTAACATGAGTGATAGGATCAGAGGATGAGCTTGAAAGTAGCATCTTAAAATATTTAACAGATCAGATTACTTAACCTAAGGAAGGATAATCTATGCATAGTGTGTCGATCTTTTCATGATTGAGACATATCATCTTCCAAAGGTTAGATGCAAAACATTTTAGCTTATTTAGTTAAGACAGTGAGATTCAAGAGAGTAAAGCTAAGAACAAAGATTAAAGGACTAAACATATTGAGTTGATTAGGTTGGATCAAGTGATGTGCAACTTAAACATGTTTAGTTCTTTACTTATGTTCATACTAGAATCAAGAAGAAGCTTTTAAAGTGATGGTTACTTACCTTGAAATATTACTTTGTCATTGAAGAGTGATATGTCGAACCACCTTGTGGAAGCTTCTCTTGTCTAGTAGGTTATTGTTTATGAATGACTTGTCTTCTCTTGTTTGTCTCACAGTGTGCTTGAGAGGAGGAAGATCACAGTGGAATCATCTTTATAGGTATCGACCTTCCTTCTCTTGTGTCGACTTATCAGTGAAGGCGCATTGTTCTTCGAGTATGCTGACTAGGATCCTCTCTCTTTCTTGTATTAATTCTGTACTTTGAGGATGTAGGGATAGTTCCACATTCTTCTCTTGTCAACCTTTCTTGTTTTTCTTTAATTATTGGGTTGGCAAGAGAATTGAATTTAGAGCTACTACTCGAGTGCCTTTATGATAGTCTTTTGTCTTGTAATGTCACAACTGAGACTTGTCCTCTCAATAGTGTCTAGATGATGGAGATCTTATCGACTGTTCTTCTTGATTTGCTAACTTAGGTAATCTCTTCATCTTCTAACTCTTGTGGTGCAGTGGCTTCATCCTTCATGATGTCCTCCTCAATTCTTGGTAGTTGGCTCTCCCTTCGAGGTCTTCTATTGGTTCCCTTTGGCTACTCATAAGTAATGTAGATGTTGAAGATGCAGCGAAAGATCCAAAAGTTGACTTCTCCAGGTCCGGCAAAGATGATAACATTGATGGTGTTCAAGAACGATCTTCCAATAATGAGTGGTGGATCATATTCTTCTTCTCGACTGGGATATCATCTAGTGGTTTGTATTGATCAAAGTGGTGGGTAGGAGATCAATATGTTGGAAGTTGGGTTTCTCCTTCCTCCCTTTGATTGTGAAACACATCTAGACAACAGAATTGCTTCTCCCAGGCTGGCTTGTGATGTAGATGGACTCCCAACAACATGTTCATGTGTTTGACTTGTAGATCTTGTTATTGTTGTAGTGGTACCATCTTGTCTCCCAAGCTAGCTCTTGATTAGAAAAGAGGATAACTTCCCACTTCTTGTCTTGATGTCTTGGGCAATGATGGTTGCAGGCCTAAGTTGTCTCATATGAGGTAAATTGCATCTTGTTTGTCATCAGCGCCCAAGCAAGACTCAAAGCTAGGCTAGCACCATTTGTGATATGAGAGTAGGTTTGTGTGTCTATGGTTTGAGTTTTGGATCTCCAATGTTCAGACCAAACCATGGATGAACAAAATCTCTCTCCTGCGTAATGTTAGTGGACATATACCCGAAGGATTGCAAGAATTTGAAGCATGGGTTATTATTCATAACTTATGTATTTTGCATCTATGCTAATAAAAAGGTGTTTTTAGGATTGTTTTAGCATAGACTAGTATTTTATTTGTTGGCTGGACTTTAACATGATTCAAGGCATAACTTGCAGTAGAAGACAAAATAAATAAACTTTGATACTCACAGTTCTTTCATCCATGATGAATGAGCTGAGTCTTCATTGTGCAAAGTTGTTGAAGTTCATGTGTCTCTTCATCTCCAGCGTGAGTTCATCTCCGGACTTTCCCAAATTGATATTGAAAGTTTCCCTGAAGGGGTTAGTCCAACAAAATATCCAACATCCACTATAGCATACTGTCGGCTCAGAAACCAACCTAGACACCACGTCTAATTTGATCTAAGAGGGCATTCTAACCTAAGCATGCTTAAATTAAAAGGCCTTTGAAAGCAAGATCACCCACTCCTAAACTAGGCACCATGCTTCATTTAAGAGATGTATGAAAGTACTTCAAACCTAAACATGTACTGTAGCAAATAAAGGTAACATGAAGGCATTATAGAGATTTACTTAGACGAAAGAGCATGATGAGCATATCTTAAAGGTAGGGACAACCAACATAGCAACATGGCAAGAGATGTTCTTAGAAAGTCTATTCCCCAAGCTTGGATTTTGCACAAATCAAGATTGGATGAATGTAATTCAATGTTGCATGATGATTGGTTGGACATACCTTGTGTTTGTTGTTCCTTTGTTCTTTTCTGCTCCAGACCTAGAAAGGTTAGTGACAAAATACCCGAAGGAATATTTTCATAATTATATTTCTATGCTCAATACAAGGACAGTGCAGCAGAAAGGTAGGCATAGCTCATAACCAGGTATTATGATGGGGTGTAAGGATTCTACTGGTTATGGCTTGCTCATGGAGTAGTGATAGATAAGAGTGGAATTCAACAACAACATTCATAAGAATGAAAACAAAAGTAATGAAAAGACTGGGACAAAAAAGGAAAAGATAAAAGTATGATTACAAGGATAAACTAAGACTTAAGATGATCTACCGTTCCCCGGCAACGGCGCCAGAAATGCTTGTTGGTATAAATTAACGCACACTCTACTTTATCCGCAAGCGCACAGATAAGATCTACCGATGTAGCACTTCACCGGAGTAACCCAATTTTAATATCGAACCCAAAGGAACGGATAGTGCTAAGTCTCAAAGTCTATCCCTGAGTAGCTAACAAGGACGGAGAATCTAGAAGCATAGAGGGGATCACTAAGGTTGTCTAATTCCAATTTAAGAGTGATATGTTTATGCTTAGTGGGGAAGTTGCCATAAAAGGTCACAAACAGAGTATGAATCTTTTATGCAAATGTATAATCCTACTGAGCCTACACACGGGTAAGTGGACTATAGAAGAATCAACAACGCTATAAGAGTCACCCTTGCGAACAACCACTACTACCGGCGTTATAGGAGGCATATATGAGCTATCAAGTCTAAGCACCACGCTTACACTATCCAACAACTCTAACTCTAGAATGACTAGAATTAAAGTACTCAAAAGAGAGTCACAAACCTTAAGAATAATAAGAACATTAGCTCAAACTTAAATATAGACGTTGATTACCGAAACAATCGCTGAAGTTGATGATGAACTTGAATCCACAGGTACAAGATGAAGAAGTGGATCCGACAGGCCGGAGCTCCTTCTTGATCTCTTCCTCTCTCTCTCTCTCTCTTCTAGTTCTAATATAAGACTAGGTTCTAAACCTAAACTAGAGGGGTAACTAGTCTTTTACTTGATAGCTGGCTCTTGATTACAACTAGATGAACTAGATCTAATTCTAGATGAACTAGAAGAGATTCATCTAGAGGGACCTCTACTTCTAATTGAAACCCTAGTTTCTGATGTGGAGATGAATAATGAAGATGGAGATGCCTAGAGAGGGGGGGTCTGGGGCTGCTTATATAGCCCTGAGGGATCAACCGCGGCCGTTGGATCAAACCGACTTCAGGGACGGTGGAGATGCATCCTAGGAGGTGGTGGAGGAAGCTTGCAGAAGACGGAAGCCAGCGGGCCCGGGGGGAGACCGGTCGGTCTAAGGGTGGGACCGACCGGTCCCACCTGGCAGCGTCTCGGGGTGTCCCGCCTTGTGGTGTCCTCTGGTGTCCTCTAGAACCTTCTGGAATATTCCTGACGTGACGGTTGCGTTATCTCGCGTCGGTTTCCTTCTAGAGGAAGCAATCAGTCCTGGTTTCCTGGTTTAGTCCCTGCAGAATCACAATTCACCAAAACTCGTGGAATATTGTCAATTAAAACCCTAAACCTTTGTTGGTGATTGAATTCATGCCCTTTTCATATTTATTTATCCTTTAATTTTGATAGATAACCAGTGTCAACACTTAGCTCCCACTAAGTAAGATCTAAACTTGTCTATGGCAAAGACTATGGCCAAAAGTTCCTTTTCTGTGGTTGCATAGTTTAGCTGGGGGCCAGTCAGAGTCTTACTAGCATAAGAAATAGCATAATGCTTCTTATCTTTAGTTTGACCAAGGACGACTCCCACAGCATAATCACTAGCATCACACATGATTTCGAATGGCACATTCCAATCTGGGGGTTGGATGATTGGTGCAGAGGTTAGAGCCTTTTTCAAAATATTGAAAGCTTGTAGACAATCCTCGTCAAATTTGAACGGGACGTCTTTTGCTAACAGGCTCGTTAAGGGTCTAGCGACCTGTGAAAAATCCTTAATAAACCTTCTATAAAAGCCGGCATGGCCCAAGAAGCTTCGGATTTCTCTCACATTAGTGGGTGGTGGCAATTGTTCAATTATATTGATTTTGGCTTTATCCACTTCTATCCCACGTTCTGAAATTCAATGGCCTAGGACAATTCCTTCCCGCACCATGAAGTCACACTTTTCCCAGTTAAGAACTAGGTCCTTCTCTTCACAGCGTTGGAGGACTTTGTCTAAATTGGCTAGGCAATCGTCAAAGGTTTTCCCATAGACCGAAAAGTCATCCATGAATACCTCCATGATTTGTTCAATCATATCGGAAAAGATGGACATCATACACCGTTGGAAAGATGCCGGTGCATTGCAAAGTCCAAAGGACATGCGTCTATAGGCATAAGTTCCATACGAGCATGTGAAAGTGGTCTTACTTTGGTCATCTGGATGGATTGGAATTTGGTGATAACCGGAATATCCATCCAGGAAGCAAAAGAAGGAATGGTTTGCCAATCTCTCTAGCATCTCATCTATAAAAGGAAGTGGGAAATGATCTTTCTTTGTGGCTTTATTCAGCTTCCTATAGTCTATACACATCCTCCATCTAGTGACAGTGCATTGAGGGATTAACTCATTTTTCTCATTCTTAACGACTGTCATGCCTCCTTTCTTTGGAACTACTTGCACGGGACTTACCCATTCACTATAAGGAACTGGATAAATAATTCCCGCGTGCAAGAGTTTCAGAACCTCCTTTTTCATGACTTCACGCATAGCGTTATTAAGTCGTCTTTGTGGCTCTCTTGAAGAGGGTATCTCAGGATCAAGAGGGATACGATGGGTGCAGAGATTTGGACTAATTCCCTTCAAATCTTGAAGTGAATAGCTAAAGACAGATTGGTGTTTTTCTAAGACAAGGGTCAACCTACGGACTTCGTCTTCAGATAGCTTACTGCTAATGATTACGGGAGTCTCGGGGTCTTGGTTTAGAAAGATGTATCTCAGGCCTTCAGGCAGAGGTTTTAGCTCTATGGAAGGTCGAGATGGCTTTTCCGATTCGTCTAAGCGAAACGGTTCATCTGTTTCGGCTTCTTCTTCGACAAAGAACTCAGAATCTTCTTCAAAATTAGGCTGAGCCAACTCATAAAGAGTAGAGGTTCTAGCTTGATCGAGAAGATTTGGTTCTGGTGGTTGTTCGGCAATAGAATTTAATGCACGAACGAAAGGTACTGCGTACTCTTTTCCACCGATTTGAGCATTAAAGTGCTCTTGACATGGTCCTTGCAAGGCAAGTATGGACCACGGTTGTCCTAAGAAGAAGTCAAAAAGGACTACATCGAAAATGTAGAAATCTAAGACCATGTCCGCTCCATCTACTTGGATGGGGACCATCTTTAGGATTCCTTCACTTTCCAAGATGTCACCATTTGGGTCTCTTAAACACCGTTTAGTTGGTTGTCGTTGAAGGTCGGGGAATGTTCTGGATACGTAATTACTAGCAAGAACATTAATTCCCACGACAGGGCCGTAAAAGGCAAAGGCCCTTTCTCCCCTAATTCGACAATCTATTATGCTAGGTACTTTATCTATGTGAGGGATGTTTTTTATACTTCGGCTTCCATTGTCCATTCATGACTCATGACAGCTGAAAGTTCCAAAAGATGCTCTCGGCTATAGATTCCATCAGAGGACTCAGGAAGTGGTTTGTCGGATGGGAGAGCTTGAACGGAATAGTTCATAGCATTTCCGTAATCCTCAAACACATCATCCTCTATCTCGCCCAAAAATTCCGGAAGAATTTCTCTCCCGGATGTGGACGGAATAGGTTCCGCTAAGTCCATCGAGCTAGACTCGGGCTCTTCTTGTTGTTCTACGGTCAAAACTTGGGTTTCTACGACTTCTTCCTCAGGGATTTCATCGGAAACTCCAGTATAAGGAATATTCTCGAGAATTCTATCAAGAACCTCCTTTCCACCTTGTGGAGAAAGATGAAGAAACGCTCCACCTGATGAATGATCAAGGTGAAGAGCGCTCTCTTTCTCTAAACCGACATAAAAATGCTGAAGGAGCACTGGATCGGGTATGGCTAAATCGGGTCCTGAATTGATTAAACCAATAAAACGGTCCCAAGCCTCCCCTAATGTCTCCTTATCATTTTGTCTAAAGGTCAACACTTCTACTCGTAGTCCTACCACTCGGTGGACAGGGAAATACGTCAAGATAAACTTGGTCCGTAAAGTTCCCCAGTCTCCTCTGGCACTTCCCACAGTTCGAGCATGCCATGTTTTAGCTGCTCCCGTCAAAGTGAACGGAAATAGCTTCCACTTGACAGTGTCGGGTGAAATGCCCAAAATGTTCAAGCATGCACAGACTTGCTCAAACTCACGTAGATGTGTGTAGGGATTTTCTGATCCCGTAAACATGCTCTCCTAAACTTTGTTAATAAAGTCAGGGCGCAATTCGTAACTATCGGCATATATAGGTTGTGATGATAAATGTGGCTCTAATCGCAAACTCTTAGGAGCTGCGAATTGTAAGATAGATTGATTCTCCATGCGGAGAGGGTAAAGATGATCCTAACTCTAGTCTCAAAAATCAGCTACCGTTCCCCGGCAACGGCGCCAGAAAAGCTTGTTGACACCTCGGGTGGCACGCAGAAGAAACCGCAAGCGCACGGCTGTCAGTTGTAGCTTTTCACCTCAGAGTATTCCGGGGTATCGAATCCACGAGGAACGCGAAGTGATTTTGAGAAAACTAGGGGGATAAGGATATCTAGGATAGATGAAGGGAACGGGCACTATCTACTGGGGTAGATCCTAGTTCTATTAGACTTCTAGTGATTTAAGTTCTTTACTAGTGTACTGTGGGCGTACTAGCCTTTACCACTGACTTAGGTTGAACGCTAACACAATGAGCCCTACTGTTAAACTAGACCAACTACGTGGTGGAATTCAAGGCGCACATGGCTGTCACCACCTGCTTGCTACCAAAGCTATCCAGGGGCGTAGCCGTATTCACTGGCAATATATAGCCTAAGTACCACACTTAATCTATATATTACTACTACTAGCCCTGTACTAGAACTAGAGCACTTGAAACTAATATCAAGCAATGAAACAAACACACAAGTACTGAAAATAAATACTGGAAGATAGAATAAGATACTAAGTTACCAAAGTTGAAGCGCAGAGCAGAGAGAAGCAGAGGTCTCCGACAACTCCGGAACTCTCCAGACTTCTACTCTTCTCCTCTCCAGCTCCTCTTCTAGTGAGGCACTCACACTCTCTCTAATCTCTCTAGCATAGCAAGTGTGCTAATCTAACCAAATGGTGAGCAATGATGTGAGGCTCTCCGAATGAGAGCTCAAGGGGTCTATATATAGTGCTAGGAAGCTAGGGGGTACTTATAGAGTGAAGGGGACGTCGGTTAGGGTTTAGAGGGTGGCGCCCGCCACCAAACCCTGGCGCCCGCCACCTCTCTGCCGTCCATTGCAACCGCAATTCATCCAACAGTCTTCATTTTCTCTCCTAAGTCGGTTTGAGGGTCGGTTAGGGTTTAGACACGTGTCCAAAGCCCACTATCCAGGTGATACTCTTCTTAGCCCTTGGATCAAACCGCCTTAGTGTGCAATGGCCAAGATTTGAGCTTGAGGTGATTCCCACGGATCGATGACGTGGCTTGGGCCACTTTTGGCACGAATGACCTGGCGGCCGCCAGGAATAGGTGGCGGCCGCCACCTTACTCAGACCCAAATGGGCCAGAGTGGCTTGGCATTGCTCCTGGTGCTCTTGTTTGGCCCAAATTCCATTATTTCCTGCATTAAGATAAGAAACTATGCACATGTGGAAATAGGTTAGTTATAAACCAAATCTTCTACCTTTTATGTTGTTTTACCTTGGTTTTGTGTGAAATGTTGATGGTGAAATGATGCTTTAAGCACCATCAACATCTACATGCGGTAGTGAAAGTGTAGAACGATCCCTCAATAATGTTCAAGTCATATGCTTCCCCAAACCTTGCACTGGCATATGTCTTGTACAATCGGTGGCGCGCCTATGAAATTAGGGTGTCACTGATTTTCCTTGACCAGGCAGGTTCGTATCGGATACTTACTGCAGAAGGATTGGTTGCTTGAACAAGGTCATCCTAACGGTTAGGGACCTTGAAGCATAAGGAGTTGAGCACGCATAGAGATGCTGGCCAACAACAAGAGTCAAATGTGATATGATTAGCAAAGAGTTGCTTACCGATCTACCATGTCCACTAGCGGTGATGCTAAAGCTCACTAGTAGACTTGTTAATTTGGGTCTTGAATCACTAAAATTCAATAGAGGGATATTGATCTTAGTGGGAGTAAATTTTATTAAAGTTTTAATATCATTTACTCTGTCTTGGATACATTGTCTTAGTATTTTGCATTTACTTTTATTGTAGATAAATGGCACCCGCACCTCAACCATTTACTTTACGTTCAATACTTGAGAAAGATAAGTTGACTGGAACAAACTATGCGGATTGGATCCGCAACCTGAGAATTGTTCTCAGGGGTGAGAAAAAGGAAGATATTCTAGACACCCCACTACCAGAGGAACCTGCTGATAATGCACCTGCTACTGAGAAAACCGCTTACAAGAAAGCATGTGATGCTGATCTTGATGTAGGATGCCTGATGCTTGCTAGCATGGAACCAGATCTGCAGATGCAGTTTGATAATAACCATACAGCCTACGATATGATCGTAGCGCTAGATGAGATGTTCCAGACTCAGGCTAGAACTGAAAGGTTCAATGTTTCTAAGTCTCTTGCTGAGACTAAGTTAGCAGAGGGTGCAACAGTTGGACCACATGTGATCAAGATGGTTGGTTACACTCAGAGGTTGGAGAAGCTAGGCTTCCCAATAGGTCCAGAACTGGCTACTGACTTCATTCTCTCTTCTCTCCCACCTAGCTATGGGAACTTCATCTCGAACTACCATATGCATGGTGCGGAGAGGGGCTTGAATGAGCTATGTGGCATGATTAAGACAGCAGAAGCAGACATCAAGAAAGGTGCTGGCAGCAGCCATGTGATGGCAATCCAAAACAAGCCTAACTTTAAAAGGAAGGGCAACTTTTGGAAGAATAGGAAGGGCAAGGGCAAGGCCAAAGATGTGATCTCTAAGCCAAACCCTCCTGCGCCTGACGCTGCTGGACCAACTGCTGATTCTGAGTGCTTCCACTGTAAGGGAAAGGTCACTGGAAAAGAAACTGGAAGGTGTACTTAGCATCCTTGAAGAAGGATGGTGGTGGTAAAGGTACTCCCGCTGCTCATACACTTGTTGTTTATATTACAGATATTTTCCTCGCTGACTCTTATATTAATTCTTGGGTATTTGATACCGGCTCGGTTGCTCATATTTGCAATACGATGTCGGGGATGATAAGATGTATGAAGGGTCGAGATGGCGGACTAGAGGGGGGGTGAATAGTCCTTTCTAAAAATTAATCGCGCCGGCTAACCGAAACAAATGCGGAATTAAAACTGTCGGTCTAGCCAAGACTACACCCCTCTACCTATACTCTATGACACCTTACAAAAGATCCTAAACAATGCAAAAAAGGTGTCGGGCTAGCTAGATCTCACCTAACCAATTCTATAAGCACAAACCTATGCAACTAGTACTTCAAACACCGGGGAGCTCCTACACATACTACTAAGCAAAAGCACAAAGCCTAAGCTCACTAGCAATGCTCAATAACAAGGCTACACAAGCCAAATTAGAGAGCTCAACTTACTTAGCTACACAAACTAAGCAATGTGACTAACAAGGCTACTCAAGCCAATTAGTCACGCAAGAGAGCTACTTCTAAGCTACACAAGCAAAGAAGGTCACTAGCAAGCTACACAAGCTAACTAATTACAAGAGCAACAACAAAGCACTAGCACAAGTATGAGAAGGAAATACGAGCTAGTGAATGGAGATAGCAAACCACCGAGAAGATAAACATGAAGTTGACACGGTGATTTTTCACCGAGGTTCACTTGGTTGCCACCAAGCTAGTCCCCGTTGTGTCGACCACACACCTTGGTAATTCGGTGGCTAATAGGCACCACACCTAGTTCGACACTCGAGCGTCGCAAGAACTCACCCACAAGTGAGGGTAACTCAATGACACGCTCTACTAGAGTTGCTCTTCGCGATCCCCGCGGGGCGAGCACAATGCCCCTCACAATCCTTCTCCGGAGCCACGCACAATCTTCACGCAGGCTTCACGATGGAGACTCGACCACCAAGCCGTCTAGGAGGTGGAAACCTCCAAGAGTAATAAGCACCACCTGCTTGCAACACGAACACCTAGTGCTAACTCTTGCAATCTCTCATGCACCGTACTAGAATCGCTCACTCGCTATCGATTCGCACACTAGCAAGCACAAGAGAGTTAGAGGGCTCTCTAGCACAGCCACACAAGCCACCAAGGCTTTGGAGTGCTCTGGCCAACCGGCCAAGGCCGGCCACCCCCGCTATATATAGAGGGGGCGAAAGCAACTAGCCGTTCCCCACTTTTTCCCGAGCTCCGGAAGAAACACCGGTACTACCGCCCACAGAGCGGTACTACCGCCCGTGGGCTGGTACTACCGCCCGGCTTCGATCCTCAGCCCAACGGCTACTTCACCTGAGCGGTACCTCCGGTCCTTGACCGGTACTACCACTCACAGGGCCGGTACTACCGGTCAACCACCGGTACTTCCGGTCAACCCCTTAGACGCCCGTTGGAAGAAACTAGATACGAAACGCGACTTCCGAAGGTCCGAACGGTACTACCGGCCCCCGGACCGGTACTACCGACCCCCGGACCGGTACTACCGCCCCTGGGACCGGTACTACCACCCCTGGACCGGTACTACCGCCCCACGGACCAGTACTACCGCCCCCCGACTGGTACTACCGCCCGTCCAGCGGTACTTTTGCTACCAGCCGGAGCTCCGCGCTAAAACGGCCATAACTCTTCGCTCCGAACTCCGATTTCGATGATCTTGGACATTTTGGAAAGCTTATTCAGAGGGCTACACAATCCACATGAATAAACAATCCAAAACACAAAGTATTAGAACATATTTCCAATCCAAGATCAAATGGTTCCCTTTTTCAACCAAGGTTTTCTCCAAAACTTCTCCGAGTTGATCCAATTCAACTCCAACACCTTCTCCTTTGCAAATGTGCCAAAACCACAAAGTGTACACCATCATGTGCATGTGTGTTAGCATTTTCACAATCATTTTCAAAGGATTTTCTCTTGCTCTCGTAACGCCACTCGATCCTAGTAATATACCAAAGTTAGATCTCTCAAGTGGCACTAGATGACCGATATGCAAACAAGTTTGCTCCTCTTTATAGTACGGCCATCTATCCTAAATCCGATCATCAATTTCTCTAATCACCTATGACCAGTGAAATGAAATGCCCTACAAGTATACCTTTGCCTTGCGCATTCCATTCCATCTCCTTCAGTGTTGATGCAACACATGCACCAACCTCGATCAAATGATATGATCCACTTCATATCATCACATGGCCTCCATGGTCCATCAATCTTGACCTTACTTGCTCTTCACCATTGCTTTGGTCCTTCGGCGCCAAGTCTTGCTTAAGCCTCCCGACACTCGGTACCAACGGCTTCAAAGCCTCCAACTTGCCCTTCACCTTCGTAACTGGTCCATCAAGCCAAGTCTTGCCTTGATCTTCACCATCTTAGCCACATGACCACATGTCATGTTTCATGTGCATTAAGCTCCTTCATCACATGTGTGAGCATTGCAACATCTTCCAAGCCATTTCCCCTCTATGGCATATGTTGCTCACACATGATCACATGTGGACTAATCACCTGTGTAATTCACTTCAAACACATATTAGTCCACCTAAGTTGTCACTCAATTACCAAAACCAAACTAGGACCTTTCAAGGTAGAAGCGTTGAAAAAGGGGAGGTTGATTTCCGCGTGGTCAATAATGCAAGAGTTGCTGCGTTAAACGTCGGGACGATGCAACTATACCTCCCATCAAGATTTATTTTGGAGTTAAATAATTGTTATTTTGTTCCAAGTTTAAGTCAAAACATTGTGTCACCTTCATGTTTGATGAAGGATGGCTATTCATTTGCGAGTAAATACAATGGTTGTGTAATCTCTAAGAATGATATGTTTGTGGCTTTTGCATCCATTGTGAATGGGGTGTTTATTTTAAATCTTGATGTTGCACCTATGTCTATCTGTAATATTACTGCTAAAAGGCCTCGGCTTAATGAGTTAAGTCCTACCTATATGTGGCATTGTCGTTTGGGTCATATAAGTGAGAATCGCATGAAGAGGCTCCATGCTGATGGGTTTCTAACTTCGTTTGATTTTGAATCATACGAGACATGTGAGGCTTGTTTGCTGGGCAAAATGACCAAGTCGCCTTTCACAGGTTTTCCTGAGAGGGCGACTGACTTGTTGGAACTTGTACATACTGATGTATGTGGACCAATGAGTACGACAACTAGAGGCGGATTTCAATACTTCATAACCTTCACTGATGATTTTAGCAGATATGGCTATGTCTATCTAATGAAGCATAAATCTGAAACATTTGAAAGGTTCAAAGAATTTCAGAATGAGGTAGAGAATCAACGTGGCAAGAAAATTAAGGCCTTGCGATCTGATCGTGGAGGCGAATATTTGAGCCACGAATTTAGCAATCATCTTAAGAGTTGCGGAATTGTTCCACAACTTACGCCACCCGGAACGCCTCAGAGAAACGGTGTGTCGGAGCGACGTAACCGAACTCTGTTAGACATGGTTCGGACTATGATGAGCCAGTCGGACCTTCCTTTATCATTTTGGGGATACGCTCTAGAAACAGCCGCTTTCACATTAAATAGGGTACCGTCTAAGTCTGTAGTTAAGACACCATATGAGATGTGGACTGGTAAGAGTCCCAGTTTGTCTTTTCTAAAGATTTGGGGTTGTGAAGTTTATGTCAAACGACTTATATCAGATAAACTAACACCCAAGTTAGAAAAGTGCTTTTTCGTGGGATACCCAAAGGAAACTTTAGGGTATTACTTCTACAACCGCTCAGAGGGCAAAGTGTTTGTCGCTCGAAACGGTGTTTTCTTAGAGAAAGAGTTTCTCAAAAGAGACAAGAGAGGGCAGAAGGTGTATCTTGAAGAAGTTCAGGATGAGCCAACAGGGATTGACTCCACGAGTGATGCTAATGTAGTAGAACAAGTTGAGCTACCTATGGCAACAGACACCCCGCCCCAACCACGAAGGTCGGCAAGAATCCGTGAGTTGCGAGGGGATGTGTTATTGTTAGACGATGACGAACCTGCAACTTATGCCGAGGCAATGATGGACCTAGATTCTGAGAAATGGCATAGTGCCATGAGATCCGAGATAGATTCCATGGGAGCCAATCAAGTTTGGAACTTGGTTGACCCGCCGGATGGGGTAAGACCCATAGAGTGCAAATGGATCTATAAAAAGAAAAAGGATATGGATGGAAACGACCAAGTTTATAAAGCTCGACTTGTCGCAAAAGGTTTTCGGCAAGTTCAAGGAGTTGACTACGACGAGACTTTCTCGCCAGTAGCGATGCTTAAATCTATCCGGATCATTCTAGCAATTGCTGCCTATTATGACTATGAGATATGGCAGATGGATGTTAAAATAGCCTTTCTAAATGGAAATTTGGAAGAGGACGTGTATATGATACAGCCCGAAGGTTTTGTTGATCCTAGCAATGCTGGAAAAATATGCAAGCTTGAGAAATCTATTTATGGATTAAAGCAAGCATCTCGGAGTTGGAACATTCATTTTGATGAGGTGGTCAAAGGGTTTGGCTTCCGTCCAAATGAAGAAGAACCTTGTGTTTACAAGAAGGAAAGTGGGAGCGCTGTTGTGTTTCTAATCTTGTATGTAGATGACATACTATTGATTGGGAATGACATTCCGATGTTGCAAACCGTAAAGACTTCACTGAATAATAGTTTTTCTATGAAGGATTTAGGAGAAGCAACATATATTATGGGCATTAAGATCTATAGAGATAGGTCAAAGAGGCTAATAGGATTAAGCCAAGATTCGTACATTGACAAGGTGTTGAAGCGGTTCAACATGGAACAGTCCAAGAAAGGGTTCTTGCCTATGTCACATGGCATGCGCTTTAGCGAGAAACAGTGTCCTTCGACATCTGATGAGCGAGAGCGCATGAGTAAGGTTCCATATGCTTCGGCTATTGGTTCCATCATGTATGCCATGATATGTACACGCCCGGATGTCTCATATGCTCTAAGTGTTGCGAGCAGATATCAAGCTAATCCAGGTGAGAGTCACTGGACACTTGTTAAAAACATCCTTAAGTACTTGAGAATGACTAAAGATGTGTTCCTAATCTATGGAGGTGAGGAGGAGCTCGTTGTAAATGGTTACACTGATGCTAGCTTCCAAACTGACACAGATGATTCACAATCTCAATCAGGTTTTGTGTTCACAATAAATGGTGGTGCAGTCAGTTGGAAAAGTTCCAAGCAGGAGACCGTGTCCGATTCTACAGCAGAAGCCGAGTACATTGCAGCTAGTGGAGCTGCAAAGGAAGGTGTTTGGATGAGGATGTTCCTCATTGATCTTGGTGTGTTTCCAAATGCGTCCAGCCCATTGTCTCTACATTGTGATAGCAATGGGGCGATCGCGCAGGCTAAGGAGCCAAGGAATCACCAGAAGAACAAACATGTACTACGGAAATTTCACCTCATTCGAGATTTCATTAAAAGAGATGAAATTAAGATGTGCAAAATACATACGGATTTGAATATAGCAGATCCTTTGACAAAGGCTCTTCCACAGCCTAAGCATGAGGCGCATTGAGATCTATGGGTATTAGATATCTAAAAGATTAACTCTAGTGCAAGTGGGAGACTGTTGGAAATATGCCCTAGAGGTAACCATAGAGATGATGATATTTCTATTGTATCCATGATTTATTATATGTTAATTGAATATCCATTAAAGACAACTTGTATTGATTGACAATTATGTGAATTGTCTGTGAAACTCTTTTACTTGTATGGTTATTCGATAGTTGTCCCTGATCGGAGTTCATGTGAGGACACACATGAATATTAGATCAGCACATGTATTAGTTGATGACTATGTTTCACAAGTCATAGACATGAAGATGTCAAACTAATAATGTGGGCACATGTATGACATGGGGCTGGACGGACCCAGCATGAGATGTTCTTATTATCTCTTTACACATCATGTACGTTATGTCCTTAGACCTGAGATTGTAGTATGTACTCAAGATATGAATAGACTTACTTAGGGACTATCAAACGCTACTTCGTAACAGGGTAGTTATAAAGATAGTCTTCGGGTCTGTCAGGAAGTATGTTGTGAGACATAGACGATCAAGATGGGATTTGCCCCTCTCCATGCGAGAGAGATATCACTGGACCACTCAAATGATTGAATCATAAAATGCATGGCCGTGCTTAGGTTAAGTGTTAACCTATGACTTGGACCAAATATTGTGTGGCAAGGGAATTACGTATATGTGATTGTGGTGGTTCGTTAGATATGATCTTTGAGTATACATAGGAGTTGACACGTCTTGCTAGAGACCGCTATCAACTATCGGGCGAGTAGGAGTACTCGGGCCGTGTCTATGTGTGCGTGCACCCATAGGGTCGCACGCTTAAGGGGCTGGAAGCCTAATTCGAGTTGGACTCGAATCAGACCGGGATTAGGGTTTGCTAATGGACCTCCAGTTAGTGGGCTCATTAGGGACGCCTATAAATATAGGGGTGGGGCGGCCAGGGTTTGGACCACGTCATTTTTGACAGCCATCGCCCACCCCACGCCCGCGCCTATTGCTCCTCGCAGACCTAGCAGTCTGGAGGAGTGACGCTTCCTCCCTGTACGTGTGGATACCTCGGAGGTGCTGCATCTGGAGCACAAGGACGAACCGCACATGGAGACGTGAAGGACGGACGTGAACAACTACACGGCATCGCTGCGACGCGCATGTCTACACCGAGACGTCTTTCGCTACATCTGCACGTCTAGTGGTAATCCTGTGATCTATAACTAGCAGTAGTTCCTGGTTTATGAGGTCGAAAAATTTTGTTTTCCGGCTAGCGTAGCATCCTCGTAACTCTTCAAGCACCTGCTGCCCCAGCTGCGCCTCGAGGTCCTCCGCCCGGGTTTCCACCATTGCCCCTCTACTCGGTACCCGCCGTTCAGCATGTCTACACGCGCCAGGCGCGTCCAGCCGCTACTGTTGTTTCGCCTGCTCCCGCTGCTGTCCAGACTGCTCTCTATCATGCTGTGCCACTATCTCCAGTACCCAAGACCTTTCGTAGCGCACTCACCGATCCGAATTGGTGTGCCGCTTTGGAGGAAGAACATGCTGCTCTTCTCAACAACCGCACCTGGGATCTTGTTCCTCGCCCTCCTCAGGCCAATGTGCTTACTGGGAAGTGGATTTTCAAGCACAAGTTACATGCTGATGGGTCACTCAAGCGGTACAAGGCGCGCTAGTTCCTCCGCGGTTTTTCTCAGCGCCCTGACGTGGAATTTTCAGAGACTTTCAGTCCAGTTGTGAAGCCTGCCACAATTCGTACAGTGCTCTCTCTGGCCCTCTCTCACCAATGGCCCGTTCACCAACTTGATGTGAAGAATGCTTTCCTACATGGCACCTTGTCAGAGACGGTTTACAATGCACAACCGGCTGGTTTTGCGGATCCCGCCCATCCGGACTTCGCTTGTCGGCTCAATAAGTCCTTGTATGGGTTGAAGCAGGCTCCTCATGCTTGGTACAGTCGGTTGCCACGTTTCTACTGTCCCTCGGATTTGTCGAAGCCAAGTCAGACACCTCGCTCTTCATCTACAAACGCGGCTCAGATATTGCCTACTTGTTACTGTATGTGGATGATATTGTCCTCATAGCTTCCTCCTTGGGTCTCCTCTGGAAGATCATTTCGTCCCATCAACAGGAGTTCTCCATGAAGGATCTTGGCACCCTGCATCACTTCCTCGGTATGCATGTTCAGCCTTGTGGTGACAGTCTCTTCTTCACAGCGACAGTACATGATGGATATCTTGGATCGTGCTGGGATGTCTGAGTGCAAGCCATGCACTACTCCGGTCGACACAAATCCCAAGGTTGCGACTAATGATGGACCGCCTGTAGCTGATGCGACGGATTTTCGAAGTCTAGCTGGTGCTTTGCAGTATCTGACCTTCACATGGCCTGACATCGCATATGTTGTCCAACAAGTCTGTCTTCACATGCATGATCCTTGCGAACCACATTTGGCGGCCCTCAAACGCATCCTTCGGTACATTCGAGGCACCTTGCACTTGGGTCTTCTGCTGCGGTCATCTTCAGCCACCGATCTTGTGGTCTACACTGATGCTGATTGGGCTGGTTGCCCAGACACTCGCAAATCTACCTCAGGTTATATTGTGTTCCTTGGCGACAACCTCGTCTCCTGGTCCTACAAGCATCAGAACATAGTTTCTAGATCCAGTGCTGAAACTGAGTACCGTGCAGTGGCAAACGGTGTTGCTGAAGCTTCTTGGTTGCGCCAGCTCTTGCTCGAGCTTCATTGCCCGCTTCGGTGTGCTACTCTGGTCTATTGTGACAATATTAGCGCCGTCTACATGTCTTCCAACCCGGTTCAGCATCAGCGCACCAAGCACATCGAGATTGATCTTCACTTCATCCGGGAGAAGGTTGTTGTTGGTGACATTCGCGTCCTGCATGTGCCGACTTCGTCTCAATATGCAGACATCTTCACCAAAGGCCTGCCATCTTCAGTCTTCACGAAGTTCAGATCCAGCCTGAACGTGCGTGGTGGCGACGATCAGACTGCGGGGGCGTGTTAGACAACCGAGTATGGGTTGCTAGACTAGATGGGTTGTACGCATGTAGGGCCCTTTTGGGTTTATGGTAGTTGATCTAGGATTAGGCAAGGATCTCCGTTGATTAGGTGTTTCTATAAACCCTCGGCGATCCTTGCCTATATATTGTACACCCTTTGTACCTCCATAATCAATCTACTAATTTTCGTGAGCCAATCCTTCTTTCATATGTAAGCCTGGGCATTTGGTTAACCAAAACCGATCGGTTCGGTTCCTCGGTTATATATGAAATTCGGTTAGTAAGAAACTTGTAACCGATCGGTTACTTACAAAACTTGGAACCGAGGAATTTTGGGTTTGGTTAATTCGGTTCAGTTTCGGTTAGAACCGAACTACCCGAGGCACATCTTACAACATCAAAACAGAACAAGAAAAAAACAAAAATCATGGCCATGGATGATCCTCATCGATCTAGATCTTTCCCAAACCCCAGGCGACGACTCTGCTCGACATCGAAGCAAGGAGCAGTGGGGCGGTGGATAGGCCTCTCCTTGGCAAGCATAGGCGTCGGCAGCTTGGACTCTAGGCGTCGTGTTGGAGAGGGAGCGACGGCGGGGTGGCGCGCCATGCTGGAGAGGGAGCAGCGGCGGGGTGGCGCGCCGTGCTAGTGAGGCAGCGGCGGCGTGGTGGCTGCTGGCTCTATGGCTGCTAGAGGGAGCGTCAACGGCGTGCGGGGGATCGGGGAGGGGAGGGGCGCAGTCGCGTAGAGGGGCATGCGGGGAGCCGGGGAGGGGAGGGGCGCAGTCGCGCGGAGGGGCGTGCAGGGAGCTGGGGAGGGGAGGGGAGGGGAGGGGCGCAGAACGTGCGGGGAGGTGAGGGGCGCTTGAGTGCATCAGCCTGGTGTGCGGCGGCTGAGGGAGGAGTGGAGTGGATTAGGGTTTGGAGAGGTTGCTTATATACTAAGGCCTGTTGGGCCAGGCCTTTTCTTTCTGATTATTGGGCCTCATGTTTATTTCGGTTATCTCGGTTAACCGAGCCCAAGAACCAAATTGACCGGACTTATTTCGGTTACCTAGAATAAGGAACCGAACTGGAAACCGAAATATTCGGTTTCGATTCCGGTTAGTTCGGTTCGGTTCTGGTTCTCGATTTTTTTGTGCCCAGAGTTAATTGTATGAGCTGTCAACCACCTTGAGCAAATTGGAGTTTGCTGGGCAAAAGAGTGTGGCACAAGCAGCGAAGAGGTTGGCAGGGGAAAAGTGGGGCAGCTGACGCTGAAGGTGGAGGGCGCAGGGACCGACG
This sequence comes from Coix lacryma-jobi var. lacryma-jobi, assembly GCA_009763385.1. NCBI lineage: Eukaryota > Viridiplantae > Streptophyta > Magnoliopsida > Poales > Poaceae > Coix > Coix lacryma-jobi. The sequence continues at coordinate 63,962,572 of CM019823.1, read as the reverse complement.
TGGCAGAGGGAGATAGGGCGGGCACCAGACTACGTGAGAGAGAAAGGGGGAGAGATAAAAGAAAGGGAAGGAGGAGGTAGAAACGACTAGGAGGGAAAAATTACATTTCACCATATTATTATTGTTCAGTCTTCTCTTGAGCCAAAAAATAATATTCTTTTAATAAGCTTTGTGTCTTCCACTAGGGCTTGTTTAGTTCCAAGAAATATTTAGAATCTGCACTGTAGCACTTTCGTTGTTATTTGACAAACTTTGTCTAAACATGGACCAACTAGGCTCAAAAGATTCGTCTCGACATGTAGATACTAAAAGTACAATCAATTATTATTTTTACCTACATTTAATGCTCCATGCATGTAGCTAAAGATTGATGTGATGGGAAATCTAGAAATATTTGGGGGAAGTTGGGAAAACTAAACAAGGCCTAATTTATCACAAACCGAAATGCCAGTAGTGAATTAGACTTTTTTAAGTGTTCGCTGACAACGTGACTTCAACTTCATTGTCCTATAGCTACTTTCGTCTAGATATTGATCGATATACTAGTGGCATGGAATAGAAAAGTGGCCAGCCCCCACAGAACGACGGCCCCACATTCGCTTCTCTTGGCCAATCTCAATGGAGATTTTATTTGAGTTTCATTTGCCTTAAATATGCTGTCACATAAGCACTTTTAATGACATGACATGGTATTTAATAAGAGAGAGAACAAATTAGTTTCATCTAGATGAAACTCTCTTGACACGAATACCAACTATCTATGAGTTATGAAATTTAATGCTTATGAAACTTTATATTGAAACTCTCACTCTCAATGAAGAGTATCATTCAAGTTTCATTTTATTTCATATGACATGACAGTCTTGGAAACAACAAAATGAAGTGAGATTGACCTTATTATTCTTGCTTCAAAAAAGCACAAGTGACTAGTTTTTTTTTTGTATAATGCATAACTTATTGGCATATGGATAATGACTAGCTTCTCCTTTAAGTTGACTTCTCTCTCCTTTTTATATTACTGATGAGACCCGCAAGTGCATGCCCTCCTCAACCAGGCCCTATTGCTGTATAGGACCGTGCGTTTCTCGAAGAAAATAATTTCCAACCGTTTTGGATGCTGTTGCTAATAAAAATAGCAAAGTCTTAAAGTTCATTCCTACTACTATTGCTTATTGAAAATAGGATTTTTATTCGAATATAAGCTTAAATCTAGGACCGAGATTTCAAAATAGTGTATGGTGTGCGGGTTCTAAAATATCAATAGATTTTATTTTATATGCGAGGAATAATAATGTTTCTATATACTATGTTGCCACTGTTTGTGAAATGCACTCATGCATCATTGCATCCACATCCAGATACTGCCAATGACAAGAATCGTCCACCCCTTATACTAGAGAATACTACTGTACTCAGACTGGAAAACAGGTTTTCGTGTGGCGTTGCGCCCACAGGTTGTGCCACAAAACCACCAGCCTCCATCTATCGGTCTCGGTCAGCTGTATGCACGGATTATTAGCCAGAAGAAGAGCAAGGTGGACTTGCCGTTGAGATTCCAGCGTGTTTCAATTATTTAGGCCCCGATCGGTTGCCTCCGTTCCGCGCCGTTTTTGGCTGGAACTAATCCGACGCTGTTTAAATTATTGAAAGAAACTTGGTCTGCAATCGTTCTAGCGTGCAACCGAATAAGGCCTTACTGTATTGAAAAACTGTATTGAAAAACAACTTGCGCGCTTCGGAAAAGTGTTATGTATACTCTCGGCTCAACTAGATACGCTATATTTGGTTGATTCGGTTTAGCACCCGTTTGGATCATTGGAATTTGATTCATTTTAAGCATCATAATTTAGACATATATTAATTAAGCTAATATGATTATATATATATATAATATTTGTATATTATTATTACCTATATGAGAAAGATACTTGTGCATTGCATTTCTACTATAGAAAAATGAGTTGAAAAGTGTACTGTAAATTGCAAAATAAAAATATAGCATGGTAATCTATAAAATTAAATTTCATCTCTCATCTTATGAATTTGAGATATATATATAGGGTAATTATTTCATACTTCCAGGGAGTAGTTACTCTCATGTGTATATCTATTGATTTATGGAGTTTATGACCCGACGAAGTGTATGTAGCTAGACAAAGTATATGATCATACTAGACATTCTAGAGTGACATATATGTCAAGTATGTAAGCATACATAGAGTATATGGTCATACTTATTTTATATACTACTGTAATGATATTTTAGTAATATAATAAAAAGTATATGCTTTTTTAAAAAATTTCACGTGAGTAAGATTTGAAATATCTTAAAATAAGTATATAAACATACTCAAACTGATAAATAAGTATATACACATACACAATGTGGTTTATTGAAGATGGGAGTAACTACTCCCGGGAGTATAGAATAATTACCTATATATATATATATATATACTTTAGAAAGTAACAGAATATCACATTTCAAACCAAATAGTCTAATTTATTAAGCAGATTTCAATTCCTCCGGATGAATAGATCCAAACGGCACCTTATAAAATACCCTAGTGACATACTTATATTCATCTCCTACCGTCCTACGCGTACATATATTGGCAACTTATTCCAATTCTCTTAGCAATATACGATAACTCTAAAGATCTGTTTGGTATAAATTTTTTCTGCGTTTCTATTGTACTAGAAACTGGAGATCACTATTTATAACAGTCGTTTTTCTATTTTCTCACCAAACACTTAGGATCCATTTGACATGACTTCTCTACCGGCTTCAGGAGCCATTAGATCCGTTTTATGCCAAACGGTAAAAAGCAAAACGGCTTCATCCTAGAAGTCTTTTAAATCGTGCTCTCACAAAGGTTTAGGGTAGAGAACCAAAAAAATAGTGGTTTCATCTCATCCGCATAAGTTTTTGTGTGGGAACATGTTAAGGAACTCTACATGCGAAACTGTTTTACTAAACGATTTATCAAAACGACTTAAGCTCTGCTGGTGGAGCTATTCATGGAGCAAAAGGCTAAAACAATAGTTTCACTTGAAGTTGAGCCGTGTTAAACGACATCTACAAGCCTAGTAAAGTCGTGTCTTGTGTCTTCTTCGGCCTTGGCGTCTCGTCGGTTACAGCCACACAGACCCTGGGAATATGGTGGAGCTTTGGCCACTACTCTATGCGCTTATCTTTTAATTTATCACGAAAAACATATTTTAATGTATTTATCTTGGAAAAAGGTCTAGAAGAGATCTCGTGCATGCATAATAGTGTGGCCACCTTTTACATGTAGTTGAAAAAGAAAAATTAGAAAAACGGAAGGAACGGTACTAATTGAACAAAGATAACGTGGAACCATATATATATATGCAATATGATGATAATTGCAAATTATAGCGGCTGCATGCCTGCATGCCTACATCCAATAGTTATTTTACTACAACAAACATAAGGCATGAATTCTCCTTAAGGGCACGTTCGGTTACCGCAGAACTAGTCCAGAATTTATTTCATCTAATGAACCTAATACAAATTTAACTAGCATTCCAGCTAGAAATTTTTCCGGGGGTGATGATTCTAGTGGAAACAAACAAACCTTAAGGGCTTGTTCAATTCCTAGGGAATCAAGACCTGGAATTAATCCAACCAAAATTATAAGTGCAATTTGTATAAACTTTCTCCTCGCTCTATTCCAGGTCCAAGGAACGGGCCCTAAAAGAAGTAGAAGAGGACACCAGCTTCAGTAATAATCACCTATTTAATGCCCCTTCTTCGATCTCCATATCAATAGCTTGGACAAGCATGGAACTGAAATCTGAACCTAAATTTTTTTTCAACGCAGCATTTAGATTATTCACAAGCTCAACTGCAGTGGAGAATCCGTCTTCAATCTGCATGCATGCATAGTTAAATTAGAGCATCTCCAACAATTTTCTATACACTACAAGGGATGACGTCTTCTATGACGATTAGAAGCTTTTCTCTTGTCATAGAAGGCCCGTCACTGAGGACCTTTTGTGACAATTTTTATGACAATTTTTGATCTGTGATAGTTTTTGTGACATAGCTCACAAATTGTCATAAAAATAGCTTGTAATTGTCACAGAAGATCCTTAGTGACGGGACTTCTATGACAAGAGATTTATCATAGAAGGCCTAATTTTTTGTTGTAGTGATATTTTACTTGATAAATCTTATGATTTATCAACTCCTCAAAAGATATGTCAAGTAAAAAAAGAGCTCATCTCCAACAGTTTGACATAATTTACTTGCCAAACTCAAATCTAATTTATATTAGGAACCCTGAGAGAGAAACAAAATTATGTTTACTCTTCCACCTCTTGAAAACTTATATCAGGAACCCTGAGACAGAAACAAAATTATGTTTATGTCCTTCCACCTCTTCTAATACCGATGATACGTGTACGGATGCACGTGGAGGACACCAATACCAACCTCCGTAAAATGGCAAGTTGGTTTAGGAACTGTTGGAGAAGAGTTTTCGATGTTTTTGCAAATTTCCTAGGATGGCAACTTGGTTTAGGAAACTGTTGGATCAGAGTTGGTCGAGCATCTCCAAATGTTTTCTATATTTTACTTGACAAATCTTATATTTTGTCAACTCTAAAAAAATGCGCCAAGTAAAAATCAAACTCATGTCCAAGAGTTTGCTATTTTTGACTTGTCAAACCAACAACACTTTTACAAAATGAACACGTACTGAATTTTTATCTAAACTAAAACAGGCCCTCCCACCTTTTTTGTGTATGAAACTTTCGTAACTAGAACCCTAGAAAGAGTTTCTAATTATTTTTTAGCTTTCTAATCACTTTTGTCAATTCGTATACGCGCACTTAATGAGCGCTGGGGAGGGGGAGATGCCAAGCTAGGAAAATTGCCAAATTGGGATATCAATCTATTATTGGAGACCATTTTTCTTTTGCAAAATTTTTGTGGATTTAAGTTAAGATAGCAAACTCTTGGAGATGCTCTAGAGAAATATAAATTGACATGAAGCCTTGGTAACTATATATAAGAATTATTATTAGTAAAATTATTATGACAAGATTGTCGTCGTTGACCGTATTATTACCTGCGCCGTTATGGTGATGTTTAACGAGGACTCGGCGAGCAGCAAGACGTTGGTGTTGATGGTGGAGAGGCCGTGCTTCTCCAGCTCCTTGAGCAGCATGATGAGCACCCCCTTCTTCTCCCGGCACACCACCCGCAGCAGAACGGTCGTCCCCCGGACGTCCGCCTCGATCTTGGGGCTGCTGTCGAGTTGGTCGACGTCGTTGTCCAGCAGCAGCGAGCCGACGCAGCACCGGACGTCCAACGGCGGCGGGGACTCCGCCGTGCTGGTGCCGGTGCTGGTGCTGGTCTGGCGCTCCTCCTGCAGCTGCAGGGCCCTGAGCCTGCCCCTGAGGTGGTGCACGTACTCGATGGTACTCCCCAGCAGGGACACCTTGTCTGTCTTGGTTATGTCCGGGATGATGGACGCGAGATCCGCGAACTGGTGATTCATCTTCTCCCGCCGCTTCCGCTCCGCGACGACGTGCTCGTGCACGCCGGATCCGGAGCTCGCCCTCCGCCCTCCTTTGCTGCTACCCTCCGTCGCCGTCAACGGTGTCGTCCTCCAACCAGCTGCAGCTGCGGCGGCCGCACTCGTGCTGCCGCCGCAGTTGCTTTCCTTGTGCTTCAGCTCTCGCGAAGAAGTACTGAAGCTCATCAGCTGCTCCGACTTGCCGCCGGCGAAGGAGAACAAGCCGTCGTTGCCGCCTGCGCTGATGATGGCCGCCGCCGTTGGGAGGAAGCCCGCCTCGTCGGCCTCGGCCTCGGCGTAGGATCTGCGGCTCATGTTCGTGTTCGTGCTCGTGCGTTGCTGCCGCTGATGATCCAACAATAGTTCTACTTGCTGCTGTTCTTGGTGATGAATAGCCGGCTGGTCGTCCCAGAGCTCGTCGGCGAGGGATTCCACGAGCTGCTGCATGGTCAGCGCGTCAATGAAGTCCAGCTCCCCGCCGACCTCCTCGTTTTCCTGCATCCATTGAAACGGCTTAATATTTGTAATCTTCCTTCGTCGGACGCATGCAAATATTGCAGAAACCACAAGAAGGAACGTAATAACGAAGAGTATGCATACCAGTTCTGCCAGCCACTTATGACTGGCCGCGGAGTCCATCGATCCCGCTCTGTGAGAGAGTACGAACAGCATGTTTTTCAATATATATGATAGGATCGAGGGCTCTTCTCTGGATAACAACCATAGTAGTATAATAAGATAGTGCAAGTGGGAGCCCCGCCCGCATGCTGGAGTTCTAGAGACGAGCGTCGCATCATCAAGGGTATGTCCTCAACGGCGACCTTGTAATGCACATCTTCTATTCGCGTAGTTTTAGAGTATTTAATCATGTCTTCCAATTCAGCTTAGCTTACAGGGTGTCACAAATAGGTCTTATGCTGTGCTTTTGATGTGGGCTACACTAGCTGGATTGGGCCTGTAAGCTGGCCTGCGTGCCGCAAGGGTGTATTGCTCGGCTTTAATCCTATTTGTTATTTCGTGCACTATTAAACTAGCTGTGTGTGTGGATGGACCGACAGCTAAGCAAAAACCAAAACAATTTTCCCTTCTTCCCGTGCTCCCGCAGTTGAGACGGTGCCGCCGGACTCCATCGCCGCGCGCGTACGCCGGCCAAGTTACCAGTCTCGTAACATTTGGTATCAAGAGCAAGGTCAATCGATGGTCCCAGAGCTTGATCTGTAAAATCCCATTGCGGCTTCACACCCACGGTTGGATCGAGCGAGATGAGTGATTGAGTTCGATCCTAGGCGATTCCTCTACCACCGCCCAAAACTGGCCCACCCAGTTCGATTCCTCCACCACATCGCCAGCCTCGCTACAATACGAACACCCCTCTACCAACAAATGCCTAGCAACAGAAAAAGGATTCGTTGCTACTTGGTCGCATATACCACTTCCCACCCCTTGAGTCCCCACCTACAGACTACAGTCACCTTAAAAACTTGCACGCGTAGCCCACGAATGTGGATAGTCCAATTGCCCTCTAGGAATATCGTGATTATTAGGGATTCACCATGCCTTAATCTAGTCCATAGGCGGCGGCCGCCGCCCATGTACTCCTAGTGTCTTCTGCCGATCCACGCCATCATCCTCCTCCCTCTCTCTCTCTAATATCTTCCTTCCAGTGGCATTAGGTACTCACCCTGGGCATGAAATACCGAGAACTGAACCGAAAAATACCGAAACCGAAAAAATCGGTTCCTGTTCGGTTCCTATTTCTCAGGAACCGAATTTACCGAGGTAAATACCAAACCGAACCGAACCGAATTACCAAATTTAGCTGAAATGTGATAAGTTTGAGTGTTGTTATATTATTTATTGTATTATTGTAGACTATTATATTATATATTTTTGGCACTCACACTTATAGTCTTGTGGACTTTTACATGTATATGTATTTTGCACTATTATTATCTTCAAAATCATGTCAAAATTAGTTTTTGAACACGTCATTACATCTTATACATGGTTAGTTCGGTAAATACCGGAACCGAACCGAATTTACCGATACCAAACCGAACCGGTACCGATTTTTTTTGGAACCAATCGGTACCAATTTCTCAGGAACCGAATTTACCGAGGAACCGAACCGATCGGTTCGGTATTTACCGAATGCCCAGCCTGATTAGGTACGATGGCGGGGAGCATGCACAAAGGAGGCGATGGGATTTGATGGGGGCATCTGTCGTTTGGTATTCGATCCACTATAGGTTGCATCTTCCTATATATGAAGACGAGCATCAGGTATGGTCTTTGCTCTCAGTTTATCGGAAGATTATTGGTTCTACATTTTTTTAATAGATCACGTTTTGGGATAGTTTAGTTTCTGGTGCGTTGACGTACAGTGGCCAAGGTGAGCATGACGGCAGCCATGGCAACCATAGCCCCCTCGTATCTCATGTTGGACTCCGTCAGAAACAATCTGTCCTCCTGATCTACAAGGTCACGTCCAATCTCCCCTCTTTTTTGAATCTTTTTTACAGCACAACAATCTATCCAATCCCCTTCATTTGATTCTTCTTTTGCCAGGACAACAATCTGTCCACTATGTGTTCGATAGATTGCTTCGCAGAGATAAAAAAAAGTTTCACTAATTTTGTGATATATGGACACCTTGGAGATTATCAAACTAAGTCATGATATTAGGGAATCTAAGAAAAAAACTAGTCAGAAGAAATTTACTTGGGTCTTCCATTTATCTGAACTCACTCAGTTTTTTTGGTTCGAGTTAGAAGAAATTCATTACGCAGGCGAATAGCTCAGAAATCATATGATTACCACGTGAAGGTATCGACAATTGAATAAAAGGTTTGTACTTACATAAACTTGTTATATGACATGCTTGCCAAAATACCTCTAAGATAATAATATTTTAATTTCTGGTTTTCTTACGAGAGTATCAAGAACTTCTGCTTGATATCCCAAGTTGATATTTTCTGTACATCACTATAATTTTGATGGGCCATTTATTTATATGGTGAACATTTCATTGGCCCTTGCACCACTGATGTGCTATAAACTTCTTGTGACATAGTGACTTCGCCATGCTCAGACGTGCATGATTGGAATCACCACAGATCAGGTAGCTGGTGCCTGGCGGCAAGAGCTGATGGTGGCCAAGTCAAAGATCCAGTCACCTCTAATCTTGGTTTGCTCTTTCCTGCACTTGATCCAATCCATCATGTTGTTCCCTTCTCATTTGATCTGGATAACTGTCCTCATTTGATCTCATTGATCTAGTTAACAATGCTAACTCTTTCTTGTGAAATTCTCTTTCTAATCCTGACCTTTTTGTTTCATTCATTCTTAAATATTTTATTTGTTGAGAAAATAGGATTTGCATGTGGGGCAATTGCGGTAACATCTTACAGTGGATGTCACATGGAGTAGCAGATTAGAAGCACCACTACCTAATTACTTTGCCGAGATGGTGCTGAACAATTTGACAGCATTACCTCCATACATCCCTAATAGAAGAAATTGAACAAATTCAAATTTTCTTTTGACTCAGTAATTTTCTTATTCCATTTTTTTACTTCTTCAGAAAAGGCATATCTTCTAAACTTTTGTTCTTTGATATAAAGCTACCAGGTAATTTAAGAACTAATATTAAAGAAGTTGAAAGTGCATGTTGCACTTAAGTATATTTTGGATGACTTGATGACATCATTGATTAAAGGTCTAATGTGTTTGCTAAGTGTGACACAGGAATAAGCTTATCCCACAATGTGTTTGAAATGAAATGCAAAGCCAAAATGATGGATTGTTGTATGATATTCATGTCACAAGAACAAGACAACAATGAAAATGACATTGATGAAAAGACTACTCTATTGTGGGATAATCATGGTTCATATGTGTGCTAACAAAGGATTCAAAGCAAAGTGTGATTGAATGGCTTGAGTTGGTAAAGATAGCAAGAAAAGAGTCTTCGAGGTACTAAGCAAGGGTGAAGGGCAAGCGACGGCTTGACGACCGAAGAACCTAGCTAGGGTGAAGAAGAAAGTACTTGCATTTAGTCGAAGGATCAATCAAGCTTGAAGATTACATTGAGTGGAGAATCAACATTCCTAGCAACAATATTGATTGAAGTGACTTGACACATTTGGGATTTTCTCATATCAATTGTATGGAGTCAATTCACATGCTCAAAATGGCTATGCTCGAGGGATATCTACTCTTTATCATGACAAGCATTCCTCTAGGTAAAGAAAGTGAAGAGAAGCGGCTTCAGTTCAATGGAAATCAACTCAAGAGGTTTAAAACTTGTTTTTCAATTTGTCTTCAGTAAATAGGAAAGCCGTACTATTAAGAGGGATGCAACATAGAGTAGATGATTCTTCATAAGTGCTCAAGTATAAAATAAAATCAAAAGAGAGACACAAAATCACTTCACGAACACTTGGAGAGGTTGCTGTCAACTTCCAGCGTCGGAAGTTCCAACCTTAAAGTCGGAAGTTCCGACACTGGGATTTTCAGCAAGTCTGTCCTCCCAGCGTTGGAAGTTCCGACCCGAGTTCCGACTCGAGTTCCGACACTCCCAGCGTCGGAAGTTCCGAGCCGAGTTCCGACACTCCCAGCCTTGGAAGTTCCGACCCGAGTTCTGACACTCTCAGCGTCGGAAGTTCCGACGCGAGTTTCGACAGTGGGATCTCGACCTGCTCAGCCTCCCTGCCACAAGGTCGTCGGAAGTTCCGGTTATCTCCCGGAAGTTCCGACGTGCCGGAAGTTCCGACCCGACTTCCAACACTGACTAAAAAGTAGCCGTTATACCTCTATGAACAGTGTTTCTAGTGAACGTCGGAAGTTCCGAGATCTAGACCGGAAGTTCCGACCTTCGCGTTTTCAGACCAACGGCTAGAAAACGGCTAGTTTCATGGGTGGGGCTATAAATACCCCCAAGCCCTCTCTCTTGAGGGCTGCTGATTCTGCTGACTTCCCACCCCATTCTAGAGCTTCCAAAACACTTTCCAACCCTCTCTTAGTGAGTGATTGACCTCTAATTGCCAAATCCATTTGTGGGTTGAGAGAGATTCAAAATTAGAGAGCAAGCCACCTTGAGCACTTGTGCAAATTGTCGATCTTGTTGTGCGCATTCGTTACTCTTGGACTCTACGGTCCTAGACGGCTAGGCGTCGCCATTGAGCACCCAAGAGCTTTGTGGAGTGCCTCGGAAAGTTTGTGAAGGTTCGATCTCTCCTCGAAAGAGATCATCTAGTGGAAGGAGCATTGTGGGTGAAATAGACCGCGGCTAGAGTGACCTGTGGTGTCCTCTAGAGGCCACCTTTGTGGTAGCTCGCAGCCGGCTCAACGGAGAGTAGGACCCGAGGGGGTGCCGAACTTCGGTAAAACAAATATCGTGTCTCCTCTTGTTATTACATTCGATATTTGTGTGGCTCGAGCTTTCTCTGCAGGTTCTGTGTGGAGAAGAAACCGGAGTCGATTTGGAGCCCGGAGCTGAATTCGCAAATATCGGACGTGTCCGGTATTGCTACGGACGTGTCCAATATTGCATTTGGGTTCATCTAGTCAGGGCTTACTGGACGTGTCCGGTATCCCTACCGGACGTGTCCGGTATTACCTTCCTGCACAAAATGAGTTGTATATTGTTCTAACCATTTGTGGTGCAGGCAATTGACTTTGTATTCATTGTATATCTTTCATATACTGTGTGTTTGTCTCTTGTGGGGTTGATTTACTCCGATTGAGAGCTTCCAAGAAATTGGAAGCTCATATACTAATCGCTTATGCATTTAAGGTGTTAATTTTTCAGAAACGCCTATTCACCCCCCCTCTAGGTGGCATCTTAGGTCTGTTCGGTCCTTTCAATTGGTATCGGAGCTCGGACTCACGTTTGAGCTCTACCACTTGTGAGAACGGATGGATTTTCCTATGGAGACAGACGTGGTGCTTCTCCAAAATGATGGTTCAAACTTTCTAACTTGGTCATCTTATGTACTCAATGCATTTCGGGCTATTAGCCCCATTGTTGAGCATATTATGGATGCGAGCATATCTCTTTCTATAGTTGATTGGAGCAACTATAAGAACTTAACAATAGAGGAAGAGATATGTGTGCAACTCAATGCTCATGCGTGTTTAATCTTGTTAAACTCACTGAGTGTAGAGGTTCTTGAGGAGGCTATCTACAATGAAGAATCTCCACCGGAGAGTTCTCATGTCATTTGGACTAGACTTGCCAACCTATATGGTAAGTCCAAATGTGATGAAGCACATGATTGTGATTCATTGGAAATGAGGTCCATTGAATCATCATCATGTGAAGAAGCCTCAAGAAGCCTCAAGGAAGATGCACCGAATTGGGAGGCGCAGGCTGCTGCTCCTCTGGTGCCTGTCTGCACATACCGAACGTGTCCGGTATTGCTACCGGGCGTGTCCGATATTTGCCCAGCAGACAGGGATCAGGAGGCAGCTAGCAGTAGTTCTCAAGCCCGGTGGCGACCAAGTGATGAGTCAACCTCAGTATCTCATGATACTCATCACTTGTGTCTTATGGCCAAGAAGAACAAGAAGAAAGCAACCAAGAAAGATCAAGAGAAGATTCATGGTGAGATCAAGGAGAAGGCATCAAGAGATAGTCAAGTAGAGAGTGATGAGGATGATGAAGATGATGACTCTCTTGATTATCTCAAGTATGAAGACAAGCTCTTATTCGTCAAAGTTTTGAAGAAAAATGACGAGCTAGAGAAGGCGGTAGAGGAGCAAGAGCAATCCCTTCAAAATCAAGAAAAGTTCCTCATCTCCAAACTAGAAGAGCTAAAGGCATTAGAAGAAAGGTATGAAAAATTGTCAATTGAGCATGCTTTAGCTACTAACTCTCTCTCTAATGTGGAAAGGCTAGAAAAAGAAAACTACAAGCTCAAGGCAAGATTGAGTGATCTCTCACTTGAGCACAAGGTCCTACAAGAGGATTTCGCCCATCTCAAGTGCTCACATGAGAAGCTAATAGAATCAAATGCCATGCTTGAGATAGCACATGAGGTTGTGATTGCTACGGTAAAATCTTCTCAACCTCACACTACTACACTCACTAGTGCACCATCTCAATTAAATCATATTTGTGCTAATGAGTGTGCCTCTCAAGCAAGCCAATCTTCGTTTGAGCAAACTCTTAAAGAAAATGCTAGGCTCATCGAAGAAGTGGAAAATCTAAAGAAGGATGTGATTAGATTGAAGGATGAGGAGAAAGCACAACCTTCTCAAGATAACCGTGATTACATGGTGAAGAAGCTTGAGAAGGGTTCGAACCATGCTTCCTCCAAAGTCCAACAAAATAATCTCACCCTATCCAAAGAGAAAGCAACCAAGAGCAAGAAAAGCAAGAAAAGGATTTGCTATGGTTGCGGGACATATGGTCATGAAAGTGCCATGTGTCCACACAAGACTTGGGCCGACAAATGTGAAGCGACCGAGAAGGGGGCAGCCACCAAGGTGGCAAATCAAGTGAAGAATGATGGTCCAAAAGATGGTGTGAAGTATCACACTTCATGTCATTCAAGCAATAAATGCACCATAGCCCAAGATTCAAGAAAGAGGGCTTTAGTAGCAACAAGAAAGTGCTATGGGTGCAATCAAGAAGGCCACTTTGTGAACCAATGCCCAAACAAGCAAGACAAGCAAAAAGCAAACAATGGGCGTATTTGCTATGCTTGTAGAAGAAAGGGGCATCTAAACTATGATTGCCAAATGGTATGCATCCTAAGCCGAACACTTTTGCAAATGATAATGTGCTTAGGAAGGCCACAAAGGGACTTAGCACTAGTAAGGTGATGTGTTCACCACATACTAGCACTAAGGTCATTTGGGTGCCTAGGCACTTGTTGACTAACATTGGAGGACCCAACAAGAGTTGGGTACCAAGAAGTGCTTAGGATGTTGATATAGGTACCAATGGTGAGATGGAGACCTTCGGGGTGGTTGAGCAAGTCAATTTGAAATTCTAACTCAACCTATCAACCTATGTTCAACATAATTGCTTATATGGTTGACCTGATGGTAATCTATGTTTGTCTTATTTTCTACCTCATCATCACCATGACTTAGAGTACCTAAACTTGGTTGGATAGCCATCTTTTCACCATTCATGTTTACTATTTCATAATTTGATTTAAATGTGAAAAGTTGAAAATGGCTAAATAATTACATATAACTCTCTGCCGGAAGTGCTGACCTGTGTCGGAAGTGCTGACTGTCGGAACTTCTGACCTGGCACCAGCACTGGTGACAGAGAATGTCTCTGCACTGTCACAACATACCGGACGTGTCCGGTATGACAGTGAGCTGCATGTCTTTGCCTATATGAGATTTAAACCTAATTCTATTCATGTTATGTATTCCCTGTTAGGTCAGATCTCATATATTGTTGTTTCTCAAGTAATTTGCGCATATAACTCAATATCCTCTACTCTATGGCAAATTACTTTGTGTTGGGCAAAATCAAAATTTGACTCTCACATTCTTAATAGAATGAAAAGTGCTTGAAAAGAATTCAAATACTTGAAGCACTAATTTAGGAGGAGCTAAATTTCCATTTTGTGCCTTTTATGAACTAATGAGCTTTGTCTAAGTATATGTTGTAGTTCATCATGATTAAATATATCTCTTAGTGAGGACATGGCTATTTGACAAGGAAGGTCAACAAACTCATCACCATGTCATGATTATGCTTAGTGGAATTTATGGGCTCAAGGCAAAGGTATGAATTTAAATATGTGCATTGAAAGTGCATTCTATGTCCTATATTATGCTAGTGTGTGCATTTGTGTGTAATAGGATAGATCTTTTCAAAAAAACCCTTACTAGCATGCTTAGGTGGTGTGAATTTATAAATCTTTGATCCTTTTTGGTCTCTGTGACCTAGTCATGTCATAATGCGATTATTGTTCCCCTTGGTTGATTGTTTGGCTAATCACATATGACATGACTCTCTCAAGTTCATAAGCCACCATGTCTCGCTTTGTTCAAATCTCTCATATGATCTATTTTGGAAAAGAGAATAAGAATTTGAGAATCTTTGGTTAAGTATGCTTTAGAATATCTTGGATCAAAGGTCTGTGTTTAAATTTGGACTAAGAAAGGTCAAAGAAAGAAAGAGGGAGAGAACAAAATGGATTTAGGACAAAATGGATGAAGACCGACCGGACGTGTCCGGTATACGCGTGTCTTAAAGCCCCCCAGGCCAGCGAAGGGTTATTCTCTTATTCTCCCCTCTCTCTCTCACGAACAGCCAAAACCGACTCTCACACCTCAATCCGAGCCCCGTCGATTCGTCCATGGAAAAGTGAAGAATGAGAAGAGATTGGAGAGGCCTTGCATCAAGATTAAAGGCCCCAAGTTTTGGATTTTAGAATCTCATCCTCTTCTCTATCCCCAAGGTATTCAAATCCCGGACCTCGTCCGATCTATTGGATTCAAGTTCGTTCGAAGTTCCCTTTGGTCAATATGCTGCATTGGATGCCTAGAAGTAGTGCTCAAAGTTTGGATTGAATCAGAGTTGATTTGAATTCAAACCCTAGATAGGGCTGCCTGCTATGCACATACCGAACGTGTCCGGTATGGCCAGGCAGTGCAGGCTTTGCCTGCAGTTTGATTCCAATCCAACTAGATATTATATCCTGTGATACTATTATTTGTCTATGATGTATTTGCAAACCTTTGTCATATGTTGGACTAGGTGACAACAAATCTTCGGATAAATGATTGTGTTATAGCGATATAATTAAATAAGATATACTTTGAGCTTGGTTCTTAATATTGTTCTTGGATATCCTTGTGGATTCAGGGCAACAGCTATGAGTGAACACATAGAGCCGAGGAGCAAGGGCAGGCCTGACCCTCGCCATGAAAGGCAGAAGAAGGCTAGGCATGAGACAGGGACCAGCTCAGCTAGACACAGGCCCGTGAGGGCAGCAGCTCAGAGAGACTCTGACTCTTCTCCTGATAGTGATCCGCAGTAGTACAGATTCAGGATGAGGAAGAGCACTGACAGATATAGTGAGGAGGAGGAGATTGAGGAAGAAGAAGAAGATGATGATGATGATGATGAGGAGGAGGCAGCAGATCCTCTTTATCAGTAGGGTTTCTAGGGTGGTCAACATATGAACTATGGGATGCTAGAGATTCATGCCCCTCATGTCCCTCAGTACATTGCTAGAGTTAACTACAAGGGAAAGGAGAAGACCAGACTTGCTAGAGATCAGAGGAGGATCGATCCCAGAGGTTTGCCCAAGATACAATATGACTACAGGTTTCACACACAGTTTCACGCAGATTTCTATACCAGTGTGATCCTATCCAGGAACCCAGTGATTGCCAGATCTGAGTGGGTGGATTGGGCAGCTTTCAGAGAGCTCGAGAAGGACTCCATAGATCATGTTATTGCTATCTGTCAACGAGTGGGTGCGTATCAGATTATGGAGTTTCAGCATGACTGGAACTCAGAGGTCATAGCTCAGTTTTACGCCACTCTGTTTGTTGAGGAGGACTCGAGCCAGATGCATTGGATGCTTGAGGGAGCCTGGTACAATGTGGAGTACGAGGCTTTTGCTGCTTACCTTGTCTTCACAGAGGAGGACCTCCAGAAGGACAAGATTCACTCAGAGCTTGCACTACCACCAGAGCAGATGGGATTTATGTATCCAGCAGGTGGTCCAGGTGTGGTTGGGAAGGTTCTAGGTCTTCACCCTACCTACAGGTATCTCGAGAGGATATTCAGGAGGACTATAGATTGCAAGGGTGGAGACAAGGCGACAGTTGCAGATTATTCGAAGAACCTTCTCCAAAGGATGGCTCCAGGGACTAGGCCCTTCAGTGTTTTTGATTTCATATGGAATGAGATCCGCAGTGTTGGAGAGAGGCTCCTCAAGGGCTGTGGCTTTGCTCCGTATATTCCGTATATGATTGAGCAGGTGACAGGGCACACTTTTGAGTATGACAGTCGTCACAGGGTGTTGAGGCTAGCTATGGATTTACCAGAGACACACACCCCGCCACCAGGTCCAGGAGGAGGAGGAGAAGCAGCAACAGAGGGCGCACCTGTAGCAGGTGCAGGAGGAGCAGCTTCACCTCCGCCACGTGCTCCTTCACGTTTAGCTTCACGCCGTGGCAGCCTTCCCTCTCCGATCAAGAAGTTTTTCACTACTATCTTCGGGATGTGCAGGGACATCCTGGTTTGTCAGCAGAGAGAGAGAGAGAGAGAGATTCTAGGAGGAAGGATACCAGGACGCTCAAGCAGATATCAGCACAGCTTCAGATTGAGCCTCCTAGGTCTCCAGGTCAAAGGAGGCTGCTAGTGAGCCAGAGACTGAGGAGCAGCAGCAGGCACGCTACGATAGACAGTTCGGCGAGTTCTTCCGCCGACAGCAGCAGGCTCACCACCAGTCTCAGCAGCAGGAGGAGGAGCAGCATGCACCCCAAAGTTCTTCTCAGCAGAGACTGTTTCTTGGTGGTCAGTCCAGTCAGGATACAGCTCGTCCGAGTGCAGGAGAGGAGTCTGCCACTTTCTTATGGAAGGATTTCTTTGCATATGGGTACCAGCAGGGTCCCTACGTTCAGGACCCCCACTTCCAGGGCGGTCTGGGTGACCCTGGTCAGGGTGGTTCCCGTCCCTCAGGTGCTCCTCGGTCAGATGATGAGGGTGACGGTGACGGCGGCGACGAGTGAGCTCGAGAGTCAGTTACAGCTTGCAGCCCCTTTGTGTTATGGTTCTTCTTGTCAGATCTTTTGTGGTGATGGATGACAAAGGGGGAGAGATTGTGTTGATTAAAAGCTTCAGAGATGCTTCATATGTTCTATTCTTGTATCTGGAGATATGTACTGCAGCTATGTTTGAGTTGAGTTATGATTGAGCTTCATTGGTGTATCATCTTTTATGTATCAGACATGTATCAGACTAGTTCATGTATCTCATGTGTCAGATCAGTTATGTACTAGTCTCAGTTTGCTGATGTTTCGAGTTGTATCATGTGAGAGATGAGACTTTGTGAGACATGATCTTTATTTCCATATCTATCTTAGTGTCTTATGGATTTGGGAAACCATTGTGATGAGTGCTATGTGTGTTTCTACTTATGCATTTAAATTCATATGATCCATACTTGATTGAGTAGTATAGCTTTATGAATGGTGTATTGTCTTTATTTTGATCTTTGCGAGATATACCATGTCATATGTATTTCATTTGATTTATTTACTTTTGCACTCATCGGATGCAATGATTTAAGGGGAGTTTCCAACTCCACTTGGTATGTGCTAATTGACATTTTCAGGTCTTTTATGAATTCAATTCATATTGCACATATCAAGGGGGAGCTTTTCATAAATCATTGAACCCAACAAGCTTAAATGTTTTATCCTTTTGTAAGCTTTAATCAAGGTTGTCATCAATCACCAAAAAGGGGGAGATTGAAAGTGCATGTTGCACTTAAGTATATTTTGGATGACTTGATGGCATCATTGATTAAAGGTCTAATGTGTTTGCTAAGTGTGACACATGAATAAGCTTATCTCACAATGTGCCTAAAATGAAATGCAAAGCCAAAATGATGGATTGTTGTATGATATTCATGTCACAAGAACAAGACAACAATGAAAATGACATTGATGAAAAGGCTACTCTATTCTGGGATAATCATGGTTCATATGTGTGCTAACAAAGGATTCAAAGCAAAGTGTCATTGAATGGCTTGAGTTGGTAAAGATAGCAAGGAAAGAGTCTTCGAGGTACTAAGGAAGGGTGAAGGGCAAGCGACGGCTTGGCGACCGAAGAACCTAGCTAGGGTGAAGAAGAAAGTACTTGCATTTAGTCGAAGGATCAATCAAGCTTGAAGATTACATTGAGTGGAGAATCAACATTCCTAGCAACAATATTGATTGAAGTGACTTGACACATTTGGGATTTCCTCATATCAATTGTATGGAGTCAATTCACACGCTCAAGATGGCTATGCTCGAGGGATATCTACTCTTTATCATGACAAGCATTCCTCTAGGTAAAGAAAGTGAAGAGAAGCGGTTTCGGTTCAATGGAAATCAACTCAAGAGGTTTAAAACTTGTTTTTCAATTTGTCTTGAGTAAATAGGAAAGCCGTACTATTAAGAGGGATGCAACATAGAGTAGATGATTCTTCATAAGTGCTCAAGTATAAAATAAAATCAAAAGAGAGACACAAAATCACTTCACGAACACTTGGAGAGGTTGCTGTCAACTTCCAGCGTCAGAAGTTCCGACCTTAAAGTTGGAAGTTCCGACACTGGGATTTTCAGCAAGTCTGTCCTCCCAGCGTTGGAAGTTCCGACCCGAGTTCCGACTCGAGTTCCGACACTCCCAGCATCGGAAGTTCCGACCCGAGTTCCGACACTCCCAACGTTGGAAGTTCCGACCCGAGTTTCGACACTGTCAGCGTCGGAAGTTCTGACGCGAGTTCCGACAGTGGGATCTCGACCTGCTCAGCCTCCCTGCCACAAGGTCGTCGGAAGTTCCGGTTATCTCCCAGAAGTTTCGACGTGGCGGAAGTTCTGACCCGACTTCCGACACTGACTGAAAAGTAGCCGTTATACCTCTATGAACAGTGTTTCTAGTGAACGTTGGAAGTTTCGAGATCTAGACCGGAAGTTCCGACCTTCACATTTTCAGACCAACGGCTAGTTTCGTGGGTGGGGCTATAAATACCCCCAAGCCCTCTCTCTTGAGGGCTGCTGATTCTGCTGACTTCCCACCCCATTCTAGAGCTTCCAAAACACTTTCCAACCCTCTCTTAGTGAGTGACTGACCTCTAATTGCCAAATCCATTTGTGGGTTGAGAGAGATTCAAAATTAGAGAGCAAGCCACCTTGAGCACTTGTGCAAATCGTCAATCTTGTTGTGCGCATTCGTTACTCTTGGACTCTACGGTCCTATACGGCTAGGCGTCGCCGTTGAGCATTCAAGAGCTTTGTGGAGTGCCTCGAAAAGTTTGTGAAGGTTCGATCTCTCCTCAAATGAGATCATCTAGTGGAAGGAGCATTGCGGGTGAAATAGACCGTGGCTAGAGTGACTTGTGGTGTCCTCTAGAGCCCACCTTTGTGGTAGCTTGCAGCCGGCTCAACGGAGAGTAGGACCCGAGGGGGTGCCAAACTTTGGTAAAACAAATATCGTGTCTCCTCTTGTTATTACATTCAATATTTGTGTGGCTCGAGCTTTCTCTGCAGGTTCTGTGTGTTGTGCATATATATAGATTGTATCTCTGCAGGGTGTGACAAAGTTGAGAAAGAAACCGAAGTCCATTTGGAGCCCAGAGCTGAATTCGCAAATATCGGACGTGTCCGGTATTGCTACCGGACGTGTCCGATATTGCATTTGGGTTCAGCTAGTCAGGGCTTACTGGACGTGTCCGGTATCCCTACCGGACGTGTCTGGTATTACCTTCCTGCACAAAATCAGTTGTATATTGTTCTAACCATTTGTGGTGCAGGCAATTGACTTTGTATTCATTGTATATCTTTCATATACTGTGTGTTTGTCTCTTGTGGGGTTGATTTACTCCGATTGAGAGCTTCCAAGAAATTGGAAGCTCATATACTAATCGCTTCCGCATTTATGGTGTTAATTTTTCAGAAACGCCTATTCAGCCCCCCCTCTAGGCGACATCTTAGGCCCGTTCGGTCCTTTCAGAAGTCAATGTCTAGCAATGTCGTTAGCCTATCTTGCAATTTGGCATTACCTTGTTGGCTATATATATATTGACAGCATGTACCTTATTTAATCTAGTTTCTAGAAAATGCATTAATCTTCAATGTATATAAAACACAAATATTCCTCTTTTAAGTATTATATATGAACATTTTCTAAGATGTATATTATCCCTAACTAGCTTGCTTCGGAAATATTCTCATCATAATTTTTGAAACTCCATAGGTGCATTGTTGGTTGGCATTGTAGATATGATGTTTATTCTTCAAAGAAGAGCATGTTTGATCAAATTACTAGAAGATTAGTCCCTAATGCTTTCTTAAAAATACTATAACCTGATTGAACTATAGTATAGTTTGTGAGACCTGATTCAAATCATGTTTTTGTATTTCTATTAGAACTAGTTTTTCATGGTGTTGTGAATTTCACATAAAGCATCTAAGAAATTTCATATGTACGTATTGTATGTACTCAAGCGCTTGTGTAGTTACTATATTTTTATGTTTTTCCTTGCAGGGTTTGATGAAACGGGAACTCGTACTAAATGGATGGTTGGCGACATTGTAGCTGGCTTCTTTATGTTTTATTTATTTTATTCCCTATGGATAGAAAATTGTGCCATGGATTCTTCTGATGGTACTAATTGTAATCTAGATTATTTAGATGGTGCCCATTGTAACGCAACAATTGCTTCTTAATATATGACTTAGAGTTTGTTTCACATGTGTGAGATGATCTCTAATTTTTTAATTATATTGTCGGGTTATTTATTTATTTGGTTCCAAACTAAAATAATTTTAAACATTAATGTTCATTAAACGATTTATTATTTCTAGCTACGCATATAGGCGTAGCAACAATCCAAATTTATATGTAGCAATAAACTATGAAAATCATTCGTCAGTGATCAGTACAAACACATATAAGTGTTGTTAATGCCATCAATATCCATTACAAAATTACAACACTTATTCATAAGTGTTACCAACACATATCTAAGTGTTGCAATACATTCTTGTAATGCCACTTTTGGCAACGCATAATAATACGTTGGTATAGATCTTACCAACGTATATATGAACTTTTAGCAACACATATATGCGTTGTAAAAGGGGGTGTCATCTTGTAGTGCCTCGACCCAATCCAATCCGCTGGCGCGTGGTCCGACCTTGACATCCTGAATGGCAACGACTGAGGACAAGCTCGACACGCTCTCCACGCAGATGACCTCCATGATGAAGCTCATGGAGATCTTCAATCGGTGGCGTCCCGACATCGACACCTTCACCACCAACATCAGAAAGAACATCAAGGATCTCACATCGCGCGTCGAGGCGTTGGAAGCTCCTCCAAAAACTGCTCTGCCTCTGGTCCCGCTGCGCGAGGAGGAGGGACGGGCCGTTGTTGGCCACGACGCTGTGATAATACCACATGGGTCAAATGTAAGGCCTCTGGTCCTTCATCCGCCCCTGGCCAAGGGACAGTTCAATGCTTCCACTTCCCATATTCCTGATCCTAGCGATGCAGTTCCTTACTATCATGTTCCATCACACCATGATTATCGTTTGCCTAAAACAAATTTTCCTAAGTTTGATGGATCTAACCCTAAGGTCTGGAAGGAGAAGTGTGAAAAGTATTTCAACATGTATCATGTTCCTATGCCCCTATGGGCTGAATTTGCTACTTTGCATTTTAAGGGTTCTGCTTCATTATGGTTGCAAACTTATGAGGCTCAGCATCATATTGACAATTGGGTTGAACTGTGTATTGCTGTTGAGAGTAAATTTGGCAAGGATCTCTATCACAAATCCATGCATTAACTGCTTCATATTAGGCAAACTTCTGATGTGCAAGAATATTATGATAGGTTTCAGACTATCATGCAACAAGTGTTGGTTCATAACAGTTCCCTAGATGATGTTTTCTTTGTTAGCAAGTTCTTACAAGGCTTAAAACCTGATATTCGTTCTGCATTAGTCTTGCACAAACCTAGAACTGTTGATGTGGCTCTGTCCCTGGCAATCTTGCAGGTTGACGTGTTGGAAGCTCAAAGCAAAGCTTACAACAGACAACCCAACAGAGAATTTAACAAGTTTCAAGGCAAGCTTCAGCCTAATCTCCAACCTGGCATTCTGGGACAACCCCCCATTGAAGATAGCAAGACCAAATTCAAAGATCGATTGGCAACTCTAAAGGCTCAGCATCGTGCTCAGGGCTTGTGCATGAAATGTGGCGAGAAGTGGGGCCGCCAACATAAATGTCCTCACAAGGTGTCCTTGCATGTGTTAGAAGAATTTATGGAATTACTTCCACCTGATTCTGCAGTTGAGCTCTCCTTGGAGGATTCCAGCAAAGATGAGGAAGAGGTATTCTCTCTCTCACAGTGTGCAACTGTGGGGGTCCAAGGCAAAAAGACAATCAAGTTACATGGTCTTGTCAAAAACAAGGAAATTCAGATTCTCATTGACTCTAGCAGTTCAAGCACCTTTCTGAGTGAAAAGGCATCATCAACACTTCAGTGTAACATCAGTTCAACATCACCTGTCAGTGTGACTATAGCTAATGGAG
This sequence comes from Coix lacryma-jobi var. lacryma-jobi, assembly GCA_009763385.1. Taxonomy (NCBI): domain Eukaryota; kingdom Viridiplantae; phylum Streptophyta; class Magnoliopsida; order Poales; family Poaceae; genus Coix; species Coix lacryma-jobi. Next base: position 63,939,727 of record CM019823.1, on the reverse strand, counting down.
CTAAGATACACAGTAATAAACATGTCCTAAATTTTCAGTGGTGGACTCAGGGCCATACCGTCTCCATAAATGCTAGAGTGTTAGACATGCCTTATTATGATCTGGTATTTGGCATGGACTGGTTGGAGTTGTACAGTCCCATGTGGATCCACTGGAAGAGGAAATTGTTGCGGTTTACACATGAAGGTAACAGGATCAGTCTGAAAGGGGTCAAGAACAACTTAGCCAGCTGCACCAAAGTCAAGGCCAGGGAACTCAAGGGCCTGATTAGGAAAGGGGGCATAACCCAAATAATCCACTTATGCCAGGTTACACCTCAAGCACCACAAAACCCTCCTCCACAGCTAGTTTAGGACTTAGTGGACAGTCAAGCTCACCTGTTCCAAGATCCACACTCCTTACCACCATCCCGAGAATTTGACCATCATATACCCCTATTACCTGGAGTTAAACAGTCAATGTTAAGCCCTATAGATACTCACCTACTCAGAAAGATGAAATTGAACGTCAAATTTAGGAAATGCTTGCCAATGGCATCACCAGTCCCAGACAGAGTCCATTTGCTCCTCCAGTAATTCTTGTTAAGAAGAAAGATGGCATCTGGCGATTTTGTGTTGATTACCGACAACTCAACAACATCACTGTAAAGAACAAATACCCCCTGCCTATGGTGGATGAGTTGTTGGATGAATTGCATGGTGCTGCTTGGTTCACGAAACTGGATATGCATTCAGGCTATCACCAAATCAGGGTCCTACCGGCTGATGAAGCTAAAACAACATTCCGAACTCATAATGGACATTGGGAGTTCCGGGTCATGCCCTTTGGACTGACTAATGCCCCAACCACCTTTCCGGCACTTATGAACACAGTATTTCATCCTTTGCTACGCAAGTGTGTGCTGGTGTTTGTGGATGACATTCTGATTTACAGTCCAACTCTCGAAACTCATTTACAGCACCTACAACAAGTCTTTGACATTCTCAATGAGCATAATCTTCTACTCAAATGGTCTAAGTGTTCTTTTGCACAACAAACTTTGGAATATTTGGGGGCATATCATCAGCAAAAATGGGGTGGCCACAGATCCAAAGAAGATTGAGGCAGTGGCCAACTGGCCTCCACCATCTGATGTTAAACAGTTGAGAAGTTTCCTTGGACTATCGGGGTATTACAGGAAGTTTATCAAGAATTATGGCCTCCTTAACAGACCCCTCACTAACCTTCTCAAGAAGGATACGCTGTTCCACTGGACTCCCCAACTACAACTCAATTTTGACACACTCAAACAGACCCTGATCTCTGCTCCTGTTCTAGTCCTCCCTGATTTCAACAAATCATTCAAAATTGAAACTGATGCCTTCGCCAATGGAATTGGTGCAGTTCTCTCTCAGGACAGTCATCCAGTGGCTTATATCAGCAAAGCTTTGGGACCCAAAGCACAGGGGCTATCAACTTACGAGAAAGAATGTATGGCTGTTATTCTAGCAGTCACCAAATGGAAACCATATCTGCAACACAAGGAGTTCAATATTGTAACTGATCATAAGAGTCTCATCCATCTGGGGGAACAACAGCTCCATGAGGGTATGCAGCAAAAGGCTTTCATCAAGTTATTGGGTCTTCAATATAAAATCCTCTACAAGAAAGGTGTGGATAAGGCGGTTGATGCCTTATCTTGTCAGACACAATCTGCTCAGTTCACTGCTATTTCCGCCAGCACTCCTAAGTGGATGGAGATCATTGTTGAGAGTTATACCCAGGATGAGACACCAAGCAACTCCTAACGGAACTCAGCCTCACTGGTTCTAATGACAAAGGTTTTGCCTTAGTTGATGGCATTATCAAGTACAAAAACCAAATCTAGCTTGGCAATCATATCGAAGCCCATCAGGCAGTTTTATTGGCTCTTCATTCTAGTGGTCTGGGGGGACATAGTGGCATTACAACAATTTACAACAAAATCAAAGCTCTATTTGCTTGGCCACATATGAAGAAATCTGTCCAAGAGTATGTCAATGCGTGCGAGGTATGTGCTCAGGCCAAACCAAAACATTGTTGTTTACCTGGTCTCTTACAACCATTTCCTGTTCCACCTTATGCTGGGCACACCATTAGTTTAGATTTCATTGAGGGTTTACCCAAATCCAAAAGCTTTGACACAATCCTGGTTATCTTATCACATCCCTACACAGCTGTGTCCATAGCCCAACTATTCCTGTCCAATGTGTACAAGTTGCATGGTATGCCCTTAGTAATCATCTCAGATAGGGACCATATTTTCACTAGTGCTCTTTGGCAACAACTCTTTAAAGTGACCAACACTACCTCAACATGAGCTCCGCTTACCATCCACAAACGGATGGCCAAACTGAGCGCTTGAATCAATGCTTAGAGACCTATTTGCGCTGCATGGTGCACTCCTGTCCTCAGAAATGGTCCCAATGGCTTTCCCTAGCAGAGTTTTGGTATAACACAACTTATCATTTAGCACATCACCATATACCCTTTGAGGCCCTGTATGGTTATCCACCAATCAAAACACTTCGGCATTACCATAGATGACGCTTGTGTGGTCCCTGATCTGGATGAATTGATCAAATCTCGAAACACTATGATGCAACACATCCAACATAATCTGGTTCTGGCACAACAGTGCATGAAAACTCAAGCTGATAAGAATCGCCAAGAGCGTACTTTTGCAGTGGGTGACTGGGTTTATGTCAAGTTGCAGCCTCACATTCAGCAATCAGTCAGTCGCCGCACCAATCAGAAGCTTAGCTACAAATATTTTGGTCCCTACCTCATTCTGCAAACAGTGGGTAAGGTAGCTTACAAGCTCCAACTACCAACCACTAGTCAGATTCATCTTGTGGTCCATATGCATGTATCACAGTTGAAGAGGGTGTTACCACCAAAAGTGGAATTATCTACTGATGATGAATTGCACTTGTTGTCTGTGCTGGATTCTCTACCGCCGACTCAGGTACTCGCTTGACGCCTTCAGATGATTGGGCATCATGTGGTCCCTGTTGTTCTGGTGCAACAGGAATCTTGTCCAGTGCATTGGGCAACCTGGAGAGCGACATCTTCTATCACCAACATATCGAAGTTGACATCAACCTCTGCTGCATCGCGAGGGCGTGCTGCACCTTAAGGAGGGGGAATTGTCACAAATAGGCCTTATGTTGTGCTTTTGATGTGGGCTACACTAGCTGGATTGGGCCTGTAAGCCGGCCTGCGTGCCGCAAGGGTGTATTGCTGGGCTTTAAGCCCGTCTGTTATTTCATGCACTATTAGGGTGCGTTTGGCAGGGCTGTGGCTGTGGCTGAAATGGCTCCGGCCGTAGCTGTGGTGGTGAAGCAGCTCCTCTAGCAAAGCTGAAGCCGTTTTTTTGAAAATTTTTGGTAAAACGGCTTCTCCTGCAAAACGGGGAACACAGCTGGAGAGGGAGCCGCGGGGAGCTAGTATTTTTGGCTCCGCATTCGGCAAACTGCTCTAGAGAGCACCAAATACGGATGCTTCGTGGCTGGAGCCATTTTGAAACCGTCGTTTAGCACAACTTCTCAATAAGCCGGTGCTGGAGCTGCTCGTGGAGCCATGCCAAAGGCACCCTTAAACTAGCTGTGTGGGTGGATGGGTGGACAGCTAAACAAAAACCAAAACAGTTTTCCCTTCTTCCCGGACTCCATCGCCGCGCGCATACGCCGGCCAAGTTACCAGTCTCGTAACACAGGGAAGGACGAATATCGCAAATGGGCACAAACATTTTACAGGTGAAGTGGGTACGCGATGAACAAAGGAAACATGAAGTTGGAGGTCGAGCGCTGGCGGCCACCGGTGACCGTGTGTGGCTGCCGGTGGGCTCCTTCATTCCTAATGCTAAACTTTCTCCCTATTTTTTCAGTCTATTTTTTGGGTTTTCTGAAAACCACATAAACCGGCACCGATGAAGGGGGCTCATCACCACCGCTTTGGTTCTGCCGATTCCAAAATCGACATTGATGGCCTTTTAAAACGACAATAATAGCGGGAGATATGATGATTACAGATCCAACATGGGTCTCGGAGCTGGAGTTGTGCCAGACAGGAACACTTGCCACTTATGAGCCAAATCTCTACCACCCTTAGCTGGAGCTATGTCAAACATAAACACTTGCCACTTATGAGCTAAATCTCTACCACACCCTATGTCTCATGTAAACCACTCTTGTCATCCCACCTAAAAGCATCTCCAAGTGTCTTTCTTAAACCTACTCTCAAAATCATCATTTGAATAAAAAAATCACTCTATATCTTTCCACCCTCCATCAACTTCTATCTTCTGCATAATCTAGAGAGATAGCCCAGCTCTCCATCTTTGGTGAGCGAGAAATCCAAAACAAAAGGTGACAATATTTGAAGATCTAATTAAAGAACCTGTTAGAGTGTATTTTTTTCACTAAAATCTGTATCCATGTCAATTAGGAAGGATGATATAGAAAGAGGCTCTTGGAGTTAAATACACTGACTGCTAATAACAATGCGATATATTTTCACTCCTTTTGTCCAATTTTCTAAGTCAATTAATTTGGCATATAAACATGATTCAAATTGTAAAAGTCATTGATCTAGTCAATCTATAATAATTTTGATCAAATTAGTCTTCATCCAAGTTAATATAAAAGAATTAAATATCCAAAATAAAGCTGTAATTCAAATTATGAACATTGAAAGTGATTATTCATAATCCGTGACGCCTAAGAGGGGGGTGAATTAGGCAACTAAAAATTTTACTCTAAATTATGGCCTCTAATTACCACCTAGTCAAAACCTATGCAAGAAAATAAACTATCTAATTGTGCAACTATGGTTTTGCTAGGTGTGTTGTTATCTCTACCGCAAAAGAGTTACGTGAACTAGTTTCCAATCCTATCAACTAAGCTAAGCTAAGAAAGGTAAAGCACATAATTAAGGTAGCAAGGTAAATGCGGAAGCTAAAAAGCAAGGTAGAGATGCAAACTCCCGTCGACGACTCTGGTATTTTTACCGAGGTATCGAGAAGCATGCAAGCTTCCTCCCCCCTAGTCCTCGTTGGAGCCCCTCGCAAGGGCCATGCTCCTGGTCGGGTAACTCTGTGGATAGCTCCGGGCATACCCCACGCGCAAGTGGGTCTCCGGTTAAGCCACTCGTGGCAAAGCCTCTCCCGGATGCTCCCCGCCATCTCCACTCTCAAGCTTCCGGCCGAAACGCCGTGGGCCTTGTTCCCTTTAGTACACGGTGGCGGCCACACCACAAACACAGTTGGTGTGGTCTCGCAAGACTACAAGTCCCTTCGATGTACAAAAATGGTGCGTGCAAGCACCGAGTAGCAAGAGGTATGCAAACCTCATTAAACACTAGGCCTAAACCTAGAGCAAGCGCATGAGCGGTGGTCTAACTAGTCTAAGCACTTCGCAAAGCACCTACACTAATCACTATGTGAATCACTAAGCACTATGTATATGGAGGCACCAATATGGTGTAGCAACACCCTTGTATGTTTCCTCACTCCTCCACACCTTATTTGGCCAGTTAGAGGTAGTATATATAGGCCCTCCAGCAAATAGAGCCGTTGGGGGGCTGAAAACAGCTTTTTTAGAGCATCAGACACTATAGTAATAGCATCGGACTCGTCCTATGCTCATATGTTGAGTATCCATTGGAAAACTAGTCGTTATATACTTAAAACACACCATTATTAAGGTTATCATCCTCGGGATCCCCACTGTTAGTGATGTTTCGAATATATTCAACAAGTGTATGAGATCGGTTGATGCTTGACAGCTATACATATGCATGTTGCATATCTTAAAATATATTTATTAATGCTTATTGATTAAATTGGATTGGCTAATTGAATCATTTCGATTACATGCATGTAAATTTGCCTTTTTATTTAGTATTTATTTATCGTATGTCTCATATTGCATAGGAGTTGACTATTTCCTTTGATCATTGGCAATTTTAGAGCCATATATATCGGAACTGTCTAGGTCAAACCGGCAGGTTCCATAATTTGGCATTTTTCATCTCCTCCTTGTCAATTGCAGGGTCAAATTGACTGGCATGCCTTCGGTCTGTCTCCATCCGATTCGGCTCGTCTCAGAGGCATAGGGAATCTCGAGGTCTTTTGCTTCACGATCTTGTGGGTCTCTAAGTGTGTTGTGTGCGGGTCACATTTTTGCGTCAACAATTGTTGCTAAAGAAAAATCAGAAATAGCTAAGTTGAAGGCACAATTGAGTAAAGAATTTGAGATATACTTAGGTGCAACTAAGAAAATTCTTGATATGGAAATCATTAGAGATAGATAATCTGGCAAGTTATATGTAACACCCTGGTTTTAATTATTTAAAAGTTTGTTAGAATTTAACTAGGAAAAATGTATTTTCTTTGCAATTAATCTTTTAGCTTTTATAAAATAAATTTATGGTCCAAATGTTTTACATTTTAGTCTCTGGTTTTGAAAAGTATTTAAAAGTAGATCTTTTTAATTACCAAAATGTCCTCCAATTTTAAAAGCTTATAACTTTTTAGTCGTAGGTCCATTTTTAATGGTTTTTTGCTCACGCGATCATAGAAACAAGCCCTACGTGTTAGTAACCTTTATAGTATGTTTTCATAATGTTTGGTGTACTGATTTTATTTATTTGTGTATGTTTGCTTGTATGTTTGCGCGCTCAAAGTTTGCCATGATGGGAAAAGTCACCAGTGGACCCCGAAGACCCCGGGTTTGAGTGTTATGTGTTTCTAAGCCTGAGGCAAGTGTCCTTGACCATCTTGCATCTACTTTATTTTACTTTTGAGTTTGAGTAGTTAGATCTAGTAGCTGCACACAAACTTTTAAATTTGAATCCCATGTTGGGGCTTACTAGAACTTGGTACAACCACATAGGGAGAAGATATCAAAAATAGTGTCCTAAATATCGAAAACATAGTTTTAACTAACACTTACATCAAAGTTAAGCGGAACGGATATTAATCTTCTCTTCGGACTCCATTCTTCACAGGAACAGCTGACTGGGGGCAACATACGCCTAGCACTTCCATCAGTCTTCTGAAAACTCATCTGTGTCTTCACCACGCTTCCACTATGCGACTCTGATGGAGACTGAGGTGTGGGACAAATAGCAAAGGGTGAGCACATGTCATACTCAGCAAATACAACATGGGGTTATGAAACTCAAAAGGCTATACATGGTTTCACTATGATTAACACTTTTAGTTGAGTCAATATTTTAGCAATAGATAGTCATCAAGTACGTTATGCTTAAATCTCATTCAAACCACACGAATAATATTATGAGCAACCACATGAGAGATTAACAAATTGACAGTAATCGTGAACATAAGGTATATAATGTCAAAGTTATTAGCCTCTAAGTTTTCCGAGCCGCCCGTGACCGTGAGCACGGCTATAACAATTTTTAGCACTCTGCAGAGGTTATATATCTTTACCCGTGAGCTATGATTTACCCTTTTGCCCAAGGTAACTAGCCTCTTAGCCCACTTCCGAGGAAGGCCGACAGGGTTCACTATGAAGTCTTTCGAAGGTTGCCCTAACAGGACAGTGGCCACTAGGTTTCCAATCGGCAAGCAGATATAGAAAGCCCCCTTTCTGATGGTACATTTCTTCACGGCTATACACATCAGACCAGAGGTTGTCCTATACCCGTCTCGTCAAACCCCTTTTGTGCCCTTTCGGGTAACCACCATCAAGCCAGGAGAGGTCCTCGTACTAAACTAAAATCAGAGCCATGTAGCCCTCACGGTTGTACTATGTGTCCCAGCTTTTGCCCGCAGATAGATCATTTAAGAGGCCACAAGCACGGAGCTCCTATACCAGATGTTCACATTACCATAAAAACAAGTTATCAGTATGTGTTGCACATATTATTAGTCATCTCGTTTGTTTATATAGATTGGAGTTAAGCACTAGCAGATCTACCCTTATGCATATATCCCATGGTAACAAGGTATAGAGTTGAATCAACTAGTAAAACCTGTGGTTATTGCAAATTAGACACATGCATATGAATAGTAAATTATAGATGAGTAGGCAACAAGAATGGTCCCATGTTATAATTGTATGTTACTTTTGCTCAACTCTCACATCATCAGCTTTTGGTCATCACTATTTGATCCTCAGCGCGCACAAGTGGTCCTCATCTACTTGTAGCAAGCACCACACATAGGCAAACAGACAAACAAACAAAAAAGAGAACTAAGAACACAACAACACGAGACACAATAACACAATAAAAGAGAGCTTGCTGCTACGGTCATGAGATCGCACGAAACGACTAAAATGGAGTTGTTGCTGAAAGACGCATCTACCGGGAGTTTTATATTATAAAAATAAGAACTATCGGCTTGCTTTATTTTAATTAAATAAGATCATGACAAAATATTAATTCAGATTAGTTAGAAACATATTTTAATTTAGGAGAACAGATTAAACTAATGAAAGCCTAGTTTGGTTTTGGTTAATTGATGAAACCTATTTGGTCTAATCCTACTGCTAAGCATGTGTGTAGCTTATAAGAAAGGATTGTGACCTAGCCAAGTGGTGGAGCTAACAATGTGGCAACCATGGAGGATGGTGATGGCCACAAGCACTCAAGAGATCAAGTTCTCTACCCTTGGTGAAATGAAGAAGAGAAGAGATGGAGCAAAGAGGCGCGAAGGCAAAGGTATAACCTATAGGGCTCTTTGTTCTGGTGATCAAGACACTTAGTGAGTGTGATCACATTTAGGATAGATAGCCGTACTATTAAGAGGATTTAATTCACAGCTTATGCGATGTTCAAGTGCCAATAGGAGTTCTCTAACATATTGATGCTATAGACCTAGTGAGTGACTAACAAAACCCCTCGGAAAATGCTTTGCAAAATGCTAACACACTTGCATATAATGATGTACACTTGGTGGTGTTGGCACTTTTGGGATAAGGTGGTGTTAAGGAGTTGTGGAGAAGTGGGAGAAACTAGTGTATAGTCCTTCTCCCTCCTGCCGAGCTTGCGAGGCAGGATTCAGCGGATTTCAGAAGTGAAGTGTTGTGCTCAGGGGGCATCGGACGCTGGTCCGAGGAGCATCGGACGCTGGTTGAGCATCCGATGGTTAATCCTAGTCTCTGTCAGAAGTTGAAGGAGCATCGGACGCTGGCAACAGACACTGAGGAAACACTATTGCAGAGTCCGATGCAGGTGACGTGGCGTGAGTTTGTCTTCCAGGAAGCATCGAACGCTGGCCTGCATCCGATGCCACACCATCGGACGCGTCCGATGTGTTTTGACCCTTTCTGGAACCTCTCTGCATGGTCATCGGACGCAGGGGTTGAGCATCCGATGTGATGGTGTTGGAGCGTCCGTTGTAGCACAGAAAAGAGCTAATTTGAGCAGTGGCATCAGAGCGTCCGATGCCTGGCATCGGCGTGTCCGATGTCACTTTAACTGTGGCTCGAAGAAATTTGACCGTTGGGATCTGACGGAATAAATTCGTTCCAGGGGGACACGTGGTGCTCATCGGAGCATCGGACGCTGGGGTAGCGTCCGATGGCCCCGACACCGACGCGTCTGATGCCTCTGTTTCGGGCCCAACGGCTAGGCCATCTTGTATGGTCTATTTAAGGGGCTTTGCCGGCTCACTTGGTTCCTCTCTTGCATATTCTGATTCCTAAGCATACTAGTGAGCTTTGGCAAGCCTCCCAACTCATCTCCCAAGTTGATTTGATCAAACCAAGTGAGATTGAGTGATCTAGTGCGTGATTTGAAATAGTTCAATCTAGTGGCACTAGTTCTTCGCATCGACATTGAGTTTTCTTGTTACTCTTGGCATTTGTCGGTGCCTAGACGGCTTGGAGGCGTTGAGGTGGATTTGGCAAGAGAAGGAGATTGTTCTTGGCCACCACCGTTTGAGTTTGTGAGAGGTTTTGGAGCCTCACCTCGCCGGAGCGACAAGAGGCATCCTTAGTGGATTGCTCGTGTCATTGAGCTACCTCACTAGCGGTAGATTCTTGTGTGGCTCTTTGTGAGCTTGGATTTGTGCCAATTAGCCACCGGGTCACCTAGTGTTGGTCGACACAATGGGAAGTAGCGTGCCGGCAAGCACGTGAACCTCGGGATAAATCTTTGTCTCCCGAGTGCTTATTGTGATTGTGTCTCCATCTTGGTGATTGGTCTTCATCTTCACATCTTTGGTGATTGGCTTCACAAGTGGATTTCGCCGGTGACTGGCTCTCTACTAGACGATCTCGAAGGCTCGGTGAAACCATTTCTATCTAGCTCGTCTACTTTGTGTATTTACTTTGAGCTATTCCTTTTGTATAGATATTATCTTTTGTTGTATATCTTTTGTCATATACCTTGTGTAGCTAGTTGAGATTAGCTTGCTTAGTTTATCTATTGCACATATTTGTCTCATATACCCTTTTGTATATTATACTTGTACTAGAGCTAGACTACTTCATTCCGCATTAGATATTAGCTCTAGTTGATTGTGTGATATAGAAATATTAGGTAGAAGTGTTGGATAGGTGGCTTGCAACACACTATTAGGCTAGCGCAAAAAGCTTCGTCGTTTGTTATACTAATAGTGTTTGCCTAAGTGATTTTATAGATTTTTAATTAGGCTATTCACCCCCCCTCTAGCCAATTTGGACCTTTCAACTAATCATATTTTAATTATAAATTTTGTCATATAATTTAATCAAGTTAAAATTTATCTCAGTAAAAGAAAAGAAACATGTAAGAGCAACTAATCGTATTTTATATGACAATGATTAGCCTAATCAAATTATAAATCAGAAACATATTTATGTTAGTTATTAATCATGTTAACATTTGTGTATAAAATATTGAAGTACAAACGCTACATTAATTTTAATTATAAATCGGTTGTAGGCTTATTAATCAATTTAATATTTAAATTTATATGCAAAAACATGTGACATGAAAAGCGTTAATACCACTATGTAGAGCAGGTTGACACGAAACTAACCTAACTAAAACTACTCAATCGAAGATTAGATGATTAAATGATATATATTGATAATTGGATGGTAAAATTGTAAATAGATCATCTTCTACCTTAATTGGTCCACCTCCTCTAGAACGTGGCTGTTGACGTCAGACGTGATCTGAATCACACACCAACAGGGCTAGCACGCCCGAAGAGGTTGCAGATCAACCTGATACAGCAGGGAACTCGACTAAACCGATGAGAACCGATCTAGCGAACGGTTCAGGCCAATTTAGGGTTACAGATCCCTATGCTAATAACTCTAGAACTTCTCCCGGGAAGACCCATCGCGGAAAAGCACATAGAGGTTGTCCTAGTGCGGATACATAGGTGTATGCCGAGTCTCTGAGTGATGAGTGATTGTCAACTGGGATGATGCACATGTTCTTTGGCTTGTGTTGTGCAGGTGTCGAGCACGGATAGAGTGATCAGAGGCAAGGTGAAGGTCAAGTAGAGACGTGCCGTGCCGATGGACCAAGAGTGGCGAAGGGCGGACGTGAGGCTTGGACTGAGGGACCGGTGGCCCGAGGATCAGCTGTGGTGGCTGACAGCCTGGGACAGCGATGAGCGGAGACTTGCGGGCATGGTGTTCCTCGAGTCGAGGACTTGGGGACACATGTCGGTGGACGGGGTGCACGGGCGGTGCATTCCTTCTACGGCTCGGTTTGGTGGTTGAGCCACAAAAAACCACCGAGTGGACGGTTTCCATGTTTGGGCCTCAAAACCTGGGCGCTGATGGTTTCCGAGTTTGGGCCACAAAACTCGGGCTGAGGACGGTTTCTAGGTTTGGGCCTCAAAACCTGGGTGCTGCGGGTTTGCTGAGTTTGGGCCACAAAACTCAGGCGATGGACTGCGGGTTTCTCGGTTTGGCCCTCAAAACCGGAGGTTGGCTGTGAAGGCTGGTTTCCCGGTTTGGGCCACAAAACCGGGGGTGCGACGTCCGGGAAAAGGACAAGCATAGCGGTGGCGGCATGTGGCGGCGATCGGTGAGGTTGCGTCGAGGCAACGCTACCAATTGTGCGGGCGTGGCCGTCGGATCACCACCTACCTTGAGTTGGTCCAGAATAACCCTAGGGTTTAGCTGGTTCGCTCTGTAATTAGTGAGGGGTAGAGTAGGAATTAGAATTAGGATAAGTAGAGGGAGACACCCTCCTCCCATTTTATCTCAGTCATTTGCTCTTTGCTTCTAGGGTTTCCTGCTCTCCCAATCCCCTGCTGTAGCTACTGAGATCCGCAGAGAACCATACCTCTGTGTACTGGAGATTTTGAGGAAGTGAGACCATAATCTCACTATTGTAGCGTGTGGTAGCCACACGGTTGCAGATCGATGACTTGATTCGCGTTTTGTTCGTGTTCTTCGTGTTCTTCATCTCTCCACGATTTTCCCGTCACTCGATCTCCCTCTCTACTGCGTCTTTGCGAAATCCGTTTGAATCAACTTTTTCTTTATAGTGAGGAGATCATTTCCACTGAAGGAATTTATCTAACTCCTCACGAGCTAGTAGATCGGGTTGATTTCGTTTTCGTGGTGCTTTTTCGTTCATGCTCCTCCCCTTTCGATTTCCCGATAATTGAATCGATTTGAGCGGATGATTTCTTGGGGATAGTCTCCTAACTACCTAGTGATCATCCTCTCCAAGTTTGGGAACGCGGGATTGAGTTTTGATTCGGATTTGGGAAGAGTTGTGTGAGGGGCGACCGAAATCGCCCTCACTGGGAGGTCGCGGACAGTCCGCCGTTCCTCCCGCGGACAGTCCGCGCGTCGGGGACCTGGCCAGACCAGTGGCCGCGGGTCCTTGCTGTTTGGGTCTCGGTTGACCGGCTGACAGTCCGCCGGTATAAACCGCGGATAGTCCGGGAGTCGTCCAGGGACTGTTCAGCAACCTTGCTGTTTCGCTCTTTTGGCCGGCGGACAGTCCGCCATCCCCTCACGGACAGTCCGCAGTAGGGGCGGACAGTCCGGGACCCCAGGGCCGGACAGTTCGGGATCCTGTTGAGTGTTGCAATTTAGTGTGTTTACTCTCCCGGCTTCTTCGCTTGGTTTTCGGACTTCTCGTTTGGCCCTAGAGTTGATCAAGGAACCTCTCTAGGTATCTTTGCTACTAGTTAGCATAGGTATTTGAGAGTTTCTCGACGTAGCCGTCTATCTATGTTCGGGACTTGATTTTTGAGGGTTGAACTTGCTCCGGAGCTTTTGGCGTTTGGTTTGTTATCGCTTTGTGGTGCCTCACTGTGATCCTAGGGATCATCCACCCTCTTCCAAGGGTCGTGGGCATCACGGTTTCGATCGAAGCTTTCGGGGGTTGATTTTGGGGACAAAAGGCCAAAGTTTCGAGAGAAATTTTTGTGCTCCCATTCACCCCCCCTCTGGTCGCCTTGCTATTGCATTCTCGGTCCTTCAATTGGTATCAGAGCGGGTTAAGGATCTTCCACCTTAGCCGGTGCCAGATCCACCGATGGCGACATGGATCGCGGTGTGGGCAAACCGCCGTTTTTCGATGGGACGAACTATGCGTATTGGAAGATACGCATGTCGGCCTATCTGCAGAGTTTGGGTGCTTCCATTTGGGATATTTGCAACTCTGCCGATTACGTGGTCTTGGCTGCTCGTGTGACTCAGCATCAGATCGATGAGCACGATGCCAATAGCCGAGCCCGTAATGCTCTTTTCTCATGCTTGAGCATGAGTGAGTTTGATCGAGTTTCTCACCTCGCCATGGCTCGGGAGATTTGGGCTACCCTCATGCGTTTTCATGAGGGAACCTCTCAAGTCAAAACCCATCTCTACGAGTCGTTCAAGCGAGAGTATGAGAACTTTCGACATATGCCTGGCGAGAGCATATAAAGTTTATTCGCTCGCTTTCAGGTGATTGTCAACAGGATGAGGGCTAACAAGGAGTTGTTGCCTTTCGATGATCATGAGAGAGCTTTGAAGCTTTTGCGTACTCTTGATCGATCGGTGTGGGATTCCAAGGTTCAGGCGATCATCGAATCACCTAACTATGAGACCCTCACGTGTGACGAGCTCTTCAGTAAGCTCAAGTCTAGTGAGATTGACGCCATGGCGAGGGCTTCTTATGAAAATCCATCTGGCCCGTCGATGGCTTTGGTTTCTGGCTCTTCTGCTAACTCCTCTGGAGGTTTTGCACTCTCTTCTCTCTTTTCTGTCATAGAGGAGCAGCTGGAGTCTTTGGGGGATGACGAGTTGGCTTTGCTCGCCAACCGGTTCTCGCGGTTCCACAACAACCACATGAACCATCGCCGCGGAGGAGGACGCTCAGGATGCTTTGAGTGCGGCGACCCCAACCACTTCATCGCCAATTGCCCGAAGAAGAACAAGCAAGTCTTCGGCAAGGCGGATCATGGGCACAAGTATGACTCCGGCAAGCGCAAGGAGAAGTACGTCCCCGCGAAGCACAAGCGGAAGGGCGGCTACAACAAGGAGTACATCAAGACAAAGTACTTGGAGAAGGCCCAGGCTGAGCAGCGTGCGTTCTTCGCCACACTCAGTGACGTCGACGACTCAGATGACGACTCCGCTTCTACAAGCGACGACGAGTCCGAGAAGAAGAAGAGGATCGAAGACAAGCTGAACGGCCTCTGCTTCTTCGCCGCCGCCGATGGCTTCTGCACCATTGCCCTCGGCAAGGAGGTCGGCGGCGAGCTGGAGGACACCCCTCGGAACGACGATGACGACGACACCTCCCAGGTATCTCAGACCCCCGACGAGCTTTCTGTTGAGGTCGAGAAGCTTACTGTCACGCTCCTTAGTCAGGATAAGTTGCTTAGGCGTGCTGCTAGAGAGCGCAAGGAGTTTAGGCAGAAGTGGGAGGATACGGTGAAGGAACTTGAATCTGTCAAGTCCACCATAGTTGTTACTGATGAGGAGGAGTGTGAGATGTGCACCACACACATGACTGACCTTCTCACTTTGAGAAGCAAGTATGCTGTGTTGATATGAGAGGTGGATGAGCTGAAAGCTAGATCGTCATTGTTGGGTGCGTGCAAGTCTTGTGCAGGCTTGCAATCTGAGTTGGCAGAGAAGAATGCCAAGATTGTGTCTCTTGAAGAGGCCAACTCAGGTAGCACATGTGTGGCTAGGTGTGTTCTTTGTGAGGGTTTGGAGATGGAGATTGCGAATGTGAAGCATGACAAGATGCAAACCGAGGAAGAAAACACATACCTTCGGACCATCTTGTCATGGGTGTCTAGTGGTGAGCCGCAGCTCGAGATGATGATCTCCCAATTCAAGCGAGCTGCTGGAGGTCCAGGTGTAGGTTTTGCTCCGGGTGTCGATGTTTCATCTTTTGGCAAGATTGGAG
Source organism: Coix lacryma-jobi var. lacryma-jobi (assembly GCA_009763385.1). Lineage (NCBI taxonomy): Eukaryota > Viridiplantae > Streptophyta > Magnoliopsida > Poales > Poaceae > Coix > Coix lacryma-jobi. The sequence goes on along the minus strand of CM019823.1, from coordinate 63,924,367 downwards.
AGTCGAGTGGTCTTAACCCATGTGAGAAGCCCAACTCCACCACTACTCCCAAGCTTACCAAGATTTCACCCAAAGAGCCTCTCAAGCCTAACACCAAGGATGGGGTCTTTGTTGAACCTCCGAGAGCTCCACCCAAGAAACAATCATGGGCTCCCAAACCAAACCACCTCAAGAACAAGCTGGACACCGTGCCACCCATCCAAGAGGAGCTTATGCCACAGAAGGGCAAAGTGATCCATACCCACTACCGTGAGTACCAACAACCCCCTATGAGAGCGGTGAGGTACCATTGTGAGTATTGTGGGAAAGATGGACACTTGAGTGAGTTTTGCTTTCGGCGCAAGAGAGAGGCGCGCCGTGCAAAGGAGATGAACAACATGGACATGTTCCATCCCTTCCATGATGTACATGTGCCTAATGTTCAGAGGCGTGCTGCTAGGCCTAGAGGTCCAAAACCTCAAGTTCCTAGGCCTAGGTCGCAAGGAGGTCGTGCCCGGCGGGAGCCTGCAGTTGTAGGCTATGGACCCCGTGGCGGTGGCTTTGTAGTTGAGCGTTTTCCCCCACCGCGTTTTGAGTATCGCGATGGACGCTCCTCCCTTAGCGGACCACGTTTTCCTCTACGTGGTGATCGCTCTTCCCGTAGACGTGCTAGGAAAGGTTTTTCTGCTAACCGTTCTTTTGAGCAGCCAGCCCAACACTGGTTTTCCCCTTACTTGACTAACCCCAGTGTTGGACCGTATGCTCACCCTATGTCTTTTTATTGATGTAGGTAAAACGATTGGAGAATGTTTGGTTGGTGGATTCCGGTTGCTCGAGGCACATGACCGGAAACGCCAAGTGGTTCTCCAGTCTTAGTCCGGTCGCCGGAAAGGAGTTTATCACCTTCGGCGACAATAGTAAAGGTAAAGTGTTGTCTCGTGGGTCGGTGCGAGTTAATGAGCACTTTGTGTTGCGCGATGTTGCTCTTGTTTCTAACTTGCACTTTAACATTCTTTCTGTTTCGCAACTTTTCGATGATGACTATGAGATTCGTTTTAAACCGAATCTCAGTCGCATTTTGGATGCTCAGGGCAATCTTGTTTGTGTGATTTCACCCTTTGGAAAAGTCTTTCGTGCGGATTTCTCCGAGTAATTTGGAATTTCTCGTTGTCTTTTGGCTGGACCGTCCTCCTTTGATCTTTGGAAGTGGCATAGGAGACTTGGTCACCTGAGCTTCGACTTGCTTGCAAGACTTAGTTCACTTGGCCTAATCCGAGGATTGCCCAAGTTGTCCATGGAGAAGGATCTTGTTTGCCATTCTTGTAGACATGGGAAGATGGTCGCCGTTCCCCACCATCCAGTGACTCAGGTCATGACTAAGCACCCTGGAGAGCTTTTGCACATGGACCTTGTTGGTCCGGCTCGGGTGAGCTCGGTTGGGGGAAGTGGTATGTGCTTGCTGTTGTTGACGACTTTTTGAGATATTCATGGGTCTTCTTTTTAGCTGAGAAGACCGAGACTTTCTCCTTTGGTCACAATCTGATTTTGCGTCTTCAGAACGAGTTCCCTTTGAACTCGATGCAGCTATTAGGAGTGATAATGGTTCCGAGTTCAAGAATTCAGATTTTGAGAAGTTTTGTAACTCTTTGGGTTTAGAGAATCAGTTTTCTTCCCCCTACACACCGCCTCAGAATGGTGTTGTAGAAAGGAAGAATCGGACTCTTGTAGAGATGGCCAGGACGATGCTCGATGAGCATAGGACTCCTAGGCGATATTGGGCCGAAGCGATGAGCACTGCATGCTACATTTCCAATCGCATTTTTCTCTGAGCTTTCTTGAAAAAGACTTCTTATGAGTTGCGTTTTGGAAAACTGCCCAAGGTGGGTTATTTTAGAGTCTTTGGTTGCCACTGTTTTATACTTAAGAAAGGCAACCTGGACAAATTTGAGTCTCGTTCTTCTGACGGTATGTTTTTGGGTTATGGCACTCACACTCGTGCTTATCGTGTACTTAACCTTGACACTAACCGAGTCATGGAGACATCTGATGTCACCTTCGACGAGACCATGGTTTGTCCTTCTTCTCGTTTTGAGCGTGCAGGTGATCATGAGGTTGGTGAGCCTCTCTTTGATGACGAGGATGAGGGTGCTGAAGGTATAGATAATCCAGCACCCTCTCCACCTGCTGTGCCGCTAGGAGCGGCTTCTACTACGACTCATGGCCCCGACACTTCTTCATCTTGGGGGCCGTGGGATCCAACACCCCGAGCGGTACCTTTTGTACCCGGGGAGGCACCAACTGCTGTTGAGGGGGAGATCACTTCTGCTCGGGAGGCGCCACGACATATCCAGCGCCAACACCTGCCTCAACAGATGATCGGTAGCATCGGCGAATGTGTCACTCGGTCAAGGTCACAACAAATCTCTCACTTTGCTCATTCTGCATTTGTTGCTGATTTTGAACCCCGAGATGTTGGACACGTTTTATCTGATCCAGATTGGGTCAATGCCATGCATGAGGAGTTAGAAAATTTTGAAAGAAATCGGGTTTGGGTTCTTGTTCCTCCTCCTCTTCAGTGTCACCCAATTGGGACAAAATGGGTTTTCAAAAACAAATAAGGAGAGGATGGCCATGTTGTGAGAAACAAGGCCAGACTAGTAGCCCAGGGGTATAGTCAGAAGGAGGGGATAGACTATGAGGAGACTTTTGCTCCTGTAGCTCATTTGGAGGCGATTAGGATACTCTTGGCTTTTGCTGCATCCAAAGGGTTTAAACTTTTTCAAATGGATGTCAAGAGTGGTTTCTTAAACGGCTACATAGAAGAGGAATTGTATGTGAGACAACCCCCCGGTTTCAAAAATCCCAAGTTTCTAAACCATGTTTTTAAACTTCACAAAGCTTTGTATGGTTTGAAACAAGAGCCTTTTACTTGTATGTCATTAAAAAAGATGGTGTAATCGTCCATGTCCCTCGAAGATGGGTTCTAACGCTCTTGTCCCTGGGTCTGGAAAGTTTTCTCTCTCACGCCATTCCGTCAGTTTTCAGCCCTGACGGTGTTAAATATAGATAGCAAAAGACTTCAATGCCCCTGAGAACTTTGTTTTTTATATGCCACTGGCTGCTGGACGTCTCGATTAGAAAAAAAATCCACGAGGACGCCGCGGCGGTGCGCGGCGAGGGCGTCGCCAGCGTCGCTCCAAGGCCTACGTGTCGCCCAAGCTCTGGTACCTCCGCGTCAACGTGATTTGAGGCGCAGGACGTGCAGCCGCAGGACGTACAAGTATCTGATGTCCGACGACATAAATGAAATTAGGCAATATATATGTGTGCATGTATATTCACGTGCGATACTCATATATGGAGATGATAATAAAAGAAATAAGCTATATTGTTGATCTACTAATCGACAAGCTAGTAAGCTCGTGTGCATGCATATTAGCTGGACTTTTATATTCTGTATATATGCACGTTCATCCATGCATGGACGTGTATACTAACTGTATCTATATATGTATGTGTGACGAGGCTTCACGTACGAAGTTCAGGCTGTCATGCGTGTACGTTACCCAGACAAAATACTGGCTAGCTATACGGTGATCCCAGCCGTGATCCCATTATTAGCCGAGTACAAGCTAACGAACGCTTATCCGTTTCTGAGGATAACAACGTGCTTATCTTTTCTGCCGATGAATAAACAAAATATCTCGCTAAGATATATTCAGGTTGTTGCACATTTGTTTGATGAGATTTTATACCAAATTTTTGTTACATGTGCGTAGATTTATATGTGCTACTAATGGATATCTTGTGCCCCTTGTGAAGAGAAAGAAAATATATAAACAACATATATACAGCCGCGCATATACATCAGAAGAAAAGCTAGCAAGTTTATGAGCTTCCTTGAGGTACAGTGCCATCATTCACGTGAGTCAGATCGAAGAAGCAAAGCTACTAGTAGCTGCTAGCTAACATGGCTCATGTGCGCTCGAGTGCAAGTATCTATATACTTGGGCCTTGTTAGACGCATGCGGTGAGATTTTTTCTTGACGGTAACAATTTCGTTGTTATTTAACAAATTTTGTCTAATTATGTGCTAACTAGGCTCAAAAGATTCGTCTCGACATGTACATACTAGAAGTACAATTAGTTATTTATTTTACCAACATTTAATGTTCCATGAATATACGTGCTCACTAACCTGTGGAGTTCGCTCCGCATGTTTGCCTTCCATGGGCCGTGTGTACACATAGCTTAGGATATTTTCTCCCGGTTAGTCCGTAGTGATTATTTTTTGTTATCCTAGATTTTTAAATTTATTTATTAAGTAATTTATAAAATATGAAAAATCAATGGTTCAGATTGCTGCCCACACGACTTTCGCTTTTGCGCTACTCAAACTCACACGTGTCTCGTGGATTTTTTTTAGTCGGGACGCCCAACAGCAAGTGGCGCATGAGAAATAAAGTTCTCAGGGGCATTGAAGTCCTTTGTCATCCACATTTGACACCGTTAGGGCTAAAAACTGACGGAATGGCGTGAGAGAGAAAACTTTCCAGACCTAGGGACAAGAGCGTTAGAACCCATCTTCGAAGGATATGGACGATTACACCATCTTTTTTAATGGTATACAAGTAAAAGGCTCTTGAAACAAGCCCCTAGAGCCTGGTTTGATAGGTTGAAAACCTTTTTGCTTGCTAAGGGTTTTAAAATGGGATGTGTGGATAAAACGCTTTTTCTCCTCAAGAAACGCAATGATACTCTCTTGGTCCAGATTTACGTGGATGATATCATTTTTGGTGGTTCTTCTCACGCTTTAGTTGCCAAGTTTGCAGACACTATGAGCAGGGAATTTGAGATGAGCATGATGGGCGAGTTGACGTTTTTTCTCGGGTTGCAAATCAAGCAATCCCGGGAACGGACATTCGTGCACCAGGGTAAGTATACCAAGGACATATTAAAGAAGTTCGATATGGGTGAGGCCAAGCCTCTTCCAACACCCATGTCGACCACGACGGCCCTGGATGCGGATGTGGATGGAGAAGCGGTGGACCAGAAGGAGTACCGGAGTATGATCGGATCGCTGCTTTACCTGACGACGACACGCCTGGACATTCAGTTCGCGGTGTGTCTTTGCGCGCGATTTCAGTCATCGCCGCGCACCTCACATCGTTAGGCGGTCAAGCGCATTATGAGGTACTTATCCTTCACTCCAGAATTTGGGATTTGGTATTCTGCTTCCTCCACCCTCTCCCTTTGTGGTTATTCCAATGCCGATTTTGCTGGCTGTCGCATTGATCGCAAGTCCACTTCTGGGACTTGCCAATTTATTGGTTCTTCTCTTGTATCGTGGTCCTCTCGCAAGCAGTCTAGTGTCGCCCAGTCTACCACGGAGGCTGAGTATGTTGCTGCGGCTAGCTGCTGTTCCTAGTTACTCTGGATGATGGCCACTTTGCGTGATTTTGGTCTGAGCTTTTCTCGTGTTCCTTTGCTTTGTGACAGCACGAGTGCGATTAGCGTTGCTAAAAACCCCGTGCTGCACTCTAAGACCAAACACATTGATGTGCGCTTTCATTTTCTGTGAGACCACTATGAGAAGGGTGATATCGACCTTCGCCATGTCGATACTCATCATCAGTTGGCTGATATTTTCACCAAGCCTTTGGACCAATCAACTTTTGCGAGGTTGAGAGGTGAGCTTGGTGTATGTTTCCCTTTTTAGATGGGGGAAACATTTTGTCTTTTGTATTATACACTGACTTTGTGTTTTTCTTTTGGTTTCTTCATGCATCTTTGCATTTCATCTTGCATTTTTCCATTCAGAGCTTCATGTATATAATCTGAAGAATGTAACTATGCTCTGTATAGTATTTGCTCCGATGTTTTATGATGATGTTGTAGCTTATGCTCTTTCTGATCACTGATACATGTTGTGAGCAGACCTATTTTATGAATGGTGAATCTGATTAATGAACATAAAACTTGAAAATGTTCACCATTGAGATATGCAACTAGCATGTGTAGAATGTGTTGAAGTCACTTATGCTTTTCATATATACTAGGTTGCTATGTCTCTAGTGTTGAGTCTTTCACTTGCTTGGTATGTTCGTTCTCTGTTCTAAAAATCTGAACCAAGTTAAGTAAATTGGAAAAGATCGAGATGGGATTGCTTGTCAGCACATCACAGTTTCGGGACTGTTTCTCATTGCAATTTGAGTTAAACTTGAGTTGTGTAGTGTATGACCGAAACTGTTGCTGATTGCTTCTGCATAGGCTTCGCACAGTTGAAAAGTTAGGCAATGACAAGCTTTCAACCTCTCGCAATCATATGCTGAAATTTGACCTTGTGTAAATTAACCGCTGCAACTCCGATAAAATTTTGCATACACAAGTCTATGTTTCATTCTATAGCATGATGATTGAACTGTGCTAGGGGTAGTTCACCTTGTATACATGTTTAGCACTTGTTTGACTTCCTGTCTACACATGTCTCGTGCTATTTTGATGGTGAATACCTTTTTAGCTGAAAACTGCTCCTTTTGCTCTCATTTCGTATCTGGTGATCAGTTTGAGCCTTTGCTAGCTTCTTATGGATGTTGTTGAGTCATCGGATCAGAACTGTGTAGAGCATCCTTGCACTCTCTTGATTATATCTCTGAAGCTATTAACTTGCATTTTTACTCATATGCATTTTTGGAGGGAGATATTCTGTCAAGGGAGACATTTGAGTGAGTGTGCACATTTGCTTGATGATGCATTTTCAACTAAGGGGGAGAAAATATTGACAAATCATGTGTTCCCCGGGTTGTGTGCACTAGTTGAGGGGGAGTTTGCTAGTTGTGTTGAGCCTTTGCCTCCTTCTTGAGGGACTAGCAAACATTTTTAGCTCATGTTCACCTCTTCAATTGGTATCGAACTCTTTTGATTTTGAGTTGGTAAAAGTTGGTATCGAGTGGCTTCGCTAGCGGTGTTGAGCCCGTTCTGCCTCTTCTTGAGGGCTAGCACTGTTTTGCTTGAATTACAGTTGATCTTTCAATTGGTATCAAGTTTTCTCGCTAGCGGTGTTGAGCCTGTTTCTACCTCTTCTTGAGGGCTAGCTTTGCTTTGCTTGGTTGCGTCGAGCCGTTGCCCATGTCTTTGGGAACCAAGTTGTGTTGCTCTTTTCACTTGATCTTCTTCGGCTTTGACATGCTTTTGGGTCATTTGGTTGAGTTCTCTCTCTTTCTTCCTTCCTTCTTCTGTTTCCATTATGATTTGTGTTGGTAGTTGCCAATGCACTCATCAAGGGGGAGATTGCGGATACATGGGTGTATGCCGAGTCTCTGAGTGATGAGTGATTGTCAACTGGGATGATGCACATGTTCTTTGGCTTGTGTTGTGCAGGTGTCGAGCACGGATACAGTGATCAGAGGCAAGGTGAAGGTCAAGTAGAGACGTGTCGTGCCGATGGACCGAGAGTGGCGAAGGGCGGAAGTGAGGCTTGGACTGAGGGACCGGTGGCCCGAGGATCAGCTGTGGTGGCTGACAGCCTGGGACAGCGACGAGCGGAGACTTGCGGGCATGGTGTTGCTCGAGTCGAGGACTTGGGGACACATGTCGGTGGACGGGGTGCACGGGCGGTGCATTCCTTCTACGGCTCGGTTTGGTGGTTGAGCCACAGAAAAACCACCGAGTGGATGGTTTCCAGGTTTGGGCCTCAAAACCTAGGCGCTGATGGTTTCCGAGTTTGGGCCACAAAACTCGGGCTGAGGATGGTTTCCAGGTTTGGGCCTCAAAACCTGGGTGCTGCGGGTTTGCTGAGTTTGGGCCACAAAACTCAGGCGATGGACTGCGGGTTTCCCGGTTTGGCCCTCAAAACCAGGGGTTGGCTCTGAAGGCTGGTTTCCCGGTTTGGGCCACAAAACCAGGGGTGCGACATCCGGGAAAAGGACAAGCAGAGCGGTGGTGGCACGTGGCGGCAATCGGTGAGGTTGCGTCGAGGCAACGCTACCAGTTGTGCGGGCGTGGCCGTCGGATCACCACCTACCTTGAGTTGGTCCAGAATAACCCTAGGGTTTAGCTGGTTCGCTCTGTAATTAGTGAGGGGTAGAGTAGGTATTAGAATTAGGATAAGTACAGGGAGACACCCTCCTCCCATTTTATCTCAGTCATTTGCTCTTTGCTTCTAGGGTTTCCTGCTCTCCCAATCCCCTGCTGTAGCTACAGAGATCCACAGAGAACCATACCTTTGTGTACTAGAGATTTTGAGGAAGTGAGACCGTAATCCCACTATTGTAGCGTGTGGTAGCCACACGGTTGCAGATCGATGACTTGATTCGCGTTTTGTTCGTGTTCTTCGTGTTCTTCGTTTCTCCACGATTTTCCCGTCACTCGATATCCCTCTCTACTGCGTCTTTGTGAAATCCGTTTGAATCAACTTGTTCTTTATAGTGAGGAGATCATTTCCACCGAAGGAATTTATCTAACTCCTCACGAGCAAGTAGATCGGGTTGATTTCGTTTTTGTGGTGCTTTTTCGTTCATGCTCCTCCCCTTTCGATTTCCCGATAATTGAATCGATTTGAGCGGATGATTTCTTGGGGATAGTCTCCTAACTACCTAGTGATCATCCTCTCCAAGTTTGGGAACGTGGGATTGAGTTTTGATTCGGATTTGGGAAGAGTTGTGTGAGGGGCGACCAAAATCGCCCTCACTGGGAGGTCGCGGACAGTCCGCCGTTCCTCCCGCGGACAGTCCGCGCGTCGGGGACCTGGCCAGACCAGTGGCCGCGGGTCCTTGCTGTTTGGGTCTCGGTTGACCAGCTGACAGTCCGCCGGTACAAACCGCGGACAGTCCGCCGGTACAAACCGCGGACAGTCCGGGAGTCGTCCAGGGACTGTTCAGCAACCTTGCTGTTTCGCTCAGTTGGCCGACGGACAGTCCGCCATCCCCTCACGGACAGTCCGCAGTAGGGGCGGACAGTCCGGGACCCCAGGGCCGGACAGTCCGGGATCCTGTTGAGTGTTGCAATTTAGTGCGTTTACTCTCCCGGCTTCTTCGCTTGGTTTTCGGACTTCTCGTTTGGCCCTAGACTTGATCAAGGAACCTCTCTAGGTATCTTTGCTACTAGTTATCATATGTATTTGAGAGTTCCTCGACGTAGCCGTCTATCTATGTTCGGGACTTGATTTTTGAGGGATGAACTTGCTCCAGAGCTTTTGGCGTTTGGTTTGTTATCGCTTTGTGGTGCCTCGCTCTGATCCTAGGGATCATCCACCCTCTTCCAAGGGTCGTGGGCATCACAGTTTCGATCGAAGCTTTCGGGGGTTGATTTTGGGGACAAAAGGCCAAAGTTTCGAGAGAAATTTTTGTGCTCCCATTCACCCCCCCCCTCTGGTCACCTTGCTATTGCATTCTCGGTCCTTCACCTAGTACCAGCAAGGCCGCCTAGAACGCCGTCGAGCCTCGCCGGGAGACACGCCGAACAGCAAGATAGAGAGAGGAAGAGGGATAAAAGGGATAGTAGATTGATTTTGATCGATTAGGGTTGGATGCCTCAATCGGCCATGATCCTGTCATATATATAGAGGGGGTTGGTATTATCCCAATAGGAAACATCTCCAGATACGATCTCCAAGTTTCCTATCCGGACTCCATCAAAACATGGAATCCAAGAGTCCAATCCGGACATAAACAAGGTAAACCTGATCTCGATGATCTTTGAATCGACTAAACCGGCTCAATGGGCTTTTATAGATATCAGCCCAAATTGATCTCTCCGATCAATAGACCTTGCACAATAAAGATCCTCGAATCGGTTCATTCATCATTATTCCAGAATTTTCGACTAGCACACCTGGTCGTAAACACCATGACTGGTCGGAAAGCATCAAACAAGCAAACACATCTTACCTAGAGCATCCGACCTTAGAAAATAAATTTGTCTTCAAAACTATGAACCGAATATACCTCCTAAACTCATTATTTTCTTATGATACTTTTGAGTGTCAACATATGCCCCCTGTTTTTATATGATCTTTGGGAGAACCTAAAAACAAACCGAATAACAATGATGTCCAACTCATCGGTCATTCAGTAACCAAGGACAAATATTTTTAATCATTTTTTGTTCTAAGGGCGATACATGTATCAACCATTGTTTGGAAAGCACTCAGGCTTCTTGCCAAACACTTGGAAAGTATTTCTTCAAATACCTCCCGTTTATTGCTCTTGGGAGACTTTCACCTTGCAACGTCTCTAGCATATATGCATTCCCGAATATCACTTTGATCACTTTATAAGGGCCTTCCCAGCTCGGCGACCACTTGCCAAATTTATTGCTTCTCGATCCAAGCGATAATATAGTCTTCCACACTAACTCAACCACTTGAAAACGACTTACTTCTCACCTTCTTGTTGTAAGCTCTAGCAACTCGGGCTTTGTCTTTTTCTATTTCCTTAAGAGCTTTTAACTTTTTGTCGGTCACCTCATCAACGTTGTCCATCATGGCATCATGATACATAACAGCAGATAAATCATTCTGTTTAGCAAGTCTATATGCATTCAGATTTACCTCGACAGGCAACACTGCTTCTTGGCCATATACCAGCTCGAAAGGAGTAACTTTTGTAGCGCCATGTCTTGATATTCGATGAGCCCACAAAGCCTCAGACAAAACCTCATGCCACCTCTTTGGGTTATCCTCAATCTTCTTTTTGATAAGCTTGATCAAAGACTTGTTACTAGACTCAGCTTGACCATTAGCTTGAGCATAGTATGGAGATGAATTGAGCATCTTTATTTTATATAATTCGGCAAAATCTCGTACCTCCTTAGAGATAAAAGATGTTCCTTGATCCGTAGTTAATGTTTGAGTTATGCCGAATCTATTATATAATATGCTCAGTAATAAACTCAATTACCTCCTTGTGTGTCATATTCTTCAAAGGCACCGCTTCAGTCCACTTAGTAAAGTAATCTGTAGCGACCAGAACAAAACGATGTCCCTTTGAAGATGGGGGATGAATTTGGTCAATGAAATCTAGCCCCAACCACAAAAAGGCTACGGTTTGATAATAGGATGAAGCATGGCAGCAGGTGCAAGCTTTATATTTCCAAACCGTTGACATTCTTCACATCCTTTGTAGTAACGAAAACAATCAGTCATCATCATGGGCCAATAAAATGCGGATACATGGGTGTATGCCGGGTCTCTGAGTGATGAGTGATTGTCAACTAGGATGATGCGCATGTTCTTTGGCTTGTGTTGTGCAGGTGTCGAGCACGGATACAGTGATCAAAGGCAAGGTGAAGGTCAAGTAGAGACGTGCTGTGCCAATGGACCGAGAGTGGAGAAGGGCGGACGTGAGGCTTGGACTGAGGGACCGGTGGTCCGAGGATCAGCTGTGGTGGCTGGCAGCCTAGGACAGCAACGAGCGAAGACTTGCGGTCATGTGTTGCCTGAGTCGTGGACATGGGGACACGTGTCGGTGGATGGGGTGCACGGGCGGTGCATCCCTTCTACGATGTCGGTTTGGTGGTAGAGCCAGAGAAAAACCATCGGGTGGATGGTTTCCAGGTTTTGGCCTCAAAACCTGGGTGCTGAGGGTTTCCGAGTTTGGCCACAAAACTCAGGTTGAGGACGGTTTCCAGGTTTGGGCCTCAAAACCTGGGTGTTGCGGGTTTGCTGAGTTTGGGCCACAAAACTCAGGCGCTGGTGGGCTGGTTTCCCGGTTTGGGCCTCAAAACCGGGGGTTGACTGTGAAGGCTGGTTTCCTGGTTTGGGCCTCAAAACCGGGGGTGCGACATCCAGGAAAAGGACGCGGAGCGTTGGCAGCACGTGGCGGCAATCAGGAGGTTGCGTCGAGGCAACGCTACGAGTTGTGCGGGCATGGCCATCGGATCTACCTACCACCGAGTTGGTCCAGAATAACCTTAGGGTTTAGCTGGTTCGCTCTATAAGTAGAGAGGGGTAGAATAGGAATAGAGTAGGAATTAGGAATAGGTTAAGTAGGGGGAGACACCCTCCTCCCCAACCATCTCAGTCATTTGCTCTTTTGCTTCTAGGTTTTCCTGCTCTCTCTCTCCCCTGCTGTAGCGAACCTGAGATCCACAGAGAAGAGAACAATACCTCACTATTGTAGCGTGTGGTAGCTACATGGTTGCAATCTCGTGGTTGTGATTCGCGTTTCGTTCGTGTTCTTCGCGGAATCCTTTTCTCCACGTTTTTCCCGTCGCTTGATCTCTTTGCTCGGTTCATCTTTTGCAAATTTGTTTGAACCAAGTTGTTCTAGATCGTGAGGCACTTCTTTCCACCGAAGGAATTCACCTCTAACCTCACGGTCTAGGAGATCGATCGATTTTAGTTTCGGGTCAAGCTTTTCTCCCTCCCCCGAATTTCTTCGATTCATCGATTTGGAGATAGGTTCGAGCCATGATCTCTTAGAGATAGCTCACTATCCTCCCTGTGACTCATCTCTCCAAGTTTGAACCCTAGAGGTTTCGTTTTGGGAGAGGTTGAATCGATTCGGTGGATAAACAGTGGGATGTCGTAGTGACCGGACGCCAGAGTCGGGGTGACCGGACGCTAGGTCAAGAGTCCGGTCGATGAACACTCGTCTCGGTCTTTTCTGCAATCTGACCGGACGCTTGTTTACTTAAGTGATCGGACTCGCCTCTGGTACTGTTCCTGGTTCTTGTTCTATCTGACCGGACGCTCTCGTAACGACCGGACGCTCTGCTCCCCTGAGTCCGGTCCAACACAGTAAGGTCCCAAACCGAGTTTCACTCGATCGGACGCGTCCGATGCCTACTGACCGGACGCACCAGTGAGTCCGGTCATAGCTGTTTCGCGCTGTTTCGTTTGCAGTTCGTTCGCTCGTTGTCGGATTTGGTTTCCGCCTTTTGCGTTGAGTTTCTAGAGCCGTAGAGCGTCTCGCTGTGCTTCGCGGAAGCATCCACCATACATCTAGGGTCGAGGACACTTACGAGGTCTAGGGTTTGTTCTTGGGGTTGAGTTTCGGGACAGAGGCAACAAGTTTCCGAAAGGAAAATTTGAAGCTCCCATTCACCCCCCCTCTGGTCGCTTTCTGGTTGCTTCTCGGTCCTTCAATTGGAATCGGAGCGGGTTAAGGATCTTCCACCTTAGCCGGCTCCAGATCCACAGAAGGCGACATGGATCGCGGCGTGGGCAAACCGCCGTTTTTCGATGGGACGAACTATGCGTATTGGAAGATACGCATGTCGGCCTATCTGCAGAGTTTGGGTGCTTCCATTTGGGATATTTGCAACTCTGCCGATTACGTTGTCTTGGCTGCTCGTGTGACTCAGCATCAGATCGATGAGCACGATGCCAATAGCCGAGCACGTAATGCTCTTTTCTCATGTTTGAGCAAGAGTGAGTTTGATCGTGTTTCTCACCTCGCTACGGCTCGGGAGATTTGGGCTACCCTCATGCGCTTTCATGAGGGAACTTCTCAAGTCAAAACCCGTCTCTATGAGTTGTTCAAGCGAGAGTATGAGAACTTTCGACATATGCCTGGCGAGAGCATAGAAAGTTTATTCGCTCGCTTTCAGGTGATTGTCAATAGGATGAGGGCTAACAGGGAGCTGTTGCCTTTCGACGATCATGAGAGAGCTTTGAAGCTACTCCATACTCTTGATCGGTCAGTGTGGGATTTCAAGGTTTAGGCGATCATCGAATCACCTAACTATGAGACCCTCACGTGCGACGAGCTCTTCAGTAAGCTCAAGTCCAGTGAGATCGATGCCATGGCGAGGGCTTCTTATGAAAATCCTTCTGGCCCGTCGATGGCTTTGCTTTCTGGCTCTTCTGCTAACCCCTCTGGAGGCTTTGCTTTGCATTCTCTTCTTTCTGTCACAGAGGAGCAGTTGGAGTCTCTGGGAGACGATGAGTTGGCTTTGCTTGCCAACCGGTTCTCGCGGTTTCACAACAACCGCATGAACCGTCGCCGCGGAGGAGGACGCTCGGGATGCTACGAGTGCGGCGACCCCGACCACTTCATCGCCAACTGTCCCAAGAAGAACAAGCATTCTGGGAAGGGCGATCATGCGCACAAGTACGACTCCGGCAAGCGCAAGGAGAAGTACGTCCCCGCGAGGCACAAGCGGAAGGGCGGCTTCAACAAGGAGTACATCAAGATCAAGTACTTGGAGAAGGCCCAAGCTGAGCAGCGTGCGTTCTTCGCCACGCTCAGCGACGTCGACGACTCGGACGACGACTCCGCTTCCTCAAGCGACGACGAGTTCGAGAAGAAGAAGAGGATCGAGGACAAGCTCAATGGCCTCTGCTTCTTCGCCGATGACGACGGCTTCTGCACCATGGCCCTTGGTGATGAGGTCGGAGGCGACACTCCTCGGAACAACGACGACGACACCTCCTAGGTATCTCTGACCCACGACGAGCTTTCCGCTGAGGTCGAGAAACTTACTGTCGCGCTTCTTAGTCAAGATAAGCTGCTTAGGCCTGCCGCTAGAGAGCGCAAGGAGTTTAGGCAGAAGTGGGAGGATACGGTAAAGGAACTTGATTCTGTCAAGTCCACCGTGGTTGTTACCGATGAGGAGGAGTGTGAGATGTGCACCACACACATGACTGACCTTCTCACTTTGAGGAGCAAGTATGTTGTGCTGGTAGGAGAGGTGGATGAGCTCCGTGCTAGACCCATGCTGTTGGGTGCGTGCAAGACTTGTCCTGTCTTGCAAACCGAGTTGGCAGAGAAGAATGCCAAGATTGAGTCTCTTGAGAAGGCCAGCTCGGGTAGCACTTGTGTGACTAGGTGCGCTTTGTGTGAGGGTTTGGAGATGGAGATTGCGAATGTGAAGCATGACAAGATGCAAACCGAGGAGGAAAACACATACCTTCGGACCATCTTGTCATGGGTGTCTTGTGGTGAGCCGCAGCTCGGGATGATGATCTCCCAATTCAAGCGAGCTGCTGGAAGTCCTGGTGTAGGATTTGCTCCGGGTGTTGATCTTTCTACTTTTGGGAAGATTGGAGAGTCGAGTGGTCTTAACCCTTGTGAGAAGCCCAACTCCACCACTACTCCCAAACTTACCAAGCTTCCACCCAAAGAGCCACTCAAGCCTAACACCAAGGATGGAGTGTTTGAAGAACCTCCGAGAGTTCCACCCAAGAACCAAGTGTGGCATCCCAAACCCAACCACCTAAAAAACAAGCTTGATACGATGCCACCTATCCAGGAGGAGTGTTTGCCACAGAAGGGCAAAGTGATCCAAACTTACAACCATGTGTACCAACAACCCCCTTTGAGAGGGGTGAGGTACCATTGTGAGCATTGTGGGAGAGATGGACACTTGAGCGAGTTCTGCTTTCGGCGCAAGAGAGAGGCGCGCCGTGCTAGGGAGATGAACAATCCGTACATGTACCATCCTTTCCATGATGTACATGTGCCGAATGTTCAGAGGAGAGCTCCGAGGAGAGCTGCTAGGCCCAGAGGTCCAGAACCTCAAGTTCCCAGGCCTAGGCAGAGGAGAGCTCCGAGGAAAGATGCTAGGCCTAGAGGTGCAGTGCCTCAAGTTCCTAGGCCTAGGCCTCGTAGAGAGCGTGCCCGGCGGGAGCCTGCATTTGTGGGCTATGGACCCCGTGGCGGTGGCGTTGTAGTTGAGCGTTTTCCCCCACCGCGTTTTGAGTATCGCAGTGAGCGCTCCTTCCCCAGCGGACCATGTCTGTCTAAACGTGGTGATCGCTTTCTTCGTAGGTGTGCTAGGAATGGTTTTTACACTGACCGTTCTTTTGAGCAGCCAGCCCAACACCGGTATTCTTCCCACTTTACTAACCCCAGTGTTGGACCGTATGCTCACCCTATGTCTTTTTACTGATGTAGGTAAAACGATTGGAGAACGTTTGGTTGGTGGATTCCGGGTGTTCGAGGCACATGACCGGAAACGCCAAGTGGTTCTCCAGTCTTAGTCCGGTCGCCGGAAAGGAGTATATCACCTTCGGCGACAACAGCAAAGGTAAGGTGCTGTCTCGTGGGTCTGTGCGAGTTAATGAGCACTTTGTGTTGCGCGATGTTGCTCTTGTTTCTAACTTGCATTTTAACCTTCTTTCTGTTTCGCAACTTTTTGATGATGACTATGAGATTCGTTTTAAACCGAATCTCAGTCGTATTTTGGACCCTCAGGGCAATCTTGTTTGTGTGATTTCGCCCTTTGGGAAAGTCTTTTGTGCGGATTTCTTGGAGTCTTTTGGCATTTCTCGTTGTCTTGTGGCTGGACCTTCCTCTTCTGATCTTCGGAATTGGCATAGGAGACTTGGACATTTGAGCTTCGACTTGCTTGCAAGACTTAGTTCACTTGGCCTAATCCGAGGATTGCCTAAGTTATCCATGGAGAAGGATCTTGTTTGCCATTCTTGTAGACATGGGAAGATGGTTGCCGCTCCCCACCATCTAGTGACTCAGGTCATGACCAAGCGCCCTGGAGAGCTTTTGCACATGGACCTTGTTGGTCCGGCTCGGGTGAGCTCGGTTGGGGGGAAGTGGTATGTGCTTGTTGTTGTTGATGACTTTTCGAGATATTCGTGGGTCTTCTTTTTAGCTGAGAAGACCGAGACTTTCTCCTTTGCTCGCAATCTGATTTTACGTCTTCAGAATGAGTTCCCTTTGAACTCAATGCAAGCAATTCAGAGTGATAATGGTTCCGAATTCAAGAATTCGGATTTTGAGAAGTTTTGTAACTCTTTGGGTTTAGAGCATCAGTTTTCTTCCCCCTACACACCCCCTCAGAATGGTGTTGTAGAGAGGAAGAATCAGACCCTTGTAGAGATGGCCAGGACGATGCTCGATGAGCATAGGACTCCTAGGCGATATTGGGCCGAAGCTATGAGCACTGCATGCTACATTTCAAATCGCATTTTTCTCCGAGCTTTCTTGAAAAAGACTTCTTATGAGTTGCGTTTTGGAAAACTTCCCAAGGTGAGTTATTTTCGAGTTTTTGGTTGCCATTGTTTTATACTCAAAAACGGCAACTTGGACAAGTTTGAGTCTCGTTCTTCTGACGGTGTGTTTTTGGGTTATGGCACTCACACTCGAGCTTATCGTGTACTTAACCTCGACACTAACCGAGTCATGGAGACATCCGATGTCACCTTCGACGAGACCATGGTTTGTCCTTCTTCTCGTTTTGAGCGTGCAGGTGATCACGAGGTTGGCGAGCCTCTTTTCGATGATGAAGAAGAAGGTGCTGAAGGGATAGATGACCCAGCACCTCCTCCACCTGCTGTGCCGCCAAGAGCGGTTTCTACGACGACTCACGGCCCCGACACTTCTTCTTCCTGGGGGCCGTGGGATGCGCCACCTCAAGCGGTACCCTTTGTACCCGAGGAGGCACCAGCTGCTGTTGAGGGGGAGGCCACTTCGGCAAGGGAGGCGCCACGACACATTCAGCGCCAGCACCCGCCTCAGCAGATGATCGGCAGCATCGACGAATGCGTCACCCGGTCAAGGCAAATCTCTCACTTTGCTCATTCTGCATTTGTTGCTGATTTTGAACCCCAGGATGTTGGACACACTTTGACCGATCCGGATTGGGTCAATGCCATGCATGAGGAGCTTGAGAACTTTGAGAGAAATCGGGTTTGGGTTCTAGTGTCTCCACCTTCTGAGTGTCACCCAATTGGGACAAAATGGGTTTTCAAAAACAAACAGGGAGAAGATGGCCATGTTGTGAGAAACAAGGCCAGACTCGTAGCCCAGGGATATAGTCAGAAGGAGGGGATAGACTATGAGGAGACGTTTGCTCCTATAGCTCGTTTGGAGGCAATTAGGATACTCTTGGCTTTTGCTGCATCCAAAGGTTTCAAACTTTTTCAAATGGATGTTAAGAGTGCCTTCTTAAACGGCTACATAGAAGAGGAGGTGTATGTTAGACAACCCCCCGGTTTCAAAAATCCCAAGTTTCCAAACCATGTCTTTAAACTTCACAAAGCTATGTATGGTTTGAAACAAGCCCCTAGAGCTTGGTATGATAGGTTGAAAACCTTTTTGCTCGCTAAGGGTTTTAAAATGGGATGTGTAGATAAAACGCTCTTTCTCCTCAAGCAAGGCACTGATACTCTCTTGGTCCAGATTTACGTGGATGATATCATTTTCGGTGGTTCTTCTCACGCTTTGGTTGCCAAGTTTGCAGATACAATGAGGAGGGAATTTGAGATGAGCATGATGGGCGAGCTGACGTTTTTCCTCGGGTTGCAAATCAAGCAATCCCGGGAAGGGACATTCGTGCACCAGGGCAAGTACACCCGGGACATTCTGAAGAAATTTGATATGGGTGAGGCCAAGCCTCTTCCAACACCCATGTCAACCACGACGGCCCTGGATGCAGACAAGGAGGGAGAAGCAGTGGACCAGAAGGAGTACCGGAGTATGATTGGGTCGTTGTTGTACCTGACGGCGACACGCCCGGACATCCAGTTCGCGGTGTGTCTTTGCACGCGCTTTCGGTCTTCGCCGTGCACCTCTCACCATCAGGCGGTCAAGCGCATTATGAGGTACTTATCCTTCACTCTAGAATTCAGGATTTGGTATTCTGCTTCCTCCAACCTTTCCCTTTGCGGTTATTCCGATACCGATTTCGCTGGTTGTCGCATTGATCGCAAGTCCACTTCTGAGACTTGCCAGTTTATTGGTTCTTCTCTTGTATCGTGGTCTTCTCGCAAGCAGTCTAGTGTCGCCCAGTCTACCACGGAGGCTGAGTATGTTGCTGCGGCTAGCTGCTGTTCCCAGTAACTCTGGATGATGGCCACTTTGCGTGATTTTGGTCTGAGCTTTTCTCGTGTTCCTTTGCTTTGTGACAGCACGAGTGCGATTAGCGTTGCTAAGAACCCCGTGCTTCACTCGAAGACCAACCACATTGATGTGCGCTTTCATTTTCTATGAGACCACTATGAGAAGGGTGATATCGACCTTCGCCATGTCGATACTCATCATCAGTTGACTGATATTTTCACCAAGCCTTTGGACCAATCAACTTTTAATCGATTGAGAGGTGAGCTTGGTGTGTGTTTCCCCTTTTAGATGGGGGAAACATTTTTGACTCTTGTATGATACACTGACTTTGTGTTTTTTAGTTGTTTTTGCTTCTTTTGGTTTCTTCAAGCATCTTTGCATTTCAGCATACGCTTTTCAATTCTGAGCTTCATGAATATAGTCTGAAGAATGTAACTATGCTCTGTGTAGTCTTTGTTTTGATGCTTTATGTGGATGTTGTAGCTTATGCTCCTTCTGATCACTGATACATACTGTGAGCTGAGCTATTTTTGAATGGTGAATTTGATTAATGAACTTAAAACTTGAAAATGTTCACCATTGAGATATGCAACTAGCATGTGTAGAATGTGCCGAAGTCACTTATGCTATCTATGTATGCTAGGTTGCTATGTCTCTAGTGTTGAGTCATTCACTTGATTGGTATGTCATATTCTGTTTAAAATCTGAACCAAGTTAAGTGAATTGAAAAGATCGAGATGGGTTTGCTTGTTAGCACCTCACAGTTTCGAGACTGTTTCTCATTGCACTTTGAGTTAAACTTGAGCTGTGTAGTGTATGACCGAAACTGTTGCTTTAAGCTTCTGATTGCTTATGCATAGGCTTCGCACAGTTGGAAAGTTAGGCAATAACAAGCATTCAACCTCTCGCAGTCACATGCTGTTTTCTGAACTTGTGTAATTTCACCGCTGCAACTCCGATTAAAATTTGAAATCACAAGTATATGCTTCATTTTTTTTAATTGGTATCAGCATGATGATTGAACTGTGCTAGGGGTAGTTCACCTTGTATACATGTTTAGCACTTGTTTGACTTCCTGTCTATCCATGTCTGTGCTATTTTGATGGTGAATACCTTTTCGGCTCAAAACTGCCCTTTGTGCTCTCATTTCAGACTTAGTGATCAGTTTGAGCCTTTGCTAGCATTCTGTGCATTTTCTAAGTCATTGGATCAGAACTCTGTAGAGTATCTTTGCACTCTTTTGAGTATATTCCTGAAGCTCCTAACTTGCATTTTGACTCATATGCATTTTGGAAGGGGGAGTCCTTCTCTGTTTGGCACTTTTGGTGGTGCATTTTCTGAGGGGGAGCATTGTTTCTTGATAAGTGCATTTTCAACTAAGGGGGAGAAATTGCAAATCATTACCCTCCGTTTGAACTAAGGGGGAGCTTTCCTGGTTGTTTGCACTATTCAAGGGGGAGTTTTTGCTGCTTCCTGTTGACCGTAAGGTCTTGGTATCGAGCTTTCTTTGCTAGTTGTGTTGAGCCTCTGTGCCTCTGTCTTGAGGGACTAGCATTTGCTTCGATTTGTTGATTGGTATCTGCTAGCGGTGTTGAGCCTGTTCTACCTCTTCTTGAGGGCTAGCTTTGTTTTGCTTGGTTGCGTCGAGCCGTTGCCCATGTCTTTGGGAACCAAGTTGTTTTGCTCTCTCCACTTGACCTTCTTCGGCTTTGTTATGCTTTTGGGTCATTTGGTTGAGTTCTTTCTCTTTTCTCCTTCTTCCTTCTTCTGCTTCCATTATGATTTGTGTTGGTAGTTGACAATGCACTCATCAAGGGGGAGATTGCGGATACATGGGTGTATGCCGGGTCTCTGAGTGATGAGTGATTGTCAACTGGGATGATGCGCATGTTCTTTGGCTTGTGTTGTGCAGGTGTCGAGCACGGATACAGTGATCAAAGGCCAGGTGAAGGTCAAGTAGAGACGTGCCGTGCCGATGGACCGAGAGTGGCGAAGGGCGGACGTGAGGCTTGGACTGAGGGACCGGTGGCCCGAGGATCAGCTATGGTGGCTGGCAGCCTGGGACAGCGACGAGCAAAGACTTGCGGTCATGTGTTGCCGGAGTCGTGGACTTGGGGACACGTGTCGGTGGACGGGGTGCATGGGCGGTGCATCCCTTCTACGACGTCGGTTTGGTGGTAGAGCCAGAGAAAAACCATCGGGTGGACGGTTTCCAGGTTTGGGCCTCAAAACCTGGGTGCTGAGGGTTTCCGAGTTTGGCCACAAAACTCGGGCTGAGGACGGTTTCTAGGATTGGGCCTCAAAACCTGGGTGCTGTGGGTTTGCTGAGTTTGGGCCACAAAACTCAGGCGCTGGTGGGCTGGTTTCCCAGTTTGGGCCTCAAAACCGGGGGTTGACTGTGAAGGCTGGTTTCCCGGTTTGGGCCTCAAAACCGGGGGTGCGACATCCAGGAAAAGGACGCGGAGCGGTGGTGGCATGTGGCGGCAATCGGGAGGTTGCGTCGAGGCAACGCTACGAGTTGTGCGGGCGTGGCCGTCGGATCTACCTACCACCGAGTTGGTCCAGAATAACCTTAGGGTTTAGCTGGTTCGCTCTATAAGTAGAGAGGGGTAGAATAGGAATAGAGTAGGAATTAGGAATAGGTTAAGTAGGGGGAGACACCCTCCTCCCCAACCATCTCAGTCATTTGCTCTTTTGCTTCTAGGTTTTCCTGCTCTCTCTCTCCCCTGCTGTAGCGAACCTGAGATCCACAGAGAAGAGAACAATACCTCTGTGTTCATGAGATTTTGAGGAAGTGAGGCCTTAACCTCACTATTGTAGCGTGTGGTAGCTACATGGTTGCAATCTCGTGGTTGTGATTCGCGTTTCATTCGTGTTCTTCACGGAATCCTTTTCTCCACGTTTTTCCCATCGCTTGATCTCTTTGCTCGGTTCATCTTTTGCAAATTCGTTTGAACCAAGTTGTTCTAGATCGTGAGGCACTTTTTTCCACCGAAGGAATTCACCTCTAACCTCATGGTCTAGGAGATCGATCGATTTTAGTTTCGGGTCAAGCTTTTCTCCCTCCCCCGAATTTCTTTGATTCATCAATTTGGAGATAGGTTCGAGCCATGATCTCTTAGAGATAGCTCACTATCCTCCCTGTGACTCATCTCTCCAAGTTTGAACCCTAGAGGTTTCGTTTTGGGAGAGGTTGAATCGATTCAGTGGATAAACAGTGGGATATCGCAGTTACCGAACGCCAGAGTCGGGGTGACCGGACGCTAGGTCAAGAGTCCGGTCGATGAACACTCGTCTCGGTCTTTTCTGCAATCTGACCGGACGCTTGTTTACTTAAGTGATCGGACTCGCCTCTGGTACTGTTCCTGGTTCTTGTTCTATCTGACCGAACGCTCTCGTAACGACCGGACGCTCTGCTCCCCTGAGTCCGGTCCAACACAGTAAGGTCCCAAACCGAGTTTCACTCGACCGGATGCGTCTGGTGCCTACTGACCGGACGCACCAGTGAGTCCGGTCGTAGCTGTTTCGTGTTGTTTCGTTCGCAGTTCATTCGCTCATTGTCGGATTTGGTTTCCGCTTTTTGCGTTGAGTTTCTAGAGCCGTAGAGTGTCTCGCTGTGCTTCGTGGAAGCATCCACCCTACATCTAGGGTCGAGGACACTTACGAGGTCTAGGGTTTGTTCTTGGGGTTGAGTTTCGGGACAGAGGCAACAAGTTTCCGAAAGGAAAATTTGAAGCTCCCATTCACCCCCCCCTCTGGTCCCTTTCTGGTTGCTTCTCGGTCCTTCATAAAACCCAGCTCTGTGTAATAGCCACTTGATCTTTGTGGCCGATTGATGTGTACCACAAATACCTTCATGGACTTCTCCCATAGCCACCTTTGCTTGATCAGATCCCAAACACTTAAGCAATAAGTCTTCAGTGGTTCTTCGGTAAAGCTCATCATTGTGCAGTACATATTTAAACGCACTCCACTGAACGCTTTGATCAACCTTAGTGCTCGGATCATTGAGATATTTTAGCAAGGGAGTCCTCCAATCTCCTGAATCGGTTTCTGTTTCATTAGAATTTGACTTAGACCGATTCAGAAATTCTTCAGACAAGTCAACTAGACCAAATGTTCCAAGATCGACCAGGTCAATCGGATGAATTAGCTGACTTGGTTCACAAACAACCTGGTCGGCCGAGACACTTACCCAAGTAGGCTTATCATTTACCTGGTCTCCATAGTAAGTTGGCCGAACTGGTTCAGAAAAGGTCCGGTCGGCCATACGAACCGACAATACTTCTACATGTTGATGCACGACTTTATGTGAAAATTACGCCTACTGATGCTATAGCCAGATGCTTGTTGAGCTAACATGTTGGCTTTATGATTTTCATGTCTTGGTATATGCCGAATTTAGAATTCGGTAAAACGAGCAATAATAGCAAGACACATGTCAATATAAACATTCAACGATCCTTCTAGGCATTGAAATTCACCAGCAACTTGTTATACTACTAGCAAAGAATCGCCATAAGCCTCAACATACTTAAACCCCATGTAACACAATATTTCCAAACCGAATAACAGAGCTTCATATTCGGCTTGATTATTAGTGCAAAGGTAATCCAACCGGCTTAGCATTTCAAATTCAGCACCATTAGGAGAAAGCACGACCACACCAACACCTTGGCCCTCCTTACAAGCCGATCCATCAAAATAAAGCTTTCATGGAGTCAAAGTAAAATAACTGATCTCATCTTCTACATTAACACTATGCTCAATAATGAAATCAGCAAGAACTTGACCCTTTAACGTTTTTAATGGTT
This sequence comes from Coix lacryma-jobi var. lacryma-jobi, assembly GCA_009763385.1. NCBI lineage: Eukaryota > Viridiplantae > Streptophyta > Magnoliopsida > Poales > Poaceae > Coix > Coix lacryma-jobi. Next base: position 63,900,831 of record CM019823.1, on the reverse strand, counting down.
CATAAGTCAAGTCATATTCAATCAATGCATACGCCCACTTGCCAATCCTCCCTCTAAGGATTGGCCGATATAACATGTGCTTAATTACATCGGCCTGACATGCAACAACACATGTACTAGACAATAAATAGTGTCTCATTTTAGCACAAGCATAGTACAAGGATAAGCATAGTTTCTCAATATGGGCGTACCTTGTCTCAGGATCAAGAAGACGGCGACCAATATAAGCGATCACATATTCTTTACCTCCATCTTCTTGTGTCAAGATAGCTCCAATGACCTTTTCCTCGGCGGTGATATATAATCTGAAAAAGACTCCTCAATTAGGCGCTCGAAGAACTGGTGGGGATGATAAATATTCCTTTATCTTTTCAAATACCTCTTGTTGCTCTGCCCCCCAAGCGAATTCAGATTCATTCTTCAATTTTAATATGGGGGTAAAAGGCATAATTTTCCTAGACAAGTTTGCAATAAATCTCCTCAAGTAGTTCACTTTCCCTAAGAACTTCTGCAAGTCCTTTTTGTATGTAGGCGCTAGAACTTTCTTGATCTTCTCTATTCTCTTAGGATCAATCTCTATGACTTTATCATGGATAATAAACCCTAAGAACTTTCCAGCTGATACACCAAAAGCACATTTTAGTGGGTTCATCTTTAAACTGTAACGATGCATTCTTTTAAATGCCAGACGCAAATCAGCTAGATGAGATGTATAAGCAGCCGATTTAATCACAATGTCGTCAATATAGACTGAAGGACCGAGAATGCAACCAGAAAGCGACCAGAGGGGGGGTGAATGGGAGCCTCAAATTTCTTTTCAGAAACTTTTAGCCTCTGTCCCAAAAATCAACCCCAAGAGCAAATCTAGAGCTCGATAGAGTCCAGGACCCTAGATGTAGGGTGGATGCTTCCAAGAAGCACAGCGGGACACTACACGACTCTAGAAACCTAACGCAAAAGCCGAAAAATAAAACCGATAACCGACGAGCAAACCGCGGACGAAAACGTGCGAAGCAGCACTGACCAGACTCAGGGATGCGTCCGATCGGTACTGATCGGACGCGTCCGGTCGGTACTGATCGGACGCGTCCGGTCAGTCAAAATTGCTTCTGGACCCTTACTGTGTTGGACCGGACTCACGGTAGAGGAGCGTCCAGTTACTTGCACACAGCGTCCGGTCAGTGGCCAAAAACCGTGAACAGTGCAAGAGGCAAGTTCGGTCAAAAGGTTACGAAGCGTCCGGTCAGTTACGAAGAAAAATCTCGCTGAACATTCAACGACCGAACGCACGGGTTAGCGTCCGGTCAACCCGTGGCCAGCGTCCAGTCACCCCGAAACCACCTGTTCGTCCACCAATTTAACTCGATCTCACCCAACACTAATCCTCTATGGATCAAACTTGGTGAGAGGAGTCACAAGGATGATAGTGAGCTACTCCTAGGAGATCATGGCTCAAGCCTATCTCCAAATCGATGAATTGAAGGGATTCGGGAAAAGAGAGAGGACACTCGATCCAAAACGAAACTTGACCGATCTGTTGCTACAAGTGATTAGAGTGCAAATCCTTCGGTCAAAAGATCACAAATCCGTTCGTGCACAAAGTGGTTCAAACGAAATCGAAAACCAACTCCCAGAGAGAAGGAACAAGGCAAATCTCCGTGAGGGCCAAAAACGAAAACGCGAAGAACACACAAGCAAGAACACGATTTGATCTCAATTTCCAGCCGAAACTCCTCCACACGAGGAGACAACGAGATTACAGTCTCGTTTCCTCAAAAAGCAAATACACAGAGGTATTGTTCACCATCTCTGCGGATCTCAGTAGCTACAACAGGGATTGGGAAGCAGGAAACCCTAGAATGAAAATAGCAATGGCTGAGATAGTCTGGAGGGAGGGGCTGCCTCTTCTTATATAGCCTAATACAATTATTCCCCTTCTACCCCTACTACTAATGAGCGAGCAGGCTAACCCTAAGGGTATTCCTGACCAACTCGAAGTTGATGGTGATCCGACGGCCACGCCCGCACAACTGGTAGCTTCGCCTCGACGTGACCTCACCGATTGCCGCCACGTGCCGCCACCGCTCCGCTCGTCCTTTTCACGGACATCGCCCCCGGTTTTGAGGCCAAAACCGGGAAACCTGTTGTCCGTCGCCTGAGTTTTGTGGCCCAAACTCAGAAACCCGCCAGCACCCAGGTTTTGAGGCCCAAACCTAGAAACCGTCCTCAGCCCGAGTTTTGTGGCCCAAACTGGGAAACCAGCCTTCACAGCCAACCCCCGGTTTTGAGGCCCAAATCGGGAAACCAGCCGTCCATCGCCTGAGTTTTGTGGCCCAAACTCAGAAACCCACCAGTGCTCAGGTTTTGAGGCCCAAACCTGGAAACCGTACTCAGCCCGAGTTTTGTGGCCCAAACTCAGAAACCAGCCGCACCCAGGTTTTGAGGCCCAAACCTGGAAACCGTCCACCGGTGGTTTTTCTGTGGCTCAACCACCAAACCGAGCCGTAGAAGGGATGCACCGCCCGTGCACCCCGTCCACACGCAAGTCTTTGCTCATCGCTGTCCCAGGCTGTCAGCCACCACAGCTGATACTCATGCCACCGGTCCCTCAGTCCAAGCCTCACGTCAGCCCTTCACCGCTCCCGGTCCATCGGCACGACACGTCTCTACTTGATCTTCACCTTGCCTTTGATCACCGTATCCGTGCTCAACACCTGCACAACACAAGCCAAAGAACATGCGCATCATCCAGTTGACAATCACTCATCACTCAAGATCTGGCATACACCCATGTATCCGCAATCTCCCCCTTGATAAGTGCATTGTCAACTACCAACACAAATCATAATGAAGGTAGAAGAAGGAGAAGTAGAGAACTCGTCCAAATGACCCAAAAGCATAGCAAAGCTAGAAAAAGGTGGTTCTTCTTCTTTTGGCACCTCTCCTTTGTCATGTGAATTACACAACTCAGGAGAAGGTGGTTCTTCCTTTCTATTCCACCTTGTTCTTGGGCGCCTCTTCTTGGTACGAACGGGTTTTGCTTCCTGCATGTTAGCGGCATATGCGGGTCCACGGGAAAAGGAGAATATTTCCTTCCTCCCTCCTAATGTCATTTACATTTTACCACTCCCCACATATATGCAAGCATCAACAGTGTTCAAGAAAGGTTTACCTAATATTAGAGGCACATCTTTCCTATTTCCCATATCTAGTATTATGAAATCAGTAGGAACATATGAACCTCTAATATGAACAGGTAAATTAGTAACTATTCCTTCTACATAGCATGTTGATTGGTCAGCTAGCATGACATAGGCAGATGTGGATGACATGGGTGGAAAGAACGAGTTTTCATAGAAATCCTTAGATAAAATGTTCACACTCGATCCTAAATCACACATGGCATTTTTAAAGACTTCACCAAAGATTGAGCATCTAATTATGGGACTACCAGGATCACCCTTTTTAACAGTCATGGTTTGATCTTCATAATAGTTAAAATATTTTATTTCAACCATATTTGCAGTTTCCATGTTAGGTTTAGCCGGAATTTTGCCAGTTTCAAAAGATGGTATGATAGCAGCAAGTTGAGCTAATTGGGTTTCTAACATATTATTAAAGCTAAGTTGATTTTTCAGAGCAGATGAGAAATCTTCCAATTTAGCATTTATGTTCTCAAGTATTTTATCATTTGACATCAATTTCTTATTCAAAAATTCAGTAGTTCTACCTTGAGAGTAGACTAGATTCTTTAAGAACGAGAAATTATCAGTACTTTGGAAATTAGAGCGAGGGAATGAATTATTACCTTGAGAGTTGGAGTGCTGATACCATCCTTGATCTTGTTGACGGAAACCGTTGTTGTTGTTGTTGATGATGATGAAGTTCAAATCTTCATGTAACTCGGGGCAGTGGTTCCCAGAATGTCCGGTTTCTCCACAGACTTCACAAGTCATGTAGGATTCCAGAGATTGGACACTCTCTTGTTGGTTCATCTTCTCACAATTGTCCAGCTTCTTTGCCAGCATGTCCATCTTGGCCATGATCATGTCGGCCTCCTTAAGGGAATGCATACCTCGCTTACGGGGCTGCAGTCTCTCGTCATTCCATCCTTGGTTTGACACCATCTTCTCTATGGGAGCCTTAGCATCTGCAACATTCAGAGAAAAGAATGCACCGCCGCCGGCGGCATCCAAATGGCTTCTAGAGAGTGGGGTTATGCCATGGTAGAAGTTCTGGATCAATAGTCAGTCCTCCATACCATGGTGTGGACAAGAAGTGACGTACTCTTGCATTCTCTCCCAAGCCTCGGGAATAGATTCCTCGGCTTGTTGCGTAAAGCTGGAGATTTTGTTGCGAAGAGCGTTCGTCTTGCCCATCGGAAAGAATTTGGCGAGAAAAGCATTGGAACACTTGTCCCATGTGTCTACAGCATTGCGATTGGTATAGAACTATTGCTTCGCTTTTCCTAGGAGAGAAAAGGGAAAGAGACGAAGACGGATGGCTTCTTGGGTTATCCCCTTAATGGTGAAGGTGCCGCAAATCTCCAAAAATTGTTGGAGGTGAGCATTGGCATCCTCATGAGCTTTGCCACAGAATGGGCTAGCTTGGACCATCGTGATCAGAGCCGGTTTCAACTCAAAATTGAGGTTGGCATCGATCACGTCTGGTCATGTCGCTACATTGGCGGCAGAAGGAGCAGAAAACTCACGAATGGTCTTATTGGCCATCGTGAAGGTAGAACGAGATAAGAAAGAAAGAAGTTGAAGAAGATGAAGGAAAAGGATAAGAAGGACTAAGGAAACAAAGAATGGGGAAAGATGGGATTCGCTAAGCAGAAGCTTAAGCGAAGATAAATTCGACAAGGACTCGAAGGATACACCGATTGCCTTCCCCGGCAACGGCGCCAGAAATGCTTGTTGGTAGTTCTTAACTTCACTAAAGATAGAGCTAGGCAACTATCCCCGGTAACGGCCCAGAAATGCTTGTAGCAAGTCTAGTCACTATACCTAAAGGAGTGAAGCTAAAGCAACTATCTACTAATGTCAAATGGGGTTATCAATCCCGACACTAGTAGGAGCTAGCTAGAGAGATTGCAATCTACCTAGAGGAGATTCTGCAAGCGCACATAACTATCGTAGTAGCACTTCGCATGGGAGTACCAGGTGTCGATTTATTTGATCCCAAGGGAAGGCTAGGGTGGTGTATGAGTCGAGTCAAGGAGGGGATGAGAGTCGAAGAATAAGAAAAAGGGAAAAGGAGAGAGGAGATGAAAGGCTAGAAAGAATATATGGGTGCATAGGTAAGGATGAAATGAATGGTAAGGTAGGGTGGATGGATAGGTAGGTAGGGGGAAAGATAACTAAGGATAACTAATAAATAATAACTACTCCTAGATAACTATGAAGCAAGATAGGCAAATGCCAAATAAGCAACCAAGCTAAGTATAGTTTTATTCCTATCTTATCAAGTACCGAGGCGTACTAGCCTTTACCACTGACTTAGGTTGAACGCTAGCACAACGAGCCTTACTGTTAAACTGGGCCAACTACGTGGTGGAATTCAAGGCGCACAGGGCTGTCACCACCTGCTTGCTACCACAGCTATCCGGGGGTCCAGCCGTATCTGAAGGTAAGTCTATAACTAAGCACCACGCTTAATTATATTCTAACTATCTCTACCCTAGCTTTGAATAGAGACACCCTTGCGGACATCAGAGCAAGTACTTGACTTAATAAGATAAACACTAAACTAACTAAGCAACCTATTGGCAAAGATCAAACACTAAGCACACTAGAGATTAACTACTATGGCTAAGTGAATTGAAATGTAGGAATAACTAGGTCACACTCAAGGCACTTGATAAAGTAATACTGAAAGTAATACTAAAGTAATATTGGAATAATGATAAGCGTACCTGAGATACAAGAGAGTAAACTAGACCAGAGACGCCAGGAAATCAACCGACCTCCGATGACAGTCACTCGCACCCGCTTCTCTCCTAGCAAGCTCTACGCTACTATACCACTGGTTAGGGCTGAGCTGTGCTAAACTAAGAGCCACGCTGCAGCGAGGGCACTAGAGCTATGCTCTCTCTACTAGCTAACCTACTTGCCTAAGCTCTCTGAGCTTCTAACCTAGCTCTCACTTGCTTTCTACATTGCTTGGTTCCTGTCGGTGGTACAAAAAAGGGTACCCCCAATCAACGCAAAACACCCTAACGCTCTATCTCCGTCTCGCCCAAGCCCTCCCAGCCAGGCCTCGGGCGAACGCCCTATCTCCGTCTCGCCCGAGCCCTCCCAGCCAGGCCTCGGGCGAACGCTCTATCTCCGTCTCGCCCGAGCCCTCCCAGCCAGGCCTCGGGCGAACGCTCTATCTCCGTCTCGCCCGAGCCCTCCCAGCCAGGCCTCGGGCGAACGCTCTGTCTCCGTCTCGCCCGAGCCCTCCCAGTAAGGCCTCGGGCGAGCACGATCGCTCTCCGTCTCGCCCGAGCCCTCCAGGCCTCGGGCGAGCGCGCCCCCACACCTCGAGCCTTAACGAACGGACCTCGAGCTGCACAGACAGCCGTACCAACCCATGCCACGCATTTAATGTCTTCACCTACTCCGGTCATGTACCACAGTGACTAGGTGTAAAGGTCAAGTCTTGTTTTCACCACAAGCATGGGCAAAAGGGCACCAGTACAGCACTGTTCGGCCAAGTCAGGCACTGTAACCCCTCGAGGTCGGCCACGCGCCTCTCGAGCCCTGCACTGTAACACCTCGAGGCCGGCCCCGCGCCCCTCGAGCCCCCGCGGCTCCACCTCAAAGCCGGCTCCGCGCCCTTCGAGCCCTAACTACTTTCATGCTATTGGAGGACAGGTACCCCAAGACCCGGAGGGACCTCACCGCGTACTGTACATTCCGGGATGGGTGCTGTACGGCTCCCGCCTTGTCGCACCACCACGTCCGCGCCCAGGATGGAAGCCACGACCCAAGGACGCCTCAACAGCGACGATCACATCGGCTCCAGTGGCCCCGACAAGACAGGGTTCCTACCCTTCTCCGTATGGGGCACCATGCGCCCCGATACCTGTAATACCTTTATGTAACCCTGGCCTCCCCTTGCTCTATAAAAGGGGACACTAGGGCCCTCATTCGGGAGGACGAACTCAACACACGAGTCCACGCACAAACACGAGTCCGGACCCCGGTCCACGCTCACTGAGCTTGTATTCTCCCCTGTACAAGCACTTAGGTGCAAGTAATACAAGAACATCTCCCCCGCTGGACGTAGGGCCTTCTTTGCCCGAACCAGGATAAATCCTTGTGTCCCCTTGCATCACCATCCAGGAAGAGAAGCACGCGATCATATTACTCGTTGGTGTGATACCCCCGGGTACGAAACACCGACAGTTCCTCCTTGAAATGAAGTGATGCCTCCAGGGGGTATTTATAGCCTTGTGGAGTGAGGGGGTACTTATAGGGGGAGGCAGCCGACCTAGGGCTGAGTCAGGTTGCAGGCGCCAGCCCTAGGTGGCGGCCGCCACCCTAACCGTCCGATTAAACCGCCATTCAACCGAGGGCATCCAGGGGGTCCTCCAAGGCGGTGGTTAGGTCGGTGGCTCAAACCCTAACCGCCTCTTGTCCAATCCAGGGCACGATCCGCGTCATCCGCCTCCCGAGCCGTCCGATTCAACCGACCTAGTGACCAAGGGCCAGGAATTGGCCTTAGGGAGGTCACACGGATCGGTGACATGGCAGGGAGTGGATTTGGGCCAACTCAACTGGCGGGCGCCACCTAGGGGTGGCGGGCGCCACCCCCCTGAGGCCCAATTGGGCCCTGCTGAGTGGGCTTGGCCTTTGGTGGTTCAAATATCCAAATTTGGCTCAAATCCTGCATTCAAATAGAAATCTATGGACATGTGGAATTCGGTTAGTTTGAAACCTATTTGACTACATTTCATGCCTTTTTGGTGAATTTTAGGTTAAAATGTTGATGGTAAAACAGGTGTTTAAGGACCATCAACAAGAAGCACAATACCAAATCCCAAATTCCGGTGTGAAGCATAAGTACCTCATAATGTGCTTGACCACCTGACGGTGAGAGGTGCGCGGCGATGATTGAAATCGCGCGCAAAGACACATCGCGAACTGGATGTCCGGGCGTGTCGCCGTCAGGTACAGCAGCGACCCGATCATACTCCGGTACTCCTTCTGATCCACAGCTTCTCCATCCTTGTCCGCATCCAGGGCCGTCGTGGTCGACATGGGTGTTGGAAGAGGCTTGGCCTCACCCATATCGAACTTCTTCAGGATGTCCTTGGTATACTTGTCCTGGTGCACAAACGTCCCCTCTCGGGATTGCTTGATTTGCAATCCGAGAAAGAATGTCAACTCGCCCATCATGCTCATCTCAAACTCCCTGCTCATAAGATCTACAAACTTGGCAACCAAAGCATGAGAAGAACCACTGAAAATGATCATCCACGTAAATCTGGACCAAGAGAGTGTCATTGCCTTGCTTGAGGAGAAAGAGTGTTTTATCCACACATCCCATTTTAAAACCCTTAGCAAGCAAAAAGGTTTTCAACCTATCATACCAGGCTCTAGGGGCTTGTTTCAAACCATATAAAGCTTTGTGAAGTTTAAAAACATGGTTTGGAAACTTGGGATTTTCAAAACTAGGGGTTGTTTCACATACACCTCTTCTTCTATGTAGTCATTTAGGAAGGCACTCTTGACATCCATTTGAAAAAGTTTAAACCCTTTGGATGCAGCAAAAGCCAAGAGTATCCTAATTGCCTCGAAACGAGCTACAGGAGCAAAAGTCTCCTCATAGTCTATCCCCTCCTTCTGATTATACCCCTGGGCTACAAGTATGGCCTTGTTTCTCACAATGTGGCCATCCTCTCCTTGTTTGTTTTTGAAAACCCATTTTGTACCAATAGGGTGACACTCAGGAGGAGGTGGAACCAAAACCCAAACCCGATTTCTTTCAAAATTTTCTAACTCCTCATGCATGGCATTAACCCAATCTGAATCAGATAAAGCGTGTCCAACATCTCGGGGTTCAAAATCAGCAACAAATGCAGAATGAGCAAAGTGAGAGATTTGTTGTGACCTTGACTGAGTGACACGTTCGTCGATGCTGTCGATCATCTGTTGAGGCGGGTGTTGGCGCTGAATGTGTCGTGGCGCCTCCCGAGCTGAAGAAACCTCCCCCTCAATAGCAGTTGGTGCCTCCTCGGGTACAAAAGGTACAGCCCGAGGTGGCGGATCCCACGGCCCCCATGTAGTAGAGGAAGAAGGGTCGGGGGCGCATGTAGTCATGGTCAAAGTCGACCCAGTCGGCACAGCAGGTGGAGGAAGTGCTGGATCATCAATCCCTTCAGCACCTTCTTCCTCATCATCAAAAAGAGTTTCTCCAACCTCATGATCACCTCCACGCTCAAATCTAGAAGAAGGACAAACCATGGTCTCGTCGAAGGTGACATCAGATGTCTCCATGACTCGGTTAGTATCAAGGTTAAGTACACGATATGCATGAGTATGAGTGCCATAACCCAAAAATACACCGTCAGAGGAACGAGACTCAAACTTGTCCAAGTTGCCTTTCTTGAGTATAAAACAGTGGCAACCAAAAACTCTAAAATAACTCACTTTGGGTTGTTTTCCAAAACGCAACTCATAAGAAGTCTTTTTCAAGAAAGCTCGGAGAAAAATGCGATTGGCAATATAGCATGCAGTGTTCATAGCTTCGGCCCAATATCGCCTAGGAGTCCTATGCTCATCGAGCATCGTCCTGGCCATCTCTACAAGGGTCCGATTTTTCCTCTCCACAACACCATTTTGTGGTGGTGTGTAGGGGGGAAGAAAACTGATGCTCCAAACCCAAAGAGTTACAAAACTTCTCAAAATCCGAGTTCTTAAACTCGGAACCATTATCGCTACGAATAGCTCTCATTGAGTTCTTAGGGAACTCGTTTTGTAGTCGCAAAATCAAATTGCGAGCAAAAGGGAAAGTCTCAGTTTTCTCAACTAAAAAGAAAACCCACAAATATCTTGAAAAGTCGTCAACAACAACAAGCACATACCACTTCACCCCAACCGAGCTCACCCGAGCCAGACTAACAAGGTCCATATGTGTAAAAGCTCTCCAGGGCACTTGGTCATAATTTGATTCATAGGATGGTGGGGAGCAGCAACGATTTTCCCATGTCTACAAGAATGGCAAACAAGATCCTTCTCCATGGATAACTTGGGCAATCCTCGGATTAAGTCAAGTGAACTAAGCCTTGCAAGCAAGTCGAAGCTCAGGTGACCAAGTCTCCTATGCCACTTCCAAATATCAGAGGAGGAAGAACCAGCCACAAGACAGCGAGAAATTCCAAACGACTCCGAGAAATTTGCACGAAAGACTTTCCCAAAGGGCGAAATCAAACAAACAAGATTGCCCTGAGGGTCTAGAATATGACTGAGATTTGGCTTAAAACGAATCTCATAGTCATCATCGAAAAGTTGCGAAACAGAAAGAAGGTTAAAATGCAAGTTAGAAACAAGAGCAACATCACGCAACACAAAGTGCTCATTAACTCGCACCGACCCACGAGACAACACTTTACCTTTGCTATTGTCGTCGAAGGTGATAAACTCCTTTCCGGCGACTGGACTAAGACTGGAGAACCACTTGGCGTTTCGAGTCATGTGCCTCGAGCAACCGGAATCCACCAACCAAATGTCATCCAATCGTTTTACCTACATCAATAAAAAGACATAGAGTGAGCAAACGGTCCAACACTGGGGTGAGTAAAATGAGAATTATACCAGTGTTGGGCCGGCTGCTCAAAAGAACGGTTAGTAGAAAAACCATTCCTAGCACGCCTACGGGGAAAGCGATCGCCACGTATAGGAAAACGTGGTCCACTAAGGGAAGAACGTCCATCGCCATGGGGTCCATAGCCTAAAACCGTAGGCTCCCGCCGGGCACGTCCTCCTCGCGGCCTAGGCCTAGGACCTTGAGGCATTGGACCTCTAGGCCTAGCACCACGCCTCTGAACGTTCCGCACATGTACATCATGGAAAGGATGGTACATGTCCGTGTTGTTCATCTCCTTTGCACGACGCTCCTCTCTCTTGCGCCGAAAGCAAAACTCTCTCAAGTGTCCATCTCTCCCACTGTGCTCACAATGATACCTCACCGCTCTCATAGGGGGTTGTTGGTACTCATGGTAGTGGGTGTGGATCACTTTGCCCTTCTGTGGCATGAGCTCCTCTTGGATAGGTGGCATGGTGTCTATCTTGTTCTTGAGGTGGTTTGGTTTTGGAGCCCATGTCTGTTTCTTGGGTGGAGCTCTTGGAGGTTCAACAAACACCCCATCCTCAGTGTTAGGCTTGAAAGGCTCTTTGGGTGGAATCTTGGTCAGTTTGGGAGTAGTGGTGGAGTTGGGCTTCTCACTCAGGTTAAGACCACTCGACTCTCCAATCTTACCAAAAGATGAAGCACACTCAACACCCTGAGCAAAGCCAACACCAGGACCTCCAGCAGCATGCTTGAATTGGGCAATCATCATCCCAAGCTGCGGCTCACCACAAGACACCCATGACAAGATGGTCCGAAGGTATGTGTTTTCTTCCTCGGTTTGCATCTTGTCATGCTTCACATTAGCAATATCCATCTCCAAACCCTCACACAAAACACACCTAGACACACAAGTGCTACCCGAGTTGGCCTTCTCAAGAGACACAATCTTGACATTCTTCTCTGCCAACTCGGATTGCAAGCCTACACAAGACTTGCACGCACCCAGCAACCCCGGTCTAGCCTTTAGCTCATCCATCTCTCCAACCAAAGCAACATACTTCCCCCTCAAAGTGAGAAGGTCAGTCATGTGCTTGGAGCACATCTCACACTCGTCCTCCTCAGACACAACAATGGTGGACTTGACAGATTCAAGTTCCTTAACCGTATCCTCCCACTTCTGCCTAAACTCCTTTCGCTCTCTAGCAGCACGCCAAAGCAGTTTATCTTGACTCAGAAGGGCGGCAGTAAGTTTCTCGACCTCAGCAGAAAGTTCGTCAGGGGTCTGAGATACCTAGGAGGTGTCGTCGTCGTCGTCATCGTTCCGAGGGGTCTCCTCCAGCTGACTGTCGACCTCCTTGCCGAGGGCCATGGTGCAAAAACCCTCGTTGTCGGTGAAGAAGCAGAGGTCGTTCAGCTTGTCCTCAATCTTCTTCTTCTCAGACTCATCGTCGCTTGAGGAAGCGGAGTCGTCATTCGAGTCGTCGACGTCACTGAGCGTGGCGAAGAAGGCACGCTGCTCAGCCTGGGCCTTCTCCAAGTATTTCTCCTTGATGTACTCCTTGTCGAAGCCGCCCCTCCGCTTCTGCTTGGCGGGGACGTACTTCTCCTTGCGCTTGCCGGAGTCGTACTTGTGGCCGTGATCCGCCTTGCCGAAGATCTACTTGTTCTTCTTTAGGCAATTGGCGATGAAGTGGTTCGAGCCTCCACACTCGTAGCAGCCACTACGTCCTCCTCCGCGTCGACGGTTCATGCGGTTGTTGTGGAACCGCGAGAACCGGTTGGCAAGCAGGGCCAACTCGTCATCCGCCATGAACTCCAACTGCTCCTCTGTGACAGAAAGAAGAGAGGAAAGTGCAAAGCCTTCAGAGGGGTTAGCAGAAGAGCCAGGAACCAAAGCCATCGACGGGCCAGAAGGATTTTCATAAGAAGCCCTCGCCATGGCGTCAATCTCACTGGACTTGAGCTTACTATAGAGCTCATCGCATGTGAGGGTCTCATAGTTAGGTGATTCAATGATCGCCTGAACCTTCGAGTCCCACACCGACTGGTCAAGAGTGTGTAAAAGCTTCAAAGCCCTCTCATGATCGTCGAAAGGCAACAGCTCCTTGTTAGCCCTCATCCTGTTGACAATCACCTGAAAGCGAGCGAATAAACTTTTTATGCTCTCGCCAGGCATGTGTCGAAAGTTCTCATACTCTCGCTTGTGCGACTTATAGAGACGGGTTTTGACTTGAGTGGTTCCCTCATGGAAATGCATGAGGGTAGCCCAAATCTCTCGAGCCGTAGCGAGATGAGAAACGCGATCAAACTCCGTCATGCTCAAGCATGAGAAAAGAGCATTATAGGCTCGGCTATTGGCATCGTGCTCATCGATCTGATGCTGAGTCACACGAGCAGCCAAGACCACGTAATCGGCAGAGTTGCAAATATCCCAGATGGAAGCACCCAGACTCTGAAGATAGGCCGACATGCGTATCTTCCAATACGCATAGTTCATCCCATCGAAAAACGGCGGTTTGCCCACGCCGCGATCCATGTCGCCTTCTGTGGATCTGGAACCAGCTAAGGTGGAAGATCCTTAACCCGCTCCGATACCAATTGAAGGACCAAGAATGCAACCAAAAAGCGACCAGAGGGGGGTGAATGGGAGCCTCAAATTTCTTTTCAGAAATTTTTAGCCTCTGTCCCGAAAATCAACCCCAAGAGCAAATCTAGAGCTCGATAGAGTCCACGACCCTAGATGTAGGGTGGATGCTTCCAAGAAGCACAGCGGGACACTACACGACTCTAGAAACCTAACGCAAAAGCCGGAAAATAAATATTCCTTTATCTTTTCAAATACCTCTTGTTGCTCTGCCCCCAAGCGAATTCAGATTCATTCTTCAATTTTAATATGGGGTAAAAGGAATAATTTTCCTAGACAAGTTTGCAATAAATCTCCTCAAGTAGTTCACTTTCCCTAAGAACTTTTGCAAGTCCTTTTTGCATGTAGGCTCTAGAACTTTCTTGATCTTCTCTATTCTCTTAGGATCAATCTCTATGCCTTTATCATGGATAATAAATTCTAAGAACTTTCCAGCTGATACACCAAAAGCACATTTTAGTGGGTTCATCTTTAAACCGTAACGACGCATTCTTTTAAATGCCAGACACAAATCAGCTAGATGAGACGTATAAGCAGCCAATTTAATCACAATGTCATCAATATATACTGAAGGACCGAGAATGCAACCAGAAAGCGACCAGAGGGGGGTGAATGGGAGCCTCAAATTTCTTTTCAGAAACTCTTAGCCTCTGTCCCAAAAATCAACCCCAAGAGCAAATCTAGAGCTCGATAGAGTCCACGACCCTAGATGTAGGGTGGATGCTTCCAAGAAGCACAGCGGGACACTACACGACTCTACAAACCTAACGCAAAAGCCGGAAAATAAAATAGATAACCGACGAGCAAACCGTGGACGAAAACGTGCGAAGCAGCACTGACCGGACTCAGGGATGCGTTCGGTCAGTACTGATCGGACGCGTCCGGTCAATCAAAATTGCTTCTGGACCCTTACTCTGTTGGACCGGACTCACGGTAGAGGAGCGTCCAGTTACTTGCACACAGCGTCCGGTCAGTGGCTAAAAACCGTGAACAGTGCAAGAGGCAAGTCCGGTCAAAAGGTTACGAAGCGTCCGGTCAGTTACGAAGAAAAATCTCGCTGAACATTCAACGACCGAACGCACGGGTTAGCGTCTGGTCAACTCGTGGCCAGCGTCCAGTCACCCCGAAACCACCTGTTCGTCCACCGATTTAACTCGATCTCACCCAACACTAATCCTCTATGGATCAAACTTGGTGAGAGGAGTCACAAGGATGAGAGTGAGCTACTCCTAGGAGATCATGGCTCAAGTCTATCTCCAAATCAATGAATTGAAGGGATTCGGGAAAAGAGAGAGGACACTCGATCCAAAACGAAACTTGACCGATCTGTTGCTACAAGTGATTAGAGTGCAAATCCTTCGGTCAAAAGATCACAAATCCGTTCGTGCACAAAGTGGTTCAAACGAAATCGAAAACCAACTCCCGGAGAGAAGGAACAAGGCAAATCTCCGTTAGGGCCAAAAACGAAAACGCGAAGAACACACAAGCAAGAACGCGATTTGATCTCAATTTCCAGCTGAAACTCCTCCACACGAGGAGACAACGAGATTACGGTCTCGTTTCCTCAAAAAGCAAATACACAGAGGTATTGTTCACCGTCTCTGCGGATCTCAGTAGCTACAGCAAGGATTGGGAAGCAGGAAACCCTAGAATGAAAATAGCAATGGCTGAGATAGTCTGGAGGGAGGGGCTGCCTCTCCTTATATAGCCTAATACAATTATTCCCCTTCTACCCCTACTGCTAATGAGCAAGCAGGCTAACCCTAACGGTATTCCTGACCAACTCGAAGTTGATGGTGATCCGACGGCCACGCCCGCACAACTGGTAGCTTCGCCTCGACGCGACCTCACCTATTGCCGCCACGTACCGCCACCGCTCCGCTCGTCCTTTTCACGGACCTCGCCCCCGGTTTTGAGGCCGAAACCGGGAAACCTGTCTTCACGACCAACCCCTGGTTTTGAGGCCCAAACCGGGAAACCAGCCGTCCATCGCCTGAGTTTTGTGGCCCAAACTCAGAAACCCGCCAGCGCCCAGGTTTTGAGGCCCAAACCTGGAAACCGTCCTCAGCCCGAGTTTTGTGGCCCAAATTCAGAAACCAGCCGCACCCAGGTTTTGAGGCCCAAACCTGGAAACCGTCCACCGTGGTTTTTCTGTGGCTCAACCACCAAACCGAGCCGTAGAAGGGATGCACCGCCCGTGCACCCCGTCCACACGCAAGACTTCGCTCGTCGCTGTCCCAGGCTGTTAGCCAACACAGCTGATCCTCAGGCCACCGGTCCCTCAGTCCAAGCCTCACGTCCGCCCTTCACCGCTCCCGGTCCATCGGCACGACACGTCTCTACTTGACATTCACCTTGCCTTTGATCACTGTATCCGTGCTCAACACCTACACAACACAAGCCAAAGAACATGCGCATCATCAAGTTGACAATCACTCATCACTCAAGATCCGGCATACACCCATGTATCCGCATATACTTCCATAATTATGCCAATTGAATCATGAAAGATCAGATTCATAGCACGTTGATAGGTAGCTTCTGCGTTCTTCAAACCAAATGTCATCACAACTCATTCAAAGAGACCAACAAACTCAGGGCAAATAAAGGCCGTTTTGGACATATCTTCTTCGGCCATGAATATTTGATTATAACCAGCGTTGCCATCAAGAAAACTAACAACCTAATGTCCTGAAGCGTCATTGATTAACATATCGTCTATAGGCATAGGATACTCATCTTTGGGAGTGACTCTATTTAAATCTCTAAAATCAATGCATACCCTGATCTTCCCAGTGTCTTTCTTCTCCACAGGTACGATATTAGAGACCTATTCCGCATACCTGCATGGCTGGATAAACCCTGCTTGCAATAACCGATTAATTTCCTCTTTAATCCGGTCATATATTGTAGAATTAAAACGGCGAGCGTGTTTCTTGAAAGGCCTGAACCCCGACTTAATAGGAAGCCGATGCTCAACGAGTTTTCAGCTTAATCCAGGCATCTCCGTATAATTCCATGCAAAACGATCAACATACTCCTTCAAAAGCACGATTAATTTTAATTTATAATCGACTTCAAGATTCTGATTCACAAAAGTCGGTCTAGGCACAGAACCATCCCCGATGTCAACTTGTTCCAAGGGGTCGGCCGACGTGAAGCCTTGGCCCAACTTATTGAGCTCATCAAAGTCATCAATAGCTTCACAAGCATCGGTCTTACAAGTCTGATATTGTTCAACACGATGTTTTAACCAATCAACATTAGCATCCATTAAATTACATGATAATGTTGAACCGATTGTCGATCGGCTTTAAAGACACTGGTACAAAACCTTCCCTAGTAACACTAACAAATTGGAAATCAAAAAGGTCCCGACCAAATAAACAAGCAATAGTATCATGCCCCCCGAGCAAAGGAGCATTGGTCGTAGCTACATAGGCCGATGAATCTGAGTGCACTACTTCAACATCGTCCCCCACCCATTGAATGAGAAACTGATGCAGGCTAGAAGGAATGCACCGATTATCATGAATCCAGTCACGCCCAAGTATAAATTTGTAGCAACCTTGTATGTCGGCAACGAAGAAAGCAGTAGCCAAAGTCTTACTCCCGATGGTAAGTTCCATGGACGCAACTCCTTTGGCTGGAATAGGATCTCCTCCTCCGACTCTGGTGATAGTCATGTTGGTCTTGATCAGCTCTTCATCAGTACCACCAAGCTTTTGATAAAGCGAGTATGGCATCAAATTTACAATCGCCCCGCTGTCGACCAGCATCTTGTGAACCGGTGTGCCATTGATATGGCCTTTTACATGCAACGGCTTAAGATGATTGACAATCCTCTGTTTTCTGGAACACAGCCGTCTGTGTAGCGAAGTTGAACTCTGCCGCTGTCGAATCATCTCCGACCACGTAGTAATCGGCTGACAAGTAAACCACATTGACCTCCGCCCTTTCTGGGAAGGTTCGTAATCCACCATCTCTTCATCCTGTTCCTCAAGTAATTTTTCGCTGGTCGCAGCAACAGCGGAGGAAACAGGATCACTAGGACATCTATCAGATCCAATCGGAATATCATGAACCGATTCAGACCCAGAACCTGGTCGGGTTGGCTCAATTCTCAACTCAGTAGTAGCTGACTTGGCTTGCTCGACCCCTAAACTGGTCGGCGCCTGATCTGAAGTGGTCAGATCGGGATCTGACATGATTGGTTCCGAAGCTACCTCAGTAGATTCGGCGTTCAAACTGGTCGGCTCAGGATCCGACCTGTTTAGTTCTCCAATCATCAAAGCCGGCTTTTGATTACAGGCCGGCTCTTCGCCCCCTCGCTTGCCCTGAGGGAAAATGGGATGCGTCGAGTTAAATATATCTTCCCTCATTTTCTCAAGTTGCTCCCGCCTCTGTTTGTTGCAGCGAGCTCTCTGCAGCTTCCTTCGTTGAGTTTTACTCAAACCAGAAGGACACCATCTAGGCTGCATGTATTTGGGATCACGCTCAACAGGCTTTTCTACTTCTACCCCAGCTAAAGCATCTTGAGCCTCTTGAACCATTGCTGGAATGGAATCCTCAATTACCATCGGCTCGACTTTATTAATGATGGGAACCTCCATAGAGCCGACCGTACTTGTAGGTGTGGGATTAGGTCCGGTCGGGGAAACAATGGGAGCACTTTGCACCTTTTTAGGTACATAGATTTGTTGTAGTTGTGTCTTCCCTGTTTCCTGAGCAGTCAAAGTCCTTGACGTGATCAGCCGATTCTGACCCCTGTTACTAGAACTTGGTCGATCACCCAGCCGATCAAAAACTGAGACCCTCGTAGGTTGGTCAATGGGCGTCCCCCATCCTGGTTGATAGTACATATGTGCCGGCAAAGGGTAAGGTACCCACACTCCCTAAGGACCCCATTGTGGCGGTGGTGAAATAGGAGGTGCCCACAGAGGTCTATAAGGAACGGTCCTTGGTGCTAGAGATGCTACTTGGGTCACCACCAGCTGCTTAGACCTCTCATCCTCGCGCTTCGGAGGAGTAGATTCTCTTTTTCTTAATGGCCGATTCTGAGAATCGGCCTTTTGTTGTTTGTACTTGGCCATGAACTTATCGAAGGTGCATGGTTCTCTAACAACCTTCCTTTGCTCTTTTTCGCATTAGTCTTCCAAGTGCCGACTTCGGATTTTTATGGGACAAATGTGCGTAAAACGCGAACTCCGGAAGGTGCAGAATCAATAGCACTAGCTAAACCGACTATGGCAGTCGGCTTGTCTATCTTAACCGGACCAGAAGAAGTTGGCCTGACTTGGTCGGTCTTTCGATTTAGCTGCTCTGAGGAAGAACCAGACTGGTCGGCTTGAGAACCCGACCTGGTCGGCCTTCGCTGTGTTGCCCTGGTCTCAAAATACCTTTGCTTATACAGGTGTCATGTTGACCCTGCGGTGATTGTGAGCTTGCTCTTGCCATCATCACCCTTTTCGAGCACCACCTTGCGCCCCGAATCACCTTCAGCGTTCGGTGCGACCCGTGACTCACCGATAATGACATTCTTGCTTTTGGTCGTATTGGTCTGCTCTAGACGAGTCAGAATAGCAGGGTTTCCTGCTTCCACCATATGGACCGGGACAGGAGTAGTACTGATCTGCATCTCGGTAAGACTCAGTCGTCCTTCATTAAGGGCCGATTGGACCTATCGACGAAAAACATTGCAATCATTAGTGGCATGAGAGAAAGAATTATGGTATTTGCAATAAGCCCTTCTTTTCAGTTCGTCGGGTGATGGCAAAATGTAATTAATTTTGAGATAACCGAATTTAAGCAACTCATCAAATATTCGGTCACATTTGGAGAAATCAAAAGTAAACTTTAGTTCCTCACCCCGATTCTTTTGAATTGGTTTGAGGGAAGGACAAGTGATTAGTTTATTTTGTGTTGGCCATAAGAACTCAGCAGCGTAACAATCTTTAGACTCATCGTCCGAACTATCAGAATTCATCTCAACAATATGCACGCCCGATCAATGAGTCTTGTGAGGATCGTAAGGTTCTTTAAGGCGTGATTCTATTGAAACAGCCTTCTGCAAAAGCTGATTTACATTAAAGAAATCATGATGCTCAAGCTTATCTTTGATCTCCCGACGTAAACCAGCGAGACATAGATCCGTTAGGTCTCTGTCGGAGATCATTAAATGAAAGCATCGGTTCTTAGTTTCTTTAAAGCGCTTAAAGAAATCGACTACATGCTCACTACGCCCTTGTCGAACCGATGTGAGGTGTGATAATCTAGTTTCCTGAACCCCGTCATAAAAGTGATTATGAAATTTTTCTTCTAGCTCGGCCCAAGAACCTATGGTGCATTCCGGTAGTGACGTAAACCAGACAAAAGCCGTACCAGTAAGAGATAAAGGAAAATGTCGTACATTTATATAATCTAAGGTATTAGCTTCGCCCATTTGTGCGAGGAACATGCTGATATGCTCCATAGTTGTTCTACTACCGTCACCACTAAACTTATAAAAATCTAGTACCCTCCAACTGTCAGGTGCTTTCATAAAATCGAAACATGAAGGGTATGGTTTAGAATAAGTGGTCCTGGTAGGCTTAAATTAGACCCCCAAACTGGTCTCGAGAGACCTCGTTATTTCTTCTTTAAACCGTTTTATAGCTCGCCCAAAATCGGTTTCGGAAAGGTTAGGAGCGCCATTATGCATGGATTATTGCTTGGAGACTTCGGTGGATTGGGCAATACGGTTCCCAGTCCTCCTGAAGTCCTGTTTGTTGCCGTCCCCTGGTCGGTCTGTGCGGTCCGACCAGAGTTATGATGGGAGTTATTGGCATTCGTCGAGGTACCGACTTCACCACGCCTGGTCCCAGCAGACCCTAATTGTCCAAAATTGATATGTGAAGTCTGTCCTCTAAAGGAATTAAAAGGCATGTCGAACTGTGGTTGCCCGATTGGAAGTTCGGGTTCGACGGTTTTACCTTCTAACTTATCCATGCGGTCACTAAGTAATTTAAATGAATGTTGAATAGTATTGGTAAGAGTTTTTGATGTATCCGCTAACATTCCAGAATAATTAGCATGGGTAGGGTAACGATCTTCATGTACCTTGGTATTTACCTTATCAGTAGTGTCTTCAGCGTTGGTGGTCGACGTAGTAGGGATTATCTCGTTGAAGTCCGGTTCCTTGTCTTGAGTGACCCTGCCGCGCTGATCCTTTGAGCAGCTTTCCAGGAAAGCCTTCAAGACGGCGTCGAGCTTGGCCTGCGCTTGTTGTTTTAACTCATCGGGGAGTTCGTCGATGCCCGCAGGACGGACGATGTTATCCTTATCCATAGCACCGTCTTTGCCGCTCATGTTGGTAGCAGATGGAATTTCGATCTTCCCCAGCGGAGTCGCCAAAAAGTGTGTTGACGTCAAAAGTGATTCGAACCACACACCAGCAGGGCTAGCACGCCCGAAGAGGTTGCAGATCAACCTGATACAACAGGGAACTCGACTAAACCGATGAGAACCGATCTAGCGAACGGTTCAGGTCGATTTAGGGTTACGGATACCTGTGTTGATAACTCTAGAATTTCTCCCGGGAAGACCCATCGGGGAAAAGCACGTAGAGGTTGTCCTAGGACCAGCAAGGCTGCCTAGAACGCCGTTGAGCCTCGCCGGGAGACACGCCGAATAGCAAGATAGAGAAAGGAAGAGGGATAAAAGGGATAGTAGATTGATTTTGATCGATTAGGGTTGGATGCCTCAATCGGCCATGATCCTCTCATATATATAGAGGGGGTTGGTCTTATCCCAATAGAAAACATCTCTAGATACGATCTCCAAGTTTCCTATCCGGACTCCATCAAAACATAGAATCCAAGAGTCCAATCCGAACTTAAACAAGGTAAACCTGATCTCGGCGATCTTTGAATCGACTAAACCGGCTCAATGGGCTTTTATAGATATCAGCCCAAATTGATCTCTCCGATCAATAGACCTTGCACAATAAAGATCCTCGAATCGGTTCATTCATCATTATTTCAGAATTTCCGACCAGCACACCTGGTCGGAAACAGCATGACTGGTCGGAAAGCATCAAACAAGCAAACTCATCTTACCTAGAGCATCCGACCTTAGAAAATAAATTCGTGTTCAAAACTATGAACCGAATATACCTTCTAAACTTATTATTTTCTTACGATACTTTTGAGTGTCAATAGTGGTCATGGTGCTGCTGGTGCATGCTGCTGTTCGCATGCAGGAAGGGAGGGGCTGCGGCAGGGGGGCGTCCATGGCCGCTGTTGGCACCACCGGACAGCGCGGGGCCGGGGCTGGACCTGCATGGTAGTGCAAGTGGCGGCTTGTGGTCTGCCCAGCAGGCTGCAGGAGTGCTTCCTGTTCACAGTCGCAGGGCAAGGAGCAGGGCCGGGGCGCCGGTAGCGTGGCCCACGGGCCTGTGGCGCCTTGGGATTGCAGGTGATGTGTCCCCAGCGAATGCAATAGTAGCTAGGAGCAGCCAGAGATCAACACTACCGGAAACAAAAGATTCAAAAGAGAAATAGTCAAATCCTGATGGATTCACACCAGGGAATAGATGCTGGTGGAGAGGACGAGTAGATCAACCTCAGGGTGGTCTCGAAATTCGATGAGGACATCGAAGATGACCCGAAAAGGTCGTCGCATGTTCGCCGGACCTCCAAGGTTGCGAAACTTTAGCTTCAGATCTAGATCGAAAAAAGTGACGGCTGTAAAAACGGACCGTACTTTTGGAATCCTCACGACGAGATGATATATATATATATATATATATATATATATATATATATAGGGTTTGGATAAGTTAGAAACACAGGATATTTTATCAATTTCAGGATTAATTAATTTTGGGATTAAAATAATTCCAGAAAAGTCTAGAATTGATATTTAAGCTATGAAAAATACTCTGACGGCTCCGAAAATTCTCAGAGACACTTTGGAACATGATGAACCAAATAATGTATTTGGAGCTCATGACAAAATATTTTGGAGCATCTAAACATTAGATTTTGCTCACAGAAAAATTAGAAAATGTTCCGGAAAAATTTCCAAGAAGTTTGTAGCCATATGTTGATAGATGATGGACTCAAAAGAAGTGATTTGGGACACCAGAAAAAGTATCTTGGAAAAGTTCCACACGAGGATAGAGTTGGGAAGGATAAATTTATTTTAGAAAAGACAGAAACGGACCAGATAAAGATAAATGACCTACCAAACGTGTTTTGAAACTCTACCGACTCACAACACAAGGTCCAACAACAACCAACCATCAAATCAAACATAACTCATCAAATTAATTTAGGAAAATTTAAAAAAATTCTCGTTTTACTACAACTAAAGTGGCGCTAGCTCAAACTAAACTTGATCAATCTTATACAAATATTAAGATTATTTATTTTATTTAGTGTTTTCTACTCACAACAACCCAAAATAAGAAATTTTGGGGTGTGACAACCCTTAGGACCCGGTTCTCAAATCCTGTAACCCAGCTGGGTATAGAAGGCTTCTTCTATGCAGAATACCACTTGGTACAGGAGATGGCTCTCAGGCTGGTCCGGTCCTAGTGTTTACAGGAGATAGCTTCTATGTCGCGACCTATGAGAACTAATACATATAGGAGGACTCTTTGTAACGGCCTTGTAGTGAACCCTGCCGACTCACCTCAGAAGTGGGTCAAGGGGCTAGCTACCTCGGGCAAAAGGGCAACATGACTCGTGGGTAAAGATGTGCAACCTCCGTAGAGTGTAAACTGATATATCAGTCGTGCTCACGTTCACGAGCGGGCTTGGACTTCCTTGAGATTAGTTGGCTTGGTTCGGTTGGGTCACCTGGATGGGATGTTGGGGAAAAGGACCCTCGGCAGAGGCGCCGCTCGAGCTGGTGTCCAAAGAATAACCCTCGCCAAATCTGTGTGCCCTTGCGAGGTCCCTCTCCACTTCGGGATCGTTACCCTGACCCACGGACGCGGGTTCAACCCTCGTCGCCTTGTTGCATTCCATGCAGGTCTAAGTCGACAGCCGCACTGCAGGCAACCCTCGCTGGCTCACAAGGCCACCCCGCTTGAAGCGAAGGTTCAAGCAAGCGACGAATGTGCGTTGGCCCGAAGGCAAGCGAAGTCAAAGGACCGGCGAGCACGGCCGAAGGTCAAACCTTCGCTCTTCTCTCCCGAAGGTGAACAGAACCAGGTGGCGGCGCATTGGAGAGGGGCCGGTTAGGGTTTCCACTTCAGCTATGTGTTTACGCTTTTGCCCTTCCTCCCTGCGTGGAGGTGAGGAATCTTTCCTGTACCCTTTTGTAATTTGGCTCGTGTCCCTTGGTTTTCCCTATAAATAGCAAGGGGTGAACAGTGTAATGGGACGATCTTTTTGGGGAAATTGGGCACCATTCCACTTTCGCTTTACCTTCGCTACCGCTTCCGACACTTGGTCACCTTCGCCGCGACCCTGCACAAGTGCGAACGTTGCGGCAAGTGTGCGTCCAATAGTTTGGCGCCGTCCGTGGGGAACGAAGTTTGAAATGGCAGGAAATAGGAGAGCACCTTTGGCGAGGGACCAGCGCGTCGCTAGAGAGACGACGGCAGTAGTTCCCCCTGCTGAGGAAATAGTGCAACCCTCGGGAGCAGAGAATGTTACCCCGGAACCTCAGGTCCAAAGCCCCCAAGCCCGAGTGGCAACGCAGCCACACCCTCACACTTCAGGAGAGGGAGAGGAAGGAGATGAGGAGGAGTTGGGCCTCGAGGCCCTCGAGAGGCTTGAAGCTGAACTGCAAGAGAAGAAGAGGCGCCTGGATCAACTCGAGAGGCATAACCGATTACGCTCGATCAGACAAAGGGCAGATGCAGCCAGAGAGCAGCTTCGCCGAATGGAGGAATCCCTCGCTGCGGCAGAAGCCGAGGCCGAAGGCTGGAATGATGAGATGCCCCCGCTGCAGGAGGGGAATGAGCAGGATCAAGACAACCTTCGCCACCATCCACCACCCCCACCACCACCAATAAACCCGCAACCACATCCTATAAGGCCACCAAACTTCTGCCACCTCTACCCAGATGAGAGAGAGCTAAACCTTCACAACCAACGAAGGCCTCAACAACACCAAATGCCCTACGACCCAAAGTCTCCACTCTCCCAAATACTCCAAACCCAACCCTGGCCACCATGCTACAACCCACAAAACCTACCTCGCTACGACGGGCTTTCTGACCCTCGTCAATTCATCATGAGCTACGAAGCAGCAGTTGCCGCGACAGGCGGAGATGAATCAACAATGGCAAAGTCTTTTGTCATTATCCTGCGAGACATCGCACAAACCTGGTACGGCAACCTCCGCCCCGGAACTATAGATTCCTGGGCCAACCTCAGAGATAGGTTTTGCACAAATTTCAAAGGCATCACGCCAGCTCCATCAAACCCCATTGAGTTGTTTAACTGCAAACAAGAAGAGCGCGAATCACTTCAAGATTACTGGCGGAGGTTCATTCAAATCAGAGCAAGAACCCCGGGGATATCCGACGAGGCTATCATCCTCGCTGCAGTCAGCGGCCTTCGCCCCGGCCCGTGCTCTTCGAAATTTGCTCGGAAGCCGGCAAATACAATCGAAGAATTGCACGAGACAATGGAAAGATACTGTAGAGCAGACATGGACTTCCGAGCGAAGTCCGATGCTCGGAGGTCACACCAGAAGCCACAAACGAGGCCTCAACCGAGAGAAAGCAACCTTCGCCAAGAGCAAAGCAACGTCGGTGCAATCAACAAAGCAACAAATTACGAGGATCAAAGACGCGACGCTCAACCTCTGAGCAACCAAGCCCCGCAGGGTTTGCCACCTCCGCCGAATCAGCGGAACCAGCAGCGAGATCTCGCCAAAATGTATTGTCACTTCTGTGGAATGGGAAAGGGACACACAACAAAGCAATGTGAATGCTTCGCCAAGGGAAAAGAATACCAGGAATCCAGGAAAGCTGCTTCGTCAGACACCCGAATCATCAACCACACCAGGAAACCAAGTTTCCACCCACCAAATCCCCCATACCACTATACCCCCAGAAACTACGGCCTACCTTCGCAACAACCCACTTACACTCATCACCCACTCTACAACCAAACCTCTTATCAGCCAACCACCATTCCACAATGCCAAAACCCACCTTACACAGTCACATACCCAACAACCCCCCAAAACCAAATTCCAACAACCCACCAAGCCACCAACGCTCTGCCACCACCACCGCCAATCCCCGCGTTACCAGCACCACAACCTGTCAAAGCCGAAGCCCCGAGCCAAACGACCATCAACAATCCAACTTCAACCTTCGGTGTGATTCTAGCTATCACCGGAGGTTCAAATGAGGACCATGGTAACAAACGGCAGAGGAAGGAACATGCCAGACGAGTTCACCACGTGGCCGTCGAAGGACCACATAGATTCGGTCGTTGGTCTCACATCCCCATAACCTTCGATTCCAGTGACATGACGCTAAGAGATTACCCTCACACCGATGCTATGGTGATCGAAACCAACCTCGCTGGGTGGACTGTCACCAAAATACTGGTCGATACAGGAAGCTTCGCTGACATCTTGTTCGCTTCAACCTTCGACAGCATGAAGCTTGACAGGAACCTTCTGCAACCTGCTGACAACCCCCTATACGGCTTCGGTGGTCAACAAGTGAGAGCCGTCGGAAAAATTTCTCTGCCCGTGACCTTCGGCGACCAAATCAACTGCAGGACTGAGCACATAACATTTGATGTCGTCGACATGTTCTACCCATACAATGCCATTTTTGGCCGAGGGGTCACAAACGCATTCAATGCTGTCATCCATCCCGCTTACCTATGCATGAAGCTTCCCGCTCCGAAGGGTGTGGTCGCAGTATTTGGGGACCAAGACATTGCAAGGGCAGCTGAAGGGAACGTAGCCCCGGGGCAACGTAATGTATACAACTTGTCAAAACCTCAAACCCCTGGTATCAGCGACGAGGGTGAAGTCTGCAATGACAGAGTGAAGGCAGCGCCAAAGGAGGAAACCAAATAAGTCCAACTCTTCGAGGGTAACGCCGAAAGAAAGGTGATCATATCAGCCAATCTAGACCCTCAATCAGAAGGCAACCTCGTCACCTTCCTCAGAGAAAATTCTGACACCTTCGCTTGGTCCGCAGAAGACCTAAAAGGAGTCAACAGATCAATGATCGAGCATAGCCTGAACATCAAAACAGGCTATCGCCCAATCAAACAAAAGCTTCGCAAGATGTCAGAAGAAAGAAAGGAGGCAGCGAAGGCTGAGGTAAAAAGGCTTTTGGACGCAGGCGTCATTCGCCCAGTCAAATACCCAACTTGGCTCTCAAATGTGGTCCTAGTCCAAAAGAAGAACAAAAAATGGCGAATGTGCATGGATTTCACTTGCTTGAACAAAGCCTGTCCGAAGGATGACTTTCCTCTCCCAAACATAAGCACCCTGGTCGACAGAGCGGCAGGTTGCCAAATGCTATCCCTCCTCGATTGCTTTTCAGGCTATCACCAGATTTGGATGCATGAAGAAGACGAGGAAAAAACAAGTTTTATCACACCCTCGGGCACCTTTTGCTTCCGAAGAATGGCAGAAGGCTTGAAAAATGCAGGCTCAACCTTCGCTCGCATGACCTCTGAAGTTTTCAAGGATGAACACGCTGTCTCTGCTTATGTCGACGACCTAGTTGTCCAGAGTGAACTAAAAGAAAACCACATATCAGACTTATCGAGGGTGTTCAGCAACCTCCGGTCCGCCGGACTGAAACTAAACCCAAAAAAATATGTTTTCGGGGTAAGCGAAGGTAAATTGCTAGGTTGCATCGTCTCAGCCAGAGGAATCGAAGCTAACCCTGAGAAGATTGATGCCATCATGAACATGGAACCTCCGGCGACCAAGAAAGCAGCTCAGCGTCTGACTGGTCGTTTAGCAGCACTTAGTAGATTCATCTCAAGATCCGCAGAGCGAGGGTTACCCTTCTTTGAAACACTCAGAAGCAACGCTCCATTTAATTGGGGTCCCCAGCAACAAAAGGCCTTCGAGGAGCTAAAAAAGTATCTGACCAGCTTGACTGCTCTAACCAGACCAAGCAAGGGAGATCTATTGTTACTCTACGTCGCAGCCTCGCCCCACACAGCAAGCGCAGTCCTCATCAAGGAGCTCCGCGAAAGCAACAAGACCAGACAAGCCCCAGTGTACTATATTTCAGAAACCCTCGAAGGTCCAAAGAGAAATTATTCGGAGCTTGAAAAAATAGCATACGTCGTCGTTATGGCGTCAAGAAACCTCAAGCACTATTTCCAGGCGCACGAGATCCATGTACCTTCGTCGTACCCCCTCGAGAACATTTTCAAAAACAACGAAGCAGTTAGAAGAATAGCAAAATGGGCAGTCGAGCTTAACAGTTACGCTGTGACCTTCGTCGGCAGAACAACAGTCAAATCACAGGTACTGGCTGATTTCATAGCAGAATGGACGCCCGACCCTCGCCCTGGTGAGCTGCAACATGACCAATTTTGGATCGTTTACGTCGACGGAGCCTGGGGTGCAACTGGAGCCGGTGCCTCGGCCATTCTAATCTCGCCTTCCGGATCGAAGCTGAGATACGCAAGAAGGCTTGACTTCAAGTGCACAAATAACTCTGCAGAGTACGAAGCTGTGATTCTGGCACTTTCAAGACTACGGTCGTTATCAGTCCGAAGGGCACTCATTAACACAGATTCTCAAGTCATTGCGGGGCACAATGAAAAGAACTACAAAGCAAAAGATCCAGAGCTTCAAAATTATTTTCAATATGTCCGAAGGTTAGAATCTTTCTTCCACGGCATAACTGTAAAAGCAATATCAAGGACTGAAAACAGCGAGGCAGATTGCCTAGCCAAAGCAGCCGCACAGCAGTTACAGCTTCCACCAGATGTGTTCTACGACGTTACCACTCGTTCAGCCTTCGAAGCTTTTGAAACCAGCATCAAGCTGATCAGCGCAATTCAGTGCGAGGATTGGAGAGCACCTATCATGGCCTACATCAAGGGGCTCCATGAATCAAGCAATAGAGAAGAAGAAAACAGACTAAAGCAAAGAGTGCGAGGATACAAGATCGTTGACAACACCTTGTACAAAGCCTCGGTAACCTCGCCATGGCTCAAATGTGTGTCTCAGTCCGAAGGCGATGACATTCTCAGGCTAATCCACGAGGGCATCTGCGGTTCTCACAACGGCCCGAGGGCTCTAATCGGCAAAGCGTTCCGGCAAGGCTTCTACTGGCCAACAGCATTAAGAGATGCGGAAACCATCGTCAAGCATTGCGAGGGTTGTCAACTGATGGCAAAAAACCAAAACGCTCCAGGGGCACCCACAACCCTCATATGCCCAACCTGGCCTCTGCAAAGGTGGGCGATGGACCTCGTAGGCCCATTACCGACAGCTCCAGGGAACCTTCGCTATGCGGTGGTAGCTGTGGAATACTTCACCAAGTGGATTGAAACAAGGCCACTGTCCTCCATCACTTCCCTCGCAGTAAAAAAGTTTTTCTGGCAACAAATAGTCTGTCGCTTTGGAGTTCCTCAGCATCTAACCGTCGACAATGGCACTCAGTTTCACAGCGAGGTCTTCAAAGAATTCTGTGCGCAAATTGGGACAATGTTATGCTTCGCCTCCGTCCGGCACCCGCAATCCAACGGCCTGGTTGAAAGAGCCAATGCGACAATATTCCAAGCTATATCCAAAAAGTTGCAGGGTAGACCTAAGGGTAAATGGGCCGATGAACTACCTTCGGTCACCTGGTCTCACAACACCTCGGAGTGCAGAGCAACAAAATTCACTCCTTTCAAACTTTTGTTCAGCGAAGAAGCAGTGCTTCCAGAAGAGGTAAAATATGGGTCGCTCAGGACAACCCTCGCATCTGACGAGCAAGCCCAACCGCTTGATAAAGACCTACTCGAAGAAGCAAGATGCAACGCAGTGCACAACCTTCGCAAGTACCAAGAAGAAACCAAAAAAATGGAGAGACAAAAAGATCCGAATCAAACATCTGCAGAAGGGTGACCTCGTCCTCATCAGAAAGCAAAACGCCAGCTTGGCGGGAAAATTTCAGCCCAAATGGACAGGTCCATACTTGATTGTGGAAAGCAATCGCCCTGGCTCTTTCCACCTCTCCGATAGCGAGGGAAACATCTTGCCTCACACCTGGAACATCGACGACCTTCGCAAATACTACCCATAGCGGAGCCATAGCGAGCCCTCGCAAGATGTAATTTATCTTCGCATTCATGTTTCCTTATATTCCTATGAATGTAACCAAACGACAGGAGCTGCACTCTTTTTCCTTACGAAGGGGCGTAAGGTTTTTTAACGAGGCAGTATCCAAACCATTAATACAGGCTAGAACCCCCAAAAAAGTAAAATCTCCAACCCTCTACTCCCAAACATCGAAAAAGCGGATCTCTTTCAAGAGCGCTACATTCGATGAAACCCACCAAGATTGCTTCGAAAAACAATCTTTTTTCTTTTTAAAGCAAACTTCACCTCCACCTAAGATAAGGGGAGGCGCGAAGTCCAAAAAAGTCGAGCACCCTGGCACAAACAACAGGGGCTCGCAAAAAGCAAACTTCACCTCCACCTAAGATAAGGGGAGGCGCGAAGTCCAAAAAAGTTGAGCACCCTGGCACAAACGACAGGGGCTCGCAAAAAGCAAACTTCACCTCCACATAAGATAAGGGGAGGCGCGAAGTCCAAAAAAAGTCGAGCACCCTGGCACAAACGACAGGGGCTCGCAAAAAAGCAAACTTCACCTCCACCTAAGATAAGGGGAGGCGCGAAGTCCAAAAAAGTCGAGCACCCTGGCACAAACGACGGGGCTCGCAAAAAAAAAAAGAAAGCAAACTTCACCTCCACCCAACGGGGGAGGCGCGAAGTCCAAAATGTCAAGCACCCTGGCACAAACGACAGGGGCTCGCAAAAAGCAAACTTCACCTCCACCTAAGATAAGGGGAGGCGCGAAGTCCAAAATGTCAAGCACCCCCGCAAAGCACGACAGGAGCTTATCACAAAAGCAGTGCGCGAGCCTCGCTAAAAGTAAAAGGGGGCGTCGCTGTTTTTTCAAAACAAGCTCACGAGAGCAACGCGCGAGCCTCGCTAAAAAGAAAGGGGGCGTCGCTGTTTTTTACAAAACATCTCAGTGTAACGAAACGCGAGCCTCGCTAAAAAGAAAGGGGGCGTCGCTGTTTTTTACAAAAACATCCCAGTCCAACGAAACGCGAGCCTCGCTAAAAAGAAAGGGGGCGTCGCTGTTTTTTACAAAACACCAGTGTAACGAAACGCGAGCCTCGCTAAAAAGAAAGGGGGCGTCGCTGTTTTTTACAAAACATCAGTGTAACGAAACGCGAGCCTCGCTAAAAAGAAAGGGGGCGTCGCTGTTTTTTACAAAACACCAGTGTAACGAAACGCGAGCCTCGCTATAAAGAAAGGGGGCGTCGCTGTTTTTTACAAAACATCAGTGTAACGAAACGCGAGCCTCGCTAAAAAGAAAGGGGGCGTCGCTATTTTTTACAAAACACCAGTGTAACGAAACGCGAGCCTCGCAAAAAAGAAATGGGGCGTCGCTGTTTTTTACAAAACATCAGTGTAACGAAACGCGAGCCTCGCTAAAAAGAAAGGGGGCGTCGCTGTTTTTTACAAAACATCAGTGTAACGAAACGCGAGCCTCGCTAAAAAGAAAGGGGGCGTCGCTATTTTTTACTAAAACATCCCAGTGTAACGAAACGCGAGCCTCGCTAAAAAGAAAGGGGGCGTCGCTGTTTTTTACAAAACATCTCAGTGTAACGAAACGCGAGCCTCGCTAAAAAGAAAGGGGGCGTCGCTGTTTTTTACAAAACACCAGTGTAACGAAACGCGAGCCTCGCTAAAAAGAAAGGGGGCGTCGCTGTTTTTTACTAAAACATCCCAGTGTAACGAAACGCGAGCCTCGCTAAAAAGAAAGGGGGCGTCGCTGTTTTTTACAAAACATCTCAGTGTAACGAAACGCAAGCCTCGCTAAAAAGAAAGGGGGCGTCGCTGTTTTTTACAAAACATCAGTGTAACGAAACGCGAGCCTCGCCATTTCGCTTTCTGAGCTAAACTTTGCACACAACAAAACAACGCAGTGCCGAACAGCCAGCGAGTCTTGCCAATATCCGATAACGAGTAAGGAATCGTAGCGACATAACACCAACTTTCAGTGTTCCCGTTCATTTACAAAATAGCTTCACAACGACAAACAAATCATGGAAAATTACAAGGAACTTTCGCTCCCTTCAAGTAACATCGAGTCACCAGAGCCCTCGCTACCTTCCTCAAACTCTGGCTCCACAGCAACGATGGGTCCCCACAACAAAGGAGCTGCCGGAACAATCGGCAGCTCCCCAGATCAAACTCTAGCCCGATACATATACGTACGGCCTACATCACTGACCTCCGAAGGTTCCTCCTTTGGGACCACTAACGATCCGTCCGGGCCTAAATCTAATTCGGTTCGCCCAAACAAGTACTCCAAGGCTATGTTCTCATCAATATCATCATCAATTCCAACTTGCGAGGACGAAGAAGCACCAAATAAGTAACGGGTGGCCTACCGGTCAGTAAAGTCCGCCTCGCGCCAAAAACGGCTCGACCTGCTATTTTTTAAATCGTACCTTCGCACCTTCGACCACCAAAAACGCTCGAAGGTCAGTGAGGGATGTTTCAGCTTAGCACGAGCCCAAGATTCGCCAGTTACAAAAACATCTTGATAGTTTAACGTCAGGGGCGTCACATCAAACACTTCTAGCACGGTTCCATCAGGAACCTGCATTACCATAGAATTAAAAAGTATCGTCAAGTCTTTCCACCTACCTCACACATTACAAAATAACCTTCTCATCCATACAACCCCAAATTCTCACACCTGCTCGTCTCCCCCATGCTCGCCTGTTTCAACCCCGCCAGTGGCAGCATCCACACCTTCAGCAGGTGCCTCCTCCGTGGCCACCCCCTGCTCGACACCTTCGCCAGTGGTCGGGGCATCAGCGACCAAAGCTTCAGCCTCGACTGGTGGAACCTCTGCAGAACTAGGAGCAGGAACAGCTTCGGAGCTACCACCAGCATCAATGGCCGCAGGCGGCGAAGGCATCGCCTCCCTCCGAGCCTGTAAGCACAAATAAGAGAAAGGAAACCTAAGTTAACACCAACTCAATAATCATCGAAACAAAGCCAAAAAAACCAGTCTATCCAATAACACGAACCTGACGAGTAGCCTCAGCAGCTTCCTCGAAAGCAAGAGCGCGACCACCGCCAGCAATCCAAAACCGGCGAAGCAAGCGCATCGCACAATTCCGAACTTCGGCGTCCGCGATCTTCATTTGACGCACCTCGTCCACGGTTGGAAACTTATGGCTGGGTTTCTTAATTTTGCGAAGGTGTTCGCAATCTGCCTGACGAAGTGTACCCGCCATCGCCAGTGCTCCGGCATACCCACCAAAATCTGCAGCATTCCCAACCAGCGAGCTAAACACATCCAACTCATTACATAACCAACCTTCAAAACCCGCTGCGTCTTCAGCATGCAGCGGTTCCCCGGCAGAACCTCCGGCTTCGGTCAAGCATGTATCTATCTTATTTTTAACCCTCGTCATGCTTTCCCGCCAAGCCTCGGCTTGGGTAGCCAGCTCCGAGGACAGCTCCTCTATGCGCTTGTTCGCAGCCACCAAATATTTATCCTTTTGCCGGTTAACAGCCAGGAGCTCCGCGTTGCTGTTCGCAACCTCTTGTGTTTCCTCTCGCGATTTCTTAACCTTTTCCAAAACAGCTTTGAGCTCAATCTCTTTGTGTTCCAAACTCTGGCGAAGCTCCTTATTAGCTTTCTCCGCGTCACTCAACCGGTCATTCAGGTAGTGGAGATTGTAACTCGCCCTCCGGCGCGCCGACCGGTTGAGAAGCATCAGCTCAGCCACTTTGACGTCAATATCATCGTGAAGTCCCTCCAAGGGCTCGTTGGCCAGCCGAAGCTCCGCCTCTGGCACACAGATACGGTTGAACACCTGACCCAGAAAGCGCCTTTCCTCCGGAGCACACTGCAAGTGACATTCTCGAAGGTCCGGACTCGTGAAAAGTTCAGTCGCCAGGTCGGAAACTCCAAGTTTCTTCGCATAATAAGGAAGACATGACCGGCTAGCCTCGCCATACGGCCTCTTCCCCGGGGTCCGGTCCGATTCGGCGTCGACCTTAACCTCGAAACCTTCCACCCAGATGTGGGAGCCAGCAAACTCGGGAAACGACCCTCGCGGAGGACTTTCTGGCTCAAAGTTCCGTATGATGTCATCAATGCTTCGCGCAGCCGCAGCACCAACACCGGACGAGGCAATTCTTTTTCTTCGAGCGTCCTCGATGGATACGTCTTCTTCGGAGTTACCCCCGCTACTTGACGTATCACTATCCTCGTCGGAGGAGTCCTCTTGAGTACCGCCCTCCTTGTCTTCCTTCTCCCCTTCCTCCTCATCATCATCGGAGCCACCCTGGTCATCCGAGATCTGAACCAAAGCACCAATACCGCCCACGCGGGGCACCCGTCCTCCAGTCTTCCCAGTGCCTCGGCCGCTCGAAACAAGGGCCGAGGATGAGGAAGTGGCGGTACCTCCCGAGCCAACGACGACCTTCGTCGCAAGTGTTTTAACTCGACCACCGGCGCCGCCGCGTCCTCGACCACGACCCCTCTTCGGCCGAGAAACAACTTCCCCCTCCGCAGAAGCACGTTTCCTTTTCTTCGGTGCATCTTCGCTCGACGGAGCAAGCCAACTCACATACTGAACCCCAAGGCTGTCAAACATCCTGTTAACCCGACCTCCGCTACCTATCGAGTTGTGGATTGCTTTTGTCTCCAACGTGGAAAGCTTTCCAACAAGCTCCACCGCCCACCCCTGAACACGCTTGTACATTTCTTCGACCCCATCTTCTCGCCTGGGAAATTTCTTCAGAAGTTTATCCCAAACCTTATCAAGGTCAACCTTCGGCTTCTTCAAGCCCTTACCCTCGTACCTCGAGTCTTCCACGACTGCAAACCACGCCTGTCTCCGGTTGAGGGGCCAAATCTTAGCACAACAGTACTCCTCGACCAAGTCGCGAGCACACTGAGACCGCGCCACAACCCTCAAACAATCAACACAAGCGTGAGCCTCGGAGCTTATCATAGCTTCGGCGCTAACATCACCAAGCGGCAAAAGCTCGCCGCAGAGCTCTGCATTCCCACTAAGCTTATAGTAAAATCAGGACTCCTGCCACCCACTGGTCCACTTATTTTTCTGGGCTTGCACTGGCAACTCTGACCCAGCGCGATGGCAAAAAGTGTATACTGCAAACTGTCCAAGACTGGTGTTACCTCCACGATCCGAGATCTTGCGAGGTTGCATGTGCACTCTATGGGTCCGAACAAACCCCTCAACATGAGGAACAACACCCTGAGAGCAGCACGCCCAGATATAAACTGACATCTTTGTAAAGCACGAGGGTGTGAGCTGGTGGAAGCACAAGTTGAACCTTCGCAAAACCGAGGTCACAAAGGAGTCAACAGGAAAGCGAAGTCCGGCTGAAAAAAATTCCTCAAATACAACCACCTCATCTGCGTTCGGCTTCGGCACCGTCTCCCCGGCACTAGTCCTCGCTTTACCTTCCTCAATCCAACCCCACCTGACATAAGACGCAATCTCCGCGGTGCAAACTCGGCTGAGTCCGAACTCGAAGGTAATCCCCTCATCCGCGGCTGTAGGAGAAACAGCGCGAGCAGTTTGCTTCAACCTAGCCATCTCTTCAGCTGCTAACACTACCGAACAGCGAACGCCTGTCTCAACCCTCGCACGCAAGCTAAAACAAACCTTCGCCACAAGCAAATCGCAACAGCAGGATGGCTATAGCAGAGGAGGGCGCAATCCAAGCTCCTCACCCACTCCTTCTATTTATAGGCCGGATGGCGGAGCGCCCCACCCAACAAAGCCGGCACAAAAAATGAAACGGACTCCAGTTCAAAAATAATACAACGGCCCGGCCCAAAAGCAGCCGCGGGCATCGCTGCCGAGGATCCCGTCTCATTTCCCGTTGAAAGGCGCTGCTTGGGCCTAAACACTGTTTTTTAGATCCAAGACAACGAGGGGCTACTGTTGGGGAAAAGGACCCTCGGCAGAGGCGCCGCTCGAGCTGGTGTCCAAAGAATAACCCTCGCCAAATCTGTGTGCCCTTGCGAGGTCCCTCTCCACTTCGGGATCGTTACCCTGACCCACGGACGCGGGTTCAACCCTCGTCGCCTTGTTGCATTCCATGCAGGTCTAAGTCGACAGCCGCACTGCAGGCAACCCTCACTGGCTCACAAGGCCACCCCGCTTGAAGCGAAGGTTCAAGCAAGCGACGAATGTGCGTTGGCCCGAAGGCAAGCGAAGTCAAAGGACCGGCGAGCACGGCCGAAGGTCAAACCTTCGCTCTTCTCTCCCGAAGGTGAACAGAACCAGGTGGCGGCGCATTGGAGAGGGGCCGGTTAGGGTTTCCACTTCAGCTGTGTATTTACGCTTTTGCCCTTCCTCCCTGCGTGGAGGTGAGGAATCTTTCCTGTACCCTTTTGTAATTTGGCCCGTGTCCCTTGGTTTTCCCTATAAATACCAAGGGG
This sequence comes from Coix lacryma-jobi var. lacryma-jobi, assembly GCA_009763385.1. Lineage (NCBI taxonomy): Eukaryota > Viridiplantae > Streptophyta > Magnoliopsida > Poales > Poaceae > Coix > Coix lacryma-jobi. Next base: position 63,864,730 of record CM019823.1, on the reverse strand, counting down.
TGAACAGTGTAATGGGACGATCTTTTTGGGGGAATTGGGCACCATTCCACTTTCGCTTTACCTTCGCTACCGCTTCCGACACTTGGTCACCTTTGCCGCGACCCTGCACAAGTGCGAAGGTTGCGGCAAGTGTGCGTCCAACATGGGATTCAGGTGGGTTGCTCGGTGGATTACGAGTGTGGGTTGCTCGGTAGATTCCGAGTGTCTATAGCTTTGCTTGGTGGACTCCAAGTGTTAGTTATTTGGTGGACTCTAAGTGCCGGTTGCTCGGTAGACTCCGAGTGTGATTTTGCTCGGTGGATTCCGAGTGTTGGTTCTAAAGGAGAAAGTGGTTAAACCTAATAAATAAGTGTATAGAAAAATAGGATTAAAAGGATGTGTCATTTTAGGTGCTCGTGTCAACCAAAGTTAGTTTATCCCTTTGTTAATAGCCACATGTCACATTATTTTCTACACTTGCGGAGTACATTTCAATGTACTCACCCTTGTTCTTTGTCCCTCTGCTACCCCACCCAGACGCTAGAGACTACGACGAGGAGTAGCAGTATCCAGAAGATGGTGGATTTGACCCGGATGAGTGGTACTAGGCCGGTGCTACCCCGGTCAACCTTCCTGTGAAGATGGTGTCCCCTTCCGCCAGTGTCGTCATGAGAGTCTTATGTTCATTTCTTTTGGACCAGAGGATCATTTTGTCCTTGTTCCATGTACATAAACTTCCCTGCCAACTTATTATTGATACCATAGCATGTGCATCTGGGTACGTGCTGGTCAAAGCTTATATTCTTTCCAATCCTTCAACAAGGCCCCCTTGTTGTACTTTTCTTCACTCAATAACTGCAAGTTGGATTGTCTCTAGTGTCCAGGACATTAGAAAGTCATTTTCTTCAGTTCCTTTCTTACTAGAATAAGTCCATTTTGACCATCCAACTATTATTCAAGTTCCATTCTAACGGCAACTATTAGACCTGAAATCTTTGACGATCGAACTATTAATAGGCAAGTTTGTTCATCCAAGTGGTTTCAAATAAAGGTGGTTTTGTATTTAAAAAACAAAATGTAATTTATTTTTAAAAATCCATAATTTATTCTGTTTTAATAAAAAAGGAAACCAGCACCAAACTTTTTGTAAAGATAAAATGTATGTATAGGTGTTAGACTCGGAATTATTCTGATCTAATTTGTAGTTGTTCATAGTGTTTTACTGCTCGTAATGATGCCCATTATTTATTTAAAACACCACCATTTTGTGCTATATTAAACGTAGAAATCAACCAAGAAAATCCATTCTCAAAATAGAGAACCAAATATGTCGGTCAGCCAAATTATTTATTGAGGATAGTGATGCCATTATATAGTTGTAATTGATAAATATAATATGAGCTCTATGTGGTTGAGCATGGCACCTATGAGGTTATTAGTGTTCTGTTCCGTATATTCTTTTGTTTGCTTGTAATCTGCGATGGGTTCTCTAGCTAAATCCTGGGTAGTACAAAATAATTAATTAATTAATTAATTAAAGAAGTAATAAATATGACTATGAGCGAGAAATAAAACATGGAAATAAATAAACGGCACCCCTAGCGCCCGGACGTCCGGACATAGTCCTGCGTCGGGACGCCCACCCGAACACTTGTAGCAGGCACATGCAGACACACCTCCATGCTGCTCCCCCCCCGCACACAAATCCCCCTCACGCATGTCCCTCAACGTCTTTTGAGTGCTTCGCACGTCATAGGCGGGGCCTGCCCCACGCCGCTCCCATGCGCCCGCCCTGCAAGCATATTGTTAGAGGAGGCATAGGAGGAGGAAGATGCAACACTTGATCTAATTTTGAAACACTCGAAAGCAACTGTTGCAACATGCATCTAAAGGGTATTGAAACACTTAAAATATGCTTATGAAACACTTAAAATACACTTGAAACATATTTGAAAAACCGTGCAAAACATACGCAACATCCACATAAAACACAGATGCAAACATATGTGTGGAACATATGCAACATCTAGATAATACAGTCACAACATTCATACAGAAAACACGGATGAAACATATTGTTGAAACGTCTGAAACACTCAAAATATGTTCCTGCAACATGCCTCTGAAACAAAAAAATACAACATCTCCAACTCCCCCCGATCTACTTTTGCAACATCCATATGACTCTACTACAACATACTTTTTTAAACGTCTGAAACACTCAAAACATGTTCCTGCAACATGTATCTGAAACAAAAAAAATACAACATCTGCAACTTCCCTCGATCTACTTTTGCAACATCTATACGACTCTACTGCAACATATATTTTTAAGCGTCTGAAACAATTAAAAGATACAATTGCAACATGAGGGGAGAAAAGAAGAGCCTGGCGCAAGGAGCACCATGGCTGCCAGATTTGAGGGCGTCAGGAGCTCCTTTTAGAGGAGGACGCTGGTATATGGGGAGGGCGTCGCCAAGGTGGGGGAAGAGGTCGTCGCCGAGGTGGGAGAGGAGGTCGTCGAGGTGGGGGAGGAGAGACGCCGCAGGGGGATGCATGACGTCGGAGTTGGGGAGGAGGATGCCGGGTTGGAGAGGAGTATGCCGCCACTGACCAAGGAGGAAGCGGGGTGTGCGGAGGACGAGGAGGAGCACGGTCGTCGGGCTCGCGGCGCTGCGGAGCGCAACTGAGGGCGCACGACACTGCTGGGTCTGTGAGAGGAGGAGAGGAGAGGCTAGATCTGTGAGAGGAGGAGAGAAGAGGAGAGGAGAGGCTAGATCTGTGAGAGGAGGAGAGGAACGCGAGGTTGTAGAGAGGAGCAAGCAGCGAGTGGATAAGGCAGAGCCGCGCGGGCGCAGTGGCCACGTGACGTCTGAATGCGACGGACGCTCGTGGCCCAGCATTACCGATAAATAAAATATCAATAACTTCAAATAGAGTATCAAACTGTTAGAAGATTTGGGTCTGGCCCAAATAAATATTCCAAATAAATCCTAAAGGCCCATCAAACATGCATGGTATGGTGAGAGACTTTAGTCCTACATTGCTACTCTAGAAGAAAGGAGGCCAGCTTATATAGTTGAGCTATCTTTAACTGGTTGAAGCTATTGTGTAGAGGCAAAGCAAGAAACACACGCGCGCGCTCGCTCGCCTCGCCGGGCGGGGCAGGGCGACTCACGCAGGGCGCACGACATGCGCGTGAATGGTCCGACCGAGGCCTTGCGGGTGCGCTGCTTTCTTTTGCCACTCGGCCTATTTTAGCAAGCAATTATTCTCGTATTAATGGTGATTGACAGGTACACTAATGTCAGGTTCAATCACATTAATATTGGGATTATGCGGTTGTCTCTTTCTAAAGATGCAGCTGTGGCGTGTGTATAAAGAGGGACGAGACGTCGTCCTCAACACAACACATTCTCCTTCTCCTCTGCCCTAGTACTGCGCTGCTGCTGTCGACCTCATCCCGCCGCCGTCGTGCCATCGGTGCCGGGAGAGCAGATCTCTGAAGCATGCGTCTCCTTGCGTCCATGTACGGGGTAGGGGACTTATAAGATTTTTGGGAAGCGCCGTCGCGAATGCTCGCTGGACGTCTTTTCCCCTCTACGTCGGTCTCCATCGACAGTCTGTTTTGTCTACTCTTGCGCTAGTTCCTAGCGCCGACAACCCCCACTGTAAGCATGTCTTCAATCTTACTGTTCTTCTATTTCATGTTCTTCATATTATTAGCGATACACACCCTGGATATGTCTCAGATCATACTGCTAGTGGTAGATTATACATCTACGATGCATGCTGTTTATCTTTTTCTCATTGTCAAAATTAATTTATGCCTCGCTAAATTGCTATTATTTCTAACACAAACACATATTTTATGAATATTTTGGTACTAATTTATAACTTTTTTATGTTTTGAAATGGATTAGTTGTCAATATTTTAAAAATAAACTAGTTTTTTTATATTTTTAGAAAATATGAAACCACCTTTAATACTAAATAGATGGCCAAATTTGTCCGGTAATACTTATAGTAAGGTGGTTAACAATTTCTAGTTTTAGAGTTAAATGGCAAAAAAAAACAAACTCGGACAGTAGTTGGATGCAAAAAAAAATAGACTTGTTTCTTCCTATTAAAATATAGAACACGCCATGAAGTGGAGACTTACTTGCATCTACCTCAAGGAACACATTCAGTATTCAGTCACTGGCCTCATTTGAAACATGAGCCATTTTTAGTCTTGATTATATTGTTTTTTTTTTTTTTTGAGGAATCTGGAGGGGCCGGGGCCCCTACAGATATTTATTGAAATTAAAGTCAAAGAAGGTTACAAAAAGCATGACAATCAGCCAGGCTGCCAAAGAAATAAAGAAAAGAGGTAAAAAAAGAGAAGGAGAAAGGAGACGAATCTTGATTATATTGTTTCCTGTAAAATTCCTACAAATTTGAAGTTTCATTGGCAGGTCCTGAATTCCTATTCATACATAAGTACATTAGTTCTTATTAGCTATATGGAGAGGCATGAGGTTTGACGACGGTGGCATAGAGTGAACCACCTCCTGTAGGTGCGCGCGCTGTGCTGCTGTGTGCTGGTCACTAACCTCAGGTTTCGGGAAGAGAATCAGGACCGTTCATGGGCAACATGCGTGTGCCGGCGAATCCAACCTGAGACTTTCGTTATATTAGAGAAACAGGATATATATACTCTCTATTCATAATTTTGGTGTCATGCCATTAGACTTATACTACCTGGGGCGGCACCTCACTTAGGGTGTGTTTAGTTGGAAGAATTTTAAGTGTAAAGTTCTTGTAGCACTTTCGTTGTTATTTGATAAACTTTGTCCAAATATAGACCAACTAGACTCAAAAGATTCGTCTCGACATTTACAAACAAACTGTGCAATTAGTTATTTTTTTTACCTACATTTAATACTTCATACATGCGTCTAAAGATTCGATGTGATGGGAAATCTTGTAAATATTTGGGATCTAAACATGCCCTTAATAAAAAATAAGAACATATAAAACGTTCACTGTGGCTAGCCTTACACTAGTGTGCTAATAAATACATTTCATTGATCCTTTCCTAACATGCATCAGCCAAGCGGGTTAGCAAGGCATCAATAGTTTGTATCATTGCGCCCACAGTTGGAGGCGAAACAAGAGCGCGGTTCAATCGATGTGCATTTTGCATCCTACTATTATTGCAGGGCAACTCTCTTGTGTGCTTATGTACGTCATGGCTGCGCTGAGCCGCTGACCGATTTCATGAGGACCACCGTGAAGACATGCGGTGTGCATGGATCCACATACTTTCTCCCATTCACTAAATCTAAATACAAGCATACATGTACAATGTGCTAGCAAGTATATGTGCAAGCTACACTATGATCTATCATATATCTGTTGACACTCAAAAGTGTCATAGGTAATATTGAGATTGGAAAATATATTCGACTCATGATATTTTGAGATTAAATTGATCTTTGATTTGAAAGGTCAAATGTTTTAAGCAAGGTAAACCTGATCATTTGAGATGTTCCGACCAGTTGTACTATTTCTGACCAGGAAATACTGGTCGGAGGCCTTAAGATGATGATGAATGCCTAATTGAGCACCGACTTATAGATCCTTCTTTTGCAAGGATGATCTATTGGTCGGTATAAGGCTGATGACTATAAAGCCCATTAAGTCGGTTTGGCTGATTCGAAGATCGGCAAGATCAGGTTTGCTTTGTCTAGTCCGGATAGGACTCTTAGATTCCATGTTTTGATGGAGTTTGAAAAGGAAATTTAAAGATTGTATCTGGAGATGTTTCCTATTGGGATAAGACCAGCCCTCTATATATATGAGAGGATCATGGCCGATTGAGGCATCCAACCCTAATCGATCAAAATCAATCTACTACCCTTTTACCCATTTTTCCCCTCTACCTTGTTGTTCGGCGCGTCTCCCGGCGAGACTCGACGGCGTTCTAGGCAGCCTTGCTGGTCCTAGGACAATCTCTACCTGCTTCTCCCCAACGGGTCTTCCCGGAAGGAGTTCTAGAGTTATCAACATAGGGATCTAAAACCCTAAATCGATCTAAACCGGTCTCTAGATCGGTTTTCATCGACTTAGCCAGGATCCCTGCTGCTTCAGGTTGAACTGCAACCTCTCCGGCCGTTCTAGCCCTGCTGGTGTGTGATTCGGATCACTTCCGACGTCAACACACTTTTTGGCGACTCCGCTGGGGAAGATCGAGATTTCATCTATTACCAACATGGGCAGCAAAGACGGTGTTACAAATAAGGATAACATCGTCTGTCCTGTGGGCATTGACGAGCTCCCCGACGAGTTAAAACAACAAGCGCAGGCCAAGCTCGACGCCGTCTTGAAGGCTTTCCTGGAAAGCTGTTCGAAGGATCGGCGCGGCAGGGTCACTCAAGACAAGGAACCGGACTTCAGCGAGATCATCCCTACTACGTCAACCACAAACGCTGAAGACGCTACTGATAAGGTAAATACCAAGGTACCTGAAGATCCTTACCCTACCCATGCTAATTATTCAGCAATATTGGTTGATACTTCAAAAACTCTCACTAATACTATTCAACATTCGTTTAAATTACTTAGTGACCGCATGGATAAACTAGAGGGTAAGACCGTTGAACCTGATCGCTCTACCGGACAACCACAGTTCGGTATGCCTTTTAATTTCTTCAGAGGCCAAACCTCACACACAGAGTTTGGCCAAACGCAATCAGGAAACGATACTAGTAGGACCACTGTGACGTAACGACCCTAATCCCATGGCCCACTGATCACTATCAACCACTAACAGTCGATCCGTACAGCCAAGAGATTAAGACCGGGTTCGCCACTGGGCTACATCAGTGCCCGATGTCCGCAGGATCATCTCACAATTCAGTTACAATCTCTTGAACATTTTGACAAAAACATCGGAGTAAATAGCGGAAGACTTAAATAACAATAGTTTTACAAACCAGTGTTCAACATAAACTTAAAGTGAAGTTATTACAGACCATAGTTCAAATAGAGTTGGCAGGGTAGCAGATGACAACAACTAAAAGATAAAGATACATCACCCAGCCCGAGGGTGAATAATCACTCATCGGCCTCATCGGCCTCTTCCTGAACAACAGTCACACAGCAGGGTCCGAGGCATACTGAGGAGTCTGCCATACCTGCAACATGGGTAAAAGAACCCTGAGTACAAAGGTACTCAACAAGACTTACCCGACTAAAGGAAAGGGAGAAGACTCAGGAATGCAGGCTTAGGGTAGTCAAGGTAAGGCTTAAGCAAGTTCAAGTATTTTGCAGAAAAGCATTTTTGGTAAACCTTATTTTAATTTTGAAAGATTCGGTATTCCTTGTTCCATCATAATCCTTGATTCATTTTACTTTCCAAAACAGACCTAGTTGAGAACCACTCCCTGTTGACAGTCAGTGACTAAGTCTCCATAACCGAGGAGCAGCGTTAATCCGGATAAATAATACTCAGCTGAGGGTCCCTATCCACACTGCATATGTAGCACCAAAGCTTGCATATGCCAACTCGTCTACCACGATCCCTCCAAGATTGGGCCCGGTCCTACGCCACCCGGAAGCACAGTACACCACTCCAATCCGGGCCTCTAACCCACGTGGGTACATGCTACTTCCGCCATCTCTCCACTCCCAGTGCGCGGTTGTCGGTCCAATCAAGGATTCCTCGGAGCCGAAGCTTTCCGTAGTATGTGAATAGTTGCAAGTCTTAGTCAATCAGGCCCCCATACAGGTGGTCCCTAAATTTTCCAGCCAGCGACAAGCACCTCGGGACTCTAACCCAAGAGTACAGGTCCTGTCAGTTTTTCAACCCTGTCCCGGTCGGTGTCAACTGTTGAGTCCCGGACTACAACATGACGGCACCGTACGCAAGGACAACTTCCCATTGACTAGGTACGGATCAGATACTTAGCCAATGGTGGGAGGAAACCAGAAATTCCCATAAATATTCTTAAAGTGATCACACTTTGAACTTGGCATTTTTATTGCAAATCTATCATATAGCATTGCTAAGCATTTTTCAAATAGTTTTTGAAAAGCAGGTATCGGGTGTATCATTGGTCCAGGTAGATAATGCATCAGATAGGATTTCACTCAACTCCTATCAACCTAATGCAATAATTTAACTCAAAATATTTAAAGAAAACATTTATAAAAGCAAGGTAGGGTTAAATGCACCGGGGCTTGCCTTGGATGGCAAAAAGAGCAGAGTCGGGGTAGGTATAAGCGTCGGAGCTTGGGGTTGCCTCGGGGACAGATCCTTCGGCGGCTACCTCGACTTCAGGGCCTTCTTCGTCAACTATACGGATGCAATGATGAATGCTCATGAGAATGATGACATGGACTTCAGGTGCAAGACAAAACCACAGATTCAAGATTACTCTCAGGCAAGGCATAATCGAAATCTAGGTTGAGCATAAAAGTTAACCATTTCTTCCTTAAGCAAAATTGATTAAACTAGACTTTATCATAACTATCCTAACATCAATCAAACATATCATCACAAACATCATAGACCAAAGGGTAGGGGTCTATGAACATCAAGCAATCCCAAAAGTCACATCACAGGTCAATCAACGCTAACCCTAATCACCCTTTTCTATTTTTCTTAATTATTTAAAAAGGTCATTTTATGAAGGTGCTCCAAAAATTACCAAATTAATCTCATAAGTTCATTATGGTACAAGTATATGGCAAAACAAATTTCATAATTTTTGGAGGTCATTAAGGTGCTCAATTAAATCTAGACATTTAATTACCAAAAGGCACTATTCCTTAATTAAAATAAAGCTCAAAAATCAACTTGTTCCAAATGACTTCAAAATTTCACCAGAGACTTGTCATGGCATAACTAGCTCACAAAAACTTATCTCATAATTTTTGGAGTTATAAATTATTTTCTAAAAATCCAAAACCATCCATTTATTAATTAAATGGGAGATTTTTCATTTTCAAATTTCTGCAGAAAGGTCAAGTTTTATATTTTTATAAAATTCTTCAAGGTACAAAGAGTCTATCCTCAAAATTTCAGAATTTTTGAAGCAACTCAGAAAAACACACGAAAATATGAAATTTCAGCACTATTCAAATAAACTGGAAATTGGAAAACGGTACTGTTCTTCTTCCTTGCGCGCAGGGCGGTCTCCCGCCGGCGGCGAGAGCCCGTTCCGGCCACAGCGAAGACTCGCGGGCGAAACCGAGCACATGGGGAGGTTCAGGAGCTCACCGGCGATCGATGACGCGCGGCGGCGAGGCGAGGGGGTGGTCGGAGCTAGGAGGTCGACGGAGCGGGGGTCGTCGGCGGGCAGAAAAGCGTCGCGACAGCGTTCCGGCGATCCTGAGCACCACACGGGGTCACCAAGGCATGGTTAGAATCGCAATGATGCGAGGAAGAAGAAACAGAGGTCGGGGAGGGATGATCATGGCCGGGGAGAGAGAATTTCTCGGACCCGAGCTCAACGGTGCTTCGCCGGCGTTGGGGAAGTCGGAGTTACGCCGGGCGATTGGGGATGGTAGTGACCAAATTGAGGGGCGGTGAAGCTGCGTGAGACCACGGCGGAGCTTTAGGGCTAGCTGGAAGGGAAGCGGAGGCACTGGCTTGCTCTGGCGACGGTGGCGGAGATGAGTTCTACTCCGGCGACCTCGTCGGGCCTTTTATAGCCGCGGCAAGAGGCTGGCGGAGCGTATTCTGGCGCGGATAAGATCACACGGAGCGTGCGCAATCGATTGCGGTTGGGCAGAAGGGTTGACGCGCGCTCAGGGACCGGGTGTGCGCTCGCCGGCGACGGCCACGCGGCGGCGCTGTCGGGGAGCAGTGGGGGGACGGGTGTGGGGGGTCGGTTCTTGCGCGTGCGGGTGCGGCGCGATGTCGCGGCTGCAGGCGACAGGTCGGGGATGGGCGTGCGGCTGCCAGGCACGCGGCGCGTGCAGCGCCGGCGAGCGGCCATGGCCGGGCCCCCCCCCCCTACCGGAGAAGAAGAACAGTAGCTAGGGTAGGGTTTGACTTTCTGTATTTTGCAAATTACTTCCAAAATTTGAACTGTGCGACAAAAACTCAAAACACCAAAGTTGTTCAGAAAAATGAGATCTACAACTTTGTCAATATGAACATTTTCAAATTCCAAATAGTTTTTGAACAAATTTGAAAACAGTAAAGGGGACACTTTTTCAAACTTGATTCAAATCGAAATTACTCTGGATTTCAAACTGAAACTTGAAAATCTGTAAACATGAAAGTTGTTCCTTTTATCAAAACCTACAACTTTGCTATTATACATTTTTCCTGAACTCATTAGTTTTTGAACTCATTTTGAAACTGAAAAGGGGACAAAAACTGGAGTTTGATTGAATTTGAAATAACTCAAAGCTTTGCACTGCAACTTGAAAATTTGTAAATACCAAAGTTGTTTCTCTTTGACAGATCTACAACTTTGCTTTTTGGACCAATCCCAAATTTTGAATAATTTTTGAATCACAACAAGAGGGATAAAATCCAGGATTTGGAAATCAGGGTTTTGCAAAGAGTTTTGAAATCAAATTCTGATTTTTGAACTTTGGCCAACACAACAACACTTCAAGACACCAAAGGAATAAGAATTACACAAAGCTAATCACAGAGATGAAATTACCATTTTGCCCTAGTAGAGAGAAGTGGGCTAAATAGGGGTTTTGCAATAGAGGTAAATCACATAAAATGATACACTTAGCAAAATGCATACACATGAAATCATGATGCTTAATGATGATAATGATGATATGTCAAGTTAATTACATGCTAAACACCAGAGGTGTTACAGCCTCCCCCCCTTAAAGAAATCTCGACCCGAGATTCCACGTCTTACAAAAGGACAAAGAAGGGATAAAGGCAAAACTTTACATAGACAGAGATTCGAGAAAGTCGGGGTGGTTCTTTGCTAAGAAGTCTTCAGATTCCCAAGTAGCTTCTTCTTCAGAGTGCTGGTTCCACTGGATTTGTACCATCTTGTGGTGGTTCTTCGGGTAACGCGATCCTTGTGGTCCAACACGCGAACTGGGTATTCTGAGTAGGATAGATCAGGCTCTAGCTCGACACCTTCAACTTCCACGACATGTTCTGGTACTCGGAGACACTTCTTGAGTTGAGAGACATGGAAAACATTGTGGACAGCGGAGAGATGATCAGGCAACTTCAGCTTGTAAGCTACCTTGCCACAACATTCCAAAATCTCAAACGGACCAATGTAGCGAGGTGCTAACTTTCCTTTGACTCCAAAACGAGTGACTCCTTTGGTTGGTGAGACCTTGAGATATACATAATCTCCAACTTGAAACTTCAAAGGTCGACGTCTCTTGTCTGCGTAGCTCTTCTGTCGAGATTGGGCAATCTTCATATTCTCCTGTATCTGCTTGACTTTCTCTTCCATATCTTTGACCAGGTCAACTCCAAAGAATTCTCTTTCTCCGGGCTCAGACCAACTGAGGGGTGTACGACAACGACGACCGTACAGTGCTTCAAAGGGTGCCATTTTGATGCTCTCTTGGTAGCTGTTATTATACGAGAACTCTGCCAAAGGCAAACAGTCATCCCAAGTATCTTGCGAAGGTAAGAATACAGGCTCTCAACATGTCTTCCAGCACTTGGTTGACTCGCTCTGTTTGTCCATCAGTTTGAGGATGATAAGCTGTACTATGCAAGAGCTTGGTTCCAAGTGAGGCATGGAACGCTTTCCAAAACTTAGCGACAAACTGGGTACCACGGTCAGAGACAATGCTCTTGGGTATGCCATGAAGCTTCACTATGTTGTTCTTGTACAAGGTGGCATACATGGGGACAGTGTAACTGGTCTTCACTGGCAGAAAGTGAGCTTGCTTAGTGAGTCGGTCCACGATTACCCAAATGGAATCAAACCTTTCTGGGTTCTGGGTAGTCCATTGACAAAATCCATACTAATGTCGTCCCATTTCCAAGCGGGTACTGACAAAGGTTGCAATTCTCCTCCAGGCTTCATGTGTACTGCCTTGACTCTTTGGCAGGTATCACACTGAGCGACATACCGGGCAATCTCAATCTTCATTTTAGTCCACCAGAATCTCTGCTTTAAGTCTTGGTACATCTTGTTGCTACCGGGGTGAATAGAGAATCTGGTCAAGTGTGCTTCATCAAGGATTAACTGTCTCAATTCAGGCACCTTGGGAACTACTAGGCGGTTCTTGAACCAAACAACTCCTACATCATCGATCCTGAAACAATCAGTTTTTCCAGTCTGGACCTTTTCGATGATGTGCTTGATTCCAGGGTTATCCTTCTGAGCAGCAATGACTTGATCCTTGATGGTTGTTTCGATGCTGACATTGTTCAGGCTTCCTTGCGAAATTATTTCGATACCCATCCTTTCGAGATCATGGCACAAGGAAAGATCATAGGGCTTCGTCATCAGACAGTTGCAGTGTGACTTGCGACTGAGGGCATCGGCAACTACATTTGCCTTACCTGGATGGTAATGTACTTTGAGATCATAATCTTTAATCAACTCAAGCCATCTTCTCTGCCTCATATTCAATTCTTCTTGAGTGAAGATATACTTTAGGCTCTTGTGATCCGTATACATATTGCAGGTACTGCCTAACAGATAGTGACGCCAAATCTTCAAGGCATGCACGACTGCTGCTAGCTCAAGATCATGGTGGGGTAGTTTTTCCTCATGTCGCTTAAGCTGTCGTGAGGCATAAGCGATTACTCGTCCTTCTTGCATCAAAACACAGCCCAAACCAGTACCAGATGCATCACAGTATACATCGAAGGGTTTCTCGATATCCGGTTGAGCTAGGACTGGTGATGTAGTTAGCAGTTTCTTCAAGGCTTGAAAGGCTTGCTCACAGGCTGGTGACCAAACGAAATCCACGGAATTCTTCAACAACTCTGTGATAGGCTTGGCGACTCTGGAGAAATCTTGGGATGAAACGACGATAGTATCCAGCCATTCCCATGAAGCTGCGAACTTCGCGGACAGTGGTAGGTGGCTTCCAATCCAAGATATCTGCCACTTTTTCAGGGTCAACTGACACACCTTCAGCGGACAGGACATGACCAGGAATTGAATTTGATCTAGCCAGAATTCGCATTTACTGAACTTGGCATACAGGCTGGTGATCTCTGAGACGAGAGAGAACGATCGAAGATGCTTGGCCGTGATCTTCAGGAGTTCTTGAATAGAAAGATGTCGTCAATGAACACGACTACAAATTTATCGAGCTCGCATATGACAACACAGAGTTCATGAGATACATGAAATGAGCGGGGGCATTGGTCAAGCCAAAGGACATGACCAAGTACTCATATAGGCCGTATCTGGTGGTGAAAGCTGTTTTAAGGAATGTCTTCTGGACGGATTTTTATTTGGTGGATAGCCAGATCTGAGATCAATCTTGGAGAACACTCTGGCTCCAGACAACTGGCGAAAAGAGATCAATGCGAGGAAGAGGATATTATATTCTTGTGGTGACCTCAGTTGACGGGGCGAAGTCACACGCACAGACGAAGACTTTTGTGTCTTCTTACATAAAATAGCGTGACAACCCCAGAGATGAACTGTGGCGGAATGAGACCCCTTATCCAAAAAGCTCTTGCATTGGATCTTCAGCTCTGCCAATCTCGGAGGCATTCGATAGCTCTACGGAATAGGAGCAGTCCCGGGTTAGCTCATGGCAAACTCAGACTCGCTGTCGTGGAGGCATACCGGGTAGATCTTTCTGGGGAAGACATCGAGGCGAAACTCACAGACCACGGGAAATACCCTGACTTCGGCACACAGGCGGTATTTCACTGGGGTGGTTGTCCTGATTTTAGGGCATAGGAAGTTGGAAAGGAGTGTTGGAAGTGCGTTTAGGATATCCACCTACTCACAACCTATTCAAGGTCTATCATGGCTTTATGCTGAAACACCAATTCAATGCCTAGAGACATCTACTCTTGATCGCCAGTATATCATGGTGGTAGGAAAGACATGTTTCCCACAACCTTACTGGAATACTGGCGGACCCACTTCCTTAGTATTAATGCCGGACCTCAGGCGGAAAGTATAGATAGAAACTTTCTTTTAACTCCCCATGGGTAGGTAAACTCATGCTTGATGCGAAGTGGTGACGGACGATGAAGGATGCGTGCACCAGAATAGAACAGACGTATGAGGATGGATGTGGCAAAGCAGAAACTGACCGAGCATGGACGGGCTCTCCTTCTGGATGTTATGACGTGGGGGGTAACCCGTAGAGCTTGCTCTGATCAAACTTCCTTCGGACGTCTGCTGCGGTGCACGGGCTGCTGCTGCTGTGATCCTCCAGGGCCTTTCTGTGCATGCTGGGCATTCTTCTTGGGTTTTGGGCAATCGCGAGACCAGTGACCAACTTGGCCACAGTTGTAGCATGGATGGTTGTAAGCTGTTTGTGGGGTGGTGATACGAACACCTGGGGCGTTCGGCTGAGTGGCACTTTGCTGGTTGGCATTATGAGTGGTGGCCGCGGTACGAACGACCACTTGCTGATGGGGATATGGGGCACGGTTTTGGTGGTGGCTGGGGTGGTAGATGATTCTTGGGCGCTTGTGGTTGCTGGAGAAGCTGCTAGACCCAGCCTTCTTCTTCTTCTTCTCCTCCTGATGATACTGGCGGTTACTTTCCTCGAAAGCGACAGCACGGTCAACGACATCATGATAAGATCCGTTGAGGTTGTTGGATAGACCTCTGCGAATCTTAGGGTGCAGACCCCTAAGGAAACAATCTCTCTTCTTCTCATCCGTGTTGACATAGTCGGAGGCATACTGGCTCAGGTGATTGAACTGACCCACATACTGCATCACTGTGGATTCCTTCTGCTGCAGAGCTAGGAACTGATCAAGCTTCATCTTCATCAGACCTGACGGGATGTGATGTGCACGGAAAGCGGTGCGGAACTCTTCCCAGGTCAACTCATGACCTTCAGGTTGGGCAGCCAAGAGGTTGGCATACCAAGCACTTGCTGGACCACGAAGCTGCTGAGAAGCAAACCGGGGCTTCTGGATTTCAGTGCATCGGATGAGACCAAACTTCTGCTCCATGGTGCGGAGCCAATCATCAGCTTCGAGGGGTTCATCGGCTCTGGTGAAAACCGGTGGACGGGTTTCAGTGAACTCCACATAGGTGGTTTCTTGGTTGTGACGACCACGGTGACCAACATTCTGCTGTCCTTGGTTCTGAGCCATTAGGTTGGCAGCGGCGGCCAAGGCTGCAATGGCATCTGCCAGGGTAGCAGGAACTGGTGGAGGGTTTGGAAGGTTGGCACCTCCGGAACTTCCGGCTCCAGTGCGGGTGTTCACAGGCATCTGTTAAGAATTTGGGAACTTAGCATCCAAAGATTGCTTTTGAACGAAACTGACTGATAAGATTCATTGATGTAAGGGTAGATAACTGATACAGAAGTTCGATAGATAGCTACTAACTGACAAAGGAAAGGTACAAGACATGATACAGACTCGACTAGACAGAAGACCAACTAACGTCCCAAACCTAGACTAAGGCTTTAGGTGAGCAGATGGTACAGACACAAGGAATCTAGTCGTCATCGATGATGATCATCTCTTCATCGTCATCTTCATCTTCGATGATGAGCTCAGGCTCTTCCTCCTCATCTTCATCTTCAACGTGAACATCTCAGCAGGTTCCATTTCTACATTCTGGACTGGCTCATGTTCTTCTTCAGGTTCCTCCACGACTCCATCTTCTGGATCCTCAGCAACAGGTGGAGCAACAGGTGGAATCATGGGGTGGAGCTGGTCGTACAGTTGATGTACCTCCTCATGAAGCATATCGTTGTACTGCTCAATCTGGGCAGTGTACTGCTGCAGTCCATGGAGCTGGGCTCTGGCGACGTCCTCGCGGTTCCAAGCCTCGTTGCGCTGCTCGATAGCGCGAACCGTGTTCCGATTGGCCTGCTCCAGGAAGCTCGTGCCTCATAAAACTCCATGCGGGAAAGATAGAAGTCATGCTCCATGTTCTCCATCTCAGCCTTCAAATTCTTGATTTCCTCCTTCAGGTTCTTGCGGGTGCGGCGGGGAAAACGACGACCATTGGAGGATTCTCCAGTCTCTTCTCCGGTGCGTGGCGCCAGCTGGTGACGCGGCACACCATGCGGTCCAGTCGACTTGCGAGCAGTCCGCTTGAGGATGACCATATCTGGACAAGAGATTATAGGTGAGAAAGGCTAGCAAGAAAAAGGTAAAGGCATACTAACCCAACCGACTTAGAGAGGAAGTTAACTTAAGTGATTATGACATGATGCATGATTCGTTCCTACGGAACAAGGCAATGCAACTACTAAGGTAAGGTACATAGGGCTTATACAAGTTGTCTTGCTACTAGTTGCCAAAGACAAGATGAGATGAGAGAAGCAATTTGGACTCAAAATAGTCAAGTTTAGTTTTTGACTTAAAAACCTTTTGAAATTTTCGCAAAAAGATTGCAACGTCGTAGTGAGATGCTCCGATACCACTCTGTGACGTAACGACCCTAATCCCATGGCCCACTGATCACTATCAACCACTGACAGTCGATCCGTACAGCCAAGAGATTAAGACCGGGTTCGCCACTGGGCTACATCAGTGCCCGATGTCCGCAGGATCAGCTCACAATTCAGTTACAATCTCATTTTGAACATTTGACAAATAAATCGGAGTAAATAGCGGAAGACTTAAATAACAATAGTTTTACAAACCAGTGTTCAACATAAACTTAAAGTGAAGTTATTACAGACCATAGTTCAAATAGAGTTGGCAGGGTAGCAGATGACAACAACTAAAAGATAAAGATACATCACCCAGCCCGAGGGTGAATAATCACTCATCGGCCTCATCGGCCTCTTCCTGAACAACAGTCACACAGCAGGGTCCGAGGCATACTGAGGAGTCTGCCATACCTGCAACATGGGTAAAAGAACCCTGAGTACAAAGGTACTCAACAAGACTTACCGACTCCCGACTAAAGAAAAGGGAGAAGACTCAGGAATGCAGGCTTAGGGTAGTCAAGGTAAGGCTTAAGCAAGTTCAAGTATTTTGCAGAAAAGCATTTTTGGTAAACCTCATTTTATTTTGAAAGGTTCGGTATTCCTTGTTCCATCATAATCCTTGATTCATTTTACTTTCCAAAACAGACCTAGTTGAGAACCACTCCCTGTTGACAGTCAGTGACTAAGTCTCCATAACCGAGGAGCAGCGTTAATCCGGATAAATAATACTCAGCTGAGGGTCCCTATCCACACTGCATATGTAGCACCCAAGCTTGCATATGCCAACTCGTCTACCACGATTCCTCCAAGATTGGGCCCGGTCCTACGCCACCCGGAAGTACAGTACACCACTCCAATCCGGGCCTCTAACCCACGTGGGTACATGCTACTTCCGCCATCTCTCCACTCCCAGTGCGCGGTTGTCGGTCCAATCAAGGATTCCTCGGAGCCGAAGCTTTCCGTAGTATGTGAATAGTTGCAAGTCTTAGTCAATCAGGCCCCCATACAGGTGGTCCCTAAATTTTCCAGCCAGCGACAAGCACCTCGGGACTCTAACCCAAGAGTACAGGTCCTGTCAGTTTTTCAACCCTGTCCCGGTCGGTGTCAACTGTTGAGTCCCGGACTACAACATGACGGCACCGTACGCAAGGACAACTTCCCATTGACTAGGTACGGATCAGATACTTAGCCAATGGTGGGAGTAAACCAGAAATTCCCATAAATATTCTTAAAGTGATCACACTTTGAACTTGGCATTTTTATTGCAAATCTATCATATAGCATTGCTAAGCATTTTTCAAATAGTTTTTGAAAAGCAGGTATCGGGTGTATCATTGGTCAAGGTAGATAATGCATCAGATAGGATTTCACTCAACTCCTATCAACCTAATGCAATAATTTAACTCAAAACATTTAAAGAAAACATTTATAAAAGCAAGGTAGGGTTAAATGCACCGGGGCTTGCCTTGGATGGCAAAAAGAGCAGAGTCGGGGTAGGTATAAGCGTCGGAGCTTGGGGTTGCCTCGGGGACAGATCCTTCGGCGGCTACCTCGACTTCAGGGCCTTCTTCGTCAACTATACGGATGCAATGATGAATGCTCATGAGAATGATGACATGGACTTCAGGTGCAAGACAAACCACAGATTCAAGATTACTCTCAGGCAAGGCATAATCGAAATCTAGGTTGAGCATAAAAGTTAACCATTTCTTCCTTAAGCAAAATTGATTAAACTAGACTTTATCATAACTATCCTAACATCAATCAAACATATCATCACAAACATCATAGACCAAAGGGTAGGGGTCTATGAACATCAAGCAATCCCAAAAGTCACATCACAGGTCAATCAACGCTAACCCTAATCACCCTTTTCTATTTTTCTTAATTATTTAAAAAGGTCATTTTATGAAGGTGCTCCAAAAATTACCAAATTAATCTCATAAGTTCATTATGGTACAAGTATATGGCAAAACAAATTTCATAATTTTGGAGGTCATTAAGGTGCTCAATTAAATCTAGACATTTAATTACCAAAAGGCACTATTCCTTAATTAAAATAAAGCTCAAAAATCAACTTGTTCCAAATGACTTCAAAATTTCACCAGAGACTTGTCATGGCATAACTAGCTCACAAAAACTTATCTCATAATTTTGGAGTTATAAATTATTTCTAAAAATCCAAAACCATCCATTTATTAATTAAATGGGAGATTTTTCATTTTCAAATTTCTGCAGAAAGGTCAAGTTTTATATTTTTATAAAATTCTTCAAGGTACAAAGAGTCTATCCTCAAAATTTCAGAATTTTGAAGCAACTCAGAAAAACACACGAAAATATGAAATTTCAGCACTATTCAAATAAACTGGAAATTGGAAAACGGTACTGTTCTTCTTCCTTGCGCGCAGGGCGGTCTCCCGCCGGCGGCGAGAGCCCGTTCCGGCCACAGCGAAGACTCGCGGCGAAACCGAGCACATGGGGAGGTTCAGGAGCTCACCGGCGATCGATGAGCGCGGCGGCGAGGCGAGGGGGTGGTCGGAGCTAGGAGGTCGACGGAGCGGGGGTCGTCGGGGGCAGAAAAGCGTCGCGACAGCGTTCCGGCGATCCTGAGCACCACACGGGGTCACCAAGGCATGGTTAGAATCGCAATGATGCGAGGAAGAAGAAACAGAGGTCGGGGAGGGATGATCATGGCCGGGAGAGAGAGAATTTCTCGGACCCGAGCTCAACGGTGCTTCGCCGGCGTTGGGGAAGTCGGAGTTACGCCGGGCGATTGGGGATGGTAGTGACCAAATTGAGGGGCGGTGAAGCTGCGTGAGACCACGGCGGAGCTTTAGGGCTAGCTGGAAGGGAAGCGGAGGCACTGGCTTGCTCTGGCGACGGTGGCGGAGATGAGTTCTACTCCGGCGACCTCGTCGGGCCTTTTATAGCCGCGGCAAGAGGCTGGCGGAGCGTATTCTGGCGCGGATAAGATCACACGGAGCGTGCGCAATCGATTGCGGTTGGGCAGAAGGGGGTTGACGCGAGCTCAGGGACCGGGTGTGCGCTCGCCGGCGACGGCCACGCGGCGCGCTGTCGGGGAGCAGTGGGGGACGGGTGTGGGGGTCGGTTCTTGCGCGTGCGGGTGCGGCGCGATGTCGCGGCTGCAGGCGACAGGTCGGGGATGGGCGTGCGGCGGCTGCCAGGCACGCGGCGCGTGCAGCGCGGCGAGCGGCCATGCCGGGCCCCCCCCCCCCCCTACCGGAGAAGAAGAACAGTAGCTAGGGTAGGGTTTGACTTTCTGTATTTGCAAATTACTTCCAAAATTTGAACTGTGCGACAAAAACTCAAAACACCAAAGTTGTTCAGAAAAATGAGATCTACAACTTTGTCAATATGAACATTTTCAAATTCCAAATAGTTTTTGAACAAATTTGAAAACAGTAAAGGGGACACTTTTCAAACTTGATTCAAATCGAAATTACTCTGGATTTCAAACTGAAACTTGAAAATCTGTAAACATGAAAGTTGTTCCTTTTATCAAAACCTACAACTTTGCTATTATACATTTTTCCTGAAACTCATTAGTTTTTGAACTCATTTTGAAAACTGAAAAGGGGACAAAAACTGGAGTTTGATTGAATTTGAAATAACTCAAAACTTTGCACTGCAACTTGAAAATTTGTAAATACCAAAGTTGTTTCTCTTTGACAGATCTACAACTTTGCTTTTTGGACCAATCCCAAATTTTGAATAATTTTTGAATCACAACAAGAGGGATAAAATCCAGGATTTGGAAATCAGGGTTTTGCAAAGAGTTTTGAAATCAAATTCTGATTTTTGAACTTTGGCCAACACAACAACACTTCAAGACACCAAAGGAATAAGAATTACACAAAGCTAATCACAGAGATGAAATTACCATTTTGCCCTAGTAGAGAGAAGTGGGCTAAATAGGGTTTTTGCAATAGAGGTAAATCACATAAAATGATACACTTAGCAAAATGCATACACATGAAATCATGATGCTTAATGATGATAATGATGATATGTCAAGTTAATTACATGCTAAACACCAGAGGTGTTACAACACTCACGGGAGGCAAGCTTAGAGTACATCAATGTATTACCAGTAATCTACCGTTAGCTCTGGTCGACCACACAGATCGCCCAGGATATACAGCAAATAAGGCTTCAGGCGGACAAGGACAGGGGGCCCAATCCACCGAAAGTCCCCACGGCCAACAAACCCCGATACATAGTAGCACTCCTAACCTTGCTGACCCCCGATTTTGGACGAGCATAAAACGGTTAAGGAAGAGATAACTAGGCTCTACGAGACCCGTTTAGGGGTCCAATGTTAAGCCCACCAGGAACACTTATTATAAATCGTACCCTTGGGTTTTGATTTCATGAAAGCACCTAAAGGCTGGCAGGGTACAAGATTTTATAAGTTTAGTGGTGGCCGGTAGTAAGAGCATCTCCAATTGTTAGAAAAATTGACTTGGAAAAAGTTATATTTAGCAACTTGCTAAAACTTTGGCAAGTAATTTTTCATGTATCCCAATAGTTTGGTTAAAAATAACATAGAAAAGTATTCTAACTTGGTAAAAACAACATAGAAATGTCGGATAGCAAGTGAAGCTGACTTGTAAAATAGCATGTAGATGGCCTCCGATTCCAACTTGGAAAAATTTAGCAAGTCATATACCAATCTGTTGGAGAACATTTTTTTCTTATTTTCCCAATAAAACAAGGACAGCAAGTCATTTTTCCAAAACTTGGAGATGCTTTAAAACAACTATGGAACATATCAGCATGTTCCTCGCACAAATGGGCGAAGCTAGTACTCTAGATTATATGAATGTATGGCATTTCCCTTATCTCTTACTGGTACGGCTTTCGCCTAGTTTATGTCACTACCGGAATGCACCATAGGTTCTTGGGCCGAGTTAGAAGAAAAATTTCATAATCACTTCTTTGACGGGGTTCAAGAAACTAGGTTATCACACCTCACGTCGGTTCGACAAGGACGTAGCGAGCATGTGGTCGACTTCTTTAAGCGTTTTAAAGAAATTAAGAACCGATGTTTTCATTTGATGATCTCCGACAGAGACCTAACGGATCTATGTCTCGCTGGTTTATGTCGGGAGATCAAAGATAAGCTCGGGCATTAGGATTTCTTTAATGTAAATCAGCTTTTGCAGAAGGCCGTTTCAATAGAATCGCGCCTTAAAGAACCTTACGATCCTCATAAGACTCATCAATCAGGCGTACATATTGTTGAGATGGATTCTGATAGTTCGGACGATGAGTCTAAAGATTGTTACGCTGCTGAGTTCTTATGGCCAGCACAGAATAAACTAGTCACTTGTCCTTCCCTCAAGCCAATTCAAAAAAATCGGGGTGAGGAAGTAAAGTTTACTTTCGATTTATCCAAATGTGACCGAATATTTGATGAGTTGCTTAAATTTGGTTATCTCAAAATTAATTATACTTTGCCATCACCCGACGAACTGAAAAGGAGGGCTTATTGCAAATACCATAATTCTTTCTCTCATGCCACTAATGATTGCAATGTTTTTCGTCGACAGGTCCAATCGGCCCTTAATGAAGGACGATTGAGTCTTAACGAGATGCAGATCAGTACTGCTCCTTTCCCGGTTCACATGGTAGAAGCAGGAAATCCTGCCATTTTGATTCGTCCAGAACAGGTCGATACGACCAAAGGCAAGAACGTCATTATCGGCGAATCACGGGTCGCACCGAATGCTGGGAACGATTCAGGGCGCAAGGTGGTGCTCGAGAAGGCTACTGATGGCAAAAGCAAGCTCACAATCACTGCGGGGTCAGCACGACACCTGTATAGACAAAGGTATTTTCAGACTAGGGCAGAACAGCAAAAGCCGACCAGGTTAGGTTCTCAAGCCGACCAGTCTGGTTTTTCTTCAGAACGGCCGATTCAGTCGGATCAAAAGGCTGACCAGGTCAGGCTGCTTCTTCTAGTCCAATTGAGGCAAACAAGCCGACTGCCGCAGTCAGTTTAACTGGTTCTAGCAGCTCCACCCCTTCCAAGGTGCATGTCCTATGCACATTTGTCCCACAGAAGCCTAAAGTTGGCACTTGGAAGACTAATGTGGAAAGAGCAAGGGGAAAGTTGCTAGAGAGCCATGCACTTTTGATAAACTCATGGCCAAATACAAACAGCAAATGGCCGATTCTTAGAATCGGCCATTAAAAAGAGAGAGTCTACTCCTCCGAAGCGGGAGAACGAGAAAGCTAGAAAGCTGGCGGTAACCCAAGCAATTCTAGCACCGAGGGTCACTCCTTACAAACCTCAGTGGGCTCCACCTATTTCACCACCTTCACAATGGGGTCCTCAAGGGGTCTGGGTACCCTACCCTATGTTCGGGCGCCTATGTACTATCAGCCAGGTTGGGAGCACCTGTCGGTCAAACCTTCGAGGGTCTCGGTGTTTGATCGGTTAGGTAATCGGCCGAGTTTTAACAGCACAAGTCAGGATCGGCTGATCACATCAAGGACGTTAACCGTTCAAGGAATAGGGAAGACATCAGCACGACAAATATATGTGCCTAAAAGGGTGCAAAATGCTCCTATTGTCTCCCCGACCAGACCTGATCTTGTGCCCACAATTACAGTCGGCTCTATGTAGGTTCCCATCATTAATGAGACCGAGCCGATGGTGATTGAGGATTCCACTCCAGCAAAGGTTCAGGATGTTCAAGATACTTCAGCTAGGGTAGAAGTAGAAAAGTCGGTTGAGCATGATCCCAAATACATGCAACCCAGATGGTGTCCTCCTAGTTTGAGTAAAACTCAACGAAGGAAGCTGCAGAGAGCTCGCTGCAATAAGCAGAGGCAAGAGCAGCTCGAGAAAATGAAGGAAGATATATTTAACTCGACGCATCCCGTCTTCCCTCAGGGTAAGCAAGGGGGTGAAGAGCCGGCTTGTAATCAAAAGCCGACTTTGACAATTGTAGAGCTAAACAGGTCGGGTCCTGAGCCGACCAATCTGGATATCAAATCTACTCATGTGACGTCGAAACCAATCAGGTCAAACCCCAATCCGACCACCTCAGGTCAGGTGCGGACCAGTCTAGGGGTCGAGCAGGTTGAATCGGCTACTGCTGAATTGAGAATTGAGCCGACTCGACCATATTCCAGGACCGAATTGGATCCTGATGTTCCGATGGGATCTAATTTGTGTCTCGATAACCCTGCTTCCTCCGCTGGTATTGCTGCAACCAGTGGAGAATTACCTGAAGAACAAGATGAGGAGATGGTGGATTACGAACCTTCCCTAGAAAAGGCGGAGGTCAATGTGGTTTACTTATCGGCTGACTACTATGTGGTCGCAGATGATTCAACAGCAGCAGAATTCAACTTTGCTACATAGGCTGCTGTGTTACAGAAGCCAGAGGAATCTGTCAATCATCTCAAGCCATTACATATAAAGGGCCACATTAATGGTACACCAGTTCACAAGATGTTGGTCGACAGTGGGGCGATCGTAAACTTGATGTCGTACTCGCTCTACCAGAAGCTTGGCGGCACCGATGAAGAGCTGATCAAGACCAACATTACTATCACTGGAGTTGGAGGAGGAGATCCTATTCTAGCCAAAGGAGTTGCGTCCATGGAACTTACTGTTGGGAGCAAGACTTTGGCTACTCCGTTCTTCGTTGCTGACATACAAGGTAGCTACAAACCTTATACTGGGGCGTGACTGGATTCATGCTAATCGGTGCATTCCTTCTAGCCTGCATCAGTTTCTCATTCAATGGGTGGGGGACGATGTTGAAGTGGTGCACTCGGATTCATCGGCCCATGTAGCTACGGCTGATGCTCCTTTGCTCGGGGGGCATGATACTATTGCTTGTTTATCTGGTCGGGACCTTTCTGATTTCCAGTTTGTTAGTGTTACTAGGGAAGGTTTTGTACCAGTGTGTTTAAAGCCGATTGACAATCGATTCAACATCATCATGTAATTTAATGGATGCTAATGTGGATTGTTTAAAATATCATGTTGAGCAGTATCGGACTTGTAAAACCGATACTTGTGAAGCTATTGATGATTTTGATGAGCTCAATAAGTTGGGTCAGGGTTTCACGTCGGCCGACCCTTTAGAACAAGTGGATATTGGAGACAGTTCTGTACCTAGGCCGACCTTTGTAAATCAGAATCTTGAAGCCGATTATAAGTTAAAATTAATCGCGCTTTTAAAAGAGTATGTTGATTGCTTTGCATGGAATTATACAGAGATGCCTAGATTAAGTCGAGAACTTGTTGAGCATCATCGCTCCTATTAAGCTAGGGTTCAGGCCTTTCAAGCAACATCCTCGCCATTTTAGTTCCACAATATATGACCGGATTAAAGAGGAAATTAATCAATTATTGCAAACGGGGTTTATCCAGCCATGCAGATATGCGGAGTGGGTCTCTAATATCGTGCCAGTGGAGAAGAAAGACACTAGGAAGATCAGGGTATGCATTGATTTTAGAGATTTGAATAGAGCCACTCCCAAAGATGAGTATCCTATGCCTATAGCCAATATGTTAATCAATGATGCTTCAGGACATCAGGTTGTCAGTTTTCTTGATGGCAACACTGGTTATAATCAGATATTCATGGTCGAAGAAGATATGTCCAAAATGGCCTTTATTTGTCCTGGGTTTGTTGGTCTCTTTGAGTGGGTTGTGATGACGTTTGGTTTGAAGAACGCGGGCGCTACCTATCAATGTGTTATGAATCTGATCTTTCATGATTTGATTGGAATAATCATGGAAGTATATATTGATGACATTGTGATCAAATCGGCTGCTCATGTATCTCATTTAGCCGATTTGCGTTTAGCATTTGAGAGAATGCGTCGCTATGGTTTGAAGATGAACCCACTAAAATGTGCTTTTGGTGTATCAGCTGGGAAGTTCTTAGGGTTTATCATTCATGACAAAGGCATAGATATTGATCCTAAGAGGATAGAAAAGATCAAGAAAGTTCAAGCGCCTACATGTAAAAAGGACTTGCAGAAGTTCTTGGGAAAAGTGAACTACTTGAGGAGATTTATTGCAAATTTGTCCGGGAAAATTATTCCTTTTACCCCCATATTAAAATTGAAGAATGAATCTGAGTTCATTTGGGGGCAGAGCACAAAAGGCATTTGAGAAAATAAAGGAATATTTGTCATCTCCACTAGTTCTTCGAGCACCTAAGAGAGGGGTCTCTTTCAGATTATATATCGCCGCCGAAGAAAAGGTCATTGGAGTTGTATTGACGCAAGAAGATGAAGGTAAAGAATATGTAATTGCTTATATTGGTCGTCGTCTTCTTGATCATGAGACAAGGTACGCCCATATTGAGAAATGGTGTTTATCCTTGTACTATGCTTGTGCCAAAATGAGACATTATTTATTTTCTAGTAAATGTGTTGTTGCATGCCAGGCCGATGTAATTAAGCACATGTTATACCGGCCAATCCTTAGAGGAAGGATTGGTAAATGGGCGTATGCGTTGATTGAGTTTGACTTGACTTATGAACCATTAAAAACATTAAAGGGTCAAGTTCTTGCTGATTTCATTGTTGAGCATAGTATTAGTTTAGAAGATGGGATCCGTTATTTTACTTTTTCTCCATGGAAACTTTATTTTGATGGATCGGCTTGTAAGGAGGGTCAAGGTGTTAGTGTAGTCATAATTTCTCCTAATAATGCTGAATTTGAAATGCTAAGCCGGTTGGATTACCTTTGCACTAATAATCAAGTCGAATATGAAGCTCTGTTATTCGGTTTGGAAATATTGTGTTCCATGGGGGTTAAGCATGTTGAGGCTTATGGCGATTCTTTGCTAGTGGTACAACAAGTTGCTGGTGAATTTCAATGCCTAGAAGGATAGTTGAATGTTTATCTTGACATGTGCCTTGATATCATTACTCATTTTACCGAATTCCAGATTCGGCATATACCGAGGCATGAAAATCATAAAGCCAACATGTTAGCTCAACAGGCATCTAGCTATAGCATCAGTAGACGTAATTTTCACATAAAGCCGGTGCGACAGCATACAGAAGTATTATCGGTTCGTATGGCCGACCAGATTGTTTTTGAACCAGTTCGGCCACCCTACTCTGGTGGACACTTTGGGTGGACACTTTGGCCGACCAGGTTGTTCGTAAACCAGATCGGCTAATTCGTCCGATTGACCTGGTCGATCTCAGAACGATTAATTCGGTTGACTTGTCTGAAGAAACTCTAAATCGGTCCAAGTCAAATTCTAATGAAAATGAGACCGATTTAGAAGATTGGAGGACTCCCTTGCTAAAATATCTTAATGATTGTTGACGCTCACTAATGCTCATAATTAACCATCAACTATTGCATGAAATGACACCAAATGAATTACAAAGCATAGTTGTAGGGTTTGAATCTAACAAGTTCCACGAGTTTTGGTGTTGTCACTTATTTTGTAGGACATCCATGTTTTTACCATATAAAAGTATCTCAAGTGATGAAACAAAGCACACCATTGCGAAGACCTCGTCGAGACGATCGAAACAGACATATCATTTGCTATATTTGGAGTCCCGGAGCGAGAGTCCTCGATGGATACGACTTGGAAGATTCTAGAACATTCCAGAAGACACGAGAAGGCGACCCAAGGAAGGCGGGGCCCACCTGTCATAGAAGGTGACCGATCGGTCTCCTCCATGGATCGACCGGTCTGGTGTAGGGCCCAAACTCGCCCCCCTTCGCGTGACGCACTCCAACCGACCTCTCCAACATGTTTTGGCCCATTTAAGCCCATGTGCATATGGCGAAGGATTTAGTCTCACATCGCTTGTCCAAGGAGGAGGGGAGGCCAGGAGCCCCTATATAATAAACCCCAGACCCCCCTTCTCCATCATCAATCAGATATCATCAGACATCATCAGATCTCAAGTCATTAGAAGAGGAGGAGGATCAATCAGAAATCCTAATTTCCTTAGAGCCACAATAATTTAGGCATAGCTAGATAGAATTAGAATTAGAAGAGGCAAGCTTCGCTTGGATTCCGGATCTAGTCGCGAGAAGGCTCGGTAAACCCAAGATCTTCTCTCTTGTATCAACATTATGGATCTAATTATGTTTCTAGTTCATAATTGTTCTTCTAGTTCTTCATTGTTCTTCATTGTTCATGTTCTAGTTCATCTTCTAGTTCTAGTTCATCGTCTAGTTCATACTCTAGTTCATCTATGTGTTCTAGTTCATCATACTGTTCATCATTATGTGCTAGTTCATAGTCTAGTTCATAATAGTTGAGATATAATTGATATGACTAAGACATTAATTACTATATTCTTAATTATACTGCTTGTAGTATGCTTTGATTATATATTTGGCATAGATAGATTATCATCATGTTTATACTCATGTTCGTATAGCGCTCATCTTAAAGATCAACGGGTGGGTGATAAATGTTGTGTAGGTGTGGTGCCTACACATTATTTATCTGCGAATGCGTCCTATGTTCCGGATAGAGTGGTAGATCGCGGGTGTGACATTCCTGTTGAGTCCTTTGTATTCCACCTCCCGAATGTAGTGTTCAGTATGGCTCAGTTAACTCATGGTTTAGGGTTACTCTGTTTGGCACCTTTACTATGGAGTTGCCTCTTGAATATGAATATGGGATAACCTAGCCAATGATTGCCAAATATAATTGCACTAATCAATGTATATTATGACTTATAATTAGAATAACTTAGGAATACTTCTTTATAATGTCTTTTCTAATCCGCATGCCTTGTCTAGTTGAAATGCTCTAAGGACTATCATAGATTGATCTTTTATCATTTATAGTGTACCTCATTATTGTGATTGATCCCTGTTTAGGATAAAGGAGTGTGTTCTTACTTTGTTCTCAATTCTCCTATCACATGTGTAGAGTAGCTCTTGTCCTTATTTATCTCACTTCATTCCTAGTGCTAAATATAAATAACGATACTTGGAACATCTCTGGGTAAAATGCTGCTACAACGGGTGTTTATTTATCTGTGCGCTTGCGGGTAAATATTTATCTTTAGAGTCAGTGCTATGATATAATCACATTACTAGTTTCATATTGGGGATGACAACTTGACGTTAAGTGATGCTAGTAGTGTCCCGTACACTTCTTAGTGCCTTCACTAGGTGATTGTTTATGAAGTCTATCTTAGAGTGATTCCATTAAGGAGTGTCAACAATGATCCGTGTGCTAAGGTTGATCAAAGTGCTTGGCGGAGTGCGTTTAAATATGTGCTACACAATGATGAGCTTTACCAAAGAACTGTCGAAGACTTGTTGCTTAAGTGTTTGGGATTTGATCAAGCAAAGGTGGCTATGGGAGAAGTTCATGAAGGCATTTGTGGTACACATCAATCGGCCCCAAAGTTGAAGTGGCTATTATGCAAAGCTGGGTTTTATTGGCCCACGATGATGGCCGATTGTTTTCGTTACTACAAAGGGTATGAAGAATGTCAGCGGTTTGGAAATATGCAGCTTGCACCTGCTGCTATGCTTCATCCTATTATCAAACTGTGGCCTTTTCGTGGATGGGGGCTAGACTTCATTGGCCAAATTCATCCCCCATCTTCAAAGGGGCATCGTTTTGTTCTGGTCGCTACAGATTACTTCACCAAGTGGACTAAAGCGATACCTTTCAAGAATATGACACATAAGGAGGTAATTGAGTTTATTACTGAGCATATTATACATAGATTCGGCATACCTCAAACATTAACTACGGATCAAGGGACATCTTTTATCTCTAAAGAGGTGCAAGATTTCGCCGAAGTATATAGAATAAAGATGCTCAACTCATCCCCATACTATGCTCAAGCTAATGGTCAAGCTGAGTCTAGTAACAAGACTTTGATCAAGTTGATTAAAAAGAAGATTGAGGATAACCCAAGGAGGTGGCATGAGGTCTTGTCTGAGGCTTTATGGGCTCATCGTATATCGAGGCATGGTGCAACAAAAGTTACTCCTTTCGAGCTGGTATATGGGCAAGAAGCGGTGTTGCCTGTCGATGTAAATCTGGATGCATATAGACTGGCTAAACAGAATGATTTATCTGTTGTTATGTATCATGATGCCATGATGGAAAACATTGATGAAGTGACCGACAAGAGATTAAAGGCTCTTAAGGAGATGGAAAGAGACAAAGCTCGAGTTGCCAGAGCTTACAACAAGAAGGTGAGAAGCAAATCGTTCCAAGTGGGAGAGTTAGTATGGAAGACTATATTACCACTTGGATCGAGAAGCAATAAGTTTGGCAAGTGGTCGCCGAGCTGGGAAGGTCCTTATAAAGTGATCAAAGTGATATTCGGGAATGCATATATGCTAGAGACGTTACAAGGTGAAAGTCTCCCAAGAGCAATAAACGGGAGGTATTTAAAAAAGTACTTTCCAAGTGTTTGGCAAGAAGCCTGAGTGCCTTCCAAGCAATGGCTGATACATGTATCGCCCTTAGAATAAAAAATGATCAGAAATATTTTTGGTTACTGAATGACCGATGAGTTGGACATCGTTGTTATTCGGTTTGTTTTTAGGTTCTATTAAAGATCACCTAAAAATAGGGGGATATGTTGACACTCAAAAGAGTCATAGGTAAATATTCAGATTGGAAGATATATTCGACTCATAATATTTTGAGATGAATTGAATGATCTTTGATTTGAAAGGTCGAATATTTTAAGCAAGGTAAACCTGATCATTTGAGATGTTCCGACCAGTTGTACTATTTCTGACCAGGAAATACTGGTCGGAGGCCTTAAGATGATGATGAATGCCTAATTGAGCACCGACTTATAGATCCTTCTTTTGCAAGAATGATGTATTGGTCGGTATAAGGCTGATGACTATAAAGCCCATTAAGCCGGTTTGGCCGATTCGAAGATCGGCAAGATCAGGTTTGCTTTGTCTTGTCCGGATAGGACTCTTAGATTCCATGTTTTGATGGAGTTTGAATAGGAAACTTGGAGATCGTATCTGGAGATGTTTCCTAATGGGATAAGACCAGCCCCCTCTATATATATGAGAGGATCATGGCCGATTGAGGCATCCAACCCTAATCGATCAAAATCAATCTACTACCCTTTTACCCCTTTTCCCCCTCTACCTTGTTGTTCGGCGCGTCTCCCGGCGAGACTCGACAGCGTTCTAGGCGGCCTTGTTGGTCCTAGGACAACCTCTACGTGCTTCTCCCCGACAGGTCTTCTCGGGAGGAGTTTTAGAGTTATCAACACAGGGATCTAAAACCCTAAAACGGTCTCTAGATCGGTTTTCATTGACTTAGCCAGGATCCCTGCTGCTTCAGGTTGAACTGCAACCTCTCCGGGCGTTCTAGCCCTGCTGGTGTGTGATTCGGATCACTTCCGACGTCAACAATATCTTACAGATATGCAGGGATCAGGAGCTAGCTAGCTCCATGTTCAATTAATATCTATCATCGTTGTCACACCCAAACTTGCTAGTAACATGGTGGTTTAGATGTTGATGTGTTCATTAGCATATATACCAAACTATAGGTTTTCAAAACTCCCTAAGGTACTGGCTGACGATTCATAAGAGTTTCATGGGTACTAAATAAGCTGGCATGTCCTAGTATATATGAAGATAGATAATGAAAGTTTTATAGGATGAAATGTGTTTGAAGGGGGATAAAACTTGTTCACATTGTTTTCAACATGTCCTAGTAAGGCGGTCTAAAATTTTCTATCTCCTAAAACGGAGTTATAGAGTTAGTAAAAATTATCTGTCTTTTAAAATCAATTTACGGAGGCGAGTCTCTCAAGAAATCCACCTCTAGAAATATGGTTATTTTTAGAGGCGGACCTCAAAAGAGACCCGTTTAAGAACAAAAAACACAAGATCTAATAGAACTATTAGGAGGTCCGACACCTATATTCATGTATATATACGTGAACTTAGGGTCTGTTGCTGTCTGTTTCTCTCTATCCATCTCTCAACCAGCTCCCTCTCTCTCTTCAATTCTCGCTACATCTTGTGTAGACAACTTTCTCCTTCATCTCTCTCTTCCCGACCTTTCTCTGCATCTTGCGACGACTGTAGGGGTCAGTTAAATGGCATCTCGTGGCATCGGTAGTCGCTTGGCATCCCGCGGTGGTGACGGGGTGCACATTATCTCATGGTTGCGGCAGTGGCAAGGTCTCATGGTTGTGGCTAGGAGGAAGCACGATAGCATCACGGATCCGGCAAGGAAGCACGACAGTGCCGTTGATCCAGCAAGGAAGGACAATGACGTCACAGATCTGGCGAGGAAGCACGGGCGGAGCACACGAGAGGGAGCATCGGCATAGCAAGATCCCTCGAAGCACGTGAGAGTTCTCTCAATGAGGGTTTCACTCAGGGGCTGAGGCAGGTATTTGGCGAGGCCTGGCCTTCGCCATACCTAAACTTATAAAAAATACTAAATACATGTATTATTTGTTGCGGATACATGGGTGTATGCCGAGTCTCTGAGTGATGAGTGATTGTCAACTGGGATAATGCGCATGTTCTTTGGCTTGTGTTGTGCAGGTGTCGAGCACGGATACAGTGATCAGAGGCAAGGTCAAGGTCAAGTAGAGACGTGCCGTGCCGATGGACCGAGAGTGGCGAAGGGCGGATGTGAGGCTTGGACTGAGGGACCGGTGGCCAGAGGATCAGCTGTGGTGGCTGACAGCCTGGGACAGCGACGAGCGGAGACTTGCGGGCACGGTGTTGCCTGGGTCGAGGACCTGGGGACACATGTTGGTGGACGGGGTGCACGGGCGCATCCCCTCTACGGCTCGGTTTGGTGGTTGAGCCACAGAAAAACCACCGAGTGGACGGTTTCCAGGTTTGGGCCTCAAAACCTGGGCACTGATGGTTTCCGAGTTTGGGCCACAAAACTCGGGTTGAGGACGGTTTCCAGGTTTGGGCCTCAAAACCTGGGTGCTGCGGGTTTCTGAGTTTGGGCCACAAAACTGGGGCGATGGACGGCTGGTTTCCCGGTTTGGGCCTCAAAACCGGGGGTTGGTCGTGAAGGCTGGTTTCCCGGTTTGGGCCACAAAACCGGGGGCGAAGTCCAGGAAAAGGACGAGTGGAGCGGTGGCGGCACGTGGCGGCAATCGGTGAGGTTACGTCGAGACAACGCTACCAGTTGTGCGGGCATGGCCGTCGGATCACCAGCATCTTCGAGTTGGTCCAGAATAACCCTAGGGTTTAGCTGGTTCGCTCTGTAATTAGTGAGGGGTAGAGTAGGAATTAGAATTAGGATAAGTAGAGGGAGACACCCTCCTCCCATTCTATCTCGGTCATTTGCTCTTTGCTTCTAGGGTTTCCTACTCTCCCAATCCCCTGTTGTAGCCACTGAGATCCGCAGAGAACCATACCTCTGTGTACTGGAGATTTTGAGGAAATGAGACCGTAATCTCACTATTGTACCGTGTGGTAGCCACACGGTTGCAGATCGATGACTTGATTCGCGTTTTGTTCGTGTTTCTTCGTTCTTCGTTTCTTTCTTCGTTTCTCCGCGATTTTCCCGTCACTCGATCTCCCTCTCTACTGCGTCTTTGCGAAATCCGTTTAAATCAACTTGTTCTTTATAGTGAGGAGATCATTTCCACCGAAGGAATTTATCTAACTCCTCACGAGCAAGTAGATCGGGCTAATTTCGTTTTCGTGGCGCTTTTTCGTTCATACTCCTCCCCTTTCGATTTCTCGTTGATTGAGTCGATTTGAGCGGATGATTTCTTGGGGATAGTCTCCTAACTACCTCGTGATCATCCTCTCCAAGTTTGGAAACGTGGGATTGAGTTTTGATTCGGATTTGGAAAGAGTTGTGTGAGGGGCGACCGAAATCGCCCTCATTGGGAGGTCGCGGATAGTCCGTCGTTCCTCCCGCGGACAGTCCGCGCGTCGGGGACTTGGCCAGACCAGTGGCCGCGAGTCCTTGCTGTTTGGGTCTCGGTTGATCGATGGACAGTCCGCCAGTATAAACCGCGGACAGTCCGGGACTGTCCAGGGGACTTTCAGAACCAGTGCGTGATTGCACTTTTGACCGGCGGACAGTCCGCAGTAGGGCGGACAGTCCGGGATCCCTGGTCCGGACAGTCCGCGAGTTGGCTGTGTGTTCCGGTTTGGTGTGTTTGCTCTCCCGGCTTCTCCGCTCGATTTCCGGACTTCTTGAAAGTACCGTGACGCCTAAGAGGGGGGGGTGAATTAGGCAACTTCAAAAATCTACTCTAAACTATGGCCTCTAAAATCCACCTAAGCAAAACCTATGCAAGAAAGTAAACTATCTAATGCACAACTAAGGTTTTGCTAAGTGTGTTTGCTATCTCTACCGCAAAAGGAGTTATGCAACCTAGTTTCCAAACCTATCAACTAGCAAGAGTAAGCTAGGAAGGGTAAAGCACATAAACAAGGTAGCAATGTAAATGCGGAAGCTAAAGAGTGATAGAGATGCAAACTCCCGTCGATGACTTCGGTATTTTTACCGAGGTATCGAGACGCGCGCAAGCTTCCCCCTAGTCCTCGTTGGAGCCCCTCGCAAGGGATCCCTAGCAAGGGCCAAGCTCCCGGTCGGGTAACTCTGTGGATAGCTCCGGTTCTTCCCCACGCGCAAGTGGGTCTCCGGTTAAGCCACTCGTGGCAAAGCCTCTCCCGGATGCTCCCCGCTGTCTTCACTATCAAGTTTCCGGCCGAAGCGCCGCGGGCCTTGTTCCCTTCGGTACACGGAGGCGGCCACACCACAAACTCGGTTGGTGTGGTCTCGCAAGACTACAAGCCCCGCCGATGTACAACAACGGTGCGCGCAAGCACCGGTAGATAAGAGGTTTTCAAACCTCACTAAACACTAGGCCTAACACCTAGAGCAAGCGCAAAGCGGTGGTCTAACTAGCCTAAGCACTTCGCAAAGCACCTACACTAATCACCTAGTGTATTCACTAAGCACTTTGGTGGCTAGAGCAACTAAATATGTGTCTATGCACTATGGTCACTTCCTTGAGCTCCAACCTTAATGTTTTGGCCGGCCATGGGGGTATTTATAGAGCCCCAACCAAATAGAGCCGTTGGGCAAAGGGATGCACTTGACAGGCATCGACCGGACGCACTCACGTCCTGACCGGACGCGTCCGGTCTCTCCAACGGCTAGTTGCCAGCCTGCACAGGCACTGATCGGACTCTGGCATGAGTCCGGTCGCAGACGACCGGACGCGTCCGGTCACGATTTTGTGCCTCTGGAACCTCTCTGTGTTCGATCGGACTCTGCTGAGCTCCAGCGTCCGGTCGACGTCGTAGCGTCCGGTCACGTTGCCACGCTGATGAACAGTCGCATCGTCGCGTCCGGTCCAACTGGCGTAGCGTCCGGTCACTTTTTACGTGGCGCTGTTGGCTGGGTGAACTGACCGGACGCATCCAGGCCAGCGTCCGGTCACTGTGAAGCAGCGTCCGGTCACTCCTTCTTCATTTCTTCGCGGTTTCTTGCGCCGTCTTGGTTCCGTTCTTGTGCCTTGGACTTTGCTTGATCTTGAGAGTCTTCTATTGAGCTTCAAATGTCTTGCTTGAGGTCTTGATCATCGGATCACCACGTCGCCTTAGTCCAAGTCACATTTGCACCCTATTGGACTACAAAACAAACACTCGCAAACACATTAGTCCAATTTGGTTATGTTGTTCATCAAACACCAAAATCCGAAGTTAAATGGTCCGAGGTCCATTTTCCTTACAATCTCCCCCTTTTTGGTGATTGATGACAACACGGCCAAAACAAGCAAATAATAGATACATAATTTAAAATGCAATCTACTTGCTAGGATGCAAATGCAAAGGCAAGATCATATGATGTTTAAAAGATACCAAAAAGAAACATATTTATTCTAGCATATCTTGCCCTTGCCATAGAGTCCCTTTTTGTGACTTTATGGATTAAGACTCCCCCTAACTCCATAAATCACTTCCTCCCTTTTTGACCCATTCCCATGAAAATAACCATAGAGTTTTTTAAAAAATTGATTTTGGTTATTTTGTTTGTTTTAGTTTGGGCTTGATTTTGGTCCCTACACATTTCTCCCCCTTTGGAATCAAACACCGAAAAGGAAGACATTAAAGCTCAAGAGAGGAAACATTATATAAGCTAAAACTCCCCCTAAGTATATGCATACATATGGTGTAAGGCAAAGCATATGCATAACGGGTAATTTTGAGCACAAAGGAGTTTACTCTATATAATGTATGGAGAGAGCATATAAGAGTATCAAAGTGAAATCAACATAAGGTTATCGGTTAGGAATACCATATGTAGATACCAAATGAATTATGGTCATATATGATGCTTGTCTCCGTGAACTCCATTTTCCTTGCAATGAGACTACTACACACATGATAGACTTGAAAGTGGTGTTAGTCTCAAAGCTTCCAAATTGTAGAGTAAACTCCCCCTAAAAGTGTGCATACAAGTTGGAATACTTGTGGGAGATATGCACATTGACTTGTAAGGTCAAACTACCATTTTCCAAATTGATATTACAAGAAATGTGACATCAATTGAAGATGGTAATTGGGGTAGTTTATCTATAATTTGGGCTTTGGCACATATAAGATAAGTACAAAGTAAAAGAAGCTATGTGACGTGCTTCTAACCAAATTAAACCATGTAGAATTGCTCTAAGAATGTGAGCGATACCGAGCAAAACTACCATACGATAAGCCTAATTTGCATGACAAAGGATATGAACATACCAATGCAAACATAGGCAATGAAAGGAACTAGATGCTAAAAGTAATTGCAAGACATTATACCAAATGAAAGTAGTTGCAAGAATTTAAATCTAGTTACATTAACATGGGAGGGGGAACTTGGGTTCATAGTACCCACTATCATACTTGGCAACGACATGATCTAATGTGATGCACCCCATGATATGCACCCAAAATTTTGCCAAAGTCTCCAAATTCCCCGTAGTCCACTTGACAACTCATTTCCCTTTCGGGACCCAAACCTTTTTGGTGCTCTTCATGGTTGAGATGATATCCTTAGGCACCCAAATGCGTTTGGCCCCATTGTTGGCTTGCTTGTTCACCTTGATGGCCACCACCTTGTCATTCTTCTTCTTCTTCAAGAGATAAGGTGTGGAGGCCTTCTTGTTCACCTTGTTGGTGTAGGTGTTGGAGAGCTTGCTTGTTTGCTTTTTGTTTTTCTCTTTCTTCTTTTCTCCCCCATGCTTCACCTTGCACTCATAGGACTTGTCGCCTTCCTTGTGGCAAACATAACAAACCACGGTTTGCTCCTCATCAAGCTTCTTCACTCCCTTGACGGTGTTATCTTGATGAGTTCGGGTTTGCTTTGTCTTGCCTTTTGTTTGAGTCAAGTCCTTGGTGAGGCGAGCCACTTCTTGCCTTAGAAGCTCATTCTCCATTGCAACTTCTTGTCTGCAAGTATCTACAATCACATTCTCGACACAAGCTTGTTTGCACATGGGTGAGTCTAAATCAAGTAAATCAATGCAAGAAGTAGAAGCATCCTTTTTAGGCAAATCAAGGATTGATTTCTTAATTTTAGGTGCCTCGGTGGGGTTTGCTCCGATGGCTTCTAGATTAGCAACTTTGTTAGTTAGCTCATCATAATGTTTGCACATGATTTCCATTTTAGCAAGCAAACTTTTGTAATCATCTTGTGTGCTAGCTAACTTTGCTTTTAGTTTTTCATTTTTCTTAACAAGTTGCTCATCATTACTTGTGCTATCATATGTGCTTATACTAGCCTCAAGTTTCTCAATTTTATTAGATAGCTCAACATTTAAGTTTGAAAAAGTTTCATATTGATCTAGCATAGCATTGTAGGCTTGTTGAGAACTATCTAATTTTTCTTTTAAGACATTAATCTTCTTTTGTTGGCTAGTACAAGCTTTAGCATATTTAAGATTATCTTGCACAAGTTGATTGTAAGAAGGTAGCTCATCATCACTATCACTATCTCTATCACTGTCACTAGAGATAGGACTTGTGTTACCTCGTGCCATAAGGCACATACGTGAGGAGCTTGATGATGAGTGCTTGCGGCCATGCCTCTTATGTTGGACTTCATCATCACTTGATGAATCATCACATGTCTTGATGGTGGTGAGAGCTTTGGCCTTGTATCCCTTCTTTTTCTTGTCCTTGGGTGTGGGCTTTTGTTTTGGACAATCTTCCATAAAGTGCCCTTTCTTGCCACATCTATAGCATCCCTTTTTTCTTTGCTCTCTTCTTTGATTGGTGAAGAGGCAATCTTCTATGGTGATGGGCACACCCTTGACATTGAGCTTGCGGATCATCCTCTTCACT
Organism: Coix lacryma-jobi var. lacryma-jobi; assembly: GCA_009763385.1. Classification (NCBI taxonomy): domain Eukaryota; kingdom Viridiplantae; phylum Streptophyta; class Magnoliopsida; order Poales; family Poaceae; genus Coix; species Coix lacryma-jobi. The sequence goes on along the minus strand of CM019823.1, from coordinate 63,826,872 downwards.
CCTTTCATGAGCTTGATTGTCTCTTCTTCATCTAAGGAGGAGTCGGATGAGGTGGAGGCTTGATCATCACTTGATTCTTCATCATCATCATCCTCTTATTCATCTTCACTTGAGGAGCTTGAGCTTGTCTCAACTTGCTTCTTGCCCTTCATCTTTTTGTGCTCATCACATGTGAGAGCAATACCTTTGCTTGATGAAGTGGCTTCTTCTTGACCCATCTTGCGTGACATCTCAAATGCCACCAATTTGCCAATGACAATGGCCGGGGTCATGGTGCTCAAGTCCTCCATGTTGTGGAGGATGGTGATGATGGTTGCATACTTGTTCTTTGGAAGCACGGAGATGATCTTCCTCACAATGTCCGCATCACCTAGCTTTGTAATTCCTATAGAATGGAGCTCATTGATAATTAGATTCAAACGAGAATACATATCACGAACAAGCTCATTATCATTCATTTTAAAGGAATCATAGCTTGTTTTTTGTTAGGTGATGTTTTTGCTCACGTACATTACTTGTACCATCATGGAGCTCATGTAGTTTTAACCAAATTTCATGAGATGTTTGCAAAGTGAAAACTTGGTAAAAAACATCCATGCTAATAGATTCAAACAAGCAATTTTTAGCTCTAGCATTAAAATGAATTTCTTTTTCATCACCCGCGGTAGGCTTTTTGGGATTTTTAATGGGTTTCATCCCGTCACGGGTGACTTTCCAAACACCTAGATCAACGGCTTCTAAAAATCAAGCCATCCTAGCACTATAGTAAGGGAAGTTAGTGCCGTCAAAGTGTGGAGGCCTAGAGGTATCCATCCCAACCTCTCTTAGGAGCGTCGGCTCGAGGGCGATTAAGCCAAGAGTCCACAAGAGAGCCAACCGGCTCCGATACCAATTGAAAGGACCGTGACGCCTAAGAGGGGGGGTGAATTAGGCAACTTAAAAAATCTACTCTAAACTATGGCCTCTAAAATCCACCTAAGCAAAACCTATGCAAGAAAGTAAACTATCTAATGCACAACTAAGGTTTTGCTAAGTGTGTTTGTTATCTCTACTACAAAAGGAGTTATGCAACCTAGTTTCCAAACCTATCAACTAGCAAGAGTAAGCTAGGAAGGGTAAAGCACATAAACAAGGTAGCAATGTAAATGCGGAAGCTAAAGAGTGATAGAGATGCAAACTCCCATCGATGACTCCGGTATTTTTACCGAGGTATCGAGAAGCGCGCAAGCTTCCCCCTAGTCCTCGTTGGAGCCCCTCGCAAGGGATCCCTAGCAAGGGCCAAGCTCCCGGTCGGGTAACTCTGTGGATAGCTCCGGTTCTTCCCCACGTGCAAGTGGGTCTCCGGTTAAGCCACTCGTGGCAAAGCCTCTCCCGGATGCTCCCCGCCGTCTTCACTATCAAGTTTCCGGCCGAAGCGCCGCGGGCCTTGTTCCCTTCGGTACACGGAGGCGGCCACACCACAAACTCGGTTGGTGTGGTCTCGCAAGACTACAAGCCCCGCCGATGTACAACAACGGTGCGCGCAAGCACCGGTAGATAAGAGGTTTTCAAACCTCACTAAACACTAGGCCTAACACCTAGAGCAAGCGCAAAGCGGTGGTCTAACTAGCCTAAGCACTTCGCAAAGCACCTACACTAATCACCTAGTGTATTCACTAAGCACTTTGGTGGCTAGAGCAACTAAATATGTGTCTATGCACTATGGTCACTTCCTTGAGCTCCAACCTTAATGTTTTGGCCGGCCATGGGGGTATTTATAGAGCCCCAACCAAATAGAGCCGTTGGGCAAAGGGATGCACTTGACAGGCATCGACCGGACGCACTCACGTCCTGACCGGACGCGTCCGGTCTCTCCAACCGCTAGTTGCCAGCCTGCACAGGCACTGATCGGACTCTGGCATGAGTCCGGTCGCAGACGACCGGACGCGTCCGGTCACGATTTTGTGCCTCTGGAACCTCTCTGTGTTTGATCGGACTCTGCTGAGCTCCAGCGTCCGGTCGACGTCGTAGCGTCCAGTCACGTTGCCACGCTGATGAACAGTCGCATCGTCGTGTCCGGTCCAACTGGCGTAGCGTCCGGTCGCTTTTGACGTGGCGCTGTTGGCTGGGTGAACTGACCGGACGCATCCAGGCCAGCGTCCGGTCACTGTGAAGCAGCGTCCGGTCACTCCTTCTTCTTCGTTTCTTCGCGGTTTCTTGCGCCGTCTTGGTTCCGTTCTTGTGCCTTGGACTTTGCTTGATCTTGAGAGTCTTCTATTGAGCTTCAAATGTCTTGCTTGAGGTGTTGATCATCGGATCACCACATCGCCTTAGTCCAAGTCACATTTGCACCCTATTGGACTACAAAACAAACACTCACAAACACATTAGTCCAATTTGGTTATGTTGTTCATCAAACACCAAAATCCGAAGTTAAATGGTCCGAGGTCCATTTTCCTTACACTTCTCGTTTGGCCCTAGAGTTGATCAAGGAACCTCTCTAGGTATCTTTGCTACTAGTTAGCATAGGTATTTAGGAGTTTCTCGTACGATAGCCGTCTATCTACGTTCGACTGGTTTTTGAGGGTCGAACTTGTTCCGGTGTCTTTGGCGTTTGGTTTGCTATCGCTTTGTGGTGCCTAGCTGTGATCCTAGGGATCATCCACCCTCTTCCAAGGGTCGTGGGCATCACGGTTTCGATCGAAGCTTTCGGGGTTGATTTTGGGGACAAAAGGCCAAAGTTTCGAGAGAAATTTTTGTGCTCCAATTCCCCCCCCCCCCCTCTGGTCGCCTTACTATTGCATTCTCGGTCCTTCAATTGGTATCGGAGCAGGTTAAGGATCTTCCACCTTAGCCGGTTCCAGATCCACAGAAGGCGACATGGATCGCGGTGTGGGCAAACCGCTATTTTTCGATGGGACAAACTATGCATATTGGAAGATACGCATGTCAGCCTATCTGCAGAGTTTGGGTGCTTCCATCTGGGATATTTGCAACTCTGCCGATTACGTGGTCTTGGCTGCTCGTGTCTCTCAGCTTCAGATCGATGAGCACGATGCCAATAGTCGAGCCCATAATGCTCTTTTCTCATGTCTGAGCATGAGTGAGTTTGATCGCGTTTCTCACCTCGCCATGGCTCGGGAGATTTGGGCTACCCTCATGCGTTTCCATGAGGGAACCTCTCAAGTCAAAACTCGACTCTACAAGTCGTTCAAGCGAGAGTATGAGAACTTTCGACATATGCCTGGCGAGAGCATAGAGAGTTTATTCGCTCGCTTTCAGGTGATTGTCAACAGGATGAGGGCTAACAAGGAGTTGTTGCCTTTCGACGATCATGAGAGAGCTCTCAAGCTACTCCATACTCTTGATCGATCGGTGTGGGATTCCAAGGTTCAGGCGATCATCGAATTGCCTAACTATGAGACCCTCACGTGCGAGAGCTCTTCAGTAAGCTCAAGTCCAGTGAGATCGATGCCATGGCGAGGGCTTCTTATGAAAATCCTTCTGGCCCGTCAATGGCTTTGCTTTCTGGCTCTACTGCTAACCCCTCTGGAGGTGTTGCACTCTCTTCTCTCTTTTCTGTCATAGAGGAGCAGCTGGAGTCTTTGGGGGATGATGAGTTGGCTTTGCTCGCCAACCGGTTCTCACGGTTTCACAACAACCACATGAACCGCCGCCGCGGAGGAGGACGACGACGATGATGACACCTCCCAGATATCTCAGACCCCCGACGAGCTTTCTGCTGAGGTTGAGAAGCTTACTACCGCGCTCCTTATTCAGGATAAGTTGCTTAGGCGTGCTGCTAGAGAGCGCAAGGAGTTTAGGCAGAAGTGGGAGGATACGGTGAAGGAACTTGAATCTATCAAGTCCACCGTAGTTGTTACCGATGAGGAGGAGTGTGAGATGTGCACCACACACATGACTGGCCTTCTCACTTTGAGAAGCAAGTATGTTGTGTTGGTAGGAGAGGTGGATGAGCTGAAGGCTAGATCCTCGCTGTTGGGTGCGTGCAAGTCCTGTGCGGGCTTGCAATCTGAGTTGGCAGAGAAGAATGCCAAGATTGTGTCTCTTGAAGAGGCCAACTCAGGTAGCACATGTGTGGCTAGGTGTGTTCTTTGTGAGGGTTTGGAGATGGAGATTGCAATGTGAAGCATGACAAGATGCAAACCGAGGAGGAAAACACATACCTTCGGACCATCTTGTCATGGGTGTCTAGTGGTGAGTCATAGCTCGGGATGATGATCTCCCAATTCAACGAGCTGCTGGAGGTCCTAGTGTAGGTTTTGCTCTGGGTGTTGATGTTTCGTCTTTTGGAAAGATTGGAGAGTCGAGTGGTCTTAACCCATGTGAGAAGCCCAACTCCACCACTACTCCCAAGCTTACCAAGATTCCACCCAAAGAGCCTCTCAAGCCTAACACCAAGGATGGGGTCTTTGTTGAACCTCCGAGAGCTCCACCAAAGAAACAATCATGGGCTCCAAACCAAACCACCTCAAGAACAAGTTGGACACCATGCCACCCATCCAAGAGGAGCTTTTGCCACAGAAGGGCAAAGTGATCCACACCCACTACCGTGAGTACCAACAACCCCTATGAGAGCGGTGAGGTACCATTGTGAGCATTGTGGGAGAGATGGACACTTGAGTGAGTTTTGCTTTCGGCGCAAGAGAGAGGCGCGTCGTGCAAAGGAGATGAACAACACAGACATGTACCATCCTTTCCATGATGTACATGTGTCAAATGTTCAGAGGAGCGTGCTGCTAGGCCTAGAGGTCCAAACCTCAAGTTCCTAGGCCTAGGCCGCGAGGAGGTCGTGCCCGGCGGGAGCCTGTAGTTGTAGGCTATGGACCCCATGGCGGTGGCTTTGTAGTTGAGCGTTTTCCACCCACCGCGTTTTGAGTATCGCGATGGACGCTCCTCCCTTAGCGGACCACGTTTTCCTCTACGTGGTGATCGCTCTTCCCGTAGGCGTGCTAGGAATGGTTTTTCTGCTAACCGTTCTTTTGAGCAGCCGGCCCAACACTGGTATTCTCTCTACTTACTTCACTAACCAGTGTTGGACCGTATGCTCACCCTATGTCTTTTTATTGATGTAGGTAAAACGATTGGAGAACGTTTGGTTGGTGGATTCCGGGTGTTCGAGGCACATGACCGGAAACGCCAAGTGGTTCTCCAGTCTTAGTCCGTCGCCGGAAAGAGTTTATCACTTCGGCGACAATAGCAAAGGTAAAGTGTTGTCTCGTGGGTCGGTGCGAGTTAATGAGCACTTTGTGTTGCGCGATGTTGCTCTTGTTTCTAACTTGCATTTTAACCTTCTTTTGTTTCGCAACTCTTTGATGATGACTATGAGATTCGTTTTAAGCGAATCTCAGTCGTATTTTGGATCCTCAGGGCAATCTTGTTTGTGTGATTTCGCCCTTTGGAAAAGTCTTTCGTGCGGATTTCTCAGAGTCGTTTGGCCTTTCTCGTTGTCTTTTGGCTGGACCTTCCTCCTCTGATCTTTGGAAGTGGCATAGGAGACTAGGACACTGAGCTTCGACTTGCTTGCAAGGCTTAGTTCACTTGGCCTAATCCGAGGATTGCCCAAGTTATCCATGGAGAAGGATCTTGTTTGCCATTCTTGTAGACATGGGAAGATGGTTGCCGCTCCCCACCATCCAGTGACTCAGGTCATGACCAAGCAGCCCTGGAGAGCTTTTGCACATGGACCTTGTTGGTCCGGCTCGGGTGAGCTCGGTTGGGGGGAAGTGGTATGTGCTTGTTGTTGTTGACGATTTTTCGAGATATTCGTGGGTCTTCTTTTTAGCTGAGAAGACCGAGACTTTCCCTTTGCTCGCAATCTGATTTTGCGTCTTCAGAACGAGTTCCCTTTGAACTCGATGCGAGCTATTAGGAGTGATAATGGTTCCGAATTCAAGAATTCGGATTTTGAGAAGTTTTGTAACTCTTTGGGTTTAGAGCATCAGTTTTCTTCCCCCTACACACCGCCTCAAATGGTGTTGTAGAAAGGAAGAATCGGACCCTTGTAGAGATGGCCAGGACGATGCTCGATGAGCATAGGACTCCTAGGCGATATTGGGCCGAAGCTATGAGCACTGCATGCTACATTTCCAATCGCATTTTTCTCCGAGCTTTCTTGAAAAAGACTTCTTATGAGTTGCGTTTTGGAAAACTGCCCAAGGTGAGTTATTTTGGAGTTTTTGGTTGCCATTGTTTTATACTCAAAGGGCAACCTGGACAAATTTGAGTCTCGTTCTTCTGACGGTATTTTTGGGTTATGGCACTCATACTCGTGCATATCGTGTACTTAACCTTGATACTAACCGAGTCATGGAGACATCAGATGTCACCTTCGACGAGACCATGGTTTGTCCTTCTTCTCGTTTTGAGCGTGCAGGTGATCATGAGGTTGGCGACCTCTTTTTGATGATGAGAAGAGGGTGCTGAAGGGATGGATGACCCAGCACCCCTCCACCTGCTGTGCCGCAAAGAGAGCGGCTTCTACTACGACTCACGGCCCCGATCCTTCTTCTTCGACTTGGGGCCGTGGGATCCGCCACCCCGAGCGGTACCTTTTGTACCCGGGAGGCACCAGCTGCTGTTGAGGGGGATCACTTCTGCTCGGGAGGCGCCACGACATATCCAGCGCCAACACCCCCTCAACAGATGATCGGCAGCATTGGCGAACGTGTCACTCACTCGGTCAAGGTCACAACAAATCTCTCACTTTGCTCATTCTGCATTTGTTGCTGATTTTGAACCCCGAGATGTTGGACACGCTTTATCTGATCCAGATTGGGTCAATGCCATGCATGAGGAGTTAGAAAATTTTGAAAGAAATCGGGTTTGGGTTCTTGTTCCTCCTCCTCCTGAGTGTCATCCTATTGGGACAAAATGGGTTTTCAAAAACAAACAAGGAGAGGATGGCCATGTTGTGAGAAACAAGGCCAGACTAGTAGCCCAGGGGTATAGTCAGAAGGAGGGGATAGACTATGAGGAGACTTTTGCTCCTGTAGCTCGTTTGGAGGCATTAGGATACTCTTGGCTTTTGCTGCATCCAAAGGGTTTAAACTTTTTCAAATGGATGTCAAGAGTGCCTTCTTAAACGGCTACATAGAAGAGGAAGTGTATGTGAGACAACCCCCGGTTTTGAAAATCCCAAGTTTCCAAACCATGTTTTTAAACTTCACAAAGCTTTGTATGGTTTGAAACAAGCCCCTAGAGCCTGGTATGATAGGTTGAAAACCTTTTTGCTTGCTAAGGGTTTTAAAATGGGATGTGTGGATAAAACGCTTTTTCTCCTCAAGCAAGGCAATGATCTCTCTTGGTCCAGATTTACGTGGATGATATCATTTTCGGTGGTTCTTCTCACGCTTTGGTTGCCAAGTTTGCAGACACTATGAGCAGGGAGTTTGAGATGAGCATGATGGGCGAGTTGACATTTTTCCTCGGGTTGCAAATCAAGCAATCTCGAGAGGGAACGTTCGTGCACCAGGGCAAGTACACCAAGGACATCCTGAAGAAGTTCGACATGGGTGAGGCCAAGCCTCTTCCAACACCCATGTCCGACCACGACGGCCCTGGATGCGGATGTGGATGGGGAGAATGTGGACCAGAAGGAGTACCGGAGTATGATCGGGTCGCTGCTGTACCTGACGGCGACACGCCCGGACATCCAGTTCGCGGTGTGTTGTGCGCGCGATTTCAGTCGTCGCCGCGCACTTCTCACCGTCAGGCGGTCAAGCGCATTATGAGGTACTTATGCTTCACTCCAGAATTTGGGATTTGGTATTCTGCTTCTTCCACCTCTCCCTTTGCGGTTATTCTGATGCCGATTTTGCTGGTTGCCGTATTGATCGCAAGTCCACTTCTGGGACTTGTCAGTTTATTGGTTCTTCTCTTGTATCGTGGTCTTCTCGCAAGCAGTCTAGTGTCGCCCAGTCTACCACGGAGGCTGAGTATGTTGCTGCGGCTAGCTGCTGTTCCCAGTTGCTTTGGATGATGGCACTTTGCGTGATTTTGGTCTGAGCTTTCTCGCGTTCCTTTGCTTTGTGACAGCACGAGTGCTATTAGCGTTGCTAAGAACCCCGTGCTGCACTCTAAAGACCAAACACATTGATGTGCGCTTTCATTTTCTGCGAGACCACTATGAGAAGGGTGATATCGACCTTCGCCATGTCGATACTCATCATCAGTTGGCTATATTTTCACCAAGCCTTTGGACCAATCAACTTTTGCTAGGTTGAGAGGTGAGCTTGGTGTGTGTTTCCCCTTTTAGATGGGGGAAACATTTTGACTCTTGTATATAAACTGACTTTTTGTTTTTCATTTGGTTTCTTCTTGCATCTTTGATTTCATCATTGCATATTTACATTCAGAGCTTCATGAATAAATCTTTAGAATGTGGCTATGCTCTGTCTAGTATTTGCTCCGATGCTTTATCTTGTAGCTTATGCTCTTTCTGATCACTATTTGCATATGTGAGCTGAGCTATTTTTGAATGGTGAACCTGCTTAATACATAAAACTTGAAACTGTTCACCATTGAGATATGCAACTAGCATGTGTAGGATGTGTGAATTCACTCGTGCTTTTCATATATGCTAGGTTGCTATGTCTCTAGTTCTGAGTCATTCACTTGCTTGGTATGTTCATTTTCTAGATAAAATTTGAACCAAGTTAAGTGAATTGGAAAGATCGAGATGGGATTGCTTGTCAGCACATCACAGTTTCGAGACTGTTTCTCATTGCACTTTGAGTTAAACTTGAGCTGTGTAGTGTATGACCGAAACTGTTGTTTAAGCTTCTGATTGCTCTGCATAGGCTTCGCACAGTTGAAAAGTTAGGCAATGACAAGCTTTCAACCTCTCGCAATCACATGCTGAATTTAAACTTGTGTAATTTAACCGCTGCAACTCCGATAAAATTTGGATACACAAGTCTATGTTTCACTCTATAGCATGATGGTTGAACTGTGCTAGGGGTAGTTCACCTTGTATACATGTTTAGCACTTGTTTGACTTCCTGTCTATACATGTTTTGGTGCTATTTTGATGGTGAATACCTTTTGGCTAAAAACTGCTCACTTTGCTCACATGTTCATATTTCGTATTGGTGATCAGTTTGAGCCTTGCTAGCATTATGTGCATTGTTGAGTCATCGGATCAGCACTCTGTTGAGCATCTTTTCTTTTTATCGACTATATTCCTGAAGCTGCTAACTTGCATTTGACTCATATGCATTTTGGAGGGGAGTTACTCTGTCAAGGGGGAGAAATTTTTCTTGATGTGCATTTTCAACTAAGGGGGAAAATTTGCAACATGTGTTTCTCCGTCTCTGACTTTGGGGAGAAATATTTTCCTGGTTGTGTCACTATTTGAGGGGGAGTTTGCTTGGTCCTTGAGCTTTCCATTGGTTCAAAGCACTTTTGATAGCTAGTTTGTTGAGCCTTTGCCTCTTTCTTGGGGACTAGCGTCTTTGCTTTGTGCTTGTTCAGTTGGTATCGAGCTTCTCGCTAGCGGTGTTGAGCCCGTTCTGCCTCTTTTGAGGGCTAGCTCTATCTTGCTTGATTTCAATTGATTTTTGATTGGTGTCGAGCTTTCACGCTAGCGGTGTTGAGCCTGTTCTACCTCTTCTTGAGGGCTAGCTTTGCTTTGCTTGGTTGCGTCGAGCCGTTGCCCATGTCTTTGGGACCAAGTTGTTTGCTCTTCCACTTGACCTTCTTCGCTTTGATATGCTTTTGGGTCATTTGGTCGAGTTCTCTCTCTTCTCTTTCCCTTCCTCTATTCTATTATGATTTGTGTTGGTAGTTGACAATGCACTCATCAAGGGGGAGATTGCGGATACATGGGTGTATGCCGAGTCTCTGAGTGATGAGTGATTGTCAACTGGGATAATGCGCATGTTCTTTGGCTTGTGTTGTGCAGGTGTCGAGCACGGATACAGTGATCAGAGGCAAGGTGAAGGTCAAGTAGAGACGTGCCGTGCCGATGGACCGAGAGTGGCGAAGGGCGGACGTGGGCTTGGACTGAGGGACCGGTGGCCCGAGGATCAGCTGTGGTGGCTGACAGCCTGGGACAGCGACGAGCGAGACTTGCGGGCACGGTGTTGCCAGGTTGAGGACCTGGGGACACGTGTCGGTGGACGGGGTGCACGGGCGGTGCATCCCCTCTATGGCTCGTTTGGTGGTTGAGCCACAGAAAAACCACGAGTGGACGGTTTCCAGGTTTGGGCCTCAAAACCTGGGCGCTGATGGTTTTCGAGTTTGGGCCACAAACTCGGGCTGAGGACGGTTTCCAGGTTTGGGCCTCAAAACCTGGGTGCTGCGGTTTTCTGAGTTTGGCCACAAAACTCAGGCGATGGACGGCTGGTTTCCCGGTTTGGGCCTCAAAACCGGGGTTGGTCGTGAAGGCTGGTTTCCCGGTTTGGGCCACAAAACCGGGGCGAAGTCCGGGAAAAGGACAAGCAGAGCGGTGGCGGCACGTGGCGGCAATCGGTGAGGTTGCGTCGAGGCAACGCTACCAGTTGTGCGGGCGTGGCCGTCGGATCACCACCTACTTCGAGTTGGTCCAGAATAACCTAGGGTTTAGCTGGTTCGCTCTGTAATTAGTGAGGGGTAGAGTAGGAATTAGAATTAGGATAAGTAGAGGGAGACACCCTCCTCCCATTCTATCTCAGTCATTTGCTCTTTGCTTCTAGGGTTTCCTGCTCTCCCAATCCCCTGCTGTAGCCACTGAGATCCGCAGAGAACCATACCTCTGTGTACTGGAGATTTTGAGGAAGTGAGACCGTAATCTCACTGTTGTAGCGTGTGGTAGCCACACGGTTGCAGATCGATGACTTGATTCGCGTTTTGTTCGTGTTCTTCGCGTTCTTCGTTTCTCCCGATTTTCCGTCACTCGATCTCCCTCCTCTACGTGCGTCTTTGCGAAATCCGTTTGAATCAACTTGTTCTTTATAGTGAGGAGATCATTTCCATCGAAGGAATTATCTAACTCCTCACGAGCAAGTAGATCGGGTTGATTTCGTTTTCGTGGTGCTTTTTCCTTTCATCATACTCCTCCCCTTTCGATTTCCCGTTGATTGAGTCGATTTGGAGGCGGATGATTTCTTGGGGATAGTCCTAAAACTACCTCGTATCATCCTCTCCAAGTTTGGGAACGTGGATTGAGTTTTGATTCGGATTTGGAAAGAGTTGTGTGAGGGGCGACCGAAATCGCCCTCACTGGGAGGTCGCGGACAGTCCGTCGTTCCTCCCGCGGATAGTCCGCGCGTCGGGGACTTGGCCAGACCAGTGGCCGCGAGTCCTTGCTGTTTGGGTCTCGGTTGACCGGCGGACAGTACGCCGGTATAAACCGCGGACAGTCCGGGACTGTCCAGGGGACTTTCAGAACCAGTGCGTGTTTGCACTTTTGACCGGCGGATAGTCCGCCATCCCCTAGCGGACAGTCCGCAGTAGGGGCGGACAGTCCGGGATCCCAGGTCCGAACAGTCCGCGAGTTGGCTGTGTGTTCCGGTTTGGTGCGTTTGCTCTCCCGGCTTCTCCGCTCGATTTCCGGACTTCTCGTTTGGCCCTAGAGTTGATCAAGGAACCTCTCTAGGTATCTTTGCTACTAGTTAGCATAGGTATTTAGGAGTTTCTCGACGTAGCCGTCTATCTACGTTAGAGACTTGGTTTTTGAGGGTCGAACTTGTGCCGGTGTCTTTGGCGTTTGGTTTGCTATCGCTTTGTGGTGCCTCGCTGTGATCCTAGGGATCATCCACCCTCTTCCAAGGGTCGTGGGCATCACGGTTTCGATCGAAGCTTTCGGGGGTTGATTTTGGAGACAAAAGGCCAAAGTTTCGACAGAAATTTTTGTGCTCTCATTCACCCCCCTCTGGTCGCCTTGCTATTGTATCCTCGGTCCTTCATTTGTATCAATAAATACATGTAAAAACATACGACAACACAAGTCAGTCTGGTGCATGTGTTTGTAGTTTGATGAACCTCAATTACCAGAAGTCCTCATATTCTAGTGGATCCTTGCATCGTTAATAGTTACTACATTACACATTGATCGTTATAAATCCGCCATATTTCTGCCTCCGCCACTTGTTTCACTTTGTTTCATTGCATTTGTAAATAGTGTCTACTGGGTTTCATCCTGATGGAACTCTTTTCTTGTCTCTCCTGATAAGTACATTGCTAACTAAGCAGATTTGGTGATGTAGCATAGCATTAATTGGAAATGGAACTCTAATAAAGCGCCTAAGTATATCAGAAAATTGCCATCTGTTTTTGGCGAAGATCTTGCTATTGTCTTTAAAATATGAGTTGCTCACTTCAACTTCAGTGTGTTGTATTTGTTCAGTAGGATGGACTAGAAACGTATCAGATGAGTGGCTAAAATAAAGTATAGTATCTTTTCTATCAAAAACGCAATTATTTGACTTAATAAATAGACCAGAGATAATTGTGTTTTTTGTCACACAAACTTGAGAGTGAATGCAAATTTTGATCTACTGTACTTATTGAAGCAAGGAGACAAATGATCAGCGGGTCTTTTGGAGGACGTAAACTAAAGAAACACCATCCAAACAAATTATGGTACAGGGCAGACTTAAAGTTTAGTCGCTTTTCATCAAAATCATATCCATTGTTTAGCAGATTTTTTTTTTTCCCTTTGGCAGGCAACTGGTGCTGAAATTTTACAATGTCTATACGGTTGCCGAAGAAGATTCGAGAAATAGCCAAAAAAAAAGAAATACAAAAATTTGCTTTCGTTGAGAGTTGAACTCAAGACCTCCCGCTTACTAAACGGGTGCTCTAACGAACTGAGCTACGAAAGCTTTTGTTCTATCATTTAAATTTAAATGTTTTAACCTTTTTATGTCTTGAAAGCATAGGGATGCACCAATTGACATGTGGTTTACGTCCAGAAGTGCGAGCTCCAAATAGAACCCATACTTAGATAGACTACTAGTCAAATTAGAGTATTTTCAACATAAAAGTTACTATCAGTATACCGAACCATGTTTCTTAAGCCTTTCCTTGCAAGTTTGAACATGTTCAGTTCAAAACTTCAAAGCCCTCCTGCTGATTGTTTCAACCTACAACTTCGAAATTCAGAATGTGCTCACACAAAAATAGTTATGTCTTTTTGTCTATCTACAGCTGACAAAGGTATTGTAGGTCAATCAACAAATTTATTTTAAGCCATTCTCATCTGGCAGTTCCCTTCACTGTTCCACAATTCTATGATTTCATCCATTTTCTTCTCCTGACTCAACACCACTCTATGACACTACTACGACCCCAAATCCTCTTCTACCGAATCCAAATGCCCGTCAGTGGATTCTGAGACATGGATAAACAACCTTGATACTGATATGCCCAACCTATATAACCAATGTCCCCACAGCATCACATTCTTCAGCTTCAGCAATTAGTACCACCGTGTCTCGAGCCCCGGACACTATTGAGCTTCCTGCCACCAACACAATTCACTACAGCAAGGTCAATGTCAATGGGAGTTTCATTTGAGTTTCATTTGCATTAAATAGGTTGTCACATAGGTATTGTTGATGACATGGCGGTGTATTTAAGAAGTGAGAGAAGAAATGATGAAACTCTCTTGGCACGAATACCACCTCTCTATGAGTCATGAAATTTAATGTCTATGAAACTCTACAATGACACTCTCACTCTCGATGAAGAGTTTCATTCAAGTTTTATTTTATTTCATATGACATAGCAGTTTTGAAAACAACAAAATGAAACTCACCATTGACATTGGCCTAATTTAGATTCGCTGAATTGTACGTCGCCATTATTACCATTGCCCACCATAATACACACAGCTACTATTTGACTCTCGTGGAAAACGTGTCACAGTAGCCCTATAGGTAGTGGTTAGTGTTGAGATTGATTAGGATAATTAATAGAGTGATCAATTATTGTAATCTACGTAATTAGCACGTGTTAATTACTGAGTCTAGTAGTGGCAACCGTACAGGCCCTTTGGGCAAGAATAGGCACGGTTTCCTTTTGTCTCACTGACAAAAGAAACTGCCTCTTGTATATATACAAAACAATTCATCAACAGAGACATCGGTCATTACCAAAACCATATTTCTACAACACGTTATCAGCACTTGCTCTGCCCTATTGGCTAGAGGGCCAGAGAGGAAGTTCGACGGAATACTTACCGGAAGTTCGTCGGAGTCGCTGTTCACCACCAGAGGTAGAAGATGTGGACCTCTGCTCCTTCCATGAACGCTAGGGTCGATGTGGTCACCGATGCCGTTGAGACCGCCATCGCCCTTGGCCAAGCCCACCCTGGAGGAGTTCGTCGCTTCTCCTCCAGGGCGCCGTCCGTCGTGCCCTTCGCGACATTGACGCCCGCCGCATCCCTCCTCGCCGCCTCTACGGCACAGGACCGAACGTCGGCGGCCGTCCGACCACGCCGCGCCCTATGCCTCGTTCGTCGAGGCTGGAGCACGCCCCTGGCATCTGTCCGAAGCATGGCCCAGCAATGTTCGTCAGACGCACGGGAAAGACGTCGAAGCCGCCACCAACACCGAAGCCGTTCTCCCTGCCGAAGCCGATGGAGACGCACCTCTCGTCCTTCATGCCCCTGACCGAACCGTCTCGGCCATGGAACGGAGGTGGTGGCTCCATGGCCGGAGGCCATGGCGCTCCTCCGCTCGCTCCCGCCCGCATCGGATCCGACGCGTGGCCTCCCGGCTTCGCGTACGACCTCGATGTCGCCCTCCCGCCTCCACCTCCTCTGATCCGAGCGCCCACCTTCGCCGACGTGGCGGCCAACTGCCGGCAGATCGGGCGCCCGCGCGTCCTCCCGCCGCACACCACCCTCGGGGCGGGCTTCGTCTCCTCCTCGGCCGAGGGGGAGGCGGCTCACCGCCTCTGAACCACCACGGTGGTGCCGGTGGGTGCGGATCCACCGCTCCCGGCTTGCAGCGACGGCCCCCCAAGGCCGGAGCTCGCCGGGGACGCGCGAGATCTGCCTCGCTGGCCAGCCTCCATGGATGGAGGTGAGACAAGGGCCTCAATCCACCATGCGAGAGAAGGGGGAAGGAGAAGAAAGCTAAGGACAAAGGCTCGAGAGGCAGACACCATCGGCAGCGGCTCAAGGCGGTGGCGGAAATGGCTCGAGGCGGCGGCAGCGTTTACTGGCGGTGGCGGCTGGCGGTTTTTGGCTACCCTAACCACCGCCTTATATAGCCGCGGCGGACCCGGCTGGGCCGCTGGACCGCTGGCCACGGGCCTGGCTGGCCGGCTGGGCCGCTGGCCGCAGGCCTGGCTGGCCGGCTGGGCCGCTGGCCTCGGGCCTGGCTGACCTGGCTGGGCCGCCGGCTGGGCTGTCTGTTTTTCTTTTTCGCTTTTATATTTAGTTTTATTTATTTCCTGATCAGCAGTAGTCTAGATTAATTAGCTATAGTTTGCTAGTTTATTTTCTGCAAGAACATCAGTTTATTTGTATGTTTCTTATTGTTTTTATATTGTTGTACTTTGTCATTGTAAATATAACTTGTGGTTTGATTATATTATTTTTATGCAATGACTTTTCTATTATTTATGGAATATGTGGTGCACCCAAACCCCGTTTACACCACATATATTACATCTGTAATTTTGATGACTTGTTTTTCATATGTTGGTACACCAAAAATCCCGTTATGCACCAACATATTGGTTATATTTGTAATTTTATAATAGAATTGGTATGTTGGTGCCCCAAACCACACTTTTACACCACATACAGGTTAAATTTGCTAGTTGACCCAGTTGCAATTTAACTATGCCTTCCATAGAATTAAAAATTTTAATTTCTATTTGGATTAAAATTGCAATATAAAATATCTTGTTTATTTTGGTTAATAAAACATAAGGTAATGGAGTCCTATGACAAAGGTTGCGTTTAATTCAATAAGAATTATTCTGCCTAGAGACCGTGCTATAGCAGTGATTGAATCACTCATTACTGAGAGGTCTACATCATGTTTCTCTGAAACTTGATGACTACCTACACTGTGTTTTTATCAAAATAAAGGTTTTGGATTGTTACATGATCATATTATTTTGAGATTATACAAGGTAGTAGAGTCCTAAGCAAAGGCTACATTTAATTCACTTGTGAATTATCTAGCCCAGAGACCGTGCTTAGGCAGCAATACGTTGCCTACTATAAAGATCTACTCTTTGTCTTCGACATAGAGATTATCTGTCTTGTATTTATCAAAATTTTCTGATGATTTGATTGTATGGTCTACACAATTTTGTGCCAAAACAATGATAAGATATACTCCCTCCGTCCCAAAATGTTTGTCTCTAGAAATCTGTGTTTCTCTCACAGACACGCTTTCTGGACGACCAACATTTTGGGACGGAGGAAGTAATCATTAAAATATTGCATTCTGTAATTTATCCATGGTTGTCCACGTAGGATCATGGCCACTAAGGAGTTCGAGGAACTTGTATTAGATGGTAGCAATTACCCTACATAGGCTTCTGATATCAAGATAGCGCTTGCATCTCGTACTCTTTTAGCTACAATTCAGGAACCTCAGAATGAGGTTGCCCTGCAAGACAACAAAATCTATACTGCTTTAGCATTACTACGGTTTTATATTCATAAGGATCTCAAATCTTAATACCTTATGATTGAAAATCCTCGTGAATTATGGCTCACTCTTAAAGAGCGATATGAACAGCAAAAAGAACTCATTTGGCCCGAGGCCAACCATGAATGGAACAACTTACGTCTCCAAGATTTTAAATCTGTGGCAGACTACAATCACGCTGTTCATAGAATTTGCTCTAAATTAAAGTTTTGCGAGAAAGAGCCAACAGATGGAGATAAGATAGAGAAAACACTCTCTACTATGCTCCCATCTGACAGAGTATTGCAACAGCAATACAGGGCTCATAATTACCAGCTTTATTCACAGCTTATTCATACATTGACTCAGGCAGAAAAACATGATGAACTTCTTCTGTAAGCGCCCTGTTGGTTTGGCGCCTCTGCCTGAGGTCCACAATGTACAGAAAAATACTAGGAATAAGAAGAAGTTCAATGGACCAAATCTAAAGAACAAAACTGGTAAACGCAAACACAACAGGAGGCAAAGAGCTAATTCACGTAAGGGGAAGAGAGACAATGCAGGATCCAAAAATGACAACAAATGTCATAGATGTGGGGATTTCTCGCATTTTGCTAAGAACTGTCGTGCTCCTAAATATTTGGTTGCATTATACCAAAAGTCTTTAAAGGAGAGCAAGCCAACAGGAGAAACAAGATATGAGGCACACTTCAATCTTGCATCTGAGGCTGACAAAGAAAAGAGTTGTTCACAACAAGCCCCAAAGAAACAAGTGAACAACAAAGCTCTGAAAATTACAGAGAACCTTCCGTCAACAGACAACATGCTCCTAGATTTTGGTTCTGGAGACATGTTTGGAGATTTAGAATAATCTCGGTTTCAGACTTGATATCTATATAAATATATGTTCTAATAATCTAAGTTTTACAAACTATAGTTGTTTGGGTTGTTTTAATTAGTGTGCTTGAGATTTGTATATTGTTATTATATGCTTGTACAAATCTCAAAATTGTAATATCTTACTCATATATTTGATATTCAATATATTGTATGTATAACTCTATATGTTCGTATTTATTTATATCTACTTTACATATAGATGTCTATTGAACTCAACCCAATGGAGGAAGAATTATGCATTGTGGACTCTGGTGCCACAAACTCTATACTTAGAGAGATTAAATATTTCCAGACTCTTAAGAAAAGAGAAGGAAATATTTTGACCATTGCTGGTCATGATGCATTAATAGTTGGTTCAGGACGAGTCACTATTACTCTGACAATGGGTACACAGATTACGATAGAGGATGCCTTGTTGTATCCTGAATCGACCCGTACCCTTCTAAGTTTTAGAGACGTCCGTAAGAATGGTTTTCATGTGGAGACACATGAAGACAATAAATAGGAATACCTTCTATTTACCAAACTTACTGGATTTGGCAAACGAATTTGCGAAAAGATTTCTTCACTCCAATATGGATTGTACTTTACATACATAAAACCTGTAGAACATGTTTCTTATGAAATAATTTTCCGAGATGTTGATGCATTCTGTAACTGACATGATCGACTTGGGCATCCTGGAATAGGGATGATGAGGAAAATTATCGGCAATTCCATAGGTCATGATATGGATAACGCCATATTTCCCCAAAATAAAGATTTTTGTTGCACTACTTGTGCTACGGGGAAATTAATTTTAAGACCATCACATCTTAAAATTAGAGCTAAACCACTCAAATTCCTTGAAAGAATTCAAGGGGACATTTGTGGTCCGATTCAACCATTATCGAGGCAGTTCAGGTATTTCATGGTTTTAATAGACGCATCGACAAGATGGTCTCATGTGTGTCTTTTATCGACACGCAACCATGCTTTTGCCAAAATAATGGCCCAACTTATCAAGTTGAAGGCACATTATCCTGAACATCAGATTCAATCAATTTGAATGGACAACGCTGCTGAATTCTCATCTCGTGCTTTTAATGATTATTACATGGCTCTGGGTATTCAGGTTCAGCACTCGGTTCCATATGTACATACTCAAAATGGTTTGGCTGAATCGTTGATTAAACGAATCAAGCTTATTGCAAGACTTATGTTGATGAATTGAAAATTGCCTACGTCGTGTTGGGGTCACTTAGTCCTGCACGCTGCTAATCTAATCCAACTACGACCAACTGCATATCACGAAACCTCCCCATTGCAGTTAGTATGTGGGAATCCTCCAAGTATTTCCCATTTGCGTAAGTTTGGGTGCGCTATATACGTGCTCATCTCACCACCTCAGCGAACATCGATGGGCCCTCACAGGAAACTGGGGATCTATATCGGATATTCATCTTCATCGATCATTAAGTATTTAGAACCTCTAACAGGGGATCTATTTATAGCCCGGTTCGCTGATTGTATTTTTAATGAGGATCATTTTCCGGCATTAGGGGGAGAATTGTACCAAAAAGAATGCCAGAAAATTGATTGGGATGCAAAAGACATCTCATTTTCTGATCCACGTACTACAGAAACTGAACTACAAGTTCAAAGAATTATTGATTTGCAAAATATTGCAAATAATCTGCCAGGCGCTTTCTTTGATTATAAATGTGTCACAAAGTCTCTCCATCTTGCAAGGAATGTGCCTGAAAGAGTGGAGGTACATAATAAAACCACTCAACCCCCTATTGGCAAAAAGAGGGGGAGAAGCACTTCCAAGAGGCAAGATGTGATTGCTGGCAAGCAAAAGAAGACTGGAAATGTAACTCAACCTTTGGTTGGGAGACACCTAGAGGACATACAATGTCCTGTGGACAGTAATGATCCACAATCTAGCTCAGTTATGCGCATAAACACTAAGGCTGGAATATCGGAAGACCCAAGATTCATCGTTTTGGGAAGTCATGATGAACCTTTAAGGGTAGAAGAAATTGCTATAAATTTTATAGAGACTGGAGAGTCTTATGATCGTAAGTCCATAATAGTCGACATATATTTCTCTGAAGAAATTGCGAATATCCTTCAAACTGATTCAGATTTCAAGTCTATGACTAAGTGCAAGAAGCACTCAGACTGGGATAGTTGGAAAGTAGCAATTGAAACAGAGATTGCCTCGCTTTATAAAAGGGAAGTGTTTTCGGTTGTAATGCCAACACCTTCTGGTATCCTTCCTGTAGGATATAAATGGGTTTTCGTCCGTAAAAGGAACGAAAACAATGAAGTAGGTGAGATATAAAGCAAGGCTAGTGGCACAAGGTTTTACACAAAGACACGGCGTTGATTTCAATGAAACTTACTCTTCGGTAATGAGCGGAATAATATTCTGATACTTAATAGCATTGGCAGTACAAAATCGTCTATCTATGCAGTTGATGGACGTAGTGACCGCATACTTATATGGGTCATTAGATTCAGATATATACATAAAGGTTCCCGATGGAATCAGCATACCGAATCCTAAGGCAAATCGCAACATGTATTGCGTCAAGTTGCAGAAGTCATTATATGGCTTAAAACAATCAGGCTGAATGTGGTACAATCGATTAAGTGAATTCCTTAAGTTGAAGGGATACACAAATAATGATGATTGTCCATGCGTTTTCATTAAGAAATCATCAACAAGATTCTGTAGCATATCAGTCTACGTTGATGATCTCAATATCATTGGCAACAGACCTGATATTAATGAAGCACGACATCATTTACAGATGGAGTTTGAAATGAAGGATTTGGGTCAAACCAAATTTTGCTTGGGTTTACAACTTGAACATTTACCTTCTGGTATATTCATATACCAAGCTGCCTATGTCCAGAAAGTATTGGAGAAATTCAATATGGACAAATCATATCCTACAAAGACCTGTCCCATATCTCAGTGCCATTGGAGCACTAATGTATCTTGCAAATAATACCCGACAAGATATTGCATTCTACTAGCAAGACATAGTGCTGCTCCTACCAAACGTCATTGGGTAGGAGTTAAAATAGTTCTAAGGTATCTTAATGGCACAAGACATCTTGGATTGTTCTATAGCAGAGATCAAGATCTGATTTTTTTAGGATATACAGACGCTGGTTATCTATCAGATCCCCACAATGGCAGATCGCAAACAAGCTTTGTTTTCTTGCAAGGTGGTACAACGATATCTTGGAAGTCTTCGAAGCAGACATTAACGTCCACCACCACCAATCATTCAGAAATTATTGCTCTATATGAAGCTTCACGCGAATGCGTTTGGCTTCCTAGAGTAATACACCACATAACTAAGTCATGTGGTTTTGGTGCAGTTGAAATACCAACAATTATCTTTGAGGATAATTCGACATGTGTTACTCAGATGGAATCAGGTTATATTAAGAGTAATATGACAAAGCATATTATTCCCAAGTTATTTTACCCCCACGAGCTCCAAAAGAATGGAGAGATAGAAATCTTGCAAATTAAATCTTGTGATAATCTAGCGGATTTATTCACAAAATCTCTACCATACTTCGCATTCCGAAAATGTGTTGGTGGTATTGGTATGAGAAGACTTAAAGATTTGCAGGAATCAGAGGGAGAATCTCTCTAGATATAACCTACTTCATCATTACATTATACTCTTTTCCTTTATATGAGTTTTACTCTATTTGAGTTTTCTCACATAAAGTTTTTAATGAGGTAATTGTAACACATGGTAAGTGTCATATTATCTATTTTTCCTTACAGAGGTTTTTCAAGGATAATATATGACATATTGATCTTTGATCAAGTTGTTTTAGACTAAGTTTTTACGATCACCTAAAGGGTCTATTAACATTTGGATTTATATATATCATGTTGTTTCTCCTTATTTTTCCCACTGGGTTTTAAGGAGTTTTACGTGGTATATCGGTATATTTTGGTTTTTTCCCACAGAATTTTTCCAAAGCTTCAAGACTTTTATTGATGAACAAGAAACGGTGCCTACATAAAATCAAATTGATCAAGGGAGAGTGTTGAGATTAATTAGGATAATTAATAGAGTGATCAATTATTGTAATCCACATAATTAGCTCATGTTAATTACAAGTCTAGTAGTGGCAACCGTACAGGCCCTTTGGGCAAGAACAGGCACGGTTTCCTTTTGTCTCACTCACAAAAGAAACTGCCTCTTGTATATATATACAAAACAGTTCATCAACAGAGACATCGGTCATTACCAAAACCATATTTCTACAACAGTTAGTTGCC
Organism: Coix lacryma-jobi var. lacryma-jobi; assembly: GCA_009763385.1. Taxonomy (NCBI): domain Eukaryota; kingdom Viridiplantae; phylum Streptophyta; class Magnoliopsida; order Poales; family Poaceae; genus Coix; species Coix lacryma-jobi. Next base: position 63,805,086 of record CM019823.1, on the reverse strand, counting down.
TGCCTAGCTAATTTCTAGCACCACTAGGATTTAGGGCGTGTTCGTTTCCAGGGCACATCGAATATTGCGGTCCTAGTTTAGCTTATTAAAAATATACTAATTAAAAAATTAATTTATCTGCCGGAGACTAATTCACGAGACGAATCTATTAAACTTAATTAGTTCATGATTTGACAATGTGGTGCTACACTAATTATAGATTAATTTACCTTAATAGATTCGTCTCAGTAATTAGCATATGGCCATGCAATTAGTTTTATAATGAATTTATTTTTAATAGACTAAACTAGTGTCGCAATGTCCGATGTGACAGATAAAAAAAATTGCCAGGGAAACGAACACCCCCTTAGCCAAGGCCCGCCGTGAGCTTGTTTGGTTGTTTGGTAGTGAAGCGCATTTACATACGCCAGACTGCCCGCACGCACCTCCTCACGCTGTCGCCTGCCCCTAGGGCCTAGAGTGTGAACCACCGCCGGCACCGCCACCGCTTCCATCTTCACCGTTGGTCCCCTCCCTCCCCCTCTGGTATCTCGCCGGAGGTTGGAGGGAGTAAGGATCCATCATTTTTAATAAGTTTTCTAGTAGATCGAGTTATCTAGAGTTAGGATTTCTCCATGCCAAGGACTTTGGTATTGGGGGTGTTTTTCCTCCTCCTTCTTCGCGGCGACGGCGAGGAGGTAGAGTGGATCCGGTCTCTCCATGGTGGCTTTGTTGAAGATGAGGGCGACAACTTCGACGTTAACATCTATATCGACAAGACAACATGGAGACTTTTGTTTCCGGGCTTTGACATCAAGACAGAGATGATGTCGCTGCCATGGAATAATTTTCTCCGGTCTCGTCTTTGTTTTGTTGTGGTTGGATCTGGCCACGATGAAGGACTAGGGAGAATAATTTTTAGATCGGTCTTACTCATTCTTCGGTGGCACAAAGAAGAAGAAGGAAGACACAAGGAAGAAGAAGTTTCTCAACTCCGCCTGCAGGAATGTTGGTCGTCCATTGGGCATCTGTTCTAAAGCCGAAAACAATTGTTGCTGAGTATTTGCTTGTGCGGTCATCTATACGAAGCGTCAAACAGGTTTGGATTTGAGAATTTGAGCCTTTCACAGCGTGGGTATAATATAGATGAGAATTAGTTTCTAGATACATGTTTTATGCAGAGTACTCGTAATACGATGATGTACCCAGCTATAATTTAATACAATTCTTCTTTCGTCTCAGAAAAAAAGCAGCTGATAATAAAGTCTGTTGCCGGTTGCATGAAATTCTTGTAGCCATCTCTCAACTCACTCATATAATTGTTGGTTTTTCATATTACTCCCTCCATTATCTTTTATTAGGCATATGGTGATTTTTCACATTTGACGTTATATTAGTCGTGGGGAGGTACGGATGCACAGGTCCAAGCACAAGCGTCGAGAATTTACTCATTTGCAGCAAATACGAAGGGTCTTTTTAGCGATGGACGAATGGCGCACGAGCTTCATTAGTTTTACTGGCCTACAAATGTTAGCTGCATGCGTCCATGAACGAATGCAGGGCAGTCATTGGCACTTCATTAATACTCTAACTCTCTTAACTAAATTTCTTGGTATCCATAAAATCATTCTCCACGCCTTATAAAAGATAATAGAGGGAGTACTACATAGTCCACTTATCTTTCTCATGAAGTTTTGGTTCTTGTTCCTAAGCCAACTATAAATTTACAGTATGCTCCTCTCCTCTTTTCTCTTCTTTTCTCTTCTCTTCTCTCCCCTTTACCTCAGCATTTAGTTTGCTTACAGCCTCTTATTATAGTTGTTCTACGGAGGTAACTGGGAGAACCCACAATAATGTTTGGTTACCCCAAGAAAACGCTACTAGTCAATAAATTAGCTTATCAGTGTTTTGATCACTTCTACCACTTTGAATAACCCACACCACTTGGGCTTCACTGTAGTCTCTAAACCCGCTTTAGTTTACCCAACCTTGATTCTTGAACTTTGGACTCCCCCTCTCTCCATTAACTGTAGCCTGCACGTCTAATTTTGCCTCTACAAATTTCCTAAACCGACAATAAAAATATTCCTCAAAATCGGTTTGGGAGGCATCACATGTTGCCTTAGTCAAAGGGTCTATGACTTTGGAGAATCAGGCGTAATGTGGGGTTTTAAGAGGTATGTGGTGCTGTCTTGTCATCGATTCAAGATCCATGAACTGAATTCGGTGTGTATGTAGCAATACTAAGTATAGTACTAAACCCATCTAAATTGGCATTGTCTGTTTCAGGTGCTACAGAGGCCAATTCAGATTGATTAGAAGACACAAACCCATTCTGACTATAATTAACAGAGTTGAACGACATCACATATTGAGGTTGATTACAATTGGGCCGATCCACTAATATATGCATCGACAAAAAGTAGTAATAGAAGTACCCAGGTTGTTTCCTCTAAGGCCTTGTTCAGTTCACGAAATATTTGAAGTGTAGCACTTTCGTTGTTATTTGACAAACTTTGTCTAAATATGATTTAACTAGGCTCAAAAGATTTGTCTCGATATATACATACTAAAAGTACAATTAGTTATTTTTTAGTCTATATTTAATGCTTCATGCATACATCTAAAGATTCAATGTGACGAATACTGTGCAAAAAAATTTGGGGAAATTTGGGGAAGTGAACGTGGCCTAATTTATCAAATTTGGACATGCACATGTTCATATCATGATAAAGAGGGGAACCCTCGGTTATTCCACTTGCCTTTGTGTTTGTATTCGAATGTGTATATGTAGCACGAGCTCTCAAAACTATAGTGCTAGGATGCAAAGCTTGTGGCAGGGACCGCCAAAACTACTGTCATATCTAACGATCTGACATGGACCGCCACGTTGCCTCCAGGGCTAGCTTGTGGCAGGATATTGAATAAGAATAGTGCCACTTAAATAGTTTATGGACCCTAAATAGTGCCACGTTCACCGGATCCAATAAGGACGCGCGATGGCGGCGTTGTCTGGTTGTGCTCTGCCGCCATCTGCTGAGAGGAGAGGGAGAAGATGAAGGAAAAGGGATGGGATGGGGATGCAGAAGCCGGTAGGTGATAGAATAAGGGGCTGATCGGTAGCCCGAATTGGGCTGTGCCCGCACCACTTACCTGGGCCGCATCGTTCCACCCGTGTGTTTGGTTGCCTTTGTTGTATCCTTCGCCGCACCCTGCCATTCCTCTCCTCGCCTCCATCCCGGACGACGCCATCTTCTCGATTCGGCCTTCCCTCTCGGTGCAGGACGCCTCGATGCTTGGCGCGAAGGATTTGGGCAAGCGCGGGAGATGGCCCCGTCCTGGCGATAAAAGGGCGCGCACTGGGTGTCCGCTACGGTTACCTCCCCTCATTTCGCGCCTCCTCCTTCCTGAGCTCTGGTGTGGTCTGTGCCCTTCTCCCCCTCGTTCTTGGTTGACTGTTGGTTTTGACTGCCGCCGGCGGATTTGTGGTGATCGACCGGTCCCGTGATGGTATATCTCATCTGCTTCTTTCTAACCTGTGCGTGTTTGTGTTGATTTCTGTTCGATTTTGTTTTGTTCGGTTCCCTGCTTCTAGGGTTCTTGATGTCTCACACTCAGATCTACGGTCTGGTGCTCCTGATCTACTTGTTTGTAGTTATTTTGTTACCCTATCCCTCAAATCTAATGTCTGGTAAAGTTGTTTTGTTGTTCATATGTCGGATTTATGACATGATGATGCATATTTTCATATATACTGAGCATAAGTGCCTAGGTCAATGATGTTATATTTGTAACCCTAGGCGCTGGACGACAACCAAATCGTGTGGTAGCCGCGTCTAGGGTTTTGTACATGCTCTGAATATTTGCTTGCATCCCAGTACACACACACCACAAATAGTTGTTCCTATCTAACTATTACCTCCAAACTTTATCCCATCCAACATACCAGTGCACATGGCTTTCGAAGATAGGCGCAGGGCGGCCGCTGCTGTGGTAGTTGCAGTGGCTGCTTGGTTTTTCTGTTGGTTTAGGAGGCGAGTTGAAGATGCTCATTCAGTCACATATGGTCCCATGGCAGAAAGGGACCAACAAAGGATGAACAACCTGAGATACATTTATGAGTCTGATGATGTCCACTGTGTGAATTTGCTTAGGATGAAAAGGGCACCTTTTTTCAACTATGTGACCTATTTCGTAGTAGGGTGTTGGTGACTGGCACCATACATGCATCTGTTGAAGAACAAGTAGCAATGTTCTTGCATGTGGTTGGTCACAATGAGAGGTTCAGGGTTGTTGACCTCAGTTTTAGGAGATCTGGAGAGACCATTAGCAGGTTTTTCCAGAGGGTGTTGTATGCAGCAGGAGAGCTCAGGAATGAGTTGATTATCCCTCCTACCACCAATGTTCACCATAGAATCGAGGGCAACAGAAGATGGTATCCGTATTTTAAGGTAGGTTTGATAAATACATTTCTTTCAGGTCCTAAGTAGTAGCACACATCCAACAGTATAAATGTTCATCATCACTTATGTTTTGTTCATTTAGGACTGCAGAGGAGCAATTGATGGAACACATATCCTAGCTAGAGTGCCCGTGAAGATGCAACCTGCCTTTAGAGGCAGGAAGCACACAATCACACAAAATGTGTTGGCAGCAGTGGACTTTGACCTGAGATTTACCTATGTTCTTGCTGGTTGGGAGGGGTTTGCACATGATGCTCTTATCCTGGCAGATGCTCTGGAAAGAGCTGATGGACTTAGAGTTCCACCAGGTATCACCCAAACTCACACATATCCATTGCACACTAACTGTTACTAAATCAAACTACTAAAACATATCCTTTCTTCAAAATTGTTAGGCAAGTTCTACCTTGTTGATGCTGGATATGCAGTGAGGCCTGGTTTCTTGCCACCATATCGTGGGACTAGGTACCATTTGAGGGAGTTTGGTTCAAACAGACCTCAAAATCAAAGAGAGTTGTTCAATCTGAGGCATTCATCTCTTAGAGTGACAGTGGAGAGGGCTTTTGGGTCTTTGAAGAATAGGTTTAGAATTCTGGAGAACAAACCATTCCACCCTTACAAAACCCAAGTTAAGCTAGTACTTGCCTGTTGTATTCTACATAATTGGATCTTGAGTCATGGTATGGATGAACATGTGCCTACTGAATCTTCCTGGAGTCCAAATACCACTCAAACTGCCTCACAGCCAGAGCATGGCCCTGACAATGGAACCTGGGCTCAGCAAAGGGATGCTTGGGCATCCCGGATGTGGGAAAATAGGGGCAATTCTAGAGTTTAGACCTTTCTGGTTTGTTACATTTGCTTAATTATGTTACTATTTGTGGTTGTTGTGCTGAGCTGTAGCATTGATGAAACTTGTAATAATTTCTGAGACCTAAGGCACTATGCAATGATGTCATCCATTAATTCTTGCATTCTCTAGTACATTGTGACTCAATTTATTTATGCTTATACTGCATAGGAAAATGGAGAACTTTGTTAACCTTGATGGTGGTGAGGATGTTGAGGGAGGGCCTCAGGGTGGTAACCATCCTATTGATGATGCCATGTCTGCAGCCCAGCTTCCCAATGGCCCAATGCACTAGACTCTTGTCCAGTCTGGATTCATGTTAAGGAGATTCCATGACCTGGTTGGCCAAGGGGTGAAAATTGACAAGGGCTTCAAGGAAGTCCATGTTAGACCTGGTTGTGTCATGAGTTTCCCTAGCTACTCACAAGAAGCACTGATGTATGCTCTTGTGTATCTGCTAAAAAACAAAGCAGAAGGCCTTTGCTTTGTGCAAATGACTGAGGCTCATAGGATCCTCTAGTTGAGTACCTATCTCAGCACTACTTACTTTGCCTAAGCCTATTTGATAGGATCCTATGGCCTCTTCACTTTTGCAAATAGCCATGCTGACTTATGCTAGGTTGACTTTTGGGTGGTGTAACACTAACCACCTTTTGTGAGAACAGGCATTGTCTAAAGCCCTGCCTAGAATGATGGTATTTTTGTATAGCGTAGGAGACATGGTGGTGGATGTGAGGCTGTGTGGTGCAGACAGACACCCTTGATGTGTGATGCAGACATGAACAATTGGTGTCAACAATTTGGGAATTGTATTAGGTTCCACTGAATGGTATCTATGTCATATATTATGCTAGGCCTATGATGGTATCTATGTTAGTCTGAGGTGGCAGTGTTTTTTGGTCCATTCTATCTTCTGTCTTGTTTGCCACCTGTGAAGTTTACTAAGTACCTGAGATTTCCTCTGCTTGATTCTTCATTGACTGAAGCTTGTTTTAGTTCTCTTGGCTGTTTTATTCTCTTTCACTTTTTCATTTCTGCCAATGATGAAAATAATGCCATTTGGGTGAGGATGTTGGACTTGTGAGGTACTGGAGCTGTTTTCCTTCTAATTTCTTGAGATGGCTTTCATGAATGTCATCAAGCCATGTGAAACATCCATGCCGAAGCAACAACTCTGCTTATCTGATAGCCTGATGCCTAGGCTGGATGGCTCACATGGTTCCATGCCTTTCATGATGTTGGTTTTCTAATCTATTTCAAGGTTCCTTAAGCTCCAAGTCCAATGGTTAATGAACTGGCAATACAATCTGAGGCCTTTATCTTTCTTGTCTATGATGAAACATGCTAGATAGAGGTGGCTGCCTTTTTCATGTCATTCATCTGATCTTCTGGAATCATCCACTGTTTAGCAACATTTGGGTGACCCCCAACTTGATTGCAAACAGTGGATGGTTTAGAAGATTACATGGGTGCCATGTATGCTACATATGAGGCCTTTACATTTTGCTTGCAGCCACCAATGACGTCTATGTATGTTACTGAGACTACATTTTGGTAATGACGAAAATTTTGGACTTGTGAGGTACTGAAGCATTGTTCTAGCTGAGGCTCACATGGCTCCATGCCTGTCATGATGTTTATATTTTGCTGTCTACATGTTCCTTAAGCTCCAAGTCCAAAGATCAAATGAAGTGACAATTATAACATGTTCCTTAAGCTCCAAGTCCAAAGATCAAATGAAGTGACAATTATAACGAGGCAAATTGTTTCACCTATCCATTCTTATTACAACATCTTATACTTGGTTTTTTCTAATTTCTTAAAGGACTACATGGCTTGGTATGCTGTCTATCGCGGTAGGGTTCCTGGGGTGTATCGAACTTGGTCAAAATGCAATGAGAAGGTAACTAGTTTTCCGAACAACTCTTACAAGGGTTTCCCAACTAGACAAGAGGTAGAAGCATCCTACTTGGAGTTCATTACTGGTGAAGAACGACCGCTGTTGCCGCAAACACCTCAACCGGTTGTTAACAAATCACATTGCTTATTTCCTATTTGTGTAGTTTTGGCTTTTGTCCTGTTGGTATTGCTCTTGTTCATCATCTTCGGTTGCAAGAAGTGCCTGTGATGGTTTCACATTGTCGTTGACTAATCTAAAGACAATGACCTTGTGAGAAACTGTGACTGTTTAGTGGTCAAATTAATGAAGTAATTACAAGCTTCAAGGTCATTGTCAGTGACAAATTTAAGGTGATAACTGAGGCAAATGTATCTTGATCATTTCCTATTCTCTTGCTGCAAAAGGTGGTGACCACACCACAACCATACAGGGGTGCTTGCACCACTCACCGTCCGCCCAACCAAACACACTGGGTTCAACCAGTTCATACTGGAAAACTATCCGTTCGGGCAACCAAACAAGTGCTCTGTCATTCGGTATGACACTGAAAATGGCAACCGAACACACCAAAGTGTATGTCTTCATTCAGGCTGAAATGAGCCTGGATGGGTACTTCATACCGGACGGAAACTCTTCGAGCAACCAATCACCCCCTAAGAGTATCTTCAACAGTCTCTCAATCTCACCTCCCATCCCCATAAATCTACCATATTAGGGGAGATGAGCTACTTTTTCTTCTCCAGCAGTCCCCCAATACTTCTCCCAATTTTTGATGGCCATCATTATTTTGCCAATCTCCCGTCAAATGAAGGCAGAAGGGGAGTTGCATCTCCCCCAATAGCTAGGTCCTACCCCCAACTATCATCTCTCACCTCCTTTTCACCTCTAATATGACACACGAGTCTCATATATTGGGGGACTGTTGGGGTAACATCTTTGATAAAACTCAAAACTAGTATTGGTGGTGAAGGACCGAGAAAGCACTAGCAAGGCGACCAGAGGGGGGGTGAATGGGAGCCAATCAAATTTCTCTCGAAACTTTGGCCAAGTGTCCCAAAATCAACCCCGAGAAACGCTGACCGAAACCGTGATGCTCATGACCCTTGGAAGAGGGTGGATGATCCCTAAGATCACAGCGGAGCACCACCAAGGAGAAGCAAACCAAACTCCAAAAGTTCCGGCTCGAACACAACCCCAAAAACCAAGTCCCGAACGTAGATAGACGGCTACGATGAGAAATCCCCAAATACCGATGCTAACAAGTACCAAAGATACCAAGAGAGGTTCCTTGGTCAACTACAGGGCCAAACGAGAAGTCCGGAAATCAAGCGATCAAGCCGGGAGAGCAAACGCACTAAACCGGAAGACTCAGGCAATTCCCGGACTGTCCGGCCCTGGGGTTCCGGACTGTCCGCAGCAGGGGCGGACTGTCCGCCAAGAAGTCCCGGACTGTCCGCCGGCAGAAATACCAAAACAGCAAGGTTGTTGAACCCTTGCTGGACGAGTCCCGGACTGTCCGCGGATTTCAACTGCGGACTGTCCGCCGGTCAAAATCCGCTAGGGCAGCCGAGGGACGCAGCCACTGGTCAGGCTCTCCCTCGATGCCCGGACTGTCCGCGGTCCAAGGCGCGGACTGTCCGCGACCTTGCAGAGAGGGCGATTTTGGTCGCCTTCTCTCCAAATCTCTCCAAATCCGATCCAACTCAAAGTCCCAAGTTCCCAAACTTGGAGAAGATGATCACGGGGTAGTTAGGAGACTATCCCCAAGAAATCATCCGCTCAAATCAACCAAATCACCGGGAAATCAAAAGGGAAGGTGGATGAACGGAAAAAGCGCCACGAAAATGAAATCGACCCGATCTATTCGATCATGAGGAGTTAGATGAATTCCTTTGGTCGAAATGACCTCCTCAATGATACGAACAAAATGATTCAAACGGATTTCGCAAAGATGCACTAGAGAGGGAGATCGAGTGACGGGAAAATCGTGAAGAAACGAAGAACGCGAAGAACACGAATCGAAACATGAATCAAGTCATCGATCTGCACTGCAATGGTGAGGATACGGCCTCAGTTCCTCAAATCAACAGTACACAGAGGCAAGTCTCTCTGCGGATCTCAGCTAGCTACAGCAGGGGATGGGAGAGCAGGAAACCCTAAGTGCGAAAGAGCAAATGACTGAGATAGATGGGAGGAGGGTGTCTCCCGACTACTTAACCTACTACTAGCCTAAGTCTATTTCCTACTCTACCCCTCTCTATTCTAATTACAGAGCGAGCCAGCTAAACCCTAGGGTTATTCTGGACCAACTCGGTGGTAGGTGTATCCGACGGCCACGCCCGCACAACTCGTCCGCGTTGCCTCCACGCAACCTTTCGATTGCCGCCACGTGCCATCCTCGCTCTGCACCCCCGATTTTGTGGCCCAAACCGGGAAACCAGCCTTTTCCAGCCAACCCCTGGTTTTGAGGCCCAAACCGGGAAACCAGCCCACCAGCATCTGAGTTTTGAGGCCAAACTCAGCAAAACCCCAGAGCCCAGGTTTTGAGGCCCAAACCTGGAAACCGTCCTCAGCCCGAGTTTTGTGGCCAAACTCGGAAACCCTCAGTCCGAGTTTTGTGGCCAAACTCGGAAACCGTCCACGCCCAGGTTTTGAGGCCCAGACCTGGAAACCGTCCATCTGATGGTTTTTCCCTGGCTCTACCACCAAACCGAAGCCGTAGAGGGGATGCGCCGTCCGTGCACCCCGTCCACCGACACGTGTCCCCAGGTCCTCGACCCAAGCAACACCGTGCCCCGCAAGTCTTCACTTGTCGCTGTCCCAGGCTGTCAGCCACCACAGCTGATCCTCAGGCACTCTGGTCCCTCAGTCCAAGCCTCACGTCCGCCCTTCACCGCTTGATCCATCGGCATGGCACGTCCGCTGCACGGCACGCCCATCCTTCATCGCACCCGGTCCGTCGGCACGGCACGTCTCAACTTGACCTTCACCTTGCCCTCGATCACTGTCTCCGTGCTCGACACCTGCACAACACAAGCCAAAGAACATGCGCATCATCCCAGTTGACAATCACTCATCACTCAGAGACCCGGCATACACCCATGTATCCGCAATCTCCCCCTTGATGAGTGCATTGTCAACTACCAACACAAATCATAGTAGAAAGAGAAGAAGGAAGAAGGAGAAGAGAGAACTCGACCAAATGACCCAAAAGCATAGCAAGCCGAAGAAGGTCATGTGGAAAGAGCAAGACAACTTGGTCCCCAAAGACATGGGCAACGGCTCGACGCAACCAAGCAAAGCAAAGCTAGCCCTCAAGAAGAGGTAGAACAGGCTCAACACCGCTAGCAAATCCCAATCGAAAATATCGAAGCAAAATGCTAGTCCCTCAAGATAGAGGCACAGAGGCTCAACACAACTAGCAAAGAAAACTCGATACCAATGCCTTTCGGCCAAACACGCTCTGAACCAATTGGAATGTCTCCAAATCAAAAGAGAGCCAATCGAAAACAGAATGCCCTGAAAATGTTTACTAGTTCCTCAAGATAGAGGCAAAGGCTCAACACAACTAGCAAACTCCCCCTTGACAAATGCAAGCAAAGTATATGATTTGCAATTTCTCCCCCTTAGTTGAAAATGCACTAATCAAGAAAAGGCATCAAGGCAAGAAACTCCCCCTTCCAACATGCATATGAAGTCAGAAATGCAAGTTAGCAGCTTCAGGCATATATTCAAAAGAGTGCAAAGATGCTCTAAACAGTAGAACTCCAATGACTCAATTTAAGCACAGCTAGCAAAGGCTCTAACTGATCACACATACGAAATATGAACATATGAGCATGTGAGCAGTTTTAGCCAAAAAGATAGTCACCATCAAAATAGCACAATATATGTATAAACAGGAATCCAAACAAGTGCTAAACATGTATACAAGGTGAACCACCCCTAGCAAAGTTCAAACATCATGCGTAGGAATGAAGCATATACTTGTGATTTCATTTTATATCGGAGTTGCAGCGATGAAATTACACAAGTTTAAATTCAGCATGTGATTGCGAGAGGTTGAAAGCTTGTCATTGCCTAACTTTTCAACCGAGCGAAGCCTATGCCGAAGCAATCAGAAGCTTAAAGCTGTGGTTTCGGTCATACACTACACGGCTCAAGTTTAACTCAAAGTGCAATGAGAAACAGTCTCGATACCGTGATGTGTTGACAAGCAATCCCATCTCGATCTTTTCAATTCACTAAAACTTGGTTCAAAATTTTAAACAAGATATGAACAGACCAAGCAAGTGAATGACTCAGAACTAGAGACATAGCAACCTAGCATATATGGAAAGCACGAATGGACTTCAACACATCCTACACATGCCAGTTGCATATCTCAATGGTGAACATTTTTAGATTTTATATACATTAAGCAAATTCACCATTCCAAAATAGCTCAGCTCATAACATGTACTAGTGATCAGAAGGAGCATAAGCTACAAGCATCAACATAAGCATCGGAGCATATTATAGAGAGCATAGTTACATTCTAGTGATTATAAACATGAAGCTCAGAATGTAAATGCGGATGCTAAAATGCAAAGGAAAAGAAAGACAAATGAAAAGTCAGTCTATTATACAAGAACCAAAATGTTTCCCCCATCTAAAAGGGGAAACACACACCAAGCTCACCCCTCAACCGGTTAAAGGTTGATTCGTCTAAAGGCTTGGTGAAAATATCAGCCAGTTGATGATGAGTATCGACATGGCGAAGGTCGATATCACCCTTCTCCTGGTGGTCTCGCAGAAAATGAAAGCGCACATCAATGTGTTTGGTCTTTGAGTGAAGCACGGGGTTCTTAGCAACGCTAATGGCACTCGTGCTGTCACAAAGCAAAGGAACACGAGTAAAGCTCAGACCAAAATCATGCAAAGTGGCCATCATCCAAAGCAACTGGGAACAGCAGCTAGCCGCAGCAACATATTCAGCCTCTGTAGTGGACTGAGCGACACTAGACTGTTTGCGAGAAGACCACGAAACAAGAGAAGAACCAATAAACTGGCAAGTCCCAGAAGTGGACTTGCGCTCAATACGGCAACCAGCAAAATCGGCATCCGAATAACCGCAAAGGGAGAGGGTGGAGGAAGCAGAATACCAAATCCCGAACTCAGGTGAGAAACAAAGGTACCTGAATATGCGCTTCACCACCTAACGGTGAGAAGTGCGTGGCGACGCCTGAAAGCGCGCACACAGACACACCGCGAACTGGATGTCCGGGCGTGTCGCCGTCAGGTAGAGGAGCGACCCGATCATGCTTCGGTACTCCTTCTGGTCTACTGCTTCTCCATCCACATCCGCATCCAGGGCAGTCGTCGTCGACATGGGTGTTGGAAGAGGCTTGGCCTCACCCATATCGAACCGCTTCAGCAAGTCCTTGGTGTACTTGCCCTCGTGCACAAACGTCCTTTCCCGGGATTGCTTAATTTGCAACCCGAGAAAGAAGGTCAGCTCGCCCATCATGCTCATCTCGAACTCCCTGCTCATAGTATCTGCAAACTTGGCAACCAAAGCGTGAGAAGAACCACTGAAAATGATATCATCCACGTAAATCTGGACCAAGAGAGTGTCTTTGCCTTGCTTGAGGAGAAAGAGCGTTTTATCTACACATCCCATTTTAAAACCCTTAGCAAGCAAAAAGGTTTTCAACCTATCATACCAGGCTCTAGGGGCTTGTTTCAAACCATATAAAGCTTGGTGAAGTTTAAAAACATGGTTTGGAAACTTGGGATTTTCAAAACCGGGGGGTTGCTCAACATACACTTCCTCTTCTATGTAGCCGTTTAAGAAGGCACTCTTGACATCCATTTGAAAGAGTTTAAAACCTTTGGATGCAGCAAAAGCCAAGAGTATCCTAATAGCCTCCAAACGAGCTACAGGAGCAAAAGTCTCCTCAAAGTCTATCCCCTCCTTCTAACTATAAACCTTGGCCACAAGACGCGCTTTGTTCCTCACAATGTGGCCATCCTCTACTTGTTTGTTTTTGAAAACCCATTTTGTCCCAATAGGATTACAGTTAGGAGGAGGAGGAACTAGAACCCAAACCCGATTTCTCTCAAAATTTTCTAACTCCTCATGCATGGCATTGACCCAATCCGGATCCGTCAAAGCGTGTCCAACATCTCGGGGCTCAAAATTAGCAACAAAAGCAGAATGAGCGAAGTGAGAGATGTGCTGTGACCTGGACCGAGTAACCCGTTCGTCGATGCTGCCGATCATCTGCTGAGGCGGGTGCTGGCGCTGGATGTGTCGTGGCGCCTCCCGAGCTGAAATAGTCTCCCCCTCAACAGCAGCTGGTGCCTCCCCGGGTACAAATGGTACCGCTCGGGGTGGCGGATCCCACGGCCCCCAGGAGGAAGAGGTGTCGGGGTCGTGAGTCGTCGTATAAGCCGCTCTTTGCGGCACAACAGGTGGAGGGGGTGCTGGATCATCTATACCTTCAGCACCCTCGTCCTCGTCATCAAAAAGAGGCTCGCCAACCTCATGATCACCTGCACGCTCAAAACGAGAAGAAGGACAAACGAGAGTCTCGTCGAAGGTGACATCTGATGTCTCCATGACTTGGTTAGTATCAAGGTTAAGTACACGATATGCGCGAGTGTGAGTGTCATAACCCAAAAATACTCCGTCAGAAGAACGAGACTCGAATTTGTCCAGATTGCCTTTCTTCAATATAAAACAATGGCAACCGAAGACTCTAAAATAACTCACTTTGGGCTGTCTACCAAAACGCAACTCATAAGAAGTCTTCTTCAAGAAAGCTCTCAGAAAAATGCGATTTGAAATGTAGCATGCAGTGTTCATAGCTTCGGCCCAATATCGCCTAGGAGTCCTATGCTCGTCGAGCATCGTCCTGGCCATCTCAACAAGGGTCCGATTCTTCCTCTCTACAACACCATTCTGAGGGGGTGTGTAGGGGGAAGAAAACTGATGCTCTAAACCCAAAGAGTTACAAAACTTCTCAAAATCCGAATTCTTGAATTCAGAACCATTATCACTCCGAATTGCTCGCATCGAGTTCAAAGGGAACTCATTCTGAAGACGCAAAATCAGATTGCGAGCAAAGGAGAAAGTCTCGATCTTCTCAGCTAAAAAGAAGACCCACGAATATCTCTAAAAGTCATCAACAACAACAAGCACATACCACTTCCCCCCAACTGAGCTCACCCGAGCCGGACCAACAAGGTCCATGTGCAAAAGCTCTCCAGGGTGCTTGGTCATGACCTGAGTCACTGGATGGTGGGGAGCAGCAACCATCTTCCCATGTCTACAAGAGTGGCAAACAAGATCCTTCTCCATATGCAACTTGGGCAATCCTCGGATTAGGCCAAGTGAACTAAGCCTTGCAAGCAAGTCGAAGCTCAAATGTCCAAGTCTCCTATTCCACTTCCAAAGATCGGAGGAGGAAGGTCCAGCCACAAGACAACGAGAAGTGCCAAAAGACTCCGAGAAATTCGCACGAAAGACTTTTCCAAAGGGCGAAATCAAACACACAAGATTGCCCTGAGGATCCAAAATACGACAGAGATTCGGTTTAAAACGAATCTCATAGTCGTCGTCAAAAAGTTGCGAAACAGAAAGAAGGTTAAAATGCAAGTTAGAAACAAGAGCAACATCGCGCAACACAAAGTGCTCATTAACTCGCACTGACCCGCGCGACAATACCTTACCTTTGCTATTGTCGCCGAAGGTTATGTACTCCTTTCCGGCAACAGGGCTAAGGCTGGAGAACCACTTGGCGTTTCCGGTCATGTGCCTCGAGCAACCGGAATCCACCAACCAAATGTCCTCCAACCGTTTTACCTATATCAATAAAAAGACATAGGGTGAGCATACGGTCCAACACTGGGGTTAGTGAAGTAGGAAGAATACCAGTGTTGGGCTGACTGCTCAAAAGAACGGTTAGCAGAAAAACCATTCCTAGCACGTCTACGAGAGGAGCGATCACCACGTAGAGGAAAACGTGGTCCGCTAAGGGAGGAGCGTCCATCGCGATACTCAAAACGCGGTGGGGGAAAACGCTCAACTACAAAGCCTCCGCCACGGGGTCCATAGCCTACAACTGCAGGCTCCCGCCGGGCACGCTCTCTACGAGGCCTCGGCCTAGCAACTTGAGGCACTGCGCCTCTAGGCCTAGCATCTCTCCTCGGAGCTCTCTGCTGCCTAGGCCTGGGAACTTGAGGTTCTGGACCTCTGGGCCTAGCTGCTCTCCTCGGAGCACTCCTCTGAACATTCGACACATGTACATCATGGAAAGGATGGTACATGTCCGCATTGTTCATCTCCCTAGCACGGCGCGCCTCTCTCTTGCGCCTAAAGTAGAACTCGCTCAAGTGTCCATCTCTCCCACAGAAATCACAATGATACCTCACCACACGCAAAGGGGGTTGTTGGTACTCATGGCTGTGGGCGTGGATCACTTTGCCCTTCTGAGGCAACTCCTCCTGGATAGGTGGCATTGTATCCAGCTTGTTCTTTAGGTGGTTGGGTTTGGGATGCCACACTTGGTTCTTGGGTGGAGCTCTCGGAGGTTCCTCAAATACCCCATCCTTGGTGATAGGCTTGACGGGCTCTTTGGGTGGAAGTTTGGTTAGTTTGGGAGTAGTGGTGGAGTTGGGCTTCTCACTAGGATTCAGACCACTCGACTCTCCAATCTTCCCAAAAGCAGAAAGATCAACACCCTGAGCAAGACCTACACCAGAACCTCCAACAGCTCGCTTAAATTGGGAGATCATCATCCCAAGCTGCGGCTCACTACAAGAGACCCATGACAAGATGGTCCGAAGGTATGTGTTTTCCTCCTCGGTTTGCATCTTGCCATGCTTGACATTCGCAATCTCCATCTCCAAACCCTCACACAAAGCACACCTAGCCACACAAGTGCTACCTGAGTTGGCCTCCTGAAGAGACACAATTTTGGCATTCTTCTCTGCCAACTCAGATTGCAAGACAGGACAAGTCTTGCACGCACCCAACAGAGAGGGTCTAGCCTTCAGCTCATCCACCTCTCCTACCAACGCAGCATACTTACCTCTCAAAGTGAGAAGGTCAGTCATGTGCATGGTGCACATCTCACACTCAACCTCCTCTGACACGACCACGGTGGACTTGGCAAACTCAAGCTCTCTCACCGTGTCCTCCCACTTCTGCCTAAACTCCTTGCGCTCTCTAGCGGCACGCCTAAGCAACTTATCTTGACTAAGAAGCGCGGCAGTAAGCTTCTCAACCTCGGAAGAAAGCTCGTCGTAGGTGAGAGATACCTGGGAGGTGTCGTCGTCGTCGTCGTCGTTCCGAGCGGTGTGCTCCAGCTCGCCTCCGACCTCATCACCAAGCGCCATGGTGCAGCGGCCTCCGTCGTCGGCGAAGAAGCAGAGTCCGTTCAGCTTGTCCTCGATCCTCTTCTTCTTCTCGGACTCGTCATCGCTTGAGCAAGCGGAGTCGTCATCCGAGCCGTCGACGTCGCTGAGCGTGGCGAAGAACGCACGCTGCTCAGCCTGGGCCTTCTCCAAGTACTTCTTCTTGATGTACTCCTTGTCGAAGCCGCCCCTCCGCTTGTGCCTCGCGGGGACGTACTTCTCCTTGCGCTTGTCGGAGTCGTACTTGTGCCCATGATCGCCCTTCCCAGATGAATGCTTCTTCTTGGGGCAGTTGGCGATGAAGTGGTCGGGGTCGCCGCACTCATAGCATCCTGAGCGTCCTCCTCCGCGGCGATGGTTCATGCGGTTGTTGTGGAACCGCGTGAACCGGTTGGCGAGCATTGCCAACTCGTCATCCCCCAACGACTCAAGCTGGTCCTCTGTGACAGAAAAGAGTGAAGAAAGAGCAAAGCCAGCAGAGGGGTTAGCATAAGAGCCAGAAACCAAAGCCATAGTCGGGCCAGAAGGATTCTCATAAGAAGCCCTCGACATGGCGTCAATCTCACTAGACTTGAGCTTACTAAAGAGCTCGTCGCAAGTGAGGGTCTCATAGTTAGACGATTCAATGATCGCCTGGACCTTTGAGTCCCACACCGATCGATCAAGAGTGTGCAAAAGCTTCATAGCCCTCTCATGATCGTCAAAAGGCAACAGCTCCTTGTTCGCTCTCATCTTGTTGAAAATAACCTGAAAGCGAGCGAATAAACTCTCTATGCTCTCGCCAGGCATATGTCGAAAGTTCTCATACTCCCGCTTGTGCGACTCATAAAGGCGGGATTTGACCTGAGTGGTTCCCTCATGGAAACGCATGAGGGTCGCCCAAATCTCGCGAGCCGTGGGGAGGTGAGAAACACGATCGAACTCGGACATGCTCAAACAGGAGAACAGGGCGTTACGTGCCCGGCTATTGGCCTCGTGCTCATCGATCTGGAGCTGAGTGACACGAGCAGCCAAGACAACGTAATCATCCCTGTTGCAAATCTCCCAAACAGAAGAGCCCATGCTCTGGAGATAGGCCGACATGCGTATCTTCCAATATGCATAGTTCGTCCCATCAAAGAACGGCGGTTTGCCCACGCCGCGATCCATGTCGCCTTCTGTGCATCTGGAACCGGCTAAGGTGGAAGATCCTTAACCTGCTCCGATACCAATTGAAGGACCGAGAAAGCACTAGCAAGGCGACCAGAGGGGGGGTGAATGGGAGCCAATCAAATTTCTCTCGAAACTTTGGCCAAGTGTCCCAAAATCAACCCCAAGAAACGCCGACCGAAACCGTGATGCTCACGACCCTTGGAAGAGGGTGGATGATCCCTAAGATCACAGCGGAGCACCACCAAGGAGAAGCAAACCAAACTCCAAAAGTTCCGGCTCGAACACAACCCCAAAAACCAAGTCCCGAACGTAGATAGACGGCTACGACGAGAAATCCCCAAAAACCAAAGATACCAAGAGAGGTTCCTTGGTCAACTACAGGGCCAAACGAGAAGTCCGGAAATCAAGCGATCAAGCCGGGAGAGCAAACGCACTAAACCGGAAGACTCAGGCAATTCCCGGACTGTCCGGCCCTGGGGTTCCGGACTGTCCGCAGCAGGGGCGAACTATCCGCCAAGAAGTCCCGGACTGTCCGCCGGCAGAAATACCAAAACAGCAAGGTTGTTGAACCCTTGCTGGACGAGTCCCGGACTGTCCGCGGATTTCAACTGCGGACTGTCCGCCGGTCAAAATCCGCTAGGGCAGCCGAGGGACGCAGCCACTGGTCAGGCTCTCCCCCGATGCCCGGACTGTCCGCGGTCCCAGGCGCGGACTGTCCGCGACCTTGCAGAGAGGACGATTTTGGTCGCCTTCTCTCCAAATCTCTCCAAATCCGATCCAACTCAAAGTCCCAAGTTCCCAAACTTGGAGAAGATGATCACGGGGTAGTTAGGAGACTATCCCCAAGAAATCATCCGCTCAAATCAACCAAATCACCGGGAAATCAAAAGGGAAGGTGGATGAACGGAAAAAGCGCCACGAAAAATGAAATCGACCCGGTCTATTCGATCATGAGGAGTTAGATGAATTCCTTTGGTCGAAATGACCTCCTCAATGATACGAACAAAATGATTCAAACGGATTTCGCAAAGATGCACTAGAGAGGGAGATCGAGTGACGGGAAAATCGTGAAGAAACGAAGAACGCGAAGAACACGAATCAAAACACGAATCAAGTCATCGATCTGCACTGCAATGGTGAGGATACGGCCTCAGTTCCTCAAATCAACAGTACACAGAGGCAAGTCTCTCTGCGGATCTCAGCTAGCTACAGCAGGGGATGGGAGAGCAGGAAACCCTAAGTGCGAAAGAGCAAATGACTGAGATAGATGGGAGGAGGGTGTCTCCCGACTACTTAACCTACTACTAGCCTAAGTCTATTTCCTACTCTACCCCTCTCTATTCTAATTACAGAGCGAGCCAGCTAAACCCTAGGGTTATTCTGGACCAACTCGGTGGTAGGTGTATCCGACGGCCACGCCCGCACAACTCGTCCGCGTTGCCTCCACGCAACCTTTCGATTGCCGCCACGTGCCGTCTTCGCTCTGCACCCCCGATTTTGTGGCCCAAACCGGGAAACCAGCCTTTTCCAGCCAACCCCCGGTTTTGAGGCCCAAACCGGGAAACCAGCCCACCAGCATCTGAGTTTTGAGGCCAAACTCAGCAAAACCTCAGAGCCCAGGTTTTGAGGCCCAAACCTGGAAACCGTTCTCAGCCCGAGTTTTGTGGCCAAACTCGGAAACCCTCAGTCCGAGTTTTGTGGCCAAACTCGGAAACCGTCCACGCCCAGGTTTTGAGGCCCAAACCTGGAAACCGTCCATCTGATGGTTTTTCCCTGGCTCTACCACCAAACCGAAGCCGTAGAGGGGATGCGCCGTCCGTGCACCCCGTCCACCGACACGTGTCCCCAGGTCCTCGACCCAAGCAACACCGTGCCCCGCAAGTCTTCACTTGTCGCTGTCCCAGGCTGTCAGCCACCACAGCTGATCCTCAGGCACTCTGGTCCCTCAGTCCAAGCCTCACGTCCGCCCTTCACCGCTCGATCCATCGGCATGGCACGTCCGCCGCACGGCACGCCCATCCTTCATCGCACCCGGTCCGTCGGCACGGCACGTCTCAACTTGACGTTCACCTTGCCCTCGATCACTGTCTCCGTGCTCGACACCTGCACAACACAAGCCAAAGAACATGCGCATCATCCCAGTTGACAATCACTCATCACTCAGAGACCCGGCATACACCCATGTATCCGCAGGTGGCCACTAATACCACTGTATTGGAAGTGATATATTGGGAGACTGTTGGAGATGCTCTAAGGTGGGCGAAATTTTTACCTCCCCCGCTCGTCCCTTTCCGTCCGCGTCTTTTGTTTTGCTTCCGTCTCTTACGTGTGGGACATTATGAAGATCGGAGCGCAGACGTCCTTCGTTTTTCGGGGTATATGTCGTCTCTGACGATGGAAGCATTTGCTCGCGTCGGTTTACCACAAACAGACAGTGAAGAGTTAGCACCCCTGACGGAGATTCTTAACCGAGTCCTGACCGTTGGGGAAAAACTAGTCTGGGGTAGTAAAACTGCAAATTCATGGTACAGAGACCTGGATGACAATACTATACTGGAATAGTTTGATTGGCAGTGTAATTTTACTCATACAATAAAAAGTCTGTCACATGCCCTCTCATTCGCTTAAGAAGACAAACACTACTTTTGTGGCTATGTCCAGCAGAAAGCAAAGGACGACCGGCCGGGCCCCAAGGTCACTACTTTGTGGCTTCAAGTCTACTGCCTGTCTGCCTACCAGAGTATAGACGCATCATCACCGGATAGTGAGGACTCTGCCCACCCATTTCCCCAATCCACATCGCCCCAGTTTCTCTCCAAACATCTCTGTTTATTTTGTGTGCTCAGTAGGCTCTACCTTCCCATTGAAGCGCGACATGGAGGATTAGCAACTGTTATACTCCTCCCAGTAGATCCCAGCAATGAGCCCTCCTTGGTTGCCCTTAACTCCCCTACACACCAAGGTGCGCAAACTTTATATCCCTAGGTGACAAAAGGATGGATGTCTAGATATGTACTCCCTTCATATTGAAAAAGCTGACGTTTCAGACAGTGACACGGTCTCCAAAACATCACTTTGACCATTTATTTCTTTAAAAATATTTATTGGAAAGTGGTATATGTATATTTTTATGAAAGTACTTTTCAAGACAAATTTATTTATATTATTTTGACATCTCTAGACTTAATAATTTAAAAGTTATTTATGATTTATATTCCCAATGTTTGACCCAAACCTTGTCCAAAACGTCAGCTTTTTCAATATGGAGGGAGTAGACAATTTAAATACAAACTAGTTAAAATTAATGGGTTGATTATATTGTAGTTTATGCAAGTTCAAATTTAATTATGAAATTTAAGATTAGTTATGTCGACAAGTACATGTAAATCGAATTACCATGCAAAAATTGACATTTTTTTTACCGGAATTGCTATATATATGGATTTTACTTAATTGTATGTGAATATTTCGGTGCAGGATTCTCATGAAAGAATTATAGGTCTATCACCGCTAAAAATGATTTTGCTTGAAAACTTTGCCCTATTTTCATATGCTGTTTTTAATAGATCCACTTCTAAAGTCCGTATCTAGAGAAGGGTGGTCATTTGTGCTTGTTGACTAAATTTCTAGACACACGCTTTGTTCTACTACAGTACCTCTGAAAATAAAATATGGTTTCTTTAAAATTTTATTTTTGTAGTAGTGTGTACTCCGTATCTGGCTCTGGTCTCCACACTCCACCCAACCTCGCAGGCCGCTATCGTACGTGCTGCGCACGTGCTTGATGGTAACAGCTCCCATGCATGGTATTTAATTTGCTCTTGATTGAACGCCTCACAGTCACAGATACTCGGATTTTCTATATATATGTTTTGGCAATGCGGCCGGAGTCGATTTTAGTTGTTTTGTTTTTTCATGAATTCGATTTACACGCCATACCCCAGCATATAATGAAATTTGGGTTATTGCTGGCTGCAAAGAGATTCAGTGGCGATCTCATATATCAGTGCAACCGTATTATTGGATCAATTTGAGCCCGGTTGAAATTAAAGGGCAAATAATGTGGCCTTTATTTTTTAGCGAAGTATCATGCTTTACACGCCAAAACGTGTAGTAGTATTTCACTCGAATCAATTCTAACTTCCAAGCAGCTGGCACCCATCGACCACCAGATCCAACACGGACAAATTCTCTTGGAAAGCGCAAAATATCCATTTCATGTCATCCACATCACAGTGACGACAGGCTACGCGTAGCGAGGAAAGGTCTCCACGGCTATATACCAGCCACTGTTTTTGAGTGGATGCATGACTCACATGGTCAACACATTTCCTGCATAGAGACTAATAACCCAATTATTTGTTTTGCTTTTTTTCCCCTTTTGGTGTGATACACCACATGAATGAAAAGGATATATATTATGCTCAAATAAAATGCCCTCTTGTTGTATCCTCATCTTCCTCATCAACTTTGGCAACAATTATTAATATTACATTCGGTTTTAGGACACAAGTGTTTTTTCTTCTGCTGCTTAAATAAATACTTGTAGGAGTAAATGGCAATATGGCATGCATACTTATACTGCTAGTTCACAAGGTGCATTTTTATTTTTGCGTTTTTTGCCAAGAGAATTTTTTGAAGTACCGCGGATTTGCTTTAATAAATAAGCAACCGTTGGCTACCAGGACAAGAGATGCATGACAAGATGGCTTGTTTAGATGCCTCTATTTTGCAAAATTTTTACTGTAGCGTTTTCGTTGTTATTTGACAAACTTTGTCCAAATATGGACTACGTAGACTCCAAAGATTCGTCTCGACATGTACGTACTAAAAGTACAATTAGTTATTTTTTTATCTACATTTAATTTTTCTTGCATATATTTAAAGATTGATGTGATGGGGAATCTTCCCAATTTTGCCAAATTGGGGAGAATCTAAACAAGGCCGATATTGATATCCATGCATGCTGATAGAAACAACAGCCATCACCGAATTTATCCATGCCAGACTTGTCTGCCGCCGCCATATAAATGAATAAAAAATGCTAGACATTTTTTTTGGCTGGCTCCATCTGACAATCAGCACAGGTGATACGCGTGTCTTTTTTTTTTTTTTTTTTTGCACCGACACGGATAGTTACGGCCGCGCCCTGCCAGCCAACCCCCGAGACCACGACCCTGTGTCGGCCGGCAGATCGGCGCCGGTGGACCTGCAGCACTACGGATCCATGCTAGGCCAGCATCGATGGACCACTATTGATAAATATGTCAACGTTTGGACAATACTCTCTCGCTCCCTGAATAAATTGATTTCTAGAATCTATGTCAGTACTAACTTTATAAAAAAGAGTAAAAATATCTATAAAATAAATATATCATGAAAATATATTCTATGATGTATCTAATCTAATGATACTAATTTGATATCATAAATTTTGACAAATTATTTTAAAAATTCAGTCAAAGTTCAAAAGTTTGACTTAGGACAACTCTAAAAATCTATTTATTCAGCGACGGAGGGAGTAGTCAACTTCAACATGAAGTATCGTCCTCTTTTTATTGCGGTCTATTTTTTCATGCTTCCTAGATTTCAGTCAGCTGAAATAATAGAAGCTTTCAAAGGACCGTGACGCCCGCACGCTCATGGCCTCGTGCCCCGCGCGTGATGCCCTGACGCGACACCTCTCTTTCCTCTTTTGTTCCCTCCAACGGTGGTGATGTTGTGTTTCCTCTATGACACATCCGCATTGGCTACGCACCCTGTGCTCTGGCGCCAGCTCCTCAACCTCTGGCAGCTCCTCCTCCTTTGTGCCCTCCAGTAGTGACGGCGACTGATGTGAACAAGGGTGCCCGATCTTCCGAAAGGTTCCGGTAATTCTCGATTTGGTGAAAACGAGACACAGGTCGATCTGGCTTCCGAACAACACGATCCGAAACCCCGCAATCGCAGCACCACGTCTTATCTGGTTATCAACCGGCGTTGCACGATTGACCTCGCCAAGAAGGCTAAAGTCCTTGCCTGTGAATCGAAGAACACGAGCAAGAACAAGGAAGAATGCAACCAAATTGCAGATGTATGATTAATCTCACGAGTTGGGGTCTCACAAACCGATGAAACGACAAAACTGTTATGAACAGAATAATCTAAGCAAAACCCAAAACCCTAACGAGGGTGACGGCTACTGTTTATAGTCCCTAAGGGTCGTCACCCCCTGGACGCACCCCTCTAATGGGCTCACTGTGACGGAACGACCCTAATCCCATGGCCCACGTGTCCCTGTCAACCTCTGACAGCCGAACCCATGTTCCATGTGATTAAGACCTGTTCGCCACCGGGCTACATCAGTGCCCAATGTCCGCAGGATCATCTCACAATTCGGTTACAGCATTGCATACTTTTACAAATAACATCGGAATAAAGAGCGGAAGACTTAAATAACAATAGTTTTACAAAGCAGGGTTCCAAATAGAAATTAAGGTGCAGTTATTACAAACCAAGTTCTGATAATAGAGATAGACATAGGCAACATAGTGGAGAACAACAAAGATACTTATAATCACCCAGCCCGAGGGTGTACAACTACTCTTCGGCCTCATCGGCCTCTTCCTGGACGATGGTCACGCAGCAGGGTGCAAGACACATCGGGGACTCTGTCATACCTGCAGCATGGGTAACAAACCCTGAGTACTGGGGTACTCAATCAAGACTTACCCGACTAAAGAAAAGGGAGAAGACTCAGGAATGAGAGGCTTAGGGTAGTCAAGGTAAGGCTTAAGCAAGATCAAGTATTTTGCAGAAAAGCATTTTTGTAAACCTTATTTTACTTTGGAAAGATTCAGTATTCCTCAATTCTTCATCGTTCATGATTCATTTTACATTTCAAAACATTCCTAGTTGAGAACCACTCTCCGTTGACAGTCAGTGACCAAGTCTCCATAACCGAGGAGCAACGTTAATCCGGATAAATAATACTCAGCTGAGGATCCCTATCCACACTGCATATGTAGCACCCAAGCTTGCATATGCCAACTCGTCTACCACGATTCCTCCAAGATTGGACCGGTCCTACGCCACCCGGAAGTACAGTACACCACTCCTTTCCAGGTACGATGACCACGTGGGTACATGCTACTTCCGTCATCTCTCCACTCCCAGTGCGCGGTTGTCGGTCCCAATCAAGGATTTCTCGGAGCCAGAGCTTTCCGAAGTATGTGAATAGTTACAAGTCTTGACCAGTAGGCCCCCATACGGATGGTCCCTAATTTTCCAGCCAGAACTATACCTTGGTTATATCTCACCCAAGCGTAATAGTCCCGTCAGTTTTTCAATCCTGTCCCGGTCGGTGTCAACTGTTGAGTCCCGGACTATAATATGACGGCACCGTACGCTCGGACAACCTCTCCTCGCTATTGACTAGGTACGGATCAGATACCTAGTCAACAGCCGGGGAGTAAGACCAAATTCCCATAAACATTCCTTAAGTGATCACACTTTTGAAATTGGCATTTTATTGCAAAGTCTAATTCAATAAGCATTGCTAAGCATTTTTCAAATACTTTTGAAAAGCAGATATCGGGTGTATCAGTGGTCAAGGTGGATAGTGCATCAATTAGGATAGCACACAACTCCTATAAACCTAATGCAATAATTTAACTCAAAAGCATTTAAGGAAATCATTTTATAAATTCAAGGAAAGGGTTAAATGCACCGGGGCTTGCATTGAAGAGCAAAGAGGGCAGGCTCGAAGGCGGCAGGGCAGTTGTCGGAGCTCGGGGTAGCCTCAGGGACAGGTTCGTCGGCGGCTGCCTCGATCTTGACTCCTTCTTCAGTGACTATACGAATGCAATGATGCATGCACATGAGTATGCTAGCATGAACAATACAAAACTGGGCATACAACATGAACCCTAATCCTTTTTTCTATTTTTCTTAATTATTTAAAAAGGTCATTTTATGCAGTTGCTCCTAAAATTACCAAATTAATCACATAAGTTCATTATGGTGTAGATAGATGTCAAAACAAATTTCATAATTTTTGGAGGTCATTAAGGTGCTCAAATAAAATCAGACATTAATTAACAGAAGGCACTATTTAACAATTAAAAATAAATGCTCAAAAATCAACTTGTTCCAAAAGACTTCAAAATTTCACCAGAGACTAATCATGGCATAGGAAGCTCACAAAAATTTATCTCATGATTTTTGGAGTTATAAATGATTTTCTAAAAATCCAAAACCATCCATTTATTAATTAAAAGACGGTTTTTACATTTTCAAATTCTTGCAGAAAAGTCAAGTTTCATATTTTTCTAAAATACTACACAGTGCATGGAGCATACCATAAATTTATCAGGATTTAAGGAACAACAAATTAATTCACACAAAAAAGAGAAAACAGCACACTATTCACACTCTTTCAAAAAGGAAAAAGAAAAGAGCGTTGTGCTCCTTTCTCGCAGGGGTTCGGGCGAATCGCGGCGAGGCGGACAGCAGGGCTCGGGCGAGGCGGAAACAAGCGTTTCGTCTGAGGCCTGGCCGGGAGGCTCGGGCGAAGCGGAGACAAGCGTCCGTCCGAGGCCTGGCCGGGAGGCTCGGGCGAAGCGGAGACAAGCGTCCGTCCGAGGCCTGGCCGGTAGGCTCGGGCGAAGCGGAGTGGAAGCAGAGACCGGGGGCTTCGAGTGCTTACCACGGGTCGGAGGCAGGGCTCGGCTGCTTCGAGGGAGCGCGGTTCGCAGGCGTGCTCGAGAGTGTGGCTCGGGAACGTGCTCGAGGGTGAGGCTCGACACGTGCTCGAGGGTGAGGCTCGAGGGCGAGGCTTGACACGTGCTCGAGGGTGAGGCTCGAGGGTGAGGCTCGAGGAAGGAGACGGCCGCGGCGGCACTCCGGTGATTCGGCGATCCTGCGCAACACACGAGACCGCAAGGGCCTGGTTAGAGTCGCGCGGAGCCAAGGAAGCTGACACAGGGGTCAGGGGAAGATGATCGTGGCCGGAGAGGTAGTATTTGACGAACCCGAGTTCGCCGGGTTTTCGCCGGAGATGGGAACGGCGAGCTACGTCGGGCGATAGGAGGCGGGGGAGGTGAAATTGAGGGGCTGGGAAGCTTCGCGAGCTCAAGGCGGAGCTTTCGGGCTAGGTGGTTGAACGGCGGGAGCTTCGGAGTGGGCTGGCGACGGCGGCGGAGACGAGTGAGGAGCTCGGATTCCGGCGGTCCCTTTTATAGGCACGGTCGGGGACGGTAGGGAGCACGGGATGGTGTGGATGAGCTCGGCCGAAGCGTGCGCACTCGATTGCAAGCCGGTGGGAGGACGGGCGTACACCCAGGGCCTGGGCGAAGGCTTGCCGGTGACGGCCACGCGGCGGCGACGCCCTGGGCACTGTAGGGGACGGGCGCGGAGGTCAGCGCTCGCGCGTGCGGGGGCAGAATGATCACGGGGTCAGCGGCGACAGGTTGGAGGCGCGCGTGCGGCTGCCAGGCACGCGGCGTGCGCAGTGCCGGCGAGGCGCCATGGCCGGCCCCCCCCCTGCTCTGTGCCGGCTAGAGGTAGGGGATGAACAGGGCTAGGTCTAGGTTTTGACTTTCTGTATTTTGCAAATTTCTCCCAAAATTTGAACTGTACAGGAAAAACTCAAAATACCAAAGTTGTGCAGAAAAAGGAGATCTACAACTTTGTCAAAAAGAATATTTTCAAATTCCAAACAGTTTTTGAACTAAATACGAAATCAGAAAAGGGAACACTTTTGGGATTTGAATGAATTCAAAATTACTTTTGATTTTACATTGAAAGTTGGAAATCTGCAAATATGAAAGTTGTTCCTTTTATCAAAACCTACAACTTTGCTAATATACCCTTTTTCTGAAACTCAAAAGTTTTTAAATAAATTTTGAAAACTGAAAAGGGGACAAAAACTGGAATTTGAATGAATTTGGATTTACTTCAAACTTTGTACAGAAACTTGAAAATTTGTAAATACCAAAGTTATTTCTCTTGGCCAGATCTACAACTTTGCTTTTTGGACCAACCCCAAATTTTGAATTTTTTTTTGAATTACAAAAAAGAGGGATAAAATCCAGGGTTTGGAAATCAGGGTTTTGCAAAGGGATTTGAAATCTGATTTTGATTTTTGAATTTGGGCCAACACAACAAAACTTCAAGACATCCAACTGAACAAGAATTACACAAAGCTAGGCACAGAGGTGAAATTACCATTTTTGCCCTTATAGGAAGATTCGGGCTTTAGGGTTTTTGAAAAAGAAAACATTACACAGGTATTAAGCAAACTTAAATGCATGACAAGAATGATTAATGACTAAAGATGATGATGACATGTCAGGTTAATTACATATTAAACACCAGAGGTGTTACAGCCTTCCCCCCTAAAAGAAATCTCGCCCCGAGATTCTGCGTCTTAAGAAGGACAAGGGCAAAACCTTACATCTACAGAGTATCGAGAAAGTCGGGATAGTTCTTTGCTAAGAAGTCTTCGGATTCCCAGGTGGCTTCTTCTTCCGAGTGTTGGTTCCACTGGATCTTGTACCATCTTGTGGTAGTTCTTCGGGTAACACGGTCCTTGGAATCCAACGCACGAACTGGATACTCAGTGTATGACAGATCTGGTTCTAGCTCAACGCCTTCAACTTCAACCACATGTTCAGGTACTCGGAGACACTTCTTGAGTTGGGAGACATGAAACACATTATGAACCGCTGAAAGATGATCGGGCAAACTCAGTTTGTAAGCTACCTTGCCACAACGATCCAGAATTTCAAACGGACCAATGTAGCGGGGTGCTAACTTTCCTTTGAGTCCAAAACGAGTGACTCCTTTGGTGGGTGAGACCTTCAGGTACACATAATCCCCGATCTCGAACTGCAGAGGTCGACGTCTCTTGTCAGCATAACTTTTCTGTCGAGACTGTGCAATCTTCATGTTCTCTTGTATTTGCTTGACTTTCTCTTCCATATCTTTTACTAGATCAACTCCAAAGAATTCCCTTTCTCCGGGTTCAGACCAACTGAGAGGTGTACGACAACGGCGGCCGTACAGTGCTTCAAAGGGTGCCATTTTGATGCTCTCTTGGTAACTGTTATTATATGAGAACTCTGCCAAGGGCAAACAGTCATCCCAAGTATCTGCGAAGGTGAGTACACATGCTCTCAACATATCCTCTAACACTTGGTTGACTCGCTCAGTTTGTCCATCTGTTTGAGGATGATATGCTGTACTATGCAAGAGCTTGGTTCCAAGTGAGGCATGGAACGCTTTCCAAAACTTGGCGACAAACTGGGTACCACGATCAGAGATAATGGTTTTGGGTATGCCATGGAGTTTTACTATGTTGTTCTTGTACAAAGTGGCATAAGTGGGGACGGTGTAACTGGTCTTCAATGGCAGGAAGTGAGCTTGCTTAGTGAGGCGATCCACGATCACCCATATGGAATCAAAACCTCTTGATGTCTTGGGTAGACCATTGATAAAGTCCATACTGATATCGTCCCATTTCCAAGCAGGTACAGATAAAGGTTGCAATTCTCCTCCGGGCTTCATGTGCACGGCTTTGACTTTCTGGCAGGTATCACACTAAGCGACATACCGGGCGATCTCAATCTTCATCTTTGTCCACCAGAATTGCTGCTTCAAATCCTGGTACATTTTGTTGCTGCCGGGGTGGATGGAGAATCTAGTCAAGTGTGCTTCATCAAGGATTAACTTTCTTAACTCAGGCACTTTAGGAACTACTAACCGATTCTTAAACCACACTACTCCTGCATCATCAATCCTGAAACAATCAGCCTTTCCGGATTGGACCTTTTCAATGATGTGCTTGATTCCAGGGTTATCTTTTTGTGCAGCAATGATCTGCTCTCTGATAGGGGTTTCTATTCTGATATTACTCAGAGTTCCTTGCGGAATCATTTCAATATTTAACTTTTCCAGCTCATAACACAAAGAAGAATCATAGGGTTTCTTCATCAGACAGTTGCAATAAGACTTGCGACTGAGTGCATCGGCGACCACATTCGCCTTACCCGGATGGTAATGCACTTCAAGATCATAGTCCTTAATTAACTCAAGCCATCTTCTCTGCCTCATATTCAGTTCCTCTTGAGTGAAAATATACTTCAGGCTTTTGTGATCAGTGTACACATTACAGGTACTGCCCAACAGATAATGACGCCAGATCTTCAAGGCATGCACTACTGCTGCTAACTCGAGATCATGAGTTGGGTAATTCTCTTCATGTCGCTTAAGCTATCGGGAGGCATATGCGATCACTCGACCTTCTTGCATCAAAACACAGCCCAAACCAGTACCAGATGCATCACAGTAGACATCAAAGGGCTTCTCGATGTTTGGCTGGGCTAGCACTGGTGATGTAGTTAACAATTTCTTCAGAGTTTGAAAGGCTTGCTCACAGGCTGGTGACCAGACAAACTTCACAGAATTCTTTACTAACTCAGTGATAGGCTTGGCGATTCTTGAGAAATCTGGGATGAATCGACGATAATATCCTGCCATTCCCATAAAGCTGCGGACTTGATGAACAGTGGTAGGTGGCTTCCAATCCAGAATGTCTGCCACTTTACCAGGGTCAACTGACACACCTTCAGCGGATAGGACATGACCAAGAAACTGTATCCGATCTAACCAGAACTCACATTTACTGAACTTGGCATACAGCTGATGTTCTCTGAGACAGGATAGAACGATACGAAGATGTTCGGCATGATCTTCAGGGGTTTTTGAGTAGACAAGGATGTCGTCAATGAACACGACCACGAATTTATCAAGCTCTGGCATGAACACAGAGTTCATGAGGTACATGAAATGAGCAGGGGCATTGGTCAAACCGAAGGACATGACCAAGTACTCATATAGGCCGTATCTGGTGGTGAAAGCTATTTTAGGAATATCTTCAGGACGAATCTTTATTTGGTGGTAGCCGGATCTGAGATCGATCTTGGAGAATACTTTGGCTCCAGCTAACTGGTCAAAGAGAAGATCAATACGAGGCAAGGGATATTTGTTTTTGATGGTGACCTCATTGAGTGGGCGATAATCAATGCACATTCTGAGAGTCTTGTCTTTCTTTTTTACAAAGATTGCAGGACAGCCCCAAGGAGACGAGCTTGGGCGAATGAAACCCTTGTCCAACAAATCTTGTAATTGGATTTTTAGTTCTGCCAACTCTCTGGGAGGCATTCGATAAGCTCTGCGGGATATAGGAGCAGTCCCGGGCTTTAGCTCTATGGCAAACTCAACATCACGGTCAGGAGGCAGACCAGGCAAATCCTCAGGAAAAACATCAGGGAATTCACAAACCACGGGGATGTCCCTGGTTTCCAGAACATAGACGGTGTTTATTTGAGTGGCTACTGGTTTTTGAGGCATTGGAAGTTGGAGAAGGAGTTTGGCGGTACTGTTAGGAATATCCACTCTCACAACTCTATTCAAGATTTCGATCATGGCTTTATACTGACACATCCAATTCATGCCTAGGATGACATCTATCTCCTGATCATGAAGCACTATCATGGTGGTGGGAAATACATGTTCCCCCAACCTTACTGGTATACTGCGAACCACTTCCTTAGTACTTATACGCCCTCCAGGCGAAAATATGCAGAAACTTTCTTTTAAATCCTCAATTGATATTTCATGCTTGATGACAAAAGTACGACTGATGAAGGAATGCGATGCACCAGAATCAAACAACACAACTGCAGGGTGATTGGCAACAGGAAACCTACCGATCATGACGGGCTCCCCTTCTGGAATGTCGCTGACAGTGGTGTAGTAGACTTGCCCGTGCTTCTTGACAATCCTGCCTTTCTGGGCATGTTGCTGCTGGGCGCGGTGCTGCTGCTGCTGAGATCCTCCAGGATTCTTCTGAGTATTCTGAGCATACCTCTTGGGCTTTGGGCACTCACGAGACCAGTGACCAAGCTGGCCGCAGTTGTAGCAGGGATGGTTGTAGGCGGTTTGTGGGGTGGTGATACGAACACCTGGGGCGTTCGGCTGTGTGGCACTTTGCTGGTTGGCATTATGGGTGGTGGCCGCGGTACGGACGACCACTTGCTGGTTGGGGTAAGGTAGACGATTGTGGTGGTGGCTGGGGTGATAGATGACTCTCTGGCGTTTGTGACCACCAGAGAAGCTGCTTGACCCTGCTTTCTTCTTCTTCTTCTCTTCCTGGTACTGGCGATTGCTTTCTTCAAAAGCAACAGCCCGGTCAACAACATCGTGATAAGACCCAGTCAGGTTATTGGACAAGCTCCTGCGGATCTTCGGGTGCAGTCCTCTGAGGAAACAATCCCTCTTCTTCTCATCTATGTTGACATACTCTGAGGCATACTGGCTGAGATGATTGAATTGACCCACATACTGCATGACCGTGGAGTCTTTCTGTTGGAGAGCCAGGAACTGATCAAGCTTCATTTTCATCAATCCGGAAGGGATGTGATGAGCACGGAAAGCGGTGTGGAACTCTTCCCAGGTCAACCGATGACCTTCTGGCTGGGCAGCCAACAGGTTGGCGTACCAAGCACTTGCCGGACCACGAAGCTGCTATGAAGCGAACCGTGGCTTCTGGATGTCGGTGCAGTTGATAAGACCAAACTTCTGCTCCATGGTGCGGAGCCAATCATCAGCTTCGAGGGGTTCATCGGCCTTGGTGAAGACCGGTGGACGAGTTTCGGTGAATTCCACATAGGTGGTCTCTTGGTTGATGTTGTGGCGACCACGGTGAATGTTCTGCTGTCCTTGGTTTTGAGCCATTAGGTTGGCAGCGGCGGCCAAGGCTGCAATGGCCTCTGCTAGGGTAGCGGGGACAGGTGGAGGGTTTGGGAGACGGTCATCCCCAGCACCTCCGGCTCCGGTGCGAGTGTTCACAGGCATCTGTTTAAACAACTTGGGACTCAGCATTCATAGACAAAGTTCTGAAACAACTGATAGATAGCTTCACTGATACAAAGGCAGATGACTTGATAAGATGACTGACAAGTGATACAGACCGATAAAGGGAAAAGATACGAAAAGAAAGATACATGCCAGACTTGGCAACAGACAGACTAACGCCCCCAAACCTAAACTAAGGTTTTAGGTAAGCAGATGGTACTACGAGTCTAGTCGTCGTCGATGATGATCATGTCTTCATCGTCATCTTCTTCCTCGAGGATGAGCTCAGGCTCTACTTCCTCGTCCTCGTCCTCGGCGTGGACATCTTCAGCAGGTTCAACTTCTTCGTCCTCGTCTGGCTCCTGTTCCATTTCTGGTTCCCCCACTATTCCGTCTTCAGGATCCTCAGCAACAAGTGGAGCCACGGGGTGAAGTTGGTTGTGTAGCTGGTGTACCTCCTCATGAAGCATATCATTGAACTGCTCAATCTGGGCGGTGTACTGCTGCAGTCCATGGAGCTGGGCTCTGGTGACGTCCTCGCGGGTCCAAGCATCATTGCGCTGCTCGATGGCGCGAACCGTGTTCCGGTTGGCCTGCTCCAGGGAAGCTCGTGCCTCATAAAACTCCAGGCGGGAAAGGTAGAAGTCATGCTCCATGTTCTCTATCTCAGCCTTCAGATTCTTGATTTCCTCCTTCAGATTCTTGCGGGTGCGGCGGGGAAAGCGACGACCGTTGGAAGATTCTCCAGTCTCCTCCCCAGCGCGTGGTGTCGGCTGGTGGCGTGGCACACCATGCGGTCCAGTCGACTTGCGAGCAGTCAGCTTGAGGCGAGCCATGTCTGGACAAGATTAGATGGATGAGGATCAGAAGGCTAGCAAGAAAAGGTAAAGGCATACTACCCCAACGAACTTAGAGAGGAAGTTAACTTAAGTGATTATGACATGATGCATGAATCGTTCCTACGGAACAAAGCAATGCAATAAATAAATAAGGTACATAGGGCTTAAAACATGTTGTTCCACTAGCTAGTGTTGCCATATGAGAGACAAGATGAGAGAAGCAATTTGGACTCAAAATAGTGAAGTTTAGTTTGTTTGGACTCAAAAGGTCTTTTGAAGTTTTCGCAAAAACGAACACTGCAACGTTAAAGTGAGATGCTCCGATACCACTCTGTGACGGAACGACCCTAATCCCATGGCCCACGTGTCCCTGTCAACCTCTGACAGCCGAACCCATGTTCCATGTGATTAAGACCTGTTCGCCACCGGGCTACATCAGTGCCCAATGTCCGCAGGATCATCTCACAATTCGGTTACAGCATTGCATACTTTTACAAATAACATCGGAATAAAGAGCGGAAGACTTAAATAACAATAGTTTTACAAAGCAGGGTTCCAAATAGAAATTAAGGTGCAGTTATTACAAACCAAGTTCTGATAATAGAGATAGACATAGGCAACATAGTGGAGAACAGCAAAGATACTTATAATCACCCAGCCCGAGGGTGTACAACTACTCTTCGGCCTCATCGGCCTCTTCCTGGACGATGGTCACGCAGCAGGGTGCAAGACACATCGGGGACTCTGTCATACCTGCAGCATGGGTAACAAACCCTGAGTACTGGGGTACTCAATCAAGACTTACCCGACTAAAGAAAAGGGAGAAGACTCAGGAATGAGAGGCTTAGGGTAGTCAAGGTAAGGCTTAAGCAAGATCAAGTATTTTGCAGAAAAGCATTTTTGTAAACCTTATTTTACTTTGGAAAGATTCAGTATTCCTCAATTCTTCATCGTTCATGATTCATTTTACATTTCAAAACATTCCTAGTTGAGAACCACTCTCCGTTGACAGTCAGTGACCAAGTCTCCATAACCGAGGAGCAACGTTAATCCGGATAAATAATACTCAGCTGAGGATCCCTATCCACACTGCATATGTAGCACCCAAGCTTGCATATGCCAACTCGTCTACCACGATTCCTCCAAGATTGGACCGGTCCTACGCCACCCGGAAGTACAGTACACCACTCCTTTCCAGGTACGATGACCACGTGGGTACATGCTACTTCCGCCATCTCTCCACTCCCAGTGCGCGGTTGTCGGTCCCAATCAAGGATTTCTCGGAGCCAGAGCTTTCCGAAGTATGTGAATAGTTACAAGTCTTGACCAGTAGGCCCCCATACGGATGGTCCCTAATTTTCCAGCCAGAACTATACCTTGGTTATATCTCACCCAAGCGTAATAGTCCCGTCAGTTTTTCAATCCTGTCCCGGTCGGTGTCAACTGTTGAGTCCCGGACTATAACATGACGGCACCGTACGCTCGGACAACCTCTCCTCGCTATTGACTAGGTACGGATCAGATACCTAGTCAACAGCCGGGGAGTAAGACCAAATTCCCATAAACATTCCTTAAGTGATCACACTTTTGAAATTGGCATTTTATTGCAAAGTCTAATTCAATAAGCATTGCTAAGCATTTTTCAAATACTTTTGAAAAGCAGATATCGGGTGTATCAGTGGTCAAGGTGGATAGTGCATCAATTAGGATAGCACACAACTCCTATAAACCTAATGCAATAATTTAACTCAAAAGCATTTAAGGAAATCATTTTATAAATTCAAGGAAAGGGTTAAATGCACCGGGGCTTGCATTGAAGAGCAAAGAGGGCAGGCTCGAAGGCGGCAGGGCAGTTGTCGGAGCTCGGGGTAGCCTCAGGGACAGGTTCGTCGGCGGCTGCCTCGATCTTGACTCCTTCTTCAGTGACTATACGAATGCAATGATGCATGCACATGAGTATGCTAGCATGAACAATACAAAACTGGGCATACAACATGAACCCTAATCCTTTTTTCTATTTTTCTTAATTATTTAAAAAGGTCATTTTATGCAGTTGCTCCTAAAATTACCAAATTAATCACATAAGTTCATTATGGTGTAGATAGATGGCAAAACAAATTTCATAATTTTTGGAGGTCATTAAGGTGCTCAAATAAAATCAGACATTAATTAACAGAAGGCACTATTTAACAATTAAAAATAAATGCTCAAAAATCAACTTGTTCCAAAAGACTTCAAAATTTCACCAGAGACGGTTTTTACATTTATTAATTAAAAGACGGTTTTTACATTTTCAAATTCTTGCAGAAAAGTCAAGTTTCATATTTTTCTAAAATACTACACAGTGCATGGAGCATACCATAAATTTATCAGGATTTAAGGAACAACAAATTAATTCACACAAAAAAGAGAAAACAGCACACTATTCACACTCTTTCAAAAAGGAAAAAGAAAAGAGCGTTGTGCTCCTTTCTCGCAGGGGTTCGGGCGAATCGCGGCGAGGCGGACAGCAGGGCTCGGGCGAGGCGGAAACAAGCGTTTCGTCTGAGGCCTGGCCGGGAGGCTCGGGCGAAGCGGAGACAAGCGTCCGTCCGAGGCCTGGCCGGGAGGCTCGGGCGAAGCGGAGACAAGCGTCCGTCCGAGGCCTGGCCGGTAGGCTCGGGCGAAGCGGAGTGGAAGCAGAGACCGGGGGCTTCGAGTGCTTACCACGGGTCGGAGGCAGGGCTCGGCTGCTTCGAGGGAGCGCGGTTCGCAGGCGTGCTCGAGAGTGTGGCTCGGGAACGTGCTCGAGGGTGAGGCTCGACACGTGCTCGAGGGTGAGGCTCGAGGGCGAGGCTTGACACGTGCTCGAGGGTGAGGCTCGAGGGTGAGGCTCGAGGAAGGAGACGGTCGCGGCAGCACTCCGGTGATTCGGCGATCCTGCGCAACACACGAGACCGCAAGGGCCTGGTTAGAGTCGCGCGGAGCCAAGGAAGCTGACACAGGGGTCAGGGGAAGATGATCGTGGCCGGAGAGGTAGTATTTGACGAACCCGAGTTCGCCGGGTTTTCGCCGGAGATGGGAACGGCGAGCTACGCCGGGCGATAGGAGGCGGGGGAGGTGAAATTGAGGGGCTGGGAAGCTTCGCGAGCTCAAGGCGGAGCTTTCGGGCTAGGTGGTTGAACGGCGGGAGCTTCGGAGTGGGCTGGCGACGGCGGCGGAGACGAGTGAGGAGCTCGGATTCCGGCGGTCCCTTTTATAGGCACGGTCGGGGACGGTAGGGAGCACGGGATGGTGTGGATGAGCTCGGCCGAAGCGTGCGCACTCGATTGCAAGCCGGCGGGAGGACGGGCGTGCACCCAGGGCCTGGGCGAAGGCTTGCCGGTGACGGCCACGCGGCGGCGACGCCCTGGGCACTGTAGGGGACGGGCGCGGAGGTCAGCGCTCGCGCGTGCGGGGGCAGAATGATCACGGGGTCAGCGGCGGCAGGTTGGAGGCGCGCGTGCGGCTGCCAGGCACGCGGCGTGCGCAGTGCCGGCGAGGCGCCATGGCCGGGCCCCCCTGCTCTGTGCCGGCTAGAGGTAGGGGATGAACAGGGCTAGGTCTAGGTTTTGACTTTCTGTATTTTGCAAATTTCTCCCAAAATTTGAACTGTACAGGAAAAACTCAAAATACCAAAGTTGTGCAGAAAAAGGAGGTCTACAACTTTGTCAAAAAGAATATTTTCAAATTCCAAACAGTTTTTGAACTAAATACGAAATCAGAAAAGGGAACACTTTTGGGATTTGAATGAATTCAAAATTACTTTTGATTTTACATTGAAAGTTGGAAATCTGCAAATATGAAAGTTGTTCCTTTTATCAAAACCTACAACTTTGCTAATATACCCTTTTTCTGAAACTCAAAAGTTTTTAAATAAATTTTGAAAACTGAAAAGGGGACAAAAACTGGAATTTGAATGAATTTGGATTTACTTCAAACTTTGTACAGAAACTTGAAAATTTGTAAATACCAAAGTTATTTCTCTTGGCCAGATCTACAACTTTGCTTTTTGGACCAACCCCAAATTTTGAATTTTTTTTTTTGAATTACAAAAAAGAGGGATAAAATCCAGGGTTTGGAAATCAGGGTTTTGCAAAGGGATTTGAAATCTGATTTTGATTTTTGAATTTTGGCCAACACAACAAAACTTCAAGACATCCAACTGAACAAGAATTACACAAAGCTAGGCACAGAGGTGAAATTACCATTTTTGCCCTTATAGGAAGATTCGGGCTTTAGGGTTTTTGAAAAAGAAAACATTACACAGGTATTAAGCAAACTTAAATGCATGACAAGAATGATTAATGACTAAAGATGATGATGACATGTCAGGTTAATTACATATTAAACACCAGAGGTGTTACACTCACAGAGGATACACGGCCCAACGGACCAAAAACGGCGACGCAGCACCGGGACAGATTCTGTGCGCTGACTTGTTTCGACGATTCCCATTGACTCGGGATGAATTTTGATATTAGACCAGAACCATTGGTTAGCTTATCGAAATATCTTTCCAACGATATCTGGTTCGTCAAAAACGGAGTCCGTACACAACCTGGGTGACCAGTTTAGTGCTGACTGCTCCTGGACTCTGAAACTGACTCGAAGTCAAACTTGGTCTTGGTCTCCAACTTGCATCAGGCGCCCTTGCTGGTCTTCCACGCCTCCAAGCCTTCCTCTATGCATCTCTGGGTCCTCTCCATGGTTCCTAATCAACACATAATCATTAGGTAGCAATCTATTCTCAAAAACATTTAAAGTATTACATAGGAACGAATTCACCTCTAAATTTAGTTGACGCACGCGAGCTCGTGTCATTGGACCATGATAACTCAGCGAAGGATCATTGTGTGTATCTAAAGGAGTGATGTCCTCATCACCGACGAGGCAGGACCCCTCATCCTCCTCCTCCTGGATTTAGGGTTTCGAAGAGCTCACCTCTCTTTCCCAAATACGGTGGCTTTAGAAAAAAAAAGGAGGGCCCGTGAAAGGATCTAATCAGCCTAGAGGAGGATGAATAGGTGATTTTCTACAATCTGAAACTTCAACGACTAAAACTTGTAGTTAGATAGCAGCCGATACTACCAGTTTGTTTGGGTTGGGACTACCGAGTATAAAACACCGATACTACCGACACAAACAAACGGCACCACCGGAGACCTAAAGCAACTACAAATCCAATGTAAATAGATGTAGTTTCAGATCAAGTAGATACCCCCACTTTCCTAAGTGTTGTAGGCAAAGATTGACGCCTCCCCAAGGCTTGGTTCCTTCTTGATGTGTAGATCGGTCCTCTCCAACCTAAGAGTGAGGAAGGAATAGAAAGAACACGAGTAGCATAGATACAAGAGTAGGATGCAAAGTAGATACAACAACAAGTACGCGGGACACAAAGATTTATCCCGAGGTTCGGCCACACCACCAAGTCGTGCTTACGTCCTCGTTGTTGAGGTGACCACAAAGGTCGGAGTCTCTTTCACCTCCTTGCCTCACTCAAGACCACAAAGGCTAGTTGAGTTTCTCTACTAGGAACCACAGGGGTAATACAAACGCTTCGGGGAGGCCTCACAAATGAATCAATACGGGCTACCACGAAGAACGCCTAACCGGCTAGGGTTCAAAGAACCCAAGAGTAACAAACACAAAACAAGTCGGCTAGATGTGGGAACCAAATGCTCAAGTCATAGATCGAAGCTTTCCACTCTCAAATCTCACTTCCCTAGCTCAAATCTTGCAAAGGAATGAAACTTAGAGCAAAGGGGGAGAGAGAGGGGTGAGTCAATGCTTGGGGGCTGTTTTGGCAGCTGGTAGGTCGCAATGAATGAATAGAATGAGTGAGTAGCGGTCATAAGTGAAGTGGAGGGCTATTTATAGTCCCCAGTCCCGAGGCCTATCATTAGTATCGACCACCCATGGTCGGTAGTACCGACCGACCAAAAACCATTGCGCCAGATCTGAGTTGACCTAGATCTAACCACCAACCGAAGGTCGGTACCACCGAGGGTCGGTAGTACCGGCCATATGGCGGTACTACCGCCAGGCCAAAACGGCCGCGAACAGAGAGCTCTGAGAAAAGTTACTTGGGATCCCGGTACCTACCGACCAAGGTCGGTACCACCGAGGGTCGGTAATACCGGCCTTATGGCGGTACTACCGCCAAGTCTTTTGGCACACGAACAGAGAGGTCTGCAAAAATGACCTTCCTACCGACCAGGGTCGGTAGTACCGACCTTATGGCGGTACTACCACCAGGTCAATTCTGCCACAAACAGAGAGGTCCACAAAAATGACCTTTCTACCGACTGGGGTCGGTACCACCGAGGGTCGGTAGTACCGGCCCTTATAGCGGTACTACCGCCAAGTCATTTTCGAACCTACACAGAGAGGGCATTAGAATGGTCTGGGTGGCCGGTACTACTGACATTATGGCAGTACTACCGCCAGTTCAAAATGAACTCTGCCCAGAGAGCATTGTGCGCGGCTTCCCTGGTCGGTACTACCGACCCCATGGTCAGTGAAAGGACCGTGACGCCTAAGCGGGGGGGGGGTGAATTAGGCACCTTAAAACTTCTACTCTAAACTAAGGCCTCTAATTACCACCTAGTCAAAACCTATGCAAGAGAGTAAACTATCTAATTGTGCAACTATGGTTTTGCTAGGTGTGTTGCTATCTCTACCACAAAAGAATTATGCGACCTAGTTTCCAATCCTATCAACTAAGCTAGGAAAGGTAAAGCACATAAATAAGGTAGCAAGATAAATGCGGAAGCTAAAGAGCAAGGTAGAGATGCAAACTCCCGTCGACGACTCCGGTATTTTTACCGAGGTATCAAGAAGCACGCAAGCTTCCCCCTAGTCCTCGTTGGAGCCCCTCGCAAGGAATCCCTCGCAAGGGCCAAGCTCCCGGTCGGGTAACTCCGTGGATAGCTCCGGTCCTTCCCCACGCGCAAGTGGGTCTCCGGTTAAGCCACTCGTGGCAAAGCCTCTCCCAGATGCTCCCCGCCATCTCCACTATCAAGCTTCCGGCCGAACCGCCGCGGGCCTTGTTCCCTTCGGTACACGGTGGCGGTCACACCACAAACGCGGTTGGTGTGGTCTCGCAAGACTACAAGCCCTCCGATGTACAACAATGGTGCGTGCAAGCACCGAGTAGCAAGAAGTATGCAAACCTCACTAAACACTAGGCCTAAACCTAGAGCAAGTGCATGAGCGGTGGTCTAACTAGCCTAAGCACTTCGCAAAGCACCTACACTAATCACCATGTGAATCACTAAGCAGTATGCATATGGAGGCACTAATATGGTGTAGCAACACCCTTGGTATGTTTCCTCACTTCTCCACTCCTCATTTGGCCGGTTAGAGGTGGTATATATAGGCCCCCAATCAAATAGAGCTGTTGGGGGGGGGCTGAAATCAGCTTTCTGTAGAGCATCGGACGCTACAGTGATGGCATCGGACACGTCCTATGCTCATGTGATGAGTAGCCGTTGGAAAATTAGTCGTTAGACCTGTTTTTTGGGGGCATCAGACACTACAGTAATGCATCGGACGCTGGCATCGGACTCTACCATCACACTGTTCATTCTGGGCTGATTTCGGAGGTCATCAGACGCTGCATCGGACGTGCCTCCGTTGCTCAGCATCGGAGCGTCCGTTGCTCCATTTTCAGTGAGAGAGACTTTCGTATTTTGGGCATAACTTTTAGCTCCGAACTCCGATTTCAATGATCTTGGACTTCTCGGAAAGCTAATGAAATTCTCTACAACTTTATGCTAATTCCATGTCAGTTTGAGCAAATCCAAAATCATGAGACAGTTCCAATTCAATCAGCTCTTGTCTCGGCTTGAGCGTTAACTTTGTTTGCGTCCATGAAAGGTCCGAATGGCTAGAGGGGGGGGTGAATAGCCAATTCAAAAATCTAGAAACCTGAAACTCAAAGCTCAAAACGAGTATCAGATTGCACATTCGGTACTACCGACTATAGGGGCCGGTACTACCGAGGTCGGTACTACCGGCTCTACAGGTCGGTACTACCGACAACCTAAAAACTGCTACGAGATCGAGATAGAGAAGATGCAAAAGTGGATCTAGCACATACCAATATTTCCCTAGAAGATGTAGATGAAGTTTATACCTTATCCAAGAAGTGGCTCCTCCCCAAAGAGTAGATCGAGCCTTCCCACACCTAAGAACGAGAGAGGAGGGAGGAAGAACGCGAAGAACACGAGTGCAAACAAAATATCCAAGGATGCAAAATCAACAAGCACACGAGACACAAGATTTAATCTGAGGTTCGGCCACTTCACTAAGAAGCGCCTACGTCCCCGTTGTTGAGGTGACCACGAAGGTCGGAGTCTCTTTCACCTCCTTGCCTCACTCAAGCAACCACAAAGGCTAGTTGAGTTTCTTCACTAAGAATCAGAGGGTAATACAAACACTTCGGAGTGCCCTCACAAATGAGTCAATCACGGGCAACGACCGAAGAACACCTAACCGGCTAGAGTTCCAAGAACTCAAGAGTAAAGAACACAAATCAAGCCGGAGAGATGTTGGATCCAAGTGCTCAAGACGTAGATCGATGCTTCTCACTCTCTAATCTCACTTCCCTAGCTCAAAGCTTGCAAGAGATTCACTCTAGAATCAAAGGGGGAGAGAGAGGAGGTTAGTCAACACTTGGGAGCTCTCTTTCTTGAGTTTGGGCGCAAAGAATGGGAGAGGTGACCGTTGGGAGCCGGCCGAGTGGCTACTTAAACAAGTCAACTGCGCCACGGTCGGTAGTACCGACCCCATAGGTCGGTAGTACCGAGGGTCGGTAGTACCGGCCTTATGGCGGTACTACCTCTAGGCCAAAACTCCTCCGAATAGAGAGTTTGCGCGCTGTCTACAGAGGGGTCGGTAGTAGGGTCGGTAGTAAGGTCGGTACTACCGGCCTCAGGGTCGGTAGTAGGGTCGGTACTACCGAGGTTATGGCGGTACTACCTCTAAGCCAAATCTAGATCTACACAGAGAGCCTGAAAAACCACTTCGAACCTCGGTACTACCGACACCCTGGTCGGTACTACCGAGCCCGGTACTACTGAGGTTATGGCGGTACTACCGGTAGGCCAAAAACTCCCCCGAACAGAGAGTTTCGCGTTCTGCTCACGGAGGGGTCGGTAGTACCGAGGTTATGGCGGTACTACCGGCCTCAGGGTCGGTAGTAGGGTCGGTACTACCTCTAGGCCAAAACTGACCTCCGCGCTAAAACGACCATAATTCTTATCTCCGAACTCCGATTTCGATGATCTTGGACATTTTGGAAAGCTTATTCAGAGGGCTACACATCCCACATGAATACAAGATCCAAGTCACAAAGGATTAGTACAGAATTCCAATCCAAGATCCATCGCTTCTCTTTTTTCAAACAAAGACTTCTCCGGAAACTTCTCCGAGTTGATTCAATTCAACTCCAACACCTTCTCCTTTGCAAATGTGCCAACACCACCAAGTGTATACAATCTTGTGCATGTGTGTTAGCATTTTCACAAACATTTTTCAAAGGATTTTCACTTGCTCTCACCACGCCACTCGATCCTAGTAACAACGCAAAGTTAGATCGCTCAACGTGGCACTAGAAGTTAGACGTCATGAGCACTTTTCACCACATCTAGCTAGCCTAATTTATATCCCTCTTGATAGTCCGGCTTGCCTATACTCAAGATCAAAAGAGAGAAATAATCTACCACTTGAGCAAGGCATCTTTTCTCTTCTTCATTTCACCAATGGTAGAGCACTTGATCACATGAGTGCTTGTGGCCGTCACCATCCTCCATGGTTGCCACCTTGCTAGCTCCACCAATGGCTTGGTCATAATCCTTTTCCATTAGCTACACACATGCTTCATAAAAGGATTAGACCAAAATAGGTTTCATCAATTAACCAAAACCAAACTAGGGCTTTCAGTCCAGCCCTCTATTTCTTGTGTTTTGGACTTT
Source organism: Coix lacryma-jobi var. lacryma-jobi (assembly GCA_009763385.1). Lineage (NCBI taxonomy): Eukaryota > Viridiplantae > Streptophyta > Magnoliopsida > Poales > Poaceae > Coix > Coix lacryma-jobi. The sequence goes on along the minus strand of CM019823.1, from coordinate 63,761,605 downwards.
GCTTGATCTTTGTAAGCCTCCAAAACATATTGTAGGGTCTTGCTTGAGGTGTTGATCACTTGATCACCATATTGCCTTCGTCCAAGTCACATGTGTATCCTATTAGACTACAAAACAAACACTTGCAAACATATTAGTCCAATTTGGTTATGCTGATCATCAAACACCAAAATCCAAAGATAAATGGGTCGAGGTCCATTTTCCTTACAATCTCCCCCTTTTTGGTGATTGATGACAACACAGCCAAAGCAAGCAAATAAAAGAGACAAAAATTTAAAATGCAATCTACTTGCTAGGATGCAATGCAAAGGCAAGATCATATGATGTTTAATAGATACCAAATTGAAACACACTTATAAAAATATATCTTGCCCTTGCCATTGAGTTCCTTTTAGTGGCTTTATGGATTAATTCTCCCCCTAACTCCATAATCCACTTCCTCCATTTTTGGACCATTCCCAGAAAGATAACCATAAAATTTTGAAAATTTAATTTTGGTTATTTTGTTTGTTTTAGTTTGGCCTTGCTTTTGGTCCCTTCACATTCTCCCCCTTTGGAATCAAACACCGAAAAGGAAGACATTTAAAAGTACAAGGGAGGAAACATTATATAGGCTAAATTCCCCCTAAGTATATGCATACATATGGTGTAAGGCAAAGCATATGCATAACGGGCAAATTTGAGCACAAAAGAGTTTACTCTATATAATGCATGGAGTGAGCAAGAGTATCAAAGTGAAATCAACATAATGTTATCGGTTAGGAATACCATATGTAGATACCAAATGAATTATCGTCACACATGATGCTTGTCTCTGGGAACTCCATTTTCCTTGCAATGAGACTACTACACATAAACTTGAAAGTAGTGTTAGTCTCAAAGCTTCCAAATTGTAGAGTAAACTCCCCCTCAAAGTGTGCATACAAGTTTGAAATACTTGTAGGAGACATGCACATTGACTTGTAAGGTCAAACTACCATTTTGCAAGTTGACATCACTAGAAATGTGACACCAATTGAAGATGGTAATCGGGGTAGTTTATCTACTATCTGGACTTTGGCACATATAAGATAAATACAAGGTAAAAGAAGCTATGTGTCGTGCTCCTAAACAAATTAAACCATGTAGGTTTGCTCCAAGGATGAGAGTGATACCGAGCAAATCTACCATATGATAAACCTAGTGTATGCATGACAAAGGATTTAAATATGCAAATGCAAACCTAGGCAATGGAAGGAACTAGATGCTAAAAGAAATTGCAAGAAATTAAATCTAGTTACCTAACATGGGAGGGGGAACTTGGGTCATTAGTACCCACTAACATACTTGGCAATGGCATGATCCAATGTGATGCACCCCATGATATGCACCCAAAACTTTGCCAAGTCTCCAAATGCCCCGTAGCCAATTTGGCTACTCACTTCCCTTTCGTGATCCAAACTTTTTTGGCGCTCTTCATGGTTGATATAATGTCCTTAGGCACCCAAATGTGTTTGGCCCCATTGTTGACTTGCTTGTTTACCTTGATGGCCACCACCTTGTTATTCTTCTTCTTCTTCAAAAGGTAAGATGTGGAGGCCTTCTTGTTCACCTTGTTGGTGTAGGTGTTGGAGAGCTTGCTTGTTTGCTTTTTCTTCTCTTTCTTCTTTTTCTCTCCCCCATGCTTCACCTTGCACTCATAGGACTTGTGGCCTTCCTTGTGGCAAACATAACAAATCATGGTTTGCTCCTCATCAAGCTTCTTCACTCCCTTGACGGTGTTATCTTGATGAGTTCAGGTTTGCTTTATCTTGCCTTTTGCTTGAGTCAAGTCCATGGTGAGGCGGGTCACTTCTTGCCTTAGTAGCTCATTTTTCATTGCAACTTCTTGTGTACATGTTTCTACAATCATATCCTCGACACAAGCTTGTTTGCACATGGGTGAGTCTAAATCAAGTAATTCAATGCAAGAAGTAGAGGCATCCTTTTTAGGCAAATCAAAGATTGATTTTTCAATTTTAGGTGCCTCGATGGGTTTTGCTCCGATGGCTTCTAGATTGGCAACTTTATTAGTTAGCTCATCACAATGTTTGCACATGATTTCCATTTTAGCAAGCAAACTTTTGCATGCATCTTGTGTGCTAGCTAACTTTGCTTTTTAGTTTTTCATTCTTCTTAACAAGTTGCTCATCATTACTTGTGCTATCACTTGTGTTTGCACTACCCTCAAGTTTCTCAATTTTATTATATAGCTCAACATTTAGGTTTGAAAAAGTTTCATATTGATCAAGCATGGCATTATAAGCTTGTTGAGAACTATCTAATTTTTCTTTTAAAGCATTTATTTTCTTTTTGTTGGCTAGTGCAAGCCTTAGCATATTTGAGATTATCTTGCATAAGTTCATTATAAGAAGGTAGCTCATCATCACTATCATTATCACTATCACTAGAGATAGAGCTTGTGTTACCTCGTGCCACAAGGCACACATGTGAGGAGCTTGATGATGAGTGCTTGTGACCGCGCCTCTTGTGTTGGGCTTCATCATCACTTGATGAATCATACCATGTCTTGATGGTGGTGAGGGCTTTGGCCTTGCATCCCTTCTTTTTCTTATCCTTGGGTGTGGACTTTTGTTTTGGACAATCTTCCACAAAGTGCCCTCTCTTGCCACATCTATAGCATCCATTTTTCCTTTGCTCTCTTCTTTGATTGGTGAAGAGGCAATCTTCAATTGTGATGGGCACACCCTTGACATTGAGCTTGCGGATCATCCTCTTCACTCCTTTCATAAGTTTGATTGTTTCTTCTTTATCTAAGGAGGAGTCGGATGAGGTGGAGGCTTGATCATGATCACTTGATTCTTCATCTTCATCATCCTCTTCTTCTTCACTTGAGGAGCTTGAGCTTGTCTCAACTTGCTTTTTGCCCTTCATCTTTTTGTGCTCATCACATGTGAGAGAGATGCCTTTGCTTGATGAAGTGGCTTCTTCTTGACCCATCTTGCGTGACATCTCAAATGCCACCAATTTGCTAATGACAATGGACGGGGTCATGGTGCTCAAGTCTTCCATGTTGTGGAGGATGGTGATGATGGTTGCATACTTGTTTTTTGGAAGCACAGAGATGATCTTCCTCACAATATCCGCATCACCTAGCTTTGTAATTCCAATAGAATTGAGCTCATTGATAATTAGATTCAAACGAGAATACATATCACGAACAAGCTCATTTTCATTCATTTTAAAAGAATCATAACTTGATTTAGCTAGGTGATGTTTTTGCTCTCTAACATTACTTGTGCCATTATGGAGCTCATGGAGTTTTTGCCAAATTTCATGAGATGTTTGTAAATTAAAAACTTGGTTAAACACATCCATGCTAAAAGATTCAAACAAGCAATTTTTAGCTCTAGCATTAAGATGAATTTCCTTTTCATCACCCACGGTAGGCTTCTCGGGATTCTTAAGGGGTTTCATCCCGTCGTGGGTGACTCTCCAAACACCTAAATCAACTGCTTCTAGGTAGCAAGCCATTCTAGCACTATAGTAGGGAAAGTTTGTGTCGTCAAAGTGTGGAGGCCTAGAGGTATCCATCCCAACCACTCTCAATAGCGTCGGCTCAACGGCGGTGAAGCCAAGAGTCCAAAAATGAGCCAACTGACTTTGATACCAATTGAAAGGACCGTGACGCCTAAGAGGGGGGTGAATTAGGCAACTTAAAACTTCTACTCTAAACTAAGGCCTCTAATTACCACCTAGTCAAAACCTATGCAAGAAAGTAAACTATCTAATTGTGCAACTATGGTTTTGCTAGGTGTGTTGCTATCTCTACCGCAAAAGAATTATGCGACCTAGTTTCCAATCCTATCAACTAAGCTAGGAAAGGTAAAGAACATAAATAAGGTAGCAAGATAAATGCGGAAGCTAAAGAGCAAGGTAGAGATGCAAACTTCCGTCGACGACTCCGGTATTTTTACCGAGGTATCGAGAATCACACAAGCTTCCCCCTAGTCCTCATTGGAGCCCCTCACAAGGAATCCCTCGCAAGGGCCAAGCTCCCGGTCGGGTAACTCCGTGGATAGCTCCGGTCCTTCCCCACGCGCAAGTGGGTCTCCGGTTAAGCCACTCGTGGCAAAGCCTCTACCGGATGCTCCCCGCCGTCTCCACTATCAAGCTTCCGACCGAACCGCCGCGGGCCTTGTTCCCTTCGGTACACGGTGGCGACCACACCACAAACGCGGTTGGTGTGGTCTCGCAAGACTACAAGCCCCTCCGATGTACAACAATGGTGCGCGCAAGCACCGAGTAGCAAGAGGTATGCAAACCTCACTAAACACTAGGCCTAAACCTAGAGCAAGCACATGAGCGGTGGTCTAACTAGCCTAAGCACTTCGCAAAGCACCTACACTAATCACCATGTGAATCACTAAGCACTATGCATATGGAGGCACTAATATGGTGTAGCAACACCCTTGGTATGTTTCCTCACTTCACCACTCCTCATTTGGTCGGTTAGAGGTGGTATATATAGGGCCCCAATCAAATAGAGCCGTTGGGGAGGGGGCTGAAATCGGCTTTCTGTAGAGCATCGGACGCTACAGTGATGGCATCGGACGCGTCCTATGCTCATGTGATGAGTAGCCGTTGGAAAACTAGTCGTTAGACCTATTTTTCAGGGGCATCGGACGCTGGCATCGGACTCTACCATCACACTGTTCATTCTAGGCTGATTTCGGAGGTCATCGGACGCGCGTCGTCTGTTGCTCCATTTCCAGTGAGACAGGCTTTCATATTTTGGGCATAACTTTTAGCTCCGAACTCCGATTTCGATGATCTTAGACTTTTCGGAAAGCTAATGGAATTATCTATAACTTTATGCTAATGCCATATCAGTTTGAGAAAATCCAAAATCATGAGACAGTTCCAATTCAATCAGCTCTTGTCTCGGCTTGAGCGTTAACTTTGTTTGCGTTCGGCCCTCTATTTCTTGTGTCTTGGACTTTGCTTGATCTTTGTAAGCCTCCATAACATATTGTAGGGTCTTGCTTGAGGTGTTGATCACTGGATCACCATATTGCCTTTGTCCAAGTCACATGTGCATCCTATTAGACTACAAAACAAACACTTGCAAACACATTAGTCCAATTTGGATATGTTGATCATCAAACACCAAAATCCAAAGATAAATGGGTCGAGATCCATTTTCCTTACAGTCGGTACTACCGACTTCACAGAAAAACATCTACGTGTTCGTGATCGTGCGGTGACTCTCAAGCAAACTTTAGTTAGTCGATTTGAGCACTTTTCTCCACATCTAGCTAGCCTATTTTGTATCCCTCTTGATACCGGCTTACCTATAACTCAAGTTTAAAATTAAACTATCAATCCACCACTTGAGCTAGGCATCTTTTGTCAACTATCAATCCACTATCAGTTCACGAGATTTCAACATTTCAAATTTTTCTAAGGACTAACACCTGCATACATTCTTTTATAAATCCGTTAGTCCCTAATTTGATTGTCATTAATTAGCCAAAACCCACATAGGGGACGAATGCACTTACAACCCGGGAGGTAGGCCGACCAAGTGGTGAGGATGGCAGAGCACAATTTAAAGGTCCTGATGGTGGTAGAGATGACCGGGTTAAATTAGGGCAGGGTAGCTCCAGCGAGGGGTGGTGTGGGATGGAAAGGGGGTCGTCGGGGGGCACATTAGGGATCGGCCGGCGGCCAGGGTGAGTGTTGCAACCTCGAGAGCTGAGATAATTGAAGTCTGAAGGAAGAAGATGAATAGTGTATCATTTGATCTGAAACATCAATTTCTCATCCAAAGGTTGTGGGTCATTACCTGAAAGAAACAGAAACTGATACACCTGATAAATATCGATTCCCTTTTTCATGCTTCTCTTCAATCTATCTATCTTAGCTTCCATTTGCCAATTAGGCAGTAGTTCAAATGCACAACTTGTCGTTTACATTACATATGCTCCGATCCAAATATCATCATACACTCATAATTAGCTTTGTTTTGAGCAGACTAAGAATGATAGGTGCGTTCAAATCATTCAAAGGAGACCAATGATGGGATCGGACTTGCTAGATAGTTGGTCAATGAGGAAAATATGTAGGAACATGCACGTCCCTTTCAATTACATGACATGGAACCAAACAGTAAGCTAGAGTAGTATCATTTGCTCCCTGTTGACAATAGGGAGGACACCTATTTTATTTTATATATTTTACAAATGCATGCATGCATGATGAAGGCTAAGCTTCTTTTGTGCAAGTGGCCGGCAGGTGCACTAGCACAAATGGGAGTGGTAGGCACACTATTGCACGCGGCAAAAATGGTGCTCCAGTGCCTTTCTAACCTGGATCAATGCTTATCCACAAAAGCAGCCAGCAGCAAGAAATTGCAAACTCTGTTAGCTTTTGGTAAAGTCGTAGGATCGGGTTCCCCATTTTTATTGACTACTATAGTATGACTTTCCACTTGATCAAGATGGATATATATGCACCAAAAGCACCGACATGTATGGTGGGTTGCCTTTGGGCATGATCACTATATAATTTCCACTAATTAGCACTTTAGAAGTCACATTAATTAAGCTTAACTTTTTTCTATATATGGACCAAATAGAAAAACAAATTCCACGCAATCATTCATGCAGTCAACATTTAGAAAACTTCACAGAATCAGCTCCCAAGAGAAGCTACTTTTTTCAGCTCTCAACCTCTTTATTCATTTTAGAGAATCACTTCACAAAATCAGTAAAGAATCACGTCTCGCTGAAAAATATGTTTGACAGTCAGAGAGTGATTCTCCTTGAGAAACAGCTCCGTGGAGCGCTCCTAAACGCATCCTATCTCCATTCACTGACATTGACGAGTAACTTTTAGGGCTCATTCGGTTAGTATAGGGATTACGTCTAAAATTATTCTAGCTGATCAAATCCAATATAAACTAGACATGTAATCTGGCTAAGATTCATTCTAGGCCATGGGTCTCCAGAAATCGAACGTGCGTCCTAAAATATACTCTTTAAATCATCATCATCTAGAGAGAGTCATTTGAGTAAAAATTGATTTCTATATTTTTATACCTTCCAACAACTTTTCTATATCTTTTACACATTCTAGACATCCACATCATCACTATCCATCTTTGGCTAGCGAGAAACATGGAATAGATGATGTCTATATTTAGAAATCCAATTAAAGAGACTGTTTTTTGATATGTTTTCATCAAAATGTCTATTCCTATAATTTGAGAAAGATATATATAAATAGTCTCTGGGAGTTGCTCTAAGGGAAATTTCTTACTTCTAGTTGAAAATTGATGATGTTCGCTTCGACTAGTATGTTAAAGTTTTACATGCTAGTATATGTGTTTGTCATGATTTGTGCTCTAGAATTAATCATGAATTTGCCTAATAATCAAATATGGACAACATATTTCCTTTCATTCTTAGTCCATGTGTCCTAGGAAATTGCAATAAAATCATCGATCTCTTTGTGGAATACATCTTTAAAGTCTCGACATATTATACATCCATGACCTGTCCATCTAAACTTCAACCACAAAATAAAATCCAAAGGTTAATTATTAACGATGATTTAACTTGAATAAAAGAATCATAGATTACATAAGGTATAATGGGTTTCTTTTAAGAAAACAAAAGAAGCCTATAGAGAGGCTGAGAGGCAGAGAGCAACATCTAGAGACGGGGTGAAGGAGGGACAGGGAGAGAAAGTGAGAGTGATAGTGTGTGTGAGACAGAGGCAAAGAAAAGGAGAGAGACACTAGCTAGGAGAGAGAGAAAGGTTGAGGCATGAGAGTCTCTATATATCATTCCTTTTTATCCTTCATAATTCTCTCCCTTTTGCTCTCTTATAGATCTAAAAGGGAGAGGGACAAGGAGGTGGAGGGAGAGAGGGGTTAGAGGCGCCCTTTTTCTCCTCCATCTTCCTCTCTATATCGAAAGCTCTAAACCTATGATAGAATTGTGATGATTGTACATTAGAGAAGCAATAATTTTCTAACTTTTGAATTTAACACCCCTGACAAACACCACTACTATCTATACCATTTTGGGGGACATGAGATCAAGTGTATATTTCTCGGGTATATATGATGGAGGTATTTTCACATGTGGACCCTTAGAAAATTTCTAAAAGCAGTCATAATTGGTTTTTGCAAGCAACAATTATCTGCGCCTGACCACGTCCCTCCTGCGCCAACACCAGGGTAGACGGCTGCAATGGGAGAAGGGAGAGGGTTGGGAGAGACGGGGTGCCATGAGAAGTGAGGGAGAGGGCTGGAGAAGTGAGGAGAAACCCTTTTGTGTGTGTGTGTGTGCGCGCGCAGCACGCGTCCGGTAGGAGGCGAGCAATTATGTCCACCTCTGTAAATAAAATGACAATTTTCGAAAATCTCTGGTATTTTAGGAGAGATGGTTGCATTTTATGACCAAATTTGCTAATGTTTGAGTAGTGTCTTACGAAATCAATTTTTAGTAGTGTCACCTATGAAGAAACAACTTGTGTAAACTTTCCTTGTGGCATTTCACTACCACATTATCTTCTAGCCATTTCTAGTGGCGAATCAAAACATTAACTGCATGTAAAAATTGACATGGTTATATTTGACATATCAATCCTATATTAATGGTAAAAGGATATTTTTACTTTTATTTTCTCTTATAATATATTGTCAAATGCCAAAAAGTGTTAGCATCATATTAAAAGAATTTTGATGTATGAATTTAGTAACACAAAGTTGTAACATAAGCATACAAGTAATTTGACCAATTGTTGCTAAAACTTATTTTAAAGATTAACTTTTAGATATATACAAAAAAAAGACTTCCGGATAAAGGAGTAACAACTTGTGGTTAGTGATCCATAACTAATGAATTTTATATTTTGTTGAAATATAACAACTAATTAAAATTGATATGAACTTATGGCATCTCCAAAAGCTCCATAAAGCTAATTTGGTTCCATGGTAAAAAGGTGGGAAAAAACCCTCCAATAATTTTGTAAAACAACTCACTAAAGGTAACCACTTGATATATTAACTCATATTATATTGTATGTGCTTTATTTGCTTACTATGTGCGGCCTAGACATCCCCTCCCGTATTTTTTGTGTGCCCCCTGTTTTCCTCACATTCCCCACCTGTTTTCGAGGTCTAGTGATATGTGTTTGAGGGCAAGTAGCTAGTGGAGCGTGGACACTCAAGAAGTTTCAACAGCTAGCTATATTTAGCTGACTAAATCTGATGTGGAAAAAATAGAAGAGAGTAGTCAGCAGTGACATACCTCAAGAACATAAAAAGATCGAGACCATATACATCCAACAGTGCCTCCTATGTACGTGCAGAATAATTTTGGCCAGCGACACATAAAAGCTGCACCCGTAGGGCGTGTCTTCGGACATGCATGTGCAGAGTAGTGGCAGTGTTCGGTGCAGCGAGCTTTGACGTTGTCTGAGGGCGACGTGTCGTGTAGGTCAACTGTGCGTGTGAGTGAAGTAGTAGCGGCGTCTCGTGCTCCCGCATCCTCGCTGAACTGTACAGCAACAGCAACAAAATTCCAGTTCAATCGCCCACGTCAAAAGGAGGGGTATTGATCCAAATTGCGCGCACTGCATGCATCCACGTCAAAAGGAGCTTTATTTAGTGCTTGCTTGGCATCCAGCGTGCATACAAAAATACATACACCAGCTTTACCTTTTCCTTAGGGATTTCGTGCACCGACTTTACCAGGTACTAGTACATAACTTTAATTTGTGTATATCCGATCCGAGATCGAGTATAAAATTCTTAATATAGACTTATATACCACTACACTCTCTCCATTCCCGATCGAGTATAAAATCCTTAATATATACTCCCTCTATGTCTATATTAATTATCGTTTTAGATAAGATTTGAGTCAAACATTGAAGATATAAATTATCAATAACTATTAAATTTTTAAGTTTTAAATATGAAAATTATATGAATAGATTTATCTTGAAAAATATTTTTTTAAACATATACTTATATCACTTTTCTCTAAATATTTTTTATAAAAACAAAAGGTTAAAATTATATTTTGAAGACCGTATCACTGTTCTAAACGACAACTAATATAAGTAGTGAAGGAGTATGACATAAAAGTCAATGCAACCATTACTAGTGCATAAAAGTGGCTACGATCGTGAAAGAAAATTGTGGCAGAGAAGATTTTTATGCTACTACTATATACTCCCTCCAGACTGAAATACTCAACGTACAACCGTTTCTCCGATCATCCACAATACCGGGCGGGCATGTATTGCAAGGCATAGCATTTACTGGATAGGGCGGTGCATGCAATTGCCGAGGCAGTATGCAAGCGCTAGCCGTTTACTCCTAGGCAACAAACCGAAGTCGCTGCATGCAAGTAGTACTACGTCCCTTGTATATACGCACTCTGCACTACTAGGTAGGACTCGTGGCCAGCGGTGCGGAAATTATGACGTACGTACTAAATACGCTTCGCGTGTCCCCGTACTTCTCCTTGGTACCTGTACTCCAGCCTCTCGCGCGAGGTATTTCGGTCTGGAGGGAGTATTTTCAACATCCATAAATCCCTGAAGGAATATACTGGTGCATAAAAAGCATAAATTTAATCACTTATGCTATTTTTGTGCCATCGAAGCAATTCCTTTGTGTCCACGTGCCTCTCCCGTCGCATCATCATCTATCACATTCTCCGAGTGTACCAAAAAATTACAATACTCACAGTCCAACTTCTCAATGCTTTCAAACATTCTTACCCGAGAAGGCGAGAACAATTGTTCTTTGTCAACATTATTGCACACAATTTATAACAGTACAAAGTTAGGAAACAGGAAACTGAGATAATAGCTTACAAATTGATTCAGACACAAACTACTATTACTTATTTGGCAAAAAACCCTCTTTTTCGTATCTTGTTATTAAATGTGTAAATTTTACGACTTAAACTAGAAAACCAACTATTCCCCTCTTGCCTTCAAAGAGATGTTGTATATTTGCACTGTTGATATGAACCACGGTTAACACGCCAATAAGAAGCTAGATCGCTAGGTATAATTAGGTCAAAGATTAGACTAACTGACTTTTAGGTCTATCGTTACCTTTTGTATGTTCGTTATATGCACACGACAAGAGACCACAGTTTCTGTCCAGTTAGCTTACAAGAGGATGCAATTAAGCCACAACCGTACATATGATTTGGTGAACACATGACTTGTCTTCCTTCATGCCAGCACCCTTGCTCCTATCGCACTCGCGCTGCCAATTCCGCCACTGTCCCACCTTGACCTCGCCACCTCCCGATGCCTCGACCGCCCCACCTCCCTCACACTTCTTCCACAATCTCCACGAGAGAATGCTTCGCCTTGCCACTCACCTCCCACCGCTGACCATCAATCCCCGCCCTCCACTAACCATAAGACCACCAAAGACTATTTGTGTTGTGATGCCATCGTTGCTAGCTCCATCCAACCGCCATCTCCCCACCGCCGCAATGGGCTACCTCCACTGCCTCATTCTACCACTCGTGTCACGGTAGTGCCCCCCAAACTCCTTTTTATAAATGTTGGTATTTAGATCCCATAACCCTTAAATCTAATGCTAGCGAGCTCCTCGTCTCCAATGCCATAGGGTAGAGCTCTTAGGTCGCGGGGACGCGCCGTTCATGTTTTAGGCAACAGGTCGCAACGAGCTCCTCGTCTCTAATGCCATAGGGTAGAGCTCTTAGGTCGCGGGGACGCGCATCCATGTTCCGCGCAACAGGTCCTATAGTAGGGTTGCACAGCCGTAGAGGATCCAAGCAGCAGCCCCGTGTGCCGTGCTCTTGCTCTCTTCGTCGTCTACAAATACCCTCCCGCTCTCCCTCTTCCTCCGCTTGCTTCTTGTCTAGACTCCCCTTCCTCCCTTTCTCTCTTCACACTCGCCTCGCCATTAAACGCAAAGCTCCAAAAAGAAAAAAAAAAAGAGAAAAACTTCGTGCTAGAAAAAAAAAAAACATCTTCTCTGCTCCTATCCCCACCCTCTCCTAAAATCTTCCATCTTGAACCGTCCCTGTCCGCGAATTCCTTGCCTCCGATCGCTGCCGATTTTTTCCTGGATTTTCGAGGTATTTTTCGTCGGGAGAAGGTTTCGTTGCCATTCCTCGACGGGGTTAGGGTTAGGGTTTGCGGGGATGAGGGTGCACGGGGAGTTGTCGGACGATGAAGCGGCCGCGGCTGTGGTCGGGGAGACGGTGCCCTCGTCCCCGCCGCCTGCCTCCGCGGAGCAGCAGCCGCTGGTGGTGGGGTACGCCCTCACCAAGAAGAAGGTCAAGAGCTTCCTGCAGCCCAAGCTGCTCGCGCTCGCCAGGTAAAGAAGAGACCTGCTGATCCCCCCGCGTCAAAGCCTGGAATCTTTTGTGTGGCTCTCCCAGGAGAAGGGGCGTGTGGGGCGCTGTGGACTGTGGTCGCCGATTTTGGTTGACTGAAAGGGATGTGGTTTCTGTTTCATTTAATTTTTCTGGACCAACGCAAACGAAATGGTGGTTGGACTTTGGGGGTGGTTGGGGGATTTATTAAATGTTCAATCTGCATTCTGATCATACTATGTTGTTACCCCTGCTGGACAAATCCTCGAAAGGGAAGTGGATTTTTTGATTCAGTAGGGTACGAATTGGGGGGGTCAACTCATTTTATTGTTAACTGTTTTGAATTCTGTGGTTTTGGATGGAATGGAATTGACTACATATTTTCTGTGGACAAGGAATGACACTTAAGTGCATGCCTAGTGGCTTCTGCATGAGTTTTCATAGCCTTGGACTGGGGGGAGGGGAAGGGGCATATTATTTTACTAGTGCTGGCAGCAGTCTGGGTGGCTTGCTCGTCAAATGTTAATTCTAATTCAAGCTTTCAGTATCCATCTAATTTTATATGCAAATTACATTTGGATGGCATCTCGGATCCTCATGCTGGAATATTCTTGTGGGTAACTACATCACATGTCTTGGATGTGTTTAAAATGACCAGATAGCCAAAATAATCTGCCTGACTGTTTGGCAAAGTCTAAAGCTTCCTTGAATTAAGAGATTTGACTCAAATTATTATACTACAATGTGGATATTATGTATTTACCAAGACTTGCTACATGTTCACATCGATAAAAGATGGTGGAAAAAAGAAATGAAATAATTGGAACAGGGACATCTTTGTTTTCTCTGTGAGAAGAGAATATTTTCATGTTTCTTTTGAAGCATAGTTTGTTTAAATTTTGCGTGTTTCGATAAGTCTCTCAAGCACTTAACTTCTGAATCAAATATGTTTATTGTTCTTGATTTGCTTATTACGATTATGATGTTTCAAGTACTTGAAAGTAGGAAAGGCTGGATGTTTATGGTGTACCTGTTGGCTTCCAGCGAATTAGATTGTTAGTATTAGTGTGTGTATAATGTGTAGGTACATCAGATACCATATATCCATGATTCAATTAGTGCATTATTCTTTTTTTATATTGGAAGAACATGAAATTTCTGAATCAACAAAGCTTATGATGAAACTTTGATAATATGTGGCTTGAGGTTGCTACAGGGATATAAAATCATACAAAAACAGGCTATATTATTTTGTCAGTCAACCTTAAGTTTACTTTGAATAGGTTTACAAATTTATATATTATTATTTCTTGGTTTCCTTGTTCAAAATCAAGTGGAGCCTACGTAACTCAGCAGATCTTAATTTTTGTTTCCAAGATGCGATTATCCTTGCTACTTCAGTTTCATAAAAAATTATTTGATATATTGAGGTGTTGAAACTGCCAGAACATGTTTTCATTTGTTGCTTTTAGATGATCCTGCTAGTTCATGCTTGTTAATATGACCATTATACTCTTACCTGCCTTGGTTTTATACCATTTGATGAGCCTTCTGTAAAACTGCATTTGTTTAGGAAGAAAGGCATTCATTTCGTATCAATTGATGAGACTTGCCCTCTCTCCGAACAAGGCCCATTTGACATCATTTTGCAGAAGGTCCATTCCTATATCTTTCTCTTGAGGTTCATTAAATTAAATCTTGGATATTGTAGTTTTGGGTATCCTTTATTTCTTACATAGGTTCTTTTGAACATCCAGATGCACTTCTCTGCCTTTGTACTCCCATGCTGATTTTGTTTGCTTTGACTGAATTACATGCTTTCTTTTTGTCAGCTTACTAGTAAGGAGTGGCAGCAAGTTTTGGAGGTAGGTTCTGAGCACCAAAGCGGAAGTCTTCTTTTGTGCCATGTATAGTTTTGTACACCTCCTAACAGGGTGTGGATTCTGTGTAGCTACTGTTATGTTTCTTGTGTAGTTATTTCTATTTGCAACATGCATTTAGGCATTATGTTTCAGTTAAAAAGCATGATTGCAACATTGTGAAACTTACTGCAGTACTTTCACATCAAACATTCTTAATGCAGACTGTTGTGCTTTCCTCTGTAATTCAATTTTTTCATTCTTGAAGGATTATCGTGAAGAGCATCCAGAAGTGACTGTCCTCGACCCACCAAATGCTATCCAACATTTGCACAATCGCCAATCAATGCTACAAGAAGTTGCTGATTTGAACTTGTCCAATGGTTATGGTAATTTTTCTTTGTGTTGGCATTCATGTATTAGTAAATAGATGTATCTTTGCTCTTGTTTTATTATTTTAGTGTAAATTAATTTGATATGTTGTGATCTAGACTAGAGTAACATAACTAATCCTAAGAGAGGGAGTGGGGGCGCCATTGCAAAGACACATAATAATGATGAAAGGACAGTTCAATTGTTGATGTGTCCTCTTGTAATTTTAACTGTTATTAGGTGTTTCCTAATTAGTCAAATTTTAAATTATTGGTATTCTTTTGGAAACTATAATTGTATTGGCTTGGGATCAGAGACACTGCTTAGTTGGATAGCTCTACTTTTGAATATCCATAATGTTTCTCTAGCTTGCTTAAAATGTAAAATTATAATTCTAATATTGCCATGTAGCTGTATGAGTTATGTACATTTTTATTGGGGGGAAATAATATCTCGAGCTTTTCACTTTTATTATTTCTTGTGATAAATTATTGTAGGTGAGGTTTGCGCTCCACGACAACTAGTCATCATGAAAGATCCGTCATCTATACCTGATGCAGTCGCCAAGGCTGGACTAACCTTGCCTTTGGGTGAGTAATTCACACCTTCCAATTATGATCATGTTACTTGTCAAAGAAAAGACTTTAAAAATATTATATAAAATATGAACTCCGAAAATGTACTACACAGAATTTTATGCATTGAGGTTATCCTGGAACATTTATACACCATACCGCTCTCAACTTTACAATAGGGACACAAATAGTTGTTTTTTTAAAGTGAGTCCTTGACAGAAATTTATGTGTTTTTGAGTAAAATATGACCTAATGTTATGATGATCTAGAATTAGTTGCTTCCATTGTTTTGTTATGAATTTATTAGTGTTAAGTCTTCCTTTGGTGATTCGCTATTAGATGTATAATTATCTATCTGTTTGTTTTTGAATTAGATCTGTTCCTGTAGTTTTCTTTGTGTGCTTCATTGCTGTATGCAAAATGTACCTTTCAAGAAAAAGATGCAATTATCAAACTAATTAAGAGTTTCAGTCTCTAGTTTTTTTTTTAGTCAATGACATGTAGAATTATTACAAATCTTTAGTTGATAATGGTTTACATACTAGCTTGTTAGTGTTTACCAGGTGAGTAATTAGATGGGATGTAGGTGAGGCTTGTCTTGGTATAGAGTGTAACAGAGATATTTGCTGTTACAAAATTGCTCTCGTTCCAATTCAGCTAACTAAGAATGTGACAACATATGGTTTGAAGAATTATCTTGTAATCATTTAAGTTTTACCTCCATTTCTAACTCGACTAATTATGAAGGCCATTTGAAAAATTACTTGTAAAATGCCTAAGTTTCACCTCCATTTATTTTTCATTCTAGCTTGCCTATGTTTATATTTTATTGTTCATAAGCTGTATCAATTCAAAACATGACAGGGTAAAATCCTGGAAGTTTCTGGTGTAAACAATAGTCCTTGTTTTGCAGTTGCCAAACCATTGGTTGCTGATGGAACATCTAAATCTCATGAGCTATCCCTTGCGTATGTGGAAGCATCACTGCCTTTGCTTGATCCTCCTTTGGTTCTCCAGGAATTTGTCAATCATGGTAAACATTTATTTCTTCTGTATGTATTTGCAAAATATTTGATCTATGCTGAAACTGACAATGTTGTCTGTACAGGTGGGATCCTATTTAAGGTATATATTGTTGGTGAAACAATACAGGTTGTCCGCAGGTTTTCACTTCCTGATGTTAACACATATGACTTGGGAAATAATGATGGCATCTTTCGATTCCCAAGAGTTTCCTGTGCTACAAACAATGCAGAAGATGCAGATGTTGACCCTTGTATTGCAGGTAATGTTTCTATGATGTTTTTTGTCCTTTAAAAATATTGTATTAAAGCTGTTCAGTCTCTTAGAAGAGGTGTGCACTTGTTAATTTCCTGTTAATTATGTTTTTAACTATTAATTTCCTGTTAATTATATGTTTTGAACTGATGAAACTAATTTCTCTTATGACAGAACTTCCTCCAAAGCCACTTCTAGAGAAGCTTGGCAGGGAGCTTCGACGCCGACTGGTATGAGTAAATCTCATTCATATTGGCCCTATGCAACTCTTGACATTGATTAGCTTACCTGACACTGTAAAATTTATCAGGGTCTTAGACTGTTTAACATAGATATGATTAGAGAACATGGAAGAAAGGATCGGTACTATGTCATTGACATCAACTATTTTCCTGGTAAGTTATTCTTTTCAATAATGTTTGTTGCCTGTACTTCCCTCCTGTGTGTTTTTGTGTAGACACAGGCTAGTTATAGTGGTGCAGTTAGTAGAGTCTCTAGTTAGCTGGAATTTATTTCTCTTCAATGTATGTCAGGTGTAAATATTGTATGTCGGGTGTAAATGTTTATTTTTATAATATTTGTCGACATCATATAGCTATTATATAGTAGTAGCTGAGAATACTACTGTGGCCGCATTTGTGTAAGGCATGTTTGGATGGGTCACCTTGGCCAGGCTAGGACCCTTGGCCAGGCCAGACAAGACCTGGCTAATCACATGCAAAATGGGTGTGTTTGGTTGGGTCTTGGGGTAGACATCCTAGACTGCATTGCTTTAGGTAGTGTTTGGTGAGTTGTTTTGTGGGCTGGCCAGGCATGTACAGGCCTAGTGCTGCCAGGGATGGAGGCCCAAGTTGCACAAGCCGGACCAGGGCCCAGATAAATGGTCAATTTTCTGATTCTGCATTTCTGATAGAGCCAGGCTACCAGGTCTCTGTTGTGCAACTTGAACCTGGCTTAGGGGCTGGCCCAGCTAACCAAACATGATGGCCTTGCATTGTTTTAGCCTGGTTAGCCCCCAGAATTCCCAACCACACAGACCTGCTGTGGCCAGTGTGCCATGTTATGCACATGTTTAACTACTTATGTGGTTCTGGGTGAAATTTAAAGATGCATAGAACATGATGATTTATAGGAATCCACATGTTTGGCTTTATTTGAGATAAGATTATAGCAACGTCTTTTGGATAAAGTTGCACATTTGAAGACCAGTTTCACAAATCTGTTGTTGCGTAAACTTGTTTAACATTTCAGAATCACTCTCAAAGTATTTTGTTGATTTTGAATCACTCTCAAAGCATATATGTTGCGAAACAAAGCATGATATTGTTATTCAGTGTCTTGTTTCCTGACTGTTATAGCTTAAATTTTGCAGGATATGGAAAGATGCCAGGATATGAGCACATATTCACTGACTTCCTGCTAAGCCTCGTGCAAAGCAAATACAAGAGGCATTTAAGCGGGAGCTGAAGCATAGAGAGAAGATTTACCTGAGATGGCGGCTATTAACAGATGCCGGGCCATGTAACAGTGGCAATTAGATAGGTTTTCCAGTTTGTACATAGCCAGGGGATGGGTCTTAGCATGAATGAGGTGCCGAGGCCTTGAGTGAAGGCACACAACAGAAATCAGAGACAAATGCAGTATTTGGGCCGGGGTAGTATCTGAAGAAAGGTTTTGGCTCCATGCCCATCCTGTGTAAATCGTTTTACCGAGTGCCCGACCTGTGTAAATCGTTTTACCGAGTGACTGACCTGTGTAAATCGTTTTACCGAGTGACTGACCTGTGTAAATCGTTTTACCGAGTGCCAACCTTGGGTTCTTTAGTTTCAAAAAAAAAAGTTTTTGCAACAAGGTGTTGCAGCTAGTCCTTCAGTTTCTGCATTCATCTTTTATGACTGACTGATGCTTGGTTCTTTGAGAGGTGTTGTAGCTAATTTTGCAGACGACTCAAACATCTGACTGAACTTGAAATGTAAAGGCTGACTGCGGAACTTAGGCCTTGTTCAGTTCGCGAAATATTTGGCGAAAAGTTACTGTAGCACTTTTGTTGTTATTTGACAAACTTTGTCCAAACATGACCCAACTAGACTTAAAAGATTCGTCTCGACATGAGCAGACTAAAAGTACAATTAGTTATTTTTTTAACTTACATTTAATGCTCCATGCATGTAAAGATTACACTGCGCAAAATATTTTGGCTCTTTTGGCCAACTGAACATGGCCTTAACATGTGTTTGGTTTTGGGATGACTTGGATGGGTTGGACCTATTCTAATTTTTCGGTTTGCGTTGGACCCGTCTTCTATTTGGTTGTTAAGGTTAGTTTCATCCAGTTTTTTGTTTGGTTTGAAGAATCCATATTGCAGGGCAGTGTTTGGTTATATTGCAGGGCATGCCGTCAAAGTTTAAAAAGTTTGACTGACATGGATTCTAGGAATTGATTCTTTCACGGAGAGAGGGAGTAGTCTGCATTATGAGTGTCCTTATCCAACCACATGCTCATGGATCCGGTTACCAACGTCCGCTGACAAGCCCCTTGAGTCATTAACACTTTCCATAGATTTCGGTCGATTTGTGAACAGAGATACCTCATCATTTAGCTTTCAGTCTTTTATTTGCATACCTGTGCAGCCAATGGTCTGTGACCTGACCTCCAAATCTTACAACAGTTGATAGCAAACAAAAAATCCTGGCATATGTTTAACTGTCTGTGACCTCCAGTTAACTGTCTCGTTCACAGCAGTCTGGTCCTGGTGAAGCAAATGTCATGTGAAGCGAATGCTGTGGATGCGACGTACCGGAAAATCTATTCTCTCTGAGAGATGACTAGCGTTGCTGATTGCATTTGAGAATAAGACCAGAAACTTGAAAATAGAGAGTAAATTCCTTCGTCTGCATAGAATAGGTGAATCTAGACTGTTCTATTTACGAATTGACTGATGTACCATTGATTCATTCATTTGTAGACACCGAAACATGCATGGAGACATATCTGCATCTCTGATCAATGATTACGTTTGCTGTGCTGATTGGAACTTGCTAGTAATAAAGATAACACAATTGCTGTATGGTGAAGTGTCAAGCCATGATTTGTCAGCCCATGCTTTTCACATTTAACTACGTGATGATGGCTCTTTGAACATTATCTTCATCGGTCAAGATCACTTACTTTATCACACATTACGCAATGAATAAACTGCATACTAATCAAGTTAATTAACAAAACTTTAATTTTTGTTTTTGGGTACTAGTGCCTACTTCATCCAACCCAACCCAATCATCAGGTTGGCACCTCACCCACAGATCCACAACCAAGTCAACACATAAGCCCTTTGCAAAGGGGAGGATAGGTACACATCAACAGTTTTTTAATTTCATCGCCTCCAAGCAAGTGCTAGGTCGTCATGAAACCTTTTAGGTATTGTTGAGCTTGTGATGTTGCATCCTTATGTCAGGGTGCCTTTTTTTCCCTCTCTTAAAAGAAATAGTTTTTTTTTGAACTTTCTTAAAAGAAATAGTTGAAACAAACAGATCAACTCTATCCAAAGTCCCTTTCTGAAAGCAACATATTTTAGGAGTACTTCCAGCATGCCCATATGATTGGTCCTGGTCATGTGCTATGGCGCAAAATACTTTAATTGTGGAGGGGTTGGTTTACCCTGCTTTCTGGGCTCCTCAATTTGGACTTGACGATAGTTTGGCCACAGCAACTAGCAAGCACAAGGGCAAACAGCAAGATTTGGTCCTAATGATAGGTTGCTATTAGCAATCATTGTCCTGCTTGCTTCGTCCGCGACATGAGGAATCTGATACCACTTAACTAACGGCTCCTGTTTAATGAACACAAAGCAATTTTGTTCCATGGAGAATATGACATGATTTCAAGATACAGATGCTTTATTATTCTTTGAGATAAATAAACTAACTAGTATTACATAGTAAAGTTAGCAGTCACAGAAAAAAAAATCCTAACCAGGGATATAAAATCTCTTGGGCCTGGGTAGGTGCTCAAGCACTGACAAATTGCATACCATATTTCTGACATGTCCCTTTCTCTCTGATACAATATCTGGAATTTCACCTCTTTCTCGTTATATATGCTAGTTGCTCGTATAGTATATATCTGAAAAACTATTCGTCGGCAAGGGGGATTCTCAGGGCCCCATGCGATTCTGCGTTTCATTCGGTGGTAGGATTACTGCATTAATCAATGCACTTTAGGTTTAGGCACATGGACAAAGAAAGAATTGGTGGAAAAAGCATCTGTCATTTTTCGATTTGATGCCTTACCACCATGGCATACTTCTTAGGTTGGCTAAAGAATTCGGAGAATTTTGTGTGTATGCGTCAATGTGTGTGGTGGTGGGGTATTTTTTTCTTTTTAATTTCGTGAGTTATCACCGTACTACCATTCATTGGTGGACTTCAGGGCACAAGTTCATTTATTGATGACTAGGATGTTTTTTTTCCTTTATTTTATCAATGTCAAATCTTGCTTTCAGATAAAGTTTATGACCAAGCTTGATGAGGCTTTCATATCTCAGTTTAGATTTATTTACTTGCTCAAGAGAATAAATTGAAATGTGGGAGCAACTTATTCACTACTTCCTTCGGCAAATATAAATTAATCCACCAAAACATTGGCACGCACGGTTTATTACAAGGTGGTGTTTGACTAGAGCACTATCTTAAATAATGGAAAGAATTATATATTATGAATATATATATTTTTTGAGACTCATATTTTTCATAATGAATTAAATCATGTTAATTATATATAACTTTTTAGATATTATTAGTCAAAGCCAAAAAAATTTAACATAGGACAAACATAATTATGCGCACACGCGCGCTCAACCGAGAGTAATCTTTTTATATCTTGTACAGTGAGTTCTACGACAGGCACCGGAAAATAATTTATGTGCATACTATGCTTGCGAGTTCCTCACGGTGTATCAAAAAAGAACTCCTCTATAGAGTCAGGAAGTACTCCGTATGTAACATGTAAATAAATCCATTTTATTTATTTGTTGCTATTACATAAATATATTATGTATGTTAATACTTTATTTTTGCTTTAATGCAAATTGAAGGAGACATGGTTGAAGAACCAGGTGTTGGACATGCCCGCCTCAAAGCAATTCAAGAGACCATCACTGGATTCCTTAATGACCATGTCCTCAAGCCCCACACCGAGTACTTGTTTAATAAGGACGATCCACTGAAACCAAACTAGGACGAACACTTGTATGACATCTAAGTGACGAACAATATTTGTGTTGTAAATACAAGGATGCATGGATAATGTTGTAAAGTTTATGTACATATGTATAGCTAGCTCTATATAATATATATATATAGTTTTAAAATTTATTTGTGTGTAATTGTAAATTATACGTGCATATATATATATATATATTATAAGTGTGTGTATAGATATATTAGCATCGAAGAATACATCTTAGAAAACCTAATGTAATTGTAAAACTGAAAACAATTACCAATTGAAATGAAAAGAAAAAAGAAAAAAAAAATAAAACACCCTTTAGTCCCGGCCACCATGGCCCGGCTGGAGGCCTCTTTAGTCCCGGTTGGTATTACCAACTGAGACAGTCCCGGGTCAGGGAACCGGGACTAAAGGTCGAACCTTTAGTCCTGATTCCGTAGTTTCGGCTCAGTGCCCAGGACTAAAGGCCCAAATGGTCCAGGACTAAAGGTCCATTGTCCAGTAGCGTAAATTGACTTAAAACTTCCAACTGGAGGTAGTATCACTATTTTTCTTCCATTTGGGACATGCATGAATATTTATGATGTGAGGAACCTTTTCTCTCTTCTTTTACATTTCGAAAGTTGTGTGCCGTTGCAGTAATTATAAAAAAAGGAGTACAACTATTGATAATAACTCATGAAAACGCACTGAGTAGTTGATCAATGCAATTGGCAGAAAAGGAAATACTATAAAACATGAAGTTTGGCACTGAGTTCGAGTTCTTTGGCATGGTAGTTTCTTCCAACTTCCAGCAACAATATGATGATTTAGGAAATAGAATAATTATATCTCCCCATAGTTAGGTATACGTGGTCCTATACCAAACAAAATACAAGAAGAAGAAAATATAATTTAACATTAATTTTTTTGAGAGAACTGGATGGGCCTACAGAAAATATATTAATAAAGCGGGCCAGTACAAGTTAAGGTAAAGATAAAGAAAACAAACAGGAGCGTCAAAAGACAAAGAAAGAAACAAATAAAATAGCAAAAGTACAAAAATCTATGTAAACTTATTAAAATCCATTGTCAAACTTTCTGGAGAGACTTGTCTTCACTAAAACCATAAAACGCGCTAGTACAATAATTGAAATCTGGATCTTGTGCAATTATTGTACAAAGAAAATGACCGGACGGTAGGCAAATTAAATGGACAAAGAAAGAACAATATATATGTCGCATGGTTACGTTCCAGCTCTATCAGTTTATGCTAATGCTGATGTGCTTTCGTGCGTGTAAAAGTGAACTCTGTGGTGAAGCTATGACTCATACATGCACCATAATTACTAGCACATAGTCATTATTGATCCAACATCCTCCAATGCAAATGTTGTTGCAAGTTCTAGTAATTTGTCCTAGCTAGATCACTGGACCAAAGCATACTCTAGTGGCAACGTACGTAGCCATTGGCCCATTGACCATCACAAAATAACAATTAATCTTAGCCACTGATGATTAATATAAGTTCTCGCAAACCGAATTTTCTGCTGCACTTCAAAAGTTATAAGATCTGATCATGAAAGTTTGTTGTGTGTGGGTCATACAGGAGATCTAGTTGAGGAAATTTCGTCCCACCATTTTTCTTGCTCACCAGCTATATTGGCTAGCATGCATGGTTTGTGCCGCAAACAAGATGTGTTGACCACGGGAGCTGGAAACATGATGCTGATAAATTAAAGGAGATGTTGGTTGCTTTGTCAGTTGGGTGGATCATTCGTTACATTAGGTTCAGGGTGTTGGACTGTAAAGACATTTTACAAGGTGGGCAAGAGGTCCCCATCACAGATTTGTGGAGGATTTGGTGATGGTGATCGCAGCATATGTAATGCCATCTGAACATGGATTAGGAATTGTGCTTGAATATGGATTTATAGTGGGGGTGGATCACT
Organism: Coix lacryma-jobi var. lacryma-jobi; assembly: GCA_009763385.1. NCBI lineage: Eukaryota > Viridiplantae > Streptophyta > Magnoliopsida > Poales > Poaceae > Coix > Coix lacryma-jobi. The sequence goes on along the minus strand of CM019823.1, from coordinate 63,737,993 downwards.
GGATTGTTAAGGGAAATGCTCATGAAAATTCTCACTATCAGATTTGAGAATTACTGGCTGCATAACAATGAATTGCAAGAGGTTCTTCAAACAGCTTGGGAAAACATAAATCCCACTTTGGATGGTGCCAAAAGTCTTACTAAGAAATTAAAAGGTCTAAACTAAAAGGACTTGGCATTCTAGAATTTTTGCCAAAACCATAAAAAACAGCCTCCAACAAGTTGACAAAAATACTTGACAATTTTGAGAGCTTGACATTCTTTCCCCTTCCCGGCGCGCAAATTTGCACGAGAGCAACTCCAATAGTTTGCTAAAACTCACTTGTCTCAAAACCAAATACCACGTGAAAAAAGAGACCTTCTCCAACAGTTTGCTATTTAGACTTGGCAAATTGAAGGGTGTGCGCGACCAGGACCATTTGCAGCTGCCCACCACGTGGAGCTAGAAGCCGCATGCTGTCTTGCATGCATTTGTACGTCGTAATGGCAAGCGATGTCAGGACGCGCAAATTTGCGCCGAGAAGGGAAAAGAATGTCAAGCTCTCAAAATTACCAAGTACTTTTGCCAACTTGTTGGAGGCTGTTTTTTATGATTTTGGCAAAAATCCTAGAATACCAAGTCCTTTTAGCAAACCGTTAGAGTTGCTGTCATCACGACGTACAGATGCATGCAAGCAAGCATGCGGCTTCTAGCTCCACATGGTGGCAGCTGCAAATGGTCCTGGTCGCGCACACCCTTCAATTTGCCATGCCTAAATAGCAAACTGTTGGATAAGGTCTCTTTTTTCACGTGATATTTGGTTTTGAGACTTGGCAAAACTATAGATTTGCCAAGTGTGTTTTAGCAAACTACTGGAGTTGCTCTAAGAGCCACAATGAAAGCATGGAACAAGAACTTAATAGGGCTAAAAGCTACCATTCAAAATGTTACTACCACAATCCAATTTATTGACTTGATAGAAGAAACAAGAGACTTGACTGTGGAAGAATGGAACTTCAGGGATATATTGAGAGAAAAGCTACTTCAGTTATTAGAGCAACAAAGAATATATTGGAGGCAAAGAGGAAAGCTAAATTGGGTGACCTTAGGGGATGCATGCATGTCACACCCAATTTTAAGAACAAAATTGAATGTATAAACTTATGTGCGCCCAGGAAACAGTCGCACACATAAGGGACAAATTACCAAGAAGGCATCATCACTGTGCTTATTACATAGCGTATTTATTACAACTCATCAAATAAAACTAAACATAAACAAGCGGAAGATAGATAACTCTCGACAAAGCTCCACTCCACAGGGACGTCGACTGGTGGTCCGCAAGACTAGAAATCCTCTGGAAACTTATCTTGCTCGTACTCATATCCATCTGTTACCCATCAGGGATTTTTATCCAAAGAAGAAAAATATAACAAGCGTAAGTACATCTCGTACTCAGCAGGCAACATGGGGTTATGCAGCTCAAAAGGCTTGACACGGGTTTACTGCGGTTAGCACTTTTAGTGGGCCAAGATTTTAGCATTTATTAATCATCAAGTCGTGCTTGCAAACCCAATTAATCCACATGAATAATAATTATAATATGGCAACATCGTCCGGAAACATAAATATGATGGTAACGTGAACAAAAGTAAATTTCATTTAAGTGGTTAGCCTGCAAGTTTTCCGAGCCGCTCGTGACCGTGAGCACGGCTGATATATCAGTTTATTACTCTGCAGAGTTTGTACAACTTTACCCGTGAGCCGTGATCCCCATGAGCCAGGGGTTGCAAATCCCATATCACCTCTACCAAGGAAGTGCGGCAGGGTACACTATGAAGTCTTTCGAGGTTCCCCTAACAAGATAGTGGCCACTAGGTTTCCAATCGGCAAGCAGATATAGGAACCCCCCTTTCCGATGGCACATTCCTTCCCGGCTATACACATGAGACCAGGCGGCCGTCCTATACCCGTCTCGGCAAGCCCCTTTTGTGCCCTTTCGGGTAACCACCATCAAGCGAGGAGAGGTCCTCGAACCAACTAAAACCAGAGCCATGTAGCCCTCACGGTTGTACTGTATGTCCCAGCTTTTGCCCGCAGAAGATCATTTAGAGGGGGCCAAGAGCACGAAGGCTCCCACGCCCGGGGTTCACATTACCAAGAACAAGATAAGAACAGACGTTGCGCATATCATTAATTATTTTATTATATCATAGTTATAGGTTTATAGCACTAGCAAATCTACCCAAATGCATATCTCCCACGGTAACAAGGTACAAGTTGAATATCTAGATAAAACCTATGGTTATCATTTGACACATGCACATGATTGGTAGTTTAAAGTGCGTAGGTAACAAGGATGATCCCATGTATACTTGCCTTGGTTTGCGTATTCCTGGTTCTGGTCCTCCTGCTGGTCGTAGTAGATCTGATCTTGGTCACCCACGTACTGCTCACCGTCTGAACTCGAATACAACGCAACATACAAGCATCCACGCACACACATGCATTGCAAACAGATCTAACATTAGAACAGTACACCAACAGTTTTAAATAAATAAATAAAAGTTATAAAACAGATCTATTCGTCACTACGATCACATAGACGTTTGGATCACCGAAATCGGATTTAAAACGCGGAAGTTACGGCCTAAACAAGATTATAAAAGGTCTAAACGAGACTGACTTAAACGTGAAATAAAACTTTTGCAAATCTAATCTACAGTGGTACTACTGCGTAGAGCACGAAATTACGAAACTAACGCAATTTGAATGGATCAAAACGGAGTTAAATTGAGCAAGATATAGACAAAATGGTGTAATGGCAATTCTGTAAATAGATCAAAGTATTTTCGAAATAAAATAAATCGGAAATTCGGATTTACTGCACTGGCCACGGACTGCGGGTTAAATTTGCATAAGCCGAGGGGCTCTTTAGCAAATCTGCCAGCGAAGGGGTATCGACCGATTTCGGTCGTCCGATCGGGACTGGACGGCCTAGATTAGATCTGGCCGAGGCTTGGGCTGCGCCGCCGGCTTGCACAGGGCCGGCGCGGCGGACGCCATTCCTGTGCAGTGGCGAGCTCGCCGGAGTTAGCCGGCTCAGCGATTCCGGCCGTCATTCGCGAAGTGGAAATGACCGGGAGAAAGAGGAGAGGACGGGGATCTCACCACAACCAAAATCCGTGGTCGGAGAGCAAACGAGGACGGCACACGGCGGAGCTTCGCGGTCGGGAAACACTGCGAAAATCCGACGAGCAATTACATGAGTAAAAGAAGTGTGAGATTCACAATTGAAAGGTGCTCCGAAGTCCTTACGGCACGGCGGAGCTCCGGGCGAGATTGAATCCGACGGCCACACGCCGAATCGCAGAGGCGAGCTCGGCGGATGGTCGGTTAGGGTTTCGGTGGCGCGGAGTTCTGATGAGGGTGCTTCGAGGCGAGAAGGTGTAAAGCGGAAAGCGGCTGCGGGAGCGGGGCTCTTTATAGGACTCGAGCACGCCCAGGATAAGCTTCCACGCCGGGGAAAACGGACGCGGTGCAGAGGAAATCGGGGCACGGCGGCGACAACAGCTCCCGAAATCGTCGGGAGGTCGTGGACGACTCCGACAGGTGGGCCCCACCTGTCAGTGAGCGTGCGCGCGGGGCCGGGCGGTCAGTGAGACGCGGGCGCGGAGGGCGCGGCGGCTCTGCGCACGGTGCGGTTGCGGTTGGGCCGGCCCACTGGCTTGGGCCGCGCGTGAATGGAGAAAGAAGGCAGGCCGAAAGAGGAGGAGGGAGAGGCCTTCGGGCCAGATTGGAAGAAGGGAGGGAATGGAAATAGCTTGCTCTTTTTCTTTTTATTTGCAAATGATTTTCCAAATCCTTTCCAAAACAATTTTGAAATTCAATTTTCAAATTTGAACTTCACTCAATGAAAAGAATGCAGCAGCATGTATGCATCAATTTGTGGCTAAGCTAGGTTAAATTTTATTTCCCAAATATTCATTTATTTTGCCTATGTTATAATGCCACAATAAATTTAAATAAATCATATTATCCTATTTTGAACTAAAGAAAAATTTAGGGTGTTACAAAACCTACCCCCCTTAACATGAATCTCGTCCTCGAGATTCGACTGGTGCTTACTCGAACAACTGCGGGTAAGCCTTTCTGAGCTCATCCTCTCTTTCCCAAGTAGCCTCTTCTGCGGTATACCGATTCCACTGCACTTTGCACATCTTAATAGCACGGCTCCTGGTAATCCTTTCAGCTGTCTCCAAAATTTTCACTGGATATTCCTTATATGTTAGATCTTCCTTCACAGTCAGTTCCTCTAGCGGTATTTGTTCCTCTGGAACCCGTAAACATTTTTTTAACTGGGAGACATGGAACACATCGTGTACTCCTGACAAACTCGCGGGTAAATCCAACTGGTATGCCACTTCCCCACGCCTTTCTAAAATCTGGAATGGTCCCACATATCTGGGTGCTAACTTGCCCTTCATGTTAAACCTCTTTATACTGCGCATAGGAGTTACTTTTAGGTACACAAAGTCTCCTACCTTAACGGTTAAGTCTCGTCTACGAGTGTCAGCATAGCTCTTCTGTCGGGACTGGGCTATCCTCAAATTATCCCTGATTTTTCTCACATGTTCCTCAGCATCCCTGAGCACATCGGGTCCGAACACTTGGCTCTCCCCTGTTTGGTTCCAGAATAACGGAGTCCTACATTTCCTCCCATACAAGGCCTCAAATGGTGCCATTTTGAGACTCTTTTGGTAACTATTGTTGTAGGAGAACTCTGCATATGACAAGCTCTTGTCCCAACTAGTACCATACTGCAGAGCACAGGCTCTCAACATGTCCTCTAGAATCTGATTAGTACGTTCCGTCTGTCCATCTGTCTGGGGGTGATAAGCAGTACTGAAAGTCAACTGTGTCCCTAACGATTCGTGAACTTTTCCCCAGAAGTGTGATGTGAACTGAGTGCCTCTGTCAGACACAATCCTCTTAGGGACTCCATGCAAACACACTATTCTTTCCATATATAGTTCTGCCAATCTTGCCCCTGTATAAGTCGTCTTAACTGGTAGAAAATGAGCAACCTTAGTGAGTCGATCCACGATCACCCAGATTGAGTCATATCCCCGTTGGGTGCGTGGTAAACCAACTATGAAATCCATGCCCACTTCTTCCCATTTCCATTCTGGTACTTTCATAGGTTGTAGCAAACCGGCAGGTCGCTGGTGTTCAGCCTTGACTCTCTGACAGGTATCACATATTGCCACATATTCTGCTACATCTCTTTTCAGGCCATACCACCAATACTTTTCTTTCAGATCCAAATACATCTTAGTGCTACCCGGGTGAATGGAATAGGCTGACTCATGTGCCTCTTTCAAGATAGCCTCCTTAATGGTCTTCACATCAGGTACACAGATCCTCTTACCAAACCACAAGGTACCATCCTCATCTAGCTTGAAACCGGGTGCCTTCCCAAGTACTATATTCTCAGATATCTCCTTTAACTTTTCATCCTGCAGTTGAGCTTGACGTATCTCCTTCTCAAGTGTGGGCATTACTTCCATCTCCACTGCACTAGTGACCAAACCCAGATTCAGATACGCCATCTCCTCACATAGCTTCTCAGACCACTCTGTGACCAAGAGCTCATTCACATGACTTTTTCTACTCAGGGCGTCCGCTACAACGTTCGCCTTCCCTGGATGATAATGCACCTCTAGGTCATAGTCCTTAATTAACTCCAACCATCGGCGTTGCCTGAGGTTCAGATCTGGCTGAGTGAAAATGTATTTCAGGCTTTTATGATCTGTATAGATATCACTAGGGTGTCCTATCAGATAGTGTCTCCAGATCTTCAATGCATGGACCACTGCGGCTAACTCCAGATCATGGGTAGGATAATTCAACTCATGTTTCCTCAACTGCCTAGATGCATAAGCAACAACCCTACCTTCCTGCATCAGAACACATCCCAGGCCCATACGAGAAGCATCACAGTAGATAGAGAACTTCTTACTCAGATCAGGTAAGACTAGTACTGGAGCTGTAGTCAACCTCTTCTTCAACTCCTCAAAACTGGCTTGGCACTTATCAGTCCATAGGAATTTGGCATTCTTCTCTAATAGGGCAGTCATAGGTTTAGCTATTTTAGAAAACCCTTCAATAAACCGTCGATAGTATCCTGCCATTCCCAGGAAACTACGAACCTCACTTACATCCACTGGTGGATCCCAATCCAACACATCCTTAACCTTGCTTGGGTCCACAGCTATTCCTCCATTTGAGATAACATGACCCAGAAAAGCAACTTCTTTCAACCAAAACTCACACTTACTCCGTTTTGCATACAACTTATGCTCACGGAGTTTCTGCAAGACCAGTCTTAGGTGTTCTGCATGTTCCTCCTCATTCTTAGAGTATATTAAAATGTCATCGATGAACACTACCACGAACAGATCTAGGTACTCCATGAACACCTTATTCATCATGTACATAAAGTGTGCGGGGGCATTGGTCAATCCAAAAGACATAACAGTATACTCATATAGCCCGTATCTAGTAACAAAGGCTGTCTTAGGGATGTCGGTAGCTCGAATCTTGATCTGGTGATACCCAGATCGAAGATCGATCTTAGAGAAAACACAAGCACCTTTTAACTGGTCAAAGAGGTCATCAATTCTAGGCAAGGGATATTTGTTCTTAATTGTGACTCTATTCAAGGTCCGATAATCAACACACATACGCTGACCCCCATCCTTCTTATCAACAAAGATAACTGGTGACCTCCAAGGTGAGGAACTAGGACGAATAAAACCCTTTTCTTGTAACTCTTTTAATTGTTTCTTTAGTTCTTCTAGTTCATCTACCCCCATTCTATATGGCCTTTGAGCTATAGGTGCAGTTCCAGGCAATAACTCAATAATAAACTCAACATCTCGGTCAGGTGGCATACCTGGTAGATCATTGGGAAAAACATCCTGGAATTCTTCCATCAGCCGATCTTGTGGTTGGTTATCCTTCTCTAACTGGTTCACCGTAGCCTTCGGCTGCTCCTTCATGACCACATCAACTCTAAGTCTGTCCCCACTAGGAGTTGTCAACTCCACCACCCTTTCTTGACACTGGATCACTGCCCGGTGTTGTTTCATCCAATCCAAACCCAAAATTAAATCGATCCCCGCTGTTCTCAACACGATGGGTCTCACTTGGAACTCTACCCCCCTTAGACTCACACTAGATGAAAGACACTGATATGCAGCTCTCATATAACCCCCAGGTGAATTTACTGCTATAGGATTGCTCATGGCACACAAAGGCACACTATGTATTCTAACAAAGTCTTGCGAAATGAAAGAATGCGAAGCACCGGAATCGAAAAGAACTGTAGCTGGGATGGAATTGATACTGAACGTACCCATCATTACTTCTGGCGCCTCATGTGCAGTTTCAGCAGCCACGTGGTTCACGCGTCCAACATTAGGTGCTGGCTTCGGGTAGTTCCCCTTCTGGTTGTTCTGCCCTTGAGGTGCGGTTTGATTCTGCTTCCGGGGACAATTGTTTGCATAGTGTCCCTGCTCCCCACAACGGTAACACACATTGGGGTTTGGCGCCCCTCCTCTTGCTGGATTGTTAGCAGGGGCTCCCTGACGAGGCACCTGCTGACCTCCCTGCATCTGCTTCTGTTGTCGTTGTTGTTGGAATTGATTCCGTTGCTGATTCTGTCCTCCTCCCCATTGATTCGGGGGTCCTTGAATACGCTGCTGGTTTTGGGGTGGAGGATTCATGCGGGGGCGAGTGTTGTTGTTGGATGACTGCCCCAAGAACTTCCTCTTCTTGGCCTCCATCTCCTTGCGCTTATTGTCTATAACAATAGCGCGATTGACCAGCGTCTGGTAATCAGCATATACATTGGCCATAAGCTGAAGCTGTAGACCATCCTGCAACCCCTTTAGGAAGCGGCGTTGCTTGTCCTTGTCCTCTGCCACATCATTGGGAGCATAACGTGACAGTTGTGAGAACTTGTCACGATACTCCGCCACAGACATTGACCCTTGCTTCAGGGCCCTGAATTCCTCTTGCTTCAGTTCCACTAGACCATCCGGTATGTGATAGGAGCGGAACGTTTGCTTGAATTCCTGCCAGGTAAGTGCAGGTGCATTGTTGGGACGTCCATACTCGAAAGACTCCCACCAATCCTGGGCAGCCCCTTGAAGTTGCCCTGAAGCATATAGGACCTTCTCAAGGTCGGTGCACTGAGCTATGTTCAGCTGTTTTTCAACTGCTCGCAGCCAATCGTCAGCATCCAGTGGGTCTACTGCGTGGGTGAACACTGGAGGGTGCCCCTTCAGGAACTCTCCCCTCTTGTCCCTCACATGCAACGGCGGTGGTACTCCAGCTGCTGGCTGATTGTGCAGGTGTTGCATCATTGTTTGCATAAACTGGGCCTGGATGCCCATCAGCTGTTGGATGTCCACTGGTGGTGGTGGTGGTGGATTCACTGGTGCTCCACGACCACGTCCACGTCCACGCCCACGTCCACCTCCAAAACCAGCTCCTCTAGCAGCCATCTGTGATCCAAAAATATGCAAGTTTATTTAGTGATCAGAGAATAGTTTTGGGGTAAGCATATGGAATAGAAGTGAAACAGTTTCAGCAGTAACAGCCAGGTAAATCAGTCATATCTCGAGTTCCAGATATCGGATTAAGGCGTTCTTTAAACTGTTGGAAAGATAATGAAATTATCTACAACTTTCATTCAGATCATTTCCCCAGATTCTGTCATTAACGTACCCAAAAACAGAACACAAGCGAAACTGTTTTGTCCTCCAGACTGCGCAGAAACCTTAACTTGTGACAGCCATATCTCACAAACGAAAAATGCTTTTTAGGTGATTCCTGTGGGGTTTGTTAGATATGGAAGTCTAGTTGTTACCATAAATATTTCACTGCATTTGGTCGTACGGACCTGGAGATATGTCAAAGAGAACGCAGACTGCTCCAAGCAGAACAGCAGAAACAGCATAGACGAAAACCCAGAAACTTTATTAATTCGCATGAAAACTTATCTAAGAGATTTGCGGACAAGCCCACAATCTCACAAACAAAGAAAGATCCAAATCAAACATGTTTCATAATGATAAGCAAATAATCAACAAGTTCCACAACTCACTAAAAGACACGACTATCGAACTACTAACGATTATTACAAAGCATGGTAACTAATTTATGGCGCTGTGTCGATGTAAGTGTAAGGTTCTTCATTCTCCGTGTAAAGCGGGGGCATCCCTAGCTGAGCCCTGAGGTGGTCGATCTCATCTTGATGTCGCCGTGCAGCAGCTTGAGCATTGCCTAGCTCAATCGTCAGATTGTCCTTGTGAACCTGCACCTCACACAGGTGATCCACTGCAGCGTCCATGGCGGGGTTGACGCCAGTGGTCATCAACACAGCCCAGGTGTCCTCCTCGGGTCTGTTGCGCGGCAGGTACCGGTACTTGTCATGCCTCATGGCCTCGAAACGACGACCATGGTAATGCAAGTAAGCCACCTCCGCAGCATCTTCTAAGCTGGAGTGCAGTGTCTGACGTCTGGCTCCATGGGTGTGGGTAGACTCATGCTGCTCAGAGCCCAGACCTTCATTCCAGGAGGTGATGGTCAAGAAAGTCTCCCAGCAGGTAGCCTCCACTGGGTGGTAATGCTCAACACTCATGTAGCGAAACTTGGCCTTCAAGTCGGGGTAGTACTTCCCCAACATCTCCTTCAGCAGCTTGTGGTAGTAGGCGTTGCCGGAGGCCTTTGGGAACAGGGTCCTGCGGTGCCAGCCCGCCTCGTCGTCTTCCGGCACAGGAGTTGGCGACGGAGTCGGTGTACGTGTAGACACCACGGGGTACACCGGCACAACTGGTGGCGCCGACGCAGGTGCAGGTGTAGGCAGCGGCGTCGGTGTCGGGGCAGGTGCTGAAGCAGGTACTGAAGCAGGTGCCGGCGCAGGTGCTGGAGCGGAGGTGTACTCTGGTGACGCATCTGGTGTCAGGTACCATTCCTCGCCGTCACGTCCAGTGATGTCATGGACCAACACCATATCCTCCACGGGCTCCTCCTCCATGGGGTCCATCTCTTCCTCATCATCAGAGATCATGATGATGTCGTCCTCCTGAGGCACGTAGGGGACTGAAGGTGGAAGCTGTCCTCCTGTGCTGATGCGGGCAGTCTTCTGGGCACGAGGCATCTATCAAAGTTTTAAGAATAAGTTGAGGTCAGATCAACAATTTTATAATAGAATATGAGGAAGTAGAATAAAACTTTGACAATTAACAAGAGTAAAATGCAAAAGCATGATCCAGAAGAGTAAAAAGAGACTAACCCGACCGTTTCTACCTAGGCTTGCGTCCTACAGTCAACACGGCTCCGATACCAATTTGTCACACCCAATTTTAAGAACAAAATTGAATGTATAAACTTATGTGCGCCCAGGAAACAGTCGCACACATAAGGGACAAATTACCAAGAAGGCATCATCACTGTGCTTATTACATAGCGTATTTATTACAACTCATCAAATAAAACTAAACATAAACAAGCGGAAGATAGATAACTCTCGACAAAGCTCCACTCCACAGGGACGTCGACTGGTGGTCCGCAAGACTAGAAATCCTCTGGAAACTTATCTTGCTCGTACTCATATCCATCTGTTACCCATCAGGGATTTTTATCCAAAGAAGAAAAATATAACAAGCGTAAGTACATCTCGTACTCAGCAGGCAACATGGGGTTATGCAGCTCAAAAGGCTTGACACGGGTTTACTGCGGTTAGCACTTTTAGTGGGCCAAGATTTTAGCATTTATTAATCATCAAGTCGTGCTTGCAAACCCAATTAATCCACATGAATAATAATTATAATATGGCAACATCGTCCGGAAACATAAATATGATGGTAACGTGAACAAAAGTAAATTTCATTTAAGTGGTTAGCCTGCAAGTTTTCCGAGCCGCTCGTGACCGTGAGCACGGCTGATATATCAGTTTATTACTCTGCAGAGTTTGTACAACTTTACCCGTGAGCCGTGATCCCCATGAGCCAGGGGTTGCAAATCCCATATCACCTCTACCAAGGAAGTGCGGCAGGGTACACTATGAAGTCTTTCGAGGTTCCCCTAACAAGATAGTGGCCACTAGGTTTCCAATCGGCAAGCAGATATAGGAACCCCCCTTTCCGATGGCACATTCCTTCCCGGCTATACACATGAGACCAGGCGGCCGTCCTATACCCGTCTCGGCAAGCCCCTTTTGTGCCCTTTCGGGTAACCACCATCAAGCGAGGAGAGGTCCTCGAACCAACTAAAACCAGAGCCATGTAGCCCTCACGGTTGTACTGTATGTCCCAGCTTTTGCCCGCAGAAGATCATTTAGAGGGGGCCAAGAGCACGAAGGCTCCCACGCCCGGGGTTCACATTACCAAGAACAAGATAAGAACAGACGTTGCGCATATCATTAATTATTTTATTATATCATAGTTATAGGTTTATAGCACTAGCAAATCTACCCAAATGCATATCTCCCACGGTAACAAGGTACAAGTTGAATATCTAGATAAAACCTATGGTTATCATTTGACACATGCACATGATTGGTAGTTTAAAGTGCGTAGGTAACAAGGATGATCCCATGTATACTTGCCTTGGTTTGCGTATTCCTGGTTCTGGTCCTCCTGCTGGTCGTAGTAGATCTGATCTTGGTCACCCACGTACTGCTCACCGTCTGAACTCGAATACAACGCAACATACAAGCATCCACGCACACACATGCATTGCAAACAGATCTAACATTAGAACAGTACACCAACAGTTTTAAATAAATAAATAAAAGTTATAAAACAGATCTATTCGTCACTACGATCACATAGACGTTTGGATCACCGAAATCGGATTTAAAACGCGGAAGTTACGGCCTAAACAAGATTATAAAAGGTCTAAACGAGACTGACTTAAACGTGAAATAAAACTTTTGCAAATCTAATCTACAGTGGTACTACTGCGTAGAGCACGAAATTACGAAACTAACGCAATTTGAATGGATCAAAACGGAGTTAAATTGAGCAAGATATAGACAAAATGGTGTAATGGCAATTCTGTAAATAGATCAAAGTATTTTCGAAATAAAATAAATCGGAAATTCGGATTTACTGCACTGGCCACGGACTGCGGGTTAAATTTGCATAAGCCGAGGGGCTCTTTAGCAAATCTGCCAGCGAAGGGGTATCGACCGATTTCGGTCGTCCGATCGGGACTGGACGGCCTAGATTAGATCTGGCCGAGGCTTGGGCTGCGCCGCCGGCTTGCACAGGGCCGGCGCGGCGGACGCCATTCCTGTGCAGTGGCGAGCTCGCCGGAGTTAGCCGGCTCAGCGATTCCGGCCGTCATTCGCGAAGTGGAAATGACCGGGAGAAAGAGGAGAGGACGGGGATCTCACCACAACCAAAATCCGTGGTCGGAGAGCAAACGAGGACGGCACACGGCGGAGCTTCGCGGTCGGGAAACACTGCGAAAATCCGACGAGCAATTACATGAGTAAAAGAAGTGTGAGATTCACAATTGAAAGGTGCTCCGAAGTCCTTACGGCACGGCGGAGCTCCGGGCGAGATTGAATCCGACGGCCACACGCCGAATCGCAGAGGCGAGCTCGGCGGATGGTCGGTTAGGGTTTCGGTGGCGCGGAGTTCTGATGAGGGTGCTTCGAGGCGAGAAGGTGTAAAGCGGAAAGCGGCTGCGGGAGCGGGGCTCTTTATAGGACTCGAGCACGCCCAGGATAAGCTTCCACGCCGGGGAAAACGGACGCGGTGCAGAGGAAATCGGGGCGCGGCGGCGACAACAGCTCCCGAAATCGTCGGGAGGTCGTGGACGACTCCGACAGGTGGGCCCCACCTGTCAGTGAGCGTGCGCGCGGGGCCGGGCGGTCAGTGAGACGCGGGCGCGGAGGGCGCGGCGGCTCTGCGCGCGGTGCGGCTGCGGTTGGGCCGGCCCACTGGCTTGGGCCGCGCGTGAATGGAGAAAGAAGGCAGGCCGAAAGAGGAGGAGGGAGAGGCCTTCGGGCCAGATTGGAAGAAGGGAGGGAATGGAAATAGCTTGCTCTTTTTCTTTTTATTTGCAAATGATTTTCCAAATCCTTTCCAAAACAATTTTGAAATTCAGTTTTCAAATTTGAACTTCACTCAATGAAAAGAATGCAGCAGCATGTATGCATCAATTTGTGGCTAAGCTAGGTTAAATTTTATTTCCCAAATATTCATTTATTTTGCCTATGTTATAATGCCACAATAAATTTAAATAAATCATATTATCCTATTTTGAACTAAAGAAAAATTTAGGGTGTTACAATGCACCAAGTTCTTCCACACCAATGCCACTATCAAGCATAGAAGAAACTCAATAGCAACATTAAAAGATCAGAAAGGAATTGAAAAAACAACACACTCAAATAAGGAAAACATCATTTGAGAAGCATTCAAGGACAAACTAGGAAAATCTGAATTCACAGGAATGATCTTTGATCTAGATGACTTACTACAGAGCACCCAGCGGTTGGAGCATCTAGAGGAGCCTTTCACCTAGCAAGAGATTAACCTAATCATTAAGCAGCTGCCAAATGACAAATCCCCCTGGTCCTGATGGGTTCGCTGATGAGTTTCTTAAAAAGTGTTGGCCAACAATAAAGGAGGACTTCTATAAACTATGTGGGGACTTTCATAGTACAAACATAACTATGTAGAGTATCAATGCTTCATATGTTGCACTCATCCCAAAGACTGAACACCCAATTTCAGTGGCTGATTTCAGACCTATATCCCTGTTGAATGGTTCAATGAAACTAATCACTGAGCTTCTTGCCAATAGATTGCAGCCTGTTATCACTTCTCTAGTTCACAAGAATTAGTATGGGTTTATCAGAGGTAGAGAAATCCAAGATTGTTTAGCTTGGTCCTATGAGTACCTGCACATGTGTCATCATTCTAAGAAAAAGGTAGTGGTTCTCAAACTAAATTTTGAGAAAGCCTTTGATAAGATTGAGCATAAAGCCATCACAAAGATTCTGGAGGCAAAAGAGTTTGGGCAGCTGTGGTTATCCTGGATAACTAGCATTCTGGACTTAGGAACCTCAAAAGTATTGCTCAATGGGGTGCCAAGAAAAACCATCCATTGTAGAAGAGGAGTAAGACAGAGGGACCCTCTTTCTCCCCTTCTTTTTGTACTTGCAGCTGATCTACTTCAAACTGTGCTCAACAAAGCTGCACACAATGGGCTTCTAAATAGACCAATCTCTATGAATCAAAATGAAGATTTCCTTATTTTGCAATATGTAGATGACACCCTAGTAGTCATGGAGGCAAATGCAAGACAACTCATTTTCACCCTCTCTGTCTCTACTGGGCTTAAGATAAACTACAACAAAGCAGTCACATTGCCAATCAACATGAACGCAGAAGAATTGAATCACTTGGCCAACACATTTGGATGCAAGTCAAGAAGCTTTCCTGTGAACTACCTGGGTCTCCCTTTGAGTATCTGTAAGCCAAGAGTTGATGATTTAGCCCTCTAATCAGCAAATGCCAAAGGAGACTGGCTTGTGCCTCCTCCCTTCTTTCACAAGCAGAAAAATTGGGAAGTCACAAATGCAGTTCTAACAGCTCTCCCAACCTTTCACATGTGCACTCTGCTACTTCACAAAGGAGTCATAAAACAAATCGACAAGTTCAGGAAACACTGCCTATGGAGAGGAAATGACCTTAATTCAAAGAAACCTTCAAAGGCAGCTTGAGAGTTGGTATGCCTTCCAAAGGAGGAAGGAGGATTGGGGTCATCAACCTGAAGAAACAAAATGAAGCCCTTCTGATGAAAAACTTGTATAAGTTCATGAATAGGCAAGACATACCTTAGGTTTCAATGGTTTGGGAAAAGTATTATAGATTTGAAAATTTACCAGGGAAAAGTATCAGGGTCCAGGATGTGTTGACGCAAAATGTGGTCCGCGCCTCACACACAACAAGCCAGAAAAAGCGTGGCTTCAATCGGGTGCCCGGACGGTTTGGAATCCGGAGACGTGCCAGTCGGTTTGACCTGAAAACCAACAAGGGATAAAACTATGAGAATAAACTGGAACATGCCGGATAAAACCAGACAGTTCCATATTTACGGCTTTAAAGCCAATCACGACGGCACACAGCTATAGAAGCTGTCTGTCAACAGGTTTAAGGATCATTCGACTAACATTAAAATAAGCATATATAAGCAGTTGGTTGCCGAATGCACATGTAAGAAAACATCATCAAAACGTAGTGAATTATAAATAAGTAAATTTGAGAATATAAATCTATTCAAACAACACATGCATAGATTAATCCAACTAGTCTGCCGCACGTCTAATCTTCATAAACCCGTCAAGCATAAACCTAAGTAAGACTAATACTCACTATAAGTCTACACCACTTCTTACGGTCAGGTCAATCCACCGCATGATACAACCTGACAATAAGAAGCTAAAAGCATGTGTACATCTGAATAGATCTATAAACTCTCATTACTCATGTAAGCTTAACCAAGCTCGGCAAACTAGCCGAGTTGGGGTCCATGAAGAAGGAACATACAAACAAGCATGATCAAACCAAGCTAAAACCTGCGTCTGCCGCACGACACCTAGTTTTATCAAAGCTCAAGCGTGACTGACATGCATAAACCCACAACATGTAACAACCTAGATTGGAAATTGATTTGGCCATCATGATCATACAATTATTGGAAAAAAAGTAAACTTGTAAACCAAGGCCGAACAAAGATCAATCTAGATTGGGCAAAAGAGTGTTACAGAATTAATTAAAACATGCAACACATGATAACTTGATGAATCTACTAGATCTTGCCAAATCTAGTAGAGCCGATAACTATTTCGCTTTTGCTAAACATATGAATAAACGTCTGCCGCACGGTATATACCCATAAGCAAAACATAAGCAAAGACCCTGGGCTAATAAGAGTCCTGAAGGGACTTGTCATCTAAACAAAAGGAAAATATTAAAATACATGGACTTTATCTTCCCTTACGTAAAGACCTTGCTAATAAAGCTTCCTCCTAGTTTATCGGGTTTGCACACGTGATTGGTTTGGACTCCTCCTGGTGTGTCACATGCAAAGTAATCCAACGCCTGTGCTAATACTTTATTTCTTTATTCCATATCTTTTTCTCTGTACGCGTAGACCGATTAATCAGGTGAACACTTGACTTTGCCTTAGAACTCCACCAATACGTACTACAACTCTGTTGGCTCCATCGGCTTCATCAGCTAATCTCCTTCAGTTGGACATGCCATCTTCTTGGAAGATTTTGCTGGTCAAAATCCGGTGTCAATAGGATGGTATTACATGTCAGTTCTGGAAGGACAATTGGATTCAACCAAACCTAGAAACATAATTCCCTCAGCTCTTCTCCTTTGCAGTCAACATAAATATCACTATCAAAACTGTTGTTAGCAATGCCCAGCAGGTTACCACCCTCTTTAACCTGCCATTGTCTGAGCAGGCATATTCCCAGATGCTATCACTACAGACTTTGCTGCAACAACTGGAGCTCTCTGAAGAAAAAGACATTTGGGTGACAACTGGTAACTATTACTCGGCCTCTAAAATGTACAAAAATCTAATTGGACACAAAAATCCTCATCAATGCTTCAGATGGCTCTGGAAGTCCTTCTGCCAACCTAAACACAAAGTGTTCTTTTGGCTTCTCTTGAAGGACAGATTAAGCACCAGGAACATAATGAGAAGAAAGGGATGCAGTTGGAAAGCTACAATTGTGTCCTTTGTCAATCGGGAAGTGAGGAGACAATGAACCATCTCTTCATTCACTATCAGTTTGCAAGATGTTGTTGGGCCTTTTTAAACCCCAATTTACAGCACAATGACGCTGACATGTTCTCAAGAATTGACTCCCTTCGAAGCCACAATGAAAATTTCTTCATGATTGCTGGTATTCTACTCTCCTGGACAATTTGGATTGTTAGAAATGATAAGATTTTAAGGGCATTCCACCATTGTGCCAAAGAGCGAAAGACATCTTCATTACTGAAGTCAAACTCTTAGCTTTGAGAGCTAGGGCCAGAGAAGCGCCGAGTTTTGAAGTCTGGGCTAACTCTTTTTCTTTGTCTTAGTAGTTCAATATAGTAGTAGCTTCTTTTGTTTTTGGTTTGCTATTTTTTCTCTTTTTTGTTAGTCTAGCTCCCCAGCAACTCTTGTTGTCGATTTTGTTGTCTTTGCTCTAGTTTTCAATAAAAAATTTCTGTAGGGGCTTTGCCCTTCCAGTTTGATAAAAAAATTCTCACTTTAAATCCTTTTTTCCTCTTCACATCGTTGACTCCTAGCCCAAGCCCCTTCATTTTCAGTTCACTTGTGAAGGACCGAGAATGCACTAGCAAGGCGACCAGAGGGGGGGGGGGGTGAATGGGAGCTCAAAAATTTCTTTCGAAACTTTGGCCGATTGTCCCAAAATCAACCCCCAAAAGCTACGACCGAGAACGTGATGCCCACGACCCTTGGAAGAGGGTGGATGATCCCTAGGATCACAGCGAGGCACCACAAAGCGATAGCAAACCGAACGGCAAAAGAACCGGCACAAGTTTGGCCCTCAAAAACCAAGTCTCGAACGTAGATAGACGGCTACGTTGAGAAATCCCCAAATACTGATGCTAACAAGTAGCAAAGATACCTAGAGAGGTTTCTTGGTCAACTACGAGGCCAAACGAGAGGTCCGGAAACCTAGCG
Organism: Coix lacryma-jobi var. lacryma-jobi; assembly: GCA_009763385.1. NCBI lineage: Eukaryota > Viridiplantae > Streptophyta > Magnoliopsida > Poales > Poaceae > Coix > Coix lacryma-jobi. The sequence goes on along the minus strand of CM019823.1, from coordinate 63,720,206 downwards.
AGAGAGCCGGGAGAGCAAACACACCAAAACACAACCTTCAGGCAAATCCTGGACTGTCCGGCCCTGGGGTCTTGGACTGTCCGCGGTACTGCCGGACTGTCCGCGAGCGAATGGCGGACTGTCCGCCGGTCAAAACACCGAAATAGCAAAGCTCCTGCAAGTCCCCTGGACAGTCCCGGACTATCCGCGGTTTATACCGGCGGACTGTCCGCCGGTCAACCGAGACACGAACTGCAGAGACCCATGGCCACTGGTCTGGCCAAGTCCCCGATGCGCGGACTGTCCGCGCCCTGAGTGGCGGACTGTCCGCGGTTACTCAGGGAGGGCGATTTCAATCGCCCTTGTCTCAAAACTTTCCAAATCCGATCCAAATCAAAATCCCACGTTCCCAAATTTGGAGAAGATGATCACGAGATAGTTAGGAGACTATCCCCAAGAAATCATCCGCTCATATCGATTCAATCACCGGGAAATCGAAAGGGGAAGATCAAGAATGAAAAAGCGCCACGAAAACGAAATCGACCCGATCTACTTGTTCGTGAGGAGTTAGATAAATTACTTTGGTCGAAATGACCTCGTCACTACAAAGAACAAGTTGATTCAAACGGATTTTGCAAAGACGCACTAGGGAGTGAGATCGAGTGTCGGGAAAATCATGGAGAAACGAAGAACGCGAAGAACACGAACCAAAACGCGAATCAACACATCGATCTGCAACCGTGTGGCTACCACACGCTACCACAGTGAGGTTACGGCCTCACTTCCTCAAAATCTCCAGTACACAGAGGTATGGTTCTCTGTGGATCTCAGCTAGCTACAGCAGGGGATTGGGAGAGCAGGAAACCCTAGAAGCAAAGAGCAAATGACTGAGATAAATGGGGAGGTGGGTGTCTCCCCCTACTTATCCTAATTCTAACTATTCCTAATTCCCACTCTACCCCTAACTACTTACAGAGCGAACCAGCTAAACCCTAAGGTTATTCTGGACCAACTCGATGGTAGGTGGATCCGACAGCCACGCCCGCACAACTCGTAGCGTTGCCTCGACGCAACCTCCCGATTGCCGCCACGTGCCGCCACCGTTCTGTCGTCCTTTCCCGGACGTCGCACCCCCGTTTTTGTGGCCCAAACCGGGAAACCAGCCTTCACAGCCAACCCCCGGTTTTGAGGCCCAAACCGGGAAACCAGCCCACCAAGCGCCTGAGTTTTGTGGTCCAAACTCAGCAAACCCGAAGCACCCAGGTTTTGAGGCCCAAACCTGGAAACCATCCTCAGCCCGAGTTTTGTGGCCAAATTTGGAAACCATCAGCGCTCAGGTTTTGAGGCCCAAACCTAGAAACCGTCCACCCGATGGTTTTTCTCTGGCTCTACCACCAAACCGAAGCTGAAGAGGGGATGCACCGCCCGTGCACCCCGTCCACCGACACGCGTCCCCAGGTCCTCGACCCGAGAAACACCATGTCCCGCAAGTCTTCGCTCGTCGCTGTCCCAGGCTGTCAGCCACCACAGCTGATCCTCGGGCCACTGGTCCCTTAGTCCAAGCCTCACGTCTGCCCTTCGCCACTCTCGGTCCATCGGCACGGCACGTCTCTACTTGACCTTCACCTTGCCTCTGATCACTGTATCCGTGCTCGACACCTGCACAACACAAGCCAAAGAACATGCGCATCATCCCAGTTGACAATCACTCATCACTCAGAGACCCAGCATACACCCATGTATTTGCAATCTCCCCCTTGATGAGTGCATTGTCAACTACTTACACAAATCATAAAGGAAATAGAAGGAGGAAGAGGGAGAGAGAGAACTCGACCAAATGACCCAAAAGCATAGCAAAGCCGAAGAAGGTCAAGTGGAAAGAGCGAAACAACTTGGTTCCCAAAGACATGGGCAACGGCTCGACGCAACCAAGCAAAACAAAGCTAGCCCTCAAGAAGAGGTAGAACAGGCTCAACACCGCTAGCAAATACCAATTAAAAAAGCGAAGCAAAATGCTAGTCCCTCAAGATAGAGGCACAGAGGCTCAACACAACTAGCAAGAAAGCTCGACACCAATTGAAAATCTGAAAGGCGAATGCTAGTCCCTCAAGAAAGAGGCACAAAGGCTCAACACAACTAGCAAAAACGCTCCGAACCAATTGGAAATTTCAAAAACTCATCATGAGCAAGCTCCCCCTTGCATGGTGCACACAACCGATTCCTCTCCCCTTTGAACATGGGAGGTATGATTTGTCCTAATTCTCCCCCTTAGTTGAAAATGCACCATCAAGCAAAAAGAACCGAAAGCAAATTTTGTCTCCCTCAGAAAATGCACCATCAAAAGTGCCGACAAGAGAATTGCCCCCCCTTCCAAAATGCATATGAGTCACGATGCAAGTTAGCAGCTTCAGGAATATAGTCAAGAAAATGCAAAGATGCTCTAAACAGTATAGCTCTAATGACTCACTGGAAAGCATACAAACTAACGAATGCTCAAACTAATCACCAAATATGAAATATGAACATGAGAGTACAGTGAGCAGATTTTGGCCAAAAAGGTATTCACCATCAAAATAGGACACAACATGTATAGACAGGAATTCGAACAAGTGCTAAACATGTAGACAAGGTGAACTACCCCTAGCAAAGTTCAGTCATCATGCCGCAGAATGAAACTTAGACTTGTGTTTTCAAATTTTAATCGGAGTTGCAGCGGTGAAATTACACAAGTTCAGAATTCAGCATGTGATTGCGAGAGGTTGAAAGCTTGTCATTGCCTAACTTTCCAACTGTGCGAAGCCTATGCAGAAGCAATCAGAAGCTTAAAGCAACAGTTTCGGTCATACACCACACATCTCAAGTTTAACTCAAAGTGCAATGAGAAACAATCTCGAAACTGTGAAGTGTTGACAAGCAATCCCATCTCGATCTTTCCAATTCACTTAACTTGGTTCAGATTTTAAACAGAATATGAACATACCAAGCAAGTGAATGACTCAGAACTAGAGACATAGCAACCTAGCATATATGAAAAGCACGAGTGAATTCAACACATCCTACACATGCTAGTTGCATATGTCAATGGTGAACATTCCCAAGTTTTATGTTTGTTAAGCAGATTCACCATTCCAAATAGCTCAGCTCACAACATGTATCAGTGATCAGAAGGAGCATAAGCTACATAGCATGAGAGCATACTAAACAGAGCATAGTCACATTCCCAAGAATATATACATGAAGCTCAGAATGTAATAGCGTATGCTGAAATGCAAAAGAAAAACGAAGACAAACAAAAAAGAGTCAGTCTATCGTACAAGAACCAAAATGTTTCCCCCATCTAAAAAGGGAAACACACACCAAGCTCACCTCTAAACCGATTAAAGGTTGATTGGTCCAACGACTTGGTGAAAATATCAGCCAACTGATGATGAGTATCGACATGGCGAAGGTCGATATCACCCTTCTCATAATGGTCTCGCAGAAAATGAAAGCGCACATCAATGTGTTTGGTCTTCGAGTGAAACACGGGGTTCTTAGCAATGCTAATAGCACTCGTGCTGTCACAAAGCAAAGGAACGCGGGAAAAGCTCAGACCGAAATCACGCAAAGTGGCCATCATCTAGAGTAACTGGGAACAGCAGCTAGCCGCAGCAACATACTCAGCCTCTGTGGTAGACTGGGCGACACTAGACTGCTTGCGAGAAGACCACGATACAAGAGAAGAACCAATAAATTGACAAGTCCCAGAAGTGAACTTGCGCTCAATGCGACAACCAGCAAAATCGGCATCGGAATAACCACAAAGGGAAAGGGTGGAGGAAGCAGAATACCAAATCCCAAACTCAGGAGTGAAGCATAAGTACCTCATAATGCGCTTGACTGCCTGCCGGTGAGAGGTGCGCGGCGAAGACTGAAATCGCGCGCAAAGACATACCGCGAACTGAATGTCCGGGCGTGTCGCCGTCAGGTACAGCAGCGACCCGTTCATACTCCGGTACTCCTTCTGGTCCACTGCTTCTCCCTCCTTGTCCGCATCCAGGGCCGTCGTGGTCGACATGGGTGTTGGGAGAGGCTTGGCCTCACCCATATCGAATTTCTTCAGAATGTCCCGGGTGTACTTACCCTGGTGCACGAACGTCCCTTCCCGGGATTGCTTGATTTGCAACCCGAGGAAAAACGTCAACTCGCCCGTCATGCTCATCTCAAATTCCCTGCTCATAGTATCTGCAAACTTGGCAACCAAAGCGTGAGAAGAACCACCGAAAATGATATCATCCACGTAAATTTGGACCAAGAGAGTATCAGTGCCTTGCTTGAGGAGAAAGAGCGTTTTATCTACATATCCCATTTTAAAACCCTTAGCAAGCAAAAAGGTTTTCAACCTATCATACCAGGCTCTAGGGGCTTGTTTCAAACCATACAAAGCTTTGTGAAGTCTAAAAACATGGTTTGGAAACTTGGGATTTTCAAAACCGGGGGGTTGTCTAACATACACCTCCTCTTCTATGTAGCCGTTTAAGAAGGCACTCTTGACATCCATTTGAAAAAGTTTGAAACCTTTGGATGCAGCAAAAGCCAAGAGTATCCTAATAGCCTCCAAACGAGCTACAGGAGCAAATGTCTCCTCATAGTCTATCCCCTTCTTCTGACTATATCCTTGGGCTACTAGTCTGGCCTTGTTTCTCACAACTTGGCCATCTTCTCCCTGTTTGTTTTTGAAAACCCATTTTGTCCCAATAGGATGACACTCAGAAGGTGGAGACACTAGAACCCAAACCTGATTTGTCTCAAAGTTTTCTAACTCCTCATGCATGGCATTGACCCAATCCGGATCCGTCAAAGTGTGTCCAACATCTCGGGGCTCAAAATCAGCAACAAAGGCAGAAGGAGCAAAGTGAGAGATTTGAGACCTGGACCGAGTGACCCGTTCATCAATGTTGCCGATCATCTGCTGAGGGGGGTGTTGGCGCTGGATGTGTCGTGGCGCCTCCCGTGCTGAAGTGATCTCCCCCTCAACAGCAGCTGGTGCCTCCCCGGGTACAAAAGGTACCGCTCGGGGTGGTGGATCCCACGGCCCCCAGCAAGAAGAAGTGTCAGGGTCGTGAGTCGTCGTAGAAGCCGCTCCTTGCGGCACAGCAGGTGGAGGGGGTGCTGGATCATCTATACCTTCAGCACCCTCGTCCTCGTCATCAAAAAGGGACTCACCAACCTCATGATCACCTGCACGCTCAAAACGAGAAGAAGGACAAACCATGGTCTCGTCGAAGGTGACATCGGATGTCTCCATGACTCGGTTAGTGTCAAGGTTAAGTACACGATAAGCTCGAGTGTGAGTGCCATAACCCAAAAACACACCGTCAGAAGAACGAGACTCAAACTTGTCCAGGTTGCCCTTTTTGAGTATAAAACAATGGCAACCAAAAACTCTAAAATAACTCACCTTGGGGAGTTTTCCAAAACACAACTCATAAGAGGTCTTTTTCAAGAAAGCTCGAAGAAAAATGCGATTGGAAATATAGCATGCAGTGCTCATAGCTTCGGCCCAATATCGCCTAGGAGTCCTATGCTCATCGAGCATCGTCCTGGCCATCTCTACAAGGGTCCGATTCTTCCTCTCTACAACACCATTTTGTGGCGGTGTGTAGGGAGAAGAAAACTGATGCTCCAAGCCCAAAGAGTTACAAAACTTCTCAAAATCCGAATTCTTGAATTCGGAACCATTATCACTCCTAATAGCTCGCATCGAGTTCAAAGGGAACTCGTTCTGAAGGCGCAAAATCAGATTGCGAGCAAAGGAGAAAGTCTCGGTCTTCTCATCTAAAAAGAAGACCCATGAATATCTCGAAAAGTCATCAACAACAACAAGCACATACCACTTCCCCCCAACCAAGCTCACCCGAGCCGGACCAACAAGGTCCATATGCAAAAGCTCTCCAGGGCGCTTGGTCATGACCTGAGTCACTGGATGGTGGGGAGCGGCAACCATCTTCCCATGTCTACAAGAGTAGCAAACAAGATCCTTCTCCATTGACAACTTGGGCAATCCTCGGATTAGGCCAAGTGAGCTAAGCCTTGCAAGCAAGTCGAAGCTCAAATGTCCAAGTCTCCTATGCCACTTCCAAAGATCAGAGGAGGAAGGTCTAGCCACAAGACAACGAGAAATGCCAAAAGACTCCGAGAAATCCGCACGAAAGACTTTCCCAAAGGGCGAAATCACACAAACTAGATTGCCCCGAGGGTCCAAAATACGACTGAGATTCGGCTTAAAACGAATCTCATAGTCGTCATCAAAGAGTTGCGAAACAGAAAGAAGGTTAAAATGCAAGTTAGAAACAAGAGCAACATCGCGCAACACAAAGTGCTCATTAAGTCGCATAGACCCACGAGACAATATCTTACCTTTGCTATTGTCGCCGAAGGTGATAAACTCCTTTCCGGCGATCGAACTAAGACTGGAGAACCACTTGGCGTTTCCGGTCATTGTTGGGTATTTTAAACGCACACAGAATAATCCGCAAGCGCACGGATACCGATGTAGCTTTCACCCGAGAGTATTCCAGGGTATCGATTTCCACGGGGAACGTGAAGTGTACTAGAAGAATTAAGAACGTCCAAGAAAAGAATGGTAATATGGGTAGAGAGAGATATAGGGTTTTCTAAGCGGGTCTATTTAATTAAAGGCTCACTATACTTTACTTACTTTGGAGCAACAGTACCTTTCCGATTCTCGAAAAAGACTGGGAAAAGGGTAATCGGGAGAAGGCTGCCAAAAAGCTCTACGAAAACACCAATCCTAACGTGGTGGATTATAACAATCTACAAAGCTGTCACTCCTGTAGCTACCACAACTATCCGGAGGATTGGGCGCAAACTCAGGTAAACCCTAGTCTAGACACCAAGTCTACACTAACGCTTACTACTCTAATTACTGCATATGACTAGAGCACTCAATACGAGCGGAGATCCAGTAAATAAAATAAAGCAAGAACTGAAGTTAAATATAATACTTAGAAATAGTAAATGAAGAACCTAGAGATTACTTGAAGACGAACCAGATGCTGCACCAATACAATGTCGAGGAAGATCCGACAGATCCGGCTCCTCCTCAGCTCTCTCCTTCTCCTCTCTCTAATTACAACTAGATGAACTAGACAACTAGAACAAGAACTAGAACTAGAACTAGATCTAATTCTAGATGAACTAGAAGAGATTCATCTAGAGGGACCTATACTTCTAATTGAAACCCTAGTTTCTGATGTGGAGCTGAATAATGAAGATGGAGATGCCTGGAGAGGGGGGGTCTGGGGCTGCTTATATAGTCCTGAGGGATCAACCGCGACCGTTAGATCAAACCGACTTCACGTAGGGCTGAGATGCATCCTAGAGGTCGGTGGAGGTAGCTTGCGGAAGACGAAAGCCAGCGGGCCCGGGAGGAGACCGACCGGTCTAAGGGTGGGACCGGTCGGTCCCACCTGGTGGCCTCTCGAGGTGTCCCGCCTCGTGGTGTCCTTTGGTGTCCTCTAGAACCTTCTGGAATATTCCTGACGTGCCGGTTGCGTTATCTCGCGTCGGTTTCCTTTTAAGGGAAGCAATCAGCGCTGGTTTCCTGGTTTAGTCCCTGCAGAATCACAATTCACCAAAACTCGTGGAATATTGTCAATTAAAACCCTAAACCTTTGTTGGTGATTGAATTCATGCCCTTTTCATATTTATTTATCCTCTAATTTTGATAGATAACCAGCGTCAACAAGTTCCCCCAAGCTTACCCTTTGCTAGTCCCTTAGCAAAACCAAAACTTATCAATGGATCAGGAGTTGCTACTATATCTTCACTTCCAACAAGTATACCTGCTGTTAAACAAAAATTCTCCGAAACATATCATGTTATTCTTCATGGGGCATATTACTCTTACCTTAGGTCTTGAATAATTGAGAGATTGAACGATCAAATCAAGTACTATGTCTCTAGTTCTTTCACTTCACCTTTATCCCGGAGTTTTAATTGATTTTCAAAAGCATTAATACATGTGTTGTCAAATTAAACAATGGATCCAAAGAGAAAGTCAACCAACCATTGAATCAAGAAGTGCATGTGTATGGAAAAATAGAGTCGGATGCTCTTTTGAATATATTCACTCTTTTCTGTTTATCAGAGACATATGGCTATTAGGCTAATTCTACTGTCGGGCACGTGCCCATTTTTTTTTCTGACATTTTTTTCTTTTTCTTCGAGGTTCCGGACACTTGCCCCTTTTTATTTCCTCGGGATCTATCTTTTTGAGGTTTCAGACACTTGTCCCTTTTTATTTCCTCGGATCTCTCTTTTTTTCTCTCTCTTTTTTTTAATAGCCACATGGTTCCAACAAACTTCTGAGAGGGTAGCAACAGATAATTATGAGCATTTATGCGGAAGATGGATGAAATGTGTAAGTGATCTCAATTCAATGGCAAGATAACATCTCACAGGGTCACAAAGCTTAATTTAACTCAATGCAATTATTAGTCATGTTTACATTTAGAAATCTCCGGAACTCTAGTGTTGCTTAGAACAAGATAATAGCAGCTCAGACCATCACATGTCATATCCCAATTACCTAGACCTTAGATTAAGTATTTGCTGTCCATGTATTAATTTTATTTTAAGGCATCATTATCAATGAGGAGAACTTATGCTTTGAAGACTAGGTATTTGAAAGAAATTAGATAGAGCAACTCTTCATCATTTCCATGCAAAAGATTAGAAAGAGAGCAGGTTCTTCTTTAGCCATCAACTTCTTAAAACACACTAGACACAATATTTTATTTATTTAATCTAACACACTTTAAGATAAAAGCTAATAGTAGTAGTAGTAATAATAAAGACATACCTGAATCGGGAAGATAACGGGGGTGCGTCTCCCCCAAGTTGGTTCCCTTAATAGCGTTGAGCCTTCATGTGCCCATATATTTTTGTCTCTTCTTTTTTTTAGTGGTGAGCCTTCATGTGCTCACATATTTTTGGTGTTTTGAATTTATTTATAGAATGAAAAACTTAAGAGCATAAAGATACTTACGTGGATACATGGTGGTGCCTTCCCCCAAGCTGAATGTTGACGTAGTCGTTCGATCTTGCAATGTAGCAGACTGGCAGTGGATATGTGCTTCCTCTATTAGAGCTCTGATTGATGTCGATGTTTGTTGATACAGTGCTCAATAGTGGATGGAGCATCACTTGTTCGTTAGCTTTTCTTGACCTTTTAAATCCTGTGAAATTCAAATAGACAACAAAACTTGTGGAACAGATTAAGCATTAGCGGTTGGCCACTTAAGCCTTAGTTGTCTAGAATTTCAGTAAGATCTCTTTCTCAATATTTTTGTATTTTAATATTTTTATGATGCAAGAGAAAAATCCAACATGATGAATGTATGTATATTTTTTTTATTTTTATGCCACCACGATGAACATTCCCGTGGGTATTTACACACCATAGAATTATTCACATGGGGCTTCATAGTTTATGATGTAGTGTAACAAATGCAATATTTTTATTTTCTTTTCTAATGCAATGCAGAAATTAAAATGTTTGTGAATTAAATATGATGATGCAATGATTAAATATGATGATGTAATAAATGACTAAGAATTAAATATGAGAAATATGCAGAAAAGTAAATATGAGGATAACTACCGGTTTTTACCTTTTGGCGAAGGTTCGGATATTTAGGTCCGACGAACCGGACATTCCCTTGGTTCAGACCTCCTGAGGTATGTCAGACGTTTGGAAAGTTATTATTGATAGTACCTCTCAGGTGCAGACATTTTCTTCCATACCTTCTTGGTCTGAGTTTTCACTTCCTGTGGTTCACTGTCTTTGAGGTTTCTCTCTTTTTTTTTCTAGGACAGTGTCGATAACTTCTTCTTCGTGATTGGCCTCTCTATTCTTGATAGTTTGTCTTCTTTGGCTTTGAGAGCGGCGTCTTTCACTTCTGTTCTTCTTGGGCGCTTCATTGGGTATGTAGTTGATGAAGTTGCATCGTGCCTTTTCTCCAGGAAAGTGAAAATGGATTTCCTCTTGTAGATGATTGTACTTGTAGCGTAGAGGAATGGTCTTCCTAGGATGAGGTGGACATCATCATCTTCTCATGTCGAGGATCAAGAAGTCTGTGGGGACTTCATGACCTCTAATTCTGACTACAATGTCTTCCATCATTCCTTCTTGTTTATGCCTCTTGATATGGTGTCACTCATGTTATTTGTTCGTCCAGTAGTTTGAAGTGAAGCGTTAATTGTGGACGCTGGCAGCATCTTACTCAGTGTGCATGTTCTTGTAGATCTAGGACCTTCACTCTATAGAATTTGGGAGTGACAAACTTCTCCATGTTTTGCTCAAGAGTGTGTCCTACTCATAAAGACAAGGTAGAGATCAAGTGCATGGGCTCTGTTGGTGGAAAAACACCAACAGAACCAAAAGTTTTGTTTATTCCCCTCTAACCTTAGGCACATTGCATAAGACAAACTTGTTGTTTATGTGTCCTCTTCAATCTTAACATGAGTGATAGGATCAGAGGATGAGCATGAAAGTAGCATCTTAAAATATTTAACAAATCAGATTGTTTAACCCAAGGAAGGATAATCTATGCATAATGTATCGATATTTTCATGATTGTGATATATCATCTTCCAAAGGTTAGATGCATAACATTTTAGCTCATTAGTTAAGAGAGTAAATCTAGGAACAAAGAGTAAAGAACTGAACATGTTGAGTTGATTAGGTTGGATCAATTAATGTGCTACTAAAACATGTTTGGTTCTTATTTATGTACATACCAGAATTAAGGAGAAGCTTTTAAAGTGATGGTCACATAGCTTGAGATGTTACCTTTATCATTGAAGAGTGATGTGGCGAACCACCTTGTGGAAGCTTTTCTTGTCTGATTGGTTGTTCTTCATGAATAGCTTGTCTTCTCTTTCTTATCTCATAGTGAACCTGAGTGATGGGAGCTTGAGAGGAGGAAGGTAGAGTAGGATCATCTTTAGAGGGATCAACCTTCCTTCTCTGTGTGTCAACCTATCAGTGAAGGTGTGTTGTTCCTCAGGTCCGTACCAGGACCTCTCTCTTTTAGCTTGTGTTTGTACTGTCTATTTCCATGGAGTGAGTGCTTTGATTGTAGGTATTGTTTTGTGGCACTCATCTTCTGTCTTGTTCTACAGATCTCACTTCTCCATGATTAGTGAGTTGTGTCTCCCTTGCGCAATTTGTTGAAGTTCATGTGTCTCTTCATCTCCAGTGTGGGTTCATCTCTGGACTTTCCCGAATTGATATTGAAAGTTTCCTGCAGGGGTTAGTCCAACAAAATATCCAACATCCACTATAGCATACTATTAGTTCAAAAATCAACCTAGACACCACGTCTAATTTGATTTAGGAAGGCATTTTAAGCTAAGCATGCTTAATTTAAAAACCTTTGAAAGCAAGATCATCACTCCTAAACTAGGCACCATGCTCAATTTAAGAGATGTATGAAAGTACTTAAAACCTAAACATATTCTATAGTAGATGAAGGTAGCATTAAAACATTAAAGAGATTAACTCAAATGGTGATGAGAGAACATGATTAGTGTATAGCACATGAGCATGTCTTAAAGGTAGGGGCAACCAACATAGCAACATGGTAAGAGATGTTCTTACAAGAGTACCCGAAGCTTAGATTCGCAAAAATCAAGATTGGATGAATGTAATTCAATGTTGCATGATGATTAGTTGGACATACCTTGTGTTTGTCATTCCTTTGAATTCTTTGCTCCAGACCTGGAAAGGTTAGTGACAAGAGTACCCGAAGGAATATTTTAACAATTATATCCTTATGCTCATTACACAAAGGCAGTGTAACAGGAGAGTGAACACTGATCTAAAAAAGTGCTTGTTTTAGGACACTGAGCTTGTCTTTGGGAAACCTTCAGAATGAGATTTGGTGAAGTGGTTTCCCCTCCAACACCAACTTAAGAGCACAACGAGATCTACAAAATTTGTGATAAACATATGCATCGACAACCACCCTTTTGAAGTTTTTGTAAACAGAAAGTGTGAGGGGGTTGGAAATCTCGAGTGTGGCAATGTTAGACACACCAATTGAATCAGGAGATGTTTCGTATGAGCATGGATTTAAGAGGTGTTTATGAAATAGCTTCCATGCTCTTTGATATCATCTTCCTCGATTTCAGAGAAGAACACTGAAGGATGGGATTCATAATTTTCTAAAGTGTGGGGTGTTTTCTCTAGAGAAGGTTCTGTGATAACCAAATTATTAGAAGGATTTGAAGGAATTTCAAATTTGATTGTGTGTTCCTCCTCATGTTGGTCGGGGTTTGGCTCGACTTCTTCTAGGAATTCATCAAAAGTGCTAGTGGAAGGAGTGTTTTCAAGGATTTTCTCTAGGATGTCTCTTCCTTCACTAACAAGTTTATGTGAGAATGATCCTCCAGAAGCTAAATCGAGATGTAGAGCAGTTTCCTTGTTAAGACCACAATAAAAGTGAAAGTGTAGCACATGGTCTAGCAAGGAAAGGTTTGGGCTAGAATTGGTAAGGTGTTTGAACCTAGCCCAAGCTGCTCCTAGCATTTCCTTCTCTTTTTGTTTAAAGGTAAGAACTTCGATTCTAAAATCAGTGATTCGAAAAAGAGGGAAGAAAGCAAGACAAAAGTTGTCCTGAAGTTCATCCCAATTTCCATTTATACCCCTTACGGAATGATCATACCATTTTCTCGCTCTTCCCAAAAGGGAGAACGAGAATAGTTTCCATTTAATGGTCTCTTGTGTCATGCCAGATATAGTCTGACAAGAACACAACTCCTCAAATTCCCTAAGGTAAGTGTATGGATCTTCGTCTTCTGACCCAGAGAAGGATTTCTCCCGAACCATGGCTATAAGAGCAGGGCGAAGCTCATAGCCATCTATAAGAATGGGGTGTGATGATGGTGGAGGCTCCAACAAGTCACCCTTTGGAGCAAAGAATTTTAAGATAGGAGTGAAATCCATGTGGTAAGAAGTGTGGTGATGAGGTAAAGGTAGTGGAAAAAGGAAAAGGTGGTAAAAGAAAAGAAACACGGACGATCCTGGTTCGATTCTAGAACAACTACCGTTCCCCGGCAACGGCGCCAGAAAGCTTGTTGGGTATTTTAAACGCACACAGAATAATCCGCAAGCGCACAGATACTGATGTAGCTTTCACCCGAGAGTATTCTAGGGTATCGATTTCCACGGGGAACGTGAAGTGTACTAGAAGAATTAAGAACGTCCAAGAAAAGAATGGTAATATGGGTAGAGAGAGATATAGGGTTTTCTAAGCGGGTCTATTTAATTAAAGGCTCACTATACTTTACTTACTTTGGAGCAACAGTACCTTTCCGATTCTCGAAAAAGACTGGGAAAAGGGTAATCGGGAGAAGGCTGCCAAAAAGCTCTATGAAAACACCAATCCTAACGTGGTGGATTATAACAATCTACAAAGGTGTCACCCCTGTAGCTACCACAACTATCCGGAGGATTGGGCGCAAACTCAGGTAAACCCTAGTCTAGACACCAAGTCTACACTAACGCTTACTACTCTAATTACTGCATATAACTAGAGCACTCAATACGAGCGGAGATCCAGTAAATAAAATAAAGCAAGAACTGAAGTTAAATATAATACTTAGAAATAGTAAATGAAGAACCTGGAGATTACTTGAAGACGAACCAGATGCTGCACCAATACAATGTCGAGGAAGATCCGACAGATCCGGCTCCTCCTCAGCTCTCTCCTTCTCCTCTCTCTAATTACAACTAGATGAACTAGACAACTAGAACAAGAACTAGAACTAGAACTAGATCTAATTCTAGATGAACTAGAAGAGATTCATCTAGAGGGACCTATACTTCTAATTGAAACCCTAGTTTCTGATGTGGAGCTGAATAATGAAGATGGAGATGCCTGGAGAGGGGGGGGGGGGGGGTCTGGGGCTGCTTATATAGCCCTGAGGGATCAACCGCGACCGTTAGATCAAACCGACTTCACATAGGGCTGAGATGCATCCTAGAGGTCGGTGGAGGTAGCTTGCAGAAGACGGAAGCCAGCGGGCCCGGGGGGAGACCGACCGGTCTAAGGGTGGGACCGGTCGGTCCCACCTGGCGGCCTCTCGAGGTGTCCTGCCTCGTGGTGTCCTTTGGTGTCCTCTAGAACCTTCTGGAATATTCCTGACGTGCCGGTTGTGTTATCTCACGTCGGTTTCCTTTTAAGGGAAGCAATCAGCGCTGGTTTCCTGGTTTAGTCCCTGCAGAATCACAATTCACCAAAACTCGTGGAATATTGTCAATTAAAACCCTAAACCTTTGTTGGTGATTGAATTCATGCCCTTTTCATATTTATTTATCCTCTAATTTTGATAGATAACCAGCGTCAACAGTCATGTGCCTCGAACACCCGGAATCCACCAACCAAACGTTCTCCAATCGTTTTACCTACATCAATAAAAAGACATAGGGTGAGCATACGGTCCAACACTGGGGTTAGTGAAGTAAGGTGAATACCAGTGTTGGGCCGGCTGCTCAAAAGAACGGTTAGCAGAAAAACCATTCCTAGCACGCCTACGAAGGGAGCGATCACCACGTTGAGGAAAACGTGGTCCGCTAAGGGAAGAGCGTCCATCGCGATACTCAAAACGTGGTGGTGGAAAATGCTCAACTACAAAGCCACTGCCACGGGGTCCATAGCCTACAACTGCAGGCTCCCGCCGGGCACGTCCTCTCCGCTGCCTAGGCCTGGGAACTTGAGGTTCTGAACCTCTGGGCCTAGCAGCTCTCCTTGGAGCTCCCCTCTGAACATTCGACACATGTACATCATGGAAGGGATGGTACATGTCCGCATTGTTCATCTCCCTGGCATGGCGTGGCTCCCTCTTGCGCCGAAAGCAGAACTCACTCAAGTGTCCATCTCTCCCACAATGCTCACAATGGTACCTCACCGCTCTCAAAGGGGGTTGTTGGTACACACGGTTGTGGGTGAGGATCACTTTGCCCTTCTGTGGCAGAAGCTCCTCCTGGATGGGTGGCATTGTGTCCAGCTTGTTCTTTAGGTGGATGGGTTTGGGATGCCACACTTGGTTCTTGGGTGGAGCTCTCGGAGGTTCCTCAAACACTCCATCCTTGGTGTTAGGCTTGAGAGGCTCTTTGGGTGGAAGCTTGGTAAGTTTGGGAGTAGTGGTGGAGTTGGGCTTCTCACTCGGGTTCAAACCACTTGACTCTCCAATCTTCCCAAAAGCAGACACATCAACGCCCGGAGGAAAACCTACACCAGGACCTCCAGCAGCTCGCTTGAATTGGGAGATCATCATCCCGAGCTGTGGCTCACCACAAGACACCCATGACAAGATGGTCCGAAGGTATGTGTTTTCTTCCTCGGTTTGCATCTTGTCATGCTTCACGTTTGCGATCTCCATCTCCAAACCCTCATAAAGAACACACCTAGCCACACATGTGCTACCTGAGTTGGTGTTGACACCAGATTTTCGCACACGTAAGGATGTGACAGATGGGCCCAGCCAGCAGAAGGAGAAGGATTTAGCAAGCAATCAACAACTGTTCGGCCCTCAGAGTTTCGACGTTTGTCGGTGCGGTCGGCTATTTCACGAAGCCATAGTTCCATTCGGGAAAGCGTATCGCAGGTAAAGCTGGCTTGCATGAGAAGACACATGGTGATGGAAGGCACCAAATAATATAGAATTTATATCTTTTCCTTATCTCTTTGTAAAGTCGTGATCGTCTAGGACTCATGTTTCGTCCAGGGTATAAATATAAGCCCTCGACCATTGTAAATCTGTTCACAACCACATCAATACAACCGGCCCCATGCCACCTTCGAGTCCTTATAGTCGTGTCGTCGAGTTCTTCGAGAGGAATCATCGATCCGTCAACCTCTGTAAGTACCGACAACCTTGTTATCATGTCTAGTATCATGCAGTGGATTTAGATATGATGCAAGTAGTCTCGTATGTTAAGCTTAGTATCGTGCGGCGGATTTAAGCTTATGACGGGAAGTTTTTACCTATGACTTGTATCGTGCGGCGGATTGAGTCATGAGTAAAAATAGTTATTGGCTCTGTTAGATTTGGCAGATCTAATAGATTCATTAAGTTATCATGTGTTATATGTTTTATTTATTTAACTCGTACAACACTTTTTGCCCAATCTAGATTGATCTTCGTTCGGCCTTGTTGCACGAGTTTGCTTGTGCTTTGCTATTTATAAGATCATGATGGCCGAATCGACTTTCAATCTAGGTTGTTACTTGTTGCGGGTTCATACATGCCGATCATGTTTAGGCTTTGATAGAGCTGGGTGCCGTGCGGCAGGTACAAGTTTTAGATTAGTTTAATCATGCTTTGCCTGTGTGTTTCTTCTTCATGGACCCTAGTTCGGCTAGTTTGCCGATTCTGGTTAAGCTTACATGAGTAATGAGTATGTATAGATCTGTTCAGATGTATGTGTGCTTTTAGCTTCTTATAATTAGATCGTATCATGCGGTGGATTAATCTAATTATAAGGAGTGGTGTAGATTTATAGCAAGTGGTATCATGCGGTGGATTAGCTTTGCTTAAGTTTATGCCTGACGGGTTTATGAAGGCTGGACGTGCGGCAGACTAGCTGGATTGGCCTATGCATATGTTATCTGAATATATTTGTATTTACAAGTTGCCCTCTTTATCCTTTTGTCACATATGCGTTCGGCATTCAACATGTTTATGAGATTTATCTTTTATACTTGCCGAATGACATTATAAACCTGTTTTGGCAAACAGCTTCTATAGCTGTGTGCCATCGTGATTGGCTTTCAAAGCCGTACATATGGAACTGTCTGGTCTCACCCAGCATGTTCCAAGGTATTCTCACACTTTTATCCCTTGTTGGTTTTCAGGTCAAACCGACTGGCACGCTTCCGGATTCAGTACGCTCCGGGCACCCGATTGAAGCCAGCCTCGTTCGGCTTGCTATGTGCCTTGACGCGAGGTGACGAATTTTGTGTCAACAGTTGGCCTCTTCAAGAGACACAATCTTGGCATTCTTCTCTGCCAACTCAGATGACAAGACAGGACAAGTCTTGCACGCACCCAACAGCATGGGTCTAGCCCGGAGCTCATCCACCTCTCCTACCAACGCAGCATACTTACCTCTCAAAGTGAGAAGGTCAGTCATGTGCGTGGTGCACATCTCACACTCCTCCTCATCGGTAACAACCATGGTGGACTTGACAGACTCAAGTTCCTTCACCGTATCCTCCCACTTCTGCCTAAACTCCTTGCGCTCTCTAGCAGCACACCTAAGCAACTTATCCTGACTAAGGAGCGCGGCGGTAAGTTTCTCGACCTCAGCAGAAAGCTCGTCGTGGGTCAGAGATACCTGGGAGGTGTCGTCGTCGTTGTTCCGAGGGGTGTCCACCAGCTCGCCGTCGACCTCCTTGTTGAGGGCCATGGTGCAGAAGCCGTCGTCATCGGCGAAGAAGCAGAGGCCGTTCAGCTTGTCCTCGATCCTCTTCTTCTTCTCGGACTCGTCATCGCTTGAGCAAGCGGAGTCGTCATCCGAGCCGTCGACGTCACTGAGCGTGGTGAAGAACGCACGCTGCTCAACTTGGGCCTTCTCCAAGTACTTCTTCTTGATGTACTCCTTGTCGAAGCCGCCCCTCCGCTTGTGCCTCGCGGGGACCTACTTCTCCTTGTGCTTGCCGGAGTCGTACTTGTGCCCATGATCGCCCTTCCCAGATGTGTTCTTCTTATTGGGACAATTGGCGATGAAGTGGTCGGGGTCGCCGCACTCAAAGCATCCTGAGCGTCCTTCTCCGCGGCGACGGTTCATGCGGTTGTTGTGGAACTGCGAGAACCGGTTGGCGAGCATCGCCAACTCGTCATCCCCCAAAGACTCCAGCTGGTCCTCTGTGACAGAAAAGAGTGAAGAGAGTGCAAATCCTCCAGAGGGGTTAGCAGAAGAGCCAGAAACCAAAGCCATAGTCGGGCCAGAAGGATTCTCATAAGAAGCCCTCGACATGGCGTCAATCTCACTAGACTTGAGCTTACTAAAGAGCTCGTCGCAAGTGAGGGTCTCATAGTTAGACGATTCGATGATCGCCTGGACCTTTGAGTCCCACACCGACCGATCAAGAGTGTGCAAAAGCTTCAAAGCCTTCTCATGATCGTCAAAAGGCAACATCTCCTTGTTCGCTCTCATCTTGTTGACAATGACCTGAAATCGAGCGAATAAACTCTCTATGCTCTCGCTAGGCATATGTCGAAAGTTCTCATACTCCCGCTTGTGCGACTCGTAGAGATGGGATTTGACTTGAGTGGTTCCCTCATGGAAACGCATGAGGGTCGCCCAAATCTCACGAGCCGTGGGGAGGTGAGAAACGCGATCAAACTCAGACATGCTCAGACAGGAGAAAAGAGCGTTATGCGCTCGGCTATTGGCATCGTGCTCATCCATCTGAAGCTGAGTAACACGAGCAGCAAGACAACGTAATCGGCCTTGTTGCAAATCTCCCAAACAGAAGAGCCCATGCTCTGGATATAGGCCGACATGCGTATCTTCCAATACGCATAGTTCGTCCCATCAAAAAACGGCGGTTTGCCCACGCCGTGATCCATCTCGCCTTCTGTGGATCTGGAACCGGTTAAGGTGGATGATCCTTAACCTGCTCCGATACCAATTGAAGGACCGAGAATGCACTAGCAAGGTGACCAGAGGGGGGTGAATGAGAGCTCAAAAATTTCTTTCGAAACTTTGGCCGATTGTCCAAAATCAACCCCCAAAGCTACGACCGAGAACGTGATGCCCACAACCCTTGGAAGAGGTGGATGATCCCTAGGATCACAGCACAGCGGGCACCACAAAGCGATAGCAACCGAACGGCAAAAGAACCGGCACAAGTTTGGCCCTCAAAAACCAAGTCTCGAACGTAGATAGACGGCTACGTTGAGAATCCCCAAATACCGATGCTAACAAGTAGCAAAGATACCTAGAGAGGTTTCTTGGTCAACTACGAGGCCAAACGAGAGGTCCGGAAACCTAGCGAGAGAGCCGGGAGAGCAAACACACAAAAACACAACCTTCAGGCAAATCCTGGACTGTCCGGCCCTGGGGTCCCGGACTGTCCGCGGTACTGCCGGAATGTCCGCGAGCGAGTGGCGGACTGTCCGCCGGTCCAAACACCGAAACCGAAACAGCAAAGCTCCTGCAAGTCCCCTGGACAGTCCCGGACTATCCGCGGTTTATACCGGCGGACTGTCCGCCGGTCAACCGAGACACGAACTGCAGAGACCCATGGCCACTGGTCTGGCCATGTCCCCGATGCGCGGACTGTCCGCGCCCTGAGTGGCGGACTGTCCGCGTCACTCAGGGAGGGGCGATTTCAATCGCCCTTGTCTCAAAACTTTCCAAATCCGATCCAAATCAAAATCCCACGTTCCCAATTTGGAGAAGATGATCACGAGATAGTTAGGAGACTATCCCCAAGAAATCATCCGCTCAAATCGATTCAATCACCGGGAAATCGAAAGGGGAAGATCAAGAACGAAAAAGCGCCATGAAAACGAAATCGACCCGATCTACTTGTTCGTGAGGAGTTAGATAAATTACTTTGGTCGAAATGACCTCGTCACTACAAAGAACAAGTTGATTCAAACGGATTTCGCAAAGACGCACTAGGGAGTGAGATCGAGTGTCGGGAAAATCGCGGAGAAACGAAGAACGCGAAGAACACGAACCAAAACGCGAATCAACACATCGATCTACAACCGTGTGGCTACCACATGCTACCACAGTGAGGTTACGGCCTCACTTCCTCAAAATCTCCAGTACACAGAGGTATGGTTCTCTGCGGATCTCAGCTAGCTACAGCAGGGGATTGTGAGAGCAGGAAACCCTAGAAGCAAAGAGCAAATGACTGAGATAAATGAGGAGGTGGGTGTCTCCCCCTACTTATCCTAATTCTAACTATTCCTAATTCCCACTCTAACCCTAACTACTTACAGAGCGAACCAGCTAAACCCTAAGGTTATTCTGGACCAACTCGATGGTAGGTGGATCCGACGGCCACGCCCACACAACTCGTAGTGTTGCCTCGACGCAACCTCCCGATTGCCGCCACGTGCCGCCACCGCTCTGCCGTCCTTTCCCGGACGTCGCACCCCCGGTTTTGTGGCCCAAACCGGGAAACCAGCCTTCACACAGCCAACCCCCGGTTTTTGAGGCCCAAACAGGGAAACCAGCCCACCAAGCGCCTGAGTTTTGTGGCCCAAACTCAACAAACCCGAAGCACCCAGGTTTTGAGGCCCAAACCTGGAAACCATCCTCAGCCCGAGTTTTGTGGCCAAACTCGGAAACCATCAACGCCCAGGTTTTGAGGCCCAAACCTGGAAACCGTCCACCCGATGGTTTTTCTCTGGCTCTACCACCAAACCGAAGCTGAAGAGGGGATGCACCGCCCGTGCACCCCGTCCACCGACACGCGTCCCCAGGTCCTCGACCCGAGCAACACCATGTCCCGCAAGTCTTCGCTCGTCGCTGTCCCAGGCTGTCAGTCCACCACACAGCTGATCCTCGGGCCATCGGTCCCTTAGTCCAAGCCTCACGTCCGCCCTTCGCCACTCTCGGTCCATCGGCACGGCACGTCTCTACTTGACCTCACCTTCCTTGCCTCTGATCACTGTATCCATGCTCGACACCTGCACAACACAAGCCAAAGAACATGCACATCATCCCGGTTGACAATCACTCATCACTCAGAGACCCGGCATACACCCATGTATCTGCAACTTGAATGCTAAAACATTGCAGAAATAGAGGGGGAAGGTTTTGCTCCTAGAATCTTTAAATGAACCTTTTGCTTTAAAAAGGTAAGATTATGCCTTGTCTAATATCTTTTTGAAGTTTTTCTCATAGATTACTCAAATTTTTTTTGCATAGATTTCTTGTTTAATTAAGACTCTCATCTAGGGAGAGACATGATGGTTAATTCTCCATTGATATCAATTTAGGTTGATTTTTTTGCCAAACATATTGTTATCTAATTATTTTGTAACGATCTCTTGTTTCTTATAGGATTTATAGGAGGGTGTCCATGAATAGGCTTTTAGATGTAGATCTAGATGTATCCATACACGAAGAGGTATTTTTTGTGACTAGGGAGATTCATTCATCAAAGCACAACATGATTATAGTCTGTCGTCACAAGTTTCACAACACAATTCGGGGGTGCTAAGCCACCACCCGCTATGTGCATCGCTGTGACTTGTTTCACTGCATATGAGTTATTTTATTATAATCTCTTCTAGAAAGAAAATTTAAAATCTTGAAACACCATGCTAAGATCTTGGATCTCTTGAAGAACCGTTACCACACTTGATGTCTGATTCTCACTGGCCTTCCATAGGCGCACTAGCTCCTAGCAGTCAATTTCTAGTCAAACCTACTTCTGAACCTCTGTTGTTGCGCCATGATCAAGCCATCCCGACAATCTAGAGCCTCCACATACATAGAGAGGTAGAGGGTGGTTTTTGTGAAAAAAGAAAATAAATTTATGCATGGCATTGTCATTCCTACCCGCCTTTGTAGGAAGCCATTAACACCCTAAATATGAGGTTATTTCAAATAGGTATTGATATGGTGATCAATATATTAAGGCCCAACTAATATAGGCCGTATGTTGTCTCCACTAATGGAATGATCTCTGACTCTCAAATCCCTAGGTTAGTAACATGGTACCAAAGCCATGGATTAGAGTAAGGATTAGACTAATCTAAATTGGCCATGATCCATTTTTTCTGGGGAACCTTCTTCTGCTCCATGCGGCTCGTCACTGCGCCATTCCTCTACTCTATGTGGCCCACCATATGTTGACCCTCTACTCTATGCGACTTGTCGTTGCACTGTTCCATTGCTTCATGTGGCATGTCTTCATGTTGATCCTTTGTTTTGCAAGGTCCATCACCACCCCATTGTGTGTCATTTTCTCGCGGTGACCATGTGTCATCTGCATGCGTGACCCACATGTCCGAAGTTCGTGCATCAATCCCACTCATGGTGGATCGACCTCTCTGTCTATGGTCGGCCTTTGTCAAGCAACCACTGTTGGTCGTCCATTGTCTGCCCTCCTATTGCTCGTCTGCTGGCATGACTCATCTGCCCACAATCATTGTAGCCTCGTTCTTCTTGATGCTCGTGTGATGCTATCTGCTCGATCTTTGTTCATCTGATCTGTTTGCACAAAGGTGTTTGCTGCTACATATCTTCTTTGTTCCTCGCTTGGCAAGTATCTCCAAGAACCGAGGAGGCCCGCCTGATCTGTTCTATTGGCTGATTTTCAACCTATCTTCACTGGCGGTGGTACATACTCCTTCTCTTCTCGTGCTGTTAGTAAACTTCAACTATTTAACATGTCTTAGATTAGTGCAATTGTCGTCAATATCACTCTCGATGGTCAAAATTATTTGGTGTGATCTTTTTTCTTTTGAAAATGCATTGCAGGGTTATGATCTCTACTTTCATTTGACTGGTGATCCACTAACTCTTAATCATGATGCGTATTGATGCTACTGCATTCAAAACTTGGGAAATCAATGATGGGAAAGTGATGGTTGCCATAGTTAACAATGTTAAGCCCACCATGATTATGAGTCTATATAAGTTTCAGACCACCAAATCTATGTGGTCTTATTTGAAGGAACATTATGTTTAAGATAGTGGTGCCCTTCAATAGACTCTTATGCAATAGCTCCATGTCATTATACAGAGAGAGATGCCTATTGGTGAGTACTATTTTGCCTTTGATCATTTGATGGGCTCTTTGATATCCATGGTACTTTGGTGTACAATAGTAACAAATTATACATCTCTTGTGTTTCTTGATAAGTTTCTTACATATTGTTTTGTCATATGTATAGTTATGAATTTGCATAATTTGATTGTATTCAAACATGCTTGCCTTATAATTCCTCTAATAATCTGACCATGACACATGCGTTGTTTGTTTTACTTGCTGAAGGGACATGCCTTTAGTCCTTGTATCTTCTATATCTCACCCTCATAGTGTGTTGGCAGCTTCTTAGAAGACAAATTCATCCAAAGAATATTGTAAGCACTGTGGCAAGACAAATCATAGTTCAGACAATTGTTTCTCTCATCATCCAAAGAAGTTGGTTGAGTATTGTGCACCATGGGCTGCTCATGAAGATTGTGGTCATGGTACTGCTTCCACTTCTAGAGGCTTAGTGTTTGTTGCTGCTTTCTCGATTGTCAATGCCCCTTCGTCTTGGGTGCTTGATTATAGGGCCTCCTTTCATGTGACATCTCATCAATCCTAGTTGGTTGCTTGCAAGCTAGACACTGGTGTTGCTTTGGTTTAGACATTGATGGTACATCTTTGCATTTCACTCACTAGGGTTCACATTGTAATACTCATTTTGCTTACTCAATGTTTCTTTTGAAGCTTGATTGTCTATGAATCTTCTTTCAGTTGGTCAACTTACCGACCATAATTGCTTTGTTGGATTTGATGACTCATCTTGTTTTATTCAGGACCTACAAAGTGGGGGATAGTTGAGATTGGCCATCACCACAAAAGTGCTTATAGTCTATGCATTTTGGACACCTTACATCTTCCATATTTTTTGCGCCTACAACTCATGTGTCATCCAGTAAATCATCTTTCACCTCTTCATTTGCCAAGTGGCATCATTATCCTGGTCATCTTTATGGGTATCATTTGTCACCATTGATAGATAAAGGTTGTTTCAATCCTACTTATATTGAGTCTAGCTTTCATTATAAGGGTTGCAAGCCTGGAAAACAAATACAACTTCCATATTCATATATTGTTTCTCATTCTCCTAGAGCTTTTGATCTAATTCATTCAAATGTATGGGTCCAACACCTGTTGCTGCTACAAAGCATGGTCACAATATTATGTTATTTTGATGATAGTCATTCTTGTTATACATGGACTTATTTCATGAAACATCGCTCTCAATTGTGTTCCATCTACTAATATTTTGTTTGCATGGTTCACACACAATGTTGTACTCCTATTAGAGTTTTTTTCTAACTTTGGAGGTGAATATTTATCTAATGCTTTTTTACTATATAGTTTTTGTCCTCAGAGGGTACTCTTGAACAACTCTCTTGTCTTGGTGCTCATGGTCAATACAGTGTCGTTGAACACAATCATCACCATCTTACAAAGACTACTCTCAACCTTTTGATTTCCTCTTTTGTTTGTTCACATTTTTTGGGTGAAGTTGTCTCTACTATGGTCTATCTCATCAATAGGCAACTTTCTTCCAAACTGTTAGGCAAATTTCCTAGTGAGCTAATTTTTGGGACACCTTCTCCATGGACTATCTTTCAGATGGATGTAAAAAATGCTTTCCTTGAAGGACCGAAAATTCTAAAGCAAGGCGACCAGAGGGGGGGGTTGAATGGGAGCCTAAAATTTATTCTCAGAAATTACGGCCTCTGTCACAACAAAATCAACCCCAAAAGCTTCGGACTCAAACGCGATGCCCACAACCCTAGAAAGAGGGTGGATGATCCCTAGGATCACAGCGAGGCACCACTCAAGGGAGCAAACCAAAACTCCCAAAACCTCGAGTCAAGTTTGTGCCTAAAAGACCACTCCCAAACGTAGATAAAGGGCTACGTCGGGATTCCTCCAAATACCGATGCTAACGCGTAGCAAAGATATGTAGAGAGGTTCCTAGGTGAACTCTAGGAGCAAACGAGAAGTTCGGAAGCGAAGCGGAAAAGCTAGGAGAGCAAACGCACTAAACCGGAACCTACAGCCGATTCGCGGACTATCCGGGCTGGGGGTGCCGGACTGTCCGCGCCAGGGGCGGACTGTCCGCGAAACCCTGGCGGACTGTCCGCAGGTCAAAAGGCAAAATCAGCACGGCTGCTGAACCCTCCCTGCGAGACTCCCGGAATGTCCGCGCCTTTGTTTGGCGGACTGTCCGCCGGCCAGGTGATAAAACCAGCAACTCTGCTGGACGCTCCTGCGCGACTCGCGGACTGTCCGCGCCTACCAACGGCGGACTGTCCGCCGATCACCCGAGAGGAAAAGGCCCGAGGCCAACAACCACTGCTCGGCTGAAGCCGCGATGCGCGGACTGTCCGCGGCCAATATGGCGGACTGTCCGCGATCTCCCAGAAAGCTCAAAAACAGCTCGGCACTAAACCAAAATCGATTGGATCTTCACCAAATCGAACGGGGCTGCAACCAAACTTCTCCCAAGTGTTCTTCTACATGTTGGGAAGCTAATCCTAGGATATCATCGCTTCAACCCAACTAATCCGTGAGAAATCCGAAGAACACTAGAAATGTGAAGAACGAAGAACAAAAACGATTTTGACCCGATATACTTGTTCGTGAGGGTAGAGATAATTCCTTCGGTGGAAATGTTCTCCTCACATCAAAGAACAAGTTGATTCAAACGAGATCGCAAAAGACGCAGCGTAGAGGGAGATCGAGTGAGGGGAAAAACGTGGAGAAAAGAAGAACGTGAAGAACAAATTCAAAACGCGAATTCAACCACGAATTTGATCCTTGGATTCAGCAAGATGAATTGTATTAAGCACTCGGTGTCGGGCTACAAGCCACTCCTAGCAAATCAAAGCTTGGATGGCAAAAAGCTCAAGAACAAGAGCCAACTCTCCCTAACCCTAGCCTTCTCTCACAGGAACAAAATGAGAGAGACACCGTCCTAGAATTCCCCCAAGGATACGGCTGCCCTAGCAGCCCCCTCATATATATAGGCGCACGTCCGAAGACCAAAACGCCCTTACATTAAGCACTCAATCCAAATACCTCCCAGGGGTAAAACCGTCCAGTCCTGGCGATTTTCATCCGACGGCCACGCCCACACATCTGGTAGCTTCGCCTCGACGCGACCTCCCTGATGCCGCCACGTGCCGTCATGTCGACCACCGCGCCTTCCTCGTGGATAGCTACGCCGCCGCGCCAGCCTCTCCACGCCGCCACGCGTCGACCGTCCTTTCGGACCAACCCCCGGTTTTGAGGCCCAAGCCGGGAAACCTGCCAGCCCAGGTTTTGAGGCCCAAACCTGGAAACCGTCCACCCCGAGTTTTGAGGCCCAAACTCGGAAACCGGCCACCCGAGTTTTGAGGCCCAAACTCGGAAACCGTCGATGGTAGCTTTTTGAGGCTCAGCTACCGAACCCGCCCGTAGACGGGATGTGGTTCGCACACCCCGACCACCGGCACCGATGCCGATGCATGTCCAGCCTCCACGCCGGGCACAAGACCTTCGCCTTCCTTCTTGACTTGGCCGACGACACTTGCGCCGCACGCAAGCCCGTGTCCGACCTCCCGCCAAGTGCCACGACGCCATCATCTTCCTCCCGACTCGGCCGATGCATCGCACATCCCCATGTGCTCTCGCTCGTCGATGCCACGTGCCAGCTACCACAGCTGGTCCTCTGGCCCTCTGGTCCGTCAGTCCAAGCCTCACGTCCGCCCTTCACCGCTCTGGGTCCATCGGCATGGCACGTCCACCGCACGGCACACCCATCCTTCACCGCTCCCGGTCCGTCGGCACGGCATGTCTCTACTTGACCTTCACCTCACCATCGACCACTGTATCCGAGCTCAACACCTGCACATCAACACAGCCAAGAGACACATGTTGCACACGCACACCAACACAGAAACACCATAACTCAACGCCACCGGTTAGTCATAACATTAAGCGCATAGCGACATATGGACTTAACCGGTAAAAGCCTCAAACCTTCCTCATCAAAGTCAATCATTCATCATATATGTTCTCAATCTCCCCCTTGATGGATGCATTGACTAAAATAAAACCACTAAGGAAGGGTTTGAAGGCAAGCCTCATTCAAGTGCCCAAAAGCCAAGCAAAAGCAAACACAAGGCTACTTGAGATGAGGAAGGATCATGAAAACTCAAATAAAAGCTCTCGGTCCCGAAAGAAATGGGAAAAGCAGGCAAAGCCTCTACACAACCGAAGAGTCAAGAGAAACAAGAGTTTCATGAATCCCAAAAGGTACTCGAAAACCAATCTCAAATAAATTGTCAAACAATCATCACAAAAGAACCAAGGTACTTATCCACTTGGATTCACTTGGGTCGAAATTTCTCCCCCTTTTTCTCTTTCTCTTTCTCTTTCTCCCCCTTGATGATTGAATTGACAAAAACTAGGCACAAGAGATGGTTTGAGATACAAAATCGAAAATCTCATTCAAGTGATCAAAAGACATAGAAGGGCAAAGAACAAAGTCACTTGTCATGAGAAGATTATCCATTCAAATGCCCAAAAGCCAAAGAAATGCTAAAGAGGGGGCAATTTGAAATGAACATAACTTGGTCCCCAAAGACATGGGCAACGGCTAAACGCAACCAAGCAAAGGATCAGAGCAATAACTCTTCAAAGAGCAAAACTCGATCACACAGAGCAAAAGACTTGGTTCCCAAAGACATGGGCAACGGCTCGACGCAACCAAGTCACAAATGAGCTAGCCTTCAAGAAAAGGCAGAAAAATGGGCTCAACACCACTAGCTCAAGGCTCGAAACCAATTGAGGCTGAATCAACGCATAAATGCAAACTGATCACAAACAGCCAAGAATTTTGTGAAAACAGCTAGTTCCTCAAGACAGAGGCACATAGGCTCGACGCAACTAGCTGAAGGGTCCATACCAATCGAAAATACCAAGCAAAAGCTGCTAGTCCTTCAAAAGAGGCAAAAACAGCTCAACATGACTAGCAGGCTCGATACCGACTGAGTAAAATCACAAGAGAAGCTCAACACTAAATGGAGCACAATCACTCGGAGCACGCGGAGAAGGAGCAAGACAAAAGCAACTCCCCCTGAAATCAAGCCTATATACAAAAGCTATGTAACAAAGCTCATGACACCAATTACACTCCATACCAAAAGATGGATACCAATTGAAACACATAAAAGAGCTATACCAATTGAAGAAGGACATAAAAGAGCTAAACTCCCCCTAGCTCAAAGCTCTCCCCAAAATGCATGACTCTCCCCTTTTGAGCCAACACTCAAGCTCCCCCTTGCAAACAGCTTCTCCCCCTTGGCAAAAGGGAACATGCTGAGGGGTTTTGATATTTTTCACAAAGTTGACACAAACACAGGACAAGTCAACAACCAAAAGCATATGGAGGTAGTGAAAAGCACTGAAAGTGACCATAAAGAGTATCGGAGCTGGGGGTATGTACACTAAGCTAAAAATGCATGATATGCACAATGCAACAGCTTCAAGTGTATAACAATCAGAATGAAAAGATGCTCAAAAGGGTGCTGCCCTAAAAGTGTAGCAATCAATACAAATGCTAGCAAAGGCTCAAACTGATCAAGTGAATACGAAATATGAACAATTTAAGCATATGAGCAGTTTTAAGCCATTTGAAAAGGAGTTCACCACTAAAACAGCACTTAGCATGAATAGACAGGAAATCGAGCAAGTGCTAACTCAAGTACAAAAGGTGAACTACCCCTAGCAAAGTTCAATCATCATGCAATAGAATGAAGCATAAACTTGTGTTATTATCAAATTTTTATCGGAATTTGCAGCGGTATTAACACAAGTTCAAATTAAAAGCATGTGATTGCGAGAGGTTGAAAGCATGGTCATTGCCTAACTTTTCAACCGGGCTAAGCCTATGCAACAAAAGCAATCGGAAGCTTAAAGCACCGGTTTTGGTCTTACACTACACGGCTCAAGTTTAACTCAAATGTGCAATGAGAAACAGTCTCGATACCGTGAGGTGCTGACACATGCAATCCCATCTCGATCTTTTCATTTCACTTAGACTTGGATCAAATTTTAAGCACAAGGTAAATATGAACAATCCAAGCAAGTGAATGACTCAGTGCAAGAGACATAGCAACCTAGCATACAAAAGATAGCACAAGTGATCTCAACACATCCTACCTATGCTAGTTGTCACTCTCAATGGTGAACATTAAAGGTTTCATAGTTGATTAATCAAGTTCACCATTTGCAAAAATAGCTTAGCTCATAACATGTATCAAGTGATCAAAAAGAGCCTAAGCTACAAGCATCATCATGAATAAATAGGGCATACCAAAAAGAGCATAATCCCATTCTCATTGCTCTAAGCATGAAGCTCTAAAATGCACTAGAATACATGATGAAATGCATGCAAAAGCTAGTCTATCAAAGACAAAGCAAAACTAGCTAAAAAGGAAACCCAAAACAAAAGGGTATCGGAGAAGTCCAACTAAGATACAACAAGCAAAATGCTTCCCTAACTAAAAGGGAAACACACACCAACTCACAAAAAAAAAGAGCCAAGAAATGCTCAAGTGACAGCCAGCAAAATCTACATCGAAAAGACCACACAGCAAAAAGAGGTCAAGGAAGAAGAGTAAAACCAAAACCCGAACTCAGAAGAGGGTCGGAGGTACCCTCATGAAGCGCATGACCGCCTGCTGGTGTGATACCCGAGGGCACACCTGAATCTGCTGAACTCCGGGGCGCCTGCCTCGCCGAAGTTGTCTCCCCCTTGCCTGATGCTGTCGCTCCCACAGGTGCAGCTAGTGCTCGTTGGAGAGCTGCTCGAACGGAACCCCAAGTCATGGAAGAAGTGGGATCGGGTCCGTGAGCTGAAATGCTCTCTCCAGGCTCCTGTTCTCCTGCACACTCAAAAGCAGAAGAACCACAAGGCGTTGTCTCATCCAGTGTGACCTCAAGGTCTCCACAAAGCGGTTAGTCACATAATAAGCATAAGGTGAACACTCAACAAAAGAGGTCTACCTATGAATGATACCGCAAGGAGATCTGAACTCAAACTAGTCAAAACTACCATGCAACAGGATAAAGCACTATATAGCAAAATGCAACCTAAAGACATGATCAACCAAAACACAGCCTAAACCTCAAACAATGCTACAATGCAAGATAATGATAGCAATAGATCCAAAAGCATGTAACATGATAAAATTGTGGAAAGGCTAGTGCTCAAACTAATCATATCAACAGGTACATGTAGCTAACTAAAACTAGCACCTAAAAGTGATACCTAATGAACATCATACCACTACAAATCAAGCTCATGAAGAAATATGGTAAAACATGGCACAATGTTCATGAGGGTCACAAACTAGCATAAAAAGTGGAATAATCCACCAGGCTATACACAAAGCTAGCATGACATATGATACAGAAGATAGCACATGCTAGACTAAATAAAACATGATACAAAAGAAAATGTACATGCGAAAACTATACAAATGAGCACATGAAGAACCATCTCATACCACAAGACATAGATCATGGATGTACAAGGTATGATTGTATATGAAAGCTCACCGGATAGCAAAAGCCTCTTTGGAGGCAAATCTAAGCGGGGTGTAGAGAACCATCAATCTTGATCACATCTAAAAGATCAAGCTCCATCAGGCACATGTTCTCCACCCGCGTCCTCATATCTACACACAAGAGGACAAAGTAACCCGAGTCTTGGATCCCGAAGGGTTAGCAAGCATGTACTTGGGAACCCAAGACTTGGTCACAAATCTCAACTTATCTTGTGGGTTAGCATGATGCAAATGTTGGTTCAAATGCAATTGTGAAACACCCTTGGAAGCATTCCTCAAAAGGACAACTCGAGGAGAAGAACAAGTCGTACCACGGGAAAAGAGGCAAACATCTTCCAAGGTTTTGTAGAAGAACCAATAGAAGCATCATGAGAAGCATGACGTGGACCAAGAGAAGAAGCACTAGAGCATGTCCACGATCATGACCTAACCCACTAGAAAAGGAGTCATAAAACCCATCAACAAAGAGGGGCTTCTTACTAGGAGCACAAGCGTTCATGCCATGAGAAGGGCTATGAACCACCATCTTCCTAGAAGAGCGAGCTTGGCGCAAACGTTTGGCACGCCGATAGCAAAAGCTTTCTTGATGCCCATCTTTCTCACAGAAGGAGCAATGGTACAAAGGCCTATCGGAAGGCACACCATTCTCCGACAAGTGAGAAGTCCCTTGGGACTTAGAACAAGAAGCATCAACAACCAACTTGGTGCCAACACTCGGAGCACACGTGCCATGGGAAAGGCTACGCGGCTTCCTAAAAGCCTTAGCTCGAATACGCCGCTCGTGCTTGACACGGCGAAAACAAAAATCGAGCGAATGTCCATCCTTCTTGCAAAAGGTGCAATGAAAAACTGGATTGGGAGCACGAGTCCCAAAAATATGAGAAGCACCCTTATCAAGAGAAATCCCTTGGACATCACTCGAAGAAACAGCAAGGTTAGGAGTAGCTATGAAAGAGCTATCCGAAACCTTGACACTAATGCTACAGTCAAAAGACTCACGCGCAACATAAGAACTCAACTCTGGTTGCAAAGATGCAGACTTGGAAACACCAACATCGGAGTTGCAAGAAATGCGTGAATCATACGACTTAGCACAAAGGCTCTTGCATCTTTTGGCCAAAACCTCATTCTCAAACATGAGGCGATCACAAGTACCACAAGGAGCAGTTTTTAGATTTTCCATCTCCTCTTTGATGCACTTGGCATATGTGGTACGCAAGAGCTCAACTTCCTTTCTCAAGGTTGGCACTCATATCATTGTGCTCAACCAACTTGGCGCTCATATCATCGCGCAAAGCTTTCAAAGCCAAAACTTCTTTTTCTAAATCAATGCAAGATGTGCAAATAAAATCGGTGGAAGAAACATCACCATTCACATCAAGCAAAGAATCATGGTTAGCACAAGAAGTAAGGCAAGCATTCTTATTCAAAGAGCATGAGCTACAAGGTTTAGAATTAATTCAGCAATTTTAGCCCTAGCATGCTCAAGCTCATCTACACATGTCCTGTGAGTCAGACTTAATTCTCTAAGTCTAGCAACAAAAGATTCATAGGAATCACATGGTGACAAAGCATTTGACTTAAGCAAGGCTAATTCAGTTTTAGCACAATCGAGTCCTTGCGCAAGTCAATGCAAACTAAACATGGTTTGGAAGCATTGGATTTCAACAATTCAATCTCAGATTTTAAGCTAACAAGAGAAAAGCCTAGCTCATCATTCTTCCTAACCATGTTACTACAAGAGGTGCAAGGCAAAGAGGCACTAGACTTCAACTTAGCAATGGAGCATTTTAATTTTTCTACCTTTCTACGCAAGGTATCACAAAGCTCATCATCCCTAGAGCAAGCCTCATATAGGTTGTGCAAAGCCACAAGACCACAAGCAAGTGTACCTCTCTTGGCCTTGCCAAGTTGATGTAGGAGATCCTCCGGTGAAAGCTCGTCATGTCATAGAAGGTTCAGCAGATCGTTCACCTCGCGATCCCTCTCATCAACTGCACTCCTCCTTCCTAAGATGTCGTCCTTGGAAACATTCAAGCTGAAAGACAAAGACATACTTGAAGAAGAACTTGGTGCTACTTCAAAAAGCACTGTTAGTGTTAGCCAAACAAAAGCTCAACACCTCGACAAGCAAAGTCGGAAACAAAACCGCTCTCAAAAGGTCGCCTTCGCGGATCCGGAACCTGTTAAGGTAGAAAGATCCTTAACTGGCTCCGATACCAATTGAAGGACCGAAAATGCTAAAGCAAGGCGACCAGAGGGGGCGGGGGGGGGGGGGGGGTGAATGGGAGCCTAAAATTTCTTCTCAGAAATTACGGCCTCTGTCAAACAAAAATCAACCCCAAAAGCTTCAGACTCAAACACGATGCCCACGACCCTAGAAAGAGGGTGGATGATCCCTAGGATCACAGCGAGGCACCACTCAAGGGAGCAAACCAAAACTCCCAAAACCCTGAGTCAAGTTCGTGCCTAAAAGATCACTCCCAAACGTAGATAAAGGGCTACGTCGGGATTCCTCCAAATACCAATGCTAACGCGTAGAAAAGATATGTAGAGAGGTTCCTAGGTGAACTCTAGGAGCAAACGAGAAGTCCGGAAGTGAAGCGGAAAAGCTAGGAGAGCAAACGCACTAAACCGGAACCTACAGCCGATTTGCGGACTGTCTGGGCTGGGGGTGCCGGACTGTCCGCGCCAGGGGCGGACTGTCCGCGAAACCCTGGCAGACTGTCCGCAGGTCAAAAGGCAAAATCAGCACAGCTGCTGAACCCTCCCTGCGAGACTCCCGGACTGTCCGCGCCTTTGTACGGCGGACTGTCCGCCGGCCAAGTGATAAAACCAGCAACTCTGCTGGACGCTCCTGCGCGACTCGCGGACTGTCCCCGCCTACCAACGGCGGACTGTCCGCTGGTCACCCGAGAGGAAAAGGCCCGAGGCAAACAGCCACTGCTCGGCTGAAGCCGCGATGCGCGGACTGTCCGCGGCCAATATGGCGGACTGTCCGCGATCTCCCAGAAAGCTCAAAAACAGCTCGGCACTAAACCAAAATCGATTGGATCTTCACCAAATCGAACGGGGCTGCAACCAAACTTCTCCCAAGTGTTCTTCTACGTGTTGGGAAGCTAATCCTAGGATATCATCGCTTCAACCCAACTAATCCGTGAGAAATCCGAAGAACACTAGAAATGTGAAGAACGAAGAACAAAAACGATTTTGACCCGATATACTTGTTCGTGAGGGTAGAGATAAATTCCTTCGGTGGAAATGTTCTCCTCACATCAAAGAACAAGTTGATTCAAACGAGATCGCAAAAGACGCAGCGTAGAGGGAGATCGAGTGAGGGGAAAAACGTGGAGAAAAGAAGAACGCGAAGAACAAATTCAAAACGCGAATTCAACCACGAATTTGATCCTTGGATTCAGCAAGATGAATTGTATTAAGCACTCGGTGTCGGGCTACAAGCCACTCCTAGCAAATCAAAGCTTGGATGGCAAAAGCTCAAGAACAAGAGCCAACTCTCCCTAACCCTAGCCTTCTCTCACAGGAACAAAATGAGAGAGACACCGTCCTAGAATTCCCCCAAGGATACGGCTGCCCTAGCAGCCCCCTCATATATATAGGCGCACGTCCGAAGACCAAAACGCCCTTACATTAAGCACTCAATCCAAATACCCCCCAGGGGTAAAACCATCCAGTCCTGGCGATTTTCATCCGACGGCCACGCCCGCACATCTGGTAGCTTCGCCTCGACGCGACCTCCCTGATGCCGCCACGTGCCGTCATGTCGACCACCGCGCCTTCCTCGTGGATAGCTACGCCGCCGCGCCAGCCTCTCCACGCCGCCACGCGTCGACCGTCCTTTCGGACCAACCCCCGGTTTTGAGGCCCAAACCGGGAAACCTACCAGCCCAGGTTTTGAGGCCCAAACCTGGAAACCGTCCACCCTGAGTTTTGAGGCCCAAACTCGGAAACCGGCCACCCGAGTTTTGAGGCCCAAACTCGAAAACCGTCGATGGTAGCTTTTTGAGGCTCAGCTACCGAACCCGCACCGTAGACGGGATGTGGTTCGCACACCCCGACCACCGACACCGATGCCGATGCATGTCCAGCCTCCACGCCAGGCACAAGACCTTCGCCTTCCTTCTTGACTTGGCCGACGGCACTTGCGCCGCACGCAAGCCCGTGTCCGACCTCCCGCCAAGTGCCACGAAGCCATCGTCTTCCTCCCGACTCGGCCGATGCATCACACATCCCCATGTGCTCTCGCTCGTCGATGCCACGTGCCAGCTACCACAGCTGGTCCTCTGGCCCTCTGGTCCGTCAGTCCAAGCCTCACGTCCGCCCTTCACCGCTCTGGGTCCATCGGCATGGCACGTCCGCCGCACGACACGCCCATCCTTCACCGCTCCCGGTCCTTCGGCACGACACGTCTCTACTTGACCTTCACCTCGCCATCGACCACTGTATCCGAGCTCAACACCTGCACATCAACACAGCCAAGAGACACATGTTGCACACGCACACCAACACAGAAACACCACAACTCAACGCCACTGGTTAGTCATAAACATTAAGCGCATAGCGACATATGGACTTAACCGGGTAAAAGCCTCAAACCTTCCTCATCAAAGTCAATCATTCATCATATATGTTCTCATTCCTTCATGGTGATTTTGCTTCAAGAAGTTTATATGAAACCACCTCCTATTGTTGATGCTCCTTTTGGTGATGTCTGTCATCTTTGTTGTGCTTTGTATGGTCTCAAATAGGGTCCTCATGCCTAGTTTGAGCATTTTGCCTTTGCCTAAAGGTTGCTGGTGGTGCTCATGATCCTACTTTATTTATTCATATCTCTCCACGTGGATGTGTCTTACTTCTTTATGTTAATGATGTGTTGGTTACTACAAATTATGCAGACCACATTACTCATGTGAAGTAGCAACTTGGTGAGCAACTATACGTGTCTAATTTTGGTCCTCTCAGTTAGTTCTTAGGGATTAAGGCTTTGCACTCTGCCAAGGGATACTATCTCTCTCGTCTAAATACATACATGATCTTATTGCTTGTTCTAGCATTACTAATATTGCACGGCTACACACCTATGGGTCTTCACTTGTAGTTGTGTCCTACTGATGGTATAACTCTTGAGGATTCCTCTTGATATTGACATATAGTGGGAAACCTTGTCTAACTCACACTAGTAGGCCTAATATTGCTTATATCATCCATATTTTAACTCAATTTGTGAGTTCCCCAACTTCTGTTCATTTTGGACATTTACTTCCTACGTTGTACACTTTTGTGGAACATCATCTACATGTTTTTGTGTGTGCTTGAGTAGTTCGCTTCAACTTTGTGCTTACATGGATTCCACTTGGGTGAGTGACCTAATAGACTATCATTCCATCACAAGATAGTGCATTATTCTTGGATCTTCTCCTCTTGCATGGAACTCCAAGAAATATAATCATCTAAATCTCGTTCTAGTATAGAGGTAAAACTTTGAGCACTTGCTACTATTACTATAGAGATTGTATGGCTTTGATGGTTGTTGGTTGATTTTGGTATTTCTTGTGATGCTGCCACACCACTTTTCCATGACCATACAAGAGTCATATATACAAATCACTAATGATCTTGTGGAGCATGAACTTACCGAACATATCAAAGTTGATGTGCCTTCTTTATTCAGTATCATTGACATTAGAAAACGATTGCTATTCAACATA
Source organism: Coix lacryma-jobi var. lacryma-jobi (assembly GCA_009763385.1). Classification (NCBI taxonomy): domain Eukaryota; kingdom Viridiplantae; phylum Streptophyta; class Magnoliopsida; order Poales; family Poaceae; genus Coix; species Coix lacryma-jobi. The sequence goes on along the minus strand of CM019823.1, from coordinate 63,684,104 downwards.
TGCCTTTTGAGTTGCAGTTGGCTGATTTCTTCATTGAAGCAAAGACTCAAGAGTAGAATTGAATTCACTTGATGAAACTCGCCTTGAGTTAGAATGGGGGGGGGGGGTTTAATTATATATATTACGACCCATTTAATATAGGTCCTATGGCTCCTGAGGCTACTATACATAGTCATCTCCACTAATGGAATGATCTTTGACTCTCAAATCCCAAGGTTAATAACATATGCATGCAATAAGGTTATGTTCAGTTCCAATATAGTACCTAGCTCATGTGACATCGATAACAACGATGATGATACAGTGTGCCTTATCATGGATTTCAAGGACATGCAATTACTATCCACCAAAAGACACTCTACATGAAACAAAATTTGTTGTGGCGCCTATAAGTACTATCTTATTAAGATCACATGTGCATATATGTGCCCATGCAAACTAGTGTTACCACACTTGTGATGCACTTTTCTACAAAAGGAGTGGATGGACGCATGCAGACCAAATATGGTGACCGGGTTCCCTCAACGTATTAGCAAGTTCATACACAATGACCTGCTAATATGGGAGGATACACATGTAGCATTCAAGAATGCTAAGACAAAGGAAGATAAAGATACAATAGAAAAACAATTCACAAACAAGAAAAGGTAGACACAATAAGAGGTATGCAAACCTCACTAAACACTAGGTCTAACACCTAGAGCAAGCACAAAGCGGTAGTATAACTGACCTAAGCACTACACAAAGCACCTGGACTTGTATAACCACTATGTATATGGAGAGCTCCAAAGTGGTGTAACAACACCCTAGTATCTTCCCTTAGCTTCTGCGATCCACACATCATTTGGCCGGTTGGGGTGATATTTATAGCCCCAGAAGTGAGAACAAGCCATTGGCTCCGAGTCCTAACTTTTTTCTATCGTCCGAACACTAGTCAAGTCCGCACCAGACACTGGTCACAACTGCACCCAATGCATCCGGTCACTCACAATGATCACTTGGCCTCGACGTGATCTACTAATCAGACTCTGGTGGAGTCTAGTCACACATAATATCGGACGCGTCCGGTCACACCTGTGCGGCTCTGGACGAGTTTGTAGTAGAACCAATACTCTTGCCACCCACTGGTCCACTTGTTCTTCTGAGCTTGCACCGGCAACTCCGATCCAGCGCGATGGCAAAAGGTATACACCACAAACTGACCGAGACTGGTGTTACCTTCGCCATCCACAATCTTGCGAGGCTGCATATGCACACGATGAGTACGGACAAAACCCTCGACGTGTGGGACAACACCCTGAGAGCGGCACGCCCAGACATATACTGAAAGCTTCGTGAAGCATGAGGGTGTGAGCTGATGTAACCTCAAGTTGAACCTCTGCAGAACAGAAGTCACAAAGGAAGCAACCGGAAAACACAGACCAGCCGAAAAGAACTCTTCAAATACCACAACCTCGTCAGCCTCAGGCTTAGGAATAGTTTCTCCAACGCTGGTCCTCGCCTTTCCATCCTCAATCCACCCTCGCTTGACATAAGACGCCAGATCCGAACTGCAGACTCAGCTAAGTCCGAACTCAAATGTCACTCCATCATCCGCAGCAGGCGGAGAAGCAACTCGAGCAGTTTGCTTAGACCTAGCCATCCCTCTAGCTCACAACCTTCGCACAACGATAAACTCACTCAACCTTCGCAAACAAACCAAAAACAAACCCTCACAACAAGCAAAGCGCAACAGCAGGGTGGCTATAGCAAAAGGATGGCACAATTCCAACGCATCCACCAACCCCACCTATTTATAGGCCAAGGCATGAGCCACCCAGCCAGACAAGATCGGCACGGACCCCGAAAACAACGGCGCAAAAAACAAGATGGACCTCAAACAACGTAAGCAAAAATACAAACGGCCCGGCCCACAAGCAGCCGTGGGCGTCGCTACCGAGGGACAATGTTCATTTCCAAACAAAGGCGCTGCTGGGGCCTAAAGATCGTTTTTTAGATCCAAGCCGTCGAGGGGCTACTGTTGGGGAAAGGAACCCTCGGTAGTGACGTCATGCTGGCTGACATGGGAAACGACCCTCGCGCGCCCTGCGTATCATCGCAAGAACTTTCGCCACTTGTTAGGTCTCTTGAGTTATTTTCCTAACATTTGGCTGTTAGCGCAACCTTCGGGATATTCTCTATTCCTTCCAGGTAAGAGGCGTGAAGAGCACGATGCGAGACCCTCGCGCGTTCTGCACACCTTCGGAAGAAACGTCAAGCTCAGCGGACGGCAAGCGAACGCGGGCCTCGCGACTGAAGCGATGGTCCCATAAGCCGAAGGCCTACCCTCGGGATTGCTGCGAAGGGGCGCAGGAGCTAGGTGGCGGCGGACGCGCGGAAGGCGAGCTAGGGTTTTTCGCACCGCCTGTGTTTGTACAATTCTGCCATTCCGCTGTACAGCGCTAAGGAATCTTTCTTGTACCCTTTTGTAATTTGGTCAGTGTCCCTTGACATTCCCTATAAATACCAAGGGATGAACAGTGTATACGGACACGGTCTTTGGGGAATAGAGCTTCAGCACCACTGTTCCTGTTTCCCTGTACCCTCGCGTTTGGTTTGACGATCGGCCACCTTCGCCGCTCCCCTGCACGTGTGCGGGGGTAAGGCAAGTGTGCTCCCAACAGTTGGCGCCGTCCGTGGGGATCGAAGTTCGTAATGGCCAGAAATAGAAGAGCATCCTCAACCAGACACCATCGCACAACCAGAGAGGCCACGACGATGGTTCAACCTGTAGAAAAAAATGTGGAACCCTCGGGAGAAGAAGAAGTCACTCCAGGGACAGAGGTCCCGGACCCTCACACTCGGCTAGTATCACAGCCACACCCGCACACCTCCGGAGGAGGTGGGTTAGAAGATGAAGAGGAGTTGGGCCTCGAGACCCGCGCCTAGACCAGCTTGAAAGGCACAACCGATTGCATGCCATCAGACAAAAGGCGGACGAAGCAAGGGAGCAGCTTCGCCGAATGGAAGAGTCCCTCGCAGCAGCTGAGGCCGAAGCCGAGGGTTGGAATGATAGGGAAAAGCTGCCACTCCAGGAGGTAAATGGTGAGCAGGTTTAGGGCAACGCTCGTCAGCCTACACCACCCCCGCCACCACCAAACTTTCGCCAACTTTACCCAGATGAGAGAGAGCCAAACCTTCGCAACCAGCGGAGGGCCCAACAACACCAAATGCCCTACGACCCAAGATCACCACTCTCCCAAATATTGCAAACTCAACCCTGGCCACCATGCTACAACCCACAAAATTTGCCCCGTTATGACGGTCTTATTGACCCTCGCCAATTCATAATGAGCTATGAAGCGGCGGTTGCTGCAGCAGAGGGAGATGAATCAAAAATGGTGAAGTCCTTCGTAATCATCCTTCGTGACATCGCGCAGACTTGGTACAACAACCTGCGCTCCGGAACTGTAGATTCCTGGGCCAATCTCAGAGACAGGCTTTGCACAAACTTCAAAGGAATCACAGAAGCCCCATCAAACCCTATTGACTTGTTCAACTGCAAACAAGAGGAGCGCGAACCATTACAAGACTACTGGCGAAGGTTCATCCAAGTCAGAGCAAGAACTTCGGGTATGTCCGACGAGGCCATAATCCTAGCAGCAGTCAGCGGTCTGCATCCTGGCTCATGCTCTTCGAAGTTTGCGAGGAAACCGGCAAACACAATAGAGGAGCTACATGAGACAATGGAAAGATACTGTAGAACGGACATGGACTTCAAATCGAAGTCAGACGCTCGAAGAGCACAGCAGAAACCGCAACCGAGGCCACAAGCAAGAGAAAACAACCCTTGTCAAGAACCGAGTAACATCGGCGCCATCAACAATGCTGGTCCATTCAAAAACCACAATAGGGCCGCTCAGCCTTCGGGCAACCAAAATCCGCAAGGATTCCCACCCCCGCTTGATCAAAGAAACCAACAGAGGGACCCAGCCAAAATGTACTGCCATTTTTGTGGTCCAGGAAAGGGGCACACAACCAAACAATGCGAGTGCTTCGCCAAGGGAAAAGAGTACCAAGAGTGCAAAAGAGCCACTTCGGCCAAAAACAGAACCATCAATCATACCAGAAAGCCAAGCTTCAACCCAACACATACTCCATACCAGTACACCCCTATAAACTATGGCCTACCTTCGCACCAACCTTTCTACACACATCACCCCCACTACAATCATACCCCATATCAGCCACCCAACATTCCTCAACGCCAAAACACACCATACACAGTTTCATTCCCAGCAACCCCGCAAACCCAAATCAACCAACAAGCAAGCAATGCCTTACCACCTCCACCCCCAATACCAGCTTTGCCAGCCCCCCCCCAACCATCAAGCTGAATCCCAAACACAAACAACTATCAACAACCCAACATCAACCTTCGGCGTAATCCTTGCCATCACCGGGGACTCCAATGAAGATCATGGCAACAAAAGGCAAAGGAAAGAATATGCCAGAAGAGTGCACCATGTAGCTGTCGAGGGTCCACACAAATTTGGGCGATGGTCCCATATCCCAATAACCTTCGATTCTGGTGACATGAAGTTAAGAGATTACCCTCACACCAATGCCATGGTAATTGAAACCAATCTTGCAAGATGGACAGTCACCAAAGTTCTGGTTGACACAGAAAGCTCCGCGGACATTTTGTTCACCTCAACCTTCGACAGCATGAAGCTGGACAGAAACCTCCTGCAACCTGCTGACAATCCCCTATACGGCTTCAGTGGTCAGCAAGTCAGAGCAATAGGGAAAATTTCTTTGCCCGTAACCTTCAGAGACCAAATAAACTGCAGAACAGAACACATAACCTTCGATGTGGTTGACATGTTTTATCCTTACAATGCAATCTTTGGCCGAGGGATTACCAATGTCTTCAACGCGGTCATCCACCCTGCGTACCTTTGCATGAAGCTTCCCGCTCCGAAGGGGGTCATTGCAGTATACGGAGATCAAGACATCGCAAGAGCCGTTGAGGGAACAGTAACACCTGGGCAACGCAATGTTCACAATCTAACAAAGCCTCAAACAATAAACCTCGACAGCGAAGGTGAAGCACACTGCGACCAAACAAGAGCATCACCCAAAGAAGAAACCAAACAAGTTCAACTCTTCGAGGGTAACTCTGAAAGAAGAGTAATCATCTCAGCCCGCTTAGACCCCCAATCAGAAAACAACCTCGTCCGTTTCCTCAAAGAAAACTCTGACACTTTCGCTTGGTCTGCGGAGGATCTCAAGGGAGTTAATAGATCCTTGATTGAACACAGCCTCAACATTAAGCAAGGATATCGTCCAGTTAAACAAAAGCTCTGCAAGATGTCAGAAGAAAAAAAAGAGGCAGCGAAGGCAGAAGTAAAAAGACTCTTGGACACAGGGGTCATCCGCCCCGTCAAATATCCATCATGGCTCTCCAACGTGGTCCAGGAAAAGAACAAAAAATGGAGATTGTGTGTGGATTTCACTTGCTTAAAGAAGGCCTGCCCGAAGGATGATTTTCCCCTACCAAACATAAGCACCTTGGTGGACAGAGCAGCCGGATGTCAGACACTTTCTCTCCTTGACTGTTTCTCGGGGTACCATCAAATCTGGATGAATGAGGACGACGAAGAAAAAACAAGCTTTATCACCCCCTCGGGCACCTTTTGCTTTCGAAGAATGGCAGAAGGTTTAAGAAATGCAGGGTCCACCTTCGCTCGCATGACGTCCGAGGTGTTCAAAGATGAACAAGCCATCTCCGCCTACGTCGACGACTTGATCGTTCAAAGCCAACAACGAGAAAATCACATATCGGATCTGGCAAGAGTATTCAACAACCTTCGGTCTGCCGGGTTGAAACTAAAACCCGAAAAATGTGTCTTCGGGGTCAGTGAAGGAAAACTGCTAGGTTGTATCGTCTCAGCACGGGGAATCAAAGCCAACCCTGAAAAAATTGATGCCATCATCAACATGAAACCTCCGACAAACAAAAAAGTAGCTCAGCGGTTGTCAGGGCGCTTAGCAGCACTCAGCAGGTTCATCTCCAGATCAGCTGAGCGAGGGTTACCTCTCTTTGAAACTTTGAGAAGCTCCGCTCCGTTCAACTGGGGACCTCGACAAATGAAAGCTTTCGAGGATTTGAAAAAGTATCTAACCAACTTGACCATCTTGATAAGCCCTAGCAAAGACGACTTGCTACTACTATACGTGGCAGCATCACCTCACGCAGCCAGCGCAGTACTGGTCAAAGAGCTGCACGAAAACAGCAAAACCAGGCAGGCCCCAATCTACTATATGTCAGAAACCCTCGAGGGCCCCAAGCAGAACTACTCAGAGCTCGAGAAGATAGCGTACGCTGTGGTCATGGCGTCTAGAAAGCTAAAACACTATTTCCAGGCACACGAGATCCAAATACCCTCAGCATACCCCCTCAAAAACATTTTTAAGAACAATGAGGCAGTCAGCAGAATTGCAAAGTGGGCAGTCAAATTGAATAGCTACACCATAACCTTCGTGGGCAGAACAGCAATAAAATCACAAGCCCTAGCAGATTTCATAGCCGAATGGACTCCAGACCCTCGCAGAGAAGAAGCCAAAAAAGATACGTTCTGGACAGTGTATGTCGACGGAGCCTGGGGAGCAGCTGGAGCAGGAGCCTCGGCCATCCTAGTGTCGTCGTCTGGGCCGAAGCTACGATATGCAAAAAGGCTCGACTTCAAGTGCACAAACAATTCTGCAGAATATGAAGCTGTAATACTGGCACTTTCAAGACTTCGAGCATTATCAGTCCGAAGGGCGGTCATCAACACAGACTCCCAAGTCATTGCAGGTCATATCGAGAAAAATTACAAAGCAAAAGATCTAGAGCTGCAAAAGTACTTACAACATGTCCAAAGGTTAGAATCTTTTTTCCTAGGCATAACACTGAAAGTAATACCAAGGTATGAGAACAGCGAGGCAGATAATTTGGCAAAAGCAGCAGCACAACAACTATAGCTGCCCCCAGACGTTTTTTATGAAGTAGCAACACAGTCAGCCATCGAAGCCTCTGAAAAAACAATGAAGCTGATCAATGCAGTTCAGAGCGAAGATTGGAGGCCCCAATCATGGCTTACATCAACGGGTTAAACGAGCCCGAATCCAAAGAAGAAGAAAATAGGCTCAGTCAAAGAGTTTGAGGGTACAAAGTAGTGGACAACAACTTATTCAAAGCCTCGGTAACCTCCCTGTGGCTAAAATGCATATCACAGGACCAAGGGAAGGACATACTCAAACTCATTCACGAAGGTATCTGTGGCTCCCACAACGGCCCGAGGGCACTAGTTGGAAAAGTTTTCCGTCAAGGCTTTTTTTGGCCTACAACATTACGAGATGCAGAAAATATTGTCAAGCACTGCGAGGGATGCCAACTAACAGCAAAAACACAAAATGCCCCAGGCGCCCTAACAACTTTGATATGCCCAACGTGGCCCTTGGAAAGATGGGCAATGGACCTCGTCAGCCCACTACCAACAGCCCCAGGAAACTTTCGCTACGCAGTGGTAGCTATGGAATACTTCACAAAATGGATCGAAACTAGACCGATAGTTTACATCACCTCGTCAGCCGTGAAAAAGTTTTTCTGGCAACAAATAGTTTGCCGATTCGGAGTTCCCAAACACCTAACCGTCGACAACGACACTCAGTTTGACAGCGAGGTCTTCAAGGAATTCTGCGCTCAAATCGGAACAATCTTGTGTTTCGCCTCAGTCCGGCACCCTCAATCCAACGGCCTCATTGAAAGAGCTAATGAAACAATTTTTCAAGCAATATCCAAAAAACTACAAGGCAGACCCAAGGGAAAGTGGGCGGAAGAGCTAACCTCAGTCACCTGGTCCCATAACACTTCGGAATGCAGAGCTACCAAATTCACACCTTTCAGGCTTCTATTTGGGGAAGAAGCTGTGTTACCAGAAGAATTGAAACATAGCTCTCTCAGAACAACCCTCGAATCAGATGAACAAAACCAGTTGCTTGATAAAGATTTGCTCGAGGAAACGAGATGCAACGCGGTGCACAACCTTCGCAAATATCAAGAAGAAACCAAAAAATGGAGAGACAAAAAGGTGAGAATCAAAGACCTGAAGAAGGGTGACCTCGTCCTCATTCGGAAACAAAACGCCAACATGGCGGAACAATTTTAACCAAAATGGACGAGACCATTCTTGATAGTACAATGCAATCATCCTGGGTCCTACCATCTCTCTGATAGCGAAGGAAACCGCCTACCTCACACCTGGAACGTTGACGACCTTCGCAGATTCTACCCTTAGCGGAGCCTTAGCGAGCTCTCGCAACATGTAATTGGCAAATCCTTAATACAAGCAACAACCCCAAAAAAATCCTTTTGTTTTTCAAAAACATCGATAAAAGCAACTCTTATTCAAGAGCGCTTATAATCAATGAATACCCCCAAAGATTGTTTCAAAACACAAGTATTTCGAAACAAACTTGCAAAGCAAACTTCACCACCACCTAAGACAAGGGGAGGCGCGAAGTCCAAAAAGTCAAGCACCTTGCAAAACGCCAGAGGCTTGCAAAGCAAACTTCACCTCCACCTAAGACAAGGGGAGGCGCGAAGTCCCAAAAAGTCAAGCACCCTCGCAAAACGCCAGAGGCTTGCAAAGCAAACTTCACCTCCACCTAAGACAAGGGGAGGCGCGAAGTCCCAAAAAGTCAAGCACCCTCGCAACCAGGGGCTTGCAAAGCAAACTTCACCTCCACCTAAGACAAGGGGAGGCGCGAAGTCCCAAAAAGTCAAGCACCCACGCAAAACGCCAGGGGCTTGCAAAGCAAACTTCACCTCCACCTAAGACAAGGGGAGGCGCGAAGTCCCAAAAAGTCAAGCACCCTCGCAAAACGCCAGGGGCTTGCAAAGCAAACTTCACCTCCACCTAAGACAAGGGGAGGGCGAAGTCCCAAAAAGTCAAGCACCCTCGCAAAACGCCAGGGGCTTGCAAAGCAAACTTCACCTCCACCTAAGACAAGGGGAGGCGCGAAGTCCCAAAAAGTCAAGCACCCTCGCAATAAACGCCAGGGGCTTGCAAAGCAAACTTCACCTCCACCTTAGGCTAGGGGAGGCGCGAAGTCACAAAAAATCAAGTACCCTAGAATAAGCGCCAGGGGCTTGCAAGACAAACGTAACCTCCATCGCAAACAAAGAAAGGAGCGTGATCACATACTTGTTACCTTTTACTTTAAAAACGACAAACGAGCCTCGCTAAAAGGAAAGGGGGCGTCACTGTTTTCCACAAACAGCTTACATAAACGTTAAACGAGCCTCGCTAAAAGGAAAGGGGGCGTCGCTGTTTTCCACAAACAAGCTTACATAAACGTTAAGCGAGCCTCGCTAAAAGGAAAGAGGGCGTCACTGTTTTCCACAAACAACTTACATAAACGTTAAACGAGCCTCACTAAAAGGAAAGGGGGTGTCGCTGTTTTCCACAAACAGCTTACATAAACGTTAAACGAGCCTCGCTAAAAGGAAAGGGATGTCGCTGTTTTCCACAAACAACTTACATAAACGTTAAACGAGCCTCGCTAAAAGGAAAGAGGGCGTTGCTGTTTTCCACAAACAGCTTACATAAACATTAAGCGAGCCTCGCTAAAAGGAAAGGGGGCGTCGCTGTTTTCCACAAACAGCTTACATAAACGTTAAGCGAGCCTCGCAAAAAACACAAAAAAGGAAAGGGAGCGTCGCTGCTTTCCAAAGCGCCTTACATCAACGTTAAAAGCGAACCTCGCCAGAAAGAGAGCGAGAATAAAAAGTCTTTCTTTGTCAAATTCCAAAAACAAGCCACAACAAGATAAACAATCTTACAATTCTTTCGCATAAATACAAATTCAACACAATGTGATACACACTCACTAAAGAATACAAAGTTACAACTCCTCTCCACAATCCTCAATCAACTTTACATCTTCACAACCCTCGTGCCCACCTTCAAATCCCATCTCTATCGGGACAATAGGTCCCCATAGCAAAGGAGCCGCATGCACAATGGGCAGTTCCCCGGACAACACCCTCGCCCTATACATATATCTACGACCTATGTTACTAATCTCCGAAGGCTCCTCCTTCGGAACTACAAGGGAACCATCCAGACCCAGATCAAGATTGCTACGCCCAAACAAAAAATCCACCGCGTTCTCATCGATATCATCTTCAACAATAGGCTGTGAAGAAGAACCAAACAAAAAACGCGTAGCTTGCCGATCCGTATAGTCCGCGTCACGCTAAAAATAGCTCGCTCAACTGTTCTTCAAATCGTACCTTCGCACCTTAGACCACCAAAAACGCTCAAAGGATAGCGAAGGGTGTTTGAGTTTAGCTCGAGCCCATGATTCACCAGTTATAAAAGTATCCTGATAGTTTAACGTGAGAGGCGTCACATCAAACACCTCAAGCACGGTTCCATCAGAAACCTGCATCGTCAAACAGACAAACAAATTCTCAGTGTTTTACATCAGCATGCTCCCCTCGCAAAATTTTACAAAATGACCCTCTTTTACAATCGTCCCAAGTAGCTCACACCTGCCCGGGATCCTCATGTTCCTCCGCCGCAGCCTCGCCAGTTGCAGCAGCCCCCGCCATTGCTTGGTCAGCAGCAGTAGCTTCGACCTCAGCTGATTCCTCAACAGTAGACACCGTTGTGGCAGGTGCCTCTTCGGCCGAGGGAACCTCTTCAACCGGAGGAACGTCCGCTGAGCCATGCGCAGGTGCGGCCTTAGAACAACCAGCAACATCAACAGTCGCAGATGGTGAAGGCATCGCGTCCCTCCGAGCCTGCAAGAAAAAGGCAAGGAGGGGAACATAGAAATGAATAACTAACACTTTCTTACATAAATAAACCAAAAAATTAAAATTTATTTTGATATCTCAGACTTGACGTGTAGCTTCGGCAGCCTCTTCGAAGGAAAGTTCACGGCCCCCACCAGCAATCCAGAATCTGCGAAGCAAGCGCATCGCACAATTCCAAACCTCCGCATCATCAACCTTCATCTTACGCACTTCGTCAACTATCGGGAAAACGTGGCTCGGTTTCCTAATCTTGCGAAGGTGCTCGCAGTCAGCTTGGCGAAGTGTACCGGCCATAGCTAAAGCTCCGGCGTAGCCCCTAAAGTCGGCTGCATTACCAACTAATGAGCTAAAAACATCAAGCTCATTACATAGCCAACCTTCGAAGGCCTCCGCATTAGCAGCAGGCAGTGGTTCCCCGGCAGAGCCGCCGGCTTCAGTCAAGCAGGTATCAACTTTGCCATTAATTTTTCCATGCTCTCCTGCCATGCCTCAGACCGAGAAGCCAGTTCTGAGGTCAGTTCTTCTATGCGGCTCTTCGCAGAAATCAAGTCTTTGTCCTTATCACGGCAGGCAGATAACAGCTCAATGTTACGGCTCACAACCTTCTGCGCTTCCTCCCTAGACTTCTCAATTTTTTCCAAAGCAACTTTAAGCTCAATCTCTTTATTTTCCAAACTTTGCCGAAGGTCCTTATTATCTTTCTCAACCTCGGCTAGCCGATCGTTCAGATAGTTAAGATTGTAACTTGCCCTCCGGTGAGCCGAATGATTAAGGAGCATTAGCTCAGCCACCTTGACATCAATATCGTCATGAAGGTCGTCCAAAGGTTGGTTGGCTAGTTGAAGCTCCGCCTCCAGCACACAAATCCGACCAAACACCCGACCAAGAAAACGCCTTTCCTTCGGAGCACATTGCAAATGGCACTCTCGAAGGTCCGGACTCGTAAAAAGCTCGGTCACCGGATCCGAGACCCCAATCTTCTTAGCAAAATAAGGAAGGCTTGATCGGCTGGCTTCGCCATACGGTCTCTTCCCAGGGTTTCGTTCCGATTCAAGGTCACCGGACACCTCAAAACCGTCAACCCAGATATGCGACCCCGCAAACTCGGAAAATGACCCTCGCGCGGGACTCTCAGGCTCGAGGTCCCGGAGAATCTCATCGATATTACGTGCAGCTGCAGCATCAGCACTCGATGAGACAACCACCTTCCCACGGTCATCACCAATGGACACCTCATCGTCTGAGTCACCTTCGCCACTGGAAGTGTCGTTAACCTCATCAGATGAATCATCTTCAGTGTCGGCATCCTTATCAACCTCCTTCTCCTCCTCCCTCTCATCATCATCGGAGACGCCTTCGTCATCCGAAATCTGTATCAGAGCGCCAATCCCGCCGATGCGGGGTACCCGCCCTCTGTTGACGGTAGATATGACACAAATTTACACCTTCAAAACACCAGTCAAACACCTCGGTTTGGAAGGAACATAGGCACATAATAAATATATTTTATCCAATAACAAGCTCCACATGTCCATGAAGTATTTGATGCAGACATACAGGAAATAGGGAAAAAGGTAAATGGGTTAGTGGGACCCACCTAGTTGGTTCGCCCAACCCCCTATGCGGCTCACCAGCCTCCAAACTAGCCATGATCCATGGGAAATACTCCAAAGTTGTTCTCCACCCTTGGATGGAGTGTGTGTTTTCTCTCAATGGCTCCATATTCAGCTCACCTGGATCCATGGGCCCACAAATGAAGCAAACCGACCAAGCAAGCCAAACCAAGCTCCACCACACTCTATGATAGGTGGCCATGCTTCTAGAAGAAGAAGGGAGTCCCCATCTGCCATAGGTGGGTCGGCCGACCCCTACATGGTGGCCTAGGGGCGTCCCTCCCCCCTCCACCACCATTTGCATGCCGCCATGCAAAGAAGCACATGTTGAATTAAAGAAGCACATGCTTAATTCTTCTCCACCATTGATCTGAAGGAGTTTACGATCCAAGGGCCTTCTCATCCATCATCACGCGGATCGATGACATGGCACATGAGTGGTTCTCATTCATCCCCTAGGACTATAAATACCCCCCCACCCCTCTCATTCTAAACACCACCACAAGGAGGAGCTCTCCACTCTCTCTCAAGATGTAGTACTAGTAGTAGTGCTTGGAGTTAGAGTGAGTCTCTGGTCTTCAGCTCTAGTCTTCCGGGAAGGTCTGGTATGGTTCTAGTATTCCTTTCTTTCCTTGTAAGACTTGAGTTATTTAATCTAGTTATCTTCTCTACTTTGCCTTAGTACTTTAGTTTATTGCAACATGCTAGTTATGTTGTAGTGGTTGTTAGCATAGTCATAGTTATGTGATAGCGAGATAATGGTATTATACCTTTGCGCTGGTTCACCGCCCTTAACTCGGTGCTCTAATCAGTTCCACCGGATGTCAGATTAGAGTAGTGAGATGTAGTGTAGACGTGGTGTCTAGACTATATGCTTGCCTGTGTCTGCGGCTTACTCCACGGTTTTTGTGGTACCTAGTAGGGGTGACAGACCTATCTAGGCTTTGATTCCACCACGTGCGGGCAAGTTATTAAAACGTAGGTCTTCTTGTGCTAGGCAGCTTAGCACCCTTCTCATCCCTTTCTGTTGCTAAGTGGCTTAGTGACCCGAAGTGCAGTTGTTTATGAACATTGATCTTGCTTGATATAACATGTCTTGCTAAGTTCGAACCATGCAAGTAGAGATAGATCTCTGGAAACCTTAGGCTCGCTCGTTGTTCTCCTCGCTCGCTAGACTACTCTTTTATCTTTGGGACCACTCCTGTGTGTCACTGCTCTTATCATATATATCACTTACCCCCACTCTGGTTTAGTTGGTATATTAGTTAGTGGATACATGCTAGTTAGTTATCACATTCTTTAACCAATGCTTCCCTGTGGATAAATACGATACCCTGGAATACTCCTGGGTGAAATGCTACAATGGTATGTTCTGTGCGCTTGCGGAATTATCCAATAGACATAAGAAATACCAACAAACATTTCTAGCACCGTTGCTGGGAATAGATTCAACTCTATTCTTAGTAGCGACGCTAAGAAGTGTCAACAAGCATTTCTGGCGCCGTTGCCGGGGAAGCAATTGGCAAAAGATTTTGATACTAACATTGATGTCTACTAATCTATGTTACCACTAGCTATTGTGGGATTACCATTGTTCTGTTGAGTGTGGAATAAATAGGACATCAACCATCTCGACCTTCCGGTGTTTTTCCACAAGATAAAAAGAAAAAAAATCAGGAGCCTAGGATGCCTGATCATTTATGAACCATCAACACCTTGGCCTTGCCATATCACAGGTGAGTATCTGTATACATTCTAACCTGTGTAGAAATGAAGAGAAGGTCACCGTCAAAGACAAAATGATATCATCATGTGACGGAAAAAGCACTCTCAATCATGTCTCAGATTGTGGGAGTCTTTCAAGGTATGTGAGACCCTGCCGACAGGCAAACTTGAGTTATCTTTTTATTTGTTTCATACCACTGCATGTTTTCTTGAATCATCATATATTTCTATTGCTTTCTCTAGCTATGCCTTCAAATTCATTCATATCATTCATTTAAATTGATTATATTTCCTTTCCAAAACCATAACATGTTGTTTAATTGCATTCATCCATCTCATTTGCATTTTTGCATAAAAAAAATATAAAAACAAAAAATGATCCTATGCTTCACCTTTTATGCTCACACGTCCTTTTTAATGGATGTTGCATAGTCCTTGTTTCCTTCTTCTATTCTATGTATGCTTTGGTTTGGGATTACTTCACGAGTATACTCCCAAAGGCTTTTAAATTAAGCATGGTGCTTAGGTTAACTAGCCTTCCTTAATCAAATTAAGCATGGTGCCTAGTTTGATTATTGAACTAAAAATTACTTGTATAGAATTTGGATGTACATTTGGACTAACCCCTGTAGGAAAAATTCAAAATTCCGATGGGTACGTCATGAGATCATTCTTGGGACAAGGAAAGGGTTGAGCAATGAAACAAACAATGGAGAAAAAGATCTGCCATGCTTGATAAAGGAAGGGCAAATGAAATCTTCCAAATCTTTATCTCTCGGATTGGAATCAATGGAGAAAGCCCTACTCGTTGGCTCTCAAACCAAGAGCCCTCGCTGATAGAATCATGATATACTCAAGAAGGTGCAACAAGTGGCAAGCAACAATCCATCAAGATGTACAAAGAGTGTCTCACAAGGCTCACACTGGAGCATCAGCTCATTACATAAAGGTATGATGCTTAGGCTTAACCAAGAATGTTGCAAATGAAAGTTCTGCCACATGCACTCACCTGCATGTGTGACTTGAACCCTTTACACAAGCCAGGTATGGATAATGACTTTGAAAATGGTTTGAGAATCTTTCTAGCATGCTAAAACTAGACAACTTAATTATGAATATCGCAACTCCATTGAAATTCGTAATCCTACCATGTATATCATGCTTTGGTTGGTGCTTATGATCTATGCCTAAAGTTGTGTGAGAACCTTAAAAATGATGAACTAATAATGTTTTATCCTTTGCTAAAAAGAATGTGTGTTTTGCCTTTGCCTTGCATGATAACTCTATGACAAGATGTCTCCCATGAAATAGGCTCTTTGGAGCAATCTTTCCTTGTCTATAGAGCTTCTTGTTCTCTATTCTTGCAAGTTATGCCTTTATGCTCTATGTACCTACACTTAGAAGGTTGACAATTTAAAGACACTTTATTCACACATGCTTAAAATGGACCAAACTAGTCTTTCTTTATGCTTCACCATGATTGTATAACCAAACAACCACTCCCATGTGAGAGGTATTGTTGTATAAATCATGGGGGAAACCATTGACTTGGAGAGTGTAGAAATGTGCAGAAGTGTTTCAAGTGCAGGTATGTGGTGACAGAAGTAAGGCCATGGTGCAATCCAAGTCATAACATCAACACCATGTCACATTGAAAAGAGCAAGCTTGGGGGAGGAGACTCTCCCCCACCAACTATGGCAACGCAAGAGCATTGACGAGAACAAGCTTGGGGAAGGAGCCCCTCCCCTACCAAGGTAAGTATTCTTATCCATTTAGTTTTGTTTTATTACAACTACAAAAGTTTGAATAAAATAATAAGTAGACCTCCTGTTGATATTGCTTCATGAACATCCCATTCTTCCTATCTTGAAAATGATGAATAGTTGTTATGCTCATCCTTCCTAATGAAGCAACCAACCAAGCTTAACAAACTTTCATGTAGCTCTGATGTAATAATTGTGCCTAAACTTAATAATGTTTCTGGTTCTGCTGGTGTGTTGCCACCAACAGAGCCCATGCACTTGATGCTTTCTCTGTCTCAGTTTTCAGAACACCACAAAAGATAAGTTTGGGGGTCAATCAACCCTCAACTTAATCTTCTGGAGATTCTAAACCTACCAAGGTCATGCTCATTCCAAAGCAAGGTTGCACGTCAAATCTGGTCCTTAACGACCACATTTGAGTGTCGCGCGACAACCCCATGAGCAAACCACCAAAAAAAGCACTAGTGCAGAAGGCATCTTTGGAGGTGGGAACACACACACAACAGGCACCAACGTGGCTAGAGGCTCCAAAGTGGGGTCGGCCGACCCCACTATGGACCTCTGGGCCCACCAACCAGCCTCCACTACACTCTACACACATGCTGACTGGTTTGCAACATTCCTTCCCTCTTTGTTACATTTTTTTATCATCTTCATGATTCATCTTGCAAAATGATAACAAGAAGAGCCACATCAAAATAAAATAAAATTTGAAAAGTGACATGATTTATGACATTTTGAAAGGTAGAAGCGTCATAAAGTTTACTTCTTGCATATGCTTATGCTTGTGGGAAATATATCTTGATAGGAAAATCGTATTGACTAGGTTGTTGAAAGGTGTGATATAGCTCTTGGCTCATGATTCATACCTTTTCTATTCAAGGTGCTTGGAGATTAATTTTTAAAAATGCCATAAAACCATAGTGTCAATTTCTCCTCAATAGTGAGAAATTCCTACCAAAGCCATATGATGATCTTACATGTCCAAACCCTTCTAAATATGCTACATGTATTTGTGTTGAGTTTGGTCAAACCTTGTTGACCCTTGTTGAGAAATTTATCATGTTCCCAAGATCAAGATCACGTACACTCCACATATAAATGCTACTTCTACACTGGAAGTATGCAAAAACATGTCTTTCATTTCCACCAAATAAATACTCCAAAGTTCTATAGTTTGATCTCTCTCTAAAGTCCTTGCAAAAGAGACATGAGCTATGCCAAGAAAAAAAACAAAAAAACATGAATAATGGACTTGTGAAAGTCTAGGAAAAAATGAATGGGCAAAAGCTCATGCATTGAAAAAAAAGAAAATGAAAAAAAGGATAGCCATGTCTCATAACTATCACAAGTTAGAGAGAGAGAGATCATACTTGCTAAGGAGTGCAATAGAGTTTATCATCATGTTCCACACACATGCACATCTTGATCTAGGAGTATGACATCTTTCTTCTTGGATCCTTGTTTTGACTTTACAATATATATACAATACAAGTAAGCTATCATGTTTATCCCTACCTGAGCTCCACATAAGCTTGCTAGAAGTACGATAGGACTTTTAAAAAAAGTGATGCGTGTCGTGGTAAGGAATCATATGCCTTAGAGCGATTTGAGAGTACTGTTTGAGGAGTAAGTTTGACATATGTGCTTTCCTTTGATAAGTTTATAAAACACTCCAAGTACTAAGATGTGAGAATGGTAAGATGACTTTGCTTTGAGAATTGTTCCATTTTTCAACATCTGAAGGATATATGCTAGACAATGCCACATAACCCACTTGTATAAGGTATGTCTTGGATGAGGCTTTATGTTTGCTATATATCTTGAAGATTGTTATGATCATGTCTACTTTTATCTCTAACCTTTACTCGAGGACGAGCAAAGATTTAAGCTTGGGGGATCTTGTTGATGGTAGATATGACACAAATTTACACCTTCAAAACACCGTCAACAACCTCGGTTTGGAAGGAACATAGGCACATAATAAATATATTTTATCCAATAACAAGCTCCACATGTCCATGAAGTATTTGATGCAGACATACAGGAAATAGGGAAAAATGGGTTAGTGGGACCCACCTAGTGGGGTCGCCCGACCCCCTATGTGGCTCACCAGCCTCCCAAACTAGCCATGATCCATGGGAAATACTCCAAAGTTGTTCTCCACCCTTGGATGGAGTGTGTGTTTTCTCTCAATGGCTCATATTCAACTCACATGGATCCATGGGCCCACAAAGGAAGCAAACCGACCAAGCCAAGGCCAAACCAAGCTCCACCACACTCTATGATAGGTGGGCCATGCTTCTAGAAGAAGAAGGGAGTCCCCACCTGCCATAGGTGGGTCGGCCGACCCCTACATGGTGGCCTAGGGGCATCCTCCCCCCTCCACCACCATTTGCATGCCGCCATGCAAAGAAGCACATGTTGAATTAAAGAAGCACATGCTTAATTCTTCTCCACCATTGATCTGAAGGAGGTTACGATCCAAGGGCTCTCATCCATCATCACGTGGATCGATGACATGGCACATTCAGTGGTTCTCATTCATCCCCTAGGACTATAAATACCCCCTCACCCCTCTCATTCTAAACACACCACAAGGAGGAGCTCTCCACTCTCTCTCAAGATGTAGTACTAGTAGTAGTGCTTGGAGTTAGAGTGAGTCTCTGGTCTTCAGCTCTAGTCTTCCGGGAAGGTCTGGTATGGTTCTAGTATTCCTTTCTTTCCTTGTAAGACTTGAGTTATTTAATCTAGTTATCTTCTCTACTTTGCCTTAATACTTTAGTTTATTGCAACATGCTAGTTATGTTGTAGTGGTTGTTAGCATAGTCATAGTTATGTGATAGCGAGATAATGGTATTATACCTTTGCGCTGGTTCACCGCCTTTAACCCGGTGCTCTAATCAGTTCCATCGGATGTCAGGTTAGAGTAGTGAGATGTAGTGTAGACGTGGTGTCTAGACTATATGCTTGCCTGTGTCTGCGGCTTACTCCATGGTTTGTTTGTGGTACCTAGTAGGGGTGACAGACCTATCTAGGCTTTGATTCCACCACGAGCAGGCAAGTTATTAAAACGTAGGTCTTCTTGTGATAGGCGGCTTAGCACCCTTCTCATCCCTTTCTGTTGCTAAGTGGCTTAGTGACCCGAAGTGCAATTGTTTATGAACATTGATCTTGCTTGATATAACATGTCTTGCTAAGTTAGAACCATGCAAGTAGAGATAGATCTCTAGAAACCTTAGGCTCGCTCGTTGTTCTCCTCGCTCGCTAGACTAGTCTTTTATCTTTGGGACCACTCCTGTGTGTCACTGCTCTTACCATATATATCACTTACCCCCACTCTGGTTTAGTTGGTATATTAGTTAGTGGATGCATGCTAGTTAGTTATCACATTCTTTAACCAATGCTTCCCTGTGGATAAATACGATACCCTAGAATACTCCTGGGTGAAATGCTACAATGGTATGTTCTGTGCGCTTGCGGAATTATCCAATAGACATAAGAAATACCAGCAAACATTTCTAGCACCGTTGCTGGGGATAGATTCAAACTCTATTCTTAGTAGCGACGCTAAGAAGTGTCAACACCCTCCGACCTTTGCAAAACCTCGGCCACTCGACGATGAAACGATGGCCGAAGAAGAGGATGTGTCGGCAGCGCCCGAACCCACAGCGACCTTCGTCGCAAGCATTCTCACTCGGCCATTGGTGCCGCCGCGGCCTCGACCACGACCCCTCTTCGGCCGTGAGACAACACCTTTCTCCTCCGTGGCAATGCGCTTTCTCTTTTTCGGCGCATCCTCGCTCGAAGGTGCGGGCCAATCAGGGTACGAAATCCCAAACATGTCGAAGAGCCTATTAACCCGACCTCCGCTTCCCACCAAGCTGTGGATAGCCTTAACCTCAAGCGTGGAGAGCTTACCAACGAGGTCTTCCGCTCTCTGCTGAACCCACTTATAAAGAGCTTCGACACCATCCTCACGTTTGGGAAATTTCCTAAGGACAGCATCCCAAACCCTATTCAAATCCAACTTAGGCTTCTTCAAACTTTTTCCCTCGTACTTGGGGTCATTGTTGACGGTCCTTAAACACCTGTTTTACCATCAACATTTGACCCTAAAGTCCACCAAAAAGGCATGAAATGTAGTCAAATAAGTTTCAAACTAACCAAATTCCACATGTCCATAGAATTTTATTTGAATGCAGGATTTGAACCAAATTTGGACATATGGACCCACCAGAGGCCAAGCCCACTCAGCAGGGCCCAGATGGGCCTAAGGGGGGTGGCGCCCGCCACCTCTAAGTGGCGCCCGCCACTTGGGTTGGCCCAAGTGCCACTCCCTGCCACGTCATCGATCCGTGTGACCTCCCCAAGGCCAAATCTTGGCCCTTGGTCACTAGGTCAGTGGCATCGGATGGCTCAGGGAGGAGTGGCGTGGATCAAGGCTGAATGTCGATTGCTAGGACATGCAACCGACCTCCAAACCGCCTTGGACAACCACCTGGATGTCGTTGAAGCAGAGGCGGTTCATCCAACGGCCAGGGGACTAGCGGCCGCCAGTAGGGGTGGCGCCCGCCACCTGACCTAACCCTAGGTCGGTTGGCTGCCCACTATAAGAACCCCCCTCACTCATTTGGGCTATAAATACCCCCCTGAGGCATCACTTCATTCATAACCATCACAGATATCCATCACAAGAGAAGCAAAGCAAGTAGAAGCAAGCAAGTGAGAGCTCAGAGAGCTTAGGCAAGTAGGGTAGCTAGTAGAGAGAGTATAGCTTTAGTGCCCTCGCTACAGCGCGGCTCTTAGTTTAGCACAACTTAGCCTAAGTCCTTGGCAAAATTAGCGTAGAGCTTGCTAAGAGAGAAGCGGGTGCGAGCGACTGGCATCGGAGGTCGGTTGATTTCCCGGCGTCTCTGGTCTAGTTTGCTCTCTTGTATCTCAGGTACATTTATCTTTATCTTAGTATTACTTTAAGCATTACTTTCAGTATTACTTTCAGTATTACTTTATCAAGTACCTTGAGTGTGACCTAGCTATCCTACAGATCAATTCACGTAGCTATAGTAGTTAATCTCTAGTGAGCTTAGTGTTTGATCTTTGCCAATAGGTTGCTTAGTTAGTTTAGTGTTTATCTTATTAAGTCAAGTGTTTGCTCTGACGTCCGCAAGGGTGTCTCTATTCAAAGCTAGGGTAGAGATAGTTAGAATATAATTAAGCGTGGTGCTTAGTTATAGACTTACCTTCAGATACGGCTGGACCCCCGGATAGCTGTGGTAGCAAGCAGGTGGTGACAGCCCTGTGCGCCTTGAATTCCACCACATAGTTGGCCCAGTTTAACAGTAAGGCTCGTTGTGCTAGCGTTCAACCTAAGTAAGTGGTAAAGGCTAGTACGCCTCGATACTTGACAAGATAGGAATAAAACTATACTCAACTTAGTTGCTTTATTGTCTTTTGCCTGCCTTGCTTCGTAACTATCTTGCTTCACAGTTATCTTGTTTATAGTTATCTAGGATTAGTTATTAGTAGTAGTTAGTTATCCTTAGTTATCATATTTCCCTTCAACTATCTATCTACCTAGTTATCCACCTTACCTTAGCCATCCATTTCATCCTTACCTATCCACCCATATATTCTTTCTAGCCTTTCATCTTCCCTTCTCCCCTTTTCCCTTTTCTCTTTTCTTCGACTCTCATCCCCTCCTTGACTCGACTCATACACCACCCTAGCCTTCCCTTGGGATCAAATAAATCGACACCTGGTACTCTTAGGCGAAGTGCTACTACGATAGTTCTGTGCGCTTGCAGAATCTCCTCTTGGTAGATTGCATTCTCGCTAGCTAGCTCCTACTAGTGTTGGGACTGACAACCCCGCTTGGCATTAGTAGATAGCTACTTTAGTTACCCTATCCTATGTGTAGCTAAGAACTACCAACAGTCATCCTCAACCGCAAACCAGACTTGCCTCCGGCTAAGGGGCCACACTTTAGCACAACAATACTCCTCGACCAAGTCGCGAGCACACTGAGAACGCGCAACCACTCTCAGACAATCAACTGCGGCATGCGCTTCGATACTCATCTTAGCTTCGGCACTTACGTCACCGAGAGGCGGAAGCTCGCCACAAAGCTCGGCAACGTCGCTAAGTTTGTAGTAGAACCAATACTCTTGCCACCCACTGGTCCACTTGTTCTTCTGAGCTTGCACCGGCAACTCCGATCCAGCGCGATGGCAAAAGGTATACACCACAAACTGACCGAGACTGGTGTTACCTTTGCCATCCACAATCTTGCGAGGCTGCATATGCACACGATGAGTACGGACAAAACCCTCGACGTGTGGGACAACACCCTGAGAGCGGCACGCCCAGACATATACTGAAAGCTTCATGAAGCATGAGGGTGTGAGCTGATGTAACCATAAGTTGAACCTCTGCAGAACAGAAGTCACAAAGGAAGCAACCGGAAAACACAGACCAGCCGAAAATAACTCTTCAAATACCACAACCTCGTCAGCCTCAGGCTTAGGAATAGTTTCTCCAACGCTGGTCCTCGCCTTTCCATCCTCAATCCACCCTCGCTTGACATAAGACGCCAGATCCGAACTGCAGACTCGGCTAAGTCCGAACTCAAATGTCACTCCATCATCCGCAGCAGGCGGAGAAGCAACTCGAGCAGTTTGCTTAGACCTAGCCATCCCTCTAGCTCACAACCTTCGCACAACGATAAACTCACTCAACCTTCGCAAACAAACCAAAAACAAACCCTCACAACAAGCAAAGTGCAACAGCAGGGTGGCTATAGCAAAAGCATGGCACAATTCCAACGCATCCACCAACCCCACCTATTTATAGGCCAAGGCACGAGCCACCCAGCCCGACAAGATCGGCACGGACCCCGAAAACCACGGCGCAAAAAACAAGATGGACCTCAAACAACGTAAGCAAAAATACAAACGGCCCGGCCCACAAGCAGCCGTGGGCGTCGCTACCGAGGGACAATGTTCATTTCCAAACAAAGGCGCTGCTTGGGCCTAAAGATCGTTTTTTAGATCCAAGCCGTCGAGGGGCTACTGTTGGGGGAAGGAACCCTCGGCAGTGACGTCACGCTGGCTGACACGGGAAACGACCCTCGCACGCCCTGCGTATCATCGCAAGAACTTTCGCCACTTGTCAGGTCTCTTGAGTTATTTTCCTAATCTTTGGCTGTTAGCGCAACCTACAGGATATTCTCTATTCCTTCCAGGTAAGAGGCGTGAAGAGCACGATGCGAGACCCTCGCGCGTTCTGCACACCTTCGGAAGAAACGTCAAGCTCAGCGGACGACAAGCGAACGCGGGCCTCGCGACTGAAGCGATGGTCCCATAAGCCGAAGGCCTACCCTCGGGATTGCTGCGAAGGGGCGCAGGAGCTAGGTGGCGGCGGACGCGCGGAAGGCGAGCTAGGGTTTTTTGCACCGCCTGTGTTTGTACAATTCTGCCCTTCCGCTGTACAACGCTAAGGAATCTTTCTTGTACCCTTTTGTAATTTGGTCAGTGTCCCTTGGCATTCCCTATAAATACCAAGGGATGAACAGTGTATACGGACACGGTTTTTGGGGAATAGAGCTTCAGCACCACTGTTCCTGTTTCCCTGTACCCTCGCGTTTGGTTTGACGATCGGCCACCTTCGCCGCTCCCCTGCACGTGTGCGGGGGTTAGGCAAGTGTGCTCCCAACACCTTCCTTTCTCCTCCCCTGTTGTCTCTTCTTCTTCTTCTGATGCGAGGATAAGAGGGCCTCCCTGTTCCTGTTCTTCTCCTCTCGGTTGCAAACACAAAGACACACTAACCATCTTCTGATGCAGATCATTTTTCTCCGTTTGGTGTCTCTATGCGCATAGAGTCACTGGAGAGCATGTGCCTCCGAAGCCCTTGCCGTCTGAGAGTTCTGCTCGGGACGTGCGACAATTAGGTTAGCGTCTTCGCGACTGCTTTGTTCGTGTTCATCTTCTGGACTCCTCTGAATGTGAACATGATCGGCACTGTGAACACCTTCCTGTATCGGCTTTAATCCACTACTTCGAGCAATCGCACTAACCACTCAAGGATGAGTATCAGTGCGATTGGAGCCTCCGATGCCTTCGACATTGGACCCTCTGCAGGGTATTCACTTTATCTTTTGTTTTTCAATATAATAATCATATCTTATATGATGTTTGCTCTGTTTAGTGATATGCACGATGTGTTTTGTTTATGTGGTTATTCTGTTCTAATATATCTATTATGCACGTGTGTCGTTTATCATGTTCATGTTGTCGTTCATCATATTTATCTTGTTTTAGCTACTCATGCTGCTGAAATTATCATGTCAATTGTCATAGTCGTTATAACTGTTAAATGGTTATATTCTTGGATTAAATTAATTATACTGTGCTAGAAATTGCATAAATATCTAACAAGCATTATGTTAATCTTAATCTGACATTATTGACTAAGATGAAAATCGAGTCCCTGATATTGGCAGCAACTGTGAGAATCATGACTGCTCAGTCTTCAGTCATCAACTCTAGCACGCATAATTTATCATCATAATAATTGTCAATTTGCTTGTTACAATCTCAACAATTGTTGTCAAAGTTAATTCTATTATTTTTTTTTAATCATTAAAATTGTGTGTATATATATACTCCCTCCGTCCTAAAATAGAAGTCATTCTCACTTTCCGAGAAGTCAATATTTTACAACTTTGACCAATTATATATTAAATAATATTAATATTTATAATACATAATTAGTATCATTAGATAGACCATTGAATATGTTTTTATAATAAACTTATTTGAAGATATAAATGTTGCACATATTTTCTATAAACTTGGTCAAAGTTGAGAAAGATTGACCGGCATGCATCCCATAACGACTTCTATTATGGGACAGAGGAAGTAGGTCTCAAGCCAGAGTCATTGCACCCTGCATGCGTTGATGTTGAAGGCTACGTGGGAGACGGTTGACGTGACTGCATCAATATAAAAGGCAACTCCACGTTCAGTTGGTCAAATGTCCCCAAAAATATTACGCAGTACCCGTCACATCAAATCTTTACACGCATGCATGGAGCATTAAATGTAGGTAAAAAATAACTAATTGTACTTTTAGTATGTACACGTCGAGATGAATCTTTTAAGCCTAGTTAGTCATGTTTGGACAAAATTTGTCAAATAACAACGAAAGTGCTACATTTCACCACAAATTTCGTGAACTGAACAAGGCCGTCAATTTATCTTTATTAACTGTTTATTAGTTGATTATAGATGATAATCCTGCACATGCATGATAGACTATGAAATTGTCGGCAGATATGAATTCAGTGTGCTAGCAAAAGAGTCATGACATACTGATCTTGTTAGAATGGTGAAAGTAATATTCCCTACAGAGAAGGATATTTCCTTTTTAGCTTTCTCGTCACCAACAAGAGTTGATATATATAGCTTGCATAATTCACTTATATTTCTATATGCTACTTTTGCAGGAGGTTTTCAAGTTAGCACATGCATGTGTCATTATATTCCTTTTTATGTCACCCAGAAAAAAGTTCTTTAGTATGCCATAAAACTCAACAGGGAACACGACGGCAATAATGTTATGTAGTACGTATAATATAGTTTTGTTAAAGTGATGTTTCCTAAATGTACCTATAGCACAGTAAAATAAGTTTGCAAGTGTACCAAAAAGGTTGCTGTAACGCATCAAACCGAAGGTTTGCCACAATGGAATGTTGGAGACAGCAAAAACTTTAGGCTTTTTTTATTGCTAGACACACATGTAAAGAAAGTCTTCAGCGAAGGATCCACGATGCTTCCTCCAGAAAAGAGTTTTGTGTACGTATATATATATATAAATACATCCACCTAGAGGTCCCACCCTATCTAAAATCAATTTTGCTTCCAATTCTTGTAGATAAAGAGACATTATTACGGTCTTGCTATATTATTGGTTGGACACCTAAATGTTTGAATCAAGTTGCTTGTAAGATTATCTCAGTATTAGCAGTGGAAATAATATTGTACATATATAATGAGCTCCATTGATATCTAATAAGCCCTATAGCGACTATATATTTTTTTAGATGCATGGATGGCGAATATAGAAAAGAAAATAAAGTTTGAGTTATGTTGTCGCAAATTAAAATCAGTTCACATAATGTGTATTGTATTATATATATTGAACTTACAACGCAAAGCTGCAAAATAAATATAATGATGATGATGTCTATGGCTAACAAACAATTAAACCCCAAATTATATCTGTTCCAATATACACTTATTAGTCTCCCTGAAACTTGATTTAGAACGTGCTAATAAAGCTTTACATTTCTTTCCTTTAATTTAGTGTTCATGAATATTTTACTAGTAATCCCTCCAGCTAATAATTTCAAAATGTAAGTCAGTTAGGACATCGAAACGAGGTTCAACTTTGACCAGTATCAATTCTCATAAAAAAGTTATATATATATATTCTCTCTC
This sequence comes from Coix lacryma-jobi var. lacryma-jobi, assembly GCA_009763385.1. Taxonomy (NCBI): domain Eukaryota; kingdom Viridiplantae; phylum Streptophyta; class Magnoliopsida; order Poales; family Poaceae; genus Coix; species Coix lacryma-jobi. The sequence goes on along the minus strand of CM019823.1, from coordinate 63,657,651 downwards.
TCACACACACTTGTCCCATTTGATATATAGCTTGGCGCGTCCATCTCATTCTCATGTATATGACGCTAACAGCGCACAGCCATATATAGTTCGATGATAGAAAATGATTTCCTATCCCAATTCACCAGCATAACACAATGAGAGAAAAAGTGATCGATCAACAAAACTAACCAATGATAAAAGAAATGGTTAAAGGTGAGGTGTCCATTGTGTTTGGACTTTAGGATAGGGATATGCATGTGTGCATCATTTGGTGAAAGATGGTGACAAGGAGAGCACCGGCGGGAAAGGCTTTTTCAGACAACATTGGTCGGCTGAGGTTTTTCTGTGGGAGTGAGAGAGCCCCAGATTGTCCAGATGGAAGGAAGAATAGCTAGGCAGCTATACAATTAGGTGACCTTAGGATTAGACAAACATGCAAATACCTTATCTTTGTTGTCTCCGTGGTATTACCAAAATGACCACAGCTATCTTCAACCTGCATGTCCCTTTCTTTCTCATCACCACACAGAAAGTTTCATGATTGCTAGTAGCTTACTCTTTCACAATATTGCTGATCTTATGTGTCAGTTTTATTTGCACATTTCAATGCATATTGTAGAAACATCAGTATCCCACTGCTACGATTTATTATGTGCAGCGCGAATTTCAGAAACATCATTGGCAGCAGACTGTATGATTTTTTTTTTTGTTTTCACTTATTTAATCACAAGTCAGAACAAAAAGCATCCCTAGGTCGGTGATCACTTTTTAAAACTTTTTGCTAGGACTACTTTTTAGATGGACAACGGAAACGCTACTTTGGTTCTAGAACTTTTTTTTATGATATATACATAAATACTAAAGTTAGTGGCAGATCCAGAAAAAATATTATGAGGGGTTTCTTCAACCTCCAAACAGGTTCAGCCTCTCTCAATTGTGTATCTATATAACAAAAAAAATTAGGGGGCTTAGAACGGGCTTTATGGATCCAGCGGCCGTAGGGGGCTAGAGCCCCGTCCGCCCCACCGCTGGATCCGCTCTGACTAAAGTTTAGGCTGTTCTAAATAACAAAAGTAAAGGTGAAAAAAATAAGAAAAAATAGTCAAATAGCCGAAAAACTATACACACGATTGAAGTTGTAGAACATAGAGAACAATGGCCGGCACGCATGCATGCGTGCATAAAGAATCCAAGAGAGGTCGTTGTGAGTCCAAGTCATCCACTATCCATAGGAGATCGAATGTTGCCCAACTGCATGATGGCAAATCATTGGTAGGGCCACACCAAATCCTGGTCAGCATGTGGACGTGTCAATCAAAACAGCTAAAACAAGCAGTCGTCAACGGTCGGCAGGATTTTCTTGCTTCGCCAAGAGGCAACCCGCGTCTCACGCAGAATCAGCAGCCCCTTCTTCAATTTTCATCCTAATATCTCTCTATCATTAGGGACCTGATATATGGTAGGTGTCTGAAATTTTTGCATCTAATCAGACAATGATTATCTTGTTCGCTGGATCTAAGAGCAACTCCAACGGTTTTGCAAATGGACTTTGCATTCTTATTTTTGCAAAAAAGTCTACAAAACTCCTATCCAATGGTTTGACAAATAGGCTTTGCATTTTTGTTAACTTGGCAAAATTCCGAGATGGATTGACATATATGCAAGCTCGCGATCGGCTTGACATTCCGTCTCGTGTACTACTCCCGCACGCGCTCTTTCGTCCCGCGCCGCCGGGTTTCTTTTTTAGATTTTGACAAGTCAATTTTGCCAAACTGTTGGAGATAACCTTTTTTTCTCCTCCCCATATTTAGTTGAGAGTTGGCAAATTTCATGTTTTACCAAATAAAAAATACAAAATCGTTGAAGTTGCTCTAAATCAGATGGTTTTGGAGCTTCTTTTTCCTTATTAGTTTGTTTGCTTTCTGTTGTCAAGTGTCTTTCGTTCTGCGTTTTCACTTTTCAGACGCCTACACTCTAGAACTATTATTATTAACAAGCAAATATGCATTAGAAAACTATCAAACACTCATGATAAATGATGGCTGAAATGCAACTTGTTTATTTATGTTTTATACCGTCTATAACATTTAAAGCTCTAATTTATTTTCTTCGCAAAAAAAGCTCCAATTTATTTCATGACGACCATGTATATCACCATAATATATAAGTTAATGTCGACAATAATATGACGACAATAATATGACAATATCATATTAAAATTATATCAGTTAAAATATAATCTTGATATATTTTTTCTCGATCTTATCATGTACGGAAATATTCATTTTTAAATATATCGTAATAATATTTCCATATTTTAATAAGGAATAAATTTTATTTGTAATAAAAAATATACCAAAAACTTGCCGGTAGGAATCTTATGAAAGCTCAACAATCCATATATAATGGTGCATTTATGAAAAAACACCAAAGCGTGAGAAAGACAAAAAAACATATTACGGAGAATAAAAGGCGGACCAGGAAAAACATCAAAGCGGGAGAAGACAAAAAATGATGCACTATAAGAAAAGGAATAGAAGAAACAAATCACGCGTGGATAATAAAAACGCATACCATAAAACAATCCCACGGACGGAAAATAAACTCTTTTTTTTTCGTTTACAAGGTACTTTTTTATGATTACACGGTACAACCTAGACAATCACAATGCACACACGCCCACCCTTGTAACATAGACAATCACAATGCACACACGCCCACCCTTGTGAACGCAAATAAATCCTACTCCTACTAGCATCTTCAAAGATTGGGTCAATAAAATTTTCGAGATTAACAAAGTCATCATAGGCACCTCGTGTCGACGAGAACATCTCCACCAATAAAAACACAATGTCGTTAAATTCTAAATATTTACTCTCACTAAGAGTTGGACATAGAAAAACGAATATTCTAGGATTTAGTGAAGTTCTTGTAACCACTAGACTATAGAAGAAATGAATCATAGGCGGACAACAAAAAACAGACCAGAGAAGGAATCATGGATAGAAAATAAAAAAAGACCAAGATGAAGAATTTATCTAGAGTAAAAATAAAAAAAGATAAAGACCAAGAAACTATTTGTGGTTTAATTTTAGACTAGGACAATAAGATAAGACTGGGAGTAATTCACGCACACATGGCTATGTTGGTAGCTTACCGCACACATATTTCTTCTTCCTCGAGCATCCCACCTCCGCCTCCACCGCTTAGATCCTACAATGAAATGCCGCCTCCACCGCACGCCCTACAATTGCTGCCAACACTCACAAACATTTATCTCCTCTCTCTCAACCTAACACTCTACTGCCAGCGGCCCAACTGGCCTCTTCATGAGATTACACCACAAGAAATAACTAAAGCATGATTAAGACATAACAACCTCACACAATAACAATTCGGGACATCAGAACACTAGCCGCAGACTGGGCTGAGAACGGAACTAGCAAGTTCTGACTATTGTCCTATAAATATCAACACAAACATGGTGGACTACGCCGACCATCAGGAGCTTTCACCGCATGGGGCTACCACAACTATCCGTGGGCTTCCGTGCAATTTCATGTAAACACTAGCCTAGAAGCCAAATCTATACTAGTGCTTACTACTCTAATCGCATATAATAACTAGAGCACTCGATGCGAGCAGAGATCTCATACTAAGGTATGAAACTACTTAGGTTTTGACTAGGTGGAAATTAGAGGCCATATTTTAGAGTAGAGTTTTAAGTTGCCTAATTCACCCCCTCTTAGGCGTCACAACCTATTCAATTGGTATCAAAGCTGGTTGACTCATTTGTGGACCCTTGGCTTCACCATTGTTGAGCTGACGCTATTGAGAGTGGTTGGGATGGATACCTCTAGGCCTCCACACTTTGACGGCACAAACTTCCCTTACTATAGTGCTAGAATGGCTTACTACCTAGAAGCGGTTGATCTAGGTGTGTGGAGAGTAACCCGTGATGGGATGAGACCCCCAAAGAATCCCAACAAGCTAACCACGGATGATGAAAAGGAAATCCATCTTAATGCTAGAGATAAAAACTACTTGTTTGAATCTTTTAGCATGGATGTCTTTAACCAAGTTTTTACTTTACAATCATCTCATGAAATTTGGTAAAAACTCCATGAGCTCCATGATGGCACTAGTAATGTTCGTGAGAAAAAACAACACCTAGCTAAGTCATGTTATGATTTGTTTAAAATGAATGAAAATGAGCTTGTTCGTGATATGTATTCTTGGTTGAATCTAATTATCAATAAGCTCAATTCTATTGGAATTACAAAGCTAGGTGGATGCGGATATTGTGAGGAAGATCATCTTGGTGCTACCACATAGCAAGTATGCAACCATCATCACCATCCTCCACAACATGGAAGACTGGAGCACTATGACCACGACCATTGTCATTGAGAACACAAGGTTGATATGTACCCTTGTGGTTCCCTTCCTGAGTGATGAGTGATCGATTAACGGGCAACATGTCTCTTGGCTGTGTTGATGTGCAGGTGCGGAGCTCGGACAGTGGTCGAAGGTAAGGTGAAGGTCAAGTAGGGACGTGCCGTGCCGACAGACTGGGAGTGGTGAAGGACGGACATGGAGCTTGGACCGACGGACCGGGAGACCTGAGGACCAGCTGTGGTAGCTGGCACGTGGCATCGACAAGCAAGGGCACATGGGGATGGCGAATGCACTGTGCCCGGCGTGGAGGCTGGACATGCTCCGGCATCGGTGCTGGAACTCAGGGTGTGCGAACCACATCCCGTCTACGGCACGGGTTCGGTAGCTGAGCCTCGAAAAGCTACCCTCGACGGTTTCTGAGTTTGGGCCTCAAAACTCGGGATGGCCGTTTTTCGAGTTTGGGTCTCAAAACTCGGCGCAGACGGTTTCCAGGTTTGGGCCTCAAAACCTGGGTGCGCGGGTTTCTGAGTTTGGGCCACAAAACTCAGCCTAAGGACAGATTTCCCAGTTTTGGCCTCAAAACCGGGGGAAGGCCCAGGTTTCCTGGTTTCGGCCTCAAAACCGGGGGGGTCCGCAAAAAGGACGGTCGACGCGTGGCGGCGTGGAGAGGCTGGCGCGGAGGTGAGGCTATCCACGAGGTAGGCGCGGCGGTCGACTGGGCGGCACGTGGCGGCATCCTGAGGCTTGCGTCGAGGCGAAGCTAAGGGTGAGGAAGGCGCGTGGCCGTCAGATCAGCCATCAGCAGAGTTGGACCGGGATACCCCTAGGGTTGGCCGCTTCGCTCTTGTATCTAGGGGTAGAAAGGGGATTATTGTTTTAGGCTATAAATAAGAGAGACACCCCTCCTCTCTCTCGATCCTAGCAGTCATTTGTTCCTGAGCTCTCTCTCTCTCTAGCCCTCGCTTAGGTTCTAATCATACCTCGCTGCTAGCGATCCGCAGGGAACACACAATCTTGTCTCTATGTTTTGGGAACTTAAGGAAATGAGACCGTATTCTCGTTGTCTCCTCGTGTGGAGGAATTTCGGCTGAAATCGAATTGATTCACGTTTGTGTTGGTGTTCTTCTCGTTTCAGTTTTGCATCTCTCAGAGATTTGCCTCGTTCTCCCTCTCCGCGAGATGATTTTCGATTCCACTTGAATCAATTCGTTCTTGGTCGTGAGCTCCTTCTTTCCACCGAAGGATTTCTCCCCTAACCTCATGAATCCATAGATCGGGTCGATTTCGTGTTCGTTCTTCTTCTTTCCTTCCCCTTTTATGGTGATCCACGAATTTCTCTTGATCGACTTGGTTTGGTGCGATGATTTCTTAGGATTAGCACCCCAATACATAGAGGATCATCTGGGAGGTGTTTGATCGAAGTTCTTCTCGATTTGGTTGAGATTGATTTGGATTTGGCTTTGAACCCGAGCAGGTTTGTGCTTTCTGGGTGTTGGCGGACAGTCCGCGCCCCTGACGGCGGACAGTCCGCGCATCGGGTCTCGGCCAAGTCAGTCAGGCGCAGACCCCTGACTGTTCACTGTCGAGTGAACGACGGATAGTCCACGGTACAAACCCGCGGACAGTCCGGGACCTGTCCAGCAGACTTGCAGCACTGTTTGGTTTCTTCGTTTTGTCCGGCGGACAGTCCAACACTCAGTCGCGGACAGTCCGGGATTCAACGGCGGACAGTCCGGGACTCTGACCCCGGACAGTTCGCGAGACTGCAGACTTTGCTGTTTTGCTCCGTGGCTTTGGCAGTTGTTTTTGGTGTTTCTTCGAGGGTTCCGCTATACCACTAGGACATCTCCTAGGGTATCCACCTACTCGTAGGTCGTGAACTCTCTGGTCGTTTCGAGTCTTCACTTTTGGGGTGATTCTCTGGGACAAGAGCCATATTATTCATGAGTTGAATTTGAGGCTCCCATTCACCCCCCCTCTGGTCGCTAATCCGGTCCTTCAGTCATTGACAAATTGATGGCATCTGAAATGTCACACAAGATGGGTCAAGAAGAAGCCACTTCATCAAGCAAAATCTTAGGTCTCACATGTGATAAGCACAAGAAGATGAAGGGAAAGAAGCAAGTTGAGACAAGCTCAAGCTCAAGTACCTCAAGTGAAGATGAGGAAGAAGAAGAGGATGATGATGAAGAAGAATCAAGAGATGATGATCAAGCCTTCACCTCATCCAACTTTTCCTTAGATGAAGAAACAATCAAGCTAGTGCGGCGTGGAGTGGACAGGATGATCTGCAAGCTCAATGTCAAGGGTGTGCCCATCACAATTGAAGATTGCATGTTCACCAATCAAAGAAGAGAGCAAAGAAACAATGGATGCTATCGATGCAGCAAGAAAGGGCACTTTGTGGAGGATTGCCCAACACAAAAGCCCACATCCAAGGACAAGAAAAAGAAGGGATGCAAGGCCAAAGCCCTCACCACAATCAAGACACGAGATGATTCATCATGTGAAGTTGAAGCCCAACACAAGAGGTGCGGCCGCAAGCACTCATCATCAAGCTTCTCACTTGTGTGCCTTATGGCACGAGGTAACAAAAGTCCTATCTCTAGTGATAGTGATGATGAGCTACCTTCTTGTGATCAAATTGTGCAAGATAATCTCAATTATGCTAAGCTTGCACTAGTCAAAAAAAGAAAAAATTCTTTGCAAGAAAAAATAGATAGTTCTCAACAAGCATATAACATTTTGGTTGACAAATATGAAACTTTTTCTAACCTCAATGTTGAGCTATCTAGTAAAATTGAAAAACTAGAAGCCAGTGCAAGCAACAAGTGAAAGCAAATTAGTTTGAGCAACTTGTAAAAAAAATGAAAAATTAAAGCAAAGTTAGCTTGCACACAAGATTCCTACAAAAGTTTGCTTGCTAAAATGGTAATCATGTGCAAACATATTGTGATGAGCTAACTAGCAAAGTTGCTAATCTTGAGGCCATCAGAGCAAACCCCACCGAGGCACATAAAATTAAAACTCAATACTTGATATACCTAAAAAGGATGCCTTTACTTCTTGCGCTGATTTACTTGATTTAGACTCACCCATGTGCAAACATGCTTGTGTTGAGGATGTGATTGTAGAAACATGTACACAAGAAGTTGCAATGGAAAATGAGCTACTAAGGCAAGAAGTGGATCACCTCACCATGGACTTGACTCAAGAAAAAGGCAAGAAAAAGCAAACCCAAACTCATCAAGATAACACCATCAAGGGAGTGAAGAAGCTTGATGAGGAGAAAACTGTGGTTTGTTACGTATGCCACAAGGAAGGTCACAAGTCCTATGAGTGTGAGGTGAAGCATGAGGGAGAGAAAAAGAAGAAAGAGAAAACAAAAAGGCAAACAAGTGAGCTCTCCAACACCTACACCAACAAGGTGAACAAGAAAGCCTTCACACCTTATCGTTTGAAGAAGATGAAGAATGAAAAGGTGGTGGCCATCAAAGTAAACAAGCAGGCCAACAATGGGGCCAAACACATTTGGGTGCCTACGGACAATTATCTCAACCATGAAGAGCACCAAAAAGGTTTGGATCCCGAAAGGGAAGTGAGTAACCAAATGGGTATGGGGATTTGGCAAAGTTTGGGTGCATATCATGGGGTGCATCACATTGGATCATGTCACTGCCAAATGTGTTATTGAATACTATGGACCCAAATTCCCCTTCCCATGTTAGGTAACTAGATTTAAGTTCTTGCAATTTCTTTTAGCATCTAGTTCATTTCATTGCCTATGTTTGCATTTGCATTTTTAATCCTTTGTCTTGCATACACTAGGCTTATCATATGGTAGGTTTTCTCGGTATCACTCTCATCCTTGGAGCAAACCTACATGATTTATTTTGCTTAGGAGCATGGCACATAGCTTATTTTACTTGTCTTTATGTTATATGTGCCAAAGTCCAAATAGTAGATAAACTACCCCGATTACCATCTTCAATTGGTGTCACATTTCAAGTGATGTCAACATGCAAATTAAAATGGTAGTTTGACATTACAAGTCAATGTGCATGTCTCCTACAAGTATTTCAAACTTGTATGCACACTTTTAGGGGGAGTTTACTCTACAATTTGGAATCTTTGAGACTAACACTACTGTCAAGGTTATCATGTGTGTAGTAGTCTCATTGGAACGAAAATGGAGTCCCGGGAGACAAGCATCATGTGTGGCGACATTCCAATTGGTATCTACATGTGGTATTCCTAACCGATATCATTATGTTAATTTCAATTTGGTACTCTTATATGCATTCTCCATGCATTATAGAGATTAAACACTCCTTTGTGCATTAATTTGTCGGTTATGCATATGCTTATCCATACACTACATGTATGCGTACACTTAGGGGGAGTTTAATTTATGTAATGTGAGAGTCAAGTTTTGTGATCAATTCCATTCCACATAACAAGGATCACAAAATTTGACCCTCCCGTGTGCCACTAATGTCTTCCTTTTTGGTGTTTGATTCCAAAGGGGGAGAATTTGAAGGACCAAAAGCAAGCCCAACTCAAAGTAACTCAAAATTTTTGTGGTTATTAATTTGGGAAGTTTCCTATTTTTGGGAATGGTCCGAGAAAGGGAGGAAGTGGATTTTGGGGTTAGGGGGAGGCTTAAATCCATAATGCCATAAAGGGACCCTATAGCAAGGGCAATATAAGTTTTAAAAGTATCTTCAATTTTGGTATCTTTTAACATCATATGTTCTTGTTCCTGCATTATATCCTAGCAAGTAGATTGCATTTTAATTGATGTATCTTTTATTTGCTTGCTTTGGTCGTGTTGTCATCAATCACCAAATAGGGAGAGATTGTAAGGAAAATGGACCTCAACCCATTTGACTTTGGATTTTGATGTTTTATGATCAACATAACCAAATTGGACTCATGTGTTGGCAAGTGTTTGTTTTGTAGTCCAATAAGGTGCAAATGTGACTTGGACGAAGGCATCATGGTGATCCGATGATCAGATCAACACCTCAAGCCAGACACTTGAAGCTCAGTAGAAGACATACAAAGATCAAGCAAAGTCCGAGGCACAAGATTGGAACCAAGGCAACGCAAGAAAACATGATGAAACAAAGCAGATGGTACATCAGACGCTGCCCATATAGGCGTCGGACGTACCGATGGTAAACCCTAGCTCAAGTCAGTGCCAACAGAAGCATCAGACGCTAAGACCAAGCACATCAGACACGATGGTAACACCGTGCAGCTTTCACAACTTACATCAGATGCGTTAGATGCACATCAAACGCTGGAGGACCGTGCGTCCGATGCCTATGCAGAGAGGATCCAAAGAGGCTCTAAAGCCATCGGATGTGTCTGAGGGAGTACATCGAACGTTGTCAGAGTCCGATGTGACTATGAGCTAGGTTGGCAACTAGCTGCTATGTGACATCAGACACACGTCTGATGCTCCCGACAGGGGCATCCGATGCTACGCAAAAAAGTCCATCAAAGGTGTCCAACGACTCTATTTGCTTGGGGCCCTATATATACCCCCATGGTTGGCCAAATGAGTATGGTTGGAACCCAAGGAAGCATACCAAGTGTTGAGACACATATTTAGTTGCTCTAGCCACCAAAGTGCTTAGTGAAATACTAGGTGATTAGTGTAGGTGCTTTGTGAAGTGCTTAGGCTTGTTAGACCATCGCTTTGCACTTGCTCTAGGTGTTATGCCTAGTGCATAGTGAGGTTTGCATACCTCTTACCACCCGGTGCTTGCGTGCACCGGTGTTGTAGATCAGAGGGGCTTGTAGTCTTATGAGACCACACCAACCGAGTTTGTGGTGTGGCCGCCACCGTGTACTGAAGACAATAACCCGGTGCATTACCCTACTATTAGGGTCTAGGCTAGCACAGAGATTTTTGCCTTGTTAAGCTCTTAGGATAAGAGCAAGTTGTTACAACAGTTTCCAGCATTCAAACATTAGAAACACCCGGCGAGTATAACACCACTAGAGTATAAATCCACTAGAGTCTAAAAGTTATAGAAGATGCATATTACTACTTACTATCATCTCTTGGGCCTTAGGGTTTTAGGGTTTAGGGTTTAGGGTTAGGGAACAAGGCCCATGACGCTTCAGCCGGAAGTTTGATAGTGAAGACGGCGGGGAGCGGTCCGGGAGAGGCTTTATCATGAGTGGCTTAATCAGAGACCCACTTGAGCGTGGCGAAGGCCCAGAGCTATCCACAGAGTTACCTTGTGAAGGATTCCTTGCGAGGGGCTCCAACAAGGACTAGGGGGAAGCTTGCGTGCTTCTTGATACCTCGGTAAAAACAACAGTCATCAACAGGAGTTTGCATCTCTACCTCATCTTTACTTCCGCATTTGCATTGCTACCTTGGTTGCACTACTACAAAAACGAACTTGCGCAGCGTTGTCCTTTTGTCCTCTGTGGCAGACTCTTTTTTTGCCCGCTGCGGTAAATCTCATGATTTACCGCAGCGGACACTTTTTATTTACCATGGCGGGCACTTTTGCCCGCTGCGGTAAATCGATTTACCGCAGTGGGCATCTTAAGATGTCCGCTGTGGTAAATGCTCTATTTACCGTAGCGGACATCTTAAGGTGCTCGCTGCGGTAAATCGATTAACTGCAGTAGACATCTTAAGAAGCCCGCTGCGGTAAATAGGGCATTTACCGCAGCGGACATCTTAAGATGCCCGCTGCGGTTAATCGATTTACCGCAGCAGACATCCTTTAAAGCCCGCTACGGTTAAAACCGAGGCCCAAATGAGGCCCAATAGTCATCCTTCATATAAATATAAGGACTAGTTAGGGTTTTCTTCACTCATTCCCTACTCAGCCGCTGCTCTCGCTCCCTCACAGGCCGTTCTTCCTCCCCCACCGCCCCACTTCCTCTCTCGGCAGGCACCACACATAGCCTTCCTCACTGCTCGCACCCTCCTCACGAACGACAACGACATGACTCGCGATGCCCATCTCGGAGTCGAGGGGGACGCCAAGGAAAAGAACATTGCCGCCGACGCCTTGGCGGTGGCAGCGCCCAAAGACGGTGGCAACGACGGAGTTGGGGCCGGGTCCGGGTCCGGCGGCCACCGCAAGTTGTCCCCGGTGCCGCTCATCTTCCTCGAGGTTGTGCGGGGGGGGGGGGGGGGGGCCTACGACGTGGAGCCAGTGGCGGGCTCGCCGTACATGCTGCTGTGCTTCCTCATCTTCCCCTTCACCGTCTCCTTCAACGTCGCGCTCATGTTCCTCAACTGCATGGGGCTCACCATCGTGAGATGGTCCGCGGTGGGGCTCGATTTCTCGATGGTCTGGATCCACCTCGTGGCGGCTGGATCCACCCCATGGTGGCTAGATCCGGTGGTGGATCGACTGGATCCAGCGGTGGATCCACCGGATCCGACGGCGGCGGCGATGCAGCTTTGGATGGGCTCGACGGGCCCATGGATGGGCTCAACGGGTCTGTCCAGGGCTTTTTTTAAATGATTAACCACGACGGGCATCCTTACGTGCCCGCTCCGGTAAATCTGATTAACCGCAGCGGGCGCTTTATGTTGCCCGCTGCGGTTAATGCATTTACCGCAACGGGCAAGGGCGCCCGCTGCGGTACTTGCCACGATTAACCGTGGCCTTAGCACCGCAGCGGACGCCATTGTCCGCTGTGGTAAACCCAAATCGCCCGCTGCGGTTAAGCATTGTGGCGTAGTGTTGTGTGCTTTACTTTTCCTAGCTTAGTTGATAGGATAATTGATGGGGTTGGAATCTAGGTTGCATAACTCTTTTTGTGGTAGAGATAACAACACACCTAGCAAAACCATAATTGCACAATTAGATAGATTACTTTCTTAGGTGGAAATTAGAGGCCATAGTTTAGAGTAGAGTTTTAAGTTTCCTAATTCACCCCCCCTCTTAGGCGTCATGGTCCTTTCACAGATCAACTCATAAAGGGTCTATCATGCAATCTGATAGATAGTGCATTGAGTGAGATGGGACTGAGGCTCACATGAAGTTTGACATAGTGGTAACATGTCCTATGTGACCGAAGATCCCATAAAAATGGATGGTGAAACAAGTTGTTTGTACACTAAGACAAGAGATCCTTACATGGTTCATCTTTTAAGTAATGCACTTCTCTTCTTTGTTGTATGGTAGGTTGTTGTATGCCTTAATGTGATCTGATTGGTTATCTTGGAAGGAACACACATATATGAGTTCGACTGCTGGTCATAGTCCAATTGGGTGATCTCTAAATACTCATGAAAAGGCATGGAGTTTAACTTATATGCTCCAAATAGATGGAATGCTTTAGGCAGCCTAGTATCAGTTAAGGAATTAGGTGAAGCTTATTTCACACAAAACAAGAAATTCAAGGCATAGTCCATTGTTCAGTTGTGATCAATATTGACCCCTTTTCTAGATGGATGTTCAACTTAACAGTTGCAGATGCACATGCTGTGATCCGGGTCTTGTGATGAGTGATTGTCAACAGGTTTGATGCGCATGTTCTTTGGCTTGTGTTGTGCAGGTGTTGAGCACGGAGACGATGATCAAAGGCAAGGTGAAGGTCAAATGCTGGAGTGTCGTGCCGATGGACCAAGGGCGATGAAGGGCGGACTCGAACTTGGACTGATGGACCGGTGGCCGGAGGATTAGCCGTGGTGGCTGGCACGCTGGGACAGCGACGAGCGAAGACTTGCGGGACATAGTGTGGTTCGGGTCGTGGACCTGAGGACATGTGTTGGTGGACGGGGTGCACGGGTGGTGCATCCCTCTACGACTTTGGTTTGGTGGTAGAGCCCTAGAAAAAACCACTGGAAAGTCGGTTTCTGAGTTTGGTCCTCAAAACTCGGGCTAAGGACGGTTTATAGGTTTGGGCCTCAAAACCTGGGCGCTACTGGATTTCCGAGTTTGGGCCACAAAACTCAGGGCGGACGATTTGCTGGTTTGGGCCTCAAAACCAATGGCGGAGTTCACGAGGTGGACTGTCGGGCAGCGACGACACGTGGCGGCATCTGGTGAGGTCGCGTCGAGGCGAAGCTACCGGATGTGCGGGCGTGGCCGTCGAATCGACTACGACTCCGAGCTGGTCTAGAATAGCCTTAGCGTTTAGCTGGTTCGCTCACTGCATCAGTAGGTATAGAAGGGGAATAATGTATTAGGGTATATATAGAGAGGCACCCCTTCCTCTCATCCTATCTCAGGCTTTTGCAGTTTTCACATAGGGTTTCCTTCTCCCCATTCCTCTGCTGTAGCTACTGAGATCCACAGAGTGCCACAATACCTCTGTGATTTTGAGACTTCCAGCAAACAGGACCGTAATCCCGCTGTCTCCCCATGGGGACGATTTACGGCTAGAGTGCGATTCGCGTTCTTGTTGTGTTCTTCGCGTTTTGTTTTTCTCCTCAATTTTCCTGTTGCTCGATCTCCCTCTAAGGTGACTTGTTCTTCGATCCGATTGTTTCTACTTGTCCTTTGTCGTGAGAGCATCATTTCCACCGAAGGAATTTAACCTAATATTCACGAGCAAGTAGATCGGGTCGTTTCAAGTTTCTTGGAGACTTTTCGTTCTTGTCCCGATTTTCTTCGATTCATTGATTTGGAGTTAGGTTAAAGCCATGATCTCCTAGGAGTAGCTCATTAACATCCTTGTGACTCTCCTCACCGATTTTGAGCCTTAGTGCCTTCGATTTGAGGAAGGTAGAGTCAAATCGGTGAACGAAGAGAGGTGAATCGGGTTGACCGAACGCTGGCTACAGAGCGATCGGACGCAGACAGGTGAGTCCGGTCGTTTAAGGTTGTGCTGTCCAGTCCACGTAGACCCGACCAGATGCACAACTACAGAAGCGACCACACGCTGTCCTAGAGTCCGGTCAGTGAATAGAGAGGTTCGATTCTGACCGGACGCATCAGGTGAAACGTGACCGGACTCGCTGTGGTTACTGTTCATCTTGAGGGTGTGACCGGTCGCACTGTTCACCTTGACCGGCCGCTCACTGGTGTTGAGTCCGATCAGATACACTAAGGTTCTGAAACAGGATTTCTCTGATCGAATGCATCCGGTCCCAGCTAATCGGACACACCTAGAGTCCGGTCAGTGCAGGTTCAGTGTTGTTTCGTCCGCAGTTTCTTCGGTGTATTTTCGAGTGTTTCGTCTTTTTCATTGGGATTCTTAACTAGTATAGTGTCTCATTGTGCTTCTCAGAAGCATCCACCCTACATCTAGGGTCATGGACGCTACAAAGTCAAGACTTTGCTTTTGGGGTTGAGATTGGGACAATAGCTGTAGATTCTTGAGAAGAATTTGAAAGCTCCGATTCACCCCCCTCTAGTCGCCTTTTTGGTCCTTCAACAATCTCCATCGAAGCACTAGTATATCAAACAACTCAAGAACATAGAGCATTCATTGTGAACTTTTGAAATTTGGTGGGATTATTAGATTAATCGGGCATGGCCCATGATTAGTCTAGCAATTAATCAAAGAAATTCCAAAGGCCCACAAATAATGCTAAGTAAGATTGTAGGAATAGGATTAGTATCACGTTGTGAAGGACCAAAAATGGCGACCAGAGGGGGGTGAATGAGAGCCTCAAATTTCTTTGCAGAAATAGATAGCCTCTGTCCCAGAAAATCACCCCAAAAGCAATGACACGAGAGCGGGGCAAGTCCATGACCCAACCGGTGGGTGGATACCTTAGAAGATGTCCTAGAGGTACAGCAGGACTACTGGAGAAGCGCCACAAACAAGTGCCAAGCAAAGGACTCGAAAGCCAACACAGAGCAAAACGTCGAACTGTCTGGGACTAGGGCTCAAATTGTCCGGTGTACACTGCCGGACTGTCTAGGGTCCGCTCTGGATTGTCCACAAGAAAAAGTCCCAAAACCAACTGTTCAGAAACAGTTCTGGTCAGGGCCTGGACTGTAAGCTGTTTGCACATCGGATAGTCCGTTGTTCACGTGGACAGTGACACAATAGCGTCCGAGGCTACTCCTGTAGCACGTCCGATGTGACCCAGGACTGTCTGTGGGTCACTAGGTGACTATCCGTTGGTCATTTGACCGAGAATAGTGCCACGTTGTGCTGAACTGCCCTGACAAAAACCCGATCCTTAAACTGACCGAAGTTAGGGAGCCTGGACTATCGTGGTAGGGAGCCTGGACTGTCCGCGGATGAACAGAAGTACAAAAACTGCTCGGGACAAACCCAAATTCGATCGGACCTCAATCAAATCAAAAGGTCCTGCAACCAAACTTCACCCAGGTGATCTTGCACATGTTGGTGAGCTATTCTTAAGAAATCATGGCTTGAACCCAACTAAATCAAGAGATATCTCAGATCACGTGAAAAGGGGAACTTTAGAGAACGGAAATGATTTCCGCCCGATCTATGTGCTCATGAGGTTTCTGAGAAAATTCTTCGATGGAAAGATGCCTCTCACGTCCTAGTACAAGATGGTTCAAACGGAATCACAATCCATCCCTCAAATCGGAAGAACTAGTAAAATCACCGAGAGGGGAAAACGAAGAACGCGAAGAACACAGTCACGAACTCAAAAAGATTTCACCAAAAAGCCACGAGGCTAGAAGGAGATTACAGTCTACCTTCCAATAATCTAAATACACAGAGGAAAGATTGTCCTCTCTGCGGATCACAAGCAACTAGAGAGAGAGCCCTAACAGATAAATATCTAGAGTCTGAAATGAAATGATGCAAAGATGATTGGGATGAGGGATGTCATCCCTTATTTATTTATAGCTTATTACACAATATCTGAAGGACCAAAAATAGCGACCAGAGGGGGTGAATGGGAGCCTCAAATTTCTTTTCAGAAATGATAGCCTATATCCCAGAAAGTCACCCCAAAAGCAAGGTCATGAGAGATCGGCTAGTCCATGACCCAACTGATGGGTGGATACCATAGGAGATATCCTAGAGGTACAGCAGGACTGCCAGAGAAGCACCACAAACAAGTGCCAAGCGAGGGAGACAAAAGCCTACAAACAGCAGGATCTCGGACTATCCAAGACTAGGCTCGAACTGTCCGGGATTCACCGCCGGATTGTTCGGGGTCTGTACTAGACTGTCCGCAAGCAAAATCCCCAAAACACAACTGGTCCGAAACAGTTCGGGATAGGTCTTGGATTGTCTACGGTTTGCACGCCAGACTGTCCGCAGTTCAAACTGAACAGTGCAATTCAGTGAACTGTTGCGTGTCTGAACTTGTTGACGGACTGTCCGCCAACAGGTCATGGACTATGTGCAGTTCACTTGACTCAGCAAGTTCAGAACTGCATAGGCAACTACTTGTGCCAAATCCTAACCTACGGACTATCCACGGTCAGGGCCCAGACTGTCCGGGAATGCACAGACAGTACAAAAATAACTCGGGCAAAATCCAAATTCGATTGGACCACGACCAAATCAAAAGGGCTTGCAACCAAACTTCACCCAAGTGATCTTGCACATGTTAGTGAGCTATTCCTAAGAAATCATGGCGCAAACCCAACTCAATCAAGAGATATTTTAGATCATGTGAAAAGGGGAAAGTTTGTAGAACGAAAATGATTTCTGCCCGATCTATGTGCTCGTGAGAATTCTGAAAAAAATCCTTCAGTGGAAAGATGCCTCTCACATTCTAGCACAAGATGGTTTAAACAGAATCACAATCCATCCCTCAAATTGGAAGAATGAGCAAAATCATCGAGAGGGGAAAATGAAGAACACGAAGAACACAATCACGAACTCGAAAAGATTTCAGCAAAAAGCCATGAGGCTAGAAGGAGATTACGGTCTCCCTTCCTGAAATCCAAATACATAGAGGAATGATTTCTATCTCTGCGGATCACAAGCAGCTAGAGAGAGAGGAGCCCTAACAGATGAATAACTGGAGTCTGAAATGAAATGTTGCAAGGATGAATGAGATGAGGGGCGCCATCTCTTATTTATAGCCTATTACACAATACCCCTTCTACCCCTAGATACAACAGCAAACTAGCTAGCCCTAGGGGCATTCTAGTCCAACTCTGTCAGGATCCTCATCGACGGTCACACGCCCTCCTCATTAGTCGCTCCGCCGTAACGCAAGCTTTCCGATGCTGTCATGTGTCGTCCCGACGATCGTTGCGCCTTCTCACAGATAGCTTTGGCTCGACGCAAGCCTCGCGGTGCCACCATGTGTCATCCTGTTCCACATAGAAACCTCTGTCGGGTTTTGAGGCCCAAACTGGCAAACCCGCCACCCTGAGTTTTGAGGCCTAAACTCAGAAACTGGCCACCCCATGTTTTGCGGCCTAAACCTGGAAAAATTGTCGGGCTAGTTTTCTGAGGCTCAACTACTAAACCTGCACCGTACTTGGAGCGTGGGTCTCACACCCCGTTGCCGACACCGAGGTTGATGCATGTCTAGCCTCTGACAAAGCACGACGCCTTCACCTTCCTCCCTGACTCGACCAACAGCACTTGCATCTCCCATGCAAGCCCGTGTCCAGCCTCCACCAGATTCCATGACGCCATCGCCTTCTATCTTGACTCGACCGATGTCGTCGCACATCCCATGGACTCTTGCTTGTTTCCACCAAGTGCCAGCTAGCAACTGGTCCTTCGGCCCTTCGGTTCATCAATCCAAGCCTCATGTTCGCTCTTTGCCACTCCCAGTCCATCGACACGACACGTCTTTACTTGACCTTCACCTCGCCATCGACAATTGCCTCTGAGCTCCACACCAGCACAACAACACAGCCAAGAGACATGTCGCCCACCCACACCAACATGTGAGCCTGTTGATCCACTCATCACAATGGGCCGAATCACAAGGGCAAATATCAATCTTGTGTTCGCAATATCCCTTCTACCCCTAGATACAAGAGCAAACTAGCTAGCCCTAGGGGCATTCTAGTCCAACTCTATCAGGAGCCCCATTGAAGGTCACGTGCCTTCTGTTGGCATTTCTTAGCGCAACCATCGGAGGATAGGTTTAGGATCCATCCTTGGCGATCACGCCAGAAATACTTACTGGCATGTCTTAGCATCATCACTAGGGTAGGCCATCATCCCCGGCCACAGCGCTAGGAATGCCTGTTGACATTCCTTAATGACATATGCCGAGTATGTTGGTTCCTAGCGATGCTACCAAATGATGTCAGTGTCAGCCTCAGACGCAGCCACTCTAGCTACACATCTGGTATCAGCGCCAAAGTGCGATGGCACTTCATATACCAAAATGTGTGACTTTAGTGACGGCCTGAGAGGTTGGCCTGGTAAACCAATTCGTTTACAGACAGGGTCCGCAAGCGCACAGGATTACCATTGTAGCATTTCACCGGGAGTATTCCAGGTATCATTATTTATATTTTACCACTGGGAAGGCTAGATGTGAAAGGATTCAAGATATACCCATGACAAGAACATAATAAGTTCATAGTTGACCAATTAACCATAGCATGATTTGGATAGTGGGATCAACACACACACATTGCCTAAGATATATGGAGCTTCTACAAAGATAAAAGAAAGAATAAAAGAATAAAGAATATCCTATGGTGCATGGATCTGAACAAGGTCATGTTAATGAATTAAGTATACATGTTATGATCAAGTTAACATTAGTGCTATGTACTAGATGGATTAGGAGACCCGAGAACACTGGTCTGCTAGCAGGATACACCAGGCAATTTAGACTCCTACCCCAAAGCCGAACGTGGGGGATTACAAGAGACGGACAGGGTTGTCACCACCTGCCGCCTACCCCTCAACAGTGGACTAAGCCAGGCATTCATCCAACTCCATATACCCGAGAACCACTCTCGCGCACATGAAGAACACTTGCACCCCCTCGGGTCCCCAACCCTACGGATTGACAGGAAAAGGGCACAAGCACGCCCGAAGGCACGACAAAACACCACCCAACACATCTCACTAAGCTATCAAGATCTAAGCATGTTGAATGAAGAACATTATTCATGTTCATGATGAACAAAGATCTGCAACTATGAACTAGCTCTAGAACGATGAACAATGAACAAGAACATAGCTCTAATTCAAGAACATAACAATATAAGAGAACAAGAACAAGTATGAAAAGAGGAACTTAGTATTCATACCAAGTAGATCCTTACAACTTCTCCTCCTCTCTTGCAAGTAGTACTTGCTCCAACTACTAGAGATCTAAACTAAGGTAGAGAGCTCCAAATACAAAGTGGAATGAATAACAAATGTGTAGATGTGTGATGACCTATTGAAGAGGGAGCTCTACCCCTACATTTATACTACAACATGGTCGGTTTGGTCGATGTAAATATGGAAACCATCATAACTGATGTCTGCATGGAGGCATGCAACCGACTGAAGAAGGTGGGCCCGGGGATACCACCGGTGGCGCGGGCACACCAGGGGTGCGGGCGCACTCCTGGCACCGCCTCTGGCCACCGCCCTTCGCGTGTGGGTTCTTGGCTAGGCCTGGATGCCTCCCATGTGGGTTTCAAGCCCATGTTTGGTCTTTAGGTGGGCTTCTTCCATGTTACTTGCTTTTATGCTTTGTTGGAAAGCGTATTGTTGACGCTCACTAATGCTCATAATTAACCATCAACTATTGCATGAAATGACACTAAATGAATCACAAAGCATAGTTGTAGGGTTTTAATTGACAATATTCCACGAGTTTTGGTGAATTGTGATTCTGCAGGGACTAAACAGGAAAACCAGCACTGATTACTTCTCCTAGAAGGAAACCAACGGGAGATAACGCAACCGCCAAGCTAGGAATACTCCATAAGGATCTAGAGGACACTAGAGGACACCACGAGGCAGGACACCCTGAGAGGCTGCCAGGTGGGACCAGTCGGTCCCACCCTTAGACCGACCGGTCTCCCACCGGGCCCGCTGGCCTCTGTCTTCTGGAAGCTTCCTCCACCGCCT
Source organism: Coix lacryma-jobi var. lacryma-jobi (assembly GCA_009763385.1). NCBI lineage: Eukaryota > Viridiplantae > Streptophyta > Magnoliopsida > Poales > Poaceae > Coix > Coix lacryma-jobi. The sequence continues at coordinate 63,637,338 of CM019823.1, read as the reverse complement.
TTGAGGATGCATCTCAGCCCCACGTGAAGTCGGTTTGATCTAATGGCTGCGATTGATCCCTCAGGGCTATATAAACAGGCCCCCATACCCAAGGTGAGATCAAGTCTCTCTTCAGAAAAGTCTACGCCTCATTCAGAAACCCTAGAAGAAGACTTCCAGAGCCAGCTTTCAAGTAGAAGACTAGATACCCCTCTAGTTTAGGTTTAGAACCTAGTCTTATACTAGAACTAGAAGAGAGAGAGAGAGAGGAAGAGATCAAGAAGGAGCTCCGGCCTGTCGGATCAACTTCTTCATCTTGTACCTGCGGATTCAAGTTTATCTTCAATTTGCTTCAGCGATTGTTCCGGTAATCAACGTCTATATTTAAGTTTGAGCCATTGTTCTTATTATTCTTAAGGTTTATGACTCTCTTTTGAGTACTTTAATTCTAGTCATTCTAGAGTTAGAGTAGTTGGATAGTGTAAGCATGGTGCTTAGACTTGATAGCTCATAAATGACTCCTATAACGCCGGTAGTAGTGGTTGTTCGCAAGGGTGACTCTTATAGCCTTGTTGATTCTTCTATAGTCCACCTACCCGTGTGCGGATACATGGGTGTATGTCGAGTCTCTGAGTGATGAGTGATTGTCAACTGGGATAATGTGCATGTTCTTTGGCTTGTGTTGTGCAGGTGTCGAGCATGGATACAGTGATCAGAGGCAAGATGAAGGTCAAGTAGAGACGTGCCGTACCGATGGACTGAGAGCGGTGAAGGGCGGACGTGAGGCTTGGACTGAGGGACCGGTGGCCTGAGGATCAGCTGTGGTGGCTGACAGCTTGGGACAGCGACGAGCGAAGACTTGTGGGCACGGTGTTGCTTGGGTCGAGGACCTAGGGACACGTGTCGGTGGACGGGGTGCACGGGCGGTGCATCCCTTCTACGGCTCGGTTTGGTGGTTGAGCCATAGAAAAACCACCGAGTGGACGGTTTCCAGGTTTGGGCCTCAAAACCTGGGCGCTAACGGTTTCCGAGTTTGGCCACAAAACTCGGGCTGAGGACGGTTTCCAGGTTTGGGCCTCAAAACCTGGGTGTTGCAGGTTTCTGAGTTTGGGCCACAAAACTCAGGCGATGGACGGCTGGTTTCCCGGTTTGGGCCTCAAAACCGGGGGTTGGTCGTGAAGGCTGGTTTCCTGGTTTGGGCCACAAAACCGGGGGCGAAGTCCATGAAAAGGACGAGCGGACCGGTGGCGGCACGTGGCGGCAATTGGTGAGGTTGCGTCGAGGCAACGCTACCAGTTGTGCGGGCGTGGCCGTTGGATCAGCATCAACTTCGAGTTGGTCAGGAATACCCTTAGGGTTAGCCTGCTCGCTCATTAGTAATAGGGGTAGAAGGGGAATAATTGTATTAGGCTATATAAGGAGTGGCCTCCCCTCCCTCCAGACAATCTCAGCTATTTCTATTTTCATTCTAGGGTTTCCTTCTTCCCACATCCCTGTTGTAGCTACTGAGATCCGCAGAGATGGTGAACAATACCTCTGTGTATTTGCTTTTTGAGGAAACGAGACCGTAATCTTGTTGTCTCCTCGTGGGGATGAATTTCGGTTGGCAATTCGTGATCTTGATTCGCATTTTGAACTTGTTCTTCACGTTCCTCTTTTCTCCACGATTTTCCCGTCACTCGTTCTCTCTCCACGTTGAGTCTTTCGTGATTCCGTTTGAACTGAGTTGTTCTAGATCATGAGGCACATCTTTCCACCGAAGGAATTCTTCTCTAACCTCACGAGCTAGTAGATCGGTCGATTTTCGTTTCGAATCGAGTTTTGCTCCTTTTGCCCCGAATTCTTCCGATTCACTGATTGGGAGTTAGGTTCGAGCCATGATCTCTTTGGAATAGCTCACTAACCTCCTAGGAACTCCTTATACCAAGTCTAAGCTCTTGAGCTTTTGATTCGGAGGAGATCGAGTGATTTTCGTGGAAGAACTGTGCTGAATCGGGACCATCGGATGCTCTGTTCGTGAGCATCGGACGCTGAGTTCATATCATCGGAGCGTCCGTTGCCACGTGTCATCTGACAGTGATTTCAAAGGAGCATCGGACGTTAACCATCGGAGCATCCGTTGCCATCGGACGCGCCGAGGGTCTAGCATCGAAAGCTGAGTCTCCACTGTAGCCAGCATCCGATGCCTATGCAGTAAGGTTCCAGTTCCGGCCTTTTTACATCGGAAGCTTTCGGTGCCTGACCATCGGAAGGTGCCAGCATCCGATGCTGCTCGTTCTGCGTTGTTTCATCCGCAGTTTGTTCGTCTGTTGTCGGTTTTGATTTCCAGCTTTTGCGTTGGGTTTCTAGAGCTGAGTAGTGTCCCGCTGTGTCTCTTGAAGGCATCCACCCTACATCTAGGGTCGTGGACATTATTAGAGCTCTAGGTTTGCTCTTGGGGTGATTCTCGGGACAGTGGCAACAAGTTTCTGAAAAGAAATTTTGAGGCTCCCATTCACCCCCCCCTCTGGTCGCTTTCTGGTAGCACTTTCGGTCCTTCAATTATCGGAGCGGGTTAAGGATCTTCCACCTTAGCCGGTTCCAGATCCACAGAAGGCGACATGGATCGCGGCGTGGGCAAACCTCCGTTTTTCGATGGGACGAACTATGCATATTGGAAGATACGCATGTTGGCCTATCTGCAGAGTATGGGTTCTTCCATCTGGGATATTTGCAACTCTGCCGATTATGTGGTCTTGGCTGCTCATGCCACTCAGCATCAGATCGATGAGCACGATGCCAATAGCCGAGCCCATAATGCTCTTTTCTCATGTTTGAGCATGACGGAGTTTGATCGCGTTTCTCACCTCGCTACGGCTCGGGAGATTTGGGCATCTCTCATGCGTTTCCATGAGGGAACCACTCAAGTCAAAACCCGTCTCTATGAGTCGCACAAGCGAGAGTACGAGAACTTTCGACACATGCCTGGCGAGAGCATAGAAAGTTTATTCGCTCGCTTTCAGGTGATTGTCAACAGGATGAGGGCTAACAAGGGGCTATTGCCTTTCGACGATCATGAGAGAGCTTTGAAGCTTTTGCATACTCTTGATCGATCGATGTGGGACTCAAAGGTCCAGGCAATCATCGAATCGTCTAACTATGAGACTCTCACATGCTACGAGCTTTTTAGTAAGCTCAAGTCCAGTGAGATTGACGCCATGGTGAGGGCTTCTTATGAAAATCCTTCTGGCCCGTCGATGGCTTTGCTTTCTGGCTCTTCTGCTAACCCCTCTGGAGGATTTGCACTCTCTCTCTTCTTTCTGTTACAGAGGAGCAGCTGGAGTTCATGGGGGATGACGAGTTGGCTTTGCTCACCAACCGGTACTCGCGGTTCCACAACAACTGCATGAACAGTCGCCGCGGAGGAGGACGCTTGGGTTCGAGTGCGGCAACCCCAACCACTTCATCGCAAATTGCCCGAAGAAGAACAAGCAAGTCTTTGGCAAGGCGGATCATGGGCACAAGTACGACTCCGGCAAGCGCAAGGAGAAGTACGTCCCCACGAAGCACAAGTGGAAGGGCGGCTTCGACAAGGAATACATCAAGACGAAGTACTTGGAGAAGGCCCAGGCTGAGCAGCGCGCTTTCTTCGCCACGCTCAGCGACATCGACGGCTCGGATGACGACTCCGCTTGCTCAAGCGACGACAAGTCCGAGATGAAGAAGAAGATTGAGGACAAGCTGAACGGCCTCTGCTTCTTCGCCGACAACGAGGGCTTCTGCACCATGGCCCTCGGCAAGGAGGTCGACGGCGAGCTAGAGGAGATCCCTCGGAACGACGACGACAACGACGATGACACCTCCCAGGTATCTCAGACCCCTGACGAGCTTTCTGCTGAGATCGAGAAACTTACTGCCGCTCTTCTTAGTCAAGATAAACTGCTTAGGCGTGCTGCTAGAGAGTGTAAGGAGTTTAGGCAGAAGTGGGAGGATACGGTGAAGGAGCTTGAGTTTGCTAAGTCCACTGTGGTCGTTTCTGAGGAGAGTGAGTGCGAGATGTGCACCACGCACATGACTGACCTTCTCACTTTGAGAGGTAAGTATGCTGCGTTGGTTGGAGAGGTGGATGAGCTTAGAGCTAGATCCTTAGTGCTTGGTGCGTGCAAGTCTTGTGCAGGCTTGCAATCCGAGTTGGCAGAGAAGAATGCCAAGATTGTGTCTCTTGAGAAGGCCAACTCAAATAACACTTGTGTGGCTAGGTGTGCTTTGTGTGAGGGCTTGGAGATGGAGATAGCTAATGTGAAGCATGAAAAGATGCAAACCGAGGAATAAAACACATACCTTCGGACCATCTTGTCATGGGTGTCTTGTGGTGAGCCACAGCTTGGGATGATAATTGCCCAATTCAGACGTGCTGTTGGAGGTCCAGGTATAGGCTTTGCTCAGGGTGTTGAGTGTGTGTCCTCTTTTGGCAAGGTTGGAGAGTTTAGTGGTCTTAACCCGATTGAGAAGCCCAACTCCACCACTACTCCCAAGCTTACCAAGATTCCACCCAAAGAGCCTCTCAAGCTTAACACCAAAGATGGAGTGTTTGAGGAACCTCTGAGAGCTCCACCCAAGAAACAAGTTTGGTCTCCTAAGCCAAACCACCTGAAAAACAAGCTGGACACCATGCCACCTATCCAAGAGGAGCTTATGCCACAGAAGGGCAAAGTGATTCACACCCACTACCGTGAGTACCAACAACCCCCTATGAGAGCGGTGAGGTACCATTGTGAGCACTGTGGGAGAGATGGACACTTGAGTGAGTTTTGCCTTCGACGCAAGAGAGAGGCGCGCCGTGCAAAGGAGGTGAACAACACGGACATGTACCATCCTTTCCATGATGTACATATGCCGAACGTTCCGAGGCGTGCTGCTAGGCCTAGAGGTCCAATGCCTCAAGTTCCTAGGCCTAGGCCGCAAAGAGGACGTGCCCGGCGGGAGCCTGCTTTTGTAGGTTTTGGACCCCGTGGCGGTGGCTTTGTAGTTGAGCGTTAGCCCCCACCGCGTTTTGACTATCGCGGTGAGCGCTCTTTCCCTAGCGGACCACATTTTCCTCAGCGTGGTGATCACTTTCCCCGTAGGCATGCTAGGAATGGTTTTGCTACTGACCGTTCTTTTGAGCAGCCGGCCCAACACTGGTATTCTCCCTATTTCACTAACCCCAGTGTTGGACCGTATGCTCACCCTATGTCTTTTTATTGATGTAGGTAAAACGATTGGAGAACGTTTGGTTGGTGGATTCCGGGTGCTCAAGGCATATGACCGGAAACGCCAAGTGGTTCTCCAGTCTTAGTCCTGTTGCCGGAAAGGAGTTTATCACCTTCGGCGACAATAGCAAAGGTAAGGTTTTGTCTCGTGGGTCTGTGCGAGTTAATGAGCACTTTGTGTTGCGCGATGTTGCTCTTGTTTCTAACTTGCATTTTAACCTTCTTTCCGTTTCGCAACTCTTTGATGATGACTATGAGATTCATTTTAAACCGAATCTCCTTCGTATTTTGGATCCTCAGGGCAATCTTGTTTGTTTGATTTCTCCCTTTGGAAAAGTCTTTCATGCGAATTTCTCGGAGTCTTTTGGAACTTTCTGTTGTCTTTTGGCTGGACCTTCCTCCTCTGATCTTTGGAAGTGGCATAGGAGACTTGGTCACCTGAGCTTCGACTTGCTTGCATGGCTTAGTTCACTTGGCTTAATCCGAGGATTGCCCAAGTTGTCCATGGAGAAGGATCTTGTGGTGGAACCGTCCTGATTATAAGAGTTCAAGTACTGTCTTAGCCAAATCCGTCTGACTTCGACTCATACTTGATCCCATATAACCCGGTAGTCCGGAAATCTCGAAGGATTTCTATCACCGTACATCATACAGGATCGCATCGTTCAAGGATTACATTCGTAAAGATACATCTCAGCGAAAACGAAACCGAATTTAACACCAGAGTGCGGAATTTAAAACGGAGTTATTACAATACTGAATTCTAAAAGTGCGGAAGCTGAAGTAGTTTAAAACACGACCACCACACGTGTGGTCCAAGTAAACATTGTTTGATAAAACCCACTCAACACGACTCACTCCTCCTTTTTAAGATAATGTGCCACCAACAGTCTCAGACCAGCAAAAGAAAAAGGGAAGCTTCTGGACGACCCTGCCCTGGGCCTACTCCTCATCACCTTCCACTGGGTAGAGGCAGTGCTTACAATAGCCGAAGTAGACCTGGCCATCTGCAACAACGGGATAAACCCTGAGTACGGGAATGTACTCAGCTAGACTTACCCGTCCAACTGAAAATAAAGACTCCAAGGGTATGCAAGGTCTTTTGGGTGGAGCTGGGATCTTTTAGTTGCGAAAAGCTCAATTTCAGATAAGAGGTAATTGATGATAATGATGAGCGGCCATTTTTAGACTTATTCCTTAATTCTAGGTTTTTCACCTGTACTAGAGCACTCACTTGAATCTATCAATCAATAATATAACCATATCCAGTTGACTTATCCATATTTTAGTTGAACCTTAAATCATCACATGGAGTTGTATCGTGGTGAAGCTCGCCATAGTTTCCCACTAACCGGGGAAGACGGCGACTCGAATCGAATTCCAAACCAGCTGGTGAAAGAACTTTAATACCAGCCCACACTTTCCCCGTCGGGTCCATGCATTGGGCAACCGCTCGATGCTTGTTCGTGGTGGTAATCATCGCGGCTCACAGCACGGACCGCCCAATTGGAACCTGGCGATGGCCTCACGCGGCAGATCGCAATTTCCATACTAGAGGGCACGACACGGGTTGAGACCGGCCCGAACAGCTTCTAACCGGCTTTGGGTCGATGATTACGGCACCGACATATCCCTAAGTAAAAGGGCGCGTTCAAAAATGAACGAGGGCCAACATCGATACAAACCTACACGATCCAACGGACGGACTGCCCCAAGTTTCCAAACTTGTGCCTTGCCTTCCAGTTGACCGTATTTCACTACAACTCAGGTTCTTTTTCACGATAGCAAATATAGTCAACCGTGATTCGGTAACTACCCATCAGGGTATTACAGAAACATTCTTAACTACCACTTTTATTAAGCAACTAAGCAATTCTACATTATAACTAAGTAACAGGATAACAAGGTAGATATTAATCAATAACCAAGGAATGGTAATACAGCAAGTAGGATTCATTCCAACTCCTAACCTAATGCATCACAATATAAAAGGACTTAAGTAATTTAATTTGCAAAAGATAGGAGGCTTAATATGCTCCGGGGCTTGCCTTGGGTGAAGACCGAGGCCTCATGGGAGGGGCACTCGGGCAAGTTAGTGTCGCAGGCGGGGTCGGCTTGCTGGAGCTCCGGGATCTGCTGCTCGGCGTTTGTCTCTGGCTCCTGGTCGGGCTCCGGAGGGGTCGATCCAATTGCATGCGATGATTAATAAATAATTACAATGCGGGTGCAAGATGTGTGGTATGAAAAGAGCATTTCTTGCAAACCAACAAACCCAACTTGTTGAACCACTTTTGACATTGAGGTAAATACTTATTTAATTCATAAAACAAAATCCATTTATTCACCTTTTCTTATTTCATAAATCAAAAGAAACTTAGGTTTGAACTGCAAGTGTACTTTTCTGGACTCAGAAAAATCCACGAAAATTCCAGAAGGCAAACAGTAGCGGCTGGACTAAACTGAACAAATTTCAGCCAAAAATAAAATACAGAACTGCAGATATAAAAATGACAAGCAACTGCCCAAAAAGCTGCTTTGAACTAGCTCCTCATTCAAAAAGTGTCAAACATAAGATTTCATAATTTTCCTGGCTTCTTCTACTCATACACATCCTACTGTAGGAATATTGCTGGCAGAGCATACACATACAAGCCTACACGAAATAAACAAATTTATTCCAATTTAAACTATTTGAACTACAACCTTACTGGGACAGAGTGTAAACCCAATTTCATATTTTTCCCAGATTCTACTCCATAATTCATGTTTATCAAGAAAGTTTCATGAACAGAAACATTATATTATTTCTTACATGAATTTTCAAAAGAAAACACAGAAAAGTACATTTGTAAAGCAACTTCAGATTTCTCCATACAACAGCTCATGCTTGCATTTTCCTTAGCTTGGACATGGCACTCAGAGACTACACCATTTTTCCCATATTTTATTTCGGCATATAAAACACCTTAATATTTATTCTAAGAAATCAGCCAAAAAGGACTTTTAACCATAACAGAAACTTTTTCTACATAAATAGTGCATCATATATTTTTTACAGGTGTAAAACATGATGATACACTTACACAAAATTTTCCAAGAATTATCTCAACCATAAAACACTTATTTCCATTTATCACAACAAAAGCATATAAACTAAAATAAATAAAAAGAGTAAAATAAACTTCTACCAAAAATTCTTTCATATTTTTCCATGATAGATCTACTCATAAGCAAGCTAGCAAAACTGAAAGTACTTCATTTGGATTTGTAAAACGTGCTACACAAAAATAACAAGCATTTACTGGAAAAAGGAAAAACATTAAAAGAAAAATCCTTTTGAAAACACCCGGCGCTCGACTTCGGTGGACGCGGTCCATGGACCAAGGAGAGGCTGACGCGCGGGGTCCACGGGTCAACGGAACCCACCTGTCAGAGAGAGAAGAAACAGGGGAGAGGGTTGACCGGCGGCTGCTCGCCGACGGTGAGGTTTCCGGCAGCGAGGCTAGGCTAGATAGATTCGCCTCGTCGATGCGCATCCAGCGGTGGTGATGGTTTGGCCAGCGCATGGCCGGAGCATGCCGGCAGTGAGCGGCGGCGCACGGTGGCGGCGGCAACGCGCGGCTACGCCGCTTCCGGCGATGGCCGGAGAAATTGGGGGAGACAAAAGCTCCTACGAACCCTAGGGAAGCTACCAAGGGAGTTGGTTTGGCTCGGATGGCTCCAGAGGAGCTTGGCCACGTGAGAGGTCTGCGGCGGCGCCCATGGTGCTCGGCCGGGGAGGAGAGGGAGATGGGAGGCGGTAGCGTTGAGACTGGGTGATGTTCTCACCTTGCCTTGACTCGGTGAGGCTTGAGGAGGAAGAAGGGGCTTGGCGGAGGCTTGGTCGATGAAGAACGGGAACTTGCCCTCCTTCGGCGGCGACGGCGACCGAAAGGGGGAGGTGATGGTGATGGCGATGTAGAGCTCGGCCGACGGTTCCTTCGCGCGCACCGCGTGTGCACGGCGTAGGCGGAGCGGCGTGCGGAAGGAATTGGACGGCGATGGAGGGTGGTGGTCGGAACGGAGAAGGGTGGTTGCGGCGGTGGTCGCGGCGAGCGGGGAGCGCTCGGTTCGCGTTCGTGTGCGGGTGAGAGTGCGAGTGAGAGTGGGAGAGCGAGTGCGAGTGAGAGAGAGGGCGAAGGGGGCTCTGGGTTTTGCTCGTCTTGGCCGGGGCCTCGGCTGGCGGGCGAGCGTGGTCGTGGCGGGGCCGACGACGGGACGTCGCGGCAGCGGCGCGGTCGGCGAGGTGCGTGGCAGGCGAGGCAGAGCGGGAGTGGGCGAGCGGGATCGTGGCGTGATCGCGGAGGAGAAGATCGTGCGGCGATAGGTGAGCGCGGATTTGCGGCAGGAGCAAGCCGCCACGCGACGCTCCGGCCGGCGTACGGCGCGGCCGTGTCGGCTGACGCGGCGCAGCGCGCGCGTGGGCCGGCGCTGCGCGGGCGAGCGGCGCGCGCGGCCGAGCGGGAGCGGGCTGGCGCGGGCGCTAGCTGGGCCGAAAGTGGGGCGTGGAAGAAATTCGTTTTTCTTTTTCTTTTTCCAAAAACTTTTTGAACTTTGACCACTCAAAAACAGTTTCAAAAACTCCAAACTAGGTTTTGACCCAAATACAAAAGTTGCTCCAAATATTTTTCTCTACAACTTTCATATAGGACACTTTTTCTGAAAACCATTTTTAAATCCTCCACCATAAACAAAGCCAATTTTGAAATATAAACCATTTTGTTTGACTTATTTTTATTTACAAACTATTTTGAATCTAGGTCAAAACTCCAACATGAAAAGCACTCTACTCAATATTCTCTATTTTATAAAACTCTTTGCCAAAACAGAAATCCACTTAGATCATCAAGTCCAATAGAAATCCAAATCCAAATAAATAAACAAAAGACAAAAGCACTCTCATGCACATGAAATGATGCAATGCATTGCTTATGCTTTCTTAGTATCTAATTGCAGTGCCTAATGCAGTGCTTGACACTAGGGTGTCACAGCCCTTCCCCCCTCAAAGAAATCTCGTCCCGAGATTTGAGTTACGTACCGGTCTTTATAAAAAGCGGGGTAATTTACGCGTAAGTACTCCTCTGTTTCCCATGTCGCATCGTTAGGTCCGTGATTGCTCCAGAGAATCTTGTAAGTCTTCATCGTTCGGTTATGAGTCTCTCGGGTCTTGGTGTCCAAAATCTCCTTGGGCTGCTCGTAGTACTCCAGATCCGATCTGATGGTGACGTCTGGAATCCGAACTTCTTCTTGTTCTGGAACTCGAAGACACTTCTTCAACTGTGATACGTGGAACACTGGGAAAACTGTGCTCATCTCTAGGGGTAACTGCACTTCGTATGCCACTTCTCCCTTCTTTGCTATGATCCGGTAAGGTCCCACATATCGAGGTGCTAGCTTCTTCTTAATTCCAAAACGTTGGACCTTTCTCATAGGTGAGACCTTAAGATACACATAGTCTCCTACTTGAAATTCCAAGGGTCTTCTTCGAGTGTCAGCATAACTCTTCTGTCGGGATTGTGCCACTTTGATATGTTGTTGTACTATTTGCACAATCTCTTCAGTATCCTTCACGTAATCTGACCCATAGAATCCTCGATCTCCTGACTCAACCCAATTTACTGGGGTTCTGCATCTTCGTCCATACAAAACTTCAAACGGTGCCATCTTTATACTTTCCTGATAGCTGTTGTTATATGAAAACTCGGCAAGGGGTAACCATTTCTCCCACGACTCTCCTGAAGATAGAACACAAGCTCTTAGGATATCTTCCAAAATCTGATTTACCCTCTCCGTCTGTCCTGCAGTCTGGGGGTGATAGGCGGAACTTCTTACCAATTTAGTTCCTAGTTCCTTGTGCAACTGTTCCCAAAAACGTGCTATGAACTGGGGTCCTCTATCAGAGACAATCCGCTTCGGAATCCCATGTAGCCTCAAGATATTCTGGATATACAAGTCTGCATACTGATGAGGGCGGTGTGTAGTCTTAACGGGTATGAAGTGAGCCACTTTAGATAACCGATCCACGATAACCCAGATAGAATCATTTCCTTTTTGAGTAGTGGGAAGGCCGGTGATGAAATCCATACTGATTTCTTCCCATTTCCACTCTGGGATTGATAACGGTTGTAACAGTCCGGCAGGTCTCAGGTGTATAGCTTTTACCCTGCAGCAAGTATCACATCTTGCAACATAAGCTGCAACTTCTTTCCTCATCTTTGACCACCAATACCTGGTTCTCAAATCCTGGTACATCTTACTGCTTCCGGGGTGAATGGATAACTTTGAATTGTGAGCTTCATTCAGAATTCTTTCTTTCAGCTCTGTGTCCTTAGGAACAACCAACCTCTGGTCATACCACAAGATTCCCTGCTCATCAGTCCTGAAGTTCAAAGAACTACTGGTTTCCATCCTCTTCTTAATCTGACAGATCTCTTCATCGGTCTTTTGTTTCTCGATGATGTCACTTTCCAAGGTACACTGAAGAGTGATGTTGTTCACCAGAACGGGGTGCATAAGGTTAAATCCATCTTCCAAAAGTGGTTGTAGGGAGTTGCAATGAGTCTTGCGACTCAAGGCATCGGCTACAACGTTTGCTTTTCCGGGGTGGTAATGCACTTCAAGGTTGTAATCCTTAATTAACTCTAGCCATCTTCTCTGCCTCATGTTCAACTCTGGCTGGGTGAAGATATATTTCAGACTTTTATGATCCGTGTACACATGACATAGGTTTCCCATAAGATAATGCCTCCAAATCTTGAGCGCATGCACGACGGCTGCTAACTTCTAAATCATGAGTGGGGTAATTCTCTTCGTGCGGTCTCAACTGACGAGAAGCATAGGCGATAACTCTTCCATTTTGCATGAGTACACATCCGAGTCCAATCTTGGATGCGTCACAAAACACATCAAAAGGTTCCTCCAAGTTTGGCTGAGCCAGAACAGGTGCGGATGTCAACAGCGTTCGCAGAGTGCGAAAAGCTGTTTCACACTCTGGAGTCCATTCGAACTTCTTGTTTTTCTGCGTTAAACGGGTCATAGGCTTGGCTATTCTCGAAAAATCCGGAATGAACCGACGGTAGTATCCGGCCAAACCCAAAAAGCTGCGTACCTCATGTACGGTAGTGGGTGCTTGCCAATCCATAACTTCTTGTACCTTAGAAGGGTCCACAGAGATTCCTTCCTCGGAAAGGACATGACCAAGGAAAGGTACCTTCTTCAACCAAAACTCACACTTGCTGAACTTAGCATACAACTTGTGCTCTCTAAGCCGGGTTAGAACGACTCGTAGATGCTCAGCATGATCCTTCTCATTTTCAGAGTATACCAAGATGTCATCGATGAACACTACAACAAACTTATCCAACTCTGGCATGAAGACCGAATTCATCAGGTACATGAAATGTGCCGGTGCATTGGTCAATCCAAAAGACATAACTAAATACTCATAGAGTCCGTATCTGGTAGAGAAAGCTGTCTTTGGTACATCCTCTCTTCTGATCTTAATCTGATGGTATCCTGACCTCAGGTCGATCTTGGAGAATACTTTCGCCTTTGACAACTGATCAAACAAGACATCGATTCGGGGTAAGGGATATTTGTTCTTTATAGTTACTGCGTTAAGCGGTCGGTAGTCCACACACATCCTTAAAGTTTTATCCTTCTTCTTCACAAAGATAGCGGGACATCCCCAAGGTGACGAACTAGGGCGTATCAAACCCTTATCCAAAAGTTCTTGCAACTGAACCTTAAGCTCTGCTAGCTCTTTAGCGTGCATTCTATACGGTCTCCGAGATATGGGTGCCGTTCCAGGGATTAGCTCTATAGCAAACTCCACATCCCTATCTGGCGGTAGTCCAGGCAACTCATCAGGAAAAACATCTGGAAACTCACACACTATTGGGATCTCAGCTATCTGCTTTGCCGTGACATTGAGCAACACTCCGATCTCATGGGGGTTTCGAGGTAACTTGAACCGAAAGGTAGACCCACTACGAGGGCTAACCATGGAAACTACACGCTCTGCGACATCAAGGTTGACTTTCCAGAGTTTCATCCAACCCATACCCAAGATTACATCCAGACCTAGACCAGGAATTACGATAGGATCCACTATGGCCTTCTTATTCCCAAAGGTCATTTCCACTCCTTTAGCCATTTTACGCGCGGAGAGAACAGCTCCGGCGAACTTATCTGATATCCCCGGTCTAACTCTATCAACTCAAGGTTACTTCTCAAAACAAAGTTCTCACTTATGAAAGAATGCGATGCTCCAGAATCAAACAACACAACTGCGGGGCATTGATTAACAAGAAACGTACCAGCGGTGACAGGCTCTCCTTCTGGCACTTCTTCCACGGTGGTGTGATGCACATGACCCGTACGAGGTGGGGGCTGAGTGTACTTGCTTCTTTGGGCGAGGGCACTGACGTGATAGATGTCCAGTCTGACCACAGTTATAGCATGGACCAATCACATATGGGGTCTTGGAACCTCCTGCACTCCCTGCTTTACTCTTGTTCTGCATCATGGGGGCGGTGTAGGGCTTCTGAAAACTAGGACGGGGACGGTTGGTGGTGGTCTTCCTCTGTGGGGGACGGTATCTTGCTCCTGTAACAGGCGGGCGATACGGGGTACGTGCTCCGAAAGGGGTCCTCTGTTGAGACGAACCTCCTTCGTTCGCACGACGGCGCGTCTCTGTTGCCAGCCGGATGTCATTGGCCTCTTGATTGAGACAGTCACTGACGAAGTCACTGAAGGTGGTGCGGTGACTGTTGCCCATCTTGGAAAGCATGGCGGCACTCATGCCACGTTTGAAGCTTGCGATCTTCTTGGCCTCAGTATCAACAAAGTCTGGGGCGTAGCGAGCTAGGTTGTTGAAACTGTGGAGGTACTCGGACATAGACCTAGTTCCCTGGAATAACCTCATGAACTCTGCAATCTTCATCTCCATCAAACCACTAGGGATGTAATGGTTGCGCATAGCGGTGGAGAACTGATCCCAAGTGACACGTGCATTTGCAGGCAAGGATGCACGATACTGGGCCCACCACAGACCTGCGGGTCCTTCCAACATGTGGGCGGCGTACTCCGCCTTGAGCTCTTCTGTCAGACGAAGCAAACGGAACTTCTGAGTGATGGAGTTGAGCCACTCATCAGCCTCAAGCGGTTCGGTGGCTTCCTTGAACACAAGAGGGCGAGTGTCCAAGAAGTCACGGTAGGAGCTGTACTGGTTGGGCTCCGGGCCTTGACGTTGATGGTGCTGCTGCGCAGTGTTGTTAGCGATATTGCGGAGGGTGGCCTCCATGTGCCTCTGCATTTCCTCCATATTCCTTTGGCTACCCAAGAACTGGCCAAAGAATGCTTCCGGCGTCATCGGCGGCGGTGGGGGAGGTGGCAGATTCTCCTCCTGTCCTGCCCCCTGCCCACGCTGGCTGCGAGTGTGTGCCGGCATCTGCATATCCCATTAATAAGCAATCATTAGGTCATGTCACATCGAACATGAATAAATACTGCGCTGTACATAATTCGAAAATTTAGCACACGACCAAGTATAATTACTCATCTCCATACAACATCACAAAATAATCGCTCAAAATTAGACATGCAAACGACGGATTTCCATAAAAGATGCCGGATCGAAGTCCGGACTTTGTCCAAAAGCTTACATGCCATTAAACATTTTAAACATAAAACCAGCACATGTTTAGGGCGTTACATCACTTAGCGAGCAAGCTCAAGCTATACAAAAGAAAACGATCCCTAACAAACTAGCGCTCAGGGGTCTCCAGCAGCGGATGCGGCGTCCTCTGCGTCGATGTCGATCATCGGCTCGTCAGCGTGATCCTCCTCCAGAGGGGCGTCGGGACCAAGGACCTCTCCGTCCTGGGGATCCTGGGCCTCGGCGGCGGGAACCTCGGCAGCGGCTGGGGCGGCGGCCTCCTGTGCGGCGTGATGCATCTGATGGACGGCCTCGTGGAGCTGGTCGATGTAGGCCTGCTGTCCGTGGATCTGCTGTATCAACAGGTGGGCTCCCTCTCTGAGCTGGTCGAGCGCGGTGCGGGCCTCATCCCTCTGAAGAGCGGTAGTCAGGTACATCTGCTCTGCAACTGTCCTGGCAGTGGACTGTGCTGCTGCTGTGGTGCGGGCGTCGTCACGCTCCAGAGTGAGCTGCTGAATCCTCTCCTAGCAGACGAGCAACCTCAGCGTCGAAGTCCTCCTGTAGCTTCCTCTTGCTCTGGTAGGTGGCTGTGAGGGTGAAGGACACGCTCCCGAGAGTGTGCTCCAAACTCTCACATACACCCAACAAAGCTCCGGTGGCGCTCATCGCAGGCGTCTCACAGTAGAACCTCTCCTCTGGGCTCCCTGTCAAGACTGACTCTGAAGTCTGCTTCCAGCGCAATGGGAAAAGTGATCCACGGGGAAACACTCCTGCCATCGCACTTGCCAGGTCGGCGGGGAAGCGGGCGATGATATCCTTCAGCACTAGGTATGCTGCCCTGTTGGCTCCATCCTTGGCACAGGTGCCTCTGGTGATCTCTGTCCACCCTGTCCAGTGGGGCTTGGCAGGCAAGGCTTTGACCTTGATCTCCACCATGACCAAGGAATCCTGCCCGTAGATCTCCTTCTGCCACGAGTACCTGGGCTCCTGTCCTTCCTCATAGCCCACGGCCTGCAGAATCCTCCAAAGGATAGTCGGCAAGCCGAAGTAGGACAAGAACGTCTTCCGGGTCAGCTTGGTGGCCAAGCGGTGACGCGGAACTCCTCTGCCTCCGGTGGCCTTGCGAGCGGTCAGCTTAGTCCAGGGCCATCTGTGGAAACAAAAAGGGGTTTCGAACTCTCGTGAGACGGATATTAAGTTGGCAAATTTTTATATAAAGGAGACAACTTTTAATTTAAGGGAAGGTAATGTAAATGCAAGAATTTAAACATGATGCATGATCGTTCTTACGTTCTCACTCACTAATAACGACTCGTAAGTCCTAACGTTCTAGTCGGTGGCAAGAACGATCTCTCATGCGTTATCTACACGTTCTACTCGGTCGCACAGTTAGTGTACCTGCAGAAGATTCATTTCAGCCCAAAGCAATTCCCAATGATAAAACAATTGAGTATTGGCCAATATGCGCAAAATACATAGAAGCCAACACTAAACACCATGCACCAACATAGAAAACACCCTTGAAAACATTGATACCCTCGTATGTGTCCGCGTGGAGCTCGCACATACTTGGTATAAGAACTCTCTCCTAGACCGACGGTTGGACGGATCATGCTCTCATATCTCACAAAATCATTTTATGCATGTTTTCGCGATCGACGCATTCTCTTTTCCCCGAGAATGGACCAGCAAATAAAGATCCAGCATGAAGCAAAACCCTGAACCCTGTTAGCAGTTAAGCCACCTGAATCCTAGTATAGGGCTTAAGGACGAGACTGGGCACACTTAGTAATCGAAAATATTTTGAAAATAGTTTGAAATACCCATTTAGTTCGAAAATAGCTCTATACGGAGGTAACCACTTGAACCATGCTCCTGATACCAGCTGTGGCGGAACCGTCCTGATTATAAGAGTTCAAGTACTGTCTTAGCCAAATCCGTCTGACTTCGACTCATACTTGATCCCATATAACCCCGGTAGTCCGGAAATCTCGAAGGATTTCTATCACCGTACATCATACAGGATCGCATCGTTCAAGGATTACATTCGTAAAGATACATCTCAGCGAAAACGAAACCGAATTTAACACCAGAGTGCGGAATTTAAAACGGAGTTATTACAATACTGAATTCTAAAAGTGCGGAAGCTGAAGTAGTTTAAAACACGACCACCACACGTGTGGTCCAAGTAAACATTGTTTGATAAAACCCACTCAACACGACTCACTCCTCCTTTTTAAGATAATGTGCCACCAACAGTCTCAGACCAGCAAAAGAAAAAGGGAAGCTTCTGGACGACCCTGCCCTGGGCCTACTCCTCATCACCTTCCACTGGGTAGAGGCAGTGCTTACAATAGCCGAAGTAGACCTGGCCATCTGCAACAACGGGATAAACCCTGAGTACGGGAATGTACTCAGCTAGACTTACCCGTCCAACTGAAAATAAAGACTCCAAGGGTATGCAAGGTCTTTTGGGTGGAGCTGGGATCTTTTAGTTGCGAAAAGCTCAATTTCAGATAAGAGGTAATTGATGATAATGATGAGCGGCCATTTTTAGACTTATTCCTTAATTCTAGGTTTTTCACCTGTACTAGAGCACTCACTTGAATCTATCAATCAATAATATAACCATATCCAGTTGACTTATCCATATTTTAGTTGAACCTTAAATCATCACATGGAGTTGTATCGTGGTGAAGCTCGCCATAGTTTCCCACTAACCGGGGGAGACGGCGACTCGAATCGAATTCCAAACCAGCTGGTGAAAGACCTTTAATACCAGCCCACACTTTCCCCGTCGGGTCCATGCATTGGGCAACCGCTCGATGCTTGTTCGTGGTGGTAATCGTCGCGGCTCACAGCACGGACCGCCCAATTGGAACCTGGCGATGGCCTCACGCGGCAGATCGCAATTTCCATACTAGAGGGCACGACACGGGTTGAGACCGGCCCGAACAGCTTCTAACCGGCTTTGGGGTCGATGATTACGGCACCGACATATCCCTAAGTAAAAGGGCGCGTTCAAAAATGAACGAGGGCCAACATCGATACAAACCTACACGATCCAACGGACGGACTGCCCCAAGTTTCCAAACTTGTGCCTTGCCTTCCAGTTGACCGTATTTCACTACAACTCAGGTTCTTTTTCACGATAGCAAATATAGTCAACCGTGATTCGGTAACTACCCATCAGGGTATTACAGGAAACATTCTTAACTACTCACTTTTATTAAGCAACTAAGCAATTCTACATTATAAATAAGTAACAGGATAACAAGGTAGATATTAATCAATAACCAAGGAATGGTAATGCAGCAAGTAGGATTCATTCCAACTCCTAACCTAATGCATCACAATATAAAAGGACTCAAGTAATTTAATTTGCAAAAGATAGGAGGCTTAATATGCTCCGGGGCTTGCCTTGGGTGAAGACCGAGGCCTCAGTGGGAGGGGCACTCGGGCAAGTTAGTGTCGCAGGCGGGGTCGGCTTCCTCGGCTTGCTGGAGCTCCGGGATCTGCTGCTCGGCGTTTGTCTCTGGCTCCTGGTCGGGCTCCGGAGGGGTCGATCCTATTGCATGCGATGATTAATAAATAATTACAATGCGGGTGCAAGATGTGTGGTATGAAAAGAGCATTTCTTGCAAACCAACAAACCCAACTTGTTGAACCACTTTTGACATTGAGGTAAATACTTATTTAATTCATAAAACAAAATCCATTTATTCACCTTTTTCTTATTTCATAAATCAAAAGAAACTTAGGTTTGAACTGCAAGTGTACTTTTCTGGACTCAGAAAAATCCACGAAAATTCCAGAAGGCAAACAGTAGTTGCTGGACTCCACTGAACAAATTTCAGCCAAAAATAAAATACAGAACTGCAGATATAAAAATGACAAGCAACTGCCCAAAAAGGTGCTTTGAACTAGCTCCTCATTCAAAAAGTGTCAAACATAAGATTTCATAATTTTCCTGGCTTCTTCTACTCATACACATCCTACTGTAGGAATATTGCTGGCAGAGCATACACATACAAGCCTACACGAAATAAACAAATTTATTCCAATTTAAACTATTTGAACTACAACCTTACTGGGACAGAGTGTAAACCCAATTTCATATTTTTCCCAGATTCTACTTCATAATTCATGTTTATCAAGAAAGCTTCATGAACAGAAACATTATATTATTTCTTACATGAATTTTCAAAAGAAAACACAGAAAAGTACATTTGTAAAGCAACTTCAGATTTCTCCATACAACAGCTCATGCTTGCATTTTCCTTAGCTTGGACATGGCACTCAGAGACTACACCATTTTTCCCATATTTTATTTCGGCATATAAAACCCTTCTAAGAAATCAGCCAAAAAGAACTTTTAACCATAACAGAAACTTTTTCTACATAAATAGTGCATCATATATTTTTCACAGGTGTAAAACATGATGATACACTTACACATAATTTTCCAGGAATTATCTCAACCATAAAACACTTATTTCTATTTATCACAACAAAAGCATATAAACTAAAATAAATAAAAATAGTATAATAAACTTCTACCAAAAATACTTTCATATTTTTCCATGATAGATCTACTCATAAGCAAGCTAGCAAAACTGAAAGTACTTCATTTGGATTTATAAAACGTGCTACACAAAAATAACAAGCATTTACTGGAAAAAGGAAAAACATTAAAAGAAAAATCCTTTTGAAAACACCCGACGCTCGGCTTCGGTGGACGCGGTCCATGGACCAAGGAGAGGCTGACGCGCGGGGTCCACGGGTCAACGGGACCCACCTGTCAGAGAGAGAAGAAACAGGGGAGAGGGTTGACCGGCGGCTGCTCGCCGGCGGTGAGGTTTCCGGCGGCGAGGCTAGGCTAGATAGATTCGCCTCGTCGATGCGCATCCAGCGGTGGTGTTGGTTTGGCCAGCGCATGGCCGGAGCATGCCGGCGGCGAGCGGCGGCGCATGGTGGCGGCGGCAACGCGCGGCTACGCCGCTTCCGGCGATGGCCGGAGAAATTGGGGGAGACAAAAGCTCCTACGAACCCTAGGGAAGCTACCAAGGGAGTTGGTTTGGCTCGGATGGCTCCAGAGGAGCTTGGCCACGTGAGAGGTCCGCGGCGGCGCCCATGGCGCTCGGCCGGGGAGGAGAGGGAGATGGGAGGCGGTAGCGTTGAGACTGGGTGATGTTCTCACCTTGCCTTGGCTCGGTGAGGCTTGAGGAGGAAGAAGGGGCTTGGCGGAGGCTTGGTCGATGAAGAACGGGAACTTGCCCTCCTTCGGCGGCGACGGCGACCGAAAGGGGGAGGTGATGGTGACGGCGATGTAGAGCTCGGCCGGCGGTTCCTTCGCGCGCACCGCGTGTGCACGGCGTAGGCGGAGCGGCGTGCGGAAGGAATTGGACGGCGATGGAGGGTGGTGGTCGGAACGGAGAAGGGTGGTTGCGGCGGTGGTCGCGGCGAGCGGGGAGCGCTCGGTTCGCGTTCGTGTGCGGGTGAGAGTGCGAGTGAGAGTGGGGGAGCGAGTGCGAGTGAGAGAGAGGGCGAAGGGGGCTCTGGGTTTTGCTCGTCTTGGCCGGGTCGAGCGTGGTCGTGGCAGGGCCGACGACGGGACGTCGCGGCAGCGGCGCGGTCGGCGAGGTGCGCGGCAGGCGAGGCAGAGCGGGAGTGGGCGAGCGGGATCGTGGCGTGATCGCGGAGGAGAAGATCGCGCGGCGATAGGCGAGCGCGGATTTGGGGCAGGAGCAAGCCGCCAGGCGGCGCTCCGGCCGGCGTACGGCGCGGCCGTGTCGGCTGACGCGGCGCGGCGCGCGGGCGGGGCGAGCGGCGCGCGCGTGGACCGGCGCTGCGCGGGCGAAGCTGGGCCGACGCTGCGCGGGCGAGCGGCGCGCGCGGCCGAGCGGGAGCGGGCTGGCGCGGGCGCTAGCGGGGCCGAAAGGCCAAACGGGCCGAAAGTGGGGCGCGGAAGAAATTCGTTTTTCCTTTTCTTTTTCCAAAAACTTTTCGAACTTTGACCACTCAAAAACAGTTTCAAAAACTCCAAACTAGGTTTTGACCCAAATACAAAAGTTGCTCCAAATATTTTTCTCTACAACTTTCATATAGGACACTTTTTTCTGAAAACCATTTTTAAATCCTCCACATAAACAAAGCCAATTTTGAAATATAAATCATTTTGTTTGACTTATTTTTATTTACAAACTATTTTGAACTAGGTCAAAACTCCAACATGAAAAGCACTCTACTCAATGTTCTCTATTTTATAAAACTCTTTGCCAAAACAGAAATCCACTTAGATCATCAAGTCCAATAGAAATCCAAATCCAAATAAATAAACAAAAGACAAAAGCACTCTCATGCACATGAAATGATGCAATGCATTGCTTATGCTTTCTTAGTATCTAATTGCAGTGCCTAATGCAGTGCTTGACACTAGGGTGTCACAGATCTGGTTTGCCATTCTTGTAGACATGGGAAGATGGTAGCCGCTCCCCACCATCTAGTGACTCAGGTCATGACTAAGCGCCCTGGAGAGCTTTTGCACATGGACCTTGTTGGTCCGGCTCGGGTGAGCTCGGTTGGGGGGAAGTGGTACGTGCTTGTTGTTGATGACTTTTCGAGATATTCGTGGGTTTTCTTTTTAGCTGAGAAAACCGAGACTTTCTCCTTTGCTCGCAATCTGATTTTGCGTCTTCAGAATGAGTTCCCTATGAACTCGATGCGAGCAATTTGGAGTGATAATGGTTCCGAATTCAAGAATTCGGATTTTGAGAAGTTTTGTAACTCTTTGGGTTTGGAGCATCAGTTTTCTTATCCCTACAAACCGCCATAGAATGGTGTTGTAGAGAGAAAGAATCGGACCCTTGTAGAGATGGCCAGCACGATGCTCGATGAGCATAGGACTCCTAGGCGATATTGGGCCGAAGCTATGAGCACTGCATGCTATATTTCCAATCGCATTTTTCTCCGAGCTTTCTTGAAAAAGACTTCTTATGAGTTGCGTTTCGGAAAACTGCCCAAGGTGAGTTATTTTAGAGTTTTTGGTTGCCACTGTTTTATACTCAAAAAAGGCAACCTGGACAAGTTTGAGTCTCGTTCTTCTGATGGTGTATTTTTGGGTTATGGCACTCATACTCGTGCATATCGTGTACTTAACCTTGATACTAACCGAGTCATGGAGACATCCGATGTCACCTTCGACAAGACCATGGTTGGTCCTTCTTCTCGTTTTGAGCGTGCAGGTGATCATGAGGTTGGTGAGCCTCTTTTTGATGATGAGGACGAGGGTGCTGAAGGGATGGATGACCCAGCACCACCTCCACCTGCTGAGCCGCAAAGAGCGGCCTCTACTACCACTCACGACCCTGACCCTTCTTCTTCGACTACTTGGGGGCCATGGGATCCGCCACCTCGGGCTATACCTTTTGTACCCAAGGAGGCACCAGCTGCTGTTGAGGGGGAGGTTTCTTCAGCTCGGGAGGTGCCACGACACATTCAGCGCTAACACTCGCCTCAACAGATGATCGGCAGCATCGGCGAATGAGTCACTCGGTCAAGGTCACAACAAATCTCTCACTTTGCTCATTTTGCATTTGTTGCCGATTTTGAACCCCGAGATGTTGGACACGCTTTATCTGATCCGGATTGGGTCAATGCCATGCATGAGGAGTTAGAAAATTTTGAGAGAAATTGGGTTTGGGTTTTGGTTCCTTTTCCTCCTGAGTGTCACCCTATTGG
This sequence comes from Coix lacryma-jobi var. lacryma-jobi, assembly GCA_009763385.1. NCBI lineage: Eukaryota > Viridiplantae > Streptophyta > Magnoliopsida > Poales > Poaceae > Coix > Coix lacryma-jobi. The sequence continues at coordinate 63,614,691 of CM019823.1, read as the reverse complement.
TACAAAATGGTTTTTCAAAAACAAGCAAGGGGAGGATGGCCATGTTGTGAGAAACAAGGCCAGACTAGTAGCCCAGGGGTACAGTCAGAAGGAGGGGATAGACTATGAGGAGACTTTTGCTCCTGTAGCTCGTTTGGAGGCAATTAGGATTCTCTTGGCTTTTGCTGCATCCAAAGGGTTTAAACTTTTTAAAATGGATGTCAAGAGTGCCTTCTTAAACGGCTACATAGAAGAAGAGGTGTATGTGAAACAACCCCCCGGTTTCGAAAATCCCAAGTTTCCAAACCATGTTTTTAAACTTCACAAAGCTTTGTATGGTTTGAAACAAGCCCCTAGAGCCTGGTATGATAGGTTGAGAACCTTTTTGCTTGCTAAGGGTTTTAAAATGGGATGTGTGGATAAAATGCTTTTTCTCCTCAAGCAAGGCAATGAAACTCTCTTGGTCCAGATTTACGTGGATGATATCATTTTCGGTGGTTCTTCTCACGCTTTGGTTGCCAAGTTTGCAGAAACTATGAGCAGGGAATTTGAGATGAGCATGATGGGCGAGTTGACGTTTTTCCTCGGGTTGCAAATCAAGCAATCCCGAGAGGGGACGTTTGTGCACCAGGGCAAGTATACCAAGGACATTATGAAGAAGTTCGATATGGGTGAGGCCAAGCCTCTTCCAACACCCATGTCGACCACGACGGCTCTGGATGTGGATGTGGATGGAGAAGCTGTGGACCAGAAGGAGTACCAGAGTATGATCGGGTCGCTACTGTACCTGACGGCGACACGCCCGGACATCCAGTTCACGGTGTGTCTTTGCGCGCGATTTCAGTCGTCGCCGGGCACCACTCACCGTCAGGCAGTCAAGCGTATTATGAGGTACTTATGCTTCACTCCAGAATTTGGGATTTGGTATTCTGCTTCCTCCACCCTCTCCCTTTACGGTTATTCCGATGCCAATTTTGCTGGTTGCCGTATTGATCGCAAGTCCACTTCTAGGACTTGTCTTTTTATTGGTTCTTCTCTTGTTTCGTGGTCTCCTCGCAAGTAGTCTAGTGTCGCCCAGTCTACCACGGAGGCTGAGTATGTTGCTGCGGCTAGCTGTTGTTCCCAGTTGTTGTGGATGATGGCCACTGTTGCCGCAAAATGTGGTCCGCGCCTCACACACAGCAAGCCAGAAAAAAGCGTGGCTTCAATCGGGTGCCCGGACGGTTTGGAATCCGGAGACGTGCCAGTTGGTTTGACCTGAAAGCCAACAAGGGATAAAACTGTGAGAATAAAACTAGAACATGCCAGATGAGACCAGACAGTTCCATATTTACGGCCCTGAAGCCACTCACAACAGCATACAACTATAGAAGCTGTCTGCTGAACATGTTTATAAGGTCATTCGGCAAATACAAAAAAAAGCATATAAACGCGTTGGTTGCCGAATACACATGTAGGAAAAATACATGCTTGAATACATCATCAAGACATGAAGAGTTATAAACAGGAAACTTGTAAGTATAAATCTATTCAAACATCACATGCATAAGCTAAATCCAACTAGTCTGCAGCACGTCTAGCCTTCATTAACCCATCAAGCGTAAACTCAAACGAAGTAATACTCGCTATAAGTCTACACCACTTCCTACGATCAGATCAATCCACCGCATGATACAATCTAACAATAAGAAGCTAAAAGCATGTATATATCTGAACAGATCTACAAATACTCATTACTCGTGTAAGCTTAACCAAGCTCGGCAAACTAGCCGAGTTGGGGTCCATGAAGAAGGAACATACAAACAAGCATGATTAAACCAATTTAAAACCTGCATCTGCCGCACAATACCTAGTTTTATCAAAGCTCAAACGTGATTGACATGCATGAACCCACAACATGTAACAACCTAGATTGGAAATTGATTCGGCCATCATGATCGTGCAATTATTGGAAAACAAGTAAACTTGTGAAGCAAGGCCGAACAAAGATCAATCTAGATTGGGCAAAAGAGTGTTACAGAAATAATTAAAACATGCAACACATGATAACTTAATGAATCTACTAGATCTTGCCAAGTCTAATAGAGCCGATAACTATCTCGCTTTTGCTAAACATATGAATAAACGCCTGCCGCACGGTACCTATCCAAAAGCAAAGCATAAGCAAAGACTTCTTGATCGCTAACAAGGGTCCGTCGCACGACCATTGAAAACAAACAAGACTACTTGCATCATATCTAAATCCACCGCATGATACTAGACATGATAACAAGGTTGCCGGGACTTACGGAGGTCGACGGATCGATGATTCCTCTCGAAGAACTCGACGACACGACTAAGGACTCGAAGGTGGCACAGGGCCGGTTTGTATTGATATGGTTGTGAACCGTTTTTACAATAGCCGAAGGTTTATATTTATACCCCGGGCTAATAAGAGTCCTGAAGGGACTTGCCTAACAAATATATCTAAATAAAGAAAAATATTAAGATACAATGACTCTAGCTTCCCTTTTGTAGAGTTTATCTCGGTCTTGCCTAGGCCGATCCTGACTAATAGCAAATATGATGATCTCTTGGTCTTGCATGCCTTGTATACGCCCCATATTCCATCCTTATCTGATCTATATACATAACTTCTTTTGCGGAAGCAAGCAACCACTGACCTCTGAAGGACCGAGAGTGCAATCAGAAAGCGAGCAGAGGGGGGGGGGGGGTGAATGGGAGCTACAAATTTTCCTTTCGGAAACTTGTCGCCACTGTCCCGAGAATCAACCCCAAAGGCACAACCGATGCGCGTGATGTCCACGACCTAAGAGAATGGGTGGATGTTCCCTAAGAACATACCGGGACACCACAAAAACTTTCTCACCCAAGTTCACGCAAGTCAACTAGTGACAGGATGGACTTTGGGTAACCTCAACCTCCCCCGAGCAACGCGAGGGGGATTCAGGCTATTTTGCAAAGCGGGAAGTCCGATTTCTGTAGAGCACAAAGTCAGAAATCCAATGCAAAAAACCCAAAACCAAATCCAAAGTCGAACGATCAAACTGCGGACGAAACAGTGAAGAAATCACTGCATCCGATGGCCAAGCACCGGACACGTCCGCTGCAAACAAGACCTCTCTGGAACCTTACTGGACTAGCATCGGACGCTGCTATAGTGAAACCCTAGCGTCCGATGTTAGACCCCCGGCGCGTCCGATGGCAACGGACGCTCCGATGGTCAGCGTCCGATGCTCCTTCAAGAACACTGTCAGACGACACATGGCACCGGACGCTCCGATGGAAACAACTCAGCGTCCGATGCTCAACAACACAGCGTCCGATGGTCCCGATACTACACTGTTCTTCCGAGAAAATCACCCGATCTCCTCCGAATCAAAAGCACTAAGGCTTAGACTTGGTATGAGGAGTTCCTAGGAGGTTAGTGAGCTATCCCAAAGAGATCATGGCTCGAACCTAACTCCAAATCGGTGAATTGGAAGAATTCGGGACAAAAGGAACAAACTCGATCCAAAACGAAAATCAACCGATCTACTAGCTCGTGAGGTTAAAGATGATTTCCTTCAGTGGAAAGAAGTGCCTCACGATCTAGAACAACTCAGTTCAAACGGATTTGCAAAAGACGCACCGAGTAGAGAGATCGATCAACGGGAAAAACGTGGAGAAAAGCAACCGGCGAAGAACACAAGCAAAACGCGAATCACAACCACGAATTTGCAACCGTGTGACTACCACACGCTACAACAGTGAGATTACGGTCTCACTTCCTCAAAAATCTCACGGGCACAGAGGTATTGTTCTCTTCTCTGTGGATCTCAGTTTGCTACAGCAGGGGAGTGGGAGAGCAGAAAAACCTAGAAGGCAAAGAGCAAATGGCTGAGATGCCTGGGGAGGAGGGTGTCTCCCCCTACTTATCCTAATTCTAACTATTCCTAATTCCCACTCTACCCCTAACTACTTACAGAGCGAACCAGCTAAACCCTAAGGTTATTCTGGACCAACTCGAAGGTAGGTGGATCCGACGGCCACGCCCGCACAACTGGTAGCGTTGCCTCAACGCAACCTCACCGATTGTCGCCACGTGCCGCCACCGCTCTGCGTCCTCTTCTTGGACTCCGCCCCCGGTTTTGTGGCCCAAACCGGGAAACCAGCCCACCAGCGCCTGAGTTTTGTGGCCCAAACTCAGCAAACCCGCAGCACCTAGGTTTTGAAGCCCAAACCTGGAAACCGTCCTCAGCCCGAGTTTTGTGGCCAAACTCGGAAACCATCCGCGCCCAGGTTTTGAGGCCTAAACCTGGAAACCGTCCACCCGATGGTTTTTCTCTGGCTCTACCACCAAACCGAAGCTGTAGTGGGGATGCTCCGCCCGTGCACCCCGTCCACCGACACGTGTCCCCAAGTCCACGACTCAGGCAACACATGACCGCAAGTCTTCGCTCGTCGCTGTCCCAGGCTGTCAGCCACCACAGCTGATCCTCGGGCCACCGGTCCCTCAGTCCAAGCCTCACGTCCACCCTTCGCCACTCTCGGTCCATCGGCACGGCACGTCTCTACTTGACCTTCACCTTGCCTCTGATCACTGTATTCGTGCTCGACACCTGTACAACACAAGCCAAAGAACATGCGCATCATCCCAGTTGACAATCACTCATCACTCAGAGACTCGGCATACACCCATGTATCCGCAATCTCCCCCTTGATGAGTGCATTGTCAACTACCAATACAAATCATAATGAAAGGAAGAAAAAGAAAGAAGGAGAGAGAGAACTCAACCAAATGACCCAAAAGCATAGCAAAGCCGAAGAAGGTCAAGTGGAAAGAGCAAGACAACTTGGTTTCCAAAGACATGGGCAAACGGCTCGACGCAACCAAGCAAAGCAAAGCTAGCCCTCAAGAAGAGGTAGAACAGGCTCAACACCGCTAGCAAATATCAAATGAAAAATCGAAGCAAAATGCTAGTCCCTCAAGATAGAGGCATAGAGGCTCAACACAACTAGCAAGAAAGCTCGACACCAATTGAAAATCTGAAAGGCGAATGCTAGTCCCTCAAGGAAGAGGCATACGCTCAACACAACTAGGAAAAACCACTCCGAACCAATTGGAAATTTCACAAACTCATCATGAGCAAGCTCCCCCTTGCATGGTGCACACAACCTATTCTTCTCCTCTTTGAACATTGGAGGTATGATTTTGTCCTAATTCTCCCCCTTAGTTGAAAATGCACCATCAAGCAAAAGGAACTGAAAGCAATTTTCTCCCCCTTAGAAAATGCACCATCAAAAGTGCCAAAACAAGAGAAGTTCTCCCCCTTCTAAATGCATATGAGTCAAAAGGCAAGTTAGCCGCTTCAGGAATATAGTCAAGAAAATGCAAAGATGCTCTAAACAGTATAGCTCCAATGACTCACTGGAAAGCATACAAGCTAGCAAAGGCTCAAACTGATCACCAAATATGAAATATAAGCATATGAGCAAAGTGAGCAGTTTTTAGCCAAAAGTATTCACCATCAAAAGAGCACTGAACATGTATAGACAGGAATTCGAACAAGTGCTAAACATGTATACAAGGTGAACTACCCCTTAGCAAAGTTCAATCATCATGCTGCAGAGTGAAACATAGACTTGTGTTTGTCAAATTTTAATCGGAGTTGCAGCGGTGAAATTACACAAGTTCAGAATTCAGCATGTGACTGCGAGAGGTTGAAAGCTTGTCATTGCCTAACTTTCCAACTGTGCGAAGCCTATGCAGAAGCAATCAGAAGCTTAAAGCAACAGTTTCGGTCATACACTACACAGCTCAAGTTTAACTCAAAGTGCAGTGAGAAACAGTCCCGAGGCTGCGATGTGTTGACAAGCAATCTCATCTCGATCTTTCAAATTCACTTAACTTGGTTCAGATTTTAAACAGAATATGAACATACCAAGCAAGTGAATGACTCAGAACAAGAGACATAGCAACCTAGCATATATGAAAAGCACGAGTGAACTCAACACATTCGACACATGCTAGTTGCACATCTCAATGGTGAACGTATTTAGATTTTAAGTTCATTAAGCAGGTTCACCATTCAAAAATAGCTCAGCTGACAACATGTATCAGTGATCAGAAAGAGCATAAGCTACATAGCATCAACATAAGCATCGGAGCATACTAAACAGAGCATAATCACATTCTAAAGAGTATATACATGAAGCTCAGAATGTAATAGTGTATGCTGAAATGCAAAAGAAAACAAAGACAAACGAAAAAGAGTCAGTCTATCGTACAAGAACCAAAATGTTTCCCCCATCTAAAAGGGGAAACACACACCAAGCTCACCTCTCAACAGATTAAAGGTTGATTGGTCCAAAGGTTTGGTGAAAATATCAGCCAACTGATGATGAGTATCGACATGGCGAAGGTCGATATCACCCTTCTCATAGTGGTCTCGCAGAAAATGAAAGCGCACATCAATGTGTTTGGTCTTCGAGTGAAGCACGGGGTTCTTAGCAACGCTAATAGCACTCGTGCTATCACAAAGCAAAGGAACGCAAGAGAAGCTCAGACCAAAATCACGCAAAGTGGCCATCATCCAGAGTAACTAGGAACAGCAGCTAGCCGCAGCAACATACTCAGCCTCCATGGTAGACTGGGCAACACTAGACTGCTTACGAGAAGACCACAAAACAAGAGAGGAACCAATAAACTGGCAAGTCCCAGAAGTGGACTTGCGCTCAATGCGACAACCAGCAAAATCGGCATCGGAATAACCACAAAGGGAAAGGGTGGAGGAAGCAGAATACCAAATCCCAAACTCAGGAGTGAAGCATAAGTACCTCATAATGCGCTTGACTGCCTGACGGTGAGAGGTGCGCGGCGAAGACTGAAATCGCGCGCAAAGACATACCGCGAACTGAATGTCCGGGCGTGTCACCGTCAGGTACAGCAGCGACCCGATCATACTCCGGTACTCCTTCTGGTCCACTGCTTCTCCCTCCTTGTCCGCATCCAGGGCCGTCGTGGTCGACATGGGTGTTGGAATAGGCTTGGCCTCACCCATATCGAATTTCTTCAGAATGTCCCGGGTGTACTTGCCCTGGTGCACGAACGTCCCTTCCCGGGATTGCTTGATTTGCAACCCGAGGAAAAACGTTAACTCGCCCATCATGCTCATCTCAAATTCCCTGCTCATAGTATCTGCAAACTTGGCAACCAAAGCGTGAGAAGAACCACCGAAAATGATATCATCCACGTAAACTTGGACCAAGAGAGTATCAGTGCCTTGCTTGAGGAGAAAAAGCGTTTTATCTACACATCCCATTTTAAAACCCTTAGCAAGCAAAAAGGTTTTCAACCTATCATACCAGGCTCTAGAGGCTTGTTTCAAACCATACAAAGCTTTGTGGAGTTTAAAGACATGGTTTGGAAACTTGGGATTTTCAAAACCGGGAGGTTGTCTAACATACACCTCCTCTTCTATGTAGCCGTTTAAGAAGGCACTCTTGACATCCATTTGAAAAAGTTTGAACCTTTGGATGCAGCAAAGGCTAAGAGTATCCTAATTGCCTCCAAACGAGCTACAGGAGCAAACGTCTCCTCATAGTTTATCCCCTCCTTCTAACTATATCCCTGGGCTACGAGTCTGGCCTTGTTTCTCACAACATGGCCATCTTCTCCCTGTTTGTTTTTGAAAACCCATTTTGTCCCAATTGGGTGACACTCAGAAGGTGCAGACACTAGAACCCAAATCCGATTTGTCTCAAAGTTCTCAAGCTCCTCATGCATGGCATTGACCCAATCTGGATCCGTCAAAGCGTGTCCAACATCCCGGGGTTCAAAATCAGCAACAAATGCAGAATGAGCAAAGTGAGAGATTTGCCTTGACCGGGTGACGCGTTCGTAGATGCTGCCGATCATCTGCTGAGGCGGGTGCTGGCGCTGAATATGTCGTGGCGCCTCCCTTGCCGAAGTGGCCTCCCCCTCAACAGCAGCTGGTGCCTCCCCAGGTACAAAAGGTACCGCTCGGGGTGGCGGATCCCACGGCCCCCAGGAAGAAGACGTGTCGGGGCCGTGAGTCGTCGTAGAAGCCGCTCCTTGCGGCACAGTAGGTGGAGGGGGTGCTGGATCATCCATACCTTCAGCACCCTCATCCTCGTCATCAAAAAGAGGCTCACCAACCTCATGATCACCTGCACGCTCAAAACGAGAAGAAGAACAAACCATGGTCTCGTCGAAGGTGACATCGGATGTCTCCATGACTCGGTTAGTGTCAAGGTTAAGTACACGATAAGCTCGAGTGTGAGTGCCATAACACAAAAACACACCGTCAGAAGAACGAGACTCAAATTTGTCCAGGTTGCCTTTCTTAAGTATAAAACAGTGGCAACCAAAGACTCGAAAATAACTCACCTTGGGTAGTTTTCCAAAACGCAACTCATAAGACGTCTTTTTCAAGAAAGCTCGGAGAAAAATGCGATTGGAAATGTAGCATGCAGTGCTCATAGCTTCGGCCCAATATCGCCTAGGAGTCCTATGCTCATCGAGCATCGTCCTGACCATCTCTACAAGGGTCCCATTTTTCCTCTCTACAACACCATTTTGGGGCGGTGTGTAGGGGGAAGAAAACTGATGCTCTAAACCCAAAGAGTTACAAAACTTCTCAAAATCCGAATTCTTGAATTCGGAACCATTATCACTCCTCATAGCTCGCATCGAGTTCAAAGGGAACTCGTTCTAAAGACGCAAAATCAGATTTCGAGCAAGGGAGAAAGTCTCAGTCTTCTCAGCTAAAAAGAAAACCCACGAATATCTCAAAAAGTCGTCAACAACAACAAGCACATACCACTTCCCCCCAACCGAGCTCACCCGAGCTGGACCAACAAGGTCCATGTGCAAAAGCTCTCCAGGGCGCTTGGTCATGACCTGAGTCACTGGATGGTGGGGAGCGGCAACCATCTTCCCATGTCTACAAGAATGGCAAACAAGATCCTTCTCCATGGATAACTTGGGCAATCCTCGGATTAGGCCAAGTGAACTCAGTCTTGCAAGCAAGTCGAAGCTCAAATGTCCAAGCCTCTTATGCCACTTCCAAAGATCAGAGGAGGAAGGACCAGCCAAAAGACAACGAGAAACTCCAAACGACTCCGAGAAATCCGCACGAAAGACTTTCCCAAAGGGCGAAATCACACAAACAAGATTGCCCTGACGGTCCAAAATACGACTGAGATTCGGTTTAAAATGAATCTCATAGTCATCATCAAAGAGTTGCGAAACAGAAAGAAGGTTAAAATGCAAGTTAGAAACAAGAGCAACATCGCGCAACACAAAGTGCTCATTAACTCGCACAGACCCACAAGACAAAACCTTACCTTTGCTATTGTCGCCGAAGGTGATAAACTCCTTTCCGGCGACCGGACTAAGACTGGAGAACCACTTGGCGTTTCCGGTCATGTGCCTCGAGCAACCGGAATCCACCAACCAAACGTTATCCAATCGTTTTACCTACATCAATAAAAAGACATAGGGTGAGCATACGGTCCAACACTAGGGTTAGTGAAGTAGGGAGAATACTAGTGTTGGGCCGGCTGCTCAAAAGAACGGTTAGTAGAAAAACCATTCCTAGCACGCCTACAGGGAAAGCGATCACCACGCTGAGGAAAATGTGGTCCGCTGGGGAAGGAGCGCTCTCCGCGATACTCAAAACGCGGTGGTGGAAAATGCTCAACTACAAAGCCACCGCCACGGGGTCCATAGCCTACAACTGCAGGCTCCCACCGGGCACGTCCTCTCCGCTGCCTAGGCCTGGGAACTTGAGGTTCTAGATCTCTAGGCCTAGCAGCTCTCCTTGGTGCTTTCCTCTGAGCATTCGGCACATGTACATCATGGAAACGATGGTACATGTCCGAATTGTTCATCTCCCTAGCACGGCGCGCCTCTCTCTTGCGCCGAAAACAGAACTCACTCAAGTGTCCATCTCTCCCACAATGCTCACAATGGTACCTCACCGCTCTCAAAGGGGGTTGTTGGTACTCATGGTAGTGGGTGTGGATCACTTTGCCCTTCTGTGACATAAGTTCCTCCTGGATGGGTGGCATGGTGTCAAGCTTGTTCTTGAGGTGGTTTGGTTTTGGAGCCCATGATTGTTTCTTTGGTGGAGCTCTCGGAGGTTCAACAAAGACCCCATCTTTGGTGTTGGGCTTGAGAGGCTCTTTGGGTGGAAGCTTGGTAAGTTTGGGAGTAGTGGTGGAGTTGGGCTTCTCACTCGGGTTCAAACCACTCGACTCTCCAATCTTCCCAAAAGCAGAAACATCAACGCCCGGAGCATAGCCTACACCAGGACCTCCAGCAGCTCGCTTGAATTGGGAGCTCATCATCCCGAGCTGTGGCTCACCACTAGACACCCATGACAAGATGGTCCGAAGGTATGTGTTTTCCTCCTCGGTTTGCATCTTTTCATGCTTCACATTCACAATCTCCATCTCCAAACCCTCACAAAGAACACACCTAGCCACACATGTGCTACCTGAGTTGGCCTCTTCAAGAGACACAATCTTGGCATTCTTCTCTGCCAACTCAGATTGCAAGACAGGACAAGTCTTGCACACACCCGACAGCATGGGTCTAGCCCGGAGCTCATCCACCACTCCTACCAACGCCACATACTTACCCCTCAACGTGAGAAGGTCAGTCATGTGCGTGGTGCACATCTCACACTCCTCCTCCTTAGTGACAACAACGGTGGACTTGATAGATTCAAGTTCCTTCACCGTATCCTCCCACTTCTGCCTAAACTCCTTGCGCTCTCTAGCGGCACGCCTAAGCCACTTGTCTTGACTAAGGAGAGCGGCAGTAAGTTTCTCGACCTCAGCAGAAAGCTCGTCGGGGGTCAGAGATACCTGGGAGGTGTCGTCGTCGTCGTTCCGAGGAGTGTCCACCAGCTCGCCGTCGACCTCCTTGCCGAGGGCCATGGTGCAAAAGCCGTCGTCGGCGGCGAAGAAGCAGAGACCGTTCAGCTTGTCCTCGATCCTCTTCTTCTTCTCGGACTCGTCATCGCTTGAGCAAGCGGAGTCGTCATCCGAGCCGTCGATGTCGCTGAGTGTGGCGAAGAACGCACGTTGCTGAGCCTGGGCCTTCTCCAAGTACTTCTTCTTGATGTACTCCTTGTCGAAGCCGCCCCTCCGCTTGTGCCTTGTGGGGACGTACTTCTCCTTGCGCTTGCCGGAGTCGTACTTGTGCCCATGATCGCCCTTCCCAGATGTGTGCTTCTTCTTGGGACAGTTGGCGATGAAGTGGTCGGGGTCGCCGCACTCAAAGCATCCTGAGCGTCCTCCTCCACGGCGACGGTTCATGCGGTTGTTGTGGAACTGCGAGAACCGGTTGGCGAGCATCGCCAACTCGTCATCCCCCAAAGACTCCAGCTGCTCCTCTGTGACAGAAAAGAGAGAAGAGAGTGCAAAACCTCCAGAGGGGTTAGCAGAAGAGCCAGAAAGCAAAGCCATCGACGGGCCAGAAGGATTTTCATAAGAAGCCCTCGCCATGGCATCGATCTCACTGGACTTGAGCTTAATGAAGAGCTCGTCGCACGTGAGGGTCTCATAGTTAGGAGATTCGATGATCGCCTGAACCTTGGAATCCCACACCGACCGATTGAGAGTATGCAAAAGCTTCAAAGCTCTCTCATGATCGTCGAAAGGCAACAGCTCCGTGTTAGCCCTCATCCTGTTCACAATCACCTGAAAGCGAGCAAATAAACTTTCTATGCTCTCGCCAGGCATATGTCAAAAATTCTCATACTCTCGCTTGAACGACTCGTAGAGATGGGTTTTGACTTGAGTGGTTCCTTCATGGAAACGCATGAGGGTAGCCCAAATCTCCCGAGCCGTAGCGAGGTGAGAAACGCGATCAAACTCACTCATGCTCAGGCATGAGAAAAGAGCATTACGGGCTCGGCTGTTGGCATCGTGCTCATCGATCTGAAGCTGAGAGACACGAGCAGCAAAGACCACGTAACCGGCAGAGTTGCAAATATCCCAGATGGAAGCACCCAAACTCTGCAGATAGGCCGACATGTGTATCTTCCAATACACATAGTTTGTCCCATCGAAAAACGGCGGTTTGCCCATGCCGCGATCCATGTCGCCTTCTGTAGATCTGGAACCGGCTAAGTTGGAAGATCCTTAACCCGCTCCGATACCAATTGAAGGACCGAGAGTGCAATCAGAAAGCGACCAGAGGGGGGGTGAATGGGAGCTACAAATTTTCCTTTCGGAAACTTATCGCCACTGTCCCGAGAATCAACCCCAAAGGCACAACCGATGCGCGTGATGTCCACGACCCAAGAGAATGGGTGGATGTTCCCTAAGAACACAGCGGGACACCACAAAAACTTTCTCACCCAAGTTCACGCAAGTCAACTAGTGACAGGATGGACTTTGGGTAACCTCAACCTCCCCCTCGCGTTGCTCGGGGGATTCAGGCTATTTTGCAAAGCGGGAAGTCCGATTTCTGTAGAGCACAAAGTCAGAAATCCAATGCACTAAGGCTTAGACTTGGTATGAGGAGTTCCTAGGAGGTTAGTGAGCTATCCCAAAGAGATCATGGCTCGAACCTAACCCCAAATCGGTGAATTGGAAGAATTCGGGACAAAAGGAACAAACTCGATCCAAAACGAAAATCAACTGATCTACTATCTCGTGAGGTTAGAGATGATTTCCTTCAGTGGAAATAAGTGCCTCACGATCTAGAACAACTCAGTTCAAACGGATTTGCAAAAGACACACCGAGTAGAGAGATCGATCAACGGGAAAAACGTGGAGAAAAGCAACCGGCGAAGAACACAAGCAAAACGCGAATCACAACCACGAATTTGCAACCGTGTGACTACCACACGCTACAACAGTGAGATTACGGTCTCACTTCCTAAAAAATCTCACGGGCACAGAGGTATTGTTCTCTTCTCTGTGGATCTCAGTTTGCTACAGCAGGGGAGTGGGAGAGCAGGAAAACCTAGAAGGCAAAGAGCAAATGGCTGAGATGCCTGGGGAGGAGGGTGTCTCCCCCTACTTATCCTAATTCTAACTATTCCTAATTCCCACTCTACCCCTAACTACTTACAGAGCGAACCAGCTAAACCTTAAGGTTATTCTGGACCAACTCTAAGGTAGGGGGATCCGATGGCCACGCCCGCACAACTGGTAGCGTTGCCTCAACGCAACCTCACCGATTGCCGCCACGTGCCGCCACCGCTCTGCATCCTCTTCTTGGACTCCGCCCCCGGTTTTGTGGCCAAACCGGGAAACCAGCCTTCACAGCCAACCCCCGGTTTTGAGGCCCAAACCGGGAAACCAGCCCACCAGCGCCTGAGTTTTGTGGCCCAAACTTAGCAAACCCGCAGCACCCAGGTTTTGAGGCCCAAACCTGGAAACCGTCCTCAGCCCGAGTTTTGTGGCCAAACTCAGAAACCATCCGCGCCCAGGTTTTGAGGCCTAAACCTGGAAACCGTCCACCCGATGGTTTTTCTCTGGCTCTACCACCAAACCGAAGCTGTAGTGGGGATGCATCGTCCGTGCACCCCGTCCACCGACACGTGTCCCCAAGTCCACGACTCTGGCAACACATGACCGCAAGTCTTCACTCGTCGCTGTCCCAGGTTGTCAGCCACCACAGCTAATCCTCGGGCCACCGGTCCCTCAGTTTAAGCCTCACGTCCGCACCTCGCCACTCTCGATCCATCGGCACGGCACGTCTCTACTTGACCTTCACCTTGCCTCTGATCACTATATCCGTGCTCGACACCTGTACAACACAAGGCAAAGAACATGCGCATCATCCCAGTTGACAATCACTCATCACTCAGAGACTCGGCATACACCCATGTATCCGCAACCTCATGTATATCTTCCTATATTTGCTTTTCCTTAGTCTCATGCCACGTACCACGTACACACATCAATGTCTGCATCTTACATCATGCATAGTCCAATGTTGATATGATAATCATTAATAAAAGTCCTCTTTATTATCTTTGCGAGCAAATAGAGTTATTTTCATTCCGGGTTTTGACTTTGAATAACAACGAACTATGCTCCCAACGTTGAACGTATCTTTCTCTTTCGCATGTAGACCTCGGCTGGTGTGTGTTCAAATGTACAAGATTATAATACCTCAGATAATCGGCCACAAAGCATTAAAATATTTTGATCTGGCCGATTAACCAAAAATATACTGTTCACAAACATTATTAGCTGATTGCCTTCCTTTCCAGGGTAAACTTGCCAAATTTTGGTGTTAACACAGGCCCCCCGAGTTCGGAGTATGAATTCTTTATGCTTCGAACTATTCTAGTCTATTGATCTTCTCTTTCTAAGTTGATGTCTTCTGATCTTTGCATGTGCTCCATACCGATTACCTTCTTTCGACGTGACTTCCTGACTTTATAATCACAATCGGTCGCCTGTATAACTTGATATCCTTGACTGGCTGCCAACAGACTAATTGACTTGGACTGTAGATTCAACATCAGTAGTAGTCTTTACTATAATCGACCCTCTCAATAGCCGATGAAATATTTCTTAAGAATTACCAACTGATGATCTATAATATATCAATGTTTCTTCCAAGAAGCCGAGGAACTCACTGGCAACAATAGCGTGATCTCGCCGAATTTCCACAATTTTCCTGCAAAATAATAAATCTCCAATACATGTGGAAATAGGTTAACAATAAATGCGTATATGTATAAATATAATAGTTCTCCATTTTGTTGTTGATCAGAAGATGCTGCAATACCGACTATATCTCAAGAGTATCACATTTATAACTAAGATTTCTCTTAAATTTGAATAAAACGGTATTCTAGCTATCCTTCTTTCTATTCAACCATGGGGCTTTTAGCTTTGACTAAATCTGTCAGTAAATTGCAAAATAAAAGAAAAACAGAACTACTTATCTTTTATTATTCGAACACTCTTCTTCTGGAGTTTTTATATTCTTCTCGGTTTCGGCGAACACTTGTTCGTTATTTTTATTTCTGAGTATGAAAGATATCACACAATATTGCAAAGATACAAGTCATATATTTAGATCAAGAAGTGCGAGTAAAGATTTTTTGTTCTTGTACATATCATTCTCTCTTAGTCATTTTAAAATATATGAGGCTACTGGACCTTTGGTCATCTTTTATTTTATCTGGCGATCACGTGACCGTTATTTTTCTAACTCAGTTCTGGCGGACACATGCCCGTCGTTTGTATTTCTGAGTTTTTTTAGAGCAAAAATAGCCTCATATACTTTAATCAAAGAAAGAGTGCATGCACAAGATATTATTAATTATATTGTGAATCTTGATCTTGGGAATATGACTATAATCTCACTAGAAGTCTCAACAGTTTGACAAAGCTCAATATGACATTTAAGAAAATTTTATTTTATGAATTCTCCAGAATTAAAGTATCTCTTAGAATAATGTTATAGCAAATTCCATTCTCATTCATATTTTACGATCACTTTTAGACAAAGCTTAAACTTCATGCGACCCACAGGTTTCAAAGATTTCCAGATAAATATTATAACCACTAAACTCAAACTTAGAGAAATCAAAGCTATAAATTAGACACGGGTAAAACATAAAACAGAGTATCCATTTATCATTTCAACAATAGATAAGCTAGAATATTATTTATATCATATATGTTTATTATTCTCAAGATTTTAATTTATCATGGAGATGCAACATCATAAGTTTTGCCCTTTTAATATTTTTAATTCTAAACTTCAACATTGTTTAAAAAATAAGGGTAGAGTCACACAAACCATCGTTGAAGATGAAGGAGTCAATGGAACTCATTCATCTTGTCCTTCTTCATGATGAATCATTCGATGTTGCGTAATGTATATGCGTGGCGAGTCCAAATCTCTATCAATAGATAATTTTTTATGCTTAACTAATGATCGGCTATCTATCTCGTCTTTCTCAACTCTGAGCCTGATCAACTCAACATACTCCGTGACTCTTCTTGCCGAACAATGACAACTCGTGGCCTTCCTAGTTGTCGCCGATGAACTCGATTTTATTAGATTACTTGATAAATAATAGGTCTCCCGACCATAGTCACGGCCCAAACTTCTCCACGTCCTCCACTCGTTTATGAGAAAAGAGCCGATGACCTAGGAGAAGGTCTTCGACTTTGTTTGCCTGCATTATTTTGTCAACGTCACCAGGAACAAGCTCTTTGATTCTAATTCACGGTAACTTCCATCTGGATTTGGGTTCGCTCGCCGAACCAGTTGCTGATTCTATTTCATACATTATTTTCTTGGACCGGCGATAATGTTCCCTTTCAAGTTTCCATATCAGCATGCTGCCCTTTAGCCGAACTTGAGTTAAGTCTAGCTATTAACATGTTTGTTCGGTCACATTTTCTTAGCGAACTATCGGCTTTATGTCCTTGCCGATCAGCTATTCATTCTTTCTCACTTTAAGATCAAATGATTTCAGATTCCACACTTCCATTATCCTATCTGAACCTTCCCCTTTATTTCAGCGGTAAATTTAGTCGATCATGGTTCCATCATTTGAGGCATCAGCTGAAGTTGAATCTGAACTGGCTGGCCCCCCGACCAATCTTCGTACATCTATCCTTGGAGCCAATCCTTTTATTCAACAGTTAGTCGATTCCTACTATCGGTCATTCATCTTCTCAACTTAGTGCACTAGTGATCACACGTCTTTAGAATGTTAGAACCGATTGAACATCTTGAACTTGACTAATTTAAGCCGAGGCCACTTAGCTTGATCAGCTAGCTAATTGCCATGATACGTCTTCAACTGCACTCCGAGATGCTTCACATGCTCAAGATACCAACATATTTTTCTTCAAATATATTAATTCTAAGATATACCAAATACTTAATTCATCAAGCCAATTTGAGTAGCACTCGTCTTTCAATACCACAATTGATGATTGAAATACCTTGGATCAATCATCCATGATAGTCTTTTGTACTGATGGAGCAATTTCCTGGGCCGAGCAGGAGTGAACCTCCTCTACACCGACCGTCGCACAACCTGGTGAATGTTGTGATAGCAGCTTTTACCCTGTCATCTGTTGTTTACTGAACTTGAGGATCTTAAGGTTCTCTTGATGACATCATCCAAAGAACAGGTAACTGATACGTCTCCGAAAGTACCAGCTTTATTTTACTGATAACAGGCTTGCCATTGGATCAATATACCATTAAATATAGTGAAATACCTCTTATCGGCTATTAGCTTGATGTCTTGGTTCATTTTAGCCAATGCAGTATAATCGTACTCAATAAATCCTAGCTGCATACATTTCTTTCTATATTTCCTTCCCTTTGTCTTACGTGGAAAGATTCTCCAACCTCATAGCCGATTTTTTTTACAAAGTGATCAGCTCTCATTGGTTTGGACAACAAATACTCATGTACGGGCATGATCTGTGTATTCAGTAATACCGAGTTGTTGCCATGAGCATGATAGCATGGTGAACCAGGTTATCGGCAAACCGGGGAAGGTCGAAGAAATTTCAGTCGTTAACATGTTGTTGTTTAGCCGAACACGGGTTTTAAGTCTGGCTATTATAATGTCTTGATTTATCATGCTTGGACATGTCAACGGAAGCTCGATTATCACTTGATTAATTCATTAATCAAATAAACAATTCAGTCCCCTTGCCTCATCACCGTGCCTTAATCAACTGTCATCTGATACCTTGATTTTTGGCTAACTATATCAATGCTAGAAAAATATACTTTGAATATCCTCAATATTCGGGGTTGATTCTTCGTGTGACGATGATAACTTCAGCCGATTCCTATATGCATATCGGCCAATTAGTATATTTTCTTGTGTTGTTGTATCCACTGATTCCTTTCCTGAATAGCCGATTCCAAAGATGACATAGAGATAATTAGCTATCGACCAACTTCCCTCGGCATGACCCCTTGATACTCAATCGGCTATTTATAGCAGCATGCAAGTAAATCTGAGTTTTGACTTCATCTCGTTGAACATCTCCATGGAAATCTTTCTTTTATTTATCTCTTCATGTGCATACTGTGCCATGATATATTTGGAGACCGATACATTCATGTCATGATGTATTTGAAGCCATTTTATTTTTAGGAGGAACCATATCGGCCAATTCTATCTTTAGGAGAAGCTCATTAGCTTCTTTAATTGGTTTCTATGTCCCTGCATGGAGCAAATCCACCCATGCATGCTATCTGCGCCTTTGTAGATGCCATGTACACTCAGTTGATCAGCAGCTATCCTGTGCGTACACGTTGAATCGGCTGTTTTCATGCATATTCGACAATTGGTCATCTCTAGTAATCAGTCTGTACAGTCATACTCTTCTTGTACAATAGTCGATGGAGTTAAGGGAAACAACCGATCCTTATTTATACAGGCCTTTGACAATCAAACAGGAATTGTGGTCCCACCAGGCGTGCCAAAAAGTGTGTTGACGCAAAATGTGGTCCGCGCCTCACACACAGCAAGCCGTAAAAAAGCGTGGCTTCAATCGGGTGCCCGGACGATTTGGAATCCGGAGACGTGCCAGTTGGTTTGACCTGAAAGCCAACAAGGGATAAAACTGTGAGAATAAAACTGGAACATGTCGGATGAGACCAGACAGTTCCATATTTACGGTCCTGAAGCCACTCACAACAGCATACAGTTATAGAAGCTGTCTGCTGAACATGTTTATAAAGTCATTCGGCAAATACAAAAAAAAGCATATAAACACGTTGGTTGCCGAATACACATGTAGGAAAAAGACATGCTTGAATACATCATCAAGACATGAAGAGTTATAAACAGGTAACTTGTAAGTATAAATCTATTCAAACATTACATGCATAAGTTAAATCCAACTAGTCTGCCCACGTCTAGCCTTCATTAACCCGTCAAGCGTAAACTCAAACGAAGTAATACTCGCTATAAGTCTACACCACTTCCTACGATCAGATGAATCCACCACATGATACAATCTAACAATAAGAAGCTAAAAGCAAAAGCATGTATATATCTGAACAGATCTACAAATACTCATTACTCGTGTAAGCTTAACCAAGCTCGGCAAACTAACTGAGTTGGGGTCCATGAAGAAGGAACATACAAACAAGCATGATTAAACCAATTTAAAACCTGCATCTGCCGCACGATAACTAGTTTTATCAAAGCTCAAACGTGATTGACATGCATGAACCCACAACATGTAACAACCTAGATTGGAAATTGATTCGGCCATCATGATTGTGCAATTATTGGAACACAAGTAAACTTGTGAAGCAAGGCCGAACAAAGATCAATCTAGATTGGGCAAAAGAGTGTTACAGAAATAATTAAAACATGCAACACATGATAACTTAATGAATCTACTAGATCTTGCCAAGTCTAATAGAGCCGATAACTATCTCGCTTTTGCTAAACATATGAATAAACGCCTGCCGCACGGTACCTATCCATAAGCAAAGCATAAGCAAAGACTTCTTGATCGCTAACAAGGGTCCGCCGCACGACCATTGAAAACAAACAAGACTACTTGCATCATATCTAAATCCACCGCATGATACTAGACATGATAACAAGGTTGCCGGGACTTACGGAGGTCGACGGATCGATGATTCCTCTCGAAGAACTCGACGACACGACTAAGGACTCGAAGGTGGCACGGGGCCGGTTTGTATTGATATGGTTGTGAACCATTTTTACAATAGCCGAAGGTTTATATTTATACCCCGGGCTAATAAGAGTCCTGAAGGGACTTGCCTAACAAATATATCTAAATAAAGAAAAATATTAAGATACAATGACTCTAGCTTCCCTTTTGTAGAGTTTATCTCGGTCTTGCCTAGGCCGATCCTGACTAATAGCAAATATGATGATCTCTTGGTCTTGCATGCCTTGTATACGCCCCATATTCCATCCTTATCTGATCTATATACATAACTTCTTTTGCGGAAGCAAGCAACCACCGACCTCATGTATATCTTCCTATATTTGCTTTTCCTTAGTCTCATGCCACGTACCACGTACACACATCAATGTCTGCATCTTACATCATGCATAGTCCAATGTTGATATGATAATCATTAATAAAAGTCCTCTTTATTATCTTTGCGAGCAAATAGAGTTATTTTCATTCCGGGCTTTGACTTTGAATAACAACGAACTGTGCTCCCAACGTTGAACGTGTCTTTCTCTTTCGCATGTAGACCTCGGCTGGTGTGTGTTCAAACGTACAAGATTATAATACCTCAGATAATCGGCCACAAAGCATTAAAATATTTTGATCTGGCCGATTAACCAAAAATATACTGTTCAAAACATTATTAGCTGACTGCCTTCCTTTCCAGGGTAAACTTGCCAAATTTTGGTGTTAACAGCCACTTTGCGTGATTTTGGTCTAAGCTTTTCTCATGTTCCTTTGCTTTGTGACAGCACGAGTGCGATTAGCGTTGCTAAGAATCCCGTGCTGCACTCTAAGACCAAACACATTAATGTGCGCTTTCATTTTCTATGAGACCACTATGAGAAGGGTGATATCGACCTTCACCATGTCGATACTCATCATCAGTTGGCTGATATTTTCACCAAGTCTTTGGACCAATCAACTTTTGCTAGGTTGAGAGGTGAGCTTGGTGTGTGATTCCCATTTTAGATGGGGGAACATTTTGCTTCTTGTATCATAGACTGACTCTTTCTTTTCGGTTGTGCATTTCATCTTGCATATTTACATTCAGAGCTTCATTTATATAATCCTTAGAATGTGACTATGCTCTGTATGAGTGTATGCTCCGATGCTTTATGATGTTTGTAGCTTATGCTCTTTCTGATCACGGATACATGTTGTGAGCTGAGCTATTTTATGAATAGTGAATTTGCTTAATGAACATAAAAATTGAAAATGTTCACCATTGAGATATGCAACTAGCATGGGTAGAATGTGTTGAAATCACTTGTGCTTTTCATATATGCTAGGTTGCTATGTCTCTAGTTCTGAGTCATTCACTTGCTTGGTATGTTCATATTTTGTTTTAAATTTGAACCAAGTTAAGGTGAATCGGAAAGATCGAGATGGGATTGCTTGTCAGCACATCACAATATCGAGACTGTTTCTCATTGCACTTTGAGTTAAACTTGAGTTGTGTCGTGTATGACCGAAACTATTGCCTTAAGCTTCTGATTGCTTCTGCATAGGCTTCGCACAGTTGAAAAGTTAGGCAATGACAAGCCTTCAACCTCTCGCAATCACATGCTGCAATTTGAACTTGTGTAATCTAACCGCTGCAACTCCGATAAAATTTGAATACACAAGTCTATGTTTCATTCTATAGCATGATGATTGAACTTTGCTAGGGGTAGTTCACCTTGTATACATGTTTAGCACTTGTTTGACTTTCTGTCTATACATGTTTAGTGCTATCTTGATGGTGAATACCTTTTTTTAGCTAAAAACTGCTCACTTTGCTCACATGTTCATATTTCGTATTTAGTGATCAGTTTGAGCCTTTGCTAGCTTTTTGTACTTATTATTGAGTCATCGAATCAGCACTTTATCGAGCATCTTCATATTCTATCGACTATATTCCTGAAGCTGCTAACTTGCATTTTGACTCATACGCATTTTGGAGGGGAGATCCTTGATAGTGCATTTTCAACTAAGGGGGAGAAATTCTCTCAAATCATAAGATCAACTAAGAGGGGGATTTCCTGGTTGTGTGCACTATTGGAGGGGGAGTTTGGCAGTTTGGCTCGGATTTTGTGGACTCTGAATTTTCCAATTGGTTCGGAGCTTTCCTGCTAGTTGTGTTGAGCCTCTGTGCCTCTGTCTTGAGGAACTAGCATTTTTGGTTTTGTTGTTCAATCGGTTCGGAGCTTCTCTGCTAGTTGTGTTGAGCCTCTGTGCCTCTATCTTGAGGGACTAGCAGTTTTGTCTTGTGAGTGTGATTCTCATTTGGTATTGAGCCTTTCTGCGTTTCAGTCGGTATTTTTCAGTTGATATCGAGCTGTTCTCTCGCTAGCGGGGTTGAGCCTGTTCTACCTCTTCTTGAGCGCTAGCTTTGCTCTGCTTGGTTGCGTTGAGCCGTTGCCCATGTCTTTGGGGACCAAGTTGTTTTGCTCTTTCACTTGACCTTTTTCTGGCTTCGATATGCTTTTGGGTCATTTGGACGAGTTCTCTTCTTCCTTTTCTTCCTTCTACTTCTTCTACATTATGATTTGTGTTGGTAGTTGACAATGCACTCATCAAGGGGGAGATTGCAGATACATGGGTGTATGCCGAGTCTCTGAGTGATGAGTGATTGTCAACTGGGATAATGCGCATGTTCTTTGGCTTGTGTTGTGTAGGTGTCGAGCACGGATACAGTGATCAGAGGCAAGGTGAAGGTCAAGTAGAGACGTGCCGTGCCGATGGACTGAGAGTGGTGAAGGGCGGACGTGAGGCTTGGACTGAGGGACCGGTGGCCTGAGGATCAGGTGTGGTGGCTGACAGCCTGGGACAGCGACGAGCGAAGACTTGCGGGCACGGTGTTGCTTGGGTCGAGGACCTAGGGACACATGTCGGTGGACGGGGTGCACGGGCGGTGCATCCCTTCTATGGCTCGGTTTGGTGGTTGAGCCATAGAAAAACCACCGAGTGGACGGTTTCCAGGTTTGGGCCTCAAAACCTGGGCGCTAACGGTTTCCGAGTTTGGCCACAAAACTCAGGCTGAGGACGGTTTCCAGGTTTGGGCCTCAAAACCTGGGTGCTGCCGGTTTCTGAGTTTGGGCCACAAAACTCAGGCGATGGACGGCTGGTTTCCCGGTTTGGGACTCAAAACTGGGGGTTGGTCGTGAAGGCTGGTTTCCCGGTTTGGGCCACAAAACCATGGGCGAAGTCCGTGAAAAGGACTTGCGGAGCGGTGGCGGCACGTGGCGGCAATCGGTGAGGTTGCGTCAAGGCACCAGTTGTGCTGGCATGGCCGTTGGATCAGCATCAACTTCGAGTTGGTCAGGAATACCCTTAGGGTTAGCCTGCTCGCTCATTAGGAGTAGGGGTAGAAGGGGAATAATTGTATTAGGCTATATAAGGAGTGGCCTCCCCTCCCTCCAGACAATCTCAGCTATTGCTATTTTCATTCTAGGGTTTCCTTCTTCCCACATCCCTGCTGTAGCTACTGAGATCCGTAGAGACGGTGAATAATACCTCTTTTTATTTGCGTTTTGAGGAAACGAGACCGTAATCTCGTTGTCTCCTCGTGGGGACGAATTTCGGCTGGCAATTCGTGATCTTGATTCGCATTTTGAACTTGTTCTTCGCGTTCCTCTTTTCTCCATGATTTTCCCGTCACTCGTTCTCTCTCCACTTTGAGTCTTTCGTGATTCCGTTTGAACTGAGTTGTTCTAGATCGTGAGGCGCATCTTGCCACCAAACGAATTCTTCTCTAACCTCACGAGCTAGTAGATCGGTCGATTTTCGTTTCGAATCGAGTTTTGCTCCTTTTGCCCCGAATTCTTCCGATTCACTGATTGGGAGTTAGGTTCGAGCCATGATCTCTTTGGGATAGCTCACTAACCTCCTAGGAACTCCTTATACCATGTCTAAGCTATAGAGCTTTTGATTCGGAGGAGATCGAGTGATTTTCACTGAAGAACTGCGCTGAATCGGGACCATCGGATGCTCTGTTCGTGAGCATCAGACGCTGAGTTCATATCATCGGAGCGTCCGTTGCCATGTGTCATCTGACAGTGATTTCAAAGGAGCGTCGGACGCTGACCATCGGAGCATCCGTTGCTATCGGACGCGCCGAGGGTCTAGCATCGGAAGCTGAGTCTCCACTATAGCCAGCATTTGATGCCTATGCAGTAAGGTTCCAGTTCTGGCCTTTTTACATCGGAAGCTTCCGGTGCCTGACCATCGGAAGCTGCCAGCATCCGATGCTGCTGGTTCTGTGAAGGATCAGATTAGCGACCAGAGGGGGGGTGAATGGGAGCCTCCAATTCAACTCGGGAATAGTATGGCCCTTGTCCTAGAAAGTCACCCCAAAAGCGAAGACTCGAAACAACCGGAGAGTTCACGACCTACGAGTAGGTGGATACCATAGGAGATGTCCTAGTGGTACAGCGGAACCTCCGGAGAAACTCCAAAACCAACTGCCAAAGCCACGGAACAAAACTGCACAAACAGCAGGTTCGCGGACTGTCCGGGGTCAGGGTCCCGGACTGTCCGCTGAACACCGGACTGTCCGCCACTGGAGGTGCGGACTGTCCGCTGGCAAAAGACCAGAAATAGAACTGTACTGACCAAGTTCTGGACGTTTCTCGGACAGTCCGCGGTTTGCACGCCGGACTGTCCGCCATTCACGTGAACAGTGAAACCCTAGCATCTGATGTCAGCACTGTGCTGCGTCCGATGTGACCCCGGACTGTCCGCGGGTCACTAGCGGACTGTCCGCCGGTCACGAGATCGAGAACAGTAACGCGCTGCGCAGAACTGAACTGTGCAAGTCCCGATCCCCGGACTGTCCGCCGCTGGGGGCGCGGACTGTCCGCGGATGAACAGAAAGCACAACAACGCTCGGGACAAAAGGCAAATTCGATCGAAACTTCACCAAACCAAAAGTGACTTCGATCAAACTTCTCCCAAGTGCTCCTCAATGTATTGGGGTGCTAATCCTAAGAAATCATCGCACCAAACCAAGTCAATTGAAAGAAATCCGAGGATCACCGGAAAGGGGGAAGAAAAGAGGAACGAACACGAAATCGACCCGATCTATGGATTCATGAGGTTACAGTAGAATTCCTTCGGTGGAAAGAAGGATCTCACGACCAAGAACGAATTGATTCAAGTGGAATCAAAAACCATCTCGCGGAGAGGAAGAACGAGACAATTCTCCGGGAGATGAAAAACGGAAACGCGAAGAACACCAACCCAAAACGCGAATCAATCAATTCCAGCCGTGTGGCGACCACACGAGACAATCTTGAGATTACGGTCTCACTTCCTGAACTTCCCAAAACACAAAGACATGATTGAGTCTTCTTTGCGGATTGCTAGCAGCTAGGTATGATTAGAACCTAAGCGGGGGCTAAGGAGAGAGAGAGTGCTCAGGAACAAATGACTGCTAGGATAGAGGGAGAGGAGGGGTGCCTCTCTTATTTATAGCCTAAAACAATAATCCCCTTTCTACCCCTAGATACAAGAGCGAAGCGGCCAACCCTAGGGGTATCCCGGTCCAACTCTGCTGATGGCTGATCTGACGGCCACGCGCCTTCCTCACCCTTAGCTTCGCCTCGACGCAAGCCTCAGGATGCCGCCACGTGCCGCCCAATTGACCGTCGCGCCTACCTCGTGGATAGCCTCGCCTCCGCGCCAGCCTCTCCACGCCGCCACGCGTCGACCGTCCTTTTTGCGGACCTCCCCCCAGTTTTGAGGCTGAAACCGGGAAACCTGGGCCTTCCCCCGGTTTTGAGGCTGAAACCGGGAAACCTGTCCTCAGGCTGAGTTTTGTGGCCCAAACTCAGAAACCTGCGCGCCCAGGTTTTGAGGCCCAAACCTGGAAACCATCCATGCCGAGTTTTGAGGCCCAAACTCGAAAACCGGCCACCCCGAGTTTTGAGGCCGAAACTCGGAAACCGATGAGGGTAGCTTTTTGAGGCTCAGCTACCGAACCGTGTCGTAGACGGGATGTGGTTCACACACCCCGAGTTCCAGCACCGATGCCGGAGTATGTCCAGCCTCCACGCCGGGCACAGTGCTTTCGCCATCCTTCTCGGCCTCCCGCCAAGTGTCACGACGCCATCACCTTCCTCCCGACTCGGCCGATGCACCGCACATCCCCATGTGCTCTTGCTTGTCGACGCCATGTGCCAGCTACTACAGCTGGTCCTCAGGTCTCCCGGTCCGTCGGTCCAAGCTCCACGTCCGCCCTTCACCGCTCCCGGTCCGTCGGCACGGCACGTCCCTACTTGAACTTCCCCTCACCTTCGACCACTGTCCGAGCTTCGCACTTGCACATCAACACAGCCAAGAAACATGTTGCCCGTTGATCGATCACTCATCACTCAGGAAGGGAACCACAAGGGCACATATCAACCTTGTGTTCTCAATCCCCCTTGATGAGTGCATCGTCAACTCACAGTAACCGTAACCAAAAAGGAAGCAGAATTGGATAGAAGGAGAAAACTTACTCGAGATGTCCAAAAGCCAAAAAAAAGGCTGAAGAAGAACAACTCAAGATAAGCGAAGCTTGGTCCCCAAAGACATGGGCAACGGTTCGACACAACTAAGTAGAAGATCAGAGCAACAACTCATCAGAGAGCAAAACTCAATCGAAATCAGAGCACAAGACTTGGTTCCCAAAGACATGGGCAACGGCTCGACGCAACCAAGTCAGAAAACAAGCTAGTCCTCAAGAAGAGGCAGAAAGGGCTCAACACCACTAGCTAAAAGCTCGAAACCACATGAAGACTGCATAAGAAGCAGCTACTGCTAGTCCCTCAAGATAGAGGCACAGAGGCTCAACGCAACTAGCTAAAAGATTGATATCAAATAAGAGATGACTCAAAGCAGGCAGAAAAACTCCCCCTTACTCAAAGAACTCCCCCTCAGCAAGTGAAGGATAAGTTGCAAATTGTCACCACAGAAAATTGAAAAATCTCATCATTGGAAACATTCTCCCCCTTGGGGGCAATTTGCAAACAAAAGAGAGGGGAAAGGAGCTCAAAACAGCAGAACGAAGTTAGGTCATGCCTATCGGAGTCAAGAAAAATGCACATGAGTCAAAAATGCATGTTAGCAGCTTCAAGTATATACTCGAATGAGTGAAAGAATGCTCTAATGAGTGCTGATTTGACTACATAGCAGCATACACAAGTGCTAGCAAAGGCTCAAACTGATCACCGAAAACAAGATATGAATGTATAAGCCAAGTGAGCAGTTTTAAGCCATTCAGAAAGGAGTTTCACCATCAAATTAGCACTGAGCATGCATAGATAGGAAGTCAAACAAGTGCTTAAACATGTATACAAGGTGAACTACCCCTAGCAAGGTTCAACCATCATGCTATAGAATGAAACATAGACTTGTGTTTTCAGATTTTATCGGAGAATTTGCAGCGGTTATTAACACAAGTTTAAATTCAGCATGTGATTGCGAGAGGTTGAAAGCTTGTCTTTGCCTAACTTTTCAACCGTGCTAAGCCTATGCATATGCAATCAGGAGCTTAAAGCATCGGTTTCGGTCTTACACTACACGACTCAAGTTTAACTCAAAGTGCTATGAGAAACAGTCTCAATACCGTGATGTGCTGACAAAGCAATCCCATCTCGATCTTTTCAATTCACTAAAACTTGGTTCATTTTAAGCAGAATATGAACAGTCCAAGCAAGTGAATGACTCAGAACTAGAGACATAGCAACCTAGCATATATGAAATAGCTCAAGTGACCTCAACACATTCTACACATGCTAGTTGCCAATCTCAATGGTGAACATGTATCAAGTTTTAAGTTCATTAAGCATGTTCAGCGTTCTGAAAAATTAGCTTAGCTCACAAATTGTAGCAGTGATCAAGGAGAGCCTAAGATACAAGCATCATCATATATCATCGAAGCATACACTAATCAGAGCATAAATTCTTTCTAAGGAATATAGACATGAAGCTTGAAAAAGAAAGATGTATGCATGATGAAGTCAGAATCGGAGCCAAAATAAAACAGAAAGACTTAAGACCCAAAAACAAAAAGGATCAGAAAGACAGTTTATTTTACAACAAGCAAAATGTTTCCCCCATCTAAAAGGGGAAGCACACACCAAGCTCACCTCTCAACCTAGCAAAAGTTGAGAGATCCAAAGGCTTGGTGAAAATATCCGCAACCTGGTTATGGGTGTCTACATGCCTAAGATCAATGTCGCCTTTCTCATAGTGATCACGAAGAAAGTGAAAGCGAACATCAATGTGCTTGGTCTTGGAGTGAAGAACAGGGTTCTTTGCTACACTAATGGCAGAAGTGCTATCGCAAAGCAAAGGAACCTGACTGAAATCTAGACCAAAATCACGCAATGTAGCAACCATCCATAAAAGCTGCGAAGCACAAGAAGCAGCGACAACATACTCGGCTTCAGTAGTAAACTGGGCTACGTTCGACTGTTTGCGAGAAGACCACGAGACCAAAGAAGAGCCAAGAAACTGACAAGTCCCAGAAGTAGACTTGCGCTCAAGCCGACAGCCGGCAAAATCCGCATCGGAATAACCACAAAGCGAAAGAGTCAAAGAAGAAGAGTACCAAAGTCCAAACTCAGGAGTGTATCGGAGGTGCCTCATGATGCGGTTGACCGCTTGCTTGTGGGAAGTCCGAGGGGACGCCTGAAAATGAGCGCACAGACACACAGAAAACTGTATATCTGGCCTCGTCGCCGTCAGGTACAGAAGCAAGCCAATCATGCTTCTGTACTCCTTTTGGTCAACCGGCTCTCCGTCCTGGTCCGCGTCCATCGCCGTAGTCGTCGGCATGGGCGTCGTAAGAGGCTTGGCCTCGCCCATGTCGAATTTCTTCAGGATATCCTTCATGTATTTTCCTTGATGCACAAACGTCCCGTCTCGGGTTTGCTTAATTTGCAACCCGAGGAAGAAAGTCAACTCGCCCATCATACTCATCTCGAACTCCCTACTCATAGTATCTGAAAACTTTGCAATAAGCGCATGAGAAGAGCCACCAAAGATGATGTCATCCACGTAAATCTGGACTAACAGAGTATCGTCGCCTTGCTTGAGGAGAAACAAAGTTCTATCGACCCGCTCCATTTTAAAACCCTTGGAGAGTAAAAAGGTTTTCAAACGATCATACCACGCTCTCGGGGCTTGTTTCAAACCATACAAAGCTTTTGAAAGTTTAAAAACATGGTTTAGAAACTTGGGATCCTCGAAACCAGGGGGTTGCCTAACATAAACCTCTTCCTCTATATACCCATTCAAGAAAGCACTCTTGACATCCATCTGGTAAAGCTTAAAACCCTTCGAAGCAGCAAAGGCTAGAAGGATTCTAATGGCTTCTAAATGGGCTACAGGGGCAAAGGTTTCCTCATAGTCTATCCCTTCTTTTTGGCAGAAACCCTAGGCTACTAACCTAGCCTTGTTCCTCACTACCATCCCATCCTCACCCTCTTTGTTTTTGAAAACCCATTTGGTACCTATAGGGTGGCATTCTGGTGGAGGTGGAACTAGGGTCCAAACTTGGTTTTGCTCAAAGTTTTCTAGCTCCTCATGCATGGCATTGACCCAGTTAGGATCAGAAAGTGCGTGTCCAACATCTTTGGGCTCAAAAGAAGCAACGAACGCAGAATGAGCAAAGTGAGAGATTTCATACGCTCGCGACCGCGTGACTCGCTGGTCGATGCCGCCGATCATCTGTTGTGGGGGGTGGACTTGCTGAACGCTTCGGGGTGCCTGCCTCGCCGAAGTCGCCTCCCCCTCGCCAGATGCTGTCGCTCCCTCAGGTGCAGCGGGTGCTCGCTGGAGAGGTGGCTCTAGAGGACCCCAAGAAGAAGACGTCATGGGATCAGGTCCTCGAGCTGAAGTAGACGTCGCAGGGTCGACGGGGGCAGCCAGTGGAGTTGGCTCGGGATCACCCCAATCGGCATTCTCCTGCTCCTCCTCCACAAAGATGGTCTCTCCCATCTCCTGTTCTCTTGCAACATCAAAAGCAGAAGAAACACAAGGCATAGTTTCGTCGAATGTGACCTCGCAGGTCTCCACTATCCGGTTAGTTTCAAGGTTAAGAACTCGATAAGAAAGTGAATAAGAAGCATAACCAAGAAACACCCCATCAGCAGAGCGAGATTCAAATTTGTCCAAATTACCTTGCTTCAGGATAAAGCACTTGCACCCAAACACCCGAAAATGAGACACCTTGGGTACCCATCCAAAACGCAACTCATAAGAAGTCTTTTTCATCAAAGCATGAAGAAAAATGCGATTTGAAACATGGCAAGCGGTGTTGATCGCTTCGGCCCAAAAACGCCTAGGAGTCCTATGCTCATCGAGCATCGTCCTGGCCATCTCAACAAGGGTCCGGTTCTTGCGCTCAACAACACCGTTCTGCTGAGGGACATAAGGAAGAAAAAACTGATGCTCGATTCCATTAGAAGAACAGAAACAAGCAAACTGAGAGTTATCAAACTCAGTACCATTATCACTACAAATAGCTCTAATGGTATCAGGGGAAAACTCAGTTTTCAACCTCAAAATCAAGTCACGAGCAAAAGAAAAAGCTTCATCCTTACCCATCATAAAGAACACCCAAGAGTACCTCGAAAAGTCGTCAACGATCACTAGAACGTACCACTTCCCACCCGCTGAGCAAACCCGAGCTGGACCAACTGTGTCCATGTGTAAAAGCGCGCAGGGTCGCTTTGTCATCACCTGATTAACAGGTGGGTGAGAAGCAGCAACCATCTTCCCATGACGACAAGGATGGCAAACAAGGTCCTTCTGAAACTTAAGCTTGGGCAATCCTTGGATTAGGCCAAGTGAGCTAAGCCTAGCAAGCAAGTCAAAACTCAAGTGACCAAGCCTCCTATGCCACTTCCACAAATCAGAAGAAGGACCAGCCATCAAACACCTAGCAGAGACGAAAGAATGAGAAAAGTCGGCTCTGAAAACACGACCAAAAGGGATGATCCGACAAACAAGATCTCCCCGAGGGTCTAAAACACGACTCAAACCCTTCTTAAAGCGCACTTCACAATCATCCTCAAGATGTTGCGAAACAGAAAGCAAGTTGAAATGCAAGTTAGAAACCAAGGCAACATCCTTAAGGACAAAGTTCTCATTGAGCCAAATAGCTCCATGAGAAACAACCTTACCTCTACTATTATCCCCGAAAGTGATGTACTCCTTGTGCATCACGGGGCTAAGGCTAGAGAACCATTCCTTCTTTCCGGTCATGTGGCACGAACACCCGGAATCCATGAGCCACATGTTCTCCAACCGAAGTTCCTGCATCAATAAAAAGGCAGGAAGTGAGCATATGGCACAACACTGGGCTTAGTATACTGAGAAGGATACCAGTGTTGTGTCATAGGCCCAGAAAAAGTGTTAGTACAAAAACCAAGTTGTCCTCGTCCCATGGGTGGATAGCGATCACCACCTACCTGAACGGGTGGTCCGCTATGGAACGGAAAACCTCCAAACTGACCTACCTGTCCCATTTGAGCAAAGCGATCACCACCATACTGAAAAGGTGGTCCGCTATGGGACTGAGCAGCAAAACCTCTTACACTCGGCTCACGATCATATTGAGGACGACCGGAACCGTGACGGGCACGACCACCACCCCGTGGTCTCGCTGCCTGGGGCCTAGCAACCTGAGGGGGTGCTCCTTCAGGTCTAGCGCCCTGCCTTTGAACTCCCCGACCTTGCACACCATGCAGAGGGTGGTGCCTGGCCTGGTTGTTCAGCTCCAACTCCTTCCTAGCGTCTCTCTTCCTCCGAAAGCAAAACTTAGCTAGGTGACCCTCACGGTGACAATACTCGCACTCAAACCTCACCACTCTCTTGGGTTGTTGGTTCCTATTGCTGTGAGGGTTGTTCACTCTGGCTGGCTGCTTGCCTCTCGGAAGGGGATCACTAGAGACGTCAGGAAGAGTGTCAAGTGTGTTCCTAAGATGGTTAGGTTTGGGAACCCACACTTGCTTGCGAGGTGGAGCCTTGGGATGTTCATCAAGGATGCCATCCTTGGTGATAGGCTTGGAAGGCTCAGGTGGGGTGATCTTGGTAAGCTTAGGGATAGTGGATGGCTTCTCACTCGGGTTCACTCCGCTAAACTCACCGATCTTGCCAAAGGTACTAGCGCCCTTCCCACCTGAAGCAAAGCCAACTCCCGAGCAATCAGTTCCCCTCTTGAACTGACTGATCATCATGCCCAACTGCGGCTCACTACATGACACCCAACTCAGGATGGACCGAAGGTATGTGTTTTCCTCCTCGGTTTGCATCCTGTCATGCCGACAGTTGGCAATCTCCAGCTCCATCCCCACGCATCGCTCACATGGAGCGGACAAGGTGCTAACTGAGTTGGCCTTCAAGGCTTCAGCAAGCTTGACACTAACTTCTGCCAACTCAGTACGCAAGCCAGGACAGGACTTGCACGCACCTAACAAAGAAGGTCTTGCCTTCACTTCCTCCAGCTCCTTCTTCAGGGAGGGACACTCTTTGCAATCACCCACCAAGTCTAGCCTACTCTTCAGCTCATCATACACCTCAATCAAAGAGGCATACTTGGTTTGCAGGGTGGCAAAGTTAGTCATATGCATCGTGCACTCCTCACACTCCTCCACATCGGTCACCTTCACCTTGGACCTAGCAAACTCAAGCGCTTTATTCATCTTAGCCTTAAACTCGTTGCGCTCTCGGATAGCTCGCTTGAGTTGCTTGTCCTGACCGAGAACTATGTCGATAAGAGAATCGCGCTCACCGGTAAGACGATCAACAAGAGAGGAGTTTGATACCTCGGAAGCATCATCGTCGTTGTCGTCGTCGGTGTAGGTGTCCTTTGCCTAGCACTTGGAGTCCTCTTCGTCCAGGGCCATGGTGCACAAGCCCTTGGAGGAGTGGCCGAAGAAGCAGAGTCCGTTGAAGCGTTCTTCTGTCTTGTGCTCGGACCCATCGTCGCTGGAGTTGCCATCGGAGGTCTTCTCGTCGTCGCTGATGGTGGCGAGAAAGGCGCGTTGACCGGCGTCGAAAGCCTTCTCCATGTCCTCCCGGCGATAGCTGCCCTTCTTCTTCTTCCCGGCCTTGTTCTCCGGCTTGCCCTTGCGCCTGGAGTTGCGGTTCTTGCCGGGGAAGATCTTGTCGTTCTTGGGGCAGTTCGCCATGAAGTGGTCTAGATCACCACACTTGTAGCAGCCCTCGCGTGCGCCACCACGCCGGCGATTCAGGCGGTTGTTGTGAAACCGCGAGAATCGGGTGATGGCAAGGGCGAGCTCATCGTCTCCAAGTGCCTCCAACTGCTCTTCCGTGACTGTATGCAAAGAAGATAAAGCAACAAGAGGAGATGAAGCATCAGCAGAGAAAGTCGATCCACCCGTGCCTGAGACCAAAGCTATGGTATGTGAAGATGGATTCTTCAGCTTGGCCTGAGTCAGGTGATCGATCTCGGTGGACTTGAGCTTGCTGAACAGCTCGTCCACGGTGAGGGTGTCATAGGATGGAGACTCTATGATGGTCGACACCTTCACCTCTCATACCCTCCGATCCAGGGCGTATAGCAACTTGAGAGCCCTCTCATGATCGTCATAGGGTAGGTTGGCTCGATTGGCACGCATCTTGTTCACAATCGTTTGGAAACGAGCGAACATGGAGTCAATCGTTTCTCCCACCAACTGAACAAAGTTCTCGTACTCTCGCTTGTAGGTCTCGAAGAGTCTGGTCTTGACCTGAGCGGTCCCCTCGTGATAGCTTTGAAGCTTCACCCAGATCTCTCGTGCCGTCTCAAGCTCAGAGACACGTTCGAACTCAGGAAGGGAGATGCTGGCCAAAAGAGCATTACGAGCCTTGGAGTTGGCCTCGTGTTGGTCAATCTGGATCTGACCCACACGAGCCGCAAGGACTACATACTCATCATTCTCGCATATCTCCCAGACAGAAGATCCGATGCTGTTGAGATAAGCACGCATCCGAATCTTCCAATAGGGATAGTTCATTCCATCGAACCAAGGAGCCTTGTCGTTCCCTCGTTCCATGTTGCCCTTAGGATCCGAAACTGATTAAGGTAGAAGAGATCCTTAACCGGCTCCGATACCAATTGAAGGATCAGATTAGCGACCAGAGGGGGGTGAATGGGAGCCTCAAATTCAACTCGTGAATAGTATGGCCCTTGTCCCAGGAAGTCACCCCAAAAGCGAAGACTCGAAACAACCAGAGAGTTCACGACCTACGAGTAGGTGGATACCCTAGGAGATGTCCTAGTGGTACAGCGGAACCTCCGGAGAAACTCCAAAACCAACTGCCAAAGCCATGGAACAAAACTGCACAAACAACAGGTTCGCGGATTGTCCGGGGTCAGGGTCCCGGACTGTCCGCTGAACACCGGACTGTCCGCCACTGGAGGTGCGGACTATCCGCTAGCAAAAGACCAGAAACAGAACTGTACTGACCAAGTTCTGGATGACTCTCGGACAGTCCGTGGTTTGCACGCCGGACTGTCCGCCGTTCACGTGAACAGTGAAACCCTAGCGTCCGATGCCAGCACTGTGCTGCGTCCGATGTGACCCTGGACTGTCCGCGGGTCACTGGCGGACTGTCCGCCGGTCACGAGACCGAGAACAGTAACGCGCTGCGCAGAACTGAACCGTGCAAGTCCCGATCCCCGGACTGTCCGCCGCTGGGGGCGCAGACTGTCCGCGGATGAACATAAAGCACAACAACGCTCGGGACAAAAGGCAAATTCGATCGAAACTTCACCAAACCAAAAGTGACTTCGATCAAACTTCTCCCAAGTGCTCCTCAATGTATTGGGGTGCTAATCCTAAGAAATCATCGCACCAAACCAAGTCAATTGAAAGAAATCCGAGGATCACCAGAAAGGGGGAAGAAAAGAGGAACGAACATGAAATCGACCCGATCTATGGATTTGTGAGGTTACAGTAGAATTCCTTCGGTGGAAAGAAGGATCTCACGACCAAGAACGAATTGATTCAAGTGGAATCAAAAACCATCTCGCGGAGAGGAAGATGAAGGACCGAAAGTGCTACCAGAAAGCGACCAGAGGAGGGGTGAATGGGAGCTTCAAATTTTCCTTTCGGAAACTAATAGCCTCTGTCCCAGAAAATCAACCCCAAGAGCAAAACCGATGCGCGTGATGTCCACGACCCAAGAGAATAGGTGGATGTTCCCTAGGAACACAGCGGGACACCACAAAAGCTTCCTCACCCGAGTTCACGCAAGTCAACTAGTCAGGCTATTTTACGAAGCGGGAAGCCCGATTTCTGTAGAGCACGAAGTCGGAAATCCAACGCAAAAGCCAAAAATCAAAACCGACAACGAACGATCGAACCGCGGATGAAACTATGCAAACTCAGCAGCATCGGACGCTGGCAGCGTCCGATCACCAACCAACGGACGCGTTCGATGCAAACAGAGCAAATCTGGAACCTTACTGCATAGGCATCGGACACTGCTAGAGTGAAACAGTAGCGTCCGATGCTCGACCTCCGGCGCATCCGATGGCAACGGATGCTCCGATGGTCAGCGTCCGATGCTCCTTTAAAGTCACTGTCAGGTGACACGTGGCAACGGACGCTCCGGTGTGACGAACTCAGCGTCCGATGCTCCCAGGTTCAGCGTCCGATGGTCCCGAAACAGCGTTGTTCTTCCGCGAAATTCACCCGATCTCCTCCGAATCAAAAGCACTAAGGCCTAGACTTGGTATGAGGAGTTCCAAGGATGTTAGTGAGCTATCCCAAAAGAATCATGGCTCGAACCTAACTCCAAATCGGTGAATTGGAAGAATCCAGGACTAAGGGAGCAAAACCGATCCAAAACAAAAATCGACCGATCTACTAGCTCATGAGGTTAGAGGAGAATTCCTTCGGTGGAAAGAAGTGCCTCACGATCTAGAATAACTTGGTTCAAACGGATTTGCAAGAGATGCACCGAGCAAAGAGATCAATCGACGGGAAAAACGTGGAGAAAAGTAATCCGTGAAGAACACAATCAAAACACGAATCACAACCACGAAATTGCAACCGTGTGGCTACCACACGCTACAACACTGAGATTATGGTCTCACTTCCTCAAAATCTCACGGGCACAGAGGTATTCTTCTCTTCTCTGTGGATCTCAGGTTTGCTACAGCAAGGGGGTGGGAGAGCAGGAAAACCTAGAAGGCAAAGAGCAAATGGCTGAGATAGATGGGGAGGTGGGTGTCTCCCTCTACTTATCCTAATTCTAACTATTCCTAATTCCCACTCTACCCCTAACTACTTATAGAGCGAACCAGCTAAACCCTAAGGTTATTCTGGACCAACTCGATGGTAGGTGGATCCGACAGCCATGCCCGCAAAACTGGTAGCGTTGCCTCGACGCAACCTCACCGATTGCCGCCACCGCTCTGCGTCCTCTTCACGGACTCTGCCTCCGGTTTTGAGGCCCAAACCGGGAAACCAGCCTTCACGATCAACCCCCGGTTTTGAGGCCCAAACCGGGAAACCAACCCACCAGCGCCTGAGTTTTGTGGCCCAAACGCAGCAAACCCGCAGCACCCAGGTTTTGAGGCCAGAACCTGGAAACCGTCCTTAGCCCGAGTTTTGCGACCAAACTCGAAAACCATCCGCGCCCAGGTTTTGATGCCCAAACCTGGAAACCGTCCTCAGCCCGAGTTTTGCGGCCAAACTCGGAAACCATCCGCGCCCAGGTTTTGAGGCCCAAACCTGGAAACCGTCCACCCGATGGTTTTTCTCTGGCTCTACCCCCAAACCGAAGCTGTAGAAGGGATGCACCGCCCGTGCACCCCGTCCACCGATAGGTGTCCCCAGGTCCTCGACCCGAGCAACACCATGTCCCACAAGTTTTCGCTCGTCGTTGTCCCAGGCTGTCAGCCACCACAGCTGATCGTCGGGCCACCGGTCCCTCGGTCCAAGCCTCACGTCCGCCCTTCGCCACTCTCGGTCCATCGGCACGGTACGTCTCTACTTGACCTTCACCTTGCCTCTGATCACTGTATCCATGCTCGACACCTGCACAACACAAGCCAAAGAACCTGCGATCAAACCCGTTGACAATCCCTCATCACTCGAGACTCGGCATACACCCTTGTATCCGCAATCTCCCCCTTGATGAGTGCATTGTCAACTACCAACACAAATCATAATGGAAATAGAAGGAGGAAGAAGGAGAAGAGAGAACTCGACCAAATGACCCAAAAGCATAGAAAAGCCGAAAAAGGTCAAGTGGAAAGAGCAAAACAACTTAGTCCCCAAAGACATGGGCAACGGCTCGACGCAACAAGCAAAGCAAAGCTAGCCCTCAAGAAGAGGTAGAACAGGCTCAACACTGCTAGCAAAAACTAAATGAAAAATCGAAGCAAAATGCTAGTCCCTCAAGATAGAGGCACAGAGGCTCAACACAACTAGCAAGAAAGCTCGACACCAATTGAAAATCTGAAAGGCGAATGCTAGTTCCTCAAGAAAGAGGCAAAGGCTCAACACAACTAGCAAAAACGCTCCGAACCAATTGGAAATTTCAAAAACTTCAAAAACCCAACATGAGCAAGCTCCCCCTTGCATGGTGCACACAACTGATTCCTCTCCCCTTTGAACATGGGAGATATGATTTGTCCTAATTCTCCCCCTTAGTTGAAAATGCACCATCAAGCAAAAAGAACCGAAAGCAAATTTTCTCCCCTTCAGAAAATGCACCATCAAAAGTGTCAACAAGAGAATTGCTCCCCCTTCCAAAATGCATATGAGTCACGATGCAAGTTAGTAGCTTCAGGAATATAGTCAAGAAAATGCAAAGATGCTCTAAACAGTATAGCTCCAACGACTCACTAGAAAGTATACAAGCTAGCGAAGGCTCAAGCTGATCACCAAATATGAAATATGAACATATGAGCAAAGTGAGCAGTTTTTAGCCAAAAAGGTATTCACCATCAAAATAGCACAAGACATGTATAGACAGGAAATCCGACAAGTGTTAAACATGTATGCAAGGTGAACTACCCCTAGCAAAGTTCAGTCATCATGCTGCAGAATGAAACATAGACTTGTGTTTTCAAATTTTAATCGGAGTCGCAGCGGTGAAATTACACAAGTTCAGAATTCAGCATGTGACTGCGAGAGGTTGAAAGCTTGTCATTGCCTAACTTTCCAATTGTGTGAAGCCTATGCAGAAGCAATCAGAAGCTTAAAGCAACGGTTTCGGTCATACACTACACAGCTCAAGTTTAACTCAAAGTGCAATGAGAAACAGTCTCGAAACTGTGATGTGTTGACAAGCAATCCCATCTCGATCTTTCCAATTCACTTAACTTGGTTCAGATTTTAAACAGAATATGAACATACCAAGCAAGTGAATGACTCAGAACTAGAGACATAGCAACCTAGCATATATGAAAAGCACGAGTGAATTCAACACATTCTACACATGCTAGTTGCATATCTCAATGGTGAACATTCTCAAGTTTTATATTTGTTAAGCAGATTCACCATTCAAAAATAGCTCAGCTCATAGCATGTATCAGTGATCAGAAAGAGCATAAGCTACATAGCATCAACATAAGCATCAGAGCATACTAAACAAAGCATAGTCACATTCTAAAGAATATATACATGCAGCTCAGAATGTAATAGCGTATGCTGAAATGCAAAAGAAAAACGAAGACAAATGAAAAAGAGTCAGTCTATCGTACAATAACCAAAATGTTTCCCCATCTAAAAGGGGAACACACACCAAGCTCACCTCTCAACCGATTAAAGGTTGATTGGTCCAATGGCTTGGTGAAAATATCAGCCAACTGATGATGAGTATCGACATGGCGAAGGTCGATATCACCCTTCTCATAATGGTCTCGTAGAAAATGGAAGCGCACATCAATGTGTTTGGTCTTCGAGTGAAGCACGGGGTTCTTAGCAATGCTAATAGCACTCGTGCTGTCACAAAGCAAAGGAACGCGAGAAAAGCTCAGACCAAAATCACGCAAAGTGGCCATCATCCAGAGTAACTGGGAACAGCAGCTAGCCGCAGCAACATACTCAGCCTCCGTGGTAGACTGGGCGACACAAGACTGCTTGCGAGAAGACCACGACACAAGAGAAGAACCAATAAACTGGCAAGTCCCAGAAGTGGACTTGCGCTCAATGCGACAACCAGCAAAATCGGCATCGGAATAACCACAAAGGGAAAGGGTGGAGGAAGCAGAATACCAAATCCCAAACTCAGGAGTGAAGCATAAGTACCTCATAATGTGCTTGACTGCCTGACGGTGAGAGGTGCACAGCGAAGACTGAAATCGCGCGCAAAGACACACCGCGAACTAAATGTCCGGGCATGTCGCCGTCAGGTACAGCAGCGACCCGATCATACTCCGGTACTCCTTCTGGTCCACTGCTTCTCTCTCCTTGTCCGCATCCAGGGCCATCGTGGTCGACATGGGTGTTGGAAGAGGCTTGGTCTCACCCATATCGAATTTCTTCAGAATGTCCCGGGTGTACTTGCCCTGGTGCACGAATGTCCCTTCCCGGGATTGCTTGATTTGCAACCCAAGGAAAAACGTCAACTCGCCCATCATGCTCATCTCGAACTCCCTGCTCATAGTATCTGCAAACTTGGCAACCAAAGCGTGAGAAGAACCACCGAAAATGATATTATCCACGTAAATTTGGACCAAGAGAGTGTCAGTGCCTTGCTTGAGGAGAAAGAGCGTTTTATCTACACATCCCATTTTAAAACCCTTAGCAAGCAAAAAGGTTTTCAACCTATCATACCAGGCTCTAGGGGCTTGTTTCAAACCATACAAAGCTTTGTGGAGTTTAAAGACATGGTTTGGAAACTTGGGATTTTCAAAACCGGGGGTTGTCTAACATACACCTCCTCTTCTATGTAGCCGTTTAAGAAGGCACTCTTGACATCCATTTGAAAAAGTTTGAAACCTTTGGATGCAGCAAAAGCCAAGAGTATCCTAATTGCCTCCAAACGAGCTACAGGAGCAAACATCTCCTCATAGTCTATCCCCTCCTTCTGACTATATCCCTGGGCTACGAGTCTGGCCTTGTTTCTCACAACATGGCCATCTTCTCCCTGTTTGTTTTTGAAAACCCATTTTGTCCCAATTGGGTGGCACTTAGAAGGTGGAGACACTACAACCCAAACCCGATTTGTCTCAAAGTTCTCAAGCTCCTCATGCATGGCATTGACCCAATCCGGATCCGTCAAAGCGTGTCCAACATCCCGGGGTTCAAAATCAGCAACAAATGCTGAATGAGCAAAGTGAGAGATTTGTCTTGACCAGGTGATGCGTTCGTCCATGCTGCCGATCATCTGCTGAGGCGGGTGCTGGCGCTGAATGTGTTGTGGCGCCTCCCTTGCCAAAGTGGCCTCACCCTCAACAGCAGCTGGTGCCTCCCTGGGTACAAAAGGTGCCGCTCGGGGTGGCAGATCCCACGACCCCCGGGAAGAAGACGTATCGGGGCCGTGAGTCATAGTAGAAGCCGCTCCTTGCGGCACAGCGGGTGGAGGGGGTGCTGGATCATCTATACCTTCAGCACCCTCATCCTCGTCATCAAAAAGAGGCTCACCAACCTCATGATGACCTGCGCGCTCAAAACGAGAAGAAGGACAAACCATGGTCTCATCGAAGGTGACATCTGATGTCTCCATGACTCGGTTAGTGTCAAGGTTAAGTACACGATAAGCTTGAGTATGAGTGCCATAACCCAAAAACACACCGTCAGAAGAACGAGACTCAAACTTGTCCAAGTTGCCCTTTTTGAGTATAAAACAATGGCAACCAAAAACTCGAAAATAACTCACCTTGGGCAGTTTTCCAAAATGCAACTCATAAGAAGTCTTTTTCAAGAAAGCTCGGAGAAAAATACGATTTAAAATGTAGCATGCAGTGCTCATAGCTTTGACCCAATATCGCCTAGGAGTCCTATGTTCATCGAGCATCGTCCTGGCCATCTCTACAAGGGTCCGATTTTTCCTCTCTACAACACCATTTTGGGGCGGTGTGTAGGGGGAAGAAAATTGATGCTCCAAACCCAAAGAGTTACAAAACTTCTCAAAATCCGAATTCTTGAATTCGGAACCATTATCACTCCTAATAGCTCGCATCGAGTTCAAAGGGAACTCGTTCTGAAGACGTAAAAACAGATTGCGAGCAAGGGAGAAAGTCTCGGTCTTCTCAGCTAAAAAGAAGACCCACGAATATCTCGAAAAGTCATCAACAACAACAAGCACATACCACTTCCCCCCAACCGAGCTCACCCGAGCCGGACCAACAAGGTCCATGTGCAAAAGCTCTCCAGGGCGCTTGGTCATGACCTGAGTCACTGGATGGTGGGGAGCGGCAACCATCTTCCCATGTCTACAAGAGTGGCAAACAAGATCCTTCTCCATCGACAACTTGGGCAATCCTCGGATTAGGCCAAGTGAGCTAAGTCTTGCAAGCAAGTCGAAGCTCAAATGTCCTAGTCTCCTATGCCACTTCCAAAGATCAGAGGAGGAAGGTCCAGCCACCAGACAACGAGAAGTGCCAAAAGACTCCGAGAAATCCGCACGAAAGACTTTCCCAAAGGGCGAAATCACACAAACAAGATTGCCCTGAGGATCCAAAATACGACTGAGATTCGGCTTAAAACAAATCTCATAGTCGTCATCAAAGAGTTACGAAACAGAAAGAAGGTTAAAATGCAAGTTAGAAACAAGAGCAACATCGCGCAACACAAAGTGCTCATTAACTCGCACCGACCCACGAGACAAAACCTTACCTTTGCTATTGTCGCCGAAGGTGATAAACTCCTTTCCGGCGACAGGACTAAGACTGGAGAACCACTTGGCGTTTCCGGTCATGTGCCTCGAGCAACCGGAATCCACCAACCAAACGTTCTCCAATCGTTTTACCTATATCAATAAAAAGACATAGGGTGATCATACGGTCCAACACTGGGGTTAGTGAAGTAGGGAGAATACCAGTGTTGGGCCGGCTGCTCAAAAGAACGGTTAGTAGAAAAACCATTCCTAGCATGCCTACGGGAGGAGCGATCACCACGTTGAGGAAAACGTGGTCCGCTAAGGGAGGAGCGTCCATCGCGATACTCAAAACGCGATGGAGGAAAACACTCAACTACAAAGCCACCGCCACGGGGTCCATAGCCTACAACTGCAGGCTCCCGCTGGGCACGTCCTCTTCGCTGCCTAGGCCTGGGAACTTGAGGTTCTGAACCTCTAGGCCTAGCAGCTCTCCTTGGAGCTCTCCTCTGAACATTCGGCACATGTACATCATG
This sequence comes from Coix lacryma-jobi var. lacryma-jobi, assembly GCA_009763385.1. NCBI lineage: Eukaryota > Viridiplantae > Streptophyta > Magnoliopsida > Poales > Poaceae > Coix > Coix lacryma-jobi. The sequence goes on along the minus strand of CM019823.1, from coordinate 63,572,716 downwards.
GAAAGGATGGTACATGTCCAGATTGTTCATCTCCCTAGCACGGTGCGCCTCTCTCTTGCGTCGAAAGCAGAGCTCACTCAAGTGTCCATCTCTCACACAATGCTCACAATGGTACCTCACCGCTCTCAAAGGGGGTTGTTGGTACTCATGGTAGTGGGTGTGGATCACTTTGCCCTTCTGTGGCAAAAGCTCCTCCTGGATGGGTGGCATGGTGTCAAGCTTGTTCTTGAGGTGGTTTGGTTTTGGAGCCCATGATTGTTTCTTTGGTGGAGCTCTCGGAGGTTCAACAAAGACCCCATCCTTGGTGTTAGGCTTGAGAGGCTCTTTGGGTGGAATCTTGGTAAGCTTGGGAGTAGTGGTGGAGTTGGGCTTCCCACATGGGTTAAGACCACTCGACTCTCCAATCTTCCCAAAAGATGAAACATCAACACCCGGAGCAAAACCTACACCAGGACCTCCAGCAGCTCGCTTGAATTGGGAGATCATCATCCCGAGCTGTGGCTCACCACTAGACACCCATGATAAGATGGTCCGAAGGTATGTGTTTTCCTCCTCGGTTTGCATCTTGTCGTGCTTCACATTAGCGATCTCCATTTCCAAACCCTCACAAAGAACACACCTAGCCACACAAGTGCTACCTGAGTTGGCCTCTTCAAGAGACACAATCTTGGCATTCTTCTCTGCCAACTCAGATTGCAAGCCTGGACAGGTCTTGCACGCACCCAACAACAAGGGTCTAGCACGGAGCTCATCCACCTCTCCTACCAACACAGCATACTTGCTTCTCAAAGTGAGAAGGTCAGTCATGTGTGTGGTGCACATCTCGCACTCAACCTCCTCAGCAACGACCATGGTGGACTTAGCGAACTCAAGCTCCCTCACCGTGTCCTCCCACTTCTGCCTAAACTCCTTGCGCTCTCTAGCACCACGCCTGAGCAACTTGTCTTGACTAAGCAAGGCAGCAGTAAGCTTCTCGACCTCAGCAGAAAGCTCGTCATGGGTGAGAGATACCTGAGAGGTGTCGTCGTCGTCGTCGTTCCGAGGAGTCTCCTCCAGCTCGCCATCGACCTCCTTGCCGAGGGCCATGGTGCAGAAGCCGTCGTCGTCGGCGAAGAAGCAGAGGCCGTTGAGCTTGTCCTCGATCCTCTTCTTCTTCTCGGACTCGTCGTCGCTTGAAGAAGCGGAGTCGTTGTCCGAGTCGTCGACGTCGCTGAGCATGGCGAAGAACGCACGCTGCTCAGCCTGGGCCTTCTCCAAGTACTTGGTCTTGATATACTCCTTGTTGAAGCCGCCCTTCCACTTGTGCCTTGCGGGGACGTACTTCTCCTTATGCTTGCCGGAGTCGTACTTGTGCCCATGATCGCCCTTCACAGATGTGTGCTTCTTCTTGGGACAGTTGGCGATGAAGTGGTTGGGGTCGCCGCACTCGTAGCATCCCGAGCGTCCTCCTCCGCGGCGACGGTTCATGCGGTTGTTGTGAAACCGCGAGAACCGGTTGGTGAGCATAGCCAACTCGTCATCCCCCAAAGACTCCAGCTGCTCCTCTATGACAGAAAAGAGAGAAGAGAGTGCAAAACCTCCAGAGGGGTTAGCAGAAAAGCCAGAAAGCAAAGCCATCGACGGGCCAGAAGGATTTTCACAAGAGGCCCTCGCCATGGCATCGATCTCACTGGACTTGAGCTTACTGAAGAGCTCGTCGCACGTGAGGGTCCGATGACCAACCAACGGACGCGTCCGATGCAAACAGAGCAAATCTGGAACCTTACTGCATAGGCATCGGACGCTGCTAGAGTGAAACAATAGCGTCCGATGCTCGACCTCCGGCGCGTCCGATGGCAACGGATGCTCCGATGGTCAGCGTCCGATGCTCCTTTAAAGTCACTGTCAGGTGACACGTGGCAACGGACGCTCCGGTGTGACGAACTCAGCATCCGATGCTCCCAGGTTCAGCGTCCGATGGTCCCGAAACAACGCTGTTCTTCCGCAAAATTCACCCGATCTCCTCCGAATCAAAAGCACTAAGGCCTAGACTTGGTATGAGGAGTTCCAAGGATGTTAGTGAGCTATCCCAAAAGAATCATGGCTCGAACCTAACTCCAAATCGGTGAATTGGAAGAATCCAGGACTAAGGGAGCAAAACCGATCCAAAACAAAAATCGACCGATCTACTAGCTCATGAGGTTAGAGGAGAATTCCTTCGGTGGAAAGAAGTGCCTCACGATCTAGAACAACTTGGTTCAAACAGATTTGCAAGAGATGCACCGAGCAAAGAGATCAATCGACGGGAAAAACGTGGAGAAAAGTAATCCGTGAAGAACACAATCAAAACACGAATCACAACCACGAAATTGCAATCGTGTGGCTACAACACGCTACAACACTGAGATTACGGTCTCACTTCCTCAAAATCTCACGGGCACAGAGGTATTGTTCTCTTCTCTGTGGATCTCAGGTTTGCTACAGCAAGGGGTTGGCAGAGCAGGAAAACCTAGAAGGCAAAGAGCAAATGGCTGAGATAGATGGGGAGGTGGGTGTCTCCCTCTACTTATCCTAATTCTAACTATTCCTAATTCCCACTCTACCCCTAACTACTTACAGAGCGAACCAGCTAAACCCTAAGGTTATTCTAGACCAACTCGATGGTAGGTGGATCCGACGGCCACGCCCGCAAAACTGGTAGCGTTGCCTCGACGCAACCTCACCGATTGCCGCCACGTGCCGCCACCGCTCTGCGTCCTCTTCACGGACTCCGCCCCCGGTTTTGAGGCCCAAACCGGGAAACCAGCCTTCACGATCAACCCCCGGTTTTGAGGCCCAAACCGGGAAACTAGCCCACCAGCGCCTGAGTTTTGTGGCCCAAACTCAGCAAACCCGCAGCACCCAGGTTTTGAGGCCCAAACCTGGAAACCGTCCTCAGCCCGAGTTTTGCGGCCAAACTCGAAAACCATCCGCGCCCAGGTTTTGAGGCCCAAACCTGGAAACCGTCCTCAGCCCGAGTTTTGCGGCCAAACTCAGAAACCATCCGCGCCGAGGTTTTGAGGCCCAAACCTGGAAACCGTCCACCCGATGGTTTTTCTCTGGCTCTACCGCCAAACCGAAGCTGTAGAAGGGATGCACCGCCCGTGCACCCCATCCACCGACACGTGTCCCCAGGTCCTTGACCCGAGCAACACCATGTCCCACAAGTCTTCGCTCGTCACTGTCCCAGGCTGTCAGCCACCACAGCTGATCCTCGGGCCACCGGTCCCTCAGTCCAAGCCTCACGTCCGCCCTTCGCCACTCTCGGTCCATCGGCACGGCACGTCTCTACTTGACCTTCACCTTGCCTCTGATCACTGTATCCATGCTCGACACCTGCACAACACAAGCCAAAGAACCTGCGATCAAACCCGTTGACAATCACTCATCACTCGAGACTCAGCATACACCCTTGTATCCGCAGAAGAACGAGACAATTCTCCGGGAGATGAAAAACCGAAACGCGATGAACACCAACCCAAAATGCGAATCAATCAATTCCAGCCATGTGGCGACCACACGAGACAATCATGAGATTACGGTCTCACTTTCTGAACTTCCCAAAACACAGAGACATGATTGAGTCTTCTCTGCGGATCGCTAGCAGCTAGGTATGATTAGAACCTAAGCGGGGGCTAAGGAGAGAGAGAGTGCTCAGGAACAAATGACTGCTAGGATAGAGGGAGAGGAGGGATGCCTCTCTTATTTATAGCCTAAAACAATAATCCCCTTTCTACGCCTAGATACAAGAGCGAAGAGGCCAACCCTAGGGGTATCCCGGTCCAACTCTGCTGATGGCTGATCTGACGGCCACGCGCCTTCCTCACCCTTAGCTTCGCCTCGACGCAAGCCTCAGGATGCCGCCATGTGCTGCCCAATCGACCGCCGTGCCTACCTCGTGGATAGCCTCACCTCCGCGCTAGCCTCTCCACGCCGCCACGCGTCGACCGTCCTTTTTGCGGACCTCTCCCCGGTTTTGAGGCTGAAACCAGGAAACCTGGGCCTTCCCCCAGTTTTGAGGCCGAAACCGGGAAACCTGTCCTTAGGCTGAGTTTTGTGGCCCAAACTCAGAAACCTGCGCGCCCAGGTTTTGAGGCCCAAACCTGGAAACCGTCCATGCCGAGTTTTGAGGCCCAAACTTGGAAACCGGCCACCCCGAGTTTTGAGGCCCAAACTCGGAAACCGTTGAGGGTAGCTTTTCGAGGCTCAACTACTGAACCCATGCCATAGACGGGATGTGGTTCACACACCCCGAGTTCCAGCACCGATGCCGGAGCATGTCCAGCCTCCGCGCCGGGCACAGTGCATTCGTCATCCTTCTCGGCCTCCCGCCAAGTGTCATGACGCCATCACCTTCCTCCCGACTCGGCCGATGCACCGCACATCCCCATGTGCTCTTGCTTGTCGACGCCATGTGCCAGCTAGTACAGCTGGTCCTCAGGTCTCCCGGTCCGTCGGTCCAAGCTCCACGTCCGCCCTTCACCGCTCCCGGTCCGTCGGCACGACACGTCCCTACTTGACCTTCACCTCACCTTCGACCACTGTCCGAGCTTCGCACCTGCACATCAACACAACCAAGAAACATGTTGCCCGTTGATCGATCACTCATCACTCAGGAAGGGAACCACAAGGGCACATATCAACCTTGTGTTCTCATTCTGCGTTGTTTCATCCGCAGTTTGTTCATCTATTGTCGGTTTTGATTTTCGGCTTTTGCGTTGGGTTTCTAGAGCCGAGTAGTGTCCCGCTGTGTCTCTTGAAGGCATCCACCCTACATCTAGGGTCGTGGACATTATTAGAGCTCTAGGTTTGCTCTTGGGGTGATTCTCGGGACAGTTGCAACAAGTTTCTGAAAAGAAATTTTGAGGCTCCCATTCACCCCCCCTCTGGTCGCTTTCTGGTAGCACTTTTGGTCCTTCACCGTGTGTAGGCTCGGTAGGATTATACATTTGCATAAAAGACTCATACTTTGTTTGTGACCTTTTATGGCAACTTCCCCACTAAGAATAATATAAACATATCACTCTTAAGTTGGATTTAGACAACCTTAGTGATCCCCTCTATACTTCTAGATTCTCGCCTTGTTAGCTACTCAGGAGTTAGACTTTAAGACTTAACACTATCCGTTCCTTTGGGTTCGATATTAAAACCGGGTTACTCCGGTGAAGTGCTACATCGGTAGATTTTATCTGTGCGCTTGCGGATAAAGTAGAGTGTGTGTTAATTTATACCAACAAGCATTTCTGGCGCTGTTGCCGGGGAACAGTAGATCAACTTAAGTCTTAGTTTAACCTTGTAATCATACTTTTATCTTTTCCTTTTTTTGTCCCAGTCTTTTCATTATTTTTGTTTTCATTCTTATGAATGTTGTTTTTGAATTCCACTCTTATCTATCACTACCCCATGAGCAAGCTATAACCAGTAGAATCCTTATACCCCATCATAATACCTGGTTATGAGCTATGCCTACCTTTCTGCTGCATTGTCCTTGTAATGAGCATAGAAATATAATTATGAAAATATTCCTTCGGGTATTCTTGTCACTAACCTTTCTAGGTCTGGAGCAGAAAAGAATGAAGGAACAACAAACACAAGGTATGTCCCACCAATCATCATGCAACATTGAATTACATTCATCCAATCTTGATTTGTGCAAAATCCAAGCTTGGGGAATAGGCTTTCTAAGAATACTTCTTGCCATGTTGCTATGTTGGTTGTCCCTACCTTTAGGATATGCTCATATACTCATCATACTCTTTCATCACCATCTGAATAAATCTCTACAAGGCTTTCATGTTATCTTTATTTGCTATAGTATATTCTTTGGTTTTTGAAGTATTATCATACACCTTTTAAATTAGGCATGGAGCTTAGTTTAACTGTTTTCATGAATTAAAGTAAGACATGGTGTCTGGTTTGATTCTTGAGCTAAAAGGTGTGCTGATTTTACCTCTAAAGGCTTTTAAATTAAGTATGGTGCTTAGGTTAAAATGCCTTCCTATATCAAATTAGACGTGGTGTCTAGGTTGATTTCTGAACTGATAGTATGCTATAGTAGATATTGGATATTTTGTTGTACTAACCCCTGCAGGGAAACTTTCAATATCAATTTGGGAAAGTCCAGGAGATGAACTCACACTGGAGATGAAGCAAGGCGTACAATGAACTTCAACAACTCTTGCACAATGAAGACTCAGCTCATTCATCATGAATGAAAGAACTGTGAGTATTAAAGTTTATTTATTTTGTCTTCTACTGCAAGTTATCTTTTGCCTTGAATCATGTTTATGTGCAGCCAACACATGAAATACTAGTCTATGCTAAAGTAACCCTAAAAAACATCTTTTTACTAGCATAAATGCAAAATACATAAGTTGTGGATAATAACTCATGCTTCAAATTCTTGCAATCCTTCGGGTATATATCCACTAACATTACGCAGGAGAGAGATTTTGTTCATCCATGGTTTGGTCTGAACATTGAAGATCCAAAACTCAAACCATAGACACACAAACCTACTCTCAGATCACAAATGGTGCTAGCCTAGCTTTAACTCTTGCTTGGGCACTGATGACAAACAGGATGCAACTTACCTCGTATGAGACAACCTATGCCTGCAATCATCATTGTCCAAGACATCAAGACAAGAAGTGGGAAGTTATCCTCTTTTCTAATCAAGAGCTAGCTTGGGAGACAAGATGGTACCACTACAACAATAGCAAGATCTACAAGTCAAACACATGAACATGTTGTTGGGAGTCCATCTACATCACAAGCCAGCCTGAGAGAGACAATTTCATTGTCTAGATGTGTTTCACAATCAAAGGGGGGAAGGAGAAAACCAGCTTCAAGACATATTGATCTTCTACCTATCACTTTGATCAGTACAAACCACTAGATGATGTCCCAGTCGAGAAGAAGAATATGATCCATCACTCATTCTTGGAAGATCGTTCTTGAGCACCATCAGTGTTATCATCTTTGCCGGACCTGGAGAAGTCAACTTTTGGATCTTTTGTTGATTCTTCAACTACATCACTTATGAGCAGCCAAAGAGAACCAAGAGAAGACCTCAAAGGGAGAACCAACTGCCAAGAATTGAGGAGGGCATCATGAAGGATGAAGCCACTGCACCACAAGAGTTAGAAGATGGAGAGATAGTACCTGAGCCAGCAAATCAAGAAGAACAGTCGATAAGATCTCTATCATCTAGACACTGTTGAGAGGACAAGTCTCAGTTGTGACATTACAAGACAAAAGACTATCATAGAGGCACTCGAGTAGCAGCTCTAATTTCAAGTCTCTTGTCAATCCAATAATTAAAGGGAAAACAAGAAAGGTTGACAAGAGAAGAGAGAGGATCCTAGGCAGCATACTCGAGGAACAATGCGCCTTCACTGATAAGTCAACACAAGAGAAGGAAGATCAATACTTCTAAAGATGATTCCACTGTGATCTTCCTCCTCTCAATCACACTGTGAGACAAACAAGAGAAGACAAGCCATTCATAAACAACAACCAGCTAGACAAGAGGAGCTTCCACAAGGTGGTTCAGCACAATGACTCTCCAATGACAAAGTAACATTTCAAGGTAAATAACCATCACTTTAAAAGCTTCTTCTTGATTCTAGTATGAACATAAATAAAGAGCAAAACATGTTTAAGTTGCACCTCACTTGATCCAACCTAATCAACTCAACATGTTTAGTCCTTTGATCTTTGTTCCTAGCTTTACTCTCTTGAATCTCACTATCTTAACTAAATGAGCTAAAATGTTGCGCATCTAACTTTTGGAAGATGATATATCTCAATCATAAAAAGATCGACACATTATGCATAGATTATCCTTCCTTAGGTTAAGTAATTTGATCAGTTAAATATTTTAAGATGCTACTTTCATGCTCATCCTCTGATCCTATCACTCATGTTAAGATTGAATAGGACACATAAACAACAAGTTTGTCTTGTGCAATGTGCATAAGGTTAGAGGGGAATAAACAAAACTTTTGGTTCTGTTGGTGTTTTTCGACCAACAGAGCCCATGCACTTGATATCTACCTTGTCTTTATGAACAGGACACACTCTTGAGTGAAGGTCCTAGATCTACAAGAACATGCACACTGAGCAAGATGCTGCCAGCGTCCACAATTAACGCTTCACTTCAAATTGCTGGACGAACGAAGAACATGAGTGACATCATATCAAGAGGCATAAACAAGAAGGAATGATAGAAGACGTTGTAGTCAGAATTAGAGGTCATGAAGTCCCCACAGACTTCTTGATCCTCGACATGAGAAGACGATGATGTCCACCTCATCCTAGGAAGACCATTCCTCTACGCTACAAGTATAATCATTTACAAGAGGAAATCTATTTTCACTTTCCTGGAGAAAAGGCACGATGCAACTTCATCAACTAAATGCCTAATGAAGCACCCAAGAAGAATAGAAGTGAAAGACGCCGCTCTCAAAGCCAAAGAAGACAAGCTATCGAGAATAAAGAGGCCAATCATGAAGAAGAAGCTATCGACACTGTCCCAGAAAAGAAAGGAGAGAAACCTCAAGACAGTGAACCACAGGAAGTGAAGACTCAGACCAAGAAAGTATGGGAGAAAATGTCTGCATCTAAGAGATACAATCAATAACAACTTTCCAAACGTCTGACATACCTTGGGAGGTCTGAACCAAGGGAAGGTCCGGTTCGTCGGACCTAAATATTCGAACCTTCGCCAAAAGGTAAAAAATGGTAGTTATCTTTATATTTACTTTGCTGCATATTTCTCATATTTAATCCATAACCATTTCTTGCATCATCATATTTAATTCACAACGCATTTTAATTTCTGCATTACATTAGAAAACAAAATAAAAATATTTCACTGCATCACAAAGCCCCATGTGAATAATTCTATGGCGTGTAAAAACCCGCAGGAATGTTCACCATGGTTGCATAAAAATAAATAATAATAAATAAATAAATAAATATGCATGCATTCATCCTATTGCATTTTCTCTTGCATCATAAAAATAATAAAAATACAAAAATATTAAGAAAGAGATCTTACTGAAATTCTAGACAACTAAGGCTTAAGTGGCCAACCACTAACACTTAATCTGTTCCACAAGTTTTGTTGTCTATTTGAGTTTCACAGGATTTGAAAGGCCAAGAAAAGTTGATGAGCAAGTGAATGCTCCATCCACTGTTGGAGCACTGTCTCAACAAACATCAACTTCAATCAAAGCTCTGATAGAGGAAGGACATATCCACTGCCAGTCTTCTACATTGCAAGATCGAACGACTACGTCAATATTCGGCTTGGGGGAAGGCACCCCATGTATCCACGTAAGTATCTTTATCCTCTTAAGTTTTTTATTCAATAAACAAATTCAAAATAAAAAAATGTGAGCACATGAAGCTCACCCTTAAAAAGAAAAGAACAAAAATATGTGGGCACATGAAGGCTCACCATTAATTAAAAAAGACAAAAATATATGGGCAGATGAGGGCTCAACGCTATTAAGGGAACTAGCTTGGGGGAGACGCACCCATGTTATCTTTGCTATTCAGGTATGTCTTTATTAGTATTACTACTACTACTATTATTAGCTTTTATATCTTAAAGTGTGTTAGATTAAATAAATAAAATAGTGTGTCTAGTGTGTTTTAAAAAGTTGATGACTAAAAGAGAACCCGCTCTCTCTAATCTTTTACATGGAAATGATGAATAGTTGCTCTATCTAATTTCTTTCAAGTACCTAGTCTTCAAAGCATGAGTTCTCCTCATTAATAATGATGTCTTAAAATAAAATTAAATACATGGATGACAAATACTTAATCTAAGGTCTAGGTAATTGGCATATGACATGTGATGATCTGAGCTGCTATTATCTTGTTCTAAACAACACTAAAGTTCCGGAGATTTCTAAATATAAACATGACTAATAATTGCATTGAGTTAAATTAAGCTTTGTGACCCTATGAGTAGTTTATCATGCCATTGAATTGAGATCACTTACACATTTCATCCATCTTCCGCATAAATGCTCATGATTATCTGTTGCTACACTCTCTGAAGTTTGTTGGAAACATGTGGCTATGAAAAAAAGAAAAAAGAAAGAAAAAAAGAGATATGAGGAAATAAAAACGGACAAGTGTCCGAAACCTCAAAAAGAAAGATCCCGAGGAAATAAAAAGGGACAAGTGTCCGGAACCTCGAAAAAAGAGAAAAAAAATGAATGAATATCATAAAAAAAAAGATGGGCATGTGCCCGCCAGAAGAATTAGCTTGATAGCCATGTGTCTTTGATAAACAGAAGAGAGTGATATATTCAAAAGAGCATCCGCCTCCATTTTCCATACACATGCACTTCTTGATTCAATGGTTGGTTGACTTTCTCTTTGGATCCATTGTTTAATTTGACAACACATGTATTAAAGCTTTTGAAAATTAATTAAAACTCCGGGATAAAGGTGAAGTGAAAGAACTAGAGACATAGTGCTTGATTTGATCGTTCAATCTCTCAATTATTCAAGATCTAAGGTAAAAGTAATAAGCCCCACGAAGAATAACATGATATGTTTTGGAGAATTTTTGTTTAACAGCAGGTGTACTTGTTGGAAGTAAAGATATTGTAGCAACTCCTGATCCATTGTTAATTTTTGGTTTTGCTAAAGGACTAGCAAAGGGTAAGCTTGGGGGAATTTATTGACGCTCACTAATGCTCATAATTAACCATCAACTATTGCATGAAATGACACTAAATGAATCACAAAGCATAGTTGTAGGGTTTTAATTGACAATATTCCACGAGTTTTGGTGAATTGTGATTCTGCAAGGACTAAACAGGAAAACCAGCACTGATTACTTCTCCTAAAAGGAAACCGACGGGAGATAACGCAACCGCCAAGTCAGGAATACTCCAGAAGGATCTAGAGGACACCAGACGACACCACGAGGCAGGACACCCCGAGAGGCTGCCAGGTGGGACCGGTCGGTCCCACCCTTAGACCGACCGGTCTCCCACCGGGCCCGCTGGCCACCGTCTTCTGGAAGCTTCCTCCACCGCCTTTGAGGATGCATCTCAACCCTACGTGAAGTCGGTTTGATCTAACGGCTGCGGTTGATCCCTCAGGGCAATATAAACAGGCCCCCAGACCCCAGGGAAGATCAAGTCTCTCTTTAGAAAAGTCTATGCCTCATTCAGAAACCCTAGAAGAAGACTTCCAGAGCTAGCTTTCAAGTAGAAGACTAGATACCCCTCTAGTTTAGGTTTAGAACCTAGTCTTATACTAGAACTAGAAGAGAGAGAGATGAAGAGATCAAGAAGGAGCTCCAGCCTGTCGGATTAACTTCTTCATCTTGTACCTGCGGATTCAAGTTTATCTTCAACTTGCTTCAGCGATCGTTTCGGTAATCAACGTCTATATTTAAGTTTGAGCCATTGTTCTTATTATTCTTAAGGTTTATGACTCTCTTTTGAGTACTTTAATTCTAGTCATTCTAGAGTTAGAGTAGTTGGATAGTGTAAGCGTGGTGCTTAGACTTGATAGCTCATAAATGACTCCTATAACGCCGGTAGTAGTGGTTGTTCGCAAGGGTGACTCTTATAGCCTTGTTGATTCTTCTATAGTCCACTTACCCGTGTGTAGGCTCGGTAGGATTATACATTTGCATAAAAGACTCATACTTTGTTTGTGACCTTTTATGGCAACTTCCCCACTAAGAATAATATAAACATATAAATCTTAAGTTGGATTTAGACAACCTTAGTGATCTCCTCTATACTTCTAGATTCTCCGTCCTTGTTAGCTACTCAGGGGTTAGACTTTAAGACTTAACACTATCCGTTCCTTTGGGTTCGATATTTGTCACACCCCAAAATTTCTGATTTTGGGTTGTGAGTAGAAAATACTAAATAAAATAAATAATTCTAATATTTATATAAAATTGATCAACTTTAGCTGGAGCTAGCGCCACTTAAGATGTAGTAAAACCAGAATTTTTAAATTTTTCTAAACTAATTTGATGGGTTATGTTTGATGTGATGGTTGGTTGACTTTGTCTTGTGAGTCGGTAGAGTTTCAAAACGCGTTGGTAGGTTGTCTATCTATATCCGGTCCGTTTTTATCTTTTTCCAAAAATCAAATTTATCGTTTCCATCTTTATCCTTTTGTTGGACTTTTTCGAAATTCTTTTTCTTATATCTCAAATCACTTCTTTAAGTTCACCATCCATTATAATATCACTATAAATTTCTTCGGAATTTTCCTGGCTTTTCCGGAATAATTTCCAATCTTTCTAGAAAGATTATCTTAATTTTTAGATACTCCAAAATATCTTTCATGAGCTCCAAATACTTTATTTGGGTTCATTATATTTCAAAGTGACTCTGAGAATTTTCCTACAATTTTCGGAGCCATCGGAGTATTTTTCGTGGCTTAAACAACAATTCTGGACTTTTCTAGAATTATTTTAATCCCAAAATTAATTAATTGCGAAAATAATAAAAAAATCTCGTTTTTTCCATCTTATCTAAACCCTACATCTATATATATGCCGGCGTAGCCCTCGACGCGAGGATTCCAAAAGTACGGCCCGTTTCGCGAGCTGTCATCCCTATCGATCTAGATCTGAAGCCGAAGTTTCGCATCTCATCTAGTCCGACGAACTTCCGGCGAGCTATTCCGGCCAAACTGTCGTGTCCCGGCGAAAACCGTCGCCACCACGAGACAGGTCTCGTCGTTCTCTACACCTTGGTATCTTCCTTTCCACGAATCCATCACCATTTGACCGTTTCCCATTCGTTTTTGTTTTTCGGGTGAACTTTCCGGCAAAGTTATACATGGACAACACCGTTAGTACGTGTAGGCTTGCAGATCACCTGGCGTTGGTACTGCCACCGCCCTCCCCTTCACTTGCGCCGCCCCAGCCCCGGCCCGGCCTCCGCGGGCCACTGGCCCACAGTCCAGCAACGGCGCAAGCAGCAGGCCGCCGCCAGCCTGGCCACGCGGGCCTTGCTGGTGCAGGGCGACCGCGAGCCTCCGCTCTGCCCCGACACCATGGGCCCGTTGGCTAGACGTGCTGAGCTGCTCTGCCACCGGCGGTGGTCAGCAGATCGCCCCTCCCCTCTGGTCGGAGTACTCCTGTGCAGCACACACGTCCATAGCTCTATCCAGTGGAAGAAAAAGGCAGAGGTAGAAGACAACGTATTTACAGTTTTGCCACTCAGCTTTAATCATCACCATTTAATCATTTAATCTCTATTTTAATCTGTTCCAGTTGCGTTAGTTTTATCTCGTCGCGCTCTACGTAGTGGTGCTGATACTTTTCATGTCACATGTTTTTCCATATAAAGTTAAATATTAAATTGATTAATAAACCTACAACCGATTTATAATTAAAATCAATATAGGTTTCATACTTTGATATTTTATACATAAATGTCAATATAATTAGTTGCTAACATAAATATGTTTTTAATTTATAATTTGATTAGGCTAACCGTTATTATATAAATTACGTTCATATGCCCTCACATGTTTACATTCTTTTACTAAGATAAAGTTTAACTTGCTTAAATTATATGACAATATTTATGAATAAATTATGATTAGTCTAACATGACTTTATAATTAAAATATATTTTGTCTAATCTGAATTAATATCTTGTAATGATCTTATTTAATTAAAATAAAACAAGTTGGTAGTTCTTTCTTTTATAATATAAAACTCCCAGTAGGCATGTCTTTTAGCGATAGCTTTGTTTTCGGCGCTTCTCATGTTCCCGCCACCGTAGTGCGAGCTCTCTTTTAGTACGTTGTTTTGTCTTGGTCTTGTGTTGTTCTTAGCTCTCTTTTTGTTGTTTGCTTGTATGTCTGCCTATGTGTGGTGCTTGCTACTAGTAGACGACGACTGCTTGTCAGCGCTGAAGATCAGAAGGTGATGACCGAAGGCTTATGGTGTGAGAGTTGAGCAAATATTTAAGGCAAGTATAATATGGGACCATCCTTGTTGCCTACTCATTTATAATTAACTATTCATGTGCATGTGTCAAATTTGTAAGCCATAGGTTTATCTAGATGATTCAACTTTATACCTTGTTACCGTGGGATATGTGCATATGGGTAGATCTGCTAGTGCTTAACTCCAATCTATATGAACAAATGAGATGACTAATAATATGTGCAACACGTACTGATAACTTGTTTTCATGGTAATGTGAACATCTGACCCCCTAAATGATCTTCTGCGGGCAAAAGCTGACCCCCTAGTGGCCACTATCTTGTTAGGGGAACTTCGAAAGACTTCATAGTGTACCCTGCCGCACTTCCTTGGCAGAGGTGATATGGGCTTTGCAACCCCTGGCACATGGGGATCAGGGCTCACGGGTAAAGTTGTACAAACTCTACAGAGTATTAAAACTGATATATCAGCCGTGCTCACGGTCACGAGCGGCTCGGAAAACTTGCAGACTAATAACTTTAACAATATATACCTTATGTTCATATTACTATCAACTTGTTAATCTTTGATGTGGTTGCTCATAATATTATTCATGTGGTTTGAATGGGATGTAAGCACAATTTGATGACTATCTAATGCTAAAATATTGACTCAACTAAAAGTGCTAACCGCAGTAAACCAGTGTCAGACCTTTTGAGCTTCATATCCCCATGTTGTATTTGTTGAGTACGACATGTGCTCACCCTTGCTATTTCCCCCTACCCTAGTCTTCATCAGAGTCGCGCAGCGGGAGCGTGGTGAAGAGTTTCCTAGAAGACTGACAGAAGTGCTAGGCGTATGTTATCCCCAGTCAGTTGTCCCTGTGAAGAATGGAGTCTGATGAGAAGATTAGTTTTCGTTCCGCTTAACTTTGACGTAAGTTTTAGTTATAACTGTGTTTTTGATATCTAGAACACTGTTTTTGATGTCTTTTTCCTCTGTGGTTGTATGTGTGGACTTCATGGGCACACATATGGCATACCTGGTTTGGTTCTTTAAAACCGGGTGTTACAATATTAAAACTGGGTTACTCCGGTGAAGTGCTACATCGGTAGATTTTATCTGTATGCTTGCGGATAAAGTAGAGTGTGCGTTAATTTATACCAACACGTATTCTTCTTGCGTTTTCCACTGTGTTCACGTTTGTTACCTGTAAAATAATGATTCTCCAATACAAGTGGAAATAGGTCAAGGTGATAACATATGTATGCAAGTATGCTCTGTTTTGTCCTTGGTTGGCTTATAAAAGTTGTCGGTAAGCACCGCCAACAAACCCCCCAAGCTTACCCCTTGCTCGTCCCGAGCAAGTAGTACAACTTTAAATTGTTGATTAGGAGTTGCTGCAATGCCGATCATTTCTCAAAGTTGCTATGTTTATAATTGAGAATTCTTCTTTGATTTAAATGAATTGGTATTCTACTCACCCTTTTTACCTTGTCACTTGTCGGGCGTTGTAGCAATCTTCGAGTCTTTGGCGGTTGCGAGATCGACCGATTTTCATAGACCTGCTTATCTTTTATTCTTTGATCCACTATCAATCCGGAGGTTTTAAAATATTTTTGAAATTCAGAAGATAGTTCCTCAAATAATACACTTGATCGCTCATTTTGTATTTAATCCTTACCAAAGGCTTTTTGGAAGTTGCCTTACTTCTCCCTACCAACTATGAAGGCTTATGTGGAGTTTTAGGTAGAGGATAAAGTGGGGCATACTTGTATTACATATTTTTCTATGTCAAAAACCAAACCACATGGAGTTTCAAGTCATATATTTTAATCGAGATGTGCAAGTGTGTGAAAGTATTTTTGTTTTGAGCTCCTTAGTAAAATCTCTCTCTCTTTTTGGAATTTTAAGAGTACGTGCTATCTTTTTTTGTCTCTTTTTAGGTGTGTATTGAATATACCCCTAATTCTACATCGGGAACTTGCCCATTTTTTTCCAACATGCCTTTTGGCATGGATTATTTTATTCTCTCTTCTTTTTTTATAGCCCATAACTCTTTTTGGAGTTTTTTGTGTGAGAGAGACGTGACATGTGGATGGAGCTTTATTTGGTGTATGGATGGATGGCATGTTGTGCGTAACTCTCAGTATAAGAGTTAGCGATGTTTTGTGGAGTGTACGTGAATCTCGGATCATGGGTGTATGACAAGAATCTCAACATAGGTTATAAACAATTTGACAAGGCTCAATGTAATTACAATGGCATATGAGTGGAAGGTTTTTTCAAAAATGAATAACTCATATGGCTTTGGTAGGATATATGATAATTGAGGAACTTACAACTTTAATATTTTGAAAATAAAAACTCTGGATGTCAAGTATCACTTAGAACAAGGTTATAGCAAAGTCTATTTCATCGAACCAAATCAAGCAACAACTTTTAAACAAGGATCATGCTTATGCTACCCACGAGTTTCAAGTTTATAGGATGAATAGTTTTTAGCCAATAAACTTAAATGTCAGGGAATTCAAAATCATAAACTAAGCAAGATTGAAATATGAAACAGAGCAACTATTCATCATTTCAACAAGGACGTAACAGAAGCATGTTTGACATACAAATATGAGTGGAATTATATTATATATATTAAGTGTGAAATAGAAAATTTGAATTTAAATATGCAATGCAAGATTTAGAAAAGGAAATATGCAATGCAGATACAAGATACAAGGTACCTGGGGGGTACGGACCCCGGGGATAGTACCCCAGCGACGCCCAATACGCCAGCTGCTGCTCTTGTTGTTGTCGAAGCAGCGCATTTCCTCGAGTGATTCTGTTTGTCTGGCGTCAAACTGGTCCTGTCTAGCATCCCATCGCTGGTTCCACTAGGCTTGTTCATCCAGGGAGCCCTGAATGTTGTCGATGCGGATCTCCAGTCCTTCAATCCTCGTGTTCAGGCCTTCCAAGGTGATGGATTGCCTTGGCTGGACTGAAGGTGTCAGCCCTTCGGAATCTGATGACTCGGCCCATGTGCCTTGGGCCCAAGCTGCATGGCTTCCTTCAAGCCACTCCATTCCAGCCGTAGACTGTCGGGGTAAGTCATCCAAGCCAGGCTGATATCCGGATGTGAACCCAGGTACCTACCCGGTGGGATACCATCCCTGCATGGCTGGTTGTGGAGTGGGCACTGTTGGTGCCTGCGAGCTTGATCCTGCTTCCTGCCTGGTTCTGCTTCTGGTTGCCCTGCGAGATGATGTACCTTTTCGGGCTTAGGTAAATTCCCGGCAATTATATAAAGCGAGTTCCGGGTTAGGTTACGGATACTAGTTAATAAATCTAGGGAAAAAGTATACGATTGTTCCATCTTCTTTCACTTTTAAGTTACGCCCTTGTATCAAGTATGCTTCATTAATGATGGTGCGGGGGATGGGGATGTATGAAACATCGTGTCCTTCCAACGCACCAACACTCTCAGCAATACGAGTTACAAGAGACGTGTAGGATATAGAAGTGGAAACCCGAAACATCTCTAGCATGTGTAAAAACATTTCACGAGCAGGGGCAATTTTAATTTTGTGGACAATCGCAAAAAGTAATCTTAGTTCATCATTTCTAACAAAGCGAATGTCTTGGCTAGCAAACAGAGTCATAGATATCCAACGGTGTATAAGCCTCAAAGTGGGATGGTGAATTTGCATGTTGCGAGGCTCGAACTTGCCAACTACCGTTTGGCCAGAAATTTCGCCCCAAAACTTATGGCGATTAAAACTCTTAAGTGAGTGGCCAAGATCGATAGAGCATTTCTTATTAAAACTGACATGACATGCAAAATCCTTCCAAGGTACTAAGTACTCACTGTTAAACATATGGAAGGTGAAGCCATTTTCTACCTCTATTGCGGTGCATAAGAATTGGATGGTTAGGAAACGGGAGCCTTCCTCATAGAGGGGGTTAACCTTTTCCCAACCAACCGCTTTGAAAATAGCGCAGAATTCGGAATCCATACCTATCTTCTTGAGTAGGTCGGGGTCGTACTATGGCGTGTGGATGAAGGTACGGTCCCGGAGGATCGCGTACGCCTGGAACTCCCGTTCTCCATCGAGGAAGACGTTGGTATCATCCACGCTTGCTGCACCGGCTTGGCTTGCGGTTGGAGAGCCTCCTCGTACCGAGCTCTCTTCTTGATCGATGGAGTAGGGTGCGCTTCAGCTTTCACGAGCGCTTCTCCATGTCGCTCTCTTCATCGCACCGGAGAGAGCTCTTCCAAAACCCTTAATGATCTTTGTGGAGTGGAGCTAGAGAGGGGTTTTGGGCAAGGTCTTGCAGCTAGTATCTTGCTCAAACTTTGTGGAAGTGGTGTGAAAGTGAAATATGAAGCTAGGAGATGGAGTGTGAGAGGAATATCAATAAGTGAGGATGAGATGAGCTAAACCAGCACCTCTGGTCTTTATAGAGCTGGTGACCGGCCAAGGGGGAGAGAGGGCAACGGCTAGGAGCCGTTGGCCAAGTTTGAGAGTCGTTAGGCTCCACCATGGTGCGGCTGCACCAGGGGTGTGGGCGCACCTCTGTGGGCCCCACTCAGCCCCACCTTCAGTTGGCAGCCTCCAACGCCAAGTTGGAGCAACTAGCCGTTGGTCTCCCACTCCAGGAAATTGTTTTCTCCCAGTTTTGTAAATTTCCACAAAATTTGATGCTTTTTTGGATTTTGTAAATATTTTGGAAAAATAATAAATAGTAATATAAAAATTCCCTTATTCCAAAAATGATTTTTAAACATTTTTCCATGCATTTTGAAAAATTGAATTTAAAAACAAGTAATTTTAATTTTTGAAATTTTTCTATGCATGATTGAAGTCAAATATGAATTTTGAAAACATTAAAATGATTTTTTTTAAAAAAAAGATAACTGCCATTTTACCTCTGGCCGAGGACATACCATTTATAGCCTGGTAGTAGGGCTATACCTCCTCTACTTTCCCGAAGTAGAAGCTTCCGACCCAGGAGATTGAGGTGGTTGCTTCTTCTTCCACATACCGACCATGGCTTGGCCGAGGGTGGCAGAGTAGGCATGATGGGCTTCGGGTTCTTCACCTTCTGTTGCTTCCATGCAGGTTCACGGCGGAAGTATCTGTTGAACCGGCATCTGATGGTCTTTTCAGGAAGCTGAAAGTGAATTCGTCCTCTAGAGACAAATATCATGGCGTTAGCCGTGTTCAAAAATGGTCGTCCGAGGAGGAGCGGGACATTGTCATCTCTTCCTGTGTCCAGGATGACAAGGTCGACGGGGATGTAGCTATCCTTGGTGCGGATCAGGATATCCTTAGCTACCCCCTCTGGCCTGCATATCGTGTTGCTGACCATCTGTAGTGTGATGTTGGTGGCTGCCAACGGACCACCAAGGATCTTCTCGTATACTGTTTTGGATAGGATGTTGACGCTTGCTCCAAGGTCGTAGTATGCATTTCGGAACTTGTGTGCCCCTATGGCACACTCGATGGTGGGTCAGCCCGAATCTTCCTTCTTTGCCATGAAGGGTGGATCAAGATAATAATGATAAACGTGCCAACTTGGGGGTTTGTTGTACCTTGCAGTGATGAGCTTGACGGACTCGAGGGGGGTCTCAGGTTGCCCTGGGATCTTCCCCGAGTCATTTACTGGGATTGCCTCCGAATTCTGAGCTAGTTGGGTTTCGATCATCTTGTTGAAGCTCAGTTGATTTTTCACTGCCGAGGCCAGGCCCTCGATCTTGGAGTTCGTCCCTTCAAGGGTCTTGTCATTGTGGGCAAGCTTCTTGGAGATGCTCTCGTTGATCTTTGCTTGCCCTAGCACAAGATACTTGAAGGTAGGTGTGTTGGAGTTGTTGGAGTTGTAGCCCTGATTACATCCCTGATATGGAGGCCGATGCTCATTATTCCATGAGTTTCCGCCCTGCGGGTGAAACCCTTTGTCGATGTACGCAGCATCTTCGTGGGTCTCGGGGCAGTCATTCCCCGAGTGCCCGGTATCTCCACACACCTTGCACCTCATGTGCGCATCCATGGCTTGCACGATACCTCTTTCTTCTCTTGTCGTCGTCTTCTCGTCCAGCCGCTTGAGCAGAAGATCTATTTTTGCAGCAAGCATATCCGCCTTCTTTATGGTATGCATGCCTTTTTGTGACTTAGCTTGGGGTCTTCCATCCCCAAGCTTGGTTCACCATCACCTTGTCAATCAGGGCCTTAGCCCCGTTGACAGTCAGGGACATAAATGCCCCTCCAACTGCAGCGTCCAGGTGCCCCCTTGACATGGGTGTGAACCCCTCGTAAAAGGTTCGGAGCACCAGCCATTCTTCCATCCCATGATGGGGACAGGCTGCAATGTATTCTTGCAGTCGTTCCCATGCCTCGGGCATGGACTCCATTGAATTTTGTTGAAAGCTGGTGATTCATCCCCTCAAGGCAGTTGTTTTGCCCAAGGGGAAGAACTTCGCAAGGAACGCCGCCAAACATTTGTCCCATGTGGCGACATCTATCGGGTTCTTGTAGAACCACTCCTTCGCCTTCCCCATGATGGGTTTAGGGTTCAGATCCCATGTGGCGACATCTGTCGGGTTCTTGTAGAACCACTGCTTCGCCTTCCTCATGAGGGAAAAGGGAAACAGTAGGAGCCTGATGACATCTGGAGTGATGTCCTTGATGACGATGGTGTCTCAGAGCTCCAGAAAGTTCTGAAGATGTCTATTTGTGTCCTCGCTTGGCAAACCACATAACGGGTTTGCCTGCACCATGGTGATGAGGCCAGTCCTCAGCTCAAAAGCTTTGTCACCGGTGTTGATAGAGGGCCTAGTGGGCACGTTGGCAACAACGGGGACGGAAAAGTCACGCAGGGTCTTGGCCATGGCGATAGTTGAGCTTGGTGCAGAAACTGGTGGTTCTCCTGTCGGATGTGGAGCTGCGGAGGAAGAAGATTACTTCTTTCTCCTGACGATAGCTTCTGGGTTATCGGTGAAGTTTTCTGGCAGAACGAAATCACTCATACACTATCCTGTTTTCATCCACAATAGAAGAAAACCATAAAAGGTTATCCTGCATGATCAATTAGCAATTATACAAATATTAGTTCATGATCATGTTCTATCTGAATCTTTCGTATCTATGCCTTCCCCGACAACGGCGCCAGAAATGCTTGTTGGCATTTCTTAGCGCAACCACCGGAGCATAGGTTTAGGATCCATCCTCGGCGATCACGCTAGAAATACTTACTGGCATGTGTTAGTATCATCACTAGGGTAGGCCATCATCCCCGAGCACGGTGCCAGGAATGCATGTTGACATTCCTTAAGGACATACGCCGAGTATGTTGGTTCCTAGTGATGCTACCAAAAGATGTCAGTGTCAGCCTTAGACGCAGCCACTCTAGCTACACATCCGATATCGGCGCCGAAGTGCGATGGCACTTCATATACCAAAATGTGTGACTTTAGTGACGGCCTGAGAGGCTGGCCTGGTAAACCAATTCGTTTACAGACAGGGTCCGCAAGCGCACGGGGTTACCGTTGTAGCATTTCAGTGGGAGTATTCTAGGTATCGTTATTTATATTTTACCACTGGGAAGACTAGATACGAAAGGATTCAAGATATACCCATGACAAGAACATAATAAGTGCATAATTGACCAATTAACCATAGCAGGAGGATAAACGGTGATTTGAAAACGAAATCAACCCGATCTACTTGTTCGTGAGGAGTTAGATGAATTCCTTCGGTGGATATGATCTCCTCACTATAAAGAACAAGTTGATTCAAACAGATTTCGCAAAGACGCAGTAGAGAGGGAGATCGAGTGATGGGAAATCGCGGAGAAACAAAGAACGCGAAGAACACGAACAAAACGCAAATCAAGTCATCGATCTGCAACCGTGTGGCTACCACACGCTACAACAGTGAGATTATGGTCTCACTTCCTCAAAATCTCCAGTACACAGAGGTATGGTTCTCTGCGGATCTCAGCTAGCTACAACAGGGGATAGGGAGAGCAGGAAACCCTAGAAGCAAAGAGCAAATGACTGAGATGAAATGGGAGGAGGGTGTCTCCCTCTACTTATCCTAATTCTAATTCCTACTCTACCCCTCACTAATTATAGAGCGAACCAGCTAAACCCTAGGGTTATTCTGGACCAACTCATGGTAGGTGGTGATCCGACGGCCACGCCCGCAGAACTGGTAGCGTTGCCTCGACGCAACCTCACCGATTGCCGCCACGTGCCGCCACCGCTCTGCTTGTCCTTTTCCCGGACGTCGCACCCCCGGTTTTGTGGCCCAAACCGGGAAACCAGCCTTCACAGCCAACCCCCGGTTTTGAGGCCCGAACCGGGAAACCAGCCATCCATGGCCTGAGTTTTGAGGCCCAAACTCAGCAAACCCGCAACACCCAGATTTTGAGGCCCAAACCTGGAAACCATCCCCAGCCCGAGTTTTGTGGCCCAAACTCGGAAACCATCAGCGCCCAGGTTTTGAGGCCCAAACCTGGAAATCGTCCACTCGGTGGTTTTTCTGTGGCTCAACCACCAAACCGAACTGTAGAGGGGATGCACCGCCCGTGCACGCCGTCCACCGACACGTGTCCCCAAGTCCTTGACTCAGGCAACACCATGCCCGCAAGTCTTCGCTCGTCGCTGTCCCAGGCTGTCAGCCACCACAGCTGATCCTCGGGCCACCAGTCCCTCAGTCCAAGCCTCACGTCCACCCTTCGCCACTCTCGGTCCATTGGCACGACATGTCTCTACTTGACCTTCACCTTGCCTTTGATCACTGTATCCGTGCTCGACACCTGCACAACACAAGCCAAAGAACATGCGCATTATCCCAGTTGGCAATCACTCATCACTTAGAGACTCGGCATACACCCATGTATCCGCTGATGGATGGTATGTTTTGCGTAACTCTTAGTGTAAGAGTTAGCGATGTATATGGTGGTGTGTACGTGAATCTCAAATCATAGGTGTATGACAAGAATCTCACATAAGTCACAATAATTTGAATAAGCTCAAGATGATAACAAGTAGCACATGAATACCGGTTGTTTATAATTTTGAGTGATTCATATGGCTATGGTAGGACATTGTATCATAGAGGAACATGCTTTTTATAATAATTTTGAAAAATGTAAATCACAAGTATATTTTTGCAGAGGATGGCAAGTGTCAAATTATCCTACTATATCTCATATTCCAATTACTTAGATAAAATGGGGTCCCTATAAAGTTGTTCACAGTTTGCAAGTATTTTCCCGAAGCAACAAGTGAACAGACTTTCGAATAAAGATCGAATGGTTTCATGGGTTTATAGTTTTTAGAAGAAGTAGTGTTTTTGATAAATCATTTTTATTTTCATTTTTAGGGAGCTGACATGTATGAAAAAGAAATTGTATTTGAAGTGCGATCATATCTGCGTGACGAATCGGGGAATGCCTCCCCCCCCCCAAACTTGCTTTTGTACCTACCTTTTTATTTTCGGGACAACATATACAAACGCAAGTGGACAAAATTTGCACAAAATAAAAATAAGAGAGAAAAACCACTTGTAATTTATTCATGATAACTCTAGGCACAATACAAGATTTGAATTTAAATTTTAAAAAGGGGAAACGATCTAAGGAACATGTGCCTAGTTTTATTTTGGTGTGAAGGGTGATCTTTTAAGCAAAAGGAGGTGGTGGACCCTCCACACCGGCAGCGCGAGCGACTTTGTTAATTCGGTTGTTAAGACCGAGCTTAACAACTTCGAGCTCTTTTCTGAGCTCGCCAATTGTGAGCAGAGTGCTCGCCTGCTCACCGCGCAAGTCAGCCATGGTCTTTCTAAGTTACCGTAGGGACGTTGTGAGCGATAGGATGGTTGGGCGTGTAGGCAGTGCTTTGAGAACACAAGGTTGATATGTGCCCTTGTGGTTCCCTTCCTGAGTGATGTGTGATCGATCAACGGGCAACATGTCTCTTGGCTGTGTTGATGGGTAGGTGCGAAGCTCGGACAGTGGTCGAAGGTAAGGTGAAGGTCAAGTAGGGACGTGCCGTGCCGATGGACCAGGAGCGGTGAAGGGCGGACGTGGAGCTTGGACCGACGGACCGGGAGACCTGAGGACCAGCTGTGGTAGCTGGCACGTGGCGTTGACAAGCAAGAGTACATGGGGATGTGCGGTGCATCGGCCAAGTCGGGAGGAAGGTGATGGCATCGTGACACTTGGCGGGAGGCCGAGAAGGATGGCGAATGCACTGTGCCCGGCGTGGAGGCTGGACATGCTCCGGCATCGGTGCTGGAACTCGGGATGTGTGAACCACATCCCGTCTACGGCGCGGGTTCGGTAGCTGAGCCTCGAAAAGCTACCCTTGACGGTTTCCGAGTTTAGGCCTCAAAACTCAGGGTGGCCGATTTCCGAGTTTGGGCCTCAAAACTCGGCGCGGATGGTTTTCAGGTTTGGGCCTCAAAACCTGGGCGCGCGGGTTTCTGAGTTTGGGCCACAAAACTCAGCCTGAGGACAGGTTTCCCAGTTTCGGCCTCAAAACCGGGGGAAGGCCCAGGTTTCCCGGTTTCGGCCTCCAAACGGGGGGAAGGTCCGCGAAAAGGACGGTCGATGCGTGGCTGCGTGGAGAGGCTGGCGCGGAGGCGAGGCTGTCCACGAGGTAGGCGCGGCGGTCGATTGGGCAGCACGTGGCGGCATCCTGAGGCTTGCGTCGAGGTGAAGCTAAGGGTGAGGAAGGCGCGTGGCCGTCAGATCAGCTATCAGCAGAGTTGGACCGGGATACCCCTAGGGTTGGCCGCTTCGCTCTTATATCTAGGGGTAGTAAGGGGATTATTGTTTTAGGCTATAAATAAGAGAGGCACCCCTCCTCTCCCTCTATCCTTGCAGTCATTTGTTCCTGAGCACTCTCTCTCTCTCTAGCCCTTGCTTAGGTTCTAATCATACCTCGCTGCAAGCGATCCACAGAGACGGGAATCATACCTCTGTGTATTTGGATCTTTTGAGGAAACAAGACCGTATTCTCGTTGTCTCCTCATGTGGAGGAATTTCGGCTGAAATCAAATCGTGTCTTGTGTGTTGTGTTCTTCACGTTTTGGTTTTTCATCTCCCGGAGATTTGCCTCGTTCTTCCTTTCCACGAGATGATTTTCGATTCCACTTGAATCAATTTGTTCTTGGTCGTGACCCCTTCTTTCTACCGAAGGGTTTCTCTCCTAACCTCACGAATCCATAGATCGGGTTGATTTCGCGTTCGTTCTTCGTTCTTCCCCTTTTACGGTGATCCATGAATCTCTCTTGATTGACTTGGTTTGGTGCGATGATTTCTTACGATTAGCACCCCAATACATAGAGGATCACCTGAGACAAGTTTGGTCGAAGCCACTTTTGATTTGGTGGAGCTCCGATTGATTTGCCTTTTTGTCCCGAGCAGAATTGTGCTTTCTGTTCATCCGCGGACAGTCCGCGCCCCCAGCGGTGAACAGTCCGGGGATCGGGATTTGGCTGGCTCAGTCAGGCGCAGACCCCTGACTGTTCACTGTCGAGTGAACGGCGGACAGTCTGCAGTACAAACCCGCGGACAGTCCGAGACCTGTCCAGCAGACTTGCAGCACTGTTTGGTTTCAGTGTTTTTGCCGGCGGACAGTCCGGACTCCCAGTGTCGGACAGTCCGGCGTTCAGCGGACAGTCCGGGACCCTGACCGCGGACAGTCCGCGAAACTGCTGATTGTGCAGTTTTGTTCCGTGGCTTTGGCAGTTGGTTTTGGGGTTTCTCCGGAGGTTCCGCTGTACCACTAGGACATCTCCTAGGGTATCCACCTACTTGTAGGTCATGAACTCTCCGGTCGTTTCGAGTCTTCGCTTCTGGGGTGACTTTCTGGGACAAAGGCCTTACTATTCACAAGTTGAATTTGAGGCTCCCATTCACCCCCCTCTGGTCGCTAATCCGGTCCTTCATGCTTCTATATCGCTATCGCTGAAGAAGCCCTTGGGCTGTCCTCTAACAACCCGGTAGTTACGCTTGATGCGCAGGGGTTGAGAGGAGGACCCAGCTGTGGTGGTGCTAGCGGGCTTTCGCGTGGGCTGTTCCACAGACTCGCTCGGGAGTGGCAGTTGTCTGCGCATGAGGCCTTTCCCATACCCACCACCGGGTTTCTTGTACCCGTAAATGGTGTAGGTAGGGGAAAGACGAGCCATGGAGTCGGATCCTAGCAGACTACTTGGTACAAAGCTGTATGGCGGTACATCAGCGCGACGAGCGTCGATAGTTTCGGGACGACGTGCGGGCTCCGTTGTTTCCCTCCTTGCAGCGGTTGCGGGCGCCGCCGTCTCCCTCCTTGCAGCAGCCGGGGGTGCCATTGAATGGCCCGTGGAGGTGAAGGTGGAACCCCGGCTGGCACTGCTCCAGGATGGTGGCATCGTAGCAAGCGGCACCACCGACAGAGGTTTTGATGAGAGAAGTGGTGCCTCGTGGACGCCGTACGTGGAAGCGGTGTAAAGCGCAAGTGCGTGCTCCATTGCTACTAAAAACTTTGTGGAAAGACCAAAGTTTTGGAGGGAGAGAGGGAGAGCTTGAGATCTTATGAGGAGAGGAGAGGCCATGGGTGTGTTTATATAGGAGAAGAAGGCCTCTCTAGATTGGAAATGCGCGAACCGACATGACCACCATGGAAATGTGCATCAGCATCAGATGGAAGCATCGCTGGAGAAAGGAGGTTGTGAGGGGACACCCGGGCAGTGCAGCCGCAGGCGCTCTTCCCTGCCCCATTTTCTCCAGGTTGCTTCATCTGATGATGCTTAATTAAGGTATTGCGGTTTCAAATTTGAATTCAAACGGTTTCGTGCAAATCCTGTGATTCTCCACATTATGGCTATGATCAAATATATGATTTGCATGGATCACAACATCAAGTGTATTAATGATATGGATACTTGTGATCAGATCAAGATGTGCAAGGATCATGGAGATTGAGTGAGGGCAAAATGGTAAACTACACATGATCATCTTGCTTGAAGTAAAAGAAAAAGAATATTATACAAATTGAATTAATGAATTGTGTTAGCAAGTTATTTATCATTTTTTGTATTTTTTAGTCAGGGGTATAATTGTCAAAAGAAATTAAATCTACTCTATCTATTTCTAAGTTATTGTGAGAAGGCTCAAGGAAAACTTTCAGTCGTTGGCCATTTACTTAAAGATGTTGTCGTCGTCGTCTTGTATGGTGATCGCCCCGTGTGGTGACGTGTTGATGAGGGTGTATGGGCCCTTCCACTTACTGCGCAGTTTTCCTTCACCGAACAACTTGACCCTAGATGAAGAGTAGTACCTTATCTCCTTGCTTGAACTCCTTGGGTTTGATTCGGTTATCGTGCCATCTTTTTGTTCTTTCCTTGTATAGCTTCGAACTATGGTAGGCCTTCTCCCTCTATTCTTCTAGCTCGGCTATTTTCTTCTGTCGGTTAGTGCTGGCTAGCCTGATATCCATGTTCTAGGTCTTGATAGCCTAGTGAGCTCGATGCTCAAGCTCAACTGGTAAATGGTAGCTTTTTCCATAGACCAGCTGGAATGGTGACATGCCAATGGGGGGTTTTATAAGTTGTCCTGTATGCCCAAAGAGCATCAAGTAGCTTGCTTTTCCATCCTTTCCCCATGCGTTGACCGTCTTTTGCACGATGCTCTTTATCTATTTGTTTGAGACCTCAACTTGACCGCTTGCTTGTGGATGGTAGGGGTAGCGATATTGTGGTTAGCCCCGAGTTCTCTGAGGAAAACTCGGAACTTCCTATCGATAAAGTGTGATCCCTCGTCGCTGATCACCATGCAGGGTACTCCAAAGCGTGGGAAGATTATCTCATGGAACATCTTCCGAGCATGCTTGGAGTCCGCTGCTCGACATGGCAGAGCCTCCACCCACTTGGACACGTAATCCACAGCAGCCAGGATGTACTCGCAATCTTGTGAGTTCGGGAATGGTCCCATGAAGTCTATGCCCCACACATCAAATATTTCTATTTGAAGGTTGTAGCGTAGGGGCATGGCATTGAGAGCTGTGATGCTGCCCTGGAACTGACACTTTCTGCATCTTCTGATGAATTCCTTTGTGTCTTCATACATCGTCGGCCAGAAGAATCCGCACTGCTAGATTTTGGCCTGGGTGCGGAAGACTCCGTAGTGGCCTCTGTATGGTCCAGCATGGCATTTCTCAATAATCTGTATCCCTTCTGCTATGGGCACACATCTCCTCAGCAGTCCATCAGAGCATACCCGATACAAGTACGTGTCATCCCAAAGGTGACGACGGCTTTCCATTTGGAGTTTCCTTTTGTCCTCCCCTGGTGGTACGTATCCGGCAACCATGAAATTTACAATGTTTGCGTACCATGGGGTGGTGTCCGTCACCTTGAGCATCATGTCGTCGTGTAAGAAGTCATTAATGGGTGGTTCCTGCAGGTTAGTGACTTGCATACACGAAAGATGATCTGCTACTGTATTTTCTACACCCTTTTTATCTTTAATTTCTAAATCAAATTCTTGTAGTAGCAGAATCCATCTCATGAGACGAGGTTTCACATCTTTCTTAATGAGCAGATATTTTAATGCAGCATGATCGGTATAAATGATGATCTTGGCTCCTACTAAGTAAGATCGAAACTTGTCTATAGCAAAGATAACAACAAGGAGCTCTTTTTCAGTGGTGGCATAGTTAAGCTGAGCTCCTGACAGTGTCTTGCTAGCATAAGCGATCGCATGATGCTTCTTATCTTTGGTTTGCTGAGAACTGCGCCAACACCATAATCACTAGCATCACACATGATCTCAAATGGCAGTGTCCAATCGGGAGGTTGGACGATTGACGCTGAGATGAGTGCTTTCTTAAGGGTATGAAAGGCAGTAAGACACTCATCTATGAACTCAAAGGGGGCATCTTTAGCTAACAGGTTTGTGAGGGGTCTAGCAATATGAGAGAAGTCTTTTATGAATCGCCTGTAGAACCCTGCATGACCTAGAGAACTGTAGACTCCCTTAATGTTAACTGGGGGAGGTAGTTGTTCAATCACTTCAATTTTTTCCTTATCTACCTCGATCCCCCTCTCGGACACTAGATACACGAGGACGATGCCTTCCCAGACCATGAAGTGGCACTTTTCCTAGTTAAGTACCAGGTCCTTCTCCCAGCATCTCTGTAAGACCCTGTCTAAGTTCTCAAGACAATCGGCGAAAGTTTTTCCATAGACAGAGAAATTGTCCATGAAGACTTCCATGATTTCTTCTATCATCTCAGAAAAGATAGACATCATGCATCGTTGGAACGAAGCGGGTGCATTGCACAACCCGAAAGACATTCATCTATAAGCATAGGTTCCATACGGGCAAGTGAAAGTCCTCTTGATCTGATCATCAGGGTGGATTGGGATCTGATGATATCCAAAATACCCATCAAGGAAACAAAAGAAAGAATGCTTTGCCAGCCACTATAACATTTCATCAATGAAGGGCAGCGGGAAGTGGTCTTTCTTTGTTGCCGCATTTTCTATAATCGATGCACATTCTCCACCCTGTGATGGTTCGTTGTGGGATTAATTCATTTTTATTGTTTTCGACGACCGTCATTCCCCTTTCTTAGGGACCACTTGTACGGGACTCACCCAGTCACTATGTGGTATGGGATAAATGATCCCGACATGAAGAAGTTTTAGTACTTCCTTCTTCACGACTTCCCGCATCGCATTATTGAGCCTGCGTTGAGGTTCCCATGAAGGAGTGCTCTCAGGGTCAATAGGAATACGATGGGTACACAAGGTTGGGCTAATCCCCTTGAGATCTTGCAAGGAATACCCAAAGACTGAGCAGTGTTTTTCTAGCACGACAATGAGTTTGGTCGTCTCCTCGTCAGAAAGTTTATCACTAATGATGACATGAGTTTGTTTGTTGCCATGCAAAAAAACATAGCGTAAGCCAGCGGGTAAGGGTTTTAGCTCAACTTGTGGTGGTGTCGGTACTTCCTCCTTTGGAAGTTCTATGGTTTCTTCTGAGTCGCTCCTCTCGTGTACAAAGTGTTGAGCGTCTTTTTCTAGGGTCGACTCGGGAGACTCGAAGGGTTCTACCGACATAGCTGTTTCAGGCTCATAGGAGGTAGAGAGGGGTTCTACTATCGAATTTGAGGCTTGTAGGATCGGTATAGAAAAGGCGTCCCTCCCTAATCTGACATCTAATTCCCCAATCGTTGGAGGTTCTTCCAACAGTTTCTGTAGGGGGAGCCCAATCAAGACATCGAAGTCTTGAATGTCGAAGACGTGGAAGTCTAGCATCAACACGTTGTCATCGTGTTTAATTGATATACCATGAAGGATGCCTAGACCGTCTGTGACTGTCCGTGTATCGAGCCTTAATTTCTTTCCAGACAGGATGAAAGGCTCATGAGGGAAAGTGTTTGCAAAAGTTGCAGACATTATGTTCACCCCGACCATTGGGTTGTAAGGCACTTTGATCTAGTTCCGCCCTATCTTGGTATGGATATTGGAACAAACAGGGCTAATCCGAATTTCTTCGGAAGAGCATTCTGCTTCTTCTACCCATTCGCTACTCATAACTGCTGATAGTTCCTTTAGGGACTCTGTTAGAAAAGATTCTTCTAGAGGCTCTAGAGGAATGGCGGGAAATTGTGGCTTTTTCTGGTACGCATACTTCGAGGTATCTCTGTATTCATCAAGATGTTCCTCCTCGAAGAACAGAAAGTCTAAAGAAAACTTCCTTTGGATATTCTGTCAGCAATGAGGGTCTCTGAGTTTGAATCTCAAATTCAGTTTTAACCGAAGAGACCTCTTCATGTTGTGGTTCGCTTTCCGGTAGGAGGGGATCAGGAAGGGGCATGTTTTCTAGAATGAGGTCTAGAAGAGCCTCTCTTTCCTCTGTGGTTTTGCACAGAAAGGATCCTTCAGCGGAAATATCCAGCTGTAGCATAGATTTCTTGTTTAGCCCTAATTAGAAATGTTGTAACATTACGTGGTTAGGGAGTGACAAGTCTGGGCCTGATCATGAAAGAGTGGTAAATCGTTCCCAGGCTGCACCTAATGACTCCTTCTCATGTTGACGGTAGTTGAGTATCTCTTGTCGTAGGTTTGTGATACGAGATATAGGAATGAATGCGATACAAAATCTGTTTTGCAATTCGTTCCAATCTCCATTAACTTTTCCTACGCTATTGTTGTACCATTGTTTCGCTCTCTCAAAAAGAGAGAACAGGAACAATTTCCAACGCAGTGTTTCTTGTGTCATGCATGCGATTGTCAGGCAAGTACAGAGTTGCTCAAACTCCCGTAAGTGGTGATAGGGGTTTTCACTATCGAACCCCGAGAAGGGTTGTTCATGAACCATGGCTATAAAGCCAGGGCGGAGTTCATAGCCAGAAGCTGTGATTGGCTTTGATGATTGTGGTGGCTCACAAAACTCTGCCCGTGGAGTAGACATGTTTTGCATAGAGGTTGATGGCTCCATATATAAAGGTATCTAAAAAGAAATATGAACATGTGAGCAAAGTGAGCAGTTTTTAGCCAAAACGGTATTCACCATCAAAATAGCACGAAACATGTATAGACAGGAAGTCAAACAAGTGCTAAACATGTATACAAGGTGAACTACCCCTAGCAAGGATCAATCATCATGCTATCGAATGAAACATAGACTTGTGCATTCAGATTTTATCGGAGTTGCAGTGGTTAAATTACACAAGTTTAAATTTCAGCATGTGAGTGCGAGAGGTTGAAAGCTTGTCATTGCCTAACTTTTCAACTGTGCGAAGCCTATGCAGAAGCAATTAGAAGCTTAAGGCAACAGTTTCGGTCATACACTACACAGCTCAAGTTTAACTCAAAGTGCAATGAGAAACAGTCTCAAAACTGTGATGTGCTGACAAGCAATCCCATCTCGATCTTTCCAATTCACTTAACTTGGTTCAAATTTAAAATAGAATATGAACACACCAAGCAAGTGAATGACTCAGAACTAGAGACATAGCAACCTAGCATATATGAATAGCACAAGTGATTTCAACACATTCTACACATGTGAGTTGCATATCTCAATGGTGAACATTTTTCAAGTTTTATGTTCATTAAGCAAAATTCACCATTCATAAAATAGCTCAGCTCACAACATGTATCAGTGATCAGAAAGAGCATAAGCTAGAAGCATCATTAAATAGCATCGGAGCATATAGTAAACAGAGCATAGTCACGTTCTAAGGATTATATTAATGAAGCTCTGAATGTAAATATGCAAGATGACATGCAAAAATGCATGATGAAATCAAAAGAAGGAAAAGAGTCAGTTTATGATACACGAACCAAAATGTTTCCCCCAACTAAAAGGGGAAACACACACCAAGCTCACCTCTCAACCTAGCAAAAGTTGATTGGTTCAAAGGCTTGGTGAAAATATCAGCCAACTGATGATGAGTATCAACATGGTGAAGGTCGATATCACCCTTCTCATAGTGGTCTCACAGAAAATAAAAGCGCACATCAATGTGTTTGGTCTTCAAGTGCAGCACGGGGTTCTTAGCAACGCTAATCTCCCTCGTGCTGTAACAAAGCAAAGGAACACGAGAAATCACCTAACTATGAGACCCTCACGTGCGACGAGCTCTTCAGTAAGCTCAAGTCCAGTGAGACAGATGCCATGGCGAGGGCTTCTTATGAAAATCCTTCTGGCCCGTCGATGGCTTTGCTTTCTGGCTCTTCTGCTAACTCCTCTGGAGGCTTTGCTTTGTCTTCACTTCTATCTGTCACAGAGGAGCAGCTTGAGTTCATGGGGGATGACGAGTTGGCTTTGCTCGCCAACCGGTTCTCGCGGTTCCACAACAACCGCATGAATCGTCGTCGTGGAGGAGGATGCTCGGGATGCTTCGAGTGCGGTGACCCCAACCACTTCATCGCCAATTGCCCGAAGAAGAACAAGTAGACCTTCGGCAAGGCGGATCATGGGCACAAGTACGACTCCGGCAAGCGCAAGGAGAAGTACGTCCCCGCGAAGCACAAGCGGAAGGGCGGCTTCGACAAAGAGTACATCAAGACGAAGTACTTGGAGAAGGCCCAAGCTGAGCAGCGTGCGTTCTTCGCCACGCTCAGCGACGTCGACGACTCGGATGATGACTCCGCTGCCACAAGCGACGACGAGTCCGAGAAGAAGAAGAGGATCGAGGACAAGCTGAACGGCCTCTACTTCTTCGCCGATGATGACGGTTTCTGCACCATGGCCCTCGGCAAGGAGGTCGACGGCGAGCTGGAGGACACCCCTCGGAACGACGACGACGGCGACGACACCTCCCATGTATCTCAGACCCCCGACGAGCTTTCTGCTGAGGTCGAGAAACTTACTGCCGCGCTCCTTAGTCAGGATAAGTTGCTTAGGCGTGCTGCTAGAGAGCGCAAGGAGTTTAGGCAGAAGTGGGAGGATACGGTGAAGGAACTTGAATCTGTCAAGTCCACCGTTGTTGTCACGGATGAGGAGTGTGAGATGTGCTCCACACACATGACTGATCTTCTCACTTTGAGAAGTAAGTATGTTGTGTTGATAGGAGAGGTGGATGCGCTGAAGGCTAGATCCTCGCTGTTGGGTGCGTGCAAGTCATGTGCTGGCTTGCAAACCGAGTTGGCAGAGAAGAATGCCAAGATTGTGTCTTTTGAGAAGGCCAGCTCGGGTAGCACTTGTGTGACTAGGTGCGTTCTTTGTGAGGGTTTGGAGATGGAAATCGCGAACGTGAAGCATGACAAGATGCAAACCTAGGAGGAAAACACATACCTTCGGACCATCTTGTCATGGGTGTCTAGTGGTGAGCCGCAGCTTGGGATGATGATCTCCCAGTTCAAGCGTGCTGCTGGAGGTCCTGGTGTAGGTTTTGCTCCGGGTGTTGATGTTTCTTCTTTTGGGAAGATTGGAGAGTCGAGTGGTCTGAACCCATGTGAGAAGCCCAACTCCACCACTACTCCCAAACTTACCAAGATTCCACCCAAAGAGCCTCTCAAGCCTAACACCAAGGATGGGGTGTTTGTTGAACCTCCGAGAGCTCCACCCAAGAAACAGTCGTGGGCTCCTAAACCAAACCACCTCAAGAACAAGCTGGACACAATGTCACCCATCCAGGAGGAACTTATGCCACAGAAGGGCAAAGTGATCCACACCCACTACCGTGAGTACCAACAACCCCCTATGAGAGCGGTGAGGTACCATTGTGAGCACTGTGGGAGAGATGGACACTTGAGTGAGTTTTGCTTTCGGTGCAAGAGAGAGGCGCGCCGCACAAAGGAGATGAACAATCCGGACATGTACCATCCTTTCCATGATGTACATGTGCCGAACGTTCAGAAGCGTGCTGCTAGGCCTATAAGTCCAGAACCTCAAGTTCCTAGGCCTAGGCAGCGGAGAGGACGTGCCCGGCGGGAGCCTACAGTTGTGGGCTATGGACCCCGTGGCGGTGGCTTTGTAGTTGAGCGGTTTCCCCCACTGCGTTTTGAGTATCGCGATGGACACTCTTCCCTTAGCGGACCACGTTTTCCTCAACGTGGTGATCGCTCTTCCCGTAGGCGTGCTAGGAATGGTTTTTCTGCTAACCGTTCTTTTGAGCAGCCGGCCCAACACTGGTATTCTTCCTACTTCACTAGTCCCAGTGTTGGACCGTATGCTCACCCTATGTCTTTTTATTGATGTAGGTAAAACGATTGGAGAACGTTTGGTTGGTGGATTCCGGGTGTTCGAGGCACATGACCGGAAACGCCAAGTGGTCCTCCAGTCTTAGTCCGGTCGCCGGAAAAGAGTTTCTCACCTTTGGCGACAATAGCAAAGGTAAGGTATTGTCTCGTGGGTCGGTGCGAGTTAATGAGCACTTTGTGTTGCGCGATGTTGCTCTTGTTTCTAACTTGCATTTTAACCTTCTTTCTGTTTCGCAACTCTTTGATGATGACTATGAGATTCGTTTTAAGCCGAATCTCAGTCTCATTTTGGATCGTCAGGGCAATCTTGTATGTTTGATTTCGCCCTTTGGAAAAGTCTTTCGTGCGAATTTCTCGGAGTCGTTTGGAATTTCTCGATGTCTTTTGGCTGGACCTTCCTCTTCTGATCTTTGGAAGTGGCACAGGAGACTCGATCACCTGAGCTTCGACTTGCTTGCAAGACTTAGCTCACTTGGCCTAATCCGAGGATTGCCCAAGTTGTCCATGGAGAAGGATCTTGTTTGCCATTCTTGTAGACATGGGAAGATGGTAGCCGCTCCCCATCATCCAGTGACTCAGGTCATGACTAAGCGCCCTGGAGAGCTTTTGCATATGGACCTTGTTGGTCCGGCTCGGGTGAGCTCGGTTGGGGGGAAGTGGTATGTGCTTGTTGTTGTTGACGATTTTTCGAGATATTCGTGGGTCTTCTTTTTAGCTGAGAAGACCGAGAATTTCTCCTTTGCTCGCAATCTGATTTTGCGTCTTCCGAATGAGTTCCCTATGAACTCAATACGAGCAATTCGGAGTGATAATGGTTCCGAATTCAAGAATTCGGATTTTGAGAAGTTTTGTAACTCTTTGGGTTTGGAGCATCAGTTTTCTTCCCCCTACACACCGCCACAAAATGGTGTTGTAGAGAGGAAGAATCGGACCCTTGTAGAGATGGCCAGGACGATGCTCGATGAGCATAGGACTCCTAGGCGATATGGGGCCGAAGCTATGAGCACTGCATGCTATATTTCCAATCGCATTTTTCTCTGAGCTTTCTTGAAAAAGACTTCTTATGAGCTGCGTTTTGGAAAACTCCCCAAGGTGAGTTATTTTAGAGTTTTTGGTTGCCACTGTTTTATACTCAAGAAAGGCAACCTGGACAAATTTGAGTCTCATTCTTCAGACAGTGTATTTTTGGGTTATGGCACTCACACTCGTGCATATCGTGTACTTAACCTTGATACTAACCAAGTCATGGAGACATCAGATGTCACCTTCGACGAGACCATGGTTTGTCCTTCTTCTCGTTTTGAGCGTGCAGGTGATCATGAGGTTGGAGAACCTCTTTTTGATGATGAGGACGAGGGTGCTGAAGGGATAGATGACCCAGCACCACCTCCACCTGCTGAGTCACAAAGAGCGGCCTCGACTACGACTCATGGCCCCGACCCTTCTTCCTCTACTACATGGGGGTCGTGGGATCCGCCACCTCGAGCGGTACCTTTTGTACTCGAGGAGGCACCAGCTGCTGTTGAGGGGGAGGCTACATCATCTCGGGAGGCGCCACGACACATCCAGCGCCAACACCCGCCTCAGCAGATGATCGGCAGCATCGGCGAATGTGTCACTCGGTCAAGGTCACAACAAATCTCTTACTTTGCTCATTCTGCATTTGTTGCTGATTTTGAACCCTGAGATGTTGGACACGCTTTATCTGATCTGGATTGGGTCAATGCCATGCATGAGGAGTTGGAAAATTTTGAAAGAAATCGGGTTTGGGTTCTTGTTCCTCTTCCTCCTGACTATCATCCTATTGGGACAAAATGGGTTTTCAAAAACAAACAAGGAGAGGATGGCCATGTTGTGAGAAACAAGGCCAGACTAGTAGCCCAGGGGTATAGTCAGAAGGAGGGGATAGACTATGAGGAGACTTTTGCTCCTGTAGCTCATTTGGAGGCAATTAGAATACGCTTGGCTTTTGCTGCATCCAAAGGGTTTAAACTTTTTCAAATGGATGTCAAGAGTGCCTTCTTAAACGGGTACATAGAAGAAGAGGTGTATGTGAGACAACCCCCCGGTTTCGAAAATCCCAAGTTTCCAAACCATGTCTTTAAACTTCACAAAGCTTTGTATGGTTTGAAACAAGCCCCTAGAGCCTGGTATGATAGGTTGAAAACTTTTTTGCTTGCTAAGGGTTTTAAAATGGGATGTGTGGATAAAACGCTCTTTCTCCTCAAGCAAGGCAATGACACTCTCTTGGTCCAGATTTACGTGGATGATATCATTTTCGGTGGTTCTTCTCACGCTTTGGTTGCCAAGTTTGCAGATACTATGAGCAGGGAGTTTGAGATGAGCATGATGGGCGAGTTGACGTTTTTCCTCGGGTTGCAAATCAAGCAATCCCGAGAGGGGACATTTGTGCACCAGGGTAAGTATACCAAGGACATTCTGAAAAAGTTTGATATGGATGAGGCCAAGCCTCTTCCAACACCCATGTCGACCACGACGGCCCTGGATGCAGACGTGGATGGAGAAGTTGTGGACCAGAAGGTGTACCGGAGTATGATCGGGTCGCTGCTGTACCTGACGGTGACACGCCCGGACACTCAGTTCGCGGTGTGTCTTTACGCGCGATTTCAGTCGTCGCCGTGCACCTCGCACCGTCACGCGGTCAAGCGCATTATGAGGTACTTATCCTTCACTCCAGAATTTGGGATTTGGTATTCTGCTTCCTCTCCCTTTGTGGTTATTCCGATGCCGATTTTGCTGGTTGCCATATTGATCGCAAGTCCACTTCTGGGACTTGCCAGTTTATTGGTTCTTCTCTTGTTTCGTGGTCTTCTCGCAAGCAGTCTAGTGTCGCCCAATCTACCACGGAGGATGAGTATGTTGCTGCGGCTAGCTGTTGTTCCCAGTTACTCTGGATGATGGCCACTTTGCGTGATTTTGGTCTGAGCTTTTCTCGTGTTCCTTTGCTTTGTTACAGCACGAGTGCGATTAGCGTTGCTAAGAACCCCGTGCTGCACTTGAAGACCAAACACATTGATGTGCGCTTTTATTTTCTGTGAGACCACTATGAGAAGGGTGATATCGACCTTCACCATGTTGATACTCATCATCAGTTGGCTGATATTTTCACCAAGCCTTTGGACCAATTAACTTTTGCTAGGTTGAGAGGTGAGCTTGGTGTGTGTTTCCCCTTTTAGTTGGGGGAAACATTTTGGTTCGTGTATCATAAACTGACTCTTTTCCTTCTTTTGATTTCATCATGCATTTTTGCATGTCATGTTGCATATT
This sequence comes from Coix lacryma-jobi var. lacryma-jobi, assembly GCA_009763385.1. Classification (NCBI taxonomy): domain Eukaryota; kingdom Viridiplantae; phylum Streptophyta; class Magnoliopsida; order Poales; family Poaceae; genus Coix; species Coix lacryma-jobi. The sequence goes on along the minus strand of CM019823.1, from coordinate 63,534,766 downwards.
TACATTCAGAGCTTCATTAATATAATCCTTAGAACGTGACTATGCTCTGTTTACTATATGCTCCGATGCTAATTAATGATGCTTCTAGCTTATGCTCTTTCTGATCACTGATACATGTTGTGAGCTGAGCTGTTTTATGAATGGTGAATTTTGCTTAATGAACATAAAACTTGAAAAATGTTCACCATTGAGATATGCAACTCACATGTGTAGAATGTGTTGAAATCACTTGTGCTATTCATATATGCTAGGTTGCTATGTCTCTAGTTCTGAGTCATTCACTTGCTTGGTGTGTTCATATTCTATTTTAAATTTGAACCAAGTTAAGTGAATTGAAAAGATCGAGATGGGATTGCTTGTCAGCACATCACAGTTTTGAGACTGTTTCTCATTGCACTTTGAGTTAAACTTGAGCTGTGTAGTGTATGACCGAAACTGTTGCCTTAAGCTTCTAATTGCTTCTGCATAGGCTTCGCACAGTTGAAAAGTTAGGCAATGACAAGCTTTCAACCTCTCGCACTCACATGCTGAAATTTAAACTTGTGTAATTTAACGGCTGCAACTCCGATAAAATCTGAATGCACAAGTCTATGTTTCATTCGATAGCATGATGATTGATCCTTGCTAGGGGTAGTTCACCTTGTATACATGTTTAGCACTTGTTTGACTTCCTGTCTATACATGTTTCGTGCTATTTTGATGGTGAATACCGTTTTGGCTAAAAACTGCTCACTTTGCTCACATGTTCATATTTCATCTTTGGTGATCAGTTTGAGCCTTTGCTAGCTGTTTATGCATAGGAGGATCAACTTGCTATCGTCTTGTGGTGCCTCGCTGTGATCCTAGGGATCATCCACCCTCTTCCAAGGGTCGTGGGCATCACGGTTTCGATCGAAGCTCTTAGGGTTGATTTTGGGGACAAAAGGCCAAAGTTTCGTGAGGAATTTTTGAGCTCCCATTCACCCCCCCCCCCTCTGGTCGCCTTGCTATTGCATTCTTGGTCCTTCACCATCCACCATAAATAAAGCTCTATTCAGTCACACATCTCTCTCACAAAAATCCTCCAGAAAAAAACTATGGGCTATGCAAAAAGAAATATCCATACCCGTACGGTATGAGACAAAAAAATATAAAATCCATGCCAAAAGAGCATGTTGGAAAAAATGGGCAAGTGCCCGATGTAGAGTTAGGGGTATAATCAAATACCCACCTGAAAAAAGAGAGATAGCCCGTAGTTCCAAAAAAATTCAAAAGAGAGAGATCCTGACAACAAGAGCATAAAAATGTCAGAAAATTCCACACACTTGCACATCTCAATCAAAGTGTATGACTTGCATCTCCATATAGTTCAGTTTTTGACTTAGCAATATTATATGATGCAAGTATGTTTCGATTTTATCCATACCCAAAAATCCACATATGCCTTGTAGCAGGTAGGATAAAAAAAGAAGACACAACAAGTCTTTGGTGAGGATTCACCTACATATATACATGAGCGATCTGAGAGAATCATATGAGGAACATTTGCTAACTTTTGATTTTCAAAATTCTATAAAAACCCAAGTTTCTCTTAGCAAGAAGATGAGCAGGAAGATTTGAATCCTGACTGTTCCATTATCCAATTACTCAAGATATTCTGGTAGACACTTTGAATGTTCACAGATGCAGGGAAAAGCCTGGAATAACTTGTGTGCAGGTTCTTCGAATCAAGAGAGAATGAATCACCTTAGTTTGAGCTTTACTCGAGGACGAGCAAAGGGCTAAGTGTGGGGGGTTTTGTTGGCGGTTCTTAACTCTCATTTTATATCGCCAACTTTCTTCGAAAACCTGCCATATTTAGAACCAAAACTTAGGATTAGGTATTAAACTCACAATTTCCACGAGTTTTGGATGTATCAATTGTTTTGCAGTAAATACGGGAAAACCATATCTAAGATGGGCCAAAAGTGCATACCAAATTCAACATGTCAAAGCCCAGAGCACTTTCGGCCCATCCAAATGAAGAGAAATGAAGCCCAAGGCCCATCACACTTCACAACTGGGTTGGAAACCCACATAACAAACATCATGGCCCAGCTAGCAGCCCACTACGCAAAGGACAGAGGTGGGGCCAGGGTTGCGGCCGCACCACATCTGGCGCCTCCTGGGCCCACCCTCCGGGGTCGGTTGCATGGCGACATGCTGAGGCGATTTGTGAAGGTTTCCATGTTGATCACCCCCAAACCGACCTCAAGCCACTATAAAAGCATGGGTGGAGCTCTCTTCAAACCATGGAAGTTTAGAAGCAACACTTGTAGAATTAGATTAGTCCATTCCCACCTTGTAAAGGATCCATTTCTAGAGAAGAAGTAGTGCCTCAAGTTTCATAGCTCTAGTAGCTATCTGGAAGAGGGAGCGAGTTCGTGCAAGTCAGAGAACTGTCGGGGTTGTCAGCTACTTCATCAAGTGTACTCCTACACTTAGTGGAAGGAATACCGGAATCGCCGGTACTACTTCACTTGTACCTCGGCGGATTGAAATACTATTTGGAGTATTAAGGTTCGTGTTTATCTTCGCTTACGCATTTCTATCGTGTTCTAGCTTGTTGTGTTTGTAATCAGCTGGACCCGCCGTTCACCTTCAGGTGGGTGCTCTAGTAAGAGGATGCAAGCCCTAGCTACCGCTAGAAGTAGTGACCCTTAGCATAAACATGGTGTTTAGGCTAAGTGGTTGTAGGTTGGTTGCCTGGGTCTCCACGGTTGAGGAGGTAGGCGGCAGGTGGTGGCAGTCTTGTCCGTCCTTTGTAATCCACCCACGTTCGAGATTCTAGGTAGAGCTATATCGGCATAGACTGGGAAACTAGTTTCACTCGTTGACCGAAGCAGGTTACGCTTAGCTAAAGCTAGATCACTAAGGAATGTGTTGCTTAGAGTAAATCCCGTTATCCTAAGGTCGTTCTTCTTCTCACCCTAAACCGGGAGATCTAAACCCAGAGTCTATAGCACATCGTTCCTTGTGGAAAATACGATACCCTGATAACACTTCCGGGTGAAGTGCTACACCGATACTTCCATGTGCTTGCAGACTTTTCTGCTTACGCTAAGAAATACCAACATTGTTTGCCCGGGCCTAAGGTTGTGGCCTTGGCCAGACATGATGTGTTGGGCCACCTTTTAGAGCTGAGAGCAACGGTCACATGGTCAAACCAACGGTCAAAAAGGGCATACCAGCTATTCGATTGGACATGAAAGGCCAAATGGGTAAAACCGCGTGTGCCTGATACTACAGTAGGGCATACACGAAATGACTGAGTTGCCCTTGCAGGAACCCATCCAGGTTCATCCCCGCTCGACTAAGGCAGCTTATATGCAACAGGTCTTCCTCTTCTCCTTCCACTTGAAGCCATCTTCTTCCTCACGCCACTATTTTGGTGCTTAAGCTGCTCTATGCGATCTCTATCCTGAGCTCCTCCTTGCGCACACAAGGGGCTTAGGCGTGCAGGCCTTCGAAGTTATGTCCGCTAAACGTACTTGTACGAGTAGGCGGGCGATAATATTTTTTGGGGAGCGCATCTGCGTGACTGCTCCATGTTCGATTCGGCAACCACAAAGCTAAGAGTGTCATCAAAATTGCCTATGTGGCAACCTAGTTAATGTAAATAAAACTCCCATTCAGAATGACCAAAAGCTAGCGATGATTAGTAAGATGACACAAAGGGGACAACAATTGACTTATTACAGATTAACAATAATAGTCAAAGCATTTGATTAGTTTGTTATAAGAGGGTCTCCAACAGTATAAGCTAGCACTAGCTCTAAGCTAGCAAATATAGTGGAGAGGAAGACTACCCCTAACATGGTGCTATGGGAGAAGATTGCTTCGTAGAATGTGCGAGACTATTCCTTAGTCTGTTGACTTATGTATTATTTAATGATTAAAAAATTTATGAACTAGCTCTAAGCTAGACCATTGCCCTAATATAATTGCTTGCTTACATGCCAAATTTGATTAAATATTTAAAATAAGTTGGATGGCGCATGGACCTGGAAATATGTTAGGGCATGTACAACACGTCTTCTCACGCTGTCTCTATACTAGTTTTTTTTTTACAAAAAAAAACCCTGGCAAGGCCTGAAGACGCTGCCCTCGTCATCTCACAAGACGATGAAAGTGGCACGTGCTCCTAGACGAGCCTGATGGGTAGAAGACATGTTGCACGTTCGACGATAAAGGCTAGAATTTGTTGCGGCGTGCATAGCTGACGTATGGTGCCAAAATCACATCGGTAAAGACACATGACATCTTCGACGGCTGAGCTCCTCGTCAATGGCGAGCTCCGTCCGGGTGGCCACGAGTTGCGCACGAGCAAGCTCCGCCATGGCCACTACAAGTTGCGCAGGGCGAGCTCCACACCGGCTGTGGTGAGCTGCACGGATGGAACTCAGTCCCGACCTCTGTGAGCTGTGTAGAGCGAGGTCGGCCGGCTGTCACGAGGTTCAGAAGTTATCTAATCTGTAGATGCAATTGCACTAGTTCTGAAAATAAGCATGAATCTGAACTACTATCTGGTATCTAGAAAAAGCAACACAATAGGATACATAATGTTATTGACGATTGACCGCGACTACGTGCAAAACATTAAAACTAATTGCAGACGACTCACGGTCTCTAGGTTGTATCATCCGTCTTTTTAACTATGTGTATGTTGTCTCTTGGAGGCCGTTATATACAATCCATTTAAGATTGTGGTCTGGAACTCGGTGGAACTCGGTGAACCGAAAAACAACAGCTTAAGTACCTAGGAAAATAACTATTTTTATGATACCATGAATCAATTTTAGAGCATACTGTATATACATTAGTAGCACATTAATAGACGCGCGTGGAAATCGATGATTATGGGGAATCTAGAATACTTCAACCACATGATTTGTTTGAATGATTGCATACATGGCCAACAAACGGACAAACTATTTAGATGCAGAGAGTCAACATTGTGATCATAATTATGAGAAATGGTTAACCATTTCACAAGTTTCAACAAGTGATTACATCAATATTTAATTTTTAGGAGGAAACTAAATCAGTGTCCAATATAATTAATCCTATTGCTTGCTTAAAGGAACAACTAGAGCACACTCAATCACAATGTTGGTGGTTGTTGCTTGACAATTATATCATGGTCACCACCTGATACTAGATAACTAGTATCCCTTCATATATCTCTGGATACACCAAACATATATCATCATTGCCAAAAGTGGGGGGACACGACCAAATGCTCAAATGATATGTTCTTCCAAAATCCTCAACATTGCATCTGCCTTTTTCAGTATTGTGGCAGTTCATTGTGAGACATCAAATCCTCGTTACACATGATTATTACACAACATCATCACTCCTGCCCATATAGCCAAGACAATGAGGTCATCTATCAGTGATCACAAATCATGATCTCCATCTGCCCATCCACACTTGTAGTGTAGTGTCCAAGAAATGGCCCGACAACGGACGGCGCTCATTCATCAGCAGTAGTGCCTTAGTGTTCCTGTAGAGAACATGAAAAATAACCAACTCAGGATTTATAATTTATTCATCGAAAATATTTTTCAGCTGATCGGGGCCATATATATATTAACTAGCATCAAAATATGACCTTTTACCTGATTCCGGTAGGAAAACTATTGCTGTCACCATCGCTGTGGAACGTTTGAAATCATTTTTATGAATAAAATACCATAAGTAGAAATAGAAAAAAAAAATAACCACTGGTTTGCTTTCGACGCATAAAATTTACTGCCGCGCTATGGATATATACCTGTAAGTTAGGGAATAGCGTTTGTGATGAATGGAACTGGGAGAAAGAGCCCACCTCACTCATCCATACCTGCATACCCTAATTGGGGAATGTTGATTGATGATGAGGTTGCAATTGTGACCTGTGAACCCCCATCATTAAAAAGGTTGTTACAATATGAGCTAACCACCAATGTCCCACATCAGACAGACCTTTCAACTGGCTCAGTTTTTCAGAGTTCCATGTGGAAAGCAATTATATGGTGTGTAAAGAGGGCAAGCCTTACCAAGAACAAATAAAAAGGATGATGGAGCAATCTCGGTAGATATATATGCTACTAGTAGTGTAGTAGTACTACCGAAAAGAAAAGTTACTTTGGAGTCACCACGCACATGCATCAGTGTGTGTGCGTCGGATATGAATATGATCCGATCCAGTAAATGGGTGGGTGAGTGCAGTTGGCACGTACAATCTTCGCCACTCTGGCTTGTTAATTAAAAAAAAATACAATATTAACTTGGCAAAGAAGAATATTTGGGATGATGGGTCAGAGGGGATTATTTTTTTTTCTACAAATCCTAACTTAATTACCATGCTAATAATAAGTGATGACACCATATACCAGCAGGGAGAGAGGTGGAAAATGAAGAAGAGAGTCAGTCAGTAGGTGCATGCATGTACTACAGGATGGTCATTGCAAAAGGGCGGAGCACACGTACACTGCTTAGAATAATAATATGGGCATTGCAATTCCTTACCTTTTTCATTTTGTCAACCTTTGCAAGTGTGAAGTGCATTATTGTGTTTTGGTTTGCCTGTTTTGGCTCATGTGGGCAGCCTGCCTGCTGGATGAGTGCCGCCACTCCCCGGCCCCGGCCCTATATGTATGGGTGTCCATCCTCCTCGTCTCTCTCCCCCCGTCCTCTTCCTTCTCCCTCCCTCTTCACACATATTCTCTCCTCCCTCCTCAACCATTCTCCATCTCTCTCCCTCCACACATACACAAATTAAGGAGCAGAAGCAGCTAGCAGCTGGCTGGGGAGACCGTAGGCGGCGGCGGCAACAACAACAGCAGAAACTGTGTATGATATGGAGCAACAGGAAGAGGTCGGGGTCGGGCTAGCCCTGGGCCTCTCCCTCGGCTCCGGCCACCGCCAGCAGCAGCTCAAGGAACAGCCACCGCCGTCGTCGCATCCACCACGTGCGCTGTTGGAGCCGACTTTGTCGCTCAGCAGCCTCTCGACCAAAGATGGCCTGGCGACACCGACGTGGAGGATCCCTGCCGTGAAGAGGGAGCTGCTGCAGGTGGAGGAGGACGACGAGGCCGCCGCCGACAGCAGGGCGCTTATTTACTCGGTGGCGTCATCGGCAGCCGTCACCGCCGACGACGACGAAGGGTGCAACAGCCGCAAGAAGCTGAGGCTGTCCAAGGAGCAGTCGGCGCTGCTGGAGGACCACTTCAAGGACCACAGCACCCTCAACCCTGTAAGTGTTGTGTTCTTGGTACAAGTAGAACATACAAACATATATATATATATATAGGACCCCGCTATTTGGAGCGCAGCGCTCTAAATATTATTTAGAGCATCACTGGCCATCAGTTCCCGCAACCATAAAAGTTACTACTAATTCTCATCCCGTAATCGTAAATGACAACCACATCATTCTCTCTTCCATCCGCAACCGTAAAAGTTACTGCTAATTCTCATCCCACAACCGTAAATGTTATCCAGATCATTCTCTTCCTTCTACGACATTTACGGTTGCGGGCTGAAATTTTTACGGTTGCGGGATCGCTTTGCCAGTGCATACAGAAAGATGGTTGTTGGTAACAACATTTATGGTTGTGAGATTTGGGATGCTCCACCGGCGCTCTAAATATTATTTAGAGTGTTATATCCTAAATAGTAGTTCTCTCTCTATATATAAAAGTTTAATTACGACTTGAAAAACCATGCATATTATATTGTTGGTAAAATTATTATTTTTTCAGTATATATTTTTGGTCTGTGGATTCCTAAATTTTTTTTCCCCGATCTTTGCTTGTGTTGTGTTGTGCATGCTGGTGCATCTGAGGAGCAGAAGCAAAAGGCTGCTTTGGCCAGGCAACTGAACCTGAGGCCAAGGCAAGTGGAGGTGTGGTTCCAAAACCGAAGAGCCAGGTTAGTCAGTCATATTATTCACCTCAAAAACCCATATCCTCCATATGTCTTCTTGCTGTTTTTTCGTTCCTTCATGTTCCATCACATATATTCATAAATCAATTATTCTCTCTCTCTTTGTATATATATATAGAGAGAGAAAGAGATAATTATTTTTAAAAGAATTATATTGATTTCCTGCTGCTGATGCCCTCCATGCGTAGAACCAAGCTGAAGCAGACAGAAGTGGACTGCGAGCTTCTCAAGCGCTGCTGCGAGACGTTAACAGAGGAGAACCGCCGGCTCCACCGCGAGCTCCAGCAGCTCCGCGCCCTCAGCCACCCGCACCCGGCTGCTGCCTTCTTCATGCCCGCCGCCGCTGCGCTCTCCATCTGTCCCTCGTGCGAGCGCATCGCCACCACCGGAGCGTCCGCCGCCGCCACCGCCGGTGCAGATCATCGCCCTAACAAGCAGGCGCCGGGTGGTGGCGGCCCCGGCCGAGCGCCGCCGCAGCACTTGTTCAGCCCGTTCACCAATTCTGCTGCCTGCTGAACAACGTTAATTAACTGCTCCATCCATCCATCCATCCTATTATTCACCGTACCCATGCATGGTTTATTAGGCAAAATAGCAAATCATTTGATCTGCATATATATATATATGTATATATACATGCACGCGCACACACACACATCTTTAGCTAGCTAGCAACTCTATCTCGATCGATCTGCATCCATCATCATATCGATCGTCATCTAGCTAGCTAAATAGTAATTGGTTGACGACGAGCTAGCTATAGATATGGCATATATTCCTGTCCCCTCCCCCTTTAATCCGCTGGCTTTGTTTTTTCACAAGCTAATGGATTAATAGCGTGTGAGGAGGATGGAGCACCACGCATGCATAAATCTAGTAGGAAAAAAAGATGATTTGTCTTGTTAATCTAGTTATTAGCTAGTATAGTGGCTGTTGCGCTGGTGGTGTAGCTAGCTTTATTTACTTAGTAAAGTAGTTGCTGCTGATGAATTTCCTTGTGCCCATTAATTAATTGTCAGTCAGGGAAGTATCATCATTAGATGATGATGACATGACGGGAGCCACATACACATCCCAGTTTATTTGGATGTGGATTCATGTATATATGCACATGCCGCATGATGGATCTGTTTCACCAATTAAATAATATATTGATTTGTTTTCTGAGATTTTGTGTGTGTGTATGATATGTGAGCAGCAAGCTCCCTGTCCGGCTGTCCCTGATAGATGAAGAGAAATTGTGTATATATTGGGCAGTTACGTTGAAGAACATGAACTTTTTTTCCCTCCACCTAAAAGAAATTCCTGTTCTCTACAAAACTGTCTACATCGAAGAGACGGCAAATACAATTTTGGAAACAACAGAAGTTTATTACAGTCCTTAAATGTTTTATGATGATGAGGAAATGAAAACAGAACAATAATTCAATTGAACAATAATATATTTCCCTTTCACAATTAGTGTGTAAAATTTGATTTGGGAGCAACTAGTAGTACTACATATATGTTTTATTAATTAAGCTGTGTAACAACATCACCTGACCGCTATCCTAGCTTCAACAGATATATCTGATATCCATGTATGTGTGTATAGTAAGTAATAATAATAAGAGAAGGCCGGAAGAAGCACAAATTATGTGAGCAAAGCAAAGACACGAAGTAGTCGTGATATACCAAAGGAGGTTGGGCTGTGGTAGTTTAACTTCGTGAGGCATGCGTTGCATGATGCATCATGTGTGGGTGTGCATGCCGGGGACACAGACAAGCAACCAATCATCTTTCTCTTCTATCTGTTGAGACTTGAGACACACACACACACCATGCATCCGGGGCTCCTAGCTGACTCCACATCTCTTGGCATTTTTTTGATGACTCCGTCACCTGCGGCTGTGGGGGGCGAGACAGCATTGTATTGTATATCATCACTAATTAATCTTCTATGTTTAGTTATAATCCCTCCGTCCAAAAATGAAAATCGTATTCACTACTGCATGATGGGCCTTTACCCCCGGTCGAAATTGGCCTTTAGTCCCGGGCATTGAGCCAGGGCTAAGGAATCGGGACTAAAGGTCCGACCTTTAGCCCCGGTTCTCTGGCCCAGGGCTCAAGGGACACCTTTAGCCCCGGTTAGTAATACCAACCGGGACTAAAGAGGCTGAAAGGACCATGACGCCTAAGAGGAGGGTGAATTAGACAACTTAAAACTTCTACTCTAAACTATGGCCTCTAATTTCCACCTAGTCAAAACCTATGCAAGAAAGTAAACTATTCAATGCGCAACTAAGGTTTTCCTAGGTGTGTTGCTATCTCTACCGCAAAAGAGTTTTGCAACCTATGATCCAAACCTATCAACTAAGCTAGGAAAGGTAAAGCACACAACAATGGTAGCAAGTAAATGCGGAAGCTAAAGAGAGTGGTAGACATGCAAACTCCCGTCGACGACTCCGGTATTTTTACCGAGGTATCGAGAAGTGCGCAAGCTTCCCCCTAGTCCTCGTTGGAGCCCCTCGCAAGGAATCCCTCGCAAGGGCCAAGCTCCCGGTCGGGTAACTCCGTGGATAGCCCCGGGCCTTCTCCACGCGCAAGTGGGTCTCCGGTTAAGCCTCGCAAGGCACGGCCTCTCCCGGATGCTACTCGCCGTCGGCCGAACCACCGCGGGCCTTATTCCCTTTGGTACACGGTGGCGGCCACACCACAAACGCGGTTGGTGTGGTCTCGCAAGACGTACTACAATCCCCTCCGATGTACAAACAACGGTGCGCGCAAGCACCGGTAGGTAAGAGGTTTTCAGCCTCACTAAACACTAGGCCTAACACCTAGAGCAAGCGCAAAGCGGTGGTCTAACTAGCCTAATCACTTCGCAAAGCACCTACACTAATCACCTAGTATATTACTTGAGCACTTTGGTGGCTAGAGCAACTAAATATGTGTCTATGCACTTGGTACACTTCCTTGAGCTCCAACCATGTGTTTTTGGCCACCTATGGGGGTATATATAGAGCCCCAACCAAATAGAGCCGTTGGGCAAAGAGATGGACGTTTCTGACATTGACCGCGCACTGCACGTCTTGATCGGACGCGTCCGGTCTCTCACAACGGCTAGTTGCCAGCCTGCACACTCACTAATCGGACTCTGGCATGAGTCCGGTCACAGATGATCGGACGCGTCCGATCACGTTTTTGTGCCTCTGGAACCTCTCTGTATTCGATCGGACTCAGCTGAGGTTTAGCGTCCGATCGTATATGTAGCATCCTGTCACTCGGTCTCGCTGAGGAACAGTTGGTTCGGTGCGTCTGATCGCAACTTGTTCGCAGCGTCCGGTCACACGAACGTGGCGCTGTCGGCTTGAGTTACTGACCGGACGCATCCAGGCCAGCGTCCGGTCACTGCGAAGCAGTGCCCGGTCACTGCAAAGCAGCGTCCAGTCACTTCGGTTTCCCTCGTTTCCCTTATTCTTTGCGCCCTACTTGGTTCCATCCTTGTGCCTTGGACTTTGCTTGTTCTTGAGAGTCTTCTACTGAGCTTATAATGTCTTGCTTTAGGTGTTGATCATCGGATCATCACGTCGCCTTAGTCCAAGTCACATTTGCACCCTATTGGACTACAAAACAAACACTTGCAAATGTATTAGTCTAATTTAGTTATGTTGTTCATCAAACACGAAAATCCAAAGTTAAATGTTCCGAGGTCCATTTTCCTTACAATCTCTCCCTTTTTGGTGATTGATGACAACACGACCAAAGCAAGCAAATAAAAGATACATAATTTAAAATTCAATCTACTTGCTAGGATGCAATGCAAGGACAAGATCATATGATGTTAAAAGATACCAAATTGAGATAAAACTTAATAACATATCTTGCCCTCGCCATAGAGTCCCTTTGTGGCATTATGGATTTAAGCCTCCCCTAAGTCCATAATCCAATTTCTCCCTTTCTCGGACCATCCCATAATTAACCAAAGAAGGAATTTTGAATTTTTTATTTTGTTTATTTTGTTTGTTTTAGTTTGGGCTTGCTTTTGGTCCTTCAAATTCTCCCCCTTTGAAATCAAACACCGAAAAGGAAGACATTAGTAGCACAAGGGAGGGTCAAATTTTGTGATCCTTTTTATGAGGAGTGGAATTGATCACAAAACTTGATTCTCTCATTATATAAACTAAACTCCCCCTAAGTGTATGCATACATATGATGTAAGGCAAAGCATATGCATAATGGGCAAATTAATGCACAAAAGAGTTTAATCTATATAATGTACGGAGAAAGCATATAAAAGTATCAAAAAGAAATCAACATAATGATATCGATTAGGAATACCATATGTAGATACCAAATGAATTATTGCCACACACAATGCTTGTCTCCGGGAACTCCATTTTCCTTGCAATGAGACTACTACACACATGATAAACTTGAAAGTGGTGTTAGTCTCAAAGCTTCCAAATGGTGGAGTAAACTCCCCCTAAAAGTGTGCATACAAGTTTGAAATACTTGTGGGAGACATGCACATTGACTTATAAGGTCAAATTACCATTTTGCAAGTTGACATCACTAGAGTGTGATACAAATTGAAGATGGTAATCGGGGTAGCTTATCTACTATTTGGACTTTGGCACATATAAGATAAATACAAAGTAAAAGAAGCTATGTGTCGTGCTTCTAAATAATTTAAACCATGTAGGTTTTCTCCAAAGATAAGACATGATATCGAGCAAAACTATCATATGATAAGCCTAATGTATGCATGACAAAATATTAAAATATGTAAATGCAAACATATGCAATGGAAGGAACTAGATACTAAAAAGAAATTGCAAGAATTTTAAATCTAGTTACCTCTCATGGGTAGGGGAATTTGGGTCCATAGTAGCCACTAACATACTTGGCAATGACATGATCCAATATGATGCACCCCATGATATGCACCAAACCTTTGTCAAGTCTCCAAATTCCCCGATGTCCACTTGACTACTCACTTCCCTTTCGGGACCCAAACCTTTTTGGTGCTCTTCATGGTTGATATAATATCCTTAGGCACCCAAATGCGTTTGGCCCCATTGTTGGCTTGCTTGTTCACCTTGATGGCCACCACCTTGTCATTCTTCTTCTTCTTCAAGAGATAAGGTGTGGTGACCTTCTTGTTCACCTTGTTGGTGTAGGTGTTGGAGAGCTTGCTTGTTTGCTTTTTGTTTTTCTCTTTCTTCTTTTTCTCTCCCCCATCCTTCACCTTGCACTCATAGGACTTGTGGCCTTCCTTGTAGCACACGTAACAAACCACGGTTTGCTCCTCATCAAGCTTCTTCACTCCCTTGACGGTGTTATCTTGATGAGTTCGGGTTTGCTTCGCCTTGCCTTTTGCTTGGGTCAAGTCCTTGGTGAGGCGAGTCACTTCTTGCCTAAGTAGCTCATTCTCCATTTCAACTTCTTGTGTACATATATCTACAATCACATTCTGAACACAAGATTATTTGCATATGGGTGAGTCTAAATCAAGTAAGTCAATGCAAGAAGTAGAGGCATCCTTTTTAGGCATATCAAAAATTGATTTCTCAATTTTAGGTGCCTCGGTGGGGTTTGCTCTGATGGTTTCAAGATTAGCAACTTTGTTAGTTAGCTCATCACAATGTTTGCACATGATTTCCATTTTAGCAAGCAAACTTTTGTAAGCATCTTGTGTGCTAGCTAACTTTGCTTTTAGTTTTTCATTTTTCTTAGCAAGTTGCTCATCATTACTTGTGCTATCACATGTGCTTATACTAGCCTCAAGTTTCTCAATTTTGTTAGATAGCTCAACATTCAAATTTGAAAAGGTTTCATATTGTTCAAGCATCGAATTGTAGGCTTGTTGAGAGCTATCTAATTTTTCTTTTAAAGCATTGATTTTCTTTTGTTGGCTAGTACAAGCTTTAGCATATTTGAGATTATCTTGCACAAGTTCATTATACAAAGGTAGCTCATCATCACTATCACTATCGCTATTACTAGAGATAGAGCTTATGTTACCTTGTGCTATAACGCACATACGTGAGGAGCTTGATGATGACTACTTGTGGTCATGCCTCTTATGTTGGGCTTCATCATCACTTGATGAATCATCCCATGTCTTGATGGTGGTGAGGGCTTTGACCTTTCATCCCTTCTTTTTCTTGTCCTTGGGTGTGGGCTTTTGTTTTGGACAATCTTCCACAAAGTGCCCTCTCTTTCCGCATCTATAGCATCCATTTTTCCTTTGCTCTCTTCTTTGATTAGTGAAGAGGCAATCTTCAATTGTGATGGGCACACCCTTGACATTGAGCTTGCGAATCATCCTCTTCACTCCTCGCATTAGCTTGATTGTTTCTTCTTCATCTAAGGAGGAGTCGGATGAGGTGGAAGCTCGATCGTCATCACTTGATTCTTCATCATCCTCCTCTTCTTCTTCTTCACTTGAGGAGCTTGAGCTTGTCTCAACTTTCTTTTTGCCCTTCATCTTCTTGTGCTCATCACATGTGAGAGCAATGCCTTTGCTTGATGAAGTGGCTTCTTCTTGACCCATCTTGTGTGACATCTCAAATGCCACCAATTTGCCAATGATAATGGCCGAGATGGTGCTCAAGTCCTCCATGTTGTGGAGGATGGTGATGATGGTTGCATACTTGTTCTTGGGAAGCACGGAGATGATCTTCCTCACAATATCCACATCATCTAGCTTTGTGATTCCTATAGAATTGAGCTCATTGATAATTAGATTCAAACGAGAATACATATCATGAACAAGCTCATTATCATTCATTTTAAAGGAATCATAGCTTGTTTTTGTTAGGTGATGTTTTTGCTCACGAACATTACTTGTACCATCATTGAGCTCATGTAGCTTTAACAAAATTTCATAAGATATTTGTAAAGTAAAAACTTGGTTAAAGACATCCATACTAAGAGATTCAAACAAGCAATTTTTAGCTCTAGCATTTAGATGAATTTCTTTTTCATCACTCGTGGTTAACTTGATGGGATTCTTAGGGGGTCTCATCCCATCGTGGGTAACTCTCCAAACACATAGATCAACGGCTTCTAAAAAGCAAGCCATCCTAGCACTATAGTAAGGGAAGTTAGTGTCGTCAAAGTGCGGAGGCCTAGAGGTATTCATCCTAACCAGTCTTAGGGGCGTCGGCTCGAAGGCGGTGAAGCCAAGAGTGCACAAATGAGCCAACCCGCTCTGATACCAATTGAAAGGACCGTGACGCCTAAGATGGGGGGGGGTGAATTAGGCAACTTAAAACTTCTACTCTAAACTATGGCCTCTAATTTCCACCTAGTCAAAACCTATGCAAGAAAGTAAATTATCCAATATGCAACTAAGGTTTTGCTAGGTGTGTTGCTATCTCTACCGCAAAAGAGTTTTGCAACCTATGATCCAAACCTATCAACTAGCCTATCAACTAAGCTGAGAAAGGTAAAGCACAGAACAAAGGTAGCAAGTAAATGCGGAAGCTAAAGAGGGTGGTAGAGATGCAAACTCCCATTGACGACTCTGGTATTTTTGTCGAGGTATCAAAAAGAGCGCAAGCTTCCCCCTAGTCCTCGTTGGAGCCCCTCGCAAGGAATCCCTCGTGTTGGGGCGGCACCCAGACCGCAGGCGCCTCCGACCCGCATTTACCGAAAGATGGCGATGCTTTCGCGCGAAAGCGTCTTCGGCCCCGCAAGACCGAAGGATGATGGAGCTTTCGTGCGAAAGGAAGCATTCGCGCGGAAGCACGCGTTTCGGCTTGCGGACCAAGGGTAGGCGGAGCTTTCGTGCGAAAGGAAGCATTCGCGCGGAAGCACGCGTTTCCGTTTCGGTCCGCAGGTCCGGAGTAGGACGGAGCTTTCGTGCAAAAGGAAGCATTCGCGCGGAAGCACGCGTTTCGGCTTGCGGACCAAGGGTAGGCGGAGCTTTCGTGCGAAAGGGAGCATTCGCGCCGAAGCACGCATTCGCCTTCGGTCCGCAGGACCGGAGTAGGACGGGGTTTTCGTGCGAAAGGAAGCATTCGCGCGAAAGGAGCCCGGCGTTTCCGGCGAGAGTCTTCGTCTTTCATGATTTTGGGTTTTCATAGGTTTTCGCAGGTCGACGGAAGCCTGGACCAAAGGGAGCGGGCCCACCGGTCTGGAAAAGGGGCCGGGGGGCGCTGGGCCCGTCAGAGGACGAAGTTACGGTGATGCCCCCCCTGCGCTGGAAAAGGCGGCGCGCAACCATGGCGTAGTTGAGTAGGGTATCATTGTAATTATAGCAGAGTGGTTGGAAGGGCATTTTTGTACTTTCAAATTGATCTGGATTAATATAAAAAGCTCCCAGCCTCCCAAGGGAGGGGGGGAGGAACACTGTTCACTTCACCCAAGTTCTTACTCTCCTCCGTTCACTTTCGCTTTCGCTCTGTGCGTTCGCTCGTGTGCATTCGCTCGTGCGACAACCCGCTGTTTCGGGATCTCGGTCCCCGAAACAACATTGGCGCCCACCGTGGTTGTCGCCCGAGCTTACCATGCCACCAAGGAAAGCGCCGAAAGCGGTCGACAATCTGGAGACTATCGCCGCGAGGAAGGATGCTTTCGGCACCATCGCGGCTTCAGTTCCAACCAGCCAAGTCCCACCAAGCACAGCCACCGAGCCACCAGCTTTCGGCGGCGCTCTAGCGATAGAGACCCAACCACAGCAGGGACCGGGAGCATCGACGAGCCAGAATGTACAACCCCAGGATCAGCGTACTTTCAGCAGAGATGGAACGCCGGAAGGACTTGTCGAGGGCGAATTCGGCGAAGAGGATGATGATGCTGACGAAATCACAAGACACGCCCAAGCAATCAAGACGTTGGCACAACAGCAAGACGAAATAGAGAGGCTGTTGTCCCAAAGAGATCAGCTGCAGCAGCGGTTAGCAGCAAAAGCAAGAGAGAACGAAACTCGCAACGCCATTCGGCGAGCTGAGGCGCAGAGAAGGCAACTCGAGAGGGAAATTCAAGAACTGCAGAGGGTTGGGCGGACCCAATCCCGATAGCCCAGGAAAATACATTCATACCAAGGCAAGAGCAACCGCCAGCTTTCGGCAACGCCATCGACGAAACCTCTCCGCTTTCGAGGGAGTTGCAAGCCCATTCGTGGCCGCTCAGCTACAAGCCGCGCATTCCGACTTTCGATGGTAAAGCGAATCCACGCAAATTCTTGGCAAGCTACGAGACAGCTGTCTTTTCGGCAGGCGGGGACAATCAGGCTCTAGCAAAATCTCTCATCTTGGCGGTCGAAGACGTGGCTCACGATTGGTACACCACTCTTAAGCCACTGTCCATCTATTCGTGGGCACAGCTGAAGGCCGAATTGCTGGCAACTTTCCAAGGATTCCGGCCGGACGTCAAGACCACGCGGGACCTTATGAATTGCACCCAGCAGGATGACGAACCGCTATCCGAGTACCTCAAATGTTTCATACAGCTCAAGGCTCAAGCGCCGAACGTGCTAGAAGCCGCGGTGATCGCAGCAGCCATTGAAGGCTTGGGGACCGGACAGTGCGCCGCTCAGCTATCGAGAGAGCCACCGAAAGATGTTAAGGAATTGTTCGATGTGATGAATGCGTACGCGAGGTCGGATGACAACTTTCGGCGACGTAAGGCTGCCCGAATGATGCAGAGGCAAGCGACGAAAGCAAGTCGACCACCGCCCGTGCCAAATCAAAGAGTTGTTAGGCCCTTTCGGTCAATCAACAGTTTACAAGAGGAACCAGCGCAATCAGCGGCAGGTACGGTGAGGCCCGATATGGCCGACTTTCAGCCCCAAAGAGGGTTTGATCAACCTTTCCGCGGAGGACGCGGCGGAAGGGCAAGACGTGGCGGTCGAGACGGCAGAGGCCGCGGCAGAGGACCCAGGCCACCATATTGCGTCATTTGCGATGGCAATTTCGGTCACACCACCCGTGACTGCAAATACAGCAAGATGGCGAAAGAGCTGAAAGACAAAGACCAAGCCTCAGCCTCCGCCGAAAGCTCCAAGCATGTTTTCCACAATTCCCAAGACCCGGCAGCAGCGGCAACAGCATGCAGCAATTACGCAAGCACGCCTATGCACCCCTCGCAGTACATGCATCCCCAAAACTTGCATTAGTACAATCCGGCGTATCAGAGTTACCAGCTTCCGGTCTTCGCACCACAGTCGGTGGCAGTGTCGTCACCTATGCATTATCAGCGTCAGCCAACGCCACCGCCAGTGCTTCCGGTTCAGACCCAACCTCAGGGGCACAAAGCACAGCCGGGTTTCCAGCAGGTGCAGGAGATGGAAAATGAAGCTAGCGCAATCAACAATATCCTTCCGTCAAGAGGGCACATTTTCGCTATCACGGGCGGATCCAACTTGGAGCACGAAAGTAAAAGGGCGAGGAAGGTCTATCATCGAAGGGTCCAGACGGTATCACCAAGGCTTCCACTGAACAGGCCAGCTTGGTCGCTAGCGCCGATATGTTTTGAGAGTCCGATTTCAAAGTCCGCGACTACCCGCATTGTGACGCTTTCGTCGCCACGGCCAATGTGGCCGGTTTCACCTTGCACAATATTCTGATTGACACCGGAAGCTCAGCTGACATCTTATTCGTCAAAGCTTTCGAAGCAATGGGATTCGACAGGCGCAGCCTGGACCCCGCCGGTAACTCACTGTATGGGTTCGGAGGAAGGAAAATTGACGCTATCGGCAAAAAGCAAGTCCCTGTATCTTTCGCCGAAGGAGAAAGAGTCCGCACCGAGACACTGACATTCGACATAGTAAACATGGACTATCCATACACTGCCATTTTCGGCAGAGGCTTCACCAACAGGTTTGACGTCGTCATTAAGCAAAGCTACCTATGCATGAAAATGCCATCTCCTTTCGGCATCATCACTGTACACGGAGACCAGCAAGCCTCTAGACGAATTGAAGGAAGGCCAACCCCAGGCTACAGCCTTATCAATGAGGTGGCGAATAAAAACGAATGGCAAGCAACCACCGAAGAGCACGCTATCGTCAGCCCGTCGGAATGCAAAGTTGGGGCAGCCGAAGAAACGACAAGAGTTCCGCTCGCGGCCTCCAGGCCCGAAAGAGCCGTGCACATTGGGTCAAGCATGCCGGAGGAAGAAAGGAACGCTTTGGCATCCTTCCTCGCGAACAACGATGACATTTTCGCTTGGTCCGCAAGCGACTTGCAAGGCGTTAGCAGGGATCTCGCCCAGCACAGTTTGAACATTGCAAGCGGCGCTAAACCCAGAAAGCAAAAACTGAGAAAGATGTCAAACGAAAGGGCAGACGCGGCGAAAGCCGAAGTACAAAGATTACTCGACGCTGGAGTAATTCGGCCTGTCCAGTACCCCGAATGGCTGGCCAATGTCGTCTTGGTGAAAAAGAAAAATGGAAAATGGCGAATGTGCGTCGATTTCACCGACCTCAACAAATGCTGCCCAAAGGATCCGTACCCTTTGCCGCGTATCGACAAGCTCGTCGACATTGCATCTGGTTGTGAAATAATGAGCTTGCTAGATTGTTTCTCAGGCTATCACCAGATTTGGCTTCATCCCGACGATGAGGAGAAAACCAGTTTCATCACCCCTACAGGCACATACTGCTACCGGCGAATGCCGGAAGGGCTGCGGAATGCAGGCCCTACTTTCTCGCGAATGACTGACAAAGTGTTCGAGAGCCAGAAGCAAAAGAAAAACTTGTTGGCTTACGTTGACGATATAGTGGTCAAGAGCGATAGACAGGAAGATCATCAGGCAGACTTGCTCAAGACTTTCGGCAATCTTCGGAAGAGCGGTTTAAAGCTAAACCCTGACAAGTGCATTTTCGGCATCAAGAAAGGCAAGCTCCTCGGTTGCCTGGTATCGGCAAGAGGAATTGAAGCTAATCCCGACAAGATAGCGGCAATCATCAACATGCAACCGCCCTCAAACCGAAAGCAAGTGCAAAAATTGACAGGCAGGCTGGCTTCTTTGAACAGATTTATCGCAAGGTCCGCTGAAAAAGGACTGCCTTTCTTCCGAACTCTGCGTAGCTCCGACCCTTTCGATTGGGGGGAAGAGCAACGGCAGGCCTTTCAGCAACTAAAGGAGTATTTGACAAAATTGACCGCGCTATCCAAACCGTCGCCGGAAGCGACACTCTTGCTGTATCTCGCAGCATCGCACACCACCGTAAGCGCAGTACTGGTGGAAGAGAAGGAGCATGAAAATAGGATGATGCAGTTCCCAATCTATTTCGTCTCCGAGGCCCTTTCGGGTGCAAAACTGAACTACTCAGAGCTGGAGAAGATAGCTTACACAGTAGTAATGGCCTCTAGAAAACTGAAGCACTACTTTCAGTCCCATCACATCATAGTACTTTCGGCTCAGCCATTGGAAGCCCTGTTCCGCAACAACGAAGCTATCGGCCGAATCGGCAAGTGGGCGGCGGAGCTGAACGAATACGTGATCGACTTCCAGCACCGATCCGCAATCAAGTCGCAGGCATTGGCGGATTTCATAGCAGACTGGACTCCCGCCGCTTTCGACACAACGCTTGAATTCGAAGAGCCTGTGTGGACAGTAAATTGTGACGGCGCATGGGGAATGGCCGGAGCCGGAATCTCAGCGATCCTTACACCACCAAGCGGACCGAAGGTCAGATTTGCCGCGAGGCTGCAGTTCCTCACAACCAACAACACTGCCGAATATGAGGTCGTGCTTCTAGGTCTATGAAAGCTCCGAGCAATCGGAGCGAGAAGGTGCATAGTCAAGTCGGATTCCCAAGTCGTCGTTGGTCACGCCGAAAAGGACTTCACAGCAAGAGAGCTAGAGTTAGCCAAGTATCTGACAGCAATCAGAAGAATGGAGAAGTATTTCACTGGTTTCACCCTGCGTCACATTCCAAGGGCCGAAAACGCAGAGGCAGACGAACTGGCCAAAGCCGCAGCACAAAATTTACCACTTCCACCAGACGTGTTTTATCAAGTTCTCTCAGCCAAGGCAGTGAAAGAGGAGGAAGATCATCCAAGTTCGGTACACGCTATCGTCAGTGACGACCGGAGGTCGCAGATATTTGCTTATCTGGCCGGGACTTACGAGCCAGAGTCCAGGAAGGATGCCGAAAGGATGACCAGTAGAGCGAAAGGTTACTCAATCATCGGAGAGCAATTGTTCAAAAATGGGATAACAGCTCCTCTTCTGAAATGCATAAGCAAGCGTGAAGGCATTCAGCTACTCGAAGAAATGCACGCTGGAATGTGCGGAGCGCACAGGGGGCCTCACGAAATAGCACACAGAGCAATGATGCAAGGTTTCTACTGGCCGTCTGCCGCATCAGACGCCAGAGAGCTGGTCAAACGTTGCAAAGGTTGCCAGATGTTCGCCAAAAATCAGAAAGCCCCAGCAAATGAAACCACGCCGATAGTGCCAACTTGGCCCTTGCAGACATGGGGCATCGACATAGTAGGTCCGCTACCAGCAGCTCCGGGCAACCTGCGTTTCGCAGCGGTCGCCCTCGAGTATTTCACCAAGTGGGTGGAAGCAAAGGCCCTCGCAAGCATAACTTCCACCTCTTTAACCAAATTCGTCTGGCAGAGGATAGTTTGCCGTTTCGGCGTTCCTTCCTCTATCACCTGCGACAACGGGAAGCAGTTTGACTGTGCCGAATTGAGGAGCTTCTGCGATGAGCTCAGCATCCAGCTTAATTTTGCCTCAGTAAACTACCCGCAAGCAAACGGGGCCGTCGAGAGAGCGAATGGTTTAATCTTTTCGGCAATATCAAAAACCTTGTATGATTCGCCGAAAGGTAAGTGGGCCAACACCCTAACAACAGCTGTATGGGGGCACAATATTTCACGATCCAGAGCTACCGACTTCACTCCATTCCGATTGCTTTACGGTGAGGAAGCAGTCACCCCAGAAGAGGTAAAGCTGGGTTCCTTTCGAACTGAAATGGCTCCAAACACCGAAGAGAAAAGACAACTCGAGCTCGATACTATCGAAGAAATAAGATCGCAGGCTGCAGAAAACCTCGAGAAGTACCACGCTGAAACGAAGCATCACAGGGACAAGACGATAGTCCGAAAGGACATCAAGCCTGGAGACTTGGTCACCATTCGGCAGCCAGACAAGCAAGGCAAGCTGCAATCGCAGTGGCAAGGCCCTTTCATCGTGGCAAGCATGGCAGCGCCAGGTGTATTCCGGTTGATGAATGACAAGGGCGAAGAATCAGCCCACACATGGAACGCGAGCAATCTGTGCCGTTTCTACCCATGATTTATCTCTTTTTCAACTTTGGTGTAATTTCTCTCTCTTTCACCATTTTTGTAATCAAAGGTCGGCCGCGCTCTTTTTCCTCGCCGGGGAAGCCCTTCATCGGGGTGCGAGGTTTTTTAACGAGGCAGCCGAATGTAACCGCTACATTACTAAAGTAGCCGTAATTCCCCAAAAATGTCACGCGACTCGGTAGAAACGAAATCAACCAAGCATAAGGTTGAGACATTCGTCAACAAAATGTGATAAAAAGAGAATGTCGAGGAGGTAGGGCAAAAGAGACCCCTTCCATCCAACGACAATCTCGAAAGCCTGCGGGCAATGAAAAAACCGACCCTCCAACAAAATGCGAGGGCGGAACGAAAGCCTGCGGGCTATGAAAAAAAATCGACCCTCCGACGAAATGCAAGGGCGGAACGAAAGCCTGCGGGCAATGAAAAAACCGACCCTCCGACAAAATGCGAGGGCGAAATGAAAGCCTGCGGGCAATGAAAAAACCGACCCTCCGACAAAATGCGAGGGCGGAACGAAAGCCTGCGGGCTATGAAAAAAAACCGACCCTCCGACGAAATGCGAGGGCGGAACGAAAGCCTGCGGGCAATGAAAAAACCAACCCTCCGACAAAATGCGAGGGCGGAACAAAAGCCTGCGGGCTATGAAAAAACCGACCCTCCGACAAAATGCGAGGGCGGAACACAAGCCTGCGGGCCATGAACAAACCGACCCTCCGACAAAACGAGGACTGAACGAAAGCTTGCGGGCTATGCAAAACTAGCCCCCCATCACCGAAAGGGGAGAATGGTAGCGGACGCCAAGCCCATCAGCCCTAGTAGGGCAAAACAAACGGCAGCTGGCAAGCATTTACAGCCGCTAAAACGTAAATGTTGTATTAACCTTTCACCTACCAAGTAATCACAAATACAGCCAGGTGAGTAAATGCGGCCGTCCTGTACCATGGGCAAGGCAGTATAAATAGGCAACAAAGTGCAAGCCTCCCATCCATCCCAAACTACCGAGGCTCTTCAAAATGTTAGTTCCAGGTAGTCAGCTCATTATCGAAAATGCGAGTAGGAAGCATCAGGAGCTACGCTTTCGCTTTTAGGATCGTGTCATCGGCATCGCGTCCACCTATCGTCACCAATCTGGTAACCGTAGGCGGTAGTACTGTCGATTGGCTTTCCCATCTCAAACCAAAGATAGGAGATGAACCAAGCCGTACATGCGGCTGGACAGCAATACGAGCAATATCATAATCATAGTCGATTGTATGCCCCCATGTTGCGTTCATAAAGACATTTTCGTCAACCGAATTATCAAGCGCCTTCGCGCGAATGCTAACACCCCTCGCCTAAGTGTGTGGCGGCGGGCGCGTCTTTGCTATCGGCCGAGGGGCTCGCACCGAAAGCTCCCTCGCGCGAATGCTACCGCCCCTCGACTAAGTAAGTGGGGGCGGGCGCTCCTTTGCTATCGGCCGAGGGGCTCGCACCGAAAGCTCCCTCGCGCGAATGCTACCGCCCCTCGACTAAGTAAGTGGGGGCGGGCGCTCCTTTGCTATCGGCCGAGGGGCTCGCACCGAAAGCTCCCTCGCACGAATGCTACCGCCCCTCGACTAAGTAAGTGGGGGCGGGCGCGTCTTTGCTATCGGCCGAGGGGCTTGCACCGAAAGCTCCCTCGCGCGAATGCTACCGCCCCTCGACTAAGTAAGTGGGGGCGGGCGCTCCTTTGCTATCGGCCGAGGGGCTCGCACCGAAAGCTCCTTCGCACGAATGCTACCGCCCCTCGACTAAGTAAATGGGGGCGGGCGCTCCTTTGCTATCGGCCGAGGGGCTCGCACCGAAAGCTCCCTCGCACGAATGCTACCGCCCCTCGACTAAGTAAGTGGGGGCGGGCGCTCCTTTGCTATCGGCCGAGGGGATCGCACCGAAAGCTCCCTCGCACGAATGCTACCGCCCCTCGACTAAGTAAGTGGGGGCGGGCGCTCCTTTGCTATCGGCCAAGGGGCTCGCACCGAAAGCTCCCTCGCACGAATGCTACCGCCCCTCGACTAAGTAAGTGGGGGCGGGCGCTCCTTGCTATCGGCCGAGGGGCTCGCACCGAAAGCTCCCTCGCACGAATGCTACCGCCCCTCGCCTAAGTAAGTGGGGGCGGGCGCTTCTTTGCTATCGGCGGAGGGGCTCGCACCGAAAGCTCCCTCGCACGAATGCTACCGCCCCTCGCCTAATTGGGGGCGGGCTCTTCTTTGCTATCGGCCGAGGGGCTCGCACCGAAAGCTACCTCGCGCGAATGCTACCGCCCCTCACCTAAGTAAGTGGGGGCGGGCGCGTCATTACTATCGGCCGAGGGACTCGCAACGAAAGCTCCCTAGCGCGAATACCAGCCGAGAGGCCCGCACCAAAAAGCATTATCGCGCAAACTAGTAAACCGGCAACAGCTAAATCATTCGGCCGAGTAACTTCAACCGTCAAGCGAAATAATAAAAAATCGTACATTCACAAATAACGATTAACACCAAAAGGTAGAACACACTGCGACACTTCTCGTTACACCGAGTTTAAGATAAAGGGTGTACATTGCAATTCAGGGCCGCGAACTATTTTCGCGGCCAAGGAAAATGCTATAGCGCCTTTCGTCCGGCGAAGGCACGGCATCTTCGGGCTCCAACTTAACGAATGTGGCACCCTCAAAGCCTGGTGGCGCGCGCGAAGCTTCACGCCTCATTCGCCTCGACTCAAGTTCGCGCGGGTCGAAGCTTTCATAAAAAGCTCGTAATCTTTCTTCCGTGCGTCTAAGTTTTTTAGCACGTTTTCTCATGTAAGCCGAAAGCGACGCCATCGGAAATCTAGAGCGATAGCTCCTCCACAAATCACCACCAACGCAGATACCGCCAGATCTAATCATTAACGGGCAGATGTCGAGAACGTCCGGCGTTCCCGCATCCGCGCCCTGTTCAAGATACAACATCCGAGTTCAAGTTCCAAAACATTACACGAGGTCCAAAACAACAAGTTGCAAACACATTAAAACCGGGCCCTAAAAAGGTCACTTGTCTACCGCTGCGTCTTGGGGGGCGTTCGCGTCGCGGGCAGCAGCGGCGGCCGAGCTTTCGGGAGCACCGTCATTCGGCTCGGGCAGACTCGCCTCGTCTTCCGGCTCGATTTCGCGCGCCCGTTTTTCGGAGATATACTCCGAAAACAACTGCCGAATGCGCATTTTCTCCTCAGGAGTCTGCATAACAAAGCGATAGCCCAGAAAATTTACTACTCAAACCACATGGCACCGCATAAAAAAGCGATACCTCCAGCAGAAGGAAGCAAATACCTTTCCGCGACCCACGGCGGACTGCATCAGTGACATGTCGTTCCCACCCGCAAGCCAGAATTCTTCAAAAAATCTTTTGCCCAGAGCTTTCGCCGCCTCCGGAGTTCGCCAATAATAATCCACCTCTTTGACCGAAAGGTCAGCGATGTGGGAGCATCCGGCATCGACCAGGCTGTGGCCGATCGCCTTGATACCGGTCATGGCGGCGTAGTCTCGGCCCAGAGCCATGTGGTTTTCAAGTGACTCAATCTCCGAACAAAGCCAGCGGACAAGACCGTTAGCAGTTTGCTCCGAAGGACCATCCGTTTCGACGCCAATGCTGCGAAGGCTTTCGCGGAAGCGAGTGACAGTTTCTTCAGCAGACGTCTTAAGGGCCTCATCTTTCTCGGCCTGGGCATTTCGCAGCTGCGAAAGCTCCCGCTTGAGGTCTTCTGCTTCGCGTCTCAGCTTTTCAGCCTCCTTTTGGCTTGCTCTCCGCGAGGCGCGCTCGTCCTCGGCTTTCTTCGCCTGAACCTCCAGGTCGGTTGTAAGCTTCTTTGCCAGAATGTCGAGATCCTCCTTCTCACGCTTGATCTTGCGAACATAAAGGTCGTTTTGATTGTGTCGGCTGCGGGCGAGAATGGCAGCCTGCGAATAGCATTAAATCAAACGTCGAAAGTCAGTACACTCCGAAAGACCCATACCCCAGTTGCGGAAAAGCGAACACCAATCACGCGACAAAAAGCAATCTGAGCAACTCACGCTAGCTAAGTGAAACGACAGAGCGTCATCAAGCTTTACACTGTCGACCTTGAGCAGGTCCCTTTCGACCTCCGGCGCAGCGAAAACCTTGTGTGAAAACTCCACAAGCTTGCTGGCGTCATCGCTTGCGCCGGGGAGGATTCCTGCGCGGCGAAAGTCTATCCGACACGCAAGCTGAGCTTCGAAAGCTGCACCCAAAGAACGTGCAATCCGATAAGACTCTTCTCTTGCTTCGTCAGTCTCGCCCGACGAGCTCAAGCCAGTGTAAAAGCAAGGGTTCCTGTAGTCCGACGGCACTCCATCGATAATCAATCGCCCGTAGCCAAGAAGCTGACCTTCCACCATCTCCTGTGATAGACGAATGCGTCTCGGCGAAAGGTGTGACTTACCTTTACCCACAGTCGGAGCCGACACTCCCTCGGATCCGGCCCTCCTCTCGTGTGGGGCAGCCCCTCCGGTGGAGACGCGAGTAGCAGCTTCGGCGGAGTTCCGAGCCGCGGGCTCAACGCGAGACGCTTTCGGTCTCTTCATCGGCCGATCGGTATCCGCAAGGGCCTTTCGCGAACCAGGTTTAGCGAAGGTCGGGAGGTCAGCCACCGACACCTCGTCGTCGAAAGCCGATGTCGAAAGGCGCGCCTGCGATTTCGGCGGCGCCATCTCAGCAGCGAAACTAGCACTCTGCAAGACAAAACAGCAAAACAAAGACAAGTCAAGTCAAGTCAAAAAAACGTCAATACCATAGAAATAATAGTAAAGAATTCCATAAAAGGAAAAACGAAAGCAACGGCCAAAGCAAACAAAATTAGAAAAAGGCAGAAACTAACCACCCTCGAATGATCGAAAGGATCAACGTCGGGGACCGACTCCAATGCCCCCCCTCGGCTTGCAAGCAAAGGTTTGGCAATCAACCGCCCAATGCGAATGTCCCCGACTTCAGTGACCTTTCGCCGGGAGATCACACCACTCCGACCGCCACGGCGAACCCTCTCTTTCCCCTTACCTTTCGAGCTTTCAGCCTCATCTTTGCTTTCGTCAACTAACGGTCTTTCGGCATATTCAACGCCCATTGCATCGAAAGCTCAGTTCAGACGCCGATTACGGCCGAGATTGCCGAGTTGAAACTCGCTCTCCTTGCGTAAGTACGGCCCACAAATCTTTCTGGTCTCCTTTTCGATATGTTTGACATATTCGCTGTCATCATGGTAATCCGCGGGCCTCTCCAGCAGCAGCGTGGGCCCCCAATACCCTTCTCTTTCAACGAAACCCTCAAACGAAGTGGCGCCGCATAGTGGATTCATGCCAATGGCCATCCACTCCTCAACCAAGTCCCGGCTGATCTGAAACCGAGCAGTGAGCGCAAAAGCATCGCCACATCGAATAGCATTCGGGTCGCTCAGAGCGACGGGCGGAAGATGCC
Organism: Coix lacryma-jobi var. lacryma-jobi; assembly: GCA_009763385.1. Taxonomy (NCBI): domain Eukaryota; kingdom Viridiplantae; phylum Streptophyta; class Magnoliopsida; order Poales; family Poaceae; genus Coix; species Coix lacryma-jobi. The sequence goes on along the minus strand of CM019823.1, from coordinate 63,507,096 downwards.
TCCCTGGATATTTCTCCAACATTGACACGAGCGGGCAACCTTTTTTCGACCCTTGGCTCAGTTCGATAGCAACGGTCTCGTCCGTACAGACACGATAGTAAAACCAATAGCGGTTCCAGTCCGGCCATTTGTTCCGATATGTAAGCGAAATTGAAACAGTCCCTCATGTCTTCCGCGGAACGAAATTGATGCAGCCAATCTCGCTGGGCAGTTTGCTCCCGAGAAGCGGGTCGTTAACTTTCGTCGGACGGCGGTGAATGTCATAAAATCGCACGAAGACATCCGCCCGCGGGGTGCAGCCCAGCATCTTCATAGCATGCGCGAAAATACTTAGTCTGGCGACTGCATTCGGCGTCAGCTGATGAAGCTGTATCTCAAACCCCAACAAAACATCCGAGACGAATTCTTCGGGGGGAAATTCAAGGCCAGCTACAAAGTAGTCCCGAAAGACAACGGCCTCGTTCGGCTGAGGAATAAGAACCTCCTCGTCTCCAGGGACACGACAATTCGCAAGATGATCTCTCCTTAAAGGCCCTTCTTCAGCCATTGTTTGCAAGCGTGCAGACGTCATTCGCGACACGCCAAGGTAAAAAGAACAATCCGTCGGGACCGAAACCAAACCGGAGTCCCCATCATTCGACACGCTCCCGCTGTGCTCTGGAACTCGTGGAGCAACCCCCGATCCGATGGACACTTCCACGCTAGGCTCGCGATGGGACGACCCGGTGGCATCGGTACTTTCGCTAGTTGAGCTCGAGGTCGACGTCGAGCTGGAAGACGCCATCTAGCATTGGCGCGAAAGATAAAATAAACAAACAAGGCAAGCGAAAGCAAAAAAAAAACAACAAAGAAAAAATGCGAAAATAGAAGCGAAATTAAGCAACCTCAAACAACCAAATTCGCAGGACTTAAGTCTAAAGGAAACAAAGACAAGGGAAGTGACGCGTACCACGAACTATCGCCAGGCGAATGATGAGAGTCAAACAACAAACAGCAATCGCCAACAAGAGCGAATGGCGTCAAGCGAATCGCAAAAGGCTCCACGAAAGAGGCGGCGAGTGAAGGGAGGCGTTCAATGATCAAGTGCCCCCCTCCCCGGCCGAAGCCTCAGCTTTTATATACGATAAGACTCGACACGATTTCCGAGGGAGACGAAGAGGCGCCCGGGCACAAGATTCGAAGCGTCGCAGAGGTTTTACGTCATGGCACACGGTTTTCGATGAAGACGAAAAGGCGTTTGCGACGCCGCTTAAAACAAAAATATAAAAAATAATAATAATAAAAAAACCTTAGCTTCGGGACAAAACAAAGGTTTTTTTTGGGCGGGCGTAGGCGCCTAGCGAAAGGACACGGTCGAACTTCGCGAGCTGCAGACTCGACCGTAAGGGGCTATTGTTGGGGCGGCACCCAGACCGCAGGCGCCTCCGACCCGCAATTACCGAAAGATGGCGATGCTTTCGCGCGAAAGCGTCTTCGGCCCTGCAAGACCGAAGGATGATGGAGCTTTCGTGCGAAAGGAAGCATTCGCGCGGAAGCACGCGTTTCGGCTTGCGGACCAAGGGTAGGCGGAGCTTTCGTGCGAAAGGAAGCATTCGCGCGGAAGCACGCGTTTCCGTTTCGGTCCGCAGGTCCGGAGTAGGACGGAGCTTTCGTGCGAAAGGAAGCATTCGCGCGGAAGCACGCGTTTCGGCTTGCGGACCAAGGGTAGGCGGAGCTTTCGTGCGAAAGGGAGCATTCGCGCCGAAGCACGCATTCGCCTTCGGTCCGCAGGACCGGAGTAGGACGGGTTTTCGTGCGAAAGGAAGCATTCGCGCGAAAGGAGCCCGGCGTTTCCGGCGAGAGTCTTCGTCTTTCATGATTTTGGGTTTTCATAGGTTTTCGCAGGTCGACGGAAGCCTGGACCAAAGGGAGCGGGCCCACCGGTCTGGAAAAGGGGCCGGGGGCGCTGGGCCCGTCAGAGGACGAAGTTACGGTGATGCCCCCCTGCGCTGGAAAAGGCGGCGCGCAACCATGGAGTAGTTGAGTAGGGTATCATTGTAATTATAGCAGAGTGGTTGGAAGGGCATTTTTGTACTTTCAAATTGATCTGAATTAATATAAAAAGCTCCCAGCCTCCCAAGGGAGGGGGGGAGGAACATTGTTCACTTCACCCAAGTTCTTACTCTCCTCCGTTCACTTTCGCTTTCGCTCTGTGCGTTCGCTCGTGCGACAACCCGCTGTTTCGGGATCTCGGTCCCCGAAACAACACCTCGCAAGAGCCAAGCTCCCGGTCGGGTAACTTCGTGGATAGCTCCGGGCCTTCCCCACGCGCAAGTGGGTCACCGGTTAAGCCTCGCAAGGCACGGCCTCTCTCGGATGCTCCCCGCCATCTTCACTATCAAGATTCCGGCGGAACCGCCGCGGGCCTTGTTCCCTTCGGTACACGGTGGCGACCACACCACAAACGCGGTTGGTGTGGTCTCGCAAGACTACAAGCCCCTCCGATGTACAAACAACGGTGCGCGCAAGCACTGGTAGGTAAGAGGTTTTCAACCTCACTAGACACTAGGCCTAACACCTAGAGCAAGCGCAAAGCAGTGGTCTAACTAGCCTAAGCACTTCGCAAAGCACCTACACTAATCACCTAGTATATCACTTGAGCACTTTGGTGGCTAGAGAAACTAAATATGTATCTATGCACTTGGTACACTTCCTTGAGCTCCAACCATGTGTTTTTGGCTGGCCATGGGGGTATATATAGAGCCCCAACCAAATAGAGCCATTGGTCAAAGAGATGGGCGTTTCTGACATTGACCGGACGCACTGCACATCTTGATTAGACGCGTCCGGTCTCTCACAACGGCTAGTTGTCAGCCTGCACAGTCACTGATCGGACTCTGGCATAAGTCCGGTCACAGATGATCGGACGCGTCCGATCACGTTTTTGTGCCTCTGGAACCTATCTGTATTCGATCAGACTCAGCTAAGGTTTAGCGTCCGATCGTATACGTAGCGTCCGGTCACTCGGTCTCGCTGAGGAATAGTTGGTTCGGCGCATCCGATCGCAACTTGTCCGCAGCGTCTGGTCACACGAATGTGGCGCTGTCGTCTTGAGTTACTGACCGGACGCATCCAGACCAGTGTCCGGTCACTTCTGTTTCCTGCCTTTCCCTTGTTCTTTGCGCCCGACTTGGTTCCATCCTTGTGCCTTGGACTTTGCTTGTTCTTGAGAGTCTTCTACTGAGCTTCTAATGTCTTGCTTGCGGTGTTGATCATCGGATCACCACGTCGCCTTAGTCCAAGTCACATTTGCACCCTATTGAACCACAAAACAAACACTTGCAAACGTATTAGTCCAATTTGGTTATGTTGCAATACCAACCGGTTAGCCCCGGTTAGTAATACCAACCGGGACTAAAGAGGCCTCCAGCCGGGCCACAGTGGCTGGCCTCTAAGGGTGTTTTCTTTTTCCTTTTTTCTTTTTTCTTTTTTCTTTTCGTTTTAATTGGTTTGGTTATTGTTCTTGGTTTTACAATTACATTAGGTTTTCTAATTCGTATTCTTCGATGCTAATATATGTATAGGTGCACCTATATATATATATAATTTACAATTACACACAAATAAATTATGAAACTATATATACTCCCTCTGTATCACAAATAGAAGTCGTTTAGGACAGTGACACAGTCTCTAAAGCATAACTTTGACCACTTATTTCTTTAAATAATTTTGTTGTAAAGTACTATATGTATATTTTTATGAAAGTACTTTTCAACCCAAATTTATTTACATAATTTTTACATCTCTAAACTCAATAATTTAAAAAGTTATTCATGATTTATATTTCTAATGTTTGACTCAAGTCTTGTCCAAAACGACTTCTATTTTCAATACGGAGGGAGTATATTATATAGAGCTAGATATACATATGCACATAAAATTTACAACATTATCCATGCATCCTTGATATTTACAACACAAATATTGTTCCTCACTTGGAGGTCATACAAGTGTTCATCTTGGTTTGGCTTCATTGGGTCGTCTTTATTAAACCAGTACTCGGTGTCGGGCTTGAGGACATGGTCATTGAGGAAACCAGTGATGGTCTCTTGAATTGCTTTGAGACGGACCATATCCATCACCCGGATCTTCAACCATGTCTCCTTCAATTTGCATTAAATGAAAAAGAAAGTATTAACATACATAATATTTATGTATTAACAAATAAATAAAATATATTTATTTACATCTTACGTACTTCCTGACTCTCTAGAGGAGTTCTTTTTTCATACAGTGGAAAAGTCATACGAAATATATTTTGACCATAAATGATATTTTTCCTCTTATCTAATACTCTAAATTTATAAACTTATTTCAAACATAGACCACATCCGCCTCTCTCTCTCTCTTTGTGTTTTATGCAAGCTACTGTCGCACCCAGTTTTGGAGAACAAAACCAAGTACTCATATACGTGCGCCCAGGATGTCCAAACACACGTATAATCTCAAATTGCATTAAGTATCAAAGTAAAGTACTTATTACATCGCATATTCATCACATTTATTACAAGTCTTTGCTCAAAGGCATAACATAGCGGAAACGTAAAGCGAACGAGCCACCACGGGGACTCCAACTGGGGGTGATCAACTAGTAGTCCCGAACATCTTCTGGAAACTCCTCAAATCCATCATCTGGTACCCATCTAGGATTTTATAGAATTACAACAAGTGTAAGCGCACCATTCTTAGCAAGATAACAAAGGGATCTATGAGGCTCAAAGGCTTGACCGGTTTAACTGCGGTTAGCAATTTTAGTTGGTCAAGTTTTAATTACTCCTGTAACACTACTTTAGTGATAAGCCAACCCATGTTGAAAAAGTAATTAGCCAAGATTAAACCCATCCAACCGTTAACCAGTACCATAAAGTGTGAAGGATCCAGGCCGCTCTTGTCCGTGAGCACGACTGTTATAACAGGTTTTAGATATCTGCAGATATTGTACAACTTTACCCCCAAGACGTGATTCCCATATGTCGGGGTTTGCAAGGCCCACATCGCCTCTACCAAGGAAGCACGACAGCGTTTCACTATGTAACCTTTCCCAAGACACCATAACAAGTTAGTAGCCGCTAAGGTTTCAGTGGCAAGTGTGTTATAGGTGTCCCCCTTCGTGAGGCACACATGAACGCTGCATAGTACACACCAGGACAGAGGAACAACCATACACCACGAGGCACTCCCCTCTTGCTCCTTTCGATAACCACTAACAAGCTAGAGACGTACAAGATATATGATTAAGGTCAGAGCCATATGACACTCGGGGTTGCACGTGTCCTCCTGGGTTGCCGCTTCACATGAAAACCCAAGCACAAACTGGTGCTTAAGTTTCCTATACCGTGTTTCTAAAAAGAATCATTTTACAATGTTGCATATAATTATTAGTCAAGATTAAACATTTGTTTTGGTTATGTGCGGCGGCAACTGTCCAAAATGCATTCCCAAATCATAGGTGACAAGGATTTGAGGTACAAAAGTATCTAGGGATAATTCCTATGGTTATTCAAATTAGACACATGCATATGAATAAATTATTTATTGTTCATAGGTACAAGAAGCCTTTGTTACACTTGCCTTCCTCAAAGTTGTTTCCCTGGTCCTGCTAGTCCTCAACCTGCTCCTCAACAACCTCGTACTGCTCACCTTCTAAACGTGATGCGAATTCACCAATCATACATCATACCAAACCATTACATGCAAACAAAAGAGGTTTTAATTAGAACAGTACACCAATCAGCATAAACAGAGAGTAAAAAGTTTATAAAACTACTCTACGTTTTACTACAAACACATGAGCGAAAGAATCACTCAAATCGAAGCTAAAACATGAAAGATATGATCAAAACAAGGTGCAAAGGCATTTCTGTAAATAACCGAAACCGAAATTGAATTTAAACAAAATGAAATTCCTACGGCGCTGGACTGTGGGTCCTATTTTTAAAAAAGACAAGGGCCAAAACGAGTAGAAACATGACTGAAAAGAAAGGATTCTGAACTGATATGGATTGCGGGTTGATTTCGCTAAAACAGAGGGACCTGAGTGCAAAAGTACGCGGGGCTATCGGCGCTGGACCGCGTCGCTGCTGACGCGGCGCCACGTGTCGTGCGCCAAGTGGTGCGGCTCACCACGGGGTCGTGGACCAGTGGGGTCTGCCACCGTGCGCCGGGTCTACGGTCCAGGTGGTGGACCGGTTACACAACCCCGAAAGGGTATCTAATCTCGGTCGTCCATCTGGGATCTCACGGCCCAGAGTGAAAGGGGTAAAACCTGCCACCAGCACAGTGCCAGCGACGGCGGCGCCATGGCCGACGGTGGCCCAAGCTCGCCGGAGTTCGCCGGTACGGCGTTTCCGACCGAGTTTGGCCAAACCAACCACACAGGGGAACTCCTCGTGCTCCTGTGAACTCAATCGTGCATAAAACGTAGGCGGGGGATCAAGTTTGAGGAACTCCTCGTGCTCCTGTGAACTCAATTGGGCAGTACGTGCAACTTTAATTTGTATGGGCAGGCAGATCACACGCTTGATGAGATGCAGAAATGATTTTTTTTCTCAAGCTTTATTTATAAGATAGGCACTGAGGGGGACATGTGTTTGAGTGTGCGGTGAAAAGTCTTGGATTCAATGAAATGAAGAACGGGATGGAAATTATGCCTGCGTGTATGTGTAGGGGAAGTCCACAGTGATGGGTAAGTCAGCCAATGATGGCTCATGTAGTACATACACATCATCATCGGCAATCTCCTCTACGTTGTACTCACTCTATACAGGAGATTTTGTCAACGTTGACTATATATGCATGGACACCTGAGATGAAGTACATATACTATCTCTCCATCCTAAATTATAAGTCATTCCAAGAATCTTGGAGAGTCAAAATTTTTTAATTTTGACCAAAATTTTAGAGAGAAATACCAAGATTTATGATATCAAATATGTATATTATGAAAATATAATAACTAATAAAGAATCTAATTGTACTTAGTTGGTATTATAAAATTATTATTTTATTATATAAATTTGGTCAAAGTTGAAAAACTTTAACTCTCCAAGATTCTTGGAATGACCTGTAATTTGGGACGGAGGGAGTATATATATGCTAGTAGCCAGTGTGTGCGCGCGCGTACGACCAAGTTGATCAACGTGGATTTAGTGAAGTATGCTCTACCACATGTACAAAAAGGTACTAAATTGCTAAGAAAATCAGCAAAGCACTATTAGTCGTGCGGTGTTCAAATTGTGGACGACTATCATAAATATAGGGTATGTGGACAATTACAGAGCACGGGAATAGAATCAGAGAATCCAATATATACATGATTCTTATCACAATAGGATTCTAATTCATTGACTATATATGAATTTTCTAATTCTTTCGCGCACATTATTATTAATTAATTTTCTTAAATAAAGACAAAGTGTTCAGTCTCATTATCTCTCCTAACATTAATGTGTAAAACCATTATCTTGTTTTAGCTTGCTTTCTTAATGAACCGGATTATCATTATACAAAGTTTCAACTAGTCGCCCTTGCTCTGTCACGCTTGCTCCTGGCATCCACACACGTCCATCTTCATCTTCTCTACGCAGAGGTCGGCGGTACTTTCAAGACGATTGTAACAACTCGGTCTAATTATCTTAAAACACAATAAAAGATTTCTTTATAAAAATATTTGTTCATCTCCTCTAAAATTCATATGACACGATTAGTTAGCGAAAGCATTGTGCCTTGTTTTTTTTCCCCTTTGTATCCCACCTACTATACTGGATTTTTTTTCCTACTGTACTGGATGAACTCTCTACGCGAGCTGGTCCAGGAGCAAATGAATGGGCTGGCTGCTTCCTCTTCTAATTTTTCCCACTTCTTCAATATAATCCGGCCCAAAGAAAAGCCCAGTATCCTGGCCATGCTCTCCAAAGAAAGAAAAAAATCTACTTTTTCTCCCTGAATTTTCACGAAAGTTCGCTTTTCCTTCCTTAACCGGAAAACCGGACAAACTACCTCCTTCAACTTCTCAAACCAAGCGTTTTAGCTCCCTGAAGTGGTTTTGAGGGCGGTTTTGCTACAGTGACAGTAGTTTTGTCTTTTTATTTTTTTTATTTATTTCGGTTGAATTTTTAAAAAATCACAGTAAATTATAGAAAAATTATAAAATAAAAAATTCAATTTTGTTAGACTCCACATGAGTAGATCTACACAATTGATATATAATATGTCATACTTTTGTACAAAGTTTCTGATATGAAGGTTTGTTCTTTTCTATTTATTGCAGCCAAATCTTTTAAACGTTATAGTAAATCATAGAAAACCCATAAAAAATAAAATCTGATTTTGTTAGAATTAACATGAGTAGATCTATGTATGAACATATAATATGATATGTTTTAGTCCATCAAAATAATTATAAATGATGCAACTTTAAATTATTTTAATTAATTATAGAAAAGTACAGATCTTAAACTAGAGCAAAAACCTTATAATAAAACATACCATATTATATGTTCATGTGTAGATCTACTCCTGTTAAGTCCAACAAAATTGTATTTTATTTTTTATGATTTACTATAACGTTTCAAAGATTTAGCCGAAATAAATGGAAAAAAACCTTCATAGCAAAAATTTTATACTAAATCATACCATATTATATATAAACTGTGTAGATCTACTCATGTGGAGTCCAACAAAATTAAATTTTTTATTTTATAATTTTTCTATAATTTACTACGATTTTTTAAAAATTCAGCAGAAATAAATAAAAAGAAAAAGACAAAACCGCCGTCACTATAGCAAAACCACCCTTCACTGTAGCAAAACCGCCCTCAAAACCACTCCAGAGAGGTAAAACGTACGGTTTGAAAAGTTGGGGAGGTAGTTTGTCCGGTTTTGCGGTTGAGGGAGAAAAAGCGGATTTTCGCGAAAGTTTAGGGAGAAAAAGTAGACTTTTCCCCCAAAGAAAAATCCAATGGACAGGGTGGATCCAGCGAGGGCGAGGCGCCGACCCAGCAGCAGCAGCTTGGTGACTAGCAGCTGGGGTACTGGGAGCGCGAAGTGCGGAGGCCCATCGACTTGGGCTGGGGGCTGGGGCGTTGGGCGGCTGGCAGTCCGCAGCCAGGCCTATTTAGATTGTTGGCTCTAAACTTTAGAGCTCTAAGAACTTTAGAACATCTTAGCTTATTTTTTATGTAGTAGAGGCTGTGGTGTCAGTGTGCCTGTTGATGACAGTTTTGTTATTTTCTTGCATAGCTGAAGTTCACATCTCAAACTCAGTTTATTATGGACGGCACAAGTCACCGATTGGTCAACACTCGATTCAGCTAAATGGAACTAAAGCTATACTTAATCTGTTTTATTTCTCTTTCATGAAATTTTCATATCACTTTAGCACTATTGCTTTCTTCAAAAGGGCTATTAGGTACAGAAAACTTAACCGAGACAGTTGTTTTGGATTAATCGAGATGGGCAAAGCATTCACCTCCGCCGCAAAGCCTATGGAGGCAGATGCTTTGCCCACCACAGTTAATAAATATAATCGAGGTGGGTGATGTAAAGCAACTATCTCGGTTAATTCAAATTAATCGAGACAATCACTGTTAACTAAATGATTGGCTTTGTTAATTAGTTAACCGAAGCGATTGCTCTACATAGCCCGTCTCTGTTGAACTATTAACTGTGGTGGTCTTTCTTACACGCTCATCTTGACTAATGATTTTCTAGATTTTAAAAAATACTTTTCGTATTTGAATTCTAAGTATGAATTTGGATACAATTTATTTCCACTCTGCTAGCTGATGTGGAACTAGAAAGTTTTACTTAAAACTCGACTCTGGTAGCTGACACACGTGAACTAGAAAGTTTTACTTAACTTGGAAATTTCATGTTAAGCCTGAAAACTAGTGGCACACACACTTTTTAGGATATACTAATATATTTATCTTGTATCGGGCATAGTGTACTTCCGACAGTTTACCGCTCTTACTTCCTCCATATCTGTAAAGAAAGTCATTTTGATAAGATTTGAGTCAAACATTGAAAATATAAATCATAAATAACTTTTATGTTGTTGAGTTTGAAAATATAACAACTATATAAATAGGTTTGTCTTGAAAAGTACTTTTATAAAAATATGTATATGTCACTCTTCAATAAGTATTTTTATAGAAATAAGGTGTCAAAGTTATGCTTTGGAGACCATATAGTTGTCAAAACGACTTTCTTTACGAGTATAGAGGGAGTACTTTTATGGATCTTCCACTAACATAAATACTACCCTAGATTGTTAAGTTTGACGCACGCACACACCATAATCCAATCTCTTGTTGTCGTATTTCTCTTCAGCATTGAGCCATTCATTATTGTGCCTCCTCACCTCTCCTCTCTGGTCTCAACCCCAACAGTGCCTCCTCACCTCTCCTTCTCTTTGGTCTCAACCCCAACAGTGCCTCCTTACCTCTCCTTCTCTCTATTCTCAGCTCCAACAGTCACAGCCACTTCTTGTCGATCAAAACAGTTTGAAGCCCTCCGTAGATCCACTATAGCAAGCTCAGAACAATTTGTTGAACTACTAAAGGTCACCACCGGCATGTCTTCTCTAATGCCCTTGCATCGACACACCTGCAAGTTTGTTGCCCACTTTCCCTCCACTGATGCCTCAAGGGAGGTAGCTATACACTACTACAGACTGGGCTATCACTGTTCCCATTATCACCACCAGATATTACTTAACCGGCGGTGAAATGGTTTCATCGATGGTCAGATGGACAACGGGCTTGGAGTGCAATCAAATTGGTGGAGCAAACATCTATCACCGACGTCTAACCATTTGATCCGGCGGTAATCATGGGGATTCTTTTCCCCGCCATATTTATAACCGCATGTGATAGTCCCATCGACCCTAAAACAATGTTTGGTCCAGTGGTCCACATTCTTCGTGGCTGTTGAGTAATGTTCACAACCAGTTCAACCCATTTACAAATGTTCACAACCCACACCAAACCAAACTAGTGGGTGACTGAGCCTACAACCAGATCATTGTTTTGAGCGCAGCAGAGATGCAAACCTGTAAGGCAAAATGCAACCCTATGTCATCTTTCACACATGAACCAGAACATTTCTTTTGAGGTCATGTGCATACAACAACATAATAGAAGAAGAATAAATGGAGGGAGAAGAAGAAAGAGTCCAGGCATCACTATAGTTATGGTCGCACACACATTGATTACCCTTAAAATGATAATTAAGCAAGTGACAAGCATGATAATTAAGCAAAGCCTCACTCTCATAATAGTTAAGCAAACATATAAGATACTTACATGTCCTTTAGTCAAGCTTGTTGTTGTATTGCCATCGTCATCAGCAATGAGGAGGTTGGCCCAACCCCTGAGCATTGACATGAACCATCTTGTACTAGTGATACTCCAATGGTGCTAATTCCCAACATCACAACACTAGGGTTGAAGCCATCTATCTAGCTCTAGTAGCAGGCCATAATGTACTATGCAGTGGTCACACGCCTCTCCCTCGAGTAGGCCTTCAGGTTGGCCGACAACTTTTCCAGGGCGTTGGCAAGTTGATCTTGATGAAAGTAGTTGCATTATACTAACAGTCCAAGTGGCATCAATGCAAAGCTTTGTAGTGTCCAACAGATCTGCATTCACCATAGGCACAACGTCACCATCCATCTCATGCGCACTTTGTAGAAGGCTCACCCACGGAGCTCATGGTTGTGGCTAGTGAAGATACATATGTGTATCTAAGGTTTAAAGAAGACAAGGATAGAGGAGGTTTGAAGCCAATGGTGAAGGGTGAAAGCCCTAGTTTGGTTTTGTTAATTAAGTGCCAACCATGTGGATACTGATTTCATTCAATCCACTTGATGCTGACAAACATGACATAGGAGGTGTTGGAGATGGAGATCATGATCACACACACATGCATAGATTCATCAAACAGAGAGAAGTTGGAGCAAAAGCAAGCCACAAAGGCAAAGGTATAGGATAGAGCTGTGCTTTTGCCAACTAAGATGCAATATAGTGCACGATTGGATTTAGCATAGGTGGTCATACTATAAAAGGGGAATTCTTTAGTTGCAATGGTCATCTAGTGCTACTAAGTGTGGGTTTCATTTGCATATGCATTGCGCTAAGTGAGTGGTGAGACACATGAGAAAACTATTGAAAAATGTTGGTGAAAGGCTAACTCTTGTGCTCCAAGTGTTGGATCACTTGGGAGTTAACTTGGTGGAAAAAAGATGAGTTTGGAGGAGCTTCAGCCTATTTTTCAAGTGGAGCCAGAAATTCCTATGGCCTTTGCTCAGAATTTCTAGCTTTGATATAGCCAGGCTATGTGCCAAGTTTGGGCTTTGGAGCCTAGCTAGAATTGCTCCCACACACCCCCTAGAATTACTAGTTGCGGTCTAGTTGTTGACTAGGCAGACCGTGGACTGCAAGCCACCCGCATCCACCTTGGAATTTTTGGTGTGGGGGACCCTCGCCAATGGTTGCCTGCTCAACTACCGGTGAGACAAGGGGAGCTGAAAGTGCACTAAGCCCTCTAGTGGATTTTGGTTGATTGTATGACAAAACGATTAAAGGTCTAACATATCTGCTAAGTGTTGGACAGGTATTTGGTTATCTCACAGGAGTTTGATTATAACGATTAAAGCCAAAATGATGTATTGTTGTATGGTCAATATTGCTCAAACATAGGACAACAATGCATATATGATTCGTTTGAGGCTTATATATTGTGAGATTATTATGGGTATGTGACAAAGGCTCAAATGAATGATCCAACGTAAGGTGTAACTTGATGAGCTTGAGAAGGTGAAGGTAGCAAGGAAAAGTCTTTGAGGTACTAAGCAAGAGGAGAAGGACAAGCAACGGCTTGTGTCCGAGGAACCTAGCTAAGGTGAAGAAGAAAGTACTTGCATTGAGTCGAGGTACTAATCAAGCTTTGGCGGTTTCATGTTATGGAAGATCAAATCTTTATTGGAAGTGGAAATAAAAGTGACTTGATTCATTGGGGTTTATCACTATTTGATGAATGGAATCAAGTCACATGCTCAAGATGGTTATGCTCAAGTGAAACATTCAAAGTTGGCATGATTGCAACCTCAAGTAATGAAGATTGACAAAGACGACAAATGGTTTCAATTGGAATCATCTCAAGTGGATCGAATTGGTTTTTCGTTTTGATCTTGAGTTTAATAGGAATGTCGTACTATAAAGAGGATGTATCATGTTGATAGATGATTACACATAGGTGCTCAAATAACATCCTTTGAGAGATAGAGAGAAGAAGGGTCTTCTAACAGGGCTAGCGTGGTGAAACCGCGTATACCGGACGCGTCCGGTATGAGCTGATTCATAGCAGGTGTTGTGGTTCGGCTTTGGTTGGTGTTGACATTCCTTAGCACAACTACCAAAAGATAGGTAAAGATCGACCCCTGGTACTAATGCCAGAAATGTGGGTAGACATCTCTTAGCATCACTCTAGCGCTAGGTTGTCACCACTAGCAGTAACACTAGAGATGTGATTGTATTTGTGGCACGGCACTTTTATAAGATATGAAATAAAGGTTATCTGCAAGCGCACAAATAAAATACACCCGTTGTAGCATTTCACCCAGGAATGTTCCAGGTATCGTTATTTATAATTCTACGATCAGGAGCTTAACACGGTTAAAAATAAGAATGATATGGCTAAAGAATTGCAAACATATATACTTAGACATGAATCTAAAAACCACCTCTTATCTAATATAGGGATAAGGCAAAAGGATAATAGTATAATAAAGGACAAATAAGATAAATAACAGAGACTAGCAGGGTTTCCATGATTAGAGAGAGAGACTCATGATCAAGCAGAATTGAGAACTAATTGATACGTCAAGAGATTAGACTCCTAAGTTATATTACTTCTATTAAGTCTAAGTCAACCCTAGCATATGTTATCATCTATAGCATAATTAATCATCCACCCATACATAAGGAACATTATGAAAGAAGTTCATATCCAAAGTAATTCCTTCAGTGTAACCAGGTTCTACTTGGCCTAGACTCGGGGAGTGTACTACAGAGGAATCAACGAGGCTATAAGAGTCACCCTCGCGAACTACCACTTGTTGGCCCAGAGAATAGGCTGCATTCATATGCAAACATAATCTAAGCACTACGCCTACATTATATCGACCACTTAGTCCAATCTAGAATCAAAGTAAGCACTTTACGAACATATGTATGAACTTATTATCAATCATAACTATATCAAGCATACAACTAGAATAAACTAAAAACAAAATAAAGAGAAACATAATGATATAATTGAAGTAGCACAAAGTTGAATACAAGAATTACCAGAACTCCTGATGATGATCTGGAATCCTGAGCCGTGCTCAACTCTACTTGTTTCTACCTAATTCTAATTCTAATCTTGAAGTAGAGCTCTAATCTACTCTCTAATCTCTAGAACCCTAACTCTGCCTCTCTAATGCCTGATGAAGATAGATCTGATCGATGCGATATCTGAGGATGCTCCAGGGAGGGGGGGGTCTAGGGCTGCTTATATAGCCTGGTGGGATGAACCGTGACCCTCGGATCAAACCGACCATGAACAATGGCTTAGATGCGTCAAGGAGGTCGGTTAGGTCACGCTCCACGAAGATGGGCCGAGGAGGGTCCTGGCCCAGGCCGGCCGGCCCCACCTGTCACCCTCCAAGTGTCGCCTTCGTTCGGTTGTCTTCTCGAACCTCCCTTGTTGCCCTAATGCGACTTTCCATCCGTTTGCGCAATTCGTCGTGTTGGAGTAGAACTCTACCTCTTTCCGTCTGCTGTAAAACTCCCTAGAAAACAGTAATTCACCAAAGTGTGGAATCTGTCGGTTTAGCCCGTGGACTATGTTGCTTGGTGATCACTCCAAGTTGTTCTAGAAGCTTCCATGTCGTATCCAACAAGGACTCTCTCGCCAAAACTCCAAATGTAGCAAACCATATGTCTGTTTCGATCGTCTCGACGAGCTCTTCGCAATGGTATGGTCCAATTCATCACTTGAGATACTTTTATGTGGTGAAATATTGATGCTCCTGCAAAACAAGTGAGAAGTACACAACTCATGGAACTTGTTAGAATCAAACCCTAAAACTATGCATTGTCACTTGTTTATCATCTTTTTATGCATTAGTTGATGGTATAATGTTGACTATAAGGATCGTCAACAGTTGGTTTCGGGTCGGGACTACCGACCTAAGTCGGAAGTACCGACCCCCGAAAGCTTCGACATGAGTTAGAACTGCTGACTCAGTGTCCGGAGTGCGCTAAGGTTGTTTTTGAGTCAGGACTACCGACCCTTGGAAGTTCCGACAAAAGTCGAAATTGTTGACTCAGTGATCGGGAGTGCTGATGGTGCCTGGCCTTAGCAGCCAGGTCATACCGGACGTGTTCGGTATGACCCAACGGCTCTATAACGGCTAGTTTTTCAAAGGGGCTATATATACCCCCAAGCCTCCACCTTTGGAGGCTGCTGATTCTACTAACTTGCCCTCATGTTTTTGAGCCTTGTAAGCATCTCCCAACCCTCTCTTAGTGAGTGATTGATCCAAATTACAAAATCCTTTTGTGGGTTGTGTGAGAATGAAAAGAGAGAAAGCAAACAACCTCTTGAGCACTTGTGCATATTGTCAATCTCGTGATTCGCATTGTTACTCTTGGACTCTTCAGTCCTAGACGGTTAGGCGTCGCCAGAGAGCACCCAAGAGCTTGTGGTGTGCCTTTAGAAGTTTGTAAAAGTAAATTCCACCTCCGAAAGGGAAGGAATCAAAATAGTGGAAGGAGGAAGAAGGAGTTGGAAAAGACTCCGGCTAGGGTCAACCCATGGGTCCCCTAGAGCTGACCTCCGTGTGTCGCTCGCAGCCACCTCAACGGAGAGTACGACTTGGTACGAACTTCGGTAAAACAAATATCATGTCTCCTCTCTTTATTACATTTGATATATTTGTGTGGCTCGAGTTTTCCTGCAGGTTCTATGTGTTGTGTGCATATATATTGTATCTTTGTAGAGTGTGTAGAAGTTGAGAAGAAACCAGAGCCGATTTGGAGCAAGGCTCTAGAATCGCAATTACCGGATGTGTCCGGTATTAGCTTCCTGCACAGAGTTAACTCAATCTTTATCTAATCCTTTGTGGTGCAGGAATTTGCTTCTGTTCTAATTATATAGCATTCATATATTGTGTGGCTTACTCGTAAGGGGTTACTTTACTCTGATTTGGAATTTCCATTTTGAAAACTCTATTACTAATGGTTTCCGTGCTTTGAAGGTGTTATTTTTAGAAACGCATATTCAACCCCCTATAGGTGGCATGAGTGTGTGCCTACACCAACGGCTGACATGAGGGGTTGGCCAGCTCAGGAGTGGATAATCCTAGCTCTCCCTCTTTCTCTCTCGATCACTTGCTCCATTCAATGTTGCATTAGCTTAGTATACTACTATAGAAATAATTAATCGTGACGGGCGCCTGGGCGACTGGGTGGCCAAGCCGGCCATCCAATAACCGTGACGGCCGGGTTAAAATCCCGTCACAGTTAATTATTGTGGGATGACACACAAAATAATTTATGTAGAGTACGTACTCATTTTCTCAAGCATAATAATTTGATCCTAGGTTCTTTCTTTTGCAACACATTACTTAATCAATCTGCATGGAATCACTAATTGATGTGTTATTACTCGAAATAATACTATAACTCAATTGTAGCAGTACGTTAATACTCACTTTTGTGATATTAAACCTTTTGTGACAACTCATCTTAAATATAATACTGTAACTCAATTCTTTCTTAAATATGTCACTATTTCAGCTCATCTTGATATTAAACCTTTTGTTTGGAGCTTTCATTTAATTGCTCTTTTCTACTAGAGTAAATATAATCCAATATTATACTTTCTTATACATACTTAAGAGAATTAGTAATCGGATAATTCATGATTCTTATAGGTAACATGATGATCCTTTTGATGCCTCATTAATATCTCAAAACTCTTTAGCACCCTCCAGTGGACCTATTCTAGATTAAATTGATATTTTGCTAAATATTCTAATGCCATGTTTGGACTAGTATAGACTTTGAGCATTCATCAAGTTTGTGACAGCTGAAGCATATGGAACAATTTCCTCTAAAACTTATTCTAACTTTTTCTTATAATATTCGGGATAATCAAACTTACTGTATTATGCAACCACACTACGCAAATAAATAGGCGTGGCATTTCTTATTTAAATTCTCACTTATCAATTTACTTAATATGCCTTTTGTGATAATCCTAGTGCTCATTCGGTCTTGTATTAGTGTATCTCAATGCCTAGAACATTATTAAAGGCTTCACCAGATCTTTAAAATTTTGGGTGATTAGAAAACTTCGTATACACATGCTAACAAAATTCCGACCATGTAGAGTATTATTGAAAGATCTAGGCCCTTGTTTGTGTTTTGCTAATTAATGAAAACATTTGTGGACTAACCCTTCTATTTGAAGTGTGTGAAGGAAAGTTGGTTTAGTTCACAAGATGAGATGGATGGTGACATGGATTTGATTGATAATCATGTTGGTATATTCAAATCAAGCATAGCAAGCAAGTGAAGACTAAAGCAAGGCTTGGCTAGATGGACCGTGTGCGACACGATGGTGAAGGGAAAGCTAATGGGCTTGGCACCAATGAACCACAACAATGGTGAAGGGCAGGTTGAGAGGCTTTGGAGCGAGAAACTACACATGGTAGAGAAGCTTGAGCAACACTTGGCTCCAAAGGACCGAAGCAATGGTGAAGGGCGAATAAAGCTAAGGTCAATGTACTTGAAGTCTGTATGATAGTTTGAATGATTCACATCATCTTTGATGGTCAAGCCAAAGATTTTGTGTTAATATCAATTAGCTTGGTGAATATGTCAGAAATGATCTTTCCTTGCAAACATCATTATGGCAGAAATTGGATAAGCGCAAGGCAAAGGTATATTGAAACATAGGGTGTTTCATTTCACCGGCTATAAGGTGTGCAAAGAAGATTGAGATAACCGGATTTAGAAGATAGTCGTACTATTAAGAAGGGCAAACACGTTTTGCATTACGGTTATCTAGTGCCACTTGTGAGCTCTAACGCTGAGATTCGTTTAGTGGTAAGTAACGGAAAAGTTAAAACCTTTATGAAAAAGATTATTAATAGCTAACCGATGGTGAGTTGAACGATCATCTTGCGGGAGATTGTTTCTTGGTGTTGGATTTTCTTGAAAAAGGTTTTGAGCGCGTTGGAACTAACTTTGTATTGTTTTGGATCCCTCCATTGTGTATGGAGTGGTCACCCAAAGCAAAGGAGGTGTTGCGCTTGGTGTTGGTGTTTTCTAGGTAACTGTGGACTGTCTACCATGAGGTGGTAGGTTGTTCGCCGGTCATCCCAAGGAAACCCAATAGATAGGAAACAATCTGTTCATGGGCTGTCAAGTGAACAATAGATAGCATGTGCCCTTCTGGTGGACAGTCCGCCGGCTATTTGTGGAAGGGCAGAAGTGCTAGACATTATGTCCAGGTCGCCACAAATCAATGGCAGACAGTCCCGCGATCTGGCGACGGATAGTTCGTTGGTCATCTGCGCTGGCAAGCAGTGCTGCTGAACATTCTGTCTAGGAAGCCAAGAAGCAAGGGCAAACGGCCTGCACCCCTAGGGTCGGACAGTCCGCTAGTCAAAATTTGAACCTAACAGTTAGTTGCTGACAACAGCGGACAGCCCGAGCCTCGAATAGCGGACTGTCCGGGAATACCGTTTCAGCATAGTAACGACTCGTTTTGAGGGGCTCCTCAATATATAGTGGGTTGCCCGGTTGAAGGGGGTTGTCTTCGCCATTTTAACAACTTACTCTTTGAGAGAGCACACCTCTTTAGCACCTTCTCTCATGCTCCTTGCTTGAGTGCAACATTTGAAGAGTGAGTGTGCTCCACTAGTGTGAATCTCTATGTGAGATCACTTGTGGCATTAGGTGTTCATCGTGTGGGTGTGGTTTCTCGTTACTCTTGGAGCTTGCCTGTTTCTAGACGGCTTGGTGTTTGTGTCTCTGTGAAGCATGGAAGTGCTCTAGAGTTGGCCTCATGAGGGGCTATTGAGCTCATCCCCACCGGAGGAAGGCAGAGAGCATCTCTAGTAAAATCGAGGCTTATGTGGGTGTCTAGTTGATTTGGCCAGCTCAAGTTGAGTGCTCATGTAGAGCCTACCAAGTGTGGTAGTCCGAAGCTTGCGGGCTTGGAACTAACAAGAGAAGCGACAATACTAGAACTCGTCTCAATGTGAACTAAGTGGTTGGCAAGTCACCGAACCACGGGAAAACATCGTGTGTCATCCTCTATATTATAGTTTGCTTATCTCAACACAAGTTTACTTTATTGCAATATATCATACTTGAGTTGTTGAGATTGCGCCATGTGTTTCCCACTTTATTACTAGTATGTGTAGGATCTCTCTTGTGTTCACTCTTGTTCTAGTTGCTTAAATTGTTTAATCTTGCCAACTAGAATTGTACTTAGGTGAGCTTCCTCTAGCTTGGTACGCTTAGTTACTCTCTAGTTCTACTCTTCATAAGGGTGCTAGAAAATTGAGATAGAGGGTTGTAGTTGAGAATAGACCATAAACATAATTGTCCATTTTATGAAATTGTAAACCGTAATGGGCTATGAGCTTAGTTTTAATCTTTCAAAACTCCTTTTGTAGCCATGCCTAAAATGTAGACCCTTTTATAGCATAACAATTGTTGATATAAAACATAGACTAACAGGATCTTAGACTTAACCTAAACATGATTACTAACTTAATCTTATGTGGAATGATCTTAGTGACTATGCAAAGAGTTTGTAGTAGAGTTGATGTAGATGAAGTAGATGTACTAATCTTCACCAATTGAGAGGTTAGGCTCTTTCTTGATGAAGAACTTGGTGTATATCTGATATGCAGCCTCTCGGACACCTAGAACAGGGAGTCATGCTTCCAAATCCCCCTCACAACATCTAATTGATTAGTTAGATGGTTCTAGATGTTGAGGGATTCACCTTAATCCCGAAATCACCTTTTGGCTTATTTATATACACGATGTGGGGTCAGGGCCGACTCTAGATAACCTTTAGGGTTGCTGCTAATAATCGTGGCAAATAATCTAATAGTTTGGCATTGACAGATGGTCAAAAAAATATTGCCAAATAAATATATTGTTGTGAGATCACATTCTAATATTATGTCCTAATCATCCTCCCTTGATAGCAAACTATCCCCGGTTTGACATTAGTTGTTGGACATGTTATAGTAACCAACATTGCTCCCATTTTTGTGACTTATCCTGTTGCAGAAAAAACAAAACTAGGGGAACTTGCCATGACAAGATTATAGCTATTGCAGCCCTCTAGTTGATCATATTTTTACATAATAAAACAAAATTCCAAATGTGAACAAACATATACACAATGCACCACATACTCTTTTCTATAATTAAATATTATCAATATAGTGACATGTATATCTAGATAACCATGGTATTGTGGTGCATACAAATTTTTCTCTCAAAATTACTTAGGGCTGACAAAATATCAAATTATTTGATATAACCCAAAATATGTGAGGAAGACAACAATTTCAGTTCATCCTCTGCAGTAGCAATGAAATTTATGCTTTAAGCAGTATGTGGCTTCAAAACTAAAGAATCAATTTCATTTACATGTTGTGACATAAGAATAATCATAGCACTATCAAACAACTCTTTTTATCACAATGATCAGCAGGAAAAACTACTTGTGACAGAGGTAAACCAAGTGAAGGCTCTAATATAGCATTATTAGAATCAATGGTAAGCAAATTCAGCATATCAAGAGAGCCCTTACCTGAAACAACGATATGTTCTTTTTCTTCTGCATTGTCATCTTTATTGTGTACACGGGCTGCAAAATATTAGGTCCAACAATAGACAAAGCAATGTGCCAGTATAAGTCTCCTTGCATATCAAGAGATATTTGATTTGAACCCTAGCTCAATTTCAGATCAGATCAATCAAACCAAAATAATATAAAGATCATGTGCCGCCAGTATAAGTCGATCTCTCCTTGCATAGTCAATTTATTTTGTAAATAATTGTTACATCTTGAATGATGAATGAATCGAGAATCATAGCTACGTAGCCATCATGGGTCATCCTCGTCCATGGCGAGCGAGGACAGGTATGACAACCGGTCCATCTCGTACCCATGCAAGTTCTCCCAGGACGATGGACCTCCATGGTGATTCGCCACCTTCTCCACCTCTTGCTTGTCGAGGCTCATCGCGTACACGTCACCACCTGTCCAGTCGTGGTAGTAGTATCCGCACCCGGCGGTGAAGAAGACGACGCCGCTATTTTCGCACATCCACTGCAGCCGGATCCACGTGGTCTCGGCCGGTAGGAACCGACCCACCACCTGGATTACCTGCCGTGTCTTAGGCTGATCCCATAGGCATGTGCCGTCGTCGGTGGCACTCCGGGCGGTGACCACGACAATGGCGACGCTCCGTTTGACCATCGTCGCCGGACTGCAGCAGTAGGACGTCTTTTCGACAACCTGGACGACGCGCAGCCTCCCATCCGGCGACACGCCTAGCAGGGTAATGCCGGCGGCGAGGTTGTTATTTCCCGTGTCTGGCATTTTCACGTGCTCTGCCTGCAGCGTGTCGAGGCGCAGCCCGAACACCATGGTCCTGGCATGCCAGTACACCACCTTGCGGACAATGACGCTCTTGCCCGCCGCCATTGCTGCCATCTGCTCTTTGCCCAGACGTCTGGCACAGGTCACCTTTTCCTCGGGCCCCCACCGGCCGCTGTCAGACGCATAGGTCCGGCATGCGGTAAAGCCACGCCGGCAGTACACGAGCAGCAGGCTGTACGAGGACGACGGTGCTCTCGGCGGCGAGTCCCTGCCATCACTCCCACCGTCGCTGTCGTCGTCGTCGTAGTAGTCGTCGACGGTGACGACGGTCGAAGCGTAGGGTCTCACGATCTCCTTGCCGCCGAGGGACGGGAGCACGTTAACTTCCCCGGTCATCGGGTTGATGACACAGAGCTTCAGTGCCCGCTCGCGCTTCCCGCGCTGGAGCTCGACGACGACGAGGCCATTGCGGGAGGCGATGAGTCTAGATGAGTCCAACAGGCCGTCGTCCAGGCCTTCCACCAGCGCGTTCAGCGAGGGCTGCTGCCGAAGGGCGAGTCGGCGCGAGGCAGACGCGGTGGCGGCGAAGCGTGGCACGGCGCCTTGGCGGTGCAAGTAAAAAAATCCTAGAGCAAGGCTGCGGACGTGGAGCCGGCAGCGCCGACCGCGGCAGATGAAGGCGGCCTCGCCGGAGACCAGGCGGCACCATCGCTTGCAGGTGGCCGCGCAGCGCACCACATCGGAGAAATCTGGCAAGCCGGCGAAGATGCCGACGAGGATCTCGTCCGTGAGCGGCGTGCCGTCCTCGTCGCCTGGGGCGATCGTGTCGTCGACCGGCACCCTCGCCCGCTTGGAGGGCCTGTTACGACGGACGGCCAGCCAGCCCCTGGTGCTACTGCTACGCTCCCCAGCCGCCACGGAATAGTAGGGCCGGGAAGACAGGCGGGCTCGGCGCGGCGGCGGCATCGCGTTCGTTGCATGCAGGTGCAGGTGCAGCCAGATCGGTCGTTGATTGGTTCAATGGCAGCCCAATTAAGAGTTTATTAAGACTACTCAATCTTAGTTTCTCCTTCTCATCTATGGAGTAGTTTCTCCTTCTCATCTATATGGAGAGGCATATATATTCCCCTAAAAAAAAGAACTATGCAAATACATATATTTTCATCACGGTCCTGTTTCTGCCAAATCTCAATCTCAAATCAACGGGCTATCGAATTTTCACGTAAAGCAACCATGTCGACTAGGTGGAAATAATCGTGGAAACATAATTATGAGTTTCCAAAAATTTTGCAACACTACGCGCCTATGAATGCACGTTGTCACAAAATTTGATATTCAAATTCATTTTGTAAAAATTCTTATAAAAGTAACAAATTTGATATGCACATGCACTAGAGGCTGTGTTCTAGCTAGCTAGTGCGCATATATATGCACCTGAAATTTGTTATTTTCGTATCTTTTTATATTGATTTCTATCTCACATTTTGTGAAAATGTAAATCGATAGATGTACTGTGGATATGCATAAAAAGTTTCAATTTTTTTGAAAACTATTAATATGTTTTTCTGAAGGTTTGGAGATCTACAGGATCGTGGAGTAGAGTGCCTCGTGATTCCCTGAGCCTACAGGACAAGCCGGATCGGACGGAGACGGATCGAAGGCGTGCCAAATCAATTTGACCCTGCAATTGATAAGGAAGAGATAAAAATGCCAAATTATGTAACCTGCAGTTTGTTCCAGACAGTTCCAAGATTTATGGCTCTAAGACAGCCGGTGATCAAAGGAGATTGGCTAGAGAGCCAACTCCTATGCAGCATGGACGGTACATTGAATAAAGACTAAAATAAAACGGTTGATTCATGTACATGCAAACAAGGTGTTTCGCTTAGCCGATCTAGATTAGTCAATAAACAGATCTCAAGATGTGTAACATGCATGTATAGCCTTCAAAGCATCGACCGATCTTATACACTCGCTAGATATATTCAGAACATCGCTAATAGTGGGGATCCTGGGGATGATAGCCTCAATAACGGCGTGTTCTAAGTATATAAAACGAGTATGCAAGATCTATCGACAACGATTCAAGCTATGCATGTACGCTACTGGTGGAAGCATAACTGTATCTGCTATTTAGCCGATAAGGTGTCCATGAGGCACGAACAAGCCTATCTGTCTTAGTCATACATAAATCTAATACTAGTGTATACCTAATCCAATTCCAGCGATAGTGGGGTCCGGGGATATGAAATTAGATTAGATCTACTTTAATCCTCCATCTATTTATAACCAGTTAGGTAGCTTGAACGCACAACAGGTAACAGCCAAGATCGTCAAATCAGCTGATGTGAACTTGTATCTGGTATGCTTCGAACACGATTTGATACATAGGCTTGCAACAAAAGATATTTAGTGAAACTCAGAGCTAGATCTGTCAATCTTGATTGGATGGTGATATTGTTGCAAATAAATAAACAAATTGAAACAAACAATATCAGTAACTTAATGAATCTACTAGATTGCCTATCTAGCAGAGCTAATAGCTAGCTTATACCGAGCTTCTACGAGGATGGACCGAACCAATGCAGCCTTACAAGCTAAATATAAATCGATAACTAGCTTATACCGAATTTGCACGAGGTTGGACCTACCCAATGTAGCCTTGCAAACGAGATATAAATTGTGGCAATACTAACAAGCAAACCGGAGGTCAGACCTACTGATGTAGCCCTGCTTGTCTAAAGATCTAACTGGAATCTACTCTACTCCTACTCCTAGGGTATGGCCGGAGCCGAAAAAGATGTAAATGTATTGTTTGATTAATTGATATTACAATAGTCGGGGTTGATATTTATACCCAGGATTTGAGTCCTATTTTAATACGAATTCTAGTTACAGAGCTGGAAAGAAAATGATACTTCTATTATTATAGGTAACATGGACTCTGCCTTTCCTTATTTGGTGAAGCCCGATGTGTCTGGTCTCTTCCCTGGGACACGAGCATCTTGAGTCGCCGATCTTGATCAAAGTCTTCCAGGGATAATCCACGTAGTACACTGTCGACCCAAGTGATAAACATTGTTGATTCCCCTAAAATCAGCTGATAACGAATCCGAGTCGATTTCATCAATTGGGAATTTCATCGTATCATCGTATTCCCGACCATCAACTATCTTTGGTCAAAAACTGGTGTCAACACAGCCCGAGTTCGGAGTATGAATTCTTCATGCTTCGAATTATTTCAGTCCCATGGTCTTCTGCCCCTGATGATATCTGATCGTGACACTGAAAATTGCATCGGCTTCATATTAGTTATCTTCTTCTAACCCTGGATCCATTTTCCTAATTGTTCATCTGCGCCAGCCAATCAGGAACCACCCCCTTGAGTCTTGTTGTTTCCTGAGCCTATGACATCTGAACGCAACGCTTGAAGGCTCCATCGGCTTCTCTCGAAATGTAAAGAATCGCATCGGCTTTCAATGCTGATAATAACTTTCAGTCGATACCTTTTCTTCCAAGAGGACGAGTAACTCACTAGCGGCAATATTACCTTATTTTCAGCCTTACATTCACATGCGAACTTTGTAGTGTCTAGTCGAGGAATAGAATGGGTTAGAATTCAGTCATCTATACTTCCCTTGCTTAGAAAACTTGGGATTTTGAAAGATTTTCAAATTTAAGACATAGCATTGCTCTTCAAGTGATTCTCTCAAATCGCTCAATGTGTACAGTTCTTCACCAAGACATTGTTCCATTTCTTTTCATCCTACTTCTAAAAGCCTATGTGGAGTTTAGGTAGGAATAAAATATGTAGCATACTTATCTTGCATATATCGTAAAGTCAAACCCTGGATCCAAGCAGAGAAATGTCATACTCTTAAACCAAGATGTGTACATGTGTGGAATATCTTTTCTGTACTCCTTTGATCATGACCCTGCTCTTTCTTTTGAATGCTTCTGAGAGTATAGGCAATTTATTCTCACTGGCAGGTATCTAAGTACCCATTGTTTTCTCTCTTTTTGCGGGTATCAGAGTACCCATTGTTTTCTTTCTCTTTCATCATGCTCCTTGGCATGCTTTCTTTGAACATAGCCCACACTCTCTTTGTCATATGAATATTTTGGAGAAAATCAAGATACAAATTGGAGTATTTTAGTGGATGGAAAGAACATGTCATGTGTAACTCTTGGTGTAAGAATTAACATTTTATAGGTGGGTACGCGTGAGTCTTGGTCATGAGAGCATGATAAATCTCTTGCAAGGGTCACAACAGTTTAACAAAACTCAATACAACAACAAGTAGCATATGTGTAAAGTTTCTAATGAGATCAACATATGGCCTTGGTAGGAAATTCAACATCACCGAGGAGACAAGCTATTGATTTTTAATTTTTTGTAAGAAAATTTCCCAAGTACTTTGCAAAAGAAGTAAGGTTCCTTTCATCATATCATATCTCACACTTCAACTACTTAGATGGTATGTTTTCCCTATAATATATGATTCACATGTGATAGGAAAGGTGGAGGAATAAAGAATATGTGAGCCAAGCATAGAGGAGCATGTACCTCATAACTGTATGCATGTTTCTTCATCCTGAGCTTAGTCAATCCAGCGTGCTCTATAACCTTCTTGGTGAACTCTGATAGCTCGTGGCATGTTGTCATCGAAGAAGTCAGGAGTGGTGGCAACCTTTTAATACTTGAAGCCGATCTTTTGTGTGCTGAAAATAATTTTTAGCCGATGGTCTCCTATCGGCTGTCAGGTTGCCAACTTCTTTGATGTCATTGGTGCAACCTCTCATGAAACATATCATTATGTCTCCCTTCATTAAGAAAAAGTCTTTTAAGCCTATTACTTTCCACTTCCATTATCAAAAGGAGCTTTGCCTTCTTGTCGGGGATTATAGAGGACGAAGATGAGCCCGGTGTTGCGTGGCGGGTTTTGGGCCCCCCGACTCGTAGTTGATGCAGGAGCTTGAGACACTAAGCACATTCATCTTAGGACCTTCATGATGTTGGTTCCTGTGATGAAATGGGACCAATTCTCCTCCACCTTGCCTATACTCAGGATCCAACTTAGCACTTATATACGTCGGCCTTGGTTATTTTGTCACCAGGTCCAATATCAACTTTTTCTAGGTCGTCGACCGACGTAAAACTATGTCCCAACTTTCCTTCAGTGGCGTCAATCGGATTATCCATCAAAAAATACTTTCAGATCCAACTGCTTGGATCAGCTATTGATCATCATCAAAGACTTTGATGACATCTCCTTCATGAAGCTTACCAAAAAGGCGTCCAATTCCATCGAAGCTCCATTCATCTGGACTGGCATACGCAACGCTAACTGATGAATCTGCTGAAACCATCTCGACTCTATCACCAATCCATTGGATTAAACTTTGGTGCATTGTAGAAGGAACACAACAATTGGCATGAATCCAATCCTGACCAAGAAATATATTGTATGTGCCTTTTGCATTAATGACGAAGAAAAAAAGTGGTCGGCAAACTTTTGCTGCCAATTGTCAGCTCCACACAAACTGCTCCTCTGGTGTTTGAGGATTTTCCACTGAAATCTGTTAACCTCATGTATGTTTGACATAGATCTTCTGCCCTTACCAAGCTTCCGAAAAGTAGTATAAGGCATGAGGTTGACAGTTGCACCTCCATCGACTAACATCTTGGTCAATAGTTTACCGTCGATGAAACCTTTCAGGTATAAGGCCTTCAAGTGCAAATATTTTGCAGGCTTCCCAAAGGTACCATCTTCCGCTTGAAAAAACCATTGAGCTGCGTCTACTTCTTCATTTGGTTCTTTTTTGTCTTGTTCTGTAGCTCTAAATTCGGCAGGTAACATAAAAGTTGTTCCTATTACAGCCGATGATTTGCCTTTATCTTTATTGACTATTTGTTTGACTTGCCAGATCTTAGGTTTCTTCTCCATTATTTGTAGCTCGTCATTCCTCAAGCGTTGAACCCTCCTTTTCTGACTCTTGGTTAGTCCAGGTGGACACCATTGGCCCTTCGGCCAGACATACTCTCTTTCCTCATGGCGATCCATGTCCTAATTGACTACATCTTGATCGACAATTCTCCTTTCGAGCCGATTATGGACACTTTTCATTTTTCAGCGCCCATCCATACGTTCATGAATAGATCGACGGTTGGTTTTAGATTGCCTGTACTCCCAGTATTGATCATTGTATTCAGGACAATTGTTGAGAGTAGGTAATTTCAAACCTTCATTCCAGCAATATCTGAAGAAAGGACAATGCCAATGGGATTCATTATCTTCTTTCATCCTTTTCTTCTCATCACAATAGCGCATATACTCTTCTTCTTTCAACCACTCTTGATACCATCTCTCATCGTAGCTGCTCTTTCTCTTTCTATCGTTGTCATTTATTTAACAGAATTCGAGTAGTAGGTCATTTGCGCATCCCACCAACTTTAGAGGTTTTGGGCTGATCATATCGGCTATCTGATTGTTTCAGCTTCATCTCTTGGTATTCTTTAGCCGATATTTGTTTTCCAACATCAACAGTTCCAGACCTTCGGGCTCTTTCAAAGGTAAGCACTTTGAACTTTCCTTTTTTGACAAATGTTGCAACCATATTCACAGGGAAAGGATGACCTTCTATGCCTATCTCACCTTTGTCCTTATCGACACATATCCTGCCTTTGTCGATGGCCCTCTGAATGAGCTCTTTGAATATCTTGCAGTCATTGGTAGTGTGATTGAAAGAATTATAATATTTGCAGTATTTCCTTCTCTTGATTTCATCAACCGATGGCATCTTATGATTTCCTATTAACTTGATCTGACCCTTCTCAAGCAAGAAATCAGAGATCTTGTCATCTTTATTGACATCAAAACTGTATTTTCTATTCTCATCAGTTGATTTGTCTTTAGCCCATGACATGTATTATGACTGCTTCCATACCCAATCGACAATAGCAATTTCATCATCATTCTCTTCTTCACTTTCACTCTCGATTTCTTTTAGTATTGGATTGCAATCGAAGCCAACATTGGCGGCTCTTGTTGTCTTGTTATATCGTGAATACCTGAGTTGTGATTCAATACTAGCCACTCTCCTGGTCAACATTCCAAAGTTTGTACAATCGATACCGATCTTTTCTTCGATCGATGGTAGCAAACAACGAATTGCAATACTGACTACCTTGGCATCTGACAATGTCAAGAAGTAGCATTTGTTTCTTACGTCCCTAAACCTTTGGATGAAGTGGCTTCCAGACTTATTATTGCCCTGTCTGAGATCGGCTAAATCTGCAATTCCCTTTTTTGTCATCCCGGAATCAAAATATTGATGGAACTTGGATTCCAAATCTTCCCATCCAGTGATAGAATCGTGGGGCAATGATGCAAACCATGAGAATGCAGCTCCAGAAAAGGACAAGGGAAAGAATCGAACTTTGAATGCCAGCTCATCAGATAATTCTCCAAGTTGCGCTAGGTATTAACTGATGTGTTCCATAGTCGATGTTGCCCCACTTCCATTGAATTTGAGAAAATCAGGAAGTCTGAATCGTGGGGGAAATATTACTTGATCATACCATGATGGATACGACTTCTTATAAGTAATTATTGAATTTTTTGGTTTCAAGTCAAATTGCTTTTGCACTGTATCAGTCACTTGGCTCATTAGTTGACCCACTTGATTCATCACTACACTCTGGTTGTTATAATTCTGCTGACCAACGTTCTGGGTTCCTTGATGAATATTTTGAATCCCTTAGCCGACATTCTGATATTCAAGATTTTCATAAGCATTCAAAGTATAACCTTTAGTTACATAATGATATCCTAGAGGTATCTCTCCTAGTGCCACCCTTCCCTCATTAGGTGGAGCATTGAGGTCTCTGATGATTCTTCTGTTACCAGGAGCAAATCTTGTAGCCGATTGACTAACACTAAAGTCTACCACCGGCTGCTGCACCGGGTGTTGCACGTCTCCTCCTCCCGGTTGATTAGGAAGTCCCGCTAACATATGACAGCCATTGCCTGGTGATACGACATTTGTTGCAACAGCTTCAATTCTTCTATTATTTGGGTGTGAGTAGATTGGTCCTCTGAACCTGAACTCTGATTTATGGCTTCTTTCATAGAATTGGTTAGACTCCTCGAGAAAATCTCATTGTGATTTATAAGTGTTGTGCTCATAGCCTGGGAGATGGTCTCATACATTGCATTGTGAGAAGCAACGTCATTCGGGCCAGGTTGTCTATCAAGGAGTACTCTGGGCAAAAAGTTCTTCTGGTAAACCTTCCCATCCTAATCTTTAGCATATGACAACAAGCATTTATCCTGAAATTCTTTATTCGCTGCCTCTATCATCTTACGTCATTCTTCAGGGAGTTTATTTATGGTCACATTGAGAATGGTTTGATTACTGCTTTCAGGCATGTTGACGATTGTGGTCCCACCGGGTGCGCCAAAAAGCATGTCGACGCAAAAAACGTGATCTGCGCACAACATGCTTGGAGGCCCGCAAGATCGTGTAGTGGAGTGCTCATGATTCCCTGAGCCTCAAGACCAAGCCAGATCAGACGGAGACGGACCAAATGTGTGACAATCAATTTGACCCTGCAATTGACAAGGAAGAGATAAAAACGTCAAATTATGGAACCTACCGGTTTGTTCCAGACAGTTCCAAGATTTATGGCTCTAAGACAGTCGGTGATCAAAGGAGATTGGCTAGAGAGCCAACTCCTATGCAGTATGGAAGGTACATTGAATAAAGACTAAAATAAATCAGTTGATTCATGTACATCTAAATGAGGTGTTTCGCTTAGCCGATCTAGATTAGTCGATAAACAGATCTCAAGATGTGTAACATGCATGTATAGCCTTCAAAGCATCAACTGATCGTATACACTCGCTAGATATATTCAGAACATCGCTAACAGTGGAGATCCTGGGGATGATAGCCTTAATAACGATGTGTTTTAAGTATATAAAACGAGTATGCAAGATCAATCGATAACGATTCAAGCTATATATGTACTCTACTAGTGGAAGCAGCTATTTAGTCGATTAAGGGGGTCCATGAGGCACGAACAAGCCTATATATCTTAGTCATAGATAAATCTAAGACCAGAGCATACCTAATCCAATTCCAGCGACAATGGGGTCCAGGGATACAACCTTAATGCGTGAAATCAGATTAGATCTACTTTAATCCTCTATTTATCTATAACCAGTCAGGTAGCTTGAACGCACAACACGTAACAACCAAGATCGACAAATCCACTAATGCGAGCCTATATTCGGTATGCTCCGAACACGATTTCATACAGAGGCTTGCAACAAAAGATATTTAGTGAAACTCAGAGCTAGATCTGTCAATCTTGATTGAGCGATGATATTATTGCAAATAAATAAACAAATTGAAACAAACAATATCGATCTACTAGATTGCCGATCTAGCAGAACCGATAACTAGCTTATACCGAGCTTGTACGAGGTTGGACCAAACCAATGTAGCCTTTCAAGCTAAATATAAACTGATAACTAGCTTATACCGAATTTGCGCGAGGTTGGACCTAACCAATACAGCCTTGCAAACGAGATATAAACCGTGACAATACTTACAAGCAAACCGGAGGTCGGACCTAATCAATGCAGCCCTGCTTGTATGAAAATCTCACCGAAATCTACTCTACTCTTTGGTCAAAAACGATTCATCAATTGGGAATTTCATCGTATTATCGTATTCCCGGCCATCACTGATCTTTGGTCAAAAACCATGTCAACAACTATAAAATTGTATAACTTTTCAAGATCTACAACTTTTATTTTTGTCATTTCTTCGTTCAGCAAAGCGATAGTAATGTCGTTCACAAAATCTACATCCCTCTCATATAGTTTCATTAAACTAGAAGAAAGATATATAAGATTTGAGAACAGTGTTACTATCACTGTATCAGGTGACCAAATGACCAAAATGAAAGTCATAGATCTCGAAAAGTTACGAAACTCTGTAGTTGATAACTTTTTTTATTTGAATTAATTTTGGCAGAAAAAAGTACGTTTGAATTTCTCAAATTTGAAATTCAAATTTTATAAATGACCTCGGATGGAGAAACTACCAAAATAAAAGTTGTAGATCTCAAAAAGTTATAAAAAATTGAAGTTGGCCACTTTTTTATTTGAATTAATTTTATCAACGAAAAGTATGTTTGAATTTCTCCAAATTTAAAATTCAAATTCAAATTTTTCAAACAACCTCGGATGGGGAAACAACCAAAATGAAAGTTGTAGATGCCTAAAAGTTATAAAACTTTATAGTTGGCAACTTTTTGATTTGAAACTATCTTGTCAATCAAAAATATATTTGAAATTCAAATTTTGAAAACGACCTCGGATGGAGAAACTAGCCAAATGAAAGTCGTACATCTCAAAAAGTTATCAAACTTTGTAGGGAGACTGGTGGGCCTTCC
This sequence comes from Coix lacryma-jobi var. lacryma-jobi, assembly GCA_009763385.1. Classification (NCBI taxonomy): domain Eukaryota; kingdom Viridiplantae; phylum Streptophyta; class Magnoliopsida; order Poales; family Poaceae; genus Coix; species Coix lacryma-jobi. The sequence continues at coordinate 63,474,893 of CM019823.1, read as the reverse complement.
CCGCTAACTTTTTAATCAGGGAAGGGCCTCACCCGCTAACTTTTTGAAAAATTGCTAGTTTTTAGTATTTTTTCTGGTCTATATTTTGTTTTTGTTTATCGAGTATCTGACAAAAGACACTTGACAAAGAGTTTTTTGCCATTAACTTTTTTTTGTTGTGTGTACTATACCGAGAGTGATACTCAGCAAAGGCTTTGCCGAGTGTTTTTGGGCCTAGGCACTCGACAAAGAAGGTAGTGCGATCATTGCCTCCACTGCCCTAGGAAAGAGGTAAAATCAATCATGTCACATACTCCCTCTATACCCATATTAATTATCGTTTTAGACAAGATTTGAGTCAAACATTGGAAATATAAATCATCAATAACTATTAAGTTTCTAAGTTTGCAAATATAAAAAATATATGAATAGATTTGTCTTGAAAAATACTTTCATAAAAGTATACATATATCACTTTTTCACAAATATTTTTATAAAAACAAGATGTTAAAGTTATATTTCGAAGATCGTTCCCCTGTCAGAACGATAGCTAATATGGTTATGGAGGGAATACTCTTCTCGTTTTTCTAGCCTCTTTTTGGCATTGCCCTAACAAGCCAGCCACACTGGCTAGGCCTGGATATCGAGCCAGCTCGGCTCGTTATAGCTCGGCTCGTTAGCAAGCTGGCTCGTCTCGGCTCGTTATACTAACGAGCTAGAAGAGCAGCTCGGCTCGACTCGTTATAGAGCTCGAGCTGGCTCGTTTGGCTCGCGAGCCAGATCATAGAAAACATAATTTGTCAAAGTACTTCTAAATGTAACAAAAAATAATATACAGGTGTAAAAATACAATTTCTTTTATATGATTATATCTTTTTACCTGTATATGAATAACACGTGAGAACAAATATGATTTTTACCATATTGTTGGACGCCTGGACATTCTACGAGAGCTAATTTAAGTTTGTTGACTTGTGGATTCATTAGCTTGTACGAGCTAACGAGCAGCTCGTGAGCCAGCTCGAGCAGGCTCGTTATAAATCGAGCTAGCTTGTTATAAAACAAGCTGGCTCATTATAAAACGAGTCGAGCTCGAGCCGAGCCATTAACGAGTGAGTCGAGCGAGCTAGCGAGTTTCGAGTTTTTCGTCCAGCCTTAACACTGGCCAACCGCGTACCATGACCAACTATAGGCTAGGTATGGCCTGGCCAAGGCCGAGTAGACCGTTGTGGTTTGGAGATGGGTTTCCTAGGGCGCAAAAAAGTTCTTGTAGATTGCAAGTGTTATTTATGTGTTGCAATTGTCATACGTGTAAATGTTCATGAATGTGAAGATTAATTCAATCATGCTTTCATGTATTGGAGATTGAAGATGATTATCAATTTCTTTGTATTTTGATGTTATTATGTGATGCATATAGCACGTTCTCTTCAGTTGGTGCAATATAATAGCTTGTAATTAAATTTAATATATAGTACAACAACGAGTTTTCTTCTCGAAGTCATACGGCAATGGTTTTTCTTGTACAAGGCATAGGTGTTGTAAACATTTTTTTCCTACAAGGTACGTGGCAGTGACTTTTTTCCATCCATTATTTGAATGATGTTTCCAATGTCTAAAGGTGGATGATTTTGGATAAACATGGTGACTAAGTGGACTCGGGCCTATCTTTGGATGACCCAGGCATTAGAAGACACATCTGAGGCTGTCCACACCTCATCCTGTATACACGTACTGCAGGAAACGGTTAGAGAAAAAACTCTCACGGGGCTGTACGCTACCAGCAACGCTATACGGTTAGAGAAAAAACTCTCACGGGGCTGTACGCTACCAGCAACGCTATACAAGCAGACAGAGTTACATTCGCTATTCTTGGCGCGGTTAAGGACGTCCGGTAAAGCAAGGCAGAGAGGGAAGGCAGAGTGCATGCGTGGGAGAGAGAGGAGAGAGAGTGCATGCACCAAATATAACTCACAACCTAAAACACCAAATTAAATGCTCATTGCACCATTAAATTTATTTCAATAAATCCTTCAAAACAAGATCTCACATAGATATATTTTGATAAAATTTATAGAAGATGACAAGTAAAGTCACTATTTAGAGTTAATATAGAGTATGAGATAGAGGGTGGATGAGTGCGGAAGAAAGTGATATAGAGGAGAGAATCTTGATGACCATAACAGAATATTCCTTTTAGAGGATGGATTTAGAGTAACATGAGTGCAGTCAATCTAAGATCCATCCTACTTATGTGGCACTCAGACAAGTGGCTTCAAAGGGCCTACACATAAACTTGACAGCGGGGTCTTTAAGCATAAACCTTCCATTCAAGGAACTCCATGTTCTGTAAGGCATGCTGCATGCATGCTATGTATGATACTTATATAAAGAACAGAACAACGAAATAACCAATAACTTCATATCTACATTGTATGATTGTCTGTGCACAAGTACGTTGCGAACCCTACACTTCACATATTTGGCCTAAAGTACACATGTACATGTGGCTTCCACTTTGATTTTATCTTACATTTCATCACGCCTGGATTCCTCCTATGACCAGTAGTGAAAATCTCGAATTGACATCATAGATCCAATGGAGGAGTATCCTGGTTCATTGTCATGACCTTTCAGAACTTTCACAAATCAAGTTAAAGATAAATTTGGTTAGCATAAGCAACTCCCTCTGTCCCTTTTCAAGTGCCGCTATGGTATTCGTGCCGATCAATTTTTTTAAGTTTTATTAGATTTATAGAAAATATTAGCAACATTTATCTCCAAATAAGTTCATTATGAAAGTAGATTCAACGATCATCTCATGAAACTAATTATGTAACATAAAAATAATATTTTCTTTTATACATTTTGTCCAAGTTGAATACGTTTCACTTCTCGAGATGTGAGAACGAAGTTAAAAAGAGACACAGGGAGTATGTCAGGTTGAAATAATCCACAGATGATTCATTCGCATACATAGCATGAAGTAATCTACAATGTATTTTAAGGCAACATTACGTACACATGAAGCTATACCAAGCAAAGCAAAACAAGGCAACCTCAACTAACTATTCGAGTGCAATTTTTTAAGCATAGGTCAACAATTCTTGTGACAAACTTCATAGCCTAAAGCTTCAGAGTATCACACGTAATGCTTCAAGCAAGTTCAATTCATCAACCATATAGTACAGAACAAAAAAAAGAAGATAATTTTGAGATTATTCAGGACAATGTTCAAAACTAACCTTGTGCAAAAGATCATGGGCAATGTAATCCCAAGGAAGAGACACAGACATCAAGCAGCACCTCAGAGGAACAAGCTCATCATCCATTCGTTTGTTAGCAGATGCAGACTCATAAGCATGCTTCGCTAGCTTTGATGCAGCAGAAGCTGCTCTGTGAACAAGGACCCGAAAGCTATCTCCTGGATCTTTCTTTGACTTCTCACGGCTCTGGTCTAATAACAGAAGTAAGAACATCCAAATGAGAATGTGTTGCATGTTGACAAGCTGCATTACAAGCAATTGAAAGCTACAAGTTTGCATGTGGATTTGAGTGGGCTAAATTGCAGGAGGGTAGTGGATCATTAACAATCTGCTACCCAGTTTGCATGTTGAACTATCAGTCATCATTTCAAAATGGAAACCACCTTCGATATGTAATTTAGTGTGGTACAATACTATAATAGGCATCATTTGAAGAGGCAAGACTGAATAGTAACTGAGCATATGCAGTTTACTGTTTACATGTCCGGAAGCACATCATATTTTCTAAGTTGAAAGTACCCAATGCACCCTTTCTTATAACAAACATATACAATAACACCAAAAAGTTTAACAACAGGTACTTTAAAGGCATATGAAATAGTGAAATCTAATCTTTTTCCATCACGGACGAACCGAATTTCATTACTCAAGAGCAATGAAATTACAATAGTTTTTAAAACGGAATAAAACAACCACGACCTAAACACCAGCCTAGATGGAATGAACACAAAGGGTTCACCCAACAGGCAACAATGTTCCAACGCAAGCAACAAACGTCTTAACCACACCAGTCTTAACGAAACATAGAGAAGTTTTACCTGCTACCCAAGCAGCAACATACATTACACACCCAGATTGGCGATAGCAGCACACTGGCTGAACCCAGATCAAGGAACCACCAAACTTCTCCCCAACAGACACCAGGCTCAGTGAAATCTAGTCTACAGACAGAAAGGAAAAGGTATTCATTCCCATGCTAAAACATAACAGACCTGCAATTCCAGACACAGCTACTTCCACCTCTCCACGCCCTTCTGGGCCCCTCATAAAAAGTCTGTCGAGCTTATTGTTGTCATGCCCAAGTGAGAGGAAGCTCCCAAATTTTGATCTGCCAGCTATCGCAAAAGAGGAATATACACATAAGAATATGCCATGTTAATACCTCTGGAATACATTTACACTACAGTTTAAACAGATCAACAATTTCAAGCAGGTATAAAATAGCATCATGTGAGCAAAGAGTACATCCACTAGAAGAATAGCATAACATATTTTTCTTTCAGCTGGCGCATAAGGCACCAACGGAATGTAGGTTGATGTGAACTCAAATATTAAATATCACCATGAAAGTAACACTATTTGTCCTACAAACAAAGTAGAAAGATGAAGCGCTCACCATCATAAGCCTCACGGACGTTTTGGTAGCTCACATAACCTGAGAAGAGAGTTCTCTGCAATGAAAATCAAAGATTTTGCTGAATTATACAGTACAAATGGCATTGGCACCTGATGCTTAAATATTTTCCATAAACTTAGTAAAGGCAATCACAGATGCCTTGTGTGTGGATTATGAAACCAGATGAAAACTAATTGAGCTAATCCTTTAATTGATAAATCAATCAAATTATTAAGTAAATAGATATATTGGTTGGAAAAAAGATAGAATCCTAATCCTGTTCTGAAAACAAGTTAAATAAAAAAATAGCTGATGTCACCAACATCTAGACGTGATAAACAGAAATCTTCATTGCTCTGAAGTACAAGAGAGGAGAAACCTTTGGTGGTTTTTCTTGCACACTCCCACAGCAAACTCCATGCTGCATATTTGATACAGAATTCTTGGAGTCGGTTTCTTCAGGAAATGCTGCCCCATCGTGTGCGTTGAGAATCACACAATAGCAGTGTTCAGGATCTGATAAAACCTGCTTAAATTAGAAGAATACAGTGCTCAACAGGGTCAACTTCAGGAACTACAAACATGGTGAAAAACATCCATGTTACCTGGACGCTATGTTGTACAACTAAAACTTGATATAATTGCACAGAACCTTACCACAGCATCAAAAGTATCATCGAAGTCATCTACTGAGAAAAAGATGTTGGGATATGCAGGTACCGTTTCTACAGCCTGCCCACATATGCATGAGCTCCTGTTAGGACTTAAAAGACTTCCTTTTGCAAATATGGTGCAAAATAGAACCCTACCTTACTTCGGTCAAGATGAAAATTTACACGGCTAGGGGACGCATATACAGTTTTTGTAACCTATTTCAACGAGAATGAGACAAGGTTAGTTAATACAAACATAGAAGTCTTTCAACACCTCTGATTCAACATCAATACTAAATGTCAGCCATATAAGAGGGGCATCTTCCCATATGATGCTCTTATTCTTTACTTTTCATGCAGAAATACAGGAATGCAGTCATAGGGCAAGAGGAAATGGAGGTGATGGAATTAAATCATGAGGGAGTACTCTGCAACAACCATCTACTGTAGAACTTGCTATCATACAGGAGCATGGTTTTTGAGGCATTGCCTAGGCGACAAGGCGTGGTAGAGGTCCTGGGCGTCGGGGGCGCCACGACCTCAGCTTGTATGGCGTCCGCCTTACAGATTAGGTGTCGCCTAGGCGCGAATGGAGTTGGGTGGACGCCTACAGCACCGCAGCGGATTCCGGACCGTGGGCGGGAAATCGAGGCCCGAGGCGCGGGGAATTTCCCGCTTGGCGTCATTTACCGCGGATGTGGGCAGCTTCACAGAGAGAGAGGGAGAGGAAAAGAGAAGGCCGAGGGCAGGAACCCTTGGCGGCGGTGATCTCCTCTGGGTTGCTGTCACCAACGGCCGGTCGCACCTGTCGCCCACCGGCCTAAGTGCCTGACGTTGTCAGCCCGTTCGCACCAACACCTGCCTACCTGCTTCAACTTTGTCACCGTCGCAAGTCCGCACCTGCCAATCATCTGCCTGGTACGTGTACGCCCCCTGGCCCTGCCGCCTCCCCTGCTCTGGTTCCCCAAATCCCCCAGCCCCCAGCCCCCGCCACCTCCTCTGTTCTGCTCCCCCAAATATCTCAGTCCCCTGCCGCCTCCCCCAAATCTCCGAGCTCCCTGCTGCCCCCTCTGTTCTGGTCTCTCAAATCTCCCAGCGACCTGCCGTTTTTTCTATTTCTTTGCTTTGACTTTGCTCATGGACTGCGTGTACTCTGCTCTTAGCCGGACTGGTGTGTGTCCTCTGGTCTTAGCTGCACTAGTATGTGCTTGTCTCAACAATTGGGAACAAACAAGGTATGTATGTACTGCACTAATATGTAAAATTCTAGCCTACACAACGCTTTTATGGCACCTAAAATGTGCATATGGCGTCGCATAGGAGTCCACCATAAGCGCCTAGGCATTGTGAAGGGGATCCGGCACCACGCCTCGCCCCAAAGCCTCAAAAACCGTGTACAGGAGCATGTTTCAAGTACAGAAACTAGTGTGTTATTTCTTAATTCTATGCAGTTAGACTTAAGAATTGATATTAATTTAAACTATAACTTGGCAAAATAAATCAAACTATTTGCAGGCATCACTTAAAGAGTTAAATTCGGTATCCTTGGGTTATTGCAATGTTGAAATCAAATGATTTTTCAAATGTATTAGTGAAAATAAGCGGTAAAGCAGAAGAAAACAACTTCGGTTTTAGTCCGTGGTCATCTAGAAAAGAATAACTGATGACTATATTGTTACTGTACCTTATAAACTGGACACAACTGTTTGTTTTTCGCTGCACGGTTGCGAAGATCTCCAATGCTGTGGAAGTAGCTCGTAAGAACTAACATACCAATAAATGACTATACAGTATCCACAAACAATAAGGATGAAAAAGATATCACAACGGATTCTAATTTTGTGACAACAAATGCTACAAGAATCTAGGATCTTCAAGTCCTTTAGCATGCCAGGACAAACTCATGAAGAAAAATAATATAATCATCCTAATTCTTCAGTAAGCTAATGAGTTATCGTTATGCCAGATCCAATCCTCAACCTGTTACGCGGAACAGAAGCAAACCTTTTACCCTAACCTACATGTGCCAAAAGAATGATCATGTGCGCAAATTTCAAAAAGAGGATGAGAAATCAAGACACAAGAGAATGGACAGCTGTACGCCGTTGGCATATCAGAACTGCTACATTACAGTTTAAGTAAGACAGAAATTACTTTATTAAATCATTATGAAGGTTTTCTTTGTTGATACATAGAATTGTGTGCAAATTATTCAGGCTAACAACATGCAGTTTTTTACCGAACTGTTGCAGAAACATACCCAAATATTGCAACAGTGACAGTGTACGACGTGTGAGCGATTAAATTCAAATAGAAGGAACGCTCCCAATCAACCTCCACTGTATTAATACTGATCTTTTCAAGCTGCTTCACATAAAACAGATGATGTTAACTACCACATCAGCTAACAAACGACTTATTATCAGAGATTTCCCAACTAACAATATATTAAACAAATGTAATAGGCGCAATGGCTAGGATATATGACAGATGAAAATTACAATACTGCATCTCCATGTGCTGATGTATATGCAAGTTGGATGACATTCACACAGGTACGAATCCTTGATAAGTTAAGGGGAAAAAATCTAAGGACATTCATGCCATAAGTCCACTTTTCAGTGCAGATTTTAACTTGAATGGATAATTGTACGCATTTATCATTTAGCGCTAGTTATTGTGTAAGTGAAAGAAAAGAAAATAAAAACACCGCATTACTCATGTAAACTTAAAAAGTAGCAAGGATGAAGGATATGCACTGAAACTTTCAGTCAGGGAAAAAACATTCAGAGGCACATCGATGCACACCTTTTCATAGTACCCAATAAATGAACTCACGTACAAATGCCACTAAAAACCAAATGAAGAGCAAGAAACATGTAATATTTTCTTGAATCTATTGCAACAAAGTCATAAGCATTAGGTCTCAGGTGATCTGAAGTAAAGTAGACCAGGTATTTCTTCATTTACCGTGGGAGCCCATCTCCGTACAAAAAAGGGAGGTGGATCTTCCATGTTATCATTAAAACCATAACCATGCAATTTCTGCATCAACAACAAATAATATCAAGATGACAAGAAGAGTAGTGGATTTTCAAAGAACATTGACCTATTCAGCAAGAATGAGGACTAAATCAGCAGGAACCATAATGAGTACCTACCATGTTTTTTGACGCAAGTGTACCTACCATGTTGTTAACAAAGAAGACAAGGTCGTCCTCTTCACTTCTTTTTGATTGCCTGCCGCGCACAAAGAATAGATCAAGCATTTCATGCCAGAATTTATCATCCATTCCCACATCTGATGCATCATTGTCAGCATCAACAATCGTCCACCCAATCAAATGTGAGTGCTTCTTCACCATGCTCAACAACTCAGTCCTGAAAAAAAGAGCATGGAGAGAGAAGATTCAGCATAAAAGCAGAGAAGATTGCTCGACAACTTTTCTTGTTTATTATTAGGTTGCTTGCTAAATCTGCTCCATAAATCATGAGAATGAAAAATCTATAAACAGAGCATGAACCTAAGCAATTACTCAAGCTGGATAAATGACTTAGATGACTGTAAGTCTGTAGACTTATAGAACAGATTAACTTGTGAATGTCACAATAGGTGCACAGAAGTACAAGGGGCACATATTATTTTGAGTTCCATCTTCATATAGCCAAATAGATTTACTAATGATACGTGGTAATGCCAGAATTTAGGGCCAAAAGCATATGCATGCATGTTGAGTTGGAGTAGAGAGGAGGAACCACAGAGTGTATAGACAGGTAATTCATAGCAGTTACGAACCCACTGTAGTATATAAAGTCAATAAAATGAAACAGCAGCAGCAACTAAAGTCAACCACCATAGGCGCGAAATTAGCAAGCTTAGTTGTTCGTGTTTTCTTGTTTGGAGCCGCTGATTCCATGGAATGGTTGCTCCTATTCAGCCATAGTTACCAGGTTTGATGAGATATCGCAACTATGTAGTACAAGCAAGGAACGATTCGGATCATAGGCTAAAAATAACCCATCTCCATAGACCGCAGTATAATGCTTGATAGGCTAATTTTGGTTGCCCCAATTCCGCACCCTCGCTGCTTCTCTCTCTCCCCGCAGCCATGGCGTGCAGACTGGAGTGCCCCATCCACTTATCCCCATCCTGATTATCGAAGAGGAAGGAAGACCATTAAGGAGGGGTTCACATCGCGCACATACCTTGAGGGCGATGATGATGCATCCATGGTGCCGCCGAATCTGTGGACGGCGACCTCGCCGGACGGGGAGGGGGACGAAGGAGAAGGCGGCGCGGCCATGGCGATGGGATTTGGGAATCCAACCGATTCCGAGGGCACGCGCGTCGGAAGCAAAGCAGGCAAACTGCACTCGCCCCCCACGCCTCCGCTCTGCTCTGCTCTGCTCTCCTCTCCTCTCCGCACGCACGGCACGGCGTACATACGTGGCATTAAGGCCCGTTGGATTGCAAAGGCCGAGAGAGCCCAATAACTGCATCTTGGGCTAAACGTTAAAAGTTGTCCATCAATCTCTTTTCAATCAATGTTTTTTTAATTTAATTGCAAAAAAATATGAGAACCATAGACACAAGGAAGAATGGTATATCTTTCTAGAAAATTCAAAATTCCATAACCCCGTGAATGTAAGTAACATTGTTTATACATATATTTGAAATTATTCAAAGTTAAACATTAGATTTCCTCTCAAAAAAGTTAAGCATCCAACCAAAGGGACTACACTATAAAATACTTACATTGATATTACGGTCACAGTGAACTGTGCAATATCTGCTGAGAAAAAAGATGTTTTTAACTTGGTGACTAAAAGTGAAAATTTCGTAGATTAAGTAGCTTGGATGGTTAGCAGACCCGGTTGCACGCGCTCCCCATCAAGGTTATATAGGACATTATTTCCTTCTATTGTTTTACGGATAGTTTTTACAGCTAATTTTGGTTGTTTCAATAGTGTTATATGAAAGAATAAACTACAATACAGTTGATAAGCCGACCCACTATAGCTTATAAGTTCAAGCGAACATGGCCTTTATTTTAGGCCTCATTTGACATGACTCCATTTTAGTAATGAAGTAGTTGTTTAATCTTTGGCTCCATAAATAGTTATATGAGCGAAGCTAGAGCCACCATGGTAAATTGTTTGGCAAAACAACTTCACGTGCAGTGCTCTTTAAAACATGCTCTTATAAAATCTCATACAAGGCCCACTAGGGCGAGGTAAAGTCAGATGAAACTAAATTTTTGACTTCACCATTCATATTTTTTTATAAAAGCACAATTTAAAAAATTCCTTGGATCAAGTCATTTAATTTTACCTCATTTGACATAAAATTGCTTCAAATAACTCCAGGAGTCGATGGCCTTAGTGATAAGCAATATTTTAGTTAGAGTGAAGTTCGTGGATTTTGAAAGATCCTCTTAGGCTATAATACCAGACAACAAATTCCCCCTTAACTTTTAAACCTAGGCAAAATACCCCCTTAACCTTACAAAGTGATTTCTTGGGAGGTTTTACTGATGTGGTAGTGAGGCCCACCTGTTATTTGGTATTTTTCTTTCTTTTATATAAAAAAGAATAATTTTTTCATGTGAAGTTGTGTGAATGTGCATACAGACTTTATATTAAAATTTTAGAGTTTGCTCCCTAATCTACTATTTCTTCTATTTTCGTAAGTACCCCTCTGTCCTAAATTATAAATTACTCTGAAAATTTGAAGAGTAAGTGTTGATGCTCACTAATGCTCATAATTAACCATCAAATATTGCATGAAATGACACTAAATGAATTACAAAGCATAGTTGTAGGGTTTGAAACTAACAAGTTCCACGAGTTTTGGTGCTCTCACTTGTTTTGTAGGACATCAATGTTTCACCATATAAAAGTATTTCAAGTGATGAATTTGAGTGCACCATTGCGAAGAGCTCGTCGAGACGATCGAAACAGACATATCATTTGCTATATTCGGAGTCCCGGATAAAAAGATATTAATTTCGAAGCGAAATCTGCAAAAGAAGGATCTAGAAGACACCACGAGGCGGGCCACCACGTGGGCCCACTGGGCCAGACCGACCGGTCCCACATGGAGACCGACCGGTCGGCCACGGAGCCCGTTTCGCCTCCGCCTTCTGGAACCTTCTTCCACCGCCTCCTAGGATGCATCTCCACCGTCCCCGAAGTCGGTTTGATCCAAGGGCTCACGTTCCACGCTCCGGGCTATAAAACCAGACCCAGACCCCCCTCTCCAGGCATCTCCATCTTCATTATTCATCTCCACATCAGAAACTAGGGTTTCAAGTAGAAGTAGAGGTCCCTCTAGTTGATCGTCTAGTTCTACTTCTAGTTCATCTTCTAGTTCTAGATCTAGATCTAGTTCATCATCTAGTTGTAAACTAGAGAGAGAGAAAGGAGAGAGCTGAGGAGGAGCCGGATCTATCGGATCTTCCTCGACATTGTATTGGTGCAGCATCTAGTTCGTCTTCAAGTAATCTCTAGGTTCTTCATTTACTACTTCTAAGTATTATATTTAATTTTAGTTCTTACTTTATTTTACTTACTGGATCTCCGCTCGTATTGAGTGCTCTAATTACGATATCTGATTAGAGTAGTAAGCGTTAGTGTAGACTTGGTGTCTAGACTAGGGTTTACCTGAGTTTGCGCCCAATCCTCCGGATAGTTGTGGTAGCTACAGGGGTGACAGCTTTGTAGATTGTTATAATCCACCACGTTAGGGTTGGTGTTTCGTAGAGCTTTTTGGCAGCCTTCTCCCGATTACCCTTTTTCTAGTCTTTTTCGAGAATCGGAAAGGTACTGTTGCTCCGAAGTAAGTAAAGTATAGTGAGCCTTTGATTAGATAGACCTGCTTAGAAAACCCTATATCCCTCTCTAACCACGTTACCATTCTTTTCTTGGACGTTCTTAATTCTTCTAGCACACTTCACGTTCCCCGTGGAAATCGATACCCTGGAATACTCTCGGGTAAAAGCTACATCGGTATCCGTGCGCTTGTGGATTATTCTGTGTGCGTTTAAAATACCCAACAAGTTTTCTAGCGCCGTTGCCGGGGAACGGTAGCTGTTCTAGAATCGAACCAGGATCGTCCGTGTTTCTTTTCTTTTTACCACCTTTCCCTTTTTACCACCTTTTTCTTTTACCACCACACTTATCACCACATGGATTTCACTCCTATCTTTAAATTCTTTGCTCCAAAGGGCGACTTGTTGGAGTCTCCACCATCATCACACCTCATTCATACAGATGGCTATGAGCTTCGCCCTGCTCTTATAGCCATGGTTCGGGAAAAATCCTTCTCTGGATCAGAAGACGAAGATCCATACACCCACCTTAGGGAATTTGAGCAATTGTGTTCTTGTCGGACTATTGCTGGCATGACACAAGAGACCATTAAATGGAAATTATTCCCGTTCTCCCTTTTAGGAAGAGCGAGAAAATGGTATAATCATTCCGTAAGGGGCAAAATGGAAATTGGGATGAACTTCGGGACAACTTTTGTCTTGCTTTCTTCCCTCTTTTTCGAATCGCTGATCTTAGAATCGAAGTTCTTACATTCAAGCAAAAAGAGAAGGAGACACTAGGAGCAGCTTGGGCTAGGTTCAAATGCCTTACCAATTCTGGCCCAAACCTTTCCTTGCCACACCATGTCCTACACTTTCACTTCTATCATGGTCTTAGCAAGGAAGCTGCTCTACATCTCGATTTAGCTTTTGGAGGATCATTCTCACATAAACTTGTTAGTGAAGGAGGAGACATCCTAAATAAAATCCTTGAAAACACTCCTTTCACTGGCATTTTTGACAAATTCCCAGAAGAAGAAGTCGAGCCTAACCCCGACCAACACGAGGAGGAACACCCAACCAAACTTGAAATTCCTTCAAATCCTTCTAATAATTTGGTTGTCACAGAACCTTCTCTAGAGAAAACACCCCACACTTTAGAAAATTATGAACCCCATCCTTCGGTGTTCTTCTCTGAAATCGAGGAAGATGATATCAAAAAGCATGGAAGCTACTTCATAAACACCTCTTTAAATCCATGCTCATATGAGACATCTCCTGATTCAGTTGGTTTGTGTAACATTGCCACACTCGAGATTTTCAACCCCTTCACACTTTCTGTTTACAAAAACTTCAAAAGGGTGGTTGTCGATGCATATGTTTATCACAAATTTTGTAGATCTCGTTGTGCTCTTAAGTTGGTGTTGGAGGGGAAACCACTTCACCAAATCACATCTTGAAGGTTTCCCTAGGACAAGCTTAGTGTTCTAAAACAGGCACTTTTCAGATCAGTGTTCACCTTCCTGCTACGCTGCCCTTGCGTTATGAGCATAGGGATATAATTGTTAAAATACTCCTTCGGGTATTCTTGTCACTAACCTTTCCAGGTCTGGAGCAAAAAGTTCGAAGGAACGACAAACACAAGGGTATGTCCAACCAATCATCATGCAACATTGAATTGCAGTTATCCAATCTTGATTTTTGCAAAATCTAAGCTTAGGAGATACACTTTGTAAGAACATCTCTTACCATGTTGCTATGTTGGTTGCACTTACCTTTAAGACATGCTCATGTGCTTTACACTACTCATGCTCTCTCATCACCATTTGAGTAAATCTCTTTAATGTTTTAATGCTACCTTCATCTACTGTAGAATATGTTTAGGTTTGAAGTACTTTCATACATCTCTTAAATTGAGCATGGTGCCTAGTTTAGGAGTGATGATCTCGCTTTCAAAGGTTTTTAAATTAAGCATGCTTAGCTTAAAATGCCTTCCTAAATCAAATTAGACGTGGTGTCTAGGTTGATTTTTGAACTAATAGTATGCTATAGTGGATGTTGGATATTTTGTTGGATTAACCCCTGCAGGAAAACTTTCAATATCAATTTGGGAAAGTTCTGAGATGAACCTACACTGGAGATGAATAGACACATGAACTTCAACAACTTGCGCAAGGGAGACACAACTCACTAATCATGGAGAAGTGAGATCTGTAGAACAAGACATAAGATGAGTGCCACAAAACAATACCTACAATCAAAGCACTCACTCCATGGAAATAGGTGAACAAGTCTAAGCTGGGCCACTAGAAGACAGAGACCATCGTACGGGCACTTGAATCCTCATCTCTCATATCAGACAGTACAAACACAAGCTAAAAGAGAGAGGTCCAGGTACGGACCTGAGGAACAACAAACCTTCACTGATAGGTCAACGCATAGAGAAGGAAGGCTGATCCCTTTAAAGATGATCCCACTATGTCCTTCCTCCTCTCAAGCTCCCATCACTCAGGCCACTATGAGATGAGCAAGAGAAGACAAACCATTCATGAACAACAACGAGCTAGACAAGAGAAGCTTCCACAAGGTGGTTTGACACAATCACTCTTCAATGATAAAGCAACATTTCAAGGTAAGTGACCAGCACTTTAAAAGCTTCTCTTTGATTCTGGTATGTGCATAAATAAGAACCAAACATGTTTAAGTTGCACCTCACTTAATCGAACCTAATCAACTTAAAATGTTCAGTTCTTTACTCTTTGTTCCTAGCTTTACTCTCTTGAATCTCACTATCTTAACCAAATGAGCTAAAATGTTGTGCATCCAACCTTTGGAAGATGATATATCACAATCATGAAATGATCGATACACTATGCATAGATTATCCTTCCATGGGTCAAGTAATCTGATCTGTTAAATATTTTAAGATGCTACTTTTCATGCTCATCTTTTTGATCATATCACTCATGTTAAGATTGAATAGAATACATAAACAACAAGTATATTTTGTGCAATGTGCCTAAGGTTAGAGAGGAATGAACAAAACTTTTGGTTTTGTTGGTGTTTTTCCACCAACAGAGCCCATGCACTTGATCTCTACCTTGTCTTTATGAGCAGGACACACTCTTGAGCAAAACATGGAGAAGTTTGTCACTTCCAAATTCTACAGAGTGAAGGTCCTAGATCTACAAGAACATGCACACTGAGCATGATGCTGCCAGCGTCCACAATTAATGCTTCATTTCAAACTACTGGACGAACAAATAACATGAGTGACACCATATCAAAAGGCATAAACAAGAAGAAATGATGGAAGACGTCGTAGTTAGAATTAGAGGTCATGAAGTCCCCACATACTTCTTGATCCTCGACATGAGAAGACGATGATGTCCACCTCATCCTAGAAAGACCATTCCTCTACGCTACAAGTACAATCATCTACAAGAGGAAATCCATTTTCACTTTCCTGGAGAAAAGACACGATGCAACTTCATCAACTACATGCCCAATGAAGCACCCAAGAAGAATAGAAGTGAAAGACGCCGCTCTCAAAGCCAAAGAAGACAATCTATCAAGAATAGAGAGGCCAATCACGAAGAAGAAGCTATCGACACTGTCCCAGAAAAGAAAGAAGAGAAACCTCAAGACAGTGAACAACAGGAAGTGAAGACTCAGACCAAGAAAGTATGGAAGAAAAAGTCCGCACCTAAGAGGTACAATCAATAACAACTTTCCAAACGTTTGACAACCTTGGGAGGTCTGAACCAAGGAAATGTCCGGTTCGTCGGACCTAAATATCCGAACCTTCGCCAAAAGGTAAAAACCGGTAGTTATCCTCATATTTACTTTTCTGTATATTTCTCATATTTAATTCTTAGTCATTTATTATATCATCATATTTAATCATTGCATCATCATATTTAATTCACAAACATTTTAATTTCTGCATTGCATTAGAAAGGAAAATAAAAATATTGCATTTGTTACACTACATCATAAACTATGAAGCCCCATGTGAATAATTCTATGGTATGTAAAAACCCACGGGAATGTTCATCATGGTGACATAAAAATAATAATAATATAATGCATGCATTCATCCTGTTGCATTTTTGTCATTGCATCGAAAAAAAATTAAAAAAAATATTGAGAAGATCTTACTGAAACTCTGGATAACTAAGGCTTAAGTGGCCAACCACTAACGTTTAATTTGTTCCACAAGTTTTGCTGTCTATTTGAGTTTCACAGGATCTGAAAGACCAAGAAAAGCTGACAAGCAAATGGAAGTTCCATCTACTATTAGAGCACTGTTTCAACAACCATCAACATCAGTCAATGCTCCGATAGGGGTAGAACATTTTCACAGCCAGTCCGCTACATTGCAAGATCGAACGACTACGTCAGCATTCTGCTTGGGGAAAGCACCCCCGTGTATGCAGGCTCACCATTAATTAAAAAAAGAGACAAAAATATATGGGCACATGAAGGCTCAACGTTATTAAGGGAACCGGCTTGGGGGAGACGCACCCCCGTTATCTTCGTAATCCAAGTATGTCTTATTCACTATCTTAGTTATTAATAATAAGTGTGTGTTAGGTTAAATAAATAATATGTTAAGTTTGCTTAGTTTGTTTTAAGAGTTAATAATAAAAGGACTCTCTCTAATCTTTTATATGGAAATGATGAATAGTTGCTCTATCTGATTTCTTTCAAGTACCTAACCTTCAAAGCATGAGTTCTCCTAATTAATAATGATGCTTAAAAATGAAATTAAATGCATGGGTAGCAAATGCTTGACCTAGAGTCTAGATAGTTGACAGATATGACATGTGATGATCTGAGCTGCTATTATCTTGTTCTAAACAACACTAGAGTTCCGGAGAGTTTCCAATATTAATATGACTAATAATTGCATTGAGTTAAATTAAGCTTTGTTGACCCTATGAGAAGTTATCATGCTATTGAATTGAGATCACTTACACATTCCATCCATTTTCCGCATAAATGCTCATGATTATTTGTTCCAATCCTCTCAAAAGTTTGTTGGAAGCATGTGGCTATTGAAAAAAAAGAGAAAAAAAGAGAAAAAAATCCGAGGAAATAAAAATGGACAAGTGTCCGAAACCTCAAAAAGATAGATCCCGAGGAAATAAAAAGGGACAAGTGTCCAGAACCTCGAAAAAAAAGAAAAAAAATGAATATCAAGAAAAAAATGGGCATGTGCCCGCCAGTAGAATTAGCCTGATAGCCATGTGTTTCTGATAAACAAAAGAGAGTGATATATTTCAAAAGAGCATCCGACTCTATTTTCCGTACACATGCACTTCTCGATTCAATGGTGTGGTTGACTTTCTCTTTGGATCTTTTGTTTAATTTGACAACATATGTTTTTAAGCTTTTGAAAATTCATAAAAACTCCGGGATAAAGGTGAAGTGAAAGAACTAGAGACATAGTGCTTGATTTGATCGTTCTAACTTTCAATTACTCAGGATTCAAGGTAAAGTACTAAGCCCCATAATGAAAAATATGATACTTTTTTCTATTCCATATGAGAACTTTTGTTTGGATGCATGTGTACTTGTTGGAAGTAAATATATTGTAGCAACTCCTGATCCATTGTTGAGATTGGCTTTGCTCGGGACTAGCAAAGGTTAAGCTTGGGGGAACTTGTTGATGCTCAATAATGCTCATAATTAACCATCAACTATTGCATGAAATGACACTAAATGAATTACAAAGCATAGTTGTAGGGTTTGAAACTAACAAGTTCCACGAGTTTTGGTGCTCTCACTTGTTTTGTAGGACATCAATGTTTCACCATATAAAAGTATCTCAAATGGTGAATTTGAGTGCACCATTGCGAAGAGCTCGTCGAGACGATCGAAACGGACATATCATTTGCTATATTCGGAGTTCCGGATGAAAAGATATTAATTTCGAAACGAAATTTGCAAAAGAAGGATCTAAAAGACACCACGAGGCGGGCCACCACGTGGGCCCACTGGGCCAGACCGACCGGTCCCACATGGAGATCGACCGGTCGGCCACGGAGCCCGTTTCGCCTCCGCCTTCTGGAACCTTCTTCCACCGTCTCCTAGGATGCATTTTCACCGTCCCCGAAGTCGGTTTGATCCAAGGGCTCACGTTCCACGCTCCGGGCTATAAAACCAGACCCAGACCCCCCTCTCCAGGCATCTCCATCTTCATTATTCATCTCCACATCAGAAACTAGGGTTTCAAGTAGAAGTAGAGGTCCCTCTAGTTGATCGTCTAGTTCTACTTCTAGTTCATCTTCTAGTTCTAGATCTAGTTCTAGTTCATCATCTGGTTGTAATCTAGAGAGAGAGAAAGGAGAGAGCTGAGGAGGAGCCAGATCAGTCGGATCTTCCTCGACATTGTATTGGTGCAGCATCTAGTTCGTCTTCAAGTAATCTCCAGGTTCTTCATTTACTACTTCTAAGTATTATATTTAATTTCAGTTCTTACTTTTTTTTACTTACTGGATCTCCGCTCGTATTGAGTGCTCTAATTATGATATCTGATTAGAGTAGTAAGCGTTAGTGTAGACTTGGTGTCTAGACTAGGTGAAGGGTCGAGATGGCGGACTAGAGGGGGGGTGAATAGTCTTTTCTAAAAACTTAAACTTAATTGCAGCGGAATGGCTAACCGAAACAAATGCGGAATTAAATCTATCGGTCTAGCCAAGACTACACCCCTCTACTTATACTCTATGACACCTTATAAAAGATCCTAAACAAAGCAAATAAGGTGTCGGGCTAGCTAGAGCTCACCTAAACAATTCTAGCTTGCAAGGTTACACAAACCTAAGCAACTAGTACTCAATCAACCGGGGAGCTCCTACACATGCCACTAAGCAAAAAGCACAAAGCCTAAGCTCACTAGCAATGCTCAATAACAAGGCTACACAAGCCAAATTAGAGAGCTCAACTTAGCTACACAAACTAAGCAATGTGACTAGCAAGACTACAAGTCAACTAGTCACTCATGGGATCAACTTCTATGCTACACAAGCAAGGAAGGTAACTAGCAAGCTACACAAGCCAACTAATCATAAGAGCAACTAGCACATGTATATGAACAAGTAAATACAAGCTAGTGAAAAGAGTTTGCAAACCACCGAGAAGATGAACACGAAGTTGACACGGTGATTTTTCTCCCGAGGTTCACTTGGTTGCCACCAAGCTAGTCCCCGTTGTGTCGACCACACACTTTGGTAGTTCGGCGGCTAATAGGCACCACACCTAGCTCGACACTCGAGCGCCGCAAGAACTCACCCACAAGTGAGGGTAACTCAATGACACGCGCAATCCACTAGAGTTGCTCTTCGCGATCCCCGCGGGGCGAGCACAATGCCCCTCACAATCCTTCTCCGGAGCCACGCACAATCTTCACGCGGGCTTCACGACGGAGACTCGATCACCAAGCCGTCTAGGAGGTGGCAACCTCCAAGAGTAATAAGCACCACCGGCTTGCAACTCGAACACCTAGTGCCACTCGATGCTATCTCTCAAAGCAACGCACTAGAATCGCTCACTCGCAATAGATTCGCGCACTAGCAAGCACAAGCGAGTTAGAGGGCTCCCAGGCACATCCACTCAAGCCACCAAGGCTTTGGAGTGCTCAGCAGCCGGCCCTAAGCCGGCCTCAACTCCTATTTATAGAGGGGAGCGGCCAACTAGCCGTTTCCCCTTTCCTGCGCCTCGGTCGGTAGTACCGACCCTTCCTGGGCGGTACTACCGGCTTAGTCAAACTAGCCGTTACCACAAGGCGCTGATTTAGGCAAACCACCGACCCCTGGTCGGTTCCTCCGAGGTCGGTAGTACCGAGGTAATGGCGGTACTACCGCCAGGCTACTTTTTGGATCTATACAGAACGGATTCAAAAACATCCTTCAGACCTTGAAACTACCGACCCCTGGTCGGTACTTCCGAGCCCGGTGGTACCGGCCCTATGGCGGTACCACCGCCAGGTCATTTTCCATCCAACACAGAGAGCTCCGCAAACTTGCCAACCACCGGCCTTGAGTCGGTAGCACCGAGCGCGGTACTACCGAGGTAATGGCGGTACTACCGGTAGGCCAAAACTGGCCACTTCCAGAGAGCTCCGCAAAACCCCTTAGGGCCACGGTACCACCGACCATCCGGTCGGTACCACCGCCGGCGGTAGTACCGAGGTAATAGCGGTACCACCGCCAGGCCAAAAACGCCCCATTACAGAGAAGGCTGCACGCAGCACCTATGGGCGGTACCACCGACAACCCAGGGTCGGTACCACCGACAACACACAGAAAACTCCATTTTCTTCTCTGTTTTGATCCAAACCAGCTCCAACAACTTCTCCTTTGCAAATGTGCTAACACCACCAAGTGTTCATCATCTTGTGCAAGTGTGTTAGCATTTTCACAATCATTTTTCAAAGGATTTTCACTTGCACTCACCACGCCACTCGATCATAGTAACATCGCAAAGTTAGATCGCTCAAGTGGCACTAGATGACCGATATGCAAACAAGTTTGCTCCTCTTAATAGTACGGCCATCTATCCTAAACCCGGTCATAATCTTCTCTACACACCTATGACCGGTGAAATGAAATGCCCTACAAATATACCTTTGCCTTGCGCATTCCATTCCATCTCCTTCGGTGTTGATGCAACACATGCACCAACCTATCTTGAAATGATATGATCCACTTCATATCATCACATGACCTCCATGGTCCATCGATCTTGACATCACTTGCTCTTCACCATCGCTTCGGTCCTTCGGCGCCAAGTCTTGCTTAAGCCTCCCGACACTCGGTACCAACGGCTTCAAAGCCTCAACTTGCCCTTCACCTTCGCAACCGGTCCATCAAGCCAAGTCTTGCCTTGATCTTCTCCATCTTAGCCATATGACCACATGTCATGTCACATATGCAATAAGCTCCTTCATCACATGTGTGAGCCTTGCAACATCTTCCAAGCCTTTTCACCTCTATGGCATATGTTGCTCACACATGATCACCTATGGACTAATCACCTGTGTAATTCACTTTAAACACATATTAGTCCACCTAAGTTGTCACTCAATTACCAAAACCAAACTAGGACCTTTCAATCTCCCCCTTTTTGGTAATTGATGACAACTCTACAAAGATATGGAAATTAAGCTCTTTGGATTCTATGTTACTTATCCAACGTTAAGACCATATAAGAGAATTTGGATAAGCACCATACAACCCAACTTTGTAGTGTTAACTCCCCCTACATGTGTGCTCAAATGGTTTGGTTTCAAGCTTGCACACATGCATAAATATGAAATTTGTGGGAGTGTTAGCACTACTAAGTGATGCTAAGGTATTCATGATGAAATTTTACCTTTGAAGCGTGCATACCACATTTTGATTCATCCTTAGCATCGAAGAGTAGCTAGACATCATAAAAACTAGAAAACCCCGTGAGATCAATATTAATAGCAAGGGTCTAGTTTTGCATTAAAAGCACAAGTCTAGCTATTAACCTATGCATGCTAGTTATCAATTCATCAATTAAATCCTATAACTAGCATACACCACACAAGCATGCATATAAAATTTTAAAACTTATGCAATGCAAGCAAGCACATGATTATGCACATATCAAATGCAACAACCAAGTTCATGAGCTTGCTCCCCCTACTTGTGTGCTCTCATTGTCCAAGAATTTTGATCCTTCAATCTTGCTCCCTCTTGATCCATAATTGACATATCTTTTCCATAACTTCTCCCCCTTTGTCATCAATGACCATAAAAGGTATGCTCTTTTCTCACAAAGGGTGACACTAGGGTAGATGGTTGACACTTTAGGCTTCATTTTTGATGGACACTACTATATGTGTTGGAATGAAACCCACTTGAGGGATCTTTGACCTTGATACCACTAGGTGGGGCACCTCCCTTATGTCATAGCATGGGTCATCCAATTTATAAACTTGAGCTCTTGTTGGAGAGGGATGCTTTGCTTGATTTGATCACTTATAGTTGAGGATCACTTGAAGTCTTGTAGGATACCACTTGAATGGAAGTTTAAACTTGATATCCATTTGCATTATTGTCTTCTTCTTGAACTCTTGTCGTCTTCATGAGCTTCTCATTTGTGACTTGAACTAGGCAATATTGCATAAGATATCTAACTCGGTTTGCTCTAGAGTAAGCTTCTTCACACATCTTTCAATGGTTATCTTACTCATGTTGAATTAGACACTTGAATGTTCATCTTCTAGATCAAGTACTTGGGTTCACTAGCTCATGAACAAATTCACATACTATCCACTAGATCATATAGTCAATCAAGCAATAGTGGTAGGCTATGAATTTAAAACTTTTCAATTGTTATGCATGATCCTATTGAGCATGTACTATATGCACTAACCGCATACTAGTAAGGGATGAATATGATCATGCACATTACAATGATACCTGTGCTATCTTGGAGTATAGGATAGTCATTTTAATTCCAATTAAGCTCCAAATAGCAATGTGAAGTCCATGGTGAAGATCAATATATACCAGTTGATAGAACAAATCTTCACCCATATAATCAAGTGCACTATCTTGTTGTGGTTGGCTTGCTTCTTCATTTGCACATAGCTTGCATATGAATACCACTTGAATTGACATGATTTGCTCTCTTTTGCTTGCTCTCTAGATCAACCCTTTTGATTTCTTCAACTAAGCATCTCCAATGACACTTTAGATCACCACTTCCATGTTAGCCTTCCAAGCATCATGCTCGGTTAACCTACAAAAGGCGGCAAGCCCCTACAAAAGGGAGAAGTGATCTCTCTCCAAAGAATCATCCTTGATACTCACTTGAATTGACTTTGCTTGATTGATCCATTTGAACTCTTATTGAAATGTGACTTTGAATTCCTCTTTGAGTTCCTTTTTGAGTCCTTTTCTTTCTTCCAAAAGATCTTCAATTGATACTAGGACTTCATCTTTCTCTTCATCTTGATGTTGGTCTTGATCTTCAATTTGAGTACCAAACGTGTGCCAAATACACTTCTTAATCAAATGAACTTGTACTCATCTTTGTCATGCTTCTAGTTCATTTCAAAACCAAACATAGGTCCCTCAACCACTTATAAACATGATTCCAACTTGAGGACCTTTCAATCAAAGTGACTCTAGATTAATCCAATATTTGTCACTTTTCTAGCAGATTCTGTCCTTCTCAAAGAAACATGCATATCTCCCAAAATATAAGTCTAATGACTATGAAATTTGGTGGAGATGTGCCTCTCTAAGTGTTCTAGCAGCCATAAAAATTTGAGCTTCATTGGCTTTCTAGATTGCTACCAGATTTCAATTCTTTCCATAGTACTACATGCTGAAAACTGCTGCACAATAGTTGACAAGATCTACTCCAAAACCAAAGTACATCTTATCCAATAATCATGAATTTTGCACAGCGACTAATATCACAAGTGTAGAGCATGTGTACCAAATTTCAAGCCAATCCAATAAGATTTGATCACTTAAACAGGGCTATCTTCTCAGCTCACTTAGATTTCAGATTTTTGACAACTTTGAGCAATTGAGCTATACTCTACCAATATGAATCAAACTTGAGCTAACATGTTTGAATACTCTCACAAGACATATATCCATTCAAATCACTTACTAAAAGAAGTCTCATGAACATATCCATTCAAACTAACTCAATTTTGATCACTAAGCAATTTATCCATTCAATCATCTTATAGCAAGCAACATATGCATATATATCCGATTCAATCAACTCATATGCATTTAAAAGAACATGATCAACTAGAGATATACCTTAGTAGCTCATGATCATCAAATAGCAAGCTTCTACTCAATTAGATTGCAAGCCTTCAAATAATTCCAATCAAACATCACAACTTGATCTTTTGCACTTGTATGTTTTGCACTTGGACTTCACTTCTTTTGTCTTGGCATTGGGTTTGGATAGCACTAGGCTTCATTACTTGAATCAATCACATGATGAATAATATGAAATCAATTGAGTCAAGCCTCCAATGCCATGGTACCTACACACATTCATCCACTTTTTGATGGTACCCAAACTAGTTTGGGTCCTCTCAAGTTAGGAGCAACATACTTAGGCATAGCCTTAGTATGAGTAGCGGGATGAGTTGCAATAGTAGCCTTAGAGGTACCATTTTCATCCTTCCTAAGCATAGAATCATTAATAATTGAAATAGGCTTAGGGGTCATACCTAGGGGACATGAATGAGCCATGTGTCCCCTTTCCCGGCATGAGTAGCAACTTCTCTTGGATTGAGCCTTCTCTTCTTTGCTCATTTGTTGCTTCTCATTGCCTTGCTTCTTCTTGTTTGCTTGATCCTTCTTCTCAAGCTTGTTTGGACAACCCGAAGCTAGGTGGCCCAATTCATCACAATTGTAGCACTTGATGTGAGCTTGATCTTTTATGTTGCTCACAATCTTGTTGGCATCATGGATGTGATTTGGATGCCTTGCTCTTCCGCCCCTTCTTGTTTTCTTCTTCTTCATCAAGTCACCATCATGATGGTTGTTCTTGATTTGAGCTTGGGGCTTCTTCTTGTTGGGGCAAGCTTTTGCAAGATGTCCCATTTCATGGCATTGATAGCACATGAAATGAGATAGCTTCTTTTCTTCTTGCTTCCTCATTTTCTTGCCCTTGGCATTGCTTTTGTTAAAGCCAATGCCACTCTTGTCACCATAGCTTCTTTGATTCTTCATCATGTGCTCATGGGTGACTTTTGATTTACACCACCTCTCTAACTTGTTGCTCAAATTCTTCACTTCACTTTTGAGCTCATTGTTCTCCTTCAAAAGGTTAGTCTCACAAGACAAAGAAGTAGAACAAGCATCTAATTGTGAAGAACATGGCATAGATAATAAATCTTCACAAGAGGTGGATACATTCTTCTTGCCTACATCACATGGGTTAGCAACATTTTGCAATTGATCATTTGATCCATGTGATGAGCTCTCATTATTTTTAATTTTCTTTGAAAGCTTCTTAATGAGAGAGCCATACTTTTCAATTAAATCATCATGTGAAGCTTTAAGAACATCAAGTAAGCGCTTATGTTCTTCACATGAGTTCTTTAGAAATGAGTTTTCATTTGCTAATTTCATTGTTTTATTTTTCTCATTTTCTAAAGACATGGTCATGCTAGCAAGTCTACTAACAAGCTCATCATATGAATCAACATGATCAACCACATTTGCATTAAATACCTTGGTGTCACCTTGTGACATGAAGCAATGTGGTGATGGGCTTGTAGTAGTATCACAATCATCGCTCGAGCATGAGCCATCAACATCATCAAGTGTGCTTGGAGTAGAATCATTACTTGCAACACTTGAATCATCACCATCAACCTTGTCAAGTGAGCTTGTGGATTGATCATCATCATCATCACTTGACCATGAGGTGGAGCAATCCTCCACAACCACCAAGTTGTGGTCATGCTCAACATCCTCATGCGCCTCCTCCTTGGGCTCATCAACATCATCATCGGAGATCGCCCCATATTTCTCATTGAGATAAATCCAAATTTCATGGGCGGACTTCAAGTCCATGATCTCACCAAATATGTTATCCTCCATAGATTGATAGAAAATGTTAGTAGCTTGGCAATCGAGATGTAGGCATTTCTTTTGCGCTTGAGTTGCATTCTTTCTATCCAACACAAGAGAAAGGCCCACATCTACGATCCACCACATTTGAGGACTAATAAATTTAAAATTGCATATCATCAAATTTTTCCATCGTGCAAAGTGTGTGCCATCAAAAATGTGTGGACACTCAACATCTAGCCCATAAGTCGCCATCCTCTCGGGTCGGTGAAGACCACAAATGAGAGACCTCGCTCTGATACCAATTGAAGGGTCGAGATGGCGGACTAGAGGGGGGGTGAATAGTCTTTTCTAAAAACTTAAACTTAATTGCAGCGGAATGGCTAACCGAAACAAATGCGGAATTAAATCTATCGGTCTAGCCAAGACTACACCCCTCTACTTATACTCTATGACACCTTATAAAAGATCCTAAACAAAGCAAATAAGGTGTCGGGCTAGCTAGAGCTCACCTAAACAATTCTAGCTTGCAAGGTTACACAAACCTAAGCAACTAGTACTCAATCAACCGGGGAGCTCCTACACATGCCACTAAGCAAAAAGCACAAAGCCTAAGCTCACTAGCAATGCTCAATAACAAGGCTACACAAGCCAAATTAGAGAGCTCAACTTAGCTACACAAACTAAGCAATGTGACTAGCAAGACTACAAGTCAACTAGTCACTCATGGGATCAACTTCTATGCTACACAAGCAAGGAAGGTAACTAGCAAGCTACACAAGCCAACTAATCATAAGAGCAACTAGCACATGTATATGAACAAGTAAATACAAGCTAGTGAAAAGAGTTTGCAAACCACCGAAAAGATGAACACGAAGTTGACACGGTGATTTTTCTCCCGAGGTTCACTTGGTTGCCACCAAGCTAGTCCCCGTTGTGTCGACCACACACTTTGGTAGTTCGGCGGCTAATAGGCACCACACCTAGCTCGACACTCGAGCGCCGCAAGAACTCACCCACAAGTGAGGGTAACTCAATGACACGCGCAATCCACTAGAGTTGCTCTTCGCGATCCCCGCGGGGCGAGCACAATGCCCCTCACAATCCTTCTCCGGAGCCACGCACAATCTTCACGCGGGCTTCACGACGGAGACTCGATCACCAAGCCGTCTAGGAGGTGGCAACCTCCAAGAGTAATAAGCACCACCGGCTTGCAACTCGAACACCTAGTGCCACTCGATGCTATCTCTCAAAGCAACGCACTAGAATCGCTCACTCGCAATAGATTCGCGCACTAGCAAGCACAAGCGAGTTAGAGGGCTCCCAGGCACATCCACTCAAGCCACCAAGGCTTTGGAGTGCTCAGCAGCCGGCCCTAAGCCGGCCTCAACTCCTATTTATAGAGGGGAGCGGCCAACTAGCCGTTTCCCCTTTCCTGCGCCTCGGTCGGTAGTACCGACCCTTCCTGGGCGGTACTACCGGCTTAGTCAAACTAGCCGTTACCACAAGGCGCTGATTTAGGCAAACCACCGACCCCTGGTCGGTTCCTCCGAGGTCGGTAGTACCGAGGTAATGGCGGTACTACCGCCAGGCTACTTTTTGGATCTATACAGAACGGATTCAAAAACATCCTTCAGACCTTGAAACTACCGACCCCTGGTCGGTACTTCCGAGCCCGGTGGTACCGGCCCTATGGCGGTACCACCGCCAGGTCATTTTCCATCCAACACAGAGAGCTCCGCAAACTTGCCAACCACCGGCCTTGAGTCGGTAGCACCGAGCGCGGTACTACCGAGGTAATGGCGGTACTACCGGTAGGCCAAAACTGGCCACTTCCAGAGAGCTCCGCAAAACCCCTTAGGGCCACGGTACCACCGACCATCCGGTCGGTACCACCGCCGGCGGTAGTACCGAGGTAATAGCGGTACCACCGCCAGGCCAAAAACGCCCCATTACAGAGAAGGCTGCACGCAGCACCTATGGGCGGTACCACCGACAACCCAGGGTCGGTACCACCGACAACACACAGAAAACTCCATTTTCTTCTCTGTTTTGATCCAAACCAGCTCCAACAACTTCTCCTTTGCAAATGTGCTAACACCACCAAGTGTTCATCATCTTGTGCAAGTGTGTTAGCATTTTCACAATCATTTTTCAAAGGATTTTCACTTGCACTCACCACGCCACTCGATCATAGTAACATCGCAAAGTTAGATCGCTCAAGTGGCACTAGGTGACCGATATGCAAACAAGTTTGCTCCTCTTAATAGTACGGCCATCTATCCTAAACCCGGTCATAATCTTCTCTACACACCTATGACCGGTGAAATGAAATGCCCTACAAATATACCTTTGCCTTGCGCATTCCATTCCATCTCCTTCGGTGTTGATGCAACACATGCACCAACCTATCTTGAAATGATATGATCCACTTCATATCATCACATGACCTCCATGGTCCATCGATCTTGACATCACTTGCTCTTCACCATCGCTTCGGTCCTTCGGCGCCAAGTCTTGCTTAAGCCTCCCGACACTCGGTACCAACGGCTTCAAAGCCTCAACTTGCCCTTCACCTTCGCAACCGGTCCATCAAGCCAAGTCTTGCCTTGATCTTCTCCATCTTAGCCATATGACCACATGTCATGTCACATATGCAATAAGCTCCTTCATCACATGTGTGAGCCTTGCAACATCTTCCAAGCCTTTTCACCTCTATGGCATATGTTGCTCACACATGATCACCTATGGACTAATCACCTGTGTAATTCACTTTAAACACATATTAGTCCACCTAAGTTGTCACTCAATTACCAAAACCAAACTAGGACCTTTCACTAGGGTTTACCTGAGTTTGCGCCCAATCCTCCGGATAGTTATGGTAGCTACAGGGGTGACAGCTTTGTAGATTGTTATAATCCACCACGTTAGGGTTGGTGTTTCGTAGAGCTTTTTGGCAGCCTTCTCCCGATTACCCTTTTCCCAGTCTTTTTCGAGAATCGGAAAGGTACTGTTGCTCCGAAGTAAGTAAAGTATAGTGAGCCTTTGATTAGATAGACCTGCTTAGAAAACCCTATATCCCTCTCTAACCACATTACCATTCTTTTCTTGGACGTTCTTAATTCTTCTAGCACACTTCACGTTCCCCGTGGAAATCGATACCCTGGAATACTCTCGGGTGAAAGCTACATCGGTATCCGTGCGCTTGCGGATTATTCTGTGTGAGTTTAAAATACCCAATAGTAAGTTTTTTAAGTTTGACTAAGTTTATATAATAATATAATAATATTTATGATATTAGCTAAATATCATTAGATTTTTCATTAGTTATACTTTCACAATATACTTATTTGGTTTCTTAAATCTTTGTGTTTTTCTCTTTAACTTTGGTCAAATTTAAGATGTTTTAACTCTCTAAGGTTATTGGAATGACTTCTAATTTAGTACAGAGGGAATAGAAGGCAATGAATATTGTGGCTGATTTTCGTTGAGATATTTCCACGAACATGTTCACTCATAGTGCCCGTGTGATACATCAGAAGAAGCAGACGAGCAACACAATAACTCAGGGTGGGCATTCGTTTCCTCAGTTCGGTTTCAGTTCGATTCTTCGGTTATTGATGAAATTCGGTTCCTAGAAAATAGGAACCGATCCGTTTTAAAAAAAGTTAGGAACCGAGCATTTCGGTTTTTGGTTATTTCAGTTCGGTTCCGGTTCTAACTGAACTAAACGAAATATCTATAATATCTATATAGTAGTTCATACCCACTAACTTCAAACTACGCTCTCACGCTGCCACATCATCAAAAACTGATACTATCATTTTTTCCCACCACGTTGATCACCCACTGAACCATTATATTAGCGCAAGTTATCAGAAACTGATACTATTGATGATGCACGGAATATAATCTCTATATAGTTCATACCCACTAACTTCAAACTGCGCTCTCACGCTGCCACATCATCAAAAACTGATACTATCAATTTTTCCCACCACGTTGATCACCCACTGAACCATTATATTAGCGCAAGTTATCAGAAACTGATACTATTGATGATGCACGGAATATTTGCGGTAGCGAGAAAAACAAACAATAAAATCCACTAACTCTTCATCTACCTCACCACAATTAATGTCATGACGAGGATCCACTTTATCCTACGGAGTACTCCGTATATAATTGGACGTGTCTATACGACCATGCCCCATGAAGGTTAGGAGATGGAAGTGGCGTTTTTGCTGAATCCATGGCAGACGGAGTCCGAACGGTGAAACCGGTATGAGTTCCTCTTCTTTCTTTGGATAGTGACGTTTCTTGCAGATCAACTCTCATGTTTTTATTTCGCCAAGTTGTGATGCCGCTCTGGGAGCTTTGGAGTGGAGAACGTGGTGTCATGATTTTCATTCATGCACTTCTCCGGCTTCACCTACGTACACGGTACAGAGTACATATCGCCTCAATATATATATAGCAACATGCGGTGAATACAACTAGGGGACAACAATCAATAATGTGTTTCGTATAGTCAAGAATTTCTCACATATACTTATATATTTTTAGACGTTTTTATCTAGCTTACATTTAAAAGATTATGTGCATGTTTATTACTATAATTCATAATTGTTTCATTCATTCCCACAAATAATTCCTATTTGCATCTTCATCATTTTTATAGACCTCATGCTATTAACTCATTATATATATGTTTTTATATGCAGTAGGTGTCAAGGACAAGAACGTATGCAGAAACCACGATGTTTTTCTTTCACCAATGCCTTGCAATCGGTTAGCTCTAAAGGGGCCGGCAGACTACCAAGTACTAACACTGATGTCTCCTATTATTCACTTGCTTGATTGTGTTTTTCTTTCAAATTCGACAAATCTAGCATCACTACCATAGATAATTCAATTGTGTCATTCCTCCCTAACATTTCATCACACATTTTGGTTTTGTGCTAATAAAGTGGAAATGTTTTTCTACAACCAAATTTCAATTATTCTTTTCTCATAAAGTCCCGCAGCAACGCGCGGGGAATTCAACTAGTTTTAGCAAAGGTTAATACAAAAAAAAGGTTTTAAAGCAAATTTACGCAACACTACCTATATTTTAGATAATAATAATTGATAAGAGAGCAATAACAATACAGTAACACAAGTACATAACAATTCAATATGAGACATCACAAATCACAAATAAATCAAACATATTCTTATAAAATACAAGTATATAAATTACAATTTATGTATTTTGCTTTTCAGTTAATTCGGTTATCCGAGAGTAGGAACCAAAATTTGCCTAGATTCTTTCGGTTTCTCACGATCTAGAACTGATTTTTTTAGTTCTAGTTATTTCAGTTTCAATTCGGTTTTCCATTCTCGGTAATAATAGCCAAGCCAGCCGCGCTGAGCCAGAACCGTGGCTGGTTTGACTGACTGACTGACGAGTTGGGTCCAGCACAACGACGCGTAGAATCCGAATCCCCACGCCATGGCTTGTTGGGTCGTACCTCCCCGTTTCACTGACCGGAGTGTACGACGACGAAAAAACTCGACAGCATTTTTTGCTCGGCAATTTCTGGTCGCGCTCCTATTCTCTCCGTTCCCTCTGTAATTTCTGCTCCATGCACCGCAGTCAAGGTCTTGTAATAAAGCCGGTCTTTAGTGTCTTCACACATCTACTTAGCTTCAAATGGAATTGGTAGATATACACACCAACGCCACCCGACACTCTACCATGATGGTTATGCCTTCATTCTCTCACTAAAAAAATGTGTATAACAAGACGAAATTATATGAATAGTAAGAGGAGGAAGTCATACATAACAACAATATTGACAGAATTGTCCTACCACGACATAAAAAGTATTTTATATAGTATATACTCTCTCCGTCTCTAAATAAGTGTCGTCGTTGGTGTGCCGTGTACGTGCTACGTGTTTGACTCAATTTATAGAAAATATGTGCAATATTTATATCTTCAAATAATTTTGTTAAAAAACTAGATGTAAAGATCTTTCTGATGATACTAATTACTTAGCTTAAATATTAATATATTTTAATATATAATTGCCGATAACTTTTTCTCGGGAAGCGAGAACGACACTTATTTAGGAACAGATGGAGCACTACAGGAAACCTAGGCTTTGCCGAGTGCCAAATTTCGGGCACTGGGCAAAGAGCCTCTTTGCCGAGTGCCGGCCACGTGGCACTCGGTAAAGCGTAAACACAAAGCAAAGGATGCTTTGTCGAGTGTCCGACAATCGGTAAAGAAAGGCACTAGGCAAAGAGCTCTTTGCCGAGTGCCTGCACTCGACAAAGAGCCCCTCTTTGCCGAGTGCCAGCCACGTGGCACTCGGCAAAGCATGTGGCCCCGAACTGTGTCACGTGGTCGGGTCTTTGCCGAGTGTCGCCAGGCTGGCACTCGGCAAAGAGCTCTTTGCCTAGTGTTTTTTTTTACACTCGGCAAAGCCAGTTTTTAAATTACATTTTGAAGCAGTAAATTAATCCAAATGAAAAAGTTTTTAACTACAAAGTTATTTAACTTATCAAGATGAACAATTTTTGTTTTGGTGATTTCTTCATTTGACAAACTTAAAATAAATTCGTTCACAAATCTTATATATCTCTCCGGTAGTTTATAAAACTACAAGAGTGATATATAATGTTTGTGAATAATATTAGAACCACAATGTCGGATGCATAAATGGTCAAACAACCAAAATAAACTTTGTAGATCTTGACAAGTTATGAAAGTTTGTAGTTGATAACTTTTTAATTTGAAGTCATCTAGTTATGCAAAACTGTGTTCGAATTTGAAAAATTTAAAATTTGATTTTTTTAAAATACCTCGGATGGAGAAATGACCAAAATAAAAGTTGTAGATCTCGAAAAGTTATGAAACTTTGGTGTTGACAACCTTTTGATTTGAAATCATCTTGTCAACGAAAACTACGTTTCAAATTGTCAAATTTGAAATTCAAATTTTTATAAACCACCTCAGATGGAAAAACTACCAAAATAAAAGTTGTAGATCTCAAAAAGTTAGAAAACTTTGTAGTTGACAACTTTTTGATTTGAATTCATTTAGGGCCTCAAATAAGCAAGTTACACTCGGTTTAGTATAATATATAGGTAATCGAAACGAAGATGGAACGTATATGTGTAGTGCAGTGGTAGAGGAGGCTCCGCGCGAACGAGAGGTCGTGAGTTCGAATCCTGCTGACAACGTGAGAGAAAATTACATGAAAAATACCACGACTTGCGATTTCGAGTGAAACGGGTGGGCGCTGCCTAGTGGGCCCCTCCCCCGATTTAATAAAAGTTTTTAGCGTGAGGGAAAATTACGTGAAAAATACCAGGACTTGCGATTTCGAGTGAAACGGGTGGGCGCTGCCCAGTGGGCCCCTCTCCCGATTTAATAAAAGTTTTTCTCTATTTTTTTGGATTTTTTTGTTTTTTTTCTTTGCGGAGTGCCAAATATGTCAGCACTCGGCAAAGCCTTCGCCGAGTGTCCGATATTTGGCACTCGGCAAAGAGCCATTTGCCGACATTTTATTTGCCTAGTGCTCTTTGCCGAGTGCGGCACTCGGCGAAGCCTTCGCCGAGTGCAAAAGGCTCTTTGCCGAGTGCTGCCAATACTCGGCAAAGTCTGATTCTGCTGTAGTGGAGTAAGCATTAGTGGTCATCAAAAATTAAATATGAGCATCTATATGTAATGGAACGTATACAAGCAAATGTGGAATGACCATAATTTAATTCTAATTTAGTTTGGTACATATTTAGGGCATGTTTAGATACCTAAGGCTAATTTTAAGCTAGCTAATAATTAGCACTAGTACATCCAAACATGAGTGCTAATAGGTGGGCTAGTTTTTGAATCAAGCCTTCAACTAGTTGTTAGCTAACTTCAACGAATCAAGGCTAATTTTTAGCATCAACTAGTTGAGTATCATGAGTTCTGACGGTGCTTGTTCAATTCTATGAGTATCATGACATTTCACTCTGTATCATGGGCATGATTGGTTTCCGTATAAAACCAGCTTGCAAGCTCATGGGAGCTAGGCCCCCGCTGGCTATTGCTTTCGTGTGCAAGGACAATTTATTTGGCTTCTACCTATCCTGGCTAACCAAGAACGCTACTGATTGGTTAGGAAGTTCTTCGATTCCCACACTTTCGCTCATGCAAAAGGCGAAGTATTTTTCGGCCATAGTCGTTAGGCCGTGGTGAAAAGCAGAGTTTTTTTTTTCACATCCCGCGAGCTAGGCTAGCTGAGGCCTTTTGCATGAAGTGAGCTAAGCCCAAGCGCCTCGATCAAGGAAATCAATCAGAAGCTGCACCCCAATTCCACTACGACGGTTGTTCATCTGATTGGTTTCAAGCAAAACGATCCGACTGCGTCCAGTAGATTATTATCTTTTCCGTCTCGGGCACTCCAGAAATTTTGTTCTCAAACTCAAATATTTGTCCCCTCCCAAGAAAATTTTATACTCAATGCACGACCCAACAAAGTGAGTGCTGGTTGTTTCATCTCTTCCCGGTCGCTCTCGCCTTCATTTCTCCCCATCACTCTCCTCGTTGGGACTCGATTCAAGTGGTCACCGGTGGGTGTTCTTTGAGATTCGTTGCGAGGTATTGCTGAGATCTGTTCTCTATCCTTTCGCCATGATTTGCATTATTGGGGGGATTCAATTCTAGGTTGTATTGAGTAGTGTTCTAGGTATCATCTTTCTAAATCACCATGGCGTCATATGTCGGTCGTGCCTTGCTGATCGCTGCCTCCCTCTTCTCCTCGCTCCTCCTCTGCTCCCAGCTCCTTTCCCTACCATGCGTAGCCATCGTGAGTTCACCTACCCTGGTTGTGACCTCAGCCCCCGCGTCGGCACAACTCGTCGTCCAAGTGCTATTGTCTTTCATCACCCTACTCTCAGCGCTCCTCTCCTTTTAGCTTCCTTCCCTACCCGATGCGGTCGCCGCCGGTTCTACAGACCCAGTTGACACATAAAGTGACAAACGCGAAAACCGCAAGCGTACGGTTGTGAAGGTAGCCTTCACTGGGAGTATTCCAGGTATCGTATTTTTCCACAGAGAACGTGAAGTGATCTTAACAAAGAACTAAGTTCGTCCTGTGATGACACATGGGTATAAGGCCCCGTTTGGCAGAGCTCTCAGAGTTGATTCTCTGTTGAATCCAGTATGAGTTTTGTCAAACAGTTTTTCAGAGATAAGTGATTCTCTGCTGATTCCGTGAAGTGATTCTCTAGAATGAACTAAGAGGCTGAGAGATGAAAAAGCAGTTGACCCTGATTCTGTAAAATGATTCTCCATGCTGATTTTAAAAGTATGCTAAAGAATCAAAGAGAATCACTTCTCCCATAGAATTAGCTTATGTAGAGAATTAGAATTAGATAGACCTCTACTAAACAGACCCTGAGATAGATTGGGTAGAGAGGATCTCTATGGTTTTGAAACTAGATAGGTAAGGTAGATACAAAGGTTGTCCACTTCGGGTCACTCAGTCATTTAGCAACAGACGAGGATGAAAAGGGTGCTAAACCACCTAGCAACAAGAAGACCTATGTTTTAATAACTTGCCCAAACATGGTCGGATTAAAGGCTAGATAGGGTTCTCACCCCCTACTAGCTACCACAAAACAAACCGTTGAACAAGCCACAGACACACATAAGCATTACTTTGCTAATGGATTAAAATTCACCTTATATCCAACCCAACCTATTTCAAATTAACTCTCTTTTTAACCCACACCATCCGACATTTTTATAGTTTTAGCTCAATTTGTTTCAACTCATAAACTAACTAAACACGCGGGTTTGCTATAAGAACCCATGAGTTTACATAAAATGTATATATAAATTTGTGTTACATATACGGGTTCATGTTAAAAGTTGGAACCCCCAGATCAAAATATGAACCCCACATAAAAGCTTGTGTTCACACTATAAAAATTTCTGAATTGACTGAAATTTGTTACAGATGATTTAATGTAACAAGCAACTACTTCATATCAATTGACCGTGTCGCCTCACATCAAAGTCAGACACTAGAAATAAAAAGCTCACGTTCACACTATAAAATTTTACCTGAATTGACTGAAATTTGTCGCAGATGATTTAATTTAGCAAGCAGCTACTTTATGTCAATTGGTACTGCCAGATCAAGATGTGGGCCCTACATTAAAGCCGAACCCTAGAAAATAAATGCTCATGTTCACACTATAAAATTTACTGAAATTGACTGAAATTTGTTGCAGATGATTTAATTTAACAAGCAACTACTTCATGCCAACCCATTGCCAGATCAATATGTGGGTGCCACATCAACCCATTCCCACCCATTCAAAGTGTACCCATTTGAAAATTGAATCTATTAAACCCATTTGAACTCAATCCATTAGCATGATGGGGTAAGCGTATAATCTAGATACCATGTCTACACTACATCTTACTACTCTAATCTGAATTTTGATGACATTGACTAGAGTATCGAGTTAAGGGCGGTGAACTAATGAATAACAAAAGTAAATACTTTACTTGAACTAAGGATCAAATACCATAAAGGAATCTTGAATGCTAACTTACAAGCATAGCTTGGAGGAGAATCCTGCAGGTCCAGGAGTTCCTCCGCACTCCCCTCACTCTCTCCCTATGATTGATAGTGTTACAAATAAAGATATACTAGAGAGTAGCTTTGTCGCACCCCGATTTTAAGAACAAAATCGAGGGCACAATATATGTATGTCAGGATCAATTTTCATACATATATCGATATCATAGTAATATAAAAAATA
The DNA here is from genome assembly GCA_009763385.1 of Coix lacryma-jobi var. lacryma-jobi. Lineage (NCBI taxonomy): Eukaryota > Viridiplantae > Streptophyta > Magnoliopsida > Poales > Poaceae > Coix > Coix lacryma-jobi. Next base: position 63,438,383 of record CM019823.1, on the reverse strand, counting down.
TTGCTTTATTGATATATCAAACATTATTACAAAAATGATCCTCGGGCGGTCCAAAAGAAAAGTACAGACTCTCAGACTAACTCTAATATAGACTTTGATGTAGAACGCGGAAACTGGACGCCATCTCCACGGAAAGGTCGAGGAGGGGTTGCACCGTCCTAGTATAAGTCGTCAGGGTCGTATCCACCTGTCTTCTGGGTACTCCTGCTTCTCGTCTTAGACTCCAACGTCTGGGTAGGGTAGCAGGGGGACAAAGAGGAAGAGTGAGTACATCGAAATGTACTCCGCAAGTGTAGAAAATGTATGCCATAAGGCTAATATCAAAGGTAGGCTAACTCGGTTTTGACTCAAGCACATAAAGCGACACAACCCTATTAATCTTATTAATCCTATGCACATATTTACTAGGTTATAACCTCAGTCTCCAAAGTAAAAGTAACAACTGAAAGGATCGAATCAGCCTAGAGGGGGGGGGGGTGAATAGGTGATTTTTGACTATCTGAAACTTCACAAACTATAAGATGTAGTTAGATAACAACCGGAGAGGCCGGTTTGTTTGGGTAGGTACTACCGGGTGTGAAACACCGGTACTACCAACACAAACAAACGGCACAACCGGGATCCTAAAAGAAACTACAAAATCGATGAATGTAAGCTATGAAGATAATACAAGTTTCTGACCCACTTTCCTAAGAATGATATACGGTAAATCTACTCTCACCAAACCTTGGTTGCTACCCTTGATGTAGATCGAGCCTTCCCAACCTAAGAAAGAGATAGGGATAGGAAGAACACGAAGAACACAATAACAAGTGAAGTAGAGACAATAGGGACAACAACAACAAGCACACGGGACACGCGATTTATCCCGAGGTTCGGCCAATCCACTAAGGAGTGCCTACTTCCTCGTTGTTGAGGTGACCACAAAGGTCGGAGTCTATTTCACCTCCTCGCCTCACTCAAGCAACCACAAAGGCTACGAGAGTATCTCTACTAGAAATCTCAGGGTAATACAAACGCTTCGGGGAGCCCTCACAAGTAAATCAATACGGGCTACCACGAAGAACACCTAACCGGCTAGAGCTCAAAGAGCTCAAGAGTAAAAGACACAAAGCAAGCCGGCAAGATGGAAACCAAGTGCTCAAGTCGAAGATTGATGCTTCCCACTCTCGAATCTCACTTCCCTAGCTCAAATCTCGCAAGGGAATGAATCTAGGAGCAAAGGGGGAGAGAGAGGGGTGAGTCAATGCTTGGAGAGTGTTTGTCACGAGTTAGGTCAGCAATAAGTGTATGGAGTCAGTGGGTGACCGTGAAGAGAGAAGAGGGGAGGCATTTATACTCCCTCAGTCCCGAGGCTGGTCGGTACCACCGACCACCCCTGGCCGGTACCACCGACCAGTTCACAACGGTCGAAAGAAACCAGATCTGACCAAACAAGCAACCACCGACCTCACGTCGGTACCACCGCGGGCGGTAGTACCGAGGTTATGGCGGTACTACCGCCAGACCAAATTGGCCGCGAACAGAGAGCATCTCACAAAGGGACTCGGTCCCTCGGAAACTACCGCCCAAAGGTCGGTACCTCCGAGGTCGGTGGTACTGAGGTTATGGCGGTACCACCGCCAGGCCATTTTCAACTCAACACAGAGAGCTTCGCGAAACCAAGATACTACCGACCTCGGTCGGTACCACCGCGGGCGGTACTACCGAGGTTATGACGGTACTACCGCCAGGCCATTTTCAATTCTACATAGGGAGCTCTGCAAACTTGGTTACCACCGGCCTTGGGTCGGTAGCACCGGGGGCGGTACTACCGAGGTAATGGCGGTACTACCGCCAGGCCAAAATCAGCGCGGACAGAGAGCCTTGCAAACCTGGAAACTACCGGCCATGGGTCGGTACCACCGCGGGCGGTAGTACCGAGGATATGGCGGTACCACCGCTAGGTCAAAAACAAATCTACACAGAGAGGGTTGCAAAACCAGCTTCCTACCGACCTTGCGTCGGTACCATCGCGGGCGGTAGTACCGAGGTTATGGCGGTACTACCGCTAGGTCATTTTTTGACCAACACAGAGAGGGTGTTTGAGCGCTGCGCAGAGAAGCCATGGTCGGTACCACCGACCACCCATGGTCGGTACCACCGACCATATGAAATTACCCTCTACGTGTTCGTGATTGTGCGGTGTCTCTCAAGCGAACTAAGGTTAGTCGATTTGAGCACTTTTCTCCACATCTAGCCAACTTACTTTGTGACCCTCTTCATAGTCCGGCTTACCTATAACTCAAGTTTAAAATTGAAATTTTAAACTACCACTTGAGCTAGGCATCTTTATGTCCAAAAGTATCCTACGTGCTTTGTTCACGAGATTTCAACGTTTCAAATCTTTCAAAGGACTAACACCTGCATACATGCTTTTATAAACTGGTTAGTCCCTAATTTGATTGTCATTAATTAGCCAAAACCCACATTAGGGGCGAATGCACTTTCAACAACACTCGGAGTCCACCGAGCAAAACCACACTTGGAGATCCACCGTGCAACCGACATATGGAATCCACCAAGCAACCACACTTGGAGTCCACCAAGCACACCTACACCTGAAGTCCATCAGGCAATTGCACCTGATGTCCATCAAATGACCCGAACCACACCAAACCAGTAAATAACTAATATCGAAGAAGTCCAAGCCCGCTCGTGACTGTGAGCACGACTGATATATCAGTTCACTCTACAAAATTCGCACATCTTTACCCATGAGTCGTGCATTTCCCGTTACGCTAAACACTGCCAAGGTGCACAGCAGGGTCGCACTACAAGACCTTTACAAAGCCGCATCCAAGTACGTTTTACACGTACCTTTAAGGTTTCACCGCTAACAATGGATATACACATCACTGCAGAAGCCCCCTCTTGAGCCACTAAAACAAACCCCGTGTAAACCCTCAACTTGAAAGAAACTAATTAATTAGCCAGTCCTAGAGGCATGTAGGCCTCATGATTTGCGCTGTTTTACCGGGTTACTTGTCCAAGAACCGGGTCCTAGGGATCCAAACAGGATAATCTAGCATGAGCCCAGAACCAAAACCAAATAACAGCTGCCAAGTCCATGACACAAAACCACCAGTACGGGTCCATCCTGCCGAATTTTTACTAATCACCAAGTTACTACAAAAGTTACCATGTCCACATTGTTCCATAGAGCATTAATTGAGAATTTATTATTAAACCACCATCTCATCCCAAGACAGCAAGACTAAGCATGACTTCTACCCATATTCCCATATCCAGGTGACAAGGAAAATAATACAAAAGTCTAGTAAACCCTAACATGAGATTCAATTTAATGACATTGCATGCAACTACTGGATCTAACTACTTTAATACCAAAAGTAAAATAAATACAAGAGCAAGATGTTCAAGGACACTTGCCTACGGGCTAGGTCGAATTGACGAAGGCACAAACTGGATCTTGGGGTTCCGCGTAGCTCGCACTCTCGTTGGATCAAACATCATCACATGACTCAAACAAATATAATAAGTAACAGTATATCAACAGTAGGAAACAGAGCGTAAACAGATCTACAACGTAGAGCTCGACGAGACGAATCTAACACGACTTGAACAGGTCAAATTAGACTTAAAACATAAAAGTTATGATGGGATAGAGTAAGACACAATGAAGATAAAGTGATATTTTTGTGTTGATAAAAAGTGTGCAACCCTAGTCCTAGGATGATCAAGCACAACTAAAAAGATTGATTGTGGTCAAAACGCGGTGGCTTCTAGCAATATTAGGGCGTCCGCAATGGTGTTCAAATCGCTAGCTATTTAGTCTTTAGGAAGAATGCTATTGGCTCTCAATGACAACTTACAAATAGCTAACTAGATGAGATATATAAATAAATACTATTTTGATGAGGCAACTTACAAAAATAGCACTTTTATTGGCTATCGAGGAGAGAGATCAAATAACTAGCTATTCCAATAGCTAGCTATTTGATCTCTCTCCTCGATAGCCAATAAAAATGCTACCTTTTTATTATTTTTATACGTCATCTCACTAGCTATTTGTAAAGTGTTATTGAGAGCCAATAGAATTTCTCGTAGCTAGCTACTCCCTCCATCCCAAATTATAAGGCATTCCAAAAATTTTGGAGAGTCAAAGTTTTTCAACTTTGACCAAAATTATAGAGAAAAATATAAAGATTTATAATATCAAATATGTATATTATGAAAATATAACCAATAGAGAATCTAATTGCATTTAGTTGGTATCATAAATATTATTATATTTTTATATAAATTTGGTCAAAGTTGAAAAAGTTTGACTCTCCAAGATTCTTCGGAACGTCTTATAATTTGAGATGGAGGGAGTATTTCACCACCATTGCGGATGACCTTAGGACGAGGAGGCTCTTTCATAGCCATAATGAAGAGCACGACGGGACACGACTCGTACCCGGGCTGGCCTCCGATTCGATCTCCTCTCCGCTTCCTCCTCTGCTTGTGCAGGGGCGCGGCGCGAGGCATGGAGGGGAGGAGGGGTCGGGTAGAGCTAGCGAGATAACCCACCTCAATCCCACTCAGCTCGCGCGCCTCCTCCGGCTCCGGCGCCGTCGTCTTCCCTCTCTCAGTTCCTCACCTCGATGGACTCGCTTGCCGCCGCCTGCTTCTGCTCCCGCCGTCGCAGCGCTCGCCGACTGCTCCTGGCCGCTGCGGCGGCCACCGCCGGGTACGGCCTCTACCGCCTGTACCGCCACCACCGCCGCCGCATCGTCGCCGCCCTCTCCCTTGCCGATGCCGTCTCCCAGGTCGGTTCCGACCTCGCCGAGTTCCTCCGCTCTGACTCCGACCAGGTCCCACGAAGCCTCCTCCAGCTCTCCAAGCTCGCCGCCTCCGAACCCGTCTCCTCTGCTGCGTCCTCCCTCTCCGAGTCCCTCGCATCCGGCGTCCTCCGCGCCATCTCTCACCAGCGCCAATTACATCAACAGCAGCAGCAGCAAAACCCCCAAACCCCGCTCCAAGATCGGATCTTGGATCGCCTCCTCTCCCCCGAGGGCGCCGGATTCGCCTCCGCTGTCGTCGGAAGCTTCGCGAGGAACCTCGTCTTGTCCTCCTGCGACGCCCGCACGGCGGAGACCGGCGACCGCGAGGAACCGCGGTGGCTGGCTGCGCTCTGCAGCGCCACGGGCAAGGAGGCTGCCGCGGACCTCGTCCGAGTCTTCGTCAGCACCGCCGTAGCGGCCTACCTCGACCGCACCGCCACAGTGCGGACCAACAGCCAGCTGCTCGCTGGCCTCTCTGACCCAAGGCACGAGGCCAAGGTCAAGGACCTGGCTGTCTCTGTCTGCAACGGCGCTGTCGAAACCTTCCTCAGGACGTCGCGGCAGCTCGCCAAGGAGGCCTCCGATGCTCGCATTGAGGCAGCAGCAATGGAGCGTGTGGTGGAAGATTCAGACACCAACTGCGTGATCCAGAAGGTTTCAAGCACGCTGGCCGCTCCGAGCAACAGGAGATTTGTACTGGACGTCACAGGCAGGGTCACCGCCGAGACGGTCCGGTCATTCCTTGACTTCCTAGCACAGAGGATGTCTGATGGGGCCAGGAAGAGCATTGTCGTCGTCCGTGATGAAGTCGCCGAGAGGGGGCTCGTTGCTGTCAAGTACCTCGGCGCCAAGTCCATGGCCATCCTCACCATCTCCCTGGCATTGTGCATGCACATTTTGATGGGAACAAGGTTCCTATTGCCGGCTTAGCTACCTAGCTGGTTGGGAGCTGGAATTCCATCACAGGTGATTGCTTATTACTACTTGTCCTGATTGTAGGTGCAGAGTAAATTATGTAGATTGCAAATTGATCTTATAATACTAGTTGTCCTTCTGTTTTGTGTGTTGGTGAAAAGTATGAAAATTTAAGCTAGAAACCAGTGGGATTGGTAGTTGGTTTTCGTTTGGATGCTGAATGAAGTATATATGCATCTGAAACAACACTGGCCAATTTGGCAATGCGATTTTGAGGTTAGACACCTCTGTTGTTGCGTCCTAATAGTTGTCACTAGCTTGCTATTGCTGGTTGTTTTTGTTGCTATAAGCTGTTGATCAATGTAAAACAACTAGTCAGAGCAGCAGGAGCTGGAATCTTGACTGCACTTGCTCTTGAAACTCTCTTTTGTACACTTTTTCAGTTGCAGGAAAGGGGTAAATGAAGTGAATAAAAAGTGAGGTTGATTTTGCACATGTCCCTTTGTCTTATTTTCCTCTTCTTATTAAACTAATTGAGCTCAACTAGATGATGAATCAATGCAGCCATCCATAGGTAGGATCTGTGTTACTTAAGAAGTAGCTCTTATACTTTGCCGCTGACCTTTCAACTAGATGATGAATCAATGCAGCCATCCGTAGATAGGAGAAGTAGCTCTTATACTTTTCGCTAACCTTTGGTTTCGATTAGCACTTATCATTTTGAAGTGGAGTCAGTGAGCTTATACATGTCAACTGTCATATCTTATATCTACCTTTCATTTCCAATTTCTAAATCCACACAAGACATTTGCTTGTCTTAGACATGCAACCTCTGTTCCAATTTATAATTTGTCTGACTTTTTTGACCTCAAGTTTGACCACTCGTCTTATTCAAAATTTGAGCAAAATATCACTTCTTTTGAGCAAAATTTTGCACATGTTAGTAGTATACCATCTGCTATGCTTTCTGTCAAGTAGCAGGTCTGCTAATCAGCTGAATTGATTTGGAGTATGTCCTTGATTTGCCACATTTGCCCCTCTCATCCATGGCACGGAGGAAATTTGCACAACTCAGCTTAATGCATGGGGCATCCCCAATGAATCACATTTAATTCTTCACCTAAGTGGGATCTGCTGGCATTTAATTGGGTATTCCAGTAAGATGAAACAACTGTGCAGGATTGGCTTCCCTGTATATCATCAGACTAGCGCCTTGCTTCTCTCTAGTTTAGCAGCACGTGCCATCCTAATTCCAGAGATGTTTGAAGACTAGAGGTTAGTTTGCTTGGTTACTACTCCCTCCATCCCAAATTATAAGGCAATCCAAGAATCTTGGAGAGTCAAAGTTTTTCAACTTTGACCAATATTATATAATAAAATAAATATTTATGATATCAACTAAGTACAATTTGATTCTTCATTAGTTATATTTTCATAATATACATATTTGATGTTATAAAACTTTGTGTTTCTTTCTATAGTTTTGGTCAAATAGTTTTGGTCAAAGTTGAAAAGTTTTGACTCATCAAGATTCTTGGAATGCCTTATAATTTGGGATGGAGTACTTAGATAAAGTTGACACCAGGAGTGAATGATCTGGGGCCCATAGTCAACCTGGGTTGGGTAATGGGTCGTACCAGGAATGATCCTGACATGGTGTTATTGTGGCTTCAACTGAGTGCATAACAGATTGATCATGGAAACATTCAAATGCATGCATATTTCAATGGGAATTATGTTCCTATTGCTGAATGAGCTACTTTCGTGATCATGGCTGGCTGTGGCTGCAGAGCAAATTATGTAGATTGCATATTGATCTTGTATAATACTAGCAGTCCTTTTGTTTTTCATCTTAGTGAAAAGTATGAAAGCCGCAATGTAGTAAAGGTAGAAACTGGATTGTGGTTGGTTGTTAGCGATCGGTTTGTCTGATGGAGGCACACATGTGTATACAACAGTGAGATGCCTAGATCATATTGGTCAATATGGCGGTTTTTGTGAGTATGGTCTGTATGGAGACCTGTATTGTTGCTTCCTAGTACTTGTGATTAGTGTCTTGTAGTAGGTTGTTTATGCTGTCTGTCAATGTAATGTAACCAAAAAAGGCATCCTGAACAGCACGAGCAGAAAACTTGTCTTGTTATCCTTGACATTCTCGCTGATATGATTTGTAACAGAGTACATAGATGGATTATACATGCCTTTTGTATTTCCTGGCTTCTTGATATAACCTTGTGTTTTCCCCATTTTTTTCTTTTGTGAATGCAGTCCAATGTACACAAATGAAGCATGAATTGACATAATCTGTGGTGATTATCTTTTACTTGGTCATTAACCTTTGGTTACCACTACTGCTTTGTAATATGACTAAAGATAAGGATGGGACTGGCATATGCAACCCCCCCCCTCCCACACACACAATTTCTTAATTCCCGGAACATGTGTGTAAGGAAAATGGACCTCGAACCATTTAACTTCGGATTTTGGTGTTTGATGAACAACATAATCAAATTGGACTAATGCGTTTGCAAGTGTTTGTTTTGTAGTCCAATAGGGTGCAAATGTGACTTGAACTAAGGCGAAGTAGTGATCCATGATCAACACCTTAAGCAAGACAGTTGAAGCTCAGTAGAAGACTCACAAAGATCAAGCAATGTCCAAAAGGCACAAGAATGGAACCAAGACGGCGCAAGAAATCACAAAGAAACGAAGAAACAAGGACATTGGAAGCTGCATCGGACGCTGGCTCAAAAGCGTCGGACGCACCGATGGTAAACCCTAGCTCGGGTTGGCGCGAGCAGAAGCATCGGACGCATCAGCGTTACATCGGACGCTGACGGTGTACATCGGATGCTATAGTCCCTGCATCCGATGGCTGAACAGAGAGGTTCCAGAGAGGCTCTGTGGGCATCAGACGCGTCAGATGGTCATGCATCGGACGCATGTCAGAGTTCGATGTGACTCAGTGCCAGGCCGACAGAACTAGCCGTTATGTGACATCGGACGCGCGTCCGATGCTCCCGTCTGGAGCGTCCGATGCTACGCAGGAAAGTCCATCTTTGGTGTCAACGACTCTATTTGCTTGGGGCTCTATATATACCCTCATAGCCGACCAAAAACAAAAGGTTGGAGCTCAAGGAAGTATATCAAGGGTATAGACACATATTTAGTTGCTCTAGCCACCAACGTGCTCAAGTGGTATACTAGGTGATTAGTGTAGGTGCTTTGCGAAGTGCTTAAGCTAGTTAGACCACTGCTTTGCGCTTGCTCTAGGTGTTAGGCCTAGTGTTTAGTGAGGTTGAAAACCTCTCATCTACCGGTGCTTGCGCGCACCGTGGTTGTACATCGGCGGGGCTTGTAGTCTTGCGAGATCACACCAACCGAGTTTCTGGTGTGGCCGCCTCCGTGTACTGAAGGGAACAAGGCCCGCGGCGCTTCGGCCGGAAACTTAGTGAAGACGGCGGGAACGTCACCTTTAGAGGCTTTGCCATGATTGGCTTAACCGGAGACCCACTTGAGCGTGGGGAAGGCCCGGAGCTATCCACGGAGTTATCCGGCCGGGAGCTTGGCTCTTGCGAGGGATTTCTTGCGAGGGGCTCCAACGAGGACTAGGGGGAAGCTTGCGCGCTTCTCGATACCTCGGTAAAAATACCGAAGTCGTCGACGGGAGTTTGCATCTCTACCACACTATTTGGCTTCCGCATTTATATTGTTACCTTGTTCATGTGCTTTACCTTTCCTAGCTTACTCTTGCTAGTTGATAGGTTTGGAATCTAGGTAGCATAACTCTTTTTTTGCGGTAGAGATAGCAAACACACACAACAAAACCTTAGTTGCATATTAGATAGTTTTGTTTCTTGCATAGGTTTTGACTAGGTGGAAATTAGAGGCCATAGTTTAGAGTAGAAGTTTTAAGTTGCCTAATTCACCCCCTCTTAGGTGTTACTGTTCTTTCAATTGGTATCGGAGCCGGTTGGCTCTCTTGTGGACTCTTGGCTTAATCGCCTTCGAGCCGACGCCCCTAAGAGAGGTTGGGATGGATATCTCTAGGCCTCCACACTTTGACGGCACTACCCTTACTATAGTGCTAGGATGACTTGCTTTTTAGAAGCCGTTGATCTAGGTGTTTGGAGAGTCACCCACGACGGGATGAAACCTATTAAGAATCCCGAGAAGCCTACCGCGGGTGATGAAAAAGAAATTCATCTTAATGCTAGAGCTAAAAATTGCTTGTTTGAATCTATTAGCATGGATGTCTTTAACCAAGTTTTTACCTTGCAAACATCTCATGAAATTTGGTTAAAGCTTCATGAGTTCCATGATGGTACAAGTAATGTACGTGAGCAAAAACATCACCTAACTAAATAAGCTATGATTCCTTTAAAATGAATGATACTGAGCTTGTTCGTGATATGTATTCTCGGTTGAATCTAATTATCAATGAGCTCCATTCTATAGGAATTACAAAGCTAGGTGATGCGGATATTGTGAGGAAGATCATCTCCGTGCTTCCAAAGAACAAGTATGCAACCATCATCACCATCCTCCACAACATGGAGGACTTAAGCACCATGACCCCAACCATTGTTATTGGCAAATTGGTGGCATTTGAGATGTCACGCAAGATGGGTCAAGAAGAAGCCACTTCATCAAGCAAAGACATCGCTCTCTCATGTGAGCACAAAAAGATGAAGAGCAAAAAAACAAGTTGAGACAAGCTCAAGCTCCTCAAGTGAAGAAGAGGATGATGAAGATGAAGAATCAAGTGATGATGGTCAAGCCTCCACGTCATCCGACTCCTCATTAGATGAAGAAGAAACAATCAAACTCATGAAAGGAGTGAAGAAGATGATCCACAAGCTCAATGTCAAGAGTGTGCCCATCACAATAGAAGATTGCCTCTTCACCAATCAAAGAAGAGAGCAAAGGAAAAAGGGATGCTATAGATGTGGCAAGAAAGAGCACTTTGTGGAAGATTGTCCAAAATAAAAGCCCACACCCAACGACAAGAAAAAGAAGGGATGCAAGGCCAAAGCTCTCACCACCATCAACACATGGGATGATTCATCAAGTGATGATGAAGCCCATCACAAGAGGCATGGCCGCAAGCACTCATCATCAAGCTCCTCGCGTATGTGCCTTATGGCACGAGGTAACTCAAGCTCTATCTCTAGTAATAGTGATAGTGATAGTGATGATGAGCTTCCTTATAATGAACTTGTGCAAGATAATCTCAACTATGCTAAAGCTTGTTCTAGTCAAAAAAGAAAATTAATGTTTTAAAGGAAAAATTAGATAGCTCTCAACAAGCCTACAATGATATGCTTGAACAATATGAAATCTTTTCAAATTTGAATGTTGAGCTATCTAACAAAATTGAGAAACTTGAGGCTAGTACAAGCACATGTGATTGCACAAGTAATGATGAGCAACTTGCTAAGAAAAATGAAAAACTAAAAGCAAAGTTAGCTAGCACACAAGATGCTTACAAAAGTTTGCTTGCCAAAATGGAAATTATGTGCAAATATTGTGATGAGCTAACTAATAAAGTTGCTAATCTTGAAACCATCGGAGCAAACCCCACTGAGGCACCTAAAATTGAAAAATCAATCTTTAATATGCCTAAAAAGGATGCATCTACTTCTTGCATTGATTTACTTGATTTAGACTCACCCATGTGCAAACAAGCTTATGTTGAGAATGTGATTGTAGAAACATGCACACAAGAGGTTGCAATAGAGAATGAGCTACTAAGGCATGAAGTGGCTCGCCTCACCAAGGAATTGACCCAAGCAAAAGGCAAGGCGAAGCAAACCCGAACTCATCAAGATAACACCAATAAGGGAGTGAAGAAGCTTGATAAGGAGCAAACCATGGTTTGTTACGTTTGCCACAAGGAAGGCCACAAGTCCTATGAGTGCAAGGTGAAACATGGGAGGAGGAAAAGAAGAAAGAGAAAACAAAGCAAACAAGTACGCGCTCCAACACCTTACACCAACAAGGTGAACAAGAAGGTCACCACAACTTTATCTTTTGAAGAAGAAGAAGAATGACAAGGTGGTGGCCATCAAGGTGAACAAGCAAGCCAACAATGGGGCCAAACACATTTGGGTGCCTAAGGACATCATCTCAACCATGAAGAGTACCAAAAAGGTTTAGGTCCCAAAAAATGAAGTGAGTAGCCAAATTGGCTACGAGGAATTTGGAGACTTGGCAAAAAAGTTTGGGTGCATATCATGGGGTGCATCACATTGGATCATGTCACTGCCAAGTAGTTTAGTAAGTACTATGGACCCAAGTTCCCCCTCCCATGTTAGGTAACTAGATTTAAATTCTTGCAATTACTTTTAGCATCTAGTTCCTTTCATTGTCTATGTTTGCATTAGTATGTTCATATCTTTTGTCATGCAAATTAGGGTTATCATATGGTAGTTTTGCTCGGTATCACTCACATTCTTAGAGCAATTCTACATGGTCTTAATTGGTTAGAAGCACGACACATAGCTTCTTTTACCTTGTATTTATCTTATATGTGCCAAAGTCCAAATTATAGATAAACTACCTACCCATACCTATACATTTTCAATTTGTATCACTTCTTGTGATGTCAATATGAAAAATAGTAGTTTGACCTTACAAGTCAATGTGCATGTCTCCTACGAGTCTTTCAAACTTGTATGAACACTTTTAGGGGGAGTTTACTCTACAATTTGGAAGCTTTGAGATTAACACTACTTTCAAGATTATCATGTGTGTAGTAGTCTCATTGCAAGGAAAATGGAGTTGTCAGAGACAAGCATCATGTGTGGTGATAATCCAATTGGCATCTACATGTGATATTCTTAAACGATATCATATGTTGATTTCAATTTGATACTCTTATATGCTTTCTCCATACATTATATAGATTAAACTCCTTGAGCTTTATTTGTCGGTTATGCATATGCTTTTGCCTTACACATCATATGTATGCATATACTTAGGGGGAGTTTTAGCTTATAATATTTCCTCTCTTGAGTTTTAATGTCTTCCTTTTCAGTGTTTGATTCCAAAGGGAGAGAATGTGTAGGGACAAAAAACAAGCCCAAAACTAAAACAAACAAAATAACCAAAATCAAAATTTCAAAAATCTATGGTTATTTTTATGGGAATGGTTCAAAAAGGGAGGAAGTGATTTATGGAGTTAGGGGAGCCTTAATCCGTAAAGTCACACAATGGGATTCTATGGCAAGGGCAAGATATTTAGATTAAATACATTTCAATTTGGTATCTTTTAAACATCATAGGATCTTGCCTTTGCATTGCATCCTAGCAAGTAGATTATATTTTAAAATTATGTATCTTTCATTTTGCTTGCTTTGTCGTGTTGTCATCAATCACCAAAAGGGGGGAGATTGTAAGAAAATGGACCTCAGACCATTTAACTTTGAATTTTGGTGTTTGATGAACAACATAATCAAATTAGACAATGCGTTTGCAAGTGTTTGTTTTGTAGTCCAATATGTAACACCCTAAAATTTTCTCCAAAACAAAATAGGTGAAAATGATTTAATAATGAATTTGTGAGCATTTAACCTAGGGTTAAATAAATTTTTGTTGAATTAAAATTATTGTGGCAACATGTTTATGCACTCATGCTGATGCACACTGGATTTATTGGAGTGACTGGTTTTTGCCAAAATTTGTTTTGATTTCAAACTCTTTTGGAAATGACTTGGATTGCTTTGAAATTTAATGAAAAGGATTTATTCCTCTCCCTCTCTCCTTCCTGGTTTTCGGCCCAACCGCCCTGGCGGCCCAACCGCTCGGCGGCACCCGCGCGCGCTCCCTCCCTCCTCCTCTCTCTCTCTCTCTCTCGCGCGGCCCGTGGGCCGGCCTGCTCGCCGCGCCCTCGCAAGCCGTCCCCTCCGGCTCTCCCTCCTCTCTCTCTGACACGCCGCCCGTCCCACCTGTCAGCGCCTTTCTTCCCCTCCTCGCGCGCCGTCCCGAGCACAACCGCCGAGCTCCGCTTCGTCCGCGCGTCGTGCGGAGTCCGCTCCCCGACCTCGCCCTCGCCCTCGCGCTTTTAGTAGATGCGGCCGCGCCCCGCTCCTTCTTTCTCCTCTCTCCACACTCCCGCAGCGTCGCACCCGCCCCGCTCCCCTCTCGTCCGTGCCGAGCCCCCACCCCGCCCGCCGCCTTGCTGTCGTCCGCCGCCCGTCGATCTGCCGATTCGGCGCCGCCGCGGGCCGATTCGATCCATCTCCAAGCTCCGCCGCGTCGTGGTGAAGCCTCCGAACCTCCTCCCTCTCTCTTTAGTGCTCAGTTTCGCCCTGACCGCCGTACTCCGTGAGCAGGTGCCCTGCCGGTCGCCGTGCTCCGCCGTTCGCCGCGGACCGCCTCCCCCGAGCCCCTCCTCCTCTCCATTCCGCCTCGGTGAGACTCCCGTGCCTCCCTCTAGCTCTCCGACCGCTTGGTTTGGCCTGTGATGGACCCTATGCCCGAACCCGCGAGCTCCGTGACTTCGACCATGGCGGAGCCGCGCACGACGTCGCGGAGCGCCGTGACGCCGCGGCCAGTGCGCGCCGTCGGCCGCCCCGCGCGCGCACCCGCCCCTGGTTTTAATCCGAGCCGCCATCTCCGATCCGGCGGCCGAGGATCACCCGTACCCCTTCGGTGGCATCTTTGCTAAAGAGCCCCTGGAGAAGCCGGGAACCAACCCGCACTCCCTTTTCCACTATTCCCTGTGCCTTATAAAACTTGTAACCAGGCCCCTGTGTTTCGGTGAAAACGAGGCGCGGTCCAGCCGTCTGTAATTTTGATTTAAATTCAATTAAAATTTCCGATTTCAATTCAAATGCTTTTCAGTGTATTTACAGAAATGCCACTGCTTTGTTTTGCTTATAAAATCCACGTTTTAGCTCCGATTTGATCCATTCAAATTGCGTTAGCTTCGTAATTTAGTGCTCTACCCTTTATGTTCCTGTTGGTGGTTTTTGGACAGTTTAGATGTAGGGTCCAAGTTAATCTTGTTTAGGGCTTTTTATATACTGTTTCGATCGTAGCTTTCACACCGTGACTCCGTTTTCGATGAACCAAAACTTGTTGTGATCGTATAGATGCGTACTTCTGTTTTATCAAAGTTTTATTTCAGTTTAATACTGTTTGGTGTATTGTTCTAATAATAGCTCTGTTTGCATCGTGTATGTTTGCACCTGGAATGCGTGGTGATGTTGTGTTCGAGTAGACGGTGAGTCGGTGTGGTACGACCAGGACCCGCGTTCAGTGACCAGCAGGAGGATCAACCTTTCGACAACCAAGGCAAGTTAGCATGGGATCTCCTTGTTTACCTATACACTTTACTTTAATCACTCATTTATGCATGTGTCCAACTGAGCAACCTTAGAAAACCCACTTAGTTTTGATCGGTGATGTTTTTGTTCCCGTGGGATATATGCATGTGGGTAGCTTTGCTAGTGCTAACTGACTTATAATTGATCCAGTCCAATGATGAATTTGTTTCTCATGATGATACATTGTTAAACGGTTAATAAAAACTCTGTTAGCAAAAGCTGGGATTGACAGTGCTACCATGAGTGCTATATGGCTCTGGTTTTAGCTCAGTAAACTGGACCTTGTCTAATATGGCAGCGGTGACCCGAAAGGGCGCAAAAGGGGCTTGCCACTTTGGGTGTAGGGCTGCTCCTGTTTCTATGTGTATAGCTGCGATGGCCTTGTGCCATAGAAAAGGGGGGTTGCTACATCTGCCTGCCAAGGAAACCTAGCGGCCCTGACCTGTTAGACGAACCAGCGAAAGGCTTCATAGTGTGCCCTGCCGATCTACCTCGGAAGTGGATCAAGAGGTTGGCCGCCTCGGGCACAAGGGTAACACGGCTTGTGGGTAAAGATGCACCACCTCTGCAGAGTGTAAAACTGTTATAACAGCCGTGCTCACGGTCACGAGCGGCCCGGAAAACTAGCGGAACTATGAAACTTAACAATTGTTACTTTATGTTGTTGGTACATTATGATGTCATATCTTACCTTTGTTGGACAAATGGATCATGGGTTAAGGGTTAAGCACAATATTCGTTTACCTTAATGTTAAAACTTTGCCAACTTAAAAGCTACTGCAGTCAGACAGCGTCTGCCTTTTTGAGCCTCATGAACCCTATGTTAGCTTGCTAAGTACGTGGAGTACTTACGCTTGTTGTTTATCTTCTTTTTGGGCAAAATCCCGGATGGGTAACAGATGAAGGTGCAGTTGGCGACTTTCCTGAAGACTTCTAGGCTAGCTGTTCCCCCAGTCGACGTTTCCCTGTGGTTTAGTTTGTGTACCAGTTCAGCGATCTGTGTTTCAGCATGTTGTAAGACTCTGTTTTAAATACTATCGTGATGTAATAAACAATGTGATGATGCCACTCTTGTAATTTGTCTACTTATGTGTGTGATTGTTTCCTGGGCACACATGAGTATTCCGCCTCAGTTTTATCCTTAAAATTGGGTGTGACAAATTGGTATCAAAGCTTTGTTGACTGTAGGACGCAAGCCTAGCTAGGAAATGGCCGTCTAACACCTTTTTGCTTCCTGTTCATGCTTATTTTATTAACTTGTTACTTTATTAAATTTTATGCTCCTTATTCTTATTCTATTGCATAAAACTAATTGTTTCCGCTTATCTTATCTTGTTTTATGACGTCAGGATGCCTCGCATGAACGCCCGTGCCTACTGTGCTCTTTTTCACCAGCCAGCCTGCTCCCCCTGTGGTTCACATCCCCGACAGTGACGGTTCCTCCAGCTCCTCCAACGACGTCTTCGCGGAGGATGAAGAGTTGACCGTTACTCCACCAGCAGTTTCTGAGGAGCTAGCAGCGCCATCCCCGCCCCCTGCAGCAGTTCCCGAGTCTCCGGCTCCGGAGGTGCCTGCTCCGGACGGTGCCAGTCCCAGTGGAGCCTGAGCCTGAGGCGCCAGCGCCTGAGGTCCCTGCTCCAGAGGCACCCGCTCCTGCAGCACCTGACGCTCCACCAGCTCCTGCGGCGCCAGCCTTCGTGCCAGTATCCCGGTGGTACACTCTCCCGCCGCTTCGTCAGCTTCGGCACCAGCACCCCCTGCCCTCCTCCAGCAGCGCAGGTGGTGGAAGACCTTGGTTGGGATCGTCGCTTCATGTTTAAGAAGCCCGACGAGACAGCGTACTACCATAGTATGCTGGTTCGTCTGCTGGAGGAGTACTACCCGGACATGGAGGCTAAACTCCAATACCACTGCGGAGAGTACACCCACCCGTTGGAAGCTACATACTGGAAGTCCGACCTGATGGTTACAGGTTGGAAAGCTGCTGATCAAGCTCATGTCATAGAGTCAGCTCACAGGACTACCACCAAGCGTAGTGATGCCCTCGCGAGTATGGAGGACGCAGCGCAGGATGCCTACCTGCACTACCATGGCCTTCGCTTCCAGAGGATGAGGAATGATCGCTACCGCTACCTGCCCCAAAGTGACATGGAGGGCTCGTGGCGAACCCTGCTACCACCAGTGGAGTACCCGGTTCTGGTCTCTACTGCTCAGCATGCCTACGAGGTGCATAGGAAGGCCGACAAGGTGCAAGATGACCTGCGTGCGGCTCAGAAGGTGATAAGGCGTTTGGAGCGCGAAGTGGATTACCTTCGCGGTGAGCTAGACTATGCAGCTGTCTACAAGAAGAAGTACAGAGCCAACGATGCCCCCGGTGGAGCCCAGTAGCTTTCCTACCATGATCAGTTATCTCGTTTAGACACGTTGTTTTAAATTCAGTTTGTGTTATGTGAACCTGTGGTGTTTGTGTTACTTATGTTAGTGAACTATGTTTGTTTGGATCTTTGTCTGTGTGATGTGAAGTATGGGTTATGTCCGTGCTTCTCCAAGTTAAACACCTTCTTGTGGCATATAAAGTTGCTTACTCCTTTTGTCTGTGTTGCTGTTTTCTGGAGCAGCCTGTGTTTAAATCTGTGTATCTCTTAATCCGTGACCCCAAAAATTGTGAAATTTTTGTGGGAGTATCTAGACTGATGTACCTTTCAAACAAATCTGGAACCAAGTCTTTATCTGTTCGGATCTGGGAGATATGCCTGTTTAAAGTCGATGTTTCTACGCAGTCTGTCGTCCAGAACAGGTTCTGTTCAATGCTGTTTTCGGCCCAGAATCTGGCCGAATCTGAAGAAGTGTTCTATATGAAAGTTGTAGCTGGTTTCTTAAACTTTCCAACGATGTCTGGTTCATCCCCGTTGGATTTCTGTAGCTCGAGTTATGCCCGTTTTAGTGTGCTGCTGTTGACAAGAATGTGCACCGAAAATTTCAGCAATGTTCATTTATCATATATATATCTTCTATGTTGGATATAAAGGTCTAACTCTTGCGCATTTGTTGGTGAGCAGATGGCAGCAAGGGGTGGACGCGGGAGAGGCCGTGGCCGTGGGCGTGGTGCTCCTATGGACCCGCCACCGCCACCGCCGCCAGTGACCATCGAGCAGTTGATGGCCACGCAGAATCAACTGATGCACGCCATGATGAACCGCCTGGATCAGGCGCCCGCTGCCGCACCTCAACCTCTTCAAGTCAGGGACCGTCGAGGAGAATTCCTGAAGGGCCATCCACCAGTGTTCTCTCACGCCTCTGAACCACTGGAGGCGGATGACTGGCTCCGTGCAGTGGAAAAACAGCTGAACATCGCCCAGTGCACCGATTATGAGAAGGTGCTCTACGCTTCTGGGCAACTGCAGGGAGCTGCACAGGACTGGTGGGATGCGTTCATGTTCGGCCGTCCCCAAGATGCCCCAGTTGTTACATGGCAGGAGTTCAAGGAGAACTTCCGATCCTATCACATCCCTGATGGTCTCGTAGAATGAAGCAAGAGGAGTTCCGCTCTCTGAAGCAAGGGTCCATGTCAGTGGCGCAGTACCGCGACAAGTTTGCTCAGCTATCGCGATATGCCCCCCAAGATGTGGTCAATGACAAGGACAAACAGCGCCGTTTCCTGAATGGTCTGTATGATGGGTTGCAACTCCAGTTGATGTCCAACACCTACCCGAACTATCAGGCCCTGGTCAATAGGGCGATAGTTATTGACAACAAGAGGAAGGAAATGGAAGCAAAGAAAAGAAGCTTCCAAGGCCAGTCATCGGGGAGCAGCACTCGTCCCCGAATCAACCCACAGCAAGGTTACCCCCAGAGGAGTCAAGGCAACCAGTGGAACAGAGGACAGTACCCCCAGGGCAACCAGAACCAGCAGCGCCTTCCACATCAGCAACAGTCAGGTGGTCAGCGTTACCAGCAGCAGCCAGGAGGTCAAAGGTACCAGCAACAGCAGAGCAGCCAAGCATCACGCCAGGGAGCACCCAACTCCGCTCCCATGAAGAATGCAGCTCAGCAGAACCCCAACGCATGTTACCGTTGCGGGGAGTCAGGACACTACGCTCACCAGTGCCCCAAGAAGCAGAACCCCAGGCCCCACAGAACCAGGCAGGAGCTCAGAAGCAGAATGCTCGCCCACCTCACACTGGACGGGTGAATCATGTAGCTGCCGATACTGCCCTGGATGCACCGGATGTTATGATGGGTACGTTCAGCATCAACTCAATCCCAGCAACCATACTTTTTGATTCTGGTGCTTCGCATTCTTTCATTTCACAGTCGTTTGTTAGAATGCATGGTGTGCTGTGCCTTTATGTGCAATGAAGAAACAATCATAGTAAACTCACCAGGGGGTAGTATGCCTGCAAGTTTTTGGAGCCCCACCTCTAGTGTCAACCTAAGGGGGGTAGACTTTAAAGTAAAGCCTATAGTGCTAAGAACAGCAGGTATAGATCTCATCTTGGGTATGGACTGGATGAAGCAACATGGGGCTGTCATTCAGTGTCAAGAAAGGTCAGTTGTTGTAACTACACCTAAGGGAGACAGAATCTGTGTGCAAGTGGTGTTAAAAGAGCAGCCAACTGCCACGGTCAACCAGATGGATGCTAGTGGTGCAGAGCAAGATCGGGTGGTGGACGAGTTCCCTGATGTCTTTCCGGATGATCTGCCAGGTATGCCACCTGATCGCGATGTTGAGTTCATTATTGAATTACTGCCTGGAACTGCACCAATATCAAAAGACCACCATATAGAATGGGGGTAAATGAATTAGAAGAACTTAAGAAACAGCTTAAGGAGTTGTTAGAGAAGGGTATATACGTCCTAGTGCTTCTCCTTGGGGAGCACCAGTGATCTTTGTGGATAAGAAAGATGGTAGCCAGAGGATGTGTGTGGATTATAGGTCTTTAAATGAGGTTACCATTAAAAACAAATACCCTCTACCCCGGATAGACGATCTATTTGACCAACTTAGAGGAGCATGTGTGTTCTCTAAAATAGATCTCCGATCTGGGTATCACCAGTTGAAAATCCGGAACTCAGACATTCCTAAGACCGCCTTCACCACGCGGTATGGACTGTATGAGTATACAGTGATGTCTTTTGGTCTGACCAATGCCCCAGCCTACTTCATGTATCTGATGAATAAAGTGTTCATGGAATACCTAGATAAGTTTGTGGTGGTGTTCATAGATGACATTCTAGTGTTCTCTAAAACAGAGGAGGAACACGCGGAACATCTGAGGATGGTTCTGCAGAAGTTAAGAGAGCATCAGCTCTATGCCAAGAGGAGCAAGTGTGAATTTTGGCTGAAAGAAGTCTCTTTCTTAGGGCATGTTGTCTCTAACGGAGGTATATCCGTTGATCCTAGCAAGGTGCAAGATGTGTTGGATTGGAACCCGCCAACTAATGCCAGTGAAATCCGAAGTTTCTCTGGGTTTGGCTGGGTATTATAGGAGGTTCATTGAAGGATTCTCCAAGCTCGCAAAACCTATGACTGCCTTGTTGGAAAAGAATGCTAAGTTTGTGTGGTCTGATAAATGCCAAGCAAACTTTGAAGAGTTAAAGAAGAGATTAACCTCAGCACCAGTCCTAGTTCTGCCAGACTTGAACAAAAGCTTCTCCATCTATTGTGATGCATCTCGTCTTGGACTTGGATGTGTTCTAATGCAAGAAGGAAGAGTAGTGGCCTACGCATCTAGACAGCTGAGGAAGCACGAGGTGAACTATCCAACTCATGATTTGGAGTTAGCAGCTGTGGTCCATGCTCTGAAAATATGGAGACATTATCTGGTTGGGCATAAGTGTGACGTGTATACGGATCATAAAAGTCTGAAGTATATATTCACCCAGTCAGATCTGAACTTGAGGCAACGCCGTTGGCTAGAACTGATCAAAGACTATGACCTAGAGGTGCATTATCACCCGGGAAAGGCCAATGTCGTGGCCGATGCCTTGAGTAGAAAAACCTACGCAAACGGTCTGCAAGTGGAACGCATGTCAGCAGAGTTGAGAGCTGAAATGGCATACCTTAATCTATGTTTTGCCAACAATGTGGTGGAAATGTCAGTTGAACCTACCTTGGAGAAAGAAATCCGTGAGGGTCAGTTGAAAGATGAGAAGTTGAAAGAGATAGCAGAAAACATAGTGCTTGGAAAGGCACCAGGATTCCGGATGGATGATAATGGGACTCTTTGGTTTGGAAAGAGGATTTGTGTGCCCGATGTGAAAGCTATCCGTGATGCCATTTTGCGGGATGCACATGAATCTGCCTATTCCATTCACCCCGGTAGCACCAAAATGTACTTGGACCTGAAAGAAAAACTGGTGGTATGGTATGAAACGAGATGTAGCAGAATATGTGGCTCTATGTGACACCTGTCAGAAGGTCAAAGCTGAACATCAAAGCCAGCAGGACTGTTACAGCCTATGCAGATACCCGAGTGGAAATGGGAAGAAGTGGGAATGGACTTTATCACTGGATTACCCCTACACACAAAGAGGCTATGATTCTATATGGGTAATAGTCGACCGTCTCACTAAGGTCGCTCACTTCTTACCAGTAAAGACCACTATTCTGGGGCAAGGTTAGCAGAACTGTACATGGAGAGGATTGTGTCTCTGCATGGTGTTCCAAAGAAAATAGTGTCTGACAGAGGGACACAGTTCACTTCTCACTTTTGGCATCAAGTACATCAATCCTTGGGAACTGAGCTGACTTTCAGTTCTGCATATCACCCACAGACAGATGGGCAGACTGAAAGGATAAATCAGATCTTGGAGGACATGTTGAGAGCATGTGCCCTTCAACATGGGACTAGTTGGGATAAAAGCCTGCCATATGCGGAATTCTCATACAACAACAGTCACCAGAAGAGTCTGAAAATGGCTCCTTTCGAAGCTTTGTATGGGCGAAAGTGTAGAACTCCTTTGTTCTGGAATCAGACAGGAGAAACTCAAGTGTTCGGACCGGATGTCCTTAGGAATGCTGAAGAACAAGTAAGGATGATCCGAGATAACCTAAGGATAGCTCAATCCCGACAGAAGAGTTATGCAGATACTCGCAGGAGGGACTTAGTTTTTAAAGTGGGAGACTATGTGTATTTGAAAGTGTCACCCATGAGAAGCGTAAAGAGGTTTAACATGAAAGGAAGTTGGCACCCAGATACATAGGTCCTTTCCGGATCTTGGCCAGACGTGGAGAAGTGGCCTATCAGCTTGAGTTACCGGAGAGACTGTCAGGTGTGCATGATGTGTTCCATGTTTCACAGTTAAAGAAATGCCTGAGAGTGCCTGAAGAGCAGGTTCCCCTGGAAGAGATCAAGATAGGACAAGGTCTCACTTATGAAGAGTACCCTGTCAAGATCGTGGAAACAGCAGAAAGAGTTACCAGGAGCCGAGCTATCAAGATGTGCAAAGTTCAGTGGAACCGGTACACAGAAGAAGAGGCTACCTGGGAAAGAGAAGAAGATCTTCGGAAATCTTATCCCCAGTTGTTTGAGTAAGCTCCAGTCGAATCTCGAGGACGAGATTCATCTTAAGGGGGGTAGAGTTGTAACACCCTAAAATTTTCTCCCAAAACAAAATAGGTGAAAATGATTTAATAATGAATTTGTGAGCATTTAACCTAGGGTTAAATAAATTTTTGTTGAATTAAAATTATTGTGGCAACATGTTTATGCACTCATGCTGATGCACTGGATTTATTGAGTGACTGGTTTTTGCCAAATTTGTTTTGAATTCAAACTCTTTTGGAAATGACTTGGATTGCTTTGAAAATTTAATGAAAGGATTTATTCCTCTCCCTCTCTCCTTTCCTCCTGGTTTTCGGCCCAACCGCCCTGGCGGCCCAACCGCTCGGCGGCACCCGCCGCGCTCCCTCCTCCTCCCTCTTCTCTCCTCCGCGCGGCCCGTGGGCCGGCCTGCTCGCCGCGCCCGCGCGCAACCGTCGCCCTCGCGCGCGCCTCTCTCTCCCTCCTCTCTCTCTGACCCGCCGTCCCCCCTGTCAGCGCCTTTCTTCCCCTCCTCGCGCGCCCTTCCGCTCAACCGCCCGCCGAGCTCCCCTTCGTCCCGCTCGTGCGGGTCCGCTCCCACGACCTCGCCCTCGCCCTCGCGCTTTGCTTTCCGATGCGGCCGCGCCCCGCTCCTTCTTTTCTCTCTCCCACTCCCGCAGCGTCGCACAACCGAGCTCCCGAGCGTCCGTGCCGAGCACCCCGCCGCCTTGCTGTCGTCCGCCGCCGTCGATCTGCCGATTCGCGCCGCCCGGCCGATTCGATCCATCTCCAAGCTCCGCCGCGTCGTGGTGAAGCCTCCGAACCTCCTCCTCTCTCTTTAGTGCTCAGTTTCGCCCTGACCGCCGTACTCCGTGAGCAGGTGCCCTGCCGGTCGCCGTGCTCCGCCGTTCGCCGCGGACCGCCTCCCCCGAGCCGCCGCCCTCTCCATTCCGCCTCGGTGAGACTCCCGTGCCTCCCTCTAGCTCTCCGACCGCTTGGTTTGGCCTGTGATGGACCTATGCCCGAACCCGCGAGCTCCGTGACTTCGACCATGGCGGAGCCGCGCACGACGTCGCGGAGCGCCGTGACGCCGCGGACCAGTGCGCGCCGTCGGCCGCCCGCGCGCGCACCCGCCCCTGGTTTTAATCCGAGCCGCCCATCTCCGATCCGGCGGCCGAGGATCACCCGTACCCCTTCGGTGGCATCTTTGCTAAAGAGCCCCTGGAGAAGCCGGGAACCAACCCGCACTCCCTTTTCCACTATTCCCTGTGCCTTATAAAACTTGTAACCAGGCCCCTGTGTTTCGGTGAAAACGAGGCACGGTCCAGCCGTCTGTAATTTTGATTTAAATTCAATTAAAATTTCCGATTTCAATTCAAATGCTTTTCAGTGTATTTACAGAAATGCCACTGCTTTGTTTTGCTTATAAAATCCACGTTTTAGCTCCGATTTGATCCATTCAAATTGCGTTAGCTTCGTAATTTAGTGCTCTACCCGTTTATGTTCCTGTTGGTCGGTTTTGGACAGTTTAGATGTAGGGTCCAAGTTAATCTTGTTTAGGGCTTTTTATATACTGTTTCGATCGTAGCTTTCACACCGTGACTCCGTTTTCGATGAACCAAAACTTGTTGTGATCGTATAGATGCGTACTTCTGTTTTATCAAAGTTTTATTTCAGTTTAATACTGTTTGGTGTATTGTTCTAATAATAGCTCTGTTTGCATCGTGTATGTTTGCACCTGGAATGCGTGGTGATGTTGTGTTCGAGTAGACGGTGAGTCGGTGTGGTACGACCAGGACCCCGCGTTCAGTGACCAGCAGGAGGATCAACCTTTCGACAACCAAGGCAAGTTAGCATGGGATCTCCTTGTTTACCTATACACTTTACTTTAATCACTCATTTATGCATGTGTCCAACTGAGCAACCTTAGAAAACCCACTTAGTTTTTGATCGGTGATGTTTTTGTTCCCGTGGGATATATGCATATGGGTAGCTTTGCTAGTGCTAACTGACTTATAATTGATCCAGTCCAATGATGAATTTGTTTCTCATGATGATACATTGTTAAACGGTTAATAAAACTTGCTGTTAGCAAAAGCTGGGATTGACAGTGCTACCATGAGTGCTATATGGCTCTGGTTTTAGCTCAGTAAACTGGACCTTGTCTAATATGGCAGCGGTGACCCGAAAGGGCGCAAAGGGGCTTGCCACTTTGGGTGTAGGGCTGCTCCTGTTTCTATGTGTATAGCTGCGATGGCCTTGTGCCATAGAAAAGGGGGGTTGCTACATCTGCCTGCCAAGGAAACCTAGCGGCCCTGACCTGTTAGACGAACCAGCGAAAGGCTTCATAGTGTGCCCTGCCGATCTACCTCGGAAGTGGATCAAGAGGTTGGCCGCCTCGGGCACAAGGGTAACACGGCTTGTGGGTAAAGATGCACCACCTCTGCAGAGTGTAAAACTGTTATAACAGCCGTGCTCACGGTCACGAGCGGCCCGGAAAACTAGCGGAACTATGAAACTTAACAATTGTTACTTTATGTTGTTGGTACATTATGATGTCATATCTTATCTTTGTTGGACAAATGGATCATGGGTTAAGGGTTAAGCACAATATTCGTTTACCTTAATGTTAAAACTTTGCCAACTTAAAAGCTACTGCAGTCAGACAGCGTCTGCCTTTTTGAGCCTCATGAACCCTATGTTAGCTTGCTAAGTACGTGGAGTACTTACGCTTGTTGTTTATCTTCTTTTTGGGCAAAATCCCGGATGGGTAACAGATGAAGGTGCAGTTGGCGACTTTCCTGAAGACTTCTAGGCTAGCTGTTCCCCCAGTCGACGTTTCCCTGTGGTTTAGTTTGTGTACCAGTTCAGCGATCTGTGTTTCAGCATGTTGTAAGACTCTGTTTTAAATACTATCGTGATGTAATAAACAATGTGATGATGCCACTCTTGTAATTTGTCTACTTATGTGTGTGATTGTTTCCTGGGCACACATGAGTATTCCGCCTCAGTTTTATCCTTAAAATTGGGGTGTGACAAATAAGGTGCAAATATGACTTGAACTAAGGCGAAGTAGTGATCCATGATCAACACCTCAAGCAACACAGTTGAAGCTCAGTAGAAGACTCACAAAGATCAAGCAATGTCCAAGGCACAAGAATGGAACCAAGACGGCGCAAGAAATCGCAAAGAAACAAAGAAACAGGGACATCGGAAGCTGCATCGAACGCTGGCTCAAAAGCGTCGGACGCACCGATGGTAAACCCTAGCTCGGGTTGGCGCCAGCAGAAGCATCGGACGCACCGATGTGGTTACATCGGACGCAATGGTAACACTGTGCATCACACATAGCGTTACATCGGACACTGACGGTGTACATCGGACGCTATAGTCCCTGCATCCGATGGCTGAACAGAGAGATTCCAGAGAGGCTCTGTGGGCATCGGACGCGTCAGATGGTCATGCATCGGACGCATGTCAGAGTCCGATGTGACTCAGTGCCAGGCCGGCAGAACTAGCCGTTATGTGATATCGGACACACGTCCGATGCTCCCGTCTGGAGCATCCGATGCTACACAGGAAAGTCCATCTTTGGTGTCCAACGACTCTATTTGCTTGGGGCTCTATATATACCCTCATGGCCGGCCAAAAACAAAAGGTTGGAGCTCAAGGAAGTATACCAAGGGTATAGACACATATTTAGTTGCTCTAGCCACCAAAGTGCTCAAGTGATATACTAGGTGATTAGTGTAGGTGCTTTGCGAAGTGCTTAAGCTAGTTAGACCACCGCTTTGCGCTTGCTCTAGGTGTTAGGCCTAGTGTTTAGTGAGGTTGAAAACCTCTCATCTACCGGTGCTTGCGCGCACCGTGGTTGTACATCGACGGGGCTTGTAGTCTTGCGAGATCACACCAACCGATTTTGTGGTGTGGCCGCCTCCGTGTACCGAGGGAACAAGGCCCGCGGCGCTTCGGCCGGAAACTTGATAGTGAAGACGGCAGAGAGCATCCGGGAGAGGCTTTGCCACGAGTGGCTTAACCGGAGACCCACTTGAGCGTGGGGAAGGCCCAGAGCTATCCACGGAGTTATCCGACCGGGAGCTTGGCCCTTGCGAGGGATTCCTTGTGAGGGGCTCCAACGAGAACTAGGGGGAAGCTTGCGCGCTTCTCGATACCTCAGTAAAAATACCGAAGTCGTCGACGGGAGTTTGCATCGCTACCACACTATTTGGCTTCCGCATTTATATTGTTACCTTGTTCATGTGTTTTACCTTTCCTAGCTTACTCTTGCTAGTCGATAGGTTTGTGTTAGAATCTGATACCCCTAGTTATGCGCAGCAGCCCTCGGATCTTTGAAAGGATGTTGCGAATATGACACAAGCTAGCACTGTATCAAGAACGATGTAGTCGAATCGCGTAGAAAACCCTAGATGACGATGAAGCAACCACAACAAGAGATTAGAATTTGGCGAAGCCGACCGCAAATTTTATTAGCACAACTCCAAAAGAGTACAAGAGATTGTCGCTCTCTCACAACCCTACTTGACCCTCTAGGACCCACTGATTCTTGCCCTATATAAGAATCTAGTGCAATAGAACTGTCTAGTCTAATCCTCTTGAGCGCTCCTAATTGCTCCGTACAAGCCTTGAATGAGACCCCTTGTGTTGGCTTATGATCTTGTTGTGATGCCTATGGCTTCTACCCCTTGATTTATATAGTCCCCTCTAAGGCCCTCATACATACAAATAGGAGTCCTACTCCTAGTAGGATTCTACACTCAAGACCTAGTAGAAATAGAAGTCCTAATAGCACACCTTTTTGAGTCCTATTCTAAGTAGGATTTGAGTCACCATACAACAGTTTGGAATCTAGGTAGCATAACTCCTTTTTTTGCGGTAGAGATAGCAAACACATATAGCAAAATCTTAGTTGCACATTAGATAGTTTTCTTTCTTGCATAGGTTTTGACTAGGTGAAAATTAGAGGCCATAGTTTAAGGTAGAAGTTTTAAGTTGCCTAATTCACCCCCCTCTTAGGTGTCACGGTCCTTTCACATGTGTATTGTCTTGGATCCACTATCTGAGAAATTACTTTTAGGAGGCCTGTTTGGTAGAGATTTAGAGTCACTAAAATTCGGTAGTATCAGTTTTCACCAAGACTGCAATGCAAGACTGGCTAGCCTATATAAAACCTGACTTGCGCTTCCCTCTACTACTAGTAGAACCAACAAAGTT
Organism: Coix lacryma-jobi var. lacryma-jobi; assembly: GCA_009763385.1. Lineage (NCBI taxonomy): Eukaryota > Viridiplantae > Streptophyta > Magnoliopsida > Poales > Poaceae > Coix > Coix lacryma-jobi. Next base: position 63,410,549 of record CM019823.1, on the reverse strand, counting down.
TTGAGGTTTGTAGCGTAGGAGAACTAGCAGCATGAGCAACAAATTGGGTATCAGTTGGGCGCTAATAATCAACAGAGTTGCGTTCTGTTGTTTTGAGCTTTGTATCTCGTTCATGTAACTCCGTCTGCGCATGAGAATGCTCAATTAGCTAAGGATGGAATCCGGGCCAAACACAAATTTTGATGGATACCTTTCCAAACTGTGTAACTGTTGCCGTAGTTCGCGATTTAGTTGAGCTCATAGAGCGGAGGCTTGAGATAAAAAAGAAAGGTAAGATGAAGGAAGATGCGACGGAGGGCGAGGAAGAAAAAAGAACAAAACGAAGCGCAAAGAAGAATGTTGAAGAGCAGAATCAGAACCCAGGCGGTGGCTGCCACCAGTCTAACAGCATGTCACGCGGGGCAAGACATACATCAGGGACGCCTACAAAACAGATCCTGTCTACGGGACAGGACAAGCTATTATTACTAGTGTCGGAGCACAACTATTTTTTCGGCCCCACCATCAGCTCCAACTCCAATTGTAGAGCTGAAATTGTTTTGGTGTGTTTGTTCAAAACAACTTCTTGCAGTAGATAGAAATGATAATACTTTTTTCCCCTTCACCTCCTCTCTTCGCCCCCCTTTAAAATTATCAGAAAAACAAAGAAAAATGCAGGATTGATATTCCTATGGAATGATTACTGTAGCACCCTTTAGTTCACACAAATCACCTGCAGAAAATCGTAGAAAACTTCTCTTTGTGCTTGATTTCATAGGAAAACTATGGAGAAAAAACTTCCACTCAAACTTCATGATTACTCAAACCTCATGTTTCTTGCCTTTTTGTGTTTTTCTTGCAACCGATCCAAACACATATTCCTACAAATTTCTGTGTTCTTTTATTTCTTTGTTTTGCATATGCCTCTATGGTCCTCTTTCTTCTCTGCGCAAAAATAATATCCGCGTGTTGGACACACTGGTGCAGGTGGGAGTTGGAAGAAGATATTATGTTTGTCTCTATCTAACCCTGCTGTGAGAGCAGATTTTAAAGGACTTCACGTATAGAGAGCTATTTCAAAATTCTGACATAAATAATCGAAACGTTTGGTGAGATTCTCACTTTTTTTTATCGAGAATCTGGCTACAAAGGTCTGTTTAGGAGAGCTTAGCTCTGAAAGCACACTAGATGCACCGGCTCCACCATGGATTTAGCCTGCCGCCGTGTACCTGATACACCTGTTTGGCTTGTAAGTTGTAACTTAGCCCCAAATCCAAAAAAATGCAGGTTTCGGTGTGAATAACGAATTGCGTTCTTGCTAGATTGCATGCTTGATGTTTTATCATATCTAGATCGAATTACACACGATCTGAATATTTCTTACTGCTCACGACATTGAGAGCACACAACATCCAGAGTTTACACGCCATTAAGGCTAGACGAAAAACTTGGAGCTCGCTCGGCTCGTGGTTCGGCTCGGCTCGACTCAGCTCGTTATGTTAACCAGCCGAGCCGAGCTCAGGTTTTAGCTTGTTAGCTATAACGAGCTAACTCGAGCCAACTCGCGAGCTGCTCGCGAGCCAAACGAGCCAAGCTTCTAAAAAAAGCAACATATCTTATATAAATTTTTGTATTACTTTGTATCTTGTATTTTATAATTGGTTGATGACTGGTCTAGATCCTATAAATTTATGATTATTATGACTTTGTCATTTTATTTCTAATGAATATATGGTATGATAATCTTATATATTAATATACATGTATATATGTTAACATTTATTAATTTCTAGTTCGATTTATGGTCGTTGGATGTGTTACTTTTATATTACTACTATTATCAAGCTTTAGATAAATATAAATACTATATTTTTTATATTTTTTTTCTGACTCGCGAGCTTAACGAGTCAGCTCGAGCTTTTAACGAGCCGAGCCGAGCCGAGCCGAGCTAGCGTTCTGGCTCGTTAAGATAACGAGCCGAGCTGAGCTCGGCTTGATATCCAGCCTTACACGCCATATGGACACTGGAGTTGGGCACATCTCAAAGTTTACGATGACATTGGAATCGGGCGCATCTTTGCAACGGCCTCAGTCACATGGCTTATCCGCTGCAAATAAAACAGTCAGAACGAACTGACTGCAAACTCCACAAGAAAAATAATAGGTGACTGACGAATTAGAAGTCATGTTGCCACAGTCACCATACTGTTGATGTCGGAAGTGATCAGAATCAAACACCAGCAGGGCTAGAACGCCCAGAGAGGCTGCGGTTCAACCTGAGACAACAGGGACCCTGGCTAAACCGACGAGAAACCGATCTGGAGACTGGTTTAGGTCAATCTAGGATTTTGAACTCCTGTGTTGATAACTCTAGAGCTCCTCCCGGGAAAACCCGTCGGGGAGAAGCACGTAGAGGTTGTTCTAGGACCAGCAAGGCCGCCTAGAACACCGTCAAGCCTCGCCGGGAGACGCGCCGAACAACAGAGTAGAGGGAAAAAAGGAGTAAAAGGGATAGTAGATTGATTTTGATCGATTGATGTTGGATGCTTCAATCGGCCATGATCCTCTCATATATATAGAGGGGGTTGGTTTTATCCCAATAGAAAACAACTTCAGATACGATCTCCAAGTTTCCTATCCGAACTCTATCAATATAGAATCCAATCCGGACGCAACAAGGTAACCCTAATCTCGCCAATCCTTAGATCGACCAGATTGATCTAAATCAGCCTCAATGGGCTTTATTAGCCCATACTGATTAATGAATTATCGCCAGATTTAGCCTTCATCATAACTATAAGGCCTCCGACCAGCGTCACCTGGTCGGACACAAACATTGACTGGTCGAAAGTCCAAAATGATCAGGCTCATTTGACTTAGAACATCCGATTCATCAAATACGAAATAAGAGAAGACAAATTTGACCCTAATATTACAGGCCAAATACTTCTTCTAAATTTACTTTTACCTGTGACACTTTTGAGTGTCAACATATGCCCCCCTGTTTTTAGGTGATCTTTAGCAAAACCTAAAAACAAACCGAATAACAACAATGTCCAACTCATCGGCTATTCGATAATTAAGGATAAACTTTCTGACTATTTTTGTTGTAAGGGCGATACATGTATCGACCATTGCTTGAAAGGCACTCAGGCTTGTTGCCAAACACTTGGAAAGTATTTTTTCAAATACCTCCCGTTTATTGCTCTTGGGAGACTTCCACCTTGCAACGTCTCCAGCATATATGCATTTCTGAATATCACTTTGATCACTTTATAAGGACCTTTCCAACTCGGCGACCACTTGCTAAACTTATTGCTCTTCGATCCAAGCGGTAATATAGTCTTTCATACTAATTCTCTCACTTGGAATGATTTGCTTCTTACCTTCTTGTTGTAAGCTCTGGCAACCCGGGCTTTGTCTTTCTCCATCTCCTTAAGAGCCTTTAACCTCTTATCGGCCACGTCATCAATGTTGTCTATCATGGCATCATGATACATAACAGCAGATAAATCATTCTATTTAGCTAGTCTATATGCACCCAGATTTACCTCGACGGGCAACACTGCTTCTTGCCCATATACCAGCTCGAAAGGAGTGACTTTTGTAGCACCATGCCTTGACACACGATGAGCCCATAAAGCCCCAGACAAAACATCATGCCACCTCCTCGGGTTATCCTCAATCTTCTTCTTGATAAGCTTGATCAAAGTCTTGTTACTAGACTCAGCTTGGCCGTTAGCTTGAGCATAGTACGGAGTTGAATTGAGCATCTTTATTTTGTATAATTCGGCAAAATCTCGCACTTCTTTAGAAATAAAAGACGTTCCTTGATCTGTGGTTAACGTCTGAGGTATACCGAATCTATGTATAATATGTTTAGTGATAAACTCAATTACCCCCTTATGTGTCATATTCTTTAAAGGCACCGCTTCAGTCCATTTAGTGAAGTAATCTGTAGCGACCAGAACAAAACGATGTCCCTTTGAAGATGGAGGATGAATTTGGCCAATGAAGTCTAGCCCCCAACCACGAAAAGGCCACGGTTTGATGATAGGATGAAGCATAGCAGCAGGTGCAAGTTGTATGTTTCCAAATCGCTGTCATTCTTCGCATCCTTTGTAGTAACGAAAACAATCAGCTATCATTGTGGGCCAATAAAACCCAGCTCTTCGTAATAGCCACTTCATCTTTGGTGTCGATTGATGTGTACCACAAATACCTTCATGAACTTTTCCCATAGCCACTTTGCTTGATCAGATCCCAAACACTTAAGTAACAAGTCTTCAGCAGTCCTTCGGTAAAGCTCATCATTGTGTAGCACATATTTAAATGCACTTCGCCGAACACTTTGATCTACCTTGATACTCGTGTCATTAAGATATTTGAGCAGGGGAGTTCTCCAATCTTCTAAATCAGCTCCACTCACTTCGGACTGATTTAGAGTCCCTTCAGACAAATTAATCTTTCCAAGATCGACCAGGTCAATCGAATAGATTAACTGATTTGATTCACAAACAACCTGGTCGGCCATAGCATTTTCCCAAGTATGCTTAACATGTACCTGGTCTCCAAGGTAAAGTGGCCGAACTGATTCTAAAACAAGCTGGTCGGTCAAAGGAACCGAGAATACTTTTGCACACTGCTGCATCGGCTTTATGTGAAAATTGTGTTTACTAACATTATAGCCAGATGCTTGCTCAGCTAACATGTTGGCTTTATGATTTTCATGCCTTGGTATATGCCGAATCTGGAATTCGGTAAAATGAGTAATGATGTCAAGGCACATGTCAAGATAAACATTTAACTACCCCTCTAAACATTGAAAATTACCAGTAACTTGTTGTACTATTAGTAAGGAATCGCCATAAGCTTCAACATGCTTAACCTCCATGGAACATAACATTTCCAAACCGAATAAAAGAGCTTCATATTCGGCTTGATTATTAGACACAAGTAATCTAACCGGCTCAGCATTTCAAACTCAGCACCATTAGGAGAAATGATGACCACACCAACACCTTGGCCTTCCTTACAAGCCGATCCATCAAAATAAAGTTTCCATAGAGTAAAAGTAAAATAACCGATTTCATCTTCTAAACTAATACCATGCTCAACAATGAAATCGGCAAGAACTTGACCCTTCAAAGTTTTCAATGGTTCATAGGTCAAGTCAAACTCAATTAACGCATACGCCCATTTGCCAATTCTCCCTCTAAGGATTGGCCGATATAACATGTGCTTAATTACATCGGCCTGGCATGCAACAACACATGTACTAGATAGCAAATAATGTCTCATTTTAGCACAAGCGTAGTACAAGGATAAACATAATTTCTCAATATGGGCGTACCTTGTCTCGGGACCAAGAAGACGACAACCAATATATGAAATTACGTACTCTTTACCTCCATCTTCTTGTGTTAAGATAGCTCCAATAACCTTTTCTTCAGCAGCGACATATAATCTAAAAGGAATTCCTCTCTTAGGCGCTCGAAGAACTGGCGGAGATGACAAATATTCCTTTATCTTTTCAAATGCTTCTTGTTGCTCTGCCCCCCAAGTGAACTCAGCTTCATCCTTTAATCTTAATATAGGGGTGAAAGGAATAATTTTCCCGGACAAGTTTACAATAAACCTCCTCAAGTAGTTCACCTTCCCTATAAACTTTTGCAAGTCCTTTTTGCATGTAGGCACCTGAACCTTCTTGATCTTTTCTATCCTTTTAGGATCAATCTCTATGCCTTTGTCGTGAATGATAAACCCTAAAAACTTCCCAGCTGATACACCAAAAGCACATTTCAGTGGGTTCATCTTCAAACCATAGCGGCGCATCCTCTCAAACGCTAAACGTAAATTAGCCAGATGAGACACATGAGAAGTCGATTTAATCACAATATCATCAATATACACTTCCATGATTATCCCAATCAAATCATGAAAGATCAGATTCATAGCGCGTTGATAAGTAGCACCTGCATTCTTCATACCGAATGTCATCACGACCCACTCAAAAAGACCAACGAACCCAGGACAAATAAAGGCCGTTTTGGACATATCCTCTTCGGCCATGAATATCTGATTATAACCAGCGTTGCCGTCAAGAAAATTGACAACCTGATGTCCTGAAGCATCATTGATTAACATATCAGCTATAGACATAAGATACTCATCTTTGGGAGTGGCTCTATTTAAATCTCTAAAATCAATGCAAACCCTGATTTTCCCGGTGTCTTTCTTCTCCACAGGCACGATATTAGAGACCCACTCCGCATACCTGCATGGCTAGATAAACCCCGCTTGTAATAACCGATTAATTTCCTCTTTAATCCGGTCATATATTGTAGAATTAAAACAACGAGGATGTTGCTTGAATGGCCGGAACCCCGGCTTAATAGGAAGCCGATGCTCAACAAGTTCTCGGCTTAACCCGGGCATCTCCGTATAACTCCATGCAAAGCAATCAACATACTCCTTCAGAAGCGCGATTAACTTTATTTTATAATCGGCTCCAAGACTTTGATTTACAAAGGTCGGCCTAGGTACAGAACCATCTCCAATATCTACTTGTTCTAAAGGGTCAGCCGACGTAAAACCTTGGCCCAACTTATTGAGCTCATCAAAATCATCAATAGCTTCACAAGTATCGGTCTTACATGTCTGATATTGCTCAACACGATGTTTTAACCAATCAACATTAGCATCCATTAAATTACATGATAATGTTGAACCGATTATCGGTCGGCTTTAAAGATACTGGTACGAAACCTTCCCTAGTAACACTAACAAACTGAAAATCAGAAAGGTCCCGACCAGACAAACAAGCAATAGTATCATGCCCCCCGAGTAAAGGAGCATCGGTTGTAGCTACATAGGCTGATGAATCTGAGTGCACCACCTCAACATCGTCTCCCACCCATTGAATGAGAAACTGATGTAAGCTACAAGGTATGCACCGATTAGCATGAATCCAATCACGCCCAAGTATAAGATTATAGCTACCTTGTATGTCGGCAACGAAGAAGGCAGTGGCCAAAGTCTTGCTTCCAACAGTCAGCTCCATGGACGCAAGTCCTTTGGCCGGAATAGGATCTCCCCCTCCGACTCCAGTAATAGTCATGTTGGTCTTGATCAGCTCTTCATCGGTACCACCAAGCTTCTGATAAAGCGAGTATGACATCAAATTCACAATCGCCCCGCTGTCGACCAACATTTTGTGAACCGGTGTGCCATTGATGTGGCCCTTTACATGCAAAGGCTTGAGATGATTGACAGATTCCTCCGGTTTCTGGAACACGACAGTCTGCGTAGCGAAGTTGAACTCCGTTGCTATCGAATCATCTCCGACCACATAGTAGTCGGCCGACAAGTACACCACATTGACCTCCGCCCGTTCAGGGGAAGGTTCATAATCCACCATTTCCTCATCTGGTTCTTCAGGTAAATCTTCATTGGTAGCAGTAATACCAGTGGAGAAAAAAGGGTTACTAAGAAGCGAGGCTAACCCTACCAGCATATCGGGAACCGATTCGGTCCTAGATCCTGGTCGAGTCGGCTCAACCCCGGATCCAGTAGTAGCCGATTTAACCTACTCTACCGCTAAGCTGGTCGGTGACTGTCCAGAAGTGATCGAATTAGCGTCCGACCTGATTGGTTCCGAAGTTACTTGAGTAGTTTCGATGTTTAGACTGGTCGGATCAGGATCCGACCTGTTTAGTTCTACAATCGTTAAAGTCGGCTTCTGATTACAAGCTGGCTCTTCGCCTCCTCACTTGCCCTGAGGGAAAATAGGATGTGTTGAGTTAAATATGTCTTCCCTCATTTTGTCGAGCCGTTCTTTCCTCTGTTTGTTGCAGCGGGACCTTTGTAGTTTTCTTCATTGAGTTTTAGTCAAACCAGGCGGACACCATCTAGGCTGCATGTATTTGGGGTCACGCTTGACAGGTTTTTCTACTTCTACCTCAGCCGAAGTATCTTGAACTTCTGGGATCTCCTCAGCTGGTCCCTCGACCACCATCGGTTTGGGTTCATTGGCAAGGGGAACCTCCATAGACCCGATCGTAATAGTGGGCACAGGATCGGTCCTGGTCGGAGAAACGATGGTGACACTCTGCACCTTCTTAGGCACGTAGACTTGTGCATGTGCTTTCCTTGCTTCCTGAGAGGTTGAAGTCTTTGACGCGACCAGCCGATTCTGACTAGAGCTCGACTGATCACCCAAGCGATTGAACACTGAGACTCTTGCAGGCTGACTAGCGAGCAATCCCCATCCTAGCTGAAAATACATATGTGTCGGCATAGGGTAGGGCACCCATACTCCTTGAGGACCCCACTGCGGTGGTGGCAAAATAGGAGGGGCCCACTGATGGTAATACGGGCCAGCCTTTGTGAAAGGACCTTGATGTCGCCTAGAGGGGGGGGGGTGAATAGGCCTGTTAAAAAATCAGCTCAACCAGATGTTAAAACCTCGAGCGGTACTACTGCTCCCGGCACTGCTGCTCGGAGCCCGGTACTGCTGCTCGGAGCCCGGCACTGCTGCTCGTAGCCCAGCACTGCCGCTCGGCGCAAAGAGCACACAAACAGCTATGCCTTTGGTTATAGCTTAAGGCCAACTTGGAGATGTGTTTGGAGATTACTAGCAGCAAGTTCGCTAAGTACCTGCACTCACAAACACTCACAACCAAGTAGATCGAGTGGAACACAAATATTGCAATTCAAAACATAGAAGACAAGACACAAGATTTATCCCGTGGTTCAGCTCGCCACCAAGGCTTGCCTATGTCCACGTTGTTGAGGATGACCACTTAGGTCAAGAGCTTTGCAACTCTTCCTCGGTCTCAAGTCAAGGAACCAAATCCTTGAAGTGAGGGGTAATTCCACTAGCTCCACAAGAGGATTACAAACTGATCCCGCTGCTCACCACAAGCACGGGAGCTCGCCGGGCGACGCCTAGCCGTCTAGGAGGCTTCACCTCCAAGAGTAAAAGATGCACAACGAAGATTGACGAAGCCCGACAAGTGCTCAAGGTTTGGAAGGCTCTAATCTGCTCTCTAGCTCTTAATCACACAGCCCCAACACTTAATCATGCACTAAGCATGTCACTCTCACAAGAGAGGGTTGGGGAGAGCTCTCAAATGGCTTTGGATGTGTTAGAAGTGTTTTGGGCACCAGCAGCCGGTTCTGGAGGCGTGGGGTGGGTATATATACCCCCCACACCCAAAACTAGCCGTTGGAGGTCAGAAACTAGCCGTTACTGGCTGTACAGGCCCGGCACTGCTGCACTTAGCCCGGCACTGCCGGGGAGCGGCACTGCCGCTCGACAGAGCGGCACTGCCGCAGCTCCCTGAGACAGCACAGGTGACCTCACGAAAAATGCCATAACTTTTTACTCCGAACTCCGATTTCAGTGATCTTGGACTTTCCGGAAAGCTTGTTTCGAGGGCTATCCAACCCTACAGAGAACAAGCCCAAGATCAACAAGTGCAGGTGCAGTGCTAAGTGTTTTCTCTCATGTTAGCACTCGGGTTCGGTTAGTTTGAGCACTTGAGACTTGTCTATGATTCGTATTGCATCCCCCTTGATAGTACGGCATAACTATACTCAAGATAAAGAAAATATAACCATTTTAACCACTTGAGTCTTCAATGTCTTCATATGCCATTTCTTCTTGATATCACTTTGAAAGGGGTTGCAATCATCTTTGTCTCCTTTCTTTGAGCAAGCACACCTTGAGCATGTGACTTGAACCATTTCCACACATATGAGTTCAATCCATGGCTTCAAGTCACTTCCACTAATGATTTGATCCTCAACACAATATGAATCCTCATAGCTTGATTAGTACCTCGACTCAATGCAAGTACTCTCTTCTTCACCCTAGCCATAGTACTTCGGTCTCTTGACCTTCACCGTCGCTTAGTACCTCGAAGCCCTTTCCTTGCTATCTTCACCTTATCAAGCCACACTCAAGTCACATCATATTGAGCATCCATTGAAAACCATTTCTTCAATATTGTGATCCTTGCTTGAACATCTTGTAGATATGAATGTTGAGATCAATCAAGCTTTAGTTTGACTCACATAGAGACATATATGGATCATCATTAATATGGTCAAGCCAATTCATGATTCCTTATATCCTCTCCTTTTGGCTTGACACTCAACACTCACTTCAATCTCCATCTTCATGCTTCAAGCTTGATCAAATCAATGCAAAGTGATTCTCCAAACATTTATCCATACAAGCAAACCAAAGTAGAGAATGACTTATATCCAATATGTGTTGTGTCCTTTGTCATTTCAACTTTGCTTGCCATTTACACACTTATGCATTCTTGATTCATTCTTCAACCTTGATCAAAGCTAGTTCACTATCAAACTCTTCTTGCTCATGAAAAGCATCCCATTGTTGAGACCATTCCAAAATCATCAATCCATGTCTCACTTGTCATTTGCCAAATATGCTTGCTTTCTCATGATGCCATGATATCCCACAACATAGACGCCATATCATCAACTCTATTTGCATTGTTGTCTTTTGCTTGAACAAGATTGTTTCCATGATCTTCCAATACAACAATACACAATTTTGGCCTTCATTTCAACACTATGTGGAATATCATCAAGTTTGCTTTTCTTGTTGAACCTTTGATACACTTAGCAAACTTGTTAGACCTTTAATTATGTTGTCACTCAATTCACCAAAACCCACTAAGGGATAGATGCACTTACAATCTCCCCCTTTTTGGTGATTGATGACAACACAATTAAAGCTTACAAGAGATTGATAAACATTAAGATTTTGAATCCTATGATATAGTGAGCTCCCCCTAAATGTGTGCATTGAAAGGAATTTCAAATTTTGGCTTCAAATGTCAAATGCACATATTTAAGACAAAGTGTGGAAACTCTCTTATATCTTAGCATTCGTGGGGTGCAAGGTGTCAACATGATTACTGTGATGCTCATGACAGTTCATGCACTCAGAGATTGCTGGCCAGCAGAGAGCGGCACTGCCGCACTAGAGAGCGGCACTGCCGCACTTGCCTGACCAACACTAGAGAAACAAGCACTCAAGGCATGAATGTCACACAATAGCATAAATGATTCTTGTCAAGAGCATCAAATTAAATTATCCTTGCACACACCATATAATAAATCTTATATGCCTCTCCTTTACCCCTTTCCATCCTCATATCAATCTCTCTTCCCTTACAATGTCCCCCAAAATTTCTCCCCCTTTGGCATTAATCTCCAAAAAGGATCTCTCCACCAAAAGGAAGAAATGATGGTAGACAAGTGAGGGATAGAGGTAGGTAAAAGTTTAGCATATATGATTTCTCTTCTATGTTTTTCTACCAAACAAAGTATGCAACACTTTAAGTCAAGATTCTCAAGAGGTTAGCATATTTAGCTCATACCTCACATAGGTGACATAACATGAGACAAACTCACATAATCACCACAAGAGGTATCAACCAAATATCTAACTCATTCTCTAATCGTCACCATAAGAACAAACTCATGGTGTGACTCAAAATATTGCATACACATGCACACTCTAGCATGTAAGGGCCTAGATGCACAAAGGTAATACAAATGTTCATAGAGTGATATACCTTTGTTCTAAGCCTCATAATCTCCACCATGATGATGATTTTGAATTTAGTGCTTTGATGGGCCTAGCACTTCATTAAGCAAAAGATCTCATTTGTGCCCATCTCTCCTTTTCATCATCTTCAAGGAGACATTTCAAACTTGTGCTCCATCTTAGTTGAAAATCCATTGCTAGCTCTTGTTTTCATTTTGAGATACCAATTGAAGACATATTTCTTGATATACCAAATTGAAAGATTATCCACCAATATCAATTGAAATATGATCTTCATAGTTTGACACCAATGGAAGGAATCTTCACAAGTTGATGCCAATAGAAATGGATGCTCGTATCTCATAATATCACCTAGATGTCTCCTAGGGAATGCTCACAAAGACAAGAGATAACATTAAATTGCACAAGCTACAGTTTACAACTAGTGACCATTTGGATGTGGAAGGCATGTGGATCACTAATTGCAAACCTCATAGCATAGACTAAATTCCCCCTATTTGATAGTGCATACATATGTATGTGGAAAGTAGAACATATGCACTTTTGGTCAATTAAGTCCAATCAAGAGAGTTTAAGCTATATTATGGAGAGTAGCTACATAAGAGTTAAAGTTGCAATCCAAATGAATATGAGAGATATCTTTACCAATTTGGATTGATTTGGTTATGTAGAATACCCAAGAGAAACTCATTCTCACCAAGAGACTACACAAGTTCACTAGAAGAAAATGTTAGTCTCAAAAGACACAAGACATAGAATAGACTCCCCCTTAATATGTGCATCAAGTACTCGAACTACTTGTGAAATGCACTTGAATCACTTTAAGAGTCTAGAGGAGTTCATGCTATATCTTGGTCAAGGCACACCAAATTTGCAACAATTGAAATTATGCCAAAGAGAACATACCACCACTTAGGTAGAGAGATCACCACATAGATTTTCATTGATATGACCATCATAAGTGAGACTTGATGATATGGATGGCCATACTTTTTCACTTGATGATTCATGGTGAATTAAAGCTCTTGTGATCATCCAAGATCCACATTAGGTTCCTAGTTCTTTCTCTACATGGATCCTGGGTGATCAAAGGGATGGATCCATGTGACTTGATGAGCTTTAGATGAAGAATTAGCAATGAACATCCAATCTTTACTTCTTTTCTTCAACTCACATAAATATAGTTCCTCCAAAGGATTGGGGCATCCGACAACAAAACTAGGAGCATTCAGTTTATAAAGACTGAGGCCTCCAAGAATAATCTTTGGAGCACCCAAAGATTCCATTGGAACTATCCATCCTTCTTTGAAGTTCTTCTTTCTCCAATGTTTGAGATTACACAATATGAGCTTGAGAGAAGGCATTTTGTCTCATGAGATAGAAAGTAAACTCCCCCTCAATTTGTGCATACAAAAGTACACAAAGCACACTTATGCACATCAACAATATGAGGTCAAAGGAGAAGTCTACACTATGTTTCAACTCATTTCAAACTCCTTCAAGCTGCTTGCAATCCAACTTTTCAGATTCTGTCTTCCTTGGAGAAAAATTCATATCTCTCAAACCATTAAGCCAATATGCATGAAATTTGGTACAGAGCTGCATCTATGAGTCCTTTAACTTCTGTAAAAATTTCAGCTCATTTGGACTCCATTTAGTGAGTCAAATCAATTTTTCACCAAAATTGCTCAAGTCTGAAACTGCATTGCTGAAACTGACATAATTCAACTGAAACGGATTTTCTTCTAAACCAAACTGCATCCCAACTGTACAACAACAAGTACTAGATATATATAGCATGCTCACAAAGTTTCAGGTCAATTCATCAGTGTTTGAACCTCCAAATCCATGCTTGAAAGCAACTAACTCAAAATTTCAGATTTCTGGACAGATTTGATAATTTTTATAATTCTTCTCTTCTTGTCCAATAATGAGGTGGTTTTGGCTTAGAACACTCACAAGATATCATTACCATTCAGTCCTCTTGTCAATGATTGAATTCTTGTGAATTCTTCCAATATAGCATATCCAACTCAACCTCAACATCATGCTCTAGGTCCACAAAATGGACGGTTGTCAGCTGCTGTGTGTGGAGGTGTGCAGCAGTGCTGCTCGTGGCCCGGCAGTGCTGCCCGTGGCCCGGCAGTGCTGCCCGTGGCCCGGCAGTGCTGCCCGCTGAGCGGCACTACTGCTCGCACATCACCAGTAGGTTGTAGATTATCTTCAACATGAGGAGCCTCCACATCTTGAGAGTGAGTCAACACACTCCGACATCTACCAACCTCATCTTGCTTTAGGTGAAGAGTAACCTTTAGGCTTGTGATGCATCCAAATGAATAAGCACAACCTCTTCTTATTGATTTCCTATGAATAAGCTCAACACAAGAGGTATTAGTAGCACAAGCACTAGTTTCTCATTTAGTAACCCTTTATGTGTGGAAGGCAAATGGGCTACCAAAATAGAGAAACCTCATAACATGGACTAAATCTCCCTTAATGCCACATGCACACTCTTTTGAGTAATGGAAGTGTGAATGTGCATGGTTGGTCATTTAAGTCCAGGGGGCAGATTTAAGCCATATTATGGTGAGTGGCTAATCATAGACGAATCAACCCAAAATTAACTAGAGAGAACACATCACATAGTTTTGGATTGATGGCATTGATATGATAGCACACTCCATTTGAGAAACACATTCTCATTTAGTGAGACTACATAAATCACTTAGAGAAATGGTTAGTCTCACAACTCTAGTCATAGAGTAAATTCCCCCTTTTATAAGTGCTCTAAGTATTTGAATTTCTCACATAGCACTCTATCCATTTAAGAACATGGAATTTTACTCTATGTCTAGGTCATGGCAACAATAGAATAATCAAATTTAACTTATGCCAAGAAATACTCACAACCATTTGAGCATGTAGATGGCCATAAGATGAGAATGAGAATTTGCCAATCTACCATATGTCAAGATTTCATCAAGTAGAGAGTTCTTGAGATTTGAGTGATAAGTGCTTCTACTTGAGCTTTCTTGAAATTTTTGGTTTAAGGTCCACAAAGAACACCAAGTCATGTATGTTGCTTGTTGTGATTGATCAATTCAATTCCAATCATACTTTTCTTCCATGACCAACAACCAATACATATCCTCAAGTGCTTTCTTTCCCTAAGTGACTACACAAGACACAAAGAGATAAGATTTGAAATAAATTGCACTTGAGATTTAGTTGTTACCACCCTTCTTGAAATATAATGGATGAGGTGGCTTCTTCATCTTCACTTTGCTTATCATCATGTTGTAGACTTCATCCATGGCTTGGACTTATCTCAGCCACTACTATCTGCATAGGGGCGGCACTGCCGCTCTGAGGTGCGGCACTGCCGCTCTGAGGCATGGCACCACCATATCAGAGATGTCAGCGGAATTTGGTGCAATAGTAGCTTGAGGATCTCCTATCTTTGTACCCCAAAACTTCTTGTGGTCTTATATCACCAATGGGCATTTTCTTGATTGTCTCACAAAGTGGTTCCTCATTACCTACAACATGAATAAGATCTTGCTCTACTAGAGAGCCATTAAAAGCATCATATGAAAGATGATTCATTTGAACTCAAAGTACTCTAGCCACTCCTAATAATTCATAAGCATACACACATTTGTGAACTACTAGAGACTACACAAGTCAAGTGGCTAGCTAGCAAGGGTTAGGTACTTGTTACCGAGATGAGTATGAAGTTAGAGATATATCCATCAATTCATCCTTGGGTCAATCTTGATAGAATAGTCAATATTAATAAGATTGATAGCTTGAGATGATATTTTCAATAAAAGTTACTCAAGCACCCCAAGGCTTCATATCACCTTCAAGTACCTACAACACTTACTAAGCACAATTTGGTACCCATACCAAGATGGGTCCATCAAGGTTAGTCACAAGAGACTTAGGCACCCAAATGGCCTTTGTGCTAGTATGTGGTGAACCAATCACCTTTCTAGCACAAGTGTCATTTTTGGGTCTCCTAAGCAAGTTTAAATCAATTGAAGAGTTGAGCTTAGGAGTGTTACCCATGGGACAATCCATACTTAAATGTCCCTTTCCTCGGCAAATGTAGCAAATGCGGCGTTTGTTCTTGTAAGACATCTTCTTATCTTGCTTCTTGTTTGCTTCCTTACCGATGAGCCTCTTACTTGATGATGTCAAGCCTTTGTCCTTCATGTAGGGGCATGATGCAATTTCATGACCCTTCTCATTGCACTCATAACACTTCCTCTTACTTATTCTCATCTTCTTGTTTGGAAGTGTGGCTTGGTCATCAACCTTGTTGGAACACATCGAGGCATTGTGTCCCATGTTGGAGCACTTGACATGAGCCATATTGTTCTTCTCTTGAATCTTGCTCATGCCCTTCTCTTCTTTCTTGGTGGCCTTGGGAGCTTTTCTGTTTTGCCCAAGTGCGGCACTTCCGCGTTTGTGTGCGGCACTACCGCGTCGCGGCACTTCCGTGGGTGGGCGCGGCACTTCCGCACTATGGACAAAATACACTTTTCCAACATGCTCCTTGGCTTTGCCATTGTCGGACTTGTGACCTTGTTGATGGGGTTTCATGCATGCTGCAGTTGATCCCTTCTCAAGCTTCTTCACCATGTCTTCACGGTTATCTTGAGAAGGTTGAGCAATGCACTTGCCCTTCAATTGAATCAAGTCCTTGAGCCTTGCAACCTCTTCTTTAAGTTCATCATTCTCTTGCACAATGAGGTCATCACAAGACTCTACAAGCACATTCTCAACACAAGACATATTTCCTTGCGAACAACAAGGGTTAGCATGAGATAAATCAAATTGAACTTGTGTACATGTGCACTTGTGAGGTTGGAAGGATTTTACCGATGTTACCACAACCTCATGACTGATTTCTAGCATGATATGAGAATCCATAAGCTTCTCATGAGAGCACAAGAGCTCATCATGATTTTCTTGCAATGTCTCATTCTTGCTAGTGAGCTTTTCCACTTTGTCCTTGAGCATATAATTTTCATCTTCTAATTGAGAAACACAACATAGAGAGTTAATAGTACAAGTTTGCTCAATTGACAAGTTTTCATACCTTTCAACCAAAGTAGCATGAGAGCACTTAAGCTTTTCATGCCTTTTGGTCAACTTCTCCAAGCATTTGATCTTTTCGATGAGAAAATCTTCTTGCTTGTGAAGTGCTTCTTCTTGCTCATCAATTTTATCTATGAGCTTGAGCACCATCAACTTGTCTTTCTTGCTTAGGAGTGCAAGGAGTGGATCAAGCTCATCATCATCATCACTCTCATCTTCACTTTCACTTTCACTTGAACTCTCATTCTCACTTGCCACATTCTTCTCTTTCTTTGCCATGAGACCCATATGAGAAGTGGCATAGAGAGTTGAGCATCTCGGTGAAGTGGACTCATCATTTGGCCTCCACCGATCACACTCTTCTTCTTCCTTAAAAATGTTAGTCTCACAAGAACTAGAGGAAGTAGAAGTACCATATGTAAAAGCATATGTTGGTGTGAGAGTGGATGAATCATGATCACTTAAACCTTTTGAGAGAATCACTTGAGGCTCTTTATTTGTTGGTGAAGTTGAGCACTCCTCAAATGATTCCTCTAATGAGAGCAACCTCTCATCACATTTGGACTTATCATATCTTTCTTTGAGTGTGGTCCAAATGAGATGAGCATCCTCAAGTGGTTCACCATCTCCAAATATGACGGCATCAAGTACATCTTCACTCAAGGCACTAAATAAGACATTAGTAGCTTGAGCATTGAGTTGTAAGCATTTCACTTCCTCTCTAGTTAGATAGTCCAAATCATCACTAGGAGGTGAAATGCTCACATCTACAATCTGCTCGAGTTGAGGACCCATGGCCCTAAAAACATCAAGTATACTAGCAGACCAAGATGTATAATTTGAGCCATCGGAAAGTAAAAGTTCTAGAGATACTTCCTCACTTGTCGACATCGTCTCTCAAGGCGGTTAAGCCCGTAATTGAGAGCCCAGGCTCTGATACCAATTGAAAGGACCTTGATGTCGCCTAGAGGGGGGGGTGAATAGGCCTGTTAAAAAATCAGCTCAACCAGATGTTAAAACCTCGAGCGGTACTACTGCTCCCGGCACTGCTGCTCGGAGCCCGGTACTGCTGCTCGGAGCCCGGCACTGCTGCTCGTAGCCCAGCACTGCCGCTCGGCGCAAAGAGCACACAAACAGCTATGCCTTTGGTTATAGCTTAAGGCCAACTTGGAGATGTGTTTGGAGATTACTAGCAGCAAGTTCGCTAAGTACCTGCACTCACAAACACTCACAACCAAGTAGATCGAGTGGAACACAAATATTGCAATTCAAAACATAGAAGACAAGACACAAGATTTATCCCGTGGTTCAGCTCGCCACCAAGGCTTGCCTATGTCCACGTTGTTGAGGATGACCACTTAGGTCAAGAGCTTTGCAACTCTTCCTCGGTCTCAAGTCAAGGAACCAAATCCTTGAAGTGAGGGGTAATTCCACTAGCTCCACAAGAGGATTACAAACTGATCCCGCTGCTCACCACAAGCACGGGAGCTCGCCGGGCGACGCCTGGCCGTCTAGGAGGCTTCACCTCCAAGAGTAAAAGATGCACAACGAAGATTGACGAAGCCCGACAAGTGCTCAAGGTTTGGAAGGCTCTAATCTGCTCTCTAGCTCTTAATCACACAGCCCCAACACTTAATCATGCACTAAGCATGTCACTCTCACAAGAGAGGGTTGGGGAGAGCTCTCAAATGGCTTTGGATGTGTTAGAAGTGTTTTGGGCACCAGCAGCCGGTTCTGGAGGCGTGGGGTGGGTATATATACCCCCCACACCCAAAACTAGCCGTTGGAGGTCAGAAACTAGCCGTTACTGGCTGTACAGGCCCGGCACTGCCGCACTTAGCCCGGCACTGCCGGGGAGCGGCACTGCCGCTCGACAGAGCGGCACTGCCGCAGCTCCCTGAGACAGCACAGGTGACCTCACGAAAAATGCCATAACTTTTTACTCCGAACTCCGATTTCAGTGATCTTGGACTTTCCGGAAAGCTTGTTTCGAGGGCTATCCAACCCTACAGAGAACAAGCCCAAGATCAACAAGTGCAGGTGCAGTGCTAAGTGTTTTCTCTCATGTTAGCACTCGGGTTCGGTTAGTTTGAGCACTTGAGACTTGTCTATGATTCGTATTGCATCCCCCTTGATAGTACGGCATAACTATACTCAAGATAAAGAAAATATAACCATTTTAACCACTTGAGTCTTCAATGTCTTCATATGCCATTTCTTCTTGATATCACTTTGAAAGGGGTTGCAATCATCTTTGTCTCCTTTCTTTGAGCAAGCACACCTTGAGCATGTGACTTGAACCATTTCCACACATATGAGTTCAATCCATGGCTTCAAGTCACTTCCACTAATGATTTGATCCTCAACACAATATGAATCCTCATAGCTTGATTAGTACCTCGACTCAATGCAAGTACTCTCTTCTTCACCCTAGCCATAGTACTTCGGTCTCTTGACCTTCACCGTCGCTTAGTACCTCGAAGCCCTTTCCTTGCTATCTTCACCTTATCAAGCCACACTCAAGTCACATCATATTGAGCATCCATTGAAAACCATTTCTTCAATATTGTGATCCTTGCTTGAACATCTTGTAGATATGAATGTTGAGATCAATCAAGCTTTAGTTTGACTCACATAGAGACATATATGGATCATCATTAATATGGTCAAGCCAATTCATGATTCCTTATATCCTCTCCTTTTGGCTTGACACTCAACACTCACTTCAATCTCCATCTTCATGCTTCAAGCTTGATCAAATCAATGCAAAGTGATTCTCCAAACATTTATCCATACAAGCAAACCAAAGTAGAGAATGACTTATATCCAATATGTGTTGTGTCCTTTGTCATTTCAACTTTGCTTGCCATTTACACACTTATGCATTCTTGATTCATTCTTCAACCTTGATCAAAGCTAGTTCACTATCAAACTCTTCTTGCTCATGAAAAGCAACCCATTGTTGAGACCATTCCAAAATCATCAATCCATGTCTCACTTGTCATTTGCCAAATATGCTTGCTTTCTCATGATGCCATGATATCCCACAACATAGACGCCATATCATCAACTCTATTTGCATTGTTGTCTTTTGCTTGAACAAGATTGTTTCCATGATCTTCCAATACAACAATACACAATTTTGGCCTTCATTTCAACACTATGTGGAATATCATCAAGTTTGCTTTTCTTGTTGAACCTTTGATACACTTAGCAAACTTGTTAGACCTTTAATTATGTTGTCACTCAATTCACCAAAACCCACTAAGGGATAGATGCACTTACACTTTGGTGCCAGATACGTCGCCTGAGAAACCATCATCTATTTGGATTTCTCATCCTCACGCTTCGGAGGAGTAGACTCTCTCTTTTTTAAGGGCCGATTCTGGGAATCGTCCTTTTGCTGCTTGTACTTAGCCATAAGCTTATCAAAAGTGCATGGTTCCCTAACAACTTTCCCCTTGTTCCTATCAGTATTGGTCTTCCAAGTGCCGACCTCGGGCTTCTGCGGGATAAATGTGCGCAGGACATGCACTCCGGAAGAGGTAGGGTCTTTAGAACCAGCTTGATCGACCACATCAGTCGGCTTATTGCTTCCACTAGGGCCAGGGGAAATCTGTTTGACCTGGTCGGCCTTTTGCTCCGACTGCACTGGTCGCTTTGAGGACGAACCAGACTGATCAGTCTGAGAACCTGACCTGGTCGGTCTCTGCTGCGCCGCCCTGGTCTCGAAATATCTTTGTTTATGCAGGTGTCACGCTGACCTTGCAGTAATGGTGAGCTTGCTTTTGCCATCATCACCCATCTCGAGCACCACTTTGCGCCCTGAATCATTCTCAGTATTCGACGTAACCCGTGGTTCGCCGATGACCACATTCTTTCCTCTGCTCGTATCGGCTTGCTCTGGACGAATCATAATAGCGGGATTCCCTGCCTCCACCATATGCACTGGAAAAGGAGTAGTACTGATCTGTATCTTAGTTAGACTCAATCGCCCTTCATTGAAGGCCGATTGAACCTGCCGACGGAAAACATTGTAGTCGTTAGTGGCATGAGAGAAAGAATTATGGAATTTGCAGTAAGCCCTCCTTTTTAGTTCGTCGGATGATGGCAAAGTATAATTAATTTTAAGATAACCAAATTTAAGCAATTCATCAAAGATTCGGTCACACTTAGAGAAATCAAAAGTAAATTTTACTTCCTCACCCCGATTCTTTTGAATCGGTTTAAGGGAAGGACAAGTGACCAATTTATTTTGCGCTGGCCATAAAACTTCGGCAGCGTAACAATCTTTAGATTCATCATTGGAACTGTCGGAATTTATCTCGGCAATATGCACGCCCGACCGATGAGTTTTATGAGTATCATATGGTTCTTTAAAGCGCGATTCTACCGAAACGGCCTTTTGCAACAGTTGATTTACATTAAAGAAATCATGATACTCAAGTTTATCCTTGATTTCTCGACGTAAACCAGCGAGACATAGATCTGTTAGATCTCTGTCGGAGATCCTCAAATGGAAACATCAATTTTTAATTTCTTTAAAACATTTGAAGAAATCGACCACAGACTCACTACGTCCTTGTCGAACCGATGTAAGATGTGATAATCTAGTTTCTTGGACTCTGTCATAAAAGTGATTATGAAATTTTTCTTCTAATTTGGCCGAAGAACCTATGGTGCATTCTGGTAGTGATGTAAACCAGGCGAAAGCTGTACCAGTAAGAGATAAAGGAAAATGTCGTATATTCATAAAATCTAAAGTACTGGCTTCGCCCATTTGTGTGAGGAACATGCTGACATGCTCCATAGTTGTTTTACTACCGTCATCACTAAACTTATAAAAATCCGGTACCCTCCAACCGTCAGGTGCTTTCATAAAATCGAAACATGAAGGGTACAGTTTAGAATAAGTGGTCCTGGTAGACTTGAATTGGACCCCTAAACTGGTCACAAGCGACCTAGTTATTTCTTCCTTAAACCGATTTATGGCTCGTCCAAAATCGGTGTTGGCAAGATCGGGGGCACCACCATGCATGGGATTGTGGCTTGGGGACTTCGGCGGATTGGGTAACACTGTTCCCTGTCCTCCTGAAGTCCTGTTTGTCGAGGTACCCTGGTCGGTCTGTGTGGTCCGACCAGTGCCATGATGAACGTGATTGGTAGTTGCCGAGGTACCGGCTTCACCGCCTCTGGTCTCAGCAGACCCTAGTTGTTGAAAATTAACGTGTGAAGTATGTCCCCTAAAAGAATTAAAAGGCATGCCGAACTGTGGTTGCCCAGTTGGGACTTCGGGTTCGACAGTTTTACCTTCTAACTTATCCATGCGGTCGCTAAGCAATTTAAATGAATGCTGAATAGTATTGGTAAGAGTTTTCGAAGAATCAACTAACATTGCAGAATAATCAGCATGGGTAGGGTAAGGATCTTCAGGTACCTTAGTTTTTACCTTATCAGTAGCGTCTTCAGCGTTTGTATTTGTCATAGTAGGGACGATCTCGCTAAAGTCCGGCTCCTTGTCCTGAGTGACCCTGCCGCGCCGATCCTTCGAGCAGCTTTCCAGGAAAGCCTTCAATACGGCATCGAGCTTGGCCTGCGCCAGTTGCTTCAACTCGTCGGGGAGCTCGTCAATGCCCGCAGGACGAACGATGTTATCCTTATCGGTAGCACCGTCTTTGCCGCCCATGTTGGTAGTAGATGAGATTTTAATCTTCCCCAGCGGAGTTGCCAAAAAGTGTGTTGACGTCGGAAGTGATATGAATCAAACACCAGCAGGGCTAGAACACCCGGAGAGGTTGCGGTTCAACCTGAGACAACAGGTACCCTGGCTAAACCGACGAGAAACCGATCTGGAGACCGGTTTAGGTCAATCTAGGGTTTTGAGCTCTTGTGTTGATAACTCTCGAGCTCCTCCCGGGAAGACCCGTCGGGGAGAAGCACGTAGAGGTTGTTCTAGGACCAACAAGGCCGCCTAGAACGCCGTCGAGCCTCGCTGGGAGACGCGCCGAACAATAGAGTAGAGGGGAAAAAGGGGTAAAAGGGATAGTAGATTGATTTTGATCGATTGATGTTGGATGCTTCAATCGGCCATGATCCTCTCATATATATATAGAGGGGGTTGGTCTTATCCCAATAGGAAACATCTTCAGGTACGATCTCCAAGTTTCCTATCTGGACTCTATCAATATAGAATCCAATTCGGACGCAACAAGGTAACCCTAATCTCGCCGATCCTTAGATCGACCAGATTGATCTAAATCAGCCTCAATGGGCTTTATTAGTCCATAGTGATTAATGAATTGTCGCCGGACTTAGCCTTCATCATAACTATAAGGCCTCCGACCAGCGTCACCTGGTCGGACACAAACATTGACTGGTCGGAAGTCCAAAATGATCAGGCTCATTTGACTTAGAACATCTGATTCATCAAATACGAAATAATAGAAGACAAATTCGACCCTAATATTACAGGCCGAATATTTCTTCTAAATTTACTTTTACCTGTGACACTTTTGAGTGTCAACACATACAAACAAATTTTCTGGATAAGCAAACAAGAATAATTCTCCAGAGGTACCCCTACAGTTTCTTACACATATCATGGGCTCGTGGCCTGGCCGCCGGCAGCAGCTTGGGCGCGCCTATGGTTGACCCATGGGCCCTGGCCGAGTGGTAGGCCGTTGCTTGGCCAGCAGCGAAGGCCATCATTGGGTTGTGGCAGCAGCCGACGGAGTAGGGCAGTCCTTAACTCTGGTTACCTTAGGCCAGTCTCAATGCAAAGTTTCACCTCCCAGTTTCCAAGACGTGAAACTTCACACGAAATACGTAGTCTTTCTCAGTGGAAAGTTTCATACACAGTTTCAAAGGGTTATTTTAGCATCTTACGGGTCCCACCCATCTCTCTCCCCATCTCTTTCTTCCTGTCTCTTCCTGTGCATAGCAGCTCCCACGGCAACCATCTCTTTCTTCCTCACTCTTCCTGTGCATAGCAGCTCCCACGGCGGAACTTGGGCAGAGCACCTCCCATCTCCCACGTCGTGATACTCGTCCTTCTTCACCGTAGAACTTGGGCAGAGCAGCTCCCACGGTCGGGGCTTGCGCTCGCCCCTCACCCGCGCCCGTGGCTGGTAGACGCGATGCTCCCGGCGCCCACGACCGGCGATGGCAGCTCTCCCCGTGCCCGTGGCAGGCAGAGGCGGCGCTCCCAGTGCCCGTGCCCGGTGGAGGCAACGCTCCCCGCCCGCGCCCGGTGGCCGGCGGCGCTCCCCGTCCGCGCCTCGTGGAGGCGGCGCTCCTCGCGCCCCTGCGCCTGGCGATGGCGGCGCTCCCGTGCCCGGTGGTCGACAGCGGTACCCTCGCACGTGGTCGTGGCCGCCGGCGCTCCCCGCCTTTGCCCGGTGGAGGCGGCGCTCCTTGCGCCGAGCGGAGCCTGTGATGTCGACGAAGCCCACGCCCTGCGGCCGGTTCACGCACGCGCGGCGCGGCGGAGCGCACCTTCTCCTTTGATGTCGCCGATGAAACGAGTGAATCATTCTCAATGCGAGTTTCACTCGGTTTCCAACATTTTGGAAACGACGCCAATATGTTTCATCGGGATGAAACTTTTTCTTTCTCTCTCCTGCTCATTTCATGCAAAATCCACAAATTTGCTGATGTGGCACATCATTTAATGTGCATGACACCCCTCATGAAACACCATTGAGACTGGCCTTACAGCATCTCCAACAACTCCTCAAATCAAGTTGTTATCCTTATTAATTTGACAAAATTATAAAATTCCTTCTCCAACAACTCCTCAAACCAACTTGCTATTTATCCAAACTTGCTGTCCTGAAGTCTCACACTCACATATATACAAACTTGCTATCCTCAAACGCGAGAGATGATGCGGTGGGCCAAGGCGCGAGGCGAGGCGTGCGCGGCCAAGGACGGCTGCAGCTACGAGGGTTGTGGCGGCGCGCGGTTCGTGCCGTGCTGGGAGTGCGGTGGCAGCTGCAAGGTGGTGGTAGCGGACGGAGGGACGAAGAGGTGCGGCAAGTGCAACGCGAATGGACTCATGATGTGCCCCATCTATCACTGATTGCATTGCATGTGCTCGCTCATTTGCATGGATGCGCATGCATGGCATATACTACAATAAATAGTGTGTGTATATATATGTGGTGGACCCTTCTTTTTTCAGTTTTGGAAAGTTAAAAATAGGGAACTGTTGAAGAGATCTTCTTTTTAACTTTGTATATTATTTTAGCAACTTGCTAAAACACAACATTTGACAAGTCAATTTTACCAAATTGTTGGAGATGCTTAGAGGATCTCCAATAGTTTGAAAAAATGACTTGCTATCCTTGTTTTATTGAAAAAATAAGAAAAAATATTCTCCAACAGATTGGTATATGACTTGCTAATTTTTTCCAAGTTGGAATCGGAGGCCATCTACTTGCTATATTTACTAAGTCAGCTTCACTTTCTATCCGGCGTTTCTATGTTATTTTTACCAAGTTGGAATCCGCCGTCACTTCTCCCGCGCCTACTTTTCTAAGTTATTTTTACCAAACTATTGGAGATACATGAAAAATTTACTTGCCAAAAGTTTTAGCAAGTTGCTAAATGACAACTTTTTCCAAGTCAATTTTTCCAAGTCAATTTTTTCAAACAATTGAAGATGCTCTTAGGCCTTGTTTAGTTCATGGACGAAAAGTTTTTAGATATTAAATAAGATGTTTCGATATTAATTGAGTCTATTAAAATAGGCTAATAAAAAAATTACATATTCGGTCAGGAAGCCTTGAGACAAATTTATTAAAACTAATTAATCCATCTGTTGGATGCACTCCTGCTGGGCCCCGTTAGCAAACAGGGTGCGGAGCGAGGGTGGACAACGGCCCGCTATATGCGAAGGTAAAGGCGTTGGCACAAGGAAATAAAGTGGTGAAAATATTTCTTTTCCAAAAAAATCGTCCCGTTTACACTGTTCATCCCTTGGTATTTATAGGGAATACCAAAGGGTGCTGGCATAATTACAATAGGGTACAAAAAGATTCCCCGGCTCTACACAGGCAGAAAGGGCAAAGCCGTAAAAACACAGCAGAAGCGGAAAACTCTAATCAGTCCTCCTCCTGTCCGCCGCCACCTTGCTCCGTTTGCCTTCAACGGAGAACAGAGGAAAACGGACCTTCGCCTTCGCCGGTCCTTGGGTCAGCATCCCTTCGCCACTTGCCAAGTCGCCACCTGCCAAGCTTGACGCCTCAACGACAAAGCCTTGGAACCTGCGAAGGTTACTTATTGCGTGTTCGGAGCGCCTTTACCTGCGGGGAACAAAGCGAACTCCGAGGGTCGGATTTACATCCGAAGGTTAAGAAAAAATGACCTAGAAGAGCCCCTACTATCGGGAGGGCTAGGCTTTGTGAGGGCGCGCGGGTCGGCGAAGGTTTTTTCCTGCTCAGCCCACACGGCGCCACTGCCGAGGGTCCCCTCTCCCAACAGTAGCCCCTCGTTGCCTTGGATCTAATGAATAGTATTTAGGCCCAAGCAGCGCTCTTGGATGGGAAAAGTGAAGAGACCCTTGGCAGCGATGCCCACGGCTGCTTTGGGCTGGGCCGTTGCACTGTTTGTTTGTACTATTGAAGCCTGTTTCGTTTTTTGTGCCGTGGTTTTCGGTTGTCGTGCCGATTTTGTCGGGTGGGGGTGTCCGCCTCATGGCCTATAAATAGGAGGGGTTGGTGGGGGGATTGAGCCGTGCCTTCATTTGCTCTAGCCACCCTGCTGATGCTCGTTTTCTTTCTGCGAAAGTTGGTTTTTGTCTAGATTTCGAAGGTTGTGAGTTTGGTGCTCTTCGAAGGTCTTGGCTTGAGAGATGGCTAGGTCTAAGCAGACGGCTCGAGTTGTTTCTCCCTCCGCTGCAGATGAGGGGGTGACCTTTGAGTTTAGGCTAAGCCGCGTTTGTAGCTCTGATTTAGCGGCATATGTTAAGCGAGGGTGGATCGAGGAGGGGAAGGCGAGGACCAGTGCTGGGGAAACTGTGCCAAAGCCTGATGTAGACGAGGTTGTTGTTTTTGAGGAATTTTTCGAGGCTGGGCTGCGCTTCCCTGTTGATTCATTTGTGACAGCTGTTCTGTAGAGGTTCAACCTGAAGTTTCACCAGCTTACACCTTCGTGCTTTACAAAGATGTCAGTGTATGTTTGGGCATGCCGCTCACAAGGTATTGTTCCACAGGTCGAGGGTTTCATTCGGACGCATCGTGTGCACATGCAACCTCGCAAGATAACGGACCGCGAGGGTAACACCAGTCTGGGTCAGTTTGCTGTGTATACTTTTTGTCATCGCGCTGGGTCGGAGTTGCCGGTGCAGGCTCAAAAAAATAAGTGGGCCAGCGGGTGGCAAGAATTCTGGTTTTACTATAAGCTTGATGAAGTGTCCGAGCTTTGTGGCGAGCTTCCGCCTCTTGGTGACGTGAGTGCTGAAGCTCAGATGAGCCCCGAGGCGCACGCCGCGGTTGACTGTCTGAGGGTGGTCGCGCGTTCTCAGTGCGCTCGCGATTTGGTCGATGAGTACTGCTGCGCTAATGCGTGGCCCCTCAGTCAGAAACAGGCTTGGTTTTCGGTAGAGGAGGACTCGAGGTACGAAGGTCGTGGATTGAAGAAACCGAAGCTTGATTTGGGCAAGATTTGGGAGAGGGTTTTAAAGAAATTTCCGAGGCGTCAAGATGGTGTTGACGCCATTTATAAGCGCATTCAGCAGAGGGCTGAAAATCTCGTTGGGAAACTGTCTACCCTTGAGGTTAAAGCTATCCACAGCTCGGTGGGAAGCGGGGGTCGTGTTAACAGAGTTTTTGACATGCTTGGGATCCAGTATGCCAATTGGCCTGCTCCGTCGAGCGAGGATGCACCAAAGAAGAGGAAGCGAGCTTCTGCGGAGGAGAGAGGTAAAGTTTCGCGGCCGAAGAGAGGTCACGGTCGTGGTCGCGGCAGCGCCGGCGGCCGGGTGAAGGCACTTGCGACGAAGGTCGCAGTAGGCTTTGGTTCTACCGGCACTTTCTCATCCTCGGCCATTGCCTTGAGCGGCCGAGGTGCTGGTAAGATTGGAGGACGGGTGCCCCGCGTGGGCGGCATTGGTGCTTTGATCCAGATCTCGGATGACGAAGGTGTCTCCGATGATGATGAGAAAGAAGAGGAGAAGGAAGAGGAAAGGGAGGGGGGTACTGACGAGGACTCACCCGACGAGGATAGTGATACGTCAAGTAGCAAAGGTAACTCCGATGAAGACATATCCATCGAGGACATTTGAGGAAAGGGAATAGCCTCGTCCAGTGCTGGTGCTGCGGCTACCCGAAGCATTGATGACATCATACGTGACTTTGAGCCAGAGAGTCCTCCACGATAGTCGTTTCCCGAGTTTGCTGGCTCGCACATTTGGGTCGATGGTTTTGAGTTTAAGGGTGACCTCGAATCGGATTGGACCCCGGGGAAGAGGTCGTATGGCGAGGCTAGCCGGTCAAGTCTTCCTTATTATGCGAAGAAACTTGGAGTTTCCGATCCGGCGACCGAGCTTTTCACGAGTCCGGACCTTCGAGAGTGTCACTTGCAGTGTGCTCCGGAGGAAAGGCGCTTTCTGGGTCGGGTGTTTAACCGTATCTGTGTGCCGGAAGCGGAGCTTCGGCTGGCCAACGAGCCCTTGGAAATACTTCACGATGATATTGATGTCAAAGTGGCTGAGCTGATGCTCCTCAGCCGGTCGGCGCGCCGGAGGGCAAGTTATAATCTCCACTATCTGAATGACCGGTTGGGTGACGCGGAGAAAGCTAATAAGGAGCTTCGCCAGAGTTTGGAAAACAAAGAGATTGAGCTCAAAGCTGCTTTAGAAAAGGTTAAGAAATCGCGAGAGGAAGCACAAGAGGTTGCGAATAGCAACGCGGAGCTCCTGGCTGCTAGCCGGCAAAAGGACAAGGATTTGTTGGCTGCGAACAAGCGCATAGAAGAGCTGTCCACGGAGCTGGCTACCCAAGCCGAGGCTTGGCGGGAAAGCATGGGGAAGGTTAAAAATAAGATAGATACATGCTTGACCGAAGCCGGAGGTTTTGCCGGGGAACCGCTGCCTGCAACTAATGCAGAGGCCTTTGAAGGTTGGCTGAGTAACGAGCTGGACGTCTTTAGCTCGTTGGTTGGCAACGCGGCCGACTTTGGTGGCTATGCCGGGGCTTTGGCGATGGCCAGCACGCTTCGACTTGCGGATTGCGAGCACCTTCGCAAGGTCAAAAAGCCAAACCATGCTTTTCCGTCGGTTGACGAGGTGCGCCGGATGAAGGCTGATGACGCCGATGTTCGGAACTATGCGATGTGATTGCTTCGCAAGTTTTGGATTGCTAGTGGTGGCCGAGCTCTTGCCTTTGAAGAAGCTGCCGAGGCTACTCGTCAGGTTTTTTTTATGGTGATGAAGGGTTTGGTATTTGATTTTGGAGGTTTTGTTGTTTATTTTTCCCTTGCAGGCTCGGAAGGACGCGATGCCCTCGCCGTCGGCGACTGTTGATGCTGGTGGTAGCTCCGAAGCCATTCCTGTGCCCAGCGTTGTGGAGGTTGCGCTTGTCGAGGCTGAAGCCTTGGCTGAGAACGCTCCGAGCACTGAAGAAACTGTTGTAGAAACAGTGGCAACGGAAGGGGCGCCTGCTGAAGGCTCAGGTGCTGTCATTGGCGGAGGTCTGGATGCTACCGTTGACGAAGGTGTGGCTGAGGAGCGCGGAGAGGCCGGGCAGGTGTGAACTTAGGGTTGCTTGGGCGAGAGGGTTATTTTGTCAAAGGTGCGGAGGTTGTAAAAACTTGATGATGCTGTGACACTTTCCTATTTTGTGTAAATGCAGGTTCCTGACGGAACCATGCTAGAAGTGTTTGATGTGACGCCACTGACGCTTAATTATCAAGATACTTTTATAACTGGTGATTCGTGGGCTCGTGCTAAGCTAAAACATCCTTCGCTAGCCTTCGAGCGTTTTTGGTGGTCGAAAGTGCGAAGGTACGATTTAAGAAACAGTCGGTCGAGTCATTTTTGGCGTGAAGCGGACTATACTGATCGACAGGCCACCCGTCAATTGTTTGTTTCTTCTTTGTCCTCGCAAGCTGGTATTGATGACGATATTGATGAGAACACAGCCTTGGATTACTTGTTTGGGCGAACCAAACTAGATCTAGGTTCGGATGGATCACTAGTGGTTCCAAAGGAGGAACCTTTGGAGGTTAGTGATGTAGGCCGTACATATATGTATCGGGCGAGGGTTTTGTCTGGGGAGCTGCCAATTGTTCCGGCAGCTCCTTTGTTGTGGGGACCCATCGTAGCGGTGGAGCCAGAGTTCGAGGAGGGTAGCAAGGGCTCTGGTGATTTGATGTTAATTGAAGGGAGCGATGGTTCCTTATAATTTTTTGTAATTTTTCCTGGTTTGTTTGTCGTTGTGAAGTTATTTTGGTAAATGAACGGGAACACTGTATGTTTGTTTTGTGTCATTGCGATTCGTTTGTGTAATTTGGTTGATGGATTTTTTGTCGTTATCGGATATTGACGAGGCTCGTTGGCTGTCCGGCTCTGCGTTGTTTTGTTGTGTGTAATGTTTAGCTCAGAAAGGAACGATACCTCCTTTTGTTTAAGCGAGGCTCGTTTTTGCATTGAGAGAGGTTTTAAGAAAAAACAGCGACGCCCCCTTTTCTTTTTAGCGATGCTCGCTTTTCGTTGAGAGATGTTTTAGAAGAAAAAACAGCGACGCCCCCTTTTCTTTTTAGCGAGGCTCGCTTTTCGTTGAGAGATGTTTTAGAAGAAAAACAGCGACGCCCCCTTTTCTTTTTAGCGAGGCTCGCTTTTCGTTGAGAGATGTTTTAGAAGAAAAAACAGCGACGTCCCCTTTTCTTTTTAGCGAGGCTCGCTTTTCGTTGAGAGATGTTTTAGAAGAAAAAACAGCGACGCCCCCTTTTTTTTAGCGAGGCTCGCTTTTCGTTGAGAGATGTTTTAGAAGAAAAAACAGCGACGCCCCCTTTTCTTTTTAGCGAGACTCGCTTTTCGTTGAGAGATGTTTTAGAAGAAAAAACAGCGACGCCCCCTTTTCTTTTTAGCGAGGCTCGCTTTTCGTTGAGAGATGTTTTAGAAGAAAAAACAGCGACGCCCCCTTTTCTTTTTAGCGAGGCTCGCTTTTCGTTGAGAGATGTTTTAGAAGAAAAAACAGCGATGCCTCCTTTTCTTTTTAGCGAGGCTCGCTTTTCGTTGAGAGAAGCTGGACGTATGGTTTGTGTCTCGCCTTTTATTTTTGGTGTAGGTGGGAAAATGCGTTATAAGTCCTAGCATGTTTGGCGAGGGTACTCGACTCTTTGGTGCCCTTGTCTTGGGTGGAGGTGAAGTTTCCTTTTTGCGAGCCCCTGGCGTGTTTTGCGAGGGTTCTCGACTTTTTGTACTTCACGCCTCCACTTATTTTTGGTGGAGGTGAAGTTTGCCTTTTTGCGAGCCTCTGGCGTGTGTTCGTGAGGGTGCTTGACTTTTGTACTTCGCGCCTCCCCTTGTTTTAAGTGGAGGTGAAGTTTTTTTTTGAGCCCCTTGCGTGTTTTGCGAGGGTACTTGACTTTTTGTACTTCGCGCCTCCCCTTATTTTGGGTGGAGGTGAAGTTTGCTTTTTGCGAGCCCCTGGCGTGTTTTGCGAGGGTTCTCGACTTTTTGTACTTCGCGCCTCCCCTTATTTTGGGTGGAGGTGAAGTTTGCTTTTTGTGAGCCCTTCGCGTGTTTTGCGAGGGTTCTCGACTTTTTGTACTTCGCGCCTCCCCTTATTTTGGGTGGAGGTGAAGTTTGCTTTTTGCGAGCCCCTCGCGTGTTTTGTGAGGGTTCTTGACTTTTTGTACTTCGCGCCTCCCCTTGTTTTAGGTGGAGGTGAAGTTTGCTTTGAAAAATGTTTGTTTTTTGAAGCAATCTCCGAGGGTTATCATCGATTTTAACGCTCTTGTAGAAGAACTGCTTTTTTCGATGTTTGTTACTAAAAGCAAAAATTTGGAGTTTTGCTTTTTCCGGGGATTCTAGCCTGTATTGATGGTTTGGATACTGCCTCATTAAAAAACCTTACGCCCCTTCGTAAGGAAAAAGAGTGCAGCTCCTCTGTTTTTGTTACATGCATGGAAACGAAACAAAGCAAGAGTGAAAAAGCAGATTACATAATGCGAGGGCTCGCTAAGGCTCCGCTATGGGTAGTATTTGCGAAGGTCGTCAACATTCCAAGTGTGAGGCAGGATGTTCCCCTTGCTGTCGGAGAGGTGAAATGATCCGAGACTATTGCATTCTACTATTAGGTATGGACCCGTCCACTTTGGCTGAAACTTCCCTGCCATGCTGGCGTTTTGCTTCCGAATTAGAACGAGGTCACCCTTCTTTAGTTCTTTGATTCTCACCTTTTTGTCTCTCCATTTTTTTGTTTCTTCTTGATACTTGCGAAGGTTGTGCACTGCGTTGCATCTTGTTTCTTCGAGTAAGTCTTTGTCAAGCAGTTGGTTTTGCTCGTCTTCTTCGATGGTTGTTCTAAGTGACCCATACTTGACTTCTTCTGGTAACACAGCTTCCTCGCCAAACAGGAGCCTGAAGGGTGTGAATTTGGTGGCTCTGCACTCCAAGGTGTTATGAGACCAGGTGACGGAGGTTAGTTCTTCTGCCCATTTTCCTTTGGGCCTGCCTTGCAACTTTTTTGATATGGCTTGGAAAATTGTTGCATTGGCTCTTTCGACTAAGCCATTGGATTGAGGGTGCCGGACTGATGCGAAGCATAAGATTGTTCCGATTTGAGCGCAGAATTCTTTGAAAACCTCGCTGTCAAACTGAGTGCCGTTGTCGACAGTTAAATGTTTGGGAACTCCAAACCGACAAACTAATTGCTGCCAGAAGAACTTTTTCACTGCCAGGGATGTAATGGAAACGAGTGGTCTAGTTTCGATCCACTTCGTGAAATATTCCACGGCTACCATTGCGTAGCGGAGGTTTCCTGGAGCTGTTGGTAGTGGACCGACGAGGTCCATTGCCCATCTTTGCAGAGGCCAAGTTGGGCATATGAGAGTTGTAGGAGCCCCTAGGGCATTTTGATTTTTTGCCGTTAGTTGGCAACCCTCGCAATGTTTGACGATGCTTTCTGCATCTCGTAGTGCTGTTGGCCAATAGAAACCTTGCCGGAAAGCTTTCCCAGCTAACGCCCTTGGGCCGTTGTGTGAGCCACAGATGCCTTCGTGAATAAGCTTGAGAATATCGTTTCCTTCAGACTGTGACACGCATTTGAGCCATGGCGAGGTTACGGAAGCTTTGTACAGAATGTTGCCCACAATCTTGTACCCTCGTACTCTTTGTTTTAGTCTGTTTTCTTCTTCCTTGGACTCGGGTTCGTGGAGCCCTTTGATATAGGCTATGATAGGTGCTCTCCAGTCCTCGCTGTGAATTGTACTGATCAACTTGGTGTTCTTTTCTGGGGTTTCGAAGGCTGATTGAATCGCAACCTCGTGGAATACATCTGGTGGCAGCTGAAGCTGTAGTGCTGCTGCTTTAGCTAGGCAGTCTGCCTCGTTATTTTCGGCCCTCGGTATTGCTTTCACCGATATGCCGAGGAAGAATGATTCTAACCTTCGGACATATTGAAAGTATTTTTGTAGCTCTGGATCTTTTGCTTTGTAGTTATTCTCAATGTGCCCCGCGATGACTTGTGAGTCTGTTTTGATGACTGCCCTTCGGACCGACAATGATCGAAGCCTTGAGAGCGCTAGTATTACGGCTTCGTATTGTACGGAGTTGTTTGTGCATTTGAAATCAAGTCTTCTTGCATATCTTAGCTTCGACCCGGATGGTGAGATTAGGATGGCCGAGGCCCCAGCTCCAGTTGCACCCCAGGCTCCGTCGACATATATGATCCAAAACGGGTCTTGTTGAGGTCCATCGCTGCGAGGATCAGGTGTCCACTCAGCTATAAAATCTGCTAGTGCCTGTGATTTGATTGCTGTTCTGCCGACGAAGGTTATGGCGTAACTGTTAAGCTCAACTGTTCATTTTGCTATTCCTCCAACTGCCTCGTTGTTCTTGAAAATGTTCTCGAGGGGGTATGCCGAAGGTACGTGGATCTCGTATGCCCGGAAATAATGCTTGAGCTTTCTAGATGCCATGACCACGGCGTATGCTATCTTCTCGAGCTCTGAGTAATTCCGCTTGGGACCTTCGAGGGTTTCTGATACATAGTAGATTGGGGCTTGCCTTGTCCTGTTGTTCTCGTGTAACTCTTTGATCAGGACTGCGCTTGCTGCGTGAGGCGAAGCTGTGACATACAGCAGTAATAGGTCTCCTTTGCTTGGACTGGTTAAAATAGTCAAGTTGGTGAGATACTTTTTCAAGTCCTCGAAGGCTTTCTGTTGCCGAGGTCCCCAATTGAATGGTGCAGTGCTTCTCAATGTTTCAAAGAAAGGTAACTCTCGCTCGGCGGATCTGGAGATGAATCTGCTGAGTGCTGCTAAGCGGCCTGACAGACGCTGAGCTGCTTTTTTGGTTGTTGGGGGTTCCATATTGATGATAGCATCAATCTTCTCGGGGTTAGCTTCGATTCCCCTTGCTGAAATGATGCAACCCAGCAGTTTTCCTTCGCTTACCCCGAAAACACATTTTTCGGGGTTTAACTTTAATCCGGTAGACCGAAGATTGCTGAACACTCTCGATAAGTCTGAAATGTGGTTTTCTTTCAGCTCACTTTGGACAACCAGATCATCGACGTAGGCAGAGACGGCGTGTTCATCTTTGAAGACCTCAGATGTCATAAGAGCGAAGGTTGATCCTGCGTTTCTTAGGCCTTCTGCCATCCTTCGGAAGCAAAAAGTTCCCGAAGGTGTGATGAAACTTGTTTTCTCCTCATCTTCTTCATTCATCCATATCTGGTGGTATCCTAAGAAGCAGTCGAGTAGAGATAGCATTTGGCATCCGGCTGCTCTGTCAACCAAGGTGCTTATGTTGGGGAGGGGGAAATCATCCTTCGGACAAGCCTTGTTTAGACACGTGAAATCTACGCACATTCACCACTTCTTGTTCTTTTTCTGTACTAGGACCACGTTTGAGAGCCATGTTGGGTACTTGATTGGGCGGATGACGCCTGCGTCCAAAAGCCTTTTTACCTCAGCCTTCGTTGCCTCTTTCCTTTCTTTTGACATTTTGCGAAGCTTTTGTTTGACCGGGCGGTAGCCTGGCTTGATGTTTAAGCTGTGCTCTATCAGGGTTCTGTTCACCCCTCTTAGGTCTTCTGCGGACCAGGCGAAGGTGTCAGAGTTTTCTTTGAGGAAAAAGACGAGGTCGTTTTCTGATTTGGGATCTAGGTTAGCTGAAATAAACACCTTTCTTTCAGTGTTGCCCTCGAAAAGTTGAATTTGTTTGGTCTCTTCCTTGGGTGATACCCTGAAATAAATGCTGAGGTCTGTAGCTTGAGGCTTGGATAAGTTGTGGACATTACGTTGTCCTAGTGCTACCGTTCCCTCGGCTGCCCTTGTAATGTCTTGGTCCCCGTATACTGCAACCACCCCCTTCGGAGCGGGGAGCTTCATGCATAGGTAAGTGGGGTGAATGATTGCGTTGAATGCGTTAGTGACACCTCGGCCGAATATTGCATTGTACGGATAAAACATGTCGACGACGTCGAAAGTTATGTGCTCGGTTCTGCAGTTCATTTGGTTGCCGAAGGTCACGAGCAGCGATATTTTACCCACAGCTCTGACTTGTTGACCGCCGAAGCCGTATAGAGGGTTGTCAGCAGGTTGCAGGAGGTTTCTGTCAAGCTTCATGCTGTCGAAGGTTGAGGCGAACAGGATGTCTGCGGAGCTTCCTGTGTCAATCAGAATTTTAGTTACTGTCCACCCTGCCAGATTGGTCTCGATCACCATAGCGTCGGTATGAGGGTAATCTCTCAATTTCATGTCACTGGAGTCGAAGGTTATAGGAATGTGAGACCATCGACCGAATTTGTGAGGTCCTTCGACGGCTACATGGTGTACTCGTCTGGCATCTTCCTTTCTCTGCCTTTTGTTGCCATGGTCTTCATTTGAACCCCCGGTGATAGCTAGTATTACACCGAAGGTTGATGTTGGGTTGTTGATGGTTGTTTGGTTCTGGGCTTCGGATTTGACGGGTTGAGGCGCTGGTAATGCGGGTATTGGTGGTGGTGGTGATAGAGCATTGTTGACTTGTTGGGTGGTTGGGGTTTGGTTTTGGGGGTTGTTGGGTATGTGACTGTGTAAGGTGGGTTTTGGCGTTGTGGGATCACGGTTGGCTGGTAAGAGGTTTGGTTGTAATGTGGATGGTGTGCGTACATGGGTTGTTGCGAGGGTAGGCCATAGTTTATGGGGGTATAACGGTACGGAGGATTTGGAGGGTGGAAATTTGGTTTCCTGGTGTGATTGATGGTTCGGTTGTCTGCCGAAACGGCTCTTTTGGACTCCTGGTACTCTTTTCCTTTGGCGAAGCATTCACATTGCTTGGTAGTGTGACCCTTTCCAAGACCACAAAAATGACAATACATTTTCGCAGGATCCTTTTGCTGGTTCCGTTGATCCGGCGGTGGTGGCAAGCCTTGAGGGGTTTGGTTGCTCGGAGGTTGAGAGTTCCGTCTTTGGTCATCATAGTGTACTGCTTTGTTGATGGCACCGATATTGTTTTGTTCTTGGCGAGGGTTGTTTTCCCTTGTTTGAGGCCTCGGCTGCGGCTTTTGTTGTGACCTCCGAGCATCGGACTTTGCCCTGAAGTCCATGTCTGCTCTGCAGTACCTTTCCATTGTCTCATGTAATTCCTCGATCGTATTTGCCGGTTTTCTGGCAAATTTTGAAGAGCATGGGCCTGGACGCAGGCCATTGACTGCAGCGAGGATGACGGCTTCGTCGGATATCCCTGGAGTTCTTGCTCTGATTTGGATAAACCTTCACCAGTAGTCTTGAAGTGGTTCACGCTCTTCTTGCTTGCAATTGAAAAGCTCGATGGGGTTTGCAGGGGCTGTTGTAATGCCTTTAAAGTTTGTGCAGAGCCTATCTCTGAGGTTGGCCCAGGAATCCACGGTTTCGGGGCGAAGGTTGCTGTACCAGGTTTGCGCGATATCACGCAGGATGATGACAAAAGATTTTGCCATTGTTGATTCATCGCCCCCTGCCGCGGCGACAGCTGCCTCGTAGCTCATTATGAACTGGCGAGGGTCAGTGAGTCCATCGTAACAAGGGGGGTTTTGTGGATTGTAGCATTGTGGCCATGGTTGGGTTCGTAGTATCTGGGAGAGTGGTGACTTTGGGTCATAGGGTATTTGGTGTTGTTGGGCTCTGCGTTGGTTGCGAAGGTTTGGCTCTATCTCATCTGGGTAGAGTTGGCGAAAGTTTGGTTGTCTCATGGGGTATGGTTCTGGGTGTCTTGGTGGTGGTGGGGGTGGTGGATGGCGGCGGAGGTTGCCATGATCCTGCTCATTTCCCTCCTGTAGCGGTGGCATTTCCCCATCGTTCCATCCCTCGGCTTCGGCTTCAGCTGCCGCGAGGGACTCCTCCATTCGGCGAAGCTGCTCTCTTGCTTCATCCGCCTTTTGCCTGATAAGGCGCAGCCGGTTGTGCCTTTCAAGCTGGTCCAGGCGCCTCTTCTTTTCCTGTAACTCAGCTCGAAGTCTTTCTAAAGCTTCGAGGCCCAACTCCTCCTCTTCTCCTTCCCCATCTCCTCCGGAGGTATGCGGGTGCGGCTGTGATCCCAGCCGAGTGTGAGGGCCCAGGACCTCCGTCCTTGGGGAAACTTCTTCTGTTTCCGAGGGTACTACATTCTCTTCCACAGGTTGGATTATCGCCGTGGCCTGTCTGGTTACACGAGGGTCCCTGGTAGCGGGCGCTCTTCTGTTTCCTGTCATTTCGAACTTCGTTCCCCGTGGACGGCGCCAAACTGTTGGATGCACTCCTGCTGGGCCCCCGTTAGCAAACAGGGTGCGGAGCGAGGGTGGACAACGGTCGGCTATATGCGAAGGTAAAGGCGTTGCCACAAGGAAATAAAGTGGTGAAAATGTTTTTTTCTAAAAAAATCGTCCCGTTTACACTGTTCATCCCTTGGTATTTATAGGGAATACCAAAGGGTGCTGGCATAATTACAATAGGGTACAAAAAGATTCCCCGGCTCTACACAGGCAGAAAGGACAAAGCCGTAAAAATACAGCAGAAGCGGAAAACCCTAATCAGTCCTCCTCCTGTCCGCCGCCACCTTGCTCCGTTTGCCTTCAACGGAGAACAGAGGAAAACGGACCTTCGCCTTCGCCGGTCCTTGGGTCAGCATCCCTTCGCCACTTGCCAAGTCGCCACTTGCCGAGCTTGACGCCTCAACGACAAAGCCTTGGAACCTGCGAAGGTTACTTATTGCGTGTTCGGAGCGTCTTTACCTGCGGGGAACAAAGCGAACTCCGAGGGTCGGATTTGCATCCGAAGGTTAAGAAAAAACGACCTAGAAGAGCCCCTACTATCGGGAGGGCGAGGCTTTGTGAGGGCGCGCTGGTCGGCGGAGGTTTTTTCCTGCTCAGCCCACGCGGCGCCACTGCCGAGGGTCCCCTTTCCCAACACCATCATTAGCACATATTTACTGTAATACAATATTATCAAATTATGGACTAATTAGACTTGAAAAATCATCTCACAAAGTTATCGCAATATGTGTAATTAATTGTTTTTTCTAGTCTACATTTAAATTAATACTTCATACATATGTCTAAACATTCGATGTGATAAATGAAAATTTTTTAGGGCAGGAACCAAACAAGGCCTTAATTGGCCGCTTCGTTTATACAATTGTAAGCCGACAACCCAACACACATATACAATACTCCCTCCATACTCATAT
This sequence comes from Coix lacryma-jobi var. lacryma-jobi, assembly GCA_009763385.1. Taxonomy (NCBI): domain Eukaryota; kingdom Viridiplantae; phylum Streptophyta; class Magnoliopsida; order Poales; family Poaceae; genus Coix; species Coix lacryma-jobi. The sequence continues at coordinate 63,371,997 of CM019823.1, read as the reverse complement.
TAGTTGTCGTTTAGGACAGCGATATTGTCTTCAAAAATAATTTTGACCTCTTGTTTTATAAAAATACTTATGGAAAAGTGATATATGCATATTGGTATGAAAGTATTTTTTAAGACAAATCTATTCATATGATTTTCATATTTGCAGACTTAGAAATTTAATAGTTATTGATGATTTATATTCTCAATGTTTGACCTAAATTTTGTTTAAAATGAGTATGGAGGGAGTGCTTTGCTTTCTGCAAATTAAAAACAGGGTCAAAGGGTGTTTTGTTGTAGAAAAATCGGCATGTCCTTTTTTACCATTTTCCACATCATGGCAGCAATTCTCTTGTTTTTGGCATTGCACACGTGGGGGCAGATGGGCCTCGATGGGTCGGTGCTGGCTGCTCCCGCCCGGTGTTGTATTTGTATGGGGCTGACTGACGGATGACGGCCGACGGGCGCTGCCGCTGCCGGCTGAACCGACGCCGCACGTGCGGATCCCAAATTACTGGCCTCACAGCAGCTCACGTGGTAGATAACGGATGCTGTCGAGTCAGCTCGATCGCTGCACAGCCACAGCATAGTAGGTAGACAAGTCAGAAATTATTCAGTATCGGTACTATATTACTTCCTCAGTTCCAAAATAAATATAATTCTAGAGTTCAAAATGTATCCCATAATAAATATAATTTTACATATAAGACAAGAGAACTTTATTCGTCTTTTTATATTTTTTCGTTTCCCAAAACGTAATAATTGCACCTTTATAGGGGTATTTTGGTAATTTTATTGATGTATTGGTAACCCTGTCTAGTCGTACAATTGTATTTATTTTAGTACGGAGGGAGTATTTATCTACAGGCCGGCTACATGCACATGCTTGTATTGTGTCCATGGAAATTCGAGGGAGAAAAGAGAGAGAATCACCATTGTACAGTACCATACTCGCCTTGTTTAGTTGCTGCAAAATTTTGCAAAATTTTTTTAAGAAGTGTCGCATTGAAGTTTGTGGCACTAATTTAGTCTATTTAAAATATATTAGTTATGAAACTAATTACACCGCCGCACAGTACTTAACGAGACGAAGCTATTAAGCCTAATTAATCTGTCATTAGTATATGTTTACTGTAGCACCACATTGTCAAATCTTGAACTAATTAGGCTTAATAGATTCGTCCTCGCGGAGTAGATTTCAGCTGACAAATTAGTTTTTATAACTAGTCTATATTTAATACTCCATGTATATGTCCTAATGTTCGATGTGATAGGTAAAAAAATTTTAAGAAGCAACTAAACAAAAGCCTATAATAATAATAATAATAATAATAATAATAATAATAATAATAACAACAATAATAACAACAATAATAACAATAATAATAGTGGTGGAAAGCAGGCTCATCCACGGATTCCGTACGTCATCTCATGTCCATTCGTCCGTCACGGCTACCTGGACCGGCAGTAGCACACCTCGGTGGTGCAGCCGTGCAGGTGCTGCTGTGCTATCTGCTATGGCCGTGGACGATCTGAGTCAACTTTGGCGTGGCCCATCGACCCACAAGCTGCGGCCTGGACCCTCCTCTTGATCAGTCTTCTTCACCTTCGTGGGGACTCTGCCGGTCATAGTGGGGACTCTGTCGCGTGTAATAACTCTTCAGTTTACCCGTGCGCAGCTAGCTGCCTCTGCTATCTACTCCCTCCACGAGTGTCGTCGTTGGTGTGCGTGCCACATGTTTGACTCAATTTGTACAAAATATGTACAATATTTATATCTCCAAATAATTTTGTTAAAAAACTAGATGTAAAGATCTTTCCGATGATACTAATTACTTAGCATAAATATTAATATATTTTAATATATAATTACCGGCGACTTTTTCTCGGGAAGCGAGAACGACAATTGTTTAGGAACGGAGGTACTCCGTATGCCTTTTCCCCCTTGAATAATAATATAATTAAACTCTTATAAAAAATTGCAAATAACCGTCGCTGCTATGGTAAACTACAACAACCGTCTTCCTCTTGGGCAATAGTGAGTGAACGAATACTAGTACTACTAGTCTATACAAGGAATTGCATTTTTTGACACGACATGAAAAAAATAATAATAAAGCTCTATTTAGTCTCTACCGCATTGAATGTTGCGACCCTACTTTAGTCTATTAAAAATAGTCTAATTATAAAACTAATTTATCAGTCAGAGGCTAATTTACGAGACAAATCTATTAAATCTAATTAGTCCATAATTTGACAATATGATACTACAGTAAACATTTACTAATAATAGATTAATTTGCCTTGATAGATTTGTTTTGTTAATTATTGTATGACGATGTAATTAGTTTTATAATTAGTATATTTTAAATAGACTAAATTTATGCCGCAACATCCGTTGGGACACAGACTAAACTTTAGTCCCTAGAACTCACCCTGGGCATTCGGTTAACCGAAACTGATCGGTTCGGTTCCTCGGTTTATTGATAGATTCGGTTCCCAAGGAAATGCTAACTGATTGGTTCTTTCAAAATTCGGGAACCGACCAAATTCGGTTTTGGTTAATTCGGTTTCGGTTAATTCGGTTCGGTTCCGGTTATGACCGAACTAACCGAGGTGCAGGAATAGAGAAAAAAATTCACATAATCGCACATCCAAGCTACAACAACAATACAGATCACTTGTTCCAGAATCGCAACGATGAAGAACAAATCTGTTTCAGAGTTACCGATAAAAAAACATCACCTCTCCTTGCCTCGACCGAGACTGCGGCCATGCACGATGCTCACTAGCTACCTCGCCATTACCTGCGGCCCCACATGTTACTGCGCCTCGCCCTGCTTGTTGATGTGCAGCTCGCCTCGCTCGCCGTCGTGCAGCTCGCCCTGCACCGCCCTGTTCGTCGTTGCGCGGCTCGGCTCGCCAGTGCTCGCCTCGCGCCGCCCCGTCCAGCTCGCGGTCGTGCAACATGCCTCTCCTGCTCGCCGTGGATGCTAAGATAGAGGGGAGGGAGGCACGAGGCCATGCCACAACCGTAGCCATCGTTGGATCTGAGAGCAGAGGATGGAAGAGAGGGAGGCACGAGGGCCATGCCATGCCATCGGATCTGAGAGCAGGAGTGGGAGAGAGAGGTGGCCTCGGGACTTCAGGAGTCAACGAAGCGGTGATGAGCAATGGGGCGGCGGGATGAGGTCTGAAGGTGGGGGTGAGAACCGCGTGAGATGGCTTATATACATAGGGTTTATCATGGGCTATTGGGTTGTATATTTGTTGATGGGCTTCTTTGTCTTTCTCGATTAATTCGGGTATTTCGGTTAACCGAGGGTCAGAACCGAATTGACCGAGTAAATTTCGGTTCTTAGAAAGTCAGAACCGAATTAGGGACCGATTTTTCGGTTTCGGTTCTTTCAGTTTCGGTTCTTTCGGTTCGGTTCTCGGTTATTTTTGCCCAGGGTGACCTAGAACCAAACACCCTCTAAGAATGTGAGTGTCCTAACAGCCGAGCTGCACAACATCTGTGTTTGGTGCATCCGGCGCAGTCTTAGAGCCTGTGTTACACGGGATCTAAAGCATTTTGACTTGAGCTAGACCTTAGAGAAACGAAACCTCCCACTGTTTTTTTCATAGTCTGTCTCGGTGGTGGAGCACTCTAGAAGCCGATGTGGTTACGTCTCTTGCGGCACACAGCGTCTTCTCCAACGTCTTTTCGGCACCAACATTGGCTCCCCTTGCGGCAGCCGGGCAGGCGGCGACTGGGGTTCACATGGGGCGGGCAGGCTGTGACCGAGGCTCACACGGGGCGGGCAGGCGGTGGCCAGAGCTCGTGCGCGGGCGTGGCACCACTGCCACCGCTGAACTGAGTTCACAGGAGAAGGACGACACCATCTTCTTCTTTGGGAGAAGGGTGATGTCAGTGTTTTCCATGCACCCGCTCTGCATTTGTTCGATGGAATGCCAAAGACGATGTTTGTGTAATGTTACCATATTGTGAATCCAGGGTCACCACACTCTTTTGTACATGCAAACTAACATGTTTTGAACCAAGCTCGGCTCTGGAGGAACTGGTAGCTAAATACGGACACTTGTACCATTTGAATCTGACTGATCGATCACATATAACCAGGTCGGTCAGATGCAGGAGATCAAACACGTCCTAACTACTCTTTGGCTGTGCAAATCGCATTCCTGAACAAACTTTGTGGCTCTGGCCTCTCATCTGGTTGTTTTCTCTCTGACTTCTTTGTGGCCTCTATCGGACAATTTATTAGGGTTAAGTTAATTATCTAATTAGTTGAGGAAAGCTGATTTTGGGTACATACACAAGGAGTTATGAGTACGCATTTGCAGAAGCTGTTGCTCGTGTGCTCAATAGCATCGATTGACTGTTTTGATAAAAAAAAATACTAGCATTGATTGATCGTATATGGCGATCAGAGCTGACGTCACCTATGTATGTTTCATTGTTTTTTTTTCCCATTAATACATACTATATGGCTTTTTCATCACGTTCTACCTAATGATCAGTTGTGACTTTATTTATTTCAATCAATATACTGAAGGCCAAGTCCTAGTCTTACATATGTAATATAAGAGTTGTTTATACGGGTCGGAGTGAGGGTATGTGTGCTTTGGACGAAATAATATGCATTAGGAGCTCTTGGCTGCCTCGACCACACGCATTACGCATAGCGAGAATACTCCGTATGTATATATAAGCATCTAATGATAAAAGCATATCCTTTCATTCTCTACGGATAACCAGCTTATATAAGGTGACTTATCAGCGGTCAAAACAGTGTTTTTTATCACAACAAATTAGCCATTATACCTCCTGCCGAATAGGATTCGCAAAAAAAAAAATAGCCCTACAAAATATAGACATGTATTACGTAGAAAATACAGTACATGTTGCAAACCAAGAACGTAAGGATTAGCCATGCAGTATTACGTAGAAAATACAGTACAGTACAAGAGAAACACGGTGGCAGGGGTGGCGCCCCTGTTTCGGATGCATTTGGCTTCGCCGTTGGCAGCAGACTAGCAGAGTACTCGATGCGTGTGTATGTACGACTAGTAGATTAGTTATCGTCGGCGCTGGCCCAGTCCAGGCAGTCCTGGTGCATCTGCCCCAGTGTCCGTCCCCTGCTGCTGCCGCCGCCGCCGCCGTCGCCCTGCTCTCCCCGGCCATGATGAGCCTGAGTCGTCACCGCATTGGTTCTTGTACCAGCAGCAGCGCCATTGCCGCCGCCGGCAGCAGCATGCTGATGGGTGGACAGCGGCGGCGGCGGCGATGCGGCCCCTGTCCCGCCTGTGAGCTGCTGCACCACGGCGCGGAACTGGGTGGGGTGGACCACGTACACCCTCGTCGCCGCGTGCTCCCGGCGCCTCCAGTGCGGGTGCGGCGGCTTCCCGCACCGGCCGCCGGAAGAAGCATCCTCCTCCTTGCCGGCGATGGCGTTGGCGTTGCTGCCGCTCTTCATCAAGACCCCAAGTCAACTGCTGATATGCCTGCAACAATCGATTAGCTCAGGTAGCTATCGGAAGCTCGATCGGCCAGACGATGGAGAGCAGAGAGTGATGATGGAATCAACAATCAAGCAAGTGGGCCGTTGGCTAGCTCTGGCTGGTGGTGGTTTATTGGCCGGCCGTTGCCGTTAAGCGGCGCGCCCGCCCGCGGCTATTTATAGGTAAGCATCAGCGCGGCAGCGACGAGCCGACGACGAAGGAGCCTGAGATTTTATAAGGACGAGACACAGACGGCGGCGACGTCATCAAGGCGGTCAGCGTGATGCTATGGTGGCGATCCATTCGGTAACTAACGGACGAGATGAGCTCCACGCGACTGTGTTATTACAGGTACGAGAATGGACACTTGACTAACAACGGAACACAAGATAGGAGAGTCTGCCACGCCACGTGGATCGGTGGACCCACTTCAACTTGCTACTACAAAACAAATAGCAGAGTAATAAGGCCAGTGTCAATGGTGTTTCATGAGGAGTTTCATGCACATTAAATGAACCGCCACATCAGCAAAAACAGAATCTTTGCATGAAACTGGGAGGAGAGAGAAGACAATCGTTTCACCGGGATGAAACGTTTGGGCCGCATTTCCGACGCCTTGGAAACGGCATGAAACGCCCACTGAGACCCTTGTGTGGTTTCATCGGGAATTAGAGGCCGTCCGCTCCGTCGCGGGGCTCGGCCGCGACCTGCGAGGCCACCTCCGTCGCGCCCCGCTCGCTGTCGTCCGCCTCAGCCGCACCCCCACTCATCCGTCGTCCGCCTCCGCCGCGACCCACGACCGCGACCCGCGAGGACACCTCCGTCGCACCCGCGGTCGTCTTCTTCCGCCGCTCCTCTCCGAGGTGCGCGTCACCGAGCCGCTCCGCCGCGGGCGTGCCGCTTCGCCGCGCGGGCGAGCGAGGCCGCCGCGGGCGAGCTGCTCCGCCGCGAGCAGGGGTGCGCGCGCATGAGCCGGCCGCCGGGCTCCGTCCGTCGCGAGCAGATCCACCGGAGTAGGTCGGGGGCCGCGCGGGCTTCGCCGCCGCGAGCAGCGGCGCACGCGCGTGAGCTGGCCGCCGTGCTCCGTGGCGCGCAGTGGCCGCCGGTCAAGGGCGCCGCGAGCGCGAGGACTCCGCTCGCCCGCCGCCGCAAGCCCTGTCCGTGGCGAGCCCGCCCGTCGTTGCCAGCGGCGGTCGTGGGCCTCCGCCGGTCGCGGTCGCGGGCCTCCGCCGGCCGCGGGCACGGCTCCGAGAGCCGGGCGCGGACCTCCGCCTGCCGCGTGCGCGCTCCGAGCGCCAGGCACGTGCGCGGCTCCGACCGCCGGCGTGGCTCCGGGCGCGGCTCCGAGCTCCACCGCGGCCAGACGAGTGTGGCCGCCGAGCGAGGCTGCGCCTTCATCGCGCGAGCTGCAGTGCCGGGCATGAGCTCGGCCAGACACGCACGCACCGCTGGGCTCGAGCTCCAGCCCCGCCGGTCGTGCGCGGGCACCGCCACCGCGAGCGGGCGCATGCTCAGCCGGACGCGTGCGGGAGCCCCGCCGGCCACGAGCCCGTTTGGCCGCTAGTCTGCAATGGGAAGAGGAGGATGCGCCAGACGCTAGAAGAGAAGGACGGGGAAAGAGATGGTTGCGGGAAGAGATAAGATAGGGACAGGCTGGACCACGGAAATAGTAAAATAAGCTATGAAACTGTTCTATGAAATTTTGCATTGAGAGAGAATTGAGAGAGAATTGAGTTTCGTATCAAAGTTTCATGTGTTGGAAACTGGGAGATGAAACGTACCATTGAGACTGGCCTAATAATCCACCGCTGCCGAGTGGTGCAGCGATACCATGACGGACTGCTGATGCAAGTTACGCCATACTCCCATACTCCTGTGCCAGGTGTGGTGCACGTTGCAATCAAACCAAAGAGAGACCCACGCCTCAGAGGCAACACAGCTTTAATTTACGATCTATTTATTACCGGTGCTCTCAAATCAGTTTTTGAACTGAATTCAAAACAAGTTCCACCAATATTTTAAAGTGGATCGATTTTATACTATAATCAAGTGTATGATGAGAGCTTAAAAAATAGTTTGTTCTAATTTATTTCTAACATCAAAATATTTGTTACTTAGGGACCATTTGGATCCTTTCATTTAGAGGAATTGAAATCTACTTAACAAACTCTAGCTATTTGGCTTGAAGTGTAACATTCCACCACTTTTCAAAGCTCACATATAGGACTATCTCAAATTCATAGAGTGCTGGATAGAATTTGATTCTATAGATCACCATGCTATGTTTTCTACTTTGCAACTTGTAGCATGTTCTTTAACTCACTTCCCTACGCTAGAAATACAACACATAAGTATATCTCTATCGTATAGCCAATAATAATATTCAAATATAATCTGTATACAATCATATTGGCTTAACTAACATTGGCTTAACTAACATGTGCCTAAATTATGATTATTAAAATAAATTCAATTTCAAGGATTTAAACAGCACCCTATAGTTTTAGAATCACTTTTAACTATATAACTGTTTATGTCAAAGAATCAGGAGCAGGTGGGCTCTATAAAAACAGACCCTTACATTTTTAACTCTAAAACCATGCCAAATGTCTAACTACTCTCACGGCTCAATAAAACAAGGCTTCTTACCGTTATACCGTCATTGAGAAAAAGGCGTGGTTGAGCAACTTTTCGCGGCAGTCTTCGTCCACGCGCGCGCTGGGAGGGATTGGGATGCCCGCGCGCTAGGATGAGTAGTAACGCGCATGTTCCAAGCCATACGGACGCACCGTATTTGTTACGTACAGGTTTTCTTGTCTGGCTTCTCTTGTCTGGTTTATTAAGGCCCATTTAGCTTCTAGAGTCCAGTTTTCTTGGTCAATGGGCTATTTTGAATTTCTACGAGCTATTTTGTTCTCTTTCGGGATCACGGGTTTGTGGGAAATAACAGGACGGGGGATGGTTTGACATCCATATGGATGCAAAAGGTACTGTTTTTTTTAAATAATATATCATATTATATATCATAGTACTTTATACAATATTTATAATTGAAATGAATGCACAGGTAAACTTAAAAAAGACAATATCTTATACATATATCATTAGAAAAAAACTAATATAAAAAGCACATGTAGGTTCCTTTGTCTTCGGCGCTAAAAAAATATTTCTTCTCAGTATCCTGAAAGAAAATAAGGCAAAAGTAAAAATATATTTAAAAATAAATCAAATTTTGCTGAGCTTTATATTTGTATATGTAAAAAATAATAAAAATAACATGAAAATTAAAATAATTAATTCTTGAAAAAGGATACCATACTGAGCTTTTTTCAGCAGTACCAAAATATATACGAACTATGCCATTATGAAAACTTTACAATGTTACATTAAAAAATATACTCAGAACTCATAAACTTTGAATTATAATATTTAAAACTTTGACATTACAGAAACTTAACTTTGTAGTGCTAGTTAAATTTAAAACGTTAGACTCAGAATGAAAAACTTTGAACTATGACATTACAAAGTCTGTACACCTAGGTTAAAAAAAATGTTACACTGGGATGAAAACGTTGTACAAACTTTATACAGCTAAGTTAAAAAAAGTTTGCACATGATATTATAAAAATTTTGAACTACTAGATTAAAAACTTTACACTCAAAATTTATAACAACTTTTGCACTAATACATTAGAAAAAAACTTTGTAGTGCTAGATTCAATACTTTGATCTATCAAAATATAAACTTCATACTGCTAGGTTTAAAATTTTACACTCATAATTTATAAACTTTGAACATATTATAAACTTTGTTCCGCTAGGTTCAAAACTTTACGCTCAGAATTTATAAACTTTAAACTATCATGTTATAAAGTTTTTACTGTAAGATTCAAAATTTTGAACTACCACATTATAATTTTTGTACTGCCAAATTCAAAACTTTACACTCAGAATTTATAAACATTAAACTATCACATTACAAACTTTCTGATGCTAGTTGCAAAACTTTAAACTATCACATTATAAACTTTCTACTGTTAGGTTCAAAACTTAACACTCAAAGATTAATAAACTTTGAATTATCACATTACAAATTTATACTGCTATGTTCAAAACTTTGAGCTATCTTTAAACTATCACATTATATACTTTTTACTGCAAGGTTCAAAACTTTACAATCAAAATTTATAAACTTTGAACTATCATCACCTTTACACTCAGAATTTATAAACTTTAAACTATTATCACATTACAATATTTATACTGCTATATGCAAAACTTTGATCTATTACATTATAAACTTTGTATTATATTATAACGTATGAAACTTTGTATTATAACATATGAAACTTTGTATTATAACATATGAAACTTTATATATCCTTAAGAGCAAAACTTTATCACCACAAAAATATTTCAAAACATATTCAAGATGGATCTACTTTTATAGATCTCGTTATAATAAACCTAATGGCGCAAACAGAATTAAAAATAAATGTTTAACAAGAAAGTTATCACATTTTAAAGTTTTTGTGCGTTTCGAAAAATATGTCTGACACAGACTGCATGCATCTCCCACCCACGCGTCCACGTTGTGTGCTTTGTCTCCCTCTCCCCTTGTGCCACGCGTCCCATACGTGCTCTCCCGCTCGCGCGTCCACACTCCAGACTCTATTCCCCTTGCGTCATGTGTTCGTGCGCTGCCAGCCGTGGGAGCGCACGCGCGCCAATTACTGATTGGGAAACTTTTCGGCTTTCCAGCCTCCCCTTGATCCCCCTCACAATACATCAACACGATTGTCCATCTTGTCCATTCGCCTCGCGTTCATCACAAATCAACACAACAACAATGTCTCCACATTATCCATGCGTGGAGAGAAAACGTCATATGCCGGTGTACTAGCACCGAGCGTGCATCAAGAGAGAGAGAGGTGTGGCTTCTAGCTAGGGCATAGGGGAGGACCACCAACACATCTCTCTCATGATTCTCTTCTCTCATTATATAGGTTTCATTCGGCAGAGCTCCCAGAGCTGATTCTCTACTAAATCTTCAGTAGAAGCTCTGTCAAATAGTTTTTTTTAGAGAGAAGTGATTGTCTGCTGATTCTATGAAGTGATTCTCTGAAATGAATTAAGAGGTTGAGAGCTGAAAAAAGTAGCTTTCCTTGATCCTGTGAAATGAATCTCCGCGCTGATTTTAAGAGTTTATGTTAAAAAATCAAAGAGAATCACTTTTAACCTAGAATATAATCACTTCTTTTAGAGAATCAGCTTCTATAGAGAATCAAAATTAGATGGAGCTTTACCAAATTGGCCCATAGACTCCACTAATGGGCTTCTGTCCTAGAGGCTTATTAAACCTCTAATGGAGAAACATTATGTTTTGACTCACTTATTATGGATTCAATCCATAATAGTTATCATTGTCTCTAGAATACATCACTAATAGTTTTCACCATTATATTAATAGTAGCACATATTTACTATATTTCAAGTGCCTGAATAGTTTTGTCTTTGTCCTTCCATATAGAAAAAAAATATCATTTGTTTATTGTGATTTGTGCTAATAGATAAAGATCTAATGGTTGTTAGTCGTCGCCTGAAAGATGTTATATTTCAGCTTCAGACGCCTGAAATATAGCAAATCTCATAGTAGCAAGCTCCAATTTAATGAAGACTAAGAATTTGTTTCATCCATGTTAACACATCTACTAAATCTACATAGGCATCCATGTCGATTTCAGGCTCTGGCCAGTTCCTAAGCTCTAATTCCTTACTAATAAGTTGAGATAGTGATCATGTTGCTTGTAGGTTAAGTTAAAATCCATAGTGACCATGTTTAAGTCTAAGAACTGTTTCAATAGCTAGACCAAGCAAACATTGCAGCTTAATTTTATTTAAGATTTTGATGGGCCAAAAGATCCCGTTCAAGCTAGGTTTCTCTGGACTGGTAGTAACGTAGGAGAAGAAGTACATACGAGAAGACCGTTTTATCTTAGGACGAACGTGGTTTGCATGCAAGCTCAGGTCTCGGACAAACAATCCTACTCCATATATAGGCCAGCCAGCGCGCAAAGCAAACACGAACTAGCCAGCATCATTTACGCGTGAGCCTCACTAGACAGCGACAGGGCACCACCACCGGCCGATCGAGGTGGGGAGCTTGAGGCGATGCTGCTGCGCTTCAATCGCGTTGGCTAAAAGAGACAAGGTAATTAATTTATCACTGTAATAAAAAGTTAACCATGACTACGACCGGTAATAGCTATAAATCCGTACAACGTACACATACACAGACACAGTGACGACATCACGATATATGTGCGCGTGCTAATAAGGGGTTTCTTCTATAATCAACTGGTAACTACTCGATGCTTCTCACAGGCTGATACGATGAATTACCCCTGTTATTATATATAGCGATGCCGATGGCATCATCACCGCGAAGCGTTTCATTTCATTAAATCGCTTATTGAGTTATTGGTCCAAAACAGAGCATAACTAATAACGACCCCCTGCATACGTACATGCATGGATCAGGGCAATCACAACAACACAACAGCAGATGACGGAGTGGGCCAGAGCCTTCTGTCGCAGCAGCAGCAGCAACGGCGGCAGGTCAGCTCAACAAGCCTATTCAAGGCGCCGGAGGAGAGGCCTTATCGTCGGAGGATCATGCCGCCGCCGGCCAAGGTCCACCACGTCCACCCGGCTCGCTTCCGGCGCTTCGTTCAGAGGCGCACCTGCTGCTCGCCGCTGCCACAACAGCCCAATAACGACGACGCCACTGCCCCGACCACCTCGGCAGCAGCAGCAGCAGCAGCAACAACAACAGAGCTGGAACGGCAGCCACCACCAGGGGATGCTGCTGCTACTGCTACTGGGGTAGGAGCAGGACGTCGCCTCGACGCCACCCGGGAATCGATGCAGGACGCTTACATGGCGTGGTGCTCCTCCAACGACATCCCGCTCAGCCCCGGAACCATGGCGGAACTACCATTCACAGTGCATCCCTGCAACGACGACCGAGGCTAGCTGCTACGAATCCTCCTCCTGCTGACCTTGTCACAGTTGCCACCGGACCAGGGACGCGTACAGGTTCATGCATGAATATTAGCTTCCTCTCCGCCGAGGCATGCAGCTCTCTCTGGCTATATATGTAGATGTTGCGTGTATTAGTATGTGACAGTGGCGGGCACTACTTGAGCTTTCACTTAAGCTTGTTTATGCTTTCGCCACATAATAATAATCCTCCATTATTATAATTGTAATTCACCTTCTTGGCGATGCACTACAGGAAACGGTAGCTTTGCCGACTGTCTAAAATTTTGCCGAGTGCCAAATTTCGGGCACTCGGCAAAGAGCGGCACTAGGCAAAGTCCATCTTTGTCGAGTGTCCGGCTCTCAGCAAACAGTGGCACTCGGCAAAGAGGCCTCTTTGTGCACTCACAGTCGGAGGGTTCGGCGCCGACTCCTCAAGATGGCCTTCCTCCGCAATCCGGGTGGCTCTCCTCCGCGATCCGGGTGGCTCCCTGGTGGCCCTTCTCCGCCCTACGGGTGGCCAGGTCACCTTCATGCGCACTTTGGGTACTCCGGGTGGCCATCTGGCCCTCCGCCACCCGCGCGGCAAGGTTTGCAAGGTGGTCCTTCGGCCGGGTCGCACGGGTGGCAAGGTGGGAGTTCTTCACACTCTGAGGACCAAGGTGAGCAGTGATGGCCGACTTAGACTTGTGATGGACTTGTGATGAGCTTGTGATGGATGGCGACTGAACCTGTGATGCATGTTTGTTGTACTTTGTGTGGTGTGTTCTGTGTGATGGAATATGGATGTGTGATATATATATTATGTTTTCTGTGCAGGAAATTGAAAATATAAAAAATTTTGGATTTTTCCCAGCTTTGCCGAGTGCCACACTCGGCAAAGGTGTCATGGCACTCGACAAAGCTGGGCAAATTTCCCCCAACTCGGCCTCTTTGCCGAGTGCCAGGACCATGGCACTCGGCAAAGGAGCCGTCTTTGCCGAGTGCCAGCCCACGTGGCACTCAGCAAAGAGGCCGTCTTTGCCGAGAGTCGGCCCACGTGGCACTCGGCAAAGGGACCATCTTTTCCGAGCGCCGGCCCACGTGGCACTCGGCAAAGAGGTCGTCAGTTGACGGTTGTCGTTTGCTTTGCCGAGTGCTGACCTGGCACTCGACAAAGCCTTTGTCAAGTGCCCGATATTTGGCAGTCGACAAAGAACTCTTTGCCGACACTTTCTTTGCCGAGAGGCCTTTGCCGAGTGCGGCACTCGGCAAAGCCTTCGCCGAGTGCGAGAGGCTCTTTGCCGAGTGCTGCCAGCACTCGACAAAGTCTGGACCTCCTTGAAAGGTCCTTGTTTGGTTTTGGTAATTGAGTGACAACTTAGGTGGACTAATATGTGTTTGAAGTAAATTACACAGGTGATTAGTCCACAGGTGATCATGTGTGAGCAACATATGCCATAGAGGTGAAATGGCTTGGAGGATGTTGCAAGGCTCACACATGTGAAGAAGGAGCTTAATGCACATGAATCATGACATATGGTCATGTGGCTAAGATGGTGAAGATCAAGGCAAGACTTGGCTTGATGGACCGGTTGCGAAGGTGAAGGGCAAGTTAGAGGCTTTGAAGCCGTTGGTACCGAGTGTCGGGAGGCTTAAGCAAGACTTGGCGCCGAAGGACCGAAGCAATGGTGAAGAGCAAGTGATGTCAAGATCGATGGACCATGGAGGCCATGTGATGATATGAAGTGGATCATATCATTTGATGATAGGTTGTTGCATCAACACCGGAGGAGATGGAATGGAATGCGCAAGGCAAAGGTATACTTGTAGGGCATTTCATTTCACCGGTCATAGGTGTGTAGAGAAGTTTATGACCGAGTTTAGGATAGATGGCCGTACTATCAAGAGGAGCAAACTTGTTTGCATATCGGTCATCTAGTGCTACTTGAGCGATCTAACTTTGCGATGTTGCTAGAATCGAGTGGCGTGGTAAGTGCTAATCCTTTGGAAAATGATTGTGAAAATGCTAACACACATACACATGATGTTGTACACTTAGTGGTGTTGGCACATTTGCAAAGGAGAAGTTGTTGGAGAAGAAGTTGTGTTGAAAGGAGGCTTGGAGAAGTGGGGGAAACTAGTGTATAGTCCCTCTCCCTCCTACCGAGCTTGCGAGGCAGGATTCAACGGTTTTTGGAGGAGAAGTGAAGTGCTCTGGGAGCATCAGACGCTGGTCCGAGGGGCATCGGACGCTGGGCCGAGCGTCTGATGGCTAACCCTAGTTGAAGTCAGATGCTGAAGAAGCATCGGACGCTGGCAACGGACGCTGGCCTGCGTCCGATGTGGTTCCATCGGACGCGTCCGATGTTCGCAGGGGCTCTCGGGGAGCTCTCTGCATAAACATCGGACGCTGGCCCTTAGTGTCCGATGCTAGGGGTCCGACGCGTCCGATGTAAGGGCGTTTTTTGCGCAGACTTAAGCAGAGGCATCAAAGCGTCCGATGCTTGGCATCGGCGCGTCCGATGTCACTTTAACTGGCGCGGGAAGTAATATAGCCGTTGGGATCGCTCGGCCGAAGTTGAACGTGGGGGACACGTGGCGAGCATCCGTGCATCGGACGCTGGCCTCAGCGTCCGATGGACCCGACTGATGCGTCCGTTGGTGGCGCTAGTTGCCCAGTGAAGGGGCAACGACTAGTTAGCCCTTGGGGCTATAAATAGAGTGTGTGGCCGGCCTTGGCTGGTGTTGAGCACCCTTGGGACTTAGTGTCCATGCTTGGGGAGTGCTTGGGAGCCCTCTAACTCGCTTGTGCTTGCTAGTGTGTGAATCGATAGCGAGTGAGTGATCGATAGTGCGTTGCATTGAGAGATTGCATCGAGTGGCACTAGGTGATCAAGTTGCAAGCCGGTGGTGCTTGTTACTCTTGGAGGTTGCCACCTCCTAGATGGCTTGGTGATCGAGTCTCCGTCGTGAAGCCCGCGTGAAGATTGTGCGTGGCTTCGGAGAAGCTTTGTGAGGGGCATTGTGCTCGCCCCGCGGGAGATCGCAAAGAGCAACTCTAGTAGATAGAGGCGTGAAGAGAGACAAGTGGTCCGGCCGGATCAAAGCTAGAGCTCTTGGTGAGCACTCCATCGTGGAGAGTGTGACTTAAGGTCACCACTAGCAAGAGGATTGGCGGCAACCTTGGGCTTGCCTCAACGGGGACTAGCTTGGTGGCGACCAAGTGAACCTCAGGATAAAATCACCGTGTCAACCTTGTTCTTCCCATTGGTTTGCATTCCCCTTACACAAGCTTGTAATTACTTTCATATATATTGTGCTTGTGTAGTTGCTCTTGTAATTAGTTAGCTTGTGTAGCTTGCTAGTTACCTTCTTTGCTTGTGTAGCCTAGAAGTAGCTCTCTTGCGTGACTAGTTGACTTGTAGTCTTGCTAGTCACATTGCTTAGTTTGTGTAGCTAAGTTAAGCTCTCTAATTTGGCTTGTGTAGCCTTGTTATTGAGCATCGCTAGTGAGCTTAGGCTTTGTGCTTTGCTTGCTAGATTGTGTAGGAGCTCCCCCGTGCTTGAAGTACTAGTTGCATAGGCTTGTGTGACCTTGCTTCTAGAATTGGTTAGGTGAGCTCTAGCTAGCCCGACACCTTATTTGCATTGATTAGGATCTTTTGTAAGGTGTCATAGAGTATAAGTAGAGGGGTGTAGTCTTGGCTAGACCGATAGTTTTAATTCCGCATTTGTTTCGGTTAGCCGACGCGATTAATTTTAGAAAGGACTATTCACCCCCCTCTAGTCCGTCATCTCGACCCTTCACTCCTGTAGTGATGGTCATAATTAAACGACATATGTTCAATGTTTGCAGCACCAAAGCAATTAGTTTTTCAGTAAATATACAATTCAAAGGTACAACGATCGGTCTCATGTTTATTTTCCAACAATAACATAAAAACCAAACAAAAAACCATTAAAATATCAAAAGATAGCCAATTGTATAAGCATAGCCACCTTTCTTGACACTGAGTACTAAGCTATAGACAATAAACCAACAAATCGTCACCCTAAAACATACTCCCGTATGGAGAGATTTCGATTTCCATGTAGATCATGAGTAGAAGACTAGCTAACCTGAGATAATAACCACCTAGCTATATATAGATGACCAAAATAGGTGGCATTGCCCGATCCATTCAGGTAAAACCCTGATGGCAAATCATGTCGCGTCCATGCCTATCCCGTCCATGGGGTTTGCTTTTGGCATAAGCATGACCCTACAATGTCGAGCTGGGATGGGGTGGCCCAATTGCTTGATGAGCCCATCAAAGGCTGCATCGCCACCACCGCGCTAACCTGCATCACCGTCGCCACCCCTGTGGGTGGATAAGGGGAGGCGAGGAACATGCCACCGTGCCTGTGCCTATACTGTCATGTTTACGTTGCCGCAAAAGAGAGCAGGGCAGGGGAGAAGAGGAACGAAAGGTAGACAACTCGACTACTGTTATGTTTGCTCGATTGCTTGGAGGAAAAAGAGATGTGGATTAGGGGACTGGAGAGAAGAACTCTTATGGCTACTCGGGATCAACATAAGAGGGAGTTAGAGTGGAATATGTCCACAGAAGAAGCTCGTAGAGGTCGTACAAAGGAATGACACAGGGTTGGTGGAAGGCAATGCAACATTGAGTTCAGGGGAGGGAAGACATGGAAGGTGTTCGGGGGAAAGAAAGCCAATGCAGGAGGAGGGGCGTGGGGAGGACAAGAGGTGATGCAGGAGATCTATAGGGTTTGAAGAGAGTATCTCCAACAACAACACCCAAAATACAAGACCCGTTTAAGATTTGGGTAGCAGTATAGGTAAAATGTTCAATACCCATTCAATATCTTATCCAACAACAGGACCCAAAAGAGAATCCTTTCTGCAACTGGGTTTCTAGCAGAGAGAAAAGCTCATATTTGGGTTGTGCTTTTTAGGCAACCTAAAATGGGTCTTCCGTATATGCACTTTGTTGGAAGTCGATTTAGGTCTTCTGCCACCCATTTTGGGTTTGGGTGCCTATATGGGTCATCTGTTGAAGACAGTTTGCAGTTGTATACTGGAAGCTAGTAGGCCTCATGGAGGCATTGGGCTAGCACATCGTGCCGGGGTATAGGAATGACCCACCCATCAGGCTTGGCTAGCACGGGCATGAGACAAGGTAGGGCCACTTGGTGGGGTCGCTCGACCCCACCAAGCATTGGCCGATGTGGCACCACTAGTGCACCTCACCATTCCATGGGAGTGGCTAAGAAACACACTCCCAAGCTCTCTCCATCGTTGATCCATAGTCAGTGCAAGATTAAAAGCAGAAAAGAGGTTGCACATGAATTGTTGGACCCACCAAAGATGTGTCGATGCTCCAACGGACGTGGGGCTTCATACCCACACTCTACTACACCTCTAGGGCCCCACACCAAAAGAAGGAGGGACCACTAGTCAGTGGGGTTCGCCCGACCCCAAGGGTCGTCGCTCGTCGCCCCCTTTTCACCCCACTGTCTTTGCTTCAGACACATGCAAGGAAGCACAAAATGGAGCAATCCTATGCGCTTATTTGAGGCAGTTTCGTCCATGGGTTGTGAGGGGCTCTACCATGGATTGATGACATGTCAATGGACTAGCCCCTACTGCACCTCTCCACTATAAATATGACTCTCACCTCTCTTACCTGTAACACACACTAAGAGAAGTTCTCGCTCTACTCTCTCAAGATGTAGTTGTACTAGTAGTCACTACAAGAAATGGTTGGCTTTTTAACATAAAATCTATTTGTGACACTGACTTTTTGACGTTAATTATGACATAGTTATGTGAATTATGACATTAGTTATGTGAATTATGACATCAGTTATGTGTATTATGACAAAGTGCAATGTCAAAAAATGATTGCCCTTCAACTCATGTCATAACTAACGTATTATGACATAAACTCATGTCATAACTAACGTATTATGTCATAAACCATACATAATTAACGTCAAAAAGCCAGTGTCACAAATGAATATTATGTTAAAAAGCCAACCATTTCTTGTAGTGAGTGTTAGTGTTAGTCTTGGTGGGAGCTCTGCCTAGAGTCTAGAGCCATCTTTAGGAGTCTGGTATAGCTTTGTTTCAATACATTACTTTCTTAGCAAGTACTATTTTATGTCTTATACTGTAAGTACTAGTCTTGTTCTCTAGTTACAACACTACTACAAAAATTCTTTTGCACAATGTTTTTCAAAGGGGCTCAAAGCTGTCTGCCTCCGTTATTCGGTGGCCGAGAAGCCAGCCCAGCAACCGCCTCGGTTAATCCTTAATCGAGGTGGATGCTTTGCCTGCCTCCATTAATCCAAAACGACCGTCTCGATTAAGTTTTCTCTATAGTAGTGTACTTTGGTGATGCCTATTACCTAGCATTGGTTCTTTGTCACTAGCTGATGCTCTAGTTTTAACGTGAGGATAGGGTAGTATCAAGTGTAAGCATGGTGCTTATACTATGGGGTACCTTGGAATGTGGCTTGGCCCCTAGATAGATTGGAGTAGTTGGTAGATGGTGAAGACTCTGCCCATCCTATGTGTTTCATCCAGGTGAAATGCTATAACTATAATATGTGCGTTTGCGGAATATTCTACTTGAGAATAAGAAATATCAACACTCATCAGAACTTACTTATCATAGAGATATATGATATAGGTGTCGTTCTAGGCACATCTAATTCGGCTTTCTTCATGTTGCTTTTTTGTAGGGTTGATGTGACTAGGCCATAATCGAGTTTACCATTGCATTTACGTGTTACAGACTTGCCGGATTTCAATGTCACGACGGTCTGACTGGTATGCAGGCTTCTAAATCCAACAATTCTGGTATTTGGCAGTGCCAAATTGATTGTCCCTTGATGATCTTCTATGACGAGGCTTGGCATTCTTTTAACGTTTCTCGTGGAATTTGATCTTTCAAGCAATCATTGTGGTTCCTAATAATTCACCATGAATGTTATGTACCATTTTAGTGTGTCCTTTGGTGTAATTTTTTCTATTTTTTAAAACATTGACCACTACTTTAATCCTTGTTTACATCACATATGTTTTTTTCTTTTTTATACATGGATTTCTCAATTTGCACTGCCCATATCTTGCTATCAACACTAGGCATTGAAATTCTAGTTTAGATTCTTGCTTATATTTATTATTATTAAAATTTAGATTCTTTCTCTGTGAATCAACCCCATTGAGCTAGAAAAACAACAAAAAAATACCAATACAAACTTGTATTTAGGTTTCTTCTCAACTACACCTCTTCTCCAACATAAGCTTCAATTAGCTTAGAGGTTTTCTTGACCACTAGCCTGCACCTCTTGTCCAACAATCTCTTATGAGGCTAAAGAGCTATTAGGGTTTCAAGTTGTTGGGCTAGATGGAGAGCCAGCAAACGAAGCGCATGAGACAGAGGGTTGGATCCTTCTTTGTATGATAGTGATTAATTAGGAGAAGGGTGGGTGTGGAATAGGGGAGGTGGCTGATGGGCGGTGGCTATTGATGATAGGGGGGCAGTGGTTGGTGGCACGATAGAGCTTGCCTTGCTTAGGCTATGTAAAAAAAAACTCGACCCGCGGGGGGTAAGACAGCCCCCGGGCATTATGCTTAAGAAGAAGACCTTCTCACGCAGGTCGAGAAAACCCCCCGAACCCCTGCCCCACCCATACACAGCGGCACCGCAGCTCCCGTGAGACTGGGCTGGCCTTAGACCTGTGCTTTGGCATGAGGCAGACGAGAGATTTTTTTTTCAACGCGCAGATAAACTGCGCCTCCTCTGGCCAACAAATCCGCCCCTACGGGGATTCGAACTCTGGCCGGCAGGGTGCAAGGAGAATAGCTAGACCAACCGATCTAGCGCTCACTTGCTTATTTATCAGCGAGTAAAATTCATCGCCGGTCCCTAAACTTGGTCGGTGGTGTCATCCCGGTCCCTGAACTTATAAAGTGATATCTGTAGGTCCCTAAACTTGGTCGTTAGTGTCATCTCAGTCCCTGAACTTTTAAGGTGATCACCACTAGTCCCTAAACTTGGTTAGCAGTGTCATTTCAGTCCTTAAACTTGGCTTTGAGTCTCATCTGGGTCTGTCAAAACCGGGCAATTTTAAAACTTAATATAAAAAATTCATAACTTTTTATACAATCTTGAATGAAGACAAACTTTATATCAAAATTGTAGCCCTCAACACCATCTACAACTTTGTAGTTGAAACTTTTTTGAATTAAAACTGTTTAGAGTCCCAAAATATTATTTTAAGTTTTTTAATCAAAATCTACAAACTTAAAATGATATTTTGGGACTCTAAACAGTTTTAATTCAAAAAAGTTTCAACTACAAAGTTGTAGATCGCATCGAGAGCTACAATTTTGATATAAAATTTGTCTTCATTCGAGTTTGTATAAAAAAGTTATGATTTTTTTATATTCAGTTTTTAAATCGCCCGGTTTTGACTCGGATGAGACTCAAAGTCAAGTTTAAGGACTGGAATGACACCGCTGACCAAGTTTAGAGACCAGTGGTGATCATCTTACAAGTTTAGAGACTGAGATGACACCAGCGACCAAGTTTAGGGACCTTTAGATATCACTTTATAAGTTCAGGGACCGGGATGACACCACCGGCCAAGTTTAGGGACCGGCGGTGAATTTTACTCTTTATCAGCCGAAGACTATTTCTCAAGACGAATCTATTAAACTTAATTAGTTCATGATTTGACAATATAGTGCTACAGTAAACATTTGTTAATGATGGATTAATTAACCTTAATAGATTCGTCTTGTTAATTAGCATATGACGGTGTAATTAGTTTTATAATTAGTTTATTTTTAATAGACTAAATTAGTGTTGCAATCCGATGTGATAAGCTATTTTTTTTTTCTTTGCCAGTAAACGAACACCGCTGCGCAACATAGGTGCGCAACATAGGCAGCGTCACATTGTATCCTGCGGTAGCTTTCAAACGGGCACACCACCTGACGTCCAGTCGTACATGCGTCATCGATTCGTCATCCCTGCACCCTCGACGTCGACGACAACCTTGACCTTGACCAGTTGCCCATTGCCCATCATCCATCCTCGATCATCGTGCGGAGACGAGTGGAGTAGAGTACGGAGTATGCACCTGGCACGGACCCACCTCAAGCTGCAGGATTATTTATTTGACCACCCACACTTTTGGTTTGACTCCCCCTCGTCTTGCTGTTGCTGTTTGGTGTTGGGTGCATGCGGATGCGGTGATGCGCTGGATTGCCCCATTCTAGACTGTTACTGTACTACTCATCAGGTTCAGGCTGATCGATCGAGAGCAAGCAGTGACGTCAGCCAGCAGCAAGCCGCGTGCTCGTCGCCGCCGCCGTTGCTTAACTATAAATAGCCTCGCGCGAGCGCCGCATATATCCCACCAGATTATTGCTCATATCAGAATTTCACAGCTAATACCTGAATCCTGATCGAGTAATTAAGAAACTAGCTAGCTGTACAATACAAGTCAATGGAGAGCAGCAAGAACAACAAGCAGCAGCAGGCCGTGGACGCAGCTTCCGGCAGCAAGCCCGCCGCCGCCGCCAGGCCGCACTGGAGGCGTCGGGACCCCGCGGACACGGCGGTCTACGTCGTCCAGCCCGACCAGTTCCGCGCCGTCGTCCAGCAACTCACAGGCGCCGCTTCGTCGCCGTCGCCAGCGCATCAGCATCAAGGTGGCCATGGCACCACAGCTGCGCAGCAAAACCGACCTGCTTGTGCTGGTGGCACCGGTGGTACCACGGCCATCACCAATGCGGCGCCGCCGGCGCAGCAGCAGCAGCATGGCGGCGGCAGGACGCTGCGGCAGATTCAGCAGGAGTGCATGGCCTGGGCCAACTCCGACGATGATTAATGATTTAATGCTGCAGCGGAAGATCGACTGGATATACGTACAATAGAATGCTCCGATCCGATGACCATTGAGGGCGGGAAGAATAATTGCTACAGTACCATTTATATGTACACATCCGAGGTTGCTAGGGCAGTAGGGCCGTAGCTAGTTCCTTCTTCATCATTATTGTAAAGGCAGAGTATCTGTCGCATTTTTATATCAGGTTATTTATCTAGTTTTCTGGATGTGTTCTAGACGTACGTATACTACTAGTATTTGGCAATATGCCTATAGTATGGTTGGTTTAGAGGACTAATTCGGTGATAATCTAGCTTCCTTGTCTCGTGGAGAGGTGTTTATTGCTCTCCAAGCCATATATACTCTAACATAAATAACCCAAGAGGCCCAACCAACACGTCTATCTATCCCTACTATATTGTAGCATAACTTTAGATTCTATTATATTTTTTGACAGAGAGGTCTCCGTTTTATAGAATACAAAGTGTAATGATACATGAAGTTGAGCATTTCGTGCCCAAAGGCCAGTATAGACTTAAGAAAGACATGTTTTCATAAATCCTGTAAACTATTACACGTACTCTCTCATTCAAACTCTGATTCGCATCGCTGGAAAAAGCCAAAGCTGAGCACTGGATTGACGATCCAACCCTGATGATTGATGAATCATGTACGCATGTGAGACGTGGCATCATTCTAGCTTTGCTTGATAAGTATGGGATTACTTTCTTGATTTTAGATTATATAATATAATCTTTTTTTTGACAACAGACAACTTTATTATTAGCAGCGAGAAGCTGCAAGCATGGTTACACCTGATAAGAGCCTACATTTTGTAGAGCTTGATATACATTGCAAGATAAGACATGCTCCTCCGAAATACATAGGAATTCAGGAAGAGAATTCTGAATAATCTGAAGTTCCCTAGCCTGCCGAGCTAAAGAATCCGCTGTAGTATTGAGCCCGCGTTGACTTTTGAAGAACCTGAAGGGTGTTGAAGAATTTTGGTTGACAACATTATGGGTGTAGTATTCGATTCTCCAGTCCGGCGGGTTAGTAAAGTCGTCACTGTTGAAGTAGTGAACGAGTTCCTCGCAGTCCGACAAGAAGTTGACACCTGAAAGATGTAGATAGTGGCAAACAACAGAACCCAAGGCTAAAACAGCAGCCTCAGCCACGATGACTGAAGAACAATTATGTAGTTTAGCCTTTATGTAAATAGTCTGATTTCTCTGTTCCTGAGAGGCAATGATGAAAACGCTGAGACCAGCTGTGGTATTTGCGTGGGGTTAGATTGGTGAGGATCAGTGGATGCATCCATGTAACATCTGTGACCTTGCAAAAGCGCTGGAGTCTCGATGGCATAGTTTGCCTGGGTATTGATCTGTTGGGTTGTGGAGAGCGTACCTTGGTCTGTGGGGGTAGTGTGGGAGGGTATAGCTGCATCACCTTGTTGTGGTAATTGAAGTACCGTGTCTGGCTCCCCCCTGCGTGGCAATGAGATGGGCAGAGAGATGCGCCTTGCACTACAGGAAACCTAGGCTTTGCCGAGTGCCTGGAGCTTTGCCGAGTGCCAAATTTCGGGCACCGGGCAAATAGCCTGTTTGCCGAGTGCCGGTCACGTGGCACTCGGCAAAGCGCAAACACAAGGCAAAGGATGCTTTGCCGAGTGTCCGACACTCGGCAAAGAAAGGCACTAGGAAAAGAGCCCATCGTGGCACTCGGCAAAGCATGTGGCCCCGAACTGTGCCATGTGGTCGGGTCTTTGCCAAGTGCCACGTGGCTGGCACTCGGCAAAGAGCCCCTCTTTGCCGAGTGCCAGTCACGTGGCACTCGACAAAGCATGTGGTCCCGAACTGTGCCACGTTGTCGGGTCTTTGCCGAGTGCCGCCAAGCTGGCACTCGGCAAAGAGCCCTTTGCCTGTGTTTTTGACACTCGGCAAAGCCATTTTTTAAATTACATTTTGAAGCAGTAAATTAATCCAAATGAAAAAAATTTTAACTACAAAGTTGGTTAACTTATCAAGATGAACAATTTTTGTTTTGGTGATTTCTTCATTTGACAAACTTAAAATAAATCTGTTCACAAATCTTATATATCTCTCCAGTAGTTTATAAAACTACAAGAGTGATATATAATGTTTGTGAATAATATTAGAACCACAATGTCAGATGCACAAATGGTCAAATAACCAAAATAAACTTTGTAGTTCTTGACAAGTTATGAAACTTTGTAGTTGATAACTTTTTAAAACAAAGTCATCTAGTTATGCAAAACTACGTTCGAATTTGAAAAATTTAAAATTCGAATTTTTTAAAATACCTCGGATGGAGAAATGAACAAAATGAAAGTTGTAGATCTCGAAAAGTTATGAAACTTTGGTGTTGACAACTTTTTGATTTGAAATCATCTTGTCAACGAAAACTACGTTTGAAATTGTCAAATTTGAAATTCAAATTTTTATAAACGACCACAGATGGAAAAACTACCAAAATAAAAGTTGTAGGTATCAAAAAGTTAGAAAACTTTGTAGTTGACAACTTTTTAATTTGAATTCGTTTAGGGCCTCAAATAAGCAAGTTACACTCGGTTTAGTATAATATATGGGTAACCGAAACGGAGATGAAACGTATATGTGTAGTGCAGTCGTAGAGGAGGCTCCGCGCGAACGAGAGGTCGTGAGTTTGAATCCTGCTGACAGCGTGAGAGAAAATTGCGTGAAAAATAGCAGGACTTGCAATTTCGAGGGAGATGGGTGGGCGCTGCCTAGTGGGCCCCTCCCCCGATTTAATAAAAGTTTTTCTCTATTTTTTTGGATTTTTTTTCGTTTTTTCTTAGCCGAGTGCCACGTCAGCACTCGGCAAAGCGTTCGCCGAGTGCCCGATATTTGGCACTCGACAAAGAGCCATTTGCCGACATTTTCTTTGCCGAGTGCTCTTTACCGAGTGCGGCACTCGGCGAAGCCTTCGCCGAGTGCAAAAGACTCTTTGCCGAGTGCTGCCAGCACTCGGCAAAGAACCGATCTGCTGTAGTGTTGACCACCTGATGTACTTGACTTGGTGTCCATGACCTCCTGTTGAACCTGTGATCATTCCTAGCTTTCCATAGGTACCACATGGTTGTTATTGTTTTAGTAAACAGGCTATTAGGAGCGGAAAGCGGTAGCATGGACTGTAAAATGAGTTGAACTCTGTCTGGATCATGCGGCAGATGGTCCACCATAACTGGTGGATCATGTGACGACCAAACCGCTCGAGGTAGTTGGCAGTGATAGAACAGATGGGCATCATCTTCAGCTGCTCCACAAAGAGAACAATTTTCATCAATATGCGTGCTAAATCTTCCTGCTCTCTGCCCAGTTGCTAGTGCCCTTCTGATCAGACACCATGTGAAGGTTTTGATGATAGGAGGCATTTCCTTTGTAGTCCGTGCTTTGTGCAAAACTAAATTAGCATAGTGAGTGATACTTCTTGTTCCCTGCTACGGTAATTGGATGAGAGATTGTTGACCGAGGTATCTGTAGATGCTTTTTGTTGTGCAAGCTCCGTCCCTAGCTGGCTTCCATCGAAGGATATCATTGTCATTGCTTGGCACTACTGGAGTTGTTAATATTTCCTGCACTGCTTGAGTATCAAAAATAGATTGAATATAATTGACATTCCAAATGTGAGTGTTAGATTGCCATAGTTGTGATACATTTGCCGGTAGAGGCATTTGGGTAACAGGCAGAAGCAGGTGATCATGTATGTTTTCCCAAACAGAACTCCAAGGGGAAGACCAGATAGAGCTATTACCTGCATGGATTTGAATGGAGACATTGTCTGTTAATTCCTTCTTAACCTGCAGCACAGATGACCAAAAAACAGATTTGGTGGCCTTGTTCTTGGCCTTCCAAAAGGAGCCGTCATGATAGTATTTAGACTTAAGTACTGCCGAGAGCATAGGATTTTTATTTGTGGCAATATTCCAGGCAGCATGTATCAACAAGCTTTTATTTACTATGTGAAGATCTCTGATTCCTAGGCCTCCATTGGCTTTTGGCTGACAAATGTCATCCCAGGACCTGTAAGGAATGGGATTGGTTGTGGCGCCTTCCTATACACCAGCCCACCAGAAGTTTGTGATGATAGTAGTGATCTTGGCTATAAAGGATTTAGAAAAAAGGACAGTAGACATATAGTAGACAGGAATGGAGACTAAGATAGATTTAATATAAGTAAGTCTTCCTGCATGGTTAAGTTTGTTAGCTCTGAGAGTGGTGAGTTTAGCTCTAAACTTTCGAAGGATGAAGTGATAGGCTTTGTTCATGTCACTGTGATTGAAAATAATAGGGTGTCCTAGGTGGAAGGTATTTGACATGAGATCATTTACTGGAAAAATTTGTTTGATCATATCCCTTATATTATTGGGCACATTTCTGCTAAAAAGGATAGAAGATTTTTGAAGGTTAGGAGTTTGACCTGACATGGCGCAGAAGCTTTGCAGAATTATGTCTATGTTTTGGGCCTCGTTCACAGTGGCAGTCCCACATAGGATGAGATCATCTGCAAAAAGAAGAGAGTGGATGGGAGGGCATCCTGGACCTAGCGATATACCTGCAATGTTAGCATCCTGCATAGCTTGATTTAATCTAATGGAAAGTTAATTAATAGCCAGAGCAAACAGGTACGGAGAAAGAGGGTAGCCCTGTCTAATGCCTGAAAAGGTTGTGGTAGTAATGCAAGCACAAATAAGATTGATGAAGTGAGAGTTAAGACCAAGCCTCCTGAGGGCTTGGGTGACAAAGTTCCATTCCAATATGTCAAAAGCTTTAGCTAGATCTAGTTTGATTAAGAAAGCATGGTGATTCCAAGTTTTTAGGGAGAAAGAATGCACAATTTCCTGAGTGATAACAATATTTGAGGAGATGTGTCTATTCTGAATGAAAGCAGCCTGAGAACGGTCAATGTAATTAGGCAAGTGAGGTTTTAGTCTCTCAGCTAGACTTTTGGCAATAATTTTATAGACCACATTGCATAAGCTAATAGGCCTAAAATCCTGGGGGATAACAGGTTGAGCTTTCTTAGGGATAAGAGTTATGAAAGTATGATTTAAAGGCTGTTGCAAAGTAGTCGTAGTGTAGAACTCAGTTACCAATTGCATGATGTCCTCAGCAATCCATTGCCAAGCTGATTTGTAGAATGCTGCATTGAGGCCATCTGGACCAGGCGATGCATTGCTTCTCATGCTTTTTATTATGTTGTGTATCTCCTGCTCATTGGGAGTTGAGTTTGTGTACTCTTGTATTGTTTCATCATTGGTCTGAGATTGTGGCACATACTGAATGTTGTCCTGCAAATGAGCATGTGGAGGGTGGTTGGTATCATCAAAGAGTGTAGGAGACATTTGGTTGTTCATTTCAGATTGAAAAAGATGCTGAAAGTAATTATTTAGAGTGTCAGCTAGTTGTTCAGGGGTAGTGGATTGTGAGCCATCAGGGTTATGTAAATATGTAATTCTATTTTTCCTATTTCTTTTAATAATTGACTGGTTGAAGTAAGAAGTATTTTGGTCTCCCTTAATGGCCCAGTTTCTTATTGCTCGCTGTATATGAAACTCCTCATCTTTCAGTAGCAGTTGATGATGCTTCGTAGTGAGTTCGTTCTACACGCCATGGTCCTATTGTTGTGGTGGCTTCATCTGTTCCCGCTGGATTTGGTTTTCTATTGCCTGCAGTTGATCTTTTAGTTTAGGCTTGCTTCTCCATTTCCTGAGATCTGCAGCAAGATATCTAGTTTTATTTGGAAAAGAGCGAGAGCTGGAACGATCCCAGCTCTGCCTGGCCACTTCCTGATAGTTCTGTTCCATCAACCACCAATTTTCAAATTGAAAGGGTTAATTAGTGCGAAAACGAGTTGAATTAAGAACAGTAAGAATGGGAGCATGATCGCTTCTTATCATCGCTTCAATCGGGTGCCCGGAGTGTGTTGAATCTGGAGACGTGCCAGTCGGTTTGACCTGAAAACCAACAAGAGATAAAACTGTGAGAATACCAATGGAACATGCCGGGTGAGACCAGACAATTCCATATGTACGGCTTTGAAAGCCAATCACGACGGCACACAGCTATAGAAGCTGTCTGTCAGAGCATGTTTATAAAGTCATTCGGCTAGTATAAGAACAGAGCATGTAAGCATGTTGATTGCCGAACGCACATGTAAGAAAAGAAACAGGTAACTTGTAAATATAAATCCATTCAAACAACACATGCATAGGCTACTCCAACTAGTCTGCCGCACGTCTAGTCTTCATAAACCCGTCAAGCGTAAACTCGAGCGAAGCTAATCCACCGCATGATATCACTTGCCATAAGTCTACACCACTTCTTATAATTAGATTAATCCACCGCATGATACAATCTATTTATAACAAGCTAGCCGAGTTGGGGTCCATGAAGAAGGAACAAACAAGCAAGCACGATCGGACCAATCTAAAACCTTCATCTGTCGCACGATACCCAGTTCCATCAAAGCCTAACCATGATTGACATGCATGAACCCACAACAAGTAACAATCTAGATGAAAAGTTGATTCGGCCGTCATGATCTTATGATTAACGAAACACAAGCACGCTTGCGAAACAGGGTCGAACAAAGATCAATCAAGATTGGGCAAAAGAGTGTTACAAGAATTAAATAATAAAACACATAACACATGATAACTTAATGAATCTATCAGATCTGCTAAATCTAATAGAGCCGATAACTATTTTTACTCATGACTTAATCCGCCGCACGATACAAGGCACAAGCAAAAATCTCACGTCATAAGATTAAATCCGCCGCACGATACTAAGCTTAACGAATGAGACTACTTGCATCATATCTAAATCCACCGCATGATACTAGACATGATAACAAGGTTGCCGGTACTTACGGAGGTCAACAGATCGATGATTCCTCTCGAAGAACTTGACGACACGACTATGGACTCGAAGATGGCACGGGGCCGGTTTGTATTGATATGGTTGTGAACAATTTTACAATGGTCGAGGGCTTATATTTATACCCTGGACGAAATACGAGTCCTAGACAATTACGATCTGCATAATAAAACATGGAAAGACACAAATCCTATTCCTAATCTCTTCGGCGTCCTTCATTGCCACGTGTCCTCCGTGCAGGCCGGCTTTTACCTGCCATATCCATGTTTCCGAATGGAGCCATCGCCTCGTAAAATAGCCGACCGCATAGACGTTTGTCGAAGACTCTGAAGGCTAACCATCCACTTGGTTGCTGGCCGAATCCTTTTTTCACTGTCGATTGGGTCCACCTGTCATAAGCTTGTGCGTGTGAAAATCTGGTGTTAACACATGCCCCCTAATTTTGGGATAAATATTTATTCCAAAATTCTTTTCCCTTGTATACTGACGTGGAACCTCCGGAAGCATCCACCTTCACACGCCATAATTGGTGTACTTGCCGATCCATCTCCCAATGCACCCTTGGGATTCTTTAAAGTCCCCTTCCACTTCGCTTCGGCTTGTGCATTCTAAACTCCCCTGCTTCGTTCTCAAAACCAGAAAACCCTCTTTTCTCCTGCTATCCTCCAATCAACTAGAAGATGTCTTCCGAGGCGAGCCGCCATAGCTCTGAGTTCGGAGCTTCCAGCACCTCCAGGAAGAGGTTGTTCTTCATTGTTTTCGTTTCGAAAATGAAGTAGCTGTTCTCACATTGTTGCCCCTGTTTAGGAGAACCAGTAACGACGTCCCTGAGGACCTGACTCAGAAGGTCATTGAGCTTCAATCTGATCTAGACGGGAAAGATCGGGAGATTACCTGAATCTCTCGGGAGCGTGATGCCGCTTGGAATCGGGCCGCTGGTAAACATTTTTCATCATTTTACTATTTCTTTTCCTATTTTTGCCCTCCTGCTTTCGCTTATCCTTCTCTTTTTCAGCTCTGGCGGCCAAACTCCATGTCCTTGAAGCCGCCGTCACCAAGCTCGCCATTACGGCTGATGTAGCGGGTACGATGCCCTTGAAATGGGTGAATGAGGTTAACCGAATCCTCCCCGTCATCTCTAGGGCCAGCATGGGGTACGGCGTGGCTCTCGCTTTCAACGCCGTGAGGATTCATTCTGGCGCCGACTACCGCAGATTTGATGTCTGCGAGCGAGAACTGGAAGATAGAGTAGAACACTATATAGATGATATGAAAGAAGCCAGAACAGATCTGGCCGACTCCTTTGGTTACTTTATCCCGATCAGGCGTAGGATGGAGTGGACGAACTGATCTTCCACTATAATTATCCCTCCTTCTGTAAATAAGAAGTTCCTTTTGTTCATCCTTTTTGAAATCAATCTGCAATTGATCCTTCGAGATCAAGGTGTGCTCTGTTTTGTGCATTAGTCACTGACTTCTATTTTTGCTTCAACGGCGATGCATATTACATCGGCTATTACTGATAAATCGCATCAGATACCTTTGCCTTGCGGACGACTGCTGTAATCGGTTATTTCAGATTCAAAATTCTAGTTTTTTTAATTCTCTGATCCATGATGACATCAAGGTTGTTTTTCCTCAAAGATTCTTCCCGTGTTCAGCTTTCCATCCTCAATGTCAATCGGTAATGTAAGTTCCCAATCAACCAAAACGGAACAACTCTTAGTCGAACCCTATCAGCTTCCCGACTTTGGAACCATGACCTTTCTAGGTCAGCAAAATCCAACCTAGCCAACAACGGCCTATAAGTTGTGAAAACTTTATTCTGATGCTTGGTCTTCCAGTGTGTATGACCCCACACAAGCTATCTATCCTGTCTTCAGTCAAACAGTTTGACTAGCAAAACTTCCACTTCTCGGCCCCCAGCTCAGACTAGAGAGAAAATCCTCTGTTTGTGTTTCTATCAATGGCAGGTAATGGCGACCACGATAGGCACCCCATTGGAGATGAAGCAGGAAGAAGCCGAGCATAAACTCACCGGCATTATGGGTAAAAAATCGATTCCCTGCCACCTGGTGGTAGCTTCCCTTGTTCATCTAATCCTGATTTGTCGTTCATCCTCTTCCCAGGATGGAGTCTTCCTCCAAACAAGCTCGGGTTACTTTTCTAGAAACGGTAGCTTCAAAAGCTCTTCTCAATCTTTTTCCTAAGCTATCAGATTCTGAATTTGATGATTCACTCCAGCAAACCCGTTTGAATGTCCTTCGGTACTGCGAGGAAAGGGATAAGGCCCAGAAGGAACTGGAAGATGCATCCAAGAAGCATGGTATTGAGGAAGCTAAAAGGGTAGACCAACGGAAACAACTCTGCGGTATCATTAAAGGTTAGCAGAGTTTTGGTCCTCTTCTTCTGTTTGAGCTTGTCTTGCCTGACGCATCCCTTTCTTTTGTTAGTCCTTTCTGCAGAGAATGACCATCTGAAAATGGCGGTGAACATAATTGCTGTCAAGACGAATGCTCATGGGGACTCAGCCGAAGCTCGTCTTGATGCTGTAAACGGCCGTATAGATCAGGTCGTCATCCAAGGTGTGCATGCTGGGGTTTCCCTCGGGCTAGCGGCAATGAGTTTTCGGACCAAAGAGGACTACTCCTTTCTACCAGTCGGCTTCGCAGGTGGATACCTGGATGAAATGGAAGGTATCGAAGATTACGATGATCATGTCGCTGCCATTGCTGAAACTACTGATCCACAACCTGTTCTGAACAAATTATTCCAAGGGTAGTTTGTACTAGGACAGATCTGTGAATGAAGTTTGTAACAGATGAAACTTGTTCTTCTCTGAATAATTCCATTTTCATCTCTCAGTGATTTTTCCTGATTGCAACATCCCTTCAGAGAAAACGTTTCCCGAACACATGACGTCATCTTAGCCGATTAGATCTCGTTTTTGACATGTCATGTCGCTCGACATCTTACTTGTTGCACTCCACCTTTTTCTTCTCCCGATAAACCTGCCAACTTGAAAAAATGCTAGGACTACCAGGGTCATGAATATTCTTATACCAAAGGCGATATAAACAATATCGGCTATAACTTAAATTTTTGGAACATTCTTTCTGCCAAAGGCGATGCTTTGCATCGGCTATAAATATTCTTGAATCTGCATTCGGCTTTCAACAAATAGTGTCGAAGCTTAGTCCATGAGTGACGCATATATGAACAAAATTTCTTTACGGCCGAATACCCTCCTCTGGGTCTAACATTTTCGGCTAAAGCTAGCTGCTACTCATCTTTTCCCTTTAAACTTAATGTAAGGGCCGATCCTACTGTAAGGCTATCGGCCGCCACGTACAACTTGAAACGATCACCAAGTTGTGGAAGTGCCTTCATATATTCTTCAATTTCATCAAGACCTTCTGTTGTACGTCACCTCACATGAACTCTTGATCCTCCTTTAGCTTCGGCAATGGAGAAATAGGCAGAACTCTTTCAGAAGATTTATAATCTGGATCAAACTCGCATATATTGATCTTGCTTCGGCTTCACCACCAACACTTTATTCCTTGTCAGCCGACACGAAACCTGATTCCAATTTTCCTCCATTGCCATTACCTATTCAAAAATTCCTTTGAGAGTCGATCGTCTGAATCGGCTGTTGGTCCTCGTCAAAAACATTTACAGGACCTGCCTCTCATGCTCTTCCAGAGAAACACTCGACACCATCATATTCCCAGTAGATGGGTTCCGCATTAGCAATACTCACTGAATCATCAGCATGGGCGATTTCAACGTCATCTTCAATCCACTAGATGAGGAATTGGTGCATAGTCGACGGTATGGAGCAGTTTGCATGTATCCAATCCCTTCCTAATAGCAAACTGTATGCCCCCTTGCCATCAATGACAAAGAAGGTAGTAATCAAGGTCTTGGATCCGATCATCAATTCAACATGAACTGCCCCCCCGAGTGTCAGAAGAATTACCAGCAAAGTCTCTCAGCACCATGTCGGTCTTCAATAAATCTTCACTTGACATCCCGAGTTTTCTGAAGGTTGTATATGGCATGATATTTATAGCAGCTCCTCCATCAATGAACATCTTGGTCAATGGCTTGCCATTAACATACCCCCTCATATACAACGGCTTCAAGTGTCGATGCTTAGCTGGTTTATCAAATACTGCCCATTGAGCCAAAACAAGATGAGCCAACAAATCCTGAAATTCATCTTCGTCGAAATCTGAATACACTTCCCTCTTGGACATTTTGGCCTTCGGGAGCTATGAATTCTGATGGAAGAAAGAAAACCATGCATGCATCAGCCGAACGATCGCCTCCATCCGGCTTCTCTTTAGGGCGCCAAACTCATCTTGCCTTGGTACCTGCCTATTCTAACTCTTTATTCCTCAGGAGTTGCACCCTTCTTTTCTGGCTTTTCCTCAATCCTGGTGGACACCACTGTCCTCTCTGCCAGACATACTCGCGGTACTCCTCTTCTCCAGTGCGAGCCCAACTTTGATCGGCAAATTCTCTTCTCTATCGATCCTCGGAATTATTTATTTTTAAGCGCCGATTGTCCTCAGGGACCCGCGCCCCAAGCCTTTCATGGACTGAACGGCGGTTGACTCGAGACTGCCTATATTCAGAATACTGATCACTGCATTCAGGGCAGTTGTTCTTGGCAGGCAGTTTCAAGCCTTCGTTCCAGCAATACTTGAAGAACGAGCATTCCCAATGAGACTGTTCTTGCTCCCTCATATCTTCTCGCTCTTCTCGGTATATTTCTTCTTTGTACCTCCGCTGTTTTTCTAGGAACTTCTGTTCTTCATGAAACCTCTGCTTTTGGTATCGCTCTTGCTCCCGACGCCACTTATTCAACAGAATGCGCGTCGTGACCCTGGGCCTGGATGTTTCACCCCTTTCAGTTCGGCTATTTTGGAACCGAACCTTTTGCTGAAATTCTTTACCTGTGATTTGCCGATCAAGGTCAACAGTACCAACTTCTCTCGCTCTATCAGAGGTCAACACTTTCATCTTGTTTTTGCCCCTGGGGTCAGCTGCGTTAACCATATTAATAGAGAAGGACACAGTATTCTGTCCAAAAGGGCTACCATCAACTTTCATCTTTCCATCAAACCTTAGATGCCCGTCCTGGATAGCTTTCTGAATCCGCACTCTGAACACTCGGCAATCATTTATAGAGTGGGATTTGGTATTATGGAAACCGCAATACTTCTTGTCCTTGACCCCTTCAGGGTGCAGCATAGGATGGCCCTCCGACAACTTGATGCGTCCTTCCTTCAATAAGTACTCAAATAATTTATCTGACTTGGAAACATCAAAGTCATAAGTACCTTTTTGTTGCCTCAGCCATCGCTGGTTGACTTGAGTCGGCTCCTTGGCCCAGACTATCTCGGCTGCAGCTACTTCGTCTTCATCATCGTACTCAGCTGCTTCTTCTAAGAAAGTCTGATACATCTCGGTGGCCACATCGCCCTTCTGGAACTGATTATTCCTTCTGAACCCTTGGGCTTGACTACTCATCATTGCCAACCATTGTGATAGCTGCCCGAGGTCATCAAACTCCATGCTGAATAGTTTCTCTTTGATACTCGGCAACATGCCAGCTATGGCTATCCCCCGCAATTGATCATCTGGAAAATTCAGAGAATAGCAAAGGTTCTTAGTATCCCTAAATCTGCGCAAATACTCTTGCGGTGTCTCGTTAGGTTTCATCTTCAGACTCATGAGATCGACCAACTTCTTCTCACTAGTGCCCATAAAGAAATATGAGTGGAATTTCTGTTCTAGTTCTGCCCATGTATTAATAGAGTTTGCCGGCAGAGACGCGAACCACGAGAAGGCTGGTCCTGTCAAAGACAACGGGAAGTACCGAATCCTCCAAGCTTCATATGTAGATGCCTCTCCAAGTTGCATCAAGTATCAGCTGATGTGTTCTATGGTACTGGTGTCATCTTGGCCTGAAAACTTGGTAAAATCAGTAGGAGGTTTTACCCTTGGAGGAAGTGCTACCCGATTGTACCACTCTGGGTAAGGAGACTTATAAGCATATGGCTGATTCTTTGGCTTTAGGCCGAATCGATTTTGCATCATATCAGCCATCCTATGCATGATGAGGTCAACACTCGAATCAGGAGCTGCTTGTGTTTGCCCCCAGGATGTAGTCCTGCTGAACTCTTGTAGCCTGGATTTGGAAGAGCATTGATCGAGTTATAATCAATGAACTCCTGATATCCATCTCCAAACATATTCCTTTGTATCCTGTTTGCTGCAGGAGAGACTCTGGAAGCAGATTGCGGGACATTCCCTGTTGTGCCGAACGTGACCTGACCATAAGTCGTGGGAGGTTGCTGCGTCTCATGAGGGACCATCCCACCTATGCTCGTGCCAGCTCCGCCATCTTCGGCAATCCTTCGACGTTGGGGTACTAGGAACAACAACGGTCCCTGCATTGGACCAGCGGCCTCTTCAAATCGTTTATCCACTACTGAGCCAAAAATACCGACCATAACAGCATGAAAGGTATTCAAGAAAGCTGACTGATGATTGGTCATAGCTTCCGATATAGCTTTGTACATTATTCCGGTCATTTTCTGAATAGCTTCCTCTTTAGCGCTGTCGGATGGCTCTGATTGGTGGTGAGGAAGAATCTTTGGGAACGGTTGCTTCTGGAAGACTTTGCCGCTCTTGTTCTTGGAAAAAGTCATCAGGCACTTGCTCTGACGTTCATCACAAGTCTGTTGCACTAAACTTTTCAAATCTGACGGCAAGTCATCCATGGTCACATCCAGGACCTAATCGTCGTTGACCTCAGGCATCTTGAAACAGAGTGGTCCCACCAGGCGTGCCAAAAAGTGTGTTGGCGCAAAATATGACACCTTACGCCTAACACACAGCAAGCCGAAAATGCTGGCTTCAATCGGGTGCCCGGAGTGTGTTGAATCCGGAGACGTGCCAGTCAGTTTGACCTGAAAACCAACAAGAGATAAAACTGTGAGAATACCAATGGAACATGCCGGGTGAGACCAGACAGTTCCATATGTACGGCTTTGAAAGCCAATCACGACGGCACACAGCTATAGAAGTTGTCTGTCAGAGCATGTTTATAAAGTCATTCGGCTAGTATAAGAACAAAGCATGTAAGCATGTTGATTGCCGAACGCACATGTAAGAAAAGAAACAGGTAACTTGTAAATATAAATCCATTCAAACAACACATGCATAGGCTACTCCAACTAGTCTGCCGCACGTCTAGTCTTCATAAACCCGTCAAGCGTAAACTCGAGCGAAGCTAATCCACCGCATGATACCACTTGCCATAAGTCTACACCACTTCTTATAATTGGATTAATCCACCGCATGATACAATCTGATTATAACAAGCTAAAAGCATGCATGTATTTGAATAGATCTATAAAAACTCATTACTCGTGTAAGCTTAACCAAGATCGGCAAACTAGCCGAGTTGGGGTCCATGAATAAGGAACAAACAAGCAAGCACGATCGGACCAATCTAAAACCTGCATCTGCCGCACGATACCCAGTTCCATCAAAGCCTAACCATGATTGACATGCATGAACCCGCAACATGTAACAATCTAGATGAAAAGTTGATTCGGCCGTAATGATCTTATGATTAACGAAACACAAGCACGCTTGTGAAACAGGGCCGAACAAAGATTAATCTAGATTGGGCAAAAGAGTGTTACAAGAATTAAATAATAAAACACATAACACATGATAACTTAATGAATCTATCAGATCTGCTAAATCTAATAGAGCCGATAACTATTTTTACTCATGACTTAATCCGCCGCACGATACAAGGCACACGCAAAAACCTCCCGTCATAAGCTTAAATCTGCCGCACGATACTAAGCTTAACAAATGAGACTACTTGCATCATATCTAAATCCACCGCATGATACTAGACATGATAACAAGGTTGCCGGTACTTACGGAGGTCGACGGATCGATGATTCCTCTCGAAGAACTCGACGACACGACTAAGGACTCGAAGATGGCACGGGGCCGGTTTGTATTGATATGGTTGTGAACAATTTTACAATGATCGAGGGCTTATATTTATACCCTGGACGAAATACGAGTCCTAGACAATTACGATCTGCATAATAAAACATGGAAAGACACAAATCCTATTCTTAATCTCTTTGGCGTCCTTCATCGCCACGTGTCCTCCGTGTAGGCCGGCTTTTACCTGCCATATCCATGTTTTCGAATGGAGCCATAGCCTCGTAAAATAGCTGACTGCATAGACGTTTGCCGAAGACTCTGAAGGCTAACCATCCACTTAGTTGCTCGCCGAATCCCTTTTTCACTGTCGATTGGGTCCACCTGTCATAAGCTTGTGCGTGCGAAAATCTGGTGTTAACACGTGTTCACTATGCCAACAGGGCACTGTAGGGGCGGCTCTAGAAGCACTGTAGGGGCTGCTGGCCCAGCGGCTCCTATCAAGGTGTACTTACAGTGCACCCACTGTAGAGGCGGTTGGGGCAGCCGCCCGTACAGTGCAGCCGCCCCTACAGTGAGAGCCATTGTAAGGGCGGCTGGTGATTGAACCACCCCTACAGTGGACCACTGTTGGGGCGGTTCAATCACCAGCCGTCCATACAGTGGCTCTCACTGTAGGGGCGGTTCTAAATTGAGCCGCCCTTACAGTGTATTCCTGTAGGGGCGATTCAATCTAGAGCCGCCCCTACAGTGCATTTTGCAGCAAAATAAATAAATATTTATATAATTCAAACCACAACACAACATATATATATAACTCAAACCACAGCACAACATATATATAATCCATACACAAGAGAACTACAAAGTTCATCATCCATATAAGTTTCCATCATCCATACAAGTTCCATCCACAAACATAAGAGAATTAATACAAGTCCATCCATCCATACAAGTTCCATCATCACCCAAAAGTCCATTACATCCATACAAGTTCCATCATCACCCACAAGTCCATTACATAGTTACAATTAACAAGTCCAAACGATTTCAAAGGTAATCAACGTCCTAGAGCTAACCTTTCAGTCTCACGAAGGTGTTGGAGAAGCGGATTTGTACCTAATTCGGAAATGAGACTATGGTAAGTCCCTTTGACATGTATAATCTAGTCCAATATGAAGTTGCAAAGGTCACTGACAATCTCTAGGAGCTCGTCATCCTTGTATGGGTCCCTTGAAGTATTTTTCTCTTCGTTCCACTACAAGAGAACAAGTTTAGGTTTAGTATCTCATAGCATATGTGAACTTTTCATACTACGAGAGAGGATAAGTTCAATCTTACCAAGTTGGGGTGTCTCCTGTACGGACCCCTGCAACTAATCATACAACATACATAGTATCCACAATGTACACTCCCCGGCCTTTGCTTGGGGCAATGTGTATATGGAGATGTTAAGTAATGCTATTCACAACGACATAATGAAGTACCAGAGTAAATGACACTTACCGCACATAGAGTTTTGATATACAAATCACACTTCCTGTTAGGGTCACACCTTCCCTTATTGTGATTGACATAGAACCGAAATGCCCTGTTAGAATGATGATAGAAAATGCAACTTATTAGTATCCAAAGGTGAACGTTACAAGTATATATAAAGACATAAAAGGTAATGAGGATTGTCGATATACATACGTCTTGAGAATCGCTATGAAGTCTTTGTATAACTCTACTGCAACATCCGCTGGATCAAAGACCCATGCCATGCTCCTTTCGACGTTGACACATATACAAATCCAGTGATTCATGTTTTCACTTAACCTAAGAAAGAAACAGATAAGCTCTTTAATTTGCATCAAACGAAATGTATCGAACAAAGCCTTAAGTATAGAGTCGAACTTACTCGAAGTTGTATAGTATGTATATTGTAGTGTTATGTTGGAGTTTTTTGAAATAGTGAGATAGGAATGTGGCAACCCTCAGGGACTCTTCCCTTATCTTGTCCCTCCAGATTTTCTCCTTCTCCTGCACTCTTTCCATCATCTAGCTCTTTGCAATCTACTTTCCACTTTTTGGGGTACTTAAATCTTATTTGTGCTATAGGTTGAGGGTCTACATACCTAGATTTGTAACTTGGAACCTGTTTCACAATGTGCGCTTGCATTCTACAAATCAAAGTGTTGTGTTAGTTACAATAAAGTCCTAATGTTACATCGGTACCATATCGAGAGGGCAAAGACTACTTACAGGCACCACGTGCGAATTAGATTCACGTCCATTTCTCCTAGGTGGAAGCAAGTCTGCGTGTCACTGAAGCCGAAGGCAATTATCGAATATGGGGTTCCAAACGTGCCGGAAGGGATGGATGCCTGTATGGTCTCGAGTGTCGTTGGGATAGCACGCAAGTACCAATCATGGAACTTTTTCATTCCAAGTGGCATACATTGCATGATCCGGTTTGGTAGGAACTTCTTGCCTCTCACATATTCTTTTGGGCAATCACTAGACCATTTGATGGCTTCAACATCGGGATACTTCTTTACCCCCTGGTGGAGTTTGCTACTGACGGCTTCCTCATAAGGACGTGCGCTGCCATGTGCACTGCCATGTTTACGTTGGTTCTCAGGCTTGAACTGGTCATGGGCATGCCACTTGTGAATCGACGTGACATCCAAGATTGGCTCATATACTGGCCTTGTATGGATGGGATACTTCATCCTGAGTTCCCATTCAGGCGTACACTCATCTTCTGCATGCCCACCCTTAGAAGCCACTCGTTCATGTATCGGCTGTGTTTGTTGAGAAGTCTGTTGCATTTCATCATGGCCTTGCTCGGCGCGAGCTGGAGAAGGTCGTGGCATCTCATCATGTCCTTGCTCGGCATCTGATGGAGAAGGCTGTGGCATGTCATCATGGCCTTGCTCGACACGAGCTGGAGAAGGTTGTGCCATGTCTGGCCCGTTGTGGTCACGAGCCGGTGAAAATACCTCCCCGTCCTCCACATCTCTCACCGAATGCACATCAGTCGGAGTTGGGGAAGCAACATTTAATACAATGTCCCATTTGTGCCAGAGGATGAACTGGTTCATAACCTCTCCTAGTAAATCCAGCCCTTCGGGAGTTGCGTAGTCTATCTTCCACGTCATGAACTCGTGCTTCACGGTATGCACCTCCACCTAGTGTAGTCCTGCGGGACAGAATTGTTGTGCCACTTGCCACCAGGAGGATGTGCCACACCAGTTGCCACCTCCATCACCGTGTTTTGCCTGCCGACGAGGACCACCAAAGTGCAACTAGTTGGCTCCTGTATGCGATCGACGGCGGTTGTGCCTGCAGTGGAACCCTGGCTGCTTGGAACATTTGGAGGGCTGCCAACTAGAGCCAGTTCTCCCGGTGGCCCCATTTGTGACCGTGGCTCCGTAGATAATCCTTGCGCCTCCAACGCCTTTGCAACTAGAGCTGTCACTTGGAGCTCAAGCTCAGAAGCTCGATCTCTGCCATGTTTCTTGTACATGTGCTGCTCTGCCTGGAATCCACGCTTCCATGTCGTATGTTTTCCTACCCCTCTGGTCCGGCCTGTGTGCTCGGGGTTTCCCAAGCCAATGCTAAGCTCGTCTCTTTCTCTGGAGGGAAGGAATGTGCCCTTCACCTTGTCTTCGCCATACTTGATTATCCTTGATACTGCCTCTTCGGTCTCCATGGAATTAAACTTGAGACCACTGCTGACTGAATCCACACTCCTCGCATATATCCAATGACGAGCGCGTGGCTTCAAGTTCATCAATGACGTATTCCCAGAAGCTTCGGCCTCTTCGTCCATCTTCCTAAATTGCTCCTCCTTGCCAGCGTAGCCACCAGGGCCTAAACGAGGGTGGTGTTGGTTCTTCTTTGCTAGCTCCCTGTTACGCTCACTGAGTGTCAATGCTTTCGGTGAAGTCTTCTCAGCAACGAGGGTCTCCCAT
Organism: Coix lacryma-jobi var. lacryma-jobi; assembly: GCA_009763385.1. NCBI lineage: Eukaryota > Viridiplantae > Streptophyta > Magnoliopsida > Poales > Poaceae > Coix > Coix lacryma-jobi. The sequence continues at coordinate 63,330,708 of CM019823.1, read as the reverse complement.
TGTGTCGGCGTTTCGAACCCGGGGGTATGACACCAACGAGTAATATGATCGCGTGCTCTCTTCCTGGATGGTGATGCAAGATGACACAAGGATTTATCCTGGTTCGGGCAAAGAAGGCCCTACGTCGAGCGGGGGAGGAGGTTCTTGTATTACTTGCACCTAAGTGCTCGTACAGGGGCGAATACAAGCTCAATGCGCGTGGACCGGAGTCCGGACCTGAGTGTGCGTGTGTGCGGGCGTATGTGCGTTCTAACGTGTCTGTCCTTTGAGTTGCGTAACCGTCCGCGCGAGGGGCCCTGGCGTCCCCTTTTATAGAGCAAGAGGAGGCCAGGGCTACACAGGGATGACATGTACAAAGCTTGATATGGCGTAGGGTAGGAATCCTGTCTTGTCGGGGCCACTGGAGCCGACGTGGGGGTTGCTGTTGGGGCGTCCTTGGAGCGTGGCCTCCATCCCGGGCGCGGACGTGGAGGCGTAGCGATGTGGAAGCCGTACAGCACCCATCCCGGCACGTACAGGACACAGCAGGGTCCCTCCGGGTCTTGGGGTACCTGTCCTCCAAGAGCATGAAAGCAGTTAGGGCTCGAGGGGCTCAGAGCAGGCCTCGAGGTGGCGCCTACGGGGGGCTCGAGTCCCCACAGTTATGGGCAAGTCCCGGGAAACCCGATTGAGCAGCAGGAATCCGGGCCTCGAGACATGGTTTGGACGTGCGATAGTGTAGGGTATGGGTTAACAGTGCCGTACTGGCACCTTTTTGCCCATGCTTGTGGTGAAAACGAGACTGGACTCTGCCCTGGTCACTGTGGTACACGTCGGGCTGCAGAGGACGTGACTGGAGTAGGTGGATGCATTAAATGCGCGGTATGGGGTTAGGGAGCAGGAAGCTTCCTCCTCGTGGAGGGCTTCGAAGGGTAGTGGCGCACTTGCTCGAGCCCGTGCGCTGAGGGCTCGGGTGAGTGGAGGTTGAGCTCCAGCTCGACGCCTAGATCGAGACGAGCCCCGAGGGATAGGCTATCGTGCTGGAGGGGCTCGAGGTCCCCGCGCGAGGTCCCGAGGAGCGATGCACAACTGTTGCGGGTTCGAGGGGTGGGCTACCAGGAGGTGGCCGGTAAGGTCTCGACAAGTCTAAGCTCCCTGGTGGTGCGCCAGCGTTGCAGGCTCCGAGGGGTTGGTTTCTTGGGAGGTTAGCTTAGCTGGGTTTATTAATTGGTGTTCTAGCTTTAACCTATTTGTTTTGCGTTGATTGGGGGTACCCCTTTTGTGGACCCCCGACAGTATCCCCCGAGCCCTTGTTTGAGTGCTTGCACTCGAGCAGGGGCTCCCGACTGGGACCTCGAGGGTTAGTTAGCCGGTTCTCGAGGGTTTGGTCGCTTTGATTCCGTGGGTGTCGTGCGAGCGACACCCGCGGGTGTGGCCCCCGAGGCCACGGGGGAGTGGTTAGGACTCCCTCGTGGGCTTTTTCTTGTGTGAGTGTTTGTTGCATTTTTTAGGTTTGGGAGTGTCGAGCCCCCGAGTTTTTTAGACCCTCTTTCGTCGAGGGGTGCCAGGCTGAACCGGTCGGCCGGCTCTTCGAGCTGTCCGGCACGCCGGTTGCCCTGGCTTGTCATCCTGCGAGTCCTTTCGATCGGATGCGAGGTGGGATGCCTCGTACTACCACGAGCGGGCGAGTATCGAGGTTCCCGGTGAGCTGGTAACGGGGAATCCAAGTGAGACCTCGTGCCCCGTTCGATAGGGGTCGACTGTAGCCCGGAGGCGATCTCATAAAGCATGGGTGCTCAGTCTGCAAGAGTGCCGGGTCCATTCGATAGGACCCGGTGGCTCGATGCCTCCCTCCGAGGGGATCTCACTGCATGTCGAGCTCCCCGCCTTGGATACACGTGAGGGGCCTCGAGGGCTTGGCCCTCGAGCGATGCTGCGAGTGGCGCCCCTTGGTGTCCCTGACTCGGGTGCTCGAAGCCGGCTGTCGAACCCTCTTCGAGGGCCAGCCTTCGCTGCTTCGAGGCATAGGGCCGGGGCCCGTTTTTACCTTCCTGAAGAAGCCTTCGTCGTTCAGAATCCTTCTGCCCGTTGGGCGCGCCTTTTTAGGCGGAAACCATCAGGGAATGGAGATCGTGGCGCCAGGGCAGCGGACGTGAAGTTGGAGCGGCGGCCGCGGAGGGCGACGGTAGTTGAGCGGATGGGATGCTGCCGCGTGTACCTGTCAACCGGCTCGAGACGTGGTTAGGTGGGTGCATTAAATGCATGCGGTTACCGTTTTACGTCGTGGGAGACCTCGCCCGTTGGGGTTTTCCCTTATAAATATCGAAAGAGGGGGAAAAGGAACCCTTTACTTTGCCTTTGCCTTCACCGCCGCCGTAGCCTCCACGCGTCCTCTCCCTCGAGCTAGCAATTGGGAATCTTTCCGGCCGTCCGTCCGCCGCTCAGATCCGCGCCGTCGCTGCCATGGCCGCCCAAGTGCTGCCGGCCGAAGACTGGAGCTCGACGAAGACGACGCAGCAGGAGTTGGAGACGCTGGTGGAGCGGGGGCTTCTCCGCCCCAACCCGCAGGGGTGTCCCGCGTGGTGGATTCTTCCATCGGCGGACCACCGGGAGCCGTACCCGCCGGAGGGGTACGTGGTGAGCTTCACGCGTTACCACCGTATGGGGCTCGGCGTCCCGCCGAGCCGCTTCATGCGGGGGCTGGCCCACCACTTCGAGGTGGAGCTGCAGCACTTCTCCCCCATCTCCATCTCGCACGCCGCCATCTATGCCGCCGTGTGTGAGGGGTACTTGAAGATTGAGCCACACTGGGAGATGTTCGTCCACCTCTTCCGGGGCGAGCTCTTCAACAAGGCTGCGAAGCCGAGCGGGAGGAGGCTCGCGCGCGTGGGCTCCCTCACCATCACCGCAAGGACCGGGCCTTCGTCGGCCAATGTTCCCCGCGACTACCTTCGCTACAAGCTGTCCACCAACCAGGCGGGGTGGGACGACCACTGGTTCTACCTGCGGAATGTGGATGGGCTTCTTCCGCAGTACACCGGCAGGGTCATCACCCATCGCCCAGAGAAGTGGAACTGGGGCGTCGTGGCGGACAGGCAGCGCCACCTGTTGCCGCTGATGAACACGATGCGGACACTGGTGGAGGACAAGAAGCTGACTGTCCAGGCGGTTATCTGGGCGTTCCATCAGTGGAGGGTCCTCCCTTTGGCAGACCGCCCCCTTCTCATGTTTGAGATGGGGCCAAACGCCTCGCTCGAGGCGCTGAACCAATCGAGGGTGGCCGAGGAGAGGTTGCCTCGGAACGAGGCTACCTCCCGGGTGACGCTCACCGTTCAGGGGACGTTCCGCCCAGAGGAGGCCAACCTGATCATCATGGCACCCGACGAGGGGTGCCTCGACCTGGTGAGCCACCCTCGAGTTAGGCTGTCTCGAGCCCCCTCCTCCTCTCCCTTTCTTCGAACCTTGTTCGCTCTCCTCGTAGTTTTTCTCATCGAGCTTCTTCTTCCTCGCAGGGGGCGTTTACCTGTCGCGCGTCGAGGCCCCCGGTGAGGGAGGACGCCGCGGGAACACAGGTGCGGCGCCTCTCTGCTCAAAGAGACAAAGAGAGAAAGGATGCCAGAAAAAAGAAAGAGAAAAACAAAAACTTGCGTCGGTCGGCTCGGGAGCAGAGGCTGGCGAAGGCTCGTTGCAACCGGCGACCTGGAGATGAGTCCCCCGAGCTCAGCTCCTCGAGCTCGAAGGAAGAGGACTATGATGATGACGAGAGTGACGACGAGGGGATGGATGCGCGTTTGAGGCGCGCGGGGGTCGTCGACGTCCGGGCTGACCACTCCTCTGTGCAGGAGGATGTATTGGAGGTCCCACCGGCGAAGGTATCGCGCGGGGTGAAGCAGCAGAAGGCCACGCCCAGCTCCGCCTTGTCGGAGGCCCAGAGCACGTCGAGCTCCCGGCCGGACGCGCCCCCTGTCGTGAGGAAGCCCCGAACCCGGAGCGCCTCCGCCACAGCACCAACGGAGGCCGCCCCCGCGTCAGCCCAGGCGGGAGGTCTCGAGAAGGGCCGAGCCTTGAGGGGCAGTGACGACATCGGGAGGGGCTCCGGGTCCGACCACCGCGAGCCATCGAGGTCGGGGTCGAGCCCGCGGAGGAGCGGGCGTCAGGAGGAGGCGTCGAGCCCGCACCATCACGAGCGTCGGGGATGGAGCCCCCGGGCGTCTCATGACCAGGGGCGTGAGCGTCCCCGGAGTCCATCGCTGCACCACCGCCGGGACACAGAAGCGGACGCGGGAGGGCGCGACCGCCAGCGCGAGCGCCGGAGCATGTCCCGGAGCCCGCGCCGGGGCAGGCGCCACGACGACAGCACGAGGGAGGTACGGTCGCCCTGCCGTGATGTGGGGCGGAAGGAGGGCTCTCCCTCGAGGTCGAGCCACGGGAGGCGTCGAGAGCCCTCCCCCCATCCCAGCTCTGCGGAGACGGCCCAGACGCAGGGCTCGAGCCGTGGGGTGGGCTCGAAGCCCCCGAGTGGGTCCGGCGATTCCGGGAAGAAGCCCAACCACCGCTTTGGGTGAGTAATTTTCTTGGATCTCGTCGGTAGCGAGGCTTTACCTCTTTACTTTTGATGATGCATGCCATCTCTGGTTTCTCAGGGGGAAGCGCTCCTACCACGAGGTGGACCTCGCTGCGTCCAAGCGGGCCAAGACCTCGAGCCCCATCGAGGCACAAGCACCTCGAGGTATGGCACCTTCCTCCGCTAGAGAAGCCGCTTGGCTGGAGAAGGCTCGAGCTGCCATGGCTCGAGGAGGCCAGATGATCGTCGCGAATCTTGGTGAGGCCGTCGCCATCGACCACAGGGGTCGAGGCATCCTTCCCGGTTCTGATATCACTGTCATCTCGTATTGCAGGGGCCGCAGCTTACGGCATCGAGCCCGCCACAACCACGCCCACTGAGGCGCTGCCTCCTCCCCCTCCTCCTCCTCCCGCGATGGCGCCAGTTGGGAGCGCCACCCTTCCCCCCACCACGACGGCTGTTCCAGGGGAAGCGCCTGGGGCGAGCACGGCCCCGCCGGTGTCTGGGGCCAAGGAGACTGCGCTCCTCGAGGCCCCGACCGACACGAACCGGGCTGCGGAGGAGGGAAAGGGGGGAGAGGCATTGGCGGAGAAGGAGCCGACGGTGGAGGACCTCCTGAACGAGCTGGAGCAGGGGCCGCTCCTCGCCGCGGGCTTGACGATGGTGGAGGCGTCTGAGGCGCCGGCTAGCGCTGACAAGACGCCGGAGGACCCAGCCGGGGAAGAGGGCCCGGGGTCGAGCCTTCTTTCGATCGACTCGCCGCCGCTCGAGTCTTCGTCCCCACGCGAGGTTGTGACGCCGCCTCGGGAGGCGGCGGAGCGACAGGAGGTGCCGGCGGAGGGACGGAGGGAGCCGGGGCCCGTGCCGTCGGGCGGCGGGCCGCAGCTGGGGCAGCTCGGGGCAGAGGAGGATCTGCCCGACATCGAGCTTGACCGACCAGTATGGCCGTTTCCCGACGCGCCGAGCCTGTCCCTTGCCATGGTCCCCGTCGAGCAACCGGCCAAGCGGGGGGGCCCGCGCGAGGTGCGGTCCATCTTCCGGGAGGTGGCCGAGCTCATGGCGGAGGCGGAGCGGTCCTGCTCTAAGGAGGCGGGCCGGTCCGCACAGGTGTCGGCCGCCCTCGCGAGGGCTGAGGCAGAGCTTCGAGATCTCTGCGCTGAGCTGAGCCGGAATGCCCAAATGGCGAGCCGGCTCAACGAGGCGGAGGCGGAGGTCCGGGCGGCTCGAGGTGAGGTCGCTCGATCCAAGGAGGAGGCTGCCGCCGCTCTCGAGGCGTCGAGGAAGGAGGCCGCGGACGCCCGAAGCGGGGCCACCTCCGCCCGGGCTGAAGCTGAGGCTGCGAAGAAGGAGGCCGCTGACGCCCGAGGCGAGGCTGCCACCGCCCGAACCGCAGCGGAGACGGCAAGAAAAGAGGCTGAGGATGCTCAACGCAATGCCGCCGCCGCTCGGTCCGCAGCGGAGGCGGCGAAAAAGGAGGCCGAAGACGCCGAGAGCGGTGTCGCCACCGCCCGAGCTGCCGAGGGGGCGGCGCGGCAGGAGGTGATCCGAAAGGATCTGGCCCTCGTGGAGGCGAGCAAGCTGATCGAGGAGCTTAGGTCCGAGCAGCTCCTCATGCTTGCCGAGAAGCGCAGGCTCGAGCAGCGCGCTGTGGGCCTTACCAGCGACCTCGCCGCACTGGGGCAACATTGCGATGGTGAGGCTTACACCTTGTCCTTGCTTGGGCCTCGAAGTTTTTTGTTACGCCGCAGTCTCACTCTTCCTCGTTCGTTGCGCAGGGGTCGAGAAGACGGTCGAGGAGCTCCGCGGGACGAACCAGGTTCTCTTGGACCAACTCCAAGACGAGACGATGGTGGCGGAGCGGGCTCGCGCTTCCCTCGACCGGCTCGGCTCCATGTGGGGTGTTCCTCCGGTGGCTGCGGCAGAAGGTGCGATGGCCCGAGGCGACGCCTTGGTCGACGCCTTGTGCTTCCTCGACGTAGTGGCACGGGACCGTGTCCGGCAAGCTCTCCACCATGGTGTCAAGCAGACGCTCGCGGTCGTCCACTCCGGCTTCCGCTTCCCGGTCCACGTTGTCGCCAATGGTTTCATCGAGATCGAGGGGAAGGACGAGGAGTGGAACAACCGCTGTGTCGACAAAATCTTGGAGAAGATGGAGAGGCCGGGGACGTCGCTCGCGAAGATCTTCGAGGAGGACGTGCTGCCTCCTGACGCCAGCAGCGGTGTCAAGGACCCTCCTCCCTCTAGCTCGGGTGTCGAGGCTGCGCCCGCCGTGGAAGACCTTGGGGAGGAGTATCATACCGACGAAGATTAGGGCCTGCGTGCCAAATTTGGGCGTCGAGGCCCCTGTAAGAATTTTATGACATGAATGAGGGTCCGTCGAGACCCGTATGTATATATGACTTGTTTGTTTAAAGGAGTTGTTTTCTTCTCAAATGTGTTTGACCACTTCTCTTTGTTGCACGCTCGAGTTTCTACTAGCTTAGTCTGTGTTCCTTCGATACGTCGCGAGCCCCTCGAGGGGAGGCGTAGGTAGGGTACCGTAGCCCGGGGGCGTAGGTGGCCGTCTACGTCGACGCCTCCCGACCCTTGGAGGCTCGAGGTATTTTAGGATTTAGACGTCGCTAGTTCACTCGAGGCACGAGTCGAGATGAGTGTCGAATTTTTGAAAAGAAAACGCGTTTTTTTCCGGAGTCTGGGGGGGAGGTCCCCCCGTCAGCCCCCGAGGGAGGCTCGACCCTGAGCATGGCAGGGTCGAGGCTACCTTAAGTTGCTAAGCAAAATGAAAGACAATGCACGAGTTTGTTCATTCATTTTGGGCGTGTTTGTACAAAGCAACAAAATGAATGAGGCCTCGAGGCCTTTAAGGGTAGAAGCGACGTAGCTGAGATATATTCCACGCGTTTGCCAGGATCCTCCCTTGGTCATCGTAGAGCTTGTATGTTCCTGGCTTGAGCACCTCAGCTACGGTGTATGGGCCTTCCCACAGAGGAGTGAGCTTGTGGCGCCCTCGATTGTCTTGCAGCCGTCGAAGCACGAGGTCCCCCACCGCCAAATCCCTCTTGCGTACGTGCTTATCGTGATAGCGTCGAAGCGTTTGCTGGTAGCGCGCGGAGTTGATGAGCGCCACGTCTCGGGCCTCCTCGAGCTGGTCCTTGGCGTTGGCGAGCCTTTCATCGTTGGTTTGCTCGTTGTAGGCTCGAAGTCGAGGGGAGCCGTATTCGAGGTCCGTAGGCAAGACAGCCTCGGCGCCGTAGGTTAGGAAGAACGGAGTGAACCCGGTGGCTCGACTCGGCGTAGTCCTGAGGCCCCACAGCACCGAGGGGAGCTCTGCAGCCCACCCCTTTCCGAAGTTTTTGAGGGTCTTGAACAGCCTCGGCTTCAGCCCATGGAGTATCATGCCGTTGGTGCGCTCGACCTGCCCGTTGCATTGAGGGTATGCGACCGAGGCCCAGGTCACGCGAATGTTGTTGTCGTTGCAGAAGTTGGTGAATTTTTTGCCCGTAAATTGGGTGCCGTTGTCGGTGATGATGACATTAGGCACCCCGAACCGGTACATGATGTCTGCGATGAACTCGACGGCTTTCTCAGAGGTGGGGTCGCCTATGGGCTTGGCCTCGATCCACTTGGTGAATTTGTCGATGGCCACGAGCACATGCGTGTACTTTCTGGTTGTCATCTTGAGGGGACCCACGAGGTCGAGCCCCCAGATGGCAAACAGCCAAGTAATGGGGATCATCTGCAGGGCGTGCGCGGGTTGATGCGTTTGCTTGGTGTAAAACTGACACCCTTGGCAAGCTTGGACCAGGCGCTTGGCGTCTCCGATGGCGGTTGGCCAGTAGAAGCCCTGGCGGAAAGCGTTCCCCACCAAGGTCCTTGGCGCTGCGTGATGGCCGCAAGCCCCCGAGTGCATGTCGTCGAGGAGCCTGCGTCCTTCATCGAGGGGGATGCAGCGCTGAAGGATTCCCGATGGGCTTCGACGGTATAGCTCTCGTTCGTCGCCGTAGATGACGTAGGTCTTGGCCCTTCGAGCGATGCGTCGGGCCTCCGTCTTGTCTTCTGGTAGCACGCCTTGCGTCAGGTAGTCGAGGAAGGGCGTCCGCCAGTCGAGGGGTCGTGATGACGAAGAGGCAGGTGCGTCGATCTGCATGGCCTCAGCGGATGTCGAGGGGTCGTTCTCGAGGGGTGGCGTTGAAGGTCGAGCCCCCCGTGTCTGGTTCGAGGGGTGGCGTCGAGGAGCCAGCCCCCGGGCCGATTTTGACGGATGGCTCGAAGATATCCCTCGAGAACACATCTGGGGGGACAGTGCCGCGCGTGGATGCTAACTTAGCCAGCTCGTCCGCGACCTCGTTGTACTTTCGAGCGATGTGGTTGAGCTCGAGGCCGTAGAACTTATCTTCTAGCTTGCGCACCTCCCCGCAGTACGCTTCCATCCTGGAATCGATGCAGTTCGAGGCCTTCATGACCTGGTTGACGACGAGCTGCGAGTCCCCTCGAACGTCGAGGCGTCGGACCCCAAGCTCGAGGGCTATGCGCAGCCCGTTGACGAGGGCCTTGTATTCAGCGACGTTGTTGGAGGCGGGGAAGTGCAAGCGTAGCAGGTAGCGCATGTGGACTCCGAGGGGTGAGACGAAGAGCAGGCCTGCGCCTGCCCCCGTCTTCATGAGGGATCCGTCGAAGTACATGGTCCAGAGCTCGGCTTGAATCTGCGCCGGCGGGAGCTGAGTGTCGGTCCATTCAGCAACGAAGTCTGCCAACGCTTGCGACTTGATGGCTTTTCGCGGGGCGACGACGAGGGGGTACGCCCCCGGGTTTATGACACGGTCCGGATGGTCGTCACGGTCGAACGTGATCGGCGCATCAGTCCAGGCAAGATACCGGGGGGCGTCGTGGCCGAGCGCAAAGATCTCCCGGCGCTCCTTCTTCCTTTCTCGAGCTGAGAGCCCGACGGTTGGCCCCCCGTAGATCATGTAGAGCGCACCGGGGGGAAGTCGTCGTCCGCGTCCCCACCGCTGCGCCGATTGTTATCCTTGCCGTTAGGCGCGTCTTCTTTCTTATCGCCGAGCTTGGAGTAGTAGCCTTTCAACAGTCGGCAGTCCTTTAACTTGTGATTTACGGGTCCCCTATGATAAGTGCAGGGGTCCTCGAGCATCTGGTCAAAAACAACCCCGTCAGGGGGGCCTCGGGCTTCTTAGGCTCGAGGGCGCCTGCGAGCACCTCTTCGTCGTCGTCGTCATTGGCGTCGCGCTTCGCCTTCTGACCTTTGCGTTTGTTCTTCTTCTTTTTGTTGCTGTTATTGTTGTCGTTCTTGGCATCGTTGCCCTTGTTCGAGCCCTCCGGCGCGGTCACCGCCTTACCTTTGTCCGTGGAACGGCCCAAGAAGGCCCCCACTGCCTCGTCGCCTGAGGCAAAGCTGGTGACACGATCCATCAGGTCCTCGACCGTCCTGGGACGGTAGCGTCCTAGCTCATGAACTAGCTCTTGGCACGTCGTGCCCGCGAGGAACGCTGAGATGACGTCCTCATCAGGCACGTGGGGGAGCTCGAGGCGCTGCTTCGAGAATCGTCAAGCAAAGTCGCGGAGGGGTTCGTCCGCTGCCTGCCTGCAACGCCGTAGATCCCAGGGGTTGCCTGGGCGCGCGCAAGTCCCCTTGAAATTCCCGTCGAAGACCCTGACTAGGTCAGCCCAGTCGTCGATCCGATCTGGCGGGAGCGCCTCGAGCCACCCTCGGGCGGTGTCCGAGAGGTAAAGTGGGAGTTGGCGTATGATCACACGGTCGTCGTTCTTCGCTCCGCCCAGTTGGCAGCCTAGGCGGAAGTCCGAGAGCCAGAGCTTGGGCTCGACCTCCCCATCATACTTCACGATGTTGGTCGGTGGTCGGAAGCGGCCGGGGAGGGTTGAGCTGCGGATGGCCCGGCTGAAGACTCTGGGGCCCGGGGGCTCGAGGACTTGCCAGTCCTCGTCACTGTCGTAGCGCCTCCCTCGATGGGCGCTATAGCCATGCTCTTGGGCCCCCTTGTCCTTGCGCCGTCGGTTGATGTCGTTGCGGGCGTCATTGGGGTCTCGAGGTGGCCAGTTGTCGATGATCCGTTCGCGGACTGGCCTAGCTCGAGAGGCGTCCGGCTGGTGGACGGATGCCTCGTGCTCATTGCGGGGCATGTCTGCCGGTTTCCCCGAGGCCGCCCCGCGCCGCCGCGAGGCTGAGCTCTCGGCCTGCTGCACAGCGGCCGTCTCGAGGAGGTTCTTCATTTCCCCAAGCATGCGCCTGGTGTCAGGGTTGGAGACGGCGGGTAGATCGCGGAGCAGCATCGCCGCCGCCACCACGTTCTGCCCGGCTCGCGGGAAACGCACCTCGGGGCGTGCTGGCGCCCCGTCCTCGAGGATCTGCCGGTGGACCTCTCGAGCTCGGCCACGAACACCGGCGCCTTGAGGCTGGGCTGGTTCTTGTGCTAGGGTTTTCTCGAGCTGCAGCAGGCGTTGTCGATCCTCCTCAGCCTTGGCGATGGCCTCCCGCAGCTGCGCGAGCTGCGCCGCTCGGTCGTCGCTGTGCTGAGATGGTGCAGCCGGTGCCGGGGGTTCGTTCCTCCCCTGAACGCGTGACCCGCCTGCCGCAGCCACGTCTCCGGGCTCTTCGAGGTTGAGCGCCGGCCTGTTGTCGTCGTCGTGGTCCTCGGTATCGCTTACGACTCCCTCGAGCTAGAAGCACTCCCTGGTGGGATCCCAGAGGTCAGGGTCGTGGTAGTCGTACTCGTCGGAGTTAGAGCTATTGACGTCGCGCTGCCCTGGCTCATGCTGGGACTGCAGCTCGCGGTACCACTCTCCGATGTTGGCTCGCCGGGGTGGCTCGACGACTCGTGAGAAGCCGCGGTCGACGTGCGCGGGGTAGACGACCTCCAGGTTGGTGGTGGCTCGTAGGAGCACACCCGGACGTTCCTTCCGCTCTGCCGCCGTCCGGCCCTGATGACGATCGTCGAGGTGGTGGGCGTGAGCAGCTGCGGAGTTGTTGAGGCTGAACGGGGGCCGCTGGCGTCGAGCGTGGTACACCCCGTGAGGGAGGAGGCCTGGTGGTGTCGACGGAGCACGGCTCGGGGGCCTCTGGCCAGGCTCCCGGTCCGTGCGCGTGACGAACGCGAACTCGCTTGGGGAGTGCGCGCGCGCCCTAGAAGTCTCCGGCCGCGCGCCGGGCAGGTTTCCCCTCGGGGACTCTGCGTCGGCCGCGGGGAAGTGGGCGTGCGCCGCGGGCACCGCCCGTGCCCGGCGTCGATGGTGAAGACGGCGCCGCTCGCGAGGTGGCGACGCATGGTGGTGCGGGCGACGCGCCACGCCCCCCGCGCGGGGTGGCACGACACGCCCTCCGCTCAGGCTCTCCGTGGAGAGCAGGGTCAGCTCGTTGCCGTTGCCGGTGGCCAGGAACTCGAGGCTCCCGAACCAGACGACGGCACCAGACGAGAATGAAGGAGGGGATGAAGCCATCCAGAAAACAACGAGAAATCCGCTCGGACACGCGAAGGCCCCTACCTGGCGCGCCAACTGTCGGCGTTTCGAACCCGGGGGTATGACACCAACGAGTAATATGATCGCGTGCTCTCTTCCTGGATGGTGATGCAAGATGACACAAGGATTTATCCTGGTTCGGGCAAAGAAGGCCCTACGTCCAGCGGGGGAGGAGGTTCTTGTATTACTTGCAACTAAGTGCTCGTACAAGGGCGAATACAAGCTCAATGAGCGTGGACCGGAGTCCGGACCTGAGTGTGCGTGTGTGCGGGCGTATGTGCGTTCTAACGTGTCTGTCCTTTGAGTTGCGTAACCGTCCGCGCGAGGGGCCCTAGCGTCCCCTTTTATAGAGCAAGAGGAGGCCAGGGCTACACAGGGATGACATGTACAGCGCTTGATATGGCGTAGGGTAGGAATCCTGTCTTGTCGGGGCCACTGAGCCGACGTGGGGGTTGCTGTTGGGGCGTCCTTGGAGCGTGGCCTCCATCCCGGTCGCAGACGTGGAGGCGTAGCGATGTGGAAGCCGTACAGCACCCATCCCGGCACGTACAGGACACGGCGGGGTCCCTCCGGGTCTTGGGGTACCTGTCCTCCAAGAGCATGAAAGCAGTCAGGGCTCGAGGGGCTCAGAGCCGGCCTCGAGGTGGCGCCTACGGGGGGCTCGAGTCCCCGCAGTTATGGGCAAGTCCCGGGAAACCCGATTGAGCAGCAGGAATCCGGGCCTTGAGACGTGGTTTGGACGTGCGACAGTGTAGGGTATGGGTTAACAGTGCTGTACTGGCGCCTTTTTGCCCATGCTTGTGGTGAAAACGAGACTGGACTCTGCCCTGGTCACTGTGGTACACGTCGGGCTGCAGAGGACGTAACTGGAGTAGGTGGACGCATTAAATGCGCGGTATGGGGTTAGGGAGCAGGAAGCTTCCTCCTCGTGGAGGGCTTCGAAGGGTAGTGGCGCACTTGCTCGAGCCCGTGCGCTGAGGGCTCGGGTGAGTGGAGGTTGAGCTCCAGCTCAAGGCCTAGATCGAGACGAGCCCCGAGGGATAGGCTATCGTGCTGGAGGGGCTCGAGGTCCCCGCGCGAGGTCCCGAGGAGCGATGCACAGCTGTTGCGGGTTCGAGGGGTGGGCTACCAGGAGGTGGCCGGTAAGGTCTCGACAAGTCTAAGCTCCCTGGTGGTGCGCCAGCGTTGCAGGCTCCGAGGGGTTGGTTTCTTGGGAGGTTAGCTTAGCTGGGTTTATTAATTGGTGTTCTAGGTTTAACCTATTTGTTTTGCGTTGATTGGGGGTACCCCTTTTGTGGACCTCCGACACATTGGGTAGGAGTTATCTTTCCGTACTTATGAAAGGGAGTTCTCCCTGTTTGGATGAACCTGTTTAGCTCCGACCTCCAACGTCGAAAGCATTCTCCCATTATCTTATAAGCATTATCTTTTGCAAGCTCTTCCTTTCCCTTCGAAAACCTAAAAGTTTTCACCAGGAAGTTAACCCAAAGGCACTTCTTCTTCTCCTCGGGTACTTTTGGCCAGCCAGAGATTGCTGGGTTCAAATTATCTCTTATTAGGGCACCGATCGCATTACGAAATTTGCTTATGTATTCTTGAGGATCACGGATCGCCCCATCTGGCCCGACCTCATTTATCACATAGGTCACCCCCTCCTTTGGATATTGGTTTGGCTTTCTATCCCCTCGTGACCTCTTTGGCTTGGCAGTCGACTCCGTGGTAGTGCCCTGAGGTTGTGGAGCAGAGGCCTCAATGTCTGCCTCTGTGACTCTTGCCTCCGCTCCCCTTTCCTTTGGTGTCTGGAAACGGGCTAGACGTCGACGTTGCCTTTTCGAAAGTCTAAGAGGGACCTATACATACGACAGGTCAAAAATGTTAGTAGAGTTGACATGGACAAAGCTTTAGCTGATTAGACAAGCTACTTTGGCTTTATCCCTACCTCTTCATCAGGGTTAAAATCTTTGTCCAAATCCTCCTCCGTTGGCATCCGTCTTTTCTCAGTTGGATGTGGATCCTCGGGACTTTCATATTCCGACGGTCCTTCATCCTCCTCTTCGACATCAATTTCGTCTTCTCTTGTTCCCCCTTCCTCCTCGTCAAGTTGCTCTTCCTGAGTAAGCATCACCTCTAGATCATTTTCTAACTCAAGATTCAACTGCTCCTGATGGAGCTGGTCCTCTAGTTCTTGCTCTCCATGGGTTGGCTGCTCATCATTCTCGGGGCCTCGGGCTGCACTGCCTGCCTTCTGCGACATTTCGTGCTTGGTTCTATTATATGCAAGATACAAAGTGTGATTTAGATACTAAGTAGTAGTAGGTAGTAGTAGTACTAGTAGGTAGTAGAAGTAGTAGTAGTACTAGTAGGTAGTAGTAGTAGTACTAGTAGGTAGTAGTAGTAGTACTAGTAGTAGTGGTAGTGGTGGTGGTGGTGGTGGTGGTGGTCGTAGTAGTCGTAGTAGTAGTAGTAGTAGTAGTAGTAGTAGTAGTAGTAGTAGTAGTAGTAGTAGTAGTAGCAGCAGCAGCAGCAGTAGTAGTAGGTAGTAGTAGTAGTAGTAGGTAGGTAGTAGTAGTAGTAGAGGCCTCAGAAACATGTCAATCATCATTTGATCAAGAACCTAGAGCATCAAGGCATCATAACAGAGAAGAGAGAAGACAATGTAGGGGCAACATCTCATATTCCATATAATGTATAGACTTAGACAATTTCATCATTGGCAAAACAAAGGAGAGGAGAGAGTTGGCTAAATAGGTAGCTACCAAGTTCCTCAAGTTCTTGATCATCAGCTCTTATTCCATATAATGTATGGACTTAGACAATTTCATCATTGGCAGTCTAAAGGAGAGGAGATGAGTGTAGTGGCAAAAAACAGCATCTGCTGTAAACAGTATAGAACAGTAGTAGTAGTAGTAACAGCAGTAGCAACAACACAAAACAGTAGTAGTAGTAGTAGTAGTAGTAGTAGTAGTATAGGCGGTCCAATAGAGCAGCAGCATAAGCCAACACAACAACAACAACAGAGGAGCGCAGCAGCAGTATGTGGTATTACGGCAACAACAGTATGTGTCAACAAATCATAAAAAAGTATTTTCAAGGCATGTGGTACTATCGGTTTGTTAACAGGGCATGTTTAGGTATAAGGATCAAACTTGTAAAGATGCATCATCAAACAAAAATAGTGACCATATCTAAAAAAAATTGGGCAGTAGAAGAGGCCTCACAAACATGTCAATCATCATTTCCCTATGAACTTGGAGCATAAAGACATCAAAACAGAGAAGATAGAAGAAGGTAATGTAGGAGTAGGCAGTAGTAGTAGTAGTAGAAGAAGATAGTAGTAGTAGAAGGTAGCAGTAGCAGTAGCAGTAGCAGAAGATAGGAGAAGGCAAAATACAGCATCTGCTGTAAACAATAGTAGCAGCTGCTGCACAAAACAGTAGTAGTAGTAGTAATAGTATAGAACATCAGCTCACAAGTAGAGGAGATGGTAATGTAGGGGCGACTAGTAATGATGCCAAGTTCCTCACAAGTTTTAGAACATCAGCTCACATTCCATCTAATGTATGCACTTAGACAAGTTCATCATCGGCAAAACAAAGAAGAAGGGAGGAGAGGGAAGATTTGGCAAAACAGTAAGGCTTTGTTTCTGGATTAACAGTACATTAAACTTGAAGGAGAAGAAGGAACTGAAAAAGAAAAGCAGTGGGCAAACAATTCAGAAACGCGAAACTGAAAAAGAAAAGCAGTGGCAAAATAAAATGCCATGTAATCTCCAGAAAATTGTAACTACGCACACATACTGTACAAAATTATAATCAGTTTCAGCTCTCCAAAATTAATTCATAGCTGATAATTTTTTATAACTGCATTAAAATTCAAGAGAAAATAATTAATTCATAGCATATGAAAATAACTAACAGCAAGCAATTAGGAACTGAAAGCAGCAGTATCCAACAAAGGACAAACGGCAAAAGAAATATAGCAGTATCCTCCGACTAGACAACAACAAAATCTCAACCCGAAACAGCCAAAATGATCCGACTAGCCCAACCAGACGAACCTTTGAACGAAACTAAACTCTCAGCAAGAATTGAACTAAAACAAAATCATCCGACTGCACGTATTGACATTCCCAATTTACACCCACTGATCCATTTGGAACGAGACCAGCTGCGAGAAAACTTGCCCCCACATGTTATAATAATATAAGTAACATGTGAATGACATGTACAGATGTACTTATGCTCAAACCAAGCATATATACACCCAAAGACAATGCATATTACAAAAAACAGAGAATAAAGGCAGAGATAACACCTAGGCAGAGATTACAAAAAATTTGGGCAGTAGAAAAGGCCTCAGAAATATGTCAATCATCATTTGTCCATGAACTTGGAGCAGAAAGGCATCAAAACAGAGAAGAGAGAAGGCAATGTGGCGGTGGAAGATAGGAGAAGGTAATTTAGGAGTAGGCAGTAGTAGTAGTAGTTGGCAGTAGTGGTAGTGGTAGAGGCCTCAGAAACATGTCAATCATCATTTGATCAAAAGAAATAGAGAAGATAGGAGAAGGTAATGTAGGGGCAGCTGGTAATGATGCCAAGTTCCTCACAAGTTCTAGAACATCAGCTCACATTCCATCTAATGTATGGACTTAGACAAGTTCATCATCGGCAAAACAAAGGAGAGGGGAGGAGAGGGAAGATTTGGCAAAACAAAAGCAACAACTGCTAGCCAACAGAGCAGAATACCTGCCACATAAACACCAGTGAACACCTAGGCAGTTTATGAAAATTAATTCATAGCAGTGAACAGGGCAGAAAACCTGCCACAAAAACATCAGTGAACAGAGCAAAAACCTGCCACATAAAAATATCTTGACAGCAAAAGAAGTAATTAATTCATAGCAGAACCATACAGGCAGGGTGCATGGAGAGCTATATTGCCCTAAACAGAACCATACATGCAGGATGCTTATAGAAGACCCATTTCTGAAAAATTAGATGGTTGAGTTTTGAAGCTTATGTCTGCCAATCTTTTATTCATGAAAAAGGTGGCGCTGACCACATTTGGCTTGAAGTAAGTTTTTACCAGAAAAAATGGCAAGCTTCCTTCCAGATTCACATTCTTTCACATTTGAGTTCAATTTTGTTGCCAATTCGAGTAGAAGAGAGATAACAGACAGATTTTTGCAGATTAAACAAGCTGAAAGTGAGTACTACATATTTGGAAATATCTATCCACCAGAAAAAAATTGGAATCATATGAACATAGAAAAGCATGGACAGAGATAAGTTTAGGGGGATGAAGTAAAATGAGAGTAAGTTTGTTGGTAAGCAGGATTTGGTCAACTGCATCAAGTATTTTAGTGCGTCAAATTTACACGCTGTCACATGAAGAGGAATATTAATCATAATGGTCCACCAATTGCATGTCTATGCAAAGGATTTAGAAAATAATTATGTGCTAATGTCTCATGTTAGTGTTTACACGCTGTACTAGCAACAATATCAAAGGGAAGAATATATGTTGAAAAAGGCTGCCTTTTTGGATCAGATGAGAATAGGGACTACTCTGATTTTCATCTATGGGAAAACAGGGTTTTGAATTTCATCTACTAGTACCAAAAGGATCTGGGCTTCATTCATCATCACAGAAACGCAAAGATCGTGCAAGAAAAGGAGAGGAGGGGGAGGAGATACGCACCACCTTGAGCAGCAGCCGCCGCCGTCGCGGTGTCTACTCCAACCCTAGCAAGGAAAACGGATGATGAGGAGGAGAAGGGGAAGGGGAAGGAGGAGGAGAAGGAGGAGATGAGGCTTACCTGTATCTGGCGCGAGGAGATGGAAGCGGCTTACCTGGATCTGGCGCGAGCGGTGGCGGTGCTCGTCGCCTGCGGCAGCGCTAGCAGCGGGATTGGGAGTCAGGAGCGCTGGCAGCTATCGGCCTGTCGTGGAGTCAGAGGGAGGAGTGGCGCTGGAGGGAGGAGTGGCGCCGGAGTGAGCGGGGAGGCCGGGTGCGCTCCAGTGACGGCCGCCGCGGGAGGAGCGAGGACGGGGCGCCGGAGTGAGCGGGGAGGCCGAGTGTTCTCGAGTGATGGCCACCGCGGGAGGAGCGAGGAGGGGGCGTCGGAGGGAGGAGTGGCGCCGGAGTGAGCGGGGAGGGTGCGCTCGAGTGATGGCCGCGGGAGGAGGGAGGAGGGAGGCGGTTGGTCGGGCTGGCAGTGATGGCCGACGCGCGGCCAAACCCTAGGTGGCGGTGGCGGCGGCGACGTGAAATTTTTCGGCAGCCTGACGGCGCCCAAAACGAAGAAAACGCCCCAGACTTAGTCGCATTTCGGTGGTGTGCATATTTATAGAGTCGGACGGATGCCACTATATGGGCGGTTGAAAATAGGACCACCCCTATAGTGAATTGGTGCCTATCTCCCTCATACGAACTCCAAATGTAACGATTCTTTTTCCTCAAATTTTCTAAAATCATGCTCTATAAGTGTAGATTGGCCACATGACCATGTGACTATTTCGTTATCAAGGTGAAACCCTAACGATGGGTATGTATACCGTTCCGCTTCGCTTCGGCTCAAGCCTCCGGCGACGGGCCTCCGCTTCGCTCCGTCAGAAGTCGGCCAATATAATGACCAACTGAATTTGGAACAAATATATCAACTATAACTTATAACAAGATTTAGAAAATAATAAATGATGTCAAATTCAAAAGTAATGACTACCAAGTGTAGCTCTCATCAATCACAAGCACTCAATAAAATAATGATAGTCTTACAGACATACATAAATGAAGTCACACACATACAAAAAATGTTACAAACATACATAAAAAGGTAGTCTCTCACACACATACACAAAGGTAGTCTCACACACATACACACAGGTAGTCTCACACACATACATAAAAGGTAGTCTCACACACACCAACTAGCTAGCCCCCGCTGTAACAATTTTTCCTTTGACCCCTTTTCGTTCCCATGGCATTATGTCTTTGGGTAGGTTCTTTTCCACAACATTGATCTTCTTACAAAAGTCTGTGAATAGTGGCATTTCATCGTAGGTATTGTAAGCTTCAACATCGTCCACGCCATCAACTCCGATAACGTGTTGTTTCCCAGAGGCAACCACATGCTTTGTCTTCTTCTTTGGGGCGATGTTAGTTTGCGGGTCAGGCATATAGAAAACTTGTGCAACACGTGAAGCGAGCACCCAAGGGTCGTCTAGGTAGGCTACATTCTCAAGGTCAGTCCAATCTCATTGAATTGATGTTCCTTGATCCAACGGCATCGGAACAGGGGCACCGTTAAAGTGCCTCCATAGTGAAGTTCCCATATATCTTCAATTATGCCAAAGTATTGGCTCTTTCGCCCCAGTCCATCGAGAGCCTCTATTCGAACCCCGCTGTTCTGGTTCACACATTTACTATCCTTTGTGTGGGTATAGTACGTGTACCCATTAATGTCATAAGCATTCCAAGATGTCACTTGTCTTGATGGCCCCTCCGCCAGCATACTGATGGTAATAGAATCATTGGATTCTTCAGGCTGTATGTTCTGGTCCTTCAACCATGTAGTTAGGTGTTGCTTGTGTTGTTTAATGACCCAGTCATCTGAACGACCATTTCTATCTGCTGAAATGGTAGCCAGGTGTTGTTCAATGTACGGTTGCATCCGTTCTGTGCTTTGCAAGACACTATAATGGGCCTGACTCACTTCTTTGTAAGCATGGTCGACGAACACTTTTTTACCACTTGTGCCCTTCCCAGCCAGCCTACCCTTGTGATGAGAATCAGGTTTACCAATCCCTCTCTGTACTTGTAGCCACTCTTGATAACACTCGACGACTTCTTCAGTACTGTAACCCTCTATCATGGAGCCCTCAGGGTATGCTCGATTATGCACGTATCGGCTTAGAACTGACATGAACCGCTCGTAGGACCGCATTTCATGCAAGTAGCAAGGGCCCAGTGCCTGTATCTGATGAACCATGTGAATCATGAGATGTACCATTATATCGAAAAATGTAAGAGGTAAACACATCTGTAGTTGGTTCTGGGTCTCCACCATGAATTCATGTAGGTCCTTCAATTCTTTCTTGTCATATGACTTCTGAGAGATCTTTGAAAAGAAGTAGCACATGCGGGTGATGGCCATTTTCGAGAACTCTAGCTTTATAGCCCTAATTGCAACCGGAAGGTATACTGTCAGCATCATATGACAATCGTAAGCCTTGTAGTGTGTAAATGATAGGTCTTTCATCGACACTAGCTTCTTCAGGTTCGCTGAAAACCCGGTCAGGACTTTGACCCCCCTCAGGAAATTGCATATCACCCTCCTCTCTTCTGTGGTTAGGTTGAAGCTAGCCGCAGGCAGAGTGTATTTTCCATTATCCTGAAGTATCGAATGAAGCTCTGGCATCACTTTTAGGTGCACCATGTCTTTTCATGATTTTAGACCATCCTTTTACTTGCCTGTGTCCATGAAGGTAGCCATGAGACTCTCAAAGACATTCTTCTGCACATGCATTGCATCAATGGCATGGGGGACCTCTAATTCTTTCCAATAAGGTAGATACTGAAAGAAGATCGATTGTTTCTTAAATGGTACGCCTGCGATAGGAGGTGTGCTCCTATCTCTGTTCGTTCCATCTGGATTCTTCTTTCCATAGATGACATGTATGTTTCTCACCATTCTGTATACATGTTCTCCATTAGGATGTCTCTCCGGAGGTGGTTCATTCTCCATGGTGTTGTCATAGTATTTTAAGTACAGTTTGCTACGGTACCTATGACCAATGTTTAAGAAGCGTTGGTTCCTTAGGTAAACTATCTTCTTCGATCCATCTAGGTACACCCATGTGGTACCATCCAAACATACTAAGCATCCCGTCTTGCCTTTGATCTGTCCAGACAAAGCAAACAACGCTGGGTAATCATTGGTGGTAACAAAAATTATTGCTCTACATATGAAGTCCTCCCTTCGGAATGTGTCATACATGGGCTCCCCATACCTCCATAGCCTCTCCATTTCTTGCATGAGAGGCTCGAAGAACACGTCTATATCAATGCCTGGTTGTTTCGGGCCAGAAATAAGAATAGTGAGGAGAAGATACTTTCTCTTCTGACACAAATATGTTGGAATGTTGTACATGGTCAATATCACTGGCCATGTGCTGTGGTTGCTCATCCTCTCATTAAAGGGATTCATCCCATCGGTGCTCAAGACGAAACGTACATTATGTAGGTCTTGGCTGAAGTCTTCGTGATTCGTATCGAAGTCTTGCCACTGACTACCATCGGCTGGGTGTGCAATCCTATCATCATCAACCTTACGCTCATCATACCACCAAGTCATGAGTGCGTCTTCCTTAGGGTTTTGGAACATACGCCTCAAGCGGTCGGTCACTGGCAGGTACCACATTACCAAGGCTGGAATTCTTCTCTGCTTTGCATCGGTGCCTAATGGAGTGTCCTCCGGGGACTGAGATTCTTGCACTGGCTTTTTTGTACCATTCTTATTCCTCTTCTTCCCTGTGGATGCTTCGCCCCCGCTGTAAAGGTCATTGTTCTTGTACCGACTGGCCCCACATCGAGGACACTTTTCTAGATCCTTGAACGTGTCACCACGAAAAAGGATACAATGGTTGGGGCATGCATGGATTTTTTCAACACGCATTGTCAGTGGACTTACAACCTTCTTCACGTGGTATGTGTTGGCGGGAACTGAGTTTGGCTGTGGCAGCAACCATGACAGAAGACGCAACAGATCATCAAAACTACAGTCCGACCAGCTGTACTTAGCCTTCAGGATGAGAAGCTCAAGCACAAAACGTAGCAGCGTCCAGTGCATTGGACAACCCTTTTCAACACCATACACAGTCTCCTTCGATGCCGTTTTCACCCTCTCCAAATTTTCGAGACCTTTTTTGCAGTTTTGGATTATTTCTGGTCCAATGGCCTCAAGCATTTCCTCCAAATTGTCAAAGTCAGCTTCATCCCCATCACGTGCTCCGCCGCCATTAGCTCCACCATCTTGTTCACTGCCACAGTCCCGATCCATTTGATCACGAATCTCGTCCAAGAATTGGAACATGAATTGCAAGGCTTCATCCTCATATTCTTGATCACCGATGTCTAGTCCATCACCGTTGTTGTCATTGACAAGCACTTTTTCACCATGATGAACCCACACTGCGTAGTCTGCAACAAATCCTCGCACAATCAGATGTTCTCTGATGGTAGTGGCATCTGAAAATGCCATCTGGTTCTTGCAATCCTTGCATGGACAAACAATTAAATCTTTATTCTCTATCAACGTCGCTGCATGCTTCTTTGCGGCTTCAATAAACCTGTCCACCTCTTCACGGAAACCTGCCTTGAACCTTAACAAACCATACATCCAAGATTTCCTATACTCCATCTTGTAAAAACAAAACAAACCAAAGAAAATAAAGTAAATAAATCAAATTGTATTCCAATTTCAAGAAACATAAATTGCAAAAAAAAAACAAACCATTCACGAAAAATACATGAAAGTAGGATGCAAATCTCCACTAAAATCAAGTAAGATCGAATAAAAAAGGGTGCAAGCTCATTTATCTAACTTATTTACACTAATAGCTTCAAAACTAGGGTATAATTGCTTCATACATAGCTCAAGCACCTTTCTTTATTATAATTAATGCATAATTATTTTAAAATTTATTAATTAGTTAGAATAAATAATTTCAAAGGCAACAAATATTTTACTCACTACAATTCTTTTGCTCACTACAATTCCCACACCGGTCAATTTCATTCCAATTTCATGAAACATAAATTACAAAACAAAAAATAAAAAGAACAAACCCTAGATCTACATGCACATGAAACATACAACAAATTAGAGTGTAAATCTTCACTAAAATGAAGTAAGATCGACTAGCCAAGGGTGCAACCTCATTTCCCTAACTTATTTACACTAATAGCTTGGAAACAAGGGCCTAATTGCTTCATACAAAGCTCAAGAACCATGGAGGAGAGAGAAAAGGAAAAGTCTAATTACTCACTAATCAACAATTAAAACTTCAAAAAAAATGAGTGGAATAGCATTTTCTTACCTTCTACAAGCTCTCCATCAAAGTATTTGAGATCAAAACCTCCCCCCTTGGTAGACCAAGTTTTAGGAGGAGCCCAAGGCCTCCCAACCTTTTTTTCACGGGTTGAACTGTGTGTCCCGAGCTGGAAGAAGGCTGGCTGGCTGTGTTATTCGGATGTCCACTGTAGGGGCGGCTGGTGATTGAACCGCCCCTACAGTGGAGCACTGTAGGGGCGGTTCAATCACCAGCCGCCCCTACAGTGTTTTGTAGGGGTGGCTCAAAGCGATGGGCACCAACATGCCACTGTAAGTTCGGCTCCAACACCAGCCGCCCCTATAGTGAAAGGGGTCTCGTACTTACAGAGCTTTTTTCAGGTGCATGGTTAAGTTTGTTAGCTCTGAGAGTGGTGAGTTTAGCTCTAAACTTTCGAAGGATGAAGTGATAGGCTTTGTTCATGTCACTGTGATTGAAAATAATAGGGTGTCCTAGGTGGAAGGTATTTGACATGAGATCATTTACTGGAAAAATTTGTTTGATCATATCCCTTATATTATTGGGCACATTTCTGCTAAAAAGGATAGAAGATTTTTGAAGGTTAGGAGTTTGACCTGACATGGCGCAGAAGCTTTGCAGAATTATGTCTATGTTTTGGGCCTCGTTCACAGTGGCAGTCTCACATAGGATGAGATCATCTGCAAAAAGAAGAGAGTGGATGGGAGGGCATCCTGGACCTAGCGATATACCTGCAATGTTAGCATCCTGCATAGCTTGATTTAATCTAATGGAAAGTTCATTAATATAGCCAGAGCAAACAGGTACGGAGAAAGAGGGCAGCCCTGTCTAATGCCTCTAGCCGGAGAGAAGGATTCAGTAGGCTCACCATTAACCAAGACTGAAAAGGTTGTGGTAGTAATGCAAGCACAAATAAGATTGATGAAGTGAGAGTTAAGACCAAGCCTCCTGAGGGCTTGGGTGACAAAGTTCCATTCCAATATGTCAAAAGCTTTAGCTAGATCTAGTTTGATTAAGAAAGCATGGTGATTCCAAGTTTTTAGGGAGAAAGAATGCACAATTTCCTGAGTGATAACAATATTTGAGGAGATGTGTCTATTCTGAATGAAAGCAGCCTGAGAACGGTCAATGTAATTAGGCAAGTGAGGTTTTAGTCTCTCAGCTAGACTTTTGGCAATAATTTTATAGACCACATTGCATAAGCTAATAGGCCTGAAATCCTGAGGGATAACAGGTTGAGCTTTCTTAGGGATAAGAGTTATGAAAGTATGATTTAAAGGCTGTTGCAAAGTAGTCGTAGTGTAGAACTCAGTTACCAATTGCATGATGTCCTCAGCAATCCATTGCCAAGCTGATTTGTAGAATGCTGCATTGAGGCCATCTGGACCTGGCGATGCATTGCTTCTCATGCTTTTTATTATGTTGTGTATCTCCTGCTCATTGGGAGTTGAGTTTGTGTACTCTTGTATTGTTTCATCATTGGTCTGAGATTGTGGCACATGCTGAATGTTGTCCTGCAAATGAGCATGTGGAGGGTGGTTAGTATCATCAAAGAGTGTAGGAGACATTTGGTTGTTCATTTCAGATTGAAAAAGATGCTGAAAGTAATTATTTAGAGTGTCAGCTAGTTGTTCAGGGGTAGTGGATTGTGAGCCATCAGGGTTATGTAAATATGTAATTCTATTTTTCCTATTTCTTTTAATAATTGACTGGTTGAAGTAAGAAGTATTTTGGTCTCCCTTAATGGCCCAGTTTCTTATTGCTCGCTGTATATGAAACTCCTCATCTTTCAGTAGCAGTTGATGATGCTTCGTAGTGAGTTCGTTCTGCACGCCATGGTCCTATTGTTGTGGTGGCTTCATCTGTTCCCGCTGGATTTGGTTTTCTATTGTCTGCAGTTGATCTTTTAGTTTAGGCTTGCTTCTCCATTTCCTGAGATCTGCAGCAAGATATCTAGTTTTATTTGGAAAAGAGCGAGAGCTGGAACGATCCCAGCTCTGCCTGGCCACTTCCTGATAGTTCTGTTCCATCAACCACCAATTTTCAAATCGAAAGGGTTTATTAGTGCGAAAACGAGTTGAATTAAGAACAGTAAGAATGGGAGCATGATCGCTTCTTATCATCGGAAGATGATAAACCGTCGTCCGAGGGAACGCTAGGCACCATTCAGCATTCCCAAGAGCTCGATCTAGGCGCCGAAACGTAGGAATGGAATTGAATCTCTTATTGCACCGAGTGTACGCCGGGCCACTGTATCCCAAATCGATAAAACCACACTGTTTGACATAATCACAGAAAGCATGAATTTTTCTTAAATCAGGTCTACCAGGACCTGATTTTTCATTAGGATGCATAATATCATTCGTATCACCCATACATAAGACTAGTAAGGTTCTATTGGTTAGAACAAAATTAAGCACCTTATCCCATATGACGTTGGTTGTTCGATGATGAGGATCACCATAAATACAGACTATAAAGCAAACTGAGTAGAGGTTAAATTATTATTACACAATGCAAATATATAGTTTGGAGAATGATCAACAATATTAGCAACAAGCTTAGTCTTCTACTATCCTTACGCCCTAGTACGTATGGGCCGCTAGTTATCTATCCTCTACGCATGACCCTGTACACGTGCTTACCCTGGAAGAATCACATATGAGGATCTTCGCCGCCATGGGAAATGCCACACTTACTAGGGTTCGCTAAAAAAAAAAAAAAAAATCCACCGATCGTGTTGATGATTAGCCATCCTATAAAGAGTCTTTGTCGTCCTGCCCATTGATCATACTTCAAATTTTCTTTTGTGTTATCCTTCTTTAAGATCGATTTGTGTTGTCCCTTTTTGCCAAAAGTCGGCCTGCAGAACTACAATGTCCTCTTCTCTTCGTCTCTGGCTGTGTAGCATGGCTCTGCATGTGCCACAACCCCACCTCCTTAGCATCATGTCACCCATAGCGCTACCTGAGTCTTGCCTCCACGCACTGATTGGGACACATCCACCCTCAACGCGCACCTCTAATCTCATGTTTGATTAGTCCGATAATCAAGTGTGCAACCCATACTATACCTACCACTTGAGCAGTCCTATCAATAACTATTTGTGTGCTCCTCCATATATAGACATCATGAAGATTATCTTTGAGTATTGCATGCCTTGAGCTCCCATACAAACAACCATTACAAGAAATGAGTGGTTTTTTGATATTGTATTATGCCATAATATATGGAATTTAAGTCACAAATTGAGATCTGTGACATCTAGTTGACGAATCCAAACATCAAAAAGCTATACTGTCACAAAATTATTATGTGATATTTGTATCATATAAGTTTATGACATTGATTTGTTATCACAAGTCGTACACTAAGTCATGAAGGCAGCTGACATGGCGCTAACGTGGCAGGACAAAAAAAATGTCACAAAATTAAAATACGGCCCGTTAAGATCTATATGTGTGGCAGGCTTATAGCACGCTAAAAAACAGCCCACTTATTTTATACTTTTTTTAGTTCATTTAGTGTTTTAATAATATTTTTATTCTCAGCCTATTTTTATAATAAAAATACGCCCACACAATTTTTATTTTCGGCACAACCCACATATAAGCCACAAGGCAGATTAACAACTAGCCCACTTAATAATTTTTGTCGGACCTATTGTTTCAGCTTATTTCAATGAACACATCATGAAGATTAGTTCGGCCCATTCAACAGCACATCATGACCCAAATGCAACCCGTTTAAATATATTAATTTCACACATTATATAATGTCCAAACAGTAACGAATCAATGATACTACACTTAGTAACATTCCTATAAGAAACAATTGTAGGAACTTCTATTGCTCTGAACAATCAATATATACAGCACACGCATCAAGGCCTTTGTTGTGTTCTGGGCTAAAAGAAGAGCCCAAGCTCTATCGACATCACTTTGTAAACCTAAAATAGGGAGATGATCACTAGATGTGTATATACAAATATTTGCATAAATATATTCATCAATAAAATGAAACAAATACCATGCTAATCAGATCAAACAAATTGTTGTCACAACCCAATTTTTTAAGAATAAAATTGGGACAATGAACTCATGTGTGCCTAGGGATCAGCCGCACACATAAATTTGATAAATTATAAAGAAGGTACCATCAGAGTGTTTATTACATAATACCAAATCTTTCGGAAAAACTCCGACTCCAACATCATTTGTTACCCATCCGGGATTTTTATCCAGAATAATAAACTAACAAGTGTAAGTACTCCTCGTACATAACAAGCTAGCATGGGGTTCATGAGGCTCAAAAGGCTGACACGGTTAGACTGCACTTAGCTTTTAAGTTGACAAAATTTTAGCATTAGGTTAAACATATGTTGTGCTTATTACCATAAGACCTCTGATCCATGTAGTCCGCCAGTGATAAATAATTAACATAAATAGAACCATTACCAGAAAGATTTAAATAATTTAGTTGCCTTTAATCCATCAGTTTTCTGGGCCGCTCATAACCGTGAGCACGACTGTTATAACAGTTTGATTACTCTGCAGAGTTTGTGCATCTTTACCCATAAACCGTTGTCGGGTACCAAAATAAGGGGTACCCCGAACGGCCCAACAAAAGCAAAGCCAGGTCCGGTGGGCGATCCCGGCCCATGCTCGGCCACACAGGGGTTCCCCGCCGGAGGTAACGGCCCGTCGCTCGGATAGGCCCGACGGCAAGTCAGCCCGACCCAAGGGTGAACCGAAACCCGGGGCTAGGGCGAAAAATGCCAAGACATCCCAGCTTCCCACGTGAATCCGGCCTGGCGCCATCCCGTACAAGGGCGGTGCCATGGCCAGACGTGCACACCATGCTTCAACAAGGACGGAGGGCCTCCTCGGTCCACCTCCTTATCCGTGCCACCATGAAGATCCGGAATGGACCGGGTAATCCAGAGCGCCTCACCGCAGGGACCGGCGGCCTAATAGCTGCGTTCTCTGAGAAGTCCTTTCAGGCCACTAGTGATGCAGGCAACCTGCCATGGCGCAACACTGATCGCTCACTACTGGCTCCTCAAAAGAAGGACCTGGCGGTGATTCGAATCCAACGAATATAACAACAGTGAAGCACATGCAAAGACCCAGTGCCAGCTGTCTCGCGGGCTAGGGAATACCGCAGCTCACTCCACCCCCCGAGGCCTCACGCTCAAGCCTCGAAGGATGAATTCGTTCTCCGCTTCGACTGAGCCCTCGTGCTTAGGCCTTGGGCGGTTTTCTCCGCCTCGCCCGAGCCCTCGTGCTTAGGCCTCGGGCGTTTTTCTCCGCCTCGCCCGAGCTCTCATGCTTAGGCCTCGGGCGGTCTTTTCCATTTCATCCGAGCTTCGTCCTCTGTTTCGCCCGAGGCCTCACAGCCAGGCCTCGAGCGAAGTCCAACCATTCGACCGAAAGCTTTGACGCCGGACGACGAGCGCAAGGTACAACAAGGACCTGCAAATCCTGGGCCATTCATGACTCTTCCAGCCAATGCTGTATGGGCCAAGACGTGGTTTGGGACTCGCGCCATTCCTTCGCTCAGAAAGACGGGATGAAGCGACTCGACATTGCACCACCACAGTTCTAGACGTGCGCGGCCACGACGACAAGGACGACAACCGTGCCGTTACAGTAGAACTACAGTAGTACACTTCTACCTTTAGACTAAAATAATAGCACCCGTGTACTATCTCCTTGTAACCCCATGCCCTCCTTAAGGCTATAAAAGGAGGATCCTGGGGACGCCTTAGGGGAGGGGAGGGAGCCATCGAGCAATCACGGGCACGAAAACAACTCACAAGCACACACACACGCCAGCAACACACGAGTCGGAACTCCACCTCCTTCGTTCTCACGAGACTTGGGGGAGTCCCCCCTCTCTCACCAGCTTGTACCCCTACTACGAGCACCCCAGTGCAAGATAACACGACCTCTCCCACCTCACTGGACGTAGGGCCTCCGTTTGCCCGAACCAGTATAAATCTCATGTGTTCTTCTTGCATCACCACCCGGAGCTAGGGCCACGCAGAAACAAATTCACTTGCTAGTGTTAGGACCCCTCGTTTCCGAAACACCGACAGATGGCGTGCCAGGTAGGGGCCTCTTCTGCGTGGTAACCACATCCCTACTCGGCTCCGAGTGGCAAAGATGCCACCAGGAAAACCCCTCTCTGCGAAAGAAGGATTCGGGGGCTCAGCATGTCCCCGACAGTGACGGGGGCTACCCGCTGCACCCGAAGGGGCGCTCGGGGGCTTCGCATGTCCCCGACACGGCTCTCGACCCCTCCCGGACCCTGCAAAAGGCCTGGGAAGGGTATCCATTAGTGAACGTATTCGTTCGCTGATGTTACGTCACACCCCGTTTTGCCTCTTCGCGCTGGTCGACCTCTCTGTTCGCTGATGTTACGTCAAGCGGAGAGGAGGAGCCAGGGCCAGGAGAAAAAACAAGGGGCATGGGGGGAAGGTTGGAGCCAAACCCACTAGGACCCGCCTCTAAGCTCGCTGAGCCAGCCGACGACATGCTTGTCCGCCAGGAACTGGCGTAGCAAAAGAGGATGTTTAATGGAATGGAACCAGCTGCCTCCCTTCACGGGCTGCCGCAGTGGGCTGAAGAGGCTTTTCGGAAGGTCAACAATCCAAAAACGCCTCCGACGCCCTCAGCGGTTCAATCGGGCGAGCCGAAGAACTCGCTGCTACCGGCAAGTTCTTCATCCGCTCTGTGTCACCACCAGCGAGCTGGTGCTACAACTCCAGTTCTCAGGGCCACCACCCTCGCTGGGGATGCCAGAAAGGTGGTACGCAACGGAGCAAGGCAATCCCGACAGCCCTCTCTCTCCCTTCCTCGAACAATGAGCAAATCATTTGTGGTAGTGCCGAGTCCTTAGGGACAGCGTCACGTTCGCCGCCTATGACCCTCCGACACGTTCAGGACACCATCCTGGAGAGGGCGTGTTGAATGAGTCGGAGAAGGGAAGGGGCTGAGCCCAAGCAAGGGACATGCGTCAACCTCGATGACCCGCCGTCTGTCCCAGGGGAGTTGGGATCTCAAGGATTAAACCCTTAGGACCCCTTGCTTCATCCTCTTGTTCTTTTAATTTCCTCTAGCGTCCATCCTAAGAACGCTAGCTCTTTTACCACTGTAATCTGAGAAAGGAAATGAAAGAGCTCCCTTCTTTCCAAAAGGGACATCGCTTAAAAAACCTAGGGAAATCACCTTAACCCGCTAAGCAAGGTCAATGAAAGTCGGGCCTTCGTCCCGAGAGCCCGAAAAGTGGGACAAAACTGCCTCGAGTATCAAACTCCATTCCAACCAAAGCTTTCGTGACAAGCCTCGGGTGGACGCGGCATTCGCCAGGCCTCGAACCAAAACTCCAAGCGCAGGCTCCTTGGAAGATTTCATCACCAAGACGCCTCGTCGAGAGGCCAAAAACTTCTAAGAAGTCGTCGCGGGAAGGACGCGTGCGCCTAGGGACATCTCCGCCGAAGCAAGGAGTACAACGACGATAATTCACCCCGCAAAAAGAAGCTATGTTTTCTTTCCTCCTAAAGATTGTTTTTTTTGTTTTAGTAATAGGGAGAAAACAATATTCTGTGAAACTAAACAAAAACCCTATCGACTCGCCCATGTTCAACACACCCTTGCTTTCGCCCCCAGGGAACAACGTCGCCAACCGTGCCCTCTGGGGAAACTGGTCAGGACTCGGCCGCCAGCGCCCCCGATGGCTAACGGCACCGATCCCCCGGTTGAGCCAGAGCACGAGCGGCAGACCGAGTTCCCCGGGGTTCAAGCAAGTGGCTAGGCAAGCATGGGCGTAACGACGGGAGTATGTGGGCCTCTACACCCTCATCCTGTCCCTCAAGGCAACGAGAGGTCACACGAAAAGACAGAGCGAAGCCGCGAGGCAAGGACGGGGGTGTAGCGCTCGCATGACAACCTTTTTAACTAAAAAATGAAAAGGCACGAGCAACTCTAAAAAAGAACCACCCTATAGCATGCTAATGCACCCCTTTTTACAGGAACACGTCTTGGAGTGAGGGAAACCGTCCGAGGGCTTTTTTGCAAGCAAACGCAAGAAGAGATGACCCCTCGGGCCTCAGTGAACGGGCCCGGGGGGCGCCTAGAAAGCAAAACGCCTGAGTTCTAAAAACACGATCGGCCTCGCTCGAGCTACTATCCATCCACACAAATCAAAAGAGACGCAGGAAGGCTCCCACGACTGAAGAACAAGAGCATAAATGATTTAAATTTTTGCAAAGGAGGAGTCAGGGCCTCAACCCCGATACCTCCTATAGAGACTCCCGAATAATTTGTTCCATAGGAACCTCGGCAAGCACGGCCTCGGCAGCATCATCAAACTGTTCGATGAGCTCCTCGAAGTCTGCAGCCCTGGTTCCCTCCGGGAATCCCGCGAACGAGCACAGGTCACGCCCGAAACGGACCTGGGCCCCGGCAAGGGCCACCGCGGCCCCCCGGTGAACACCCCGCTCCACCGAGGCCCGGACGTGTTCGGGCACATCCTGGAGACTCTCCACGAGGTTGTAGCCTCGGGCGTGCATGAACTCCATGACCGCCTCGACAGCCGGGCGGAGGACCTGGAGCACGGCCTCCAGCTCGACGACGTGGCCGTCCGCCGCTGCCAGTTGACCGCGGAGCTCCACGACCTCCTCCTCGGCAGCATCCAGCGCCGCCGACGCTACCGTAACCGTGACCTCTATGTCATGGATCGACGGTGGAGTCGGAGAAGCCACTGGGCGGCGAAGGGGGATCGACCTCGACGTCGAGATGACCCTGAGAAAAAGATAGAAAGAACGATCAGGACGCGGTCGCAAAGCTGCAACAAGGAAAGGAAGTAAACTAACCCGGGGATACTGCGACGTTGCCCCGGCCTCCTCGACTCTGGCTGCTCATCAGCGACGTGCTTTCCTTGGTCCATGTCGAGGAACGGGAGATCGACGTGGAGCGGCGACAAGGGCACCGGGTTGGGCTAGCTGAAGGCTAAGTCCACTGTTTCGTATTTATAACGGGAGGAGCCAGCCTCCGCCACCTGCCAGGGCGCGGCCCTTGCGATTCTCCAGGGAAAGTCAAGACGCCGCGTGGCTCTTCGACTGCCGCGCGCGATGGATAGATCTATGGGAAAACGCGTCCCCAGATGGTCGCGGTCTCCTGTGGGACCGACCATCAATGCAAGGAAGTCGAAGGATCGACTCCTCCGTCATCGACTGTCTGCAATGCCGCAAGCACATACCACGTCACCTAAAAGCACGTTGACGCGCGCATCTCTAGGCCTCAACGGATTTTCAAAAATCCACCGAGGCCTCGGGGGCTACACCCGGCGGGTGCACTTGCGCGCACCCACCAGAAAAAAGAGCAAGCACAGAAAAGGAGGATCCAGCTAAGCCTCCGAGGGAGTATCGACACTCCCCCAAAGGCTCGGAGGCTACTGTCGGGTACCAAAATAAGGGATACCCCGAACGGCCCAACAAAAGCAAAGCCAGGTCCGGTAGGCGATCCCGGCCCACGCTCGGCCACACAGGGGTTCCCCGCAGGAGGTAACGGCCCGTCCCTCGGATAGGCCCGATGACAAGTCAGCCCGACCCAAGGGTGAACCGAGACCCGGGGCTAGGGTAAAAAATGCCAAGACATCCCAGCTTCCCACGCGAATCCGGCCTGGCGCCATCCCGTACAAGGGCGGTGCCATGACCGGACGTGCACGCCCTGCTTCAACAAGGACGAAGGGCCTCATCCGTCCACCTCCTTATTGTTGACACTTGCTAACGTCGTTACTAGGAGTAGACTATGGAATCTATCCCCGGCAATGGCGCTAGAAAGGCTTGTTGGTACTTCTTAATGTAAGAAGTATAACTAACTATTCGTATGACTATTGGTAAATTCCGCAAGCGCACAGAATAAGTCAATTGTAACACTTCACCCGGGAGTAACCGAGTATCGTATTTATTTCCACAGGGAAGCTACTATGGCAGAACTAACACTAGGACTGCTATGAACAACTAGTGATTCTAGCAAGGTTGATCGAAATGTATGAATGGGGTTGATTTCTACTACTACTAAAAGAAAGAAAGAAAGAATAACTACTATTAAATTAAATCGGCGGGGTCTGGCCGATGAACAGATTAATGTTTTCCTACACACTTACGAACACAACTAACTTAGCAATAAAGATTTTATCTAGTTCTTCGAACCATACACACCCTCTGGACTATTTACCTCAGACGTGCACAACGAGGTTTATGATTTAAAAACTAACCCAACTACGTGGTGGAATTCAAGGCTCCCAGGGCTGTCACCACCTGTTTGCTACCACAGCTATCCAGGAGGCTAGCCATAAACTAAGGTATAATTAGTCTAAGCACCGCGCTTACACTAATATATACTACTCCAATCTTGCGTCCAAAACTAGAGCACTGATTACTCAGCGAATAACCCAAACTAGATACAAACTAAATACTAAGTTATCTATGATCGGATGCACTCAACAAGAACAATAAGTAAAGAACTTAGAGTAAATGCTGAAAGTGGAACAACACTAAGATAAATGAAGAAAGACTTGGAATTATACCTGAGACTCTGAAAGATCCTCTATTACAACTCCAGCTCTTCTCTTCTACACTCTCGCTCTCACTATAAGTCTCTCAACTAGAGTGTTACTTCACCAGAGCTTTGCTTACAAGAGAGTGGGACTAATGAGGTGAGGTCTGAGTACAAATGAGCTCGGGGGGTCCTATTTATAGCCTAAGGGACCTCGGGGGGTACTTATAGACCTAGGGTTAGGTCAGGGGGGTGAGTGAGGTGGCGGGCGCCAGCCCTAGGTGGCGGCCGCCACCCCCTGGCCCTTGGATGCACCGTCATTGATCCTACGGTCTCCAAGGACTCCTCCAAGGCGGTTCCAAGGTCGGTTGCATGTCCAAATAACCATCACATGGGCAATTAGATCATGATCCACGTGACATCTCTTCTTAGCTCTTGGATGCACTGACCTAAGTGATCAATAGCGGCAAATGAATGTGGCACGCCTCCCCTGGATCAGTGACGTGGCAGGGGAGGAGTTTGGGCCTCACTCTCCTGGCGGCCGCCGGGTGGCGGGCGCCACCCCACCTTGGCCCAAAGTGAGCCCAGGTGAGTGGGCTTG
Organism: Coix lacryma-jobi var. lacryma-jobi; assembly: GCA_009763385.1. NCBI lineage: Eukaryota > Viridiplantae > Streptophyta > Magnoliopsida > Poales > Poaceae > Coix > Coix lacryma-jobi. Next base: position 63,296,418 of record CM019823.1, on the reverse strand, counting down.
CCTCCTGGTGGGTCCTCTTGGTCATTTTGCTCACAAACCCTGCAATTACGTACATTCAAATAAAACTCAAGGACAAGTGGAAATCGTTAGTTTATAAAAGGTTTTTGGTTGGTTTTAGGTCCTTGTGTTGCGTTATATGACCTTGTTGATGCTAAGAATATAACACTTAGTGAGCATCAACACTTATGCGTGCCACCATGAAGACCCGGAATGGACCGGGTAATCCGAAGCGCCTCATAGCAGGGACCAGCGGCCTAATAGCTGCGTTCTCTGAGAAGTCCTTTCAGGTCACTAGTGATGCAGGCAACCTGCCATGGCACAACACTAATCGCTCACCACTGGCTCCGCAAAAGAAGGACCCGACAGTGATTTGAATCCAACGAATCTAGCAATAGTGACGCACATGCAAAGACCTAGTGCCAGCTGCCTCGCGGGCTAGGGAATACCGCGGCTCACTCCAAGCCCCGAGGCCTCACGCTCAGGCCTCGGAGGATGAATTCGTTCTCCGCTTCGCCCGAGCCCTCGAGCTTAGGCCGCGGGCGGCTTTCTCAGCCTCGCCCGCGCCCTCGTGCTTAGGCCTCGGGCGGTCTTTTCCATTTCGTCCGAGCTTCGTCCTTCGTCTCGGCCGAGGCCTTGCGGCCAGGCCTCGGACGAAGTCCAACCCTTCAACCGAAAGCTTTGGCACAGGACGACGTGCGCAAGGTACAACAAGGACCAGCGAATCCTGGGCCATTCATGACTCTTTGAGAACACAAGGTTGATATGTGCCCTTGTGGTTCCCTTCCTGAGTGATGAGTGATTGATCAACGCGCAACATGTCTCTTGGCTATGTTGATGTGCAGGTGCGGAGCTCGGGCAGTGGTCAAAGGTGAGGTGAAGGACAAGTAGGGACGTGCCGTGCCGACAGACCGGGAGCGGTGAAGGGCGGACATGGAGCTTGGTCCGACGGACCGGGAGACCTGAGGACCAGCTGTGGTAGCTGGCACGTGGCATCGACAAGCAAGAGCACATGGGGATGTGCGGTGCATCGGCCGAGTCGGGAGGAAGGTGATGGCGTCGTGACACTTGACGGGAGGCCGAGAAGGATGGCGAATGCACTATGCCCGGCGTGGAGGCTGGACATGCTCCGGCATCGGTGCTGGAACTCGGGGTGTGCGAACCACATCCCGTCTTCGGCACGGGTTCGATAGCTGAGCCTCGAAAAGATACCCTCAACGGTTTCCGAGTTTGGGCCTCAAAACTCGGGGTGGCCGATTTCCGAGTTTGGGCCTCAAAACTCGGCGTGGACGGTTTCCAGGTTTGGGCCTCAAAACCTGGGCGCGCGGGTTTCTGAGTTTGGGCCACAAAACTTAGCCTAAGGACAGGTTTCCCGGTTTCGGCCTCAAAACCGGGGGAATGCCCAGGTTTCCCGGTTTCGGCCTCAAAACCGGGGGGAGGTCCGCAAAAAGGACGGTCGACGCATGGCGGCGTGGAGAGGCTGGCGCGGAGGCGAGGCTATCCACGAGGTAGGCGCGATGGTCGATTGGGCGGCACGTGGAGGCATCCTAAGGCTTGCGTCGAGGCGAAGCTAAGGGTGAGGAAGGCGCGTGGCCGTCAGATCAGCTATCAGCAGAGTTGGACCGGGATACCCCTAGGGTTGGCCGCTTCGCTCTTGTATCTAGGGGTAGTAAGGGGATTATTGTTTTAGGCTATAAATAAGAGAGGCACCCCCTCCTCTCTCTCTCTATCCTTGCAGTCATTTGTTCCTGAGTTCTCTCTCTCTAGCCCTCTGCTTAGGTTCTAATCATACCTAGCTGCAAGCGATCCGCAGAGACGGAAATCATACCTCTGTGTATTTGGATCTTTTGAGGAAACGAGACCATATTCTCGTTGTCTCCTCGTGTGGAGGAATTTCGGCTGAAATCGAATCGTGTTCTGTGTTCTTCACATTTTGGTTTTTCATCTCCCGGAGATTTGCTTTGTTCTTCCTCTCCGTGAGATGATTTTCGATTCCACTTGAATCAATTTGTTCTTGGTCGTGAGGCCCTTCTTTCCACCGAAGGATTTCTCCTCTAACCTCAAGAATCCATAGATCGGGTTGATTTCGCGTTCGTTCTTCGTTCTTCCCCGTTTTACGGTGATTCACGAATATCTCTTGTTGGACTTGGTTTGGTGTGATGATTTCTTAGCATTAGCACCCCAACACATTGAGGATCACCTGGGAGGAGTTTGATCGAAGTTCTTCTCGATTTGGTTGAGATCGATTTGGATTTGGGTTTGAACCCGAGCAAGTTTGTGCTTTCTGGGTGGTGGCGGACAGTCCGCGCCTCTGACGGCGGACAGTCCGCGGATCGGGTTTCTTCAGGTTCAGTCAGGCGCAGACCCCTGACTGTTCACTATCGAGTGAACGGCGGACACTCCACGGTACAAACCCACGGACAGTCTGAGACCTGTCCAGCAGACTTGCAGTACTGTTTGGTTTCTGCGTTTTTGCCGGCGGACAGTCCGGACTCCCAGTGTCGGACAGTCCGGCGCTCAGCGGACAGTCCGGGACCCTGACCCCGGACAGTCCGCGAAACTGCTGATTGTGCAGTTTTGTTCCATGGCTTTGGCAGTTGGTTTTGAGGTTTCTCTAGAGGTTCCGCTGTACCACTAGGACATCTCCTAGGGTATCCACCTACTCGTAGGTCGTGAACTCTCCGGTCGTTTTGAGTCTTTGCTTTTGGGGTGACTTTTCTGGGACAAGGGCCATACTATTCACGAGTTGAATTTGAGGCTCCCATTCACCCCCCTCTGGTCCCTAATCCGATCCTTCAATTGGTATCAAAGCCGGTTAAGGATCTTCTCTACCTTAATCGGTTTCGGATCCTAAGGGCGACATGGAACGAGGGAACGACAAGGCTTTGTGGTTCGATGGAACGAACTATCCCTATTGGAAGATTCGGATGTGTGCTTATCTCAACAACATTGGATCTTCTGTATGGGAGATATGTGAGAATGCTGAGTACGTAGTCCTTGCGGCTCGTGTGGGTCAGATCCATATTGACCAGCACGAGGCCAACTCCAAGGCTCGTAACGCTCTTTTGGCCAACATCTCCCTTCCTGAGTTCGAGCGTGTCTCTGAGCTTGAGACGGCACGAGAGATTTGGGTGAAGCTTCAGAGCTATCACGAGGGGACCGCTCAGGTCAAGACCAGACTCTTCGAGACGTACAAGCGCGAGTACGAGAACTTTGTTCAGTTGGAGGGAGAGAAGATTGACGCCATGTTCGCTCGTTTCCAAACGATTGTGAACAAGATGCGTGCCAATCGGGCTTACCTACCCTATGACGATCATGAGAGGGCTCTCAAGTTGCTATACGCCCTGGATCGGAGGGTATGAGAGGTGAAGGTGTCGACCATCATAGAGTCTACATCTTATGACACCCTCACCGTGGACGAGCTGTTCAGTAAGCTCAAGTCCACCGAGATCGATCACCTGACTCAGGCCAAGCTGAAGAACCCATCTTCACATACCATGGCTTTGGTCTCTAGCACAGGTGGATCGGCTTTCTCTGCTGACCCTTCACCTCCTCTGTTTTCGTTGTCATCTTTGCTTACAATCACGGAGGAGCAGTTGGAGGCGGTTGGAGATGACGAGCTCGCCCTCGTCATCACCCGGTTCTCGCGGTTTCACAACAACCGCCTGAATCGCCGGCGTGGTGGCGCACGCGAGGGCTGCTACAAGTGTGGTGACCTAGACCACTTCATGGCGAACTGCCCCAAGAACGACAAGAACTTCCCCGGCAAGAACCGCAACTCCAGGCGCAAGGGCAAGCCAGAGAACAAGGCCGGGAAGAAGAAGAAGGGCAGCTATCGCCGAGAGGACATGGAGAAGGCTTTCGACGCCGGTCGGCGTGCCTTCCTCGCCACCATCAGTGACGGCGAGAAGACCTCCGACGGCGACTCCAGAGATGATGGGTCCGAGCACAAGACTGAAGAACGCTTCAACGGACTCTGCTTCTTCGGCCACTCCTCCGAGGGCTTGTGCACCATGGCCCTGGACGAAGAGGACTCCAAGTGCCAGGCAAAAGACGCCGACACTGACGACGACGACAACGACGATGCTTCTGAGGTATCAAACTCTTCACTTGTCGATCGTCTTACCGGTGAGCGCGATTCTCTTATCGACATAGTTCTCGGTCAGGACAAGCAACTCAAGCGAGCTATCCGAGAGCGCAACGAGTTTAAGGCTAAGATGAATGAGGCACTTGAGTTTGCTAGGTCCGAGGTGAAGGTGACCGACGTGGAGGAGTGTGAGGAGTGCACGATGCATATGACTAACTTTGCCACTCTACAAACCAAGTATGCTTCTTTGATTGAGGTGTATGATGAGCTGAAGAGTAGGCTAGACTTGGTGGGTGATTGCAAAGAGTGTCTCTCCGTGAAGAAGGAGCTGGAGGAGGTGAAAGCAAGGCCTTCTTTGCTGGGTGCGTGCATGTCCTGTCCGGGCTTGCGAACTGAGTTGGCAGAAGTTAGTGCCAAGCTTGCTGAAGCCATGAAGGCCAGCTCAGTTAGCACCTTGTCCGCTCCATGTGAGTGATGCGTGGGGATGGAGCTTGAGATTGCCAACTGTCGGCATGACAGGATGCAAACCGAGAAGGAAAACACATACCTTCGGTCCATCCTGAGTTGGGTGTCATGCAGTGAGCCGCAGTTGGGCATGATGATCAGTCAGTTCAAGAGGGGAACTGATTGCTCGGGAGTAGGCTTTGTTTCAGGTGGGAAGGGCGCTAGTATCTTTGGCAAGATCGGTGAGTTTAGCGGAGTGAACCTGAGTGAGAAGCCATCTGCTATCCCTAAGCTTACCAAGATCACCCCACCTGAGCCTCCCAAGCCTATCACCAAGGATGGTATCCTTGATGAACCTCCCAAGGCTCCACCTCGCAAGCAAGTGTGGATTCCTAAACCTAACCATCTTAGGAACACACTTGACACCCTTCCTGACGTCTCTAGTGATCCCCTTCCGAGAGGCAAGCAGCCAGCCAGTGTGAACAACCCTCGCAACTTTAGGAACCAACAACCCAAGAGAGTGGTGAGGTTTGAGTGTGAGTACTGTCACCGTGAGGGTCACCTAGCTGAGTTTTGCTTTCAGAGGAAGAGAGACGCTAGGAAGGAGTTGGAGCTGAACAACTAGGCCAGGCACCACCCTCTCCATGGTGTGCAAGGTCGGGGAGTTCAGAGGCAGGGCGCTAGACCTGGAGGTGCACCTCCTCAGGTTGCTAGGCCCCAGGCAGCTAGACCACGGGGTGGTGGTCGTGCCCGTCGCGGTTCAGGTCGTCCTCAATACGACTGTGAGCCGGGTGTAAGAGGTTTTGCTGCCCAGTCCCATAGCGGACCACCTTTTCAGTATGGTGGTGATCGCTTTGCTCAAATGGGACAAGTAGGTCAGTTTGGTGGTTTTTCGTTCCATAGCAGACCACCCTTTCAGGTCGGTGGTGATCGCTATCCACCCATGGGACGAGGACAACTTGGTGTTGCTGCTAACACTTTTTCTGGGCCTATGACACAGCACTGGTATCCTTCTTAGTATACTAACCCCAGTGTTGTGTCATATGCTCACTTCCTGCCTTTCTATTGATGCAGGAACTTCGGTTGGAGAACATGTGGCTCATGGATTCCGGGTGTTCGCGCCACATGACCGGAAAGAAGGAATGGTTCTCCAGCCTTAGCCCCGTGATGCACAAGGAGTACATCACTTTCGGGGATAATAGTAGAGGTAAGGTTGTTTCTCAAGGAGCTATTTGGCTCAATGAGAACTTTGTCCTTAAGGATGTTGCTTTGGTTTCGAACTTGCATTACAATTTGCTTTCTGTTTCGCAACTTCTTGAGGATGATTGTGAAGTGCGCTTTAAGAAGGGTTTGAGTCATGTTTTAGACCCTCGGGGAGATCTTGTTTGTTGGATCGTCCCTTTTGGCCGTGTTTTCAGAGCCGACTTTTCTCGTTCTTTCGGCTCTGCTAGATGTTTGATGGCTGGTCCTTCTTCTGATTTGTGGAAGTGGCATAGGAGGCTCGGTCACTTGAGTTTTGACTTGCTTGCAAGACTTAGCTCACTTGGCCTAATCCAAGGATTGCCCAAGCTTAAGTTTCAGAAGGACCTTGTTTGCCATCCTTGTCGTCACGGGAAGATGGTTGCTGCTTCTCACCCACCTGTTAATCAGGTGATGACCAAGCGACCCGGCGAGCTTTTACACATGGACACAGTTGGTCCAGCTCGGGTCTGCTCAGCGGGTGGGAAGTGGTACGTTCTAGTGATCGTTGACGATTTTTCGAGGTATTCCTGGGTGTTCTTTATGGAGGGTAAGGATGAAGCTTTTCCTTTTGCTCGCGATTTGATTCTGAGGTTGAAAACTGAGTTTCCCCCCGATACCAATAGAGCTATTCGTAGCGACAATGGTACAGAGTTTGATAACTCTCAGTTTGCATCTTTCTGTTCTTCTAATGGAATCGAGCATCAGTTTTCTTCTCCTTATGTCCCCCAGCAGAACGGTGTTGTTGAGCGCAAGAACCGGACCCTTGTTGAGATGGCCAGGACGATGCTCGTTGAGCATAGGACTCCTAGGCGTTTTTGGGCCGAGGCGATCAACACCGCTTGCCATGTTTCAAATCGCATCTTTCTTCGTGCTTTGATGAAAAAGACTTCTTATGAGTTGCGTTTTGGACGGGTACCCAAGGTGTCTCATTTTTGGGTTTTTGGGTGCAAGTGTTTTATCCTGAAGCAAGGCAATTTGGACAAATTTGAATCTCGCTCTGCTGATGGTGTGTTTCTTGGGTATGCTTCCTATTCACGTGCTTATCGAGTACATAACCTAGAAACTAACCGGATAGTGGAGACCTGCGAGGTCACATTCGATGAGACTATGCCTTGTGTTTCTTCTGTTTTTGATGTTGCAGGAGAACAGGAGCTGGGAGAGACTATCTTTGTGGAGGAGGAGCAGGAGAATGCTGATTGGGGAGATCCCGAGCCAACTCCACTGGCTGCCCCCGTCGACCCTGCGACGTCTACTTCAGCTCGAGGACCCGATCCCACGACATCTTCTTCTTGGTGTCCTCTTGAGCCATCTCTCCAGTGAGCACCCGCTGCACCTGAGGGAGCGACAGCATCTGGCGAGGGGGAAGCGACTTCGGCGAGGCAAGCACCCCGAAGCGTTTAGCAAGTTCACCCTCCGCGTCAGATGATCGGGCGCATCGACCAGCGAGTCACGCGGTCGCGAGTGTATGAAATCTCTCACTTTGCTCATTCTGCATTCGTTGCGTCTTTTGAGCCCAAAGATGTTGGACACGCACTTTCTGATCCTAACTGGGTCAATGCCATGCATGAGGAGCTAGAAAACTTTGAGCGAAACCAAGTTTGGACCCTAGTTCCACCTCCACCAGAATGCCACCCTATATGTACCAAATGGGTTTTCAAAAACAAAGAGGGTGAGGATGGGATGGTAGTGAGGAACAAGGCTAGGCTAGTAGCCCAGGGTTTTTGCCAAAAAGAGGGGATAGACTATGAAGAAACCTTTGCCCCTGTAGCCCGTTTAGAAGCTATTAGAATCCTTCTAGCATTTGTTGCTTCGAAGGATTTTAAGCTTTACCAGATGGATGTCAAGAGTGCCTTCTTGAATGGGTATATAGAGGAAGAGGTTTATTTGAGGCAACCCCATGGTTTCGAGGATCCCAAGTTTCCAAACCATGTTTATAAACTTTCAAAAGCTTTGTATGGTTTGAAACAAGCCCCGAGAGCGTGGTATGATCGTTTGAAAACCTTTTTACTCTATAAGGGTTTTAAAATGGGACGGGTCGATAGAACGTTGTTTCTCCTCAAGCAAGGCAACGATACCCTGTTAGTCCAGATTTACGTGGATGACATCATCTTTGGTGGTTCCTCTCATGCGCTTGTTGCAAAGTTTTCAGATACTATGAGCAGGGAGTTCGAGATGAGTATGATGGGCGAGTTGACTTTCTTCCTCGGGTTGCAAATTAAGCAAACCCGAGACGGGACGTTCGTGCATCAAGGAAAATACACGAAGGACATCCTGAAGAAATTCGACATGGGCGAGGCCAAGCCTCTTACGATGCCCATGCCGACGACTGCTGCGATGGATGCGGACCAGGACGAAGAGCCGGTTGATCAGAAGGAGTACAGGAGCATGATCGGCTCGCTCCAGTACCTGACGGCGACGAGGCCGGATATACAGTTTTCTGTGTGTCTGTGCGCTCATTTTTAGGCGTCCCCTCGGACTTCCACCCACAAGCAAGCGGTCAAGCGCATCATGAGGTACCTCTGATACACTCCTGAGTTCGGACTTTGGTGCTCTTCTTCTTCGACTCTTTTCTTTGTGGTTATTCCGATGCGGTTTTGTCGGCTGTCGGCTTGAGCGCAAGTCTACTTCTATCTGGACTTGTTAGTTTTTGGCCTTCTTTTGGTCTCGTGGTCTTCTCGCAAGCATCGAAACGTAGCCCATTCTACACTGAAGCCGAGTATGTTCCGCTGCTTCTTGTGCTTCACAGCTTTTATGGATGGTTGCTACTTTGCGTATTTGTGGTCTAGATTTCAGTCGGGTCCCTTTGCTTTGCGATAGTACTTCTGCATAGTGTATACAAGACCTGTTCTTCACTCCAAGACCAAACACATCGATTTCCGCTTTTCCGTTTCTTCTTCGTGATCACTACGAGAAGGCGACATTGATCTTTAGGCATGTAGAGACACCAATAACCAGGTTGCAGATATTTTCAACCAAGCCTTTGGATCTCTCACTTTGCCTAGGTGAGAGGTGAGCTTGGTTGTGTGGTTCCCTTTGTAGATGGGGAATCATTGGTGATTGTTTGTACAATAGACTGACTTTCTGATCCTTTTGTTTTTGGGTTTGAGGTCTTTTTGTGTTTTGTTTTTTGGCTCCGAATTCTACTTCATCATGTATGCATCTTGCATTTTCAAGCTTCATGTCTATATTCCTAGACTGAATTTGTGCTCTGATTAGTGTATGTGTTGACACTCCTTAATGGAATCACTCTAAGATAGACTTCATAAACAATAACCTAGTGAAGGCACTAAGAAGTGTACGGGACACTACTAGCATCACTTAACGTCAAGTTGTCATCCCCAACATGAAACTAGCAATGTGATTATATCATGGCACTGACTCTAAAGATAAATATTTACCCGCAAGCGCACAGATAAATACACACACCCGTTGTAGCAGCATTTTACCCAGAGATGTTCCAAGTATCGTTATTTATATTTAGCACTAGGAATGAAATGAGATAAATAAGGACAAGAGCTACTCTACACATGTGATAGGTGAATTGAGAACAAAGTAAGAACACACTCCTTTATCCTAAACAGGGATCAATCACAATAATGAGGTACACTATAAATGATAAAAGATCAATCTATGATAGTCCTTAGAGCATTTCAACTTAGACAAGGCATGCAGATTAGAATAGACATTATAAAGAAGTATTCCTAAGTTATTCTAATTATAAGTCATAATATACATTGATTAGTGCAATTATATTTGGCAATCATTGGCTAGGTTATCCCATATTCATATTCAAGAGGCAACTCCATAGTAAAGGTGCCAAACAGAGTAACCCCTAAACCATGAGTTAACTGAGCCATACTGAACACTACATTCGGGAGGTGGAATACAAAGGACTCAACAGGCCTGTCACACCCGCGATCTACCACTCTATCCGGAACATAGGACGCATTCGCAGATAAATAGTGTATAGGCACCACACCTACACAGCATTTATCACCCACCCGTTGATCATTAAGATGAGCGCTATACGAACATGAGTATAAACATGATGATAATCTATCTATGCCAAATATATAATCAAAGCATACTACAAGCAGTATAATTAAGAATATAGTAATTAATGTCTTAGTCATATCAATTATATCTAAACTAATTATGAAACTAGAACACATAGATGAACTAGACGATGAACTAGAACTAGAAGATGAACTAGAACATGAACAATGAAGAACAATGAAGAACTAGAAGAACAATTATGAACTAGAAACATAATTAGATCCATAATGTTGATACAAGAGAGAAGATCTTGGGTTTACCGAGCCTTCTCGCGACTAGATCCGGAATCCAAGCGAAGCTTGCCTCTTCTAATTCTAATTCTATCTAGCTATGCCTAAGTTGATGTGGCTCTAAGGAAATTAGGGTTTCTGATTGATCCTCCTCCTCTTCTAATGACTTGAGATCTGATGATGATGGAGAAGGGGGTCTGCGGTTTTTATATAGGGGCTCTGGCCTCCCCTCCACCTTGGGCAAGCTATGTGGGACTAAATCTTTCGCGATACGCACATGGCCTAAATGAGACAAAACTTGTTGGAGAGGTCGGTTAGAGGTAGCTTGCGGAAGACGGAAGCCAGCGGGCCAGGGGGACCGGTCGGTCCCACCAGTCGGCCTCTCGCGGTGGTCGACCTCCTGGTGTCTTCTTTCGTCCTCTGGAGTCTTCTAGAATAATCCTGACGTGGTGGTTGCGTTATCTCCCGTCGGTTTCCTTCTATGGGAAGCTATTGGTGCTGATTTCCTGGTTTAGTCCCTGCAGAATCATAGTTCACCAAAACTCGTGGAATATTGTCAGTTAAAACCCTAAACCTTTGTTGGTGATCAATTCTTGCCCTTTTCATATTTATTTATCCCTTAATTATGATAGATAACCAGTGTCAACAACTCCCCCAAGCTTACCTTTTGCTAGTCCCTTAGCAAATATTCATGATGAATCAGGAATTGCTACTATGCTTTCACACCTCAATGGTACATATGTTCAAACAAAAATCTTCCCTTGATTAGAGTTAACTATTCTGACTTTCTCATATTACCTTTAACTATGGAGCTTTTGCCTTCACCTGAATCTTTAAACAATTGAAAGATAGAACAATCAAGTTAAGCACTGTATCTCTAACTCTTTGATCAACCTTCATTCTGGAGTTTTTAATATATTTTCAAAATAAAATCAGAGATTCCACTGTATGACACTCTCAAATCGCTCTTTTATATTTTATGATTCCTTACTGATGCATTTTCCTTCCTTTCTATGTATAATATCTGGAGCTTTAAGAAGTGAAAAGCATATCTTACCAAGTCAAAGTTCAAAGTTAGGGAGAAAGATGTCATACTCATAGATCAAGAACTTAGAACATTTGAAATTTGTCATCTCTTGCTGGCATATTGTAATTAGAGGGACCATGGGCTATCATTCTTTTTCTCATACTTTTTATAAAACTCTTTTTTTTTCTTTCTGGTAGTCGGACACTTGTCCCTTTTTATTTCCTCCTTTTATAATTTTGCATAGCCCATGCCTCTAACACAATACTACTTCGGAAGAGTGAATCTTTTAATAAAACATTCTTGATCTCTAGAGCATGATAAATTTCTCAACCATAACTAAAACTTAGAACAAAGCAAGTAGCCTTATCTTAAGATCATATTAATGGCTCTGGGTAGGAATTCATGTTATGTCATACAGGATCTCATCATGTGTTTTTAATCTTTTCAAGTGTAAATCTCCAGAACTCTAGTATCTCTAGGAATTAGATAAACAACAGCTCAAACCTTTTTTATCATATCTCACAATTATCTAGACTTTAGATCAAGCATTTGCCATCCACAGGTTTCAGGTTCAGAGTTTATTCAGAACAACTTTGTCTAAAACTCAAGAAAATTTAAGTTTGAACAGTAGGTACTTAAGAGGGATTACGGCACAGCAACTATTCATCATTTTCATCATGAGCAAAATTATTTCATATCAACCTAGGCATTTATTCATTATATACTATATTTATTTGGTTTTATAATAGTTATTCATCTTTTTATGGGTTTTTTATATTATTGACCTGGATCTAGCTAAATGAACTAATAGTAAATAAAATAGTCGTGGTACGATACTTATCGTGATAACTGAGGGTGCTCTCCCCCAAGCTGGATCTTGACGTGATCTTTTCCCCAGAAGATGAGTAGACCATCAGCAGTGGCTTAAGTCCCTCTCTTCTTTATTTCCTGCTGAACTTAAAATAGACAACACAACTAGTGGAACTTGATTAAGTGTTAGTGATAAATATTCTTTCCCTTTATCTAGTTGTCTAAAGCTCTTAAGATCATTTATGTTCTTCTTTCCACTAAGCAGAAATTCAGCAGTTCTCTATAGTGTCTCTTTTTAGATTTAATGGTGAGCCTTCATGTGCCCACATATTTTTGTCTCTTTTTTTTAATTAATGGTGAGCCTTCATGTGCCACATATTTTTGGTGTTTTGAATTTATTTATAGAATGAAAAACTTAAGAGGATAGAGATACTTACGTGGATACATGGGGGTGCCTTCCCCCAAGCTGAATGTTGACGTAGTCACTTTGCAATGTAGCAGACTGGCAGTGGATATGTCCTTCCTCTATTAGAGCTTTGATTGATGTTGATGTTTGTTGAGACAGTGCTCCAACAGTGGATGGAGCATTCACTTGTTCGTCAGCTTTTCTTGGCCTTTCAAATCCTGTGAAACTCAAATAGACAACAAAACTTGTGGAACAGATTAAGCATTAGCGGTTGGCCACTCAAGCCTTAGTTGTCTAGAATTTCAGTAAGATCTCTTCTTTATATTTTATTTTATATTTTTTTTACGATGCAAGAAAATACAACAGGATGAATGTATGCATATTTATTTTTAGTATTATTATATTATTATTATTATATTTTTTATGCCACCACGGTGAACATTCCTGTGGGTTTTTACACACCATAGAATTATTCACATGGGCTTCATGGTTTATGATGTAGTGTAACAAATGCAATATTTTTGTTTCCTTTTCTAATGCAATGCAGAAATTAATATGTAGATGTATTATTTTTTTTTATGCCTCCACAGAGAATACATTTATGGGTTTTAACACACCACTAAACTGTTCTCATGGGGCTTAAAGTTTCTTTTCTATGCAGATATAATTTGCTAAAAAGTAATATGCAACTAGAAGTAAAATGATATGATTATGCAGTACTTAATTTATTGCTAAAGAAATATGGATAACTACCGAGTTACCTTCCGGCGAGGATTCGATGTTTATAGTCTATCGAACAAGACTTCTTGCACGCTCTTTATTCTTCCTTGGGTGCGTCAGCAGATCCTCGTGGTGAAGACCTTAGTTGTACTTCAGTAGAACTCTCTTTCTTCTTCAAGTGGCTGGTGGACTTGTCTCCTTTGGTTCACTGCTCTTCATATTCTTTAATGGGTGTTGGCATGGTCATTTACTTTGAATCCTTATAGCGTAGATGTTCATCACTTCTCTTGAGCTATAACCATTGATGATTGGCTCTTGAGTGGACGAAGACTTCGTCGGCATCATAGTGGAATTCCTATCTTCTGTTGAAACTCAGACAGACAACAAAGCTCGTGGAATGGATTAAGGGTTAGTGAAAAACTACACCTTAATTATTTTAGAGTCTTGATTTATTTCTTTCAAGCACAAAGCAACAGAGTTTTGGATTTCCATTTATGTATGTGACTCAATGATGGTGCAATAATTGTTTTATCACATATGTATCAAGAAAATAGGAGGTAAATGTCAAACTAACATTTTAAAGTGAAGCATTAATACTGTAAGCTAGCAACATCCTCTAGAATTCATGAAACTTTGGGAGACCACTCTTTGTACAGTGTGTCCTACTCGCAAAACTAAGGCAGAGATCAAGTGCATAAGTTCTGCTGGTGAGAAAACACCAATAGAACCAAAACTTCATTTACTCTACTCTAACCTTAGGCACATTTAATATGATAAGATTGGTATTTTGTGCATTGTTTCACTTTTAAAACATGGGTGATGAAATAGAAGAGTGAGCATGAATTTGACAACGAGGGTTGAGTTGTTCAAGACTAAGTGATTAAAAGAGTGATACTCAAAGAACAAAGCATGTTGAGTTTTTTAGATTAACATTTAAAGTTGTAACTCAAACATTTTGATTTTTTATTTATTTATTTAAGTGCAGGGCAAGACCAAGGGAAAGCTTTTGTAGAGAATGATCACTTACCTTAAAATATTACCTTCATCATTGAAACGCAGTGGCACCATGTGATGAGGGATAGATGATCTATCATGACCCTTCCTTTTGTTTGAAGCTTCTCCTTGCATCTTGAGCTTGTTCCTGAACATCTTGTCTCCTGTGTTGCACTTTATCTTCCTCAACCTCTAAGCTATCCTTTTTCTCTCTCCTCATGAATTATGTTTGGACTTATTGCTCCACTTATTATTTTATTCCTGAAAGCATTAGTGGACAATACATACATATATACAAGTAATGACAAGGGTAGTGTTGTCATAGAGCTAAAGTCACTTTCTATGCTATAGAGAAGTTAATCTTGGCATTTTAATTAGCATAGAACTTGTATCCCATATTTTATTTACCTTCATTGTTCACCACTACTTCTTCTCTAAAGGATTAATTTTATTTTGTATCTTAAGTTTGATTTTCAAGCATAGAATTTGTGAAATCATTCAAACTTAAAGAGACAAAGTAACAGTGAGAAGAGAGATTGCAAACCAGTGTGTCGGGATGTTGACAGCTTCTTGATTGGGAGGATGAGCATGGTTGTAGAATTTTTGGAAGAGCTAGCCTTCCTCCCCACACTTAGACAGAGGTAAGTGTGAATGTTGAAGCATCCCTAGCGTTGTATTTGCAACTCTCATGTTCTCGGACATTGTTCACCCTGCAGTGGTTAGTGACAAGAATACCCGAAGGGAACTAGTCCTAAGAACATTATTATTATTATTTTTTTTATTTTTTTTTTTTTGTAAATTAAGACAAGAATTTAAAAAGTCATAAGATAACTACCGATTGACCTCTCGGCGAGGGCTCGCAGTTTTAGGTTCGTTGAGCAAGACCTTTCTTTAATGGACACATACCCGAGGGAATATATAAAGTTGAAATACAGGTTGCCACTGTTAAATTTATAATCCTTATCTATGCTAATGGGTAGATGGATTTGGAATTGTTTTAGCATAGACATGATTCATCATAGTTCATAGACAACTTGGTGGCTGTATTGTTTCATGGTTCAAGGCAAAGGTAGCTTATAGCAAAAGACAAAGTGAATATTCTTTGATACTTACAATTCAGTGATGAATGAGCCATGTCTTTTGTGTGAAGTTGTTGGAGCACGTCCTATGCCTTGCTTCATCCAGTGTGAGTTCATCTCTTGACTTCCCCATTTTGATATTGAGAGATTTCTATAGGGGTTAGTCCAACAAAATAACCGATATCTACTAGAGCATACTCTTGGTTCAAAAATCAAACTAGACGCCATGTCTAATTTAATCTAGGAAAGCATTTTAACCTAAGCACCACGCTTAATTTAAAAAGCCTTTGAAAGTAAGATCAACACTCCTAGACTAAGCACCATGCTTAATTTAAAAGTTGTATGAACATACTCCAAACCTTAAGCATACTATAGTAAATAACAGTGGCATGAAAGCACTACAAGATTCACTTTAATGGAGATGAAAGAGTGTGATCAAGGTGAGTAGTATATATATATATATACGAGTGATAAAAATTAAAAACATTTATGAGAGAACATAAACTAAATGGAGTGAATGTATGATGATATGCAAAGGATTTAATAAGATAACTACTCATCAATTTAAAGTCCATGAGCAAGACTGACTCACCTCGATTAAACTTACCATGACTCACAATGGAATTGTGAGTGGTACAACGTCTGGGTCGTCACTGTCACGTGCTTGAAAACGTTGACCTTCCTTCTTCGATCCTTGTGGGAGTTTGTCAGAAAGTCAAAGTGACAACAATTGTCTATACTTTATCTGGTTGATTCCTAACAAAGTGGTTGAATGGATCTTGAGGCTTGAGCAAAGCCTCTAGACCCGCAACGTAGTTTGTCGGAAGTTCAAAACCAGTCATACACCTCACCCTGCATAAGATCAAAACTATACAAAAGCCAGGGTGGGCCTGTTTGGATAAAGGGTGAATAAAATATCTCAATTATCACATGTGTAAGAGTTCTCCTAGATGTTGAAAATGTATTCTAGCTACCGTCCTTAATTACTCATTCATTCCCCGGCAACGGCGCCAAAAATGCTTGTTGACACTCCTTAATGGAATCACTCTAAGATAGATTTCATAAACAATAACCTAGTGAAGGCACTAAGAAGTGTACGGGACACTACTAGCATCACTTAACGTCAAGTTGTCATCCCCAACATGAAACTAGCAATGTGATTATATCATGACACTGACTCTAAAGATAAATATTTACCCGCAAGCGCACAGATAAATACACCCGTTGTAGCAGCATTTTACCCAGAAATGTTCCAAGTATCGTTATTTATATTTAGCACTAGGAATGAAGTGAGATAAATAAGGACAAGAGCTACTCTACACATGTGATAGGAGAATAAAGTAAGAAGCACACTCCTTTATCCTAAACAGGGATCAATCACAATAATGAGGTACACTATAAATGATAAAAGATCAATCTATGATAGTCCTTAGAGCATTTCAACTTAGACAAGGCATGCGGATTAGAATAGACATTATAAAGAAGTATTCCTAAGTTATTCTAATTATAAGTCATAATATACATTGATTAGTGCAATTATATTTGGCAATCATTGGCTAGGTTATCCCATATTCATATTCAAGAGGCAACTCCATAGTAAAGGTGCCAAACAGAGTAACCCCTAAACCATGAGTTAACTGAGCCATACTGAACACTACATTCGGGAGGTGGAATACAAAGGACTCAACAGGCCTGTCACACCCGCGATCTACCACTCTATCCGGAACATAGGACGCATTCGCAGATAAATAGTGTATAGGCACCACACCTACACAGCATTTATCACCCACCCGTTGATCATTAAGATGAGCGCTATACGAACATGAGTATAAACATGATGATAATCTATCTATGCCAAATATATAATCAAAGCATACTACAAGCAGTATAATTAAGAATATAGTAATTAATGTCTTAGTCATATCAATTATATCTAAAACTATTATGAACTAGAACACATAGATGAACTAGACGATGAACTAGAACTAGAAGATGAACTAGAACTGAACAATGAAGAACAATGAAGAACTAGAAGAACATTATGAACTAGAAAAACTAATTAGATCCATAATGTTGATACAAGAGAGAAGATCTTGGGTTTACCGAGCCTTCTCGCGACTAGATCCGGAATCCAAGCGAAGCTTGCCTCTTCTAATTCTAATTCTATCTAGCTATGCCTAAGTTGATGTGGCTCTAAGGAAATTAGGGCTTCTGATTGATCCTCCTCCTCTTCTAATGACTTGAGATCTGATGATGATGGAGAAGGGGGTATGTGTTTATTATATAGGGGCTCCTGGTCTCCCTCCTCCTCTTTTCGTCCTCTACAGTCTTCTAGAATAATCCTGACATGGTGGTTGCGTTATCTTCCGTTGGTTTCCTTCTATGGGAAGCTATTGGTGCTGATTTCCTGGTTTAGTCCCTGCAGAATCATAGTTCACCAAAACTCGTGGAATATTGTCAGTTAAAACCCTAAACCTTTGTTGGTGATCAAATTCTTGCCCTTTTCATATTTATTTATCCCTTAATTATGATAGATAACCAGTGTCAACATATATGCTTCGATGATATATGATGATGCTTGTAGCTTAGCTCTTTTGATCACTGATACATGTTGTGAGCTAAGCTATTGTTTCAAAATGATGAACATGCTTAATGAACTTAAAATTTGATACATGTTCACCATTGAGATTAGCAACTAGCATGTGTGTAGAATGTGTTGAGGTTACTTGTGCTATTTCATATATGCTAGGTTGCTATGTCTCTAGTTCTAAGTCTTTCACTTGCTTGGATTGTTCATACTCTGCTTAAAATGAACCAAGTTTTAGTGAATTGAAAAGGTCGAGATGGGATTGCTTTGTCAGACATCACGGTATCGAGACTGTCTCTCATTGCACTTGAGTTAAACTTGAGCCGTGTAGTGTAAGACCAAAACCGATGCTTTAAGCTCCTGATTGCATATGCATAGGCTTAGCTCGGTTGAAAAGTTAGGCAATGACAAGTTTTCAACCTCTCGCAATCGCATGCTAAAATTGAACTTGTGTAATAACCGCTGCAATTTTTCTCCCGATAAAATCTGAAAACACAAGCCTATGTTTCATTCTATAGCATGATGATTGAACTTTGCTAGGGGTAGTTCACCTTGTATACATGTTTAGCACTTGTTTGACTTCTTGTCTATACATGTTCCATGCTATTTTGATGGTGAAACTCCTTTCTGAATGGCTTAAAACTGCTCATTTGGCTTATGCGTCCATATTTCGTATTCGGTAATCAGTTTGAGCCTTTGCTAGCACTTTTGCATGTTGCTTTGTAGTCGGATCAGCACTCATTAGAGCATTCTTTCACTCTTTCGAGTATATACCTGAAGCTGCTAACATGCATTTTTGACTCATGTGCATTTGCTTGACTTCGATAGGCATGACCTCGCTCTGTTTGACCTTGAGCTCTCTTCCTCTTTCTTTTGATTGCAAATTGCCCCAAGGGGGAGAATGTTTCCAAGGATGAGATCTTTTGTCTGATGTGGTGACAATTTGCAATTTATACTTCACTTGCTGAGGGGGAGTTTCTTGAGTTAGGGGGAGTTGTTCTTGATTGGTATCGTGCTTACTACTGGTTATGTTGAGCCTCTGTGCCTCTATCTTGAGGGACTAGCAGTAGCTGCTTCTTATGCAGTCTTCGTTCGGCTTCGAGTTCTCAGCTAGTGGTGTTGATCCCTTTCTGCCTCTTCTTGAGGACTAGCTTGGTTTTGACTTGGTTGCGTCGAGCCGTTGCCCATGTATTTGGGAACCAAGTCTTGTGCTCTGTTTTTTGTCGAGTTTTGCTCTCTGATGAGTTGTTGCTCTGATCTTTTGCTTGGTTGTGTCAAACCGTTGCCCATGTCTTTGGGACCAAGCTTCGCTTATCTCGATTTGTTCCTCCTCGGCCTTTTCTCTGGCTTTTGGACATTTCGAGTAAGTTTTCTTCTTCTATCCAATTCTGCTTCTTTTTATTTCGTTATGGTTACTATAAGTTGACGAAGCACTCATCAAGGGGGAGATTGAGAACACAAGGTTGATATGTGCCCTTGTGGTTCCCTTCCTGAGTGATGAGTGATCGATCAACGGGCAACATGTCTCTTGGCTATGTTGATGTGCAGGTGCGGAGCTCGGGCAGTGGTCGAAGGTGAGGTGAGGGACATGTAGGGACGTGCCGTGCCGACGGACCGGGAGCGGTGAAGGGCGGACATGGAGCTTGGTCTGACGGACCGGGAGACCTGAGGACCAGCTGTGGTAGCTGGCACGTGGCGTCGACAAGCAAGAGCACATGGGGATGTGCGGTGCATCGGCCGAGTTGGGAGGAAGGTGACGGCGTCGTGACACTTGGCGGGAGGCCGAGAAGGATGGCGAATGCATTGTGCCCGGTGGAGGCTGGACATGCTCCGGCATCGGTGCTAGAACTCGGGTGTGCGAACCACATCCCGTCTTCGGCACGGGTTCGGTAGCTGAGCCTCGAAAAGCTACCCTCAACGGTTTCCGAGTTTGGGCCTCAAAACTCGGAGTGGCCGGTTTCTGAGTTTGGGCCTCAAAACTCGGCGTGGACGGTTTCCAGGTTTGGGCCTCAAAACCTAGGCGCGTGGGTTTCTGAGTTTGGGCCACAAAACTCAGCCTGAGGACAGGTTTCCCGGTTTCGGCCTCAAACCGGGGGAAGGCCCAGGTTTCCCGGTTTCGGCCTCAAAACCGGGGGGAGGTCCGCAAAAGGGCGGTCGACGCGTGGTGGCGTGGAGAGGCTGGCGCGGAGGCGAGGTTATCCACGAGGTAGGCGCGGCGGTCGATTGGGCGGCACGTGGTGGCATCCTGAGGCTTGCGTCGAGGCGAAGCTAAGGTGAGGAAGGCGCGTGGCCGTCAGATCAGCTATCAGCAGAGTTGGATCGGGATACCCCTAGGGTTGGCCGCTTCGCTCTTGTATCTAGGGGTAGTAACGGGATTATTGTTTTAGGCTATAAATAAGAGAGGCACCCCCTCTCTCTCTATCCTTGCAGTCATTTGTTCCTGAGCTCTCTCTCTCTAGCCCTCTGCTTAGGTTCTAATCATACCTAGCTGCAAGCGATCCGCAGAGACGGAAATCATACCTCTGTGTATTTGGATCTTTTGAGGAAACGAGACCGTATTCTCGTTGTCTCCTCGTGTGGAGGAATTTCAGTTGAAATCGAATCGTGTTCTGTGTTCTTCACATTTTGGTTTTTCATCTCCCGGAGATTTGCTTTGTTCTTTCTCTCCGTGAGATGATTTTGATTCCACTTGAATCAATTTGTTCTTGGTCGTGAGGCCTTCTTTCCACCGAAAAATTTCTCCTCTAACCTCGAGAATCCATAGATCGGGTTGATTTCGCGTTCGTTCTTCGTTCTTCCCCCTTTTACGATGATTCACGAATATCTCTTGTTTGACTTGGTTTGGTGCGATGATTTCTTAGGATTAGCACCCCAACACATTGAGGATCACCTGGGAGGAGTTTGATCGAAGTTCTTCTCGATTTGGTTGAGATCGATTTGGATCTGGGTTTGAACCCGAGCAAGTTTGTGCTTTCTGGGTGGTGGCGGACAGTCCGCGCCTCTGACGGCAGACAGTCCGCGGATCGGGTTTCTTCAGGTTCAGTCAGGCGCAGACCCCTGACTGTTCACTGTCGAGTGAACGGCGGACACTCCGCGGTACAAACCCGCGGACAGTCCGAGACCTGTCCAGCGACATGCAGTACTGTTTGGTTTCTGCGTTTTTGCCGGAGAACAGTCCGGACTCCCAGTGTCGGACAGTCTGACGCTCAGCGGACAGTCCGGGACCCTGACCCCGGACAGTTCGCGAAACTGCTGATTGTGCAGTTTTGTTCCGTGGCTTTGGCAGTTGGTTTTGAGGTTTCTCTCGGAGGTTCCGCTGTACCACTAGGACATCTCCTAGGGTATCCACCTACTCGTAGGTCGTGAACTCTCCGGTTGTTTTGAGTCTTTGCTTTTGGGGTGACTTTTCTGGGACAAGGGCCATACTATTCACGAGTTGAATTTGAGGCTCCCATTCACCCCCCCTCTAGTCGCTAATCCGGTCCTTCAATCTTCCAACCCATGTCGTATGGGTCCAGACATGGTTTGGGACTCGCGCCATCCCTTCGCTCAGAAAGACGGGATGAAGGGACTCGACGCTGCACCGCCACAGTTCCAGACGTGCGAGGCCACGACGACAAGGATGACAACCATGTCGTTACAGTAGAACCACAGTAGTACACTTCTACCTTTAGACTAAAATAAGAGCACCCATGTACTATCTCCTTGTAACCTCATGCCCTCCTTAAGGCTATAAAAGGAGGAGCCTGGGGACGCCTTAGGGGAGGGGAGGGAGCCATCGAGCAATCACGGGCACAAAAACAACTCACAAGCACACACACACACCAGCAATGCACCAGTTGCAACTCCACCTCCTTCGTTCTCACGAGACTTGGGGAGTCCCCCCTCTCTCACTAGCTTGTACCCCTACTACGAGCACCCCGGTGCAAGATAACACGACCTCTCCCACCTCACTGGACGTAGGGCCTCCGTTTGCCCGAACCAGTATAAATCTCCTGTGTTCTTGTGTTCTTCTTGCATCACCACCCGGAGCTAGGGCCACGCAGAAACAAATTCACTCGCCGATATTAGGACCCCCTGTTTCCGAAACACCGAGAGCCATGTTGCCCAGATGCCTAGGGGAATGACCCCCATAACACTACCAAGGTGAGCGGGCAGGGGTACACTATGAAGTCTTTCGCTGGTTCATTTAACAAGTTAGGGATGCTAGGTTTCCTTGACAGTCAGATGTAGCAAACCCCCTTTCCTATGGTACGTCACAACTATACACAACACAAAGAACATGAGTAGCCCTACACCCAAAATGGCAAGCACCTATTGTGCCTTTCAGGTATCCTCTAACAACTAGAAAAGGTCCAGGTTAACAAGCTAGAAAAGTCTCATGTTAATAACCTGAGACTGTTGTTAGGTAACCTCTAACAATAGAAAACTGAGAGTATTTTATATGCACCATAGAATTTGGTGAAGATTGTTCGATTTAATTTGGGTCTGGCCCATATTTTATTTAATTAAATCAAATAAATTCTATGGCCATATTAAATGCTAGGTGCAATAAATAGTGGACTAAATATAGTTGATGGTTAAATTTGTAACAGTCATAGTTGTGGCTGTGGTTACTGGTAACTCTCGTGGTTATGGTTGCAGTTACTAGTAGCCCTCATGGTTATGAGAGATGTTACTGGTCATTGAAGGACGCTGCATGATGTTCAGATTCTATATTTCATCTTCTATTTCGCCTTGCTTATAAAAGGAGAACTCTCCTTCAGCTATGAGGGCGAGACATACCATAGTGCACCATTCTTCTATTGAGTTGCTCCCAAGATTTTCCCGTCCTAATCCTTTGCGCCCACAGAGAGTTGGGAGAGCAGGCCTTCCGAACCATCATCCACGTCGAGACACTTGCTCGGGTGTGCGGGCCATCAGGTTTTTAGGGAGCGTCATCGCGACTTCTCGCTTCTGATCCGATCGGCTATTTCCCGATCGGTTATTCTCTTTGGTGATCGGCTCTTCCTCCTGGCGATCGGCTATTCTCTTCGGTGTCGTGACTCGCTCTTCTCATCCGATCGGCTATTCTCTTCGGTGATCGTTCCTTCTTCCTAGCGATCGATTATTCTCTTCGGTGATGGGCTCTTCTTCCTCGCAATTGACTACTCTTTCTGGTGGACGTTCGAGGGACTGTACTGCGAACCTCTCCATGCAATGTGACCACTATTTTTTTGTATAGTAACATATCAATATTAGTGTTGTTCATGATCAGAATGATCAGCTCTCAAAAAGTTCACGTGCACACATTTGTCACCACTAATTTGATATTATATTTTAGATTAATTAAACATGAAAATGTCTAAACTTCACCACTGGATTTCTTGGCTTTGCCGAGTGCCTGTGGCACTCGTCAAAACCCTAAATGTACTCGATAAAGAGCACACAAGGAACAAATACTCAGCAAAGAGCTCTTTGTCGAGTGCCTTTTATCGGCCACTTGGCAAAGGCTACACTCGGCCAAAATAAAATAAAAACCCTGAAAATATAGGAAAATTTATTTAATTAGGGAAGGCCCCAAGTCGTGGCATTTTTCACGCAAAATTCACGGCTAACATGGCCGGCGAGATTCGACCTCGCGATCTCTTCCTCACGTGGAGCCTCCTCTACCATTGCCCTACAAACTCACATATATTCATACTGTGACACACCTAATTTTCCAAGTTTTAAAAATCACTAAAATTTTGAACCATATTAAAACTTGACCTAGACTAACCTTTTAGAAACATAATTAGAATAAATAGGACAACATAATCTTTTCTTGTTTGGTTGTGATATGTGTTGAGCAACATGGTAGCACTCAGTTGGAAACTTTTGGAAAACTCAGTTTAAATTCAAAACCCAAAGGAATTTGAATCAAAGGGAATAGAAATGAAAAAGAAAAGGAAACAGAAAAGGAAAAAATCAGCAGCAGGCCTCAACTCCATCCCTTCCCTCTTTCGGCCTGCTGGTGCTCACCCCTTCCTCTCTTTTTGACTCGGCCAAGCCCGAACCGGAACCACCTAACCGTGCCCCCTCTCCGTGCCTCACACTCGCGTGGGCTGCGGCCTAGACCGCCGCGAGCACAAGCGCACGGCCTGGCCAGCCTCGCTCTCTTCCCTCCCCTTTCTAGTCACTGGCAGGTGGACCCCATCGTCAGCTTCATCCTCTCCACGACGACAGGACGAGATGAAGCAGAGCAGGTCCCGCCGCGGCCCGACCGACGCTGTGGCTGAAGACCTTCGCGAAACCATGGATGAGTCATCTTGTCAAGCGCCAGACCACCGCCTTCCTGTGCAGTACGACGCCAACGCCGGAACCAGAGAAGACAGAGAGAGAAGGAGCAACGCCGCCATGATTTCCGCCGACGCCATTAATGGCCATGACAAGCCGAGGCGAGGAACCGCCTTACTGGGGATGCGACCGAACGAGAGAGGTAGAGTACGAGCGCCGGAGAACCCTCCGGACGCTCGGGACACGCCGGCAACGCGGAGGAGAAAATATCTCCGAATCACCATGGCCGCACCGCCATTACCGGCCTATAAAAGGCACCCCACCCCAAATCGGCGCCATCACAAGCTCCGCGAAGAACTTCTCTATCAGCACACCACCTCCACTCCACCTCTTCCACCTCCCTCTTCCCTAATTTCCCGTTTCCCCCCCAACTCGGAGCCACACCACCGCCGGTGAACTCGGGCTCAATTGAGGGCAGAGAGGAGCTCGGACGACCGAATTGTTGTAGGGAAGGTGACGATTATCAGGAAGAAGACGACACGGATTACCAGTGTCGGTGTTTCGATCCCCCCCGGGTCTGACACCAACGAGTAATATGATCGCGTGCTCTCTTCCTGGATGGTGATGCAAGATGACACAAGGATTTATCCTGGTTCGGGCAAAGAAGGCCCTACGTCCAGCGGGGGGAGGAGGTTCTTGTATTACTTGCACCTAAGTGCTTGTACAGGGGCAATACAAGCTCAATGAGCGTGGACCGGAGTCCGGACTCGTGTGTGTGTGTGTGGACTCATGTTCTGTTTCGTCGGCCCGTGGACCCCTGCGCGTGAAGGGCCCTGGTGTCCTCTTTTATAGACCAAGAGGAGGCCAGGGTTACAGGAGAACACGTACGACGCCCAATACGATGAAGAGTAGGAATGCTGTCTTGTCGAGGCCACTGGAGCTGACGTGGGGGTTGCTGTTGAGGTGTCCTTGAAGCGTGGCTTCCATCCCGGGCGTGGACGTGGAGGCCGTGCAGCGCCCATTCCGGCTCGTATAGGACGTGGCAGAGTCCCTCCGGGTCTTGGGGTACCTGTCCTCCAATAGCATGAAAGCGGTCAGGGCTCGAGGGGTGCAGGGCCGGCCTCGAGGTGGTGCCTACGGGGGGCTCGAGTCCCCGCAGGTATGGGCAAGTCCCGGGAAACCCGATCGCACAGCGGGTAGCTAGGCCTCGAGTCATGACTCGAGTGTGCAACAGTGCAGGGTATGGCCGAACAGTGCTGTACTGGTGCCTTTTTGCCCATGCTGCGGTGAAAAAGGAGATTTGACTCTGCCCTGGTTCACCGTGGCACACGTCGGGTTCCAGAGGACATGACCGGAGTAGGTGAACGCATTAAATGCGTAGTATGGGATTGGCATCCGATGCCTGGTGCTGCTCGAGGGTGGCATGATGTGTCTCGACGGATAGGTTACCGTACTAGTGAGGCTCGAGGTCCCCGCGTGGGATCTCGAGGAGCGGTGCAGGGCTCGAGGCCTATGTGCCGGGGCTCGAGGTGTAGGCTGCCATGAGGCGGACAGTAAGGCTTCGGCAGCCCTGGGCTCCCTGGTGATGGGCCGGCGTTGTAGGCCTCGAGGGGTTGGCTTTTTAGAAGGTCAGACTTGTTAGGTTTGTTATTAATTGGTGTTCTAGGTTTAACCTATTTGTTTTGCGTTGATTGGGGGTACCCCTCCTGTGGTCCCCCGACAGTAGCCCCCGAGCCCTTGTTTGAGTGCTGGCACTCGAGCAGGGGCTCTCTACCGGGATCTAGAGGGTTACTAACTGGTTCTCGAGGGTTTGGTTGTTTCGATTCCGTGGGTGTCGCGCGAGCGACACCAGCGGGTGTAGCCCCCGAGGCCACGGGGGAGTGGTTAGGACTCCCTCGTGGGCTGTTTTGCGAGTGTGAGTGTTAGTTGTGTTTTTAGTTCGGGAGTGTCAAGCCCCCGAGTTTTTCGACCCTCTTTTGTCGAGGGATGCCAGGCTGAACTGGCCGGCCGGCTCTTCGAGCTGTCCGGTACGCCAGTTGCCCTGGCTTGTCATCCCGCGAGTCCTTTCGATCGGATGCGAGGGGGGATGCCTCGTACTACCACGAGCGGGCGAGTATCGAGGTTCCCGGTGAGCTGGTAACGGGGGAATCCAAGTGAGACCTCGTGCCCCTTCGATAGGGTCGACTGAAGCCCGAGGCGATCTCCATAAAGCGT
Organism: Coix lacryma-jobi var. lacryma-jobi; assembly: GCA_009763385.1. Taxonomy (NCBI): domain Eukaryota; kingdom Viridiplantae; phylum Streptophyta; class Magnoliopsida; order Poales; family Poaceae; genus Coix; species Coix lacryma-jobi. Next base: position 63,270,271 of record CM019823.1, on the reverse strand, counting down.
GGGCACTCGGTCTGCAGGAGTGCCGGATCCATTCGATAGGACCCGGTGGCTCGATGCCTCCCTCCGAGGGGATCTCACTGCACGTCGTGCGCCCTGCCTTGGATACACGTGAGGGGCCTCGAGGGCTTGGCCCTCGAGCGATGTTGAGAGTGGCGCCCCTTGGTGTCCTGACTCGGGTGCTCGAAGCCGGCTGTCGAACTGTAACACCCACCTCCGTGTTTAATATGTAATTAACCTGACATGTCATCATCTTTAGTCATTAATCATTCTTGCCATGCATTGATGTTTGCCTAAAAACTTGTTCTGCTTTTATCTTTTCTGAGGTGGCTTGTGCATTGAATCTCTTTTTCAAAAAAAAAACCTAAAGGCACAAATCTTCCTATAAGGGCAAAATGGTAATTTCACCTCCGTGTCTAGCTTTGTGTAAACCTTGTTCAGTTTTGTGTCTTGATGTTTTGTTGTGTTGATCAAAGTTCAAAAATCAAAAATAGAATTGGAATTTCTTTTGAAAAAAACCTAATTTCCAAACTCTAGTTTTACCCCTCTTTTTATAATGCAAAAACCATTCAAAATTTGAAGTTGGTCCTTTTAGCAAAGTTGTAGATCTTGTCAAGAGGAACAACTTTGTGTTTACAGATTTTCAAGTTTCAATTCAAAATCAGAAGTAATTTCAAATTCTTTCAAACTGCAATTTTGTCCCTTTTTCGGTTTTCAAAATTATCTCAAAAACTTTTGAGTTTCAGAAAAAGTTTATGTTGGCAAAGTTGTAGATCTCAAAATTTTAAGCAACTTTGGTGTTTTGAGTTTTCTTTGTGTAGTTCAAGTTTTGGGAGCAATTTCAAAAGTTCAGAAAGGGGAAGTTTTGGAATAAATGACGTCTCTGTGCGAGCTTTAAAGCTAGGGGGCCCCGGCCGACGGCAGCGCTGCGTCAGCCACGCCGAGCCCGGCTGACCCGCGTCCGTGTCGCCCGAGGCCAACGCTAAAGCGCTCGACCTCTCCGGCCCCTACCTTCGCGCAGCGCCCATGCCGAGCCCGGCTGACCCGCGCCCGTGCCGCGCGCGGCCAAGCGCTGGCGCTCGTTTTCCTCTCGGCCCCTACCTACGCCTGCCTTCGCCGTTCCCTACCCTACCCTCCTCTTTCCCCTACGGCCGCGGACAGCGCGCAGCTGCCGGCCGCCGGCAAGCCGCCGCGCCGCGCGCGTTCCCCGCCCACACCGAGCCGCCCTACATGTTCCCTACCTCCATTAATGTCGTGCGAGCGCTCTCACCCCTCGCCCGGACCCCTCCCCAGCTCCGTCCCGCGGCTATAAAAGCCGTCGAGCTCCGCCATTCCTCCGCCATCGGCGAGCTCCGTGAACCCGAGCCACCGAGCCTCCCCAGAGCCAGTCGCGCCCGCCGCTGCCTTCGCCTTGATGAGCTTCTCTCCTTCCCGAACAACCAATTTCCACACCTCCCGCCCTCCTTTCGCCGGCGTGAACGGTTCTTCTCAACTCCGGCGAACGGGCCTCGCCTCGGTAAGGAGAGAAATTCGCCGCCGTGAGTGTTCCTCCCGTCCCTCCGGCCCCTGCCCTTTCTTCCTCACCACGCTCCTAACCGCTCCTCGGCGATCTCTTTTGGTGGACAGACCCGCCGGTACGCCGCTCGCCGCCGAGAGAGCTCCGCCGAAGCACCGCCAACGTCGAGCTCACTCCTTCGACCCTTGTTCCGCCCACACCGATCCCTGCTCCGACCCGTGGTAAGCACTCAAAGCCCCCCCGGTCTCTGCTTTCACGGCGTAAAGCTCGAGCCAGGCCTCGAGCGGATGCACGTTCACCGTTAGCTCGAGCCAGGCCTCGAGCACACATTTCCGTCTCGCTCGAGCCAGGCCTCGAGCGGACACACTCACCACTTCGCTCGAGCCAGGCCTCGAGCGAACACACACCCTCACCGTCTCGCTCGAGCCAGGCCTCGAGCGGACTCACACACCTCACCACTTCGTTCGAGCCAGGCCTCGAGCAAGCACTCACACACTGTCTAGCTCGAGCCAGGTCTCGAGTAGACACACACACCCTCACCACTTCGCCGAGCCTAGCCTCGAGCAAGCGTGCACCCTCCGCTTCGCCCGAGCCAAGCCTCGAACGAACCCGCGTTTCCGTCTCGCCCGAGCCTCCCAGCCAGGCCTCGGACGGACGATTGTTTCCGTCTCGCCCGAGCCTCCCAGCCAGGCCTCGGACGAAGCGATCGTTTTCCGTTTCGCCCGAGCATCGAGCCAGGCCTCGAGCCTCGAGCAAACACGCGTTCACCTTTTCGCCCGAGCCCTGCGAAGAAGGAGCACAGTGCTCTTTTCTTTTTTCTGAAAGATGTGAATAGTGTTCCTTTTTCATCTTTTTGTGTGATTTTCTGTGTTGCTCCAAAAATTCTGAAAATTGGATGGAAGACTCTTTATACCATGTAGTATTTTAGAAAAATATGAAACTTGGATTTTGTGCAAAAACTTGAAAATGAAAAATCTCCCTTTAAATAAGAAATGAATGGTTTTAGATTTTTTTACAAAATCATGTGTAGCTCCAAAAATCATGAGATAAATTTTTATGTGCTAGTTATGTCATGTTTAGTCTCTGGTGAAATTTTGAGGCCTTTTGGAGCAAGTTGATTTTTGGGTTTTTATTTAAATTGTTAAATAGTACCTTTTGTTAATTAAATGTTTGATTTTTGTTAAGCACCTTAATGATCTCCAAAATTTATGAAATATGTTTTGACATCTATTTATACCATAATAAACCTATGAGATTAATTGGGTAAATTTTGGAGCAACTGCATAATATGACCTTTTTAAATAATTAGGAAAAAAAAATAAAAAAAGGAGTTAAGATTCATGTTGTATGCCCTATGTTGTGACTTTGGGCTTGTTTGCTGTTCATAGACCCCCACCCATCTGGTCTATGATGATTGTGATGCCATGCAATGATTTGTGTTTAGGTCGGATAAATGATGCTTAATAGGTTGATTAATTTTGCTTAGGGATAAAGATAAGTAGCTTTATGTCCACACTAAGAAGTTACTTACGCGATGGAAAGTGTACTCTAGAATCAGTAGGTTTTGTCCTATGCTGTTTTGTTCATGTCAGCATCCTCATAAGCATACATCATTGCATACGTATAGTGACCGAAGGAGAGAACGTCAACGTTGAGGCAGCCGCTGACGAACCTACCCCTGAGGCGACCCCGAACTCCGACGCCTGCACTGCCGACCCCGAGCCTGTCCTCTTTGCTCTTCAAGGCAAGCCCCGGTGCATTTTAACCCTACCTCGCTTTTACAAAAGTTTTCTTAAAATGCTTTTGAGTTAACTACTGCATTAGGTTATAGGAGTTTTGTGATAACCTATGACCTGCATTGTTTACCTCCACCAGAAGATCCACCTGCCCTGTTTTTTTTTTAAAAAAACTATTTGCAAAATGCTTAGTGATGCTATACAATAGATTTGCAATAAAAATGCCAATTTCAAAAGTGTGATCACTGAGATGAATCATATCAAGGGATTTGGTTATACTTCCCGTTCGATGACTGCTTGCCTAGCTAGCATGTGGTCATTGTCGAGAAGGGGTTGTCCGAGCGTACGGTGCCGTCATGTTGTAGTCCGGGACTCAACAGTTGACACCGGCCGGGACAGGGTTAAAAAAACCGACAGAACCTGTACTCTTGGGTTAGAGTCCCGAGGTGCTTGTTGCTGGCGGAAAAATTTAGGGACCATCCGTATGGGGGCCTGGTGGCCAAGACTTGCAACTATTCACATACTTCGGAAAGCTCTGGCTCTGAGGAATCCTTTATTGGACCGACAACCGCGCACTGGGAGTGGAGAGATGGCGGAAGTAGCATGTACCCACGTGGTCGTCGTACCTGGATAGGAGTGGTGTACTGTACTTCCGGGTGGCGTAGGACCGGGCCCAATCTTGGAGGAATCGTGGTAGACGAGTTGGCATATGCAAGCTTGGGTGCTACATATGCAGTGTGGATAGGGATCCTCAGCTGAGTATTATTTATCCGGATTAACGTTGCTCCTCGGTTATGGAGACTTGGTCACTGACTGTCAACGGAGAGTGGTTCTCAACTAGGTATGTTTTTGAAAGGTAAAATGAATCATGAACGATGAAGAATTGAGAAATACTGGAATCTTTTCAAAAATAAAACAAGGATTTCAAAATGCTTTTTGCAAAATACTTGATCTTGCTTAAGCCTTACCTTGACTACCTAAGCCTCTCATTCCTGAGTCTTCTCCCTTTTTCTTTAGTCGGGTAAGTCTTGTTGAGTACCCCAGTACTCAGGGTTTGTTAACCCCTGTTGCAGGTTTCTAATAGGTGATGTTGATCATGATCATGTCAGTGGGCTTGACGTGATCTGGTTGTCCTTCTTCCCAACTTATGTACTCCGCCTAAGTGTGGCCCTATAATACTATTCTACTTCCACAACACCAGTTATGTTCATGTAAAAGTAACTTATTCATGTTTTATAAAGGTTATCTATCTTGCTTCCGCACTCCGATGGTATTTTGTATCAACTGTTGTAATGTTGTAATTATTCAAACCTTCATGATGATGGTCCTGTGGTTCGTGGATAATTCGGGGTTCCCTCGGGGACACCGACAGATCTTTCCTGTGATTTGGTACATGTGCACAGTCATTAGAGCTCAGGGAGACGGTGACGTGTGCGGGTGGGCCACATTACCGGGAGGTTCTGCCACACGAACCCTCTTCGAGGGCCAGCCTTCGCTGCTTCGAGGCTTGGAAGGGCGGGGCCCGTTTTTACCTTCGTGAAGAAGCCTCCGTCGTCTGGGAATTCTTCTGCCCGTTGGGCGCGTCTTTTTAGGCGGAAACTGTCAGGGAGGGCGACGGACGCGAAGTTGGAGCGGGAATCGTGGCACGCCAGGTAGGGGCCTTCGCGTGTCCAAGTCGATTTCTCGGTGTTTCCTGGATGGCTTCTTCCACTCCTTCGTTCTCTGCTGGTGCCGTCATCTGGTTCAGGAGCCTCGAGTTCCTGGCCACCGGCAGCAGCAACGAGCTGACCCTGCTCTCCACGGAGGGCCCGAGCGGAGGGCGTGTCACGCCACCCCGCGCGGGAGGCGTGGCGCGTCACCCGCACCACCACGCGTCGCCACCTCGTGAGCGGCGCCGTCGTCACCATCGTCGCCAGGCACAAGCGGTGCCCGCGGCATACACCCACTTCCCGCGGCCGGCGCGGGGTCCCCGAGGAGGAACCTGCCCGGCGCACGGCTGGAGACTTCTAGGGCGCGCGCGCACTCTCCCAGCGAGTTCGCGTTCGTCATGCGCACGGACCGGGAGCCTGGCCAGAGGCCCCGAGTCATGCTCCGTCGACACCACCTGGCTTCCTCCCGCACAGGGTGTACCGCGCTCGACGCTAGCGGTACCCGTTCGGCCTCAACAACTCCGCAGCTGTCTACGCCCACCACCTCGACGAGCGCCGCCGGGACCGGGCAGCGGCAGAGTGGGGGGAACGCCCGTGCGCAATCCTACGAGCGACCGCCGACATGGAGATCGTCTACCCCGCGCACGTCGACCGCAGCTTCTCACGAGTCATCGAGCCGCCCCGGCGAGAAACCATCGGAGAGTGGCACCGCGAGCTGCAGTCCCAGCACGAGCCAAGGCGGCGCGACGTCAACGGCTCCGACTCCGACGAATACGACTACCACGACCCTGACCTCTAGGATCCCACCAGGGAGTGCTTCCAGCTCGAGGGGGTCGTGGACGATGCCAAGGACGACGGCGACGATGACACCAGGTCGGCGCTCAACCTCGAAGAGCCCAGAGACGTGGCTGCGGCAGGCGGATCACGCATTCAGGGGAGGAACGAACCCCCGGCACCGGCTGCACCATCTCAGCACAGCGATGACCGGGCGGCGCAGCTCGCGTAGCTGCGGGAGGCCATCGCCAAGGCTGAGGAGGACTGACAACGCCTGCTGCAGCTCGAGAAAACCCTAGTGCAGAAACAAGCCCAGCCTCGAGGCGCCGGTGTTCATGGCCGCGCTCGAGAGGTCCACTAGCAGATCCTAGAGGACGGGGCACCAGCACGCCCCGAGGTGCGTTTCCCGCGAGCCGAACAGAACGTGGTGGCGGCCGCAATGCTGCTCCATGATCTACCCGCCGTCTCCAACCCTGACGCCAGGCGCATGCTCGAGGAAATGAAGAACCTCCTCGAGACAGCCGTTGTGCAGCAGGCCGAGAGCTCAGCCTCGCGACGGCGCGGGGCGGCCTCGGGGAAACCAGCAGACGCGCCCCGCAACGAGCAGGAGATGTCCGTCCACCAGCCGGACGCCCCTCGAGCCAGGCCAGTCCGGGAACGGATCGTCGACAACAGGCCACCTCGAGATGCCAATGACGCCCGCAACGACATCAACCGCCGGCGCAAGGACAAAGGGGCCGAGGAGCGTGGCTATAACGCCCATCGAGAAGGGCGTTACGACAGCGATGAGGACCGACAAGCCCTCGAGCCCCCGGGCCCCAGGGTCTTCAGCCGGGCCATCCGCAGCTCAACCCTCCCCGACCGCTTTCGACCACCGACCAACATCGTGAAGTATGACGGGGAGGTCGAGCCCAAGCTATGGCTCTCCGACTTCCGCCTAGGCTGCCAACTGGGCGGGGCGAAGAGTGACGACCGCATGATCATACGCAAACTCCCACTCTACCTCTCGGACACCGCCCGTCGGTGGCTCGAAGGGCTCCCGCCGAATCAGATCCACGACTGGGCTGACCTAGTCAGGGTCTTCGATGGGAATTTCAAGGGGACTTGCGTGCGCCCAGGCAACCCCTGGGATCTGCGACGTTGCAGGCAGACAGCGGACGAGCCCCTCCGTGACTTCGCTCGGCGATTCTCGAAGCAGCGCCTCGAGCTCCCCCATGTGCCTGATGAGGATGTCATCTCAGCGTTCCTCGCAGGCACGACCTTCCAAGAGCTGGTCCACGAGCTAGGGCGCTACCGTCCCAGGACGGTCGAGGAGCTGATGGATCGTGTCACCAGCTTTGCCTCAGGCGACGAGGCGGTGGGGGCCTTCTTTGGCCGTTCCACGGACAAAGGCAAGGCGGTGGCCGCACCGGAGGGCTCGAGCAAGGGCAACAACGTCAAGAACTGCAACAACAGCAACAAAAGGAAGAGGAACAAAGGCAAAGGTCAGAAGGCGAAGCGCGACGCCGATGACGACAACGACGAAGAGGTGCTCGCGGGCGCCCTCGAGCACAAGAAGCTTCGAGGCCCCCCTGACGGGGCTGTCTTCGACACAATGCTCGAGGATCCCTGTCCTTATCACAAGGGTCCACGAATCACAAGTTGAAGGACTGCCGATTGATGAACAGCTTCTACTCCAGGCTCGGCGACAAGAAGGAGGATGCGCCTAAGGGCAAGGACAACAATCGACGCGACGACAGGGACGCGGGCTTCCCCCGGGTGCGCGACTGCTTCATGAACTACGGGGGCCCGACCGTCGGGCTCTCGGCTCGAGAGAGAAAGAAGGAGCGCCGGGAGGTCTTTGCACTCCGCCATGACGCCCCCGGTACCTCGACTGGTCTGATGCGCCGATCACGTTCGGCCGTGACGACCATCCGGATCATGTCGTAAATCCGGGGTACCCTCTTGTCGTCGACCCCGTCATCGTCGATGTACGGTTCTCCAAGGTGTTGATGGATGGGGGTTCGAGCCTCAACATCATATACCTCGAGACCCTCGACCTCCTGGGGATTTCGAGGGACCAGCTCCGACCCAGCGTTGGGGTGTTCCACGGAGTCGTACCAGGGAAGAAGGCACACCCCCTCGTGCGCATCGACCTGCCTGTCTGCTTTGGCACGCCGGCCAACTTCCGCCGGGAGACGCTCACCTTCGAGGTGGTTGGGTTCCAAGGGACCTACCACGCCATCATCGGCAGGCCCGGCTACGCCAAGTTCATGGCGGTCCCCAACTACACGTACTTGAAGCTCAAGATGCCGGGGCCGAAAGGGGTCATCACCGTCGACACCTCCTACGAGCACACATACCACTGCGACGTGGAGTGCGTCGAGCGTGGGGAGGCAAACATCCAACTCGACTCGCTCGAGGCCCTGGCTGCCCTGGCCACCGAGGAGGCCCCTGATGCAAAGCGCCACGCTGGCACCTTCGAGCCGGCGGAGCACACCAAGCAGATACCCGTCGACCCAACCTCGACCAATGGCAAGACGTTGGCCATCAGCGCTAGCCTCGAGCCTAAATTGGAAGCAGTGCTCGTCGACTTTCTCCGCGCGAACATCGACATGTATGCGTGGTGCCCCTCGGACATGCCAGGCATACCGAGGGGGGTCGCCGAGCACGCCTTGGAGATCCAGGCTAGGTCCAGACCGGTGAGGCAACGCCTGCGCCGCTTCGACGAGGAGAAGCGCAGGATCATCGGTGAAGAGGTGCACAAGCTTTTGGCGGCTGGATTCATCAAGGAGGTATTTCACCTGGAGTGGCTAGCTAACCCTGTACTAGTTAAGAAAAAGAATGGAAAAATGCAGATGTGTGTAGATTACACTGGTCTGAATAAAGCATGCCCAAAAGTCCCATTTCCTTTACCTAGAATTGATCAGATTGTCGATTCCACTACGGGGTGTGTAGTACTTTTGTTCCTCGATGCGTATTCCGGCTACCACCAGATTAAGATGAAAGAATCTGACGAACTCGCTACCTCTTTGTTACGCCTTTTGGTATGTATTGCTATGTTACAATGCCCTTCGGCCTTCGAAACGCCGGGGCAACGTATCAGCGTTGCATGCAGCATATCTTTGGCGAACACATAGGCAAAACCGTCGAGGCCTACGTCGATGACATCGTGGTTAAGACCAGCAAAGTCGGGGACCTCATCAGCGATCTCGAGACCACGTTCGAGTGCCTCCGGGCCAGGAATGTGAAACTCAACCCCGAGAAATGTGTCTTTGGTGTGCCTCGGGGCATGCTACTTGGCTACATTGTCTCACAACGGGGGATCGAGGCCAACCCCGAAAAGATCTCAACAGTCACAAGGATGGGCCCAATCCGAGACCTCAAGGGCGTACAAAAAGTGATGGGCTGCCTAGCCGCTCTCAGCAGGTTCATCTCGAGGCTAGGGGAAAAGGTGCTACCCCTCTACCGCCTGCTGAAGAAAACGGAGCACTTTGCGTGGACCATCGAAGCTGAGGAGGCCCTAACCAAGTTGAAGGTATTACTGACTTCCGCGCCAATTCTCGTACCACCACGACTAGCCCAGGGTGACGATCCCCCTAAGCCTCTCCTCCTCTACGTGGCCGCAACCACCCAGGTGGTTAGTGCGGTCGTAGTCGTCGAGAGACACGAGGAGGGTCACGCGCTACCAGTCCAACGGCCGGTGTACTTCATCAGTGAGGTACTCTCCGAGGCCAAGGTCCGGTACCCGCACATCCAGAAGCTGCTCTACGGCATCATCGTCACGAGGCGCAAGCTCCAGCACTACTTCCTCGCTCATCCCGTAACGGTGGTATCGTCCTTCGCCCTCGGAGAGATCATCAACAACCGGGAGGCCACGGGACGCATCGCCAAGTGGTCCGCCGAGCTAATGGGGGAGGCCATCACCTACGCTCCACGAATAGCCATCAAGTCGCAAGCGTTGGCGGACTTCGTTGCTGAATGGACCGACACCCAGCTCCCGCCGGCGCAAATCCAAGCCGAGCTCTGGACTATTTACTTCGACGGGTCCCTCATGAAGACAGGGGCAGGCGCGGGCCTGCTCTTCATCTCACCCCTCGAGTCCACATAGCGCTACCTGCTGCGTCTTGCACTTCCCGCCTCCAACAACGTTGCTGAGTACGAGGCCCTCTTCAACGGGCTACGTATCGCCCTCGAGCTTGGTCCGACGCTCGACGTTCGAGGGGACTCGCAGCTCGTCATTAACTAGGTCATGAAGGCCTTGAGCTGCATCGATCCCAAGATGGAAGCATACTGGGAGAAGTGCGCAAGCTAGAAGACAATTTCTACGGCCTCGAGCTCAACCACATCGCCCGAAAGTTTCAATGAGGCCGCAGACGAGCTGGCTAAGTAGCGTCCACGCGCGGCACCGTCCCACAGATGTCTTCTCGAGGGACGTTTTCGAGCCATCCGTCAAGGTCAGCCCGGGGCTGGCCCCTTTACGCCACCCCTTGAGCCGGACACAGGGGCTCGACCTTCAATGCCACCCCTCGAGGACGACATCTCGACATCCGCTGAGGCAATGCAGATCGACACACCCGCCTCTGCTTCATCACCACCCCTCGATTGGCGGACGCCCTTCCTCGACTACCTGATGCAAGGCGTGCTACCAGAAGATAAGACGGAGGCGCGACGCATCGCTCGAAGGGCCAAGACCTACGTCGTCTACGGCGACAAACGATAGCTCCATACTATCATCGAAGCCCATCAGGAATCCTTCAGCGTTGCATCTCCTTCGAGGAAGACGCAAGCTCCTCGACGACATGCACTCGGGGGCTTGCGGCCATCACGCAGCGCCAAGGACCCTGGTGGGGAACACCTTCCGCCAAGGCTCTACTGGCCAACCGCCATCGGAGATGCCAAGCGCCTGGTTTGAGCTTGCCAGGGTGTCAGTTCTACGCCAAGCAAACGCACCAGCCCGCGCACGCCCTGCAGATGATCCCCATCACTTGGCCGTTTGCAGTCTGGGGGCTCGACCTCGTGGGTCCCCTCAAGATGACAACTGGAAAGTGCACGCATGTACTCGTCGCCATCGACAAATTCACCAAGTGTCATAGGCTAAGCCTATAGGCGACCCCACCTCTGAGAAGGTCGTCGAGTTCATCGCCGACATCACGTATCGGTTTGGGGTGCCTAACGTCATCATCACTGACAATGGCACGCAATTCACAGGCAAAAAGTTCATCAGCTTCTGCGACGACAACAACATCCGCGTGAGCTGGGCCTCTGTTGCATACCCTCAATGCAACGGGCAGGTCGAGCGCGCCAACGACATGATACTCCACGGGCTGAAGCCAAGGCTGTTCAAGACCCTCAAGAACTTCGGAAAGGGGGGCTGTCGAGCTCCCCTCGGTGCTGTGGGGCCTCAGGACTACGCCGAGTTGAGCCACCGGGTTCACTCCGTTCTTCCTAACCTACGGCGCCGAGGCTGTCTTGCCTACGAACCTCGAGTACGGCTCCCCTCAACTTCGAGCCTACAACGAGCAAACCAACGACGAGAGGCTTGCCAACGCCAAGGACCAGCTCGAGGAGGCTCAAGACGTGGCGCTCATCAACTCCGCGCGCTACCAGCAAACACTTTGACGCTACCACGACAAGCACATGCGCAAGAGGGACCTGGCGGTGGGGGACCTCGTGCTTCGACGGCTGCAGGATAATCGAGGGCGCCACAAGCTCACCCCTCCATGGGAGGGCCCATACACCGTAGCTGAAGTGCTCAAGCCAGGAACGTACAAGCTCCACGACGAGCAAGGCAGGACCCTGGCGAACGCGTGGAACATTTCTCAGCTACGTCGCTTCTACCCTTAAGGGCCTCGAGGCCTTGTTCATTTTGTTGCTTTGTACAAACACGTTGATATGAATGAGCAAACTCGTGCACCATCTTTCATATTACTTAGCAACTTAAGGTAGCCTCGACCCTGCCTTGCTCAGGGTCGAGCCTCCCTCGGGGCTGACAGGGGGAACCCCCTCCCCAGACTCCGGAAAAAGCGCGTTTTCTTTCAAAAATTCGACCCTCATCTCGATTCGCACCTCGAGCATACTAGCAGCGTCTAAATCCGTAAATACCCGAGCCTCCAAGAGTCAGGGGGCGTCGACGTAGACGGCCACCTACGCCCCGGGCTACGGTACCCTACCTATGCCTCCCCTCGAGGAACTCATGACGTGTATCGAAGGAACACAGACCAAGCCGGTTGAAGCTCGAGCTAGCGACAAAGAGAGATGATTGAATAAATTTGAAAAGAAAACAGTTTCTTTAAACAAACAAGTCATATACACATGTTGGCCTCGACAGGCCATAAGTCATAACATAAATTTTTACAAGGGCCTCGACGCCCAAATTTGGCACGCAGGCCTCATTCTTCGTCGGTCTGGTACTCCTCCCAAGGTCTTCTGCCGCGGGCTCAGCCTCGACGTCCGGGCCAGGAGTAGGGGGGCCACCTGCACCGCTGTCCGCATCGGGAGGCAACACATCCTCCTCAAAGAGCTTCGCGAGCGCCGCCCCCGGCCTCTCCACCTTCTCCAGGATCTTGTCGACGCGGCGGTCGTTCCACTCCTCGTCCTTCCCCTCGATCTCGACGAAGCCCTTGGCAACGACGTTGACCGGGTAGCGGAAGCCGGAGCGGACGGCCGCAAGCGCCTGCTTCACGCCGTGGTGGAGAGCATTCCTGACGCGGTCCGCGCGGCCACGTCGAAGATGCACAGGGCATCGACCAGTGCGTCGCCTCGAGCCACCGCGCCATCCGTCGGGGCTACCGGGTCGGCACCCTACATGGAGTCGAGCCTGTCGAGGGTGCCGCGCGCTCGCTCCGCCACCATGGTCTCACCCTGGAGTTGATCCACGAGAGCCTGATTCATCTCGCGAAGCTCCTCGGCGGTCTTCTCCAGATCTGTGCAACAAACAGAAGGGGGTAAGTCCGCGGCGTGGCAAGAATCTCAAAATCAAAGCAAGACGAGGCATGAAGATTACCTTGGCAGTGCGCGCCCAGAGCGGCGAAGTCGCTGGTAAGGACCTCGACGCGCTGCTCGAGTGTACGCTTCTGGGACAGCGCGTCGAGCTTTTCGCCCCTAAGGTCCTTGACCAGCTTGCCCGTCTCCGCAAGGGCCAGATCCTTCCGGATCACCTCCTGTCGCGCCTCCTCCGCTGCATCCAAGGCGGTGGCAGCCTTGCTCTTGGCCTCCTCGGCCCTTTCTCACCGCCTCTGCCGCAGACCAGGCGGTGGCGGCTTCACTTTGGGCGTCGACGACCTCCTTCTTCGCCGCCTCCGCTGCAGACCGGGCGGTGGCGGCTTCGCTTCGGGCGTCGGCGACCTCCTTTTCGACGCCTCCGCCGTGGCCAGAGCGGTGGTGGCCTCCCACTTAGCTTGGGCGGCCTCGTCACGAGCCGCCTGGGTCTCCGCCTACGCCACGTTGAGCTGGCTCGCCATCTGCGCGCTCCGACCCAGCTCGGCGCGGAGCTCCTGGAGCTCCCCCTCTGCCTTCGCAAGGGTGGCCGCCACCTGTGTGGACTTATCCGCCTCCTCCAAGAAGGACCTCTGCGCCTCCGCCACGAGCTCGGCCACCTCCCTGAAGATCAACCGCGCCTCCCGCGGGGCCCCCTGCTGAGTCGACCGCTCGGCGAGGATAACGGCGCCGGTCGGGCTCGGTGCGTCAGGATACGGCCACGCCGGTCGATCGATCTCGACGATGGGCAGGCCCTCCTCCTCTGGCTCGAGCGGCGCCAGCTGCGGCCCACCAACCGGCGGCACAGGCTGCTGCTCACTCCGCCCCTCCGCTGTCTCCTCCTGCTGCTTTGTCCCCTCCCGAGGCGATGGCGCGGCCTCGCGTGGAGGCGGGGACTCGAGCGGTAGCGGATCGCTCGAAGGGTGGCTCGTCCCCAAGCTCTCCTCCCTCGCCGGGTCTTCCGGCGTCTTGTCGTCCCTGGCCGGTGCCTTGAGCGCCAGCATTGAGCCCTCGACCGGGGACGGCACCCGCTCCAGCTCGTCCAGAAGCTCCTCCACCGTCGGCACCTTCTCCACCGACGCCTCTCCCTCCTTCCCCTTCTCCGCGGGCCGGCTTGCGTCAACTGGAGTCTCGAGGGCCATTGCCCCCTCAGTCGCAGACGCCGATGGGGCCGCGCCTGTCTCAGGTATTCCCCCTGAGATGGTCGTCGTGACGGGGGGAAGAGTGGCCTGCTCGGTAGGCGCCACTGAAGGGGGGGGGTGGAGGAGGAGGTGGTGGAGGTGGAGCTGCGACGGACGCAGTAACGGCAGGCTCGGCGCCAGGAGTCGCGATCCCTGCTGAAAAGGAGAACAAAGTCGTCAGAATCAGGAAAGAGCCTCGACCCCCGTGGTCGACGGCGACGGCCTCACCAAGATCCGCAACGGCCATCTGGCTTCCTCGAGCCATGGCTGCTCGAGCCTTCACCAGCCAAACAGCCTCTCCAGCAGAAGGAGTCATACCTCGAGGTGCTTGTTCCTCAGCAGAGCTCGAGGTCTTAGCCCGCTTAGACGCCGCGGGGTCCGCCTCCTGCCGGGAGCGCTTTTCCCTAAAAAACCAGAAATGGCACACATCACTCGAGGTAAAGAGGTAAGGCCTCACTACCAACGGAGTTGAGGAACGCTACTTACCCAAAGCGACGGCGCGGCCTCTTCCCCGAATCGCCGGACCCGCTCGGGGGCTTCGAGCCCGCCCCTTGGCTCGAGCCACGCCCCTGAGCCGTCTCCGTATGGCTCGGATGGGGGGAAGGCTCCCGGTGCTTCCCGTGGCTCGACCCCGGCGGGGAGCTCTCCTTTGGTCTATTGTCCCGGGGGCCGACCGCGTCTCCTTCGAGCGGTCATCTTGGCGCCTTTCCGGCGCGGGCTCCGGGACCTACTTCGGCGCTCGAGCTGGCGGTCACGCCCCCCCCCCCCCCCCCGCGTCTGCCTCTTTATCCCGGCGGCGGTGCGGCGACGGGCTCTGGAGTCGCTCACGACTCCCGTCACGAGACGACCGGGGGCTCCCCCCTCGACGGTCATGGTGGCGGGCTCGACGCCTCTCATGCTGCCCGCTCCTCCGCGGGCTCGATGTCGCCCTCGACGGCTCGCGGCGGTCGGCCCGGAGTCCTTCCCGACGTGTTGGCCGCTTCTCGAGGTCCGGCTCCTCTCAAGACCCCCCGCCTGGGTCGACGCGGTCGCGGCCTCCTTCTGCGCCACGGCGATGGCGCTCCTAGTTCGAGGCTTCCTCGCGCCAGCGGGCACGTCCGGTACGGAGCTCAACGTGCCCTGAGCCTCCAACAAGGCTGGGCCTGACGCGGCCTTCCGCGGCTGCGTCCCGCGCGATCCCTTCGCCGGGGGGACCTCCAAGACATTCTCCTGCACAGAGGAGCGGTCAGTCCCGACGTCGACGATCCCCGCGCGCCTCAGACGCGCATCCCTCCTTCATCATCACTCTCCTCCTCATCATTGTCCTCCTCCTCCGAGCTCGAGGAACTGAGCTCGGGGGACTCCTCTCCAGGCTGCCGGTTACGACGAGCCTTCTCTAGCCTCTGCTCCTGAGCCACCCGTCGCAAGTTCCTCTCTTTCTCTTTCTTCTTCTTGGCATCTTTACTTTCCTTATCCTTTTGAGCAGAGAGGCGCCTCACCTAAATTTCCGCGGCGTCCTCCCTCACCGGGGGCCTCGACGCGCGACATGTGAACGCCCCCTGCCAAAAAAAGAAAACTTGATAGGGAAAACCACAAGGAGAGTAAGCAAGGTTCAGAGAAAGAGAAAGGAGGGGAGGCTCGGGACAGCCTGACTCGAGGATGGCTTACCAGGTCGAGACACCCCGCGTCGGTGTGCCATAGCGATCAGGTCGGCCTCCTCAGGGCGGAACGACCCGTGAACCGTGACCGTCACCCGGGAGGTACCCTCGTTTCGAGACAGCCCCTCCTCGGCCATCCTCGACTGGTTCAGCGCCTCGAGCGGGGCGTTCGGCCCCATCTCGAACATGAGAAGGGGGCGGTCCTCCAGAGAAAGGACCCTCCGCTAATGGAACGCCCAAATGACTGCCTGGACGGTCAGTTTCTTCTCCTCCACCAGCGTCTGCATCGTGTTCATCAGCGGCAATAGGTGGCGCTGCCTATCCGCCGCGACGCCCCAGTTCCACTTCTCCGGCGCTGGGTGATGACCCTGCCGGTGTACTGCGGAAGGAGCCCGCCCTCGTTCCGCAGGTAAAACCAGTGGTCGTCCCACCCCGCCTGGTTGGTGGAAAGCTTGTAGCAGAGGTAGTCGCGGGACGAGGGCCCGGTCCTCGCGGTGATGGTGAGGGAGCCCACGCGCGCGAGCCTCCTCCCGCTCGGCTTCGCGGCCTTGTGGAAGAGCTCGCCCCAGAAGAGGTAGACGAACATCTCCCAGTGCGGCTCAATCTTCAGATACCCCTCGCACACCGCAGCGTAGATGGCGGCGTGCGAGATGGAGTTGGGGGAGAAGTGCTACAGCTCCACCTCGAAGTGGTGGGCTAGCCCCCGCATGAAGCAGCTCGGCGGAACGCCGAGCCCCATGCGGTGGTAGCGCGTGAAGCTCACCACGTACCCCTCCGGCGGGTGCGGCTCCCGGTGGTCCGCCGACGGGAGAATCCACCACGAGGGACCCTCCTGCGGGTTGGGGCGGAGAAGCCCCCGCTCCACCAGCGTCTCCAGCTCTTGCTGCATCGTCTTCGTCGGGCTCCAGTCTTCGGCTGGCAGCACCTGGGACGAAGCGGCCATGGCGGTGACTGCGCGGATCTGAGCGGTGGACGGGCGGCCGGGAAGATTCCCAATTGTTGGCTCGGGAAGGAGGCATGTGGAAGCTACGGCGGCGGTGAAGGCAAAGGCAAAGTAAAGGGTTCCTCTCCCCTCACTCGGTATTTATAAGAGAAAACCCCTACGGGCGGGGTCTCCCATGACGGAAAAAAGGTAACCGCACGCATTTAATGCACCCACCTAACCGAATCTCGAGCTGATTGATAGGTACACGCGGCAACTTACCATTTGCTCCGCTACCTGGGCCCGCCACGACCGCCACTCCAACTTCGCGTCCGTCGCCCTCCCTGACAGTTTCCGCCTAAAAAGACGCGCCCAACGGGCAGAAGAATTCCCAGACGACGGAGGGTTCTTCACGAAGGTAAAAACGGGCCCCGGCCCTTCCAAGCCTCGAAGCAGCGAAGGCTGGCCCTCGAAGAGGGTTCGATAGCCGGCTTCGAGCACCCGAGTCAGGGACACCAAGGGACGCCACTCGCAGCATCGCTCGAGGGCCAAGCCCTCGAGGCCCCTCACGTGTATCCAAGGCAGGGCGCACGACGTGCAGTGAGATCCCCTCGGAGGGAGGCATCGAGCCACCGGGTCCTATCGAATGGATCCGGCACTCCTGCAGACCGAGCGCCCACGCTTTATGAGATCGCCTCCGGGCTTCAGTCGACCCTATCGAACGGGGCACGAGGTCTCACTTGGATTCCCCCATTACCAGCTCACCGGGAACCTCGATACTCGCCCGCTCGTGGTAGTACGAGGCAAACCCCCTCGCATCCAATCGAAAGGACTCGTGGGATGACAAGCCAGGGCAACTGGCGTACCGGACAGCTCGAAAAGCCGGCCGGCCAGTTCAGCCTGGCATCCCTCGACGAAAGAGGGTCGAAAAACTCGGGGGCTCGATACTCCCGAACCTAAAAACACAACTAACACTCACACTCGCAAAACAACCCACGAGGGAGTCCTAACCACTCCCCCGTGGCCTCGGGGGCTACACCCGCGGGTGTCGCTCGCGCGACACCCGGAATCAAAACAACCAAACCCTCGAGAACCAGTTAGTAACCCTCTAGATCCCGGTAGAGAGCCCCTGCTCGAGTGCCAGCACTCAAACAAGGGCTCGGGGGCTAATGTCACAGGAGGGGTACCCCCAATCAACGCAAAACAAATAGGTTAAACCTAGAACACCAATTAATAACAAACCTAACAAGTCTGACCTTCTAAAAAGCCAACCCCTCGAGGCCTACAACGCCGGCCCATCACCAGGGAGACCAGGGCCGCCGAAGCCTTACTGTCCGCCTCATGGCAGCCTACACCTCGAGCCCCGGCACATAGGCCTCGAGACCCCACGCGGGGACCTCGAGCCTCACTAGGACGGTAACCTATCCCTCGAGACACATCATGCCACCCTCGAGCAGCACCAGGCATCGGATGCCAATCCCATACTACGCATTTAATGCGTTCACCTACTTCGGTCATGTCCTCTGGAACCCGACATGTGCCACAGTGAACCTGGGCAGAGTCAAATCTCCTTTTTCACCGCAAGCATGGGCAAAAAGGCACCAGTACAGCACTGTTCGGCCATACCCTGCACTGTTGCACACTCGAGTCACGACTCAAGGCCTAGCTACCCGCTGTGCGATCGGGTTTCCCGGGACTTGCCCATACCTGCGGGGACTCGAGCCCCCCGTAGGCACCACCTCGAGGCCGGCCCTGCGCCCCTCGAGCCCTGACCGCTTTCATGCTATTGGAGGACAGGTACCCCAAGACCCGGAGGGACTCTGCCACGTCCTGTACGAGCCGGAATGCGGCTGCACGGCCTCCACGTCGCCACGCCTCCACATCCACGCCCGGGATGGAAGCCACGCTTCAAGGACACCTCAACAGCAACCCTCACGTCAGCTCCAGTGGCCTCGACAAGACAGCATTCCTACTCTTCATCGTATTGGGCGTCGTACATGTTCTCCTGTAACCTTGGCCTCCTCTTGGTCTATAAAAGAGGACACCAGGGCCCTTCACGCGCAGGGGTCCACGGGCCGACGAAACAGAACACGAGTCCACACACACACACACGAGTCCGGACTTCGGTCCACGCTCATTGAGCTTGTATTGCCCATGTACAAGCACTTAGGTGCAAGTAATACAAGAACCTCCTCCCGCGCTGGACGTATGGCTTCTTTGCCCGAACCAGGATAAATCCTTGTGTCATCTTGCATCACCATCCAGGAAGAGAGCACGCGATTATATTACTCGTTGGTGTCAGACCCCCGGGATCGAAACACCGACAACCAGGAATCGGGAACTGTGAGCTGCAACGAAGGCAAGTCCTAATCCCACTTATAATCACTCTAATTAATTACTCACCAATGAGTATATGTTTCGAATGTCATGTGGTGAATTTGACTGAATAATGGGCAACTGTGATATGTTCATGTGCTTAAGGCAAACCTGAATTGATGGGGACAAGTGGGGGATGTTTATATGCGGATATAACATCTTAGGGTAGACTCGCCTGTTGAGGGACTCTACCAAGGAGACACTTGTTTGCCATACTGAGTAGTTTCATAGGCCACCAAACTTGGTCAGAAACGCGTCCAGCCACACGCCTATATGGGTAGGCCTAGTTTCACACCCCGATAGGTATAAGTGTAACACCTACCTGGAGGTTGGGAGACAACGGTTTGATAGGAGAAGGCACGACTGCTAAGTGATCTCTCGTGGCCCGGTCGGCGTGGTTGCTAAGTGATCTTCCACGTTAAATTCCTGTTAGGCCGTGTGCGAGCCCCCTCTTTTATGATATTGATTTGACCAGTTGGACCATGCGTGGTCTGTTTTTCTGGCACCTGTGTAAACCATGGTGAGGGTTACATGGACCCTATGGATGCATCCTCTCGGGTATGTGCTTTGTTGGAGTAGACGAGGCCACTGATCATGGTCGAGTTCACTCCATCGTGTGGGGAAAATTGGACATCTGCTGCAGTAGAATTATTTAAATCCTATTTGAATAGCCACGTCCTTGGTTATGGGCAACCGCCGAGATGAGGTCACCTATGGTTAGGATAATAACAATCTTTGCACTGGCACAACCATGAACTTGTGATAATCTTGCTTATGTTTCTAAACTAACCAGGAACTAGCGAGAAGGATGGCACTCTCCTAGGGCCCAACCTCTCTTTTAATCCTGCTATCTTTCTAGGACTTGCTGAGTACTCTATGTACTCACCCGTTGTTGACTCACAGACTACGAAGACGAAGGAGAATCCGGCTACAACGAGGAGGACTTCCAGGAGGACCAGTGACAACGATTGGCGATCATGGAGGAATCGTTAGGATAGGGTCTTCGCCTACGATCTAGCTTGCCTGTGAGGATAGACGCCGCTACGCATCGACTACCGCCTTAGTAGCTTCCGCACCCTGTTACGTAACCACCACCGTAGTGTGCTTCTGTCAAGTGATATAAATAAAAGCCTTGACCCTGTTGTAATATATCACATATCTAAGTGTGAACCCCAGACCCTTTTGTATGAACCCTTTTATTCGCTAGATTAAAAAGTTCGGTATTTATCTTTAAATCTATATATCATTTCTGTTAGTCTCGTACATATTTGTGCATGATCCTGGCGTAAATATGGGGATGTTTGGTCTCTCAGAATGAGGGCCCGACACATACTCCATTTCGGTTCACCACATATTATACTAAACTGAATGTAATTTACTTATTTGAGACCCTAAATAAACTCAAATAAAAAGTTGTCAACTATAAAGTTTCATAACTTTTGATATCTACAACTTTTATTTTGATAGTTTTTTCATCCGAGGTCGTTTATAAAAATTTGTATTTCAAATTTGAGAATTTAAAACGTAGTTTTCGTTGACAAGATGACTTCAAATCAAAAAGTTGTCAACTACAAAGTTTCATAACTTCTCAATCTACAACTTTTATTTTTGTCGTTTCTTCATCTGAGGTATTTTCAAAATTTAAATTTTAAAATTTTAAAATTCAAATACAGTTTTGCGAGACAAGATGATTTCTAATTAAAAAGTTGTTAACTATAAAGTTTCATAACTTTTTAAGATCTACAACTTTCATTTTAATCATTTTTCCAACCGAGGTCTTTTCAAATTCAAAAGTAGTTTTGCATGACTAAATGACTTCAAATTTAAAAGTCGTCAACTATAAACTTTCATAACTTCTCAAGATCTACAAAGTTTATTTTGGTTATTTGACCATTTATACATCTGATATTGTGGTTCTAATATTATTTGATAAATCTTATATATCACTCTTGTAGTTTCATAAACTACATACTCGAGATATATAAGATTTGTGAATAAATTTATTTTTAGTTTGTCCAATGAAGAAATCACCAAAATAAAATTGTTCATCTTGATGAGTTAAACAATTTTATAGTTGAAAACTTTTTCATTTGAATTAATTTACTGCTCCAAAATATGATTTAAAAATTGGTTTTGTCGAGTGTAAAAAACACTCGGAGTGTAAAAAAAACACTCGGCAAAGAAACGCCTTTGCAGAGTGCCAAAAAAAACTTTCAACAAAGAGATCTTTTGTCAAGTGTTTTATTTTTGACACTCGGCAAAGAATTTCTTGGCCGAATATTTTTTATTTGGCACTCGGCAAAGAGCTTCTTTGTCGAGTGCCCGAAAAAACACTCATCAAAAAGCGAGGCACTCGGCAAAGTTGGGTTTTCCGGTAGTGCTTCTAACACTTAATGAGCATTATGACAAAGTATTTGAATGTCCTAAGCTATGCAATTCGATCATGATCAAATCATCACGGAGAGTAAAAAATTATTAGCCGTTTCTCTGCAAGAACCGAAGTAACAGAACAGAACTACGCCAAAGGCAAATAAAGCTACATCTGAGAGTTGGATAACCCAAACATATATACAGATAGAACCAAACTCTGCTATACTATTGTTGACACTCAAAAGTGTCATAAGAAAATAATAAGGTTAGGAGGTATATTCGGCTCATAATTTTGAAGACGAATTTATTTTCTAATACTTTTATTTGAAGGTCGGATGCTCTAGGTAAGATGAGCTTGCTTGTTTGATGCTTTCTGACCTGTTTCCGACCAGGTGTGCTGGTCGGAAATTCTGGAATAATGATGAATCAACCGATTCGAGGATCTTTATTGTGCAAGGTTTGAAGGTCTATTGATCGGTGAGATCAATTTGAGCTGATACCTATAAAATCCCATTGAGCCGGTTTAGTCGATTCAAAGATGGTCGAGATCAGGTTTACCTTGTTTAGTCCGGATTGGACTCTTGGATTCCATGTTTTGATGGAGTCCAGATAGGAAACTTGGAGATCGTATCTGGAGATGTTTCCTATTGGGATAAGACCAACCCCCTCTATATATATGAGAGGACATTGGCTGATTGAGGCATCCAACCCTAATAGTTCAAAATCAATCTACTACCTTTTTACCCCTTTTTCCCTCTACCTTGCTGTTCGGCGCGTCTCCCGGTGAGACTCGACGGCGTTCTAGGCGGCCTTGCTGGTCCTAGGACTACCTCTACGTGGTTCTCCCCGATGGGTCTTCCCGGGAGGTGTTCTAGAGTTATCAACATAGGGATCTAAAACCCTAAATCGATCTAAACCGGTCTCTAGATCGGTTTTCATCGACTTAGCCAGGATCCCTGCTGCTTCTGGTTGAACTGCAACCTCTCCGGGCGTTCTAGCCCTGCTGGTGTGTGATTTGGATCACTTTTGACGTCAACACACTTTTTGGCGACTCCGCTGGGGAAGATCGAGATTTCACCTATTACCAACATGGGCGGCAAAGACGGTGCTACAGATAAGGATAACATCGTCCGTTTTGCGGGCATTGACGACCTCCCCGACGAGTTAAAACAACAAGCGCAGGCCAAGCTCGACACCGTCTTGAAGGCTTTCCTGGAAAGCTGTTCGAAGGATCGGCGCGTCAGGGTCACTCAAGACAAGGAACCGGACTTCAGCGAGATCATCCCTACTACGTCAACCACAAACGCTGAAGACGCTACTGATAAGGTAAATACAAAGGTACCTGAAGATCCTTACCCTACCCATGCTAATTATTCAGCAATGCTGGTCGATACTTCAAAAACTCTCACCAATACTATTCAACATTCGTTTAAATTACTTAGTGACCGCATGGATAAACTAGAGGGTAAGACCGTTGAACCTGATCACCCTACCGGACAACCACAGTTTGGTATGCCTTTTAATTTCTTCGGAGGCCAAACCTCACACACAGAGTTTGGCCAAACGCAATCAGGAAACGATACTGGCAGGACCTCTCACGGAGAAGCTAGTACATCAATGTATACCAGTAATCTTCACCGTAGCTCTGGTCGGACCACACAGATCGACCAGGGTATAGCAGCAAATAGGGCTTCGGACGGACAGGGGACAGCGTTGCCCAATCCACCGAAGTCCCCAAGCCACAACCCTGTGCATAGTGGCACTCCTAACCTTGCTGACACCGATCTTGGACGAGCCATAAATCGGTTTAAGGAAGAGATAACTAGGTCTCTCGAGACTAGTTTAGGGGTCCAATTTAAGCCTACCAGGACCACTTATTCAACCGTACCCTTCATGTTTCGATTTTATGAAAGCACCTGACGGTTGGAGGGTACCAGATTTTTATAAGTTTAGTGGTGACAGTAGTAAAACAACTATGGAGCATATCAGCATGTTCCTCACACAAATGGGCGAAGCTAGTACTTTAGATTATATGAATGTACGACACTTTCCTTTATCTCTTACTGGTATGGCTTTCGCCTGGTTTACGTCACTACCGGAATGCACTATAGGTTCTTGGGCCGAGCTAGAAGAAAAGTTTCATAATCACTTTTATGACGGGGTTCAAGAAACTAGGTTATCACACCTCACATCAGTTCGACAAGGGCGTAGTGAGCCTATAGCCAATTTCTTTAAGCGCTTTAAAGAAATTAAGAACTGGTGCTTTCATTTAATGATCTCCGATAGAGACCTAACAGATCTATGTCTCGCTGGTTTACGTCGGGAGATCAAAGATAAGCTTGAGCATCATGATTTGTTTAATGTAAATCAGCTTTTGCAGAAGGTTGTTTCAATAGAATCGCGCCTTAAAGAACCTTACGATCCTCACAAGACTCATCGATCGGGTGTACATATTGTTGAGATGAATTCTGATAGTTCGGACGATGAGTCTAAAGATTGTTACGCTGCTGAGTTCTTATGGCCAACACATAATAAACTAGTCACTTGTCCTTCCCTCAAACCAATTCAAAAGAATCGGGGTGAGGAGGTAAAGTTTACTTTTGATTTCTCCAAATGCGACCGAATATTTGATGAGTTGCTTAAATTCGGTTATCTCCAAATTAATTACACTTTGCCATCATCCGACGAACTAAAAAGAAGGGCTTATTGCAAATACCATAATTCTTTCTCTCATGCCACTAATGATTGCAATGTTTTTCGTCGACAGGTCCAATCGGCCCTTAATGAAGGACGATTGTGTCTTACCGAGATACAGATCAGTACTACTCCTTTCCCGGTCCATATGGTGGAAGCAGGAAACCCTGCTATTTTGATTCGTCCAGAGCAGGCCGATACGACCCAAGGCAAGAATGTCATTATCGGTGAGTCACAGGTCGCACCGAACGCTGAAGGTGATTCGGAGCGCAAGGTGGTGCTCGAAAAGGGTGATGATGGCAAGAGCAAGCTCACAATCACCACAGGGTCAGCATGACACCTGTATAAGCAAAGGTATTTTGAGACCAGGGAAGCACAACAAAGGCCGACCAGGTTGGGTTCTCAAGCCGACCAGTCTGGTTCTTCCTCAGAGCAGCCAAATTGAAAGACCAACCAAGTCAGACCAACTTCTTCTGGTCCGGTTAAGACAGACAAGCCGACTGCTACAATCAATTTAGCTAGTGCTATTGATTCTGCACCTTTCGGAGTTCGCGTTTTACACACATTTGTCCCACAAAAGCCCGAAGTCGGCACTTGGAAGACTAATGTGGAAAAGAGCAAAGGGAAGGTTGTTAGAGAACCATGCACCTTCGATAAGCTCATGGCTAAGTACAAACAACAAAAGGCCGATTCTCAGAATCGACCATTAAGAAAAAGAGAATGTACTCCTCCGAAGCGCGAGGATGAGAGGTCTAAGCAGCTAGTGGTGACCCAAGCAACATCTCCAGCACCAAGGACCGTTCCTTATAGACCTCAGTGGGCTCCTCCTATTTCGCCACCGCCGCAATGGGGTCCTCAAGGAGTGTGGGTACCTTATCCTATGCCAGCACCTATGTACTATCAGCCAGGATGGGAAGCACCCGATAACCGGCCTATAAGAGTCTCAGTTTTTGATCGGCTGGGTGACCGACCAAGCTCCAATAACGTAAATCAGAATCGGTTGATCACATCAAGAACCTTGACCACCCAAGAGACAGGAAAGACACAAGCACAGCAAATCTATGTGCCTAAAAAGGTGCAAGTCATTCCTACTGTCTCCCCGACTAGACCAGATCCTGTACCCACAATTACAATCGAGTCTATGGAGGTTCCCATTGTTAGTGAAGCCGAGTCGATGGAAGTTGAAGAATCTACTCCAGCAAAGGTTCAAGAGACTCAAGATGCTTTAGTTGAGGTAGAAGTAGAAAAACCTGTTGAGCATGACCCCAGATACACTCAACCTAGGTGGTGTCCTCCTGGTTTGAGCAAGACTCAACGAAGGAAGTTGCAAAGGGCTCGTTGCAACAAGAAGAGGCAGGAGCAGCTCGAGAAAATGAGGGAGGATATATTTAACTCAGCGCATCCCATTTTCCCTCAGGGCAAGCGAGGGGACAAAGAGCCGGCCTGTAATCCAAAGCCGGCTTTAATGATTGTAGAACTAAACAGGTCGGATCCTGAGCCGACCAGTTTGAACGCTGAATCTACTAAGGTAGCTTCAGAACCAGTCAGGTCGGATCCCAATCCGACCACTTTAGATCAGGCGTCGACTAGTTTAGGGGTCGAGCAGGCCGAGTCAGCTACTACTGAGTTGAGAGTTGAGCCGACCCGACCAGGTTCTGGGTCAGGATCGGTTCATGATATTCCGATTGGATCTGATACATGTCCTAGTGATCCTGTTTCCTCCGCTGTTGCTGCGACAAGCGAAAAATTACTTGAGGAATAGGATGAGTGGATGGTGGATTACGAACCTTCCCCGGAAAGGGCGAAGGTCAATGTGGTTTACTTGTCAGTCGATTACTACGTGGTCGGAGATGATTCGACAGCGGCAGAGTTCAACTTTGCTACACAGACTGTTGTGTTCCAGAAACCAGAGGATTCTGTCAATCACCTTAAGCCGTTATTAATGGTACACCGGTTCACAAGATATTGGTCGATAGCGGGGCGATCGTAAACTTGATGTCATACTCACTTTACCAGAAGCTTGGTGGCACTGATGAAGAACTGATCAAGACCAACATGACTATTACTGGAGTCGGAGGAGGAGATCCTTTTCTAGCCAAAGGAGTTGCGTCCATGGAGCTTACCGTCGAGAGCAAGACTTTGGCTACTGCTTTCTTCGTTGCCGACATACAAGGTAGCTACAACCTTATACTTGGGCGTGACTGGATTCATGCTAATCGGTGCATTCCTTCTAGCCTGCATCAGTTTCTCATTCAATGGGTGGGGGACAATGTTGAAGTAGTGCACTCAGATTCGTCGGCCTATGTAGCTACGACCGATGCTCCTTTGCTCGGGGGGCATGATACTATTGCTTGTTTATCTGGTCGGGACCTTTCTGTTTCCAATTTATTAGTGTTACTAGGGAAGGCTTTGTACCAGTGTCTTTAAAGCCGATCGACAATCGGTTCAACATTATCATGTAATTTGATGGATGCTAATGTTGATTGGTTAAAGCATCGTGTTGAGCAGTATCGGACCTGTAAGACTGATACTTGTGAAGCTATTGATGATTTTGATGAGCTCAATAAGTTGGGCCAAGGCTTCATGTCGGCCGACCCCTTGGAGCAAGTTGACATCGGGGATGGTTCTGTGCCTAGACCAACTTTTGTGAATCAGAATCTTGAAGCCGATTATAAATTAAAATTAATCACGCTTTTGAAGGAGTATGTTGATTGCTTTGCATGGAATTATACGGAGATGCCTAGATTAAGCCGAGAACTTATTGAGCATCGGCTTCCTATTAAGCCGGGGTTTAGGCCTTTCAAGCAACATCCTCGCCATTTTAATTCTATGATATATGACCGGATTAAAGAGGAAATTAATCGGTTATTGCAAGCGGGGTTTATCCAGCCTTGCAGGTATGCAGAGTGGGTCTCTAATATCGTACCTATGGAGAAGAAAGACACTGGGAAGATCAGGGTATGCATTGATTTTAGAGATTTAAATAGAGCCACTCCCAAATATGAGTATCCTATGCCTATAGCCGATATGTTGATCAATGACGCTTCAGAACATCAGGTTGTTAGTTTTCTTGATGGCAACGCTGGTTATAATCAGATATTCATGGCCGAAGAAGATATGCCCAAAACGGCCTTTATTTGTCCTGGGTTTGTTGGTCTCTTTGAGTGGGTTGTGATGACATTTGGTTTGAAGAACGCAGGCGCTACCTATCAACGTGCTATGAATCTGATCTTTCATGATTTAATTGGCATAATTATGGAAGTAGATATTGATGCCATTGTGATTAAATCGGCTGCTTATATGTCTCATCTAGCCGATTTGCGTCTGGCATTTGAAAGAATGTGTCGTTATGGTTTGAAGATGAACCCAATAAAATGTGCTTTTGGTGTATCGGCTGGAAAGTTCTTAGGGTTTATTATCCATGATAAAGGCATAGAGATTGATCCTAAGAGGATAGAGAAGATCAAGAAAGTTCAAGCGCCTACATGCAAAAAGGACTTGCAGAAGTTCTTAGGGAAAGTGAACTACTTGAGGAGATTTATTACAAACTTGTCTGGGAAAATTATTCCTTTTACCCCCATATTAAAATTGAAGAATGAATCTGAATTCGCTTGGGGCAGAGCAACAAGAAGCATTTGAAAAAATAAAGGAATATTTATCATCCCCACCAGTTCTTCGAGCGCCTAAGAGAGGAGTCTCTTTCAGATTATATATCGCCGCCAAAGAAAAGGTCATTGGAGCTGTCTTGACACAAGGAGATGGGGGTAAAGAATATGTGATCGCTTATATTGGTCGCTGTCTTATTGATCCCGAGACAAGGTACGCCCATATTGAGAAACTATGCTTATCCTTGTACTATGCTTATGCTAAAATGAGACACTATTTATTGTCTAGTACATGTGTTGTTGCATGCCAGGCCGATGTAATTAAGCACATGTTATATCGGCCAATCCTTAGAGGGAGGATTGGCAAATAGGCGTATGCATTGATTGAATACGACTTGACTTATGAACCATTAAAAACGTTAAAGGGTCAAGTTCTTGCTGATTTCATTGTTGAGCATAGTATTAATTTAGAAGATGAGATCAATTATTTTACTTTGACTCTATGGAAGCTTTATTTTGATGGATCGGCTTGTAAGGAGGGCCAAGGAGTTGGTGTGGTCATGATTTCTCCTAATGGTGCTGAATTTGAAATGCTAAGCCGGTTGGATTACCTTTGCACTAATAATCAAGCCGAATATGAAGCTCTGTTATTCGGTTTGGAAATATTGTGTTCCATGGGGGTTAAGTATGTTGAGGCTTATGACGATTCTTTGCTAGTAGTACAACAAGTTGCTGGTGAATTTCAATGCCTAGAAGGATCGTTGAATGTTTATCTTGACATGTGTCTTGATATTATTGCTCTTTTTACCAAATTCCAAATTCGGCATATACCAAGACATGAAAATCATAAAGCTAACATGTTAGCTCAACAAGCATCTGTCTATAGCATCAGTATATGTAATTTTCACATAAAGCCGATGCATCAGCATGTAAAAGTATTGTCGGTTCGTATGGCCGACCAGACCTTTTTCGAACCAGTTCGGCCAACTTACTTCGGAGACCAGGCAAATGATAAGCGTACTTGGGTAAGTATCTCGGCCGACCAGGTTGTTTGTGAACCAAGTCAGCTAATTCATCCGATTGACCTGGTCGATCTTGGAACATTTGGTTCAGTCGACTTGTCTGAAGAATTTCTAAATCGGTCTAAGTCAAATTCTAATGAAAGAGAAATCGATTTAGGAGATTGGAGGACTCCCTTGCTAAAATATCTCAATGATCCGAGCACTAAGGTTGATCAAAGTGTTCGGCGAAGTGCGTTTAAATATGTACTGCACAATGATGAGCTTTACCGAAGAACCGTCGAAGACTTATTGCTTAAGTGTTTGGGATCTGATCAAACAAAGGTGGCTATGGGAGAAGTCCATGAAGGTATTTGTGGTACACATCAATCGGCCCCAAAGATGAAGTGGCTATTACGCAGAGCTGGGTTTTATTGGCCTACAATGATGGCCGATTATTTTTGTTACTACAAAGGATGTGAAGAATGTCAACAGTTTGGAAATATACAGCTTGCAACTGCTTCTTACTTCACCCTATTATCAAATCGTGGCCTTTTCGTGGTTGGGGGCTAGATTTCATTGGCCAAATTCATCCTCCATCTTCAAAGGGACATCGTTTTGTTCTGGTCGCTACAGATTACTTTACTAAGTGGACTGAAGCGGTGCCTTTGAAGAATATGACACACAAGGAGGTAATTGAGTTTATTACTGGGCATATTATATATAGATTCGGCATACCTCAAACATTAACTACGGATCAAGGAACATCTTCTATCTCTAAGGAGGTACGAGATTTCGCCGAATTATATAAAATAAAGATGCTCAATTCATCTCCATACTATACTCAAGCTAATGGTCAAGCTGAGTCTAGTAACAATTCTTTGATCAAGCTTATCAAAAGGAAGATTGAGGATAACCCAAGGAGGTGGCATGATGTTTTGTCTGAGGCTTTGTTGGCTCAACATATATCAAGGCATGTAGCTACAAAAGTCACTGCTTTCGAGCTGGTATATGGCCAAGAAGCAGTGTTGTCTGGCGAGGTAAATCTGAATGCATATATGCTGGCTAAGAAAAATGATTTATCTGTTGTTATGTATCATGATGCTATGATGGACAACATTGATAAAATGACCGACAAGATGTTAAAGGCTCTTAAGGAAATGGAGAAAGACAAAGCCCGGGTTGCCAGAGCTTATAATAAGAAGGTGAGAAGCAAGTCGTTCCAAGTAGGAGAATTAGTATGGAAGACTATATTGCCGCTTGGATCGAGAAGCAATAAATTTGGCAAGTGATCGCCGAGTTGGGAAGGTCCTTATAAAGTGATCAAAGCGATAATCGGGAATGCATATATGCTAGAGACGTTGCAAGGTGAAAGTCTCCCAAGAGCAATAAACGGAGGTATTTGAAAAAATACTTTCCAAGTGTTTGGCAAGAAGCCTGAGTGCCTTCTAGACAATGGCAGATACTTGTATCGCCCTTAGAACAAAAATATTTATCCTTGGTTACTGAATGACAGATGAGTTGGACATCGTTGTTATTCGGTTTGTTTTTAGGTTTTGCTAAAGATCACCTAAAAACAGGGGGGACATATGTTGACTCTCAAAAGTGTCATAAGAAAATAATAAGGTTAGGAGGTATTTTCGGCTCATAGTTTTGAAGACGAATTATTTGAAGGTCGGATGCTCTAGGTAAGATGAGCTTGCTTGTTTGATGCTTTCCGACCAGTCATGTTGTTTCTGACCAGGTGTGCTGGTCAGAAATTCTGGAATAATGATGAATGAACCGATTCGAGGATCTTTATTGTGCAAGGTTTGAAGGTCTATTGATCGGTGAGATCAATTTGGGCTGATACCTATAAAAGCCCATTGAGCCGGTTTAGTCGATTCAAAGATCGTCGAGATCAGGTTTACCTTGTTTAGTCCGGATTGGACTCTTGGATTCTATGTTTTGATGGAGTCCAGATAGGAAACTTAGAGATCGTATCTGGAGATGTTTCCTATTGGGATAAGACCAACCCCCTCTATATATATGAGAGATCATGGCCGATTGAGGCATCCAACCCTAATCGATCAAAATCAATCTACTACCCGTTTACCCCTTTTTCTCTCTACCTTGCTGTTCGGCGCGTCTCCCCACGAGACTCGACGGTGTTCTTGGCGGGCTTGCTATTCCTAGGACTGCCTCTACGTGTTTCTCCCCGACGGGTCTTCCCGGGAGGAGTTCTAGAGTTATCAACGTAGGAATCTAAAATCCTAAATCGATCTAAACCGGTCTCTAGCCAGGATCCCTGCTGCTTCAGGTTGAACTGCAACCTTTTCGGGCGTTATAGCCCTGCTGGTGTGTGATTCGGATAATTTCTAACGTCAACAACTATGGAGACTTGATGATTCAAAAACTACCACCAAGGTGCGCAATCCCTATTCCTACTTTAAATCCGTACGATTGGACAGTTGAGCTCGACCAAGACAAGAACTCATTAATCACTTCATCAGAAAAAAGAAAAATAAACAAAATATATATATAGTTTGACAGTGTCAATTGGTCCGAGTTTGCAGGTAGCTAGCCGAAACCTGAAACCAGTTTACAGCCCAAATTTCAAAAACTCTCAGACCATAAGATGGTTCGACATCCCTAGTTATCTGGTTGGGCATCAGTATTTCAAACAATGAAGAATTGAAGAAGAAGCCAACAACGGAATCATGTCCGGTTTTGCTCAAGTTCGGAATTTATCCATCAAAAAAAGCTGTTCCGAGTTCCGAGACATGCTAAACTGCATTGAAGTCCGTTATATGTACATGAGTAAACAGCTTGCAAAATTGAAGCAATCACGAGCAAGAAATTAAATTAAAGCGCCATATGTAAGCCGCATGCACGTACTACTCACTACAACAGGAAACTCAGGCTTTGCCGAGTGTCTGGGGCTTTGCTGAGTACCAAATTTCGCGCACTCAGCAAAGAACCTCTTTGCCAAGTGTCGGCCACGTGGCCCTCGGCAAAGCCCAAGCACAAGGCAAAGGATACTTTGCCGAGTGTTCGACACTCTGCAAAGAAAGACACTTGGCAAAGGCAACTCTTTGCCGAGTGCCGTACACTCGGCAAAGATGAGCACTCGACAAAGTGTAGTTGACCAGACGGCATCCACGGCCGTTTGCTATGCAAGTTGGAGATGATCTTTCCCCCGGCTTCTTCCTGCTGATGCAACATCTAATTTTACACCTACCGTATGAGGCATGGATGGGGGGCCCATGCAGGGCCATTGGTGCTTTCCAATCGAGAGATGTCTAAAGATTCTTCGGAAAAAAGTGTAAAAATAAAACCAAAATTGAGGCTTCCATGGTAGAGGCATTCATTCTGGAGGAGGTGTCGAACTTCACAACGACATACTATAAGGACAACAACCTTCCTTGCGTGCACAATCCACCCTCTCGTTACGACATCGACGAGAGTTCATCGAGTCTCAGCCTTTTCAAAGGGCAACTCGGAAGAGCAAGCGTATCGAAGATCAAGATGTTGCGGCATGACGAGTGGCGCACAATCACGCTGTATGTGTTGTTGAAGCTTGATGAAGTGACTCCTTATGTGCAGTAAGTTCACAATGAGCTTGTTACATACGCCGTCAGTATCCTCCACCTATCAATCCGACCCCCTTGCCTCTTGTTTTTTCAAAAAATTTATTACTGAACAATGGAGAGGCTCAAGGGATCCTTCCCTTGAAGAACAAGACCATCTTCTAAAAAATGGTGACCCCGATTTCATTTTATGGTTCAGTACGAAGGTACCGGCCAACATAACTATCTCGTATTTCATTTCATTTCATGCTTCATTTCACGTAATGATTTATCCGGCCTCAACCTGCAGGCCCGCACGGATGCGGAAATGAGTAATGAGTTGAAACAGGTCGCTAATGGCTTCGATCGCAGGGTCAAGTCATTCACCGTTTATGATGTGAATAGCTATCGCTTTCACACAAGAAGCTACGAGCAGAGCCGGGCCAATCGAAAGACCACGAATACCTGAGTTCGTACGCCCGACACCGATAAGCACGACTACTATGGCATAGTCGAAGAAATATACGAGCTCACCTATCCGGGTCCGAAAGCTCTTAATCCGGTGGTATTCAAATGCCATTGGTTCGATCTTGATGTCACGAGAAGAGCCCCTGCGATTGGGCTAGTTGAAATTCGACAGGATTCCATCTATAAAGGAGACGATGTCTATATTGTGGCTCAACAGGCCAGCCAAGTTTATTATCTCCCATGGGCATGCCAAGAAGTCGAGAATCTTGTGGGGTGGTACCTCGTGCAGTTGGTATCGCCGTGCGGCAAAGAGCCTCTCCCAAACGATGATGACTACATCTTTGACCCAAACACATATAGCGGAGAGTTCTTTCAACCTGAGGGCCTAGAAGGGAGGTTTGACATTGACATTTTTACGCTGATGGACTTGGAAGAAGACAATGACATTGATGAGGACGAGGGTGTTGAGGTGCAGAATGCCAAGGACTTAAGAATGCTTGAGCGGTTACAGTTAGGAGTTGACGCGGGTGATGACGATGACGGAGATGAGAACGAGGCATTAGAGTTCGATAATATGGATAGTGATGACGACACACGAGTGCCACGAGCCACTGCCGATCGTGGAGATAATTTCTAATTCATGTAATACTATATTGTTATTATTATTATTTTGCAATTATATCTCTTTATAAGTACTTACCGTTTATTTATGCTAATTGGTTTCATCTTTGTAATTGCAGGCACTCGACAAAATGCCGGGCGGAAGGCAATCACAGTGGCAGGGGTTCTCCGCCTACCGGAGGGCTACTAAGGACCCCGAGGACCTAGCAGAGGCGTCAGCTCCACAGGCGAGGACCGATCGCCCCTGCAGGCGTCCTAGGAGGGAGAGGAGTCCTCCTCGAGAGTCGACGTCCGAGGAGACCCCCGATGCGACCCCCGACGAGGCAGGGCACGACGACACTACCTCTTCGGACGACGAGGTGGCCCTTGAAAGGTCCTAAATGGCTAGAGGGGGGGTGAATAGCCTAATAAAAATTCTACAAAAACACTTAGAGAAACTAGTTAGACAATTACAAAGCGAAGCTTTTTGCTCTAGCCCTACTAAGTGTTGCAAGCCACCTATCCAACAATTCTAGTAACCTATAATCACTATGGCACACAAAAGTTATGTCACTACTCTCTAAAACAATGAGCTAGCAAGAAATAATTGCTTCTAATTAGAGAGCTAGGTCTAGAAACAAATATCTCTACACAAGAAATAAAGAATGTAAATGCAAAGATAGAAAGATATACCGACGCCGGCAAGAGATAATCAATCACAATTATAATACCAAGAAACTCCGGGAGATGTCCAAAGAGGCAAGATACACAAAGATTTTCTCCCGAGGTTCACGTGCTTGCCGGCACGCTACTCCCCGTTGTGTCGACCAACCACTGGTGGTTCGGTGGCTAATAGGTGTTCACAAACCTAGATCAACACTTGAGCGCCACAAGAACCAACCCACAAATGGAGGTAACTCAAAGACACGCGCAAATCCACTAGAGTTACCTTTTGGCTCTTCGCCGGGGAAGGCACAATACCCCTCACAAATCACTGGGAGATGGCCACGAACAATCACCAACTCGTGCCAAAGCTCCTCTGCTGCTCCAAGCCGTTTAGGTGGCGGCAACCACCAAGAGTAAAGAGAATACCCGTAGCAACAACGATCCCCAAGTGCCACTAGATGCAAACTCACAAGCAAATGCACTTGGATCCACTCGATCTCACTTAGATTCGCGCTATCAAGTAAGGAGATGAGTGGGAGGGAGTATGTCTTGCTCAAAGAGATGTTCAAGAAGTTAGAGTATCAAGAGCGAGCTCCCCACACCCGACCACAACCTATTTATATGGAGAGGGGAAGGCAACAAGTTGTTCTTCCCTTTTCCCGAACTCCCACGCCTATGGTCGGTACTACCGGGGCGAGGGTCGGTACTACAGGCGGTCCAAAAGACCGTTAGACACGAGTTTCTAACACGGGCAGTAGTAGGGTCGGTAGTAGGGTCGATACTACCAACCCCGGTACTACCGGCCTTATAGCGGTACTACCGGTAGGCCAAATCTAGATCTACACAGAACGCTCCCAAACTTTCTCCAAACCTCGGTACCACCGACCCCTAGGGTCGGTACTACCGTGGCCCGGTACTACCGGCCATATGGCGGTACTACCGGTAGGCCAAAACTCCTCCGAACAGAGAGTTTGCGCGCTGCCCACAGAGGGGTCGGTAGTAGGGTCGGTACTACCGACTTCAGGGCGGTACTACCGACTTCAGCATCCTGAACTCCTCGCTAAAACGGCCATAACTCTTAGCTCCGAACTCCGATTTCGATGATCTTGGACATTTTGGAAAGCTTATTCAGAGGGCTACACATCCCTCATACAAAGCTAATCCAACTCACAAAGGTTTAGTACAGAATTCTAATCCATGATCCATCGCTTCTCTTATCAAACCAAAGATTTCTCCGAAAACTTCTCCGAGTTGATCCAATTCAACTCCACCACCTTCTCCTTTGCAAATGTGCTAACACCAATAAGTGTACATCATCATGTGCATGTGTGTTAGCATTTTCACAATCATTTTCAAAGGATTAGAGGTTAGCACACTAGGTCCTAATGCATATGCATGTATGAATTCACCTAGTGGCACTTGATAACCGTAATCACCGAGATAGTCCCCTCTTAATAGTACGGCTATCTATCCTAAACACACTCACACCCTCTATGGTGTCTTCAGTGCCAAAACAAAATCCCTATTTATACCTTTGCCTTGATCTTCATAGGGTTTTGCTTTTCTCTTCTTCTCTTTCCAAATGTGAAGCACTTGATCCATCTTTTGGTCATCACCACCAATACCATGATCATCATCTAGCTCCCACACTTGGTGTGTAACAACCTAGCTCATAAACACCTCATGACAAAGGTTAGTACCCTAGGTGACATCAATTATCCAAAACCAAACAAGGACTTTCAATCTCCCCCTTTTTGGTAATTGATGACAACCTTTCACAAAGATATGTATTTGAAAATTTGAGTCACCTCTTTGTTAGTATTAGCTCCCCCTACATATGTGCTATAGTGTTTGGTTCAAGTTTGGCACATATGCATAGATATGAAATATGGGAGAGTAATACTATCAAATGATGCTAAGGTGTAAAGAATGGACCTTTGAAGCGTGATACCAATCGGAGTTGCCAATGTATACCATCCTTAGCACCATGGTTAGCTAGACTTACAATAACACTAGATACCTCATGAGATCAACATTATATGAAAGGCTCTAGTACCACTTGTAAGAACGAATTATATCTAGCTACCACCTATGCATGCTAGTTTGCAAATCATCATTCAAACTCTATTTCTAGCATACACCACACAAGCATGGATATCAAGTTAAATAACTTGTGCAATGCAAGCAAGCAAATGAACATGCACAAATCAAATGCAACAACCAAGTTCATGAGCTTGCTCCCCCTACTTGTGTGTTTCTTTTGTCCAATAATAATTTTTGATCCCCTTATCCTCAGTCCATGTCCATACCAGGTAGACTCCTCCAATTTTAATATCTTTGTAGCACTCTCTCCCCCTTTGTCATCAATAACCACAAAAGGTATACATATTTGGCACAAAGGGTGGTACTAGGGGTAGATGGGTAATGCTTGAATATTGTATCTTTGATGGACACCACCACTTATGTTGAAATGAGCCCATTTGTAGGATCATTGACCTTGATACCAATAGATGGGGCATCTCCCCCTATGTCCAAGCATGGGTCGTACCACTTGATGAACTTGAGCACTAGATGATGGATGATTTCTTGATTTGATCACTTAAAGTTGAGGATCACTTGAAGTAATTGGATGCCACTTATAAGCTTGATTTTGACGACACCACTTGTAATACCACTTGATAATAGCACATATATAAAAGATTGTATCACAAGATGCAAGTCTAGATACCATGTTTGAATGTTGAACTTGATATCCATTTGCATTTCTATCTTCTTCTTGAACTAGATTGTTTCCACGAACTTTCTTCTCTTATGGTTTAAACTAGCAAACTTGCATAAGTAACCTAATTCGGTTTAAACCAATGACAAGCTTCTTCACACATCTTGCAATGGTTATCTTGTCAATGTTGAATTAGATCCTTTCTTGCTCATTTAATTATATTAACCACTAGGTTCACATGCTCATGAATAAGTCATATGTAGCCACTAGATCATATCAAACATAGAAGCAATAGTGGCATCATATGTTCTCTAAAACATTTTATTTTCATGAATGCTCCTTGTCACTATTTTTGGATGTCTATATGCTCTAAACAAGTCCTAATCAATGTATGTATGCATATGACAAACAATGATACCTTTGCTATTTTGGAATAGAGGATAGTCAATATGATTCCAATAATAACTCTAGAATAGCAATGTGAAGTCCATTATGTAGCTTGGTGAAGACCACTTGAAAGATACGAATTGATAGAACAAATCTTCACCCATATGAAATGAAACCACTAAAGATCAAGTGCACTATCTTGTTGTTGTGATTGGATTGCTTATTTATTTCTTCATTTGCTTGCATGAGAGCACCATATGAGAATATCACTTGAATTATCATGACTATCTCTCTTTTTGGGTGTTGCTTGCTATCAATTCAAACTGCTTTGTCATGCTTCTAGATCATTTCAAAACTAAACTTAGGTCCCTCAAACACTTATAAACATGATTCCAACTTGAGGGCCTTTCAATCAAGTGAATTCCAAAATTCCACAGATTTGAAGTTTTTCTAGCAGATTCTGTACCTCTGAGTGAAAAATTCATATCTCCCAAAATATATATCCAATACCCATGACATTTGGTGGAGATGTGCTTCAATATGTCTTCTAGCAGCTGTAAAAATTTGAGCTTCATTGGATTTAAAGATTGCTACCAGATTTCATATCTTCCCACACTGCTACATGCTGAAAACTGCTGCACTTGTGTTGATAAGATCCACTCCAAAACCAAAGCATCACTTATCCAATGATCATGAAATTTGTACAGCAACTGGTATCATAGTATTAGAGCATTCATACCAAATTTCAAGCCAATCCAAGTAGATTTGATCACTCAAACATAGTTATTATCACAGCTAGCTCAGATTTTGTAATATAGGACAGATTTCATCACTTGAGCTATTCTTCCTAAAATTGAACCAAAACTGAAATCAATTTGCTTGAATACCAACACAAGACATATGGTCATTCAACTCACTTACTAAAAGTCATCTTGTGAATATATCCAATTAAACTAACTCAAACTTGATCACTAAACAATTTATCCATTCAATCATCTTATAGCAAGCAACATATATATGCATATTTCCAATTCAATCAACTCATATGCATCCAAATGAATATTATCAACAAGAAATAAACCTCAGTAGCTCATGATCATCCATTAGCAAGCTTCTATTTCAATATTTGCAAGCAACCAAATAATTCAATAAATCACCACAACTTGAAACATAACACTTGTATGTTGTAGCACATTTGGACTTCACTTGTTGTCATGGCATTGGTATAATGATTATCACTTTTCAATACTTTGCTCAATCATATAATCAACATAATAAATATCACTTGAACCAAGTCTCCAATGCCAATGATACCTACAAAAGATCATCTACTTTTTGATGGTACCCAAATCTTTTTGGGTCCTCCAAGGTTAGTTACTAGGCTCTTGGGCACCCAAATAGCTTTCTTCTTTGAGCCCACAATAGGTGCACCAACGAACTTAGCCTTCACACCATTAGCACCCTTGGAAAGAACATAGCAAGAATCATAAATAAATGAGGATACAAAATTATTAGCTCTCTTGTTCTTGCAATGTTGCTCCATGTGCCCAACCTGCTTGCATCAATTGTAAAACCGACCATTCCTTCTCACAAAACTAGTTTTGGGAGTTGCAAAGGCCTTCTTGCCTTTCTTGGGGGTATAGCCAATTCCTTCTTTTGCAAGGGAAAATCTTTGGCTACCCAAGCACTTTAGCAAGCGGGCATCTCCACCATAGGCATTGCCTAAGGCACGAGTAAGCTCATTGACCTCCTTTTTCAAGGTCTCATTCTCTACCATTAGTGAGGCATCACATGTGAAACCGTCACTCATAGTAGAAGTAGTAGTTGTGGATGAGCTGCATGAAGGGTTAGTGGGAGCAACAATAATAGGATTATAAAAAGATTCATCAAGAATATCACAAGTAACTCCTATGTCACATGTTGGGGCAACATCCTCAACCTTGACTTGATCAAGGAGGGAAGAGTGAGCTTCTTCAAGCTTAGTGTGAGCTTTGCCAAGCTTCTCATGGGCTTCCTCTAGCCTCTCATGAGTAGACTTGAGCTCATCAAGTGATTGCTCAAGAAGACTAAGCTTCTTGCGCAATTCCTTGCACTCTTTCTTCTTTGTTTCAAAGCAAGTGTGAGCTTGCTCAAACATGTCCATGAGTTCCTCATTAGAATATTCCTCATTTTCATCACATTCATTATCATCATCACTCTCATCATAGTATGTTACCTTGGATGGCTTAGCCATCAAGCATGTAGATGGAGTATCAAATAGAGAGGGCTTCTTATTGATGGCAATACTTGCAAAAGCTTTCTTCTTGATGTTGTTTTGCTCTTCATCATCACTATCATCGGAAGAAGCTTCACTATCCCAAGTCACCACATAAGATCCACCCTTCTTCTTAGTGAGTGAGAGTTTCTTCTCTTTCTTTCCCTTCTTGTCCTTCTTGTCCTTCTTCTCATCTTCATCACTGTCACTATCGTAAGGACAATTGGCTATCACATGATCTTCACTTTTGCACTTGTAGCATCTTCTCACATAGCCTTTGTTCTTGAAGTTGTCTCTTCTCTTTCTAGCACCATAGCCTTTCTTCTTCATAAACTTGCCAAATTTTCTAACAAGAAGAGCCATGGCTTCATCATCAATGTCACTTGAAACTTCATCATCATCTTCACTTGATTTAGCTTGTTTGACCTTGCTCTTGCCTTTGGATGAGGTTGCTTTGAATGCTAAGCTCTTCTTCTTATCTTTGTCATCTTCTTCCCCTTCCCTTTTGACACGGTAGGTGTCATGAGTGATCACCTCACCTAGTACTTGGTTGGGGTCCTTTGTGTCCATGTCCTCTCTCAAGAGTATGGTAGTTAGCATTCCAAATCTTGAAGGCAAGCAATGCAAAAACTTGAATATGAAATCCTTGTTCTTGACATCCTCACCCAAGCTCTTGAGATCATTGACAATTATTTGCAATCTATTGAACATCTCGACAATTGATTCATCTTCTTGCATCTTGAAGCTTGCAAACTTGTCCTTGAGAATGTATAGCTTGGCACCCTTGACTTCTTTGGTGCCCTCATATGTATCCTCCAATCTCTTCCATATATCAAAGGCAAACTCAGGATCTTTGATTCTCTCAAATATCTTTGGATCAAATGCATTGTACAAGGCATTGATGGCATGCACATTGTATTTGAGCTTCGCTTGCTCGGCCGCGGTGGGAGCTTGGGGATTAGCTATCTCAATTTTTATCTCTGTCACATTCCATACCTCAAAACTCATTGTCCTCAAATGATTTGCCATCTTCCTCTTCCAGTGATCATAGCTAGTGCCATCAAAATACAGAGGCTTGCCAATTTGATTGATTTGAGCCATTTCAACACCGAAGGTTGTTAAGCCTTGATTTAACGGTGACCACGGCTCTGATACCACTTGAAAGGTCCTAAATGGCTAGAGGGGGTGAATAGCCTAATAAAAATTCTACAAAAACACTTAGAGCAACTAGTTAGACAATTACAAAGCGAAGCTTTTTGCTCTAGCTCTACTAAGTGTTGCAAGCCACCTATCTCACAATTCTAGTAACCTATAATCACTATGGCACACAAAAGTTATGTCACTACTCTCTAAAACAATGAGCTAGCAAGAAATAATTGCTTCTAATTAGAGAGCTAGGTCTAGAAACAAATATCTCTACACAAGAAATAAAGAATGTAAATGCAAAGATAGAAAGATATACCGACCCGGCAAGAGATAATCAATCACAATTATAATACCAAGAAACTCTGGGAGAAGTCCAAAGAGGCAAGATACACAAAGATTTTCTCCCGAGGTTCACGTGCTTGCCGACATGCTACTCCCCATTGTGTCGACCAACCACTGGTGGTTCGGTGGCTAATAGGTGTTCACAAACCTAGCTCAACACTTGAGCGCCACAAGAACCAACCCACAAATGGAGGTAACTCAAAGACACGCGCAATCCACTAGAGTTACCTTTTGGCTCTTCGCCGGGGAAGGCACAATACCCCTCACAAATCACTGGGAGATGGCCACGAACAATCACCAACTCGTGCCAAAGCTCCTCCGCTGCTCCAAGCCATCTAGGTGGCGGCAACCACCAACAGTAAAGAGAATACCCGCAGCAACAACGATCCCCAAGTGCCACTAGATGCAAACTCACAAGCAAATGCACTTGGATCCACTCGATCTCACTTAGATTCGCGCTATCAAGCAAGGAGATGAGTGGGAGGGAGTATGTCTTGCTCAAAGAGATGTTCAAGAAGTTAGAGTGTCAAGAGCGAGCTCCCCACACCCGAACACAACCTATTTATATGGAGAGGGGAAGGCAACAAGTCATTCTCCCCTTTTCCCGAACTCCCACGCCTATGGTCGGTACTACCGAAGCGAGGGTCGGTACTACCGGCGGTCCAAAAGACCGTTAGAAACGACTTTCTAACACGGGCGGTAGTAGGGTCGGTACTACCGGCCCCGGTACTACCGGCCTTATAGCGGTACTACCGGTAGGCCAAATTTAGATCTACACAGAACGTTCCCAAACTTTCTTCAAACCTCGGTACCACCGACCCCTAGGGTCGGTACTACCGTGGCCCGGTACTACCGGCCATATGGCGGAACTACCGGTAGGCCAAAACTCCTCCGAACAGAGAGTTTGCGTGCTGCCCACAGAGGGGTCGGTAGTAGGGTCGGTACTACCGACTTCAGCATCCTGAACTCCTCGCTAAAACGGCCATAACTCTTAGCTCCGAACACCGATTTCGATGATCTTGGACATTTTGGAAAGCTTATTCAGAGGGCTACACATCCCTCATACAAAGCTAATCCAACTCACAAAGGTTTAGTACAGAATTCTAATCCAAGATCCATCGCTTCTCTTATCAAACCAAAGATTTCTCCGAAAACTTCTCCGAGTTGATCCAATTCAACTCCACCACCTTCTCCTTTGCAAATGTGCTAACACCAACAAGTGTACATCATCATGTGCATGTGTGTTAGCATTTTCACAATCATTTTCAAAGGATTAGATGTTAGCACACTAGGTCCTAATGCATATGCATGTATGAATTCACCTAGTGGCACTTGATAACCGTAATCACCGAGATAGTCCCCTCTTAATAGTATGGCTATCTATCCTAAACACACTCACACCCTCTATGGTGTCTTGAGTGCCAAAACAAAATCTCTATTTATTTCTTTGCCTTGATCTTCATAGGGTTTTGCTTTTCTCTTCTTCTCTTTCCAAATGTGGAGCACTTGATCCATCTTTTGGTCATCACCACCAATACCATGATCATCATCTAGCTCCCACACTTGGTGTGTACAAACCTAGCTCATAAACACCTCATGACAAAGGTTAGTACCCTAGGTGACATCAATTATCCAAAACCAAACTAGGACTTTCAGCCCTGCCGGCAGCTGGAGGTTCCACTTCCTCTGGTTCGAGGGGAGTCTACCTACGCGGGCCCTCGCAGCTCCTGCAGCAGCCTCTCCCAGTTGGCTGCCGTCCGGTGATTCGACCCGTTCGCCACACGTAAGTAACCATTGATGTTATCACTACTTGTTCATATGACATGTTGAAAATCGAACTTCAGACTAACAATTGTTCTTAATGACTCGTGCAGTCACTGGCAGGTTGTGAGCGGAGGGGGCAAGGTTCGCCATATCAATGGCACCATGACTCTTCTGATTAGGAGGCACTTCCCTGGCAACGTCACCTACGCCGGGGTTGTCGGCCCGCCCTGGACGTGGGAGCACTTTGGCGCTGTCCTGCTCGGCAACAACGGGACCCTTGCAGGCCGGATTATGGCCGACTTCTGGGTAAGTCTTCATCACACAACATTTCTCAATACTACACATTCGTTGGAATAATTAAAGGGTACCCTATGTCTGTATGCAGCTTTACTGGATGTGCGAGCAGGGGAGAGAGGCCGAGGTGG
Organism: Coix lacryma-jobi var. lacryma-jobi; assembly: GCA_009763385.1. Lineage (NCBI taxonomy): Eukaryota > Viridiplantae > Streptophyta > Magnoliopsida > Poales > Poaceae > Coix > Coix lacryma-jobi. The sequence goes on along the minus strand of CM019823.1, from coordinate 63,227,540 downwards.
ACCAAGTGTTGGACAGAGTTGCCAAGTCCCGACTCGCGGACATGTACCACGAGGCGCGGATCCAATGCATCATCTACGCCTACGCCGACTTGTGGGGTGAGAAGATCACAAAGGCATAGGCCAGGAAGAAGATGCGTGAGAGGGCGACCGACCTCACCAAGGAGCAGTATGAGCAGGTAAGTAGGCGTGAAGAATATTTAGGCTTCAATTGATCTTTTGACATATTACATAATTGACTTGATGTCATGCAGTTCTGTCCTGCTTGGTGCCAAAAGTTCACGGATTGTTGGAAGGCCATCGTGGACAGGTGGCTTTTGGACGAGTGGGCCGAGAGGCACAGTGTGCGCCGGGACTGCCGCCTGCAGATGGCTGGGGTGCCACACCACCAAGGCAACCTTAGTGTAACACCTCTAGTGATTAATATGTAATTAACCTGACATGTCATCATCTTTAGTCATTAATCATCCTTGCCATGCATTATGTTTGCCTAATTCTTGTTTTGCATTTATTTTTTTTCTGAGGTGACTTGTGTAGTGATCTCTTTTTCAAAAATCCTAAAGGCCCAAATCCTCCTATAAGGGCAAAATGGTAATTTCATCTCTGTGTCTAGCTTTGTGTGAATCTTGTTCAGTTGAGTGCCCTGATGTTTTGTTGTGTTGATCAAAGTTTAAAATCAGAAATAGAATTCAAATTCCTTTTGAAAAACCCTAAATTTCCAAACTCTAGTTTTACCCCTCTTTTTCTAATTCAAAAGCTATTCAAAATTTGAAGTTGGCCCAATAAGAAAATTTGTAGACCTTGCTTTAAGGAACAACTTTGGTGTTTGCAGATTTTCAAGTTTCAATACAAAATCAGAAGTAATTTCAAATTCCTTCAAACTTCAATTTTGTCCCCTTTTCAGTTTTCAAAATTATCTCAAAAACTATTGAGTTTCAGAAAAAGTTTATATTGGCAAAGTTGTAGATCTTAAAATTTTAAGCAACTTTGGTATTTTGAGTTTTCTTTGTGTAGTTCAAATTTTGGGAGTAATTTCAAATTTTCAGAGAAAGGGGGAAGGTGACGTCACTGTGCACGAGTTTTAAAGCAGGGGGGCCCCGGCCGCCGGCGGCGGAGCGCCGGCCACGCCGACCGGCTGACCCGCGCCCATGCCGCGCGCGGTCAGCGTAGGCACTCGACCTCCCCGGCCCCTACCACCGCCTCGCCGACCCCTACCCTCCTCCTTTTCCCCTACGGCCGCGGACAGCGGGCGGATGCCGGCCGCCGGCAAGCCGCCGCGCCGCGCGCGAGCTCCCTGCCCTCGTCGCGCCGCCCTACCTTGCTCCCTAACTCCGTTAGTGCCGCGCGAGCGCTCCTCGCCCCTCGCCCGGACCCCCCAGCACCGCCCCGCGGCTATAAAAGCCGCCGAGCTCCCGCCGTTGCCCGCCACCGGCGCAACCCCGTCAACCCGAGCCACCGGACCGCCCCGGAGCCCGCTGAGCACACCATCGCCTTCGCCTTGAGCTTCTCCACCTTCCCGAGCAACCAATTTCACCCCTCCGCCCCTCCTTTCGCCGGCGCAAGCAATCCGTCCCCGACTCCGGCGAACGGCCTCGCCGCGGTGAAGGGCGAAATTCGTCGCCGTGAGTGTTCCTCCCGTCCCTCCGACCCCCGTCCTCTTTCCCTCACCTCGGTGCGCTCCTAACCGCACTCCGGTGATCCCTTTTGATGAACAGAGCCGCCGGAACGCTTGCTCGCCGCCGAAGAGCTCCGCCGAGGCGCCGCCGCTGTCGAACTCCCTCCTCCGACCCTTGCACCGCCTCACCGTTCCGCGTTCCCGACCCCCGGTGAGCCCACGAAGCTCTCCCTGCCCTCTGTTTTCCCAGCACAAGGCCCGAGCGGCCGGTCCGCCGCGCGCTCTCGCCGGCGTGCGCGCCGAGCCCGCGGGGAAGAAGCATAGTGCTCCTTTTTTTAAAAAAAAAATGTGAATAGTGTTCTATTTTCTCTTTTTTGTAAGAATGAATCTGTTGTTCCATAAATCCTGAGAAAAATGTGGTATGCTTCTTGCACTGTGTAGTATTTTAGAAAAATAAGAAACCCTACTTTTCTGCAAAAATTGGAAAATGAAAAATCCTTCTTTTAATTAAGAAATGGATGGTTTTAGATTTTTAGAAAATCATGTGTAGTTCCAAAGATCATGAGATAAATTTTTATGTGCTAGTTATGTCATGTTTAGTCTCTGGTAAAATTTTGAGGCCGTTTGGAGCAAGTTGATTTTTGGGCATTTATTTTAAATGTTGAATAGTGCCTTTTGTTAATTAAATGTTTGATTTTTGTTAAGCACCTTAATGATCTCCAAAAATTATGAAATTTGTTTTGTCATCTATTCATACCATAATGAACTTATGAGATTAATTGGGTAAATTTTGGAGCAACTGCATAAAATAACCTTTTTAAATAATTAGGAAAAATAGAAAAGCAATTAGGGTTCATGTTGTATGCCCTGTGATGTGACTTTTGGGATTGTTTGCTGTTCATAGACCCCACCTAGCTGGTCTATGGTGTTTGTGATGCCATGCATGACTTATGCTTAGGTTTACTAGATGATGCTTAATAGGTTTGATTAATCTTGCTTAGGGGTAGAGATAAGTAACTTTATGTCCACACTAGGAGTTACTTTCACGATGGAAAGTTGTGTTCTAGAATCAGTGGAATTGTCCTGCGCTTTAGCAAGTCTCTTGTTCCTGTTAGTACCCTCATAAGCATACATCATTGCATACGTGGTGTCTGAAGGAGAAGGCATCAAAGTCGAGGCAGCCGCTGACGAACCTACCCCCGAGGCGACCCCGAGCTCCGACACCTGCACTGCCGACCCCGAGCCTGTCCTTTTTGCTCTTCAAGGCAGGCCCCGGTGCATTTTAACCCTTCCTTGTTTTTATAAAAGTTTACTTAAAATGCCTTTGAGTTAAACTACTGCATTAGGTTATAGGAGTTGTGTGATGACCTATTGCCTGCATTATTTACCTCCACTGGCAAATACCCCGCCCTGTTTAAAAATTATTTGCAAAATGCTTAGTGATGCTATACAATAGTTTGCAATCAAAATGCCAATTTCAAAAGTGTGATCACTTAAAGAATTTTTATGGGAATTTGGCTTTACTCCCCGACTGTTGGCTAAGTATCTGATCCGTACCTAGTCAACAGCGAGGAGAGGTGGTCTTAGCGTACGGTGCCGTCATGTTGTAGTCCGGGACTCAACAGTTGACACCGACCGGGACAGGGTTGAAAAACTGACAGGACTATTACGCTTGGGTGAGATATAACCGAGGTATAGTTCTGGCAGAAAAATTAGGGACCATCCGTATGGGGGCCTGCTGGTCAAGACTTGTAACTATTCACATACTTCGGAAAGCTCTGGCTCCGAGGACTCCTTGATTGGGACCGACAACCGCGCACTGGGAGTGGCGAGATGGCGGAAGTAGCTTGTACCCACGTGGTCGTCGTGCCTGGATATGAGTGGTGTACTGTACTTCCGGGTGGCGTAGGACCGGTCCAATCTTGGAGGAATCGTGGTAGACGAGTTGGCATATGCAAGCTTGGGTGCTACATATGCAGTGTGGATAGGGATCCTCAGCTGAGTATTATTTATCCGGATTAACGTTGCTCCTCGGTTATGGAGACTTGGTCACTGACTGTCAACGGAGAGTGGTTCTCAACTAGGTATGTTTTGGAAGGTAAAATGAATCATGAACAATGAAGAATTGAGAAATGCCTGAATCCTTCTAAAATAGAACAAGGTTTACAAAATGCTTTTCTGCAAAATACTTGCTCTTGCTTAAGCCTTACCTTGACTACCCTAAGCCTCTCATCCCTGAGTCTTCTTCCTTTTCTTTAGTCGGGTAAGTCTTGTTGAGTACCCCAGTACTCAGGGTTTGTTACCCATGCTGCAGGTATGACTGAGTCCCCGATGTGTCTTGCGCCCTGCTGCATGACCATCGTCCAGGAAGAGGCCGATGAGGCCGAAGAATAAAGTGTACACCCTCGGGCTGGGTGATTGCAAGTATCTTTATTTTGTTGTACTCCGCTACGTTGCCTATTTCTATCATCCGAACTTGGTTTGTAATAACTGCACCTTTAATCTTATTTGGAACCTCGGTTTGTAAAACTAATGTTATTTAAGTCTTCCGCTCTGTATTCCGATGTTATTTGTAAAAGTATCCCGTGCTGTAACCGAAAGGTGAGATGATCCTGCGGACGATGGGCGCTGATGCAGCCCGGTGACGAACTGTCTTGGTCACGTGGAACATAGGTTCGGCTGTCAGAGGCTGACAGGGACCTGTGGGCCATGGGATTAGGACCGTTCCGCCACACTTAGCCTCGACGCCTATGTGTTGACACCTAATGTGGCAAACAGGTAAACCGCAAGCGTACGGTTGTCAATGTAGCCTTCACCGGGAGTATTCCAGGTATCGTATTTTCCACGGGGAACGTGAAGTGAACTAACTAGAATCAAGGTCGTCCTTTGATGAGATAGAAGAGCCTATGAAAGCTCAGTAGAGAGGATCTCTATAACATCCTATGTCTGGTATAGCAAAAAGATATATGCGGCGTTCTCCACCCTTGCTCACTGGGGGCGGCAGTTGCAGCTGAAGCCCGTGCAAGCAGCCCAACTCAGTTACTCAGCCCTACTTTTTAAGAACTTGCCTATAAACACGTGGTGGACTCCAGAGACCAGATTCGGGGCTGTCAGCACCCGCTGGCTACCACTATCTATCCGTGCGACAAGCAGCATATACTGGTAAGATATAGCCTAAACACCGCGTTTACGCCAACCTTTCTACTCTAACCCGGATCCTAAGGCTAAAGCACTCTACGAATAGAACAACATACCCATGAAACACAAGTATATAACTTAATGCTATACCAGATATTGAATATTAAAGATCTCGGATGTTTACATACAAAGAAGAGCGCATCCGCTGAGGTACACCGTGGAGGAAGATATAGCCTAAACACCACGTTTACGCTACCCTTACTACTCTAACCCAGTCCGACAAGGCTAAAGCACTCTACTAATAGAACAACATACCCATGAAACACAAGTATATAACTTATTGCTAAACCAAATACTGAATATTAAAGAAGATCTCGGATGCTTACTTACAGAGAAGACCGCATCCGCTGAGCTACACCGCGGAGGAGACTCCCGACAGGCCCGGGGCTTCCTCCCGACGACTCCCTCACTCTCTCCTTACTCGCATAGCGTTACGCCAGAGCTTCGCTAATGCTTCTCAAGTGTAGCTAACTCTACTATGTCATGAATGAAAGAGGGGGGTAAGGGGGGTATTTATAGGTGGAGGTGGAGTACGGCTACTCCACCGCCACGTCATCGGTCCACGTGATCCCCTCTCTCCACCGTTGGATTGTAACTAACTTCAAATGAATGGATGCCATGTCTTGAGCTTAATTCACCATGAAGGTACCTTAGCTTCCACAGGAAGGCACTTAGGGGGCACCCCTAGGTCGGGCGACCCATGGGGGGGTCGGGCGACCCCCTATGACAGGTTGGCCCCACCTTTGTATGTGTAGATGATGTCCCCATTTGTCATTTGGTGTTTGACACGTTGGAATGTGTCATGATTACTTTGGATGCTTTGTTGTGGGCCCATTGATCCATGTGACTTCATTTTCCACGTTGAGATAAAGCACAATTGTGATCCAAGGGTGGAGAAGCACTTTGGGAGGCTTGACATGGATCATGACATGTGGCATAACCTTGGTGGGCCCATAGGGGGGTCGGGCGACCCACTTATGTGGATCCCACCGGCTCACTTGGTCATATTCCTTCACTTGGAAGCTTAGCATGGTTGATGCCACTTGGTAGAGCCCTGGTGGGGCCATAAGGGGGTCGGGCGACCCCATTATGTGGCCAAATCAGCCCATCTTTTGCAGGTGGCTTCTAGAAGCATAGTCTATGATGTTGGTCAAGTTGGTTTTGACATTTGCCATACTTGGTGGGTCAGCCAACATGTCATGTTAGGCTTCCCAAGCTTGGTTTTCACCCACTTTGCACCTACATTCAAATAGAGGACATGTACATGTGGAACCAAGTAATTTGTACCAAAATATGCTTATGCTTATGCTTATGCTTATCTTCCTTCTATTCTGAGGTTGTTGACGGTGTTTTGGGCATGTTATTTTGGTGATATCTCACCGTCAACAAGAATCCCCCACACTTAGCTCTTTTCTCGTCCTCGAGTAAAGGTTAAGGATAAAAGTTGACATGATCATAACAATCTTCAAGATATATAGCAGCTTAAAGTATCATTCAAGACATACCTTATACAAGTGGGTCATGTGGTATTGTCTAACATATATCCTTTAGGTGTTGTAAGATGGAACAACTCATGGCAAAGTTATCTTTCCTAATTCACATCTTAGTGACTTGGAGTTTTTCAATGTTTTCACAAGAAAAGCATAGTTCACTTATACTCCTCATATGGTACTCTCAAATCGCTCAACGGTGTATGATTCCTTACCAAGGCATAGCATTATATTACCTTCTTTTATTTCATCCTACTTCTAAAAGGCTTATGTAGAGCTCTGGTAGGGATAAACATGATAGCATACTCGTATTGCATATATTGTAAAGTCAAAACAAGGATCCAAGGAGAAAAATGTCATAATCCTAGATCAAGATATGCATGTGTGTGAAACATGGTGTGTATGACACATGATACTCCTTTAGTGATATCATCTCTCTCTATTACTTATTTTTCTGACATGGCTATCATAACTCTTTTTATTCATGAGCTTTAACATGCTCATCTCTTTTTTTCAATACTTTGGACCTTCATGTGTCCAATTTTTTTCTCTTTTTTTTTCTTTTTACTTTTGCATAGCCCATGTCTCTTCTACTAATTCAAACTAGAGAGATCATTCTTTTAAAATATGGAGTATTTAATTGTGGAAATGAAAGGCATGTTTTCGCACACTTCCAGTGTAGAAGCGACGTGTATATGTGGAGTGTACGTGATCTTGATCTTGGGAGCATGATAAATTTCTCAACAAGGGTCAACAAGGTTTGACTAAACTCAAAGCAATAACAAGTAGCATAAGAAAGTTTTGAACATGTAAGAACATGGCATTTGGCTTTGGTAGGAATTTTCTCACCATTGAGGAGTATGTGACACTATGGTTTTATGACATTTTTATCAAAAATAAGATCTCCAAGCACTTTGAATAGAATGGGTAGGACTCCTAAGCCAGAGCTATCTCGCATTTCACAACAACTTAGTCAATATGATTTTCCTATCAAGATATTTCCCACAAGCATAAGGATATGTGTATGGAATGAACTTTATGCAGCTTATATCTCAAAAATGTCGTAAGCATGTCACTTTTCAAATTTTAATCCAAGTGTGGTTTTGGTTCATTTTACTTGCATGGAAACTAACCAAAGTGTGGAAACATAAACCAAAAAGATGAGAGGAAGTGTCAATCCAGTGTTTTGAAGTGAAGCATTAGCAATGGAGGTTGGCAGGTGGGCCCAAGGCACCATGGGGGGGTCGGCCGACCCCACCTAGTGGCATATGACCCTCCTAAGTGTGTCTTCTCGTCGAGGGATGCCTTCCTGTGTTTTGTGTTTTTTGTTTTAGCATAATTTGCACGTCGGTCGACGTGCCTTTGGTGGGATCTTGGAAAACGGAACCTGGGACGTTGTTCCCTTTGTTGTCCTCTACAAGTGCACCAAAACTTAGCTCAATTGGCCACCTTTGGACCGTCGGCCGACGTCCTTTGGTGGCCAAACAGGCTCAATTTTTGTGTGGTAGCATCTCTCCCAGTGTGGATCACTGCTATAGACTCAGAATTTCCATTGGTGAAAGTTTGGGGGTGACCGACCCTCACACTTCTTCCAAACAGTACCTGTCTTTTATTCAGAAACAACAAATGTGAAATACAAAAGGACCCTACTGGTGGGAGACACCAGAGAGTCAAATTTTGTTCAAAATAAATCTTGGACAAGATACATTGCAACATTTGAGAAAGGTCAAGGTTGACTTCATGTGCCATATTTATTCTTGTAACATGATTACTAAGTGTTAACACTAGATTTTCGCACGCACGAGGGTATGACAAGTGGACCCAGCCAGCAGTAAAGAAAGGATTCGGCAAACGATCGGGCGACTATTTGGTCCTCAGAGTGTCGGTGAATGCCTGTGCGGTCGGCTGTTTTGCAAAGCGGCGGCTCCATTCGGGAAATGGATATAGCAAGTAAAATCGGCTTACACGAGAAGACACGTGACAATGGAGGACGCCGAGAAGAATAGGAATAGGATTTGTATCTTCCCAAATTTCATTGTGTAAGTCGTAATCGTCTAGGACTCATATTTCGTCCAAGGTATAAATATAGGCCCTCGACCATTGTAAAGGGAGTTCACAACCATATCAATACAAACCGGCCCCATGCCACCTTCGAGTCCTTAGTCGTGTCGTCGAGTTCTTCGAGAGAAATCATCGATCCGTCGACCTTCGTAAGTCCCGGCAACCTTGTTATCATGTCTAGTATCATGCGGTGGATTTAGATATGATGCAAGTAGTCTTGTTTGTTTTCAATGGTCGTGCGGCGGATCCTTGTTAACGATCAAGAAGTCTTTGCTTATGCTCTGCTTATGGATAGATACCGTGCGGCAGGCGTTTATTCATATGTTTAGTAAAAGCGAGATAGTTATCGGCTCTGTTAGATTTGGCAAGATCTAGTAGATTCATTAAGTTATCATGTGTTGCATGTTTTAATTAATTCTGTAACACTCTTTTGCCCAATCTAGATTGATCTTTATTCGGCTTTGCTTCACAAGTTTACCTGTGTTCCAATAATTGCATGATCATGATGGCCGAATCATTTTCCAATCTAGGTTGTTACATGTTGTGGGTTCATGCATTTTAATCATGTTTGAGCTTTGATGAAACTAGGTATCGTGCGACAGATGCAGGTTTTAGATTGGTTTAATCGTGCTTGTTTGTTTGTTCCTTCCTCATGGACCCCAACTCAGCTAGTTTGCCGATCTTGGTTAAGCTTACGCGAGTAACGAGTTTTTATAGATCTGTTTGGATATACGCATGCTTTTAGCTTCTTATCATTAGATTGTATCATGCGGTGGATTAATCCAATTATAAGAAGTGGTGTAGACTTGCACTTGGGTTTATGCTTGACGGGTTTATGAGGACTAGACGTGCGGCAGACTAGTTGGATTAACCTATGTATGTGATGTTTGAATAGATTTATACTTACAAGTTACATGTTTACAATTTACTATGTCTCAATGATACCTTTCATTTGTTTGAGCATGCTTTTGCTTATACGTGCATTCGGCAGTCGATATGCTTACATGCTTTCCTCTCATGTTAGCCGAATGACTCTATAAACATGCCTTGACAGACAGCTTCTATAGCTGTGTGCCATCGTGATTGGCTTTCAAAGCCATAAATATGGAACTATCTGGTCTCACCCGGCATGTTCCAGTGTTATTCTCACAGTTTTATCCCTTGTTGGTTTTTAGGTCAAACCGATTGGCACGTCTCCGGATTCGAAACCGTCCGGGCATCCGATTAAAGCCACGCTTTTCCGGCTTGCTGTGTGTGAGGCGTGGACCACGTTTTGCGTCAACACTAAGATAAGAAGGATGATATAGGCATGAATGTAAAATTTGAATACATTTGGCCAAAGGAGTTTGATTGCTCAACCTACAGAAGGGTTGGCCAACCAACATCTTATGACATAATGTATCAAATATTACATGATCATGACCTTCATCTTCTAGAGATAAAATGTGTAAAATATTCGGCTCATTTGGTTAAGATTAGGAAGTCATGATAGTGGTGTGAAAGGCTATGAACATTGTTACAGCAGAATACATGTTGTGTTAAAGCAAGGTTTTATCATTAAAAGTTATAACTTAAACATGTTTGATTCTTCATTTGTATATATGCCAGAACCAAGGAAGATCTTTTCAAACAATGACCACCTACCTTAAGATGTTACCTTAGTCATTGGAGCATGGTTGCACCATGTGACGATGGGTAAATGAATTGTGGTGGTCCGTAAAACTTTCCTTGCTTGGCTAGCCTCACATCCTGAGCTGATCATGGACATCACATATCCAATATTGTACTCCTTCATGCCATCGTTTTGTTCTTCTTTTGTGGATCTTGGCATGGTGTTTCAATTTTCCGCTCCACTCATTGTTTTATTCCTGCAGAGGATTAGTGGCCAACACATACCCAAAGAAATGCATACACATTTTTAAGCACGGGTGATGTTGTCATGGAGTTTGGGGTCCTCTTTTTATTTTATTTTTTTGGAAAACAATTCAATATGCAAAAAGAGATTCTTAGGAGAGGAAAAAGATGTAGCAAACCAGTCAGCATGTGTGTAGATGTGGAGCAGAGGCTGACTGGTGGGTCTGAAGATCCATGGTGCGGTCGGCCGACCCCACCTTGGGGCTTCATGCCACCTAGGTGCTTTCCCTTTATCTCCTTACCTCTAAGGATGTACTTTGGCACTTGTGCTTTTTGGTGGTGTGTTCATTTGGCCGTCGCCCGACACCAAAAAGTAGCCATTGCGACCCAAATTTGACGTGCGAGGTTGGGTTCAAGTGAACATCAACATGGTGTGCTTAGAACTTTTAGAAGCTTCACATGGGGGTCAGCCGACCCTCACACTTAGCTTCAGTGGAGTTCTCTAGCCTTCAGTTTTCCCTATGTATGTCCTCATGACTTTCTCACCAAATTTGGGAGTCTTCCTGCATGGGTTAGTCCATATGCACAACCAATTCCTATCTAAGCATCTTTTGGTTCAATAAAGAAACTCGACACCATGTCTTATTTGATTAAGGAAGGCTATTTAACCTAAGCACCATGCTTAACTTAAAAGCCTATGGGAGCATACTATAGACTACTCACAAACCAAAGAATACTAGCATAGAAAAGGAAGCGTCAAAGCACAACCAAGATTCATTAGAGACAACAACATGGATACTGGACCAAATGAAGCATTTTTTTATTATTATTTTATAAGGTGAAATAAACAAACATAAAAGGAATGCAATTAAAGAGAGGGAGGAGATGTGACAAACCAGTCGAGAAGCATGTCAAGATGGAATCGACACTGACTGGTGGGCCTAGGGGCCCAGGGTGGGGTCGGTCGACCCCACCTTGTAGCCACTAGCCACTTCGGTGTCTGCCCTGTGTTTTCTTACCTCTGAAGATGTATTTCTACACTCACACATTTTGTCTATATGTTCATTTGGACGTCGCCCGACGCCCAAATGTAGCCTTTGGAGTCCAACTTTTGTATGTTGAATTATCATGGTATATGACTCCATGGCAGGTTCAACATTGTGACAAGATGAACTAGGAGGAGGTCAACCGACCCCCACACTTAGTTCAAGGTGTTTGTTGAATCACGAAGACAAGAGAAGGTCAAGTGCAGGGCTCTGCTAGTGGTAACACACCCGCAGAACCAAATTTAAAGAGTTAGGCATAAGTTTCATCATATTGGTGAAGTGGTTACTCCTTCAATGCCAACTCTCATGGACCTAACTAACAAAAACTTCATACCAAACCACTATGAGACTTGCAATATTTTTGATAAACAAACACATCTACAACAATCCCTGCAAAGATTTTAGCAGCGGGAAGTGTGAAGGAGTTGTAGATCTCGTGTGTGGTGATGGTAGGGAGAAGAATTGATTTGAAAGTTTTATCATGGAAGCATGGATTTGATGGGATGGTTAAGATGTGACTTCCATGTTCATTCATATCATCTTCCCTTTCAAGCTCAAGTTTTGATGTCTCATGAATGTCCATAGGCAACATGTTTATTTCCATCATTCCATTCTTATGACATTCCATGGACATGATTTCCTTTGGATTGAGCTTGATGAGAGGGTGAGCACTTCCTTTTTCATGACAACCTAAGTCCTCCTCCAAACTTGAAGTGGTCATGGTTGTTCGAGAAATTGACATAAGCTCACCCCTAAGATCAAGAACAGGTTTGGATTCTACCCTTGTGTTGAGAGATTGGGAAGACCAAATGGGTAAATAGTCATTGCCTATTCTATGATCAAGATTCTCATTTCCTGAAAGATTCTCCAAGATTTGCATGATTGGCCTTCCAATAAAGGTGGGATGAGAGGATAGCCCGGGAAGGTCAAAGATATGGAAATCTAGGGAGATTTTGAGGTCATCAATCACCACGAGTATGCCTTGAAGAACTCATAAACAATCAAGAATTTGACCATTTGGGAGCCTAAGACACTTTCGGGATTGGATTAGATGATCCGTTGAAGAGTTTTGGATAAGGAAATGAGGGATGATGTTGATCCCGAGGCTAGGATCATAGCAAATTTCACCATAGATGCCCATTACTTGACAAGATATCCTCCTTACATGAGTGGGCATCTTAGCAACTTCATTTGAAGTTTTAGCCTTATCCAACCATTCTTGACTTACAACGGTAGGTAGATGCTTGAACCGTTGTTGTTGTCCTTTTTGGTTAGATTTCTGGCTCTCATGACTTTTATGCCTCGGGCGTCTTAATGAATTCTCGGAGTCAATGATCGGGTCATCATAAGACTTAGGAGAAATGACACATGGGCAATCATCAGGATCACGGATGGGTTTTGAGACGTGTTCAAAGGACATGTCGAGTGTGGGCATAGAAAGGGAGAGGATAGATTTTGCTTCTAGACATTTTGGTTCTTCCTCTATGTGCTCACTCGGCATTCCTTTTGAGATCATACCCAACATCCTAGATTTTTCCTGATGTGCCACATGGGAACTGTAAGATGATGCTGATTTGGGCAACTTTAGAAGAGAACCTTTCTTGAGAGGATTTGAAAGATGTTTGTTTGAAGGTCTCTTTTGAAAAGGATAGTTTAAGGCATTCCCAAAACTAGCAAGATCAGATAGGAGGCAAGCCTCAGAATCGAAGGATTGATTTAGATGACAAATTTCTTCATCCTTTGAAATTCGTGGGATTAGTGGTTCAGGATCGATGGCCGAATTTTTGGATAGGATTGGTGGTGATTCGACTATCGAGATCTCTCCTTTTGTGGGGGTGGATTCCTTCTTTTCCTCGGAGATTTCATCATGGATGCTAGTGTGGGGAGTGTTTTCAAGGATTTTTGCAAGAACTTTCTTCCCCTCACCAACAGTCTGATGTAGAAATGCTCCTCCAGAGGATAGATCAAGGAATCATGCGGAATCCTTGCTAAGACCGCCATAAAAGTGTTGTAACAACGTTGGCTCGGACATACCAAGGTTAGGCCCAAAGGATACTAAATCTGTGAAACGGGCCCATGCCGCACCTAGAGGTTCTGTCTCCTTTTGCTTGAATCTTAGGACCTCTCTTCGAAGATGAACGACGCGAGAGATGGGAAAGAATGATAGGCAGAATTTGGATTGAAGTTTTCCCCACTCTTCATGCATACTCTCTACGTGTCGAGCATACCAATGTTTAGCTGCTCCCGTCAAAGAGAACGGGAATAGCTTCCATTTCAAGGTAGCATGTGTCATGCCTTGAATGTGAAGGCATGAGCACAATTGCTCGAACTCACGTAGATGAGTATAGGGGTTTTCATCTTCTTCCCTAGCAAAAGATCATTTCTGAACCATGGCTATGAAACTCGGGCGAAGCTCATAGCTAGGTGAAAGGATGGGTTGTGATGATGGTGGTGGCTCCAAACAAGCGCCCTTTGGAGCGGCGAGAAGAGATATGGATGTGTGGTTCATGATGTGGAAAGGATAAAAGAAAAGAAATATAAAATAAGGATAACTCAGACGACTTGGTTCTAGTTAAGACAGCTACCGTTCCCCGGCAACGACGCCAGAAAGCTTGTTGACACCTAATGTGGCAAACGGGTAAACCGCAAGCGTACGGTTGTCAATGTAGCCTTCACCGGGATTATTCCAGGTATCGTATTTTCCACGGGGAACCTAAAGTGAACTAACTAGAATCAAGGTCGTCCTATGATGAGATAGAAGAGCCTATGAAAGCTCAGTAGAGAGGATCTCTATAACATCCTATGTCTGGTATAGCAAACAGATATATGCGGCGTTCTCCACCCTTGCGCACTAGGGGCGGCAGTTGCAGCTAAAGCCCGTGCAAGCAGCCCAACTCCCTTACTCAGCCCTAGTTTTTAAGAACTTGCCTAAGAACACGTGGTGGACTCCAGAGACCAGATTCGGGGCTGTCACCACCCGCTGGCTAGCACTATCTATCCGTGTGACAAGCAGCATATACTGGCAAGATATAGCGTAAACACCACGTTTACGCTACCCTTACTACTCTAACCCGGTCCCACAAGGCTAAAGCACTCTACTAATAGAACAACATACCCATGAAACACAAGTATATAACTTAATGCTAAACCAGATACTGAATATTAAAGAAGATCTCGGATGCTTACTTACAAAGAAGACCGCATCCGCTGAGGTACACCGCGGAGGAGACTCCCGACAGGCCTGGGGCTTCCTCCAGACGACTCCCTCACTCTCTCCTTACTCGCATAGCGCTACGCCAGAGCTTCGCTAATGATTCTCAAGTGTAGCTAACTCTACTATGTCATGAATGAGAGAGGGGGGTAAGGGGGGTATTTATATGTGGAGGTGGAGTAGGGGCTACTCCACCGCCACATCATCGATCCGCGTGATCCCCTCTCTCCACTGTTGGATTGTAACTAACTTCAAATGAATGGTTGCCATGTCTTGAGCTTAATTAAACGTGAAGGTACCTTATCTTCCACGGGAAGGCACTTAGGGGGGCACCCCTGGGTCGGGCGACCCATGGGGGGGTCGGGCGACCCCCCCTATGACAGGTTGGCCCCACCTTGGTATGTGTAGATGATGTCCCCACTTGTCATTTGGTATTTGGCACGTTGGAATGTGTCATGATCACTTTGGATGCTTCGTTGTGGGCCCATTGATCCATGTGACTTCATCTTCCACCGTTGAGAGAAAAAACAATTGTGATCCAAGGGTGGAGAAGCACTTTTGGAGGCTTGATATGGATCATGACATGTCGGAGCACCTTGGTGGGCCCATAGGGGGGTCTAGCGACCCCCTTATGTGGGTCCCACCGGCTCACTTGGTCATATTCCTTCACTTGGAAGCTTAGCATGGTTGATGCCACTTGGTAGAGCCCTGGTGGGGCCATAAGGGGGTTGGGCGACCCCATTATGTGGCCAAATCAGCCCATCTTTTGCAGGTGGCTTCTAGAAGCATAGTCTATGATGTTGGTCAAGTTGGTTTGGACATTTGCCATACTTGGTGGGTCGGCCAACGTGTCATGTTAGGCTTCCCAAGCTTGGTTTTCACCCACTTTGCACCTACATTCAAATAGAGGACATGTACATGTGGAACCAAGTCATTTGTACCAAAATATGTTTATGCATATGCTTATCTTCCTTTTATTCTGAGGTTGTTGACGGTGTTTTGGGCATGTTATTTTAGTGATATCTCACCGTCAACACTATGCTGAGAGATGGGTATGCTCTGCTGATTAATTTTTTAATTCTAACGCTCAATACTCATTACTTGCAATCAACTCTGTGTCTTTCTTGCAGTCCCAGTCGCATGGTGGTGCAGAATACAACTCATTCGTGGTGTACCACCTTGCCCACAAAGGCAAGGCGACCGCGTCGGAGACCCAGTACAACCCGGAGGACGGGCCCGACTCGTTCACCAACGCAGCAGCCTACACCAAGGTGAACGAGTACACGGTGGCGGCTCGCGAGCGCTATGGGGCGGACTACGATCCGGCCTCCTAGCCCCTGGACACGGACCTGCTGATGAGGCTGGGTGGAGGGAGGCAGCACAGTCTCCTCGGACTCTGTCCCCAACCTCGCCGAGATTCGGTCCAGGAGCACGAGCTCCTCCATGGCCATACGGCCAAGGCAGCAGACCATGGCGCAGCTTCAGGTTAGTACAGTTCAATTTATCATCCATTACTCAACTTGCCTTTGCATTGTTTGATCCTTGCGGGACAAATATAGCAGGCCCAGATGCATGAGGAGACGGAGAGGATGCAGAGGTTCCAGGCCCAGCTGTAGGCTCAGGACGAGGCTCGGCAGGAAGCCCATTGCCGCGAGATGGAGGCCGCCCAAGTGCGGGAGGCGCAGAGGTCGGCAGAGATAGCTCGTTTCTTTGGGAGTCTCAACATCCCAGGTGTGGTCGTGCCTCCCTCGCTGCTCAATCCGTATGTGCCGCCGCCGCCGCTGCCGCCGCCTCATAGTCCTATTGGGACTCCGATGAGTATATATATATATATGGTTGTTTATTGCTTTCACTTCTTCGGCCGTACAAACAACATCGCTTCTCCTTCTTGCAGGTGCAGTCGCAGGGTTCGGCGCCGACCCCTCCAGGTGGCCCTTCGCCACAGTCCGGGTGGCCGGCTCCAGGAGGCCCTCCTCGTCTGTCGTACTATGTGTGTCCTGGCGTTCCTCCTCAGCACGGGTACTCCGGGTGGTCTCCTGGAGTCGTTGTGCGGCCGCCCCAGTGGCAAGGTCCATCACTGGCCAGCTCTTCGCAAGGGTGGGGGCAGTGGGGGCCAGGTGCGACCAGCGGGTCGCAAGAGTGGGGGTAAGGTGGGAGCTCTTCTATAACACCTCTGGTGTTTAATCTGTAATTAACCTGACATGTCATCATCATTAGTCATAATCATTCTTGCCATGCATTAATGTTTGTCTAGTGGTTGCTTGCCTTTACCTTTTCCTAAAAGGTATTTTGTGTGTAGTGATCCCTTTTTCTAAAAACCCTAAAAGCCCAAATCTTCCTATAAGGGCAAAATGGTAATTTCAACTCTGTGCCTAGTCTTGTGTATTTCTTGTTCAATTTGATGTCTTGAAGTTTTGTTGTGTTATTCAAAAATCAAAATCAAAAATCAGATTTCAAATTCCTTTTGAAAAACCCTAATTTCCAAACCCTGGTTTTTACCCCTCTTTTAATAAGTTAAAAACTATTCAAAATTTGGACTTGGTCCAAAAAGAAAAGTTGTAGATCTTGTCAAGAGGAACAACTTTGGTTTTTACAGATTTTCAAGTTTCAATATAAAATTAAAAGTAATTTTGAATTTATTAAAATCCCAAAAGTGTCCCCTTTTCAAATTTCAAATGTGATTCAAAAACTTTTTGGATTTTGAAAATGTTCATATTGACAAAGTTGTAGATCTCCTTTTTCTGCACAACTTTGGTGTTTTGAGTTTTTGTTGCTCAGTTCAAATTTTGGAAGTAATTTGCAAAATACAGAAAACAGTTCAAAGTCAAACCCTAGACCTAGCCCTGTTCATCTTCAACCTAGAGCTACGGGGGGCCCCGGCCGTGGCCGAGCCGCCGGCGCTGCGCGTGCCGCACGCCTGGCCGCTCCTCGCCTGCCACCAGTCTGCCGCCGCTGACACCGTGCTCATTCCGCACCCGCACGCGAGCGCTGACCCTCTCTCCCGTCCCCCACTGCTCCCAGCACGTCGCCGCCGCGTGGCCGTCGCCGGCGAACGCACACCCGGTCCCTGCGCGCACGCCCGTCCTTCCGCCAGCGTGCAATCGATTGCGCACGCTTCGGCCAAGCTTATCCGCCTGCACGCGACGCTCATCCGTCCCCGAGCGCGGCTATAAAAGCCACCCACCGGCCGTCGTTCCTCCGCCACCGTCGCCAGCTCACTCCAGAGTCTCCGCCGCTCAACCACCTAGCCCAGAAGCTTCGCCTTGAGCTCGCGAAGCTTCCCAGCCCCTCAATTTTGCCTCCGCCGCCTCCAATCGCCCGGCGTAACCCCATCTTCCCAAACTCCGGCGAAACACCGGTGAGCACGGGATTGAGAAATACTCTCTCCCCGGCCGTGATCTTTCCTCCCCGACCCCTGCTTCATCTTCCTCATCTTGGTGCGCTCTTAACCCGCTCCTGGCGACCGTGTCTGGTGTACAGGGTCGCCGGCACGCCGCTCGCCGCCGAGAGAGCTCCGCCGAAACACCGCCACGTCGAGCTCCCTCCTTCGACCCTTGTTCCGTCCCGCCGAGCCCTGCCTCCGACCCGTGGTAAGCACTCAAAGCCCCGGTCTCTGCTTCCACTCCGCTTCGCTCGAGCCAGGCCTCGAGCAAGCACTCGCTCGAGCCAGGCCTCGAGCAGACACGTACCCTCGCCACTTCACCGAGCCCAGCCTCGGAGCGGACTCACACACCGCTTCGCCCGAGCCTAGCCTCGAGCGGACTCACGCACCCTCAGCTTCGCCGAGCCTAGCCTCGAGCAAGCATGCACCCTCCGCTTCGCCCGAGTCTCCCGGCCAGGCCTCGGACGAAACGATCATTTTCCGTCTCGCCCGAGCCTCCCGGCCAGGCCTCGGACGAAACGATCGTTTTCCGTCTCGCCCGAGCCTCCCGGCCAGGCC
This sequence comes from Coix lacryma-jobi var. lacryma-jobi, assembly GCA_009763385.1. NCBI lineage: Eukaryota > Viridiplantae > Streptophyta > Magnoliopsida > Poales > Poaceae > Coix > Coix lacryma-jobi. The sequence continues at coordinate 63,209,128 of CM019823.1, read as the reverse complement.
TCGGACGAAACGATCGTTTTCCGTCTCGCCCGAGCCTCCCGGCCAGGCCTCGGACGGCCATTTGTTTTCGCTTCGCCCGAGCCCTGCGAGGGAGGAGCACAGTGCTCTTTTCCTTTTTGGAAGTTGTGAATAGTCTTGCTATTTCATCTTTTTGTATGATTTTCTGTGTTGCTCTAAAAATTCTGGAAATTTTGCAGTTAACTCTTTATACCTTGTGGTATTTTAGAAAAATATGAAACTTGGACTTTGTGCAAAAATTTGAAAATGAAAAATCTCCCTTTTAATTAAGAAATGAATGGTTTTAGATTTTTAGAAAAACATGTGTAGCTCCAAAAATCATGAGATAAATTTTTATGTGCTAGTTATGTCATGCTTAGTCTCTGGTAGATTTTTGAGGCCTTTTGGAGTAACTTCATAAAATGACCTTTTTATATAATTAGGAAAAATAAAAAAAATCAAGTAGAGTTCATGTTGTATGCCCTGTGTTGCATTGTTCATGCTAGCATACTCATGTGCATACATCATTGCATCCGTATAGTGACCGAAGGAGAAGGAATCAAAGTCGAGGCAGCCGCTGACGAACCTACCCCTAAGGCTACCCCGAGCTCCGACACCTGCACTGCCGACCCCGAGTCTGTCCTTTTTGCTCTTCAAGGCAAGCCCCGATGCATTTAACCCCTTTCCTTGAATTTATAAAATGATTTCCTTAAATGCTTTTGAGTTAAATTATTGCATTAGGTTTATAGGAGTTGTGTGCTATCCTAATTGATGCACTATCCACCTTGACCACTGATACACCCGATTCCTGCTTTTCAAAAGTATTTGAAAAATGCTTAGCAATGCTTATTGAATTAGACTTTGCAATAAAATGCCATTTTTAAAAGTGTGATCACTGAAAGAATCTTTATGAGAATTTGGCTTTACTTCCCGTTCGATGACTGCTTGCCTAGCTAGCATGTGGTCATTGTCGAGAAGAGGTTGTCCGCGCGTACGGTGTCGTCATGTTGTACTCCGGGACTCAACAGTTGACACCGACCGGGACAGGGTTGAAAAACCGACAGGACCTGTACTCTTGGGTTAGAGTCCCGAGGTGCTTGTTGCTGACGGAAAAAACTTTAGGGACCATCCGTATGGGGGCCTGCTGGTCAAGACTTGTAACTATTCACATACTTCGGAAAGCTCTCGCTCCGAGGAATCCTTTATTGGACTGACAACCGCGCACTGGGAGTGGAGAGATGGCGGAAGTAGCATGTACCCACGTGGTCGTCGTACCTGGATAGGAGTGGTGTACTGTACTTCCGGGTGGCGTAGGACCGGGCCCAATCTTGGAGGAATCGTGGTAGACGAGTTGGCATATGCAAGCTTGGGTGCTACATATGCAGTGTGGATAGGGATCCTCAGCTGAGTATTATTTATCCGGATTAACGTTGCTCCTCGGTTATGGAGACTTGGTCACTGACTGTCAACGGAGAGTGGTTCTCAACTAGGAATGTTTTGAAATGTAAAATGAATCAGGAACGATGAAGAATTGAGGAATACGGAATCTTTCCAAAATAAAATAAGGTTTACAAAATGTTTTCTGCAAAATACCTGATCTTGCTTAAGCCTTACCTTGACTACCCTAAGCCTCTCATTCCTGAGTCTTCTCCCTTTTCTTTAGTCGGGTAAGTCTTGTTGAGTACCCCAGTACTCAGGGTTTGTTACCCTTGCTGCAGGTATGACTGAGACCCCGATGTGTCTTGCGCCCTGCTGCATGACCATCGTCCAGGAAGAGGCCGATGAGGCCGAAGAATAGTTGTGCACCCTCGGGCTGGGTGATTATCAGTATCTTTATTTTGTTGTACTCCGCTACGTTGCCTTTGTCTATTTCTATTATCAGAACTTGGTTGTAATAACTGCACCTTAATTTCTATTTGGAACCCTGCTTTGTAAAACTAATGTTATTTAAGTCTTCCGCTCTTTATTCCGATGTTATTTGTAAAAGTATGCAATGTTGTAACCGAATTGTGAGATGATCCTGCGGACATTGGGCACTGATGTAGCCCGGTGGCGAACAGGTCTTAATCACATGGAACATGGGTTCGGCTGTCAGAGGTTGACAGGGACACATGGGCCATGAGATTAGGGCCGTTCCGTCACAGAGTGGTATCGGAGCATCTCACTTTAACGTTGCAGTGTTCGTTTTTGCGAAAACTTCAAAAGACCTTTTGAGTCCAAACAAACTAAACTTGACTATTTTGAGTCCAAATTGCTTCTCTCATCTTGTCTCTCATATGGCAACACTAGCTAGTGGAACAACATGTTTTAAGTCCTATGTACCTTATTTATTTATTGTATTGCTTTGTTCCGTAGGAACGATTCATGCATCATGTCATAATCACTTAAGTTAACTTCCTCTCTAAGTTCGTTGGGGTAGTATGCCTTTACCTGTTCTTGCTAGCCTTTCTCATCCATCTTCTCTTATCCAGACATGGCTCGCATCAAGCTGACTGCCCGCAAGTCGACTGGACCGCTTGGTGTGCCACGCCACCAGCTGGCACCACGCGCTGAGGAGGAGACTGGAGAATCTTCCAACAGTCGTCGCTTTCCCCGCCGCACCCGTAAGAACCTGAAGGAGGAGATCAAGGATCTGAAGGCTGAGCTGAAGAACTTGGAGCATGACTTCTACCACTCACGCCTGGAGTTTTATGAGGCACGAGCTTCCCTGGAGCAGGCCAACCGGAACACGGTTCGCGCTATCGAGCAGCGCAATGATGCTTGGATCCGCGAGGATGTCACCAGAGCCGAGCTCCACGGACTGCAGCAGTACACAGCTCAGATTGAACAGTTCAATGATATGCTTCATGAGGAAGTACATCAGCTGTATGATCAACTCCACCCCTTGGTACCCCCGGTTATGGAAGACCCTGAGGACGGAGTAGTGGAAGAACCCGATGTGGAACAAGAGCCAGACGTGGACGAAGAAATGAACCTGCTGAGGACGTCCACGCTGAAGACGAGGACGAGGAGGAAGAGCCTGAGCTCATCCTCGAAGAAGACGACGGCGACGACATGATCATCTTCGATGAGGATTAGGCTCATCGTTAGGAGATGGAGATCCCGTGTGTCTGTACCACCTGCTTACCTAAAACCTTAGTCTAGGTTTGGGAGCGTTAGTCTGTCTTTTGTTAAGTCAGTCTGTATCTTTCTTTTTGTACCTTTTCTCCTTATCAGTCAGTCGCTATCTGTCAGTCATCTTTATCAATCTATCAGTCTTTGTATCAGAAGAAGCTATCAGTCTGTTGATTTCAGAACCCTATCTATGAATGCTAAGTTTCAAGTTGCTTAACAGATGCCTGTGAACACTCGCACTGGAGCTGGAGGTTCTGATGATGCCAACCTTCCAAACCCTCCACCTGTTCCTGCTACGCTAGCAGATGCCATTGCAGCCTTGGCAGCCGCTGCTAACCTAATGGCTCAAAATCAGGGGCAGCAGAACAATGGTCACCGTGGTCGCCATAACATCAACAACGAGACCACATATGTGGATTTCACCGAGACCCGTCCACCAGTTTTCACCAAAGCAGATGAACCCCTGGAAGCTGATGATTGGCTCCGCACTATGGAGCAAAAGTTCAGTCTTCTCCGCTGTACCGACATCCAGAAGCCCCGGTTCGCTTCCCAGCAGCTTCGTGGTCCAGCAAGCGCTTGGTATGCCAACCTGTTGGCTGCCTAGCCAGAAGGTCATCAGTTGACCTGGGAAGAGTTCCGCACCGCTTTCCGTGCACATTACATCCCTTCGGGATTAATGAAGATGAAGCTTGATCAGTTTCTGGCACTGCAGCAGAAGGACTCCACAGTGATGCAGTATGTGGTTCAGTTCAACCATCTTAGCCAGTATGCCTCAGAGTATGTCAACACAGATGAAAAGAAGAGGGATTGTTTCCTTAGAGGTCTGCATCCTAAGATCCGCAGAAGTCTGTCCAATAACCTGACCGGTTCATATCATGATGCCGTTGATCGTGCTGTTGCATATGAAGAAAGCAACCGTCAGTATCAAGAGAAAAAGAAGAAGAAGAAAGCAGGATCTAGCAGTTTCTCTGGCGGTCACAAGCGCCAGAGGATCATATACCACCCCAGTCACCACCAAAATCGCCTACCTTACCCCAACCAGCAAGTGGTCGTCCGTACCGCGGCCACCACCCATAATTCCAACCAGCAGAGTGCCACACAGCCGAACGCCCCAGGTGTTCGTATCACCACTCCACAAATAGCCTACAACCATCCCTGCTACAACTGCGGCCAGCTTGGTCACTAGTCCCGTGAGTGCCCAAAGCCCAAGAGGTATGCCCAGAATACTCAGAAGAATCCTGGAGGATCTCAGCAGCAGCAGCAGCACCGTGTCCAGCAGCAGCATGTTCAGAAAGGCAAAGTTGTCAAGAAGCACGGGCAAGTCTACTACACCACTATCGGCGACATCCCAGAAGGAGAGCCCGTCATGATCGGTAGGTTTCCCGTTGCCAATCATCCTGCAGTCGTGTTGTTTGATTCTGGTGCATCGCATTCCTTCATCAGTCGTACATTTGTCTCTAAGCATGAGATATCAATCGGGGAGTTGAAAGAAAGTTTCTGTATATTTTTGCCTGGAGGGTGTATAAGTACTAAGGAAGTGGTTCGCAATATACCGGTGATGTTGGGGAAACACATATTTCCTACCACCATGATAGTGCTATGTGATCAGGAGATAGATGTCATTCTAGGCATGAATTGGATGTGCCAGTATAAGGCTATGATTGACATCCTGAATAGGGTTGTGAGAGTGGACATTCCCAACAGTACCTCCAAACTCCTTCTCCAACTCCCAATGCCTCAAAAACCAGCAGCCACACTTTTGAATACCACCTATGTTCTGGAAACCAGAGACATCTCCATGGTCTGTGAATTCCCTGATGTTTTTCCAGAGGACTTACCTGGTCTGCCTCCTGACCGTGATGTTGAGTTTGCCATAGAGCTAAAGCCTGGGACTGCTCCTATATCCCGCAGAGCTTATCGAATGCCTCCTAGAGAGTTGGCGGAGCTGAAAACTCAGTTACAAGATTTGTTGGACAAGGGCTTCATTCGCCCAACCTCGTCTCCTTGGGGCTGTCCTGCAATCTTTGTAAAGAACAAAGACAAGAGTCTCAGGCTATGTGTTGATTATCGCCCACTTAATGAGGTCACCATCAAAAATAAATATCCCTTGCCTTGTATTGATCTTCTCTTTGACCAGTTAGCTAGAGCCAAAGTATTCTCCAAGATCGATCTCAGATCTGGCTACCACCAAATAAAGTTACGTCCTGAAGATATTCCTAAAACAGCTTTCACCACTAGATATGGCTTATATGAGTACTTGGTCATGTCCTTCGGTTTGACCAATGCTCCTGCTCATTTCATGTACCTCATGAACTCTGTGTTCATGCCAGAGCTTGATAAATTCGTGGTCGTGTTCATTGACGACATCCTTGTCTACTCAAAAACCCCTGAAGATCATGCCGAACATCTTCGTATCGTTCTATCCCGTCTCAGAGATCATCAGCTTTATGCCAAGTTCAGTAAATGTGAGTTCTGGTTAGATCAGATACAGTTTCTTGGTCATGTCCTATCCGCTGAAGGTGTGTCAGTTGACCCTGGTAAAGTGGCAGACATTCTGGATTGGAAGCCACCTACCACTGTTCACCAAGTCCGCAGCTTTATGGGAATGGCTGGATATTATCGTCGATTCATTCCGGATTTCTCCAGAATCGCCAAGCCTATCACTGAGTTAGTAAAGAATTCTGTGAAGTTTGTCTGGTCACCAGCCTGTGAGCAAGCCTTTCAAACTCTGAAGAAACTGTTAACTACATCACCAATGCTAGCCCAGCCGAACATTGAAAAGCCCTTTGATGTCTTCTGTGATGCATCTGGTACTGGTTTGGGCTGTGTTTTGATGCAAGAAGGTCGAGTGATCGCATATGCCTCCCGACAGCTTAAGCGACATGAAGAGAATTATCCAACCCATGATCTTGAGTTAGCAGCAGTGGTGCATGCCTTAAAGATCTGGCGTCATTATCTGTTGGGCAGTACCTGTAATGTGTACACTGATCACAAAAGCCTGAAGTATATCTTCACTCAAGAGGAACTGAATATGAGGCAGAGAAGATGGCTTGAGTTAATTAAGGACTATGATCTTGAAGTGCATTACCATCCGGGTAAGGAGAATGTGGTTGCCGATGCGCTCCGTCGCAAGTCATATTGCAACTGTCTGATGATGAAACCTTATGATTCTTCTTTGTGTTATGAGCTGGAAAAGTTGAATATTGAAATGATTCCACAAGGAACTCTGAATAATATCAGAATAGAAACCCCTATCAAAGAGCAGATCATCGCTGCACAGAAAGATAACCCTGGAATCAAGCACATCACCGAAAAGGTCCAATCCGGAAAGGCTGATTGTTTCAGGATTGATGATACAGGAGTAGTATGGTTTAAGAATCGGTTAGTAGTTCCTAAGTGCCTGAGTTAAGAAAGTTAATCCTTGATGAAGCACACTTGACTAGATTCTCCATCCACCCCGGCAGCAACAAGATGTACCAGGACTTGAAGCAAAGGTTCTGGTGGACAAAGATGAAGATTGAGATCGCCCGGTATGTCCGCTCAGTGTGATACTTGCCAGAAAGTCAAAGCCGTGCACATGAGGCTCGGAGGAGAATTGCAACCTTTACCTGTACCTGCTTGGAAATGGGACGATATCAGTATGGATTTTATCAATGGGCTACCAAAGACACCAAAAGGTTTTGATTCCATCTGGGTGATCGTGGATCGCCTCACTAAGCAAGCTCATTTCCTGCCAGTCAAAACCAGCTACACCGTCCCCACATATGCCACTTTGTACAAGAACCACATAGTGAAACTCCATGGCATACCCAAGACCATTGTCTCTGATCGTGGTACTTAGTTTGTCGCAAAGTTCTGGAAAGCGTTCCATACCTCACTTGGAACCAAGCTCTTGCATAGTACGGCATATCATCCGCAAACAGATGGACAAACTGAGCGAGTCAACCAAGTGCTAGAGGATATGTTGAGAGCCTGCGTGCTCACCTTCGCAGATACTTGGGATAACTGTTTGCCCTTGGCAGAATTCTCGTATAATAACAGTTATCAGGAGAGCATCAAAATGGCACCCTTTGAAGCACTGTACGGTCGCCGTTGTCGTACACCTCTCAGTTGGTCTGAACCTGGAGAAAGAGAATTCTTTGGAGTTGACCTAGTGAAAGATATGGAAGAAAAAGTCAAGCAAATACAAGAGAATATGAAAATTGCGCAATCTCGACAGAAGAGCTATGCTGACAAAAGACGTCGACCTCTGAAGTTTCAAATCGGAGATTTTGTGTACCTGAAAGTCTCACCCACCAAAGGAGTCACTCGTTTTGGAGTTAAAGGGAAGTTAGCACCACGCTATATTGGTCCCTTTGAAATTTTGGAACGCTGTGGCAAGGTAGCTTACAAACTAAGTTTGCCCTATCATCTTTCCGCCGTCCATAATGTGTTTCACGTCTCCCAACTCAAGAAGTGTCTCCGAGTACCCGAACACGTGGTGGAAGTTGAAGGTGTTGAATTAGAACCCGATCTGTCATACTCTGAATATCCAGTTCGTGTGTTGGATTACAAGGACCGTGTTACCCGGAGGACTACCACAAGATGGTATAAGGTCCAGTGGAACCAACACTCTGAAGAAGAAGCCACTTGGGAATCCGAAGACTTCTTAGCAAAGAGCTATCCCGACTTTCTCGATACTCTGTAGATATAAGGTTTTACCCTTGTCCTTCTTAAGACGCAGAATCTCGGGGCGAGATTCTTTTAGGGGGGAAGGTTGTAACACCTCTGGTGTTTAATCTGTAATTAACCTGACATGTCATCATCATTAGTCATAATCATTCTTGTCATGCATTAATGTTTGTCTAGTGGTTGCTTGCCTTTACCTTTTCCTAAAAGGTATTTTGTGTGTAGTGATCCCTTTTTCTAAAAACCCTAAAAGCCCAAATCTTCCTATAAGGGCAAAATGGTAATTTCAACTCTGTGCCTAGTCTGTGTATTTCTTGTTCAATTTGATGTCTTGAAGTTTTGTTGTGTTATTCAAAAATCAAAATCAAAAATCAGATTTCAAATTCCTTTTGAAAAACCCTAATTTCCAAACCCTGGTTTTTACCCCTCTTTTAATAAGTTAAAAACTATTCAAAATTTGGACTTGGTCCAAAAAGCAAAGTTGTAGATCTTGTCAAGAGGAACAACTTTGGTTTTTACAGATTTTCAAGTTTCAATATAAAATTAAAAGTAATTTTGAATTTATTAAAATCCCAAAAGTGTCCCCTTTTCAAATTTCAAATGTGATTCAAAAACTTTTTGGATTTTGAAAATGTTCATATTGACAAAGTTGTAGATCTCCTTTTTCTGCACAACTTTGGTGTTTTGAGTTTTTGTTGCTCAGTTCAAATTTTGGAAGTAATTTGCAAAATACAGAAATCAGTTCAAAGTCAAACCCTAGACCTAGCCCTGTTCATCTTCAACCTAGAGCTACGGGGGGCCCCGGCCGTGGCCGAGCCGCCGGCGCTGCGCGTGCCGCACGCCTGGCCGCTCCTCGCCTGCCACCAGTCTGCCGCCCGCTGACACCGTGCTCATTCCGCACCCGCACGCGAGCGCTGACCCTCTCTCCCGTCCCCCACTGCTCCCAGCACGTCGCCGCCGCGTGGCCGTCGCCGGCGAACGCACACCCCGGTCCCTGCGCGCACGCCCGTCCTTCCGCCAGCGTGCAATCGATTGCGCACGCTTCGGCCAAGCTTATCCGCCTGCACGCGACGCTCATCCGTCCCCGAGCGCGGCTATAAAAGCCACCCGCCGGCCGTCGTTCCTCCGCCACCGTCGCCAGCTCACTCCAGAGTCTCCGCCGCTCAACCACCTAGCCCAGAAGCTTCCGCCTTGAGCTCGCGAAGCTTCCCAGCCCCTCAATTTTGCCTCCGCCGCCTCCAATCGCCCGGCGTAACCCCATCTTCCCAAACTCCGGCGAAACACCGGTGAGCACGGGATTGAGAAATACTCTCTCCCCGGCCGTGATCTTTCCTCCCCGACCCCTGCTTCATCTTCCTCATCTTGGTGCGCTCTTAACCCGCTCCTGGCGACCGTGTCTGGTGTACAGGGTCGCGGCACGCCGCTCGCCGCCGAGAGAGCTCCGCCGAAACACCGCCACGTCGAGCTCCCTCCTTCGACCCTTGTTCCGTCCCGCCGGCCCCTGCCTCCGACCAGTGGTAAGCACTCGAAGCCCCGGTCTCTGCTTCCACTCCGCTTCGCCCGAGCCAGGCCTCGAGCAAGCACTCGCTCGAGCCAGGCCTCGAGCAGACACGTACCCTCGCCACTTCACCGAGCCCAGCCTCGGAGGGACTCACACACCGCTTCGCCCGAGCCTAGCCTCGAGCGGACTCACGCACCCTCAGCTTCGCCGAGCCTAGCCTCGAGCAAGCATGCACCCTCCGCTTTGCCCGAGTCTCCCGGCCAGGCCTCGGACGAAACGATCGTTTTCCGTCTCGCCCGAGCCTCCCGGCCAGGCCTCGGACGAAACGATCGTTTTCGTCTCGCCCGAGCCTCCCGGCCACGCCTCGGACGGCGTTTGTTTCCGCTTCGCCCGAGCCCTGCGAGGGAGGAGCACAGTGCTCTCTTCCTTTTTGGAAGTTGTGAATAGTCTTGCTATTTCATCTTTTTGTATGATTTTCTGTGTTGCTCGAAAAATTCTGAAAATTTACAGTTAACTCTTTATACCTTGTGGTATTTTAGAAAAATATGAAACTTGGACTTTGTGCAAAAATTTGAAAATGAAAAATCTCCCTTTTAATTAAGAAATGAATGGTTTTAGATTTTTAGAAAAACATGTGTAGCTCAAAAATCATGAGATAAATTTTTATGTGCTAGTTATGTCATGCTTAGTCTCTGGTAGATTTTTGAGGCCTTTTGGAGTAAACTTCATAAAATGACCTTTTTATATAATTAGGAAAAATAAAAAAAATCAAGTAGAGTTCATGTTGTATGCCCTGTGTTGCATTGTTCATGCTAGCATACTCATGTGCATACATCATTGCATCCGTATAGTGACCGAATGAGAAGGAATCAAAGTCGAGGCAGCCGCTGACGAACCTACCCCTAGGCTACCCCGAGCTCCGACACCTGCACTGCCGACCCGAGTTCTGTCTTTTTTGCTCTTCAAGGCAAGCCCCGGTGCATTTAACCCCTTTCCTTGAATTTATAAAATGATTTGCTTAAATGCTTTGAGTTAAATTATTGCATTAGGTTTATAGGAGTTGTGTGCTATCCTAATTGATGCACTATCCACCTTGACCACTGATACACCCGATTCCTGCTTTTCAAAGTATTTGAAAAATGCTTAGCAATGCTTATTGAATTAGACTTTGCAATAAAATGCCATTTTTAAAGGTGTGATCACTGAAAGAATCTTTATGAGAATTTGGCTTACTTCCCGTTCGATGACTGCTTGCCTAGCTAGCATGTGGTCATTGTCGAGAAGAGGTTGTCCGCGCGTACGGTGCCGTCATGTTGTAGTCCGGACTCAACAGTTGACACCGACCGGGATAGGGTTGAAAAACCGACAGGACCTGTACTCTTGGGTTAGAGTCCCGAGGTGCTTGTTGCTGACGGAAAAACTTTAGGGACCATCCGTATGGGGGCCTGCTGGTCAAGACTTGTAACTATTCACATACTTCGGAAAGCTCTGGCTCCGAGGAATCCTTTATTGGACCGACAAACCGCGCACTGGGAGTGAAGAGATGGCGGAAGTAGCATGTACCCACGTGGTCGTCGTACCTGGATAGGAGTGGTGTACTGTACTTCCGGGTGGCGTAGGACCGGGCCCAATCTTGGAGGAATCGTGGTAGACGAGTTGGCATATGCAAGCTTGGGTGCTACATATGCAGTGTGGATAGGGATCCTCAGCTGAGTATTATTTATCCGGATTAACGTTGCTCCTCGGTTATGGAGACTTGGTCACTGACTGTCAACGGAGAGTGGTTCTCAACTAGGAATGTTTTGAAATGTAAAATGAATCAGGAGGAACGATGAAGAATTGAGGAATACTGAATCTTTTCAAAATAAAATAAGGTTTACAAAATGCTTTTCTGCAAAATACCTGATCTGCTTAAGCCTTACCTTGACTACCCTAAGCCTCTCATTCCTGAGTCTTCTCCCTTTTCTTTAGTCGGATAAGTCTTGTTGAGTACCCCAGTACTCAGGGTTTGTTACCCATGCTGCAGGTATGACTGAGACCCCGATGTGTCTTGCGCCTGCTGCATGACCATCGTCCAGGAAGAGGCCGATGAGGCCGAAGAATAGTTGTGCACCCTCGGGCTGGGTGATTATCAGTATCTTTATTTTGTTGTACTCCGCTACGTTGCCTTTGTCTATTTCTATTATCAGAACTTGGTTTGTAATAACTGCACCTTAATTTCTATTTGGAACCCTGCTTTGTAAAACTAATGTTATTAAGTCTTCCGCTCTTTATTCCGATGTTATTTGTAAAAGTATGCAATGCTGTAACCGAATTGTGAGATGATCCTGCGGACATGGGCACTGATGTAGCCGATGGCGAACAGGTCTTAATCACATGGAACATGGGTTCGGCTGTCAAAGGTTGAAGGGACCGTGGGCCATGAGATTAGGGCCGTTCCGTCACAACTTCAGGCACTGGGGGCAAGGTGAGCATGATCGGCTTATGTGTTAGACTTATGGATTATGGACTTCTCGTATGTGTTGGACATGTGTTGGTTGAACTTGAACTTGTGATGGATGGATGGACAGAATTGTGTGACATGTATGGATTAGCGATGGATTTATGTTGTTTTGTGATGGATGGACATGAATGTGATAAAGATTATGTTCTGTGTGATGGAATATGGATATGTGATATATATATGTTTTGTGTGACAAAAATGAAAAAAAGAAAAAAGAAAAAAAAATCTCAGCTTTGCCGAGTGCCACACTCGACAAAGGTGCCATGGCACTCGGCAAAGCTGGGCAAAATTAACCCAGTTCTACCTCTTTGCGAGTGTCGGCCACGTGGCACTCGACAAAGAGGGTCTTTGCCGAGTGCCAGGGTCAGCACTCGGCAAAGATTTTTTTTCAAAAAGTAAACAGATTTTCTTTGCCGAGTGTCGGCCACGTGGCACTCGACAAAGAAGCCCTCTTTGCCGAGTGTCAGGTGGCCGTCACTCGGCAAAGAATTTTTCAAAAAAAAGAAAAACAAATCCTTTGCCGAGTGCCTGCCACGTCAACACTAGGCAAAGAAGTCGTCAAGTTGACGGTCGCTGTTTTCTTTGGCGAGTGCTGACTTGGCCCTCGGCAAAGGCTTTGCCGAGTGCCCAATTTCTGGCACTCGGCAAAGAAGCCTTTGTCGACAGCTTCTTTGCTGACTAATCTTTGCCGAGTGCAGCACTCGGCAAAGCCTTTGCCGAGTGCAAAAGGGCCTTTGCCGAGTGCTGCTGGCACTCGGCAAAGTCGTTATACCCTGTAGTGACTTCTGTATATATGTGGCTCAGACATCATCACTGGGGTTACCCAGTAGATTACGAAGCTCAGTCTAGACTTGAGGGCCGACTAGCTAGCTTTGAGCGCCGCGCTCCATCTCTGCCATTGTCCCGGTGCTGAGGATGACGTTGTTGGAGGCGCACCACGCAGGTACGCCAGGTACTCTAGGTACTCTAGGTGTGAAGTTGGGCGATGATTTTTGGGAGGAGGAAGATAAGGTTTCTAGTTTGTAGAATGAGCTCTTGGAGGCTCCCTTCTCTGAAGAAGAAGTTAGACCGGCAGTGTTTCAATCCTATGCGGAAGGGGCCCTGGGCCCAGATGGTTTTTCTTTTATGTTTTACCAGACCTTTTGGGCGACTATCAAAGATGATTTTATGAGATTGATCAGAGCTTTGAGTCTAGTCAGTTGAATCTTGATAGATTAAACTATGCAATGATCACTTTGATTCCTAAAGAGCCTGAGGCTAAACATCTTAGGAAGTTTAGGCCTATCAGTCTTTTAAATTGCAGTTTCAAAATCTTTTCTAAAGTCCTAAATAATAGGCTGATCAAAATAGCTAACAGGCTTATATCTCCTAATCAGACAACCTTCATGAAGGTAGATTTATTTTAGAAAGCGTTGTGGCGGCTCATGAGATAGTTCATGATATTCATAACAACAAACAAAGTGGTATTATTCTGAAGTTAGACTATGAGAGAAGGCCTACGAAAAGGTGAGTTGGGCTTTTATGGAAGATTGATGAGGTAACGAGGGTTTGGTCCAAATGGAAAAAATGGATAAAAACTGTTATTCAGGGAGGCTCTATATGTGTCAGAATGAGTGACGAAAATATCTCCTATTTTAAACCTGGGAAGGAGCTAAGGCAGGGGGACACTTGTCTCCACTGTTATTTAACTTAGTGGCGTACATTTTTACTAGGATGCTTGTGAAAGCAGCTAGTAATAATCTGTTTTCTAGCTTGTTGCCGCAAGTTGTGGATGGAGGTATTATTAGCTTGCAGTATGCGGATGATACCCTACTATTTTTGGAAAACAATGTAGAAAAAGCTAATAATTTGAAGTGGTTACTTCTGTGCTATGAGCAAATGACTGGTATGAAAATTAATTATGAAAAAAGAGATCTTCTGACTATTGGTATTGATGAAGAGAGGTGTAATGAGTTGGTGCTGTTTTTGTTGTAAAACTGGGGATTTTCCAATTACGTATTTGGGTGTTTCGTTACATTTCTCAAAACTTAGGAGAGAAGACCTTTAACCTATTATTGACAAGATTATGAAAGAATTGTTGGGTGGAAAGGTAGGCTTTTGTCTATGGAGGATGCCTTACGTTACATAAAACCTGCCTTGCAAGCATTCCAATTTATTTGTTGTCTATTAAATTTCCTAGATGGGCAATTGAAATGATTAATTCTCATATGGCCCGATTCTTATGGAACAATAATGAAGAAAAGCATAGGTATCACTAGCCATTGGCAGTTAGTGGCTCAGGATAAAAATTTGGGAGGTTTAGGCATCCTGATCTCAGGAATTTAAATTTGGCTCTTCTAAGTTCTTGGTTTTTAGATACAATCTAAATTCGGATGCTATTTGGACTAAAATTGTAGAGTACAAGTATAGGATTGGGAGTCCAAATATTTGTTGTTGTTTAAACAACCAAGCTTCTCCTTTTTGGAAAGGGGTCACTTGGGCTTTACAAGCTGGTCTTATGGGTATTATGTGGAAGGTGGGAAATGGACAAAAGTTAGGTTCTCGGAAGACCATTGGCAAGGAAAACTCTAGTCTAGCTATACAGTTCTGGCCTTTGTATGTGATCAATGAGCAACAAGGGGTGACTATTGATCAGGGTATGGGACGGGGAGACTTTGAGTCGACTCTCCTTTAGGAGAATGTGTCAGAAAGGTTAATGGATATGTGGTTCGAGCTAGTAGGTATTATGAGGAGGTCAGTCTAGGAGAGGAAGAGGACCAAATTATTTGGAGTTTCAGCTTCAATGGCCGGTTTTCTGTCCAATCTTTGTATGCAGTCATTAACCACCGGGGTGTTAAACCTGTGTATGTTCATGCGGTTTGGAAATTAAAAATTCCGCCTAGAGTTTAGATTTTCTTATGGTTGTTGTCAAAGAACAAGATCCTAACAAGAGACAATCTAAATAAAGAAGGCAGTTGGAGGATTATCTTGCCTTTTCTGTTCTGAGACAGAATCAGTCCACCATATACTCTTTGATTGTACTTGAAAGGATCAAGATGCCCAAGAGGGGGTGAATTGGGCTTTTCTAAAACTTCTTGCAAGAATTAAATCCTAACAAGCCCAATTAACCCCTTAGTGCCTAGAAGTGTGTTTCACTAACAACAACCGCACAAAAGACTATCGCTAAACCATTTCTACTCTAGCATGACAATTCAAGTAAGGATGAACAACAAGTAAATTGCGGAATTAAATTGCTCAAATGTAAATGCGTAAGTAAAGAGAGTAGAGATGACACGACGATCTTTTTCCCGAGGTATCGAGGTGTCGGCACACCCCCCTAGTCCTCGTTGGAGCACCCGCGCAAGGGTATCACCCCCCCCCCCCTTGATCCGCGCAAGGATCAAGTGCTCACTACGAGCTGATTCTTCACAACTCCGGCCCGGTGAATCGCTCGCTACCGGTCACAACTTGACTTGGGTCATCCACAAAGCCTCCGGATGATCGCCAAGCTCTTCGATCACCACCAAGCCGTCTAGGTGATGCCGATCACCAAGAGTAACAAGCTAGAACTCTCACTTGACCAAGACAAGGCCAAAGAGATGGATGGATGCACACTTGCTACTCAATTCTCACTAGGAGGTCACTAATTCTCTCAATTAGCAATTCACTCAACCTCACTAGGGCTTTGCACTATCTCACACTCACAATGTGTCTTCAGCAGATGGAAGTGGCAAGAACATTCTAATGGATGAGGGGAAAGAGTATAAATACCCCCAAACGGTCATCCAAACAGCACCAAACAGCTGTCTCTGCGGGGGCATCGGAAGCTCCGATGCTAGGCATCGGACGCGCCGATGACCTCGACAACGGTCGACTGTACCATTCTGTCAGACATGTTAAAGGAGCATCAGACGCGTCCGATGTGGATTTACCCTCTCTGGAACCTCTCTAGATGCCATCGACGCTGGCCCTTAGCGTCCGATGCCAGCGTCCGGTGCAAGCCCAAGTTCATGCGCACGTGAACAATGACACGGGCGCGTTCGATGTGGCAACATCGTCGCGTCCGATGCCACGCACCAGACTAACCCTAGTCTGAGTGAGCATCAGACGCATCCGATGCTCACCAGGCCAGCGTCTGATGCCCATAACAAGGGCAAAACCAACTCGGATCACGACGCGGCCTTAACGACTTTTGATCCTCTCGACATAAGGCATCTCCTTGAGCTACCTAGGGCTATGAAATAACAAGTGTGCACCACACCTACCTCAATAGACTCATCTAGTTCAAGCTACTGATTCACGCTCCCTTTATAGTACGGCCAAAGGAAAAACAAAGACCTAAGACTACATAAGTGTCCTCCAACACCATATGACACTAGCCTAGTCTACCACATCTTCGTCGTCCGTGCTTTGAAAACTGAAACGATATCCATCGCCAGGGGACATGAACTCCATATGCCCGTATCGTCGCCATTACCGTGACCTAACTCAATCCTGTTTCTGCAAAACACACGTTAGTCACAGTAATTGTGTTTCATCCAATCACCGAAACCCACTAGGGCCAAGATGCATTCAATCTCCCCCTTTTGGTGATTGATGACAACACGAGATCGAGTATAGATAGAGAGGTTTTTAATTCATGACATGTATGAACTTGCAATGAATAAGAGAAAATGATTAGGGGCGAGCTCATACATATCATGCCATCATCCTAAACTCAACAAGTTAGAGTGAATAGCAAGTGCAAGAGTAAAGAGCTCGAATACATAACAAGTGAGATTAAGCGCAAGTAATCGAGTGAAATGAATGACATGCTATATAATATATCATAGTGAGCACAACACATGTCACAAGGTCCATAGCACACATATATAACAAGGTAATGTGCAAAAGGTACGATAAGTAAAGAGCGTATGTGAACATAACATATCAAAAGATGCAAATCCCTCTCACACCGCTCCCCTTATCGCTATACTCATCCACTCTCCCCCTTTGGCATCAAGCCCCAAACTAAGAGTCGGAGGGCGGAGGTGGTGCAGATGAGTCAGGAGCAGTCTTCGAGTACGCTGAGTGAACTCGAACTGCTGAAGGAGCGCCTCGGAGTCTGAGGAAGAAGAGCTTGGAGCCTGCTAACCCTCTGGAGCTGGAAGCTATGGCGAAGCGGTCCGGGTCAGCTCTGGCACTGACTCTGGCTTTGTCTGCTCTGAAGCCGTCTCAGTCTGTGTAGCTGTAGCAACCTGAGATTGGAGTGCGGAAGCTCATGTATCGGAGAAAGCTCAGGGTGTACAGTCATAGTCATCTCTGACTGGACAGGCTCAGTCTGCTCTGAAGACGCGACGAAGCTCGGTAGGGTCTTAGTGGTAGAAGTCACTAGAGCCGTCGTCGTCTGCACTGGATCCTGAAGATCAGGCGTGGAAATCCAGTAGGCTCACTGAAATTGGCGACAGATCCCGAGTCACTGTGGTAGTCGTCGCATAGAGGGACTTGTCGGGCGGAGAGTGAAGCCGGTGCGCAGTGGACTGAAAAGCGGGGCCCCGCCTGGAGGAGCAGTGAAACTCGTAAACTGTGAAGTGGGGCCCACAAGTTGTTGCTGCTGCTGAAACTGTGGTGGCTGCCATTGAAGCTGGTGCTGGTGAGGGGGCTGCTGCCACTGCCACTGAGGTGGACCACTCGCAAGTCTCTCCATGAAGCTGAGTGTCTGCCGCTGCAACGCCATCATCTGCCGCTGCAGGGCTTCTGACCGCTCCTGAGCCTACTGCTGAGCCAGGGCCTGCTGCTGAGCCAAACGCTGTTGCTCCTGGGCTAACCTCTGGACGTCCTGAGTGACTGTCCTCTGCTGCTCCTCCATCCGTGCAAGAATAGCTAGAAGGGCTGGATCGGAGGAGGCAGTACCAGACGTCCCGGCCTGTGAGTCGTGAGCTCTAGGCTAAAAGCGGAGCAGGAGCTGGTAGTCCTCGTCGGAGCTGTCGGTGGGGTCGTCTGCGACGAATGTGTCACCACCCTCTAGGTCGGCAAGCTCCTGCTCTGCGAGTGCCCGGACTGTATCGTCCTGCTCCTGTGCAGACTCTGGCACCTCTGAATGCTACCTCGAGCTGGACGGACCCTGCTGCTCCTGCTACCTGCGGTCCCGACCATGTCCCAACAGCTGACTCATGTTATACTCAGGGAACACGGTCGCGGAGCCAGTGAGAGACTGACTGGGGGAGATCCAGTGGTGGCAGCTACCTTCCACAGTATATAGGAAATCCAATGGGCATATGGTAGCTGTCGGCGGGCCTTGATGCCCTCTGCAACGGTATCCTCCATCTCACACAAGATGACGTCCTAGACGTCGAACTCCTGCTGCCTGACCATATAAGCAAGTAACCACAGCTGCAGACGAGAAAGTCCCTCTCGGAAGCCCACCCTAGAAAGCAAGGTCCGCCGAAGAACCTCGTTGTGGATCCGAGTCGTAGGGGTGAGATCCCTAGGCGCGCGACTCGAACCCTCACCGAAGGGCTCAGTGAAGCAGGGGCGGACCAAGTCAGTCGACGGCTGTGCACCAACCGTGAGGGCGGCGGGGCGGCTCCGTCCTGTCGTAGCACAGGTCGTGGATCCGGGTCTGACAGTGTCGCAGTCCAAACCAACCCCGGATCTCTGAAGAAAACAGCTGTAGTGCTCCCCTTAATGCGAACTCGATCGTCTCTCGGTCAGGGTGCACCATAGCGAGGCATAGAACTGAAACACCCAGTCCTCAATATATGAGCCAGACCGCCCTAGAAGGACCACCAAACCAGGTACATAGGTGAAAATGGAGCGGATCTGCTCTCCAGCTGCTGTGACTACGGCCTCCAGAGGACAGACACGCTGCGAACGCAAGCAGATGCCGGTGTTCCTGTATCCCTGATAGAAATCCTCTTACAGCACTGTATAGAAAGCTGCCCCTGCCTGCTGCTGCCTCTCCCTAGGGAACCACTGCTCGACGGGTACAAGTCTCAGAGTCTGAATCTGTGAGCAAGTAGCTGCCCGGAGGTCCAGCCGCGGGATCGGCGGGGGCGCACGTCTCGACGGAGCACGTGCTCCCCGCAGAGGGACGTCGGGCCGGGTGGCACCGCAGTCCTGCGACGAGTGGACCGGTGCCGGTGAACCTCCTCAGTAACCTCCTCCTCAGCTTCTGCCTCTGCCTCAGCTGCCTCGGGACCTCTGCTGCCTGCCTCTGCCTGGCCCTGCCCGGAGCTCTCGGGCTCCACACCCGGAGATGAACGTCGTCCGACGACGGCAGCCATAAGCGTGCCAGTCGGCGAGCCGTGTCAACGCTCGACCTCCTCAACTGCACGCCTCTGCTCTAGCGACAGCTGGTCTCTATCCACAAGCCGCCACCACGGCTACCCTGCTCTGCACGCTTGCGGCGTCTGCCACTGCCCTGGCCTGATCGGCCTCTCGCTGCTCCCTGGTGCGTCCTGCGCGTGATCAGCTTCCCCTTCCCAGGCCTCTGACCGGAAGGGGGGACGGGGAGGAGAGTCCCTGGGCCACCACCGACGTTCTTGCAGCGCGGCATGGCTGACAAGAACAAGAAACACTAGCTGACTGAAAGGACTCTGAGCTGACGCTAGACAACCCAAACTGACATACTCCCCCTGACACTGGCACTAAACTGCCGTGTCACTCGTGAGGCTTGGCCTCGATCCTTACCCGCGGTCTTGGCCCCGGGGTTAGCTGACACTGCCCAACTGCCAAGCTGTCACTGACACTGACTCGCTGCATAGAATAGATCGGATATATAAGAAACATAAATCTAGAGATGAGAGGGCCTATGGAAGCAAGGCATGTAGAAGAAAAGGAAACAGGCTTTGCTACCTGACGATCGACGAAACGACCCAAGAGCGAGGTAAGTCACAGATGTTTGGGCCCCCACGTGTCACACCAAGGATGTCTGCAAAGATGGCGAGGCGAAACATGGGTCAGACAAGGTGGAACGACCATTGAGACATTTTGTCGAGCATGTAATATGTGTGGATCATGAAGGAGATGGTGGTGCTCACTGTTGGGGCCAAGGGTCGGTAAAGAGATCGCCGAGGGGTTGAGGACGCGAGGGTGAAGCTCCGGCGAGCAGAGGAGCTCGGGGACGCACGGCATCGGCGAGATAGCCGCCGGTGGAGGAGCTCCGGCGAGCGAGCGCGGCAAGGTGCGCGCGCGGCGGAGGGGAGTCTCGGCGGTGGAGGGGAGGCGCGGCGAGATGCAGCTGCGGCGGCCGGCCGCGAGGGCGCGGGGCGGGGGCGGCCGGAGCGAGGTGGAGCTAGGGTTAGGGCGCAAGGCAGCGGCGACGGGCTTGGTTGCGGGCGGCACATGGAGGAAGACGGAGGGGAATGGTATGACGCGTGGGACCTAAGAGCCAGTGAAAAGAACTCAACGCGCCACTTAAAGGGGCATCAGACGCGCCGATGTAAACACATCGGACGCTCTGATGCCTGTCCAGAGAGCTCCAGAACGGCCAAAATCACATCGGACGCGTCCTTTGCCTCGGCATCGGACGCTGGGCAGCGTCCGATGGAGCATCGGACACTCCGATGGAGACACATCGGACGCTACCCTAACACTGTTCCAGCCGGAGTTGTCTACAGTGCAGGGCATCAGACGCTGGGGGAGCGTCCGATGCCTCATTTTGGGCTGTTTTGAAGATTTCTGTTATGGCTCCCTCTCCCAACCAAGTTCCAACTCAAATAAGAGGCAAATAAACACCAGTTGGAACCTAGTATGAGCATCCTCGCATAAACCCTCGATTTCATAAATATTTTGCCATAGGCTACATATCATTTTTAGGTAAAATAAGCGATAAATCCCGAGGAGACAACATGTGGCCACCAAAACTAGGGGTCTCAACCATTAGGAGTCTCAAATGCTCCCCCTAGCAGTGGACGAACACATCGGTTGCTCAAAGCTTAACCGAGAAGAAACGACAAAGCAACACACATGCATATGCAATGCAATACGGAATTTGAATCTAGGTTGCTTGTCAAGTTTGCTCATGGGTAAGCTTCTTCACACGCTTTTTAGGGCGGTTATCTTAACCACGTCTGACAAGCCTATGTGCATAGCATAATTTAAACATGGCATATGATACAATGCAATGCAAAGACAACCTCCTTTCACCTTTTGACAAAGTTACTTAGATCAAGCACATTAAGCTCACTTCACAATCTACAAAGAGTGTTTTCATCTAGGGGTTTTGTGAAGATATCCGCCAATTGATCTTTGGTTCTAACTCCCTCTAAGGATATGTCTTTCTTTGAAACATGGTCTCTAAGAAAGTGATGGCGAATATCTATGTGCTTGGTGCGAGAGTGTTGAACCGGGTTGTTAGCAAGCTTAACCGCGCTCTCATTGTCACACAACAAAGGTACCCTTTCTAGAACTACACCATAGTCTAAAAGGGTTTGTTTTATATAAAGGATTTGTGCACAACAAGCACCCGCGGGTATGTATTCTGCCTCGGCGGTAGACAATGCCATACTATTTTGCTTTTTCGATCTCCATGAAACTAGTGATCTCCCAAGCAAATGGCACCCTCCGGATGTGCTTTTTCTATCTACTTTGCAACCCGCGTAATCCGAATCGGAATACCCAACGAGTTGGAAGTTAGCTCCTTTGGGATACCAAAGGCCAATGCTTGGGGTGTTCTTTAGGTACCTAAGGATTCTCTTCACCGCTATGAGATGTGGTTCCCTAGGATCGGCTTGAAAACGAGCACACATGCACACAGTAAACATGGTGTCGGGCCTAGATGCGGTCAAATATAACAAGCTACCAATGATAGAACGGTAGAGAGTTTGATCAACCGGGTTACCTCCCACATCTAGGTCGAGATGTCCGTTTGATGGCATTGGAGTCTTGATAGGCTTGCAATCATCCATGTTGAAGCGCTTGAGGAGGTCTTTTGTGTACTTCTCTTGAGATATAAAAGTCTCGTCCTTCAATTGCTTGACTTGGAAGCCTAGAAAGAATGTGAGCTCGCCAATCATGGACATTTCGAACTCCTTCGACATCAAGTCACCAAATTCCTTGCAATAGGCTTCATTTGTTGACCCAAAGATGATATCATCAACGTAGACTTGACAAATGAAGATCTCTCCATCAAGCTTCTTGGTGAGTAGTGTGGTGTCGACCTTCCCAATGGTGAAGCCCTTCTCAATGAGGAAGTCCCGGAGGCGCTCGTACTATTCTCTTGGGGCTTGCTTGAGCCCATATAGCACCTTGGACAACCTATAAACATGATTAGGATATCTAGGGTCTTCAAACCTGGGAGGTTGATCAACATAGACTAGTTCATTTATGAAGCCATTTAAAAATGCACTTTTCACATCCATTTGATATAATTTAATGTCATGGTGTGATGCATATGCAAGGAGGATACGAATGGCTTCGAGTCTTGCAACTAGTGCAAAGGTCTCTCCAAAATCCAAACCTTCAACTTGAGAGAACCCCTTTGCCACTACCCTTGCCTTGTTTCTAACAACCTTGCCTTGATCATCTTGCTTGTTCCTAAACACCCATTTTGTTCCTATGACTCTTGCTCCTTTTAGTCGCTCTTCAAGTGTCCAAACTTGGTTGCGGGTGAAGTTGTTTAATTCTTCATGCATGGCATTCACCCAATCTGGATCACCTAGAGCTTCATCTACAATAGTAGGCTCAACAAGAAACACAAAGGAGTGATGTTCAATAAATAGAGCAAGTTTTTGAGATCAAGTCATTACACCCCTTGTTGGACTCCCTATGATGAGATCTTGAGGATGAGCTTGTAGTAGAGGAGTAGTCCTTCGATCAACCACTTGGGGGCCGCTTGTGGAGCACAAACATCTTGAGCTTGTACCACCATTTGATCATGGGAGACATGAGTGTCTTCATTTGGATCCCTCCCATCTTTGTCATCATCATGCGGTACATTGGATGAGGATGGCTTGTCAATGACTTGCACATCATCATCATCTTTAGGCTTGATGGCTCCAACCGGCATGTTCTTCGTGGCCTCCCTCAATGGTTCATCACCTACATCATCAAGATTCTCATGCTCTCCTTGAGAGCCATTAGATTCATCGAATTCCACATCATATGTTTCTTCGACCATCCCGGTGGCATGGTTGAATACTCGATATACTTTGGACTTCAATGAGTAACCAACAAGAAAACCAATATCACATCGGCGTTGGAACTTCCCTAGGTGTTGGCGCTTCTTGTAGATGTAGCATTTGCACTCAAACACTCTAAAGAAAGATACATTCGGCTTCTTGTTGTTGAGTAGCTCATAGGGGGTCTTGCCAAGGAGACGATGGGGGAACAACCGGTTTGATGCATAGCAAACGGTGTTGATTGCTTCCGCCCAAAATCTTTCCGGTGTAGAGTACTCATCTAACATTGTTCTTGCTAGGGTGATTAGAGTCCGGTTCTTCCTCTCAACTACCCCATTTTGTTGTGGTGTGTAGGTTGCGGAGACTTCATGCTTGATCCCAACTTCATCACAATATTCCTCAATGTGAGTGTTGTCAAATTCTCTTCCATTATCACTTCTTATTTTCTTGATTTTCAAGTCAAACCCATTTTGGTCTCTCTTGGCAAACTTCATGAATGAAGGGGTTGCTTCGGGTTTATCATGAAGAAAGAATACCCAAGTGTATTTAGAATAGTCATCCACAATCACTATGCAATAGAGATTTCCACCCAAGCTAGCGTATGTTGTTGGCCCAAAAAGATCCATGTGAAGTAGCTCTAACTCTCTTGATGTTGATACAAAGGCTTTGGTTGGATGAGTATTTGCAACTTGCTTGCCGCCTTGACATGCACTACCACTACTAGAGAACAGGCCTTTGGACGATTTGCAAAATCAGCATTAGTCACGGAAAAATTTGCGCCCGGGACTAGAAAGGTCTTTAGCCCCGGTTGGTAACACCAACCGGGGCTAAAGTTCCCCAGCCCAACGGCTCAATTGTCAGAGGGGCGTTTAGTCCCGGTTGGTGTTACCAACCGGGGCTAAAGGCCGGTCTTTAGCCCCGGTTGGTAACACCAACCGGGACTAAAGGTTTTGCCCCGGTTGGTGTATCCAGCCGGGGCTAAATGTTGGCATCTTTAGCCCCGGTTGGTAACACCAACCGGGACTAAAAGGTTTTGCCCCGGTTGGTGTACCCAGCCAGGGCTAAATGCCAACATTTAGCCCCGGCTGGGAATAAGGACCGGGGCTAAATGTCTCTCCCTATATTTGAACTATTCTTCCACCTCAAGCCGTGACCGAGCTCCTGTCTTCATTTTTTCTTCATTCAGTCACTTGCTTGCTTATTTGCTCTCTTCTCCGGTGATTTTTGTTTGTTAACACATCTCCGGCGATTGATTTATTTCATTACATCTACACCGCCATCGACTCCTTGAAAGGTTAATAGCTTAAGTTTTTCATTTTTGTAGCTATTTTGAGTTCATTGACTTGATAGTTTAATTAGTTTATTTTAATCTTTTAGAGAAACAGAGATCATTTAAATCATTTGTTGACAAAAAATAGAAATATATAATACCTTAGTTTACAAAATGTGACCGGTTTAATTAGTTTTTTTTTGAGAAATAGAGATCAGTTAAATCATTTGTTTACAGAAATTAGAAATATATAATACTTTAGTTTACAAAATGTGACCGGTTTAATTAGTTTATTTTATTATTTTGGAGAAATAGAGATCAGTTAAATTATTTGTTTACAGAAATTAGAAATATATAATACTTTAGTTTACAAAATGTGACCGGTTTAATTAGTTTATTTTAATTTTTTGGAGAAATAGAGATCAGTTAAATCATTTGTTTACAGAAATTAGAAATATATAATACTTTAGTTTACAAAATGCAGCAGGATGTCTGCTTGGTATGTTGTTTTCGAGGGCACCAAGCCATGTATTTACACCAGCTGGGCCGAGTGCAGTCAGTATGTCCTCAAAGTTAAGGGAGCTGTGCATAAAAAGTACAAGTCTTTTGAGGAAGCTTCTGCAGCTCTAGAGGCTTTCAACTCAAGAATCAACTCAATTCCTACTGCACCTACCCCTACCTTACCTTCCTATCAGGTTGGAGTGGCAGGCAGTCCATCTTGTTGGACTGTGATGTGGGAAAAATGTGCAGGTGTTGTTAGTTGCTTTGGTTGTGGCCAAGTGGATTAGGCTGCACTGTTATCTTGATGTAATAATTAATTAGACAAGTTCAACTGCTACTACTTTTATGCCACCAGTAAAAATCACTAAATTTGGGTGTAATGAACTTGTTTATAAATTTGAGCTAGAAAATTAAATTTGCTGATAAGAATGAGAGATATAATCATGTTATATGTCATTTTATAATTTCATTTGTTTATAAGAATGAGAGATATAATTATGTGATATGTCATATAATGCAGACGATGACACGTCACTGGATGTACAATGTCGATCGTCGCTCAAAAGAGTTCATTGATGGCGTGCATTATTTTTTAAGAGTGGCCGAGGCAAACAAGCGGAATGGTTTTATGTGCTGCTCATGTGCCCTTTGTAATAATTCAACGGAATATTCTAGCTCAAGGAGTCTTCACTCACACTTGTTCATGTCGGGTTTCATGTCAAACTATAGTTGTTGGACGAAGCATGGAGAAACTGGGGTTATGATGGAAGAAGGTGAAGAAGAACAATTGGACCCTGACGATGACATTATTGCTCAATACGGTGACTTTGGTGATACTGCAATGGGGGAAGGTGAAGAAGAGGCAAGTGCAGAAGACACACTCGCTGAAGATGATGCTCTTGGTGATGTCATTCGTGATGCACAAAGAGATTGCGAAAGTGAAAAGGAGAAGGCTAAGTTTGACTGTATGCTAGAGGATCACAGGAAATTACTATACCCGTCTGCTGCAGATGGACAAAAAAAGTTGGGTACAACACTTGAGTTGCTACAATGGAAGGTACAAAATGGTGTATCTGACAAGGCATTTGGACAATTATTGAAGATTATAAAACAAAAGATGCTTCCGAAACCTAACGAATTGCCCGCCACTACGTACGAAGTAAAACAAGTCGTCTGTCCTTTGGGTTTAGAAATCCAGAAGATACATGCATGTCCTAATGACTGCATCCTGTACCGTGGCAAGGAATACGAGAATTTGGATGAATGCCCTGTATGTAACGCGTCACGAAATAAGATCAAGCGAGATGACCCTGGCGATGTTGAGGGTGAAGAACGTCCCCGGAAGAAAATTCCTGCCAAGGTTATGTGGTATGCTCCTATAATACCACGCCTAAAACGTCTGTTCAGAAACAAGGACCATGCAAAGTTGGTGCGATGGCACAAAGAAGACCGTAAGATAGACAACATGTTGAGACACCCTGCTGATGGGTCCCAGTGGAGAGCAATAGACAGAGAATTCCCGGAATTTGCAAAAGACGCTAGAAACTTAAGGTTTGCTTTAAGTACGGACGGGATGAATCCTTATGGGGAACAGAGCAGTAGTCATAGCACGTGGCCTGTTACTCTATGTATCTACAACCTTCCTCCATGGTTATGCATGAAGCGGAAGTTCATTATGATGCCAGTGCTCATCCAAGGCCTGAGACAACCTAGCAACGACATCGATGTCTACCTGAGGCCATTAGTTGAGGAACTCCTACTTTTATGGAGTAAATCAGGTGTACGTGTGTGGGATGATTACAAACAGGAACACTTTGACCTGCGAGCATTGTTGTTCGTAACAATCAATGATTGGCCTGCTCTAAGTAATCTTTCAGGACAGACAAACAAGGGATATAATGCATGCACACATTGTTTTGATGACATGGATAGTATATATTTGAAAAAATGTAGAAAGGTAGTGTACCTTGGCCATCGTCGATTTCTTTCCATGAATCACCAGGTTAGAAAGAAAGGCAAACATTTTAAAGGTGAGACAGACCACCGGAGCAAGCCTCGCAACAGAACTGGGGAAGATATACTTGAGGTGATCAAGGATGTGAAAGTAGTCTTTGGAAAGGGGACGGGCAGTGAACCTGTTCCGAAAGACGCTTCGGGACACGCACCCATGTGGAAGAAGAAATCAATATTTTGGGAGCTACCCTATTGGCATGTACTAGAGGTCCGCCACGCGATCGACGTGATGCACCTGACAAAGAATCTTTGTGTCAACCTTCTAGGATTCATGGGTGTGTATGGAAAGTCTAAGGATACACTTGAAGCACGACAAGACTTGCAGCGCATGAAAGAACGAGACAACCTACATCCAGAGAAGACAGATGATGGACGCCATTACTTAAGACCTGCTAGCTATACTCTTAGCAATGAAGAGAAGGAAATCATGTTTGAATGCCTAAACAGCATCAAGGTCTCATCTGGATTCTCCTCCAATATAAAGGGAATAATAAATATGCAAGAGAAGAAATTCCTAAACTTAAAGTCGCATGACTGCCACGTGCTTATGACGCAATTGCTTCCGGTTGCTTTAAGAGGAATTCTACCTCCACATGTACGTCTGGCCACTGTGAAGCTATGTGCATTCCTCAATGCAATTTCTCAGAAGGCAATTAATCCACTAGAACTAGCTACTCTACAGAATGATGTGGTTCAATGTCTTGTGAGCTTTGAGTTGGTGTTCCCTCCATCCTTCTTTAATATCATGACACACCTCCTAGTTCACCTGGTCAAGGAGATTCATATTCTCGGTCCTATGTTCCTACACAACATGTTCCCCTTCGAGAGGTTCATGGGAGTACTGAAAAAATATGTTCACCAATGTGCTCGGCCAGAAGGAAGCATCGCCAAGGGCTATGGGACAGAGGAGGTCATAGAGTTCTGTGTTGACTTTATTCGTGACCTTCACCCGATTGGTGTTCCTGAATCACGACACGAGGGGAGGCTGTGTGGAAAGGGGACACTAGGGAAGAAAACATATATCGGTACGGGGAACGATTATTTCAATAAAGCGCACTACACAGTTCTTCAAAACTCATCAGTGGTGGATCCATATATCGAGGTACACAAGGAGTTCCTACGATCCCAATTTCCTGGGAAGAAAGAAGTTTGGATTACACGTGAGCACATGAATACTTTTAGCACTTGGTTGCGAAAAGAATGTCTGGGTGATAACAATATTGATGAGCAACTATATTTGTTGGCTAGGCAACCATCATGGCACATCCTCACGTACAAAGGATATGAGATAAATGGAAACACATTTTACACCATTGCCCAAGATAAAAGGAGCACAAACCAAAACAGTGGTGTTCGCGTAGATGCCACAGACCCAAATGGGAATAGACAAACATATTACGGCCGCATAGAGGAGATTTGGGAACTAGACTACGGACCTAATTTTACAGTCCCTTTGTTTCGATGCCAATGGGTCAAGACGACCGGAGGCGGAGTAACAGTTGACAAGGAGTATGGAATGACAACAGTGGATCTCAACAATATTGGATACAAAGGTGAACCATTCGTCCTTGCTGCTGATGTGAATCAGGTGTTCTACGTGAAAGACATGTCTACAAAACCCAAGAGAGGGAAAAATGATGAAAAATCAACCAAAGAGCCAAAACGCCACATAGTTCTTTCAGGAAGAAGAAACATCGTGGGAATTGAGGACAAGTCAGACATGTCAGAAGATTATGAAAGGGATGACCAAAGACCCAAGCATCCTGCTAAATGCTGAGGAGACTCCATGGTTACGACATGATCATAACCAAGGGACATACGTCAAGAAGAAGATCACCAGTGTACCCGCTTGATATATAGTGATGTTTTAACTAATATTATGTATTACAGTTTTTGTGTAATTAATAATAATTATGGATAGTCATGGTTCGTTGATGTTTTATCTTTTTAAATTATATTGCAATTTAACAATGAATTTCTCTGTCGTGTATTTGGACAATGAAAGATGAACAACCCAAAATTTAACGTTCAGATAATGCAAAAACAATTTTCCTGTCGAGAACCAGTTGTTTTAGATATTTAAATTTAACATTATATTTTTGCATTAACAAAATATGAATTGTTATTTACATTTATATTCGTTATTATAAGAAAAGAAAAGAATTTATGTTACAAAATTTTCTACTACACAATAAGGTAAAAGGAAATACAACTGTTATTTTTAAGTAATTTTATGCCTAATATTGAATTTACTATGCAATTAACAAGTATTACAACATATTAATATAGCCAAAACTTAATTCAAAACCCAAAATACAGAAAACTCAAAACAAAGGCGAGAGAAACCCCTTTAGTCCCGGGCCGTGGCACCACCCGGGACTAAAGGATCCTTTAGTCCCGGGGCGTAAGCCCGCCCGGGGCAAAAGGGGTGGACTAAAGGTCTTTTAGTCCCGGGTGGTGCCACCGCCCGGGACTAAAGGTGCCCCGCGTATATAGGGCACAGGGCCCTCCTCCTTCCTCAGATCGACGTAAGAGTTTGCGTCGCCGCCTCCGTCTTCGCCGCCGTACGTCTGCTGTGCCTCGCCGCCGTCTCGTCCTCCCGCTCGTCGTCGTCCTTGGTGCCCTCGGCCTCCCTCGCCGTCCTCCGCGGTGCCCTCGGCCTCCCTTCCGCGCGCGCGGCGCCCTCGGCCTCCCTCGTGTCGCCGCCGCCATCGGCCTCAGAGAGCTCCGGCCCTCGCTGTCGTCCGCACGGTCCCTCAGCCTCCCTCGCCGTCGTTCGCGGCGCCCTCTGCCGTCGAGCTCGCTTTTGCCGCGCGCCACCGTCGCGACATCAACGCCGTTCGCCGCCGGTGCGCCGTTGCTCCCCTTGTGCCGTCGTGTCTCGTCCTCGCCGTCGTCTCACGGCCGCTCCGGCCGTGTGCCTCGTCCTCGCGCTGCCGGTGAGGAGTGCCACCGCGCGTGCGTGTGTGTGTGAAGTGTTTGTGCGTGTGCATGTGTGTGTGCACTGTGTGCAGTGTGTAAAGTGTGTGTGCACTGTGTGTAAGGAAAAAGAAAATAGAAATCCATATGAATTGAAAATAGAAAATAGTTTTTACCCTAACAAAATATTATGTTTACACATGTAGATAAAAAGAGATTGGTCGCGTTGACCGCGCCGTCCGCTGTCATCCTCACCGTGTGATCCTCACCGCAACGTGATCCTCGTCGTCGTCCGTTGGCGTCCTCACCGCGACATCATCCTCGCCGTCGTCCGTCGCCGTCCTCTCATCAACGGTGTGTCCTTTGTGTTAGATGGAGGAGGAATAATCGCTTAGATAATTTGGTCTTTAGATATGTAAACATTTATTTATATCGGTCGTGTATATGTTTATGAAATAATCACTTGGATATGTTTATGGAATAATCACTTGGATATGTTTACGGAATAATCACTTGGATATGTTTATGGAATAATCACTTGGATATGTTTATGGAATAATCACATGGATATGTTTATGGAATAATCACTTGGATATGTTTATGGAATAATCACATGGATATGACTTTTCGATCATGTCGGTAGTGTTATTTTTACGAATATAGTCTTTATGGATATATGTTATTTTTAATGTTATCAAAACCTAGACCCGAAACCCCATAAACCCAAACCCGAAACCCAAAACCCAAACCCGAAACCCTAAACCCGAAACCTAAACCCTAAACACTAAACCCTAAACCCTAAACCCTAAACCCCAAACCCGAAACCCTAAACCCGAAACCTAAACACTAAACCCGAAACCCGAAACCCTAAACCCGAAACCTAAACACTAAACCCTAAACCCGAAACCCGAAACCCGAAACCCAAAACCTAAACCCTAAACCCTAAACCTGAAACCCAAAACCCTAAACCCTAAACCCGAAACCTTAAACCCGAAACCTAAACACTAAACCCTAAACCCTAAATCCGAAACCTGAAACCCAAAACCCCAAACCTGAAACCCTAAACCCGAAACCTAAACACTAAACCCGAAACCCGA
This sequence comes from Coix lacryma-jobi var. lacryma-jobi, assembly GCA_009763385.1. Classification (NCBI taxonomy): domain Eukaryota; kingdom Viridiplantae; phylum Streptophyta; class Magnoliopsida; order Poales; family Poaceae; genus Coix; species Coix lacryma-jobi. Next base: position 63,178,464 of record CM019823.1, on the reverse strand, counting down.
AACCCTAAACCCGAAACCTAAACACTAAACCCGAAACCCTAAACCCGAAACCCCAAACCCCAAACCCCAAACCCCAAACCCTAAACCCGAAACCTAAACACTAAACCCGAAACCCTAAACCCGAAACCTAAACACTAAACCCTAAACCCTAAACCCGAAACCCGAAACCCGAAACCTAAACCCTAAACCCGAAACCCTAAACCCTAAACCCTAAACCCGAAACCCTAAACCCAAAACCTAAACCCTAAACACTAAACCCTAAACCCGAAACCCCAATTTATAAACAATACTGGCGAGGTATATACCTACAATAATCTCTATGTGCACATGAAATTCTAAACAATTTATAAATGTATTTATAATCTACCGTTTCTACATACGTAGCCCTCCGGATCGACAACGACTACCGGGAAGAGTAGGACCGTACGAGGTCCGAAGAAGCCGTTGGATGGACGGTACATTATCTCAGAATTCAACGAGGAAACAAGCCAAGTACTTGGAGAACATGCACAGAAATTTGTTGGCCACTGTGGGTACCTTGTAAGGGATAAGATCCCGATCAGTGCTCGTGAATGGAAGAAAAAGGCAAGTGCTCCTCATATAAGTTTTGTCTCTGATCTTGATAAGGAACTGGTTTGGCAAGATGTCCTTGCACATTTCACACTTGAAACAGAAGATATAAATTTGAAGGCAAGAGTTCGGGACTAGGCTATGAAGAAAATGGCAACACTATTCTAGGGCTGGAAGAAGACCTTATACAACAAATTTATCAAGAACGACCTAACTCCGGATTTCAACACTGAGGCCTACGTCAAGTTGAGGCCATTTTGGGATGAGTTTGTAGAATTCAAGAAATCAGAAGAGGGCGAGGCACGGGTCAGAAGGAACCAACAGAATGCCCGATAAAAACAATACCACCATCACTTGGGATCAGGTGGCTACAAGAGTGCCATTCCTAAATGGGAAAGAATGGAACGAGAGTTGCTAGCCAAGGGCATTGAACCAGAATCGATAAACTGGCCTGAGCGCGCCAAGTATTGGTTTTTTGGTCATGGAGGAAGCCTGGACCTACAGACAGGAAGGATACAATATGGCGAAAAACTCCATAGAGCAGCAGAAAGATTTGCTTATGCTAGAGAAATGGCTGCCAGTGGCAGGTGGCAGTCGAACAGAGACAAGGACGAGCTGACATACGCCCTGGAGAATCTTGAACATGGTGGGAGAACCAGAGGCTATGGGGAGGTGTCGTGGGAGCATGCCTTCCCTCGGGACATAGAGACCTATAGAAGCCGCGCGAGAAAGAAGGAGGAGGAGGCACAGCGGTTGCAAAGGTTAGAGGAAATGGTTCTTCAGTCACAGGCCGCGGCTCTTGAAGCAGTTGAGCGAGAAAAAGCACTTGAAGGCAAAATGAACGAGGAAATAAAAAGGCAAGTGCAGTTAGCAGTAAGTTCGATGCAAAGGCAATCTGCATCAGAGCCGGGAGTCAACATCAGCCCCCCTGATCAAATGAAAACCAGTTGCGCTTCCACAGAGGTCCCAGACGCAGCACTGCGCTTTCCCGTGGACGACATCACCGAGCCTCTCACGACATGTGAACTGCATATTCCACAGGGGAATGCCACAGTCATGGTGGCTATAGGTGTTGTATCTCCTATCGATCCTACAAACACACCAAGATGCACATGAAATCAGACTATGATCGCACGCTCAGCAAATCACTTGAGGAGGCCAAGAAGACAAAGAAGAGAGCAGGAAAGGGTGTCCCACAGCTCGGGGAACAAAAGCAGCAATCAGTGCAATCAGTGTCATCACCCACATGGACGTCATACAACAAGCATATGGAGACATTGATCCTGAGCATCTGCTCAAATTTTTGGAGGAAGCTGGTTTAAATGTGGAAAACATACTCGGAGAAGCAGGCATCAAAAGTGCTACAGTTGTTGATAAATGGCAGAGGGCATATGTATATGGTCAAAGTCTATACAACCCAGCGGCCCTGAGGGATCTTGGTACACAAATGCACTTGCTAAATCAGTGGTACCTTACGGCGTGTGGCAGAAAAGCTGATGACTACATTTGCGTCAGAATTAGAGACCATGATTACTTTCGTGGTGATGACGTCATATATGTTCAGTTTAATGAGTTACATCAGCTCTGCCACATGAACGCTCTTGACAAATCTCTCGTCGGCTGCTTTTGCCTGTAAGTGATTGTTTCTTTTAATAATCTCACTTTAACTTATGTATATGTATAAGTAATTATCCTCACACTAACAAGCATTTGTAAACATGTGCAGAAACATGATGAGACAACTAAGGCGTAAAAATGACAATGACATTGGTTTTATCGATCCATATATCGTATTCAAACATCCAGGTACTCTCTTGGATGCATGGAAAACTCAAACAGAGAGGAATTTGCGGAGGTTCTTCGTAAACCAAAGGGACAAAAGATATATACTATTCCCCTACAACTTTAGGTGAGTTTTGTTATCATATGCACATTTTATTATAGGTTGACATAAAGATATATGTGTTGACTATATAAATATAAATGCAGTTTTCACTGGATACTAATTGTGATCGATCTCCACGAGAGTCGTTTGCTAATCTATGACTCTCTGAGAAAACCACAAGAAGATTACCAAGATATGATAGATATTATCCGAGGGTAAATGTGATCTTTAAATATTGATTCCTGCTCTTTAACTCTGCAATAGTTAAGTACTGATCCAATTATATATATTGTGCAGGGTTTGGGCTTGGTTTGTTCAGAAACACCGTCCGGATCTGAAAGCGCAACTTCATGATCCTCTACTACTAAATGTAAGTTGTACTACCTCCCTGCCTCTTTACCTTAATTAGCATCACTCAGCAGACGCACGCTCAACCGAGAGTAATCTTTTTATATCTTGTACAGTGGGTTCTACGGCAGTCACCGGGAAATAATTTATGTGCGTACTATGTTTGTGAGTTCCTGACGGTGTATGAAAAAAGAACTCCTCTACAGAGTCAGCAAGTACGTAACATGTAAATAAATTTATTTCATTTTTTATTGCTTTTACATAAATATTATGTATGTTAATACTTTCTTTTTCTTTTAATCCAAATTGAAGGAGACATGGTTGAAGAACCAGGTGATGGATAAGGTCCGCCTCAAAGCAATTCAAGAGACCATCGCGGGCTTTCTTAATGACCATGTCCTTAAGTCTGGCACCGAGTATTGGTTTAACAAAGACGAACCAATGAAGCCAAACCAAGATGAACACTTGTATGGCCTCTAAGTCAGGACAATATTTGTGTTGTAAATATCAAGTTAAGGATGCATGATGGATAATGTTGTATATTTTATGTATATATGTATAGATAGCTCTATAATATATATGTATATAGTTTCATATTTCATTTGCGTGTAATTGTAAATTTTATGTGTTTATATATATATTTATTAGCAGCGAAGAATACGTATTTGAAACCGGCCTAATGGAATATATTAGCAACGAAGAATACGTATTAGAAAACCTAATGTAATTGTAAAACCAAAAATAATAACCAATTGAAAAGAAAAGAAAAAGAAAAAAGAAAAAAGCAGCGGCCTCTTTAGCCCCGGTTGGTAATACCAACCGGGACTAAAGAAGCCAGCCACCGTGGCTCGGCTGGAGACCTCTTTAGTCCCGGTTGGTATTACCAACCGGGGCTAAAGGTCCCCCCTTTAACCCCGGGGTGGGGAACCAGGGCTAAAGGTCGGGCCATTAGTCCCGATTCCTTAGCCCCGGCTCCATGCCCGGGGCTAAAGGCCTGTTCTCCAGTAGTGTACACAATTTATCCTTCTCAAATTTGACATCCTTCAAGCCTCTAACCAAATCCTTCTTCAATAGCTTGTTGAGAGTGTTGATTCCAACATGTGCCAATCTTCTATGCCATAGCCAATCAAGTGATTGCTTAGTGAACAAACATGTCTTCAAGTTGGCATCTTCGGAGGTGAAATCTACTAGATAGAGATTGTTGTATCTAAAGCCTTTGAATATCACTTGTGTATCATCTTTCTTGGTCACAACCACTTCCTTGTCAGTGAACAAACATTGAAAGCCAAGATCACAAAGTTGCCCAACGGATAGCAAGTTGAAGCTCAATGATGCAACAAGAAGCACATTGGAGATGGTATGATCATTTGATATAGCCACTTTGCCCAATCCCTTAACATTGCCCTTTGAGTTGTCACCAAATGTAATCTTTTCTTGGTCATCGACATTCTCTTCTAGTGAGGTGAACATCCGGGGATCACAGGTCATATGTTGTGTGCAACCACTATCAATCACCCAATGAGATCCACCGGTCTTGTAGTTCACCTACACACACAAGAAATCAAGCTTGAGCTTTTGGGACCCAGACTTGTTGAGGTCCCTTAACCTTCTCAACTAGTGACTTTGCAACCCATATTTGCTTTGGCCTATTCTTGTTAGGAGGCCCCATGAACATGACTTTCATCTTGCCACTAGAGTCTTGTCTAAGCATGTAGTGAGCATTGAAAGCAAAGGGCCTAGCATGCTTGGGCAAGGGTGTGGGTTTTGGTTCTTCACAATCATGAGCAAAATGACCTTCTTTTCCACACTCATAGCATCTTCCAATCTTCTTCTTCTTTGGCTTAGTGATGCTCTTGCGTTGCTTCATCTTCTCTTCAAGGAAGCCAATGCCATTTCTATTTGTCTTCATCACGGTGTTCATGAGTAGCTCACTTTGAAGACATTGACCCTCGGTGAATTTCTTCAATCCGGTGGTAAGGTGCTCCTTCTCTTTCTTGAGCTTGTCATTCTCTTGTTGGAGCTCCAATTGAGATGGTGTCATTTTGTAGTCCCTCTCCATCTTCAGTCTCTTGTTTTCTTCTTTTAGCATGTCTAGCTCAAGTGACATGCTATAGTCATCATCATGAGTTTCAATGACAACTTGCTTGGTGGTTGTAAGCTTCTCTAGATCAACTTTGAGCTTTGCATTCTCATTCTTGATCTTGACATAGTCATCATAGTGATCGACCTCAACCACTTTCTTGCCCTTGCCACTAGCTCTATGCTCATCATGCTCACTAACTAAGTCCTCACAAGATGTTGCTATGTCACACTTAACAACAAGGTTAGGGGCATCATGTGTCTCATGTGAAAGCATATCATAAGCAACGGTGAGAGTATCATAATCAACTTTCACTTGAGTGTATTGTTCTTTGAGCAAAGCATAACTAGTGATAAAGTCACTATGCATCTTATCAAGATTTTCATTTTTATCTTTGAGCTCCTTGTTAGAGGACTTGAGCTCCTTGATGGAGGATGACATAGTAGCAAGTTCATTGTTTAGCTCATCACTAGCATGTGTAGCATTGTTATATTTTTCAACAAGAGCTTCATTGTCATGAACAAGCCTTTCATTTTTAGCTCTAGTCTTTCTTATGATTTTAGAGTAGTTGTTTAGCAATGTAACAAGCTCATCATAAGAGGGTACCTCAAATTCACCATCACTATCACTATCACTAGAGTCATCATTGCTTTGTACCTTTTGATCACCTTTAGCCATGAGGCATAGGTGTGTAGATGATGATGGTGACGGTGGTGGTGGTGGTGTAGAGGAGCCAATGACTAGAGCGGCCACCTTCTCCTTCTCATCATCACTATCTTCATTTGATGAACCACCGGAGGAGTCAATGTCGGTGAGCCAATCACCAACAATGTAGGCCTTGCCACCTTTCTTGTGGTATTGCTTCTTCTTCTTGCCATCCTTCTTGTATGGCTTATCACTCTTCTTCTCATCTTCACTAGATGAGTCATATTTCTTGCCCTTGTGCTTGTTCTTGTAGCTCTCTTTCTTGGGCTTGGTGCATTGATGAGCAAGATGGCCAAGTTCAACGCAATTGTAGCAATCCATTTCGGAGATTGGCTTTCTCTTGCTACTTGTGAAGAACTTCTTCTTTCTTGAATCAAAGTTGACTCCATTCTTGTGAAGCTTCTTCAACATCTTGGTGGTTATTCTCACCATGAGAGCAATGTTGGAATCATCCTCTTCATCACTTGAGCTTTCATGATGCACCTCAATAGCCTTGGACTTGCCCTTCTTGTCATGGCTTGCTTTGAAGGCCAAGTCCTTCTTCTTGTCGGTGGAAGAGCCACCACTTGGTGTGATGTGCATGTATATCTCATGCGCATTGATCTTTCCCAAGATTTGAGTTGGTGTAGCGGTGGAAAGATCGCCTTGATGTAGCACCGTCACAATGTGTCCATATTTATCAATTGGAAGGACACAAAGAATCTTCCTCACAACATTGGATGGTTGCATTTGTGTGAGGCCAAGTCCATTGAATTCTTCTACAAGAACATTCAAGCGTGAGTACATTTCATTTGCACTTTCATTAGCATGCATATCAAAAGAATGAAGCTTTTGCATAACTAAATGATAGCGTTCCTCATGCTCACTCTTGGTTCCCTCATGGAGCGCACAAATGTTTTCCCATAGATCATGGACATTTTTGTGGTTCCGGACATGGTTGAACACATCCTTGCAAATGCCTCTAAAAAGGATGTTTTTGGCTTTTGCATTCCATTTCTCATTTTCCTCCTCATTAGGAGTAAGGCTTGTGCCTTCCTTGGGCTTAGCAAAGCCGGTGATCGCGGCTTCACAGCATTTAACATCAACCGCTTCTAGGTATGACTCCATACGGATTTTCCAATATGGGATGTCGTCTCCCTCGAACATGGGAGGTGGTCCATCACCTCCGGACATCTTAACTCTAGGCGGTTAAGCCTAAATCGAGAGCACGAGGCTCTGATACCAATTGAAAGGATCAAGATGCCCAAGAGGGGGGTGAATTGGGCTTTTCTAAAACTTCTTGCAAGAATTAAATCCTAACAAGCCCAATTAACCCCCTAGTGCCTAGAAGTGTGTTTCACTAACAACAACCGCACAAAAGACTATCGCTAAACCATTTCTACTCTAGCATGGCAATTCAAGTAAGGATGAACAACAAGTAAATTGCGGAATTAAATTGCTCAAATGTAAATGCGTAAGTAAAGAGAGTAGAGATGGCACGACGATCTTTTTCCCGAGGTATCGAGGTGTCGGCACACCCCCTAGTCCTCGTTGGAGCACCCGCGCAAGGGTACCGCTCCCCCTTGATTCGCGCAAGGATCAAGTGCTCACTACGAGCTGATTCTTCGCCACTCCGGCCCAGTGAATCTCTCGCTACCGGTCACAACCTGACTTGGGTCATCCACAAAGCCTTCGGATGATCGCCAAGCTCTTCGATCACCACCAAGCCGTCTAGGTGATGCCGATCACCAAGAGTAACAAGCTAGAACTCTCACTTGACCAAGACAAGGCCAAAGAGATGGATGGATGCACACTTGCTACTCAATTCTCACTAGGAGGTCACTAATTCTCTCAATTAGCAATTCACTCAACCTCACTAGGGCTCTTGCACTATCTCACACTCACAATGTGTCTCTCAGCAGATGGAAGTGGCAAGAACACTCTAATGGATGAGGGGAAGGAGTATAAATACTCCCCCAACCGGTCATCCAAAACAGCACCAAACAGCTGTCTCTGCGGGGGCATCGGACGCTCTGATGGTAGGCATCAGACGCGCCGATGACCTCGACCAACGGTTGACTGTACCATTCTATCAGACATGTTAAAGGAGCATCAGACGCTGGGCAGCGTCCGATGCCTCCACATCGGACGCGTCCGATGCGGATTTACCCTCTCTAGAACCTCTCTGGATGGCCATCAGACGCTGGCCCTCAGCGTCCGGTGCAAGCCCAAGTTCACGCGCACGTGAACAGTGATACGGGCGCGTCCGATGTGGCAACATCGTCGCGTCCGATGCCACGCACCAGAGTAAACCTTAGTCTGATGCCAGCGTCCGATGCCGATAACAAGGGCAAAACCAACTCGGATCGCGACGCGGCCTTAATGACTTTCGATCCTCTCGACATAAGGCATCTCTCTGAGCTACCTAGGACTATGAAATAACAAGTGTGCACCACACCTACCTCAATAGACTCATCTAGGTCAAGCTACTGATTCACGCTCTCCTTTATAGTACGGCCAAAGAAAAAATAAAGACCTAAGACTACCTAAGTGTCCTCCAACACCATATGACACTTAGCCTAGTCTACCACCATCTTCGTCGTCCGTGCTTTGAAAACCGAAACGATATCCATCGCCAGGGGACATGAACTCCATATGCCCGTATCGTCGCCATTACCGTGACCTAACTCAATCCTGTTCTGCAAAACACACGTTAGTCACAGTAATTTTGTGTTTCATCCAATCACCGAAACTCACTAGGGGCCAAGATGCGTTCAGTTGTGTTGCTAAGGGTTTGTGGTCTGTGTTGGCTGATATTTTGGGTTTATGTACGAATTGGAGTTATGAGCATGTGGCTTCTCTTGGGGCGTGGCTAACAAAAAATTTATGACTGTTAATGTGGTTACACCGCTGCTGCCCTTTGGTCTCTGTGGAAACTTCATAATAACATGTGTTTTCAGGGAGAAGGGTGGATCGGCTTGACGAAGGTGCTCACAGGAATTGCGAGGACTCTAAGAGGATGGAAACCGATGTTCTCGGAAGAAATGGGGGCAGGACTGGATCTGATAATTCAGAAAATCGAGATGGAAGCAAGCAGGCCACCGCAAATCAGTTGGATTTCGTCAGGTTCTCAAGCATCGGGGTGGCGGCTTTTGGAGGAGGACTGCAGCGCTGTGAATCGGCGGAGTACTGATTGTTGATCATATGTTTTCCTGAGAAAACCCCTTTTGGCCTTCAGGCCCTGTTTTTGGCGGGCGTGTGTTGCTCATGCTTTGGACTGTAACTTTTGTGACGCTTTATGATCAGTAAAACGGGAGAAACCTCTTTTCTAAAATATATATATATAGTTTGACAGTGTTAATTGGTCCGAGTTTGCAGCTAGCTAGCCGAAACCTGAAAGAACAAAACCAGTTTACAGCCCAAATTTCAAAAACTCTCAGAACATAAGATGGTTCGACATCCCTAGTTATCTGGTTCGTCATCAGCATTTGAATGAAGAAGAAGAAGGAAGAAGCGAACGGAATCATGTGTACTCCGGTTTTGCTCAAGTTCGGAATTCATCCATCAAAAAAGCTGTTCAGAGACATGCTAAACTGAATTGAAGTCCGTTATATGCACATGAGTAAACAGCTTGCAAAATTGAAGCAATCACGAGCAAGAAATTAAATTAAAGCGAGATATGTAAGCCGCATGCACGTACTACTTCTGTATATATGTGGCTCAGACATCATCAGTGGGGTTACCCAGCAGATTACGATGCTCAGTCCAGACTCAGAGCCGACTAGCTAGCAGCTTTGAGCGCCGCGCTCCATCTCTGCCATTGTCCCGGGGCTGAGGAGGACGTTGTTGGAGGCGCACCACGCAAGGTAGGCTTCCTGCATGGACCTCGCCGTCGAGACGGACAGGAGTGCTGGAGCTGGCGGTGTCGAGAACGCTGACGACCGCCGCCCTTCATCAGCAGCGGCACCGGCCGCAACTACCGGTGCCGCCGGAGCCTGGGACGACAGAGTGGTTGCTACGCCCGTGAGCCGCTGCACGGTGTCCGCGAAGTCCTGCGGCGGCACGCTGTAGACCTTGTCCCCGCTGGGGTCACGCTTCGTCCTGCTCCTCCTCGGCGGCGCCGGCGAGCCCCGCCCTTTATCATCGCTAGGGTTTGCCATGGCTAGCAAAAGCTAGCTAGGTGGATGCACGACCCAATAGAAGATCGATCTCGGCTAGTAGGCAGCAGGTAGTAGCTGGCCGGGCTGGGCAGATCGAGAGGTTAAGTGTAAGCACATGTAGTAGCTAGTGTCATTTGGTAACTACGTACTATATGCGCGTGTGTGTGTGCATATATACTAGCAGCATCTATGTATCCACGTGTGCGCACTGTAGTCAGTGTCGGAGCGTTTTAAATTTTATGTGAAATAGAAAGTCGGGGTCGGACGGAGACTCACTCAAGTGCCCACATACGAGATGACGTCAGCAGGCGGCTGGTCTCCATCAGCTTGCGACCTGGTGTTGCTGGATTGCTTGCATCAAGACCAGAGCGGAAACTACCTGGTGGCTACCTAAGCTAACCACCACCGTACCGGCTGCAGCATGCTGGGGGTTCCTGATGAAGACAACCAGCAGAACGAAGCAACTTGCGTACGTTCGGGGTGACAGGAATATATAATTCGCAAATCCAAAGACAGCACCACACAAATAGATGTCAGTCTCAACGGGGGTTTTATCGGAGTGTCATGCACATTAAATAAACTATCATGTGAGCAGATTTACACTTTTTGCATGGAACTATGAAGAGAGACAAGAAATTTGTTTCATCCCCACGACACTGCCTGGCCGACGTTTCCAATACCGTGAAACTCAGACGAAACGCGCGTTGAGGAGGTCTGGGGTGTTTCATCCACGACAGTGGCACGGCTTTGCCGGTCGCGCGGCCACGAGCGAGCGCCGGCCGCGGCGGGCGCGGCTCCGCCGACCGCGGGAGTGCGTGTGAGGGCAGGCCACGGGCGGGCGTGGCTCCGCCGGCCACGGGAGCGGCGCGGCTCCGCCGGTCGCGCGGCCACGGGTGAGCGCTGGCCGCGGCGGGTGCGGCTCCGCCGGTCGCGCGGCCATAGGTGAGCGCTGGCCGCGGCGGGCGCGGCTCCGCCGGCCGCGGGAGCGCGCGCGAGGGCCGGCCGCGGGCGCGGCTCGTCGGCCGCGGGCGTGCGCGTGAGGGCCGGCTGCGGGAGCGCGCGTGAGGGCCGGCCGCGGGCGCGAGAGGCCACGGGAGCGGGAGCGGGAGCGGGAGCAGGGGTGACGGGCGAACGGCCACGGAGACGGTGAGCAGGGCTCGACACCGGTGGGGTGGGGCAGGCCGCGGGCGGACGTGTACGTCTCCGCCGGCCACGGGAGCGGCCGCGGCGGGCGTGGCTCTGCCGGCCGCGGGAGCGCGCGTGAGGGCCGGCTGCGGGCGCGGCTCGCCGGCCGCGGGCGCACGCGTGAGGGCCGGCTGCGGGAGCGCGCGTGAGGGCCGGCTGCGGGAGCGCGCGTGAGGGCCGGCCGCGGGCGCGAGAGGCCACGGGAGCAGGGGTGACGGGCGAGCAGCTACAGAGACGGTGAGCAGGGCTCGACACCGGTGGGGTGGGGAGAAGAAGGGAAAGGAGAGAGAACATGGTGGGACCCACAGAAAGCTAAAATAAGCTATGAAACCGTGCAACGAAACTTTGTACTGTGAAGGACTCTCAATTTCATTGCAAAGTTTCACGTGTTGGAAACTGGGAGGTGACTGACCTACTTAAGCTCAAATTAAAGGGTACTGTGCGCCACAGTTGTGTGTTTGTATGTGTTCCCCGGGCGGGACCCGGCCCTGTTCATGCTCGATCATTAAACTAGTCTAATCCAATGAAGAGGTCAGGCATAAGTACTATTTATTACTAGTACATCCTGGCGAATGTAGCATGATGCGTGCACCAAGTGTACTGTCAAGTGACAAACAAATAAAAGGTGGACTTGGCTTCTACTTAATTTTACACGCCAACGACGGGCATTTATGTATATATGCAACTATATGTACGGATCCATGCATCTAACAAAACTTTTTATTGTTTTTTTATATGGATGAGCATATATATATATATATATATATATATATATACACGGTATGTGAATATTATTTTGGGAACGAAATACTCCCTCCATCCCAAATTATAAGACATTCCAAGAATCTCGGAGAGTCAAAATTTCCAACTTTGACCAAAATTCTAAAGAAAAACATAAAGATTTATGAAATCAAATATGTATATTATGAAAATATAACTAATAAAAAATCTAATTATACTTAGTTGGTATTATAAATATTATTATCTTATTATATAAATTTGGTCAAAGTTGAAAAACTTTGACTCTCCAAGATTCTTGGAATGCCTTGTAATTTGGGATGGAGGGAGTAAGTACGTACCAACGAACGTACAACACAAGATCTTGGTGCGGGATCTACTCTCTTCAGATTTCTTCAGTGTACGACCTTTTCATTGGAAATGACGACCAAAACCTACTATATATTACTTTTTTCTTCTAAATAATAGTTCATTTTGACGACGTGAAAGTTAAATTTCTCTAAATTTAACCACAAGCTGAGGAGAGTAATATAGTAGATTATCGCCAAAAAAACACTGAAACGTCATCATCTATGGTGGTGATGCCTAGTCTCAATGCTTGCTCATGCGTCCCGTCTGATATATGGATCATTTTCTACTTAAAGCTCACGTGTCCACGTCCTACCTGATTCCGATACAAAGACCGGATCTACATCGATACGATATCCTCGGAGCTCACGCATTTGCATCTGATTACAGGCCCTGTTTAGTTCCCCCATTTTATAAAATTTTTCATCACATCAATATTTGGACGCATACATGGAGCATTAAATGTAGGTAAAAAAATAACTAATTATATTTTTCGTATGTACATGTCGAGACAACATGTGGGGAAGGGGGCTGCTAGAAACAATGGTGCTAGAAACAAGGTTCACTCCAAGATGATGAGCAAACAGCACGGGCTAGTGTCCTACGTAGAGAAGAAGGTGCATGTGGGGAAGGGGGCTGCTAGAAACAATGGTCGCCTCACTGCATGCATGGGCCACCGAACCCCAGACGTGATGTCACCGAGCGAGCATAGTAGCTTGGCTCGCCATGCTGACCGTCAGATGTGATGTCGTCATCGTCGAGCACGAGCCGTGTAGCAGCGATGTTAATAGAGATGCTCGTCGTTTGGGTGAATGGGATAAGGTACACGAGCATCATCAATATGAATGAGTTGTTATGCAAAACATGTACATCTCTCGTGATTACTACAACTTTGATGTTGACTTTGTCTCCATTCAACATTATATGAACCATATCAAATTTGACTGGAAAACTTATTATATTGAATATTTAGACATGCAAATCATCTCCAATTAAAAAGTTTTCAAGTATAAACAGGGTCGGCTCTACATTTTCAAGGGCCCTTGGGCAACAAGAAAATAAGGGCCTGTTAAACTAGTAGGAATGCATGTTTAGATTGGCATCGACAGGGGCAGATCTGGTGTATCACCGGGGTCCGCCGACCCTGGTGGATTTTGAAGATTTCAATAGAAATCTATTGTATATAGTGCTAATATACTTGATAATGATATCATCGATCTTTCATGTAAGACCCCGATAATTATCTCATCTAGATCTGCCACTAGGCATCGACGTCTTCTCTCCTCAGCTAGAATAGTGTGTCGATGGAATAGAAGGAAGCATGGCTGCAGTAGAAAGCGCGTCAAGGTTCTGGGATTCGGCCTGAAATGACTGAATTAAGCATCCTGGTCCAAAAATTCAGTCAAATTCAATTTTTTTTTTGTTAAATCTATAGTTCAAACATGCCTACGAGATCTTATTTCAATATAGAAGTGTAAACCCTCCAACCTATAGTTCAACTGTTTGCTATTGAGGCCGATCAGTTAAATTTTGGCCAAAATTTGATCAAATATTTGCTAAATTTGAATATTTTGACCTGTCAAAACAAGTGAATCCCGGTCCGAAATTTCTAAATTTTCTAAAATTTGTCCATTTCAGTCACAACCGAAATTTTTTATGATTTAAATCCCAAAACCATGATCGCCACCTGCGCAGCGTTTTCCGGATGGCTCTAGGTTACATACAATAGGAAGACCGGAAGAGTTACCTACAGCATGGGCTGGTTTGTGATGGCTTTGAAAGGCTTATGCCAAATAGAAAATTAGAGGAAAAAATTATATTATATACTAATTACCTATATTATCTTCAGCTTGGGCTCTCAACCCAAACTCCATAGGCCCCTGCCCCTCCGGCCTCTATAGCCGGGCATAACTATAGAACTGTGGATCTCTTTAATTAAACTCTATTAGAGCATCTCCAACAGTTTGTTATATTTTGTTTTCTAAATCATAGTGTTTGCCAACTCCCAAAATAAATATGAGGAGAAAAAATGGACCATCTTCAAGAGTATCATATATTTAACTTCCAAAACATTAAAATTACGGTTCACATATTTTTTTCGCGGTTTTTTTTTTCATCGAATGTACTAAGTTGTTGCAGCTTTTGTGGACGATCCCCGATCTGTAATCTGCTTGCTGCAACTACCCGTGGTAGCTAGCCACGACCACCAGCACCCTGCTGGCTGTCGTAGTTGCCGGCCAGCTGCAGGCATCAACAGTGGCATCAGCAGGTACTGGGTAGCCAACAGCAGCACCTGCAGCAGTTGCCGGCTAGCAGCAGCTGCAGTACTTCCCGACCTGCAGCAGCAGCATGCAGCAACAGAAGACGTCGCAGGAAAGGAGGAGATATCGCGGCGGCCGTGGGGATGCGCGCGAGAAGAGCCGTGCGTATTTTTACGCACGATGTCGACTCATTTGCCAATTGCCAAAAGATAGGAAATGAATATGGGGAACTATTGGAGATGAATTTTTCACTTTTTTCAAAAAAACAAGATTGGGGAATGGATATGGAGAACGCTTGGAGATGCTCACACCTAAAAAAATACCGAAGGTCATCGTTTGCCCGACAGTTTTCGCCTCGCTCACCTCGCGGAAAGACTCCCGACTTCACCTCGCCTCCCCCGACTGATATGTGGATCGGCGTAGTTTTCACCTCGCTCATCTCGCGGAAAGACTCCGGGCTTCACCTCGCCTCCCCGACTGATATGTGGACCGACGCTCTGCTCTCACTAACCCACGAAGAAAAGAACCGTCTGACTTTTCAATTTCCCCGGCCCTTCGGTTGCCGAAGCTCGCCGCTCCGCCACCCCCATCCGCCGGTCCAGCCTCGACGCCGCCGGCCCCCGTCCGCCGCTCCGTCCCCCGTCTGCTGGTCCAGCCTCGACGCCGCTGGCCCCCGTCCGTCGCTCCGTCCTCCATGCAGTCGGACGCCCTAACGCGCCGCCGGCCCCTCGTCCAACGCGGTACGCCGTCCACCACCCCGCCCTCGACGCTGCTGGCGCCCGACCTGCCGTGCCGCCGAGCCACACCCGACTGCGGTACGCCGTCTGCCGCACCCCGATTCCTCTCCTCACCCTCCACCACGCAACTTCCCCGGCCGACGCCGAGGCCCTTCCGCGCCACGCCAGCCGTCGCGAGGGTGTGCCTGCCCCGACACTCTTCTCCGCGCCGACGCCGAGGTCCTTCCGCGTGGCCTCGGCTGTCGCGAGGGTGAAGCCGACCGAGCGCCGACCGCCGACGCCCTTCCCCTCGCCGACGCCGAGATCCGTCCTCCCCGCCCCGGCCGAGGTCCTTCCGCGCCGCCCCGGTCCGCGGCCGACTGAGCGCCGGCCACGCTCCCCAGCCGCCGCGGTCTCCGACTATCTGCTCCGGACGACCTCCGCGAGCCCACCGCCACCGCCAGCATTCACGGCCCTTCCTGCTTGCGAGGAGAACCAACAGGTGTGCCAATCCCTTCTCTTCTCGTTGGTGTGTATTGGATTCGTTGCTGTGCAATTGGTGTTTCCCTGAACAATTGTGCAATCAGTTTCTGTGTTTGGATTTGAGAATTTTTCTTGCCTAAAGAAATGCATGTAAATCCACAATAGCAGCAAGCTGAACTTAGTCGTAAGAGAAGTGTTTTGTTTAGCTGCCTTATAGGGTTAAATAATGAACTTGTTTGCACTTTTCTTAGTTGTACATGTACATGTTTAGTATGGCTCTTTTTTAGCTCAACTGGTCAGGCAACTGAAAAGATCTAATGCAGGGAACGCGAAAAAGTTATTGTAAATTTGAAGGCAATAATAAACACACTGGAGTCCGAAAATCTTTAAGAATGTCAATGGTAGAATAACAGTCTTCCTTAGCTGATAAGAGAAGGAAGATGGTATTAGCACGAAGAGAGATAGTGTCAGAAGGTATTTAAGAAATGAAACTCTATAAACAACATATTTAATAGTTGTGGTACAAGCAAAAGGCATATATAGGCCTTCCTAAAGAATAGGTGAAAGTGTGAAACAGAGAACAGTAGTTCTAAACAGATATGCTATAAAAAGGCAGCAACACTCAGTCCTACCTAGAAATAGCTCGTGATTCAAACAAAATGTGATAGGTAAATTTTTCTAGACTACTTGGTAGTAGTAGCTGCGGTGCTGAATATAATACTCCATCCATCTCAAAATATTTATTGTTCTTTTTTTAGATATATAAGACCCAATAAAAAGTACTCATATAGCGTATTTATTAAAGCTGATCCACACTAATTAAGGAATAAGACACTCATTAAAAGAAACTCATGCAGGTATGCAGACTGTAATCTCAATCGGATATGGACGCGGGAAAGTTTTTCCAACTCTCTCCTTGTCTTTTGGTCTGTACAATCTGCTAGAAAATATATATTGCTTCACTATCTTCTACTTGGACAAATTAGCACTTCAATGTGAACTGACTGTAGGTTGCCAATATAATCAGAGTTTCATGTTACCTGTAGTTTCTTGGCCTTACTGAAATGGATGACGCAATGTTAAAAGTCGAAACTCCTGCATATTATTAGATGGCTCTGTAGTAGCACTTCTATTTTCTTTCTTGTCATTGGATTAGTAAGTTTCAGTCAGCATTCGGATTACCTAACTCGATTCTGGAAAGTGTAGTCAGAGATAATATTTTCATAATAGATATTTGATGGGAAATGCAACCCTGACATGTAGATGCATAACTTTCACTGGGCATTAGTTATCGGGCATCTTTTTATCACAACTAAGTAGATTAGCTTGCTCTGTTCCAGGTTGTCCTCCATTATATAGAGTGAAATGACATGTATCATTGTATATGCGCACTTGAAACAAGCAAATAAGCAAAAGTTCAAAATCAATAGGATGACAAAGTAGCCCAGCTTTGGGGCCTTGCCTGCACAACGGAAGCACCTTGTATGGTTAAAAGTGCGCAACTTGTATTTCACTTTACTAAACATCTCCTTAGAAGCTAATGATTAAAAGCCTATCATCAAGGCCGACCTCTATGAAGTACAAATTTTTCATCTCCACCTTCAAACTAATACAATACTCTAATATGTCAGTCAATCTAAGATGCACATGATAGAATATAACATATATACAAGAAATATAATATTGACCTATTGCTGTGTTGAAAATTATTATTAATGTATACTGATTTATGTAAAATTTATAGATCAACTAAATAGAGAAGAGATGATATAACATTTACATATATCTGAATTTGGTCAAAGGACAAAAATAAGTTTGCACTCAGTGAAGTAACTGCCATCAAAATTGTTTTGATGAAAAACTCCTTAATGCTTCTACTCTTATATGATTGAGCAATAAAATATGTGGCTATTGATAGAGCAGCACAAAAAGGACCAAAATAATTGTTCAATTTCATAAGCTCATGCAGTATTTCTTATCTGTAATAAAACTATTGTTAAAATAAATTAGCATATCTTTGCCAAGAGCCTAAGATCACACAACTTTTCATTTTTCAAGGTGCTTTGTGTTTCCTCTCCCAGGTTAAGCTTCCTAATGGTATCACTTTTCCCATTTTCTATCACAAATGCCTAGAAAGAAAATATCAAACCAAAATTACTCAGGGTCTAAAGAAACTGAGAAGAGAGAGCATGTATGCATTGAACAATATAACACTGATGATGCAAGTTGGGGACAATTTATTAGCATAGGCTAAACAATTCACTACTAGAAATATGATCATCAGTGACGATTTGCTAGTGACGCTGGTAAGTTTCGTCACCGAATGATACCTTTCGATGACGAAATTTTCCTTTTCGTCACAAGGTACAAGTGACAAAGTTTTTGCTTGACTTTCAGTGACAAAAATGAGAGGAACATCATCGATTGCCAAATGGAAATCGTCATAGATCATGTTGTCGGTGTGCTATATTGTAATGGTGAAAATATTTCACAGATTATATTTTGATATGGTCATAGATAATTTGCCTCGTATGGCCCATGTAGTGATGAAACAAATTGGTCACAGATTATTTTTTCTAACGTCACAGTTACGTGTCTAGTTTGCCACCTGTACCACTTGACGGTGTTGGATGCGTGGGCCAGACGGCCCGGTCGACCTTTTTTCATATTGGGCCACAGGTGTATACAGTAGGCTGGACCTTTTTTGGCAAAAAAAATTGTGTTGGTGGAGCTTTGATCTCGCAACCTAGCGTTAGGCGAGTAACTGCCTTACCACTGGGCTACTCAACCAATCTTGCGAAAAAAGAAAGTTACTCTATTTGTAAGGTATGAACATGATAATTGAATGGTGGGTTTGTTAACTGAATGGATCACAGGTCCTAGGCCATAGAGTAAGATTTGTCATCTGTACCTAGTGAGCAGATATGAAACCAAGCCCCAGACGTGAGTATCGGTTCCTCTTGAAAACTAGCTACTAAACACAACCATTGAGCAAGCACCAGACATTTTAATCTTTTTTTGAATGATCATTAAGGTGTCCCATGATGTTGTGTGCATCTGTGCAACTTTTAGAACTAGTTTTTCTATTAAAGTAATTTTTTATTTACTCATGTATAAATAGAAAAAAAACCCTAAAGTAACTAGAAATTTCTGAAAACTTCCGTGGACACTCCATTTTGGTGTATATTGTTGTAAAAAAAATTCAAATCATTATGAGAAAGTGGTGATGCACATCCTCACAGAGTCATCCATCACTCACACATACCATTGTAACTAAGTGAGAGATGTCCATCCTTCTGGGGAATATGTATTACCACTTTCTCCGAATCATTTGAATATTTTTTGGATGATCATGAATGTGTCCCATGATGTTGTGTGCATTTGTGCAATTTTTAGAACTAGTTTTCCTATTAAAGTTTTTTTTTATTTACTCAAGTATAAATGGAAAAAATCCCTAAAGTAACTAGAAAAATCTGAAAACTTACATGGACACTCCATTTTGGTGTATATTGTTATAAAAAAAATCAAATCATTCTGAGAAAGTGGTGATGCACATCCTCACAGAGTCATCCATCACTCACACATACCATTATAACTAAGTGAGAGATGTCGATCCTTCTGGGGAATGTGTACTACCACTTTCTCCGAATTATTTGAATGTTTTTTGGGATGATCATGAAGGTGTCCCATGATGTTGTGTGTATCTGTGCAATTTTTAAAACTAGTTTTCCTATTAAAGTATTTTTTTATTTACTCAAGAATAATTAGAAAACCTCTAAAGTAACTAGAAAAATCTGAAAACTTGTATGGACACTCCATTTGAGTGTATAATGTTGTAAAAAAATTCAAATCATTCTGAGAGAGTGGTGATGCACATCCTGATAGAGTCATCCATTACTCACACATACCATTGTAACTAAGTGAGAGATGTCCATCCTTCTGGGGAATATGTATTCTCCGAATCATTTGAATATTTTTTGGGATGATCATAAAGGTGTCCCATGATGTTGTGTGCATTGTGCAATTTTTAGAACTAGTTTTCCTATTAAAGTATTTTTTTTGATTTACTCAAGTATAAATGGAAAAAACGTCTAAAGTAACTAGAAAAATCTGAAAACTTGCATGGACACTTCATTTTGGTGCATATTGTTACAAAAAAAAATTCAAATCATTCTGAGAAAGTGGTGATGCGCATCCTCACAGAGTCATCCATCACTCACATATATCATTGTAACTAAGTGAGAGATGTTCATCCTTCTAGGAAATGTATACTACCACTTTCTCTAAATCATTTGAATCTTTTTTGGGATGACCATACAAAGACATACAAAGACATGCCAATGCTAAAACTCAAAAAAAAATTGTACCAAATTTTTTTTAAATATACATAGGAAAACTAAATTAGTGAAGATCACAAAATTTTTGAAAAAAAACAAAAAATTACCTCCCGAAGGATTTGAACAAAGGACCAATGCACCAAAATCAACATGCTTTACCACTGTGCTCTTCAAATCATTTCAATAACCCTTCAATACGGTTTAATTTAATGACGACATACATAAACTTATGGCAAAAAAAAAAGAGCGTCAAAACAGACGTGGTTCCGAAAATTGATCCCGCCACTAATCACATATTTACCTCCTTAATTAATTCCTCTCATCACTCCTATCCTAGCCGCCGCCAGCACCGCCCTCGCGTGCCTTCCCCATTGATCGTGGCTCTCTCCTACCCGCAGCGTCATCGGTCTGCTCCCCATTGCGATGCAATCCGAGACACAGATGCGGCAGAGCACGCAGCGACGTGGCGTCCGCGGCAGATGCCGCTAGGGTTTCCTGGTCGCCGGCCCACTAGTTCCCCCACGCCGCCAGGCCGCCGGGTGCCAGCCATCCGGTGCCGCAGTCATCGACTTGGGAAGTGACCGGAACCTCCCCTTCTCCTCGCATCTCCCTCCGCGCGACTCCCCCGATCCATTGAAAAGCAGAGCGGGAGAAAAAAAAATTTATGGCTACGTGATGCACAAAATCATCCGCTCCCGAAATCCAAATTGCGACAGGTACGAAAGAACCCCACCAAATCTCTCGAACCGTTTCCTCCCTTGGGTCTGCATGAATTTTTAAACATTTTTTTTGGAATATAGTTAAAGGTTCATCTCTTGGTGCGTAGTTTATCAATCACAGTGCTTTTCTCCCAAATGGCCGATTGCAGGGGATTCTGAGCTCAGGGTTTGTTCCAGGGACCAATTCTGGTGCCAGCGGCTAGGATATTAGGCCCCCTCCATAGATTTGCTAGGCCATGTGAGTATGAAGCGCTTATTTCCATTAGGACATAATTAATTGATTCCTGACAAAATAGCTCTGGCTATTTTGAAGTTTTTTTTTTTGAAAAAATAGCTCATGCTATTGGTTCACGAATGGAATCTGAGTTACTAAGTTCACCAATGTTGTAACAAAATGTTATAACATGTGCAAATTAATAAGTTCACGAATCATTCAACCAGTCCATGTGTCAACTATTATTACAATGTATTGTTCGTGTCTATGAAGATCTATTAAAATATATATTAACTTCTCTCTCCCATTTGGTTTAGCATCAAACTAAGGGGTTGTTTGGTTGCCACCCCCTAGAGTTTAGCCACTAAAGTTTAATAGAGGTGACTAGAGTTGTAATGTTAAAAGTGACTTTTAGTGGGGGTGTTTGGAACTTTAGTGACTAAAAGTGACTAAACTTTAGTGACTAAACTCTAGGAGGTGGGAACCAAACAACCCCTAATAGACAAGTTGCAACTCTAGCCCCCTGTAAAGCATAATTTCTGTCTATATTCTAAGCCACCTAATAGTAACTGACGTCAAGATTTATGATATCAAATTAATATCATTAGATACATCATGGAATGTATTTTCATAATATGTTCATTTTATATCATAGATATTTTTATTCTTTTCTATAAAGTTGGTCAAACTTTAAAAAGTTTGACCAGCATAGATTTTAGGAATCGATTTATTCAGAGCCAGAGGGAGTATGTTAATCACAAACTTTAATTTTTGGACTCATGAAGGCAGAGCGCGGAGCGTGGTGTAGTTCGGCGGCCTCATGAAGTCAGAGCTGCAGCACGCCATGGACGCCGTCCGCTGGGGCGCCGACTACCTGCTCAAGGCTACGATGCACCCGGACACCATTTACGTCCAGGCAAGACCTCCTGCTTGCCTTCCTCTTCGTGTTCCTGTTCCTCATGCAGCGATTTATGGTCAAACAGAAAAGACTATTATCACTTGTCTGTACAACACAGGCACGACACGAAAGACTGCTGCTTTTTTGGCAAGCAATGAAAGGAAACAAATCCTCTATACTTGCACGATTCACACCATCTGTTGGGTTACGAGGATGCTACGCTAGCCGAAAACAAAAAAATTTCGACCCCATAAACTAGGAACTACTGCTAGTTAAAGATCACGGGATTACCACTAGACGCGCAGGTGCAGCGGAAAACGTCTCGGTGTAGACGTGTGCGTCGCAGCGATGTCGTGTAGATGTTCACGTCCGACCTTCACGTCTCAACGTGCAGTTTGTCCTTGTGCTCCAGATGCAGCACCTCCGAGGTATCTCACACGTACAGGGAGAAAGCGTCATGCCTCCAGACTGCTAGGTCTACGAGGAGCAATAGGCGCGGGCGTGGGGTGGGCGACGATTGTCAAAAATGACGTGGTTAAACCCTGGTCGCCCCATCCTTCTATTTATAGGTGTCCCTAATGAGCCCGCCGACCTGGAGGCCCATTAGCAAACCCTAATCCCGGTCTGATTCGAGTCCAACTCGAATCAGGCTTCCAGCCCCTTAAGCGTGCAACCCTATGGGTTCACGCACACATAGACACGGCCTGAGTACTCCTACTCGTCCGATAGTTGATAGCGGCCTCTAGCAAGACGTGTCAACTCCTATGTATACGCAAAGATCATATCTGACGAACCACCACGATCACATATACGTAATTCCCTTGCCACACAATATTTGGTCCAACTCATAGGTTAACACTTAACCTAAGCACGACTATGCATTTTATGATCCAATCATTTGAGTGGTCCAATGATATCTCTCTCGCATGGAGAGAGGCAAATCTCATCTTGATCGTCTATGTCTCACAACATACTTCCTGACAAACCCGAAGACTATATTTATAACTACTCTGTTACGAAGTAGCGTTTCATAGTCCCTAAGTAAGTCGATTCATATCTTGAGTACATACCACAATCTCAGGTCTAAGGACATAACGTATATGATGTGTAAAGAGATAATAAGAAGAACATCTCATGTTGGGTCAGTCCAGCCCCATGTCATACATGTGCCCACATTATTAGTTTGACATCTCCATGTCTTTGACTTGTG
This sequence comes from Coix lacryma-jobi var. lacryma-jobi, assembly GCA_009763385.1. Taxonomy (NCBI): domain Eukaryota; kingdom Viridiplantae; phylum Streptophyta; class Magnoliopsida; order Poales; family Poaceae; genus Coix; species Coix lacryma-jobi. The sequence continues at coordinate 63,155,628 of CM019823.1, read as the reverse complement.
AAACATAGTCATCAACTAATACATGTGCTGATCTAATATTCATGTGTGTCCTCACATGAACTCCGATCAGGGATAACTATCGAATAACCATACAAGTAAAAGAGTTTCACAGATAATTCACATAATTGTCAATCAATACAAGTGGTTTTTAATGGATATTCAATGAACATATAATAAATCATGGATACAATAGAAATATCATCATCTCTGTGATTACCTCTAGGGCATATTCCCAACACCATCACCACGTGGGATTGGGGCCAAGCAAGCAGTGTGGATTGAAATTTTTAGGCCTTAAAATTTCTATTTAACTGTGTGTGCTCCCTGATGTGCACAGAAAGCTTGAGAAGTCGCATATGCTCCGTTCAAGAATCTGATGATGATGGATTGGATGGCAGGGAGCACCGTCCGCCTCTTAAAGATTTATTTAGTGTTAAATTACTTGTTTGTACTAGCTGCTACTTACTGTGTGATCAATCTATTTATTTTAATATGCGTTGACAAATTGTAGATGTGTTCAAGAATCTGATGTTGCAGATTGCTAGTTGTAGGACTCCAACAGGTCTGCAACTGAATTGCTACTACTGGGATTTTTTTGTGGACATTCACAAATCTATGCACATGTTGACCAAGAAGAACAACAAGGAGATGGAGGAGACCAAAGCGCTGCTCAAGAAGCTCTTATCCTTGCATGGTAATGCTTCTTCGTCGACATGAGGGCTCGTGGTCAGTGCTCTTGTGTTTGAGCTGTTCATTTTGGAAAGTCAAACTTAAGTTGCTTGTGGTTGACAACTTTTTATTATATGTTGTAATGTTGGTTGACAACTTTTTATTATACGCTATAATGTTTTGTGAACTGATGTGTATGCTAAGTGGTGTTGCTGTGAACTGAGTTGTATGCTCGTTGGAATGCTGTTTTATTAAGTATAGAATTATTTTGTCTTTCTAGTATCATTTCTAAATTGTAATTAAATTAGTATTTGCATTTCTCTAACGAAAATGATGGTGTCTTCAGTGACGATTACAAGTCGCAAAATATGACCAAAACTGTGTCATTTTCAGTGACGATTTCAAATCGCCATATGTGACCAAACTCTTTCATCTTCACTGACGATTTCAAACCACAATCTGTGACGAAATAAGAACCAATCAAACCAAGCCACGTGGCAAAATATGATTGGTCCACGTGGCAACAAATGCAGCAGCCGGGCTAGCGATGACGTCATCACCACGTCACGTGACACGTCACTGATGATGTCATCAGCCATGTCAGCATCCTACGTGGCAAGCGCCGTCGGGCCTTCCAAACGGACCGTTATGACGAAAACAGAGTTCAATCTGTGACCAAAATAGACCGTCACAGGTTACAAACGCTGTTAACGATGTCGTTACGGCGCGACGTCGGACGGCGGATTATGACGAAAACTTGGACCCATCCTTGACCAAAACCGATCATCACAGAAAGGTATCACATCCGTGACCACAACCTTTTCGTAACAAAAAGGAAGCACATCTATGATGAAAATTATCATTTCATCACAATAGAACAAATGTGACGCGACCCCAATGACGATATGATTTTCGTCACAGATTAAACTGGTGACGATTTGCTCATCTACAGTGACGAAAGGAGTACGTCACTGATGATCACATCCCTAGTAGTGATTGTTTGCCCGAAGAGTCCCAAGTATCTGTAGCATATGTATCCTCAAAATAATTGCCATTCAAAAACCCGTTATAATCCAGACCGGCACGACACGCCATGCCTCATGGGTTGTGCTATCCCATGCCTCGTGCTAGGCCTTTGGCCGAAGCACGAGCTCGCGGACCGAATTTCATGTCATGTCGGGCCATGAAGCATGGCCAAAACGTCGTGCCATGCCAGCCCATGGCTCCAAAATCTCGCAGTCGCCAGAGTTCACATTCATCATCGCACCTTCACCACCACCATCTTCCAGATCGATCAGATTGGGAGCAGCAGAGTCATCCCCAAGATCAATGTCGAACAAGGCAGTAACGTCATCTCGAGTGTCATTGTTGTCCTCACCCTCTGAGGCCTAGCCTAGCGGCAGTACCCCATCCTCCTCGGCCTTGGCCTCTGCCTCTCCAGCCCCATTCCTCAACGGTCCAGGTGGCCGCCTTACTTCCTCTCTACCGCAGCTAGAGGAAGAAGCATCAGCTACCGACCTGCAGGAACCAATGAAACAGAAAGAAGAATAAGATGCATGCAGATCAATGAAAGAAATAGCCAAGTAGGATAGGGTTAGGGTTAGGGTTTACCTGCACAGCCAGAGCCCGGTGCTGGAGAAGGCAACACCGATCCAGAGGCCAGAGAAGATGACAACGACACTCGGTTAGCAAGGACGGCGAGCGATGGAGGAGGGACAGATGAGGACAACAAACTCACATAATCACTAACATATCTAGAGCCTAGAGAGGGGATAGGAAGAGAGAGAAGGGAGAGAGGGATCTAGGGAGGGGAGGACGTCGGCGATAGGTTGTTCGAGGTCACCAGAGTTGGGGTCGAAGACAAAGCTCGAGGTCGAGGCGGCACACTGCGAGTCCGCGAGTGCGAGAGGTGGTAGTGTGGAATGAGGTGGGTTAGGATTAGGGGAGGGGCGTGATACGGTGGCCGGCAAGTCACCAGAGTCGGGGTCGACAATGGCGAGGGCGAGGACAGCCCCTCAGCGGGTCGAGGTTGAGCAGATCTGCGAGAGGTAGAGCGAGTGCGGTGTGACAGGGAGAGAATGAGGAGGGTTAGGGTTAGGGAAAGGGCGACGCCACGATGCTACGTGCATATATACGAGGGGGCACCGAGTTGGGCCGGGTCACTGTCGGACCAGCCTCTTTGGCCCATGTCATGTCGTGCTCGCCCGTAGGCCTAGGTAGCGGCCCAGGCACGACCTAGTGTCCCGTGGCAGGCTAGCCCAAGCCCACAGGGTACCAGGCCAGGCCAGGCTCGGTTCGGGCCAAATTGTCGGGCTGCTGAGCGGGCTGTCGGGCCTTGGATTGCATGCCTTTTTATAGGCAGCGGCGGGCATAGGGCGATGGCATCCCCGTGGGTGGTGCGCCGGTGAGAGCGGCGCTAGCGGTCGTCCTCCCTCAACGCCACACGGGCGTCGCCCCTCTCCAACTCACCTCGTCCTCCTCCGGTGCGACCCGTGTGGCCAGCCGAAAGCCGGGTTCATGGACGCGTGCTCATCAGTGGATTTGGTGGTGGTGGAGGTGCACCCTCCTTGTGACACATAACATCGACAACGGCGATCCTTTTCCCTACCATGACGATGCCATGTCTCCCCATCTGCGGTGGCGCCTGCCCCCACTTTGCCCCATGGCTCCGCTTCAGATCCGACCACTTCACTTGGAGAGCGCCTACCCGGGGGCCAGGCAGCATCTGGACGTCCACTACTACAGGAAGTTTAACTGAGATGATCAAAATCGGTTAACCGAGGCGGGCAAACCATCCACCTAAAATAGAAAGCCTCAGTTAATCAGGCTTAACCGAGGTGGGCACTGTAATGGAACCACCTCAGTTAATGTTTTGACAGAGGCGGACATTGTAACTCGTCCGCCTCTGTTAAAGCATTAACCAAGGCGATTTGTGGTTAGTTGCCCACCTCGGTTAATTGTTTTGCATATTAAAAAATTCTTTAATATGTTTTAACAATCATTGTGGTTTCGTAGCTTCAACCAACAAACAATAATAGTGTGTTGCCTATCAGTCATGGTTCATGCCTCGAAAGTAGTGGGTAGTCCTCTTAGGCCATCCTCAATGCAAGTTTCATGTCCCAGTTTTTGACACACTCAGATTTTGGAAACAGTGCAAAAGAGTTTCATCTACTCTCATGAAACTCTTATCACCTCTCTCCTAATTAATATAGTGACATGTCAGCATATTTAATGCTCATGAAACTATATGAAACCCTCATTGAGATTGGCCTTATCACTATCGGTAGAAGCCAAATTGGTAGTAATCCTCCATCACTGCTGGTTGTAAATTAATCAGTAGTTAGTGATCATACTGTTTTCTGTGGTAATGGTATATATACACCTTCCCAGGATAAGACCCTTCATAGGTCTAGGCCCGCCTAACCTGCTATATTTTCCTATTTCCTATATATATCATCTACTCATGAAACATTTTCAGAAGAGACTTAGGGCAAATGCATTGGTATTGTTTTATAAGCAGTCTCATGCTATGTCACGTAATTATAAAATTACTTAAGAGGTTACAAGTACAATGGATTCTCTTTTAAGTTATCTCATAGCAATTCTAGAGTCCTTAATTTGTGCATATAATAAAGGAATATTTGTGAGTTGCATGACAACAACCACTTGTACAATGATGTGTAAGTTTTCTCATATACTCCTAAATTTTAGCTCATAAGATGATTGTTTCGCGAAATGATGATCTTTTTCTCTCTTTCCTTCACTACTACACAAAATCATTTGCATGACACTTGGGTTTTCTTAACCATGGCGGGCAAGGCTGCCAACCGTCATGGTTAATCGAGGTCGGTCGGGCCCGGCCGGCAGGGGCGGCAACCGCCATGGTTAATAGGTTAACCATGGTGGGCGGCTTAAGATAACCGCCATGTTTAATCCCCAATAACCGTGGTGGTTGAGTAACGACAACCGCCACCATTAAGTTTTTAACCATGGTGGTTGCCATAATGCAACTGCCACAGTTACATGACAATTAACCGCGACAATTGCGTTATGTTGCCCACCACGGTTAAATCTGGGCTATAAATGCAACAGCCCCCTCCTTCTTTCCCGCGGCTCCACCTCCATTTTTTAGGGTTTTGAGCTCAAAAACCTAAAATTGGCAACTTTAGAGGGGGAGGTTTTACCCTAGGATTTGGTGAAGGTGGGCACTGCAAGAGGTTGATTTTTACTCTCCAACTCTTGTTTTTCTCTCTTTTACATGATTAGTTGCTTTTTCACTAGATCTAGATCTAGATATAAATGGGAAGAGAGAGAATAGCAGATCTAGAGCGTACTCCGATGCATTTCTCTTATACAGCTATGCTAATTTGACTTTTTGCTATGTTTGCAAGGTCACGTGTGTTGTCATATGGACAACAGGGACAAGTGGATGTACAAGACATCCAGGATGGAACCATCTGAATCAGGATCTGGAGCTCATGGTCTGTCCGTGCAATGACTGCAAAAATTGGTTTGCCCATAAAGATACCATGGTGCAATCCTAGGTGACATGTTTCCAGAGGGTAACAAGGTGTTCGCCAATACCTATCGAGCAAAGAAGCTGGTCAGGCCAGTGGCGATGAAGCTTAAAAAGTTCCATGCATGTCCTAACCATTGTATTTGTATCGAGGAGAGCAATATGAGAATTTGCAGAGCTATTCGCATTGCGGCGTGACCCAGTGCAAGAAGAATGCGGGTTGTCACTGCAGGGTTACGAGGATGCTACGCTAGCCGAAAACAAAAATTTTTCGACCCCATAAACCAGGAACTACTGCTAGTTATATATCACGGGATTACCACTAGACGCGCAGATGCAACGGAAGACGTCTCGGTGTAGACGTGCGCGTCGTAGCGATGCCGTGTAGATGTTCACGTCCGTCCTTCACGTCTCCACGTGTGGTTCGTCCTAGTGCTCCAGATGCAGCACCTCCGAGGTATCCCACACGTACAGGGAGGAAGTGTCACACCTCCAGACTGCTAGGTCTGCGAGGAGCAATAGGTGCGGGCGTGGGGTGGGTGACGGCTGTCTAATGACGTCGTCAAACCCTGGTCGCCCGTCCCCTCTTTATATAGGCGTCCCTAATGAGCCCACCGACCTGGAGGCCCATTAGCAAACCCTAATCCCTGTCTGACTCGAGTCCAACTCGAATCAAGCTTCCAGCCCCTTAAGCGTGCGACCCTATGGGTTCACACACACATAGACACGGCCCGAGTACTCCTACTCGCCCGATAGTTGACAGCGGCCTCTAGCAAGACGTGTCAACTCCTATGTATACGCAAAGATCATATCTGATGAACCACCACGATCACATATACGTAATTCCCTTGCCACACAATATTTGGTCCAACTCATAGGTTAACACTTAACCTAAGCACGGCCATGCATTTTATGATCCAATCATTTGAGTGGTCCAGTGATATCTCTCTCGCATGGAGAGGGACAAATCCCATCTTGATCGTCTATGTCTCACAGCATACTTCCTGACAAACTCGAAGACTATCTTTATAACTACCCTGTTACGAAGTAGCGTTTGATAGTCCCTAAGTAAGTCGATTCATATCTTGAGTACATACCACAATCTCAGGTCTAAGGACATAACGTACATGATGTGTAAAGAGATAATAAGAACATCTCACGTTGGGTCAGTCCAGCCCCATGTCATACATGTGCCCACATTATTAGTTTGACATCTCCATGTCTATGACTTGTGAAACATAGTCATCAACTAATACATGTGTTGATCTAATATTCATGTGTGTCCTCACATGAGCTCCGATCAGGGACAACTATTGAATAACCATACAAGTAAAAGAGTCTCACAGACAATTCACATAATTGTCAATCAATACAAGTTGTCTTTAATGGATATTCAATGAACATATAATAAATCATGGATACAATAGAAATATCATCATCTCTATGATTACCTCTAGGGCACATTTCCAACAGTCTCCCACTTGCACTAGAGTTAATCTTTTAGATATCTAATACCCATAGACCTCACGTGTGCCTCATGCTTAGGCTGTGGAAGAGCCTTTGTCAAAGGATCTGCTATATTCAAATCCGTATGTATTTTGCACATTTTAATTTCATCTCTTCCAATGAACTCTCGAATGAGGTGAAATTTCCGCAGTACATGTTTGTTCTTCTGGTGATTCCTTGGCTCCTTAGCCTGCGTGATCGCCCCATTGCATCGGTGTAACCATTTACAATGAGCTCCTCCTCACCTCCATAGATTAGGAACACATCTTTAGTCCTTCTCAAGTACTTAAGGATGTTTTTAACAAGTGTCCAGTGACTCTCACCTGGATTAACTTGATATATGCTCGCAACACTTAGAGCATATGAGACACCCGGGCGTGTACATATCATGACATACATGATGGAACCAATAGCCGAAGCATATGGAACCTTACTCATGCACTCTCGCTCATCAGATGTCGAATGACACTGTTTCTCGCTAAAGCGCATGCCATGTGACATAGGTAAGAACCCTTTCTTGGACTGTTCCATGTTGAACCGCTTCAACACCTTGTCAATGTACGTTTCTTGGCTTAATCCTATTAGCCTCTTTGACCTATCTCTATAGATCTTAAGGCCCAGAATGTATGTTGCTTCTCCTAAATCCTTCATAGAAAAACTATTATTCAGTGAAGTCTTTACGGTTTGCAACATCGGAATATCATTCCCAATCAATAGTATGTCATCTACATACAAGATTAGAAACACAACAGCGCTCCCACTTTTCTTCTCGTAATCACAAGGTTCTTCTTCACTTTGACGGAAGCCAAACCCTTTGACCACCTCATCAAAATGAATATTCCAACTCTGAGATGCTTGCTTTAATCCATAAATAGATTTTTTAAGCTTGCATATTTTTCCAGCATTGCTAGGATCAACAAAACCTTCGGGCTGTATCATATACACGTCCTCTTCCAAATTTCCATTTAGAAAGGCTGTTTTAACATCCATCTGCCATATCTCATAGTCATAATAGGCATCAATTGCTAGAATGATCCTGATAGATTTAAGCATCGCTACCGGCGAGAAAGTCTCGTCGTAGTCAACTCCTTGAACTTGCCGAAAACCTTTTGTGACAAGTCGAGCTTTATAAACTTGGACGTTTCCATCCATATCTTTTTTCTTTTTATAGATCCATTTGCACTCTATGGGTCTTACCCCATCATGCGGGTCAACCAAGTTCCAAACTAGATTGGCTCCCATGGAATCTATCTCGGATCTCATGGCACTATGCCATTTCTCGGAATCAAGGTCCATCATTGCCTCGGCATAAGTTGCAGGTTCGTCATCGTCTAACAATAATACATCCCCACGCAACTCACGGATTCTTGCCGACCTTCGTGGTTGGGGCGGGGTGTCTGTTGCCACAGGTAGCTCAACTGGTTCTGCTACATTAGCATCACTCGTGGAGTCAATCCCTGTTGGCTCATCCTGAACTTCTTCAAGATACACCTTCTGCCCTCTCTTGTCTCTTTTGAGAAACTCTTTCTCTAAGAAAACACCGTTTCGAGCAACAAACACTTTGCCCTCTGAGCGGTTGTAGAAGTAATACCCTAAAGTTTCTTTTGGGTATCCCACGAAAAAGCACTTGTCCGACTTGGGTGTTAGTTTATTTGATATAAGTTGTTTGACATAAACTTCACAACCCCAAATCTTTAGAAAAGACAAACTGAGACTCTTACCAGTCCACATCTCATATGGTGTCTTAACTACGGACTTAGACGGTACCCTATTTAATGTGGAAAGCGGCTGTTTCTAGAGCGTATCCCCAAAATGATAAAGGAAGGTCCAACCGGCTCATCATAGACCGAACCATGACTAACAGAGTTCGGTTACGTCGCTCGGACACACCGTTTCTCTGAGGCGTTCCGAGTGGCGTAAGTTGTGGAACAATTCCGCAACTCTTAAGATCATTGCTAAACTCGTGGCTCAAATATTCGCCTCCACGATCTGATCGCAAGGCCTTAATTTTCTTGCCACGTTGATTCTCTACCTCATTCTGAAATTCTTTGAACTTTTTAAATGTTTCAGATAGACATAGCCATATCTGCTAAAATCATCAGTGAAGGTTATGAAGTATTGGAATCCGCCTCTAGCTCTCGTACTCATTGGTCCGCATACATCAATATGTACAAGTTTCAACAAGTCAGACGCCCTCTCAGGAAAACCTGTGAAAGGCGACTTGGTCATCTTGCCCAGCAAACAAGCCTCACATGTCTCGTATGATTCAAAATCAAACGAAGTTAGAAACCCATCAGCATGGAGCTTCTTCATGCGATTCTCACTTATATGACCCAAACGACAATGCCACATATAGGTAGGACTTAACTCATTAAGCCGAGGCCTTTTAGCAGTAATATTACATATAGACATAGGTGCATCATCAAGATTTAAAATAAACAACCCATTTACAATGGATGCAAAAGCCACAAACATATCATTCTTAGAGATTACACAACCATTGTCTTTACTCGCAAATGAATAGCCATCCTTCATCAAACATGAAGGTGACACAATGTTTCGACTTAAACTTGGAACAAAATAACAATTATTTAATTCCAAAATAAATCCTGATGGGAGGTGGAGTTGCATCGTCCCGACGTTCAACGCAGCAACTCTTGGATTATTGCCCATGCGGAAATCAACCTCCCCTTTTCCAATGCTTCTATCTCTTATCCTTCCCTGCATCGTATTGCAAATATGAGTAACCGAGTGTTGGTATAAATTAACGCACACTCTACTTTATCCGCAAGCACACAGATAAGATCTACCGATGTAGCACTTCACCGGAGTAACCCAGTTTTAATATCGAACCCAAAGAAATGGATAGTGTTAAGTCTTAAATTCTAACCCCTGAGTAGCTAAGAAGGACGGAAAATCTAGAAGTATAGAGGGGATCATTAAGGCTGTCTAATTTCAATTTAAGAGTGATATGTTTATATTATTCTTAGTGGGGAAGTTGCCATAAAAGGTCACAAACAGAGTATGAGTTTTTTAAGCAAATGTATAATCCTACCGAGCCTACACACGGGTAAGTGGACTATAGAAGAATCAACAAGGCTATAAGAGTCACCCTTGCGAACAACCACTACTACCGGCGTTATAGGAGGCATTTATGAGCTATCAAGTCTAAGCACCACGCTTACACTATCCAACTACTCTAACTCTAGAGCAACTTAGAATTAAAGTACTCAAAAGAGAGTCATAAACCTTAAGAATAATAAGAACAATGGCTCAAACTTAAATATAGACGTTGATTACCGAAACAATCGCTGAAGCAAGTTGAAGATGAACTTGAATCCGCAGGTACAAGATGCAGAAGTTGATCCGACAGGCCAGAGCTCCTTCTTGATCTCTTCCTCTCTCTCTCTTCTAGTTCTAGAATAAGACTAGGTTCTAAACCTAACTAGAGGGGTAACTAGTCTTCTACTTGATAGCTGGCTCTTGATTACAACTAGATGAACTAGATCTAATTCTAGATGAACTAGAAGAGGTTCATCTAGAGGGACCTCTACTTCTAATTGAAACCCTAGTTTCTGATGTGGAGATGAATAATGAAGATGGAGATGCCTGGAGAGGGGGGTCTAGGGCTGCTTATATAGCCCTGAGGGATCAACCGCGGCCGTTAGATCAAACCGACTTAAGGTACGGCTAAGATGCATCCTAGAGGTCGGTGGAGGAAGCTTGCAGAAGACGGAAGCCAGCGGGCCCGGGGGGAGATCGGTCGGTCTCCTGGTGGGACTGGTCGGTCCCACCTGGCAGGGTCCCGCGGTGCCCGACCTCCTGGTGTCTTCTGGTGTCCTCTGGAGTCTTCTAGAATATTCCTGACGTGCCAGTTGCGTTATCTCGCGTCGGTTTCCTTATAGGGGAAGCAATCAGTGCTGGTTTCCTGGTTTAGTCCCTGCAGAATCACAATTCACCAAAACTCGTGGAATATTGTCAATTAAAACCCTAAACCTTTGTTGGTGATTGAATTCGTGCCCTTTTCATATTTATTTATCCATTAATTTTAATAGATAACCAGTGTCAACAATTCCCCCAAGCTTACTTTTGCTAGTCCCTTAGCAAAACCAAAACTTAACAATGGATCAGGAGTTGCTACAATATTTTTACTTCCAACAAGTACACCTGCTGTTAAACAAAAATTCTCCGAAACATATCATGTTATTCTTCATGGGGCTTATTATTTTTTACCTTAGATCTTGAATAATTGAGAGATTGAACGATCAAATCAAGCACTATGTCTCTAGTTCTTTTACTTCACCTTTATCCCGGAGTTTTAATTAATTTTCAAAAGCATTAATACATATGTTGTCAAATTAAACAATGGATCCAAAGAGAAAGTCAACCAACCATTGAATCAAGAAGTGCATGTGTATGGAAAAATGGAGTCGGATGCTCTCTTGAATATATTCACTCTCTTCTGTTCATCAGAGACATATGGCTATTAGGCTAATTCTACTATCGGGCACGTGCCCATTTTTTCTGACATTTTTTTCTTCTCTTTTTTTTCGAGGTTTCAGACACTTGTCCCTTTTTATTTCCTCGGGATTTATCTTTTTGAGGTTTCGGACACTTGTCCCTTTTTATTTCCTCGGATCTTTTTTTTCTTTTCTCTCTTTTTTTCTTTTTTTTAATAGCCATATGCTTCCAACAAACTTCTGAGAGGGTAGCAACAGATAATTATGAGCATTCATGCAGAAGATGGATGAAATGTGTAAGTGATCTCAATTCAATGGCAAGATAACATCTCACAGGGTCACAAAGCTTAATTTAACTCAATGCAATTATTAGTCATATTCATATTTAGAAATCTCCGGAACTTTAGTGTTGTTTAGAACAAGATAATAGCAGCTCAGATCATCACATGTTATATCCCAATTACCTAGACCTTAGATTAAGTATTTGCCATCCATGTATTTAATTTTACTTTTAAGCATCATTATTAATCAGGAGAACTAATGCTTTGAAGGCTAGGTACTTGAAAGAAATTAGATAGAGCAACTATTCATCATTTCCATGTAAAAGATCAGAGAGAGAGAGTTCTTATTTTATTATTAACTTCTTAAAACACACTATTTTATTTATTTAATCTTACACACTTTAAGATATAATATAAAAGCTAATAATAATAGTAGTAGTAGTAATAATAAAGACATACCTGAATCGTGAAGATAACGGGGGTGCGTCTCCCCCAAGCTAGTTTCCTTAATAGCGTTGAGCCTTCATGTGCCCATATATATATATATTTTTTCTTTTTTAATTAATGGTGAGGCTTCATGTGCCCACATATTTTTGTTCTTTTCTTTTTAAGGGTGAGCCTTCATGTGCTCACATATTTTTGGTGTTTTGAATTTATTTATAGAATGAAAAACTTAAGAGGATAAAGATACTTACGTGGATACATGGGGTGCCTTCCCCCAAGCTGAATGTTGACGTAGTCGTTCGATCTTGTAATGTAGCAGACTGACAGTGGATATGTTCTTCCTCTATTAGAGCTTTGATTGATGTTGATGTTTGTTGAGATAGTGCTCCAATAGTGGATGGAACATTCACTTGCTTGTTAGCTTTTCTTGGCCTTTCAGACAGTGCTCCAATAGTGGATAGAACATTCACTTGCTTGTTAGCTTTTCTTGGCCTTTCAAATCCTGTGAAACTCAAATAGACAACAAAACTTGTGGAACATATTAAGCATTAGCGGTTGGCCACTCAAGCCTTAGCTGTCTAGAATTTTAGTAAGATCTCTTTCTCAATATTTTTGTATTTTAATATCTTTATAATGCAAGGGAAAAATGCAACGGGATGAATGTGTGCATATATTTTTTATGCCACCATGGTGAATATACTTGTGGGTTTTACACACCATAGAATTATTCACATAGGGCTTTATGGTTTATGATGTAGTGTAACAAATGCAATATTTTTATTTTCTTTTCTAATGCAATGCATAAATTAAAATGTTTGTGAATTGAATATGATGATGCAATAAACAACTAAGAATTAAATATGAGAAGTATGCAACAAAGTAAATATAAAGATAACTACCGATTTTTAGCTTTTGGCAAAGGTTCGGATATTTAGGTCCGACGAACCGGACCTTCCCTTGGTTCAGTCCTCCCAAGGTATGTCAGACGTTTGGAAAGTTGTTATTGATTGTACCTCTTAGGTGCAGACATTTTCTCCCATACTTTCTTGGTCTGAGTCTTCACTTCATGCGGTTCACTGTCTTGAGGTTTCTCTCCTTTCTTTTCTAGCACAGTGTCGATAGCTTCTTCTTCGTGATTGGCCTCTCTATTCTTGATAGTTTGTCTTCTTTTGCTTTGAGAGCGACGTCTTTCACTTCTATTCTTCTTGGGTGCTTCATTAGGCATTTAGTTGATGAAGTTGCATCGTGCCTTTTCTCCAGGAAAGTGAAAAATAATTTCCTCTTGTAAATGATTGTACTTGTAGCGTAGAGGAATGGTCTTCCTAGGATGAGGTGGACATCATCGTCTTCTCATATCGAGGATCAGGAAGTCTGTGTGGACTTCATGACCTCTAATTCTGACTACAACATCTTCCATCATTCCTTCTTGTTGATGCCTCTTCATATGGTGTCACTCATATCATTTGTTCGTCCAGCAGTTTGAAGTGAAGCGTTAATTGTGGATGCTGGCAGCATCTTGCTTAGTGTACATATTCTTGTAGATCTAGGACCTTCACTCTATAGAATTTGGGAGTGACTTCTCCGTGTTTTGCTCAAGAGTGTGTCCTGCTCATAAAGACAAGGTAGAGATCAAGTGCATGGACTCTGTTGGTGGAAAAACACCAACATAACCAAAAGTTTTGTTTATACCTCTCTAACCTTAGGCACACTGCACAAGATAAACCTATTGTTTATATATTCTATTCAATCTTAACATGAGTGATAGGATTAGAGGATGAGCATAAAAGTAGCTTCTTAAAATATTTAACAGATCAAATTACTTAACCCAAGGAAGGATAATCTATGCATAAAGGGTTGATCTTTTCATAATTGAGATATATCATCTTCCAAAGGTTAGATGCACAACATTTTAGCTCATTTAGTTAAGACAGTGAGATTCAAGAGAATAAAGCTATGAACAAGGATCAAAGGACCAAATATGTTGAGTTGATTAGGTTGGATCAAGTGAGGTGCAACTTAAACATGTTCAGTTCTTTATTTATGTTCATACTAGAATCAAGAAGAAGCTTTTAAAGTGATGGTTACTTACCTTGAAATATTACTTTGTCATTGGAAAGTGATTGTGTTGAACCACCTTGTGGAAGCTCCTCTTGTCTAGCTGGTTGTTGTTTATGAATGGCTTGTCTTCTCTTGTTTGTCTCACAGTGTGCTTGAGAGGAGGAAGATCACAGTGGAATCATCTTTATAGGTATCGACCTTCCTTCTCTCGTGTCGACTTATTGTTCCTCGAGTATACTGACTAGGATCCTCTCTCTTTCTTGTATTAATTCTGTACTATGAGGATGTAGGGACAGTTCCGCATTCTTCTCTTGTCAACCCTTCTTGTTTCCCTTAATCATTGGGTTGGCAACAGACTTGAATTTAGAGCTGCTACTCGAGTGCCTCCATGAGAGTCTTTTGTCTTGTAATGTCACAACTGAGACTTGTTCTCTCAACAGTGTCGAGATGATGGAGATCTTATCGACTGTTCTTCTTGATCTGCTGGCTCAGGTACTATCTCTCCATCTTCTAACTCTTGTGGTGCAGTGGCTTCATCCTTCATGATGCCCTCCTCAATTCTTGGCAGTTGGTTCTCCCTTCGACGTCTTCTCTTGGTTCTCTTTGGCTGCTCATAAGTGATGTAGTTGTTGAAGAATCAGCAAAAGATCAAATAGTTGACTTCTCTAAGTCCGGCAAAGATGATAACATTGATGGTGTTCAAGAACAATCTTCCTAAAATGAGTGGTGGATCATATTCTTCTTCTTGACTGGGATAACATCCAGTGGTTTGTATTGATCAAAGTGGTGAGTAGGCGATCTATATGTCTGGAAGCTGGTTTTCTCCTTCCTCCCCTTGATTGTGAAGCACATCTAGACAACGGAATTGTCTCCCAAGCTGGCTTGCGATGTAGATGGACTCCCAACAACATGTTCATGTGTTTGACTTGTAGATCTTGCTATTGTTGTAGTGGTGCCATCTTGTCTCGCAAGCTAGCTCTTGATTAGAAAAGAGGTAACTTCCCACTTCTTGTCTTGATGTCATGGGCAATGATGGTTGCAGGCATAGGTTGTCTCATACGAGGTAAATTGCATCCTGTTTGTCATCAGTGCCCAAGCAAGACTCAAAGCTAGGCTAGCACCATTTGTGATCTGAGAGTAGGTTTGTGTGTCTATGGTTTGAGTTTTGGATCTTCAATGTTCATACAAAACCATGGATGAAAAAATCTCTCTCCTGCATAATGTTAGTGGACAAATACCCGAAGGATTGCAAGAATTTGAAACATGGGTTGTTATCCATAACTTATGTTGGTTGCATCTATGCTAATAAAAAGATGTTTTTAGGATTGTTTTAGCATAGACTAGTATTTTATGTGTTGGCTGCACTTTAACATGATTCAAGGCAAAAGATATCTTGCAGTAGAAAACAAAATAAATAAACTTTGATACTCATAGTTCTTCCATACATGATGAATGAGCTTAGTCTTCATTGTGCAAGAGTTGTTGAGGTTCATTGTATGCCTTGCTTCATCTCCAGTGTGAGTTCATCTCCGGACTTTCCCAAGCTGATATTGAAAGTTTTCCTGCAGGGGTTAGTCCAATAAAATATCCAATATCTACTATCGCATACTATCAGTTCATAAATCAACCTAGACACCATGTCTAATTTGACTTAGGAAGGCATTTTAACCTAAGCACCATACTTAATTTAAAAGCCTTTAGAGGTAAAATTAGCACACCTTTTAGCTCAAGAATCAAACCAGACACCATGTCTTACTTTAATTCATGAAAACAGTTAAACTAAGCTCCATGCCTAATTTAAAAGGTGTATGATAATACTTCAAAATCAAAGAGTATACTATAGCAAATAAAGATAACATGAAAGCATTGTTGAGATTTATTCAGATGGTGATGAAAGAGTATGATGAGCATATCCTAAAGGTAGGGACAACCAACATAGCAACATGGCAAGAAATATTCTTAGAAAGCCTATTCCCCAAGCCTGGATTTTGCACAAATCAAGATTGAATGAATGTAATTCAATGTTGTATGATGATTGATGGGACATACCTTGTGTTTGTTGTTCCTTCGTTATTTTCTGCTCCAGACCTGGAAAGGTTAGTGACAAGAATACCTGAAGGAATATTTTCATAATTACATTTTTATACTCATTACAAGGACAGTGCAGCAGAAAGGTAGGCATAGCTCATAACCATGTATTATGATGGGGTATAAAGATTCTACTGGTTATAGCTTGCTCATGGGGTAGTGATAGATAAGAGTGGAATTCAAAAACAACATTCATAAGAAAGAAAACAAAAATAACGAAAAGACTGGGACAAAAAAGGAAAAGATAAAAGTATGATTACAAGGTTAAACTAAGACTTAAGATGATCTACCGTTCCCCGGCAACGGCGCCAGAAATGCTTGTTGACACTTACTAACGTCGCTACCAAGAGTAGAGATAAACTCTATCCCCAGCAACGGCGCCAGAAATGCTTGTTGGTATAAATTAACGCACACTCTACTTTATCCGCAAGCGCACAGATAAGATCTACCGATGTAGCACTTCACCGGAGTAACCCAGTTTTAATATCAAACCCAAAGGAACGGATAGTGTTAAGTCTTAAAGTCTATCCCCTGAGTAGCTAAGAAGGACGGAGAATCTAGAAGTATAGAGGGGATCATTAAGGCTGTCTAATTCCAATTTAAGAGTGATATGTTTATATTATTCTTAGTGGAGAAGTTGCCATAAAAGGTCACAAACAAAGTATGAGTCTTTTATGCAAATGTATAATCCTACCGAGCCTACACACGGGTAAGTGGACTATAGAAGAATCAACAAGGCTATAAGAGTCACCCTTGCGAACAACCACTACTACCGGCGTTATAGGAGGCATTTATGAGCTATCAAGTCTAAGCACCACGCTTACACTATCCAACTACTCTAACTTTAGAGCAACTTAGAATTAAAGTACTCAAAAGAGAGTCATAAACCTTAAGAATAATAAGAACAATGGCTCAAACTTAAATATAGACGTTGATTACCGAAACAATCGCTGAAGCAAGTTGAAGATGAACTTGAATCTGCAGGTACAAGATGCAGAAGTTGATCCGACAGGCCGGAGCTCCTTCTTGATCTCTTCCTCTCTCTCTCTCTCTCTTCTAGTTCTAGAATAAGACTAGGTTCTAAACCTAACTAGAGGGGTAACTAGTCTTCTACTTGATAGCTGGCTCTTGATTACAACTAGATGAACTAGATCTAATTCTAGATGAACTAGAAGAGATTCATCTAGAGGGACCTCTACTTCTAATTGAAACCCTAGTTTCTGATGTGGAGATGAATAATGAAGATGGAGATGCCTGGAGAGGAGGGTCTGGGGCTGCTTATATAGCCCTGAGGGATCAACCGCGGCCGTTAGATCAAACCGACTTAAGGTACGACTAAGATGCATCCTAGAGGTCGGTGGAGGAAGCTTGCAGAAGACGGAAGCCAGCGGGCCCGGGGGGAGACCGGTCAGTCTCCTGGTGGGACCGGTCGGTCCCACCTGGCAGGGTCCCGCGGTGCCCGACCTCCTGGTGTCTTCTGGTGTCCTCTGGAGTCATCTAGAATATTCCTGACATGCCGGTTGCGTTATCTCGCGTCGGTTTCCTTCTAGGGGAAGCAATCAGTCCTGGTTTCCTGGTTTAGTCCCTGCAGAATCACAATTCACCAAAACTCGTGGAATATTGTCAATTAAAACCCTAAACCTTTGTTGGTGATTGAATTCGTGCCCTTTTCATATTTATTTATCCATTAATTTTAATAGATAACCAGTGTCAACACCGAGCCGGTATCAAATACCCAAGAATTAATATAAGAGTTAGTGAGGAAAATATCTGTAATATAAACAACAAGTGTATGAGCAGCGGGAGTACCTTTACCACCGTCATCCTTCATCAAGGATGCTAAGTACACCTTGCAGTTTCTTTTCCAGTGACCTTTTCCCTTACAGTGGAAGCACTCAGAATCAGCAGTTGGTCCAGCAGCGTCAGGCGTAGGAGGGTTTGGCTTAGAGATCACATCTTTGGCCTTGCCCTTGCCCTTCCTATTCTTCCAAAAGTTGCCCTTCCTTTTAAAGTTAGGCTTGTTTTGGATCGCCATCACATGGCTGCTGCCAGCACCCTTTTTGATGTCTGCCTCTGCTATTTTAAGCATGCCACATAGCTCATTCAAGCCCCTCTCCGCACCATGCATATGGTAGTTCGAGATGAACTTCCCATAGCTAGGTGGGAGAGAAGAGAGAATGAAATCAGTAGCCAGTTCTGGACCAATTGGGAAGCCTAGCTTCTACAACCTCTGAGTGTAACCAACCATCTTGATCACATGTGGTCCAACTGCTGCACCCTCTGCTAACTTAGTCTCAGCAAGAGACTTAGAAACATTGAACCTTTCAGTTCTAGCCTGAGTCTGGAACATCTCATCTAGCGCTACGATCATATCGTAGGCTGTATGGTTATTATCAAACTGCATCTGCAGATCTGGTTCCATGCTAGCAAGCATTAGGCATCCCACTTCAAGATCAACATCACATGCTTTCTTGTAAGCGGTTTTCTCAGTAGTAGGTGCATTATCAGCAGGTTCCTTTGGTAGTGGGGTGTCTAGAATATCTTCCTTTTCTCAGCCCTGAGAACAATTCTTAGGTTGCGGATCCAATCCGCATAGTTTGTTCCATTCAATTTATCTTTCTCAAGGATTGAACGTAAAGTAAATGGTGGATTGCTAGGTGCCATTGATCTACAAAAAAAGTAAATGCAAAATACTAAGACAATGTATCCAAGACAGAGTAAATGATATTAAATCATTAATAAAATTACTCCCACTGAGATCAATATCCGTCTATTGAATCTCAATGATTCAAGACCCAAACTAACAAGTCTACTAGTGAGCTTTAGCATCACCGCTAGTGGACATGGTAGATCGGTAAGCAACTCTTTGCTAATCATATCACATATGACTCTTGTTGTTGGCCAACATCTCTATGTGTGCTCAACTCCTCATGCTTCAAGGTCCCTAACTGTTAAGATGACCTTGTTCAAGCAACCAACCCTTCTGCAGTAAGTATCCGATACGAACCTGCCTAGTCAAGGAAAATCAGTGATACCCTAATTTCATAGGCGCACCACCGATTGTACAAGACATATGACAGTGCAAGGTTTGGGGAAGCATATGACTTGAACATTACTGAGGATTGTTCTACACTTTCACTACCGCATGTAGACAATAAACATGAATCATACGTGAAAGTAGAACATAATAAGAGAATAACATCAACACAGATATGACTTGGTATAGCCCAGTGTACATTTGGAGATCTCCATCTCCGCCAATCTGTTCACCACGATGATCTCCATCTACATGGTGCATGTACGCCATCCTCCAGTGATGAATCCACCAAGACTAGCTACAACTAGCGTAATTAAAACAATTACATAGTCGCGAGTAGGATCATTACAATTTGGCACGCAGGCCATTACATCAAATTGATAACAATATCTATGTGGCTCCAGCCATATTGACATAATCACGACATGCAAGTCATGAAAAATTACATACATGCATCTCATACACATAAGGGCTATACCAGTCATCAATCCCAGCAAAACAGAGTTAAACGTTCCCGACGTCTAATCTTGAATCGCAGAAAACATAATTTTCCCAGCCCTTTTTTGCAAATCTAAATTCATTGAAACTGGCTAAAGCTGGTGAAAATCAGATGTAAAATTTTCTGTAGATCGATTTTCGTTTAAAGATCATCTCAATCCGAGGTCGTATGCAAAAGTTACGGCCGTTTTACCGAACAACACTCTTTTGCAGATGCCACGGTACATCTCATGCACCCGGCTCTTGATCTAGATTCGATTCAATCAATCTGATTGATCTCCATACTTCCATGATTGGATTTACACGTATCACTTAACTCCGATGGCGGAATTCCGACCAGTAGGAGTAGATCGTTACATGACCAAACACAGCAAGATCACGAATCAAGATCAGAAACTGATCTACAACAGTGCATATCTCTATATGCACACAACCGAATCTATAACGAGGCAGTAACGGCTCCGATACCACTGCAGGGTTACGAGGATGCTACGCTAGCCGAAAACAAAAAAATTTCGACCCCATAAACCAGGAACTACTGCTAGTTATAGATCACGGGATTACCACTAGACGCGCAGATGCAGCGGAAGACGTCTTGGTGTAGACGTGCGCGTCGCAGCGATGCCGTGTAGATGTTCACGTCCATCCTTTACGTCTCCACGTGCGGTTCGTCCTAGTGCTCCAGATGCAGCACCTCTGAGGTATCCCACACGTACAGGGAGGAAGCGTCACGCCTCCAGACTGCTAGGTCTGCGAGGAGCAATAGGTGCGGGCGTGGGGTGGGCGACGGCTGTCTAATGATGTCGTCAAACCCTGGTCGCCCCTCCCCTCTTTATATAGGCGTCCCTAATGAGCCCACTGACCTGGAGGCCCATTAGCAAACCCTAATCCCTGTCTGACTCAAGTCCAACTCGAATCAAGCTTCCAGCCCCTTAAGCGTGCGACCCTATGGGTTCACGCACACATAGACACGGCCTGAGTACTCCTACTCGCGCGATAGTTGACAACGGCCTCTAGCAAGACGTGTCAACTCCTATGTATACGCAAAGATCATATCTGATGAACCACCATGATCACATATACGTAATTCCCTTGCCACACAATATTTGGTCCAACTCATAGGTTAACACTTAACCTAAGCACGGCCATGCATTTTATGATCCAATCATTTGAGTGGTCCAGTGATATCTCTCTCACATGGAGAGGGACAAATCCCATCTTGATCGTCTATGTCTCATAGCATACTTCCTGACAAACCCGAGGACTATTTTTATAACTACCCTGTTACGAAGTAGCGTTTGATAGTCCCTAAGTAAGTTGATTCATATCTTGAGTACATACCACAATCTCAGGTCTAAGGACATAACGTACATGATGTGTAAAGAGATAATAAGAACATCTCACGTTGGGTCAGTCCAGCCCCATGTCAAACATGTGCCCACATTATTAGTTTGACATCTCCATGTCTATGACTTGTGAAACATAGTCATCAACTAATACATGTGCTGATCTAATATTCATGTGTGTCCTCACATGAACTCCGATCAGGGACAACTATTGAATAACCATACAAGTAAAAGAGTCTCACAGACAATTCACATAATTGTCAATTAATACAAGTTGTCTTTAATGGATATTCAATGAACATATAATAAATCATGGATACAATAGAAATATCATCATCTCTATGATTACCTCTAGGGCATATTTCCAACAGTCGCGCGGATGAGGAGGGACCCTCGAGGGGGCAAAAGAAGAAGACGACCAAGAAGCATTTCCCACCTCCTGAGGATGGAGAAGAAGATGGTTACACACAGAGGAAAAGTCGTGCCCCTATCGGTGTCGTACCTGCCCATGATCGATCAGCTGCGTGCACTATTTGGGAACCCAGAGGAGGCCTAGCTCATGTCCTAGCATGCATTAGCTGAATATAAGAAGGATGATGGCAAACTACGACACCCCTCCAATGGCAAGCAGTGGAAGCGGTTCGACGCCATGTTCGCAAGAGTATGGGGGCGAGGCGATGAACGTCAGGTTCACGCTGAGTATAGATGAGATGAATCCCTTTGGTGACCTCAGCAACTTGCATAGCACCTGACTGGTCACCCTCACCATCTACAACCTACCTTCGCACATGTGTGTCAGAAGCACATGTATCTTCTACTAACCATGCTTATCTCAGGACTGAGGTAGCCCGACAATGATATAGATGTGTTCCTAGAGTCATTGATGGAGGACATGCATAAACTATGGGTGGAAGGGGTCAAGGTGATGGATGCGTTCCTAAAGAAGCAGTTCACTCTAGAAGCCATCATCTTTGTTACCATTACCGATTACCTTGGTCTTTTTTCACTATCGGGGCAGATTAAAGGGAAGGTTGGTTGTGTAGTTTGCATTGATAGTACCTACTACACTTACCTTAGTGGATCTAAGAAGATGGTGTACATGAGGCATAGGAGATTCCTCCCCAAGATGCACAGATACTGACAGTCTTTGATGAATCTGTACTTTGACAACCAGTCCGAGCCTCAAACTGACGAGCCGAAGAGGACAAGGTATGGGCAGATGGTGTTTGACATGGTGAAGGGCATAAATGTCAAGTTCGGAAAGAAGAAGAAAGAGGAGGAAGATTGGCAGAAGAAGCCAAACCATCTCAGGAACACACTTGACACTCTACCCAACGTCTCTAGTGATCCCTTCCGAGAGGTAAACAACCAGCTAGAGTGCGCAACCCCCGCAACCAAGCAAACCAACAACCCAAGAGAGTGGTGAGGTTTGAGTGCGAGTATTGCCACCGAGAGGGTCACCTAGCTGAGTTTTGCTTTCGGAGGAAGAGAGACGCTCGGAGAGAGTTGGAGTTGAACAATCGGGTGTCACACCCGGTTTTAAAAACAAAACCAGGTATACACCATATGTGAGCCCAGGAAGTCAAATCTCACATATAGCTACAAATAAAGGGTAATATCGAAAGACAATGCTCTTATATAACGTATATAAAACAAAAGAACATAACCTTAAAGAGCAGACAACGGAAAGACACTCCGATCTTCAGATGGAGACACCACTTCACAGGGAACAACTGACTGGTTGACCACAAGCCTAAGCTTCTCCAAAGCTTAACTCTCTGAGGTGTGGGGAAAAGCAAGAGTGAGTCCATGTTGAACTCCACAAGTATAGCAACAAGTGATATAGATCCCAAGTCTCATGATCAATGTAACATAAATAATGAATAGCATAAAACGGTAAATAATGAACATGTTAACCAACATAAGTCATAAATGTAAAAGTCTTCAAGGCCGCTCATGTCCTTGAGCAAGGCTGATATATCAGTTTAATAAACTTTGCGCAAAGGTGTACACTTTCACTGCGAGACGTGAATTGCCCTTTCGCCCGAGGGAGCCAGCCTCTTAACCCACTTCCAAGGAAGGTCGGCAGGGTTCACGATGAAGCCTTTCAAAGGTTCGTCTAACAAGTTAGGGCCGCTAGGTCTTAAGGCAAGGGGAAGAAGGGTCTCTCAACCTTACGGCAACGCAGGCAAGGTGAAAGTAGCCGCCCTAAATCCAGCTCGGCAAGACCCAACGCGCCTATACAGGTGTCCACTAACAAGCTAGAAAAGGTCCTCATACTGAGCTAAAGCCAGAGCCATATAACCCCCAACAGTTGCACTGTAAATCCCGAAGGTGCTCGTACAGATAATTTCTTAAGTTGCTAATAAGTCATTTTTATCATTCGATGCATACATTAATTAAGTAACATGATCATGACTGCGAAAAGAAAACTCGATTGCTATACTTGCCTTAAACTCAAGATCCTTCTTCTGTTGACTTATATACTTCCAAGGGTTGACTCTTGATCACGAACTTCTTCTTGATCACCAACGTACAACTCACCGACTGGACATACGATCACAGAACACCACACAAGCATCCAAAGGCAGTCATGCAAAGCAAACATAGCCTATGATTAGAACAATACACCAATAAATAAATAAATAAATAAATAAAGAGTTTTGAAGACTGATCTACGATTCGCTACGAACACACAGACGCGAAAATCACGCTAAACGGAGTTTTAACGGAAAAGATATGAACTAAACAAGATTAAAGACACTAATTACTAGATTAGATTTAACTTAAATTTTAATTACAGAAAACAGTAGTGAAAGTTATATAGTTAGAAAGAACTTTTCGAAACGAATCCAACGCAAGTTGAACGGACAAAATCGGAGTTAAAACAAAGAAGTTATAGGGGTTTAGAGTCAGTGGCAAAACTGTAATTGATTCAAACCTGATTTTGCAATTTTGAATAAATAAAACGAAATCAGAATTTCGGCTGGACTGCGCCTCATTTAAGAGAAAACGCAGGGGCTAGATTGAAAGTTTTCGCACACTCAATGAATAGGGCTGCTTGGAGTGCGGGTTGAGTCTCAAAGACTTGAGGGGCTCTTTAGCAAAAGAGCCAGTCGAAGGGGTATTGGGTGATCTGAGGCGTCGGATCAGAGATGGATGGGCGTGATTAGACCGGGGTTGGCTGGCGGCGCTGCAGGCCGGAGGGGAAGAGGACAGCGGCGGCGCCATCGCCGGAGACGGCGGCGCTTGCTCGGTGCAGGGCTACAAGGCAGTAGAGACCACAAAACTTGGTCCATTCAAACCGGGGACTCAAGGAGGACTCACCAGAGGTGAAGATAGCGACAGAGAGGCTCTGGGACGGTGGGCGGCCCGATTTGGCGGCGGCGGAGCTTCTGTGTACAACGGCGAGAAATTAGAACAGCAAAACAAGGAAGGAAGAGAAGGAGAAGGGTTCGGTTGGCTTCAGGGAGTCGTTGCAGAGCTCAGAGGGTACCTCGGGGGGGACGGCAAAGCGACGAAGACAGAGTTCCGCGGCGGCGGGATCTCGGCGGAAGCGGAGCTTTGGTGTCGTCAATATAGGGCACGAGAGCTCGAAACCACAACCAGGGAAAGGCGGCGGGGGACTCGGGAGACTTATAGGAGGGCTCGGGTTTGGGGAGCAAGGCAAAGAGGAGACGTAGGGGAGGAGGAGTCAGAGCTCGGGCTCGAGTCCCGGCCGGACACAGGAGGAAGGAGGCACTGACAGGCGGGGACGCGGTGTCAGCGAGGGAGAAGGCGAGCGCGCGTTCGCGCGTTGCAGCCGGGGAGCCGGGCCGACGGCGGATGCGGCCCAAGAGCGAAGAGGGGGATGCGTTGCGTGCTGAAGGGACGGAGCGGGCCAGCTGCTGGGCCGAAACTTGGGCCGTGCAGGAGGAGGGGAAAGGCCGGAGGGGGAGGGAAGGAACAGGCCTTCGGGCCAGAATCAAGGAAGGAGTGAGGGAGAGAAATAAAATGCTTTTCATTTTTGATTTCAGATTCTCAAGGGCATTTTCAAAAGGGATTTGACTCATTTTGAAATCCCTTGATGTTTGATTTGGATCTTTGAGAAAAGAAAGTTTTTGAAACTTTGAACTTTTCCAAACTTTTGAAAAACAAACAAAACCTTTATTCATTGTTTAAAATATTTCCAAACCATTTTGAACTCAAATAGAATTTTATCCAAAACCACACATCACAAAAACTCAAATGCACCAACATGAATGCACAAACATGTTTCTAAACCCTAGGATAAATTTTTAATTTATAGAAAAGTTTTATTTCTCTATATTTTATGAGCACAGAAATTCATAAATAAATCATTTTAACTCTAATTCAAGAAATGCAAATTTCAGGGTGTGACAAATAATCTACCCCCTTAAGAGAATCTCGTCCCGAGATTCGGAAGAGACTCAGAGCACAGGAGAGAAACAAGAAAAGATCTTGATAACACTTTCACTTCACACTTGTATACCAAGCTTATCAAACCACTGATGTTTCATGATCATAACTTGTGAACAAGATTCCATAAAAGATTATTACACCTGATTATTCCAAACTTGTCTTGATTGCTAACTTGATTGGCTTACAACTCAAAGAGATATGGAACTTGATTTGCAGTCGTTCCTCGGTTTCCCACATTGCTTCTTCTTCACTTAGGTTACTCCACTGAACCTTACATACTTTAAACCTTCTTCCATTAAAAGTTTTCCAAACTGTTTCCAGAATCTTGACCGGATATCCTGCATTCGCCAGATGGTCTGGCATATCGACTTCCACTGAAGATGTTTGCCCATCTGTGTTCTTAGCTATATGCTCATCATTATCCATGATAGCATCCTTAGTCTGCATTCCATTGTACAAGTCATCAGCTTTCTCAGATTGAAGTTGACAACCGCGATACTCGATTCTTTCCCTGATGGTGCAGTTAGAACATTATGCACCGAGTACCATGAATTACTCCTTTGTGCGCACACAACCATCCATTACCAAGAACCATAGGAATATTGAGTGACTCCAAAACAATGAAGGTTACGGTAAAGTTTTCCTTGTTTATGATGAGACTGACGTTCGGGCATATCTGATCTGCCTGTATTTCTCCAACTGCGGTATGAACTATCAAGGGCCTCTTTGTTGGACACTTCGCCATCTTGTTCCTTTCTAACAACTTGTCGGAGATGAAAGAGTGCGAAGCACTGGGATCAAACAGAGCAAAAGCTTGTGTTGAGCTCACTTGAATGTAACCACCAACCATTTTTGTAGCTCCTTGAATGTTATCCATATCCATATTGCTCAACCTTCCATTGACATAATTGCGCTGTGCTCTACTTGCTTCAGTAAGCTTCTTTTTGGCTTTCCTTTTTCGCTTTCGTTGTTGTGGATTCTGGCTCAGATCATTCCCAACTCGAACTTCAACATTGTTGTTTTGATAGTGCTCGGCTTCATTGTACTCGTGATCATCAGTGAGAGGTGGCATATAGGGATCCTGATTCTCGGTGTGCCACATCTCCTGTCATCAGGTGACCAACAAAAGCAACATGAGCAAGGATAGATGATCATACTCATGAAGTACCATGAGAGAACTCACAACTTCAACATCTGTTGATCAAAGCACTACCCCCCTTAAGAAAGGATCAACTAGAGAACACAAAAGGGTAGCTTGCATATTATTTCCAGCATGTTGACAGCTATAACCAACTTCTGATATCCCAGAGAAATTCATATGTAAAGGTAAGAACAAGAATTCTGAAATTTCTCGCGAGTAGCAAAACAGCAGTGCAGTAAAACAGCCATAACTCGAGCTCTGTTTATCCAATGAAGTTGCCGTTTACCTTTCTGGGAAGCTTATAAAATCCTCTACAACTTTCATGTAGAACACTTTTCCAGATTCTGTAGTTAAGGTCGTCGAAAACAGCAGAGAACAGAAACTATTCTAGATTCCAGACAGCACAGATGCATCAACTTGTGAATTTCATAACTCCAAAACCATAATAGCCATCGGGGTGGTTCTTGCGCTCAGAGAAACATCATGAAGTCTACTTATGTCCAGAATTTTTCCATGATTTTTGAACATCCAAAAAAAACAGAGATATAAGCTGATAAAGACAGACTGCTCCGAAAAGATAGGATAGGGAAGACAAGAAACAGAAACCCAACCTTCTATGCATGAACCTATCAACTAAACCTAAATGAGATTGTGAAGAAACCCACAAAATCATTGCACTCATTACAAAGATGCAAAATAAACATCATCATAAGGACAAGCAACAAACATCACAGGTTCACAAGCCACACATGGGCCAAGGACTTGACTTAACTTCGTGACTAACGTTTCATTACATAAGGGCTCAAGAACTACTAGAACACGATACATCTGCAAGAACATCAAGGGTAGCTTTTCTTGTACACTCTTTATTTGGCTGGATCTGCTGTGGTAGAAGTGTTGTTTGATGTGCTGCCATCTTGCTGACTCAGAGGATTGACTTTTACCAGTTTATTCTGCTTCCTAACTCGCTTCCGTGGTTGGAATTCTTTGTAGGTGATTGTCCATCCATCTATGTAAACCTCATGTGGGAAGTTCTTCACTGAAGGTGCTTCTATATGCTTCTGATCTAGGCTTGTCTGACCAAGGGTTGAGACTGGATGTGATACTGAAGTAGAACTCAACTTTTGGTAATGTATCAATGGTGGCTCGAATGAATTTGCTTTCCTCTTCTTATCTTCCTTGACTTCACCACTTGGGTTCGCTTTGACCTCATCCTTGGTTGCCTTCTCTTGAAGACAAGAATTCCCATAATGCTTGCAACATAGACATCGATCTTGAACCTCTTGCATCTTACTACTGCTAGCTTCCAATAGACTTGCTTCACATTCATTGGGTGATAATGGCATACCTCGATATTCAATCCTTTCACCTGATGGTGTTCTTAAAAACACTGAACGTCGGGAATAATTGACCTCACTTTTACGACCCCTTAACCATCCATGTCCAAGGATAACATCGATTCCTGAGAGTTCCAAAACATTCAGCTTCACTATGAACTCACTCTCTTTTATCTGGACTCTAACATCTCGGCATTCATGGTTTGTCTCAATTTCTCCAGTTGGTGTGCGAACTACTATGAGCTTCTTTGTTGGCCATTCCCTTATCTTCAGGCGAGCTACAAACTTGGCAGAGATGAACGAGTGCGAGGCACTAGGGTCAAAAAGAACCATGGCAGTTACTGAATTAACTGGGATCATGCCATACACAACTTTCTTTGCTCCATGAATAGTGGTCATATCCACATGCCTCAATTTTCCATGGATGTAATCTTGCTGTAACTGTTCTTTATGGCTTCCTTCCATGTTGGTTGGTCCTTGTGTTGCGTCTTGCTGTTGTGTCATTCTTCCCAGGTCTTGACTTTGCATAGCGATCAACTTCTCTCTATCAACTGTGGTTAGAGACGACATAGCTTGGTCAACGATCCGTCTACTTAGATAGAGGGAAGTTTTCAAAAGCAATCCAAGGCAAGGAGTGAAGGTGAGAGCAACATTTAAAATTTAAGCAACAAGGAGGAGACAAATACAAGGGTAGAAGATACAATAAAGAAGAAAATACCAAGGTTGATAGAACAAAGGTTCTATAGCAATTTTCAAAACCTTAAAACGACCAGTTTCTAACTAGGCTTGCGTCCTACAGTCAGCATTGCTCTGATACCACTTTGTCACACCCGGTTTTAAAAACAAAACCAGGTATACACCATATGTGAGCCCAGGAAGTCAAATCTCACATATAGCTACAAATAAAGGGTAATATCGAAAGACAATGCTCTTATATAACGTATATAAAACAAAAGAACATAACCTTAAAGAGCAGACAGCGGAAAGACACTCCGATCTTCAGATGGAGACACCACTTCACAGGGAACAACTGACTGGTTGACCACAAGCCTAAGCTTCTCCAAAGCTTAACTCTCTGAGGTGTGGGGAAAAGCAAGAGTGAGTCCATGTTGAACTCCACAAGTATAGCAACAAGTGATATAGATCCCAAGTCTCATGATCAATGTAACATAAATAATGAATAGCATAAAACGGTAAATAATGAACATGTTAACCAACATAAGTCATAAATGTAAAAGTCTTCAAGGCCGCTCATGTCCTTGAGCAAGGCTGATATATCAGTTTAATAAACTTTGCGCAAAGGTGTACACTTTCACTGCGAGACGTGAATTGCCCTTTCGCCCGAGGGAGCCAGCCTCTTAACCCACTTCCAAGGAAGGTCGGCAGGGTTCACGATGAAGCCTTTCAAAGGTTCGTCTAACAAGTTAGGGCCGCTAGGTCTTAAGGCAAGGGGAAGAAGGGTCTCTCAACCTTACGGCAACGCAGGCAAGGTGAAAGTAGCCGCCCTAAATCCAGCTCGGCAAGACCCAACGCGCCTATACAGGTGTCCACTAACAAGCTAGAAAAGGTCCTCATACTGAGCTAAAGCCAGAGCCATATAACCCCCAACAGTTGCACTATAAATCCCGAAGGTGCTCGTACAGATAATTTCTTAAGTTGCTAATAAGTCATTTTTATCATTCGATGCATACATTAATTAAGTAACATGATCATGACTGCGAAAAGAAAACTCGATTGCTATACTTGCCTTAAACTCAAGATCCTTCTTCTGTTGACTTATATACTTCCAAGGGTTGACTCTTGATCACGAACTTCTTCTTGATCACCAACGTACAACTCACCGACTGGACATACGATCACAGAACACCACACAAGCATCCAAAGGCAGTCATGCAAAGCAAACATAGCCTATGATTAGAACAATACACCAATAAATAAATAAATAAATAAATAAAGAGTTTTGAAGACTGATCTACGATTCGCTACGAACACACAGACGCGAAAATCACGCTAAACGGAGTTTTAACGGAAAAGATATGAACTAAACAAGATTAAAGACACTAATTACTAGATTAGATTTAACTTAAATTTTAATTACAGAAAACAGTAGTGAAAGTTATATAGTTAGAAAGAACTTTTCGAAACGAATCCAACGCAAGTTGAACGGACTAAATCGGAGTTAAAACAAAGAAGTTATAGGGGTTTAGAGTCAGTGGCAAAACTGTAATTGATTCAAACCTGATTTTGCAATAAATAAAACGAAATCAGAATTTCGGCTGGACTGCGCCTCATTTAAGAGAAAACGCAGGGGCTAGATTGAAAGTTTTCGCACACTCAATGAATAGGGCTGCTTGGAGTGCGGGTTGAGTCTCAAAGACTTGAGGGGCTCTTTAGCAAAAGAGCCAGTCGAAGGGGTATTGGGTGATCTGAGGCGTCGGATCAGAGATGGATGGGCGTGATTAGACCGGGGTTGGCTGGCGGCGCTGCAGGCCGGAGGGGAAGAGGACAGCGGCGGCGCCATCGCCGGAGACGGCGGCGCTTGCTCGGTGCAGGGCTACAAGGCAGTAGAGACCACAAAACTTGGTCCATTCAAACCGGGGACTCAAGGAGGACTCACCAGAGGTGAAGATAGCGACAGAGAGGCTCTGGGACGGTGGGCGGCCCGGTTTGGCGGCGGCGGAGCTTCTGTGTACAACGGCGAGAAATTAGAACAGCAAAACAAGGAAGGAAGAGAAGGAGAAGGGTTCGGTTGGCTTCAGGGAGTCGTTGCAGAGCTCAGAGGGTACCTCGGGGGGGACGACAAAGCGACGAAGACAGAGTTCCGCGGCGGCGGGATCTCGGCGGAAGCGGAGCTTTGGTGTCGTCAATATAGGGCACGAGAGCTCGAAACCACAACCAGGGAAAGGCGGCGGGGGACTCGGGAGACTTATAGGAGGGCTCGGGTTTGGGGAGCAAGGCAAAGAGGAGACGTAGGGGAGGAGGAGTCAGAGCTCGGGCTCGAGTCCCGGCCGGACACAGGAGGAAGGAGGCACTGACAGGCGGGGACGCGGTGTCAGCGAGGGAGAAGGCGAGCGCGCGTTCGCGCGTTGCAGCCGGGGAGCCGGGCCGACGGCGGATGCGGCCCAAGAGCGAAGAGGGGGATGCGTTGCGTGCTGAAGGGACGGAGCGGGCCAGCTGCTGGGCCGAAACTTGGGCCGTGCAGGAGGAGGGGAAAGGCCGGAGGGGGAGGGAAGGAACAGGCCTTCGGGCCAGAATCAAGGAAGGAGTGAGGGAGAGAAATAAAATGCTTTTCATTTTTGATTTCAGATTCTCAAGGGCATTTTCAAAAGGGATTTGACTCATTTTGAAATCCCTTGATGTTTGATTTGGATCTTTGAGAAAAGAAAGTTTTTGAAACTTTGAACTTTTCCAAACTTTTGAAAAACAAACAAAACCTTTATTCATTGTTTAAAATATTTCCAAACCATTTTGAACTCAAATAGAATTTTATCCAAAACCACACATCACAAAAACTCAAATGCACCAACATGAATGCACAAACATGTTTCTAAACCCTAGGATAAATTTTTAATTTATAGAAAAGTTTTATTTCTCTATATTTTATGAGCACAGAAATTCATAAATAAATCATTTTAACTCTAATTCAAGAAATGCAAATTTCAGGGTGTGACAAATAATCTACCCCCCTTAAGAGAATCTCGTCCCGAGATTCGGAAGAGACTCAGAGCACAGGAGAGAAACAAGAAAAGATCTTGATAACACTTTCACTTCACACTTGTATACCAAGCTTATCAAACCACTGATGTTTCATGATCATAACTTGTGAACAAGATTCCATAAAAGATTATTACACCTGATTATTCCAAACTTGTCTTGATTGCTAACTTGATTGGCTTACAACTCAAAGAGATATGGAACTTGATTTGCAGTCGTTCCTCGGTTTCCCACATTGCTTCTTCTTCACTTAGGTTACTCCACTGAACCTTACATACTTTAAACCTTCTTCCATTAAAAGTTTTCCAAACTGTTTCCAGAATCTTGACCGGATATCCTGCATTCGCCAGATGGTCTGGCATATCGACTTCCACTGAAGATGTTTGCCCATCTGTGTTCTTAGCTATATGCTCATCATTATCCATGATAGCATCCTTAGTCTGCATTCCATTGTACAAGTCATCAGCTTTCTCAGATTGAAGTTGACAACCGCGATACTCGATTCTTTCCCTGATGGTGCAGTTAGAACATTATGCACCGAGTACCATGAATTACTCCTTTGTGCGCACACAACCATCCATTACCAAGAACCATAGGAATATTGAGTGACTCCAAAACAATGAAGGTTACGGTAAAGTTTTCCTTGTTTATGATGAGACTGACGTTCGGGCATATCTGATCTGCCTGTATTTCTCCAACTGCGGTATGAACTATCAAGGGCCTCTTTGTTGGACACTTCGCCATCTTGTTCCTTTCTAACAACTTGTCGGAGATGAAAGAGTGCGAAGCACTGGGATCAAACAGAGCAAAAGCTTGTGTTGAGCTCACTTGAATGTAACCACCAACCATTTTTGTAGCTCCTTGAATGTTATCCATATCCATATTGCTCAACCTTCCATTGACATAATTGCGCTGTGCTCTACTTGCTTCAGTAAGCTTCTTTTTGGCTTTCCTTTTTCGCTTTCGTTGTTGTGGATTCTGGCTCAGATCATTCCCAACTCGAACTTCAACATTGTTGTTTTGATAGTGCTCGGCTTCATTGTACTCGTGATCATCAGTGAGAGGTGGCATATAGGGATCCTGATTCTCGGTGTGCCACATCTCCTGTCATCAGGTGACCAACAAAAGCAACATGAGCAAGGATAGATGATCATACTCATGAAGTACCATGAGAGAACTCACAACTTCAACATCTGTTGATCAAAGCACTACCCCCCTTAAGAAAGGATCAACTAGAGAACACAAAAGGGTAGCTTGCATATTATTTCCAGCATGTTGACAGCTATAACCAACTTCTGATATCCCAGAGAAATTCATATGTAAAGGTAAGAACAAGAATTCTGAAATTTCTCGCGAGTAGCAAAACAGCAGTGCAGTAAAACAGCCATAACTCGAGCTCTGTTTATCCAATGAAGTTGCCGTTTACCTTTCTGGGAAGCTTATAAAATCCTCTACAACTTTCATGTAGAACACTTTTCCAGATTCTGTAGTTAAGGTCGTCGAAAACAGCAGAGAACAGAAACTATTCTAGATTCCAGACAGCACAGATGCATCAACTTGTGAATTTCATAACTCCAAAACCATAATAGCCATCGGGGTGGTTCTTGCGCTCAGAGAAACATCATGAAGTCTACTTATGTCCAGAATTTTTCCATGATTTTTGAACATCCAAAAAAAACAGAGATATAAGCTGATAAAGACAGACTGCTCCGAAAAGATAGGATAGGGAAGACAAGAAACAGAAACCCAACCTTCTATGCATGAACCTATCAACTAAACCTAAATGAGATTGTGAAGAAACCCACAAAATCATTGCACTCATTACAAAGATGCAAAATAAACATCATCATAAGGACAAGCAACAAACATCACAGGTTCACAAGCCACACATGGGCCAAGGACTTGACTTAACTTCGTGACTAACGTTTCATTACATAAGGGCTCAAGAACTACTAGAACACGATACATCTGCAAGAACATCAAGGGTAGCTTTTCTTGTACACTCTTTATTTGGCTGGATCTGCTGTGGTAGAAGTGTTGTTTGATGTGCTGCCATCTTGCTGACTCAGAGGATTGACTTTTACCAGTTTATTCTGCTTCCTAACTCGCTTCCGTGGTTGGAATTCTTTGTAGGTGATTGTCCATCCATCTATGTAAACCTCATGTGGGAAGTTCTTCACTGAAGGTGCTTCTATATGCTTCTGATCTAGGCTTGTCTGACCAAGGGTTGAGACTGGATGTGATACTGAAGTAGAACTCAACTTTTGGTAATGTATCAATGGTGGCTCGAATGAATTTGCTTTCCTCTTCTTATCTTCCTTGACTTCACCACTTGGGTTCGCTTTGACCTCATCCTTGGTTGCCTTCTCTTGAAGACAAGAATTCCCATAATGCTTGCAACATAGACATCGATCTTGAACCTCTTGCATCTTACTACTGCTAGCTTCCAATAGACTTGCTTCACATTCATTGGGTGATAATGGCATACCTCGATATTCAATCCTTTCACCTGATGGTGTTCTTAAAAACACTGAACGTCGGGAATAATTGACCTCACTTTTACGACCCCTTAACCATCCATGTCCAAGGATAACATCGATTCCTGAGAGTTCCAAAACATTCAGCTTCACTATGAACTCACTCTCTTTTATCTGGACTCTAACATCTCGGCATTCATGGTTTGTCTCAATTTCTCCAGTTGGTGTGCGAACTACTATGAGCTTCTTTGTTGGCCATTCCCTTATCTTCAGGCGAGCTACAAACTTGGCAGAGATGAACGAGTGCGAGGCACTAGGGTCAAAAAGAACCATGGCAGTTACTGAATTAACTGGGATCATGCCATACACAACTTTCTTTGCTCCATGAATAGTGGTCATATCCACATGCCTCAATTTTCCATGGATGTAATCTTGCTGTAACTGTTCTTTATGGCTTCCTTCCATGTTGGTTGGTCCTTGTGTTGCGTCTTGCTGTTGTGTCATTCTTCCCAGGTCTTGACTTTGCATAGCGATCAACTTCTCTCTATCAACTGTGGTTAGAGACGACATAGCTTGGTCAACGATCCGTCTACTTAGATAGAGGGAAGTTTTCAAAAGCAATCCAAGGCAAGGAGTGAAGGTGAGAGCAACATTTAAAATTTAAGCAACAAGGAGGAGACAAATACAAGGGTAGAAGATACAATAAAGAAGAAAATACCAAGGTTGATAGAACAAAGGTTCTATAGCAATTTTCAAAACCTTAAAACGACCAGTTTCTAACTAGGCTTGCGTCCTACAGTCAGCATTGCTCTGATACCACTTTGTCACACCCGGTTTTAAAAACAAAACCAGGTATACACCATATGTGAGCCCAGGAAGTCAAATCTCACATATAGCTACAAATAAAGGGTAATATCGAAAGACAATGCTCTTATATAACGTATATAAAACAAAAGAACATAACCTTAAAGAGCAGACAGCGGAAAGACACTCCGATCTTCAGATGGAGACACCACTTCACAGGGAACAACTGACTGGTTGACCACAAGCCTAAGCTTCTCCAAAGCTTAACTCTCTGAGGTGTGGGGAAAAGCAAGAGTGAGTCCATGTTGAACTCCACAAGTATAGCAACAAGTGATATAGATCCCAAGTCTCATGATCAATGTAACATAAATAATGAATAGCATAAAACAGTAAATAATGAACATGTTAACCAACATAAGTCATAAATGTAAAAGTCTTCAAGGCCGCTCATGTCCTTGAGCAAGGCTGATATATCAGTTTAATAAACTTTGCGCAAAGGTGTACACTTTCACTGCGAGACGTGAATTGCCCTTTCGCCCGAGGGAGCCAGCCTCTTAACCCACTTCCAAGGAAGGTCGGCAGGGTTCACGATGAAGCCTTTCAAAGGTTCGTCTAACAAGTTAGGGCCGCTAGGTCTTAAGGCAAGGGGAAGAAGGGTCTCTCAACCTTACGGCAACGCAGGCAAGGTGAAAGTAGCCGCCCTAAATCCAGCTCGGCAAGACCCAACGCGCCTATACAGGTGTCCACTAACAAGCTAGAAAAGGTCCTCATACTGAGCTAAAGCCAGAGCCATATAACCCCCAACAGTTGCACTGTAAATCCCGAAGGTGCTCGTACAGATAATTTCTTAAGTTGCTAATAAGTCATTTTTATCATTCGATGCATACATTAATTAAGTAACATGATCATGACTGCGAAAAGAAAACTCGATTGCTATACTTGCCTTAAACTCAAGATCCTTCTTCTGTTGACTTATATACTTCCAAGGGTTGACTCTTGATCACGAACTTCTTCTTGATCACCAACGTACAACTCACCAACTGGACATACGATCACAGAACACCACACAAGCATCCAAAGGCAGTCATGCAAAGCAAACATAGCCTATGATTAGAACAATACACCAATAAATAAATAAATAAATAAATAAAGAGTTTTGAAGACTGATCTACGATTCGCTACGAACACACAGACGCGAAAATCACGCTAAACAGAGTTTTAACGGAAAAGATATGAACTAAACAAGATTAAAGACACTAATTACTAGATTAGATTTAACTTAAATTTTAATTACAGAAAACAGTAGTGAAAGTTATATAGTTAGAAAGAACTTTTCGAAACGAATCCAACGCAAGTTGAACGGACTAAATCGGAGTTAAAACAAAGAAGTTATAGGGGTTTAGAGTCAGTGGCAAAACTGTAATTGATTCAAACCTGATTTTGCAATTTTGAATAAATAAAACGAAATCAGAATTTCGGCTGGACTGCGCCTCATTTAAGAGAAAACGCAGGGGCTAGATTGAAAGTTTTCGCACACTCAATGAATAGGGCTGCTTGGAGTGCGGGTTGAGTCTCAAAGACTTGAGGGGCTCTTTAGCAAAAGAGCCAGTCGAAGGGGTATTGGGTGATCTGAGGCGTCGGATCAGAGATGGATGGGCGTGATTAGACCGGGGTTGGCTGGCGGCGCTGCAGGCCGGAGGGGAAGAGGACAGCGGCGGCGCCATCGCCGGAGACGGCGGCGCTTGCTCGGTGCAGGGCTACAAGGCAGTAGAGACCACAAAACTTGGTCCATTCAAACCGGGGACTCAAGGAGGACTCACCAGAGGTGAAGATAGCGACAGAGAGGCTCTGGGATGGTGGGCGGCCCGGTTTGGCGGCGGCGGAGCTTCTGTGTACAACGGCGAGAAATTAGAACAGCAAAACAAGGAAGGAAGAGAAGGAGAAGGGTTCGGTTGGCTTCAGGGAGTCGTTGCAGAGCTCAGAGGGTACCTCGGGGGGGACGGCAAAGCGACGAAGACAGAGTTCCGCGGCGGCGGGATCTCGGCGGAAGCGGAGCTTTGGTGTCGTCAATATAGGGCACGAGAGCTCGAAACCACAACCAGGGAAAGGCGGCGGGGGACTCGGGAGACTTATAGGAGGGCTCGGGTTTGGGGAGCAAGGCAAAGAGGAGACGTAGGGGAGGAGGAGTCAGAGCTCGGGCTCGAGTCCCGGCCGGACACAGGAGGAAGGAGGCACTGACAGGCGGGGACGCGGTGTCAGCGAGGGAGAAGGCGAGCGCGCGTTCGCGCGTTGCAGCCGGGGAGCCGGGCCGACGGCGGATGCGGCCCAAGAGCGAAGAGGGGGATGCGTTGCGTGCTGAAGGGACGGAGCGGGCCAGCTGCTGGGCCGAAACTTGGGCCGTGCAGGAGGAGGGGAAAGGCCGGAGGGGGAGGGAAGGAACAGGCCTTCGGGCCAGAATCAAGGAAGGAGTGAGGGAGAGAAATAAAATGCTTTTCATTTTTGATTTCAGATTCTCAAGGGCATTTTCAAAAGGGATTTGACTCATTTTGAAATCCCTTGATGTTTGATTTGGATCTTTGAGAAAAGAAAGTTTTTGAAACTTTGAACTTTTCCAAACTTTTGAAAAACAAACAAAACCTTTATTCATTGTTTAAAATATTTCCAAACCATTTTGAACTCAAATAGAATTTTATCCAAAACCACACATCACAAAAACTCAAATGCACCAACATGAATGCACAAACATGTTTCTAAACCCTAGGATAAATTTTTAATTTATAGAAAAGTTTTATTTCTCTATATTTTATGAGCACAGAAATTCATAAATAAATCATTTTAACTCTAATTCAAGAAATGCAAATTTCAGGGTGTGACATCGGGCCAGACACCACCCTTTCCATGGTGTGCAGGGTCAGGGAGTTCAGAGGCAGGGGGCTAGGCATGGAGGTGCACCCCCAGGCAGCTAGACCACGGGGTGGTGGTCGTGCCCATCGCGGTTCCGGTCGTGCTCAATACGACCGTGAGCCCTGTGTAGGAGGCTTTGTTGCACAATCCCATAGCGGACCACCTTTTTAGCGTGGTGGTGATCGCTATCCTTAGAGGGACAAGGTGAGTTTGGAGGTTTTCTGTTCCATAGCGGACCATCCTTTCATTTTGGTGGTGATCGCTATCCCTCATGGGACGAGGTCAGTTTGCTATTCCTTCTAACATCTTTTCTGGGCCTATGACACAACACTAGTATCCTTCTCAGTATATTAACCCCAGTGTTGTGCTATATGCTCATTTCTTGCCTTTCTATTGATGCAAGAACTCAGGTTGGAGAATATGTGGCTCATGGATTCTGGGTGTTCGCGCCACATGACCGGAAGCAAGAAATGGTTCTCCAGCCTGAGGCCTTTGGTCGATCGGCAAAATCAGCTTTAGTCTCGGCAAAATTTGCGTCCGGGACTAAAAAGGCCTTTAGTCTTGGTCGGTAACACCAACTGGGACTAAAGGTCCCCTGCCCAACGGCTCATTTGTCAGAGGGACCTTACCAACCGGGACTAAAGGTTTTATCCCGGTCCCTGTTTCCAATCCCCGGCTAGAAACAGGGACCGAGACTAAATGTCCCTCCCCATATTTGAACTGTTCTTCCACCTCTAGCCGAGTCTGAGCTCTCTCACTTCTTCACTGTCTTCTTGCTTGTTTGCTCTCATCTCCGGCGATTGATCTATTTCAACAAATCTACGCCGTCCTCGACTCGTTGAAAGGTTACCGATAGTTTGAATATTTTGATCAAGAAAAACTAAGTTAGTACCCTAAATGTGACCGGTTTAATTAGTTTATTTAAATTACTTAGAGAAATAGAGATCATTTAAATCATTTTGTTTACGAAAATTAGATATATATAATAATTTAATTTACAAAATGTGGTCGAGTTAATTATTTCATTAAATTTAGTATATGTACATTCTAATGCTAGTATGCATATCACATTTTGTGAATTAGTTAGAGAAAATAGAGAACATTGAGGATTTTTTTTCTTATTTTATTTGTTCAAAAAATTAGAAATTTATAATGCTTTAAATTAGTTAGAGAATTAGAGAAATTTAGGGTATTTTTTAATTTCATTTGTTTACAAGAATGAGAAATTTAATTATGTGATTTGCCATATAATGCAAAAGATGACTTGATAGTTTGAATATTTTTATGAAGAAGACTAAGTTAGTACCCTAAATGTAACTGGTTTAATTAGTTTATTTAGATTATTTACAGAAATAAAGATCATTGAAATCATTTATTTATGAAAATTAGAAATATATAATACTTTAATTTACAAAATGTGGTCTGGTTAATTATTTCATTAAAGTTAATATATGTACCTTCTAATGCTAGTATGCATATCACATTTTGTGAATTAGTTAGAGAAAATAGAGAACATTGAGGATTTTTTTTTCTTATTTCATTTGTTCAAAAAATTAGAAATTTATAATGCTTTAAATTAGATACAGAATTAGAGAAATTTAGGGTATTTTTTTAATTTCATTTGTTTACAAGAATGAGAAATTTTATTATGTGATATGCCATATAATGCAGACGATGACACGCCACTGAATGTACAATGTCGATCGCTGCTCAAAAGAGTGCATTGATGGTGTGCATTATTTCTTAAGAGTGATAGAGGCAGACAAGCGGAATGGTTTCATGTGCTGCCCATGTGCCATGTGTAATAATTTGAAGGAATATTCTAGCTCAAGGAGTCTTCACTCACACTTGTTGAAGTCGGGTTTCATGCCAAACTATATTTGTTGGACCAAGCACGGAGAAACTAAGTTATGATGGAAGAAGATGAAGAAGAACAATTAGACCCTAACGACGATATTATTGCTTAATATAGTGACTTTGGTGATACTGCAATGAGAGAAGGTGAAAAAGAGACAGGTGCAGAAGACACACTTGCTGAAGATGATGCTCTTGGTGATGACATTCGTGATGCATAAAGAGATTGCAAATGTGAAAAGGAGAAGGCTAAGTTCGACTGTATGCTAGAGGATCACAAGAAATTAGTATACCCGTCTGCTGTAGATGGACAAAAAAAAGTTGGATACAACACTGGAGTTGCTACAATGAAAGGCGCAGAATGGTGTATCCGACAAGGCATTTGGACAATTACTGAAGATTATAAAACAAAAGATGCTTCTGAAGCCTAACGAATTGCCGCCACTACGTACGAAGCAAAACAGGTTGTCTGTCCTTTGGGATTAGAAATCCAGAAGATACATGCATGTTCTAATGACTGCATCCTGTACCGTGGCAAGGACTACAAGAATTTGGATGAATGCCTTGTATGTAAAGCGTCACGGTATAAGATCAGGCGAGATGACCCTGGCGATGTTGAGGGCGAAGAACGTCCTAGGAAGAAAATCTCTACCAAGGTTATGTGGTACACTCCTATAATACCACGTCTGAAACGTCTATTTAGAAACAAGGACCATGCAAAGTTGGTGCGACGGCACAAAGAATACCGTAAGGTAGACAACATGTTGAGACACCCTGCTCATGGGTCCCAATGGAGAGCAGTTGATAGAGAATTCTCGGAGTTTGCAAAAGACGCAAGAAACTTAAGGTTTGCTTTAAGTACTGATGGGCTGAATCCTTTTGGGTAGCAGAGCAGTAGTCATAGCACATGGCCTGTTACTCTATGTATCTACAACCTTTCTCCATGGTTATGCATGAAGCGAAAGTTCATTATGATGTTGGTGCTCATCCAAGGCCCGAGGCAACTTGGCAACGACATCGATGTCTACCTAAGGCCATTAGTTGAGAAACTCCTACTTTTATGGAGCAAATCAGGTGTACGTGTGTGGGATGAGTACAAATAGGAACACTTTGACCCGCGAGCATGTTGTTCGTAACAATCAATGATTGGTCTGCTCTATGTAATCTTTCAGGATAGACAAACAAGGGATATAATGCATGCACACATTATTTTGATGACATGTATAGTAGATATTTGAAAAAAAATGTAGAAAGGCAGTGTACCTTGGGCATTGTCGATTTCTTTCTGTGAATCATCAGGTTAGAAAGAAAGGC
The DNA here is from genome assembly GCA_009763385.1 of Coix lacryma-jobi var. lacryma-jobi. Taxonomy (NCBI): domain Eukaryota; kingdom Viridiplantae; phylum Streptophyta; class Magnoliopsida; order Poales; family Poaceae; genus Coix; species Coix lacryma-jobi. Next base: position 63,114,758 of record CM019823.1, on the reverse strand, counting down.
ACACATTTTAAAGGTGAGACAGACCACCGGAGCAAGCCTCGCAACAGAACTGGGGAAGATGTACTTGAGATGATCAAGGATGTGAAAGTAGTTTTTGGAAAGGGTCAGGGGAGCGAACCTGTTCCAAGAGACGCTACGGGACACGCACGCATGTGGAAGAAGAAGTCAATATTTTGGGAGCTACCCTATTGGCAAGTACTAGAGGTCCGCAACGCGATCGACGTGATGCAGCTGACAAAGAATCTTTGTGTCAACCTTCTAGGATTCATGGGCGTGTATGGGAAACCTAAGGATACACTTGAAGCACGACAAGACTTGCATCGCATGAAAGAACGAGACAACCTACATCCAGAGAAGACAGATGATGGACACCGTTACTTAAGACCTGCTAGCTACACTCTTAGCAATGAAGAGAAGGAAATCATGTTTGAATGCCTAAACAACATGAAGGTCCCATCTAGATTCTTCTCTAATATAAAGGGAATAATAAATGTGCGAGAGGAGAAATTCCTAAACTTAAAGTCGCATGATTGCCACGTGCTTATGACGCAATTGCTTCTGGTTGCTTTAAGAAGAATTCTACCTCCACATGTACGTCTGGCCACCGTGAAGCTATGTGCATTCCTCAATGCAATTTTTTAGAAGGCAATCAATCCACTAGAACTAGCTACTCTACACAATGATGTGGTTCAATGTCTTGTGAGCTTTGAGTTGGTGTTCCCTCCATTCTTCTTTAATATCATGATACACCTCCTAGTTTACCTGGTCAAGGAGATTCATATTCTCGGTCCTATGTTCCTACACAACATGTTCCCCTTTGAGAGGTTCATGAGAGTACTGAAGAAATATGTTCACCAACATGCGCGGCTAGAAGGAAGCATCGCCAAGGGCTACGAGACAGAGGAGGTCATTGAGTTCTGTGTTGACTTTATTCCTGACCTTGACCCGATTGGTGTTCCTGAATCACAACACGAGGGGAGACTAAGTGGAAAGGGGACACTAGGGAAGAAGACATATATCAGTATGGGGGACGATTATTTCAATAAAGCGCACTATACAGTTCTTCAAAACTCCTCCTTGGTGGAGCCATATGTCGAGGTACACAAGGAGTTCCTACGATCCCAGTTTCCAAGGAAAAAATGAAGTTTAGATTACGCGTGAGCACATGGAAACTTTTAGCACTTGGTTACGAAAAGAATGTCAGGGTGATGACACTATTGATGAGAAACTATATTTGTTGGCTAGGCAAACATCGTGCCACATCCTCATGTACTAAGACCAAAGAAGACCAAAGAAGAGGCCCGTCACACAAACAAAGGCGTTGGCCCCACCACCTCCGAAGAAGACAACCTCTGTGAGAAAACCAACTAGTCCCAAGATGACAAAACTTTCCTATGACGAGACCGACGAGGAGAATAGAGCTGCAGTCGAAAAAGACATGAACCTATTCTTCGAGGCTTCCATTGATAGAAGTCAAGCGAAGCAAAACCCGGAGAAGCCATACCTTTTAATACGTCCTGATAAACTAAGGAAAACTATGGACGCTCATTAGAAAAAGTATGTGAATCCGGTAAGGCTTCGCCAAAATCAGACTATGATCGCACGCTCAGCAAATCAATTGAGGAGGCGAAGAAGACAAAGAAGAGAGCAGGAAAGGGTGTCGCACAGCTAGAGGAACAAACGTAGCAATCGGTGCCCCCTCTAGTTGTTGGGAATGAATATGGTTCAAACATGGACATCCTACAACAGACATATGGAGACGTGGATCCTGAGCAAATGCTCAATTTTTTTGTGGAAACTGGTCTAAACGTGGACAACATACTCGATCAAGCAGACATCAAAAGTGCTCCAAAAGTTGATCAATGGAAGAGGGCATATGTATATGGTCAGAGTCTATACAGCCCTGCGGCCCTGAGGGATCTTGGTACGCAAATGTACTTGCTAAATCAGTGGTACCTCGCGACGTGTCACAGAAAAGTTGATGACTATATTTGCGTCAGAATTAGAGACCATGATTACTTTCGTGGTGATGACATTATATTTGTTCAGTTTAATGAGTTACATCAGCTCTGCCATATGGATGCTCTAGAAAAATCTCTCGTCAGCTGCTTTTGCCTGTATGTGATTCTTTCTTTTAATAATATCACTCCAGATTATGTATATGTATAAGTAATTATCCTCACACTAGCAAGTGTGTCTATACATATGCAGAAACATGATGAGAGAACTCAGGCGTAAAAATGATAAGAAGATTGGTTTCATCGATCCGTATATCGTATTCAAGGACCCAAGTACTCCCCATGTTGTATGGAAACCTCAAACAGAGAGGAATCTTCGGAGGTTCTTGATAAACCAAAGGGACAAAAGATATATATAGTATTCCCCTGCAACTTAGGGTGAGTGTTGTTATCATGTGCACATTTTATGTTACTTATTCAATTTGGCATAAAGATATATATATTGACTCTATGAACAAATGCAGCTTTCACTGGATACTGATTATGTTCGATTTCCCCGAGAGTCATTTGCTAATCTATGACTCGTTGAGAAAACCACAAGAAGATTACCAATATATGATAGACATTATCCGAGGGTAAATTTGATCTTTAAATATTGATTCCTGCTCTTTAACTCTGCAATAGTTAATTAACGATCCAATTATTATGCAGGGTTTGGGCTTGGTTCGTTCAGAAACAACGTCTGGATCCGAGAGCGCCACTTCCTGATCCTCTCCGACTGAATGTAAGTTGTACTACCTCCTCGCATCTTTACCTTAATTAGCATGACTCAACACACGCGCTCTTAGCCGAGAGTAACCTTTTTATATCTTGTACAGTGGGTTCTACGACAGCCAACAAAAAAACAATTTATGTGCATAATATGTTTGCAAGTTCCTCACGGTGTATGAAAAAAGAACTCCGATAGAGAGTCAGGAAGTACGTAACATGTAAATAAATCTATTTTATTTATTTGTTGCTATTAAATAAATACTATATATATTAATACTTTCTTTTTTCTTTAATGCAAATTGAAGGAGATATGGTTGAAGAACCAAGTGTTGGATATGGTCCGTCTCAAAGCAATTCAAGAGACCATCGCTGGATTCCTTAATGACCATGTCCTCAAGCCCGACACCGAGTACTCGTTTAATAAGGACGATCCAATGAAGCCAAACCAGGATGAACACTTGTATGACCTCTAAGTGACGAACAATACCTCAACGCAGAGCATGGATAATGTTGATAATGTTGTATGAACAAGTGTTGTAAATATCAAGGATGTACGGATAATGTTGTAAATTTATGTACATATCTATAGCCAGCTCTATATAATTTATATATATAGTTGCATAATTTATTTATGTGTAATTATAAATTATATGTGCATATATATACATTATAGGTGTGCGTATACATATATTAGCATTGAAGAATACATATTAGAAAACCTAATGTAATTGTAAAACCGAAAACAATAACCAATTGAAATGAAAAGAAAAAAGAAAACACCCTTTAGTCCCGGTTGGTAATACCAACCGGGACTAAAGAGGCCAGCCACCGTGGCCCGGCTGGAGACCTCTTTAGTCCCGGTTGGTATTACCAACCAGGACTAAAGGTTCCCTTTAATCCCGGGCCAGAGAACAGGGACTAAAGGTCGGACCTTTAGTCCCGATTCCCTAGTCCTAGCTCAGTGCCTGGGACTAAAGGCCCAAATGGCCCGGGACTAAAGGTCGTTAGTGCAGTAGTGTGAACCCTGTGCCCCACAAGGAATACATCACATTTGGGGACAATAGTAGAGGTAAGGTAGTTTCTCATGGGTCGATTCAACTTAACGAAAATTTTGTTCTCAAGGATGTTGCTTTGGTTTTGAACTTGCATTTCAATTTGCTTTCTGTTTCGCAACTTCTTGAGGACGGGTTTGAGGTGTGCTTTAAGACCGGCTTGAGCAGAGTTTTAGATCCTCGAGCTGATCTTGTTTGTTAGATTGTCCCATTTGGCCGTGTCTTTCGAGCCGATTTTTCTCGCGTGCTTTCAGCTCTTCTCGGTGTTTGGTGGCAGGTCCTTCTTCTGATTTGTGAAAGTGGCATAGGAGACTTGGACATTTGAACTTCGACTTGCTTGCAAGGCTTAGTTCACTTGGCCTAATCCAAGGATTGTCCAAGCTTAAGTTTCAGAAGGACCTTGTCTGTCACCCTTGTCGTCACAGGAAGATGGTTGCCGCTTCTCACCCACCTGTGAACCAGGTGATGACTAAGCGACCCGACGAGCTTTTACACATGGATACTGTTGGTCCAGCTTAGGTCTGCTCGGCGGGTGGAAAGTGGTACGTTCTAGTGATCGTGGATGACTTTTTGAGGTATTCTTGGGTGTTCTTTATGGACGGCAAGGATGAGGCTTTCTCGCATGCTCGAGATTTGATTTTGAGGTTGAAAACTAAGTTCCCCCAATACCATTAGAGCTATACACGGTGACAATGGTACTGAATTTGACAATTCTTAGTTTGCCTCTTTCTGTTCTTCATTTGGACTTGAGCATCAGTTTTCCTCTCCTTATGTCCCCCAACAAAACGATGTTGTTGAGCGCAAGAACCAGACCCTTGTTGAGATGGCCAAGACGATGCTTGATGAGAATAGGACTCCTAGGTGTTTTTGGGTCGAGGCAATCAACACCGCTTGCCATGTTTCAAATTGCATCTTTCTTCGTGCCTTTCATGAAAAAGACTTCTTATGAGTTGCGATTTGGACGGGTACTCAAGGTGTCTCATTTTCGGGTGTTTGGGTGCAAGTGCTTTATCCTGAAGCAAGGCAATTTGGATAAGTTTGAATCTCGTTCTGCTGACGGTGTGTTTCTTGGTTATGCTCTGCACTCTTGAGCTTTCGTGTTCTTAACCTTGAGACTAACCGTATAGTGGAGATCTGCGAGGTCACATTCGACGAGACTATGCCTTGTGTTTCTTCTGCTTTTGATGTTGCAGGAGAACAGGAGCTGGGAGAAACCATATTTGTGGAGGAGGAGCAGGAGAATGCCGATTGGGGTGATCCCGAGTCGACTCCACCGATTGCCCCCATCGACCCTATGATGACAACTTCGACTCGAGGAACAAATCCTTCTACTTCCACTACTTGGGGTCCGTTCGAGCCACCTCTCCAGCGAGCACCGGCTGCACCTGAGGGAGCGACAACATCTGGCGAGGGGGAGGTAACTTCGGCGAGGTAGGCACCTCGGAGAGTTCAGCAGATCCACCCTCCACAACAGATGATCGGTGGTATCGACCAACGAGTCACGCGATCGCGAGCGTATGAAATATCACACTTTGCTCATTCTAGATTCGTTGCTTCTTTTGAGCCCAAAGATGTTGGACACACTCTTTTTGATCCTAATTGGGTCAATGTCATGCATGAGGAGTTAGAGAACTTTGTGCGAAACCAAGTCTTGTCACTAGTTCCACCTCCACCAGAATGCCACCCTAGAGGTACCAAATGAGTTTTCAAGAACAAACAGGGTGAGGATGGGATGGTAGTGAGGAAAAAGGCTAGGCTAGTGGCCCAAGGCTTTTGCCAGAAAGAGGGGATAGACTATGAGGAGACCTTTGCCCTATAGCTCGTTTAGAAACCATCTGAATCCTTCTAGCTTTTGCTGCTTTGAAGGGTTTCAAAGTGTACCAAATGGATGTCAAGAGTGCTTTTCTAAACATATATATAGAGGAAGAGGTCTATGTTAGGCAACCCCCAGGTTTCGAGAATCCCAAGTTTCCAAACCATGTCTTCAAACTTTCCAAAGCTTTGTATGGTTTGAAACAAGCGTAGAGAGCACAGTATGAGTGTTTGAAAACCTTTTTGCTCTCCAAGGGTTTTAAAATGGGAAGGGTTGATAAGACTATATTTATCCTCAAGCAAGGCAACGACACTCTTTTAGTTTAGATTTACGTTGATGATATTATATTTGGTGGCTCTTCTCACGCGCTTGTTGCCAAGTTTGCAGATCTTATGAGTAGGGAATTTGAGATGAGCATGATGGGTGAGTTGACCTTCTTCCTCGGGTTGCAAATCAAGCAAACCCGAGACAGGACGTTCGTGCATCAAGGCAAGTACATGAAGGACATCCTGAAGAAGTTCGACATGGGTGAGGCCAAGCCTCTCACAACGCCCATGGTGATGACTATTGCGATGGACGCGGATGAGGACGGAGAGCCCATGGACCAGAATGAGTACAAGAGCATGATCGGCTCACTCCTGTACTTGACGGCGACAAGTCCAGACATACACTTCGCAGTGTGTCTGTGCGCTCGCTTTTAACTAGGCCTGGGCATTCGGTCATGACCGAACCGATCGGTTCGGTTCTTCGGTCACTTTGAAAGTTCGGTCATCTAAAAATGAAGACCGATCGGTTAGTTTCAAAACTCAAGACCGAGCAAGTTCGGTCTCGGTTAGTTCGGTTCGGTCTCGGTCATGACCGAACTATACAAAACATCTACTAAATAGTATAATTTTTAGCAAATTTTAGCATTTTTTTCTATTCCATGCCAAAAATAATGATACAAACTATAGATTAAATAGAGTGATAAGAGTGATGGTGACATAAACCCCTTAGAATAAATATTATATCACTAATAATAGTCTAAAGTACACATTATATCCATAAAAATTAGATATGTTCGGTTTGTTCGGTCAGTTCGGTTACCCGAGGCATATGACTGAACTAACGGTAAAAAGTTCGGTTAGTTCGGATTCAAGACCGAACTAGTGACCGAAAATTTCAGTCTCGGTCACGGTTAGTTCGGTTCGGTCTTCGGTTAATTATGCCCAGGGCTACTTTTAGGCGTCCCCTCGGACTTCCCACTAGTGTCAAGTGCATCATGAGGTACCTCCGATTCACTCCTGAGTTCGGGCTTTGGTACTCTTCTTCTTCGACCCTTTCGCTTTGTGGTTACTCCGATGCGGATCTTGCCGGTTGTCGGCTTGAGCGCAAGTCTACTTCTAGGACTTGTCGGTTTCTTGACTCTTCTCTCTTGTCTTGGTCAAACAGTCTAACGTAGCCCAGTCTACCACCGAGGTCGAGTATGTCGCTGCCGCTTCTTGTGCTTCGTGGTTTTTATGGATGGTTGCTACCTTGCGTGATTTTGGCCTAGATTTCAATCGGGTCCCTTTGCTTTGTGATAGCATGAGTGCCATTAGTGTAGCAAAGAACCCAGTTTTACACTCCAAGACTAAACACATTGATGTTCGCTTTCTTTGTGATCACTACGAGAAAGGCGACATCAACTTGAGGCATGTAGACACCCACAACCAGCTTGCGGACATCTTTACCAAGCCTTTGGATCTCTCAACTTTTGCTAGGTTGAGAGGTGAGCTTGGTGTGTGTTTCCTCTTTTAGATGGGGGAAGCATTTTTCTTGTTGTATCATAGGTGTTTTTCTCTGATACCTTTTCTTTAGGTTTGTTTGTTTGTTTAGAATAGCTTTTGCATGCATTTCATCATGTATATTTTGCATTTTCGAGCTTCATGTCTATAGCTGTTAGATTGAAATTTTGCTCTGATTAGTTTGCTCTGATATTACATGATGATGCTTGCAGCTTAGGCTCTTTTGATCACTTGATACATGTTGTGAGCTAAGCTTTTTTTGTAATTGGTGAATTTTACTATTTAACTATGCAATTATAAACCTGTTCACCATTGCGATTTGCAACAAGCATGATTATAATATGTTGAGGTCACTTGAGCTATTTCATATATGCTAGGTTGCTATGTCTCTTGCACTGAGTCCTTCACTTGCTTGGTTTTTTCATATTCTGCTTAATTTTTGAACCAAGCCCAAGTAAATTTGAAAAGATCGAGATGGGATTGTTTTGTCAGCACATCACGGTATCGAGACTGTTTCTCATTGCACTTTTGAGTTAAACTTGAGCCGTGTAGTGTAAGACTAAAACTGATGCTTTAAGCTTATTATTGCTTTTCTGGCATAGGCTTAGCTCGGTTGAAAAGTTAAGCAATGACAAGCTTTCAACCTCTCGCAATCACATGCTGCATTTGAACTTGTGTTAATTACCGCTGCAATTCTCTGATAAAATTTGATCGACACAAGTCTATGTTTCAATCTATAGCATGGTGATTGAACTTTGCTTGGGGTAGTTCACCTTTCATACATGTTTAGCACTTGTTTGACTTCCTGTCTATTCATGTTTAGTGCTATTTTACTGGTGAACCCCTTTTCTGAATGGCTTAAAATTGCTCACATGCTTAATTGTTCACATTTCGTATTCTGTGATTAGTTTGAGCCTTAGCTAGCACTTATTCTTGTTGCTAAGTGGTTGGGACAACACTCTTTAGAGTATCTTTTCACTCTAATTGCTATATACTCGAAGCTGTTGCATTGAGCATTTTCATGCATTTTAGCTTAAGTGTGCATGTTGTCTTGCTCCGATAGGCATGACTTAGCTCTGATACTCATGTTTGTGCTCTGATACTTGTTTTTCATATGCCCCCAAGGGGGAGAAGTTTTAGTGGTGTGGTGGCAGATTTCAAAACAAGTCGGAAACTGCATCTTCTAGCAAGGGGGAGTTTTTGGTGTAGGCACTTGTCTAGGGGGAGTCGCTCGCTTTGTTGCTTATTTGCGTGCTCCTTTTTGCGAGTAGTATTTGATTGGTATCGAGCTTCTTTCTGTGCGTCTTTCGATTGGTAAGGAGATTTTCTGCTAGTCATGTTGAGCCTTCTTGCCTCTGTCTTGAGGAACTAGCAGTCTTCGCTTGGTATTTTTTGATTGGTATGGAGCTTTCAGCTAGTAGTGTTGAGCCCTTTTCTACCTCTTCTTTAGGGCTAGCTTGTTCTTGACTTGGTTGCGTCGAGCCGTTGCCCATGTCTTTGGGGACCAAGCTTTGCTTATCTCAATTTGCCCTTCTTCGGCTTTTGATCTTGGCTTTTAGGACATTTGAGTGAGCTCTCTCTTTTCTTCTTCTTCTTCTTCTTCTGTTCTTTTCAGATTGGTTCGAATTCTGTGTGTTGACAATGCACTCATCAAGGGGGAGATTGCAAACACAAGGTTGATATGTGCCCTTGTGGTTCCATCCTAAGTGATGAGTGATTGGTCAACAGGCTCACCGGGAGGGGTGAGCGGAGACATGTGTTCTTGGTTGTGTTGTTGTGCAGGTGCGGAGCTCGGAGGCAGTGGTCGATGGTGAGGTGAAAGTCAAGTGAAGACGTGTCGTGCCGACGGACCGGGAGCGGTGAAGGGCGGACTTGAGGCTTGGACTGACGGACCGGAGGACCAGAGGACCAGATGCGATAGCTGGCATTTGGCTTCGACAAGCAAGGGCACATGGGGATGTGCGATGGCAGCGGCCAAGTCGAGAGGAAGACGACGGCGTCGTGGCTATTGATGGGAGGTCAGACACAGGCTTGCATGGGAGATGCAAGTGTCGTTAGCCAAGTCAAGGAGGAAGGCGAAGGCGTTGTGCTCGGCGTGAGGCTGGACATGCATCGACATCGATGTCGGTGGTAGGGGCACGAGAACCACGCTCCGTCTACGGCGCGGGTTTGGTAGTTGAGCCTCGAAAAACTACCATCGACGGTTTCTGAGTTTGGGCCTCGAAACTCGGGGTGGCCGATTTGTGAGTTTGGGCCTCAAAACTCGGGGTGGACGGTTTCTAGGTTTGGGCCTCAAAACCTGGGCTGACGGGTTTGCCGGTTTGGGCCTCAAAACCGAGCAGAGGTTCCCATGTGGAACAGGTCGACACGTAGCGGCACCTTGAGGCTTGCGTTGCGGCGAAGCTAGCGGTGAGGAGGCACAACGGTCGGCGTGACGGCACATGACGACATCCTGGAGCTTGCATCAAGGCGAAGCAAAGGATGAGAGGGCACGTGGACGTCAGATGAAGCCAAAATAGAGTTGGACTAGAATAACCCTAGGGATGGCTAGTTTGCTCTTGTATCTAGGGGTAGAAGGGGACTAATGTATTAGGACTATAAATAAGGATGGCAGCCCCTCCATCTTATCCATCGCAATAGTTGTCATTTGATTTGAACTGTCTACATTTCCTTTGTTAGGGTTTCTTCCTCTAGCTTCTTACGATTCGCAGAGACGGCAATTCCTCTGTGTATTTTGTGATTTTCAGGAAAAGGACCGTAATCCCTTTGTCTCCACGTGAGGACGAGTTTCAGCTGAGTTTGAGATTGAATTTGCGTTTGTTCTTCGAGTTCTTCGTGTTTCTCTCTTTTCCCCTTTGGAGATTTTGCTCCTTCTTCCAATCCGAGGGATGGTTTTCGATTGCGCTTGAACTATCTTGTGCTTGGATGTGAGTGTCATCTTTCTACCGAAGGATTTACACCGAAACCTCACAAGCACATAGATCGGCTGAAATCGTCTTCGTTCTTCCGTTCTTCCCCTTTTCTAGTGATCTTTCGCTATCTCTTGATTGAGTTGGTTTGGAGCGATGATTTTCTAGGATTAGCTCCCCAATATGTGTAGGATCACTTAGAAGAAGTTTGGTTGCAGCCCCATTTGATTTGGTTGAGATAGAATGGTTTTTGGTTTTGTCCCGAGCTGTTTTTCAGCTTTCTGGACATTCCCGGATAGTCCGCCATCAGGGTCGCGGACAGTCCGGGGATCGGGGTTCAGCAGGTTCAGTTCTCCTCAATTCGCTGATGTTCACTGTTAGGTGAACCGCAGACTGTCTGATGTGCAAACCACGGACAGTCCGGGACCTGTCTAGCATAGTTCTAGCACAGTTGCATTTTAGGGATTTGGCCTGTGGACAGTCCAGAGTAGACCCCGGTCAGTCGAGCAGTGTACCCCGGACAGTCCGAGCCTCAGTCCCGCACAGTCCGGCATCCTGCTGTAAGTGCAGCTTTGCCTCTCTCGATTTGTGCTTGTTCATGTGCTTTCTTCGGCAGTTCCGTTGTACCGCTAGGACATCTCCTAAGGTATCCATCCACCTGTTGGGTCGTGAACTAGCCGCTCTCTTGCGTCTTTGCTTTTGGGTGAATTTCTGGGACAGAGGCCATTGTTGACACTTACTACCGACGCTACCAAGAGCGACCTTGGCAACGACACTAGAAAGGCTAGGATATGTTATCAGGACACTAGAGATAAATCTGCAAGCGCACAGATTAGATACTCGCACTTCACCGGATGTAGACCCAGTTTTATATCGAACCCAAAAGAACGAGGTGATTGTCTTAAGTCAATTGCTGTGGGGGTATAAACCCAGGTACCCTCACGGCTAGACTTGGGCCGCTTTATGAAAGCCGGGCCAACTCGCTGTGAAGGTTCGTGGTGTCAAGACCCAGCTGGTCGGTCAGGCGGCCCAGTTGGTCGGATGATGGCACGGAGACCTTCTCAGGATTGGAAAGCAAGGAAGTGTAGTCGGTTAGGAAAGATATCATGTTCTCCACGATATGGAATTGTAATCGACTAGGTTTCCTTATTGTACTGTGAGATCCGATCTTCTAGGATCTGTAACCCTGCTCCCCGCGGCTATATAAGGCGAGCAGGGATCCCCCCTCAAAAAACACATTCATCAATATACAGAGTAGACAACTCGATGCAGGACGTAGGGTATTACGCTGAACTCGGCGGCCCAAACCTGGATAAACCCTGGTGTTCATCTAGTTTCGTTCCTGTGTCACGTCCGGATCGTCGTTCCACGCGCCTTCCCCGCTAATCTACCACCTCGGGCATACCCCTAGGTGGGCTATCGACCATATTTTGTCGACAGCTGGCGCCCAGCTGGGTCTTGACACCACGAACCTTCACAACAAGTTGGGTCGGCTTTCATAAAGCGGCCCAAGTCTAGCCGTGAGGGTACCTGGGTTTATACCCCCACAGCTAGTCCCCGAGAACATTGAATCTTGGAGCGGTGAAAAAGATCTTGGCAACATCCTTGAACAGCTTTATTCGAACTTCAAGCCTAATCTCTGACCAGGTTATAATCTTTCACTTGCCTTTTTATGAGCCCACAAGATGCGATGTGCTCTTAAAAAAGAAAAAACGACTTCCGGGAGTCTGGTGAAGTGGGCCCACTTTATGCTGACAGCAAGAAAACTAACCCGGTCTTGAGGGCTTGGTAATATGAAAATACACGTGCATACTCACCGACCAGGTGAAGTGTGCCCACTTAGTCCCCAAGCTTGGCAATAGATGACTCAGTCATGTGATGCCAAGGTTAGAAAACAGGAATAAAAAATATACATGCGCGACCAAGCGCCATGTATACACGGTAGGTAGGGGTTTAGGGTTTAGGGTTTAGGGTTTAGGATGACGAAGTCCGAGCGCCAGGTGGTGAGCACAGAGCGAAGCGACCAGCTGGTCGGCGATGAGTCCGAGCGCCAGTTAGTCCCAAGCAATGATCTTATCATCCATCATAACTGGTCTAGTCCCCGAGCGTAAAGAATTAGCTCGCAGACCGAACATGGTTCCTGTAAAATAAACATAAAGAATGGTAGTGCATGACGTACAAATAAAATATGGAGAAAACAATAGCGGTAAAGAAACAGCATATGCCGCTCAGCGGTCAGTCAGCTGGTATGGACGCTCAGCATTAAATAAAATTCCCTCGAGCAGTTTGTTTGTAACTGAGTCACCAGCCCCGGCTAGCCGATAACTCCAGAGCGTGAGGCGCAGAGCCCAGGCACGCGTAAGAGGACCAGCGTCACCGAGGAGCCGCTGCCGACCACCCGTAACGTAGAGCGCGGAGCTGCATTCACGTGTAGGGAGGAGTCAGAGACAGGGCTGTCTCTAGAAAGCACGAGTGTAAATGTGGCTGCTCGGGAAAACGCATATGTCGATATATATGGTGAGAAATAATGAAGAGTCGTCGTGATGATATCTAGAGATATATGACGATCGAAGGAATATTTGATTGATGTGAGAGATAATACTTAGCTTGATTGTCGTCCGAACGGAGCAGAAGACGAGAGGCGTCGAGGACGACGATGAGTCGACAATGAGCGGTCGACGAGGATGGTGGTGAGACGATGATGATGACGTGATGGCTCATTGGTGGCTCATCGGTGGCTCGTCGATGGCTCGTCAGTGGCTCGACGTCGGCTCATCGATGGCTCATCGGTGGCTCGACGATGGCTCGCTTTTGGCTCGTAGGCTCACAGGTGGCTTGTTGGCTCGTCGATGGCTCGTCTTTGGCTCGACGACAACGTGATGGCTCGCTTCTGGCTCGTAGATGATCAGAGCGAGCGTAGGACATATGTCATCGAGCAGCTTCTCGTAATCCTCGTCGTAGTTGATCAGCCGAGCCAACGATGTATTCTTGTCGATGGTGATGGAATTATCTGGCCCTCGATCTTTCCTACTAGTCGTCATAGCGTCGGTCGTGGTCGTCATAGCGCCGCTTATTACGGCGATCATCACTGTGACGCGGTTGGAGGTCGGAACGAGAGGTACGACGATGTCGTGCTCGGAGATCGATCTCTGATTAGATCTACGAGAGCGAGAGTGTCATTGATGCCTGTCGTGACCCGATCGATGGATTCGATCAGATCGGTATTGTCGACACGCTGTCCCCGATAGCGGGGAAGCGTGGTCGGAGCGCCAGGGAAGATGACCTCGAAGAGATGTCGAGGCTGGTCTCGTCGACGCTGAAGTGGTGGAAGCAGATCTGTTCGGCACAGGGAAAGCCTGCACCGCCTCCACGGCCCTGGTGGCACCGTCGACGTCGGTGGTCGAGGAGAACGACCTGACGACGAACGTGAAGCCTCCGAAAGGGTCATGGAAACGAGGAAGGAAACCATCTGAGTTGTCATGGCGTTCGTACGCACACGCCCCACGGTGGGCATACCCCTAGGTGGGCTATCGACCATATTTTGTCGACAATTGCTTAAACCCTAAGCACTAGCAAAAGCGAGAATATAAAAGATAAAGGGGAAAACTAGGGTTTCCAGCTCTGACATTAGGAAGCTATGCGATTATTATTCTACTGTGGATTACGTTGGGTGACCACATCCAGAGTATGGCGATTCCCAAGTAATATACTCCTACTAGTCCTATAGACGGGAGGTGGACTTGTTGGAAATATGCCCTAGAGGTAATCATAGAGATGATGATATTTCTATTGTATCCATGATTTATTATATGTTCATTGAATATCCATTCAAGACAACTTGTATTGATTGACAATTATGTGAATTGTCTGTGAGACTCTTTTACTTGTATGGTTATTCAATAGTTGTCCCTGATTGGAGTTCATGTGAGGACACACATGAATATTAGATCAGCACATGTATTAGTTGATGACTATGTTTCACAAGTCATAGACATGGAGATGTCAAACTAATAATGTGGGCACATGTATGACATGGGGTTGGACTGACCCAACATGAGATGTTCTTATTATCTCTTTACACATCATGTACGTTATGTCCTTAGACCTGAGATTGTGGTATGTACTCAAGATATGAATCGACTTACTTAGGGACTATCAAACGCTACTTCGTAACAGGATAGTTATAAAGATAGTCTTCGGGTTTGTCAGGAAGTATGTTGTGAGACATAGACGATCAAGATGGGATTTGCCCCTCTCCATGCGAGAGAGATATCACTGGACCACTCAAATGATTGGATCATAAAATGCATGGCCGTGCTTAGGTTAAGTGTTAACCTATGAGTTGGACCAAATATTGTGTGGCAAGGGAATTACGTATATGTGATCGTGGTGGTTCATCAGATATGATCTTTGCATATACATAGGAGTTGACATGTCTTGCTAGAGGCCGCTGTCAACTATCGGGCGAGTAGAGTACTCGGGCCGTGTCTATGTGTGCGTGAACCCATAGGGTCGCACGCTTAAGGGGCTGGAAGCCTGATTCGAGTTGGACTCGAGTCAGATCGGGATTAGGGTTTGCTAATGGGCCTCCAGGTCGGTGGGCTCATTAGGGACGCCTATATAAAGAGGGGTGGGGCGACCAGGGTTTCACGATGTCATTAGACAGCCGTCGCCCACCCCACGCCCGCGCCTATTGCTCCTCGCAGACCTATCAGTCTGGAGGCGTGACGCTTCCTCCCTGTATGTGTGGGATACCTCGGAGGTGCTGCATCTGGTGCACAAGGACGAACCGCACGTGGAGACGTGAAGGTCGGACATGAACATCTACACGGCATCGCTGCGACGCGCACGTCTACACCGAGACGTCTTCCGCTGCATCTGCGCGTCCAGTGGTAATCCCGTGATCTATAACTAGCAGTAGTTCCTGGTTTATGGGGTTAAAATATTTTGTTTTTCGACTAGCGTAGCTTCCTCATAACCCTACAGTGGTATCAAAGCCGTTACTGCCTCATTATAGATTCGGTTGTGTGCATATAGAGATATGCACGGTTGTAGATCAGTTTCTGATCTTGATTCGTGATCTTGTCGTGTTTGGTCATGTAACGATCTACTCCTACCGGTCGGAATTCCGCCATCGGAGTTAAGTGATACGTGTAAATCCAATCATGGAAGTATGGAGATCAATCAGATTGATCGAATCGAATCTAGGTCAAGAGCCGGGTGCATGAGATGTACCGCGGCATCTGCAAAAGAGCGTTGTTCGGTAAAAACGGTCGTAACTTTTGCATACGACCTCGGATTGAGATGATCTTTAAACGAAAATCGATCTACAGAAATTTTTACATCCGATTTTCACCAGCTATAGCCAGTTTCGTCGAATTTAGATTTGCGAAAAAAGGCTGGGAAAATTATGTTTTCTGCGATTCAAGATTAGACGTCGGGAACGTTTAACTTTGTTTTGCAGGGATTGATGACTGGTATAGCCCTTATATGTATGATATGCATGTATGTAATTTTTCATGACTTGCATGTCGTGATTATGACAATATGGCTGGAGCCACATATATATTGTCCAATTGATGTAATCGCCTGCGTGCCAAAATTATGATGATCCTACACACGACTATGTAATTACTTTATTAATTACGCTAGTTGTAGCTAGTCTCGGTGGATTCATCATTGGAGGATGGTGTGCATGTACCATGTAGATGGAGATCATCATGGTGTACAGATTGGCGGAGATGGAGATCTCCAAAGGATCACTGGGCTATACCAAGTCATATCTGTGTTGATGCTATTCTCTTATTATGTTCTACTTTCACATGCGATTCATGTTTATTGTCTACATGCGGTAGTGAAAGTGTAGAATGATCCCTCAGTAATGTTCAAGTCATATGCTTCCCCAAACCTTGCACTGTCATATGTCTTGTACAATCGGTGGTGCGCCTATGAAATTAGGGTATCACTGATTTTCCTTGACTAGGCAGGTTCGTATCGGATACTTACTGCAGAAGGGTTGGTTGCTTGAACAAGGTCATCCTAATGGTTAGGGACCTTGAAGCATAAGGAGTTGAGCACACATAGAGATGTTGGCCAACAACAAGAGTCATATGTGATATGATTAGCAAAGAGTTGCTTACCGATCTACCATGTCCACTAGCAGTGATGCTAAAGCTCACTAGTAGACTTGTTAGTTTGGGTCTTGAATCATTGAGATTCAATAGAGGGATATTGATCTCAGTGGGAGTAGATTTTATTAATGATTTAATATCATTTACTCTGTCTTGGATACATTGTCTTAGTATTTTGCATTTACTTTTGTTGTAGATCAATGGCACCTAGCAATCCACCATTTACTTTACGTTCAATCCTTGAGAAAGATAAATTGAAAGGAACAAACTATGCGGATTGGATCCGCAACCTGAGAATTGTAGACACCCCACTACTAGAGGAACCTGCTGATAATGCACCTGCTACTGAGAAAACCGCTTACAAGAAAGCATGTGATGCTGATCTTGAAGTGGGATGCCTGATGCTTGCTAGCATGGAACCAGATCTGCAGATGCAGTTTGATAATAACCATACAACCTATGATATGATCGTAGCGCTAGATGAGATGTTCCAGACTTAGGCTAGAACTGAAAGGTTCAATGTTTCTAAGTCTCTTGCTGAGACTAAGTTAGCAGAGGGTGCAGCAGTTGGACCACATGTGATCAAGATGGTTGGTTACACTCAGAGGTTGGAGAAGCTAGGCTTCCCAATTGGTCCAGAACTGGCTACTGACTTCATTCTCTCTTCTCTCCCACCTAGCTATGGGAACTTCATCTCGAACTACCATATGCATGGTGCGGAGAGGGGCTTGAATGAGCTATGTGGCATGCTTAAGACAGCAGAGGCAGACATCAAGAAAGGTGCTGGCAGCAGCCATGTGATGGCGATCCAAAACAAGCCTAACTTTAAAAGGAAGGGCAACTTTTGGAAGAATAGGAAGGACAAGGGCAAGGCCAAAGATGTGATCTCTAAGCCAAACCCTCCTGTGCCTCACGCTGCTGGACCAACTGCTGATTCTAAGTGCTTCCACTGTAAGGGGAAAGGTCACTGGAAAAGAAACTGCAAGGTGTACTTAGCATCCTTGATGAAGGATGGCGGTGGTAAAGGTACTCCCGCTGCTCATACACTTGTTGTTTATATTACAGATATTCTCCTTGCTAACTCTTATATTAATTCTTGGGTATTTGATACCGGCTCGGTTGCTCATATTTGCAATACGATGCAGGGAATGATAAGAGGTAGAAGCGTTGGAAAGGGGGAGGTTGATTTCCGCGTGGGAAATAATGCAAGAGTTGCTGCATTGAACATCGAGACGATGCAACTCCAACTCCCATCAGGATTTATTTTGGAGTTAAATAATTGTTATTTTGTTCCAAGTTTAAGTCGAAACATTGTGTCACCTTCATGTTTGATGAAAGATGGTTATTCATTTGAGAGTAAAGACAATGGTTGTGTGATCTCTAAGAATAATATGTTTGTGGCTTTTGCATCCATTGTGAATGGGTTGTTTATTTTAAATCTTGATGATGCACCTATGTCCATCTATAATATTACTGCTAAAAGGCCTCGGCTTAATGAGTTAAGTCCTACCTATATGTGGCATTGTCGGTTGGGTCATATAAGTGAGAATCGCATGAAGAAGCTCCATACTGATGGGTTTCTAACTTCATTTGATTTTGAATCATACGAGACATGCGAGGCTTGTTTGCTGGGCAAGATGACCAAGTCGCCTTTCACAGGTTTTCTTGAGAGGGCGTCTGACTTGTTGGAACTTGTACATACTGATGTATGCGGACCAATGAGTACGACAGCTAGAGGCGGATTCCAATACTTCATAACCTTCACTGATGATTTTAGCAGATATGGCTATGTCTATCTGATGAAGCATAAGTCTAAAACATTTGAAAAGTTCAAAGAGTTTCAGAATGAGGTAGAGAATCAACGTGGCAAGAAAATTAAGGCCTTGCGATCTGATCGTGGAGGTGAATATCTGAGCCATGAGTTTAGCAATCATCTTAAGAGTTGTGGAATTGTTCCACAGCTTACGCCACCTGGAACGCCTCAGCGAAACGGCGTGTCCGAGTGACGTAATCGAACTTTGTTAGACATGGTTCGGTCTATGATGAGCCAGTCAGACCTTCCTTTATCATTTTGGGGATACGCTCTAGAAACAGCCGCTTTCACATTAAATAGGGTACCGTCTAAGTCCGCAGTTAAGACACCATATGAGATGTGGACTGGTAAGAGTCCCAGTTTGTCTTTTCTAAAGATTTGGGGTTGTGAAGTTTATGTCAAACGACTTATATCAGATAAACTAACACCCAAGTCGGACAAGTGCTTTTTCGTCAGATACCCAAAGGAAACTTTAGGGTATTACTTCTACAACCGCTCAGAGGGCAAAGTGTTTGTTGCTCGAAACGGTGTTTTCTTAGAGAAAGAGTTTCTCAAAAGAGACAAGAGAGGGCAGAAGGTGTATCTTGAAGAAGTTCGGGATAAGCCAACAGGGATTGACTACGATGAGACTTTCTCGCCGGTAGCGATGCTTAAATCTATCTGGATCATTCTAGCAATTGCTGCCTATTATGACTATGAGATATGGCAGATGGATGTTAAAACAGCCTTTCTAAATGGAAATTTGGAAGAGGACGTGTATATGATACAGCCCGAAGGTTTTGTTGATCCTAGCAATGCTGAAAAAATATGCAAGCTTAAGAAATCTATTTATGGATTAAAGCAAGCATCTCGGAGTTGGAATATTCATTTTGATGAGGTGGTCAAAGGGTTTGGCTTCCGTCAAAGTGAAGAAGAACCTTGTGTTTACAAGAAGGAAAGTGGGAGCGTTGTTGTGTTTCTAATCTTGTATGTAGATGACATACTGTTGATTGGGAATAATATTCCGATGTTGCAAACCGTAAAGACTTCACTGAATAATAGTTTTTCTATGAAGGATTTAGGAGAAGCAACATATATTCTGGGCATTAAGATCTATAGAGATAGGTCAAAGAGGCTAATAGGATTAAGCCAAGAAACGTACATTGACAAGGTGTTGAAGCGGTTCAACATGGAACAGTCCAAGAAAGGGTTCTTGCCTATGTCACATGGCGTGCACTTTAGGGAGAAACAGTGTCCTTCGACATCTGATGAGCGAGAGCGCTTGAGTAAGATTCCATATGCTTCGGCTATTGGTTCCATCATGTATGCCATGATATGTACACGTCCGGATGTCTCATTTGCTCTAAGTGTTGCGAGCAGATATCAAGCTAATCCAGGTGAGAGTCACTGGACACTTGTTAAAAACATCCTTAAGTACTTGAGAAGGACTAAAGATGTGTTCCTAATCTATGGAGGTGAGGAGGAGCTCATTGTAAATGGTTACACCGATGCTAGCTTCCAAACTGACACAGATGATTCACAATCTCAATCAGGTTTTGTGTTCATAATAAATGGTGGTGCAGTAAGTTGGAAAAGTTCCAAGCAGGAGACCGTGTCTGATTCTACAGCAGAAGCCGAGTACATTGCAGCTAGTGGAGCTGCAAAGGAAGGTGTTTGGATGAGGAGGTTCCTCATTGATCTTGGTGTGTTTCCAAATGCGTCCAGCCCATTGTCTTTACACTGTGATAGCAATGGGGCGATCGTGCAGGCTAAGGAGCCAAGGAATCACCAGAGGAACAAACATGTACTGCGGAAATTTTATCTCATTCGAGAGTTCATTGGAAGAGATGAAATTAAGATGTGCAAAATACATACGGATTTGAATATAGCAGATCCTTTGACAAAGGCTCTTCCACAGCCTAAGCATGAGACGCATGTGAGATCTATGGGTATTAGATATCTAAAAGATTAACTCTAGTGCAAGTGGGAGACTGTTGGAAATATGCCCTAGAGGTAATCATAGAGATGATGATATTTCTATTATATCCATGATTTATTATATGTTCATTGAATATCCATTCAAGACAACTTGTACTGATTGACAATTATGTGAATTGTCTGTGAGACTCTTTTACTTGTATGGTTATTCAATAGTTGTCCCTGATTGGAGTTCATGTGAGGACACACATGAATATTAGATCAGCACATGTATTAGTTGATGACTATGTTTCACAAGTCATAGACATGGAGATGTCAAACTAATAATGTGGGCACATGTTTGACATGGGGCTGGACTGACCCAACGTGAGATGTTCTTATTATCTCTTTACACATCATGTACGTTATGTCCTTAGACCTGAGATTGTGGTATGTACTGAAGATATGAATCAACTTACTTAGGGACTATCAAACGCTACTTCGTAACAGGGTAGTTATAAAAATAGTCATCGGGTTTGTCAGGAAGTATGCTATGAGACATAGACGATCAAGATGGGATTTGTCCCTCTCCATGCGAGAGAGATATCACTGGACCACTCAAATGATTGGATCATAAAATGCATGGTCGTGCTATCGGACGAGTAGAGTACTCGGGCCGTGTCTATGTGTGCGTTAGGGGCGTCTGAGGTTTCTTATATAGCCCTGGGGGATGAACCGTGACCCTCCGATCAAACCGACCTTGAACAATGGTTGAGATGCATCGAGGAGGTCAATTAGGGCACGCTCCACAAAGATGGGCCTTGATGTGACCTAGCCCAGGCCGGCCGGCCTAGGGGTTGGTCCGGCCGGCCCCACCTGGCAGCCGCCAAGCGCCGTCTTCGTCGAGTTGTCTTTTGGAAGCCTCCTGGTTGCCCTAGCGCGACTTTCAATATTGTGGCGTAATCCATCGTGTTAGAGAAAGATTCTATCTCTTTCCATCTGCTGGAAAACTCCCTGGAGAACTGTAATTCACCATAGCTGTTGGATCTGTCAGTTTAGCCCTTGAATTATGTTGCTTGGTGATCACTCCAAGTTGCTTCTAGAAGCTTCCAAGTTATAACCAATAAGGACTCTCTTGTCGGGACTCCAAATGTAGCAAACCATATGTCTGTTTTGATCGTCTCGACAAGCTCTTCGTAATGGTGTAGTCTGATTCATCACTTGGGATACTTTTATGTAGTGAAATGTTGGTATTTCTACAAAACAAGTGAGAACGACACAACTCGTGGAACTCATTAGAATCAAACTCTATTCCTAGGTTGATCATCACGTTTATTCTCTTTTAGGTGACTTATTGACGGTATAAGATATGAGTTAGTGACCGTCAACGGCCATCGATTTCTCGAGAAGAAATTTGAGGCTCCCATTCACCCCCCTCTGGTCGCAATTTCTGGTCCTTCACTACTGCACTTACATTAACACGTTTAAATCTAAGCTAAGCTTGATGCAGAGTGATGAGTGACCCTAAGGTGGTGGTGGTGGTGGTGGTGCTTGGGATGCTAAGGATGAAGCTGTAGGCAATGACTGTGGAGGACGTGTTGGGGACGAAGCTAATGATGATTAGTTGGACGAATGGTTTAGAAAAATTAGAAAGAGTACAAAAAAAGAGCACCAATGGTCTAGAAAATTTAGAAAGAATACAAAAAAAGTAAAATAGAGTTTTGTATGGTGTTGAAAAGGATTGTTCGACACACACGGTTTTATTTTTTTTGTGCTTGAGCTATGGTGCATAATTTCTTGAGGGCAGCAAAAGTTTCCACTAGGTCTTCAGCCAACGTGTGAAGAGACTAGTATTGATGAAGGACCTATCAATAACACTCAATGACTGACAGTGTCCCTACCTATTGCAATTAGGGCTATAAAGTTGAAGTTTATAAATATGGCCACCACCCACATGTGTTACTTTCTTTATCTGAGCACACGATGGATATGTGCCTATGTGTGAAGATGATGAGTGATTGTCAAGAGGTGCTCGAGCTATTGGTTTAGTGTTTGAGACTAACCATGGTGTGAGGATGTTGTGCAACATATCTCTTATCTTGTGATGTGCAGGTGTTGAGCGTTTTGAGGATCGACGATAATGGAGAAGGTCAAGCAGAGTTCATGCCCATGAACTGGGAGTGGTGAAAGACAAACATGGAGTTGAAGGTTGCCGCCAATGTAACCCTAAATGTGTCACGCAAGCAAGTGAAAACTATCTAGTCGACTGATCAGACAGGCAATATCGCCGCACTATAGGTGTGTTTGGATTGAATTATGGATTACCTACCTTGGAAAAGTGAAGGTTTGAGAACTGTGTCAATTTGTATTTAATGCTTGGCCACATATAAGATATTTCATTGTTTGGCTGGTGATTAGGTTTAAGAAAGTTTAGAAAATAAAGTCGTAAGCATAACTGTGCTCGGATATACAATATTTTTTGGTAACTTGTGATTAATTAGCAGCTATCCATGTTATTACTGAGAGAATCTTAACTGTGCTCGGATATACAATATTTTTTGGTAACTTGTGATTAATTAGCAGCTATCCATGTTATTACTGAGAGAATCTTTCCAAGCCTGAACTTGGTAGTTGTAGCCTGGTTAGCCAATCATGATAACAATTACAACCAAATACATAGCAGATAAGTTTCAGATTCATTCCAAGAATTGACAACTACTACTAGGCCAAATCCTTATACGGTGTACGTGCACCCATAAAGGTAGCGGCACACGTGGCTCCGTAAGTGGAGAAGAAGGGGGCAGGGGCAGGCACGGGGGCAGCGGGCGGTGGGCGGAACGTCCGGCGACGAGGACGTCGCAGCCGGTGAACCTGGGCAAAATACCCGATACCCATTACCCGAACCCGAGGTACCCAATCCTAAATTCGGATAGTGAATTGAATTACCCGAAATTAGTTTGGGTAATTCGGGTAATATGTCTCGGTACCCAAACTACCCAAAGATTTGTTTGTGTCTTTGTATTTATAATATGTTGTTAGTGGAACAGTAGAACTTATCACTTTATAGAATATAATTCTCTCTGTTTGAACAAAGTGGTTTTAATATATTATTCTCTTCAAATAGTTGTCAAAATTCTATACAAATTGTTGTTGAAATTATGTACAAATTTCTACTTAATTTTGTATAGTGTGTTGTTTTATGTAAATTCGGGTAGATCGGGTATACCCGAACCTGAATTATCGGGTACCCGCACGAGTAGTGTTTTTTCAGGGCTAATATCGGGTAGCAGTTTTCATTACCCGAATTACCCGACCCGGAAAATTTGGGTAACCCGAACGCCTAGGCCTAGCGGCCGGAGCGGTGGACGAGGCGGCGGCGGTGGCCCTTAGGGTTAGGGTTGGCAATCTCCTCTAGTCCTATATTGGTAGGTGGTCGGCTTCGCGGCGGTCGTGACATGGCGATGGTAGCAGGTTGACCGACGGTGAGCTTGGTGGTGGTGGCGTCGCGAAGCGGGCGGGGCTGGATAGCTGGATGGAAGGGATAGGCGGCGGGGGTGAGCTCCGATAAGGTTACGGCGGGCGAGGGCGTGCTCCGCAGGGGTAGTTGGTGGGCGGGAAGAGCGCCGATGAGGTCTCCGACAGCATCGGCGACGGAAGAAGGTGGCGGAGGAGACATGATAGGATGGGAGGGGAGAAAGAAAATATGTGCGCTGAGATCGGTGTTGGCGCGCGTAGGGTAAGGGGGTCGACTACTAGGGCTTGGACCAAACAAGCCCTACGTGTAGTGGTGAGCTAAGGCCCGTGCCCCTGTCAGAGCTCGAGCATGCCGCAAAACTAGCTGCTTGGAGAGCAAGGGGTGCGCCACCGCGGGCACTCCTATGCATAGGGAGCGGTCAGGCGCCACACTGAGAAAAGAGGGGGAAAGGAAATCTGAGTTCAGTTGTAGAGATTGACACGTAGCCTATATATATATATATGAGATAGTGTTTTGTTATCTGCTATATATAACACGTCTTTTTTTTAACTGTCATAGGGGATTCGATTTTTGTTGTGTAACAGTTTTACACGGATGTACGAGTGAATTATTATTATTATTATTATTATTATTATTATTATTATTATTATTATTATTATTATTATTATTAATTGGGCCGTAGAATGGCACTGATGATAACGGCGAGAGCAGCATCGTCCACGAAGAGGCCCGTGTGTGACACGTTGCGCACCTTGAGCATCCTAAAGTACGCTGCAGGGCGCCTCCACGCCGGGTCGACGGCGAGGAGGCTCGCCAGGTTGACCAGCCCGTCGCCGTCCCCCATGACCATCCTCGGCGTCACGTCGAAGTCGTCTCCCGGGTAGGCCAGCATCTCCGGCGTGTCCACCCCAACCCCGACGACGCAGGCCACGGGCACCCGCGGAGATGGCAGGTCCCGGAACAGCGGCAGCACGCAGGACTGGTACGGCCCGATGGCGGCGCCAAGCCCAATGGCGTCGAGGAAGTCCGCCACGTCGTGGGCCGTGTACGTCCTGCTCCGCGTGGTCACCAGTGGCTGCGCGGCTCCAAAGGCGTTGGCGTTGGGCAGCGGCCACAGGCTGCTCTGCAGGCTCCGGTACTCGCCCCTGCCAGCGGGTCGACGAACGGCAGGCCGAGATTGTTGCCGGCGGCGAGCGTCAGCATGCCCAGGACGACGCCTCCCCACGGCGCCGCCACGGGCACGAACCGCCTCACGAAGCGCCTGCGCCACGGCAACGGCCGCCGCAGCAGGAACTGGTGCGCCAGCGTGCCGCCGTAGCTGTGCGCCACGATGGTCACCGGCCTGCCGCCGTTGAGCCGGCTCGCCCTCTCCACCAAACTCTTGAGGCGGCCGAAGAATGCGTCGCCGACCCTCGACGGGTGGCCCAGCGGCGCGACGGCGTACCGGAAGTCGTAGGGCGCGCCGAACAGGGTCTCGCCGTCGCGGTAGCCGAGCTGCTCCACCAGGCGCGACACGAACTTGTCCATGTAGGAGAAGTCCCTGCGGTCTGGGTCGGGGTAGCGGAAGCCCCGGGTGGATCCGAAGAACGGGACGCGGGTCTCCACGCCCGGGGCGTTGCGGTAGTCGTCGGACGCCGCGGCCATCTGCTCCGCGAAGCAGCGCACGCCGGCGGCGTCCTCGAGCGCCTTGTAGTTGAGGTAGAGGCGGAACCAGCCTTTGCCCTTGCGCGCGCCGCAGCGCGCTGACGACGGGCGGTGGTACTGCTCCGTCAGGCGCGCGTCCAGCTCGTTGGTGGCGTACCCGGGCACCACCACCGGCGGCAGCTGCGGCGCGCGCCTCGTTGTTCTCGTGTATTTGGACAGCAGGATCGCTGCCGCGACAGGAACAAGAATCCATGTCGTCGCCCATCGCAGCGACCGCGCTACTGTGGCCATCGCGAACGCTTGCTTGAATCTATTTGGACAGCTACTTACTTTTGCAAAATGGTAGCGATCAGCGAGTTCTTTTTCTTTTCCGAGACGAGATTAGCGAATTCAAATTACCTACAAGGCTACAATGTACCACCAATAGCACTGCATACGTGTCATATATATATACCTCAACGGTTTCCGTAAGATCGGTGAGTTTACTCGATCTCATCTTATTCAATTGAGACGTTGACCTAGACCGGTTAGAGCAAGTATTATAGAAGGCTGCAAGCCGGCTAAATGTTGACGTGAAGAAGAGAAGAGAGGAGAGAGAGGAGAAGCGGTCTATAACCGGTTTGGGCACAAGAATCAAAAAAAATTGTGAGAGAGACAAGTGAGTCATATATTAATGGTAAAGGCTCAATCAATGTTTGAGTGGTCTAGAAGAAGGCTGTAAGAACTCTTACAGCCAACAAGTCGGTTGTTGTATTATAGTACATGCTCTTATATATGATCGAGATCTTTTATTTTTCTTTCTAATATTAGATGCAGCCACCTACCCTCGTGCTTTGACTACCAAAAAAAATTATGGCATAGCTAACCTTTGGCGTGACAAGTATTGGTCATAAACTAAACACGCCCAACGGAAAATGAGAGAAGACAACCAGGCCAGCTTGACTATAAGCAAATCTATCACTTGACTAATTTTATGTGTGTCATTTAAATTATAATGTAAAAACAACGCTTTTTTAAATAAAAAGATAAATAAAGAGCATGTTCATCTGTGCTAATTTGGAGCCTTTTACTGTAGTTGTTGCAATTTTTTGCCTACTGGGAAAATCTAGATGATCTGAATAGACACATAGTGTTTGGCTCGAATAGAACGTGTATGTGTAAATTGCATAGCAACTCTAGATCCCTCTGTAGAAGGGTCTAGCCTAATAGGCTTTTGAGGACCAACAAATAGGTTGGATTGTTATTTGAGGTGTATTGTATGTGGTGTTTGGTTGTTCGAGCATGTTCTGTATGTGACTCGATTGGATCTCAATCGTTTGGGTTCTATTTGGGGTCTCCCTCTTTGATGGCACACCTTGGTCCGCCTTATATTTTCAGTGGACAAGGGGAATACAAAAAAACAGTTACAGGGTTTTCTTGGCTAGCAAGAAAGGTGGCTCCTTTGATCAGCCATGCAAATCGAGGGCCTTGCTATCCTAGTCCTCCACTCATTGGATGTGTCCTCTGTTAGAGTGCATGGTTAATTCCAGACCCGAACGGATCTGCTAACTGACGAACGCGGAAGCAACGCGGAAGCATAACCATCATAGAAGAAAATACGCAAACGAGAACGACACCAAGGCACGATGTTTTTTAACGAGGTTTAGCGATGTGCCTAATCGTCGGGGCATGACTACGGGTGCTCCTCCCCATAAAATAGCAGCTACACCGGCATCCGGGCGATCCCGCGGCCTCGCCGCCACCCAAACCGCGCCAAGTCGTCTCTCATGGTTACAACAGGGGTTGCCTCATATTTATGGCTCCCTAGAATATAGAATTCGACTCTAACTCTATCTTAGCCCCTAATACAACTCAAGTCCAACTGTAACCGGGTTATACACATATTCGACACATATCTAACAAACTCCACCTTGACGAATATGCACGTCATCTTGAAGTCGTCCATGCACGAACTTTCATGTACCCGAACTGAGTTGTTGCCTTCCCAGCTCCACATGAGCTGCTCGATAAGTCTTGATCATAGACCCACCGCAAACAAGAGACTCCCTATACCTGCAACATCATACATCATGACTCCACCTGCAGTTGTGCACCCGTCTCTTCATCACTCAGTCTCTCTTGAATAAAATTAGATTCATCTTCAGCCCTGACATGTCTAACTCCTGAAACACGTCTGCTCCTATTAGACACCATACGAGCTAACTGAATCTAATATCATACTCAACCTGACTATATATATGTGACACTGAGAATTTCACAACCGCTATCTGAGTCTCATATGAAAACTGACATATTAGCTTGCTCTTCTTTTTCACTGCATTGCTACGTCCGACGTCTTACACCGTAGCCTCCCGCAGTACCGATCAACCAGATTACTCCAGTTGCAAGTATAGATATCAGTCATCTATACTTCCTTCCAACTCAGCCCTACGTCCTTGGACCCCGCATGCGACTTGAATCGATCCACGTACCTTGCTGTCTTGGAAGCACATAAACTTCTCCAATGCAAAACCGCATTCTGAGTTCGCGCCACGTGTCGCCACGCCACAGAGAACGAAGAACTCCATCAGCCGCTACGCTCCTATGTCGTCGTCGCTGATCCCATCGTCGTCTCTGTCTCATGGTATGACTAGCATGACACTGCTAGCCTCTCTGCTATAGCCGTGCCGCTCACAAGCCTCGTCGACTGTCCTGCCGCTTGCACACGGCAAAATCAACCCGCTTAAGCGTCGCCCTGTTCATCTCCAACCGTCATAACAGTCATGAACAATTTCGATTGCTATTGATCTGTAATACTCCGTGAACTCCTCTGTATATGGAGGCCAGAAACTCGGCAACAAGTCCTAGCCGGACTCCTCTTGCCATCGTTCCTTTTTTTCTGTACTTTCTATGAAGCAACACTTGATGCAATCTGTACCTTGGCGCCATTGCACTAGCATGACAAGTAGCACTCCCAAGCCCACACGTATTTAGATTCCTCATGTGATCGCTTTTGTCTCTGGCTCGTGAAACAAACATGTCCACACCGGACACTACACGTACTTGTCCAAAACAAACTCCACCGCCAAAAAATTGCATCATGACTGGTTGGTTGTATATCCCCGTGTCTCACATCGATGAATACCGCACAGATATACGCCGCTTCACGTCAAGCCACGCTCCGAACAAATCACCTCCATGCCACGCAAGTCCACCATGGCTTATGCCATCATCGTTGCTACTCCAACAACGATCACTCCGATGAAGATTGAACTCCCATCAATTTGATCGTGAGTCGAAGTCGTCGTCTTCATCTACGACGTCTTCCAGCCGCACCGTCGAACCTGGCCGTCACGTCTGACCGACCCCTATCGAACAACGGCCACCAGCTGTCATCAACCCGATCTCCACGTCTGGATGGATCCCTGTTGATTGCAGCCCATTGGACGGTTCGAGCCACCCGCTCGAAGTTTCCAACTCCACTGATCGAGTCGTCGATCGTCGTCATGCTCCACCTTGCGCCATGTCCTTCTCTGGACACACCCGTGCGAGCCTCGCGCGGTGTGAAACATATCCATCGCACCTCCACGATCTTCTTCTATAAATCTGGCTCTGATACCACTTGTTAGAGTGCACAGTTAATTCCAGACCCGAACGGATCTGCTAACTGACGAACGCGGAAGCATAACCACCATAGAAGAAAATACGCAAACGAGAACGACACCAAGGCACGATGTTTTTTAACGAGGTTCAGCGATGTGCCTAATCCTTGGGGCATGACTATGGGCGCTCCTCCCCATAAAATAGCAGCTACACCGGCATCCGGGCGATCCCGCGGCCTCGCCGCCACCCAAACCAGCCGCCAAGTCGTCTCTCATGGTTACAACAGGGGTTGCCTCATATTTATGCCCCCCTAGGATATAGAATTCGACTCTAACTCTATCCTAGCCCCTAATACAACTCAAGTCCAACTGTAACCGGGTTATACACATATTCGACACATATCTAACATCCTCATCCATTAATATTCCAATTCCAATGGTTGTGACCGATAATCCTTCTTAGGCGGCAACAATCACAACTTTTGTAGATGTCCCGAGCAAGAGGACTCTCTAGTCTACCTGTCCCTAGTTCTCCTGTCCCTTGGGGTCTGTTGTATGCTAGGGTCTGATGCCCTGCAAAAGCTGATGCATGGTGTTGATACCCTCGACTTCCATGTGGGTGTTGAGGCCAGTGTGCACACCCCTTGGCATATTTGATCATTCCCCGGTTGTAACCCTTGTTGAAGTGGGCAAGTGGCGCCTCACTAAAGTAGAAGGAGCAAGTACTTTGCTAAAGCTAACGATGCTACGCTCCTCCTCAGGTGTTAGGTAGTTGGTATGCAGCAGACATCTCTCGGAAGATTCAAGATGTTCCTCCCAGATGCGAGGATCTCTCTGGTGAGACCTTCGTTGGCTCCTCCAAAGGCCACACTCCTTGGTTTGGCTAAGGGATTTTGGTGAAGCGGCCAAAGCGTGGAGCTCTAGTCTTCATCTATCAAGCCATATTGAATAGATCAAAGCCATGGGTGAAGGGCTCTAGGCCCTACCTATTGAGCCGCATTCTTTTGGTATGCGGTCCCTGAGCGATGAGGAGCCCAAAGAATCATCGATTGCTCAAAGTGAGACGGGCTTCAAGGTCTTCAGTCGGTATCCAGCCGAGGGATGCAAGCTAGCATACCCGCTAGGTCTAGCCCACAAGCCCCTACTAATTAGTACAATCAATTAGGGCCCATCACACGAGTGTCTTAATAAGGGGTTTAAGCCACCCTAGTATTAGATACACGTCAAGAACCCTCGAGCCCCTCACAATCTTTTCAAGTCATCTCTAGGAGTGACAGAGAGAGGATTTTTCTCATATCCTTTAGAAGATGAGAAGGAAGCGAACCCAATTTTGCAACCGGGTGAAGCCTTCAATGAGCTATAACTAGGCAAGCCTAAGCAAGCCCAAATGATCCCTCAAGGATATCTGGTTTGAGCCTTCATGAGGCACTCTGCTTACCTAGTCTGTTGAGGGCTAAATGAATGGCTTGCAACCTTGTCATCGCTCGGGATCCCACTTGGACCAAGGGGTTCTTTGGCGCCTTCATTGGCTTAGGTTGCACAACGTGTGATGGCTAGACACTCTGTGTAGTGTGTCTGAGTGAAGACTGCTATTGGGCCCATCATTGTGCGCCTGTCGCTCACCCACTTGGTCTGAAGACAGCAACATGTCCTCCATCGATTCGCCTTGGAACCTTTGGTTTCATGGGCCAAAGGGCACCACCCCTGCCTATTGATGGGCCTTTGCACCAATTTGTGGGTTCTAATTTTTTTCTGAGTTAACCTACACCATTAGAGGGTGTGACATTTTAAATTTGCTGATTTGGTTTGTCCGCTAAATGTGGAGGAGTCAAGGAAGTATGACGCTCTGATTTGCATCGTCTGAAAGTGCGGTGTTTCAAACTCTCCAATCTTGACTACATCTTGGATGCAGAGATGCTCAGCCGGCATGATGCTTTGGGTTTCACGTGTGTGGCTCACGTTCAATAGCCACTTTATTGTGTGGATATCGTGTCGTAGCGTGGGAATCAGGGGACATGATAGTCTTGCCCTATTGTGGCTGCATTAAATGTGGGGGAGAGACCAGTTGTTATGTTTTTACCACACCTTGCAGAAAACATGGCCTGCTTTGTTTTCCACTTTGCTGGCCTAGGTAGGTCCCATTGAGTTTCCATTTTGTGACCAGCTCCTTTATCTAGCTACCGCTTTGTTGTTCCTTCCCAATGTTAGGTTCATTCATGGCAGCTAGTCGTAGTCCTCTAACTCAAGGCCCTATTGTCACTGGTAGGATAGACAACACATGTTGCACTTGGGTTGGTCCACCGAATGAGTGTGGGTTGAGTTTCGTCTGACCTTTTAATGGACTAAGGGGCGTAGAGATCCTGTCACCCATGGTCGATTCGAGGGTTCTCTCTAGCTTCTATTGCCCTAATCCGATTCTATAGTTTGCCCTCATTAGGGGAGGGGCTCCCTTCATTTTCTAGAGTAGGTTCTCTCTATCCGCCTTTTTGAGCCCTGCCTTTCTTCTTCCTTGGATGGGGAGGACTTTTGAGTGCGAGAGAGTGCCTTCCATGTGAACCTTGGAGGATTTTCATTTTGCATGGTGCTGGATATGTCCTCATGGAGTCAGAGGGATTTCAATGAGTGTGACATCATGACAAGTTTGCATGGGATAGTGGGGATTCGGAAGTTGGCCTTGTGCTTTCTCTAGATGAGGGAGAAGCGGTGAGTTTGTCGGCACTATCCCTACCGAAGCCTTTTCACTGTTTGGAACAACATCGTGAGGGGGTCATGCCCATGTACTCAATGAGAGTCTGGGTTGGATTTTGCCTCTTGGTGATGTGGTAAAATGGATTCTTCCCTTGTCACGTGCACTTTCACGACGAATGCATCTTGTGTGGGAGGCGTGTCTAGATGACTCTAGCCATAGTTGTCGCTAGCCTCCTACTGCCACTAGCGGCCCTCATTAGTCCCCTGCCATTGTAGGGACCTTCATCTCCCCTCCGTCTTCATCCTTGGTGGTGAATGACGTACAATTGAGTAAGATGAACTTTAGCGAGGTTCGCTACGCGGAAGCCCTCTCTTTGTTTAGGATCTTTGAAATATGCTAGAGTAAAAGGTAGAGGGGTGTAGCCTTGGCTAGACCGATAGTTTTAATTTTGCATTTGTTTCAGTTTGCCAGTGTGACTAGATTTTTGAAAGTATTCATCATCCTCCAGTTCGCCATCTTGACCCTACGGTAGGCCAGGAGAATATGCGTGAGACCAAAGCATATTGTAGGGTATCTGTGTGCATGCATGAGTGAGAGGAAGCTCTCTAATGGTCAAGGTCGAGCCCTACGAGCAAGACATGGTGAAGGAAAACAACGACCTTAGAGTGTGGGTCTATGGAGAGATTTGCCATGGGGCGTGTTTGCTACTAGCCACACTTGGCAACAATATATAGAGCAAGATGAGGTATACACCAAGTTAGATTGCAACCCACCGCCCCTTTTCTAGCACAAAGACGCCTATCGTGGCTTAAGATTTTCAGACACTCTCCACTATCCTCTCTGTCTTGTTCCTCCACATTGCCGTAAATGGCTTCAAGCCAAGAAACAACATGCCACACTACTGACATGGGGTACTAGCAAACAACCACTGAACACTACCACTTCGACACAGGAAGTTTGAAATCCACCACAAGCCTAGGCAAACTTGATAGGGTAGTGTGCGTCCATTGGTTCATTGTTTACTAAGATCTAATCCACCACTATATATTGACATCTAGCACTAACCTAACTCCCAATCCTAACCAACCAAGTCTTCCATGAGTAATATGTTACAACATTTGATTGTTTGATGTTAGTGCGTATATGGATCCAATTTTGTATGTTTAAATATTGATTTAGATTACCTTTCTCCTTCTATTTTTCTTAGGTAGCATTGGTATAGCTTCTCAGATAGCTTCACGAGTCATTTTAGCACTCCATCAGCCAAACGTTTTTCCATCCAACTCCTTCATATGTGGAGTTCTAGGAATACCGCTAAATTGGAACTTGCTTTGTGCTATGGAAGTTGAAAAATCGAGCTCGTCCGACTCCTCTTGCTTTTGTGGACCTCGCGCATGCGTTCTAGTTTGTCCCAGAGGCACGGGTCAGAACCTATGGACTGGTATAGGCAGTGTTGGCGTGGGGAAGGATGAAGGTGTCGCGACACGACACGAGGCTTGGTGGCACCTATTGCGTGATGGAGATAGAGGATATGAGGTTAGGAAGTAGCCGTCGTGAGATAGGGATAGAACTTGTATGGAAGCGGAGACGGGCGAGACCGGCAGCCCATCGTAGATACGCACCCTGAACCCTATTGCTAGGGTTGGCTGGAGTACCTTCGTCGTTGTTGGCGGTCCTTAACTCATACTTTATAACCGCCAAGACTCGCATAAAACCAACACGAATCATAGAATTAGGGTTTACAACTAACTATTTCCACAAGTTTTGGTGTTTGGTCAATTGTAGGAGGGCATTCACGTAAACGACTACATTCAGGCTTCAACATATGTAAAAGACCACATGTAAATATACCCGATATGAGCCCAAGGGGGAATAGGCCCAATACCAGGCAAATCAGGGCCCTGTCAAGAGGATAAAAAGGCCAAGACCCAAATCAAATGAACTCCAAATAAGCCCAAACCCATGTAACACTCATCTAGGAGTCCTGAAAAGTCCTAGTTTGGTTTTGGTAATTGAGTGACAACTTAGGTGGACTAATATGTGCTTGAAGTGAATTACACAGGTGATCATGTGTGGGCAACATATGCCATGGAGGTGAAATGGCTTGGAGATGTTGCAAAGGCTCACACATATGATGAAGGAGCATATTGCATATGTGACATGACATGTGGTCATGTGGCTAAGATGGTGAAGATCAAGGCAAGACTTGGCTTGATGGACCGGTTGCAAAGGTGAAGGGCAAGTTGGAGGCTTTGAAGCCGTTGGTACTGAGTGTCGGGAGGCTTGAGCAAAGACTTGGGACCCAAGGACCAAAGCAATGGTGAAGAGCAAGTAAGGTCAAGATCGATGGACCATGGAGGCCACGTGATGATATGAAGTGGATCATATCATTTGGAGATAGGTTGGTGCATGTGTTGCATCAACACCGATGGAGATGGAATGGAATGCGCAAGGCAAAGGTATATTTGTAGGGCATTTCATTTCACCGGTCAAAGGTGTGTAGAGAAGTTTATGACTGAGTTTAGGATAGATGGTCGTACTATCAAGAGGAGCAAACTGGTTTGCATATCGGTCATCTAGTGCCACTTGAGCGATCTAACTTTGCGATGTTACTAGGATCGAGTGGCGTGGTGAGTGCAAGTGCTAATCCTTTAAAAAATGATTGTGAAAATGCTAACACACATACACATGATGTTGTACACTTGGTCGTGTTGGCACATTTGCAAAGGAGGAGTTGTTTTGAAAAAAGTTGTGTTGAAAGGAAGCATGGAGAAGTGGGAGAAACTAGTGTATAGTCCCTCTCCCTCCTATCGAGCTTGCGAGGCAGGATTCAGCGGTTTTCGGAGGTGAAGTGTTTTGCTCAGGGAGCATCGGACGCTGGTCCGAGAGGCATCAGACGCTAGGCCGAGTGTCTGATGGCAAACCCTAGTTGAAGTCAGATGCTGAAGAAGCATCGGACGCTGGCAACGAACACTGGGAAAACACTATTGCAGAGTCCGATGCAGGTGACGTGGCGCGAGATAGCTTTCCAGGGAGCATTGGACGTTGTCCTGCGTCCGATGCAGACCCATCTAACGCGTCCGATGAAGAATGGAGCTCTCGGGGATCTCTCTGCATAGACATCGGACGCTGGCCCTTAGCATCTGATGCTGGGGGGCCGGCGCGTCCGATGTGAGAGCAGTTTTGCGAAGAATCAAGCAGAGGCATTAGAGCGTCCGATGCTAGGCATCGGCGCGTCCGATGCCACTTTAACTGGTGCAGGAAGTGATATAGCTGTTGGGATCGCTCGGCCAAACTTGAGCGTGGGGGACACATGGCGAGCATCCGAGCATCGGACGCTGGCCTCAGCGTCTGATGGACCCGACTGGAGCGTCCGATGGTGGCGCAGAATGCCCACTGAAGGGGCAATGGCTAGTTAGCCCTTGGGGCTATATATATCGTTGGTGGTCGGCCTTGGGCTGGAAGCTTAGCACTCTAGAGCCTTTGTGGCTTGTGTGGATGTGCTTGGGAGCCTTCTAACTCGCTTGTGCTTGCTAGTATGCGAATCGATAGCGAGTGAGTGATCACTAGTGTGTTGCATTGAGAGATTGCATCGAGTGGCACTAGGTGTGGTCGAGTTGCAAGCCGGTGGTGCTTATTACTCTTGGAGGTTGCCACCTCCTAGACGGCTTGGTGTTCAAGTCTCCGTCGTGAAGCCCGCGTGAAGATTGTGCATGGCTCCGGAGAAAGCTTTGTGAGGGGTATTGTGCTCGCCCCGCGGGAGATCGCGAAGAGCAACAAGTGGAGAGAGGTGCAAAGAGCGCCAAGTGGTCCGGCCGGATCGAAGCTAGAGCTCTTGGTGAGAGCACTCCATCGTGGAGAGTGTGACTTAGGGTCACCACTAGCAAGAGGATCAACGACAACCTTGGGCTTGCCTCAACGGGGACTAGCTTGGTGGTGACCAAGTGAACCTCGGGATAAAATCATCGTGTCAACCTTGTTCATCCCGTTGCTTTGCATCCCCATACACAAGCTTGTATTTACTTTCATATATATATATATATATATATATTGTGCTTGTGTAGTTGCTCTTGTAATTAGTTAACTTGTGTAGCTTGCTAGTTACATTCTTTGCTTGTGTAGCTTAGAAGTAGCTCTCTTGCGTGACTAATTGGCTTGAGTAGCCTTGTTAGTCGCATTGCTTAGTTTGTGTAGCTAAGTAAGTTGAGCTCTCTAATTTGTCTTGTGTAGCCTTGTTATTGAGCATTGCTAGTGAACTTAGGCTTGGTGCTTTTGCTTAGTGGCATGTGTAGGAGCTCCCCGGTTGTTTGAGTACTAGTTGCTTAGGTTTGTGTAACCGTGCAAGCTAGATTTGTTTTTAGGTGAGCTCTAGCTAGCCCGACACCTTATTTGCATTGTTTAGGATCTTTTGTAAGGTGTCATAGAGTATAAGTAGAGGGGTGTAGTCTTGGCTAGACCGATATTTTAATTCCGCATTTGTTTCGGTTAGCCGTCGTGATTAATTTTAGAAAGGACTATTCACCCCCCCCCTGCCCTCTAGTCTGCCATCTCGACCCTTCAAGTCCCCAGGGGGCCACTAGAGAAGATTGGGCCAATTTGGGCCTGGTGATGGTGCTGCCGCACCACTAGTGCGCCCGCACCCCCACGGAGGCGTTTCCCGACCAATTTTGGCAGGTGTCCTCCCACCGCCTTGCTGATGTCAGTTATGGTGGTGTTCGTCCAGGTGCAGCGCATCTTGAAGGCGGTTTGAGGTTGGTTTGGACCTTCCAAAGGAGGAGGAGAGGTCCTCCACTCCCCTAAGGCACCTCCACCTATAAAAGAAGACCTCCACCCTCCTCACAAATGATCCAAGTGCTCATTGATCATATCTCAAGAGGGATCCATGGAAGGAGTAGTGGCCTCATATATCTTAGCTCTAGTAGCTAACTAGAATAGGGAGCAAGTGAGATCTGAGCGGGAGAAGTACCGGAGTTGTCGGCTACCTCCATGAATGTACTCGGCGCGCTTGTACACTTAGCGGGAGGAACACCAGAATCGGTGGTATAATCTTGTTTGTACCTCTACGATCTTGCATATTACTTAAGTATAAGAGTTTGTCTTCATCTTGGTTCTAAGTTCTTATTGTGTTTAAGCTTTCGCTAACTTAGTCTATGGGACCTATCGCTCAACCTTGGGTGGGTGCTCTAGTAAGAGGGCGCAAGTCCTAGCCACCGCTAGAGTAGTGGCCCTTAGCATAAACGCGGTGTTTAGGCTAAGCGGTTGCAGGTTGGTTGCCTGGCTCTCCACGGTTGAGGAGGTAGGCGGCAGGTGGTGACAACCCTGTCCGTCCTTTGTAATGCACCCATGTTTGGGAGTTCAAGTAGAGTTGTATCAAAATAGACTGGGAAACCAGTTCACCCGTTGACCGAAGTAGGCTTTGCTGGCTGAGCTTATATCACATAAGGACCGGTTCCTTAGAAGAACCTTGCTACCCTCGTTACCCTTCTTCTTGTCTTATCTGGGAGAACTAGACAAAGAGACTGGAGCCCACCATTCCATGTGGAAAATACGATACCCTGAATACTCCAGGTGAAGTGCTACAGCGGTACTTCTGTGCGCTTGCAGACTTTTCTGCTTATGCTAAGGAATACCAACAAGCATTTCTGGCGTCGTTGCCGAGGAACGGTTGTCACCTTTAGTCTCCGAACCTAGTTCGCCCGTGTATCTTTTTCTTTACCTTTATTTTCCTTTTCTACCTCACCTATGGAGCCATCTACAATCCAAAACTTATCCACTCCATGGGCCGAGTTCTTTGAGCCACCACAATCATCAAAGCAATCATAGCTTCTGGCTATGAACTCCGTCCTGGCTTTATAGCCATGGTTCGTGAACAACCCTTCTCGGGGTACGATCATGAAAACCCCTACCATCATTTATGGGAGTTTGAGTTACTTTGTGTGTGCCTGACAATTGCAGGCATGTCACAAGAAACATTGTGTTGGAAGTTGTTTCTGTTCTCTCTTTATGAGAGGGCGAAACAATGGTACACCAATAACATAGGAAAAGTTAACGAAGATTGGAAAGAACCGAGGAACAAATTTTGTTTCGCATTCTTTCCCATATATCGTATTAGAATCCTATGGTAAGAGTTACTCAACTTCCAACAAAAAGAGAAGGAAACGTTAGGTGCAGCCTGGGAGAGATTTACAACTCTTTCACGATTAGGCCCAGACTTGTCTCTACCCAACCACATGTTGTTACAACACTTTTGGTTAGGGTTGAACAAGGAGTCTGCCCTAGAGCTGGACATTTTCGCTGGAGGATTGTTCATGTGCAAAACCCCAGGGGAAGGAGAAGCTCTGCTAGACCTTATTCTAGCGAACACTCCATCTCCTGATCCCCTCATAGTGGAAGACGAACCCAAGCATGAGAAGGTCTCTTCGGTTAAAACTGAACCTGGGATTCAAACTCAAAGATCCTCATCGCTAACGAAATCTCTGAAGGAAGTTTTCTTCCCTTCAGATTTTTTTGTTCTTCGAGGAAGAACGCCTTGACAATTACGTAGATACCTCGAAGCATTCATACCAAAAGAAGCCTCCAGTTCTTGCCACTCCGCTTGAACCTCCTAGAGAAATCCTTCATAAAGAGGACTGTTGATGATTGATAACTCCTATTTTAAACCGTCAACTAACCTCATAAATGACCCGCGATGATCCAAAGAGTGTAGCTATAGGTGAACGCATCTTGGCCCCTAGTGGGTTTTGGTGATTGGATGAAACACAAGATTACTATGACTAACGTGTGTTTTGCAGAAACATGGATGAATTAGGTCATGGTAATGGCGATGATACGGTCATATGGTGTTCATGTCCCCTAGCGATGGAAATCATTTTGGTTTTCAAAGGACGGATGAAGAAGACGGTGATAGACTATGCTAAGTGTCATATGGTGTTGGAGGACACTTAGGTTGTCTTAGGTCTTTATTTTTCCTTTGGTCGTACTATAAAGAGGAGCGTGAATCAGTAGCTTGACCTAGATGACTCTATTGAGGTAGGTGTGGTGCACACTTGTTATTTCATAGCCCTAGGTAGCCTTGAGAGAGCCCTTATATCATGAGGATGAAAAGTCGTTAAGGCAGCGTCACGATCCAAAGTTGTTCCGGCCCTGTTTTGGGCATCGGACGCTGGCCTTAGTGGCATCGGACGCACGTCCGATGTCCACCAGACTTGAGTGTGTTGGCGACGTGGCATCGGACGCTCCGATGTTGTCACATCGGATGCGCCTGTGCCACTGTTCTGAGAGAGTGCCCTGAGGGGCACATCAGACGATGGCATCGGACGTTGAGGGCCAACGTCCGATGTCCATGCAGAGAGGTTCCAGAGAGGTCAGAATCACATCGAACGCGTCCTATGCGATGCATCGGACGCTGCCCAGCGTCTGATGTCCCTTTAAAGTGTCTGACAGGAAGTACAGTTGACCGTTCGGTCGAGGGCATCGACGCGTCCGATGCCCCCGAAAAACGCCCAATTCAGTGCTCTTTTGGATGGCCGGTTCGGGGGAGTATTTATACTCCTCCCCCTCCTCCATTAGAGTGTTCTTGCAACTTCCATCTGCTAAGAGACACATTGTGCATGTGAGAAAGTGCAAGAGCCCTAGTGAGGTTGAGTGAATTGCTAATCGAGAGAATTAGTGACCTCCTAGTGAGAATTGAGTATCAAGTGTGCATCCATCCATCTCTTTGGCCTTGGCTTAGTCAAGTGAGAGTTCTAGCTTGTTACTCTTGGTGATCGGCATCACCTAGACGGCTTGGTGGTGATCGTGAAGCTTGGAGAGCATCTGGAGGCATTGTGGATGACCCAAGCAAGCTTGTGACCGGTAGTGAGCGATTCACCGGGCCAGAGTGGCGAAGAATCAGCTCATAGTGAGCACTTGATCCTTGCGCGGATCAAGGGGGAGCGATACCCTTGCGCGGGTGCTCCAATGAGGACTAGGGGGTGTGCCGACACCTCGATACCTCGGCAAAAAGAACGTCTTGTCATCTCTACTCCTTTATTTACGCATTTACCTTTGAGCAATTCAATTCCGCAATATATTTGTTGTTCATACATTATTGAATTGCCTTGCTAGAGTAGGAGTGACATAGACATTGTCTTTTGTGCGGTAGAATAGAAAGAAACACACTTCTAGGCACACAGGGTTAATTGGGCTTAATAGGTTTTAATTCTTGCTAATGTTTTTAGAAAAGCCCAATTCACCCCCCTCTTGGGCATCTTGATCCTTTCAATTGGTATCGGAGCTCTCGATTTAGGCTTAACCGCCTAGAGTTAAGATGTCCGGAGGTGATGGACCACCTCCCATGTTCGAGGGAGACGACTTCCCATATTGGAAAATCCATATGGAGTCGTACCTAGAAGCGGTTGATATAAAATGCCGCGAAGCCGCAATAACCGGGTTCTCTAAACCCAAGGAGGACACTAGCCTCACGCCACATGAGGAAGAAAATGAAAAGTGGAATGCAAAAGCCAAAAACATCTTATTTAGAGGCATTTGCAAGGATGTGTTTAACCGCGTCCGGAACAACAAGAATGCCCATGATCTATGGGATAACATATGTACACTCCATGAGGGAACCAAGAGTGAGCATGAGGAGCGCTATCATTTAGTTATGCAAAAGCTTCATTCTTTTGATATGCATACTAATGAAAATGCAAATGAAATGTACTCACGCTTGAATATTCTTGTAGAAGAACTCAATGGACTTGGCCTCACACAAATGCAACCATCCGATGTTGTGAGGAAGATCCTATGTGTCCTCCCAATTGACAAATATGGACACATTGTGACCGTGCTACATCAAAGTGATCTTTCCACAGCTACACCAACTCAAATCTTGGGAAAGATCAATGCGCATGAGATGTACATGCACATCACACCAAGTGGTGGCTCCTCCACCGACAAGAAGAAGGACTTGGCCTTCAAAGTAAGCCTTGACAAGAAGGGCAAGTCCAAGGCAATTGAGGTGCATCATGAGAGCACAAGCGATAAAAAGATGATTCCAACATTGCTCTCATGGTGAGGAAGACCACCAAGATGTTGAAGAAGCTTCACAAGAATGGAGTCAACTTTGACTCAAGAAAGAAGAAGTTCTTCACAAATAGCAAGAGAAGGCCAATCTCCAAAATGGATTACTACAATTGTGGTGACCTTGGCCATCTAGCTCACCAATGCACCAAGCCCAAGAAAGAGAGCTACAAAAACAAGGGCAAGAAATATGACTCATCAAGCGAAGATGAGAAGAAGAGTGAGAAGCCCTACAAGAAGGATGGCAAGAAGAAGAAGCAATACCACAAGAGAGGTGGCAAGGCTTACATTGTTGGTGATTGGCTCACCGACATTGACCCTCCGATGGCTCATCCAATGAAGATTGTGATGATGAGAAGGAGAAGGTGGCCGCTCTAGTGATTGGGACTTCTACACCACCACCACCACCATCGTCACCATCATCCACTACACACCTATGCCTCATGGGCAAGGGTGACCGAAAGGTGCAAAGTGATGATGACTCTAGTGATGATGAGAGTGATGGAGAATTCCAAGCTCCCTCTTATGATGAACTTGTTGATTTGCTAAACAACTATTCTAGAATCATAAGAAAGACTAGAGCTAAAAATGAAAAGCTTGTTGATGAAAATGAATCTCTTGTTGAGAAATATGATCATGCTACACATACTAGTGATGAGCTAAAAAATGAACTTGCTACTATGTCATCATCTATCAAGGAGCTCAAGTCCTCTAACAAGGAGCTCAAAGCTAAAAATGAGAAACTTGATAAGATGCATAGTGACCTTACCACTAGTTATGCTTCGCTCAAAGAACAATACACTCAAGTTAAAGTTGATCATGGTGCTCTTACTATTGCTTATGATATGCTTTCTCTTGGGACACATGATGCTCCTAACCATGTTGTTAAGTGTGACATAGCAACATCTTGTGAGGACTTGGTTAGTGAGCATGATGAGCAAAGAGCTAGTGGCAAGGGCAAGAAAGTGGTTGTAGCCGATCACTATGATGACTATGTCAAGATCAAGAATGAGAATGCAAAGCTCAAGGTTGATCTAGAGAAGCTAGCAACCACCAAGCAAGTAGTCATCCAAACTCATGATGAAGACTATAGCATGACACTTGAGCTAGACATGCTAAAAGAAGAAAACAAGAGATTGAAGATGGAGAGGGATTACAAGTTGACACCATCCCAATTGGAACTCCAACAAGAGAATGACAAGCTCAAGAAAGAGAAAGAGCACCTTACCACTGGGTTGATGAAATTCACCAAGGGTCAATGTCTTCAAAGTGAGCTACTCATGAACACCGTGATGAAGACAAATAGAAATGGTATTGGGTACCTTGAAGAGAAGATGGAGCAACGCAAGAGCATCCCAAAGCCCAAGAAGAAGAAGTTGGGAAGATGCTTTGAGTGTGGAAAAGAAGGACACTTTGCTCACAATTGTGAAGAGCCAAAACCCACACCCTTGCCCAAGCATACTAGGCCCTTTTCTTTCAATGCTCACTACATGCTTAGACAAGATTCTAGTGGCAAAATGAAAGTCATGTTCATGGGGCCTCCAAACAAGAATAGGCCAAAACAAATTTGGGTTGCAAAGTCTCTAGTAGAGAAGGTTAAGGGGCCACAACAAGTTTGGGGCCCTAAAGCTCAAGCTTGATTTCTTGTGTGTGTAGGTGAACTACAAGACCGGTGGATCTCATTAGGTGATTGATAGTGGTTGCACACAACATATGACCGGTGATCCCTAGAAGTTCACCTCACTAGAAGAGAATTTCAATGACCAAGAAAAGATTACATTTGGTGACAACTCAAAGGGCAATGTGAAGGGTTGGGGCAAAGTGGCAATATCCAATGATCATACAATATCAAATGTGCTTCTAGTTGCTTCATTGATCTTCAACTTGCTATCCGTTGGGCAACTTTGTGATCTTGGCTTTCAATGTTTGTTCACTGACAAGGAAGTGGTTGTGACCAAGAAAGATGACACACAAGTGATATTCAAAGGCTTTAGATACAACAATCTCTATCTAGTGGATTTCTCCTCCGAAGATGCCAACTTGAAGACATGTTTGTTCACTAAGCAATCTCTTGGTTGGCTATGGCATAGAAGATTGGCACATGTTGGAATGAACACTCTCAACATGTTATTGAAGAAGGATTTGGTTAGGGGCTTGAAGGATGTCAAATTTGAGAAGGACAAATTGTGTAGTTCATGTCAAGCCGGCAAGCAAGTTGCAAACACTCATCCAACCAAAGCCTTTGTTTCAACATCAAGAGAGTTAGAGCTACTTCACATGGATCTATTTGGGCCAACAACATATGCTAGCTTGGGTGGAAATCTCTATTGAATAGTGATTGTTGATGATTATTAAAGATACACTTGGGTGTTCTTCATGACAAATCCGAAGCAACCCCTTCATTCAAGAAGTTTGCCAAGAGATCCCAAAATGAATTTGACTTGAAGATCAAAAAGATAAGAAGTGATAATGGGAGAGAATTTGACAACACCCACATTGAGCAATATTGTGATGAAGTTGGGATCAAGCATGGAGTCTCCGCAATCTACACACCACAACAAAATGGGGTAGTTGAGAGGAAGAACCGGACACTAATCACCCTAGCAAGAACAATGTTAGATGAGTACTCTACACCGAAAAGATTTTGGGCGGAAGCAATCAACACCGCATGCTATGCATCCAACCGATTGTTCTCCCCCAAGCCAGATGTATCCTTCTTTAGGGTGTTTGGGTGCAAATGCTACATCTACAAGAAGCGCCAACACCTAGGGAAGTTTCAATGCCGATGTGATATTGGTTTTCTTGTT
The DNA here is from genome assembly GCA_009763385.1 of Coix lacryma-jobi var. lacryma-jobi. Classification (NCBI taxonomy): domain Eukaryota; kingdom Viridiplantae; phylum Streptophyta; class Magnoliopsida; order Poales; family Poaceae; genus Coix; species Coix lacryma-jobi. The sequence continues at coordinate 63,071,393 of CM019823.1, read as the reverse complement.
GGTTACTCATTGAAGTCCAAAGCATATCGTGTATTCAACCATGCCACCGGGATGGTAGAAGAAACATATGATGTGGAATTCGATGAATCTAATGGCTCTCAAGGAGAGCATGAGAATCTTGATGATGTAGGTGATGAACCATTGAGGGAAGCAATGAAGAACATGCCGGTGGGAGCCATCAAGCCTAAAGATGATGATGATGATGTGCAAGTCATTGACAAGCCATCCTCATCAAATGTACCACAAGATGATGATAAAGATGGGAGAGAACCATTTGAAGATACTCATGTCTCCCATGATCAAATGGTGGTACAAGCTCAAGATGTTGATGCTCCACAAGCGGCCCCTCAAGTGGTTGATCAAAGGACTACTCCTCTTCTACAAGCTCATCCTCAAGATCTCATCATAGGGAGTCCAACAAGGGGTGTAATGACTCGATCTCAAAAACTTGCTTTATTTATTGAACATCACTCCTTTGTTTCTCTTGTTGAGCCTACCATTGTAGACAATGCTCTTAAGGATCTGGATTGGGTGAATGCTATGCCTGAAGAATTAAACAACTTCACCCGCAATCAAGTTTGGACCCTTGAAGAGCGACCTAAAGGCGCAAGAGTCATTGGAACAAAATGGGTGCTTAGAAACAAGCAAGATGACCAAGGCAAGGTTGTTAGAAACAAGGCAAGGCTAGTTGCAAAGGGGTTCTCTCAAGTTGAAGGCTTAGGCTTTGGAGAGACCTTTGCACCGGTTGCAAGACTTGAAGCCATTCGTATCCTCCTTGCATATGCATCACATCATGACATTAAATTATATCAAATGGATGTGAAAAGTGCATTTTTAAATGGCTTCATAAATGAACTAGTCTATGTTGATCAACCTCCCGGGTTTGAAGACCCTAGATATCCTAATCATGTTTATAGGTTGTCCAAGGCGCTATATGGGCTCAAGCAAGCCCCAAGAGCATGGTACGAGCGCCTCTGGGACTTCCTCATTGAGAAGGGCTTCATCATTGGGAAGGTCAACACCACTCTATTCACCAAGAAGCTCGATGGAGAGATCTTCATTTGTCAAGTCTACGTTGATGATATCATCTTTGGGTCAACAAATGAAGCCTATTGCAAGGAATTTGGTGACTTGACGTCGAAGGAGTTTGAAATGTCCATGATTGGCGAGCTCACATTCTTCCTAGGCTTCCCAAGTCAAGCAATTGAAGGAGGGGACTTTTATATCTCAAGAGAAGTACACAAAAGACCTCCTCAAGCGTTTCAAGATGGATGATTGCAAACCTATCAAGACTCCAATGCCAACAAATGGACATCTCAACCTAGATGAGGGAGGTAACCCGGTTGATCAAACTCTCTACCGTTCTATGATTGGTAGCTTGTTATATTTGACCACATCTAGGCCCGACATCATGTTTAGTGTGTGTATGTGTGCTAGATTTCAAGCCGATCCTAAGGAATCACATATCATAGCCGTAAAGAGAATCCTTAGGTACCTAAAGCACACCCCAAGCATTGGCCTTTGGTATCCCAAAGGAGCTAACTTCCAACTCGTTGGGTATTCCGATTCGGATTACGAGGGTTGCAAAGTAGATAGAAATAGCACATCCGGAGGGTGCCATTTGCTTGGGAGATCACTAGTTTCATGGAGTTCGAAAAAGCAAAATAGTATGGCCTTGTCTACCGCCGAGGCGGAATACATAGCCGCGGGTGCTTGTTGTGCACAAATCCTTTACATGAAACAAACCCTTTTAGACTATGGTGTAGTTCTAGAAAGGGTACCTTTGTTGCGTGACAATGAGAGCGCGGTTAAGCTTGCTAACAACCCGGTTCAACACTCTTGCACAAAGCACATAGATATTCGCCATCACTTTCTAAGAGACCATGTTTTAAATAAAGATATATCCTTAGAAGGAGTTAGAACCGAATGGCAGATATCTTTACAAAACCCCTAGATGAGAACACCCTTTGTAGATTGCGAAGTGAGCTTAATGTGCTTGATCTAAGTAACTTTGTCAAAAGGTGAAAGGGGGTTGTCTTTGCATTACATTGTATCATATGCGATGTTTAAATTATGCTATGCACATAGGCTTGTCAGACGTGGTTAAGATAACCACCCTAAAAAGCGTGTGAAGAAGCTTACCCATGAGCAAACTTGACAAGCAACCTGGATTCAAATTCCGTATTGCATATGCATGTGTGTTGCTTTGTCGTTTCTCTTTGGTTAAGCTTGAGCAACCACTGTGTTCGTCCACCGCTAGGGGGAGCATTTGAGGCTCCTAATGGTTAAGACCCCAAGTTTTGGTGGCCACATGTTGCTCCTCGGGATTTATTGCCTATTTTCACTAAAAAATGATATGTAGCCTATGGCACAATATTTATAAAATTGTGGGTTTATGCGAGGATGCTCATACTAGGTTCCAACTGGTGTTTATTTGCCTCTTATTTGAGTTGGAACTTGGTTGGGAGAGGGAGCTGCAACAGAGATCTTCGAAACTACCCAAAATGCAGCATCGGACGCTGCATCGGACGCTAGCCTCTGCGTCTGATGCCCCCACTATAGACAGCTCCGGCTGGAACAGTGTTGGCGTCGCATCTGATGTGTCATCATCGGCACGTCCGAGGCCTCATCGGACGCTGCCCAACGTTCGATGCCAAGGCAAAGGACGCGTCCGATGTGATTTTGGCGATTCTGGGGCTCTCTGGATGGACATCGGCGTGTCCGATGTGTTTACATCGGAGCGTCCGATGCCCCTTTAAGCGACGTGGTTTGTTCTTTTCACCGACGAAAGGGTCCCATGTGTCAAAACCCTGTCTTCGTCTTCACCATGTCCAGGCTCAAGCTCGCGCCGCCGCTGTGCTCCCACCCAAACCATAGCTCGCCGCCACGCCGTTCCCATTCGCGCCCCCGCTCGCCACCGCTCCGCCCAGTGCTCGCGCCCGCTCCGCCGCGCACCCCTGCTTTTCCCCGCGAGCCCGCAACAAGAGCCGCTCGCGGGAGTTGTTCACCGGGGTTCACCGGAGTTCGCATCCACCCTCACCGGAGCTCGTCATGTGTCATCCCCGGGCTCTTCTCCTCCTCCGGTGACTCAGCTTCGGCCCCCAGATCCACCTACAGTGAGCATCCACCCCTCCTTCAGTAACTCTGCCTGCAAGGTGCTCGCTGAAATTTCTAAATGGTCGTTCCTCCATGTTTTGAACCTCGTTTCGCTCCAACCCTTTTGCAGTCCTGCTTGGTGTGATACGTGGGTGCCCGAACGTTCGTGACTCTCCTTCTCTTAGGTTTGGTTCGTCGATTGTCAGGTAGCAAAGCCCCCAACATATCTTCTCCAGTTGCTTTGCTTCCACAGGTCCTTCTTGTCTCTAGCATATATGTTTCTTATTTATATCCATCTATTCTCTGCAGCGAGTCAGTGGCCAGTGCAGTGACAGTTTGTCAGTGTCAAAGAACCCGGGTCCAAGCCTGCGGGTACGGATCGAGGCCAAGCCTCGCGAGTGTCAGTGTCAGCTGGTCAGAGAGTCAGGGGAAGTCATTGTCAGTGGTTCGTTTGTCAGTTGAGCTTGTCGGTTGTTCAGTGGCAGTTGTTTTCTTTCAGTGGTAGCTCAACTCCTTTCAGTGGTAGTGATTCTCTGTTCTTGTCAGCCATGCGCTGCAAGAACGTCGGTGGTGCTCCAAAGGACTCGACTCCACGTCCTCCGCCTTCCGGTCAGCGGCTAGGGAAGGCGAAGTTGATTACGCGCAAGAAGCGCACCAGAGCTCAGAGGGAGGCCGATCAAGCCCTTGCAGTTGCCTAGGCGGGAGAGAGAGCAGAGCGGGGAGACCGCGGTGGCGGTTTGAGGATCGAGGATCAGCTCACCCCCGAGCAGAGGAGAGCAGTTGAGGAGGTTGAGTGTAGGCACGGCTCACCGTCCGACACGCTTATGGCTGCCTGTTGCCGGACCACGTTCACCGCTCTAGGTGTCGAGCCACAGAGTTCACAGCAGGGCCAGGCAGAGGTTGAGGCACTAGAGGAGGCAGAGGCAGAGGAGGAGGTCCCAGAGGAGGTGCCCAGGCGCTGGTCGTCCCATCGCAGGACTGAGGTGCCATCCCGGCTCGACGTCCCTTTGCGGGGTGCACGTGCTCTGACGAGGCGTCCGCCCCCGCAGATTCCATGACTGGATCTCCGTGCGGCCACTTGCTCTCAGATTCAGACTCTACGCTTAGTGTCAGTGGAGCAGTGGTTTCCCAGGGAGCGACAGCCTCATGCAGGGCCAGACTTCTACACTGTCCTCCAGGAGGATTTCTACCAGGGTTACAGGAACGCAGGCATCGTTTTGCGTTCACAGCGAGTCTGTCCCCTGGAGGCAGTGGTTACAGCAGCAGGAGAGCAGATCCACCCCATCCTCACGTACTTACCCGGATTGGCAGACCTGTTGGGGCGGCTTGCTCATATATAGAGGATTGAGTCTTGCAGTTCTACGCTTCGCTGTGGGTGCACCCGGACCGAGAGACCATAGAGTTTGCGTTCAGAGGGGAGCACTACAGGTTGTTTTCGTCAGAGATCCGGGAGTGGTTTGGATTGCAGCACTCTCAGACCCGGATCCACGACCTGTGCTACGACAGGACCGAGCCACCCATACGCCCTCACGGTGGTGCACAGTCATCGACCAACTTGGTCTGCCCGTGTTTCACTGAGCCCTTCGGCGAGGGTTCGAGTCGCGCTCCTAGGGACCTTACCCCTACGACTCGGATCCTCAACGAGGTTCTTCGGCGAACCCTGCTACCCAAGATGGGCTTTAGAGAGGGACTCTCACGCCTGCAGCTTTGGTTACTCGCTTACATGGTCAGGCAGCAGGAGTTCGACGTCTAGGACGTCATTCTGTGCGAGATGGAGGACATTATGGCAGAGGGCATCAAGGCCTGCAGGCAGCTTCCCTACGCACATTGGATTTCTTATATTCTGTGGAAGGTAGCAGTCACTACAGGGACACGCCCAGGACAGTCCCTCACCAGCTCCGTGACCGTGTTCCCCAAGTACAACATGAGTCACCTTTTGGGACACGGTCGGGACCGCAGGCAGCCGGAGCAGCAACAACTATCCAGCTCGAGACAGCGGCCAGAGGTGCCAGAGTTAGCTCAAGAGCAAGACGAGACCGTCCGAGCACTCGCAGAGCAGGAGTGTGCACAGTTAGAGGGAGAGGGACAGTTTGTCGCCGAGGACCCCACAGACAGCTCCGACGAGGATTACCACCTCCCGCCTCACGTTCAGTCTCGTTCACACGACACTAAGGCTGGGATGTCTGGTTCCTCCGACCCCGCACTGCTAGCTATACTATCTCGGATGGAGGAGCAGCAAAGGACAGTCACGTAGGACGTCCAGAGGCTTGCACAGGAGCAGCAGAGGTTAGCACAGGCTCATGCCTTAGCTCAGCAGTAGGCCCAGAAGAGGTCTAACGCCTTGCAGCGCCAGATGATGGAGCTTCAGCAGCAGACCATGAGCTTCATGGAGAGGATCATGAGTGGTCCACTTCAGTGGCAGTGGCAGCAGCCTCCTCCTCAGCAGCAGATTCAGTGGCCGCCCCCTGTTCCACCACAGTAGCAGCAGCCTCAGCAGCAGCCACAGTTCTCGGGCCCCTCCTAGTCCACCTGGAGAGGCCACGCTCTTTAGTCCGCTTCACACAGGATTTACACCACGTCCGACAGAGTCTCTATTCGCGACTACCACCACTGTGATGCGTGACTTGTCGGCCAGTTTCAGCGAGCTCACTGGGATGCCCACTCCTGATTTCCCCAGTTCAGCTCAGACGACGATGGCTCCTATGACTTCTACTACAGAGACCCTACTGAGCTTCGTCGCGTCTTCAGAGCAGACAGAGCCTGTCCAGTCTGAGACGACCACTGATGTTCAGCTTGAGTTATCTATGATACACGAGCTTCTGCACTCCGATATTCAGGTTGACACCGCTACCGAGACTGCGACAGAGACAGAGTAGGCAGAGCCACCAGAGCAGACCCGAACCACTTCTCCAGAGCATCGAGCCACAGAGGGTCAGTCTGCCGGTTCATCTTCATCCGACTCTGAGGCGCTTCTCCAGCAGTTCGAGTTCTCTCAGCGCACTCCGGAGACCGCTCCTAACTCGTCTGCGCCACCTCCGCCCTCTAACGCTTAGTTTGGTGCTTGACGCCAAAGGGGGAGAGTGGTCGAGTATAGCGATAGGGGGAGCGATGTGAGAGGGTTTTGATTCTTATGATGTGTTATGCTTCACATATGCTCTTGCATATCGCATCTTTTGCACTATGTTTATGCTATATATGTGTGCTATGGACCTCATGACATGTTTGTGCTTCTATGATGTCATATATGACATGTCATTTCATTTCGCTCGATTACTTGTGCCTAATTCTTATTCAGTTGGTATTCGAGCCCTATTACTCTTGCACTTGCTATTCACTCTAACTTGTAGAGTGCAGGATGTTGGCATGATATGTATGAGCTTGCCCCTAATCATTTTCTCTTATTCTTCGCAAGTTCATACATGTCACGATTTGAAAACCTCTTCTCTCTATACTCAAGGTCGTGTTGTCATCAATCACCAAAAAGGGGGAGATTGAACGCATCTTGGCCCCTAGTGGGTTTCGGTGATTGGATGAAACACAAGATTACTATGACTAACGTCTGTTTTGCAGAAACAGGGATGAGTTAGGTCATGGTAATGGTGACGATACGGGCATATGGAGTTCATGTCCCCTAGTGATGGAAATTGTTTCAGTTTTCAAAGGACGGACGACGAAGACGGTGGTAGACTAGGCTAAGTGTCATATGGTGTTGGAGGACACTTAGGTAGTCTTAGGTCTTTGTTTTTCCTTTGGTCGTACTATAAAGGGGAGCGTGAATCAGTAGCTTGACCTAGATGAGTCTATTGAGGTAGGTATGGTGCACACTTGTTATTTCATAGCCCTAGGTAGCTTTGAGAGAGCCCTTATGTCATGAGGATGAAAATTCGTTAAGGCAGCGTCGCGATCCGAAGTTGTTTCGGCCCTGTTTTGGGCATCGGACGCTGGCCTTAGTGGCATCGGACGCGCGTCCGATGTCACCAGACTAGAGTGTGCTGGCGACCTGGCATCGGACGCTCCGATGTTGTCACATCAGACGCTCTGTGCCACTGTTCTGAGAGAGTGCCCTGAGGGGCACATCGGACGCTGGCATCAGATGCTGAGGGCCAGCGTCCGATGTCCATGCAGAGAGGTTCCAAAGAGGTCAGAATCACATCGGACGCGTCCAATGCGATGGAATTGGACGCTGCCCAGCGTCCGATGTCCCTTTAAAGTGTCTAACAGGAAGTACAGTTCATCGTTGGGTCGAGGGCATCTGCGCGTCCGATGCTAGGCATCGGCACGTCCGATGCCCCCGAAAAACGCCCAGTTCAGTGCTCTTTTGGATGGTCGATTGGGGGAGCATTTATACTCCTCCCCCTCCTTCATTAGAGTGTTCTTGCCACTTCCATCTGCTGAGAGACACATTGTGCATCCATCCATCTCTTTGGCCTTGGCTTGGTCAAGTGAGAGTTCTAGCTTGTTACTCTTGGTGATCGGTGTTAGGGGAACAGACCCTCGGTAGTGGTGCCACGCGCGCTAACTCAACAAGATGACCCCCGCACGTCTCGCGTACCTTCGGAAAAACCCGCCTCTTTATCTGTTGAGTCCCTCAAATCGCTATTCTGGCCCTCAAGTGCTAACCCAACCTTTGTACTGGCTTCGTAAAATCTCACAGGCAGAGGACGCGAAGGGCGCTGGGAGCAATCTTCGCGAGGACGCGTACCTTCGCCAAGAGGCCCAAGCCTTAGTGGGAGGCGAAGGTACCCGGGCTTCGCAACAGTTTGGATATCCTCGCAAGACGGAGGTCAGCCCCGCATTTCAGCGAAGGTGATCATGAACCAAGCGGTGGCGGGCGCGCGTGGAGCAAGCTAGGGTTTCGGCCTAGTTGTGTTTGTACGATTCTGCCCTCCTGTGTGTACAACGCAGAGGAATCTTTTCTGTACCCTTTTGTAATTTGGTGAGCACCCCTTGGTATCCCCTATAAATACCGGGGGGTGAACAGTGTATCGGGTACGTTTTTTGGGGAATAGAGCCACAGAAGCACTGTTCTCGCTTCCTTAAACTTTGTCCTCGCCTCCTTGAACCTTCGCACTGGTTTCGGCTCCTATTATACTTTCAGTCCAGTTCAGACAATTGGCCACCTTCGCCACTCCCCCGCACGTGTGCGGAGGTAGGGCAAGTGTGCAACCAATAGTTTGGCGCCGACCGTGGGGAGAGGAGTTCGAAATGGCGGGAAACAGAAGAGCGACCACTACCAGAGACCCTCGCGCGGCTAGAGAGGCTGCGGCGGTGGCTCCACCTGCCGTGGAGCTTGTAGAAGCCTCGAGGGCAGAAGATGTTACACCAGAGTCAGAAGTCCCGGGCCCTCAAACCCGGACGTCAGCGCAGCTACACCCCCACTCTCCCGGAGGAGGAGAGGGAGGAGACGAAGAGGAGTTGGGCCTCGAGGCCCTGGAAAGGCTTCAATTAGAGTTGCAAGAGAAGAAGAGGCGCCTGGACCAGCTTGAGAGGCACAACCGGCTGCGCGCTATCAGGCAAAAGGCAGACGAGGCTAGGGAGCAGCTTCGCCGAATGGAGGAGTCACTCGCCACAGCTGAAGCCAAAGCCGAGGGGTGGAATGAAGAGGAGATCCCACCACTTCAGGAGGGGTACGAGGAGCAGGGTCATGGCAACCTTCGCTGCCATCCACCACCCTCACCACCACCAAATCACCCAAAACCACAGCCTATAAGACAACCAAACTTCCGCCAACTCTACCCAGATGAGATAGAGCCAAACCTTCACAACCAACGCAGAGCCCAGCAACACCAAATGCCCTATGACCCAAAGTCCCCACTCTCCCAAATACTACAAACCCAACCCTGGCCACCATGCTACAATCCGCAAAATCTCCAGCGGTATGACAGACTCACTGACCCTCGCCAATTCATAATGAGTTATGAAGCGGCAGTCGCCGCAGCTGGAGGGGATGAGTCAACAATGGCAAAGTCTTTTGTAATCATCCTTCATGACATAGCGCAGACTTGGTACAACAACCTTCGCCCCGGAACAGTGGATTCCTGGGCCAACCTCAGAGACAGGCTCTGCACCAACTTCAAGGGCATAACAGCAGCGCCATCAAACCCCATCGAGCTGTTCAATTGTAAACAAGAAGAGTGCGAATCACTGCAAGACTACTGGCGAAGGTTCATCCAGATTAGGGCAAGAACTCCGGGAATGTCCGACGAAGCTGTGATCCTCGCTGCAGTCAGCGGTCTGCGTCCAGGCCCATGTTCCTCAAAGTTCGCCAGGAAACCAGCAAACACAATCGAAGAACTTCATGATATAATGGAAAGATACTGTAGAGCAGACATGGACTTCCGGGCAAAGTCCGATGCTCGAAGGTCGCAACAAAAACCACAGATGAGGCCCCTAGCGAGAGAAAACAACCCTCGTCAAGAACAGAGCAATGTGGGAGCAATCAACAAGACAAATGCACAAGAAGACCAGAAAAGAAGCACCCAGTCTCTGGGCAACCAAAATCCACATGGCTTACAACCCTCGTCCGACCAAAGAAGCCAACAGAGGGACCCGACCAAAATGTATTGTCACTTCTGTGGCCAAGGAAAGGGGCACACAACAAAGCAATGCGAGTGCTTCGCCAAAGGAAAAGAGTACCAAGAATCCAGGAGAGCTCCTCCTACAGAAAACAGAACCGTCAATCACACCAGAAGGCCAAACTTCAACCCAACCCAACCTCCCTACCACTACACCCCCATAAACTATGGCTTACCCTCGCACCAACCTTTTTACTCCCAACACCCACACTACAACCATACTTCTTTTCAACCCGCCTCCTTTCCTCAACGCCAAAATGCGCCATACACTGTCACCTTCCCAACAACCCCTCAACCCCAAACCAATCAACAAGTGAACAACGCTCTACCACCACCACCTCCAATACCGGCCTTGCCAGCCCCACAACCAGTTAAACCCGAAGCCCAAACCCAGACAACCATCAACAACCCAACATCAACCTTCGGGGTGATACTAGCTATCACCGGAGGCTCCAACGAAGACCATGGCAATAAGAGACAAAAGAAAGAACATGCCCGAAGAGTACACCATGTAGCCGTCGAAGGACCGCACAAGTTCGGCCGATGGTCTCACATCCGGATAACCTTCAATTCTAGTGACATGAAGTTAAGGGATTACCCTCACACCGATGCAATGGTGATTGAAACCAACCTAGCAGGGTGGACAGTCACCAAAATCCTCGTCGATACGGGAAGCTCCGCTGACATCCTGTTCGCCACAACCTTCGACAGCATGAAGCTTGACAGAAACCTTTTGCAACCCTCTGACAACCCGCTATACGGCTTCGGCGGACAACAAGTAAGAGCTATTGGAAAAATATCTCTACCCGTCACCTTCGGAGATCAGTTGAACTGCAGAACCGAGCACATAACCTTCGATGTGGTCAACATGTTCTATCCCTACAATGCAATTTTCGGCCGAGGCATCACCAATGCATTCAACGCCGTAATCCACCCTGCATACCTATGCATGAAACTTCCCGCTCCGAAGGGGGTCGTCGCGGTGTACGGTGATCAAGACATTGCAAGAGCTGCTGAAGGAACAGTAGCACCAGGACAACGCAACGTCCACAATTTGTCAAAACCCTGTGCCACAAACCTCAGCGACGAAGGTGAAGAATGCATTGACAGAGTAAAAGTATCACCCGAAGAAAAGACTAAGCAAGTCCAACTCTTCGAGGGCATTTCAGAAAGGAAAGTGTTCATCTCAGCCAACTTGGACCCCCCAGTCAGAGGACAACCTTATTCGTTTCCTCAAAGAAAGCTCTGATACCTTCGCTTGGTCTGCGGAGGATCTCAAAGGAGTGAGAAGAACTCTGATCGACCACAGCCTGAACATCAAACCGGGCTTCCGCCCAGTCAAGCAAAAGCTTCGCAAAATGTCAGAAGAGAGAAAGGAGGCAGCGAAGGCAGAGGTAAAAAGACTTCTGGACGCAGGCGTCATCCGTCCGGTCAAATATCCAACATGGCTTTCAAATGTGGTACTCGTTCAGAAAAAGAACAAGAAATGGAGAATGTGTGTTGATTTCACATGCTTGAACAAAGCCTGTCCGAAGGATGATTTCCCTCTACCTAACATAAGCACCTTGGTCGAAAGAGCAGCTGGGTGCCAAATGCTATCTCTCCTCGACTGCTTTTCAGGGTACCACCAAATTTGGATGAATGAAGAAGATGAGGAAAAAACAAGTTTCATCACACCTACGGGCACCTTTTGCTTTCGAAGAATGGCAGAGGGCCTCAGAAACGCAGGGTCAACCTTCGCCCGCATGACAACCGAAGTTTTCAAAGACGAACATGCAATCTCTGCTTACGTCGATGATTTGGTCGTACAAAGCGAGCTAAAAGAAAACCACATAACAGACTTGGAAAGAGTGTTCAGGAACCTTCGATCCGCCGGACTGAAATTAAACCCCGAAAAATGCGTTTTTGGGGTCAGCGAAGGAAAATTGCTAGGCTGCATAGTTTCAGCAAGGGGGATCGAAGCGAACCCCAAAAAGATTGATGCCATCATCAATATGGAGCCACCAACGACCAGAAAAGCAACTCAGCGCTTGTCAGGACGCTTAGCAGCACTCAGCAGATTCATCTCCAGGTCCGCCGAGCGAGGGTTACCTTTCTTCAAAACACTGAGAAGCACTGGACCATTCAATTGGGGACCTCGGCAGCAGAAAGCCTTCGAGGATTTGAAAAAGTATCTCACAAACCTGACTGGCTTGACCAGCCCAAGCAAAGGGGACCTGTTACTACTATATGTCGCAGCTTCGCCACACGCAGCAAGCGCAGTCCTAATCAAAGAGCTGCACGAGAACAACAGAACCAGACAAGCCCCGATCTACTACGTTTCAGAAACCCTCGAAGGTCCCAAGCGAAACTACTCAGAGCTCGAGAAGATAGCATACGTCGTGGTCATGGCATCAAGAAAACTAAAGCAATACTTCCAGGCTTATGAGATCCATGTACCTTCGGCATACCCCCTCGAAAACATTTTCAAGAACAACGAGGCAGTTGGCAGAATAGCGAAATGGGCAATCGAGCTCAATAGCTATGCTATAACCTTCGTCGGAAGAACAGCAATCAAATCACAAGCATTAGCAGACTTCATAGCTGAGTGGACACCTGACCCCCGCAGGGATGGAACTCAACAAGACCCATTCTGGACAGTATACGTCGACGGAGCCTAGGGAGCAACTGGTGCAGGGGCCTCGGCCATTCTAGTCTCGCCATCCGGGTCCAGGCTAAGATATGCAAGAAGGCTAAACTTCAAATGCACAAACAACTCCGCAGAGTACGAGGCAGTGATACTGGCACTCTCGAAGCTACGATCGTATCGGACACATCGAGAAAAATTATAAAGCAAAAGATACAGAGCTGCAAAAATACCTACAATATGTTCGAAGGTTAGAATCTTTCTTCCTTGGCATAACAGTGAAAGCAATACCGAGGTCAGATAACAGCGAAGCAGACAACCTGGCCAAAGCAGCAGCACAACAACTTTAGTTACCCCCAGACGTTTTCTATGAAGTCGCGACACAATCAGCCTTCGAAGTGTCCGAGAAAACAGTGAAGCTGATCAACGCAGTCCAAAACGAAGATTGGAGAGCATCAATCATGGCCTACATCAAGGGGCTGCATGAACCCGACAACAAGGAAGAAGAAAACAGACTTAAGCAAAGGGCTCGAGGATACAAAATTGTGGACAACATTCTTCTCAAAGCTTCGGTAATCTCGCCTTGGCTCAAATGTGTCTCACAGACCGAAGGGAATGACATTCTTAAGCTCATTCACGAAGGTATCTGCGGTTCTCACAATGGCCCACGGGCATTAGTTGGAAAAGCTTTCCGACAAGGTTTCTACTGGCCGACAGCGCTAAGAGACGCAGAAAGAATGGTCAAACGTTGCGAGGGTTGCCAACTAACGGCAAAAGCACAAAATGCCCCAGGGGCTCCAACAACTCTGATATGCCCAACATGGCCGTTGCAAAGATGGGCAAAGGACCTCGTCGGTCCACTTCCGATAGCTCCTGGAAATCTTCGCTACGCAGTAGTAGCTGTGGAATACTTCACGAAATGGATTGAGACTAGACCGCTTGTTTCCATCACCTCCGTGACTGTGAAGAAGTTTTTCTGGTAGCAAATAATTTGCCAGTTCGGGGTACCCAAATACCTAACTGTTGACAATGGCACTCAATTCGACAGCGAGATTTTCAAAGAATTTTGTGCTCAAATCGGATCAATCCTATGCTTCGCCTCAGTCCGGCACCCTCAATCCAATGGCCTAGTCGAAAGAGGCAACACAACAATTTTCCAAGCCATATCAAAGAAATTGCAAGGCAGGCCCAAAGGAAAATGGGCGGAAGAGCTAACCTCCGTCACCTGGTCCCACAACACCTCGGAATGTAGAGCCACCAAGTTCACACCCTTCAGGCTCCTGTTTGGTGAAGAAGCTGTATTACCAGAAGAGTTGAAGCATACATCACCCAGAACTACCCTCGAAACAGACGAACAAAACCAATTACTTGACAAAGACTTGCTTGAAGAAACGAGATGCAATGCAGTGCACAACCTTCGCAAATATCAGGAAGAAACCAAAAAGTGGAGAGACAAAAAGGTGAGAATCAAAGAACTAAAGAAAGGAGACCTCGTTCTCATTCGAAAGCAAAACGCCAGCAAGGCGGGGAAGTTTCAGGCAAAGTGGACAGGGCCATACCTGATAGCAGAATCCAACCGTCCTGGCTCGTTTCATCTCTCCGACAGCGTGGGCAACATCCTGCCTCACACCTGGAACGTCGACGACCTTCGCAAATACTACCCATAGCGGAGCCTTAGCGAGCCCTCGCAACATGTAATTTTTTATTTCATCTATGTTTTCCTCCACTCCTAGGCATGTAACAAAAGCAAAGGAGCTGCACTCTTTTTCCTTACGAAGGGGCGTAAGGTTTTTTAACGAGGCAGCATCCAAATTCTTAATGCAGGCTAAAACCCCCGTTAAAAAGTAAAACTCCAAATTATTACTTTTACTAACAAACATCGAAAAAAGCGGCTCTTCCACGAGAGCGCTAAAATCGATGAGAACACCCATAAGATTGCTTCAAAAAAATAAACTTTTCCCAAAGCAAACTTCACCTCCACCTAAGACAAGGGGAGACGCGAAGTCCAAAAAAGTCGAGCACCCTGGCAAAAATGACAGGAGCTCGCAAAAGCAAACTTCACCTCCACCTAAGACAAGGGGAGACGCGAAGTCCCAAAAAGTCGAGCACCCTAGCAAAAACGACAGGGGCTCGCAAAAGCAAACTTCACCTCCACCTAAGACAAGGGGAGATGCGAAGTCCCAAAAAGTCGAGCACCCTAGCAAAAATGACAAGAGCTCGCAAAAGCAAACTTCACCTCCACCTAAGACAAGGGGAGACGCGAAGTCCCAAAAAGTCGAGCACCCTGGCAAAAACGACAGGGGCTCGCAAAAGCAAACTTCACCTCCACCTAAGACAAGGGGAGACGCGAAGTCCAAAAAAGTCGAACACCCTGGCAAAAACGACAGGGGCTCGCAAAAGCAAACTTCACCTCCACCTAAGACAAGGGGAAGCGCGAAGTCCCAAAAAGTCAAGCACCCCGGCAAAAAAACGCCAGGGGCTTGCAAGGCAAACTTCACCCAAGTACCCACGCAAAACCAGAAGCGCTACGCGAGCCTCGCTAAAAGAAAAAAAAGGGCGTCACTGTTTTCACCAAACAGCTTACGAGAAGCGCTACGCGAGCCTTGCTAAAAGAAAAAAAGGGGGGCGTCGCTGTTTTCACCAAACAGCTTACGAGAAGCGCTACGCGAGCCTCGCTAAAAAAAGGGGGCATCGCTGTTTTCACCAAACAGCTTACGGGAAGCGCTACGCGAGCCTCGCTAAAAGAAAAAAGGGGGGCGTCGCTGTTTTCACCAAACAGCTTACGAGAAGCGCTACGCGAGCCTCGTTAAAAGAAAAAAGGGGGCGTCGCTGTTTTCACCAAACAGCTTACGAGAAGCGCTACGCGAGCCTCGCTAAAAGAAAAAAGGGGGCGTCGTTGTTTTCACAAATCAGCTTAAAAGAGCGCTACGCAAGCCTCGCTAAAAGAAAAAAGGGGGGCGTCGCTGTTTTCACCAAACAGCTTACGAGAAGCGCTACGCGAGCCTCGCTAAAAGAAAAAAGGGGGCGTCGCTGTTTTCACAAATCAGCTTAAGAAGCGCTACGCGAGCCTTGCTAAAAGGAAAAAGGGGTGTCGCTGTTTTTCCAAAATCAGCTCACGAGAGCGCTACGCGAGCCTCGCTAAAAGAAAAAAGGGGGCGCCGCTATTTTCACGAATCAGCTTAAGAGAGCGCCACGCGAGCCTCGCTAAAATAAAAAAAGGGGGGGCGTCGCTGTTTTCACCAAACAGCTTACGAGAAGAAAAAAAGGGGGCGTCGCCGTTTTTTTAAAAATCATCTAAGAAAACGCTGCGCAAGCCTCGGCATTTTTCACGCGAGCCTCATAATTATTTCAATCAAATCACAAAACATGAACAGAACAATATCATTAGTTGTTTGCTTCAGACAACAGTGTCATATACAATCAATAGAAAAAATTCAAATTACAAGGATTCACCACCATCCTCAATCATTATCAAATCATCCAAACCCTCGACACCCTCCTCCAACCCCGTTTCCACGGGAACTATGGGTCCCCACAACAATGGAGCCACTGGAACAATCGGCAACTCCCCGGGCAAAACCCTCGCTCTATACATATATCTCCGATCCGCATCACTAACTTCCGAAGGCTCCTCCTTCGGAATAACAATCGCACCATCAGACCCAACCTGTAGTTCACTTCGACCAAACAAAAAATCCAAAGCCGCCCTATCATCAATATCATCGTCAACAGCAGCCGGCGCGGACGAAGAAATACCGAACAAAAAACGTGTAGCTTGCCGATCAGTATAATCCGCTTCGCGCCAAAAACGACTCGACCTGCTATTCTTCAAATCATATATGCGGACCTTCGACCACCAAAAACGCTCAAAAGATAGCGAATGGTGTTTAAGCCTAGCCCGAGCCCACGATTCACCAGTTATAAAGGTGTCTTGATAATTTAACATCAAGGGCGTCACATCAAATACTTCTAGCACGGTTCCATCAGGAATCTGCATTTTACACAAAATAGGAGGAGTGTCTCAGCATCATCAAGTTATTACAACAACCACACCTTTTACAAAGCAACCTTCGCACCCACGAAAACCTAAGTTATCAAACCTGCACACCCTCCCCCTGTTGATCCGCACCAGCGTCGGAGGCGGCAGCATTTAGACCTCCGCCGGCGGCAGCATCTACACCTTCGCCGGCGGCAGCTCCCAGGATCTCTGGCGACTTCTCAGCTACCACCTTTTCTACGCTAGCCTCTCCAGCCATCAAAGCATCCTCAGCCAAACGCACCTCCTTTGCTGGAGTGACCTCTGCGGCACTAGGCTCAGGAGCAGACTTGGAGCTTCCGGCAACGTCTTCAGCTGCGCTTGGCGAAGGCTGCGCATCTCTCTGAGCCTGCCAAAACAGATCACCAAATTAGAATAACAACATGATCATCCGGAGACACGGTAACATAGAAATAGCAATCCATACAAAGTCAGTACCTGACGCGTAGCTTCTGCCGCTTCTTCAAAAGCAAGGACACGACCGCCACCGTCGATCCAAAACTTACGGAGCAAATGCACCGCGCAGTTTCGAACCTCCGCATCATCAACCTTCATCTGACGAACCACATCAACACTTGGGAAGACGTGATTCGGCCTTCTGATCTTCCGAAGGTGATCGTAGTCAGCCTGCCAAAGGGTCCCAGCCATAGCCAGAGCTCCAGCATAACAACCAAAGTCGGCTGCATTCTCAACCAAAGAGCTGAACACGTCAAGCTCATTTCCAAGCCATCCCTCGAACGCTTCAGCATTAGCGACAGGCAAAGGTTCCCCGGCAGAGCCGCCAGCCTCGGTCAAGCAACAATGGAGCTTATGTTTAATATTCTCCATGCTCGTCCGCCACGATTTATTCAAATCATCAAGCCGACCCTCGGCAGCCGCCAAAGCCTTATCCTTCTCTTTGCCCGCCGCAATTAGATCTGCATTACGCTTCGCCAGCTCAACCGCCTCTTCTCGGGCCTTGATGGCTCTCTCCGAAGCACTCTTTAATTCAATTTCCTTGTTATCCAAGCTTCGGCTGAGCCTGGCATTCTCTTTCTCAAGCTCAGAGATATGACCACTCATAAATTCCATATCAGAGCCAACTTTACGCCTGGCCGCGCGATTCAGGAGCATCAGTTCCGCCAACTTGACGTCCACATCGTCAAAAGTATCCCCAATAGGTTGGTCGGCGAGACGAACCTCAGCCTCCGACACACATATACGGCCGAAGATACGGCCTAAAAAATGCTTTTCCTCCGGGCCGCACTGCAGGTGACAATCCCGAAGGTCCGGGCTCGTGAATAGCTCAGTCGCCGGATCGCAGACACCAAGCTTCTTAGCGAAGTAAGGAAGACTCGATCGGCTAGCCTCGCCATACGGTCTCTTCCCGGGGGTTTGCTCAGATTCAAGTTCACCGGAAAACTCAAAACCATTGACCCACAGATGCGATCCAGCAAACGAGGGAATTGACCCTCGCGGAGGACTCCTCGGCTCGGAGTCCCGAATAATGTCATCGATACTCCGGACAGCCGGAGCACCACCACTGGACGAGACAATCTTTTTCCCGCGGTCATCCTCAATGCCCGCATCCTCATCAGAACCACCCTCGCTGCTTGAAGTATCACTGTCTTCATCAAACGAGTCCTCCTCAGTGCACCCCTCCTTTTCATCCTCACCCTCTCCCTCTTTCCCTTCCTCATCGGAGATGCCTTCGTCGTCCGAGACCTGGATCAATGCATTAATTCCGCCAACACGGGGCACCCGTCCTCCAACCCTACCAACACCTCGGCCGGCTAAAACAACGGCCCAGGAAGACGAAGTGCCGGCAGCCCCCGAACCTACTGAGACCTTCGTCGCTAGCGTCTTCACTCGGCCCGGTGCTACCGCGGCCACGACCGCGACCCCTCTTCGGCCGAGAAACAACTTCCCCCTCTGCAGAAGCACGTTTCCTTTTCTTTGGCGCATCTTCGCTCGACGGAGCAGGCCAATCCACATACTGAACCCCAAGACTGTCAAACATCCTGTTAACCTGGCCTCCGCTACCTACCGAGCTGTGGATTGCTTTAGTCTCCAACGTGGAAAGCTTTCCAACAAGTTCTACCGCCCACCCCTGAACACGCTTGTAGATTGCTTTGACCCCATCTTCTCGCCTGGGAAATTTCTTGAGAAGTTTATCCCAAACCTTATCAAGGTCAACCTTCGGCTTCTTCAAGCCCCTACCCTCGTACCTCGAGTCTTCCTCGACTGCAAACCACGCCTGTCTCCGGCCGAGGAGCCAAATCTTAGCACAACAGTACTCCTCGACCAAGTCGCGAGCACACTGAGACCGCGCCACAACCCTCAAACAATCAACAGAAGCGTGAGCCTCGGGGCTCATCATAGCTTCAGCGCTAACATCACCAAGTGGCGAAAGCTCACCGCAGAGCTCTACATTCCCACTAAGTTTATAGTAAAACCAGGACTCCTGCCACCCACTAGTCCACTTATTTTTCTGGGCTTGCACCGGTAACTCCGACCCAGCGCGATGGCAAAAAGTGTATACTGCAAACTGTCCAAGACTGGTGTTACCTCCGCGATCCGAGATCTTGCGAGGTTGCATGTGCACTCGATGGGTCCGAACAAACCCCTCGACATGAGGAACAATACCCTGAGAGCGGCACGCCCAGATATAAACTGACATCTTCGTAAAGCACGAGGGTGTGAGCTGGTGGAAGCGCAAGTTGAACCTTCACAGAACCGAGGTCACAAAAGAGTCAACAGGGAAGCGCAGACCGGCTGAAAAAAACTCCTCAAATACAACAACATCATCTGCGTCCGGCTTAGGCACCGTCTCCCCAGCACTGGTCCTCGCTTTACCTTCCTCGATCCAACCCCACCTGACATAAGACGCAATCTCCGTGGTGCAAACTCGGCTGAGTCCGAACTCGAAGGTAATCCCCTCATCCACGGCAGTGGGAGAAACAACGCGAGCAGTCTGCTTCAACCTGGCCATCTCTTCAGCTGCTAACGCTATCAAACAACGAACGCCTGTCTCAACCCTCGCACGCAAGCTAAAACAAATCTTCGCTACAAGCAAATTGCAACAGCAGGATGGCTATAGCAGAGGAGGGCACAATCCAAACTCCTCACCCACCCCTTCTATTTATAGGCCGGGAGACGAGCCTCCTCACCCTATGAAAGCGGCACTACAACCGAAAAACTCGGCGCAAAAAACGAGACGGACCTAAACAGTACAAGCAACAGTGTAACGACCGGGCCCAAAGCAGCCGCGGGCGTCGCTGCCAAGGGTCTTGTTACGTTTCCCGTCAAAGGGCGCTGCTTGGGCCTAAATGCTGTTCTTTAGATCCAAGGTATCGAGGGGCTACTGTTGGGGGAAGAGACCCTCGGCAGTGGTGCCACGTGCGCTGACTCAACAAGATGACCCCCGCACGTCTCGCGTACATTCGAAAAAACCTGCCTCTTTATCTGTTAAGTCCCTCAAATCGCTATTCTGGCCCTCGAGTGCTAACCCAACCTTCGTACTGGCTTCGTAAAATCTCACAGGCAGAGGACGCGAAGGGCGCTGGGAGCAATCTTCGCGAGGCCGCGTACCTTCTCCAAGAGGCCCAGGCCTTAGTGGGAGGCGAAGGTACCCGGGCTTCGCAACAGTTTGGATATCCTCGCAAGACAGAGGTCAGCCCTGCATTTCAGCGAAGGTGATCATGAACCAAGCGGCGGCGGGCGCGCGTGGAGCAAGCTAGGGTTTCGGCCTAGTTGTGTTTGTACGATTCTGCCCTCCTGTGTGTACAACGCAGAGGAATCTTTTCTGTACCCTTTTGTAATTTGGTCAGCACCCCTTGGTATCCCCTATAAATACCGGGGGGTAAACAGTGTATCGGGTACGTTTTTTGGGGAATAGAGCCACAGAAGCACTGTTCTCGCTTCCTTAAACTTTGTCCTCGCCTCCTTGAACCTTTGCACTGGTTTTGGCTCCTATTACACTTTCAGTCCAGTTCAGACAATTGGCCACCTTCGCCACTCCCCCACACGTGTGCGGAGGTAGGGCAAGTGTGCAACCAACAATCGGCATCACCTAGACGACTTGGTGGTGATCGTGAAGCTTGGAGAGCATCCGGAGGCATTGTGAATGACCCAAGCAAGCTTGTGACCGGTAGTGAGTGATTCACCAGTCCGGAGTGGCGAAGAATCAGCTCATAGTTAGCACTTGATCCTTGCGCGGATCAAGGGGGAGCGATACCCTTGTGCGGGTGCTCCAACGAGGACTAGAGGGGTGTGCCGACACCTCGATACCTCCGCAAAAAGATCATCATGTCATCTCTACTCCTTTACTTACGCATTTACCTTTGAGCAATTCAATTCCGCAATATATTTGTTGTTCATACATTATTGAATTGCCTTGCTAGAGTAGGAGTGGCATAGACATTGTATTTTGTGCGGTAGAATAGAAAGAAACATACTTCTAGGCACAAGGGGTTAATTGGGCTTAATAGATTTTAATTCTTGCTAAAGTTTTTAGAAAAGCCCAATTCACCCCCCCCCTTCTTGGGCATCTTGATCCTTTCAATAGGGTTTGATTCTAATGAGTTCCACGAGTTGTATAGTTCTAACTTGTTTTGCAAGATATTCAATATTTCACTATAAGAAAGTATCTCAAGTGAAGAATCAGAGCACACCATTGTGACAAGCTCGTCGAGACTCGGAGCGAGAGTCCTCGATGAATACGACCAGGAAGACTCTGGAACCCTCTAGAAGCCTTATCCATACAAAGATCAGGGGTGTAAGAGACAAGATTCCAACAGCTACAAAATACCAGAAATATCCAGGGACCAGACAGGAAGAAGACAACAAGGAATCAAACCATGCCACGACTCGTTGCGCAAACCAACTGAACAAGGACTTTAGGCGAAGAAGGAAGGTACCAAAAGACTCTGATCAAAGGATGAGGCAGGCGGCGGCAGGGGGAGGTCGGCCGGCCTGGGCCCACATGGCATCCACCCCTCCTTCGTACGACGTGACCTAACCGACCTCTACTTTGTATCTTGGTCATTGTTCAAGGTCGGTTTGATCTGAGGGTTGTGGTTCATCCCATTGGGCTATATAAGAAACCCCAGACCCCCCTCTTGGAGACATCAACAGATCAACAATCAGTTCATCGCTTCATAGATCAATCATTTAGTTTAGAGATAGCCTAGACAACCAAGAGCTCCACCATTAGAATAGAATTAGAAGAGTCGAGGGAAGCTTAGATTCCGGATCAAGTCAAGAGGAGCTAGGTAATTAGCCTTGTCTTCTCTCTTGTATCAACATTGTTCTTCTAATTGTCTAGTTGTCTTCTAGTTCATCATCTTTGTGTTCTAGTTCATCTTCTAATCCCTGTAGTTCATCTTTGTGCTCTAATCTAGTTCTATACCTTTCTAGTTCATCCTTGTGCTTCTAATCTACTTCTAATTGTTCTTCTAGTTCTTATTCATCTTGTAGTTCTTGTTCTAGTTGATACCTGTCATGACTTATTACTACTTCGTGTTCATAATTATAATGTTCATCGTCTACTTTGATTATATGTCTAGCATAGCTAGGGTATCTCTATGTTTATGCTCTTGTTCGTATAGCGCTCATTATGTCGATCGCGGGGTGAGTGGTCAACATTGTGTAAGTGTTGACGGTCCTTATAGTCAATATTATACCATCAACTATTAACATGAAATGAACCATAAAGCATAGTTATAGGGTTTATTCTAATGAGTTCCACGAGTTTTGGTGATCTCCGTTGCTTTGCAGGATATTGATTTTTTCACCGATTAAAACTATCTCAGATGATGAATTGGAGTACACCATTACGTAAAGCTCATCACGCTGATCGAAATGGATATATTATTTGCTATTTTTGGAGCAAGGAATAAAAAGATATAAAAATTCCAAATTAAAAAGGGGCGCTGACGTCATGCTGACATCAGCGCCCCTAAGTCAATCGAGCAGCGTTGCAGGCGTGCTAGGTGGGCCCGATAGCAGCAGATCTTGCACCCGCGTGAGGGAGCACGCACGCACGCGGAAGCGAGCGCTCCCCTGGCTCAGCCATTTAGATGGCAACACGTGGCACGGGGGAGAAGCCAACGCGCACGTTCGCGCGGGACGCAGGCAGCACGGGATGCTACGGTCGACCGGTCCAGAGGACAGCTGGCACTAGCTGGTTGGGGCCCGAAGGCGGTGGCGCGGTCCAGGCGGCCGCGGGGTGGTCAGACCGGCCGAACCAGCCGGTTCAGCTGCCCAGATCTCCCAGATAATGCTAACAGTGCCCGGTTTCAACGGTTTGGCTCCGGTTCGAGGCCCAAAGGTCCGGTTCTTGCCCGGTTTTCTGCGCAGCGTCGTTAAGGAATATTCTCCCGAGATCCCCAAGAGTCCCCACGCCAATCCAAGGTCAGTTTAATCCGACGGTGTGTTGATGGTCCTTAAACACCTGTTTTACCATCAACATTTTACCCTAAAATTCACCAAAAAGGCATGAAATGTAGTCAAATAGGTTTCAAACTAACCAAATTCCACATGTCCATAGATTTTTATTTGAATGCAGGAATTTGGACCAAATTTGGACATTTGAAACACCAGAGACCAAACCCACTCAGCAGGGCCCAATTGGGCCTTAGGGGGGTGGCGCCCGCCAATTGGGTTGGCCCAAACCATCCCCCTGCCACGTCACTGATCCATGTGACCACCCCAAGGCCAAATCTTGGCCCTTGGTCACTAGGTCGGTTTGATCGGAGGGCTACGAAGGGGAGTGGCGTGGATCATGACCTAAGTCGGTTGCTAGGACATGCAACCGACCTCCAAACCGCCTTGGACAACCACCTGGAGGCCGTAGGATCAGTGATGATGCATCCAACGGCCAGGGGACTGGCGACCGCCAGTAGGGGGTGGCGCCCGCCACCTGACCTAACCCTAGGTCGGTTGGCTACCCCCTATAAGTACCCTCCACACTCCTCAAGACTATAAATACCCCCCTGGTGACACCACTTCATTTGTACCATCATATCCCGTACCATCCCAGAGAAAGCAACACACAAGCAAGAGAAGCAAGTGAGAGTTAGGTTAGAAGCTCAGAGAGCTTAGGCAAGTAGGTTAATTAGTAGAGAGAGTATAGCTCTAGTGCCCTCGCTACAGCGCGGCTCTTAGTTTAGCACAGCTCAGCCTAAGTTCTTGGTAAAAGGAGCGTAGAGCTTGCTAAGAGAGAAGCGGGTGCGAGCGACTGGCATCAGAGGTCGGTTGATTTCCCGGCGTCTCTGGTCTGGTTTGCTCTCTTGTATCTCAGGTACATTTATCTTTATCTCAGTATTACTTTAAGCATTACTTTCAGTATTACTTTATCAAGTACCTTGAGTGTGACCTAGCTATCCTACAGTTCAATTCACTTAGCCATAGTAGTTAATCTCTAGTGTGCTTAGTGATTGATCTTTGCCAATAGGTTGCTTAGTTAGTTTAGTGTTTATCTTATTAAGTCAAGTATTTTCTCTGACGTCCGCAAGGGTGTCTCTATTCAAAGCTAGGATAGAGATAGTTAGAATATAGTTAAGCGTGGTGCTTAGTTATAGACTTACCTTCAGATACGGCTGGACCCCCGGATAGCTGTGGTAGCAAGCAGGTGGTGACAGCCCTGTGCGCCTTGAATTCCACCACGTAGTTGGCCCAGTTTAACAGTAAGGCTCGTTGTGCTAGCGTTCAACCTAAGTAAGTGGTAAAGGCTAGTACGCCTCGATTCTTGACAAGATAGGAATAAAACTATACTCAACTTAGTTGCTTTATTGACTTTTGCCTGTCCTGCTTCGTAACTATCTTGCTTCGTAGTTATCTTGCTCTGTGGTCATCTAGGAGTAGTTATTAGTTATTAGTTAGTTATCCTTTAGTTACCCCATAACTACCTATCCATCCACCTTACCTTAGCCATCCATTTCATCCTTACCTATCCACCCACATATTCTTTCTAGTCTTCCATCTCCTCTTCTCCCTTCTCCCCTTTTCTCTTTTCTCTTTTCTTCGACTCTCATCCCCTCCTTGACTCGACTCATACACCACCCTAGCCTTCCCTTGGGATCAAATAAATCGACACCTGGTACTCCCAGGCGAAGTGCTACTACGATAGTTCTGTGCGCTTGCAGAATCTCCTCTTGGTAGATTGCAATCTCTCTAGCTAGCTCCTACTAGTGTCGGGATTGACAACCCCGTTTGGCATTAGTGGATAGCTGCTTTAGCTTCACTCCTTTAGGTATAGTGACCGGACTTGCTTCAAGCACGTCTGACACCGTTGCCTGGAATAGATCCCATAGTTTGCTCCTAGTAACGACGTTGGCTAGTGTCGACAAGCATTTCTGGGCTGTTACCGGGGATAGTTGCCTAGCTCTATCTTTAGTGAAGCTAAAAACTACCAACAAGCATTTCTGGCGCCGTTGCCGGGGATAGATTCCATAGTCTACTCCTAGTGACGACGTTAGCAAGTGTCAACAAGCATTTCTGGTGCCGTTGCCGGGGAAGGCAATCGGTGTATCGGTTGAGTCCGTGTCAAATTTATCTTCGCTTAAGCTCCCGCTTAGCGAATCCCATCTTACCCCATTCTTTCTTTCCTTAGTTCTTCTTATCTTTTTCCTTCATCTTCTTCAACTTCTTTCTTTCTTATCCCGTTCTATCTTCACGATGGCCAATAAGACCATCCGTGAGTTTTCTGCTCCTTCTGCCGCTAATGTAGCGATAGGACCAGACGTGATCGATGCCAACCTCAATTTTGAGTTGAAACCGGCTCTGATCACGATGGTCCAAGCTAGCCCATTCTGTGGCAAGGCTCATGAGGATGCCAATGCTCACCTCCAACAATTCTTGGAGATTTGTGGCACCTTCACCATTAAGGGGATAACCCAAGAAGCCATCCGTCTTCGTCTCTTTCCTTTCTCTTTGCTAGGAAAAGCGAAGCAATGGTTCTATACCGATCGCAACGCTGTAGACACATGGGACAAGTGTTCCAATGCTTTTCTTGCCAAATTCTTTCCGATGGGCAAGACGCATGCTCTGCGCAACAAAATCTACAGCTTTACGCAACAAGCCAAGGAATCTATTCCCGAGGCTTGGGAGAGGTTGCAAGAGTATGTCGCTTGTTGTCCACACCATGGTATGGAGGACTGGCTATTGATCCAGAACTTCTACCATGGCCTAACCCCTCTCTCTAGAAGCCATTTGGATGTCGCCGCCGGCGGTGCATTCTTTTCTCTGAATGTTGCAGATGCTAAGGCTCTCATAGAGAAGATGGTGTCGAACCAAGGATGGAATGACGAAAGACTACAATCCCGTAAGCGAGGTATGCATTCCCTTAAGGAAGCTGACATGATCGTGGCCAAGATGGACCTGCTGGCAAAGAAGCTGGACAGCTGTGAGAAGATGAACCGACAAGAGAGTGTCCAATCTCTGGAATCCTACATGACTTGTGAAGTCTGTGGAGAAACCAGACATTCTGGGAGCCACTGCCCCGAGCTACATGAAGATTTGAACTTCATCAACAACAACAACGGTTTCCGTCAACTGAATCAAGGATGGACTCAGCCTGCAAACTCTCAAGGTAACAATTCATTTCCCCGCTCTAATTTTCATAATTCTGATAGTCTCTCATTCTTGAAAAATTTAGTTTACTCACAAGGTAGAACTACTGATTTCTTGAATAAGAAATTCATGTCGAATGATAAAACCCTTGAGAATATAAATGCTAAATTGGAAGATTTCTCATCTGCTCTGAAAAATCAACTTAGCTTTAATAAGATGTTAGAAACCCAATTAGCTCAACTTGCTGCTATCATACCATCTTTTAAAACTGGCAAAATTCCTGCTAAACCTGACATGGAAACTGCAAATATGGTTGAAATAAAATATTTTAACTATTATGAAGATCAAACCATGACTGTTAAAAAGGGTGATCCTGGTAGTCCCATAATTATATGCTCAATCTTTGGTGAGTCTTTAAAAATGCCATGTGTGATTTAGGATCGAGTGTGAACATTTTATCTAAAGATTTCTATGAAAACTCGTTCTTTCCACCCACGTCATCCACATCTGCCTATGTTGTGCTAGCTGATCAATCCACTTGCTATGTAGAAGGAATAGTGAGAACATATATGATGAATGATTCACATTGGTAAGGAAGGTTTGAGGCTTTTACTCGGTTTAGTCCATATCTCGCTATGCGCTTATTGTTTATGACTAACCGGTGGCGTGAGTTGTGTGGTGTTTCTGTGTTGGTGTGCGTGTGCGACATGTGTCTCTTGGCTGTGTTGATGTGCAGGTGTGGAGCTCGGATACAGTGGTCTATGGTGAGGTGAAGGTCAAGTAGAGACGTGTCGTGCCGACGGACCGGGAGCGGTGAAGGATGGGCGTGCCGTGCGGCGGACGTGCCATGCCGATGTACCCAGAGCGGTGAAGGGCGGACGTGAGGCTTGGACTGACGGACCAGAGGGCCAGAGGACCAGCTGTGGTAGCTGGCACGTGGCATCGGCGAGCAAGAGCACATGGGGATGTGCGGTGCATCGGCCGAGTCGGGAGGAAGGCGCTGGAGTCGTGTCACTTGGCGGGAGGTCGGACACGGGCTTGCGTGCGGCGCAAGTGCCGTCGGCCAAGTCAAGAAGGAAGGCGAAGGCGTTGTGCCCGGCGTGGAGGCTGGACATGCATCGGCATCGGTGCCGGTGGTCGGGGTGTGAGAACCACATCCCATCTACGGTGCGGGTTCGGTAGCTGAGCCTCAAAAAGCTACCATCGACGGTTTCCAGGTTTGGGCCTCAAAACCTGGGCGCGCGGGTTTCCGAGTTTGGACCTCAAAACTCGGGGTGGACGGTTTCCAGGTTTGGGCCCCAAAACCTGGGCTTGCGGGTTTCCGAGTTTGGGCCTCAAAACTCGGGGTGGACGGTTTCCCGGTTTGGGCCTCAAAACCAGGGTTTGGTCCGAAAGGACGGTCGACGCGTGGCGGCACCGAGAGGCTTGCGTTGCAGCGAAGCTAAGGTGAGAAGGAGCAGCGGTCGACGGTGGCGGCACGTGGCGGCATCAGGGAGGTCGCGTCGAGGCAACGCTACCGGATGTGCGGACGTGGCCGTCGGATCGAAACTGTCAAGTCTGGACGGTTTTACCCCTAGGGGGTATTTGGGTTGAGTGCTTAATGTAAGGGCGTTTTGGTCTTCAGACGTGCGCCTATATATATGAGGGGGGCTGCTAGGGCAGCCGCTATCCTTGGGAATTCTTGGTGGTGTCTCTCTCATTTTGTTCCTGTGAGAGAAGGCTAGGGTTAGGGAGAGTTGGCTCTTGTTCTTGAGCTTTTTGCCATCCAAGCTTTGTGTTGCTAGGATTGGCTTGTAGCCCGACACCGAGTGCTTAATCAATTCATCTTGCTGAATCCAAGGATCAAATTCGTGGTTGAATTCGCGTTTTGAATTTGTTCTTCGCGTTCTTCTTTTCTCCACGATTTTCCCCTCTCCCGATCTCCCTCTACGCTGCGTTGTTTGCGATTCCGTTTGAATCAACTTGTTCTTTGATGTGAGAAGAATATTTCCACCGGAGGAATTCATCTCTACCCTCACGAACAAGTAGATCGGGCCGAAATCGTTTTCGTTCTTCGTTCTTCCCCTTTTCTAGTGTTCTTCGGATTTCTCATGGATTAGTTGGGTTGAAGCGATGATATCCTAGGATTAGCTTCCCAACACGTAGAAGAACACTTGGGAGAAGTTTGGTTGCAGCCCCATTCGATTTGGTAAAGATCCAATCGATTTTGGTTTTGACCCGTGGCATTTTTGGGCATTCTGGGTGGTGGCGGACTGTCCGCCCCTCCAGTCGCGGACAGTCCGTGGGTCGGGGATCCAGCCGGACCAGTGGCTGTTTGCCTCGGCGCTTTTCCCCTCGGGTGATCGGCGCACAGTCCGCCAGTGTTGGGCGCGGACAGTCCGGGCCCAAGCAGGGACGTTTCAGCAGGTTTGCTGTTTGGCGGTGTTGGCCGGCGGACAGTTCGGGAAGGAACCGCGGACAGTCCGCGAGTCGCGCAGGGATAGTCCAGCAGCGTTGCTGCTTTGCCCATTTTGCCGGCGAACAGTCTGGCCCCCTAGCGGCAGACAGTCCGGCCCACACCGGATAGTCCGGGAGCCTGACGGCGGACTGTCCGGGAATCTGCAGCTTGTGCAGTTTTAGTGCTTTTGCCCTCCCGGCTTCTCCGTTTCGTTTCCGGACTTCTTGTTTGCTCCTAGAGTTCACCTAGGAACCTCTCTACATATCTTTGCTACTTGTTAGCATCGGTATTTGGAGGAATCCCGACGTAGCTCTCTATCTACGTTTGGGAGTGGGTCTTTTAGGCACGAACTTGACTCGGGGTTTTGAGAGTTTTGGTTTGCTCTCTTGTGTGGTGCCTCGTTGTGATCCTAGGGATCATCCACCCTCTTTCCGAGGGTCGTGGGCACCACGTTTGAGTCCGAAGCTTTCGGGGTTGATTTTATTGGGACAGAGGCCGTAACTTCTGAGAAGAAATTTTAGGCTCCCATTCACCCCCCCCCCCCCCTCTGGTCGCCTTCCCATAGCATTTTTGGTCCTTCAATTGGTATCGGAGCCAGTTAAGGATCTCTCTACCTTAACCGGTTCCGGATCCGCGAAGGTGACCTTTTGAGAGCGGTTTTGTTTTCCGACTTTGCTTGTCGAGGTGTTGAGCTTTTGTTTGGCTAACACTAACAGTGCTTTTTGAAGTAGCACCAAGCTCTTCTTCAAGTATGTCTTTGTCTTTCAGCATGAATGTTTCCAAGGACGACATCTTGGGAAGAAGGAGGAGCACAGTTGATGAAAGGGATCGCGAGGTGAATGAGCTGTTGAATCTTCTACGTGATGATGAACTTTCACCAGAGGATCTTCTACATCAACTTGGCAAGGCCAAGAAAGGTACACTTGTTTGGGGTCTTGTGACCTTGCACAATCTTTATGAGGCTCGATCTAGGAATGTTGAGCTTTGTTGTACCTTGCGTAGAAAGGTCGAAAAGTTGAAATGCTCCATTGCTAGTTTGAAGTCTAGTGCCTCTTTGCCTTGCACCTCTTGTAGTGACATGGTTAGGAAGAATGATGAGCTAGGCTTTTCTCTTGCTAGCTTAAAATCTGAAAATGACATGTTGACATCCAATGCTTCCAAACCATGTCTAGTTTGCATTGACTTGGGTAAGGACCTTGATTGTGCTAAAACTGAATTAGCCCTTCTTAAGTCAAATGCTTTGTTACCATGTGTTTCTTGTGAGTCTTTGCTTGCTGAAATCAATAACTTAAAATTGACTCACACCACATGTGTAGAAGAACTTGAGCATGCTAGGGCTGAAATTGTTGATATAAATTCTAGGCCTTGTAGCTCATGCTCTTTGAATAAAAATGCTTGCCTTACTTCTTGTGCTATTCATGATTCTTTGCTTGATGTGAATGGTGATGTTCCTTCCACCGATTTCATTTGCACATCATGCATGGATTTAGAAAAAGAAGTTTTGGCTTTGAAAGTTTTGCGCGATGATATGAGCGCTAAGTTGGTTGAGCACAATGATCTGAGTGCCAACCTTGAAAAGGAGATTGAGCTCTTGCGTACCACATATGCCGAGTGCATTCAGAAGGAGATGGAAAACTTAAGAAACACTCCTTGTGGTACTTGTGATCGCCTCATGTTTGAAAATGAGGTTTTGGCCAAAAGATGCAAGAGTCTTTGTGCTAAGTCTTTTGAGTCACGCATTTCTTCCAACTCCGATGTTGATGTTTCCAAGTCTACATCTTTGCAACCGGAGTTGAGTTCTTATGTTGCGCGTGAGTCTTTTGACGATAGCACTTGTGCCAAGGTTTTGGATAGCTCTTTCATAGCTACTCCTAACTTTGATGTTTCTTCGAGTGATGTCCAAGGGACTTCTCTTGATAAGGGTGCTTCTCATATTTTTGGGACTCGTGCTCCCAATCCGGTTTTTCATTGCACCTTTTGCAAGAAGGAGGGACATTCGCTCGATTTTTGTTTTCGCCGTGTCAAGCACGAGCGGCGAATTCGAGCTAAGGATTTTAGGAAGCCGCGTAGCCTTTCCCATGGCACGTGTGCTCCTAGTGTTGGCACCAAATCTGTTGTTGATGCTTCTTGTTCTAAGTCCCAAGGGACTTCTCACTTGTTGGAGAATGGTGTGCCTTCCAGTAGGCCTTTGTACCATTGCTCTTTTTGTGAGAAAGATGGGCATCAAGAAAGCTTCTGCTATTGGCGTGCCAAATGCTTGCGCCAAGCTCGCTCTTCTAGGAAGATGGTGATTCATAGCCCTTCTCATGGCATGAACACTTGTGCTCCTAGTAAGAAGCCCATTTTTGTTGATGGGATTTATGACTCCTTTTCTAGTGGGATAGGTCATGGTCGTGGACATGCTTCTACTGCTTCTTTCCTTGGTCCATGTCATGCTTTTCATGATGCTTCTATTGGTTCTTCTACAAAGACCTTGAAAGATGTTTGCCTCTTTTCCCATGGTACGACTCGTTCTTCTCCTCGAGTTGTCCTTTTGAGGAATGCTTCCAAGGGTGTTTCACAATTGCATTTGAACCAACATTTGCATCATGCTAACCCACATGATAAGTTGAGATTTGTGACCAAGTCCTGGATTCCCAAGTACATGCTTGCTAACCCTTCGGTATCCAAGACTCGGGTTGCTTTGTCCTCTTGTGTGTAGATATGAGGACACGGGGTGGAGATCATGCGCCTGATGGAACTTGATCTTTTAGATGTGATCAAGTATTGATGGTTATCTACACCCCGCTTAGATTTGCCTCCAAAGAGGCTTTTATAGCTTGGTGAGCTTTCTTAACACTCATACCTTGTACATCCATGTTTTATGTCTTGTGTTATGAGATGGTTCTTCATGTGCTCACTTGAATAGTCCTTGCATGTACATTTTTTCTTTTGTGTCATGTTTCGTTTAGTCTAGCATGTGCTATCTCTTGTATATCATGTCATGCTAGCTTTGTGTACAGCTTTGGTGGTTAATCCACTTTTCTTGCTAGTTGGTGATCCTTATGAACATTATGTCATGCTTTACCATTCTTCACCATGAGCTTTACTTGTAGAGGTATGATGTTCATTAGGTATCACTTTTCAGGTGCTAGTTTTGTGTAGCTACATGTATCTTGTTGATATGATTAGTTTGAGCACTAGCCTCTCCACAATTTTATCATGTTACATGCTTTTGGATCTATTGCTATCATTATCTTGCATTGTAGCATGTGTTGAGGCTTAGGCTATGTTTGGGTTGATCATGTCTTTAGGCTGCATTTTGCTATATAGTGCTGTATCCTGTTGCATGGTAGTCTTGACTAGTTTGAGTTTAGATCTCCTTGCGGTATCATTCATAGGTAGATCTCCTTTTGTTGAGAGTTCACCTTATGCTTATTATATGACTAACCGTTTTCGTGGAGACCTTGAGGTCACACTAGACGAGACAATGCCTTGTGTTTTCTTCTGCTTTTGAGTGTGCAGGAGAACAGGAGCCTGGAGAGAGCATTTTGGCTCATGGACCCGATCCCACTTCCTCCACGACTTGGGGTTCCGTTCGAGCAGCTCTCCAGCGAGCACTAGCTGTACCTGTGGGAGCGACAGCATCAGGTGAGGGGGAGACGACTTCGGCAAGGCAGGCGCACTGGAGTTCAGCAGTTTCAGGCGTCCTCTCGGGTATCACACAAGCAGGAGGTCATGCGCTTCAGGAGGTACGTCCGACACACTTCTGAGTCCGGATTTTGGTACTCTTCTTCTTCGACCTCTTTCTGCTATGTGGTCTTTCCGATGTGGATTTTGCTGGCTGTCGCTTGAGCATTTCTTGGCTCTTCTCTTATGAGTCTGGTGTGTGTTTCCCTTTTTAGTTGGGGAAGCATTTTGCTTGTTGTATCTTAGTTGGACTTCTCCGATACCCTTTTGTTTTGGGTCTTCCTTTTTAGGCTAGTTTTGCTTTGTCTTTGATAGACTAGCTTTTGCATGCATTTCATCATGTATATCGTGCATTTTAGAGCTTCATGAATATAGTAATGAAAATGAGATTATGCTCTTTCTGGTATGCCCTGCTTATACATGATGATGCTTGTAGCTTAGGCTCTTTTTGATCACTTGATACATGTTATGAGCTAAGCTATTTTTGGCAAATGGTGAACTTGACTAATCAACTATAAAACTTTTATTTTGTTCACCATTGAGAGTGGCAACTAGCATGGGTAGGATGTGTTGAGATCACTTGTGCTATCTTTTGTATGCTAGGTTGCTATGTCTCTTGCACTGAGTCATTCACCTGCTTGGATTGTTCATATTTACACTGTGCTTAAAATTTGATCCAAGTCTAGTGAAATGAAAAGATTGAGATGGGATTGCATGTGTCAGCACATCACGGTATCGAGACTGTTTCTCATTGCACATTTGAGTTAAACTTGAGTCGTGTAGTGTAAGACCGAAACCGGTGCTTTAAGCTTCCGATTGCTTTTCTTGCATAGGCTTAGCCCGGTTGAAAAGTTAGGCAATGACCATGCTTTTAACCTCTCGCAATCACATGCTTTTAAATATGAACTTGTGTTAATACCGCTGCAATCTCCGATAAAAATTTGAAAATAACACAAGTTTATGCTTCACTCTATTGCATGATGATTGAACTTTGCTAGGGGTAGTTCACCTTGTATACTTGAGTTAGCACTTGGTTGATTTCCTGTCTATTCATGCTAAGTGCTATTTTAGTGGTGAACTCCTTTTCAAATAGGCTTAAAACTGCTCATGTGCTTAATTGTTTATATTATGTATTCACTTGATCAGTTTGAGCCTTTGCTAGCATTTGTATTGGCTGCTATACTTTCAG
Source organism: Coix lacryma-jobi var. lacryma-jobi (assembly GCA_009763385.1). Lineage (NCBI taxonomy): Eukaryota > Viridiplantae > Streptophyta > Magnoliopsida > Poales > Poaceae > Coix > Coix lacryma-jobi. Next base: position 63,038,213 of record CM019823.1, on the reverse strand, counting down.
GGCAGCACCCTATTGAGCATCTTTTTATTCTGATTGCTATACACTTGAAGTTGTTGCACTGTGCATATCATGCATTTTAGCTTAGTGTTCATACCCCCAGCTCCGATACACTTTGTGGTCTTTTTCAGTGCTTTTCATTGCCCCCATATGCTTTTGGTTGATGACTTGTCTTGTGTCAACTTTGTGGAAAAATGTTAAAACCCCTCAGCATGTTCCCTTTTGTCAAGGGGGAGTAGTTGTTTGCAAGGGGGAGCTTGAGTGTTGGCACAAAGGGGAGAGTCATGCATTTTTGGGCAGAGCTTTGAGCTAGGGGGAGTTTAGTTCTCTTTTATGTCCTTCTTCACTCGGTTTAGCTCTTTTATGTGTCTCAATTGGTATCCATCTTTTGGTATGGAATGCAATTGGTGTCATGAGCTTTGTTGCATAGCTTTTGTGTATAGGCTTGCTTTCAGGGGGAGTCGCTTTTGTCTTGCTGCTTCTCCGCGTGCTCCGAGTGTTTGTGCTCCATTTAGTGTTGAGCTTCTTTTGTGGTTTTTCTCAGTCGGTATCGAGCCTGCTAGTCATGTTGAGCCGTTTTTGTCTCTGTCTAGAGGGACTAGCAGTTTTTGCTTGGTATTTTCGATTGGTATGGACCCTTCAGCTAGTTGCGTCGAGCCTATGTGCCTCTGTCTTGAGGAACTAGCTGGTTTTCACCAATTCTTGGCTTTCTGTGATCAGTTTTGCGCTCTTATGCGTTGATTCAGCCTCAATTGGTATTGAGCCTTGAGCTAGTGGTATTGAGCCTTTTCTGCCTCTTCTTGAGGACTAGCTCATTTTTGACTTGGTTGCGTCGAGCCGTTGCCCATGTCTTTGGGAACCAAGTTTTTTGCTCTATGTGATCGAGTTTTGCTCTTTGGTGAGTTGTTGCTCCGATCCCTTGCTTGGTTGCATTGAGCCGTTGCCCATGTCTTTGGGGACCAAGTTATGTCTCATGACAAGTGATTTTGTCCTTTGCCCTTCGATGGCTTTTGATCACTTGAATGAGATTTTCGGTTTTGGTATCTCAAACCATCTCTTGTGCCTAGTTTTTGTCAATTCAATCATCAAGGGGGAGAAAGAGAAAGAGAGAGAAAAAAGGGGGGAGAAATTGACCCAAAACCAAGTGGATAAGTACCTTGGTCTCTCTTTTGTGATGATTGTTTGACAATTTTATTTGAGATTGGTTTTCGAGTGCCTTTTGGGATTCATGAAACTCTTGTTTATCTTGACTCCTCGGTTGTGTGGAGGCTTTGCCCGCTTTTCCCGTTTCGGGACCGAGAGCTTTTATTTGGAGTTGTCATGACCCTTCTTCATCTCAAGTAGCCTTGTGTTTGCCTTTGCTTGGCTTTTGGGCACTTGGATGAGGCTTGCCTTCAAACCCTTCCTTTGTGGTTTATTTTTAGTCAATGCATTCATCAAGGGGGAGATTGAGAACATATATGATGAATGATTGACATTGGTAAGGAAGGTTTGAGGCTTTTACCCGGTTTAGTCCATATCTCGCTATGCGCTTATTGTTTATGACTAACCGGTGGCGTGAGTTGTGTGGTGTTTCTGTGTTGGTGTGCGTGTGCGACATGTGTCTCTTGGCTGTGTTGTTGTGCAGGTGTGGAGCTCGGATACAGTGGTCTATGGCGAGGTGAAGGTCAAGTAGAGACGTGCCGTGCCGACGGACCGGGAGCGGTGAAGGATGGGCGTGCCGTGCGGCGGACGTGCCATGCCGATGTACCCAGAGCGGTGAAGGGCGGACGTGAGGCTTGGACTGACGGACCAGAGGGCCAGAGGACCAGCTGTGGTAGCTGGCACGTGGCATCGGCGAGCAAGAGCACATGGGGATGTGCGGTGCATCAGCCGAGTCGGGAGGAAAGCGCTGGAGTCGTGTCACTTGGCGGGAGGTCGGACACAGGCTTGCGTGCGGCGCAAGTGCCGTCGGCCAAGTCAAGAAGGAAGGCGAAGGCGTTGTGCCCGGCGTGGAGGCTGGACATGCATCGGCATCGATGCCGGTGGTCGGGGTGTGAGAACCACATCCCGTCTACGTTGCGGGTTCGGTAGCTGAGCCTCAAAAAGCTACCATCGACGGTTTCCAGGTTTGGGCCTCAAAACCTGGGCGCGCGGGTTTCCGAGTTTGGGCCTCAAAACTCTGGGTGGACGGTTTCCAGGTTTGGGCCTCAAAACCTGGGCTTGCGGGTTTCCGAGTTTAGGCCTCAAAACTCGGGGTGGACGGTTTCCCGGTTTGGGCCTCAAAACTCGGGGTGGACAGTTTCCCGGTTTGGGCCTCAAAACCGGGGGTTGGTCCGAAAGGACGGTCGACGCGTGGCGGCACCGAGAGGCTTGTGTTGCAGCGAAGCTATCGGTGAGAAGGCGCGGCGGTCGACGGTGGCGGCACGTGGCGGCATCAGGGAGGTCGCGTCGAGGCGAAGCTACCGGATGTGCGGGCGTGGCCGTCGGACCGAAACTGTCAAGTCTGGACGGTTTTACCCCTGGGGGGTATTTGGGTTGAGTGCTTAATGTAAGGGCATTTTGGTCTTCGGACGTGCGCCTATATATATGAGGGGGGCTGCTAGGGCAGCCGCTATCCTTGGGAATTCTTGGTGGTGTCTCTCTCATTTTGTTCCTGTGAGAGAAGGCTAGGGTTAGGGAGAGTTGGCTCTTGTTCTTTAGCTTTTTGCCATCCAAGCTTTGTGTTGCTAGAATTGGCTTGTAGCCCGACACCGAGTGCTTAATCAATTCATCTTGCTGAATCCAAGGATCAAATTCGTGGTTGAATTCACATTTCGAATTTGTTCTTCGCGTTCTTCTTTTCTCCACGATTTTCCCCTCTCCCGATCTCCCTCTACGCTGCGTCTTTTGCGATTCCGTTTGAATCAACTTGTTCTTTGATGTGAGGAGAATATTTCCACCGGAGGAATTCATCTCTACCCTCACGAACAAGTAGATCGGGCCGAAATCGTTTTCGTTCTTCGTTCTTCCCCTTTTCTAGTGTTCTTCGGATTTCTCATGGATTAGTTCGGTTGAAGCAATGATATCCTAGGATTAGCTTCCCAACACGTAGAAGAACACTTGGGAGAAGTTTGGTTGCAGCCCCATTCGATTTGGTAAAGATCCAATCGATTTTGGTTTTGACCCGTGGCGTTTTTGGGCATTCTGGGTGGTGGCGGACTGTCCGCCCCTCCAGCCGCGGACAGTCCGCGGGTCGGGGTTCCAGCCGGACCAGTGGCTGTTTGCCTCGGCGCTTTTCCCCTCGGGTGACCGGCGGACAGTCCGCCAGTGTTGGGCGCGGACAGTCCGGGCCCGAGCAGGGACGTTTCAGCAGGTTTGCTGTTTGGCGGTGTTGGCCGGCGGACAGTCCGGGAAGGAACCGCGGACAGTCCGCGAGTCGCGCAGGGATAGTCCAGCAGCGTTGCTGCTTTGCCCATTTTGCCGGCGGACAGTCCGGCCCCCTAGCGGCAGACAGTCCGGCCCACACCGGATAGTCCGGGAGCCTGACGGCGGACTGTTCGGGAATCTGCAGCTTGTGCAGTTTTAGTGCTTTTGCCCTCCCGGCTTCTCCGTTTCGTTTCCGGACTTCTCGTTTGCTCCTAGAGTTCACCTAGGAAACTCTCTACATATCTTTGCTACTTGTTAGCATCGGTATTTGGAGGAATCCCGACGTAGCTCTCTATCTACGTTTGGGAGTGGGTCTTTTAGGCACGAACTTGACTCGGGGTTTTGAGAGTTTTGGTTTGCTCTCTTGTGTGGTGCCTCGCTGTGATCCTAGGGATCATCCACCCTCTTTCCGAGGGTCGTGGGCACCACGTTTGAGTCCGAAGCTTTCGGGGTTGATTTTATTGGGACAGAGACCGTAACTTCTGAGAAGAAATTTTAGGCTCCCAGTCACCCCCCTCTGGTCGCCTTGCCATAGCATTTTCGGTCCTTCAAATAGTTAATGATTTACCTGTTCATATTAGAGGTTCATATGTTCCTGCTGATTTCATAATACTAGATATGGGAAATAGGAAAGATGTGCCTCTAATCTTAGGAAGACCCTTCTTGAACACTGTTGATGCCTGCATATATGTGGGAAGTGGTAAAATGCAAATGACATTAGGAGGGAGGAAGGAAATATTCTCCTTTTCCCGTGGTCCCGCATATGCCGCTAACATGCAGGTAGCAAAACCCGTTCGTACCAAGAAGAGGCCACCAAGAACAAGGTGGAACATAAAGAAAGAACCACCTCCTCCTAAGTTGTGTAATTCACATAACAAAGGAGAGGTGCCAAAAGAAGAAGAACTGGATGGAGTACTTAAAGAAGAAGCACCCAAGGAAGAAGATCCACCCGATAAGGATGAAACTCCATGGATACGGCTAGTTAGAATATAGTTAAGCGTGGTGCTTAGTTATAGACTTACCTTCAGATACGACTGGACCCCCGGATAGCTGTGGTAGCAAGCAGGTGGTGACAGCCCTGTGCGCCTTGAATTCCACCACGTAGTTGGCCCAGTTTAACAGTAAGGCTCGTTGTGCTAGCGTTCAACCTAAGTAAGTGGTAAAGGCTAGTACGCCTCGATTCTTGACAAGATAGGAATAAAACTATACTCAACTTAGTTGCTTTATTGACTTTTGTCTGTCCTGCTTCGTAACTATCTTGCTTCGTAGTTATCTTGCTCTGTGGTCATCTAGGAGTAGTTATTAGTTATTAGTTAGTTATCCTTTAGTTACCCCATAACTACCTATCCATCCACCTTACCTTAGCCATCCATTTCATCCTTACCTATCCACCCACATATTCTTTCTAGCCTTCCATCTCCTCTTCTCCCTTCTCCCCTTTTCCCTTTTCTCTTTTCTTCGACTCTCATCCCCTCCTTGACTCGACTCATACACCACCCTAGCCTTCCCTTGGGATCAAATAAATCGACACCTGGTACTCCCAGGCGAAGTGCTACTACGATAGTTCTGTGCGCTTGCAGAATCTCCTTTTGGTAGATTGCAATCTCTCTAGCTAGCTCCTACTAGTGTCGGGATTGACAACCCCGCTTGGCATTATTGGATAGCTGCTTTAGCTTCACTCCTTTAGGTATAGTGACCGGACTTGCTTCAAGCACGTCTGACACCGTTGCCTGGAATAGATCTCATAGTCTGCTCCTAGTAATGACGTTGGCTAGTGTCGACAAGCATTTCTGGGCCGTTACCGGGGATAGTTGCCTAGCTCTATCTTTAGTGAAGCTAAGAACTACCAACAAGCATTTCTGGCGCCGTTGCCGGGGATAGATTCCATAGTCTACTCCTAGTGATGACGTTAGCAAGTGTCAACACGGTGCATAAAACACGACGTATGGATCCAATGGAGAGTTGTAAACGTGACACGGATCGATGACATGGCAATTCCTTGCCACCTACTCCACCTCGGGCTATATAAGCAGGCTAGGAGGTGCCCCCAGAAGCCATCTTCATCTTCATTATTCATCTCCACATCAGAAACTAGGGTTTCAATTAGAAGTAGAGGTCTCTCTAGATGAATCTCTTCTAGTTCATCTAGAATTAGATCTAGTTCTAGTTCTTCTAGTTCTAGTTCTTCTAGTTCTTGTTCTAGTTGTCTAGTTCATCTAGTTGTAATTAGAGGTCAGATTAGAGAGAGGAGAAGGAGAGAGCTGAGGAGAAGCCGGATCTGTCGGATCTTCCTCGACATTGTATTGGTGCAGCATCTGGTTCGTCTTCAAGTAATCTCCAAGTTCTTCAATTACTACTTCTAAGTATTCTATTTAATTTTAGTTCTTACTTTACTTTATTTATTGGATCTTCGCTCGTATTGAGTGCTCTTATTATGATATCTGATTAGAGTAGTAAGCGTTAGTGTAGACGTGGTGTCTAGACTAGGGTTTACCTGAGTTTGCGCCCAATCCTCCGGATAGTTGTGGTAGCTACAGTGGTGACAGCTTTGTAGATTGTTATAATCCACCACGTTAGGATTGGTGTTTTCGTAGAGCTTTTTGGCAGCCTTCTCCCGATTACCCTTTTCCCAGTCTTTTTCAAGAATCGGAAAGGTATTGTTGCTTCGATGTAAGTAAAGTATAGTAAGCCTTTAATTAAATAGACCCGCTTAGAAAACCATATATCTCTCTCTAACCACATTATCCTTCTTTTCTTGGACGTTCTTAATTCTTCTAGCACACTTCACGTTCCTCGTGGAAATCAATACCCTGGAATACTCTCGGGTGAAAGCTACATCGGTATCCATGCGCTTGCGGATTTTTCTATGTGCGTTTAAAATACCCAACAAGCTTTCTGGCGCCGTTGCCGGGGAATGGTAGTTGTTCTAGTATCGAGCCAAGTTCGTCTGTGTTTCTTTTCTTTTACCACCTTTTTCTTTTACCACCACCTTTACCTCACCACCACACTTCTTACCACATGGATTTCACTCATATCTTTAAATTCTTTGTTCCAAAGGGCGACTTGTTGGAGCCTCCACCATCATCACACCCCATTCTTACAGATGGCTATGAGCTTCGCTCTGCTCTTATAGCCATGGTTCGGGAAAAATCCTTCTCTGGATCAGAAGACGAAGATCCATACACCCACCTTAGGGAATTTGAGCAATTGTGTTCTTGTCAGACTATTGCTGGCATGACACAAGAGACCATTAAATGGAAATTATTCCCGTTCTCCCTTTTGGGAAGAGCGAGAAAATGGTATGATCATTCCGTAAGGGGCTTAAATGGAAATTGGGATGAACTTCAGGACAACTTTTGTCTTGCTTTCTTCCCTCTTTTTCGAATCACTGACCTTAGAATCGAAGTTCTTACATTTAAACAAAAAGAGAAGGAGACACTAGGAGCAGCTTGGGCTAGGTTCTTAAGCCTTACCAATTCTGGCCCAAATCTTTCCTTGCCTGACCATATTCTACACTATCACTTCTATCGTGGTCTTAACCAGGAAGCTGCTCTACTTCTCGATTTATCTTCTGGAGGATCAGTCCCACATAAACTTGTTAGTGAAGGAAGAGACATCCTAGAGAAAATCCTTGAAAACACTCCTTACACTAGCACTTTTGACGAATTCCCAGAAGAAGAAGTCGAGCTCGATCCCGACCAACATGAGGAGGAACACACAACCAAATTTGAAATTCCTTCAAATCCTTCTAATAATTTGGTTGTCACAGAACCTTCTTTAGAGAAAACACCCCACACTTTAGAAAATTATGAATCCCAAACTTCGGTGTTCTTCTCTGAAATCGAGGAAGATGATATCAAAGAGCATGGAAGCTACTTCATAAACACCTCTTTAAATCCATGCTCATATGAGACATCTCCTGATTCTAGTGGTCTGTCTAACATTGCCACACTCAAGATTTTCAACCCCCTCACACTTTCTATTTACAAAAACTTCAAAAGGGTGGTTGTCGATGCATATGTTTATCACAAATTTTGTAGATCTCGTAGTGCTCTTAAGTAGGTGTTGGAGGGGAAACCACTTCACCAAATCACATCTTGAAGGTTTCCCCAGGACAAGCTCAGTGTCCTAAAACAAGCACCTTTCAGATCAGTGTTCACCTTCCTGCTACACTACCCTTGTGTAATGAGCATAGGGATATAATTGTTAAAATATTCCTTCGGGTATTCTTGTCACTAACCTTTGCAAGTCTGGAGCGAAAATGTTCGAAGGAACGACAAACACAAGGTATGTCCAACTAATCATCATGCAACATTGAATTACAATCATCCAATCTTGATTTTTGGAAAATCTAAGCTTAGGGATACACTTTGTAAGAACATCTCTTACCATGTTGCTATGTTGGTTGTCCCTACCTTTAAGACATGCTCGTGTGCTTTACACTACTCATGCTCTCTCATCACCATTTGAGTAAATCTCTTTAATGCTTTAATGCTACCCTCATTTGCTATAGTATATGTTTAGGTTTGAAGTACTTTCACACATCTTTTAAGTGAAGCATGGTGCCTTGTTTAGGAGTGGTGTTCTTGCTTTCAAAGGCCTTTTAATTTAAGCATGCTTAGGTTAAAATGCCCTCTTAAATCAAATTAGACGTGGTGTCTAGGTTGGTTTTTGAGCTGATAATATGCTATAGTGGATGTTGGATATTTTGTTGGACTAACCCCTGCAGGAAAACTTTTAATATGAATTTGGGAAAGTCCTGAGAAGAACTCACACTGGAGATGAAGAGACACATGAACTTCAACAACTTGCATAAGGGAGACACAACTCACTGATCATGGAGAAAAGAGATCCATAGAACAAGACAGAAGATGAGTGCCACAAAACAATACCTACAATCAACGCACTCACTCCATGGAAGTAGGTGAACAAGTCTAAGTTGGGCCACTAGAAGACGAAGACCATCGTGGGGGCACTCATCTCTGAACCCTCAGATCAAATGGTACAAACACAAGCAGTGAGAACTCATCCTGTCTTCTAACACAAGAGCTAGTTTGGGGGATGAAGTGGAACGACTTCAACAACACCAAGGTCTACAAATTCAACACATGAACATGTTGTTGAATAAATTTGGGCATCCACCTTCCTCACAAGCCAGCTTGGAGGAAACACAATTCCGTTGTCTAGATCTGCTTAAAGGGGAGGACGGAGAAATCCAGCTTCAACACTTTGATCAGTACAAGCCACTGGACGCTATCCCAATCAAGAAGAAGAATATGAGCCACCACTCATTCTTGGAAGATCATTCTTGAAAACCTTCAATGTTGTCAGAACTAGAGAAATCCACTTTTGGATCTTTGACCAAAAGGTTCACTGCATATTCAACAATTACACCATTTATGAGTAGCCAAAGAAAACCAAGAGAAGACATTGACTCAACCGACAAAGGAAGAACCAACTGCCAGGAATTGAGAGGATATCATAAAGGATGAAGCCACTGCATAACAAGAAGTAGAAGATGGAGAGACAGTACCTAAGCCTACAAATGAAGAAAATAGTTGACAAAGTCTCCATCATCTGGATCTGTTGAGGACAAGACTCAGCTGGCCCACTGTGAGATAAGCAAGAGAACACAAGTTATTCATGAACAACAACCAGCTAGACAAGAGAAGCTTCCACAAGGTGGTTCGGCACAATCACTCTTCAATGGTAAAGCAACATTTCAAGGTAAGTGACCATCACTTTAAAAATCTTCTCCTTAATTCTAGCCTACACATAAATAAGAACCAAACATGTTTAAGTTGCACCTCACTTAATCTAACCTAAATAACTTAACATGTTCAGTTCTTTACTCTTTGTTCTTAGCTTTACTCTCTTAAATCTCACTATCTTAACAAATGAGCTAAAATGTTATGCATCCAACCTTTGGAAGATGATATATCACAATCATGAAAAGATCGACACATTATGCATACATTATCCTTCCTTGGGTTAAACAATCTGATATATTAAATATTTTAAGATGCTACTTTCATGCTCATCTTTGGATCCTATCACTCATGTTAAGATTGAATAGAACACATAAACAACAAGTTTGTCTTGCTTGATGTGCCTAAGGTTATAGAGGAATGAAATAAAACTTTTGGTTCTGTTGGTGTTTTTCCACCAACAGAACCCATGCACTTGATCTCTACCTTGTCTTTATGAGCAGGACACACTCTTGAGCAAAACAAGGAAGTGTTTGTCAACTCCCATATTCTACAGAGTGAAGGTCCTGAATCTATAAGAACATGCACACTAAGCAAGATGCTGTCAGCTTCCACAACTAATGCTTCACTTCAAACTGCTGGGCAAACGAAGAACATGGGTGACACCATATCAAGAGGTGTAGTTATCAAGGTCTACCTATCGAGATCAAATGATGCACCTCAGGAATGAACATATGGTGAGAAGTCCTGTTCAAAGGACTTAAAACATTGAACCCTCGCCGAAAGGTAAAATCGGTAGTTATCTATATTTATATTTTCTGCATTAATTTCTCTTTTTGCATGTTTACTTTTCATCATTTGCATAATCATCTCTCCATAGCATATTTACTTTTCTGCATTAGCTTTGCATAAAGAAGAAAATAAAAATACTTTACTTTTTGCACTGCAAAACCTAAAGCTCCATGTGAATAATTCTATGGTGTTTAAAAACCCACAGGGATTTTCACCGTGGTGGCATAAAAATAAAAATGCATTCATTTTGTTACACTGTCATTGCATCATAAAAATAAAAATGCAAAAATATTGAGAAAGAGATCTTACTGAAACTTTGGGCAACTAAGGCTTAAGTGGCCAACCACTAACGCTTAATCTGTTCCACAAGTTTTGTTCTCTATTTGAGTTTCACAGGATTTGAGAGGTCAAAACAAGCTTTCAAGCAAGTGGATTTTTCATCCACTGTTGGAGCACTATTTCAACAACCATCAACATGAATCAAAGCTCCGATAGAGGAAGTACATTTCCACTGCTAGTTCGCTACATGGCAAGAATGAACGACTACGTCAACATTCAGCTTGGGGGAAGCACCCCCGTGTATCCAGGTAAGTATCATTATCCTCTTAAGTTTTCCTTCTATACATAAATGAAAATAAAATATAAAACAAAACAAAAAAATATGTGGGAACATGAAGGCTCACCATTAATTAAAAAGAAAAAAATATGGGCACATGAAAGCTCAACGCTATTAAGGGAACCAACTTGGGGGAGACGCACCCCCGTTATCTTCGTAATCCAGGTATATCTTATTCACTATCTTAGTTATTTATAATAAGTGTGTTGGGTTAAATAAATAGTGTGTTAGTGAAAGTGCATTCGCCCCCATTGTGGGTTTTGGCTAATTAATGACAATCAAATTAGGGACTAACCGGTTTATAAAAGTTGTATGCAGGTGTTAGTCCTAGAAAGATTTGAAATGTTGTAATCTCATGAACAAAGCACGTTTGGATACATTTGGACATAAAGATGCCTAGCTCAAGTGGTAGTTTAAAATTTTAATTTTAAACTTGAGTTATAGGTAAGCCGGACTATCAAGAGGGTCACAATTTATGTTGGCTAGATGTGGAGAAAAGTGCTCAAATCGACTAACTATAGTTTGCTTGAGACACACCGCACAAACACGGACACATGGAGGGTTTTCTGTGCGGGCGGTAGTACTGTGGTCGGTACTACCGCCCATGGCTGGACTGCGCGCTGCTCTAACATCCTCTCTGTTCGTGCTTGAAATGACATGGCGGTAGTACCGCCATAAAGTCGGTACTATTGCCCTCGGTGGTACCGACCCCGGTCGGTAGTAAGCTCAGTTTCGCAGACCTCTTTGTTCGCTCACGAAATGACCTGGCGGTAGTACCGCCATAAGGTCGGTACTACCGACCCTCAGTGGTACCGACCCTGGTCAGTAGAAAGGTGGTTTTGCGAAGCTCTCTGTGTTGGTCAAAAATGGCCTGGCGGTAGTACCGCCATAGGGCCGGTACTACCGCCCCCGGTGGTACCGACCCAAGCCGGTAGTAAACAAAGTTTGCAGGGCTCTCTGGACTCGCTCAGTTTTGACTTGGCGGTAGTACCACCATATAGTCGGTACAATCGACCCTCGGTGGTCCCGACCCTGGTCGGTAGTAACCGAGGGACCAAGTCCCTTTCTGCAGAGCTCTCTGTTCGTGGCAGTTTTGGCCTAGCGGTAGTACCGCCATAGGGCCGGTACTACCGCCCCTCGGTGGTACCGACCTGAGGCCGGTAGCTGACTTTAGGTCAGATCCAGATCTGTGCGCTTGTCAGTGGTGGGTCAGTGACTGGTCGGTACTACCGACCATGGGTGGTCAGTACTACCGACCAGCCTCGGGACTGGGGGACTATTTATAGTCCTTCACTTGACTTTTGACGGTTACCCACTCATTCCATTCATTCATTGCGACCTACTTTCAGACAAAGCTCTCTCCAAGCATTGACTACTCCCCTCTCTCTCTCCCTTTGCTCCTAGATTCATTCCCTTGCAAGATTTGAGCTAGGGAAGTGAGATTAGAGAGTGAGAAGCTTCGATCTACGACTTGAGCACTTGGTTTCCATCTAGCCGGCTTGATTTGTGTCTATTACTCTTGAGCTCTTTGAGCTCTAGCTGGTTAGGTGTTCTTCGTGGTAGCCCGTATTGATTCACTTGTGAGGGCTCCCCGAAGTGTTTGTATTACCCCTGTGATTTCTACTGGAGAAACTCGAGTAGCCTTTGTGGTTGCTTGAGTGAGGCAAGGAGGTGAAATAGACTCCGACCTTTGTGGTCACCTCAACAACGAGGACGTAGGCACTCCTTAGTGGATTGGCCGAACCTCGGGATAAATCGCGTGTCCCTTGTGCTTGTTGTTGTCTCTACTTTGTATATTACTCTTGTTGTTGTGTTCTTCATGTTCTTCCTATCCCTAACTCTTTCTTAGGTCGGGAAGGCTCGATCTACATCAAGGGAAGCAACCAAGGCTCGGTGAGAGTAGAATTACTATCGGTCATACTTAGGGAAGTGGGGCTAGATTCTTGTATTACATTCGTAGCTCACGTACTTCGGATTTGTAGTTCCTTTTAGGATCCCCGGTTGTGCCGTTTGTTTGTGTCGGTAGTACCGGTGTTTTACACCCGGTAGTACCTACCCAAACAAATAGGCCTCTCTAGTTGTTATCTAACTACATCTCTTAGTTTGTGAAGTTTCAGATTGTTTAAAATCACCGATTCACCCCCCTCTAGGCTGATTTGATCCTTTCAATTGGTATCAGAGCCTAACCCTTGTGTTAGCACTTCACCGCGTAAGGGATAATCATGTCTACCATAAGTCAAGAACAAATTGATGACATTGTCAAGAGGGTATCCACTCAGCTGCTAGAAGATCAAGCAAAGAAACATGAAGATCAAATGCAAAAGATGAAAGATGAGTTGGAGATCATGAGGCAAGCTTTGGTCACCAAAGGCGAAGCTTCCGGAAGCAGAGAAACTCCGCCACAGCCCAAAGAAGATAAGAAAAAGGAAGATGAAGAGAAAGGCAAGAGGGAGAAGGAGTTCTCCAAGATGTCCTATGACTATAGCCAAATGGGCAAAGTCATTCAATTACCTAGCGTCAATCTAGGCAAACCACCCTCCTTCGACGGAATCAATTACAATGATTGGGCACACAAGATGAAGCTACATCTTCTTGCTGCAAGAGTTTGGGAGATTGTCGAGAGTGGACCAAGTCATGTTGAGGGCGAAGAGTTCACCGAAAATGATGTGGTTGAGTTTCAACAAAATGTTCAAGCCGCATCATTGATCCTATCATGCCTTAAGCCTAAAGAAAGCAACAAGGTACATGGAATGGAGAATGCCAAGAAGATTTGGGACACTCTCAGGATATCATATGAGGGTGATGCAAGTGTGAGGAAGTGCAACATAGAGCTTTTTCAAGGAAAGATTGAGAACTTTGCTATCAAGAAAAGTGAGACCACTCAACAAATGTTTGATAGATTCATGACATTGGTCAATAAGATTAGAGCTCTCGGAGACAAAAAGTGGGATGACAACTCAGCTGCAAGAAAGCTATTGAGAGCATATAGAAAGAAGAACAAGACACTTGCATCAATCATCATGGAGAGACCCAACTATGAGAGCATGGGACCTCATGAGATGCTTGCCAAAATAAAGCATCATGAAGTCTTGGATGATGAAGCTCTAGAAGATCAAGAGGAAAGCCGCAAGAAGGTGGTAGCTCTCAAGGCAAACCAAGAAGAAGGAAGCAAGACCCAACATGATTCATCAAGTGATGAAAGCGACGATTTCGATGATGAGATTGCTCTCCTTGTGAAGAACTTCCAAAGATTCATGAAGAAGAAAATGTACAAGAAGGGTAAAGGTGGATACTTCAAGAAGTCAAAGAAGAGGACTTGTTATGAGTGTGGTGCGGACGATCATTTCATCGCTGATTGTCCACAAAAGAAGAACAAGAACAAATATAGCAAGAGTGATGATAGGAAGCAAAGAAGAAGAAGAGATGGTGAAGCTCATCTTGGTGAAGAATGGTTCTCTGAAGATGACTCAAGTGATGAAGAGAAGAGCAAGGGCAAGGAGAAAGAAAAGGGAGCGGCCAACATCGCCATACACAAGATTTCTTCTCCAAGCCCCCTCCTCAACATGACTACCTCGACCACATCACCACACTTGTTCGAGGACCCACCGACGATGAGGATGACATCACTCATTCTTGCTTCGTGGCTAAGGATGAGAAGGTATCACCTCACTCTCCTACTTGTTCTAGTGATGAATTTAGTGATGATGACATGGATGAATTTGAACTAAGTATCATAAGAAAGTTTGGTAAAAAGGGTGGACCAAAAATATTAAAATTGCTTAGTAAATTGGAAAGTCGGAATGAGAGTCTTGTATTGCAAGGGGACTTGATCTCTCAAGAGAGAGAAAATAACCTTGCATTGGAAGCCTCTCTTGCCGAAGAGAAGTTGAAGGTTGAGAAATTGACCATGGAACTATCTTTAGCCAATGACTCTAACAAGAAGTTGGCTAAGGAGTGTTCCACGAGCAATGACTCAATTGCTAATCTAAAGAATGAGATTAGCTTAGTTCAAGAGAGCCTCACAAGCTCTCAAGATAAATATCAAACTCTTGAACTAAGCTACAACACTCTTTGGGGTAGTACCTCTTCAACTACTCCTAAGGATTCCGACAACTCTAACGCTTCAACAAGTAATGGTTGCAATAGATGTTATAAAGTTGATATCAATGCTTGTGCAACTAACATCATTGAGTTAGAGAAGAAGAGCAAAAAGATTCAACGGTTGAACATGATCTTGAGGAATGGTTGCAAGTGCAAGATGGAACAACCAAAGGATATCCTCAAGACCGCAAGACATCCATCCATCAAGGATGGGATTGGGTACAATAGGTATGGTGGCAAGGCCAATGGAAGGAAGATGGTAAAGGGGGTACCCTTTGTTAACTTTAACAAAGGAGTTCCTCTCTTTGACCTTATGAACAAGGCCAACAAGGTTGTCAACCCTAAGGCTCCACTTGCTAATGGTAAGATTAACAAGGAAAAGCAAGTGGAGGTCCCCAAGCAACAAAAGCCAATATCAAGAAGCTATACATGTGACTACTTGTGTTGTTGGGGAGAAGACGGCAAGATTGTCTTTAAGTATGTTGGTGCCCTCAAGAAGAGGGAGATTATGAGAAATGTTTGGGGTGCCAAAAGCTTATGTGACTAACCCCCTAGGACCCAATCTCATTTGGGTACCTAAATCAAGAACATAATCTTGTTTTGTAGGTATATGCCTCCGGTGGGTCGAGTTGGGTGTTGGATAGTGGATGCACCAATCATATGACCGGGGCAAAAGAAATGTTCTCCTCCTTCCAACCAAGCAACGACTCATGTAACAACATTGTGTTTGGTGACAATGGCAAAGGAGAAGTGCTTGGTTTGGGTAAAATTGCTATCTCAACTGACAATTCCATATCTAATGTATTACTTGTGTATTCGTTGAGTTACAATTTGTTATCCGTTTCTCAACTTTGTGAAATGGGATATGATTGTCTCTTTACGGATAAGGGTGTGACTGTCTCTAGAAGAAGGGAATCCTCTATTGCTTTTAAAGGCGTGTTGAAGGGAAAACTTTACCTAGTTGACTTCTCAACTAGTAAGGTAGAACCTACAACATGTCTAATGGCAAAATCTAGCATGGGTTGGCTTTGGCATCGCCGACTAGCTCATGTTGGGATGAGGAACTTGGCCCAACTTCAAAGGGAAGGGCACATCCTTGGACTAACCAATGTCTCGTTTGAGAAAGATAGGATTTGCAGCGCGTGCCAAGCAGGAAAGCAAGTTGGAGCAAAGCATCCAATGAAGAACATTGTATCAACCACAAGACCATTGGAGCTGCTTCACATGGACCTCATCGGACCCGTTGCTTACCAAAGCATCGGTGCTGGTAGTTCTTAGCTTCACTAAAGATAGAGCTAGGCAACTATCCACGGTAACGGCCCAGAAATACTTGTTGACACTAGCCAACGTCGTTACTAGGAGCAGACTATGGGATCTATTCCAGGCAACGGTGTCAGAAGTGCTTGAAGCAAGTCCGGTCACTATACCTAAAGGAGTGAGGCTAAAGCAGCTATCCACTAATGCCAAGCGGGGTTGTCAATCCCGACACTAGTAGGAGCTAGCTAGAGAGATTGCAATCTACCAAGAGGAGATTCTGCAAGCGCACAGAACTATCGTAGTAGCACTTCGCCTGGGAGTACCAGGTGTCGATTTATTTGATCCCAAGGGAAGGCTAGGGTGGTGTATGAGTCGAGTCAAGGAGGGGATGAGAGTCGAAGAAAAGAGAAAAGGAAAAAGGGGAGAAGGGAAAAGAGAGGATGGAAGGCTAGAAAGAATGTATGGGTGGATAGGTAAGGATGATATGGATGGCTAAGGTAAGGTGGATGGATAGGTAGTTAAGGGGTAACTAAAGGTAACTAACTAATTACTAACTACTAACTACTAACTACTCCTAGATAACCACAGAGCAAGATAACTACGAAGCAAGATAGTTACGAAGCAAGGCAGGCAAAAGTCAATAAAGCAACTAAGTTGAGTAAAGTTTTATTCCTATCTTATCAAGTATCGAGGCGTACTAGCCTTTACCACTTACTTAGGTTGAACTCTAGCACAACGAGCCTTACTGTTAAACTGGGCCAACTACGTGGTGGAATTCAAGGCGCACAGGGCTGTCACCACCTGCTTGCTTCCACAGCTATCTGGGGGTCCAGCCGTATCTGAAGGTAAGTCTATAACTAAGCACCACGCTTAACTATATTCTAACTATCTCTATCCTAGCTTTGAATAGAGACACCCTTGCGGATGTCAGAGCAAATACTTGACTTAATAAGATAAACACTAAACTAACTAAGCAACCTATTGGCAAAGATCAATCACTAAGCACACTAGAGATTAACTACTATGGCTAAGTGAATTGAACTGTAGGATAGCTAGGTCACACTCAAGGTACTTGATAAAGTAATACTGTAAGTAATACTGAAAGTAATGCTTAAAGTAATACTGCGATAAAGATAAGTGTACCTGAGATACAAGAGAGCAAACTAGACCAGAGACGCCGGAAAATCAACCGACCTCCGATGCCAGTCGCTCGCACCCGCTTCTCTCTTAGCAAGCTCTACGCTCCTTTTACCAAGAACTTATGCTGAGCTGTGCTAAACTAAGAGCCGCGCTGTAGCGAGGGCACTAGAGCTATACTCTCTCTACTAGCTAACCTACTTGCCTAAGCTCTCTGAGCTGCTAACCTAACTATCACTTGCTTCTCTTGCTTGTGTGTTGCTTTCTCTGGGATGGTACGGGATATGATGGTACAAATGAAGTGGTGTCACCAGGGGGGTATTTATAGTCTTGAGGAGTGAGGGGGGTACTTATAGGGGGCAGCCAACCGACCTATGGTTAGGTCAGGTGGCGGGCGCCACCCCCTACTGGCGGCCGCCAGTCCCCTGGCCGTTGGATGCATCATCATTGATCCTACGGCCTCCGGGTGGTTGTCCAAGGCGGTTTGGAGGTCGGTTGCATGTCCTAGCAACCGACTTAGGTCATGATCCACGCCACTCCCATCCATAGCCCTCCGATCAAACCGACCTAGTGACCAAGGGCCAAGATTTGGCCTTGGGGTGGTCAATGGATCAATGACGTGGCAGGGGGGATGGTTTGGGCCAACCCAAGTGGCGGGCGCCACCCCCCTAGGGCCCAATTGGGCCCTGCTGAGTGGGTTTGGCCTCTGGTGGTTCAAATGTCCAAATTTGGTCCAAATTCCTGCATTCAAATAAAAATCTATGGACATGTGGAATTTGGTTAGTTTGAAACCTATTTGACTACATTTCATGCCTTTTTGGTGAATTTTAGGGTAAAATGTTGATGGTAAAACAGGTGTTTAAGGACCATCAACAAGCTCCCCCAAGCTAACCTGTTGCTCATCCTCGAGCAACAATGCGGTTTAAGCATTGAGCATGAAATGGATAGCAACTTAGGATATCTGCAAGTGCATATTGTATAGTGAGAAATAACTTAGCATATATCATTAATCATAGCAATGTGGGGCTTATAGCTTTTCACTTCAAACATGCAAGAGTGAAATAAAGCAGTAGATAGGAAACTTTTATCTTGCTTAGGTTTGACTAGGATTCTGTCTGGAGGTTTTTCAAGGTTTTCAAAAGATAACAACTTGCTTAAGTCCTCCAAGATTCACTCAATCACTCAATGGTGTTTAAATCCTCACTTAGGCCAAAATGTAGCCTCTCCTATTTCTAAAGAATGATATGTGGAGTTATAGGTAGGCTAAGAATCATGAGCAAATTGCCTGATGTTTATTGCTAAGCTAGACACTCAGATCATAAGGAGCAGCAAATCATAAAAATTGATCAAGATGTGCATGTGTGGTTATGTGGAAGTGTATAGAGAGATATTTCATAATCCTTCCTAGTTAATTTCTGGGGTCTAGAGCTAATGATAATTCTCACTCTCTTTTTTTTGGATACATAGTGAGTAGACAAAAGATGTGTCCTCACATTTTCTTAGGACATAGTCCTCTTTTGAGCTACTTTGCTCACTTTTTTTTCAGGACATAGTCCTTTCTTGAGCTACTTTGCTCATTTTCTCTCTCTCTCTCTCTTTAGCTCTAGATTTCCCCAGATATCTAAAGGAAAGGATTTTAGAAATGAAAAAGGGGGAAGAGGGAGAAATGCTTATTCCCAGTGTTGGAATAGCATAAGGCTAGCAATGGGATGTTTGGCAAGGTTTTGCATACCTCTGGTGTAGAGAATAAGCAATTTATTTGGTGGTTGCAAACTTCCAAAGTGGAGAGTAGGCAATTTATGGTGGGTGTGTGTGAATCTTGATTCAAAAGATATGATAAGCTTCTCTACTAAGATCTATGAGGTCTAACAAAGCTCAACACAGACAAAGCTCTTTGTGGTTTTGACTAATGACTAACAAATATTTGGCTGGTGGTGGGATGGGATAAAAATCTAGGAGGAACTTTTAGCAAGGTTTTCATAATTTTTAAAAGAAATCCTGCAGATTAGGTCCTAATTTCACTTTAGCAAGTTTAAAGAATTACTCCATTTCTTACTAACTTTACTCACTAAGCATGATTTCAGTTAAAACATGTGCAACCCACAAAAGCTACAACTTAGATAAGACTAGTCATTCAAACCATAACAATAGCATTTGCATGACATATTTCAAATCTTATTCAGGTTTCAACTTGTTTAAGCAGATTTTATCAATTTTATTCATGGAGTGGTTATTTAGGCAAGCATGTGACATTCAAAAGATATAAAATTTAAGAATTGAATGTAAAGTGTAGGCTTTGAGACATACCTTATTGGAGCGGGAGTCTCCCCCAAGCTGGCTTCTTGCTTGGTGACGGGCCTTCATCTTTCTCGGTCGGAGCTCTTGTTCTCATTTTATTAAAAGGGAAACTATCTAATGTTGTGAAAAGGGAAACTATCCTATTTTAATATTTTATTGTTCTAACTAAGTTAACATATACCTATGCATATAACTAATGATAACTGATTATTTTTTTAGTTACATGCATGACATATGTTATTTATTCGAAAAAGGGAAATTTGAAGGGAAAAATTAAAAGTAAAACCATACCTTAGGTCCATGGAGTTTCATCCTTATCGGGTGGATCTTCTTCCTTGGGTGCTTCTTCTCTTAGTACTCCATCAAGTTCTTCTTCTTTTGGCACCTCTCCTTTGTCATGTGAATCACACAACTCAGGAGGTGGCTCTTTCTTTCTGTTCCACCTTGTTCTTGGGCGCCTCTTCTTGGTACGAATGGATTTTGCTTCCTGCATGTTAGTGGCATATGCGGGGCCTCGGGAGAAAGAGAATATTTCCTTCCTCCCTCCTAATGTCATTTGCATTTTACCACTTCCCACATATATGCAAGCACCAATAGTGTTCAAGAAGGGTCTACCTAAGATTAGAGGCACATCTTTCCTATTTCCCATATCTAGTATTATGAAATCAGTAGGAACATATGAACCTCTAATATGAACAGGTAAGTCATTAACTATTCCTTCTACATAGCAAGTGGATTGATCAGCTAGCACAACATAGGCAGATGTGGATGTCATGGGTGGAAAGAACGAGTTTTCATAGAAATCTTTAGATAAAATGTTCACACTCGATCCTAAATCACACATGGCATTTTTAAAGACTTCACCAAAGATTGAGCATCTAATTATGGGACTACCAGGATCACCCTTTTTAACAGTCATGGTTTGATCTTCATAATAGTTAAAATATTTTATTTCAACCATATTAGCAATTTCCATGTCAGGTTTAGCAGGAATTTTGCCAGTTTCAAAAGATGGTATGATAGCAGCAAGTTGAGCTAATTGGGTTTCTAACATCTTATTAAAGCTTAATTGATTTTTCAGAGCAGATGAGAAATCTTCCAATTTAGCATTTATATTCTCAAGGGTTTTATCAGTCGACATTAATTTCTTATTCAAAAATTCAGTAGTTCTACCTTGAGAGTAGACTAGATTCTTTAAGAACGAGAAATCATCAGAATTATGAAAATTAGAGCGGGGGAATGAATTGTTACCTTGAGAGTTTGCAGGCTGATTCCATCCTTGATTCTGTTGACGGAAACCGTTGTTGTTGTTGATGAAGTTCAAATCTTCATGTAGCTCGGGGCAGTGGCTCCCAGAATGTCCGGTTTTTCCACAGACTTCACAAGTCATGTAGGATTCCAGAGATTCGACACTCTCTTGTTGGTTCATCTTCTCACAGCTGTTCAGCTTCTTTGCCAGCAGGTCCATCTTGGCCACGATCATGTCAGCTTCCTTAAGGGAATACATACCTCGCTTACGGGGTTGTAGTCTCTCGTCATTCCATCCTTGGTTCGATATCATCTTCTCTATGAGAGCCTTAGCATCTGCAACATTCAGAGAAAAGAATGCACCGCCGGCGGCGGCATCCAAATGGCTTCTAGAGAGAGGGGTTAGGCCATGGTAGAAGTTCTGGATCAATAGCCAGTCCTCCATACCATGGTGCGGACAAGCAGCGACATACTCTTGCAACCTCTCCCAAGCCTCGGGAATAGATTCCTCGGCTTGTTGCGTAAAGCTGGAGATTTTGTTGCGCAGAGCATTCGTCTTGCCCATAGGAAAGAATTTGGCGAGAAAAGCATTGGAACACTTGTCCCATGTGTCTACAACGTTGCGATCGGTATAGAACCATTGCTTCGCTTTTCCTAGAAGAGAAAAGGGAAAGAGACGAAGACGGATGGCTTCTTGGGTTATCCCCTTAATGGTGAAGGTGCCGCAAATCTCCAAGAATTGTTGGAGGTGAGCATTGGCATCCTCATGAGCCTTGCCACAGAACGGGCTAGCTTGGACCATCGTGATCAGAGCCGGTTTCAACTCAAAATTGAGGTTGGCATCGATCACGTCTGGTCCTATCGCTACATTAGCGGCAGAAGGAGCAGAAAACTCACGGATGGTCTTATTGGCCATCGTGAAGATAGAACGGGATAAGAAAGAAAGAAGTTGAAGAAGATGAAGGAAAAAGATAAGAAGAACTAAGGAAAGAAAGAATGGGGTAAGATGGGATTCGCTAAGCGGGAGCTTAAGCGAAGATAAATTCGACACGGACTCAACCGATACACCGATTGCCTTCCCCGGCAACGGTGCCAGAAATGCTTGTTGGTAGTTCTTAGCTTCACTAAAGATAGAGCTAGGCAACTATCCCCGGTAACGGCCCAGAAATGCTTGTTGACACTAGCCAACGTCGTTACTAGGAGCAGACTATGGGATCTGTTCTAGGCAACGGTGTCAGAAGTGCTCGAAGCAAGTCCGATCACTATACCTAAAGGAGTGATGCTAAAGCAGCTATCCACTAATGCCAAGCGGGGTTATCAATCCCGACACTAGTAGGAGCTAGCTAGAGAGATTACAATCTACCAAGAGGAGATTCTGCAAGCGCACAGAACTATCGCAGTAGCACTTCGCCTGGGAGTACCAGGTGTCGATTTATTTGATCCCAAGGGAAGGCTAGGGTGGTGTATGAGTCGAGTCAAGGAGGGGATGAGAGTCGAAGAAAAGAGAAAAGGAAAAAGGGGAGAAGGGAAAAGAGAGGATGGAAGGCTAGAAAGAATGTATGGGTGGATAGGTAAGGATGATATGGATGGCTAAGGTAAGGTGGATGGATAGGTAGTTAAGGGGTAACTAAAGGTAACTAACTAATTACTAACTACTAACTACTAACTACTCCTAGATAACCACAGAGCAAGATAACTACGAAGCAAGATAGTTACGAAGCAAGGCAGGCAAAAGTCAATAAAGCAACTAAGTTGAGTAAAGTTTTATTCCTATCTTATCAAGTATCGAGGCGTACTAGCCTTTACCACTTACTTAGGTTGAACTCTAGCACAACGAGCCTTACTGTTAAACTGGGCCAACTACGTGGTGGAATTCAAGGCGCACAGGGCTGTCACCACCTGCTTGCTACCACAGCTATCCGGGGGTCCAGCCGTATCTGAAGGTAAGTCTATAACTAAGCACCACGCTTAACTATATTCTAACTATCTCTATCCTAGCTTTGAATAGAGACACCCTTGCGGATGTCAGAGCAAATACTTGACTTAATAAGATAAACACTAAACTAACTAAGCAACCTATTGGCAAAGATCAATCACTAAGCACACTAGAGATTAACTACTATGGCTAAGTGAATTGAACTGTAGGATAGCTAGGTCACACTCAAGGTACTTGATAAAGTAATATTGTAAGTAATACTGAAAGTAATGCTTAAAGTAATACTGCGATAAAGATAAGTGTACCTGAGATCAAGAGAGCAAACCAGACCAGAGACGCCGGGAAATCAACCGACCTCCGATGCCAGTCGCTCGCACCCGCTTCTCTCTTAGCAAGCTCTACGCTCCTTTTACTAAGAACTTAGGCTGAGCTGTGCTAAACTAAGAGCCGCGCTGTAGCGAGGGCACTAGAGCTATACTCTCTCTACTAGCTAACCTACTTGCCTAAGCTCTCCGAGCTTCTAACCTAACTCTCACTTGCTTGTGTTGCTTCTTGGTGTGGTATGGGATGGTACAAATGAAGTGGTGTCACCAGGGGTGTATTTATAGTCTTGAGGAGTGAGGGGGGTACTTATAGGGGGCAGCCAACCGACCCAGGGTTAGGTCAGGTGGCGGGCGCCACCCCCTACTGGCGGCCGCCAGTCCCTTGGCCGTTGGATGCATCATCACTAATCCTACGGCCTTCAGGTGGTTGTCCAAGGCGGTTTGGAGGTCGGTTGCATGTCCTAGCAACCGACTTAGGTCATGATCCACGCCACTCCACTTCGTAGCCCTCCGATCAAACCGACGTAGTGACCAAAGGCCAAGATTTGGCCTTGGGGTGGTCACATGGATCAGTGACGTGGCAGGGGGATGGTTTGGGCCAACCCAAGTGGCGGGCGCCACCTAGGCGTGGCGGGCGCCACCCCCCTAAGGCCCAATTGGGCCCTGCTGAGTGGGTTTGGCCTCTGGTGGTTCAAATGTCCAAATTTGGTCCAAATTCCTGCATTCAAATAAAAATCTATGGACATGTGGAATTTGGTTAGTTCGATACCTATTTGACTACATTTCATGCCTTTTTGGTGAATTTTAGGGTAAAATGTTGATGGTAGAACAGGTGTTTAAGGACCATCAACAATCGGCGGTAACAAATATGGTTTCGTTATTGTTGATGGCTTTTCTCGTTTCACTTGGGTGTTCTTTTTAGCAGATAAAACCGAGACCCAAGGTATCTTCAAGAAGTTTGCTAGAAGGGCTCAAAATGAGTTTGAGCTCAAAATCAAGATAGTGAGAAGCGACAATGGGACCGAGTTTAGAAACACCAACATAGAAGAATATCTTGATGATGAAGGAATCAAGCATGAGTTCTCCGTTCCATATACCCCACAACAAAATGGGGTTGTGGAAAGGAAGAATAGAACTTTTGTTGAAGCCGCAAGATTTATGTTGAATGAGTACAAGACTTCCCATGGCTTTTGGGCGGAGGCGATGAACACCGCGTGTCATGCTATCAACCGCCTCTACCTCCACAAGCTAAGGGACAAGACGCCATACGAGCTTCTAACCGGTAACAAACCGAAGGTGCATTACTTTCGAGTTTTTGGCTGCAAGTGTTTCATACTTAACAAGAGGGCCAAAAGTTCAAAGTTTGCACCTAAGGTACATGAAGGCTTTCTACTTGGTTATGGTACTAACGAACACGGCTACCGCGTATTCAATAATGCCACCGGCACTATTGAATTAACGGTAGACATGACTTTTGATGAATCCGACGGCTCCCAAAAGGAGCAAGTCAATGATGAGCTTATAGGTGATGACATGTCTCCATCCGAAGCAATCAAGAAGCTTGCAACCGGTGATGTGAGACCTATTGAGATTTAAGATGATGATGATGATCCGTTGCACACTCCACAAGATTCAAATGTCCATCATGTGCATTCAAATGTACATGGTGAAGCTTCCGCAACTCCGATAGATGGAGGTGCAAATGGTGGTCAAATGCAACATCAACTTGATGATCAAGCACAAGCTCAACATGAAGACCGACAAGATGATGGGGACATCCCCACATGTGACGAAGATGATGAAGATGGACCAATCCAAAGGAGATCACTCGTGCCACATCCTAAAGTGCACCATACTATTCAACGGGATCATCCCGTTGACAACATACTGGGGAGCATACGTCGTGGGGTAACGACACGTTCACGCTTAGCAAATTTTTGTGAACATTACTTGTTTGTCTCCTCTTTGGAACCTCTTAGGGTGGATGATGCACTTGATGATCCGGATTGGGTGATGGCTATGCAAGAAGAGTTGAACAACTTCACCAAGAATGAAGTCTGGTCCTTGGTGGAAAGACCCAAGCAAAATGTGATAGGAACCAAATGGATCTTCCGCAACAAACAAGATGAGCGTGGCGTGGTAACAAGGAACAAAGCACGGTTGGTGGCTCAAGGTTTCACTCAAATCGAAGGTTTGGATTTTGGGGAAACCTATGCACCCGTAGCTAGGCTTGAGTCAATTCGTATATTACTTGCCTTTGCTACTCACCATGATTTCAAGCTATACCAAATGGACGTGAAAAGTGCATTCCTCAACGGCCCCCTCTCTGAATTGGTATATGTGGAGCAACCACCGGGTTTTGAAGATCCCAAGTATCCCAACCACGTCTACAAGCTCGACAAGGCGCTCTATGGGCTCAAGCAAGCCCCTAGAGCTTGGTATGATTGCCTTAAGGACTTCCTACTCAAAAAGGGTTTTGAGATAGGAAGGGTCGACGCTACTCTATTTACTCGCAAAGTCGATAATGATATCTTTGTGTGCCAAATATATGTCGATGACATAATATTTGGTAGTACTAATGTGACTTTTTGTGAGGAATTTAGTAGGATCATGACCAAAAGGTTCGAGATGTCCATGATGGGTGAGTTGAAGTATTTCCTTGGATTTCAAATCAAGCAACTCAAGGATGGCACGTTCATCAGTCAAACCAAGTATACAAGAGACATGCTAAAGAAGTTTGAGATGGACAAGGCCAAACCCATCAAGACCCCCATGCCTACCAATGGACATCTTGATCTAAATGAGGATGGTAAGTCAGTGGACCAAAAGGTATATCGCTCTATGATCGGTTCATTGCTTTACCTTTGTGCATCTAGGCCTGATATTATGTTTAGCGTGTGCATGTGTGCAAGATTTCAAGCTAATCCGAAAGAATGTCATATTATGGCCGTTAAGAGAATCTTTCGATACTTAGTGCACACTCCTAATCTTGGCTTGTGGTATCCCAAGGGCTCCACTTTTGATCTACTTGACTATTCTGATTTGGACTATGCCGGTTGCAAGGTAGATCGAAAGAGCACTACCGGGACTTGCCAATTTATTGGAAGGTCTTTGGTGTCATGGAGTTCTAAGAAACAAAATAGTGTTGCCCTATCCACCGCCGAAGCCGAGTATGTGGCGGTCGGCGCATGCTGTGCTCAACTACTTTGGATGAAGCAAACACTAAAAGATTTCGGATGTGAGGAAAATAAGATTCCACTTTTGTGTGACAATGAGAGTGCTATCAAGCTAGCCAACAATCCCGTAAACCATTCTCGCACAAAACACATAGACATCCGACACCATTTCTTGAGAGACCATGAAGCCAAAGGAGATATCACAATACGCCATGTGAGCACTGAAAAGCAACTAGCCGATATCTTCACAAAGCCTTTAGATGAGTCAAGATTTTGTGCTTTGAGGAGTGAATTAAATATCATTGATTCTCGTAACGTGGCTTGATGTTTTGCACATATATGTTTTCACCTAGAGACCTAGACAAATGCTTTGACAAAATATTGTGTGTGATTTCAAAATCTATTTTGCATGCTTCTCTTGTGTCCATAGCTATGTACTGCTTATATGAAATCTGGACATGATTGAAGTTTGTGTAGTATGCCACACTATGTTCTCCTAGAATAGCTCTCTGTCCACTCTGGAAACGCGTGGTCGGTAGTACCGCCATAGGAGAGGTAGTACCGACATCGGTAGTACCGACCGCTTGGGGCGGTAGTACCGACCCTGGTTTGACCCTGGTATAAAAGGTCGCGGTGACTTCTCTTTCAACCCTATCCAGTCAAAGTTTTTCACCGTGGCCGTCGCCTTCCTTCAGCCCGTGCAGCCGCCGCGCCCTCTCCTCCTCTCAATCTCCTTCCTCCTCCACTCAAATCCAAATACATCCGGTGTGAAGGTGCTTTGGAGTGTGGAGATCATCTTGGTGGTGTTCTTGAAGCCCGGAAGATCCTCCTACATCGGATTTCGGCCTCTTCTTCACGAGTAGCAAGGTACTAGGGTATTCATGCCCGATCTCTTAATGTACCTTGTTCTAGGTCGATTCCTTTGGTAGGATTGCTCTATCTAGTGTATAGATGCTTCTAGGATGTATGGTTTGCAAGTTTATGGATGATTTGTGTGATTGGATTGAAGGGAACCGCACGCTGCAGTGCGGTCAGTAGTACCGACCCTCCTCGGGCGGTAGTACCGACCGCGCACAGTGAGGCGCTTCCCTCCCCGATCTTGACCGTCATCTTTGCTACATCCTTTGAAGTTGTCTTTCTATCACCTTTTGTCTCACTTCGGTCTATGCTATCTTGTTCTAGATGTCGCATGGCCGGAGGCCCTCTCACCAGGCCGGAGATGATGAAGAGGAAGAGTATTTTGCTTTGGGGCTTGGTGATGTGCAGCAGGGAGAGCCGCAGCGCCGCAATCCCGGGCGTTGTGCCCAGGCCGGTGGGAGCAGCGAGGACGTCACTCGACAGGTGCGTGGACGTTCGTCCACGGGCCGTCGTAGTGTCGACAGTGGCAGAGGCAGAGCCAGTGTCAGTGGTACTGGTGGCAGTGGTGCAGGTGGGAGCGGTGTAGGTGGGAGTAGTCATGCTGCTCCTCCACCTCCACCGCCCCCGGTCAGTGGTCCTCCCGGGCGCCAGCACAGTGTGATTGTGGGCGGAGTGGCTTTGGGAGCTAGAGCTGAGCGGGAGGGTCGGTCCATCGATCCTCGCGTTGGACCTCCATCTCCTCCGACATCCGGGTTGTTGCTTATCAACCGGGTGTTTCATATGCACCCTGAAGCTGGAGCTTTGATGTCTGCCCCCGCACATCTTGGAAATACCATGGACTATTCAGACAGAAAGAAGGCAAACCTGTTGAGATCCCAGAGGTCAGAAAATCCATATCTTTTTGTTCAGGATGATACAGTGGACAGGAGGTTTTGGTCCCGGTTCTAGTAGGATTACTATGTGTCAGTCTGTTGGAGGGGCTTTTGTGCTAAGGGGCACCCTCCCCTCTTTGAGCACAAGCGTCTGTCTATTCGGTCCCTGTCTGATAGGGGTTCTGAAGAGATAGATGCTTTGGTTCAGAGGCTGGAGGATTGGAGGATTCTGGGGTTGGTGTGTAGTGAGCGCAGCTACAACCAGGAGATTATCTGTCAGTTTTGGGCTACCCTCTTCATTGATCAGGAGGCTCAGGTGCTGCATTGGTTGACCCAGGGAGTGCACTACAGGTGCAACTTCGTCACCTTTGCCAGGCTGTTGGGGTTCAACAGCGAAGACAGGAATGCCCCTAGATTGTCAGAGATGTATGGTGGGGGCATGTATCCTGAGCATCTGGAGAACTCTGGGGTTTACATGGATGGTGCATGGGCATACTTCAAAGTCTTTGGACTAAAGTCTGCTTACTTCGTGCTCAACAACTTGATGTGCCTCACCCTGGACCCCAAAGTTGGAGACAATGATAATTTGAGAGATGATGCTCCCAAGGTCCTTGTCCAGTTTGCTCGGCCAGATGGATGTTTCAGCATTTCACACTTTCTGTGGCAGAAGATCTCAGATGTGTACAATGACCCTCATAAGAATCTGCCTTACGCTCCATATCTTATGCATATCATTAAGCATCTGGTTGGAGCCACCTTCGAATATGATCGGACCGTGAAGGAGTACAGTGTTCGCAAGTTCTCCTCCACGAGTTCCGCGGGCAAGGAAAAGGTTGATGAAGGTGGTGACATTCCAGCTGCTGCTGTAGCTCCTGGCGAGGCACATGGCCCAGAGCCAGCTCGTGGAGAGGTGCCTCCTGCTACCGCTCCTCCTCCGCGTCGTGAGAGGCGTAGGTGTGGCGGTGTTCGATACGCTCTCGGTAAGTTTTTTTCAGTGGATGTGCTACAGGGCCGAGCACGACGAGCGGCATCAGCAGGAGGTGCGTGAGCACCTTGGTCTTCCTCCTCGTTCGCCGCCCCGACCCTTTCCAGATCCCTTCGCCTAGTATGACGCTCAGGCAAGGCGCGATGATGATGACGATGGTGGCCAGCAGCAGCCGGCTGGTGGTGATGAGGCCGGGATCTTCTCCTCTGAGATGTATCAGCCTCTTCAGCCCCCGCCTTCGTACCAGCCTCCGCCGTTCTACCCCGACTACAGTATGGATCCTTCACATGGTGGTGGATCCACCTCGTACCAGGGTGGCAGTGGTGGCTCCTACACAGGCTTTGCTCCGACGCCGATCTAGCCGGGAGTGGTGGCTTCCGCGACCCTACTCCTCTGCTGGATCCTTCTGATGCCCCTTCGTCGTCGTATCCAGGTGGAGATCTTGGTGCCAGTGCTTACTCGTCTCTCTTTGGTGGTTCGTATTCAGGTGGCTACTATTAGTTGTTCTTGCTTATCTTGGCCTACCCCTTTTGGCATTTGATGACAAAGGGGGAGTGTTAGGCTTATCTATCTTGATGTAATAGCTAGCCTATGAGAGAGAGTTAATCTTTGAGAACTAAGTGTGGTATTGCTACTCTTTTATTTGTGATGTGATGGGATGTAAACATTTGAGCTGTTTTGTTAAATTCATGTATGTTTCATCCTCTCTATTTCTGCTCATGTCATGGATGGTGATTGTTGTTTTTTCGCTTTATTTTATTGTTTCGTGGATCACTATGTCATGTAATTCTTGCATCACAAATTGTTATATGATGTTGTCACGCACACTTAGGCACCCCACGGATTACAAAATTTAGGGGGAGCTCTTGTTCTTATGTATGCAACCTTGCTTTAAGTCAAGGTTTGAAATTCATATCCAAAGCATACACTAAGGGGGAGCTCGAACTAAATTTTTGGAATTCAAAAGCTTCAATTCTTTCTATCCTTATTGTAAGCCTAAGTTGGTTGTCATCAATTACCAAAAAGGGGGAGTTTGAAAGTGCATTCACCCCCATTGTGGGTTTTGGCTAATTAATGACAATCAAATTAGGGACTAACCGGTTTATAAAAGTTGTATGCAGGTGTTAGTCCTAGAAAGATTTGAAATGTTGTAATCTCGTGAACAAAGCACGTTTGGATACATTTGGACATAAAGATGCCTAGCTCAAGTGGTAGTTTAAAATTTCAATTTTAAACTTGAGTTATAGGTAAGTCGGACTATCAAGAGGGTCACAATTTATGTTGGCTAG
Source organism: Coix lacryma-jobi var. lacryma-jobi (assembly GCA_009763385.1). NCBI lineage: Eukaryota > Viridiplantae > Streptophyta > Magnoliopsida > Poales > Poaceae > Coix > Coix lacryma-jobi. The sequence goes on along the minus strand of CM019823.1, from coordinate 63,008,233 downwards.
ATGTGGAGAAAAGTGCTCAAATCGACTAACTATAGTTTGCTTGAGACACACCGCACAAACACGGACACATGGAGGGTTTTCTGTGCGGGCGGTAGTACCGTGGTCGGTACTACCGCCCGTGGCTGGACTGCGCACTGCTCTAACATCCTTTCTGTTCGTGCTTGAAATGACCTAGCGGTAGTACCGCCATAAGGTCGGTACTACTGCCCTCGGTGGTACCGACCCCGGTCGGTAGTAAGCTCAGTTTCGCAGACCTCTCTGTTCGCTCACGAAATGACCTGGCGGTAGTACCAACATAAGGTCGGTACTACCGACCCTCGGTGGTACCGACCCTGGTCGGTAGAAAGGTGGTTTTGCGAAGCTCTCTGTGTTGGTCAAAAATGGCCTGGCGGTAGTACCGCCATAGGGCCGGTACTACCGCCCCCGGTGGTACCGACCCAAGCCGGTAGTAAACCAAGTTTGCAGGGCTCTCTGGACTCACTCAGTTTTGACTTGGCGGTAGTACCGCCATATAGTCGGTACTACCGACCCTCGGTGGTACCGACCCTGGTCGGTAGTAACCGAGGGACCAAGTCCCTTTCTGCAGAGCTCTCTGTTCGTGGCAGTTTTGGCCTGGCTGTAGTACCGCCATAGGGCCGGTACTACCGCCCCTCCGTGGTACCGACCTGAGGCCGGTAGCTGACTTTAGGTCAGATCCAGATCTGTGCGCTTGTCAGTGGTGGGTCAGTGACTGGTCGGTACTACCGACCATGGGTGGTCGGTACTACCGACCAGCCTCGGGATTGGGGGACTATTTATAGTCCTTCACTTGACTTTTGACGGTTACCCACTCATTCCATTCATTCATTGTGACCTACTTTCAGACAAAGCTCTCTCCAAGCATTGACTACTCCCCTCTCTCTCTCCCTTTGCTCCTAGATTCATTCCCTTGCAAGATTTGAGCTAGGGAAGTGAGATTAGAGAGTGAGAAGCTTCAATCTATGACTTGAGCACTTGGTTTCCATCTAGCCGGCTTGATTTGTGTCTATTACTCTTGAGCTCTAGCTGGTTAGGTGTTCTTCATGGTAGCCCGTATTGATTCACTTGTGAGGGCTCCCCGAAGTGTTTGTATTACCCCTGTGATTTCTAGTGGAGAAACTCGAGTAGCCTTTGTGGTTGCTTGAGTGAGGCAAGGAGGTGAAATAGACTCCGACCTTTGTGGTCACCTCAACAACGAGGACGTAGGCACTCCTTAGTGGATTGGCCGAACCTCGGGATAAATTGCGTGTCCCTTATGCTTGTTGTTGTCTCTACTTTGTATATTACGCTTGTTGTTGTGTTCTTCGTGTTCTTCCTATCCCTAACTCTTTCTTAGGTTGGGAAGGCTCGATCTACATCAAGGGAAGCAACCAAGGCTCGGTGAGAGTAGAATTACTATCGGTCATACTTAGGGAAGTGGGGCTAGATTCTTCTATTACATTCGTAGCTCACGTACTTCGGATTTGTAGTTCCTTTTAGGATCCCCGGTTGTGCCATTTGTTTGTGTCGGTAGTACCGGTGTTTTACACCCGGTAGTACCTACCCAAACAAACCGGCCTCTCCGGTTGTTATCTAACTACAACTCTTAGTTTGTGAAGTTTCAGATTGTTTAAAATCACCTATTCACCCCCCTCTAGGCTGATTTGATCCTTTCAGTTAGGTTAAATAAATAGTGTGTTAAGTTTGCTTAGTTTGTTTTAAGAAGTTAATAATAAAATAAGAACTCTCTCTCTAATCTATTACATGGAAATGATGAATAGTTGCTCTATCTAATTTCTTTCAAGTACCTAGCCTTCAAAACATGAGTTCTCCTAATTAATAATGATACTTAAAATGAAATTAAATGCATGGGTGGCAAATACTTGATCTGAGGTCTAGGTAATTGATAGATATGACATGTGATGATCTGAGCTACTACTATATTATTCTAAACAACACTAGAGTTCCAGAGAGTTTCCAATATTAATATGACTAATAATTGCATTGAGTTAAATTAAGCTTTGTTGACCCTATGAGAAGTTCTCATGCTATTGAATTGAGATCACTTACACATTCCATCCATTTTCTGCATAAATGCTCATGATTATTTGTTCCAATCCTCTCAAAAGTTTGTTGGAAGCATGTGGCTATTGAAAAAAAAGAGAAAATCCGAGGAAATAAAAAGGGACAAGTGTCCGAAACCTCAAAAAGAAAGATCCTAAGGAAATAAAAAGGGACAAGTGTCCGGAACCTCGAAAGAAAAAATAATGAAAAAAATGAATATAAAAAAAATGGGCATGTGCCCGTCAGTAGAATTAGCCTGATAGCCATGTCTCTGATAAACAAAAGGGAGTGATATATTTCAAAAGAGCATCTGACTCCATTTTCCATACACATGCACTTCTTGATTCAATGGTATGGTTGACTTTCTTTTTTGGATCCATTGTTTAATTTGACAACATATGTTTTTTAAGCTTTTGAAAATTCATAAAAACTCCGGGATAATAGTGAAGTGAAAGAACTAGAGACATAGTGCTTGATTTGATCATTCTATCTTTCAATTACTCAGGATTCAAGGTAAAGTACTAAACCCCGTGATGAATAATATGATACTTTTTTCTATTCCATGTGAGAACTTTTGTTTGAATACATGTGTACTTGTTGGAAGTGAAGATTTTGCAGCAACTCATGATCCACTTTTGGGTTTGACTTTGCTAAGGGACTAGCAAAGGGTAAGTTTGAGGGACTTGTTGACGGTCCTTATAGTCAATATTATACCATCAACTATTAACATGAAATGAACCATAAAGCATAGTTATAGGGTTTATTCTAATGAGTTCCACGAGTTTTGGTGATCTCCGTTGCTTTGCAGGATATTGAATTTTTCACCGAATAAAACTATCTCAGATGATGAATTGGAGTACACCATTACGTAAAGCTCATCACGCTGATCGAAATGGATATATTATTTGCTATTTTTGGAGCAAGGAATAAAAAGATATAAAATTTCCAAATTAAAAAGGGACGCTGACGTCATGCTGACATCAGCGCCCCTAAGTCAATCGAGCAGCGTTGCAGGCGTGCCAGGTGGGCCCGATAGCAGCAGATCTTGCACCCGCATGAGGGAGCACGCACGCAGGCAGAAGCGAGCGCTCCCCTGGCTCGGCCATTTAGATGGCAACACGTGGCACGGGGGAGAAGCCAACGCGCACGTTCGCGCGGGACGCAGGCAGCACGGGATGCTGCGGTCGACCGGTCCAGAGGACAGCTGGCGCTAGCTGGTTGGCGCCCGAATGCGGTGGCACGGTCCAGGCGGCCGTGGGGTGGTCAGACCGGCCGAACCAGCCGGTTCAGCTGCCCAGATCTCCCAGATAATGCTAACAGCGCCCGGTTTCAAAGGTTTGGCTCCGGTTCGAGTCTCAAAGGTCCGGTTCTTGCCCGGTTTTCTGCGCAGCGTCGTTAAGGAATATTCTCCCGAGATCCCCAAGAGTCCCCACGCCAATCCAAGGTCAGTTTAATTCGACGGTGCATAAAACACGGCGTATGGATCCAACGGAGAGTTGTAAACGTTACGCGGATCGATGACATGGCGATTCCTTGCCCCCTACTCCACCTCGGGCTATATAAGCAGGCCAGGAGGTGCCCCCAGAAGCCATCTCCATCTTTATTATTCATCTTTACATCAGAAACTAGGGTTTCAATTAGAAGTAGAGGTCCCTATAGATGAATCTCTTCTAGTTCATCTAGAATTAGATCTAGTGTGATCACACTTGCTAAGTGTCTTGATCACCAAAACAAAGAGCCCTATAGGTTATACCTTTGCCTTCGGGCCTCTTTGCTCCATCTCCTCTCTTCTTCATTTCACCAATTGAAGAGCCCTTGAATTCTTGAGTGCTTGTGGCCTTCACCATTCTCCATGGTTGCCACCTTGCTAGCTCCACCACTTGACTTGGTCACAATCCTTTCTTATAAGCTACATACATGTTTAGCAATAGGATTAGACCAAATAGGTTTCATCAATTAACCAAAACCAAAATAGGGCTTTCAATCTCCCCCTTTTTGGTAATTGATGACAACCTATACAAAGATATGTATTTTAAATTTTAGTAACCACATTGATAGTATTAGCTCCCCCTACATATGTGCTATAGAGTTTGGTTCTAAAATTTGCACATATGTATGGATATGGATGGTGGGTGAGCAATACTACCAATGATGATGCTAAGGCATAAGAATGGACCTTTGAAGCGTGATACCAATCTGAGTGCACATGTTATACCATCCTTAGCACCATTTATCACTAGACATACACCAAAACTCAAGAACCCCGTGAGATCAACATTATAAAAGGGCTCTTTCACCACTTGAAAATACAAGTATGTATAGTTATCATCCTATTCATGCTAGTGAGTCATATCATCAATCATGTTCTAACACTAGCATTCACCACATAAGCATGAATATCAAAATAAATAACTTATGTATTGCAATCAAACATATGAATATGCACATTTAAAATGAAACATACATGTTTATGAGGTTGCTCCCCCTATTTGTATGCTCCGATCCCATTTGAAGGTTTACTTAGCATGTACGTGTCTCTTTTATCTTTGTAGCATTTTCTCTCCCTTTGTCAAAAATTGTCATAAAGGTGGGGCAAGTTTTAATGAAAGGAGACAATCTTTGCATGATGAGATTCATATGTGGGGATCAAACTAAGTCAAGGTATGGCTTAATCTAGCTCATGAGCATAGGATATTTAACACGATTTGCTCTAGAGTAAGCTTCTTCACACATCTTACAATGGTTATCTTACTCACGTTGGTTAAACAGCCATTGCTCACTTACTAGACCAAACACTAGAGTTACAAGCTCACAAACAAGTTATATGCTACCACTAGATAAAGTCAAACATAGAAGTAATAGTGGTACCATATATACTCCAAATTCATTTGATTTACCATGAATCATCCTAAATAAGCAATGTGATGGCTATATGAACTAAAACACAACCTAATAAGAATGAATGCACATGCCAAACAATTTCACCTTTGCTTTCTTGGAGGAGAGACATGTCATAAGTGGGGGTGCATTCAACTCATGTTGGAGAAGTCTAGGATATTCAATTCATTCCTTAGCTTGCAAAACCTTCTTTCATCTAGTGGCTTGGTGAAGATATCGGCAAGTTGATCATCGGTGCCCACACTTTCAATAGATATATCTTTCTTTGCTTGATGGTCTCAAATGAAGTGATGTCTTATGTCAATGTGCTTTGTTCTTGAATGTTGAACCGGGTTGGTGGCTATTTTGACGGCGCTCTCATTATCACAAAGCAATGGTACTTGTCCAAACTTGACTCCATAATCTTGCAATGTTACTTTCATCCATAGCAATTGTGCACAACAAGTTCACGCGGATATGTATTCGGCTTCGGCGGTAGAGAGTGCAACACTATTTTGCTTCTTTGATGACCATGAGACAAGTGATCTTCCAAGCAATTGACAAGTGCCCGATGTGCTCTTTCTATCCACCTTGCATCCCGTATAATCAGAATCTGAGTATCCAATCAATTCAAATTGAGAGCCCTTGGGATAAAATAGTCCAACATTTGGAGTGTGCTTCAAATATCTCAATATTCTTTTGGTTGCCTTCAAATGACTTTCTCTTGGTGAAGCTTGGAACCTTGTACACATGCACACACTAAACATGACATCCGGCCTTGATGCGGTCACATAGAGTAGGCTTCCAATCATTGACCGATATAGCTTTTGATCCACCATGTCACCACTAGAATCACTATCCAAATGTCCATTTGTGCCCATTAGAGTGGTTATTGCTTTTGCTTCATCTAACCCAAACTTCTTGAGCATGTCCTTGATGTACTTGCCTTGACGAACAAATGTGCCTTTCTCCATTTGCTTGATTTGTAGCCCAAGGAAGTAACTAAGCTCTCCAATCATAGACATCTCAAACTCCTTAGCCATCATTTCTCCAAACTCTTCACAAAAGTCTTGGTTGGTTGATCCAAATATGATGTCATCCACATAGATTTGCAACACAAACAAGTCACTTCCAATTTTCTTGGTGAAGAGAGTGGTGTAAACCTTCCCCATCTTGAAACCCTTTGATAGCAAGAAATCCCTTAATCTTTCATACCATGCTCTTGGTGCTTGTTTCAACCCATATAATGCCTTCTTGAGCTTGTACACATGGTTGGGCTTCTTCAAATCTTCAAATCTGGGAGGTTGCTCAACATATACTAGCTCATTGATGAACCCATTTAGAAAAACACTTTTCACATCCATTTGATAGAGCTTGATGTTGTGTGAACAAGCATATGCAAGTAGGATTCTAATTGCCTCCAATCTAGCAACCGGGGCATAGGTTTCTCCAAAGTCAATGCCCTCCAATTGAGTGTATCCTTGTGCAACCAATCTTGCTTTGTTTCTAACAACAATGTCATCTTCATCTTGCTTGTTCCGGAAGACCCATCTTGTACCAATAACATTCGTGTTCTTTGGTCTTTCCATTAACTCCCAAACATCATTGCGGGTAAAGTTGTTCAACTCTTCATGCATTGCATTTACCCAATCAACATCCATCAAAGCTTCATCAATCTTGGTTGGCTCAATAGATGATAAAAATGAGTAGTGTTCACAAAATGAAGCCAATCTTGATCTTGTTTGCACATCTCTTCTTATGTCACCAACAATTTGATCTAAAGGATGATCTCTTGCAATATGTGTTGGTTGAAGCACTTGTTGTGGTTGGACACTTGCACTTGGATGAGCATCTTGTTGATCTTGAGAACCACTAGAGCTTGCAATATCATTGTTATGCATGGTTGGAGGAGTGACCACTTGATCTTTGTCATCTTTGATGTCAATCACTTGCTTTGGCCTAATATCACCAATGTCCATGTTCTTCATGGCTTCCACCAATTGTGTTCCTCTCACATCATCTAGGTTGTCTTGTTCTTCATGTGAGCCATTGGTTTCATCAAACTCAACATCATGGACTTCTTCAACTATTCTTGATATGTTGTTCCACACTCTATATGCCTTGCTTGTAGTGGAGTAACCAAGTAGGAACCCTTCATCACACTTCTTTTCAAATTTGCCAAGTCTTGTGCCCTTCTTCAATATGTAGCACTTGCACCCAAAGACCCAGAAATATGCAATGTTGGGCTTTCTATCATTTAGGAGCTCATATGGTGTCTTCTTCAATAGAGGGTGACAATAGAGTCGGTTGCTATAATAGCATGCCGTGTTGATTGCTTCGGCCCAAAAGGAATCACTCACATTGTATTCACTAAGCATGGATCTTGACATGTCAATGAGTGTCATATTCTTCCTTTCGACTATCCCATTAGATTGAGGTGTATACTTGGCCGAGAATTGATGCTTGATTCCATACTCATCGCATAGCTCATCAACCCTTGTGTTTCTAAACTCACTTCCATTGTCACTTCTCACTTTCTTGATTCTTCTATCAAACTCATTTTGACTTCTCTTGACAAAGGTTTTGAATGCACCAAACACTTCACTTTTGTCAACAAGAAAGAAGACCCATGTGTATCTTGTATAGTCATCCACTATCACAAAGCCATACTTGTTTCCCCCAATACTTGCATATGTAGTTGGTCCAAACAAGTCCATGTGCAACAACTCAAGTGCATGTGTAGTGCTCATCATTCCTTTGTTGGGATGAGTGTTTCCAACTTGCTTTCCCATTTGACATGCACTACATAGCTTGTCTTTCTCAAAGTGAAAATCTTTTAGTCCTCTAACCATGTCATGCTTCACTAGCCTCTTTAGTTGCTTCATTCCAACATGTCCCAAGCGCCTATGCCATAGCCAACCCATACTTGATTTGGTGAATAAGCATGTTGTCAATTGAGCTTCACTAGCATCAAAGTCCACCAAATAAAGGTTCTCATATCTAAATCCTTTGAACACCAAGTCACTTCCATCAACACTTACTATCTCTACATCATCAACACAAAATATGCATTTGAATCTCAAATCACATAATTGTGCTACGGACAACAAGTTGAAGTTGAGAGATTCCACTAATAGCACATTAGAGATGCTCAAGTCATTGGATATTGCAATCTTGCCCAAGCCTTTAACCTTGCCTTTCTTGTTGTCACCAAATGTGATAGCATCCGCATGATCATTGCCACTAGTGTTGATTGATTTGAACATTCTACCATCTCCGGTCATGTGTTGAGTGCACCCACTATCAAGCACCCAATGCCTTCCTCCCGCTTTATAATTCACCTACAAAGAGATCAATTATTTTTAGGTACCCAAACCTTTTTGGGTCCTCCAAGGTTAGTCACCAAGCTCTTGGGCACCCAAATTGCCTTCTTCTTTGGGCCAACTATGGGCGCACCAATATACTTAGCCTTCACACCATTAGTGCCCTTTGTAAGCATATAACAAGAATCAAGTTTAATAGATAAAACATGAGCATTGTTCTTGTTCTTGGTCTTGTTAAAGCAATTTTGCTCTATGTGCCCGGATTGCTTGCAATTATGGCAATACTGACCATTGCTCTTCACAAAACTAGTCTTGTGAGGAGCAAAAGCGGCCTTGCCCTTCTTGGGGGTATAGCCAAGTCCCTCCTTGTTGAGTGGACATCTTTGGCTACCCAAGCACTTAAGCAAGAGGGCATCTCGACCATAGGCATTGCCTAAGGCATGAGTGAGCTCAACAACCTTGTTTTTAAGGTTCTCATTCTCTACCACTAATGATGAGTCACAAGTAGTAGAAGTAGACATTTTAGTTGAGCTAGATGATGATGAAGCATTGGTGGGAGCAACAACAATAGGAGCATAAAAAGATTCATCAAGAATATCACATGTTACTCCTACATTGCACGTCTCTACAACATCCTCAATCTTACTTTGATCAAGGAGGGAGGAGTGGGCTTCTTTAAGCCTAGTGTGAGCTTGGTCAAGCTTCTCATGGGCTTCCTCTAGCCTCTCATGAGTAGACTTGAGCTCATCAAAGGATTGCTCAAGAGCCTTGTTGGCCTTGCGCAATTCTTTGCACTCCTTCCTCTTAGTCTCAATGTAAGAGTGAGCATCTTGTAGCATGCTCATGAGGTCCTCCTTTGAGTACTCCTCATCATCATCACTCTCACTCTCACTTTCACTCTCATCGGATGATACCTTAGTGGCCTTAGCCATGAAGCATGTTGATGGAGTGTTGAAGATAGAAGGCTTGCTTGAGATAGAAAGACTAGCCATAGCCCTCTTCTTGGTGGTCTTCCTCTCATCATCACTAGAATTATCATCATCGCTTGAGGAAGCATCACTATCCCATGTCACAACATAGGAACCACCCTTCTTCTTTTCCTTCTTCTTCTCTTTCTTTTCTTTCTTCTCTTTCTTGTCCTTCTTATTGCTCTTCTTGCGGTCATCAACATCTTCATCACTAGAGTATGGGCAATCTGCAATGAAGTGATCTTTGCTCTTGCATCTATAGCATCTCTTGGTTGTGCTCTTGGTTGCATCTCTTCTCTTTCTTGCTCCATAGCCCTTCTTCTTCATGAACTTGCCAAATCTCTTCAGAAAGAGAGCCATTTCTTCATCATCTATCTCACAACCACTTGAGCTTGCTTCATCATCACTTTCCTGCTTCTTTGCTTTGCTCTTGGAGGATGAAGCCTTGAATGCAACGGTCTTCTTCTTTTTTTCTTCCTCTTGGGCTCCCCCATCCCGTTCCACATGGTATGTGTCTTGTGTGACCACATCATCTAGTACTTGGTTTGGGGTTACCGTGTCCAATCCTTCTCTCACTAGGATAGTCACCAAAGTATCAAACCTTGGTGGCAAGCATCTCAAGAACTTGTGAGAAAAGTCCTTGTCCTCCACTTTCTCTCCCAATGCCTTCAAGTCATTTATAATCACTTGCAACCGGTGGAACATCTCCGGTATGCTTTCATCATCTTGCATCTTGAAGGTGGCAAGCTTGTCTTTGAGGATGTATAGCTTGGCACTCTTGACCGCCTTGGTGCCCTCATAGGTCTCCTCCAATCTCTCCCATATCTCACTTGCTTTTTCAAGGTCTTTGACTTGCTCAAACACCTTTGTGTCAAAGGCTTCATAGAACAAGTTGATTGCCACATCATTCCATTGAAATTTCTCTTCTTCTCTAGGAGTGGGACTTGTGGGATCAATTACCGCAAAGTCATGCTCAATCACATCACATATCTTTCTATTCATTCCTCTTGTGAAAGCACACATCTTCCTCTTCCAACAATCAAAGTTGGTGCCGTCAAAATGTGGTGGCTTCCCCATATAGTTGATTTGAGCCATTTTAACACCGGAGGATGTTAAGCCTCAAACAAACGGTGACCACGGCTCTGATACCACTTGAAAGGTCCAAATTGGCTAGAGGAGGGTGAATAGCCTAATTAAAAATCTACAAAATCACTTAGGCAAACACTATTAATATGACAAATGGCGAAGCTTTTTGCGCTAGCCTAATAGTGTGTTGCAAGCCACCTATCCAACAATTCTACCTAATATAACTAAGGCACACAAGCAATTAGAGCTAGAAACTAATGCGGAATAAACTAGCTCTAGCACAACTATGATCAAGATGGTCTAAGATAAACAAGTGTGTGCAAAGGATGAACTATGTAAACTAATCACAATATCACTACACAAGATATACGACAAAAGATATACAACAAGTGATAGTAAGTACATAAATAAATAGCTTGATGTAAATACACAAAGTAAACGAGCTAGATAGTAGTGGTTTCACCGAGCCTTCGGGATCGTCTAGTAGAGAGCCAATCACCGATGAAATCCACTTGTGATGCCAATCACCAAGAATGTGAATATGAAGACCAATCACCAAGATGTGGAAGCAATCACAATAAGCACACGGGACACCAAGATTTATCCCGAGGTTCACGTGCTTGCCGGCACGCTACTCCCCGTTGTGTCGACCAACACTAGGTGACCCGGTGGCTAATTGGCACAAAACCAAGCTCACAAAGAGCGCCACAAGAATCTACCACTAGTGAGGTAGCTCAATGACATGAGCAATCCACTAAGGATGCCTCTTGCCGCTCCGGCGAGGTGAGGCTCCAAAAACCTCTCACAAACTCGAACGGTGGTGGCCAAGAACAATCTCCTTCTCTTGCCAAATCCACCTCAACACCTCCAAGCCGTCTAGGCACCGGCAAATGCCAAGAGTAACAAGAAAACTCAATGGCAATGCGAAGAACTAGTGCCACTAGATTGAACTCTTTCGAATCACGCACTAGATCACTCAATCTCACTTGGTTTGATCAAATCAACTTGGGAGATTAGTTGGGAGGCTTGCCAAAGCTCACTAGTATGCTTAGGAATCAGAATGTGCAAGAGCGAAACCAAGTGAGCCGGCCAAGCCTCTTAAATAGGCCACCCAAGTCGGCCTAGCCGTTGGGCAGAAAACGCGAGCATCGGACGCGCCGGTGTCGGGGCCATCGGACGCTACCCCAGCGTCCGATGCTCCGATGAGCACCGCGTGTCCCCCAGATACGAATTCGAGCCATCCGATCCCAACGGTCATATCCCTTCGTGCGCCAGTTAAAGTGGCATCGGACGCACCGATGCCTAGCATCGGACGCTCCGATCCCTCTGCTTATTTCAGTTCATTTTAGCGCTCCATCGGACGCGCTGGCACCATTACATCGGACGCTCAACCCCTGCGTCTGATGACCATGCAGAGAGGTTCCAGAGAGGGTCAAACCACATCGGACGCGTCCGATGGATCTGCATCGGACGTAGGCCAGCGTCCGATGCTCCCTGGAAAGCTAGCTCGCGCCACGTCATCACCATCGGACTCTGCAACAGTGTTTCCTCAGTGTCTGTTGCCAGCGTCCGATGCTCCTTCAGCATCTGACAGAAACTAGGGTTAGCCATCGGACGCTCGGCCAATGTCCGATGCTGCCGCTTTCAGCGTCCGATGCTGATAACTCAGCACCTTTCGCTTTCTAACTTCTACCCTTGCTCCCATGCGCCAACACCAAAGTGTTTCAACACTTGTGCACGTGTGTTAGCATTTTGCAAAGCATTTTCCAAGGATTTTGTTAGACACTCACTAGGTCTATAGCATCAATATGTTAGAGAACACCTAGTGGCACTTGAACACCGCATAAGCCATGAATAATCTCCTCTTAATAGTACGGCTATGTATCCTAAATGTGATCACACTTGCTAAGTGTCTTGATCACCAAAACAAAGAGCCCTATAGGTTATACCTTTGCCTTCGGGCCTCTTTGCTCCATCTCCTCTCTTCTTCATTTCACCAATGGTAGAGCCCTTGAATTCTTGAGTGCTTGTGGCCTTCACTATTCTCCATGGTTGCCACCTTGCTAGCTCCACCACTTGGCTTGGTCACAATCCTTTCTTATAAGCTACACACATGCTTAGCAATACGATTAGACCAAATAGGTTTCATCAATTAACCAAAACCAAACTAGGGCTTTCAATGGCTGACAAGACTCTCCGTGATTTCTCTGCGCCAACTACTGCCAACATCAGGACTAGACCAACAATTAATATAAGAACCGAGGGATTCGAACTCAAGCCATCTCTGATCAACATGGTGCAAGCTAGCTAGTTTTGTGGAAAAGCACATGAAGACGCTAGTGCCCATCTCCAACACTTCCTAGAGATATGCAGCACCTTCACTATCAAAGGAGTCACTAAGGACGCCATATACCTCCGCCTATTCCAATTCTCACTTTTGGGAAGAGTGAAGCATTGGTTCTACACCAACAAAGACAAAAACACTACATGGGAGATCTGCTCCACTGCTTTCCTAGCAAAGTTCTTTTCCGTAGGCAAGACAAATGCCCTACGAGCAAAGATTTCAACTTTTCAGCAGCAGTATGATGAATCTATCCCTGAGGCATGGGAACGCTTTCAAGACAACATATCAGAATGCCCACATCATGGGATGGAGAGTTGGTTACTTATGCAGACATTCTACCATGGGCTCACTTCGAGTGCCCATGATAATATCGATGCAGCTGCTAGAGGATCGTTTTTGTCACTCACTATCAAAGAGGCAACAGCTCTCGTTGAGAAGATAGCTTCCAACCAAGGATGGAACGAAGAACGCATTCAACCGAAGAAGAGAGGAGGAATGCATCAACTCAAAGAAGTAGACATGTTGTCTCCTCAGATGGACCTACTGATAAAGAAGCTTGATGAACGACACCATGAGAAGAAGGAAGTCATGCACATCCACGATTCCCGCATGACTTGTAAAGAGTTTGAAGGCACTAGCCACACAGGAAGCAACTGTCCCGAAGTCCAAGAGGATGTGAACTACATCATCATCATCATCAACAACAACAACAACAGCTATCGTCCTCAACAGAATCAAGGATGGAATCAACAACAGAGGCCCAACTACCAAGGTAATCACTCAGGTAACTGCCAAGGTAACAACTTCAACCAACCACCTTTAAGAGAAATGATTGTTAATCAAAATAAAGTTATTGATAATATGTCCAGAAAGATAGCTTCCAATGATAAAATACTTGAAACCATTAATAATAGAATGGAGAGCTTTACTTCTGCTATTAAGAATTAGCTTAGCTTTAATAAGATGATAGAATCATAAATTTCTCAGCTAGCCGCTTCTGTACCTATGACCGAAAAAGGTAAGATTCTGGGGAATCCGGAATAATTAGAAACTGCAAATCTTGTAGACATTTTCAATGCAGGAGATTATTTCACAGCTCCGCCAAGGCCAAAGTATAGAGGATGGGGAGATGAGAATCTGCCCGAGAAGAAAGGAGTTCCAGGGAGACCTGTTATCCCTATCACCATTGGACCCCATACCTTTGACGAAGCCGTCTGTTGTCTTGGAGCAAGTGTCAACATTATGCCTAAGGTAAATCTATGAGAAAATTCATGGTCAACCTTTGTTGTACACAACCATGTGTTTGCAGCTTGTAGATCAGACACTTTGCTACCCTAAGGGAATCCTTAAAGATGTTCAAGTACAAGTTGGACACGCATATGTCCTAGTAGATTTCATGATCGTGGAAACAGGAGGAGATGAAAGAGCACCCATCATTTTAGGAAGACCATTCTTGAGTACAACTAAAGCCATCATCTACACGGAAAGCGCCAAGATCTGCTTAATGATCAACAATAGGAAGGAGAAGTTCAGTTTCAAGAATCGCACACTCAAGACTCGTGTACACCCTCAGTCACCATATGAGTACAGGTATGCACTTGCTGCCCCAAAGAAGAAGAACAACAATAGAAGGAGGAACAAGACGAAGCCACAAGAACAAGAACCAGTATGGATGGTCAACACTGTTGAACCACCAAAAGATTCCACTCAACCTCCACAACGCCTTAAGAAGCTCTACGATCCAGGAGTACCTACCATTGACTGCATGATCAAGGAGAGTACCTTCTACAACACGTTCTGCGACATCGGCTCAAGTGTCAACATCATGTCTATGGTAACATATAAACATTTCTTTCATGATGCACCACTAGACCCAACATACTTGCACATAAAGCTAGCAGACCAAACATTCATATTTCTGGAGGGAATGGTGGAAGACGTCATAGTCAGAATTAGAGGTCATAAAGTCCCCACAAACTTCTTGGTTCTCGACATGGGAGAAGACGATGATGTCCACCTCATCCTAGGAAGACCGTTCTTGTACACTGCAAGTGCAATCATCTACATGAAGCAAGGGGAGATCCATTTTCACTTTCCTGGAGAGAAGGTACGAAGCTACTTCATTAACTACATACCTAATGAAGCACCTAAGAAGAGTAGAAGTGAAAGACGCCGCAATCAACGCCAAAGAAGACAGGCCATCCAGAATGGAGAGGCCAATCACAAAGAAGAAGCTAGTGACACTATTCCAGACAAGAAAGAAGAAGAGACACCTCAAGATAGTGAACAGTAGGAAGTAAAGACTCGGACCAAGAAAGTATGGAAGAAAAAGACAGCACCTAAAGAGAAACAATCACAAACAACTTTCCAAATGTCTGACACACCTTGGGAAGTCTGAACCAAGAGAATGTCCGGTTCGTCGGACCTGAATATCCGAACCTTTGCCAAAAGGTAAAATCGGTAGTTATCCTCATATTTACTTTTCTGTATATTTCTCATATTTCATTCTTAATCATTTACTGCATCATCACATTTAATAATTACATCATCATATTTTATTCATATGCATTTTAATTTATGCATTGCATTAGAAAAATAATATAAAATTAATCATATTGCATCTAAAAAGAAAAACTCTTTAAGCCCCATGTGAATATTCAACCGTTTACTGTGGAGGCACAAAAATGTTTCTTACTTTTTGCATCTGCATATAAAAAAAATCTAAAAATATTAAAACCTTGTTGAATCATGCTTGTTTAAACATATATAAGGCTTGATAAGACATAAATAGTTTTACCACTAACGCTTAATCAGTTCCACGAGTTTTGTTGTCTATTTGAGTTTGGCCAGAATCAATGAGAAGGCCAGATAACTTCATCCACTCTGGAGAGACTAAAATAACAACCTTCCATTAAGGGACCCGAGGAGTGAAGTACATCTACACTACCAAGAGAACAAACACGCAAGCATCTAGCTTGGGAGAAATTGCGGATACATGGGTGTATGCCGAGTCTCTGAGTGATGAGTGATTGTCAACGGGTTTGATCGCATGTTCTTTGGCTTGTGTTGTGCAGGTGTCGAGCACGGAGACAGTGATCAAGGGCAGGTGAAGGTCAAGTTGAGACGTGTCGTGCCGACGGACTGGGTGCGATGAAGGATGGGCGTGCCGTGCGGCGGACGTGCCATGCCGATGTATCGAGCAGTGAAGGGCGGACGTGAGGCTTGGACTGAGGGACCGGAGTGCCTGAGGATCAGCTGTGGTGGCTGGCAGCCTGGGACAGCGACGAGCGGAGACTTGCGGGGCACGGTGTTGCTCGGGTCGAGGACCTGGGAACACGTGTAGGTGGACGGGGTGCACGGGCGGTGCATCCCCTCTACAGCTCTGGTTTGGTGGTTGAGCCAGGGAAAAACCACCGGGTGGACGGTTTCCGAGTTTGGGCCTCAAAACTCGGGTGCTCGGTTTCCAGGTTGAGCCACAAAACCTGGGCGCGGACGGTTTCCGAGTTTGGCCACAAAACTCGGGCGATGGGCCAGTTTCCGAGTTTGGGCCTCAAAACTCGGGCGCTGCGGGTTTCTGAGTTTGGGCCACAAAACTCAGGCTGGTGGGCTGGTTTCCCGGTTTGGGCCTAAAAACCGGGGGTTGCTGGAAAAGGCTGGTTTCCCGGTTTGGGCCACAAAACCGGGGGTGCAGAGCGAGGACGGCACGTGGCGGCAATCGGAAGGTTGCGTGGAGGCAACGCGGACGAGTTGTGCGGGCGTGGCCGTTGGATCTACCTACCACTTGAGTTGGTCCAGAATAACCTTAGGGTTTAGCTGGTTCGCTCTGTAATTAGAATAGAGAGGGGTAGAGTAGGAAATAGACTTAGACTAGAATAGGATAAGTAGTCAGGGGAGACACCCTCCTCCCTAATCTTAGTTTTAGCCATCTCATTTGCTCTTGCTTCCTAGGGTTTCCTGCTCTCCCATCCCCTGCTGTAGCTGAGATCCGCAGAGAGACACCAGACTCTGTGTACTGTTGATTTTGAGGAAAGGAGGCCGTAACCTCCTTGTCGTAGCGTGTGTTTGCGCTTCGGCTTGCAGATCGTGGTTGTGATTCGCGTTTTGTTCGTGTTCTTCGCGGAATCCTTTTTCTCCACGATTTTCCCGTCGCTTGATCTCTTTGCTCGGTTCATCTTTTGCAAAACCGTTTGAACCAAGTTGTTCTAGATCGTGAGGCACTTCTTTCCACCGAAGGAATCATCCTCTAACCTCACGGTCTAGGAGATCGATCGATTTTTAGTTTCGGGTCAAGTTTTCTCCCTTCCCCCGAAATTCTTCGATTCACCGATTTGGAGATAGGTTCGAGCCATGATTTCTTAGAGATAGCTCACTATACTCCTTGTGACTCATCTCACCAAGTTCGATCCCCAGAGGATTTGTTTTGGGTGAGATCGAATCGAATCGGTGGACGAACAGCAGGAATTCGGGGTGATCGGACGCTCGGTTTGGGGTGACCGGACGCTGAGAGTGAGTCCGGTCGTTGAACTTTTCTCTGTTCAGTTTCGAGCTTCGACCGGACGCTTCATCCTATGCATGACCGGACGCGCCGGACACACTGTTCATCGTTGTTGTTTTTGAGTGACCGGACGCACAAGTGAAGACCGGACGCACTGTGTACCAGAGTCCGGTCCAACACAGTAAGGTCCCAAATCGGTTTTCGTTCGACCGGACGCGTCCGGTGCCTGCTGACCGGACGCAGGCAGAGTCCGGTCAGGTGCAGTCAGCACGTTTTCGTCCGCAGTTTGTTTGTCTGACCTTCGATTTGCGATCCGCTTGTTGCGTTGGATTCCCGACTCCATGCTCTACAGAAATCGGGCTCCTCGCTTTTCAAAATAGCCTAAATCCCCCTCGCGTTGCTCGGGGGAGGTTGAGGTTACCCAAAACCCATCCTGTCACTAGTTGACTTGCGTGAATTTGGGTGTGGAAGTTTTTGTGGTGCCTCGCTGTGATCCTAGAGATCATCCACCCTCTTCCAAGGGTCGTGGGCATCACGTTTTTGGTAGTATCTCTTGGGGGTTGATTTTGGGACACTTGGCCAAAGTTTCGTAAGAAATTTTTATTGGCTCCCATTCACCCCCCCTCTGGTCGCCTTGCTTTTGCATTCTCGGTCCTTCAATTGGTATCGGAGCAGGTTAAGGATCTTTCACCTTAGCCGGTTCCAGATCCACCGAAGGCGACATGGATCGCGGCGTGGGCAAACCGCCGTTTTTCGATGGGACGAACTATGCGTATTGGAAGATACGCATGTCGGCCTATCTGCAGAGTTTGGGTGCTTCCATCTGGGATATTTGCAACTCTGCCGATTACGTGGTCTTGGCTGCTCGTGTGACTCAGCATCAGATCGATGAGCACGAAGCCAATAGTCGAGCCCGTAATGCTCTCTTTTCGTGTTTGAGCATGGGAGAGTTTGATCGCGTTTCTCACCTCTCTACGGCTCGGGAGATTTGGGCCACCCTCATGCGTTTTCATGAGGGCACCTCTCAAGTCAAAACCCGACTCTACGAGTCGTTCAAGAGAGAGTATGAGAACTTTAGACATCAACCTGGCGAGAGCATAGAGAGTTTATTCGCTCGCTTTCAGGTGATTGTCAACAGGATGAGGGCTAACAAGGAGCAGTTGCCTTTCGACGATCATGAGAGAGCCTTGAAGCTTTTGCATACTCTTGATCGGTCGGTGTGGGATTCCAAAGTTCAGGCGATCATCGAATCGCCTAACTATGAGACCCTCACGTGCGACGAGCTCTTTAGTAAGCTCAAGTCCAGTGAGATTGATGCCATGTCGAGGGCTTCTTGTGCGAATCCTTCTGGCCCGACTATGGCTTTGGTTTCTGGCTCTTCTGCTAACCCCTCTGCTGGCTTTGCACTTTCTTCACTCTTTTCTGTCACAGAGGACCAGCTTGAGTCGTTGGGGGATGACGAGTTGGCAATGCTCGCCAACCGGTTCACGCGGTTCCACAACAACCGCATGAACCGTCGCCGCGGTGGAGGACGCTCAGGATGCTATGAGCGCGGCGACCCCGACCACTTCATCGCCAACTGCCCCAAGAAGAAGCATTCATCTGGGAAGGGCAATCATGGGCACAAGTACGACTCCGGCAAGCGCAAGGAGAAGTACGTCCCCGCGAGGCACAAGCGGAGGGGCAGCTTCGACAAGGAGTACATCAAGAAGAAGTACTTGGAGAAGGCCCAGGCTGAGCAGCGTGCGTTCTTCGCCACGCTCAGCGACGTCGACGGCTCGGATGATGACTCCGCTTGCTCAAGCGATGACGAGTCCGAGAAGAAGAAGAGGATCGAGGACAAGCTGAACGGTCTCTGCTTCCTCGCCGACGACGACGGCCTCTGCACCATGGCGCTTGGTGATGAGGTCGACGGCAAGCTAGAGCACACCCCTCGGGACGACGACGACGACGACACCTCCCAGGTATCCCTCACCCATGACGAGCTTTCTGCTCAGGTCGAGAAGCTTACTGCCGCGCTCCTTAGTCAGGACAAGTTGCTTAGGCGTGCCACTAGAGAACGCAAGGAGTTTAGGCAGAAGTGGGAAGACACGGTGAAGGAGCTTGAGTTTGCCAAGTCCACCGTGGTCGTGTCGGAGGAGGTTGAGTGTGAGATGTGCACCACGCACATGACTGACCTTCTCACTTTGAGAGGTAAGTATGCTGCGTTGGTAGGAGAGGTGGATGAGCTGAAGGCTAGACCTTCTCTGCTGGGTGCGTGCAAGACTTGTCCTGTCTTGCAATCTGAGTTGGCAGAGAAGAATGCCAAGATTGTGTCTCTTGAGGAGGCCAACTCAGGTAGCACGAGTGTGGCTAGGTGTGCTTTGTGTGAGGGTTTGGAGATGGAGATTGCGAATGTCAAGCATGGCAAGATGCAAACCGAGGAGGAAAACACATACCTTCGAACCATCTTGTCATGGGTCTCTTGTAGTGAGCCGCAGCTCGGGATGATGATCTCCCAATTCAAGCGAGCTGCTGGAGGTCCGGGTGTAGGTCTTACTCAGGGTGTTGATCTTTCTGCTTTTGGGAAGATTGGAGAGTCGAGTGGTTTGAACCCGAGTGAGAAGCCCAACTCCACCACTACTCCCAAACTTACCAAGCTTCCACCCAAAGAGCCTCTCAAACCTACCACCAAGGATGGGGTATTTGAGGAACCTCCGAGAGCTCCACCCAAGAACCAAGTGTGGCATCCCAAACCCAACCACCTTAAGAACAAACTGGATACAATGCCACCTATCCAGGAGGAGTGCTTGCCACAGAAGGGCAAAGTGAGCCATACCCACAGTCCTGCGTACCAACAACCCCCTTTGCGCGCGGTGAGGTACCAGTGTGACTTCTGTGGGAGGGATGGTCACTTGAGTGAGTTCTGCTTTCGGCGCAAGCGAGAGGCGCGCCGTGCTAGGGAGATGAACAACCCGGACATGTACCATTCTCTTCATGATGTACATGCGCCGAATGTTCAGAGGAGTGCTCCGAGGAGAGCAGCTAGGCCTAGAGGTCCAGAACCTCAAGTTCCTAGGCCTAGGCAGCAGAGAGCTCCGAGGAGAGATGCTAGGCCTAGAGGCGCAGTGCCTCAAGTTGCTAGGCCTAGGCCTCGTAGAGAGCGTGCCCGACGGGGTCCTGCCTTTGCAGTTGACGGACCCCGTGGCGGAGGCTTTGTTGAGCGCTTTCCCCCACCGCAGGTTGAGTATCGCGGTGAGCGCTTCTTCCCTAGCGGACCACGTTTTCCTGTACGTGGTGATCGCTACCCCCGTAGACAGGCTAGGAATGGTTTTTACTCTGACCGTTCTTTTGAGCAGCCGGCCCAACACTGGTATTCTCCTTACTTCACTAACCCCAGTGTTGGACCGTTTGCTCACCCTATGTCTTTTTATTGATGTAGGTAAGACGGTTGGAGGACATTTGGTTGGTGGATTCCGGTTGTTCGAGGCACATGACCGGAAACGCCAAGTGGTTCTCCAGCCTTAGCCCGGTCGCCGGAAAGGAGTACATAACCTTCGGCGACAATAGTAAAGGTAAGGTGTTATCCCGTGGGACGGTGCGGGTTAATGAGCACTTTGTGTTGCGCGATGTTGCTCTTGTTTCTAACCTGCATTTTAACTTGCTTTCTGTTTCGCAACTTTTTGATGATGACTATGAGATTCGTTTTAAACTGAACCTTAGTCGCATCTTAGATCCTCAGGGCGATCTTGTATGTCTGATTTCGCCCTTTGGGAAAGTCTTTCGCGCGAATTTCTCGGAGTCGTTTGGTTCTTCTCGCTGTCTTTTGGCTAGTCCTTCTTCCTCCGATCTTTGGAAGTGGCATAGGAGGCTCGGTCATTTAAGCTTCAACTTGCTTGCAAGACTTAGCTCACTTGGCCGAATCCGAGGATTGCCCAAGCTTTCGATGGAGAAGGATCTAGTTTGCCATTCTTGTAGACACGGCAAGATGGTTGCCGCTCCCCACCATCCAGTGACTCAGGTCATGACCAAGCGCCCTGGAGAGATTTTGCACATGGACCTTGTTGGTTCGGCTCGGGTGAGCTCGGTTGGGGGGAAGTGGTATGTGCTTGTTGTTGTTGATGACTTTTCGAGATATTCGTGGGTCTTCTTTTTAGCTGAGAAGACCGAGACTTTCTCCTTCGCTCGCAATCTGATTTTGCGTCTTCAGAACGAGTTCCCTTTGAACTCGATGCGAGCTATTAGAAGTGATATTGGTTCCGAATTCAAAAATTCGGATTTTGAGAAGTTTTGTGACCGCCTCGGTTTGGAGCATCAGTTTTCTTCCCCCTACACACCGCCCCAAAATGGTGTTGTAGAGAGGAAGAATCGGACCCTTGTTGAGATGGCCAGGACGATGCTCGATGAGCATAGGACTCCTAGGCGCTATTGGTCCGAAGCTATGAGCACTGCATGCTACATTTCAAATCGCATTTTTCTGAGAGCCTTTTTCAAGAAGACCTCTTATGAGTTGCGTTTTGGTCGCCAACCCAAGGTGAGTTATTTTAGAGTCTTCGGTTGCCACTGTTTTATATTGAAGAAGGGCAACCTGGACAAGTTTGAGTCTCGCTCTTCTGACGGAGTATTTTTGGGTTATGGCACTCACACTAGAGCATATCGTGTACTTAACCTTGATACTAACCGAGTCATGGAGACATCAGATGTCACCTTCGACGAGACTCTTGTTTCTCCTTCTTCTCGTTTTGAGCGTGCAGGTGATCATGAGGTTGGAGAGCCTCTTTTCGATGACGAGGAAGAGGGTGCTGAAGGTATGGATGATCCAGCACCCCCTCCACCTGCCGTGCCGCAAGGAGCGGCCTCGACGGCGACTCACGGTCCCGACACCTCCTCTTCCTGGGGGCCGTGGGATCCTCCACCTCGCGCGGTGCCTTTTGTACCTGGGGTGGAATCAACTGCTGTTGAGGAGGAGGTCACATCTTCCCGGGAGGCGCCACGACACATCCAGCGCCAGCACCCCCCTCAGCAGATGATCGGCGACATCGGCGAGCGAGTCACTCGCTCCAGGTCACAGCACATCTCTCACTTCGCTCACTGTGCTTTTGTTGCTAATTTTGAGCCCCGAGATGTTGGACACGCATTGACGGATCCGGATTGGGTTAATGCCATGCATGAGGAGTTAGAAAACTTTGAGCGAAATCGGGTTTGGGTTCTAGTTCCACCTCCACCTGACTGTAAGCCTATTGGGACAAAATGGGTTTTCAAAAACAAGCAAGGAGAGGATGGCCATGTTGTGAGAAACAAGGCCAGGCTTGTAGCGAAGGGTTATAGTCAGAAGGAGGGGATAGACTATGAGCAGACGTTTGCTTCTGTAGCTCGTTTGGAGGCTATTAGGATACTCTTGGCTTTTGCTGCATCCAAAGGTTTCAAACTGTTTCAAATGGATGTCAAGAGTGCCTTCTTAAACGGCTACATAGAAGAGGAAGTATATGTAGAACAACCCCCCGGTTTTGAAAATCCCAAATTTCCAAACCATGCTTTTAAACTCCACAAAGCTTTGTATGGTTTGAAACAAGCCCCTAGAGCCTGGTATGATAGACAGACTGAAAATTGATGCTTTTCTACTAGCTAAGGGTTTTAAAATGGGATGTGTAGATAAGACTCTCTTCTCCTCAGGCAAGCCAAGACACGCTCTTGTTCTAAATTACGTGGATGATATCATTTTGGGGTGTCTTCTCACGCGTTGGTTGCCAAGTTTGCGATATACTATGAGCAGGGAGTTCGAGATGAGCATGATGGGCGAGCATTATACTTTCTTTCTTCTCGGATTGCAAATTAAGCAATCCCCGAGAGGGGACGTTTGTGCACCAGGGCAAGTACACGAAGGACTTGCTGAAGCGGTTCGATATGGGTTGAGGCCAAGCCTCTTCCAACACCCATGTCGACGACGACTGCCCTGGATGCGGACGTGGAGGGGAGAAACAGTGGACCAGAAGGAGTACCGCAGCATGATCGGGTCGCTGCTCTACCTGACGGCGACACGCCCGGACATCCAGTTCGCGGTGTGTCTGTGCTCGCGGCGCTTTCAGGCGTCGCCGCGCACTTCTCACCGTCAGGCGGTGAAGCGCATCTTCAGGTACTTCGTTCACTTTCACTCCTGAGTTGGGGATTTGGTATTCTGTTTCCTCCACCCTCTCGCTTTGCGGTTATTCCGATGCCGATTTTGCTGGTTGTCGCATTGAGCGCAAGTCCACTTCTGGGACTTGCCAATTTATTGGATCTTCTCTTGTATCGTGGTCTTCTCGCAAGCATCTAGTGTCGCCCAGTCTACCACGGAGGCTGAGTATGTTGCTGCGGCTAGCTGCTGTTCCCAGTTACTCTGGATGATGGCCACTTTGCGTGATTCTGGTTTGAGCTTTTCTCGCGTGCCTTGCTTTGTGACAGCACGAGTGCTATTAGCGTTGCTAAGAACCCCGTGCTTCACTCGAAAACCAAACACATTGATGTGCGCTTTCATTTCTTGCGAGACCACCAGGAGAAGGGTGATATCGAGCTTCGCCATGTCGATACTCATCACCAACTGGCTGATATTTTCACCAAGCCTTTAGACGAATCAACCTTTAATCGGTTGAGGGGTGAGCTTGGTGTGTGTTTCCCTTCTTTTAGATGGGGGAAACCTTTTGGATCTTGTATAGACTGACTCTTTTATTTTGAGTTTCTTTTCTTTGCATTTGTGCATACGCATTTACATTCTGAGCTTCATGTTTATAATCACTAGAATGTAAACTATGCTCTGTTTAGTATGCTCCGATGCTTATGTTGATGCTTGTAGCTTATGCTCCTTGATCACTAGTACATGTTATGAGCTGAGCTATTTTGGAATGGTGAATTTGCCTAATGTATATAAATCTGAAAATGATCACCATTGAGGTATGCAACTAGCATGTGTAGGGTGTGTTGAGTCCATTCCTGCTTTTCATATATGCTAGGTTGCTATGTCTCTAGTTCTGAGTCATTCACTTGCTTTTTTTGTTCATATCATGTTTAAAATTTGAACCAAGTTTTAGTGAATTGAAAAGATCGAGATGGGATTGCTTGTCAACACCTCACGGTATCGAGACTGTTTCTCATTGCACTTTGAGTTAAACTTGAGCCGTGTAGTGTATGACCGAAACCGTAGCTTTAAGCTTCTGATTGCTTCGGCATAGGCTTCGCTCGGTTGAAAAGTTAGGCAATGACAAGCTTTCAACCTCTCGCAATCACATGCTAAATTTGAACTTGTGTAATTTCACCGCTGCAAAACTCTGATATAAAACTGAAATCACAAGTATATGCTTCATTCCTATGCATGATGATTGAACTTGCTAGGGGTGGTTCACCTTGTATACATGTTTAGCACTTGTTTGGATTCCTATCTATACATGTGTAGTGCTATTTTGATGGTGACTACCTTTTTGGCTAAAAACTGCTCACTTGCTCATATGCTTCATATTTCGTATGTGTGATCAGTTTGAGCTTTTGCTATTTGAGTGCTTAGTTGTGCCATTGGAGCTATACCGATTAGAGCATTTTTGCACTCTTTTGATTATATGCCTGAAGCCTCTAACTTGCATTTCTGACTTAATATGCATTTTGAAAAGGGGGAGATTTTGTTGAGGGGAGACCTTTGCTCGGTTCCTGGTTCTTGATAAGTGCATTTTCAACTAAGGGGAAAAATGACAAATCATATATCTCTTAGGGGAGTTTTTTGCTAAGGGGCGAATTTTCAAATCCTTGTGCTCTTCTCTTGATTGGACCTAAGGGGGAGTCCCTAGTTGCTTGCACTTGTCGAGGGGAGTTTGCTAGTTGTGTTGAGCCGTTGCCTCTGTCTTGAGGGACTAGCAAACATTTTCCTCATTTGGCGTCGAGTTTGATTTCGATTGGTTTGAAGACCTTTCGATTGTTTTTCAATTGTTTCGGAGTGGTTTTCGTGCTAGTTGTGTTGAGCCTCTGTGCCTCTATCTTGAGGGACTAGCATTTTTGCCAGTTTTTGCTCCGATTTTCGATTGGCTTTTGCTAGCGGTGTTGAGCCTGTTCTACCTCTTCTTGAGGGCTAGCTTTGCTTTGCTTGGTTGCGTCGAGCCGTTGCCCATGTCTTTGGGAACCAAGTTTTCGCTTCTTCCACTTGACCTTCTTTGGCTTTGCTATGCTTTTGGGTCATTTGGTTGAGTTCTCTTCCTCTCCTTCCTCCTAACTTCTTCTTTCATTTTATGATTTGTGTGTGTAGTTGACAATGCACTCATCAAGGGGGAGATTGCGGATACATGGGTGTATGCCGAGTCTCTGAGTGATGAGTGATTGTCAACGGGTTTGATCGCATGTTCTTTGGCTTGTGTTGTGCAGGTGTCGAGCACGGGAGACAGTGATCAAGGGCAGGTGAAGGTCAAGTTGAGACGTGTCGTGCCGACGGACTGGGTGCGATGAAGGATGGGCGTGCCGTGCGGCGGACGTGCCATGCCGATGTATCGAGCAGTGAAGGGCGGACGTGAGGCTTGGACTGAGGGACCGGAGTGCCTGAGGATCAGCTGTGGTGGCTAGCAGCCTGGGACAACGACGAGCGGAGACTTGCGGGGGCACGTGTTTGCTCGGGTCGAGGACCTGGGAACACGTGTAGGTGGACGGGGTGCACGGGCGGTGCATCCCCTCTACAGCTCCGATTTGGTGGTTGAGCCAGGGAAAAACCACGGGTGGACGGTTTCCGAGTTTGGGCCTCAAAACTCGGGTGCTCGGTTTCCAGGTTGAGCCACAAAACCTGGGCGCGGACGTTTCCGAGTTTGGCCACAAAACTCGGGCGATGGGCCGGTTTTCCGAGTTGGGCCTCAAAACTCGGGCGCTGCGGGTTTCTGAGTTTGGGCCACAAAACTCAGGCTGGTGGGCTGGTTTCCCGGTTTGGGCCTAAAAACCGGGGGTTGCTGGAAAAGGCTGGTTTCCCGGTTTGGGCCACAAACCGGGGGTGCAAGAGCGAGGACGGCACGTGGCGGCAATCGGAAGGTTGCATGGAGGCAACGCGGACGAGTTGTGCGGGCGTGGCCGTTGGATCTACCTACCACTTGAGTTGGTCCAGAATAACCTTAGGGTTTAGCTGGTTCGCTCTGTAATTAGAATAGAGAGGGGTAGAGTAGGAAATAGACTTAGACTAGAATAGGATAAGTAGTCAGGGGGACACCCTCCTCCCTAATCTTAGTTTTAGCCATCTCATTTGCTCTTGCTTCCTAGGGTTTCCTGCTCTCCCATCCCCTGCTGTAGCTGAGATCCGCAGAGAGACACCAGACTCTGTGTACTGTTGATTTTGAGGAAAGGAGGCCGTAACCTCCTTGTCGTAGCGTGTGTTTGCGCTTCGGCTTGCAGATCGTGGTTGTGATTCGCGTTTTGTTCGTGTTCTTCGCGGAATCCTTTTTCTCACGATTTTCCCGTCGCTTGATCTCTTTGCTCGGTTCATCTTTTGCAAAACCGTTTGAACCAAGTTGTTCTAGATCGTGAGGCACTTCTTTCCACCGAAGGAATCATCCTCTAACCTCACGGTCTAGGAGATCGATCGATTTTTAGTTTCGGGTCAAGTTTTCTCTCCTTCCCCCGAAATTCTTCGATTCACCGATTTGGAGATAGGTTCGAGCCATGATTTCTTAGAGATAGCTCACTATACTCCTTGTGACTCATCTCACCAAGTTCGATCCCCAGAGGATTTGTTTTGGGTGAGATCGAGTCGAATCGGTGGACGAACAGCAGGATTCGGGGTGATCGGACGCTCGGTTTGTGACGGCTGCGCTGAGAGTGAGTCCGGTCGTTGAACTTTTCTCTGTTCAGTTTCGAGCTTCGACCGGACGCTTCATCCTATGCATGACCGGACGCGCCGACACACTGTTCATCGTTGTTGTTTTTGAGTGACCGGACGCACAAGTGAAGACCGGACGCACTGTGTACCAGAGTCCGGTCCAACACAGTAAGGTCCCAAATCGGTTTTTCGTTCGACCGGACGCGTCCGGTGCCTGCTGACCGGACGCAGGCAGAGTCCGGTCAGGTGCAGTCAGCACGTTTTCGTCCGCAGTTTGTTTGTCTGACCTTCGATTTGCGATCCGCTTGTTGCGTTGGATTCCCGACTCCATGCTCTACAGAAATCGGGCTCCTCGCTTTTCAAAATAGCCTGAATCCCCCTCGCGTTGCTCGGGGGAGGTTGAGGTTACCCAAAACCCATCCTGTCACTAGTTGACTTGCGTGAATTTGGGTGTGGAAGTTTTTGTGGTGCCTCGCTGTGATCCTAGAGATCATCCACCCTCTTCCAAGGGTCGTGGGCATCACGTTTTTGGTAGTATCTCTTGGGGGTTGATTTTGGGACACTTGGCCAAAGTTTCGTAAGAAATTTTTATTGGCTCCCATTCACCCCCCTCTGGTCGCCTTGCTTTTGCATTCTCGGTCCTTCAGAAAAAGGCTCCCCTGTTATCCGAGGTAATATATCTATATATTTTCGAATTTCATAAAAACAGAAAAACACCAAAAATATGTGAGCACATGAAGACTCACGGCTCACCCTTAAAAAAGAACAAAAATATTCGGGCACATGAAGGCTCGACGCTATCGAAGGGATTAGCTTGGGGGAGACATACCTCCGTTATCTTCGCTATTAAGGTATGTTATTATTGCTATTACTACTATTATATTACTATTATTATTATTAGCCTTTATATGTTATATCTTTATTAATCTTTATATTTTATCTTATATATTAGAGTGTGTGTGTTTAATATTAGAGTCAATAAAAGAACAATGATGATCTAGAATAAAAGCTTGCCCTAAAATAATTGAGCTCTAGGATAATAAAATTAATTTTAATGATGATGAATAGTTGCTCTACTACCGTAATTCTTTTCAAGTGCCTAGTGTTCAGTCTTGAATTTTCCTGAGTTTTGGATAAGATTGCTTTAACATGAAAATTTGCTTTAATTCTCAGACTTGTGGGTTGCAAAAGTTTTGACCTAAGTTCAGGTGTTTGACGAGTATGATATAAAAAGGTTGAACTGCTATTTATCTTGTTCCTAGTGATACTAGAGTTCTAGAGATTTATCTTTTGAAAACTTAAAAATGCTACATGATGAGATCCTCTATGATGAGTGCTTGAAATTCCTACCACAACCTAATATACATGCCTAATAGACTAAGAAGTCCACTCTTTATAAGTCCACTCTTTATATTTACTGCTTGCATATGCATTGAGTATAATAGACTAAGAAGTCCACTCTTTATATTTACTGCTTGCATATGCATTGAGTATTGTCAAATCGATACAGTTAAAATCAAGATCACGTACACACCACCCATATATGCTGCTTCTACACTAGAAGTACGCAACAACATGTCTTCCATTTAGATCCACTCAAAAATGCTTCACTTCTACACTGGAAGTGAACGACCAAAAATATTCCTTCATCCATATGACCTTTTTATGCCTTCATTGCCATTCATTAATGTTGAAATTCATCATTGTTATCTCTTCAAATATTGTGCTGCAAAAAGATGCATGGGCTATGCAAGAGTTATCTAAAAAAAGAGAGAAAAAGAAAAGCAAAAATGGACAAGTGTCCGATAGTAGAATTAGGGGTATTTCGATACCCACCTGAAAAAATGATGAATGATAGCCTATGTTGTCTCTAGCAGGAGTTATACAAGAGAGAAGTATCTACAAGGAGCAAAGTAATCAAAGGTCTACACCCATTATCCATCACCCACCGTCATCACTATGTTTTTCACCCTCACACTTGTTTATCACCACTGTTCCACCATACACATCCATTCCACATATCGGTCCACACACATGCACATCTTGATTTGATTGTATGCCAAGTTTCTCTGGATCCATGCTTTGACTTTGCAATATATGCTATGTAAGTATGTACAGGTTATCTCCCACCTATGAACTCCATAAAAAGCTTATTAGTTATGGGTGAGAGAAGGCACAATATTACTGCCTTGGAGAGAATCCACAGATACCACAAATGAGAGACTTGAAAGGATCATATGAAGGAATTTCTAAGTTTTATTTTGAAAATCTTACAAAACTCCAGAATGAAAGTAGATCGAAGAACTTGAGACATAGTGTTTAACTTGATCGTTCTGCTTTTCAAATTGCTCAAGACTCAGTAAAAGCTACAAGCACCACAGTTGAAGGTAAGAGGTAAGTTTGAAAGTTGAAACAATTGATTCTAATTCGGAGGAAAAATTTTGTTTGAACACTTGTGTACTGTTGAGGCGTGAAAGCATAGTAGCAACTCCTGATCCATCATAATATTTCAACTAAATGTTTGCAAGGACTAGCAATTGCTAAGTTCTACTCTAGCTCTTACTTATTACCTAACTTTATAGATAACTCCTATTTTAAACTGTCAACTGACCTCATAAATGACCCGTAATGATCCAAAGAGTGTAGCTATAGGGTTTGATTCAAACGAGTTCCACGAGTTGTGTAGTTCTCACTTGTTTTGCAGGATATTCAATATTTCATTATAAGAAAGTATCTCAAGTGAAGAATCAGAGCACACCATTGTGACAAGTTCATCGAGACGATCGCAACAGACATACCACTTGCCATATTTGGAGCCCCGGAGCGAGAGTCCTCGATGAATACGACCAGGAAGACTCTGGAACCCTCTAGAAGCCTTATCCATACAAAGATCAGGGGTGTAACAGACAAGATTCCAACAGCTACAGAATACCAGAAATATCCAAGGACCAGACAGGAAGAAGACGACAAAGAATCCAACCACGCCACGACTCGTTGTGCAAACCAACTGAACAAGGACTTTAGGCAAAGAAGGAAGGTACCAAAAGACTCCCGATCAAAGGATGATGCAGGCAGTGGTAGGGGGAGGCCGGCTGACCTGGGTCCACATGGCAGCCACCCCTCCTTCGTACAATGAGACCTAACCGACCTCTACTTTGTATCTTGGTCGTTGTTCAAGGTCGGTTTGATCCGAGGGTTGTGGTTCATCCCACTGGGCTATATAAGAAACCCCAGACCACCCTCCTGGAGACATCATCAGATCAACAATCAGTTCATCGCTTCATAGATCAATCATTTAGTTTAGAGATAGCCTAGACAACCAATAGCTCCATCATCCAAGGGCATAGCTAGAATAGAATTAGAAGAGTCGAGGGAAGCTTGGATTCCGGATCTAGTCAAGAGGAGCTAGGTAATTAGCCTTGTCTTCTCTGTTGTATCAACATTGTTCTTCTAATTTTTCTTCTAATTGTCTAATTGTCTTCTAGTTCATCATCTTTGTGTTCTAGTTCATCTTCTAATCCTTGTAGTTCATCTTTGTGCTCTAATCTAGTTCTATACCTTTCTAGTTCATCCTTGTGCTTCTAATCTACTTCTAATTGTTCCTCTAGTTCTTATTCATCTTCTAGTTCTTGTTCTAGTTGATACATGTCATGACTTGTTACTACTTTGTGTTCATAATTATAATGTTCATCGTCTACTTTGATTATATGTCTAGCATAGCTAGGGTATCTCTATGTTTATGCTCTTGTTCGTATAGCGCTCATTCTGTCGATCGCGGGGTGAGTGGTCAACATTGTGTAAGCATGGTGCTTATACGTTGTTTACCTGCGAATGCACCCTATATTCCGGGCCAACAAGTGGTAGATCACGAGGGTGACTCTTATAGCCTCGTTGAGTCCTTTGTAGTCCACTCCCCGAATATAGGACTAGCAAGACCTGGTCACCCAGAGGGGATAGACTTTGGATTTGATCCTCTATGTGTGATGTCTCCTGCGTATAAATATAAGTTATTCTAACCATGATTGCTAAACATAATTGCACTAATTGACGTAGTCTATGACCTATAGTTAGAACCATATTAGGAAGTTAATTTGTCTCTTTCTAGTTCTAGTTATGATCCAACCTTGGATGGGAATGCTCTGTTGGAACTCTTATGGTTTACTCTGTTCTACTTCATTTATCTTATTTATCATTTATGATTGATTCCTGTGTTGAGTATAGATCTAGTGGAACTCTTATCATAATCATACATGTGTGTGTGTGTCATAGTTGTAGATGTTTATCTCCTGTCATTCTTTTTAACTCATGATATGAATGGCTCTATTATAAAAAACGATACCTTGGAAACTCTCCTTGGTGAAATGCTACATCGGATGTATTTTATCTGTGCGCTTGCAGATAATCTCATTTCATATTTTATAAGGGCAAGATCATAAATACAATCCACGTCTCTAGTATCGTTGCTAGTGGTGACAACCTAGCGTTAAAGGTAATGTTGTTAGATTTGTCTACCTACATTTCTGGCGTCGTTATCTGAAGTGATGCTAAGAGATGTCAACAAGGACTTGCCATCCTTTATAAGTAGCGATTGGGTGGAACAAGCGGAACTCTCTTCCGAAGAAATTCAGATTAGTCCCTCTTGTTCATTCATCCACGCTAAAATAGGCAGGGACTGGATAGAAGTGCTTCACGATCCAACTGTTGGGGCGAACATCATGTCCGCATCTTTTGCGAACACGATCGTTCACGAGTCCTTCG
Source organism: Coix lacryma-jobi var. lacryma-jobi (assembly GCA_009763385.1). Classification (NCBI taxonomy): domain Eukaryota; kingdom Viridiplantae; phylum Streptophyta; class Magnoliopsida; order Poales; family Poaceae; genus Coix; species Coix lacryma-jobi. The sequence continues at coordinate 62,976,534 of CM019823.1, read as the reverse complement.
CCCCAGCAAACAAGCACTTAAGGCTAGATTCAAGGTCAGGAGTGAATAGTCTTGGCATCCTTCGCGACATACCACTTAAATAGACAATGTCAAGTTGACGTTTGACTTTCACGTCTTCGACATTCAAGATTTTGATGTATTGATCAGGCTTCCCCTATGAAAACATTTGAATGAATCTTCAAAAACTGTGGAATTTGTTGTCAATATAGAGAGGGAAAACTTTTCCATACCTAACATTCAAGCCAAAAATTTCGTGGCTGAACCCCTCTCCTTTACAAATGAGCCCGAAACGGTTATGTCGGTACAACCTTTCGAGACCCCTGGGTTGTCCTTGGGAGAAAATGTTGAACATCTTATCCCAATAGAGGTCGATTTAGGAGAAACTCTTGATCTTCCTAAAGAGGAAGCGCCGACATGTTTAACTGAATTTGAGGGGAACCTTTCCTGTGATACTGACTTTGGGAATACTTTCGAGCTTCCCAATTCAACATCCTCTTGTACCTCAAATTTCCATGAGCATGGAAGTTATCTCCTTCCTACCACGCTAAGTCCATGCTCATTTAAAGAATTTCTCGCTTTGATCTGCAACTCCAACTTCATTTGCAAAATCTTCAAACCCCTTTTGCTCTCCATTCCTAGAATCCTTAAAAAGGTCATTGTAGATCGTTTTGTTTATCATAAATCTTGCAAATTTTGTGGTACCTTGTTCTGAGTTTTGCAGATCAGGTTGGTGTTGGAGGGGAAACCACATCACCAACATTTGGGTCAATTCAAAAGGTTTCCCAAGGTCAAGCTTATGACCATAATCAAAGCACTACCGGGAGATACCCCAAATTATCAAAAAAAAATATTCTTTTTCAATATTTGCAAGATCATGTTGCTAGGCTAGAATGCACCCTCGGGTATTCTTGGTCAATAACCATTTCAGGTTGAAACTAAGAAGAACAAGAGACAGACGATGCACGACAACATGAAGCTACATCAACTACACAATTCTGATATTTTGGAACACACTCAAAGGGAGACCCCAACTTGGCACACTTGGCTTTTATAAAAAAGTCCAAGTGTGGGGGAGGACAGTAAGAATGTCACGTTCCATTTACATCAAAGGATATGCTAGCTCACCTTGCTAAAAAACAAAACACCATCTTCCTTTTCACTAAAAGCAAGAACATGCTATCTTGTTTATATGCACCTTCGGGTATTCCTGTTCGCTAACCTTATAGGTTAAGATCAAGAAGATCGGGGAAAGATACATTGACAAGAGCATAAGAGCTACACTGCCAGTGACATAACACTGAGCCCTCAACATGCCACACTTGACTTTTATACAAAATTCCAAGTGTAAGGGAAGGATGTTGAGAAGCTCAGGTTCCATCCATCTAAAAAGGGAAAAGCTCAACCTTGCTAAGAAGAGATGGTGGAAAAAAGGAGCTGGGTGGCACCACCTTCATAAACACCCATGTACCTTAAAAAGAAAAAAAAATTAAATATATAAAAAAGAGAGAAAAAGAGTGAAAAAAGAGAAAAATAAGAGTGAAAAAAAGATGAAAGAAAAATATATATATATATTAAAAAAAGAGAAGAAAAAAAAGAGAAGAGAGTGGAAGAAAAAGGAGGAGCAGAGTGGTTCCATTTCTTCATCACAAACATTCACCTGACTCCACCCCGTGCATGCAAGTCTTGGTACACCTATCATCTCATACAAACCTTGCATCGCCACACTCCACTCCTAGAACCTTGCTAAAGGCCCTGGGTCAGACCTTCAAGCCATCGCTATGACAATTTCAAAACTCAAATCTATAGATGTCGTCGGTGAATACACTCAAGTATGCAAAGGTAATATTCACCAACCTATTTACTCAAGTTTGTCTTCATATTCTGTTCAATTTCATGCTTTCGTTACTTATGTCGTATTCTCTGGCTTGGATGTATCCGATCGCTATACCCATAGGTATTTTAAATTAAGCATGGTGCTTAGATTAAAATGACCTTCTTCAATCAAGTTTAAACATGGTGTTAAATTTTGGTTAATGAACTTTGAGCTACATTCATAAGCAATAGAAGTAATTCTTTTGATGAAGATATAACCAAGGCTAGGTTTATGCTGCATGATTTACCTTAAGCCTTGTTTGAGTTGTTTTCCAAAGATAAGAAGTTTGGTGAATAAAAAAATCTTTTGAAAAAAATGACGAAACTCTCTCTCCCTTTTAAAAATAATGGCAACCTTTTTGATCCATGTTTTCTTGAGCCTTATGTTTTCAATTTTTCTTAAGCATGGATATATTCTTCCACGATGTTGCCATAAAAAATAGTAATAAAATAATAATAAATCAAGGCTTCCTAGTGTTCCAGCTGGTAGAGCCTTTGTTGTATTTCCCTTCTTTGTTTCTCTGTTAAAAAGAGGTGCAAGAATAAAGTGTGGGGGAGATCTCTCAAGTTCAACAACCACACATTCAAGATCTCCCCCCACATGTTGCATCAAACATCGATCGCCTTGTCATAAAGAAGACCAGGATCAATAGCTCAAGGGGGGATTGGTTGAACTTACAATTCAGCCAAACCACCTTTGAATCTTCATCAAGCATTCATTTCCAAACGATGGTTTGTGCAACACTCTCCTCAGCTTTCTTAGTTTTGAGTTTAAACATACATAAAACTTGACCACTAAAATTAAACTCAATAACTACTCCTTACTTCCTTATAAAGAACTTAACCACACTTCATCTTAAAATTTGAAAAGTGTCATGTTCATAACATCTTTGAGATAGAAGCTTGCATAAAGTTTGTTCCATATACATGTACTTATGCTTGTGGGAAAATATTTTGATAGAAAAATCATGATGACTAAGATGTTTTGAAGTGTGATATAGTTCTGGCTTATGAATCATACAATTTCTATTCGAAGTACTTGGAGAATTTGTTTTGAAAATAATAAAAAACCAGAGTATCACTTACTCCTCATTTGGTGAGAAATTCCTACCAAAGCCAATTTGTTATCTTGCAAAAAGGTTTTAAGCTTTCTACATACGCTGCTTGTTATTGTGTTGAGTTTAGTCAAGTCTTGTTGACTCATGTTGAGAGATTTATCATGCTCCCAAGATCAAGATCACGTACACTCTACATATACTTGCCACTCCTACACTGGGAGTACGCAAAAACATGCCTCCATTTAGTTCCACTATAAAGCTCTGCTCCTACACTAGGGGTAGACAAAAAATGTGCCTTTTTATACTCCATGATTTAGAATAGTGATTTCTCTCTACAATATATGTTTTAGAAGAGACATGGGCTATGCAAAAGTATATAGAAAAAAAGAGAGGGACACATGAAGGTCCCAAAGAAAAAAAAGAAAAAAATGGGCAAGTGCCCATAGTAGAATTAGGGGTATATTCAATACCCACACAAAAAATGATGAGCACATGAAGGCTCATGCTTAGAAAAAAGAAAAAGATAGCCATGTCTCAAGGTAATAAGTAATAGAGAGAAATCATATCCACAAAAGGAGTATTTTTCATATCATAGTCCACACACATGCACATCTTGATCTAAGAGTATGACACTTCTCTCTTGGATCCTCGATTTGACTTTACAATACATGCAATACAAGTATGGAATCATGTTTATCCCTACCGAGCTCCACATAAACCTTTTAGAAGTAGGGACAACAAAAGAAGGCAAAACTCTGCAATGCCTTGGTAAGGAATCATACACCGAGTGATCCGAGAGCATCATTTGAGGAGTATAAAAGTGAACTATGCTTTTCTTAATAAAACTTTGAAAACCTCCAAGTTGCTAAGATGTGAATCAGGGAAGATGACTTTGCTTCGAGAGCTATTCCACTTTTTAACATCCCAAGGAAATATGTTAGACAGTGCCACATATCCCACCTGTGTAAGAAATGTTTTGGAATGATCTTTATAATAGCCGTATATCCCAGGAATGTTATGCTCGTGTATACTTTTATCTCTAAAGCTTTACTCGAGGACGAGCAAAGAGGTAAGTGTGAGGGAGTTTGTTGGCGGTCCTTAACTCATACTTTATAACCGTCAAGACTCGCATAAAACCAACACCAATCATAGAATTAGGGTTTACAACCAACTATTTCCATAAATTTTGGTGTTTGGTCAATTGCAGAAGGGCATTCACGTAAACGACTACATTCGGGCTTCAACATATGTAAAATACCACATGTAAATATACCCGATATGAGCCCAAGGGGGAATAGGCCCAATACCAGGCAAATCAGGGCCTTGTCAAGAGGATAAAAAGGTCAAGACTCAAATCAAACGAACTCCAAATGAGCCCAAACCCATGTAACACTCATCTAGGAGTCCCCAGGAGGCCGCCAGAGAAGATTGGGCCGATTTGGGCCCAGTGGTGGTGCTGCCGCACCACTAGTGCGCCCGCACCCCCACGGAGGTGGTTCCCGACCAATTTTGGCAGGTGTCCTCCCACTGCCTTGCTGATGTCGGTTATGGTGGTGCCCGTCCAGGTGCAGCGCATCTTGAAGGCGGTTTGAGGTTGGTTTGGACCTTCCAAAGGAGGAGGAGAGGTCCTCCAGTCCCCTAAGGCACCTCCACCTATAAAATAAGATCTCCACCCTCCTCACAAATAATCCAAGTGCTCATTGATCATATCTCAAGAGGGATCCATGGAAGAAGGAGTAGTGCCTCATATATCTTAGCTCTAGTAGCTAACTAGAATAGGGAGCTAGTGAGATCTGAGCGGAAGAAGTATCGGAGTTGTCGGCTACCTCCACAAGTGTACTCGGCGCGCTTGTACACTTAGCGGGAGGAACACCAGAATCGCTGGTATAATCTTGTTTGTACCTCTACGATCTTGCATACTACTTAAGTATAAGAGTTCGTGTTCATCTTGGTTCTAAGTTCTTATTGTGTTTAAGCTTTCACTAACTTAGTCTGCGGGACCGATCGTTCACCCTTGAGTGGGTGCTCTAGTAAGAGGGCGCAAGTCCTAGCCACCGCTAGAGTAGTGGCCCTTAGCGTAAACGCAGTGTCTAGGGGCTCTCCACGGTTGAGGAGGTAGGCGTCAGGTGATGACATCCCTGTCCATCCTTTGTAATTCACCCACGTTCGGAAGTTCAGGTAGAGCTGTATCGGCATAGACTGGGAAACCAATTTCACCCGTAGACCGAAGTAGGCTTTGCTGGCTGAGCTTATATCACATAAGGACCGGTTTCTTAGAAAAACCTTGCTACCCTCGTTACCCTCCTTCTTGTCTTTTCTGGGAGAACTAGACAAAGAGACCAGAGCTCACCGTTCCCTGTGAAAAATACGATACCTTGAATACTTCGGAGCGGTATTTCCGTGCGCTTGCGGACTTTTCTGCTTACCCTAACAAATACCAACAATCGTCTACTCCCTCCGTCCCTAAATAAGTGTCGTTCTCGCTTCCCGAGAAAAAGTTACCGACAATTATATATTAAAATATGTTAATATTTATGCTAAGTAATTAGTATCATCGGAAAGATCTTTACATCTAGTTTTTTAACAAAATTATTTGGAGATATAAATATTGCACATATTTTCTACAAATTGAGTCAAACACGTGACACGTACACCAACAGCGATACTTATTTAGGGACGGAGGGAGTAGATAGCTAAGACCGACTTTCCTTCCTAAGCACTGACTCGGCTCAGAAAAAACCATATTTCCTGACTTTGTGAAGAAGACCACATAGGACAAAAGCAAATGAATGGGGAATGCATATGGGTGCGGCGGATGTGTGGTGGAGATAAAACTAGGCAAGCGTATGTGATATAAGGTGGAGAAAAAAATAGTGAGATAAGGGAAGAAAAAATAAGAAAAAAAAAGAAAAAGGGAAAAAATAAAAGAAAGGTGTTATAGATATTTTACAGATTTTTGACAACAATGAAAAGCTGTTTTAGCAAAGGTTTATCTATCTATATAAAAACTGAAGCTAATAAAAGCTGCTCTAGCATAGAAGCCGTAAATGAAGCAGTTTTATCTGGAGTTGGAACTCTATCAAAACTAGCCTTAAAACTGTGTTGGGGAGGTAGTAAATTTGACGAGCTGGATTTTTAGCTTGCTATTAGAATATATAAAAATCATCCCTCGTTTATGATTCGAATCACGGATATATAAAAATCTAAGGACAATCCATATGATTCTTTAAGCAACTGTTTTTTAATTGTGTGTTTCTCTAAGCTCTGGTCCAATTTGGAACAGTACTCCGTAGCAAATATCTCACGCCAAGTGCTCAGCTGTCCGCTAGACCGCTACGTCTCTCATTTCCGTCTCCTTCCTCGTGTTCGTCTCGTCCGTTCGCCGCCGCCGCCTGGCTCATATCGCCGACAGTGCGTCAGTCCAGATCGATCCTCCATCTTCCCAGATCGGGTCTAGTTGGGCGGCAACCGCCGCCACCGCATCCGTCATCTTCACGCCGCGTGCGCTTTCTCTCTGCGACGACCGGGTGGGCTACCGCAGCCGCCGCCCTACGCCAGGTACCAAGGCCTTCGCCGATCTCTTCGCCGGTGAAGAGCGCCAACCAGGTATTCCCACACCCCTTCTCTTCCACGACTGCTGTGCGAAACCGAGTTCTCAAACTTTTTCTTTTTTTGATTGAAATTGAGCTCCCACACTATAACCAAGTTATTTGGCTATTTGATTTGATGCCTACCAGCTTCTAACTTTTTGTTAAAATTATTGGGTGCCTTTACTAGATCCCGCCCCTGAGCATCGATGTCTCCTCTGGCTCTTCTCCAAGCTCTCGTCGTCCTCCTGAGCTGCTCGCCTCTGGCTCTCGCTTCCTCGTCGGAGCTAACCCTTGCACGAGCTGCTTGTGGAGACGACCAGCTTATCATCTTCGATTCTTCTGATGGTCTCCTTAACCTGTCGGTCAATGGGGTTCTGGTACAGGACCGCGTTCTTGCCTGCCATAAGCTCGGCTTCTACTTCGCCAGTGGCTGCCTCCGCTGCAGCAACCTTTCAGATGCGTTGAGGGGTGCTGTAAAGCAGTACTGTGGTGATGGGAGTGGAACGCGCCATGGTAAGTTGGTTCTTGTTTGCTCCTAGTTGCTAAATCAGATAAGGATTGGGCAATTGCTGCCCCACTGTATAGCACAATAACAGTTCAAATTGGTATTCATACCTGCATCAGTTATTTGACTTATTCCATACACGACTTGTAGTAAACAAGTTATGGCTATGAAGTTTATCTCTGGAACAGTTGTGTAGATTGTAGAACTTAGGATTTTTTGTGGCATGGTTTCGTTCTATTATGCATTGTATAGATGATGGGAACAAGAACTCCTTTAGGGTCCTACTGTGGGGGTTTAATAATTCCACCTAAATATTATTCCTGTTTATGTGCTGAGTGTGAAACTATGTTTGGACAGCACATTAGGATGGTGACAACCTAATGAGATGTATTTCTAAGTTGCATGCTCTTTTGTTGGCATTGTAATTCACAACTTAAGTATGATACGGCCCATGTGTTAGTTTTCTGGTACCCTCATTTACATCTGCATTCTGACCTTAGTTTTTTTTTTCTGATATATGGCTGACACATTTTTAAATTTGTAACATGTGGATGAGAAAAATTGTTTTGCTGTTCACTTTTCCTCATTTGGGTTGTTATCATCTGTAGCAACTTTTCATCAAGATATGCCTTATCACCTGTAGCAACTTTAGATCAAGATGTGCCAAGGAAGCTCTTGAGGCGGCCCACAGAAAATAGCTCAAGAAATGATTATGACCCATGTGGATGGTTTGGGTTGAATGAAAACAATCAGGACACTGGTGATTCTTCAGAAAAGCAGGATCATCTCCTGGCTGTGCCAGGTGTGATTCTTTTATGCTGTGGTCTTATGTTACCATGCTTTCATGCCGAAAGAAAAGAAGCCAGCAGGCATGACACTACAACCACTCAGCGCAATGCGGGTGAGTTTATCTTTTGTGCAATCTTTGCCAATTCTATTCTGGTTGTTTGCCCCCTCAATTTTTTAGTGAACCCAAAATATTTTCATTGTGTACTGAAGGGGGGTTTTAGTCTGAACACGCTGAACAATAGTTGTCTATGGCAGGGCCCTACTGAAGTCAGAGTACGGGATATTGAGCTGGGTATTTTAAATTTTTTTGCCTAGCTCGCTTGTCCTTATTATATGAGAGTTTTCTTGTACTAGATTAGGACGAGAGCTTTATGGTAATCTTTCCTTGGAAAAAAAATGACTCGTGTATATTTAGTTTATTTTCACTTGTTTTCCTTTTTTATTGTCTTTCACCTATATGTGAATAGAATTTAGTCTGTATGGTGCTATTGTTGTTTGAGAGTTGGTTATCTCCATTGTTATTAAGGTGTCGCTTCAGCGTCACTTAGGCATCGGAGCGCTCCAGGGTTGCCTCAGGTGCAAGGTGTTGCCTAGTCGCCTTATGCGCATGAGCCCCCATGATTCTGCCGTCTCCTTGTCGATTCTTCTGCTCACCCGCTCAATTATGCCATCTCCCACTTGATTTTGGTTCTTCTGGCTTGATTTCTTCCATCTCGTGCTCGCCAATTGCTCAATCTGGAAGGGGACAGCAGCGGTTGCTGATCTGAGAGCACTGAGCAGTGAGGTGCGGAGGGAAGCAGAGAAGTGAGGGAAGCGGAGCAGCGCCTCTGGAGAGAGGAGATCAGGGAAGCAGATCAGCACATCTGGGAGGAGGCGGAACGACAGTGGTGGAGAATGTGCGAGAGGGGAGCGGTGGCGCTGGAGGGGATCAGGATCAGAAGTTTGAGAGATGGAAACCTTTCTAGATGAAGCCACGCCAGGAGGGGGAGGGGCACATGGCTGCCTGTTGGGCTGGGCCAGTCCTCTTACTCATCTATGCTGTTTTAAGGGCCAGTCCTTTCTTTTTCTTTTTTCCTTCACTTTTTTCTTCATCATCTATGTTTTTTTAAGTTTTCCTTAATAAATTCTTAAGATGTCACCTCACCTCACGCTTTAGTCGCTTATAAGCGTAAGACGGTAGTCAGTTGCCACACCTCGCCTTACGGCCTTGATAACCATGGTTCTCTCTTTTGATAAGGGTTAGGCCATATCTTGCTTTAAGGGCCCATTGGTAGGGTTCATAGTCACATAGTTTCTTGGTCGACAGGGTCGAGGAGCAGGGTCAAGGTACATGGTAGCAACACTGCAGTGACCCGCGAAACCGAGTCGGGGTCGACGTTGCTGGGTTTAGGGGTTAATGTCTTCACCCCGTTGACTATGGTGCTATGGTAGGGCTTCTAAAAGCGCTCTGGCTTCTCAAGAAGCCCTACCTAATGGGGTGCCAAAAAATGGCTTCGCCCCTGAAGCCACCAAGGAGCTTGAGCCTCCACGTTTTGAACTAGGATCCGGAGCCAAAAATTTTAGCTTCTACCAGCTCCTCATTTAAAAAAATACTCTCCAAAGCTATTTTGCCAATATTTTTTTACAAATTGCTTCAGCTCCACTAGAGAAGCTGTTCCAGAGCTGAAGCTAGTTTAGGAGAAGCCAGAACCCTGCCAAACTGGCCCTTAAAGAGCTCTGTCATGTTTATCAGGATTTACTCTACATAATAGTGTATGAAAGATCAGGGGTAGACTGACTTCAACCGCTACTAGGAATCTAGGATAATTTATATTATTATTGCTAGTTGTTTGTGAAGCTTATCATGAATGGTTATTAAACTAAGTCATAATTGTCATATGACTTCATCATTTTCTAAGATAAGTGATACTTACAATTTACCAACCAAAACTATTTTACAGTTCAATAGTATACTAATTTAGTCATTTTCATGGTAGTCCATCTGTATACTGTATTCCAACTCAGTGGTGGAGAGCTGCGTGTCATTTAATTTTCAGAGTCTGCTCCTCCAAGAGCCAATTACAGGAATCTTAGCGCCACACACTAAGAAAAACAGACAACCACTGCCCAAAAAATGCCTAAACAGCTGTGGTTATGTTCTTGGAATCGGTATAAATAATCCATAACAGATAAGACAAGCTCTGTCTTGGTTTAGTGGTTTACTGTTAATTGCTAGTTTGGTGCTATTTTATTTCCATAATGTAAGCCATGCATGCTCTGATGATATTGTCAAAGTTTTTTATTTATTTGTTGTAACAATGTTGGAACATTGTCCTTAACAACAAGTTGTATATTCTCAGTTGAATCAGTTTCATCCTATGAAGTAAGCATGTCATCTGAGAAAGTCCCACCAACTCCACATCGAATACCTCCAAGTCCATCTAGATTTGCGCCGTCTCCGCAGATAGCTAGAGTTGGATCTGTCAACCTAAGCATCCAGCAGATCCTCCGGGCGACTCAGAACTTCTCACCTTCATTTAAGTTAGGCGAAGGAGGATTTGGGATGGTCTACAGGGCTGTATTGCCAGATAGCAATGTTGTAGCAGTCAAGAGAGCTAAAAAGGTAGTCTGGTGCTACCTCATGTCTTATTCTTGTTACTTATTAAACTCCATTGATCATTCTCATTCATGGGCTTCTTCAGCATATTGAGTTAAATTTTATTCCTTGACAAATTATGTTGTCTCTTCATATTTATTTCACTATATTTTAATAAATTTATAAAATATTTTACAACTTATATTTGTACCTCAGCTCAATAGCTCATGTAGTTCTGCTAATTTGTCTGCCTCTGGCAGCAATTAATAAAGTTTTTTTTTTTTCGGGTGTTGTTGGAGGTGTGCTGCTGCCCCGGCTCCTGTGCTATGCATAACATGCTATGCTGTTCATTACAGGATCAGTTTGCAGGTCCTAGGGATGAGTTCAGCAATGAAGTCGACTTGCTTGCTAAGATAGACCACCGAAATTTGGTGAGGTTACTGGGTTTTACTGATAAAGGAAATGAGCGCATTATCATCACTGAGTATGTTCCAATGGTACTCTTAGAGAACATCTAGATGGTAAATTGTGCTTCCCATATTGTTTTCTTCACTTTTCGGTCAATTTGAATACCTTCAAATATTACATGCCTTCCTCCATTCTGCAGGTCAACATGGTAGAGTCCTGGATTTTAATCAGCGCCTAGAAATTGCAATTGACGTGGCTCATGCACTTACTTATCTTCATCTGTATGCAGGTATACTTTCTACCATGTAGATGCTTATAATTGCATATAAATATTTCATCAGATTGTTTCTACCATTTTTACCTCTGAAATGGGCTAGCAGGTGGGTAGAGTAGTGTGTCTGTTACAAATGTCATTATAATTATCCAGTTATTTGATTTGGAGTAAAATGGCCAGTTCTTTAAAGATGTAAACATTTAATTTAGGAGAAATATTGATTCCATTGAGGCAGGCCCCCTTAGAACATAGGATTTGTGAAGGAATTTTTAGGATAGGAGTCCTATAGGAGCTTTTCCTATGCAGCCCATTTGGAACAAAGGACTGGCCATCCTGAAATCCTACAAAATTCCTATTGTTTAGCTCAATCCATATGAACGTTTTAGGAGATATAACATGTGGTAAGTGTCTTAGAAGAAACTTTCTGTGTGTGGTCTCTCTCTCTTCTAGTTCCTGTGTTTTTCTTATGCTGCATCCAAATGAGATTAGAATTGCATATGAGATGCTCTCCAATCTTGTGTCTTTTCCTATTCCTATGTTTGGGGAGTCCTGTATTCAATCATTGGGCTGCATTATGCTAACTAAGGCTCCAATTTTCAAAGCCAAAGTATTTCACAAAACTGTGGTATTATTTTTTTCTAAAACAACAAAAATACTTTGCTTCCAAACAGGGCCTAAATATAGCATAGTTGGGTAATTTTTTGCATTGATGATACCAATGCCAAACATTTTTTTCAAATATATTTCATTTGATGATGTTCTGGAAAGGGGCTGAGAACTTCTGTATGTTCACAGAGAAGACTATAATTCATCGTGATGTGAAGTCATCAAACATCCTGCTGACAGATAGCTATCGGGCCAAGGTGTCCGACTTTGGGTTTGCAAGAAGTGGCCCTAGTGACACGGAGAAGACACACATATCTACGAAAGTGAAAGGCACCGCAGGGTACCTGGATCCTGAATACCTGAGAACGTACCAGCTAACTCCAAAGAGTGATGTCTTCTCATTTGGCATATTGCTTGTAGAAATTATTTCTGCTCGCAGACCCGTAGAACTGAAGCGAACCCCTGAGGAGAGGATCACAATCAGATGGGTATGTCTGGGCAATTTCCTTCATGTTTCCTTCATTTCATGTATCTCCAGTCTATGCTTATACAATGTGTGAAATTGATCTAAGATAGAGTGCTAGGATCAAATTGTCGGTTTACAATAATTATTATAAATGTAAAAGACCATGTTTTTTCATGCAACTAAGCTACAGAGTGAGGCCAACATTGCTGTTGTCATAGTAGGATAAGTTCACTTTTGTGAGTTTGGGTTGCAAAATGAACGGTTTCGTAGTTCAAAGTAGAAAAATCAAACTGGCAGCAGAGTTTCCTGGGTTGAAAAATGGATCCCCCTTTTTTTATATTATTAGATAATGAGATCATTTGTCTATTTTGATATTTTCTGAAATAGCTGAGTGAATATGGCTTTGGGTTTGTGCTTTTATTCAGACTTTCAAGAAATTCAATGAAGGCAACACTAGAGAGATATTGGACCCGTTGCTTGAAGATCATGTGGACAATGACGTGCTTGAAAAGCTCCTTAGCCTGGCTTTCCAATGCGCTGCTCCGACACGGGATGACCGCCCGACCATGAAGGAAGTTGGGGAGCAGCTGTGGGAAATAAGGAAAGAGTACGGAAAGAGCCTTAGGAAGGCGTGAAGATCATGGACAACATTACCTGTTTTTCATGCCTTTCCGTCAACCGACTAAGCATGCTAACTATTCGTGCCCATTGGATAAACATCTATGATATGTTTCTTGCTTGGAAGATGTGGTCTGAACGATGTACTGTGCGATAACATCGCCATCAGTTTGTACTTTCATGTCTATCGGTTTGCAGTGCACTCCTCTATGGAGAATGTATATTATGGAGTTCTCGTCGATATGGTATTCTGATGGATGTAACTGCACACGTTACTGCAAATTGACTACAATTAAGATAAATACATGAAGGATTGTTTCTATTGGAAGACGCTAAAGCTTCCGGGTGCTCTATTATAGTTCGGTTCGATCAGGGACGCCCCTGCGAAGGCTGCAAACTTTATAGGCGCTTTTGTCACTGAAAATTCCTTGCTTATCATAGTGCCATAGCATGTTAAGCCTTCGTTTATGTGGTGGATCTAGGATTTTATTCTAGGGATTAATGTGGCCATGCAAACTACGATAAACAACAAAGATGATTCTTTTTTTTTTTTGACAGGGATAAACAACAAAGATTGAATTTGACCTAAATGAAATAGCGAATGAAAGCCTTTCTAGTGTAGCCATACAAACTACGAGACGTGCACGGCGAGCCTCCGATCCAATCCAGCATCCAGGGCCAAACAGCTCTGACCTGAGTGTCAACGAGAAGAAGCCAAGGAGAAGAGAAGGGTACACTGGGAGAAGCCACCAGCAGGCCATCTCAAAATGAATTGAGATGCATCTTTCAAACCAGAAACCGATGGCGGCAGCTGTGGCTTCCTGATTCGCGATTGGGACGGCGATGTCGTTACCACTAGACGGGGGATATAAATCATCTACTAAATGCCATTCAAGCTGAATTGGTAGCGTGTCTTGAAGTTCAAGCTGCCATCAGTATAGGAGCTGGGCATCTCATCCTAGAGTCCGATTCTTTGCTGGCCGTGCAGGTGATCAACTCTGGTGCTTATTCAGAGTCTTCCGTTGGTAGTCTAGTTGATGAGTTGAGGTCTTTGGTACTTGCAAATTTCATCAGTTTTCAATGTATTTTCAAAGTTAGAGAATGTAATGTTAAATATGTTTCAAATTCAGTTACACATTATATTGGCCGACTTCTGACGAAGCGAAGCGGAGGCTCGTCGCCGAAGGCTTAGGCCGGAACGAAGCAGGGGTGTTTCACCTTGGGGGGTGTGGGGGACGTGCCCCCGCGGTACGGTACATTTACCCGACATTAGGTTTTCACCTTGATCACGGTCTTGTAAGCCGCCATACAACATTGTAACTCGACTCTTGATAACAGTGAGGAGTGTTTGCTGGCTGGCGCCTGTAGTTTTTCTCTTCCATATTGAGAGAGTTTTCCACGTTAAATCTTGTGTCTCTACTACGATTGATTTTGTGTGTATCGTCGTTTATTCGTCGTGATTCATAACATGTAATAGGGCTGCTCACCAGTTAGCAGTGCTGGGTTCTTTGTGTGCTGAAGGGGATGATCAATTCTCAAGCTCGATATCTGAATGCGTTGCTGTAATTGTCACTAATGGCTCGTTAGCTCCAGAGTAGTACCCAGATTCATTAAAAAAAAGGAAGCCGGTTAGGCGGTTACCTCATAGTAGGATATAAAAGACTGAAAGGATCAAAGCCCTTGAATTTTAGAAAAGGTAGAACAATTATATATATATATAATATATATATATATATTATATATATATATATATATATATATACACACACACACGGTAGTGCTATTCTACACCGTAGGTGTACAATAATATTATTCTACACCATAAGACAAATTTGACTAGAAAAAAATACTGAGTAGTATTGAACAACATTCAGTATCAGTTAGTGTTATACCCAGCATCAAAAAATACTGAATAATACTGACCCGCGAGTACTGAACAATACTGAATTCTATTCGGTACAACAGTCTGGTGTATAATAGTATTCTACACCTAGGGTGTAGAATAACACTTATATATATATAGGACTGCTATTTAGCTACCAGCGCTTTAAATAATAATTTAAAGCATCGGCGGACCACCGCCTAGTTCCGGCGAGACATACCAGCCTAACTCAAATCCCACAACCATAAAATTCGCTACCAATTGGATTTTATGGTACACCACCAGCCCGCAAGATCAATTGATAAATCCCGCAACCGTAAAGTTTACTACCATTCGGGTTTATGCGTACCAGTAATAATTCTTTTATTTCTTTGACGTACCTGGCAGGAAATTGATTTTTCTAGCCCCATAAATCCGCCGACTGCATTCATTCCACGTAGAGTTGCGATGCGTATTTGTAATACTACCTCTGGTCCCTTTTATAAGGCGTACACACAGAGTCAAGATTCAAACTTTAAAAACTTTGACCAATAATTTAGTTAATAATATTTAACTATTACAATATAAATTTAATATGGTTAGATCCGTAAACAATTGTACTATCCAACAATCATAAGTTCATAAACATAAATAATATAATATAAAGTAAATGAATGGTCAAAGTGTAATTTAGGAGACTGTGTCATTCTCTGTCGCGCCTTATAAAAGGGACCGGAGGTAATATTCATTTGCTTGGTGTATAAATAGCTATAATCCATATTTTTTATTTTTCTTCTCCACTCATTTTCTCTCCATCCGCATCTCAAGTAGAATAGCAATGGCGGCGCCGGGCCTCCTCATACGGCACGTCGGCCTACCTCCAAAATCAACGGCACTTGGCACGCCCCTGGTGGTAGTGTGCCGCTTTCGCAGGCACGGCGACCCTTGCGGTGGTGTGCCCCTGTCGCAGGCACAACGGACCCCGACAGTCTTGTGCCTAGGCCCGTTTGCGTGGTGGTCGACGATGGCGGTGCGACGACGCTCAGGAGGGTGGATCTGGCCTCCCATGGCAGCGGTGGCCTAAAATGGATCTCACCTCGTCAGCATCCGCATTCCTCATTCACGTCGTGGATGGAGTCACCTTCATTATTTAATTTGATATTTGTTTTTGTGATTTCTTTTTCGGATATGAATTGCGATTGGCTGCTTTCCAAATTCATTCTCTTAGTATTTGTTTTTTGATCCTTCTATGAAATCTGAAACACGATTCGTAGTTGCTTTCCACGTCCATTCTTACTACCTAACTTATTTCCTAATGATTTATATTCACGAGATGATTTGTATTCGATATTTGGACCTCGAAGTCAGATCCATGGCCCGGCCCTCCCCATGGCATGATGGATCCGTCCTGGACAGGCGACTCACGCAGCAGCGCATCATGGACCACGCGAACTACGCCCTCCCGGCTACTGCACATCACATTGGGTGCAGAGGATTTTCCCAGAGATCTTGTACAACGTGTGTACTATGTGATTATAAGAGACCCATTGGTTGGTGTAGAGCCTTAGATTTTTTTAAGTATATTTCATTTGTATAAACTATAGAAGAATTTTCTTTATTTTTCTGGCAAAGTTCTTTCGTAATTTATTAGTAATAAGGAAATATTTGTTTTGGTTATTGTTATTTTATTCTGCAAAGCATCAAATTACTATAAGACTGTTCTAATATTACGCTGTATTAAAACGTACTGCCATATCTCTGATTTACGGTTCTACTTTAAAATCTTTTTTTTTACAGTTTGATCAAAACAAACGTCGAGAGACCAACTTTCGTTATTACTCTCTTTGTCCATGAAAAATCAATTTCTAGAATTGTTTTAACTCAAAGTTTTAAACTTTGACCGAATTTCTAGAAAAAACTATAAAGATTGATGGTATCAAATTTATATCATTAATATAACATAGAATATATTTTCATAATTTAACCATTTTATATCATAAATGTTATTACTTTTTTCTATAAAGTTAGTCAAAGTGAAAAAAGTTTGACTATGGAAATTGATTTTTTCATGGACAGGCAGTATTACGGTTAAATCTTAACCAATCACTCCTTGTCTGGTGCTGAATTTAAGGGAGTAAATAGTATTACTTACTGTAATAGCGTAGAGACGTCAAAAGCAGTAATTCAAAAATAAAAACGAATTAATAAAGAGTAATGAAGCAGCTGCATGCACGACATCAGAGGAGATGATTTAATATGTGTTTTATTGATTTATCGGTCCTTGATGTCAGGGCTTTTGCAGCATGCAATCAACAATGCAACTATCTTTTACGGTTTACGGTTAAACAAATTATTAATTTATGAAGAACCATTCCATGTAGTAATTCCATGCGCTTCCATAAATGGGCTAAATTCCTTATTAAGTTTCTTAATTATAGACAATTACGGTAAATTGAGAAAAAACAAATAATTAATGTCCTTAATTATAGATATTTATGTAGTATAATTGAGGAGAATCTATGAAAGGATCAAATCAGCCTAGAGGGGGGCTGAATAGGTGATTTTTAACAATCTGAAACTTCACAAACTAGAAGATTTAGTTAGATAACAACCGGAGAGGCCGATTTGTTTGGGTGAGTACTACCGGGTGTAAAACACCGGTACTACCGACACAAACAAACGGCACAACCGGGATCCTAAAAGGAACTACAAATCCAATCAAAGTAAGCTGTGAATGTAATACAAGAATCTACCTCACTTCCCTAAGTATGATAGATAGCAAATCTACTCTCACCGAGCCTTGGTTGCTTCCCTTAATGTAGATCGAGCCTTCCCCACATAAGAAGAAGATAGAGATAGGAAGAACACGAAGAACACAAGAACAAGAGTAATAGACAAAGTAGAGACAACAACAAGCACACGGGACACGCGATTTATCCCGAGGTTCGGCCAATCTACTAAGGAGTGCCTACGTCCTCGTTGTTGAGGTGACCACAAAGGTCGGAGTCTATTTCACCTCCTCGCCTCACTCAAGCAACCACAAAGGCTACGAGAGTTTCTCTACTAGAAATCTCAGGGGTAATACAAACACTTCGGGGAGCCCTCACAAGTGAATCAATACGGGCTACCACGAAGAACACTTAACCGGCTAGAGCTCAAAGAGCTCAAGAGTAAAAGACAAAAATCAAGCCGGCTAGATGGAAACCAAGTGCTCAAATCGTAGATCGAAGCTTCCCACTCTCTAATCTCACTTCCCTAGCTCAAATCTTGCAAGGGAATGAATCTAGGAGCAAAGAGGGAGAGAGAGGGGAGGAGTCAATGCTTGGAGAGAGTTTGTCTCGAGTTAGGTCAGCAATAAGTGTGTGGAATGAGTGGGTGACCGTGAAAAGTGAAGAGAGGAAGCATTTATACTCCCTCAGTCCCGAGGCTGGTCGGTGGTACCGACCACCCGTGGTCGGTACCACCGACCAGTTCACAAACGGTCGCATACATCCAGATCTGACCAAAAGGTCAACTACCGACCTTCGGTCGGTACACCGCGGGCGGTAGTACCGAGGTTATGGCGGTACTACCGCCAGGCCAAATCGGCGCGAACAGAGAGCTCCTCAGTTAGGGACTTGGTCCCTCGGAAACTACCCCAGCGTCGGTACCACCGAGGGTCGGTAGTACCGACTAATGGCGGTACTACCGCCAAGTCAAAAGCGAGTCAGTCCAGAGAGCCCTGCAAACTTGGTTACCACCGGACAGAGCTCGGTACCACCGGGGGCGGTAGTACCGAGGTAATGGCGGTACTACCGCCAGGTCAATTTCAGCGCGAACAGAGAGGCCTGCGAAATCAAGCTTACTACCGACTTGGGTCGGTACCACTGAGGGCGGTAGTACCGAGGTTATAGCGGTACTACCGCTAGGTCATTTTCGACTCTACACAGAGAGCTTCGCAAAACCAAGTTACTACCGACCAGGGTCGGTACCACGAGGGCGGTAGTACCGAGGTTATGGCGGTACTACCGCCAGGTCATTTTTGACCAACACAGAGAGGGTGTTTGAGCACTGCGCGGAGAAGCCGTGGTCGGTACCACCGACCGCCCATGGTCGGTACCACGACCACATAAAAATACCCTCTATGTGTTCGTGATTGTGCGGTGTCTCTCAAGCGAACTAAGGTTAGTCGATTTGAGCACTTTTCTCCACATCTAGCCAACCTACTTTGTGACCCTCTTCATAGTCCGGCTTACCTATAACTCAAGTTTAAAAATGAAATTTTAAACTACCACTTGAGCTAGGCATCTTTATGTCCAAATGTATCCTGCGTGCTTTGTTCACGAGATTTCAACGTTTCAAATCTCTCTTAGGACTAACACCTGCATACATGCTTTTATAAACCGGTTAGTCCCTAATTTGATTGTCATTAATTAGCCAAAACCCACATTGGGGGCGAATGCACTTTCAAACTCCCCCTTTTTGGTAATTGATGACAACCAACTTAGGCTTATAATAAGGATAGAAAGAATTGAAGCTTTTGAATCCCAAAATTTAGTTGAAGCTCCCCCTTAGTGTATGCTTTGGATATGAATTTCAAACCTTGATTAGAAAGCAAGGTTGCATACAAAAGAACAGGAGCTCCCCCTAAATTTTGCAATCCGTGGGGTGCCTAAGAGTGTGTGGAAACATCATATATAACAATTTGTGATGCATAAGCGATATGACATGGTGATTCACATAACAATGTAATAAGAAAAGTGAATGGCTATGGAAGAAAGAAAAGGACTCAAATCACATAGCCATATCGAAAACAACAATCACCATGACAAGAGCATAAATATAGAGGATGAACCATACAGGAATATAACATTAAGCATAAATGTTTTACATCCTCATCAACACATCACAAATACAAAGTAGCATACCACACTTAGTTCTCAAAGATTACCCTCTCTCATAGCTAGCTATTACATCAAGATAAGCCTAACACTCCCCCTCTGGCATCAAGTACCAAAACGGGTAGGCCAAGATAAGCAAAGAGCTAGTAATAGCTGCTGGAAGATCCACCATGATAAGAACCACCGAAGAGAGAGGAGTAGGCACTCTCACCAACATCACCACCTGGGAAGGATGACAGAGCAGAAGAATCCGGTGGAGGAGTAGAGTCGCGAGGACCACCACTCCCAACTGGATTGGTGTCGGGTCCAGCAAAGCCCATGTACGAACCGCCACCACCACCTTGGTATGATGTAGATCCGCCAACAAAGGACGTACCCACATCATAGTCAGGGTAGAAAGGAGGAGGCTGGTACTGAGGAGGAGGCGGGGGATAAAACAGAGGAGGCTGCTACAGCATGGAGCTGTAGAAGCCAGCCTCACCACCGCCGAGCTGCTGGGGCTGCTGTTGCTGCTGCTGGAAACCACCACCACCACCACCACCACCACCACCACCATCATCATCATCATGCCGGGCCTGAGCATCATACTCGGCAAAAGGATCTGGATGGGGTCGGGGCGGAGAACGCGGAGGAAGACCAAGGTGCTCACGCACCTCCTGGTGATGCCGCTCGTCGCGATCGGCCCTGTAGCACATCCACTCAAAGATCTTGCCGAGAGCGGAGCGAAGACCGCCACTCCTACGCCTCTCACGACGCGGAGGAGGAGCGGTAGCAGGAGGGACCTCTCCACGAGCCTGCTCTGGGCCCTAAGCCTCGCCAGGCGCTGCTGCTGGAGCCTCGTCGCCTACAACACCCTTGTCCTTAGTGATCGAAACAAACTTCCGAACACAGTAGTCCTTGACCGACCGGTCATACTCAAAGGTAGCTCCCACTACATGCTCAATGATGTGCATAAGATATGGAGCATAGGGCAGGAGCTTGTGAGGGTCATTGTACACATCCGAAATCTTTTGCTAGAGAAAATGAGAAATGCTAAAGCGTCCACCTGGCAAAGCAAACTGGACAAGGACCTTGGCAGCATCATCCTGCAGGTTGTCTTGGTCTCCAACCTTAGGATCAAGAGTCACGCGCATTAAGTTGTTGAGCACATAGTAGGCAGGCTTCAGGCCAGGGACCTTGAAGTTTGCCACTGCACCATCCATGTAGACACCTGAGTTCTGCAGTTGCTCGGTGTACATGCCCCCACCATACATCTCTGACAAGCGAGGGGCATCCCTGTCCACATGGTCGAATCCCAACAACCGGGCGAAAGTGACAAAGTTGCACCGGTAGTGGACCCCTTGGGTCATCCAGTGCAGCACCTGCGCCTCCTGATCAATAAAAAGGGTTGCCCAAAATTGACAAATAATTTCCTGGTTGTAGCTGCTGAAGGGTCGAGATGGCGGACTAGAGGGGGGGGGGGGTGAATAGTCCTTTATAAAATTAATCGCACCGGCTAACCGAAACAAATGCGGAATTAAAACTATCGGTCTAGCCAAGACTACACCCCTCTACTTATACTCTATGACACCTTATAAAAGATCCTAAACAATGCAAATAAGGTGTCAGGCTAGCTAGGGCTCACCTAAACAATTCTAGCTTGCAAGGTTACACAAACCTAAGCAACTAGTACTCAATCAACCGGGGAGCTCCTACACATGCCACTAAGCAAAAGCACAAAGCCTAGGCTCACTAGCAATGCTCAATAACAAGGCTACACAAGCCAAATTAGAGAGCTCAACTTAGCTACACAAACTAAGCAATGTGACTAGCAAGACTACAAGTCAACTAGTCACTCACGGGATTAACTTCTATGCTACACAAGCTAAGAAGGTAACTAGCATGCTACACAAGCTAACTAATTACAAGAGCTACACTAGCACAAGTATATGGACAAGTAAATACAAGTTAGTGAAAGGAGTTTGCAAACCACCGAGAAGATGAACACGAAGTTGACACGGTGATTTTTCTCCCGAGGTTCACTTGGTTGCCACCAAGCTAGTCCCCGTTGTGTCGACCACACACTTTGGTAGTTCGGCGGCTAATAGGCACCACACCTAGCTCGACACTTGAGCGCCGCAAGAACTCACCCACAAGTGAGGGTAACTCAATGACACACTCTACTAGAGTTGCTCTTCGCGATCCCCGCGGGGCGAGCACAATGCCCCTCACAATCCTTCTCCGGAGCCACGCACAATCTTCACGCGGGCTTCACGACGGAGACTCGATCACCAAGCCGTCTAGGAGGTGGCAACCTCCAAGAGTATAAGCACCACCGGCTTGCAACACGAACACCTAGTGCCACTCGATGCAATCTCTCAAAGCAACGCACTAGAATCGCTCTCTCACACAATCGGAATGAGCACTAAAGCATATGTGTGTTAGAGGGCTCACAAGCACATCCACACAAGCCACCAAGGCTTTGGAGTGCTCCAACAGCCGGCCCAAAGCCGGCCCCAACGACTATATATAGAGGGGAGCGGCCAACTAGCCGTTTCCCCTTTTCTGCGCTTCGGTCGGTAGTACCGACCCCCTGGGCGGTAGTACCGACAGTGTCAGAACTAGCCGTTACACACGGCGCGTTGACCAAAACGAACAACCGACTCCTGGTCGGTACCTCCGACGGTCGGTAGTACCGGCCCTATGGCGGTACTACCGACAGGCCAAAACAGGATCTACACCGAGAGCATCCAAAACTCCTCCATACCAAGGAACTACCGACCCCCCGGTCGGTACTACCGAGCCCGGTACTACCGGCCCTATGGCGGTACTACCGGTAGGCCAAAACTGGCCACTTCCAGAGAGCTTCCAAACTCCTCACACCTCGAAACCTCAAACGGTCGGTAGTACCGACCCTATGGCGGTACTACCGACAGGCCAAAACACAGCTCAACACAGTGAGCCTGCAAAACCCTTCAGGGCCACGGTACCACCGACCCTCTGGTCGGTACCACCGCGGGCGGTAGTACCGAGGGTTAGTGGGGTACTACCGCCAGGCCCAAATCAGCCCAACACAGAGAAGGTTGCACGCAACACCCTTGGGCGGTACTACCGACCACCCTGGTCGGTACTACCGACCACACCCAGAAAACTTCTTTTTCTACTCTGTGTTGATCCAAATCAACTCCAACAACTTCTCCTTTGCAAATCTGCCAACACCACCAAGTGTACAACAACATGTGCATGTGTGTTAGCATTTTCACAATCATTTTTCAAAGGATTTTCTCTTTCACTCATAACGCCACTCGATCTTAGTAACATCGCAAAGTTAGATCGCTCAAGTGGCACTAGATGACCGATATGCAAACAAGTTTGCTCCTCTTAATAGTACGACCATCTATCCTAAACCCGGTCATAATCTTCTCTACACACCTATGACCGGTGAAATGAAATGGCCTATAAGTATACCTTTGCCTTGCGCATTCCATTCCATCTCCTTTGGTGTTGATGCAACACACATGCACCACCAACCTATCATCAAATGATATGATCCACTTCATATCATCACATGACCTCCATGGTACATCGATCTTGACCTCACTTGCTCTTCACCATTGCTTCGGTCCTTCGGCGCCAAGTCTTTGCTCAAGCCTCCCGACACTCGGTACCAACGGCTTCAAAGCCTCCAACTTGCCCTTCACCTTCGCAACCGGTCCATCAAGCCAAGTCTTGCCTTCATCTTCACCATCTTAGCCACATGACTCCATGTCATGTCTCATATGCATTAAGCTCCTTCTTCACATGTGTGAGCCTTGCGACATATTCCAAGCCATTTCTCCTCTATGGCATATGTTGCTCACACATGATCACCTGTGTAATTCACTTCAAACACATATTAGTCCACCTAAGTTGTCACTCAATTACCAAAAACCAAACTAGGACCTTTCAATCTCCCGCCTTTTTGGTAATTGATGACAACTCTCCACAGATATGGAAATTAAGCCTCATTGGATTCTATGTTACTTATCCAATCATTAAGACCATATGAGAGAATTTGGATAAGCACCATACACCCCGACTTTGTAGTGATAACTCCCCCTACATGTGTGCTCAAATGGTTTGGATTCAAGCTTGCACACATGCATAAATATGAAATTTGGGAGTGTTAGCACTACTAAGTGATGCTAAGGTATACATGATGAAATTTTACCTTTGAAGCGTGCATACCACATTTTGATTCATCCTTAGCATCAACCTTGCTAGAAACAAGTCAAACTAGATACAACGTGAGATCAACATTATAATCAAGGTTCTAGTTACCACTTGTTATACTAAGACTATGCTCTAGATACCAAATAAAGGAAAACAATCATCATCCAAGTCTTAGCTCTAGCAATATTGCACACAAGCATATAACAATTTAGAACATATGCAATGCAAGCAAGCTAATGTAATGCACACCCAAATGCATCAAACATGTATTCATGAGCTTGCTCCCCCTACTTGTGTGCTCTCTTTGTTCAAGAATTTTGAACCTTTCCATTGTTCAATCTTGCTCCCTCTTGATCCATGTCCATTTTTTTTTTTCTCCATCTTTGTCCACATTTCTCCCCCTATCATATCATATCTTTGGCATTTCTCCCCCTTTGTCATCAATGACCATAAAAGGCATGCTTCTCTTGATACAAAGGGTTGGACTAGGGTAGATGGTTGATACTTGAGTCTTCATTTTTTTATGGACACTACCATGTGTGATGGAGTGACACTACTTGTAGATACCCCGTTTAGATGCATGCAAGCCACTTGAAGGATCTTTGACCTTGATACCAATTGGTGGGGCACCTTCTATTTTAGCATGAGTCATTCACTTGATAAACTTGAGCTCTTGTTGGTGAGGGATGCTTTGCTTGATTTGATCACTTAAAGTTGAGGATCACTTGAAGTCTTGTAGGATACCACTTGAATGAAAGTTTAACTTGATATCCTTTTGCATTATTATCTTCTTCTTGAACTCTTGTCATCTTCATGAGCTTCTCATTTGTGACTTGAACTAGGCAATATTTCACAAGATATCTAACTCGGTTTGCTCTAGAGTAAGCTTCTTCACACATCTTTCAATGGTTATCTTACTCATGTTGAATTAGACACTTGAATGTTCATCTTCTAGATCAAGTACTTGGGCTCACTAGCTCATGAACGAACTCATATACTAACCACTAGATCATATAATCAAACAAGCAATAGTGGTAGGCTATGAATTTAAACTTTTCAAGTGTTTTGCATGATCCTATTAAGCATGTACTATATGCACTAACCGCATACTAGTAAGAGATGAAATGATCATGCACATTACAATGATACCTTTGCTATCTTGGAGTAGAGGATAGTCATTTGATTCCAATTAAGCTCCAAATAGCAATGTGAAGTCCATGGTGAAGACCAATAGATACCAATTGATAGAACAAATCTTCACCCATATGATCAAGTGCACTAGCTCAATGTTGTGGTTGACATTGCTTCTTTGCTTGCATATATGAATACCACTTGAATGCTTCAAGATTTGCTCTCTTTTGGGTGTTGCTTGCTTTCTTGATCAATCCTTTTGATTTCTCCAACTAAGCATCTCCAATGATACTTTAGATCACCACTTCCATGTTAGCCTTCCAAGCCTAGCTTGGTTAACCTACCAAAGGCGGCAAGCCCCTACAAAAGGGAGAAGTGACCTCTCTCCAAAGAATCATCCTTGATACTCACTTGAATTGACTTTGTTTGATTGATCCATTTGAACTCTTCTTGAAATTTGACTTTGAATCCATCTTTGAGTTCTTTTCTTTCTTCCAAATGATCTTCAATTTGATACTAGAACTTGATCTTTATCTTTATCTTGATGTTGGTCTTGATCTTCAATTTGAGTACCAAATTGTGTGCCAAATACTCTCAATCAAATGAACTTGTACTCATTTTTATCATACTTCTAGCTCATCTCAAAACCAAACATAGGTCCCTCAACCACTTATAAACATGATTCCAACTTGAGGGCCTTTCAATCAAAGTGACTCTAGATTAATCCAATATTGTCACTTTTATGGCAGATTCTGTCCTTCTCAAGGAACATGCATATCTCCCAAAATATAAGTCCAATGACCATGAAATTTGGTGGAGATGTGCCTTACTAAGTGTTCTAGCAGCCATAAAAATTTGAGCTTCATTTGACTTCTAGATTGCTACCAGATTTTGCATCTTTACACACTACTACATGCTGAAAACTGCTGCACTTGTGT
Source organism: Coix lacryma-jobi var. lacryma-jobi (assembly GCA_009763385.1). Lineage (NCBI taxonomy): Eukaryota > Viridiplantae > Streptophyta > Magnoliopsida > Poales > Poaceae > Coix > Coix lacryma-jobi. The sequence goes on along the minus strand of CM019823.1, from coordinate 62,950,772 downwards.
TGACAAGATCCACTCCAAAACCGAAGCATTACTTATCCAATTATCATGAATTTTGCACAGCAACTAATACCATAAGTGTAGAGCATGTGTACCAAATTTCAAGCCAATCCAATTAGATTTGATCATTCAAACATAGCTATCTTCTCAGCTCACTCAGATTTCAGATTTTTGGACAGATTTCTATATTTGAGCTATAGTTCTCCAAATTGAATTAAACTTGAGATAAACTTGCTTGAACATCAACACAAGACATATATCCATGCAAATCCACTTACTAAGGGTCATCTTGTGAATATATCCAATCAAACTAACTCAAATTTGATCACTAAGCAATTTATCCATTCAATCATCTCATAGCAAGCAACATATGCATATATATCCAATTCAATCAACTCATATGCACCCAAATGAATATGATCAACTAGAAATATACCTTTGTAAATCATGATCATCCAATAGCAAGCTTCTACTCAATTTGATTGCAAGCCTTCAAATAATTTCAATAAATCACCACAACAAGAATGTGACACTTGTATGTTGTAGCACACTTGGACTTCACTTCACTTGATTTGGCATTGGGATGAGAATAGCAATAAGCTTCATTACTTGATTCAATCACATGATGATCAATACGGAACAAATTGAATCAAGCCTCCAATGCCATGGTACCTACACACATTCATCCACCTTTTGATGGTACCCAAACTTGTTTGGGTCCTCTCAAGTTAGGAGCAACATACTTAGGCAATGCCTTAGTATGAATAGCGGGATGTTTTGCAATAGCAACCAATGTGGTACCATTGTCATCCTTTCTAAGCACATATCATCATCAATTGAAATAGGCTTAGAATTTTTACCTAGGGGACATGAATTTGACATGTGTCCCCTTTCCGGCATGAGTAGCAAACTCTCTTTGATTGAGCCTTCTCTTTCTTGCTCATTTGTTGCTTCTCATTGCCTTGCCTCTTCTTGTTTGCTTGAGCCTTCTTCTCAAGCTTGGTAGGACACTCTGAGGCAAAGTGTCCCATGTCACCACACTTGTAGCACTTGGTGTGAGCCAAATCTTTCTTCTTTTCTTCATTCTTGCTCATCATCATCTTGGCATCATGGATATGAGTTGGATGCCTTGCTCTTCCGCCCCTTCTTGTTTTCTTCTTCTTCATCAAGTCACCATCATGATGGTTGTTCTTGATTTGAACTTGGGGCTTCTTTTCTTGCTCAACTTGTGGCTTTGGTTGAGACTCATCTTGTTGCTTCACCAATTGCTTGGTTGGGCACATAGAGGTGAGATGTCCTCTAGTGCTGCTCTTGAAGCATTTGATATGCTTGAGCCTTTCTTCTTCCTTCTTCAACTTGAGCTTCTCTCCATTGGGGCAAGCATTGGCAAGATGTCCCATCTCACGGCATTTGAAGCACATGAAATGAGATAGCTTCTTTTGTTCTTGCTTCTTCATCTTCTTCAATCTTTTTCTCTCCCCCTTGGACATGCTCTTGTTGAAACCAATGCCACTTTTGTCACCGTAGCTCTTTTGATTCTTCAACATGTGCTCAAAGGTGACTTTGGAGTTGTAGCACCTCTCTAACTTGTTGCTCAAATTCTTCACTTCACTCTTGAGCTCATTGTTCTCCTTCAAAAGGTTAGTCTCACAAGACATAGAAGTAGAACAAGCATCTAAATGTGAAGAACATGGCATGTCTAATAAATCATCACAAGAGGTGGATACATTCTTCTTGCCTACATCACATGGGTTAGCAATACTTTGTAATCGATCATTTGATCCATGTGATGAGCTCTCATTATTTTTAATTTTCTTTGAAAGCTCCTTAATGAGAGAGCCATACTTTTCAATTAACATCATGTGAAGCTCTAAGAACATCAAGTAAGCGCTTATGTTCTTCACATGAGTTCTTTAGAAATGAGTTTTCATTTGCTAATTTCATTGTTTTATTTTTCTCATTTTCTAAGACATGGTCATGCTAGCAAGTCTACTAACAAGCTCATCATATGAATCAACATGATCAACCACACTAGCATTAGATACCTTGGTGTCACCTTGTGACATGAAGCAATGTGGTGATGAGCTTGTAGTAGTATCACAATCATCACCCGAGCATGAGCCATCAACATCATCAAGTGTGCTTGGAGTAGAATCATTACTTGCAACACTTGAATCATCACTATCAACCTTGTCAAGTGAGCTTGTTGTAGATCGATCATCATCATCATCATCACTTGACCATGAGGTGGAGCAATCTTCCACAACTACCAAGTTGTGGTCATGCTCAACATCCTCATGTCCCACCACCTTGGTCTCATCCTCCTTGAACTTGCCATCATCCCATGTAGATGAGTCACCAAAGGTGTGCTTGATGGAGTCCCCATCTCATGGGCGGTCCCTTTGGAGTTTATCTTATAAAACAACTCAAAACTCAATGCATCAATTAGATAACAATAAGCATTTGCATCAAGTTCAAAGAGATCCTTTTGAGCTTTGGTGAGATTTCTATGGTCCAAAACATGAGTGAGACCACTAGTGATAATCCACCAAAACTTTGGCCCCTTTGCACGAAAATGATCAAGCATATGGTGTTTCCATTGTGCAAAGTGTGTGCCATCAAAATATGTGTATCACACACATCATCTAGCCCACTAGACGCCATCCTCTCGGGTCGGTGAAGACCACAAATGAGAGACCCGCTCCGATACCAATTGAAGGGTCAAGATGGCGGACTAGAGGGGGGGTGAATAGTCCTTTATAAAATTAATCGCACCGGCTAACCGAAACAAATGCGGAATTAAAACTATCGGTCTAGCCAAGACTACACCCCTCTACTTATACTCTATGACACCTTATAAAAGATCCTAAACAATGCAAATAGGTGTCAGGCTAGCTAGGCTCACCTAAACAATTCTAGCTTGCAAGGTTACACAAACCTAAGCAACTAGTACTCAATCAACCGGGGAGCTCCTACACATGCCACTAAGCAAAAGCACAAAGCCTAGGCTCACTAGCAATGCTCAATAACAAGGCTACACAAGCCAAATTAGAGAGCTCAACTTAGCTACACAAACTAAGCAATGTGACTAGCAAGACTACAAGTCAACTAGTCACTCACGGGATTAACTTCTATGCTACACAAGCAAGAAGGTAACTAGCATGCTACACAAGCTAACTAATTACAAGAGCAACTACACTAGCACAAGTATATGGACAAGTAAATACAAGTTAGTGAAGGAGTTTGCAAACCACCGAGAAGATGAACACGAAGTTGACACGGTGATTTTTCTCCCGAGGTTCACTTGGTTGCCACCAAGCTAGTCCCCGTTGTGTCGACCACACACTTTGGTAGTTCGGCGGCTAATAGGCACCACACCTAGCTCGACACTTGAGCGCCGCAAGAACTCACCCACAAGTGAGGGTAACTCAATGACACACTCTACTAGAGTTGCTCTTCGCGATCCCCGCGGGGCGAGCACAATGCCCCTCACAATCCTTCTCCGGAGCCACGCACAATCTTCACGCGGGCTTCACGACGGAGACTCGATCACCAAGCCGTCTAGGAGGTGGCAACCTCCAAGAGTAATAAGCACCACCGGCTTGCAACACGAACACCTAGTGCCACTCGATGCAATCTCTCAAAGCAACGCACTAGAATCGCTCTCTCACACAATCGGAATGAGCACTAAAGCATATGTGTGTTAGAGGGCTCACAAGCACATCCACACAAGCCACCAAGGCTTTGGAGTGCTCCAACAGCCGGCCCAAAGCCGGCCCCAACGACTATATATAGAGGGGAGCGGCCAACTAGCCGTTTCCCCTTTTCTGCGCTTCGGTCGGTAGTACCGACCCCCTGGGCGGTAGTACCGACAGTGTCAGAACTAGCCGTTACACACGGCGCGTTGACCAAAACGAACAACCGACTCCTGGTCGGTACCTCCGACGGTCGGTAGTACCGGCCCTATGGCGGTACTACCGACAGGCCAAACAGGATCTACACCGAGAGCATCCAAAACTCCTCCATACCAAGGAACTACCGACCCCCGGTCGGTACTACCGAGCCCGGTACTACCGCCCTATGGCGGTACTACCGGTAGGCCAAACTGGCCACTTCCAGAGAGCTTCCAAACTCCTCACACCTCGAAACCTCAAACGGTCGGTAGTACCGACCCTATGGCGGTACTACCGACAGGCCAAAACACAGCTCAACACAGAGAGCCTGCAAAACCCTTCAGGGCCACGGTACCACCGACCCTCTGGTCGGTACCACCGCGGGCGGTAGTACCGAGGTTATGGCGGTACTACCGCCAGGCCAAATCAGCCCCAACACAGAGAAGGTTGCACGCAACACCCTTGGGCGGTACTACCGACCACCCTGGTCGGTACTACCGACCACACCCAGAAAACTTCTTTTCTACTCTGTGTTGATCCAAATCAACTCCAACAACTTCTCCTTTGCAAATCTGCCAACACCACCAAGTGTACAACAACATGTGCATGTGTGTTAGCATTTTCACAATCATTTTTCAAAGGATTTTCTCTTTCACTCATAACGCCACTCGATCTTAGTAACATCGCAAAGTTAGATCGCTCAAGTGGCACTAGATGACCGATATGCAAACAAGTTTGCTCCTCTTAATAGTACGGACATCTATCCTAAACCCGGTCATAATCTTCTCTACACACCTATGACCGGTGAAATGAAATGCCCTATAAGTATACCTTTGCCTTGCGCATTCCATTCCATCTCCTTCGGTGTTGATGCAACACATGCACCAACCTATCATCAAATGATATGATCCACTTCATATCATCACATGACCTCCATGGTACATCGATCTTGACCTCACTTGCTCTTCACCATTGCTTCGGTCCTTCGGCGCCAAGTCTTTGCTCAAGCCTCCCGACACTCGGTACCAACGGCTTCAAAGCCTCCAACTTGCCCTTCACCTTCGCAACCGGTCCATCAAGCCAAGTCTTGCCTTGATCTTCACCATCTTAGCCACATGACTCCATGTCATGTCTCATATGCATTAAGCTCCTTCTTCACATGTGTGAGCCTTGCGACATATTCCAAGCCATTTCTCCTCTATGGCATATGTTGCTCACACATGATCACCTGTGGACTAATCACCTGTGTAATTCACTTCAAACACATATTAGTCCACCTAAGTTGTCACTCAATTACCAAAACCAAACTAGGACCTTTCAGCTGCGCTCACTAGAAATCAACCCCAATATCCTCCACTCCTCAAGCCTCTGCACCAAAGACTGAATCTCCTCTGAATCCTTGTCTGTCAAGGAGTGGATAACCAACCGCTTGTGCTCAAAGAGAGGGGGATGGCCCTTAGCACAGAGACTCTTCCAGAGGACTGACACATAATAATCCTACTGGAACCTCGACCAAAACCTCCGATCAACTGAATCATCTCTGATAAAGAGGTATGGATACTCCTCACGCTGCCTCCTCATCAAGTTCCCCCCGCTTCCTGTCAGAGTAATCTATTGGATTTCCAAGATGTTCGGGGGAGACGGCGGTCATCAAGGCTCCGGCTTCGGGGTGCAAAGGAAAAAACTCTGTTGATAAGAAGCAGCCCTGAAGTCGGAGGAGAAGGCGGTCCAACGCGAGAATCAATGGAACGACCCTCACGATCAGGACCAGCCGGCGAAGCCACTCCACCCACAATGACGCTATGCATGCACCCGGGTGGACCAGTGACAGGGGGCGGAGGAGACAGAGAAGCAGCATGCCCACTGCCACGGGCACGGCCGCTTCCACTTCCCCTGGCACTATCCACGCTGCGACGTCCTCCTTGGCCCCCGGACGAGCGTCCACGGACCTGACGAGGGAGTTGCTCCATACTCCTGCCGGAGGACCGAGCACGGCGCCTGGGATTGCGCCGCTGCGGCGCCCCTTGCTCAAGACCACCTTGCTCCAAGGCGGCATACTCCTCATCATCATCATCATCACTAGCGGCACGAGCAGGAGGGGGCCTCCGGCTATGCGACATCTAGAAAAGGATAGGATTGTGATAAAACGACAACAACAAAGGATGTAACAAAGATGACGATTGAAATCAGGGAGGAGAATGGCTCGCTGCGCGCGGTTGGTACTACCGACCCCAGGGGGCGGTACTACCGACCGCACAGCAGCGTGCAGTTTCCTTCAATCCAATCTACCAAATTGCCATGAACTTGCAAACCATACATCCTAGAGTCATCTACACACTAGATAGAGCAATCCTACCAAAGGAATCGACCTAGAACAAAGTACATTAAGAGATCGGGCAAGAACACCCTAGTACCTTGCTACTCGTGTAGAAGAGGTCGAAATCCAATGAAGGAAGAAACTTCGGGCTTCAAGAACACCACCAAGACGATCTCCACGCTCCAAAGCACCTTCCTACTGAATGGATTTGAATTTGAGTGGAGGAGGAGGAGATCCGAGAGGAAGAAGACGCGGCGGCTGCACGGGCTGAAGGCACGGGCTGGCGGCGGCGCGGTCAAAACAAGATTGACTAGGGTTGAAAGATTCACCGCGCCCTTTTTATACCCGGGTCAACCCGGTCGGTGGTACTGCCCATAGGGGTCGGTACTACCGACGTCGGTACTACCGCCCCTATGGCGGTACCACCGATAGTAAAAAACAGGGATCAGAGAGGGATTCCAAGCGAATTTGTGTGGTATACTACACACACTTCAACATGTCCAGATTTCATATAACCAGTGCATAGCCATGGACACAAGTGAAGTATGCAAAATAGATTTTGAAATCACACACAATATTTTGTCAAAGCATTTATCTAGGTCTCTAGGTGAAAACAAATATGTGCAAGACATCAAGCCACGTTACGAGAATCAATGATATTTAGTTCACTCCTCAAAGCACAAAATCTTGACTCATCTAAAGGCTTTGTGAAGATATCGGCTAGTTGCTTTTGTGCTCACATGGCGTATGCGATATCTCCTTTGGCTTCATGGTCTCTCAAGAAATGGTGTCGGATGTCTATGTGTTTTGTGCGAGAATGGTTTACGGGATTGTTGTCTAGCTTGATAGCACTCTCATTGTCACACAAAAGTGGAATTTTGTTTTCCTCACATCCGAAGTCTTTTAGTGTTTGCTTCATCCAAAGTAGTTGAGCACAGCATGCGCCGGCAGCCACATACTCGGCTTCGGCGGTGGATAGGGCAACACTATTTTGTTTCTTAGAACTCCATGACACCAAAGACCTCCCAATGAATTGGCAAGTCCCGGTAGTGCTCTTTCGGTCTACCTTGCAACCGGCATAGTCCGAATCGGAATAGCCAAGTAGATCGAAAGTGGAGCCCTTGGGATACCACAAGCCAAGATTCAGAGTGTGCACTAAGTATCGAAAGATTCTCTTAACAGCCATAATATGACATTCTTTCGGATTAGCTTGAAACCTTGCACACATGCACACACTAAGCATGATATCGGGCCTAGATGCACAAAGGTAAAGTAATGAACCGATCATAGAGCGATATACCTTTTGGTCCACTGACTTACCATCCACATTTAGATCAAGATGTCCATTTGTAGGCATGGGGGTCTTGATGGGTTTGGCCTTGTCCATCTCAAACTTCTTTAGCATGTCTCTTGTATACTTGGTTTGACTGATGAACGTGCCATCCTTGAGTTGCTTGATTTGGAATCCAAGAAAGTACTTCAACTCACCCATCATGGACATCTCGAACCTTTTGGTCATGATCCTACTAAATTCCTCACAAAAAGCCACATTAGTACTACCAAATATTATGTCATCGACATATATTTGGCACACAAAGATATCATTATCAACTTTGCGAGTAAATAAAGTAGCATCGGCCCTTCCTATCTCAAAACCCTTTTTGAGTAGGAAGTCCTTAAGGCAATCATACCAAGCTCTAGGGGCTTGTTTGAGCCCATAGAGCGCCTTGTCGAGCTTGTAGACGTGGTTGGGAAACTTTGGATCTTCAAAACCCGGTGGTTGCTCCACATATACCAATTCGGAGAGGGGGCCGTTGAGGAATGCACTTTTCACGTCCATTTGGTATAGCTTGAAATCATGGTGAGTAGCAAAGGCAAGTAATATTCGAATTGACTCAACCTAGCTACAGGTGCATAGGTTTCCCCAAAATCCAAACCTTCGATTTGAGTGAAACCTTGAGCCACCAACCGTGCTTTGTTCCTTGTCACCACGCCATGCTCGTCTTGCTTGTTGCGGAAGACCCATTTGGTTCCTATCACATTTTGCTTGGGCCTTTCCACCAAGGACCAGACTTCATTCCTGGTGAAGTTGTTCAGCTCTTCTTGCATAGCCATCACCCAGTCCGGATCATCAAGTGCTTCTTCCACCCTAAGAGGTTCCAAAGAGGAGACAAACAAGTAATGTTCACAAAAACTTGCTAAGCGAGAGCGTGTCGTTACCCACGCCGTATGCTCCCCAATATGTTGTCAACGGGATGATCCCGTTGAACTAAATGATGAACTCTTGGATGTGCACAAGCGATCTCCTTTGGATGGGTCCATCTTCATCATCCACATCATATGTGTTGATGTCCCCATCTACTTGTCGAACTTCATGTTGAGCTTGTGTTTGATCATCATCTTGATGTATCACTTGATCATCACCCACACTACCACCATTCGGAGTTGCGGAAGCTTCATCATGCGCATTTGGATGCACATGATGGACATGGGAATCTTGTGGAGTGTGTGATAGATCATCTTCATCATCTTGTATTTCAACGGGCCTCACATCACCGGTTGCAAGCTTCTTGATAGCTTCGGATGGAGGCACGTCATTACCTACAAGCTCATCATTGACTTGCTCCTTTTGAGAGCCGTCGGATTCATCAAAAGTCACGTCTACCGTTAACTCAATAGTGTCTGTGGCATTATTGAATACACGGTAGCCATGTTCGTTAGTACCATAACCAAGTAGAAACCTTCGTGTACCTTAGGTGCAAACTTTGAACTTTTGGCCCTCTTGTTAAGTATGAAACACTTGCAGCCAAAAACTCGAAAGTAATGCACCTTCGGTTTGTTACCGGTTAGAAGCTCATATGGCGTCTTCCCTCTTAGCTTGTGAAGGTAGAGGCGGTTGATTGCATGACACGCGTGTTCATTGCCTCCGCCCAAAAGCCATGGGAAGTCTTGTACTCATCCAACATAGATCTTGCGGCTTCAACAAGAGTTCTATTCTTCCTTTCCACAACCCCATTTTGTTGTGGGGTATATGGAACGGAGAACTCATGCTTGATTCCTTCATCATCAAGATACTCTTCTATGTTGGTGTTCCTAAACTCGGTCCCGTTGTCACTTCTCACTTTCTTGATCTTGATATCAAACTCATTTTGTGCTCTTCTAGCAAACTTCTTGAAAATGCCTTGCGTTTCACTTTTATCTGCTAAAAAGAACACCCAAGTAAGCGAGAATAGTCATCAACAATAACGAAACCGTATTTGTTACCACCGATGCTTTGGTAAGCAACGGGTCCGATGAGGTCCATATGCAATAGCTCCAATGGTCTTGTGGTTGACACGATGTTCTTGATTGGATGCTTTGCTCCAACTTGCTTTCTGGCTTGGCACGCACTGCAAATCCTATCTTTCTCAAAAGAACATTGGTTAGTCCAAGGATGTGCCCTTCCCTTTGAAGTTGGGCCAAGTTCCTCATCCCAACATGAGCTAGTCGGCGATGCCAAAGCCAACCCATGCTAGATTTTGCCATTAGACATGTGGTAGGTTCTACCTTACTAGTTGAGAAGTCAACTAGGTAAAGTTTTCCCTTCAACACGCCTTTAAATGCAATAGAGGAATCCCTTCTTCTAGAGACGGTCACACCCTTATCCGTAAAGAGACAATCGTAACCCATTTCACAAAGTTGAGAAACGGACAACAAGTTGTAACTCAACGAATGCACAAGTAATACATTAGATATGGAATTTTCAGTTGAGATAGCAATTTTACCCAAACCAAGCACTTCTCCTTTTCCATTGTCACCAAACACAATGTTGTTGCATGAGTCGCTGTTTGGTTGGAAGGAGGAGAACATTCTTTTGCCCCGGTCATGATTGGTGCATCCACTATCCAACACCCAACTTGACCCACCGGAGGCATATTCCTACAAAACAAGATTATGTTCTTGATTTAGGTACCCAAATGAGATTGGGTCCTTGGGGGTTAGTCACATAAGCTTTTGGCACCCAAACATTTCTCATAATTTCCCTCTTCTTGAGGGCACCAACATACTTGACTACTATCTTGCCATCCTCCCCCCAACAACACAAGTAATCACATGTATAGCTTCTTGATATGGGCTTTTGTTGCTTGGGGGCCTCCACTTGCTTCTCCTTGTTGATCTTACCATTAGCAAGTGGAGCCTTTGGATTGGCAATCTTGTTGGCCTTGTTCATTAGGTCAAAGAGAGGAACCCCTTTGTTAAAGTTAACAAAAGGTACCCCATTGACCATCTTTCTACCATTGGCCTTACCACCATACCTATTGTACCCAATTCCATCCTTGATGGATGGGTGTCTTGCGGTCTTGAGGATATCTTTTGGTTGTTGCACCTTACACTTGCAACCATTCCTCAAGATCATGTTCAACCTATGAATTTCCTTGTCTTTCTTCTCTAGCTCAACAAGGTTAGTTGCACAAGCATTTAAATCAATTTATAGCATCTTTTGCAACCATTACTAGTTGAGGCATTAGAGTTGTCGGAATCCTTAGGAGTAGTTGAAGAGGTACTACTCCAAAGAGTGTTGTAGCTTAGTTCAAGAGTTTGATATTTATTTTGAGAGCTTGTGAGGCTCTCTTGAACCAAGCTAACCTCATTCTTTAGGCTAGCAATTGAGTCATTGCTCGTGGAACACTCCTTAGCCAACTTCTTGTTAGAGTCGTTAGCTAAAGATAGTTCCACGGTCAATTTCTCAACCTTCAACTTCTCCTCGGCAAGAGAGGCTTCTAATGCAAGGTTCTTTTCTCTCTCTTGAGAGATCAAGTCCCCTTGCAAAACAAGACTCTCATTCCGACTTTCCAACTTATTAAGCAATTTTAATATTTTTGGTCCACCTTTCTTACCAAACTTACTTATGATACTTAGTTCAAATTCATCCATGTCATCATCACTATATTCATCACTAGAACAAGTAGGAGAGTGAGATGGTACCTTCTCATTCTTAGCCATGAAGCAAGAATGAGTGAAGTCATCCTCGTCGTCGGAGAGGCTCTCGAACAAGCGTGATGAAGTTGTCGATGTAGCCATGTTGGAGAAGAGGCTTGGAGAAGAGGTCTTGTGTATGGCGATGTTGGCTGCTCCCTTCTCCTTCTCCTTGCTCTTGCTCTTCTCTTCATCACTTGATTCATCTTCCGAGA